>OW569329.1:18152511-21007845 GCA_937595015.1 Polyommatus icarus
TTTTTCGGGCTATGTCAAGTCAAAATATTATGCAGAAGTTGCAGAACACACAAAGTACAACTTAAAAGTTACTATCTAAATCTATCTATAACTACTATTGGTACCCCTTTATTGGGACTGAGGTCCGGCCTAATATTTTAATGTCGTAAAATTTTATGACTCCTAATTGTATAGGAAGGTACAAACCTTTAATTCTTTACCATAAAGATTCTTTGTTTCAATTTGTACAGGACAAATAATTTGATCGCATTTTAAGTTTGATAAAAATTTGGTCATTCAGTTTAATAGAATAACTTAAAGAAATCGACTTAAATACGTAAAGAAATCTACTTATCTAAGGTGTAGGTAATCATGACGGTTCCTATCAAACAGGTTTTTATCTAAGTTGACGCCATTAAAGTAAAAAACCGAACAACCTTATTGGCACTAAACTTTTGTTACAACTTTAAGCTCTTTAAAGTTAAAGTAATTTTTAATTACTGCAAAAGCTCTTTTCAAAGCTCATGAATAAAATAGAACTTTATTAAACTTGTTAAGCATACGTCTTAATATCACAAAAAAATGTTCCCTAATGCTTGGTCAAGTGATAGACTTATTTCAAGAAGGTGAGGCAAGTTAAGTGAATAAGAACCAAGGTTTTCATAAAGCTTGGTTGAAAATATTTCTATGGTTTAAACTTAATCTTTCGATCGGGGATTCTTGGAAATCTATTGTTATTAGATTTTTGTCGCGGTCCCGGTGTCCATAAGGGGGTTGATAGGTTAAAAGATATTTATAAATTTACTAGCTGTCCCGGCAAACGTTGCTTTGCCATAATATATTATGTATTTGCCATATTATTTTATTGAAGTGACTATACTAATATTACCATGGCAACGTCGATCGCTATCCCGTCGCACAAACAATGGTCGCCGTCCGTTTCAGGTTGTAAATAATTGACAATAAAATAAAATTGCGACTATAATTACAGATCTAAGCTATCCTATCTCTCAAGTTGGAAAAAAGCACACATAAAAAAACAACATTAAAATCGGTTAAGTAGTTTAGGAATCCATCGCGGACAAACATCGTGACAGGAGATTTATATATATTAGATTACGAATACAAACTCCCCAAAACTAATACTGTCTTACAAAAGCTGATTGACATGGGAAATGGTTTCTGAGAATTTAATTAGGTAGGTGTATAATGTGTTTGTTTGTCTGGTCACCTACAATAACTCATTCATTAAAATTTAAAAGGTTATTTCTGTAAGTATGACGAGTTTTTCCACAAGTATGCGTCATTCTACGTTGATTGATAAGTTTTAAAGACTCATTAAAGTTTTTAATATGGTGAATGGGCTGAATGGCTTATTTGTTAATCACAGTTGGAGTTAATTTTCATAAGCTTAAAGAGTTTTAGGTTTTATTTAATCCTTCGATCGGGGATTCTTGGAAATGCTATTGTATTCTGTTGTTGTCGCGATCACCGGTGCTCTTATGGGACTTGAAGGATTAATAGTAAATAATAATAAGTTAGCACTTAGCAGCAAATTCGTTGCGTCAAAAGATTCAAAAATATACAGACAAACAGATACTTACATAATATTTCTTATAATTTACTAGATGATGCCCGCAACCCTGTTGCACAAAAATTTGTATATAGTGCGGGAACCGTACATTTTTCCGGAATTAAAAGCATCTAACGTCCTTTCCCGAGAGTCTAAGGGTGAAATCTATAGAGCGATCTTAGACTTAACTCAGACTTTACTTCAAACTTTACTTTAAAAAATCTTAGCTAAGCTTAAGCTTACCGAAATATTAAGTGAATAGAAGGACGCAACATCCATTGTTAGGTCCTCCTATTCACTTAAGATTTTCCTAGGCTTAAGCTTAGCTAAGATTTTTTAAAGTAAAGTTTGAAGTAAAGTCTGAGTTAAGTCTAAGATCGCTCTATAGATTTCACCCTCAGACTTAACTCAGACTTTACTTCAAACTTTACTTTAAAAAATCTTAGCTAAGCTTAAGCTTAGCAAAAGCTTAAGTGAATAGGAGGACCTAACAATGGATGTTGGGTCCTCCTATTCACTTAAGATTTTGGTAAGCTTAAGATTAGCTAAGATTTTTTAAAGTAAAGTTTGAAGTAAAGTCTGAGTTAAGTCTAAGATCGCTCTATAGATTTCACCCTAGTATCCAGATTTTATCAAAATCGGTTCAGCGGTTTGGGCGTGAAGAGGTAACAGACAGACAGACATACTTTCGTATTTATAATTGTGTGGATATGGGTAAGCCTAGTATAGAAAACATCGTGTATTGTTTTGTTGTTCATAACGTATCCTTATTCCCTATATTAGCTTTAAAAATCTATCAGGTCTCTGCTACAACGCCAGGCTAACACACGCAACCAAAATTTTTGGCCTCTTTAACTCTAATAACCTCATTAAAAAGTTGTTAGTCTATTCAAAGTTTTTGGCCTCTTAGCTCTAATAGCCTTATATAAAAAGTTGTTTGTCTGTAGGTGCCGCGATGTGTGCTATGGCCAATCGTTGTTCATTATTATTCATCCATATGTTAATGGCGATCTATCTAACTGCTACAACTATTAGCCAGCCACCTCGCTAAAAGTTGTAGTTAGGCAATAACGATCAAGATTTTTGGCTCTAATAACAAGTGGCGTAACCATAAAATTCGGGGCCCCGTGGCAAATTGATGAGGACCTATCAGTAAAAATCGTCATGTTAATAATAAAACAATTTTACATAAAAATTTCTGACCTCGCGCCTCTTGGGCCGGCGCCCTTGCGGGTCGGAGGCCCGTGGCATTTCGTCAGCCCTGCCACCCTATAGTTACGCCACTGCTAATAACCTTAAATAAAGTATAGTTTTCACAGAGCCAGTACTGGCTGCCAATAAGACTGGCAGCCAGTATTGGCTTGATATATGCCGCGTGTGAACAGTTTTTCAAGCCAGGCCAAACTGTTCACACGCGGCATATGCCAAGCCAATACTGGCTGCCAGTCTTATTGGCAGCCAGAACTGGCTCTGTGAAAACTATACTTAAAAAGTTGTTTGTCTAGGTGCCACGTTGTGTTTTATGGCCTATCGCGTACGTGATGATCGCTACGAGCGCGGTAGAACTGCCCAACCGCCTGCTGACCACCGCAGAGTTCGTTGCCGCGCTGGTCGTTACCGCCTTCGGGTCCACAGCGTACGGTATGATACAGTAGGGTAACTTTGGTGAAATTGAAGAATATTTAAAGTTTCTGTAGTGCAATAAAGGGAAAAGTGCAAAAACAAAGAAACTATACTACTTCCGCCCGCAACTCCGTTGCGCCAAAAGTCATGTATCACGAGGAACCGTACATTTTTTGGATAAAAAGTATCCTATGTCCTTTCCCGTATTCCATGCGTGAAGAAGTAACAGATAGACAGACATACACACTTTCGCATTTACAATAATATTGGTATGGATAGTAGCCTTATTTAGATGGGTTCTTGAAATATTTGTGCAACAATGGACATTAATTTATAAGCAAGCGACGTTATGACTTATGATGCGTGGTTCTGTACTCTGAAGTGTTAATATAGCTTCGTTCTATGTTCGATTCAGTCCGTTTCCTCTCTGTACAGTATTCTCATGAAATGACAAACCAACATCAATGACGTTGTTTAAATTTAAGAGTGAATACTTTTTTACTGTTTGATAGGAAATGTATCATATTCAGTAATAAATGAAGTATTAACGAAGCATTCAATGTAGGTAACATAATTCGATCCAGAATGTCTAAAGTTCTATGAGATCACGTGAACATGCACCGGATTCAGGCGGTCTAGTATGATGATCTACTCATCATACTAGACCGTCTATTGTGTATGCTGTGGTGTGACGAAATGTTGTGAAATATTGTGACATTTTGAAGAAGTTTTATATAATGGGCAAATTATAGGTGAATGGGTGACATGTTAAGATTAACATGAGACGGTAGTTAAAGTTACTACGTTTTAGACTTTAGACCTAGATTAAAAACAAAATACTAAATAGTCTTTAGCAATAACATTGAATGTTAACTTTTTTAAGTTTACGTGAATTCATTAACAATATCAAACGTTTATCTGTCCTTCTATTGCATTCAAGTGTGTATGGAAAAAGGGCATAACCTAAAATAGACAAAATTACTTTTAATTTGAGCTAGTGGAAATTCGTTGCCTTGAAAGAACTTTCTACATTTACAAATTGAAATTTTATTCACCAAATATAAATTCAAGTTACCTTATTAACATAATGCCGATAAGACTAAGGGCCCGACCTAAAAGTTTCGACAAGATAGATAACTTCACGGATATTAATCGCGATACTTTATTTTAATTATTTTTAACTTTCATTAAATACATACTTCTATAGGAATGGCTTTGTAGGCGTGTAGAAAAAGATTTGTTTTTAAAAGTTTTAAGCATTTTTGTACGTTGTCTATGCCTGCTACATCCATGCTAAAATTATGCAGAAAGTTTGTCTTTTTGCGTCAAATCTTCGTGGAGAATCATCTAAACATATTTTAATGGGAATGGAGTAAAGTTAGGATAAAGGATCATAGGATAGTTTTTTTGCCTGGGAAAATGTATGGTTCCCGCGAAATTAACAATTTTCACCAACATAATATAATCTATTTCCCAATATTATGTCTATTATGTTCTTGGTCACAACTGGGCAAGATCTTACTTTAGCAACGGGTTAAATCAGAGGCGTATTCAACAGGTCTCGGCATGGGGGCCCTGTTCCTGACCACGGGCGTGATGGGCGACGTGATGCCCTGCGTCGACCTGCCCCTGTTCCTCATGTCAGGGGCATTCATCAGGATACCCTCTCTACCGCTCTGGCTGTATCCCATCAAGTACGCATCACACTTCTACTACGGCATGGATGCACTGAGTAACATCTATTGGAGACAGATTCAGAAAATCGGTAAGATCGATGTTTTAGGTTTATGAATTAGTACTTTTTGCCCTTGGACCGCTATGCATACGGGTACCCGTATGCATAGCGGTCACCCTAATTAGTAGGTACTTATTTGTTATTTTTTGTAAATTTATCGTCCATCTTTACAATGTTAAGAGTGTGAGAAAAAGTCACATACTTACTAATAATTTTTCTAATTTGTATAATATTTATTTACTTTTTACTTTACTTCTAATTTAAACTTGCAATAAAATAGTTTTATGTAATAATAAATCATGCAATAAGTTCATTGCACTATTTACTATTATCTATGTTACTGCCGCAATAAAAAAGTTAACTCAATTTATAATAAAAGAATTTATTAGTTCCGCTGCTGAATCAAACTAACAAGGTATATTAATTATTTACTCACAGGAAGTTTTTGGGTAAAATAAATAAAATACCTAGCTTTGTATTTAAATATCACCATAAAATGTTTTTGTTTTCGTAAGTAATTGACAAAATCTTATCTATTTTTAAGCTCAATTCGAAATCTCCACAGATTGCCCCCTCAACTCCACCCTCTGTTTGCCAAACGGTCAAGCGGTGCTCTTTGAGTCAGGGTACTCTTCCGACTTCGTATACCAGGACAGCCTGGGTCTGGCCATCGTCACAGTGGTCTGGAGTATAGTGGGCTACTGTGGCCTGAGGAGAGAGGAGAGTAAAGGATATGCTTATTGATGATGATGTTTTATTTCAACCCTCCTGATTGGTCTAAAAGTATGGAGTGATGTAAGCCGCGTTATATCGCATTTGACAATAAGTAATGCAGCTAACTTCAGACTCCAACATGCGGAGTTAAGATAGCTGCGTTTTGTTGGCGTTTTACATTTTTAATGCAGCTAGCTTCAGTCTTCAAAATGCGGACTGAAGATAATCGCGTGTTACTCGTGTTTGATATTTTGTAATGCAGCTAACTTCAGACTCAAAAATTGCGGACTTAAAGTTAGTGGAGTGTTGTTTGTATTTAAATTTTTTAACACCTTCACTGCGGCAAGTAAAATCTTAAACCTTCGTCTGGTGCGGCGGCGGGCCAAAGTGTGCCCCCAATGATTTTTCCGCCAGTGTGGGGTAGGCCTTCCTCGAGCACAAGGTTAGATTAAATTACTATAAATTTGCGAAAACATAATGTAGGTGTACAGTTTTTGGACTGTTGGAATAACCTTGAACCCAACTACTTTAGATTTGATTCGCCCCGGGATCTGCCAAACAGGAAATGAGAAATAAACCAGGGAAAGTGGCGGGCCGATATCGACCCGAACCGCACTAGAAAGTATTTTTAGTAGAGATGGGAAAGACTAAGACCATAAGGGGATATCGAAAATATATATTTTTATTAATATATTTAAATTCCTGTATTTAAAACACAAAGTCCGTTTTTGTTTGCACATTCTGTTATGTGTATGTTTTATTTTTTTTTAATTTATTTTTTGATTCGACACTCCTCATGGTTTTTTCATATCACCCTGCACAATTTCGCCGTTTAACGCTCATCTCAAGGACATGATTTTTTGTTTCCTGCTATCGTGCGTTGTTAATTTTATAAAATGAATAATTATTGTATTTTAAAAAGATAAAACCGACTTCAAAATCGTACGTAATTGGGAATCAAAATTACCTATCTTAAACACTACTGAACCGATTTTGATGAACAATATTCCCGAAGTTAGATAGTACCCAGTGCAAAAAAAATACATTAATCGGACTAGTAGTTCCGAAGATGTGCGAACACAAACATAAAAACATACATGAATATGTATGTCACTTTAGAAATTTGTCACATTTGTTCAGATGCTGATAATATAGAGTAAAACATATCAAAACTAGGCAGTTCTGAAAATAATACATACAATATACAGCTTGAATTGATAACCTTTTTTTGAAGTCGTTTAAAAAGCGCGACGTACGTCAGCTACGACTTACGATAGATTGCACATCACTAACTGGCGAGGCGGACGCTCGGTGCGGTATCGGATCGCCAACCGCCTGCTTGTACGGCGGGCCGCAATAGGCCCACTGCCGCACTGAGTTGATTTTTGACACCTCCAGTGCATGGTGGGCCGATAACGACCTGCCATATTTTTTTTATAGGAAAGACCTATAATTTTAAACACAATCTCAAATATATATTTGCCTCTGTCGTACCTTTACAAACACCTGAGATAATCGTTCCACATAGTTTTCTTCGTCCGCACCAGCTGAAATTCTCGGCCCGCCCCCCAGTGAAGGTGTTAATTTGATATAAGGCAACGCAATTAACATGTCAATCAACATTGTTGGTGTCGAAGTCCGTCAAATCTAAAATAATTAACGAAAGCATCTCGACGATGACCTCTGTGGCTCAGTGGTGAGCGCGTTGGTAGCTACCAAGTTGGTAGCTCAAGCCGGGGGTCGCGGGTTCGAATCCCGCCGACGGAACAAAAAGTTTTTTCAAAGTTCCTGGGTCTGGATGTGTATTAAATATGTGTATTATATAACGGGCCGCAATAGGCCCACTGCCGCACTGAGTTGATTTTTGATACCTCCAGTGCGTGGTGGGCCGATAACGACCTGCCATAATTTTTTTTTAGGAAAGACCTATAATTTTAAACACAATCTCAAATATATATTTGCCTCTGTCGTACCTTTACAAACACCTGAGATAATCGTTCCGCACCGAGTGAGAGAACATAGTTTTCTTCGTCCGCACCAGCTGAAATTCCGCGGCGGGCCGATTTCGGCCCGCCCCGCAGTGAAGGTGTTAAATAACTATGGATTATTGAGGACAGGACAACTTGTAAGTAAGTGTTTTCGGTAAGCTGGTTTCATGCACATAAAGAAATAAAATATAATCATATTTTATTCATATAAAAATCAAAAACACGTCATAATTTACTACTTAATCTCACAATATTAACACGTAAGTATTAAAAATATAAAGAGTAGAATTTCAGAGCATGCAAAACACATTTCCTATATTTTATAGGAATAAAAAAATATATTGATAATATCAATGATTCGATTTTGCCGTGGTTACTTATTCATCCAGGCTAATTTAAAAATAATTATAAAAACGTCTGTCAAAATACGAAGTAAAGTTAGTCGCAGTCCGCAGAGCACGACATTCCCGCAAAAGCGGCCAACTTCAGACTCGGTTTAGCAAATATTAGAGTGAAGTTAGCCGCGGTTGCTCCAGATCTAATTCCAAATTTAATCTCAATTGTATTTAAACTACGAACACTCTTCTTAAATTGAAAACATGCACTGAATATATCGCTCTGAAGTTAGCTGCTGAATGCGCACAGCACAGTTCTTAATCAGGAATAAAATAAATTAAAAAAAACGTTAATAAAACAAAGCTAACTTCAGAGAGATATATTCAGTTGGTAATAGGAATTAACACATCATAGTATTTACAATAGTACATCTACAATTTCATACTTGACACAATCATTAATATCATTGATCCCAAAGGGAATAAGCTCATAAGGACATTCCTCAAACTGATCGCATTTATTCTTAAAAATACAGCACCTTAATATACGGGTGTCCCTCGACTTCTTTTGACCACCATGATGAAAGCAACAGTATGAGCGACACAATACATAATACACAGACACACACAATTCCTCCAAAAGTGCGCTTCTTCATAACCAAACCGCTTCAAAACCTCTGGACCCGTCTTTATACAAGGCATACCTTTGACGTCTACACAGGCGATGGATTCTATCGAGTCCCATTGTAAGATCGAGATAGATTCTACTCCGTAGTAGAATGCTGAGATGTACTTCAGCCAGGCGACGTAAGGTGACACGCTGCCTAAGTTCAGGTAAATACCAGAGAACATAGTGCCGACCAGCTCGAAAGGCACCGATACCAGCGCTGCAGTCTCCATTTTGTCGAACACGGATGATAGGAAGGAACCTTGAATGGAGAAAAGGACATTGTAAGTATAAGTTGTGATAAAATAGATCTTTGAAAATAGGCTTTTTAACCACTTAGATATAGTACACAATCTATTAAATAACTTACACCATACATTTTATCTGTCGATGTCGATTGGTCTATTTAAAACAAACCTTAAACTAATACTTGAATAAAACATATTTTAGAAAGGAAAATAGCAATAACTATGGAATTGGAGATACAAAAGCCGATATGTCGTAAACTAAGCCTTGCGTATATATACGCTAAACAGTAAAATATTATGTTATCATCACGTACATCCAAACAAATTTTACTTTAGGTAAGTGTGTATCTATAATAATACTCCAGAAAACTTATATACCAGTAGACCCAAAAATAATGGACTATTATAATATTAATATTTATATTAATCACCACTCACCTGCAATTCACACTAAACATCAACAAAATTCTGGTAAACTCACCATAAGCATTAGCGTAGTTGGCACACAGTATGGTGATAAAGGAGAAGCCCAGCCAGTCCTGCAGCCCGCCTGTGAGACCAGCGACGTTGAAGATCAGCGTGGAGTACACCAGCGGTTCTATCACGGCGCGCGGGATCTGGAATTACAAGTAATCAATCATGAATCAAGAAATTGGTTACAGGGTTTGGGTAAATGGGTCACAGCTCACAGGAGTCATAAACATGTACAAGTTTTGGGTCAATGGGTCACAAGTTTTGCGGGATTAGCCGTAGAAACTCCAAAATGCTTCTATATCTTCAATCTTGGTTCCATCCTGGCTTGCAAGGTCAACACATTCATTCTGCAGACGAAAGGACAGGTTGATAAAGGAAATAAGTCACTTTATTATGGAAGTATGGCAGTATTTCTATCCAATTCGTATTTTTTTCTTTGGGTATTCTAAACCTGCAGATAATACTTATAAAATTGCCAGGGAACAAGGATAGGAGACAAGGCACAGTCATTATGATTAGTATCGCCATCAGTATTATCATTAACAAGAACGGAATCATTGTAATCAGTCGTATTTCTAATGATTGTCATTAAGGCTTGCCTCAATCTTTTTTAACCTTGTAAACGATTTCGCATACTCCGGACTCATAGCATCCATTTGGATCGAATATATTTTTTGTGGGCCATGATCCAAACATAAAATATGGTGTTTGGTATGTTGGAACTTGGAACGTTCTTAGTTCTCGGTATTAGGAACCATAAAATATTAACTGTTATTATACTATACTCAGTGAAGACAACGTGCGATTTAACTTTTAACTAATAACTTTACTTAGAAAATCAATAATAAAATTTATTTACACAGTTGCTAAAATCGTTTAACTTCTGATCATAAATTAAATATTAATTGAATATTTACCACCCGTGACGAAGTCTTTGACTATTGAAAAGTTTGTAAAACAGCTCACTGCTAACCTATAACTTTAACCGAACGAGTTAAATTTAACCAAACAGGTTTTTGTAACTACGGATGTAGGGTGGGAGATAGTTTTGGATGTCCGAAGTGGTTTCGAAAACTACATTTTTATTGCGACTATTTTTCGGTCAATGTGGATTTAAAGGCGGCCTTATTACCGTGGATTGTTTCAATCTATTAGATCGATTCGATTAAATAGAGCAAATTAGATGGCATGAAGTTTCTTTCTTCTGGCTACTTGATTACGTTATAAGTTTATCCAAAACTTATAATTTTTGATGATTACAGTCTCAACTACCTACCTAATTAAATAAAATATGTGACAATTATCTACAGTAAATCAAGTTTAATGATGTAAGCTATTACGTGTAAAACCAACTGTAAAATTTTAACAGGTAGGTAATAGATATTATCTAGTATTCCTCTCATAATATTGATATATATTTATGCAGACATAACTGATAACAGACGTTTTATTAGTTATAAAATATTTGATATTTATCTCGTCCATTTTATTAAAAATATCTAAATTCTTAGTTATTGGTTTATTATGCGTCAAATATCAACCTTTATCATTACGATTAATCCAATTATAGCGTTTTTATTAAACAGAATTAATTAAAATAAATTGGATCATTTAAAGCGGTTCAGCATTTGCAATTTTTTTTTTCAATTTTCAGCATTTTTAACCTGTACTAATATTATAAAGCGGAAGAGTTTGTTTGTTTGTTTGAGTCCATTTATCGAGGAAGGCTATAGGCTATATTTTATTACGCCATTAGACTAATAGCAGCGAAGAAATAGAGGAAAATGTGGAAAAAACGGGGGAAATAATTTAAAAGGGGTAATTTTAAGGCACTAATCTCGGGACTACTGGTCCGATTTGAAAACTTATTTCAGTGTTAGATAGCCCATTTATAGAGGAAGGCTATAGACTATATTTTATCACGCTAATAGGAGAGAAGAAATAGAGGAAAATGTGGAAAAAACGGGGGAAATTATTTGAAAGAGCTTATCTCGCGAACTACTGGAGCAATTTTTATGTTATTTGGCACAGATAAGAAGTAGACACTTGAAGGATTATAGGCTATTTTTTGTGGACTAATTTGTGTGTGAAATATCTAATTTACGCGGGCGAAGACGCGCGGAATGTCTAGTTTACTATAATCTAGTCGTGCATCACGTGCCTAGGTTCTGTGAGCAGAGTGCTCACAGAACCTAGGCACGTGATGCACGACTAGATCAACACCTAATTTTTTTAAATTGGATCAATAAAAAATAAAAGGAAACAAAATAGCATTCCCAACAAAGACTTTGCCATAGGCGTTTACTGAGTACTTCGATGCCTTCATTAATTTGATATAATATAAGGCAACGCAATTAACATGTCAATCAACATTGTTGGTGTCGAAGTCCGTCAAATTTAAAATAATTAACGAAAGCATCTATTAAGTTTTATGCCCTTGGCTAAGAATTATCTTAGCCAAGGGCATAAAACCTAAGAATCGAGATCCTACGTTCGCTAACAGTCTAATGCAGCAAAAACTAAATTTCCTAGGGAAAATTAAAGTAGCCAAAGAGGAAAAAAAATTCTGTAATAGTGAGGTAGTAAAAATGGTTAGTAATGAAGAAGAACTTACCCAAAATATCATCTTCGACAAATAATAAGGCAGCGGGGAGTACAATCCACACCAGACTCTCGCAGCAGTATCGGGACTTTCCCGGGAAACGTGAAGAAGACGGAGTAGCCGAAGAGAAAGAGGGTCTCCGTGATGGTGAAAAAGCAAAGAATAATAGTAATGAAGAAGAACTTACCCAAAATATCATCTTAGACAAATAATACGGCAGCGGCGAGTACAATCCACTGGCAGACTCTCGCAGCAGTATCGGGACTTCCCCGGGAAACGTGAAGAAGACGGAGTAGCCGAAGAGGAAGAGAGTCTCTGTGATGGTGAGGTAGAGGAGACCCTCGGCGTTCTGGATGTCGCGCTGGTCGAGCTCCTTGAAGTGGCCCATGTAGGGGATGGAGATTATTAGGCCGACGAACTGAAAAGAATAGTAACATAAATAATACTGCCTTAAATAAAATAATTATAAATGTGAGTAGATTAACCACGTAACTAACGTTTTACTGTATAAGAACTTATACTAATTTTTCCCTTATAACTAACCTACTTCATAATCTAGATAACATATCTAGCTACAGATAGAATACACATTGTTTTTATTTCAAATCATTTTACCGGTCCTGGATGAACCATATCAAAATGTCCATGGATGAACGGATGACCCACGTAAGTAACAGTTCATGATCTGTTCATGCACTCATATCTTCAATTATGCTTTTAGTGGTTTGGAGTTTGGCTTAAATTGCAAGTGGGTTTGATTCCTGCGGTGGAACCATAGGGTGGAACCAACAGAAATGTTGTTTTCAAGTTTGGTTAGGACAATGCAGATGCACCTGATAAGAAAGAAAGATGATACATGCGTCGGATAGGCATGTAAAAAATCGGTCGTGTAACTGCCTCGACACTAGTATCAGATTTTATCAGTCGTACTGGCCCAGTATAGCCCAGTACTACTGGGCTATGATAGCAAAGGCCCATTGTGGCCTTGTGTATTGTGCAAGCTTACGCACTTTAAAAATTACTCCTAAATTGGGTTGGTTAAAATGAAACCAGTCACTGACGCTAAAATCGGTATAGGATCTAATAATATAATGTTGAAAAATCATCATAACTTTGAAATTTGCCAAAATAATAGTAAGAGATTAATAATAAATTGAAATATCATTTTCTTGGTATGAAAAATTAAAACATTAAAGTTTTAGTATTTACACATTAATTTTACCAGCGCGTTAAGTGCTAATACTTTACATCATCACATACTTATCATGCCTTCCCTTTCATTACAAGGAAAAACTACAGAAATAACTTGATGTTAAGGCCGTCCCCCGAGCAAACGACCTTGGCCATACATTTGCCGCGTTGCCGAGGTCGCGCCAAAACCCTATTATTTTTACTTATCTTAGTTCAAAATTGACCTAAAAAAAATTTAAAACGGCGAATATGTAATTTATGATATTGTCGATCTATTGGCGTGAGTTTCAAATAAAAGTAATTTGTAAATCCTAAGGAGATGCTGAATGTATGCTTGAATTTTAACAAATTGGTATTACTTTGGAAGCTGATATTATCATGAGTATAAGAAACAAAAATAGAAAATTTAAAACGACAAAAGGAATGTTGATATACTGAAGATTATTGCTGTATTTTTATTATAACTTTGTAGCTTTCAGATTATGAGTTTATAAGGTTTTAAATACGGTCAATTACGGAATCTCCGGACGGAACGCCCTTAAGTCAATGATCTGAAACTTATTGTAACACACGCTAGCTAAAAGTTCAATAGGCCATAATTACCTATTATTTTTTGCAGATATTTCGACTTGTAATCGCTGTAGCCTATAATTTACATACTGTAAATGCAAAAAAATGTATTTTAAAACGGGCTTTGGCCCACCACACATAGCAAAAAAATGTATGTCTGATTTTAAAGTTTAGTTTATTCTAAGTGAACAAAGTTTATCGCGCGGGAACCATAAGTTTTTACGGGATAAAAACTATTTCCCGAGACTCAAAGTATCTCCATACCAAACAACAAAATAAGTTTAGCGGTTTGGCCGTTAGGAGGTAACAGACAGACACACTTACGTATTTATAATATTAGTATGGACTTACCAATAGTAACAGGAATTCAGCTATCCATAACGACTTGTTGTGTTTGATGGATTGTATGTTCCTCCACATTAACCAGTAGAACTGAACGAAGTAGTTCACTTTGACTCTGTTCAGACAAATTAAAATGTTCATCATCATCACTATCGTCGACATCATTGTCATAAACACTAGAATAGTTTAAGATGGCCTATAGTACAACTATGTACTAGCAAATCTGGCCTCATACGCTAACACATGCAATGTGTACTAACTTATTAATTATATTACTTATTAACATATTAATTAAGAAAGGGTGATTGGTGTAATTAATAAGAGAACCTTCCTTGAGAATCACACTATCTATTGCTGAATACTGATTTAAAATCCATTTAGTAGTTTAAAAGATCTAAGCGAACATATAAAAAGAGCGACTTTCGTATTATGAAATATAACACAATAAATATAACATAAATGGTTAAACGTAGGTAACATCCTGTACAATGATATATGAATAAATTAGACATACAAAATGATATACATTCCAACGAAACTAATTAATTTCTTATTTAAGGCGTGAATTTGTAAACTAGATGCTTATCTGAATAATATTAGAAATATGGAAATATTAGAGTCACCAAAAAAGATTAGGAACATAAAATTGAAAATGTATAATCATAAATTAAAAATACTTACAGGGTAAGATATCTTTCGAAATACAGGTTCTGAAATAGAAACAAATATTAATGTATTTCTAAGGATTTTTTTACTGGAGTTCATCTGTTCAATAGTGTCTTTGATTGGCTTGTTTGCATTTTAACTTAAGCTAAGAATGAAAAGATGAACTCCAGTCAAAAGCTGGACAACCGAAAATAAGATATAATATTTTAGTTTAGTACTACTAGAATCAGCAAAAACTAGGCTAGTACTTCAGGTTGTGGTGAATGGTGATAGATAGTCAGAAAAACATAAGATTATAGCTGTAGCGACAGTCGAGAAAATGTCCATAGCCCATGTACTGATTGGCTTCGATTACCTCACGATATAAAAAATCACATTTTTGCCTCTTTCTGCTCGATACAAATAACAAAACTTAAAATCGGTAGACAGTTGGCAATCTACAAAGTACCTTGTCAATGGACTCAATGGTACGAAACCCTTCCTGAGCAAGTCCGACTCACACTTGGCCGATTTTTTTATCAATTCCTCTGCAGAACGTTTAATTTGTAATCGATATTTCGGTCCTAATTAACAAACGTGGTATCCAAAATAAGATAATTTACATCAAAATCGACATAAACTTTCGATAATTTATACAGAGATAACAGAATATATTTCGACATAGATAACATCAAGTCAGATAGTTATCTTATCTTTATTTATTTAATATCATTCTATATTCGATAGATCAGACTAAGATAAGAAGTCTGATCTTCCATAGCAAACATAACACAGGATGTGTTAATTTTGTTCGTTTTTATTCTAATGATCATGGAAAATATTATATTATGTCAAAGGTCACACATCCTAGGATAATTTATAACGTTTTTAGAAATGTAGTTTTGTAACTGTTACATAATTTAGAATATATCTTTTAACTTGTTAAACTCCTTGTTATTCCCACGGATTTTACTTTGTTTATCATGAAACACGTATAAAGGCCTTTCTTCACGTTAGATCATAAAGGAAATCCATAATTGCCCAGTTTGGACAGTAAGCATCCACATTCAACAGTATCTAATATAATTATATTCTGTGACAGTAGGTATATATGCGGATGATGCACAATTAGTCACAACCAACGACAAAATGGGCAAGACGAATTTAATGTCCTCTTTTCTAAAATCTGTCAGCATGTCCATTCTTTCCCGTCTCTAATGTTGTTATGCTAAGCCTGCTGATGTACTATCAGAGAAGTTGATTCCTATGCAGATCGGGGACCTACGTAGTTTGGTTGCGTTACGTCAAACCCAGCCGACAGATCACAATTATTAACATTGAATTGACATATTCGACCAAATAACGTTGGTCTATCAACTGCATAGAAATCAATTTCCTCGATAGTACCTAAAACATTAAACAATTCAATAAACTCACTTTTCCATCCAACGTCCCATCGAAATACTCCACTTCGTCCTTCACCTCTCCAACCTGACTCTCTATCTCTGACGCGATGGCGGACCGCTGGTACTCGTTGCATATTCTCCTTATTCTCTCTCTACTCTCCTGCTCGTTGTCTGTCTCTATTCCGAGGAGAGAGACGTAGTATTCCGCTGCGTTGAAACCCACAGGACATTTGAAGTTTAATCTATGAGATAAAGAGAGATTTATTTTTATGTTTATGTTAAATGGATCATAACTCATGAATCATGATATTGGACTGTGTCATTTATGAGACACTTTATGGAAAATTTTATTAGGACAGTACGGTACTTTAAACATTCTTACCGGGTACCGTAGTCAACAAGACTTGGTTGACTACGGTACCCTAAAACGGAACCGTAACCAGCTATAGTTATATAATGTAAGAGTAACATTGTCCTACAAATAGAACAATCCATATTTTAGAACCATCAAATCAAAGTATGAAATCCTTTCAATCTCTGTTAGCTACCACTTTTAAGATTTTACGTAGATAAAAATGTTGTTTGTCTTATCAAAAATAGAGCTACTCAAAAAAAAATAGCTTGATAGTATTAAAAAAAATGTTCTAGGGCTCCCTGACTATAATATCTAATACTAGCTGTCCCGGCAGCGAATTTACAAAGGCTATATCATTAGAGTGAAAGCGCAAACTTAACTGGCTTAGCTTTTGTTAGACAAAAACTGGACAAAACCCTAATTTATTTTAATACAGAAAATGACCGAAATCGCCTAGACTTTGTTAGCTAAATTGTTTCTAACATTGCAGCAACAAATGCTATACAATTTGATACCGATATGGTAAATACATCGTCATCGTTAGCTTTATAAATTTGTAGGTGGATAGTTACATGAAAATTGTTATTATTTTAATGTAACAGTAATGAAATTACTTACTCGTTTCTATTCTGTATTTAGTGACAAAAAATACTAATTAACTAACGAACTTTAATTTATAGGTAAGAAACAGGTACTTACATAACTACACACTTGTTGTGAGTACAAATAATTATAAAATTATCTTAGATAAATGATTGTTCTTTAGCACCTTCGGTAGGTACCTCTAATGTAAAAAACAGTACAGGTGATGCTGTATATACCGGCTCCCCAATATTTCTCGGCAAAATGTCACTGAGAGTCGAAACGAACTTGTGTCTAAGGTGGAGAATTCATTGGAGAAGGTCTCTGAATGTGGTAGACGTAACTTGGTCCAATTCAACCCCGCCAAGACACAAGTCTGCGCGTTCACCACAAAAAAGTCACCAATGGTCGTATATCCTCGTTTCGAGGGCACATATTTAACCATCTTCCCTAGCATTGAGATACTTGGCGTCAACATATCGAGCGAAGTCCAGTTCCGATACCATCTAGAGGGTAAGGCCAAATTAGCCTCGAAGAAGCTTGGTGTTCTTAACAGAGCGAGACAGTACTTCAGTTCGGACCAACGCCTACAACTCTACAAGGCGCAGGTTCGGCCTCATATGGAATACTGTTCTCATCCCTGGGCAGGGGCGCCAAAATACCAACTGCTCCCTCTGGATCGTATCCAACGAAGGGCCGCTCGAATTGTTGACTGTCATAGTGTTTCAAACAGCTTGGACCCCTTGGAATTACGCCGAGATGTTGCTTCACTCTGCATCCTCTATCGGTTGTATCACGGGGAGTGTTCTGAGGAATTGTTCGGAATCATACCACCTGCAACTTTTCATACCACACAAAACATATCATCCTCATCACCTTGATGAGTGGCAGTCTTCCACAGTGCGTTTTTCGCGTAAGTTCTGCCGCGCACTGTAAAACTCTGGAACGACCTGCAAACCTTCAAGAGTGTATTCCCTCTTAAAAGGCCGGCAACGCACCTGCAGCTCTTCTGATGTTGCGAGTGTCCATGGGCGACGGTAGTTGCTTACCATCAGGTGACCCGTTTGCTCGTTTGCCCCCTTATTAAATAAATAAAAAAAGAGTTAGTTGGTAACAGTCAGTCTTATTTAAAAGTATGCTGTATGGCACGCTCGCGATAAACAAAATATATTATGGCGGTGAGCCTTTACTCGACTAGGTAAGTGAATTTTATTTGATAGAATAGGTATTGTCGAGTAATATGCATAAACAAAAGCTCATCTATTAGAGTCTGGCTCGTGACTCAAACGGTATAGCCTTTGTAAATACGCGCCCCGGCAAACATTGCTTTGCCATAATAATTTAAAGTTATATTTAAATAATTTAAATTTTTTTGAAGTGACTAAATAAGTATGTCGCCATGGCAACGTCGCTCACAAACAATAGCCGCCATCAGTCTCAGGTTGTAATAATTTACTATTATTTATTCAATAAATGCACTTATCAATATATTATAAAGTACCCAATAGCCGATTCTCAGACCTACTGAATATGCATATAAAATTTGGCAAATATCAGTAAAGCCGTTTCGGAAGAGTTCGTGGACTAACATTTTGACACGATAATTTTATATATAAGATAAGAATATATAAATAATTTTTTTCATGGCTGATTTTTTACTTGAATTGAAAGAAAACGCCAGCGCTCACTTGAACGCTGCTGTGCTTGTGACACTGAAAAGTCGAAATAATTAAAATTGCCAAAGCCCACACTGTATAATTTAGAAGTTCTAGGTTTTCGACTCTGATCTCAAATTAAAACAAAAAAAATGTTAGGACAATACGGGCAATTGCCTAACACTATAACAAACTTCTTAAATAATATAATATTGTGATAACTGATAATACATAATATTATAATATACTTAATCATAGTAACTATGCCAAGATATTTAGTCGCAATTTCACCAACGATTGTTAAACTTCATGCTCGAATTAGTACGACGTTACCTGTTTCGTTTTTCCTATGAATGAAAGAGAAGATATGACATTTTAACAAGCTGCTAACACTAACAGACGTTGGTGGGCCTGAAGTTGTTCTCCGGTGGCATAATGTCTTGCTAATTATTAATTAATTACCGAATCGGTAATTAATACCGATACTACTATATTATTAACGAATATTGCATTTCCTTTTATTAACATTATTCAACACAATATAAATAATATTAAAATTGTTGTTCCGTTAAATTGTTATTATTTACTATTTATTGTTATATTATTCAAAACTATATATTTATAGCCCGCATATATTTTAAGATTGTCTATTTAGCATAGCTCACATCATTAATGATTTAAATAGTTATGATATTATAGCACACAACAACAATTTATATAATTATCTTATCTTAACTCGATTGGCCTCTTAATTATTAAGTTTAAGTATATTTATTTTGTATTAAAATATTTATATTTATTAACCGTTTGTTAATTTTTACAGACTAATCAAATAAGATTTTTTGAAGACCTCTGTGGCTCAATGGTTGGTTTCACCAAACTAAGAAGTTATAATTTATTAGAACTCATCAAAAATGCATAGTGAATTTGTGAACTGTGATAACAAATATCAAAATAAATGTCAAACATTATTTATTCAAATTCATTGATAAAAATTAATAAATTCTAGTTTTTACCAGATTCATCATATTTAGCAATTATGAGCAATTTATTGGATTTTTAATAGATTATATTTTAGTTCTAATTGGCATTTTTTACTTGGATTTTATTCTATGCAGCACGAGCTTAATAAGTCTCATAGACACGTTCGGTAGACATATTAATTTCTAAATAATTGAGACCATTTCAATTTTTTTTGTTTGGATTTGAAGGTTCGATACACTTATAAATGAGCTGTGCTATACAAACAACATGTCTTGATCTATTTTTAATGAGTCACGTCATTTTAACTATTGTTAAAATGGTGCAATCGGCAAACCATTATTGACTACATCAGAGATTTGACAATAAGTATTTGGTATAGCTGTTAAAGTAAGTTGGTGCAACTTACTCTGAAATGAACAACAATAATTTTAACCCATCAATCCCCAAGCGGCACCCGGCTGCCGCATAACAATTGAAAATCTATCGTGTCTCTTTCTACCATTCCCACGATCGAGGTATATTAATCCTTCGATCGGGGATTCTTGGAAACGCTATTGTATTCTTAATTGTTGTCGCGATCACCGGTGCTCGTACGGGGCTCGCTTGATGGGTTAATTTTCAAACGGCTCGTCTGTAGCATTAGTACTGTGCGAGTAATGGCTACATAATATTTTGATATGCATTATGAATTATGATTTATGCGACGTCCTCACGTTGAGGCTTGAGCTGTGGTGGAAAATCATGACTATCACCATGTGATTGCCATGCTATCTATAGCGTGCACAATCAACATCTACTATGGGCTACGAATAATAAAAACTTACTATGGGCAATCAGCAACGCGCGATGATGAACTTCGTTCCTAAAATGTAAACAAAAAGTACTCACGACGCGAAGAACTGATCCGCCTGCTCGATCGTCCCATGGAAGGCGATCCTGCCGCTCGCCAGCAGCACCACCTGGTGGAACAGCTCGAAGACGCCGGAAGCCGGCTGGTGGACGGAACACACCACCAGCTTTCCGCCGATGGCGAGGCGGCGCAGGCGGGAGACGACGGCGGAAGCTGCGGACGAGTCCAGCCCGGTGGTCGGCTCGTCGCAGAAGAGGATTGGTGGGTCGTTGAGAAGCTGTTAGCAATAATAATAATCTTTACGTTAAGGAAGAACCTGAAAGACGTATTGTATAGTAAAACCATCTTGGTAAGTGGTAAATTCAACCGACGAGTCTAGCCTCGTCGCAGAAGCGGATTGGCGGGTCGTTGAGAAGCTGTTGGGAATAGACGAGTCTTTATTAAGAAAAGCAAAATCGTATAAGATAAAATCGTATAAGAAGCGTATCATGATCACTAGTGTGGACGTAAAATGATCGCGATCATCGGGGCGTATCATGATACGAAGTATAGTATGATCGCGATGATTTTGCGTCCACACTAGCGGTCATGATACGCTTCGATGCTACGCGACGGAGATCTGATCGCGAAAATGATACAGATGTGGACAAAGCTTTACAAGAGTTGCAGTTAAACGTTCACGGGCTCCTAGTACTACTTAGTATTACTTCGTTTTATGGTACTTCTAATACCTGGTTTTTAAAAATGAGTGGATATTGCTGACGAGTCGAAGAGAATTGGCGGCTATTGGTAATGGTCGTCGTTGAGTAAAGCAAAATGCCATAAAGGGAGCTCACTGGGGAGTGTAATGTAACGTTACAGGAGCCATACCACGAAACCGTTTTGAGACTCAATACAATCGAAAGAGAATGCCGCCTTCTACCCTGCCAAACGTGAAATGACGTTGCTAGAGCGAGACGCGGTTATCGCGTTCGATTCAGTCTCAAAACGGTTTCGTAGTAGGCCTCCTGAGTCGAGCATTACATCAGTGCAGGAGGACCTTAGCATTAGCACACCTTAAAACGATAATATAATGTGTAATACACATTTGGATACAGCTCGTAACATTAATGCACTTTTTAGGGTTCCGTACCCAAAGGCTAAAAAGTAAAAGTAAATCCCTGTTAGTAGGTACTGAAACTTCGATGTCTGTCCGTCTGTCTGTCTGTCTCCATTCTCCAGGCTGTATCTCAAGAACCGCTATAGCTGCTAGAATTGAAATATGGCGTCATTTTAACCATTGTTAAAATTTGACAGTTGATTTGACATAAATTTAAAAATTGAAATCTTTAATAAATAGATCATAGATATTATCATTACTATAATGTTAATTTACTATTACAATATAATATTCTGTACCTAGAGTCCTAGATAATATTATTATTACGATTCATTTTCTATTCTGGTTAATGAGTCCACTTTTTTTTGGAAAGTCAATGGACTATTTAAATTAATTCACCGATCTAGATCGACAAGAAAGCAAAAAAACTGGTTTTCAATAGAACAAAAACGTGCACTTCGAAAAATAATTAAAAGTTCTAATGAGTAATGACCTCCGACAATTTACAAATTACCTAGTTTTGGAAAAAAACGGTTTTTAAAATATACAGTACATTGTACCCTCAAAAATTCATTTAAATATTGATGGTGCCATATTTTGAAAAACGTGATTTTGTCTTTTGATAAATTGCCTTCACACTTCATACTTTACTCACATTACATATACTTTAAACCGCAAAAAACTGGTAAAGCGCATAATTTTACATAATGTACAAAATGTACAAAATTATGCGTTTTACAAGTTCTGGGGCGATTTCCCATTCAAATTACAAAGAAAATTTTTCTCTTTCAGCGCTGTGACTTTCACAGTAAACTCACAAGGGTGTGTACGTGTTCCTTGTAGAGAGTTCACTGTGAAAGTAGCCGCGCTGAAAAACCAAATTTTTTTCACTTTTGTATGGCCAAGCGCCCCAGCGCGGCGTCACGAGTTTCCCCATACAAAAGTGAAAAAAAAATTGGTCTTTCAGCGCTGCTACTTTCACAATAATATCTCTTTAAGGAACACATACACACCCAAATGTATTATCACTTACTTTTGTTACACCCTGTAATCTGTATAACTTAGGGAGATCGCAGACGACAGACTTTGTGCGATCAAAGTCTGCGGCTTATATATGTTGCAGCCGACTGGTTAAAATAGCCGTTCAATTTAACAGCTAGCCCTTTGACTGAACAACATTCAATCTCACGGCTAGCTTTTTAATTGAATATTTCAGTCGCTCGAAACGTTCAACACTACAGCTGATTCAAGCCGCCGCCGTTTGATTGAATTAGTTCAGCGCTCACCACCGCGGCCTTAGTTGCGTTTTGTTTAAAATATGGCATCAACTAGCCGGTGTTTTGTGATTGTATTAAGATATTTTTCGTAAAAATAGGTACGTTACAAGTGTTATTAAAGTGACAGAAATTATGGGGGCACATACGATCCGTAAATAAAAATTTAAACAAATATGCGAATTCCGAGGAGAAATTACGGGATTATGAAATGCATCACGAATGTATTAATTGCAATTGTGTTCAAAATGAGTTAGAATACAATTTATTCTGCTTATTATCATTGCGCTTGTGTATTTAATAAAACTAAACTAATGGTCAGCTTAGTTAATTTGCCATTTAACCAGTTAGCTAAGCGTCGTCTAGCTGTAGTGTTGAACGTTGCAGTCAACAAGTCAGCTAAACGACGTATAGCCGTGTGATTGAATGGCGCTGTTCAGTCAAAGGGCTAGCTGTTTGATTGATCGGCTATTTAAACCAGTTGGCTACGACATATACATTCCGCATGGCTCGCGCCATCAGTTTGTATGGAAGCCGCAGACTTTGATCGCACAAAGTCTGTCGTCTGCGATCTCCCTTACAGTGGATTTCGCAAAGTCAATATGTCATTGCCTTTTTGGGCTTTTTTGGTGTGCCACGGCGCGGTAGAAACCTTGCCAAGTCTTTATTCAGGCACCAAGTGTCCACTACAAATTACAATAAAACGAACCAGTAGGCCGACTTAGAAGGTGTTCTCATTTATACGTTTGAGTTTGGAAGTAATATTGGGTATGCCGTATGTTCCGATATGCACTGCGAGCACTGCACAGTGCTATCACTGTAGAAAAATTCATTCCGGTATGGACTGCCAGTATGCTGCCTCAGTACCTTAGGGAGATATATTATGACGTCATAAATCGTCGCCATATTCTACTGTGAGCACTAGCGCTTTCGAGGTAAGGTAGGTACACGCAGTACTTTGATCATGTGATCAGTCAAAACCACTCAAGTGTCTAACGTTTTATAAACAAAAACAATACCTACAATTTAATTCCAAAGTTATAAAGTTCTGTAATTAATTTGGATTAATAAATAAAACAATGGAAGAATTGCAAAAAATAACCTTATTAGATTCAATACGAGCTGAAAGTTACGCAGGAAATTTTTGTTCATGCAAAGACAGGTAATATTTAATTTTCCATTGTTTGTATGACTATATTTTAATATTTAAAAAGTTAATACATAACCTTATTTTGTTTTCATAATAATTTTTCGTTTTTACTTTGTAGATACGATGTTTGCTACTCAACTTTTGGAGTTTTGTATATAAAATAAGGGTAAAAATGTGAAATTAATTAAAATATGTTATATTGATAATTTACAAATGAATATACAGTAATCCAACAACAGTTTTTTTACTGAACTAGAAAACTTTAATACCTACACTCATTTGAATGCTGCGTCAAAAAATGCGGCTGACAGTATAAGGGATTGCATTCCGTTTTAAATAGTAACAAATATCTGTATATATAAAAACCGGCCAAGTGCATGTCGAGCCACGCGCAATATAGGGTTCCGTAGTACCGCTAGTTTCTTAAAATTTGTGTATGGTTAATGAATGTACATTTATAACGTATTTTACACTCCTAACAACATCATCTCAGTTGCTTTCAAAGGGATTTGAACGATAAGTTCCTTTATACTTCGCCGAAAACATTTTTTTTAGTTGATCGACTATTACTCAATAACTTATGAAGTTTTCTTAGCCGTGATAGTTTTCCTTTTAAATTCACCATATTTCCTACTCCCGTGAATTTTTTTACATTTCCAGAAGCTACCGTTTAGCTGGTAGAAGGGGAGGGGAGCTAAAACTCGAAAACGGCTGATCGGATTGGGCTGATTTTAGTCTTAAAATATTCGTAGAAGTCCAGGGAAGGTTTTAAAGTGACACAAAGTTCACCGGGACAGCTAGTAACTAACTATAAAGGAACGTCTTCACAGTATACTAAATTGACGTCACACTGTACAGTGGTCGCAGTGCATATCGGAACATACCCATCTGCCGTACACTGCGTTGCTGAGCCGTTCATAGTATGCTTGCAGCGGTACTATACATGATACAACGCGCCAATTTGTCAGCTTGTTTGAAGTCGGCCTACTGGGTTGTTCTATATATTGTGCTACCACCATTCTTTCACAATATTTTGACCCTTACCTCATATCCTACATACCAAAAACCAGTTCATCTTACCTGGACAGCCAGCGCCACGCGCTTCCTTTCCCCACCAGAGAGTGCCTTCAGCTTGGTCCGCTTGCAGGTGGACACTCCCAGGTCTGCCAACAGCTGTTCTATACGCTTCGACCTCATGATGGAATTTGAGCGCTTGTCCATCATCAGGCGGGCCTGGGCACAGAATATATATTAGTTGTACCAAGCCTGGGTAACAAAATTGTAAGCAATGAGTTCAAAGCTCAAGATAAACCTTATATTGGGATTTAATAACGAAAATCTTCATATAGACCAGTGGTTCCCGACCTTTTTAGAGCTGTTACCCCTATAGCCTGTTAGAGAAACTGATTTGAACTGATTTGATGATGAAGTGCAACTAATATAATACATTCTGTGCTTATAAGTACTGCGTTGTGAATTGAAATTAAATGTTTTTTTTTTGGAATTTCATACGAGATTTTTGAGATTATCAATGCTCCATTATTTAGTGCGTAAACATGTCAGTTTATTGAGTCCTAACTGCGCTAAGAAATTTATTGATTTATATCATGTTTGGAGAAAGTGGTAAAAAAGCAAGCTATCGTTTAAAATTTGTTTACTATCATAGTCACTATTCACAATAACTGCGAAGGACAATAAGGCTCTACAAGATATTTGCTTATTATTTTCAAATGCACCGTGGTAACTAAAGCATATTTATAAGATTTGTGCTTCTTGAAGATGTTAAAGAGTACGGAAAAATTGATACAACAATTTTTAAGGCCTCTCTAAGGAAGTTTAGCCGTAATTGATGGTATTTATGTGAAGAGACAGTCATTATATCACTGTATGCACGGCCGGCTATTTTACCCCGGCGGGGGTAATTACCCCCAGGTTGGGAACCACTGATATAGACCGTACTTGTTCTAAATCCTTCTAATATTATGTATTCTGTGTTAGAGGTGAGTACGGTCATATTATTTCAAATGTCGAAATGGAAAAACAGTACCGAAGTGGCCTCGATTTGCCAGGCACCCTTTTTGCCTCAACCTGCCATTTGTGTTATAAACAATTAAGTATAGGTATCAGCTATTTTAAATAGTTCTTTCTAATCAAAAAAATATGTTCATGCTTCTGTAGGATGTAGGTTTTTTAACAGAAGATTATTGACGCAAAATTTCAATGAAATCATTCAATACTTCGGATTTAAGTTGCATCATGAATATCATTTTGAGGATAACATGGCAAAATATAGTTAAATTTTACTTGAGCTTGGGTGTTAAAACAAGATCTAAGGTTCATTTATCTCTAACGAGATAATAATATTAAGAAAGATTATGAATTATTCAAATCTTTGGATATGAGATAAATCATGACATTTGAAAAGTATTAAATTTTAATCATCTATCTGTTCTATACAGATGCTAAATAATATTTTGTGGCACCAAAAATACAAGGTTACATTTTGTCACCTATCTTTCATTTAAGAACTTAATTCTTTTTATCTCCAAAATTATTGCGAAATCAAAATATCAATAACCTAGTTTGAACCACAAATAACCACATAAAAGTTTTAAAATTACTGGTTTAATATTTTTTGAAAATCGAATTTGAATCACAGAATTTAAAACTTTTAAAAAGTCTAATATTATCTTTTTTCAAGTACCGTACCCAGAGGTAGGTACTTTACATATCAAAATATATTATTTTCTTAAATTTTAAATTATAAATTGAAGGTATCTTTTAATTATTCTTTCCACACCAGTGTCTTCTTTTGTGCACACAATAAATTAAAAAAAAACAACGTCCTTAATTTCTGTGGCTAGAAGAATATAGATAAGCCAAATTTTTCAGATCAGCATAATAAAATTGTTAATTTCTTATCTATGCATGTAAACATCATTGAATGGGTGTAATATGCAAAATAAAATTAGCAGAAATACATAAGTTTTCGTGTTAATATCATAAAAACACGAATATAGGGAGATAACAATCAAATATATTCAATATTGTATATCTATGTGACAGTTTGTATTGGCACCAGGGATAAAATACGACGATTCCACCATGATATCATCTTAATGTTCTGAAAAAGTCACAACGTTTCTGAATTCTATGACTATACTTATCTAAGACTGATAAGGTCATCTAAGATTAATAATTGAAGACATGAGTGGAAGAATCGAACAAGTAACATTTCGTAACATACATACAATAACTAATTTTTTCCCTTATTACTTTCATAAAACTTGTAACTTACCTACGTCATAAACTAGCTAAATACAATTTTTCTACGTACAATTATGTATGGATATTTTGAGCAAACAATCTGCTGATTATGCAGAGTCTAAGCGAAGAAGTTACTAAAAATGAATTAAATAATTATATCTCTAATCAATCTCAAAATAATCCTAATCTCAAAATTGTATTGTAAATAAATTCTATAATTATGTATCTAAGCTGCACCTTAATTTTCCAAACATTAGTAAAAATAAAAAATATTCAAAAAATTGTTATAATGTTTTGCCCGTAACTTTATAGCACCAGAATTCGTCTATTTAGATGTAAAGGTAAAGACGAATTTTCTGGGATAAAAACTAGGTATCCTATACTTAGTAAAATTCTTCAAAATCAGCTATTTGAGCGTAAACAGATATGAGATAAATGAGTTATCACGTCTTATCACTGACAGTAAATTTTTCGAATTTATAGTTTTAATAAGAAAGTAAGAATATTTCCAGAACACTCACCATAAACTCCATATGCTCAGTGACGCTCAGGTCATCTATAGACAGATCCTCCTGGGGTACAAAGCCAGAGATCCTGGCGATGAGGTCAGCACCAGCCAATCTCCCGTTCAGCA
The DNA here is from genome assembly GCA_937595015.1 of Polyommatus icarus. Classification (NCBI taxonomy): domain Eukaryota; kingdom Metazoa; phylum Arthropoda; class Insecta; order Lepidoptera; family Lycaenidae; genus Polyommatus; species Polyommatus icarus. Next base: position 18,180,454 of record OW569329.1, read on the forward strand.
TCAGGTAGCCAGTCATGGCGGACTTGTCGCGACGGCTGATGGCCGCCAGCAGAGTGGTCTTGCCAGCACCACTGGAAAGTGTCTAGGATTAGTTTGTGCAAATGAAGCATGAAAATATATATGTCGCAGTCATCTGGTTCAATACGCGATTCGATTGAATGACTAGCGCATTCATTGAATGACACCATTTAATTGAATGACTCGGCCGAACGTCGATTAAACGATCGTCCCTCAACGTTCAACTAGTTAGCGATTTGTATAATAGCGTTTTGAAGATAGCGGACATAAAATCAGTCAGGTAATTGAACGTATTTCATTTTCTTCATATTGCGGCGTCACTAAAACAAATATGGCGTCAAACAGCTCGCACAGCTGATAGCACTGTGTTAATATTTTATCGATTACATTTACATTAAAGTGCTTTATTTGTAATAACTAATAACTAATAAAATAATATAAAAGCGTGGTTTTACCTATAACTACCCCGTCAACGGCTACTTGAAAAAAAATATAGCATCCCATTAAACGACTTCGCTATATGACTTTTAGTCAAGACGTTAAACGTTACAGTTAACGTCTTGACGAGTTGTCCTTTAGTCATTCAATTGAATGGCGTCATTCAATGAATGCGCTAGTCATTCGATCAAATCGCAGATTAAACCAGATGACTGCGACTTAAACAATATGTATGTAGGTACTAATTTAACGATCTTTACAGTGTGCTGAAGGTTTCGCCAACACCACTGGAAAGTAGTAGTCTACAATACGAGTAATTAATGCCTTTGAAGCATTAGGTTATACTCGTAGATGTTTTTTTAAGGACAGAAGTTATGGTTATACAATGTTTTGTCTGTCTGATACTCAATTAAAGTGTATTGACTATTGACAAATGAGAACACAACATTGTGGTGTACCCAACGTACATAATATTATGCCGGGGGTTATACCACAATAGACATAACTGCTCTGTCTACTCTGGTTATAACTGAGTTTGATGTTTACTTATTACTATTTGCGTCTATTATGTTTCTTTGGCCTAGGCTAGAGCCTAACGGCTTATTGTATTATTTGAGTTTCAAAGGAAGATCTGTCTCGATCTTAAGATCTTAAGATCTTTTGTTTTTCCTTTTTTATGCTAATTATTATGATTGTTAAATTATTTTTTATTTATGTAGATTATTGTTATTGTAAATCTTATATTCTGTTATGTTACCTAAACTATACCGTTGATACAATATTTAGTAGTAAATTTAGTATTTATGTTAAAAAAAACCTGTATAATATTATTATTATTAATTATTAAAGAACACATATAATTAATGCTTTTGTGAAAATTTCAAGTGCGTACCTGTTGTTATGATTGATACCGAACAAAAAAATTTCGAAAAATCACGTCCGGGGGGGTCAAGGGCGGTCAAGGGGGGCCCCTTAAATATTTAATTTATTTTGTTTCTATTTTTTGTTATAGCGGCAACAGAAATACATAATCTGTGAAAATTTCAACTCTCTAGCTATTACCGTTCTTGAGTTATAACCTGGAGACAGACGGACAGACAGACAGACGGACAGACGGACAGACATCGAAGTCTCAGCAATAGGGTCCCGTTTTTACCCTTTGGGTACGGAACCCTAAAAATGAAATTGTGTACTTCGATGATAAGTTGGGGTACTTTCGTTCCCCCAGGTTTTAATAACTATGAGCAGTGGCGGCCTTACCTATTACGAGGCTCCGGGTGGAAGGTCTTTGCGGGGCCCTGGGCTGCAAGTCTTTGCAAGGCCTTTTGTCTTCAAAAAATACCTTGCGAGGCCCCTGCAAGCTTAAGGCAAAGGAGATTGCCCTGTTCGCCACCCCCCCCAGGGCCGCCACTTACAATAAGTATTCCACCTAGTTACAATGTACGAGTAACATACCTTGATCCCATTAGAGCGACCAGGTTGCCCGAGGACACCACGCCGTTAACTGTAAACAAATAACTACTTATTATACTAATAAGTAATAACTACAAACTAAATCATTATCAGCAGTTCCTACTCAGTTGGTACAAGTTGTTATAAGTATAGTTTACTTAAGTTTAACTTTGGAACAGTATTCCCATAGCCTCCTATTTTTTTTCTAATTTACGTCCCAATCACTTAACTTAGAAAAAAATAATCAGATGGCGCCAAACAGACGTTTTTGTCTATGGCCGAAGCCTAGGAATGTTCATAACATACCGGTAAAGAAAACCGTTTTTCTCAGAATCTATTCATTAGGTAGTTCTTTGCCTGTATCCTTAAAATTTTTGTCACCGGTATACCTTTTAGTAGTATGGAAAATTACAAAAACAGATGAGATACTATGTTACCATCGAATATAGTAAACAGTGGACAGCTAATCATAAAATATACACGCCTACCAATAAAATTCCAGTATATAATGGTAATTAGGATGTCTGAGCAATATTATAATATTATGTAACATAGTTATAGTTTTGATACGTAAACGGAAGCGAAAATGTCATGGGAGCGATGAATACCTAACAATTTCTAGATACAGGAAAATTCACAGGGTAAATACAAAGATTTATGAATGGAAAATTTTGTGAATGGAGAATGAGACAGGACGTGGAACAATTAAATTATTGTCGCTTAAGCAATCATGATCATCAGCTTCCGGAGTAGATATTATGACCTTACTGCATACTTTTAGTCGGCCGATAGTTTGACCGAAAGCTATCAGTACGAAGATGTATGAAAGTGCACTCACTGAACGATATGTATCGGCCGAACAATGTAAGTACTGAAACTCAAAGGTCAAACTATCGGCCGGCTAAAAGTCTGTAGTCTGCGGGGGCTCTAAGTTTAGACACGGCATGTTGCTAAGTTAATTTTTACATGGTTTTGACATAATATCTGCTTCAGAACAGTCTTTAAGAATTAATGGTCAAAAAGTTCCACACCCTATCACAACCACAACCCATTGGTCTCCATGTTCAAAATCTTGCATTCTCTGCATTCAACTTAACCTGAAATTCTACTCTCCCATGTACATTTTTTTGAATACATAATATTATACAGGGCGTAACTAAACTAAATGATAATACTTTAGGGGGTGTATAGTCTATAATCTGTATGCTTGTGTGGCGGTACCCACAATTCGCCTAACAATCCTTCATCGCGCTATCGAAGTTTCGGAGAACGGCAAGATATAATACAACGTCTGAAATGACGTCAGTGGGCTTCGGCCTGACCGAGCATGCTATCTCGCTCGGTCGGAAGATCTTCCTTTTCGGCCGCCACTAACAAAGTTAAACTTGTATAGGTCCACTCCCCTGTAAAGAGTTCACTGTGAAGGTAGAAGCTCTGAACGAGTATTCTCTACTTTATACACACCCTAAACTCTAAAGTATTATCACTTTGGCTTGTTACACCCTGTGTAAGTAAGCTTTTGGCCCACGAGGTCTAACTTACGAGTATCATCGCATCAAAGATTGGAAGTACCTACTACCTACAGAAATTATTGTCCTCTCACTGCTTTAAAACCACAATAACTAACCTCCATGCAGCACCTTCACCTCCTCATACACCGCTGAACTCCATATGCTCTTCTGCGTCTTCTTCTTCCGGTAGACCGACAGGTCCTTCCAGGCCAGGGTGAGGTTTTCGGGGGTGTCCCCGACGCTCATCTCATCGTCATCCCAGTTCACGACGGCCCCGGTGAGGACGTTGCGCGTGGGTACCTTGAGGTTCTGGTCCATTATGACGGCATCTGGCTCTGGAACAAGGATGTTTGAACAGGTATTTTATGGTTTCCAAGGTAAGAGATTAGCATCTGGTAGATTATATCTAAATATCCAGAGCTTGAAGCCAATTAAATGTGTTCACCCTTTTTTATAAAATCTTAAATCGCCGATCAGAACCTATATGGAATTGACATTAGACGAGAAGAACGTCAACATTTTGATCGGCGATTCTATAAAGAAGCGATTAAAAAAAGATCTTGGCTAAAGGGCAGTGTTTTATGGTGATAAGACTGCAGATAAGGGATTTTTGTGTCTCGTGTCGGTGTGAAATAAACTTTAACGAATGTTAAGTCTTCCGGTTGCAACCGCAGACTATATGATGATCACTATTGAGTGTTGCAACCGGAAGACTTACCATAAGCCAAACCAAATACATAATTACTTCTAGTCAACTTCAATAAGTTGACTAAGTAATTATTTAACTCTTCTAAGTTCGGCCATAAGTAGCTGTAATGGAATTAAGTACTAATTTTATGATCGAGAAATTCCATTTTTAATGAGAAATGTATTTTCAAACATTATTGCGGACATTTCAAAAGCTTTCTTTAAAACACGTTTTATCTCCAAACCAAAATCAAAGTCAAATCATAGAATAGAAAGCAGAAACGGTTCATCGTATAGATTTAGGATATTATTAAGGGCGTTCCGTCCGGAGATTCCGTAATTGACCGTATTTAAAACCTTATAAACTCATAATCTGAAAGCTACAAAGTTATAATAAAAATACAGCAATAATCTTCAGTATATCAACATTCCTTTTGTCGTTTTAAATTTTCTATTTTTGTTTCTTATACTCATGATTAATACCAATTTGTTAAAATTCAAGCATACATTCAGCATCTCCTTAGGATTTACAAATTACTTTTATTTGAAACTCACGCCAATAGATCGACAATATCATAAACTACATATTCGCCGTTTAAAATTTTTTAGGACAATTTAAATGATAGGGTTTTGGCGCGATCTCGGCAACGCGGCAAATGTATGGCCAAGGTCGTTTGCTCGGGGGACGGCCTTAAGGTGACGCCGCGTTAAAGTAAAAAACCGTGTTGGATATGTTTTAGATCGCTTGTTTTCTATGAGAGCCGAGAGGCCGGCCACAAGCAATGGAACAGCAAAAAATGGAAAGGGCTTAGCGACAAAATGGTTTTTGTCGCGTAATTTAGAAACCATAAATACATTTCATATAAGCTATGGGTAAATTAAAGTGTATGCTTGAACCAATCTTTGTACAAGTTTCGGAAGCTTAAATCACTCTCCTCTGTTGGCAAAATAGGACTCCCTTTTCTACAGAGGTATTTTTGATTAATTATTCTGTGTTATAAAAGTTGACCAATGTCCAATCGTGTTATGCTATGGGTAATTCAAAGACAAAAACATGATGAATACTGACAATGAACTTTAATTTATTAGTTTTAGTCATTGCTGAGAAAAATCGATATCGCTACAGCCAAATTATCAAGGCGTCGCGTCGCCTTAAACGTCAATTGAAGTCCAGATTTGATACAGGAAGCGTCTTCTTAAAGATATTTTTCCAATCTGAATCCAATCTACGTCCGATGTACCATGGAAATGTAGACTATACAATGAGCTATCGGAACTATGAAAATAGTTCAGTGATTTTTTTTATCAGTGCTGGTAGAGCTAAAAAAGGCGCACCTTTTTATCCGACGCCCTAGGCGGTCGCCTAGCGTCGCTACCCCCCAAACACCGCTACTATTGTTGAGACACTATAATATTACATAATTATTATATAGTTAATTACACACCCTAAGGGTCTAAACACACTAGGCTGAATTACGGCGGCGTAATTTACATGGCCGAAATTACGTTCAGCCGCTTACGTCTGATGCGACACACTATAAATTACGCGAAGAGCCGAAATTTCGCGGCCAAATTTCCGTTGCGGAGCGCGCGCGTAAGTGAGTATCCCACCAAAAACATAAATGTAAAAATGCTGAGCCAAATTCCATACAAAAATTATATTTCTATTGTCTAAGGACTTCGCCGTAAAAAGGTTGGAGATCTAAATGAGTGCCAAGTTCCATGGAAAATCGAAATAAGTACGTATAGGAACCAAATAACATTATGAACAAATAATAGTCTACTTCTTTGCTTTATTGAATATTTATAACAATTGATTTTATTTAAATAATGTGAGATCTTAAACTAGATTAGATCTAACTTGGCCAGTTTTCATTACGTCAGTCATTTTTCATAAAGTTAAATCGAACATTTTAATTCTGATGAAAACCAGCCAAGTAAAATCTAATCTAGCTTAAGATCTCACATTATTTAAATAAAATTAATTGTTATAGATATTCAATAAAGCAAAGAAGTAGACTCTATTATTTGTTCATAATGTTATTTGGTTCCTATACGTACTTATTTCGATTTTCCATGGAACTTGGCACTCATTTAGATCTCCATCCTTTTTACGGCGAAGTCCATAGACAATAGAAATATAATGTTTGTATGGAACTTGGCTCAGCATTATGTTATTGGTGGGATATCACGACTTTTTGTAAAGAAAACTTTCCGAACAGGGGTAGACACCTTCATCTTCCCAGTTCAAACATCCATAATATTCGACTATATTCAATGGCAATTCGCAACCTTAAGGTGTCGTTTCACCACTTCCCGATAAGTGTCGGCTATGCTATCCGCAACTTATCTGGCAGATACTTCATCTATCAGATAAGTTGTGGATAGCCTATTTGAAACTTATCAGGAAGAGGGGAAACAGCCCCTAAGCCTTGTTGAGACTTGAGTATCAGACGAATAAAACAAAGAAAATCCAAGCGAATGGAAAATGCAGCTACCATCAGAAGGCATTGGAATAATTAAAGTCTGTCTGTCTGTCTGTCTGTCTGTTTGTCTGTCTGTCTGTCTGTCTGTCTGTTACCTCTTCACGCTCAAACCGCTGGACTGATTTTGCTGAAATTTGGCATGGAGATACTTTGAGTCCCGGGAAAGGACATAGGATACTTTTTAGCCCGGAAAATTGTACGGTACCCACGCGATAAACGAATTTTGGCGCAACGGAGTTGCGGGCGTCACCTAGTATTTAAATAATTCTATGTCTATTCTCGGGACTCAAACTATATCTCCATACCAAAGAACAATCGGTACAAGCAGTTTGGGCGTAAAGACGTAACAGACAGACAGACACGCTTCATAAAGTCACCTTCTATTCATTTCAAGTTTTTTCAATTCACAAATAAATGTTTACGGGGAGCTCTCATACAATAAACGTGATTTTTTGGCCTTTTTTTGCTCTAAATCAATAATGGCAGCCGAAAGGCACTTGAAATGTTCACAAAATCCTTAATTATATTTCTTCTTTCACAACAAATAATAAAAGTAAAATAAAATAAATATTCAAGGGGGGTCCCGATACAAAAAATACAATTTTTGCTCTGTACGACTCGCACTTGACCATTTTTTTTTGTTTTCGGATTTTTCCCTACGGTTACACACAATTACCGAGCTGGATTCCAAATTTCAGCCTTCTAGGTCATCTGGAAGTGGGTTAGAATTTTGATCTATAGGTTGATTTTTATCACTGACTGACTGCAGTCAGTGATAAAAATTTAGATTTCCGGACGTTAATATCTCAACAACCGTTTAAGCTGTGCTTATGAAATTTAAAGCATGTATTTACCTCGCAAGTCTCATTATATGAGCTAAATTTGAAACGTTTATGTGAAATAGTTTCTGAATTATGAGGGGGTCAAAAGTAGCTGCAAATGGTTCGTGTAACGGTGTTCGTGTAACACACGGTGCATGCTGACCATTCTGTTAAGCTGGAACTTGGCTTAACACTCTACCGCGTGTCTAGATTTAAAATTCTCAGATGTAATGTGTGCGTTAACGCTTTGGAGTTACGGTTGGATTTGCTATATTCGGTTTTGATAATTCCGTCGCGTATAGTGTGTTGCTATACAAAAAATTACCGCCGAATTGCTGCCGAACTTTACGCTCGACTCGGCTCGACGAAAATTCGGCTCGCGACGGAATTTCGGCATAGTGTGTCGTCTATCGCGTTCCGTCCGTATTTTGTATGCGTTTGATACGCGGCGTAAACGCGGCGGAATTTACGTCGGCGTAATTCAGCCTAGTGTGCTTAGACACTAAGGCCTCAACTCTTAAAGTTGCTGCTGTTGTAGTCACTATCCATACAACTTGAAAATATCTTCCAAAATTCTATACACGTCACGTCACGGAATCACTCGTGCGACCAGTATTCTGTAATTTATGAACAATGAAACATATTCTAGAGTCAACTAACCAGAACCGGTATAAAATAATCGTGTCTTTTCCTTGGCTGTTTAAAACGAGCCCCCTAGTCTAGACTCTAGTGTGACCACTATGGATTTTTATTATATTATCCTGTTAGCATTAGAGTTTGCTAGGATAAAAGATTGTTAGGTACTCTTACATGCAATTTATTTAATTTTCTAATGACCGGATTTTAATGTAGGCACCTAATTCAGTAGATACTTTAGCAAGTGTTCAGAAACATAAAAAAACAATAAAATAACACAACTACTTTTATCCCGAAATAGTAGTACAGCCTTATTTACCCAAAAACTTCTATTATATAGAAGTCTTTGTATTTACCTTAATTGTTTACTTGGGATACTTTAGTTAGTGTTTACCCTTGGACAAAAGCCAGTACAATGAAAATACCGAACCACAGTCCACATACCTACTGTAGCTAATAATAATAATATGATGATCTACAATTTTTTACAAAGGATAAGTTGGCTTTGAGACTCCAAAAGCCATATCGCACGCCCACACTCACCGTGCTGAAGGCTGTTGAACTGAAACGACGTTAGACGATGCACGACAACGCCGCCCGAGCAGCCGGGGGGTGTTAGGTTTATTTTACCGTTATGGAATCTCTTGATTCGGTCGCCGCGCTCAAAGCTATGCATTTAGCTTAAAATGTAAAGGTAAAATTCTCTAGTAGGAAATATAATCGTTGAAGACATTAGACAGCCTTCCTTTAATGTGGTAAGTGGATTAGTCTGCGCATGACTTATGACGTCACCGGTGTTCTCTTACGTGCCGAGGAGCAACTCACACGTAGGTTTCATTGAAAAGTATTGCTAGTTGACGCCCGCAACTTCGCTGCACCAAAATTCGCGCGTGAACCGTACATTTTTCCAGGATAAAAAGTATCCTATAGTCCTTTCCCAGGACTCAAAGTATCTCCGTAGGAATTTTGGAGTTGCGGGCGTCATCTCCTTAAGAGTCCGTATACGAAATTTTGCCGACTTCGCTCATTTAACAGACGTGATTTAACAGTTAAAATACAGTATTTCTATGAGTTTTAATGCACAACATGTAAGATCATTTCAATTATAATCTAATGTTGCAGCAGTAGATTTTTTTTTAAGTATCTTTAAATAATCCAACTCAAACCCGCGACAGTTTTGTGATTTTTGCTGTAAAAGGTTTAGAATATCACCTTTTTATGGATTGTATTGACGTCTTAACGGTATGAAAAAAATACAATGTACTGTTGAGAAAGTCGTCTATACAATGTTGGAATTACTTTTTACCACTTTCATATAAAAAACCCTTTAAAAACAGAATACCTATAACTGCCCGCTAACCTGGCGATCGTCCTTTTTCACCTGGCATATGAAAGACGGGCGTGAGTGTGAAAAGAGCAGTAGAAAAGAGAGTACGGGCTCTTAAACATCTATAATATATAAAAAATCAATATTCAATTGTGTTACTAACGCTAAAACTCGATAACGGCTGAACGGATTCTGCTAATTTTAGTCTTAAAATAATCCTTGAAGTCCAGGGAAGGTTTTTAAGTGACACGAGGTTCACCGGGACAGCTAGTAATAAGTATTATACAATTTACTAGCATTGACAGCATATAGAAAACTAGAAACTTAACCAGTGTTTGAATAAGTGGACTTGTTCTATAATGTACTGCACTGCTTGTTAAAACGTTCAACTATTAACTTAATTATGAATATTATCATTACCGATATAATGGGAAGTTAACTATTTCGTAGAAACACTGTGGTTAGGACAAGACGGCTTTCCACACCAGTATCTGTTTACTAATAGCTATGTAACTGTATCTACTAAACTAGATAAATATTAAATTGTAAAGTTTCAGGCCAATCTAGAATCCATATACTTATATTAAACTAATATTATAAATGTGAAAGTACCTATATATGTCGCTTTCCATACCTGTCTTTTACCTCCTAGTCCTACACTTAGACCGCTCGCGCTATACCGATTTTCATGAAATTCGGTATGCAAATACTATGGTATCCCGGGAAAACGGGAAAGGATATGGGATAATTGTAGTTATTTAAAAAATGTACGAATCCCAGGTGATAAACAAATTTTCACGCAACGCAACAAGTACAAAATAATAGCTATACTTGCTATTCCTACATATCTAATGACTAATACTATGTACTATGTAATACATAATAAGCAAATAAATAAGATCTATCAATCTATCTTTTTAGAGGAATATGTAAGAAGCGTGTTGAAGCCACCCAAGACCCCAGAACTGGGAGCTACCTGGCACAGCGGATAGCAATGGGGATTGTCCATTTTTTTTAAATTTTGCTCATTACAAAAACATTTCGAGGAATAAGGTCAGTGATCGTTTTTCTGTATATAAATGAAAAAAATACCCATTAGTTACTTATATTTTTGAACAAATATGTTTAACCTTAGTTTGACCTTCAATGGCGTTAAATTAGCAATAAATTCGATCAACATTACGTTTCGAACTTTTGGTAAGTTTCTCGTATCAGCTTTCACATAATGATAACTTGCATTAGACGGACCAGCGATTAAAAATAAGATTGAAAGGAAAAAAAACATACTACAGAGGTCAATTGGGCGCCGATGATGACGTCAGAGCGAAACTTTAAAAATTTATTGAGAAAAAACTAGCCAATGGATTTCAAAATTATTCAATTTATATTCTTAAAATACCCTATTTTAACGAAAAAAAATATAAAAAGTACATGTGATTTTTTTTGGACAATGCCCATTGCCATTTGCCATATCCAACGACGCGCGACGTGGCAATGCTGTCAGCTTGCTGGGCACTCTGCCAGATGGGGACGACTTGGGCAAGTTTTTCTTTTTATCCCTTTATGTTTAAAGTTTGTATTATATATCTGTACATTTTAGATTGTATTTTTAGTGCTTAGATTTTTATCCTATTATTCATAACGTTTATTATTATGCTGTTCTCCAATAAATCCATAAGATTTATGAAATTTTTAGAATATCCGAGATCCCTAAACTTTAAGAAGCTGTTAGATGTTCCAACTTCCAAGCTTGTGAGTTGAGACTACTGCCAGTTATAAATAATTATGATTTGATTAAACCTTTGAACATAAATAGCTAATTTAAATATTCTCATAAACATAATCAAACCAAAAAAATATTTGAGCCTTATCGTTGTTACATAAATATTCATTAAACAATTTCCACTACAAGGCTACAAGTTACAACTTACCTACTTACGGTTATAGTGATAGTCAACCTACTTTAGTTTTAGTCACTTAAAGAATTGAAGATTATGATATTTTAAGTATTAATATTATTTTTAACCGACTTCCAAAAAACGAGGAGGTTATATGTTCGGCTGTGGATATTTTTTTTTTTTTTTTTTTTTTGTATGTTCAACGATCACTCCGCCGTTTGTGAACCGATTTTCGAAATTTTTGTTTTATTATATTAGGTTTCACTCCAATTTGGTACCATGTTCACAAAAGTGGTGACCTGATGATGGGATCCATGAGTAATCGAGGGAACTCCTCGAAATTTATATGGAAACATATAGTGATTTTGGTTTCATAAGATGCATCCTAAGCATATGCTACCAAAACGCAAGATTTTGCACCAAGGTATACTATGGTTCCGAAGATACTAAGAGAACTCCGGATTCCTTATAGATACAAGTTTGGGAGTTTAGGCGCTGTTTTAAGAACTGAAAGCATATTATGCTACTATGCAAATTGCATTCATCATCATCATCATCATTACCAAGTCAGGGTCACCAATGTCACCAAATTCAACCTTATCTCCAGAGCATAAGGCACACATTTGATATTACTTCTGAGAAATTACAGTTTCTTCGATCATGTAACATTCTGTCTCACTTCGCCGAGATATTCTGTAAAACAACCTAATTTCAACCTTTTGCATTGCGTTTAGCGATCATAGTACACTGTCGTCTGCCGGGTACCGTACTACGAGTATACCGTGCGAGGCGTGTGCGACAAGTCGAGCGAGAACCCTATTGAAACTAGTCCGGTGACCGGCTACATTAGCACGTCACACGTGTTCACTTCGATTTTTTTAAAATGTATTGTTTAAAATTATCTGCAGGCTGCAGCTGATATTATATTTTGTAAGTGTGACTGTAATAAGATGAATACCTACGTAGAATAATATTATACAGGTGTATTATTCTACGTATAGTACACGATGGCTTACTAGGTAACTAAAAAGAGTGAAATTATTATTTTTAACAAAAAATTAAAGCCGACTTCCAAGGTAAAAACAATAATAGCATCCTTATTATATGAACTAAAAAGTATTAAATAATTATTCCTATCTAATAGTTATTAATAGATGTCCGAATTGGGAGAAGTTGGGAGTTGAAGCGTTCGAGACCGGTTTCCTGCACGATACTTATTATTTGTTGCTAATACCTAGTTTGTATCCTTCGATCGTGGATTCTTGGAAATCTATTGTTATTCTATTGTGTCTCGCTCACCGGTGAGCTTGTAACAAGATACGTAGAATAATATTATACAGGTGTATTATTCTACGTACATAGTAGGTACGCGATAGTTTACTACTGATACTGATTGAGGAGCTCAGCAAGCAGCATATTGGTTGCCATGTAGATGGAGTATGTTTCAATAACATAAATTATGCGGACGACATGGTCTTGCTGAGTGCCTCAGTCTGTGGTCTCAAAAAGCTACTTGATATTTGTGAGCGTTACGCAGCGGAGCATGGGCTGATATACAATAGTAAAAAGAGTCAGTACATGGTCTTTCACAGTGGAACCAGAAAGGTGGATACAGTACCGACTATTTTACTAAATGGTGTTCCTTTGGTTAGAGTAGAGGAGTTTAAATATCTAGGACACATTGTGACGTCCACTTTGAAAGACGACACTGATATCGAAGCCCGAAGGGGAGCGAAGGGCGCTGGCGGTTAGGGCCAACATGGTTGTCAGGAGGTTTACAAGATGCTCGTTAGAAGTAAAAATGACGTTGTTTAGAGCTTTTTGTACATCCTTCTACACTTGCAGCCTCTGGGCAGCATATACGCAAAGGGCATACAGCGCCCTTCGCGTTCAATATAATAACGCGTTCAGGATGCTGGTGGGGCTCCCCCGATGGTGCAGCGCTTCGGCGATGTTCGCGTGCGCACGAGTGGACTGTTTCTTTGCCACAATGCGCAGGCGAACATCGTCGCTGGTGCGGCGCATGCGGGGGAGCTCCAACGGCATGCTGGCCGCGCTCTGTGAACGCCCTGATAACCCGTATATCGGTCACTGCTGTCGCTTGCATGCAAAATACAGGCCAAAATAATTATTATTTTAATATAATGTATGTAATTATGTAAGTATGTTTTTTCTACAAATGTGACTTTTGTTTGTAATTTTTTGATCTTGTACGGATATGAGTCTGGATACTTGAAATAAATGATTATTATTATTATTATTTTAGTACCAGGTAACTAAAAACTAAAAAGAGTGAAATTATTATTTTTAACAAAAAATTAAAACCGACTTCCAAGGTAAAAACAAAAATTACATCCTTATAATATGAACTAAAAAGTATTAAATAATTTTTCCTATCTAATAGTGCCTTTTTCCGAATTCGGCTAAAACTCAACTATTTCTGTACTCAATCTTCATAATTTTGAAGTCGGTGCCAGTTCCAAAAGTTTCAAATATTCTGTCAGAGAACTGAAGATTCATCTGGTACCGACTTCAAAATGATGAAGATTGAGTACAGAAATAGTTGAGTTTTAGCCGAATTTGGAAAAAGGCACTATTAGATAGGAAAAATTATTTAATACTTACTTTTTAGTTCATATTATAAGGATGTAATTTTTGTTTTTACCTTGGAAGTCGGTTTTATTTACTAATATGAAATAGAGCCTACGAATAATAAATACTGGTAGGTACATACCACAGGTGTTAGTTGTAACCATAAAGGTAATATACCTATCGGAATAGAGAAACAATCCCGAGCTGTCAAGCTTAACCAAAATTTGATTTACATCTGTGTATACAATTATGTTTACGTGTGCGTGTCAGTGATGTACAAACATCTTGTAAATCGACAAAATATCGATCATGGAATAATAATTGTAAGATTGTAACCATAATGCCGGCTGTATATTCTCGCCGAGACACAGCGAGGCGGCCCGAGTGCGAGAGTGTAAATGGGTGCGCTCGCCTCGTCTCGCCTGTCTCGGACCCTCTCGGTCCGTTCTCGGTATTTTGCGCCCGAGACAAAGGGTCTCGCGAGGAAAACGAACGCACTACTGTACACTCTCGCGTCTGTTAGTACTAGTCCCGCCGTTGGACAGTGTAGAACAGAAAAATAACAATAATAAACGTCATTATCAGTCATAATCTCTGAGAAATAAAATTAAATATGATTATAAATATTCGGATTACAATGATATCTTTCGATGCATGGTGAATGGTGAATGGTCGTTTTCGTCCATCTTCTCTGAGTTCTTATCTGCGATTGAACTAAGCGAGAATGTACATGATCGCACTCGGGCAAGGGGCTCTCGCACGAGACTAGCTTGCTACATATATTAATCTGTGCACGAGACTCTCGCCCGAGAGCTCTCGGCGAGAGTGTACAGCGGGCATTATAAAATGGGATAAAATAAAACTGCATAGATAATATAATATAATAAATTGTAATTTTGAAGTAAAATATGAATTTTTAACCGACTTCCAAAAAACGAGGAGGTTATATGTTCGGCTGTGGATATTTTTTTTTTTTTTTTTTTTTTTTTTTGTATGTTCAACGATTACTCCGCCGTTTGTGAACCGATTTTCGAAATTTTTGTTTTGTTGTATTAGGTTTCACTCCAATTTGGTCCCATTTTCACAAAGGTGGTGACCTGATGATGGGATCCATGAGTAATCGAGGGAACTCCTCGAAATTTATATGGAAACATATGGTGATTTTGGTTTTATGTGAAGTGTACTAAGAATATGCTACCAAAAAGTCAAATATTGGGTCAAGGTATACCATGGTTTCGAAGATGCTGAGAGAACTCCTGACTCCTTATAGATACACGTTTGGGAGTTTCGGCGTTGTTTTAAGAACAGAAAGCATATGCTACTATGCAATTAATATTCATCATCATAATCATAATCATCATCATCGTCATCATCATCATTACCACGTCGTGTTAAGGTCACCAATGTCTCATGGCACAGAATAGATAGTAGTACAAGGCATAGGTATGGATATACTAACTCGTAATAATAATTTTCTATTGTTACCAACAACACCTGTTTGTTTAATACACGGCGGTCGCCGATACAGAGGCGACGGTGTCGCGCGGGCGGTGCGTGGCGGCAGATGACAGATTGAATATTTTACTACTTTATATTATACAGATCGAATACTTTACTAACTACAGTTCACTTCACTGATAATATATTATTTTGTGAGTGTGAGTTGTGACTCTTAATGTATAGAAAAGACGTCATACGCCTAAAACTGGTCTTATGGTTCTGTAGGGTTACCCTGGGACGTTAATCCCTCTGGCGTAATATCAATTAAGACAAACAGTGCGTGTGAGCGGGAAGAAAAAGTTTATTGTAGCGAATTAGTTATATCAAATGAGTCGAGTAAGCGATACCGCGATGCAGAAGCTTAACAACGACATCTGTTGTTGAATTGCGGAACTAAATTTTCTTAGAAAATATAAAGTTTACAAATCTCAACACTTAACAAATTGTAATAAAATACGTAAAATATACACGAAGGTTTACGTACTAGTGTAACTAAAAAGAGTGAAATTATTATTATTTTTAACAAAAAATTAAAACCGACTTCCAAGGTAAAAACAATAATAACATTAATATGAACTAAAAAGTATTAAATAATTTTTACTATCTAATAGTGCCCTTTTCCGAATTCGGCTAAACCTCAACTATTTCTGTACTCACTCTTCATAATTTTGAAGTCGGTGCCAGTTCCAAAACTTTCAAATATTCTGTCAGAGGACTGAAGATTCAGCCATCTGGTACCGACTTCAAAATAATGAAGAGTGAGTACAGAAATAGTTGAGGTTTAGCCGAATTCGGAAAAGGGCACTATTAGATAGTAAAAATTATTTAATACTTTTTAGTTCATATTAATGTTATTATTGTTTTTACCTTGGAAGTCGGTTTTAATTTTTTGTTAAAAATAATAATAATCTTCAAAATGCTTGCTACATAATTAAGTATGCATGAATTTTTCTTCGGAGTCCTGTTTGGACGGTTAATTATATTAAGCCATGAATTTCTGGTATCCAGGTCAGCAGGAAATCTGAAAAATTGGCCAAGTGTAAGGGTGACTGGTTTCAACCGGGCATTTTCCAAAACCCGGTACGATACGTCTTACGACACGACATGTCATGACACGATTCGACACGACAGGTTACGTCACGTGACATCAGTACCTACACGACACGACACGACTTCACTAGACCCTATTAATTTTCAATTCATTCTCAATGAGCCTACTGAGCCCTTTTATTTGATGCCCATCTTGCAGAAGTGCTTTCAACTATTTCCCTATCTTGGATGAGCAGCCGTATTGGATGTAGAATGACATTACATCTGTGGAAATTTCAGAAGTCTATTACTATAGTCGTTCTTGTTATACAGCCTGAAGACAGACAGACGGACGGACGGATGGACAGACGGACAGGCAACGAAGTCTTAGTAGTAGAGCGGGCTGCGGGACCCCACTACTAGGACTTAATTTTTACCCTTTGGGTGCGAAACCTAAATTATGTATGATAGTATATTAATATACTTAAACTAATTATAAACTACGGATGAGTATGTTATCATTTCAACATTCCTAGATAATTAGTATACATAACTAAAAAATATTTTCATATCGACACAACTTATCGATAACTTGATACAGCCCTAGTGTAAAATAGATGATAATTGTTTACACAAAATATCCTTAAATTGTGCACCATGGCTAGTCAAGTTATGTTTTCCATATAATTAAACATATACAGAAGAGAACACGGACGTAAAAATACCAATAACTCGTAGGGAATTGGCAAAAACAAACTTAAAACTAGGTCCTGTCGATGTAGAATAATTCACCTGTGAAATGAATATTTGTCCGGGTTTTTTCGATGTGTGGATCCAGAATCATTCCACAAACACTTAACCATGTTTCTAGAGCAGTATTTCTAAAAATTATTCATTATTTAACTTAAAATCACAATTTTTCTGAGAGCCCAAATTGACAACGATCGGCCCAGGGGCCGACAGACTGTCAAACAGATGAAAAAAAAGCTATGCAACCTCAAATCACGCTTCTCTTTCTACCACGCAGTGTTACTGATAGTGACATCTCGCTTGCTCAGGTCTTTGTTTCTCTATTCCGATAGGTATATTAACTTTATGGTTGTAACAGAAATAATTACTTAGTGATAAAATATGATAATCTATACTTATAAAATTACATGTCCTGACTGACTGACTGATTCAGCATATTAAAGTTACAGCCACGAAATTTGGTAAGTAGAGTTGTTTTATTAAGTAGACACCCACTAAGGAAGGAATTTTGAAAATTTTACCCCGAAGGGGGTTATATAGGGGTTGAAAGTCTGAATGAAAGTCCGTCATTTCTTAAGTTAGGAACATGAAACTTTATTTTTGGATTACTGATTAAAAATGAATGGATACGTATTTAAGCGTTTTTGAAAATTCTACCCCCAAGGGGGTGAAATTGGGGTTTAAAATTTAAATGAAAGTCTAAATAGGTACACTATGTTAACGCAGACGAAGTCGCGGGCAACAGCTAGTAAATAATAATACTTTAGGTTATAATATTTTCATTATGCAGCACGGGTGCTATAAATGCTTTTTAAAAGTAATATTTGTCTTTCTCTTGCATGATTTTGATAAAATTTTGAATGGAGATCCTGACTCCTACAGAAAAACCGGCCAAGTGCGAGTCGGACTCGCGCACCGAGGGTTCCGTACAAACCTGCAAGGTTTACAAAGTTCGTTTGATATGAATTTCAACTTGATAGCTCTACGCGTTCATGAGGAAAAAAGTAATAAGTTTATATTTATTAAAAAATATATATTTTGTAATGTAACTAAAAATTTAAGGTTTTCGGAATTTTTCCTTTATGTGTGCTATAAAACGTTGCTTCATGCCAAATTTCAAGATTCTAGGTCGACTGGAAGTACCCTTTAGGTTTTGATTCCCTTGCGAGTACTTGCGAGTTTCAAAATATGCAGCTTAAATTGCTGTTTCTTTTGATTGCGTTGACATAGAAGTTTGATTTTGTTACAGCTTAAAGGTATTATAGACCTGAGTATTTGGTATGAATTTCAATTTAATACCTCTACGCGTTTATGAGGAAATGGGTAGTAAGTTTAAAATTATAAAAAAAAAATATATTATGTGATGTAACTAAAAATTTATGGTTTTCGTAATTTTTCCTTTATCTATGCTATAAGACGTTGCTTCGTACCAAATTTCAAGATTCTGAGTTCACGGGAAGCACCCTGTAGGTTTTGATTCCCTTGCAAGTGTCGAAAATTTGCGGCATAAACGGCTGTATCTTTTGATTGCGTTGGCTTAGAAGTTTGATTTTTTCACAGCTTCAAGGGACAGTAGACCTGAGTAATTGATATAAATTTCAGCTTCATACCTCCACGCGTTCCTGAGAAAAAGGGTCTTGACAGACGGACGGACAGACGGACAACAAAGTGATCCTATAAGGGTTCCGTTTTTTCCATTTGAGGTACGGAACCCTAAAAAGACATACCGTATCCCATACGAGCCCAGGAAAGGACACAATATGATAGTTTTTATCCTGGAAAAATGTATCGTTTCCGTTTGTAAACGTTTTTCGGCAAAACGCGCTTACGGACAACATAGTGGTAGGTAGGTAATTTACATACACCCTACGAATAATAAAATCTAAGAATAAACGGCCAAGTGCGAGTCGGACTCGCGCACGAAGGGTTCCGTACCGTTAAAGAGCAAAAATAGGCCAAAAATTGTGTTTTTGTATGGGAGCCCCCTTATTTTTTTTATTTTATTCAAATATTATTATCAATTATTTAACTACAATTATATTTAAGGCCTTCGTGAAAGTTTCAAGTGCCTACCTCTTATCATTATTGATTACGAGCAAAAAAGGCCAAAAAAATCACGTTTGTTGTACGGGAGCCCCCCTTAAATATTAATTTTATTTTTATTTTAGTATTTGTTGTTATAGCGGCACCGGTAATACACAATCTGTGAAATTTTCAGAACTCTATCTATAGCGGTTCTTGAGATACAGCCTGGAGACAGACAGACAGACGGACAGACAGACATCGAAGTCTCATGAATAGGGTCCCGTTTTTACCCTTTGAGTAAACCGTGGTCCTATCGTTACATGAAAGTTCGAAAGGAACCTTTAAAACGGTAATAGTGTGGGATTACGTTTCCTTAGTTTTTATTATTCGTAGAATACACTACACCTACAACTTAATAATATTTATTTGACTACATTCAGAACTGATTTTTCTCACCTCCGGGCGGAGAACGTCAACTTTCTTCCCACTGCGCTTACCGATGTTACCGTTTTCCACCTCCGTGGAAAACGGTAACAACGGTGACAACGGTAACATGAGAAAAATAGTATACGCACCATGGGCAGTAAATAAGAAAGCCTCAGATCACATTTTCTTGCCCTAGGTGCGTAATGTATACTATTTATTCCCTTCGATCAAAAATTTATCGAAGGATTTTCCACATGAAATTTTCACTGTATCTTAATTTGTTTGTTGTATCTATTGGCATTGGTTTTATTATCGGAAAATAAATAAAAGTGTCACACACCTAATTACCATACCGGCTTCTAATATTCAACATTCTTGTGACTCTGTGGTTTCAAGTTCCAATTTCGAAACTAAAATATTCCGAGGAACATTGATATGAGTTGAATGACTGTTATGCTTTTCCTCGTTGACGGTTGACCATGATGGACAATAGATGAGCGTTTGTGAACGTGTAGACTGTAGACTATAGAGGGTGTTCGGTCGACCTCTTTTGTATTTAAGAAACATAACCAGTGACAATGTAAGACGTCAATATACTAGTCTGAAAGTATGGCTCATATTAGAAACATGTAAAATTAGCAAATAAAGTGTACATAAAGTATTTCTGGTTTTTTAAGTTTATAGAAAACCTTTTAGAGAAAACCACATGGTCCTTCGAGCCGGATTGAAATAAATAGAAGCCTTCGAGGACTTAATCGGGACCTCTCGAGAAGACAACATGGTCCACCGAGCAAGCCTTCTAGGACTCAAGCAGGACCTCTGAGAATTAATATGGTCCTGCAAGTGAAAATATGGACCTTCGAGTAACATGGTCCTTAGGACCTCTGAGGAGAGTAACACGGTCCTTAGGATCTCTGATGAGAATAACATGGTCCATATATAAGCAAAGCAGTAGGACCTCTGAGAATTTAATATGGTCTTACAAGCTATTGCTAGATGAAAATGTGAGTAAACAGTGTAAAAAAAGTGAGAAGCAGAAGGGAACTTAAAAATAAACGAAGAAGCTAGAGAAAGTCGAGAGAAAATTAATAAGAAAGACATGAATATAAATAAAGATTACATAAAATTCCAAATAACATAAAATAAATATCATCAAATGTCACTGTGGAAAAATTCATGAAAGTTATAATGTCAAAAACGTCATAACAGTCAGATGGAAGAAAAAGTCAAGAAAAAGTTTTTATTTGTGAAAAAGTTCGATAGGTACCTGAAACGAACGTGCCAGATATACGTCATAGAATAGACTAAAAAGTGTCAAAAGTATTGAGGTATAGTATGTCAACAGTGTCAAGTCAAAAAAGAAGGATAATAATTTATCGTCGATACAAATACAAAATATGAAAATGTAACTTAAACTATAAACAAGCGAGATGTGGAAGGGAGATACATTATGAAATTTGCAAATAAGGACGAGAACAGAACAGAAGAAAGATTACCTACAGAAATTATTATCGTTGAGAACGGCCAGAAAATGTTTAAAAATACTAGAGAGTCATACTAAAAAAAGAGAATTTAAAGCAGAGTTTAGTTAGAGGAGAATATAATAATCTGGGCCGTTAGAAAGAAATATACTCAATAAGAAAGAAATTGATTGATATTTGCAAATACCGATTGATAAAGTGTGCTGCCTTCCAAAAGGATAAACTCATTTATAGACAATTTGCTTGTTTATAATCATCACTTGTATTAGAAATTAGAATTGTATTTTGTAATCATATTGAGTCACTTTATAGAAATTTATCATTGTTGATAAATTCTTCTAATTCTAATCTTCAGTTAAGGACATTACAAGATGTCCTTGGTGGGCGGCATGTTCGGTCGACCTCTTTTGTATTTAAGAAACATAACCAGTGACAATGTAAGACGTCAATATACTAGTCTGAAAGTATGGCTCATATTAGAAACATGTAAAATTAGCAAATAAAGTGTATATAAAGTATTTCAGGTTTTTAAGTTTATAGAAAACCTTTTTGAGAAAACCACAGAGGGTGTGGGGGATATATCTAACGTGACTTATATCACCTCATAGTATTTTTTTTAAATAAGGAGGCAAACGAGCAAACGGGTTACCTGATGGAAAGCAACTACCGTCGCCCATGGACACTCGCAATATTAGAAGAGCCTTGTGCGTTGCCGGCTATATATTATGGACTCGTACTTCGGGGATCTCTGGACTCTCTGGGAAGCAACTGTCAAAAATGTTCAGCAGTGGAAGACGAGATTCGTACAGTTTCGCGAATAAAATAAGATAAAAATACTTTATCGAAGGTTAAGTTGGCTTTAAGAACTATATATATACCTCCTAAACTCTAAAGTAACCGCGATCGAAAATCCGTGGTTGCTCGACGCTCGTATGGATCTATCCTATCAATCCCCGTATGGCCCAAGTGGGCCGCGATAACAAAAGATTTCCAAGAATCGGCGATCGAAGGATTAAAATAATACTCGTAGTTCTTATCTCTATCGGGATCATATTATTATAAATTTTTATAAAATGACAAAAGTTTGGCTGTCGCTGGCTCTTAAACTCTATTAGAATTTAGAAACTGGATTGACAATAATGCCGTGTTTATACAGTTTATTCATACATTGACGAAAAACTATTGAGTTCTTATTTATGAGCAACAAGTTCCATTTTTGGTTTCGTCTAATATTTAAGAGGCTTAGCACTGATTTAAATCTAATAATACATCTTGTGGTTAACGCAAATGTTCGAAGTTACAATGTCTGGGGCGTTTCTTTTTAGACGATTTTTCCTCGATAAGGAAGGCTGTGGCTGTATAATAAATAAAATGATATACATTCTTTAAGGGTTTTGCAATTATTACGAAATTCGAGGTATTAAAGCATTGCACTATCCATTTTAAGAAACTTTACGTCCCTAATACACCAAGTAACGTACCCCGAAAAATAGAAAAATAATAAAATTTCCCATTGAATCTCAAGAAAAAGTGACATGCCTTTTACATAATATAACAATTTAATTATTTTAAAAATTTATTTTAAAATATAATATTTACCTGGGTATAGGTACCTAACTTATTTCATTAATAAATAATTGTGCAAGACGTAGACTACTCGTCTAACTGGAGCATTTAACATTAATTTTTGCAAAAACTTAAAAACGGCCTAAAATAAATGAGTAGATAGGCAATTAAGTTTTAATCTAGCAATAAATCTCCTCGTTATTTAATTCGCAACACCAGACACCGGTTTAATTTTAGTTTCATTGGACTTTTTCGCAAAAAAAAAACATGAACAATTAACAGACGAACAAACATAATATAAAATCCTCCTTTTTGGAAGTCGGTTAAAAATAACTCTATGGTTGTATCATCGTCACGTTTAAATCACTTAAACGATTTTAAAAAATTAAAATAGGTAAGTAGTATGAATCCCTTTTGTACCTACCTGAAAATTGACGGTTCCGCCAGATAAATTCTTTTAAAACAAAATTCACTAACGTTAAAAATATATTTACCAATCAATAACACTCGCTATTGAACACATAGCGACAACATTTTTAATTTGTAGTTAACGCTGTTGGTTCCGTAGTTACTAAGTTTTTGTTTAAGCTTAAACAATATTTATAATAATTATATACTATGGTTACTGTTTGTTAACTTCAATAAATAAAAAAAAAAAAAAAAAAAACACATAAACACCTGTTAAATAACTCCAGAAGATGGGCATACTTAAATAAAATTATACAAAAACTTTTAACTTTTAAAAGTGATTCTAAGACCACGTCATGACACATCATATTTTTGGAAGCTTCTATTGAAAGACCAGAGTCAATATTTAATCGGTTTTATCTTTTTATCACGTTTTTACCAGCTCCATATAACATATTTTTACAGCCCAAAACACAGTTTTAGGTGAGTTTACTATCTACTAATTAAAAACCCAAACTTAGGCATCCACTATTTTTGTGGCAGGAAAGAAATAATTTTTGATAACTTTAAAATAAAACCGGTCTCATTCTGTCGTTATCATTAAAATCCCTTAGTTTAACTAAGGAAGTATGATTTACTTTGATAGACTGTATTATAGTAAATAGACTTCCATAGAAGAGGAGCTTAGCTATGTTCGGCTGCATGATATATTTTTAAGGTTACCTACAGGCTACAAGGCTTGATAATGAAGTCATTAGAAATGAATTAAAAATATAAGTTTAGCGTCAAGCGTGTATCTAGGCGTGTATTATATTTTCTCTATGGCTTACCATAGTTTTTCCAAATATTTGCTTAATTGCAACGAGGCAGCCTGTAGGTATGATTAGGCCTGTCTCACTTCCATACAAACGGCGCGGAATCGCCGAGATATTTACCTATTTCTATTCTGGATTTATCTATTTCTATTTATGTTCTGGAAAACAACCTAATTTCAACCTTTTGCGTAGCGCTTAGCGTTCAAATTACATAACTGTGTGTCGTCTCGCTTCAATCTACAGGGCTGTGACTTTTGTTTCGCGGATGTGTGCGCTGCGTATGCGACAAGTCGAGCGAGTGCCAGCCTATTGAGACTAGTCCGGTGACCGGACGCTTGCGTTTATCATACCTAAACTCGGGAGTGAGACTTCTGTAGAATGTAGATTGTAATTTGTAGACAACCTGTAATGCACGCGGGATTGATTTTCATACCTCGAATATCGTTTCGATCTCGCGTGTGAATTGTGATAAAATGTGCGCGAGGGAGAAGGCTATCAAATCGTCATTCGAATTTCGAGGTATAAGAATCGGGCCTTTGCGAAAAGAACCAAAATTCGAATGAGCGGCGACTAGCGATTTTCAACGTCCAATGCTCAACGAAATATGAAGCAAAAGTTAAACTTGCATTTATTTTTAGCATTAAATTTTTTCTGACTGAAAGGTACGATCTACTTTCGTCTTTTAAAAAGTTAGAATTTTAGAATTACCTGATACTCCTATTTCCTACCCTGCACGCGGGGTGTCATAGGTCATAGGTCAATGAAACGAAACCTTGCAAGTTTTCCCCGTAAACAAAGCATAATCACTTTTAACCGACTTCTAAAAGGAGGAAGATATAGTAGTAAAGCTAAAAGAAACCTTATCTCAAAACACAGACGGCTTTTTGTAGGATAATTGGGATATTTTTTTGGTTCAGAGATCAGCACATGTCAAGTTTTGATGTACAATTAATTGCCGTGCTTGGTAAGTTTTTATACACATTAAATCTACCTAGATCCTAGAAACATAGATCTCACATAGTATAAATTTCGATTAAGGCTAAAAACTACTAATCAACACGTACCTAAAATAATTAGTTAATTTACTTAATTATAAGTACACATTAAATCTACCTAGATCCTAGAACACAGATCTCACATAGTAAACATCTCGATTTAGGCTAGGTTATACAACAAAAAACTACTAATCAACACGTACCTAAACAAATAATTATTACTTACCCGAATTTATGTAGAAAAAAATATTCTTTTTGATAAAAAAAAGGCGGGTAAGTTTATTTTTTATTTTTATTTTTAAGGTTGCAATCGAAATAAAGCTTTAAGCTTAAAAAAATAACTAAATTGACTCAATTTAAGCGTCGTTAGTTCCGTTGACGTCATAATAAATAAGGGTTCCTAGTTGACTACGGAACCCTAAAAATTGACGTTAATTTTTTTTTATTAAATATGTGAAGAGCAACTTACCTTATTCATAAAAGGTGTAAAACTTGCACTACACTATAGGCACTAGCACAACACAACCGTCCTCACTGCGCCTTCCGAACTACTGACATGTTCCACAACTTTCGTCTTCTCGACACCATAAGCGCGGCAAAATGTTCCGATGCCTTAAAAATTATAAAAAAAATGTGTTCCTAATTCAAATTATTAAATAATGAATCATCGTAATTAGGTTGATAGGTTCTAAGCACCTTCATATTGCTTGGACAACTCATTGTTCAAAGAAACATATTTTGTTGTAAGAATCACATTAGTAAGTTAAGATTTATACAAGATATTCAATTTAGGTACGTACCTAACTATGAAACCCCTTGTTTATCAAAGTTTAACTATCTAATTTCATTCATTTAATTTAATTATCTATTGTGTGGATTGAGTGAATAATGTATGTATTAAAACCATGTAACGACACATGTATAAACAACCTACGATGCTACGGCTTGAGGCTTGAGTTCATACTGGTTAGTTTGAACTCAAGCCTCGACATTAAGATTGTATCAATGTGTTGGTGACTGACTGATAGAAGACACGAATCAAAATGTTAGCAGAACACGCTCGATACAGTCAAGTTAAAACTTTTCTATATTCTAACCCAGCAAAAACATACCTGTAAAAATTGGGCCAAGTTCCTATAGGCAAATTTTGGGTCTAAAATTGGGACACTTTTTACTTTCGAAAAGTGTAAAAATTCTCGGCCTTACCCACATTCTAATAAACAACCTACGATGCTACGGCTTGAGGCTTGAGTTCATACTGGTTAGTTTGAACTCAAGCCTCAACATTAAGATTGTATCAATGTGTTGGTGACTGACTGATAGAAGACACGAATCAAAATGTTAGCAGAACACGCTCGATACAGTCAAGTTAAAACTTTTCTATATTCTATCCCAGCAAAACATACCTGTAAAAATTGGGCCAAGTTCCTATGGGCAAATTTTGGATCTAAAAAAAGAGTTGAAATCCAATCCAATGCCAAGTTTAGATGCACTTCATCGATCGTTATCATTTTCATCAACAGCCTGATCCATAATACTTCTAATTTGAACGTGGCAGGTTAATTTAATCTTTCGATCGCGGATTCTTGGAAATGCTATTGTATTCTATTGTTGTCGCGATCGCTGATGCTTGTATGTGGCTTGATGGGTATTATTTTATGTATCTAATTGTAAAATTAATTACGTATAGCACGAAAACCTGCCAAGTTCAAATTTAGAAGTATTATGGATCAGGCTGTTGATGAAAATGATAACGATCGATGAAGTGCATCTAAACTTGGCATTGGATTGGATTTCAACTCTTCTTTTAGACCCAAAATTTGCCCATAGGAACTTGGCCCAATTTTTACAGGTATGTTTTTGCTGGGATTTCAATACTTTTTTTCAAGAAATCATACTTATTTTTTCTTTTTGTGTCACACCCGATTTAAACAATACTTTCAATATCATATGGCACTAATTGTATTTGTTAAACTATCAATAAAAGCTAAATTTTTAAGTAAACAGTATTTATTTAATAAGCTATACAGTGTACATTATAATTTATACATAATGACAATATTTTAAATCCCCTCCCCCCTCTCATCCTCCCACCCTCCTCATCGTATTCTCATTGTATCACTGGCGTATAAGATTTTTTATCTACAGTTCAATCGGAGGTGGCCTCTAATGTTTGTAGGTGAACCGACTCACGCTTGACCGATATCTTAAATTTCTAAATTTTTTGATAATCTAAACATAACACACGACCTGGGTGCCAAATTTCATAACGCTAGGACAATCGGAAGTGGCCTCTAAGGTTTGTAGGTGAACCGACTCACGCTTAACCGATTTCTTAAATTTCTCAATTTTTTGTTAATCTACACATAACACACGACCTGTGTGCCAAATTTCATAACGCTAAGACAATTGGAAGTGGCCTTGAGGTTTTGATTACCGGTCAGTGAGTGAGTGAGTGCCAAAATTAGCTATTTTCACAGGGAGGTATTTCAGGATCTACCGAAGCTATAGCTATGAAATTGGGTAAACTACTTAAGTACTAGTATATAATTATGTAGGTAAAATTTTATGTTTGCACTCGCAATAGACACTAAGCTACAGGAGGGTCAAAAGTGCGTCGAAACGGTTCGTGTAAATAGTGCACGGCATGCGCGCGGCCTGCTGGAACTAGGCCTGCGCACTTCCGTGCGCTTTGATACTTGTTATAAAACAAAGTCGCTTTTTTCCCTCATGTCCCTTTGTTCCCTTTAATCTTTTAAACTACGCAACGGATTTTGATGATTCTTTCAGTGTTAGATAGCGAAGAAGGCTATAGGTTATATTTTATCAAGTTAAGACTAATAGGAGCGAAGAAATAGAGGAAAATGTGGAAAAAATGGGGAAAATTATTTGAAAGGGCTAACTTGAACGCGCTAATCTCAGGAACTACTGGTCCGATTAGAAAAATTCTTTTATTGTTAGATAGCCCATTTATTGAGGAAGGCTACTCGTATATGCTATATTTTATCACGCTACGGCTAATAGGAGAATGTGAAAAAACGGGGGAAATCATTAGAAAGGGGTTATCTCGCGAACTACTGGAGCAATTTTTATGTTATTTGGCACTTTTTTAATACCCGTGCGAGGCCGGGGCGGGTCACTAGTTAAATACTAAAATATGCTGCGATAGCAGTTACTTTTCTCCTGGTTGATAAACCAGGAGAAAAGTAACAGAACTCCATAAATTATAAAAGTAAGTATTAAAACTTGTATGAAACATGTATTGTTATTATTAGGGCCCGGAAAAATATGCATTAAAAAATCGAAAATATGGAAAAATATGGACTATAAAACATAAATATGGACTATAAAATTACAATATCTTCTATACTTATTATAAAACAAAGTCGCTTTTTTTCCCTCATGTCCCTTTGTTCTCTTTAATCTTCAAAACTACGCAACGGATTTTGATGATTCTTTCAGTTTGCAGGCTATATTTTATCAAGTTAAGACTAAAAGTTTTTAAGCCCCGTTTTTTCCACATTTTCCTCTATTTCTTCGCTCCTATTAGTCTTAAAATGAAAAGCCTAACTTAAACGCGCTAATCTCAGGAACTACTGGTCCGATTTGAAAAATTCTTTCATTGTTAGATAGCCCATTTATTGAGGAAGGCTATGTGTTATATTTAATCACGCTACGGCTAATAGGAGAATGTGAAAAAAACGGGGGAAATCATTTGAAAGGGCTTATCTCGCGAACTACTGGAGCAATTTTTATGTTATTTGGCACTTTTTAAATACCCGTGCGAGGCCGGGGCGGGTTGCTAGTGAAATACTAAAATATGCTGCTATCAACCAGGAGAAAAGTCACAGAATTCCATAAATTATAAAAGTAAGTATTAAAATTTGTATGAAATATGTATTGTTATTATTAGGGCCTGGAAAAATATGTATTAAAAATCCAAAATATGGAAAAATATGGACTATAAAACAGAAATATGGACTATAAAATTACAATAATTAAACATTGTTTTAGTGTAGGTAACCCTTAAATATTAATTAATTTATTTTAATTTTTTATCAATTATTTAAGTACAAATATAATTAAGGATTTTGTAAAAATTTAAAGTGCCTAGCTGTACCCATTATTGATATCGAGGGAAAAATAGCAAAAAAATTACGTTTGTTGTATGGATAATGGAAGCCATCCTTAATTATTAATTTAATTTGGTTTTAGTAATTTGTTGTTATAGCGGCAATAGATTTACACATTCTGTGAAAATTTCAGAAGTCTAGCTTCAGCCGTTCCTGAGATACAGCCTGGTGACAGACAGACGGACAGACAGACATCGATGTCTTATTAATAGGGTCCCGTTTTTACCCTTTGGGTACGGAACCCTAATAATTGGCACAGAATTTTTTTTTGTGTTACTTAAATCCTTTATTTTACCCGAACACCGAAACATACTTCAGTTTTTGTTGAGCCATGTCAGCAACAGGACCTTTAATTGCATCTGAAACTTTATTTTCTATTTCTTTATTAATCCTTCGATCGCGGATTCTTGGAAATGATATTGTATTCTATTGTTGTCGCGATCACAGGTGCTCTTATTGGGGCTTGAATCCTGAAGGAATAATCTTCTTTGGAACGATTCGACGACAAAGCGCGAGAGGAACGAAATACGCAGCCGCATGGTGGCGGGAACGTATTTTTTTTTTGTATTTTTGTGAAAATATGGACGAATTGAGACATTTTCTTGCAAAATATGGACTTATCTTAGAAAAACCCTAAAATATGGAAAAATATGGAAAATAAAACTTGGTTTTTCGCGGTCTAAACATGATAATTGGGGTAAAAAACACATTCTAGACCGAAAATCACGCAAAACAAAAATATGTATTTACGTAATATAAATCCGGGCCCTAAATATTATAGTCTTGTGGTGGAAACTGGAACTGAAATAAGACCTACATTTTAGACACAGTACGCACACCTAAATAAAATAATTAAAAAAGTGCAAATAAAAAAGTAGTTTATATCCATTGCATTGAGATGTATTTTAAGGTAAAAGCACTTAAATATAATATTCTCTTTAAAAAAATGTTATGATTAATGTGAAGTTGCGTAGCAACGAAAGACAAGAAAAGTATTATACACGGACTTAAAAAAAATTTACGTCCGTGCACCTATAGTTTAGAATCATCGGAGTCCTAGGTACCTATTAACATTTAAAACCATGTGGAAAACATTTCTGTTAGTATCGGTAAGTAAAAGAGACATATGTTTGTTTCAAAAGCAAAATTAATTGAGAAACATAACAGTATTTAAATAATATTAGGTACTCGACAGTTACTAACTAGTATGAGTAAATTATGTTAAATTAACAATTAAACCGACACTATAAAAGCATATCAATAGGAAGTACTTATCGGCCAATTCTCGTTAATTAATTATCAAAACGAACTCAAAAATCACGTTGGCTGATAAGTAACTACTTAATTCGAAAAAATTAACATACGAACCTCATTCATACATTATTTTTAAATCAATCTACTTAATTGTCGCCCTGACATTCGTTCATTTGTTTTCAAATGTGGAAAACGATAGCTCTGGACGTCGAGTGCATCGTTTGTAGAAAAACGTTGCAGAAAATAAATCACGATCCGCGAGAGAGAATAGACATGGGGAAAATAACAAATAAACGATCGAGAACTCCGAATTGGTCGACCGACGAAAAACATTACCTGCTAGAACTGATCAAGACGCACCTTGACGTGATAACCAAACCTAACAACGGACCCAACCACTACGAAGAAAAGGATGCAGCGTGGAACGATATCCTAGGGAAATTAACTGAAAAATTTGGAAATAAGTTCGCCGAATTCTCCGTAAAGAAGCTGAAAACGCAGTGGCAAAATATGAAACGTATCGCTCGGGAGGAGATCTCTAATAATGGAGATCAGCTGCAGAAATACACTAAACTCTCCCTGGATGTTTGCGATGTTTTGCAGTTAGACATAAAAGGCGCTGTCAAAACGGAAAATGTTAACGCAACGATAGCCACAGACATCGAAATTAAAACCGAATGTATTGATGAGTGAGTATATTTTTTTTTATTTTATGTACAATTATAAGAGCTATAAATTATAAAATATTGTAACTTGTAAGGTATTGATTAATTATGTTTTCGATGTTATAATAATAATAAATAACAAAAAAATAACTTTAAGGTAAATTAAGGTAAAGCTACCAAATAAATGTGCAGTTCTATATTATAATATAGCCAGGGTCATTTAAATTAGTAGCATAATAGCATAAGCTAATTCTCCATATAACCCGAGAGTCGGAGACAACCAGACTTTCTTAATTTTATAAAACCTGAAAGTTGGCTGGTGTATTACTTATATAGTGATAAGAATTACCATCTTGGAGTTTCGGACGCGGTTACTTTAGGAGTTCCCGAGGTGGTCGGACAGTGGGAAGTGGGAACCAACTGTCATAAGTGTCCGGCAGTGGAAGACGAGATTATCCTATGTACTGACCACTGTTACCTGTTATACCAGAGACCAGCCAGTTACACCGAGGAAATTAGATAACAAAATTGAGCTTCATACTTTGTCAAGGTTAGATAGACCTTCAGTACTTGATACCTCCTAACTAACGTAACCGCGACCAAAACATCATAATTGCGTTGCGTTCCTACGGTCCTACCTCTATAGGGGTCATAAACAGGTAAACTTTCAGCTTTTGTAAAATATTAAATGCGTAATGTGTGTGTGTGTGTGTGTGTGCGTGTGTGTGTTAATGTAACGCAGGCTGGCTGGCTCTTGGGTCATCAAATGAGTAGCTGTAAAAATTAAAATAATAATTATTAAAACTGTCCATACTAAACTTTTTAAAATTCCAATCAAAGATAATTGAATGTATTGACATTGCCTTTTGCTACTTATGTATACTTAATTCATCTGCAAGCCCCAAGCGGCCACATCCGGCCGTGACAACAATTATTATATGTAGATAAGCTATTGTGTCTCGTTTTTCCACGATCGAAGGGGGATAATAATTATAATGTCACATCATTTATGAGAGTCAAATGTTTACAGAGAAATGAATGATGCAAGTATCTACGAAAATACTACAATAGATAATTTGGAAAATACTAATACAAATAGATCGTCTGCAACAACCCTTGCAGTAGAATCTGATACTAGTTGTGTTTCTGAACGAAACGAAAATGTTGCAAGCAAGAGATCAGTCGACACCATGACCGATATTAACACAGATAATTTGGAGAAGATAGCTGCATTGCGCGAAAATCTAGAAGAAATGATAAGGTATTTCCTGAAAAGCCCAAAATTTAAATACACACTAGGCGGTTTTTTTTTCAAGACTCAAATAGCCGATGTCACTGCGACCCTTGCACTAGGCGTTAGCAAAAGCACTATTTTTAGGGTTCCGTACCCAAAGGGTAAAAACGGGACCCTATTACTGAGACTTCGATGTCTGTCCGTCTGTCTCCAGGCTGTAACTCAAGAACGGTAATAGGTAGAGAGTTGAAATTTTCACAGATTATGTATTTCTGTTGCTGCTATAACAACAAATACTAAAAACAAAATAAATAAAATATTTAAGGGGGGCTCCCATACAACAACGTGATTTTTCAAACATTTTTTGCTCGGTATCAATGATGACAATTATAGGTAGGCACTTGAAATTTTCACAAAGGCCTTAATTATATTATGTGTACTTTAATAATTAGTAATAATATTTAAATAAAATATAAATTGAAGGGAAAAAATTTCCCTTTATTTTTGCTCTATAACGGTACGGAACCCTTCGTGCGCGAGTCCGACTCGCACTTGGCCGATTTTATTTTAACAAGTAAGTACAATTGAAAACATAATAATTATTATCCTTCGGATTAAAGCTTTTTAGCTTTAACCGCGTAGGTATGTCTCGGGCACTGAAGGTTTTCATAGTTGAATTTACGTAGACTTTAGTGCTGCTTAAGCTTGCTTTCATACTAACAACAGTAATTATGTCTATGTCATTGGAATCTGTATGAATTAAGCTGAGATAATAAAAATAAATTAACCCAATTTTGCTAAGTAAAGTTTTATTAATTTTAATTTGAAATCGGAATTACAAAAAAAAAACAATTTTTTGTCCTTTTAATAAAAAAAAATGGAATATTATTTAAAATATTTTTATTAAATTTACATAAATATTATTTATTATTTAACATTAATCAATAAGAAAAACACACTTCTCCATACATTTTTTTCAACCCACAAGCTTTACAAAAAACAAAAATCGTCAAAAAAAAAAACAAATTTTAAGACAAGGGTCAAGTTTGAAACTTCTAGCAATCGTCGTAACTCGTAAGTGTGTGTTAGAGCCATTAGAAGTGGCTATAGCCCGTCTTTGTTATATAAAGTACACTTTATGCAAGTTAGAGCGGTAAAGATAATATAGTTTACGATATACTGTGGTTAAAATAAAACACGAAGGTGATAATCGAGCTCCAGGAGCGCGGTCAACAGATGCGCGCATTTTTGACATCGAGCTCCTAGAGCTGGATGTCATAACTTGTAAGTTGTACCTGCTATTAGCAGGCTGCTAAAATATGTTCTTTAGCTGCACCAGTAACAATAATAGAGCATGCAAACCTAGTTTATTTAAATTAATAAGATAAGGGAACAAACGAGCAAACGGGTCACCTGATGGAAAGAATAAGAATAAGAAAGTTTATTTTGCACATCACACAACACATTATTTACAAAGGACGAAAGAACAAGGACACAGTACAATACTTAATTTACATTAAGTTGTGTGATCTCACAAAAATCCAGCTCAGCATAAGCAGCAAGTTGCTGCACTGATATTTTACTGAAAGCAACTTCCATCGC
The DNA here is from genome assembly GCA_937595015.1 of Polyommatus icarus. Lineage (NCBI taxonomy): Eukaryota > Metazoa > Arthropoda > Insecta > Lepidoptera > Lycaenidae > Polyommatus > Polyommatus icarus. Next base: position 18,214,203 of record OW569329.1, read on the forward strand.
CCATGGTCCATGGACACTCGCAACATCAGAAGTGTGCGCTGTGCGTTTAGGGTTTGCAGGTTGTAATGGTCTGAAAAATATACTGCTAGTGACAGTTCGCTTCAGAGTTTTACTGTGCGTAGGATAAAGTTGCGCAAACACCGCATAGTGGAAGATTGGCACAATCCAGATGTTGAGGATGGGATAATATCGTTTTTCATGGAATGCAGAGCGACGCGCTATCATATTATGTGCTAGTGCTACCATATTTGCAATGTGTGCAATGCACACGGGCGCCATCCTCTAGGGGCGATAAATCACCTTCTTTAGGGGCGCCAAAACCAAGGACCCAATAAATTTGTCTAAAAGGGCGCCAGAATCCTTTTTTTGCACACAGGCGCCAGAAGTCCTTGCGGAGGCCCTGTGGAAACGACGAAGGTCTGCGAGTACTAATTATTTGCAGAATCGCGGCGCTTTATCATTTTAAATGTGAATGTGAACTCGGACTAGGTATAGAAAAACTTTCCACGTTCGTATTCCTCGTCCGTGGAATGTGAGTGTGGTATAAATTGTGATTCCAGGTATGCAGATGCCGAGAAGCAGCTAAAACTGGAATCTATGCAGGAACAGCGGCAGATCATGAAGGCTATGAGGGAAACTGCTGAGTTGAACAAAATTATAGCCGAGCAGAAGTTGAAACATTTTTTGTGGCTGAAGAAACATGACATTACGTGAGTACTATTGAAATTTAAAATAAAATTTAACAAACTATAGTTTTCTTACCCCGAATTTCTCGCTTCTAAAATAAAATTATAGCTTTGTTAGACCTTATAGCGCCATCTATATTTGTTTATCAGACTTACACTAAAGCGCAAGCGGCAAGGATAAAAAATATGTTCATCTGTGATTCAAAATTAATTTCAATACAAGTACACACTTTTTACATTATAAACTCTTTAAAATGATAAACAATTTAAATAAAAAACTTTATTAAATTTCAATAAAACGAACGTTTAAAAACATTAATTTAAATAAAATCCATTTTCCGATCATAACTTTTCTGTCATACGTGAGACGTCATACGACTTTGACTTTGACATTAAACAAGTGTCACAGCTGACAGCTGTCAAAATTTTACGCACTATCAGGGGGGGGACAGAGCCGTGTAAACGGTGTTCCACCAATGAACGATCCCGCCATATATAACTACTAGGAAAAAAGATAAATTATTTTTTAAATAGCTGGATACTAGTCCTTTGACCACAAGTGATACCAACTTCTAAAAATATTTAAAAGGGCTCTAGCACACGGTTATTGTTTTATAGCGATGTAAACGAGATATTGTGGCGATACAAACGACCGATTTAAATGATCAAAATACGTGAATGTATCATGCCACTATGTTGGATGACAGCGGGGACCACAACGAAGAAAGGGTTAATACATTAGGCGCGTTTTGTATCGCGTTTGAATCGCGTTGACATCGTAACTGAGTGAGCACCGTTATTTGCAAACATGCGAAATAGCCGGCAAAAGCTCGTATTTAATAATATGATGACCATCTATAATATTATTAAATAATATGTGAATTTTGAGGACAGTAATTTTTGGATCCCAAAATACAAGTTATTGCGTGATAATATATTGGGTATGTCGATTTTCTGAAATATGCAACTAATTTTGCCTAAAATGACTGGCGAATCGATAACTTTAAAAACAACGTTGTAAAAATATATCAGGGTGAACATGACTAGTGATTGGACAGTACTAATCGTTGGACAGAGCACAAAAAAACTATATTTATTAAGGTTGCTTTAAAAACTACCTGTTTTTCTATAAAATCAGGCGTTCTTTTACTTTAATAACAGGCAATTTTTAAAGCAACATTAATAAATATTGTGTTTTTGTGCTTTTTCCAATGACTGGTACTGTCCAATCTTCCAGTCATTTGCCCTATGTAACAAACATAAATAAATAAATATTTTTATTTGTTGGTATCACTGAAATTTTCAAAACAGTTTAAAATGGCGTCTGTGTGTTCACGTCACGTTTGAACTAAATATTATAATATTAAATTATAATATAATATCTATGGACTCTTTGTGGCTCATTTTTGTGGATAATTGCAATGAGATATTCATTGTTTAATGTGTAATTTGTAATTCTATCAAAATGTGACACGAAATAGTATTTGAGGTTATCTTAAGTTTTCAACCAAATTTTTAACAAAATACGATAAAGATTTTATGTTTTAAGTGTGTGCTGTAATTTTTCTGCTCCAATTCTTATTTTCACACAGTTCTTCTTCTGGGATTAAATATTGAACATGTTGTGACAACTGTGACAAATATTATTTTTCCAACTTTTACATTAAAACAAGTGCTTGTGCGAGTTGTGCAATGAAAATGTGTTTACTAGGACCTTACGCTAATTGGTAAGTGAAGCTTTTATAGGAATCCAGATACAGCTGTTGTTATGTTTGTAATACAATAACTAGGGCTAAGGCCGTGTTTCCACTGAAGCGGAGCGGAGCTTAGCGCCCGAATTGACCAATCGTGCGTGTGCCGAAATGACAGCAAAGCGGAGCGAAGATGTCGAGCATAGTGATTGGTCAATCCTTCACCGCTAAGCTCCGCTCCGCTCCGCTTCAGTAGAAACACGGCCTAAGGTTCACAAACATACCCCAATTTTTGGTGCTCACATGGGTTGAGGAAAGATGTTTTGGGTGAGAAAAACCTCCTCGTGCCACTTCCCCATTTAGGAGAAATTTATATTTGAAATTTTCATAATCTTGAGATAAGGTCATCTGTTTTCTGGTGTTTGTGTTACTTACTTACTAGGGAGTGCGTCTGCTGCCGGCGCCGGTTGCCGAAATGGCTGCCGGCGCCGTATCAAGCGCATCATTTTTTTTTTTCATTGAAAAGACTTAACAGAAGGCCTACTTAACCACGGATACGGGATACCGAAGCAGAGGGACAATAGATTCTGTTGGGATAGATATTGCTAGATAATAAAACTGTTTTGCACTACAACAAAACAGATATTATATGGACAAGAAACACATATGTTAATTGGAGAGAGCTATCTTCGAACATTGCCTTATATGGTCAATTTTTGTCAACTTACCGATGGCGTTTTGCTATTTCCTTCGCACCCATGGGAAATCTTGATCTTACCTTTCTCTTTCTTGAAGCAGTACCTCTCGTTTGTCTATCTTGAGTACCATAGGAGTCTCCAATGAACCAGCAAGAGCTTGCTGTTAACATATGTGTTTCTTGTCCATATAATATCTGTTTTGTTGTAGTGCAAAACAGTTTTATTATATATTCTTGAAACACATATGTTAATTGGAGACCTTGATTTCTGCTGGTGCAAAGAGTAGAATTGATTATTCTTATCTACTATAAAGACGCTATGTGATTCTGAATTTACTACATATCTAATAAAATGTACAATGTCTTTGACATTATTCATTTATCCCTTTACCCTTTTAAAGCAAAAATAATGTAAGCGTGTCTAATAGGTATATCCCTTAGCAGCAAGTTCCTTTTGAAAATTAGAAGATATAAACATGGTAAACACAAAAAGGGGAGACAATAATCTACACATAATACCTATAATGTTCCCAAAATCCGTTTGATCCTCTGCTTATTTTTCCTTTATATTCTAATAATAATAATTGTTGTCTTTTTAATAAAATACTGTATAAGTACCTGTAGGTACTACTTTTAGTTTATTATTTCAATCTCATCTTCTATCTGAGATCACGAAATACTAATTATTTAACTACCCACTCCTCATAATGTTATTAATTTATGAGTTTATTTCTCTATTTTTTATTATAAATTAAAAACAAAGCTTTTATTTTAAATATCTAGCAATCTTACTCAGAGTGGAACAGAATTACTTAAATGTAGTTAATTTAAAATTTTGATGCAAGATTCCTACATTATTTATCGAATTCTTCATTTACTTGATGGTTAGTCATAATTTTAAAATGTATCTGAGTGTGTTAGTAAGGACACAGTCTGCTCTTTCAGTGCCACACTCGGAGTGCACATCAATTAGGTACCTAAAATATTGTAATTATTTCAAAAATTTTACATAAGCTCCGTACATTATCTGTCAGACTATTCATTAATAATCTTACTTAAATATCTCTGAGTATGGCAATAAATGTACCTAATATTATTAGACTATAAAACATAATATTTTTCAAATATTAATTATTGAAATGAAATAGATCAGCAAGCAATAGTTATAAATTTTGAAAATTTTCTTTTAGTAGATTCTTACTACTCTTGTCATTGTTAACTCCTTTATAGAGTACATCCTTTAATTATTTGTTATTATATTTATCCAGCCAACTCTTATAGGCAACTGTGGGTCTGAATGCTACCTGTAGGAGCAGCTGTATTTACCTCTTTGAAAATGTACATGATACCTCTTGCTATTATCTAGATTTAGTTGCGATTTTAATCTGACTTGATACCTACGGTGGCTACCTAATTTCTTTAGGGGTTGTGTAAGATTTATTAGCCTTTCACTAAATAATTTACAGGACCTATTTCAGGGCTTTTTGTAACTTACAGGGTATATTATCTCCCTTTAATAGCCTGTCTATGGACACATGGAGCCTATGGACACATAGGAATCCGTCCTAGGGCCAACTCTAGGCCACATGGTTACTGTGGCCTCATTACTGAAACAAAATTTTAGTTTCAGCTACCTCAAAATGATAGGTCTTGTAACTGTCTGCCAGATACCAAGAGTACTATTAGTTGTTACTCTTTAATGTTCTCTTCGGTAGCTCAATTAGTGTTTCGTTGGAGAGTTCTATTATTCCTGTAAAATATAATATGCTAGTATCCCAAATGGGGTTTTTTTATTAATTTTTATTTTATTTTATTTTTAGGCTGCCTTTAGTAATCTAGTTTATAAAATATGTATACAACAGTCTATAAAAACTCTTTGGCAGTATTTCTGGAGCCCTAGCACAATAATAATAATAATATCTTTATTTCAGGCCAAATAGCCCATATTTTAGCCTAACAGCTATAGATTATAATTATTACATATTGACAATTATTTTGACTTATGAGTTATGGGCTTATGGCTGATCTATGTTACAACCTATTTTAGACTCTGGGTTTTCTCTTTTAGATATAAATGTGCTAGGAATCCAGCTACATCCCTTTCACCCTTTGGTATGGGTGACCCTGGATTTATCTGTTATATGTGACACCAGTCTATTAAGGGACATTAGATTATCCATTATATTGTATCCTAGATCATTGAGTTGTTTATATTGGACACAGAAATTTTCCCCCCTAGTTTTGCAGGCTATCATTGTATTATGTCTGCCTGAGTGGGGGCCTATTGTGCAAGTCCTGACATCTGGAATAGTAATCTAAAGTAATATCTGGGTCTTAATTATGGATTTTGCCTTAAGAAGCATTGCTTCTATTGAGGAACTATTTCTTTGGCTCCGTACCTGTGGTGCAGCGCCTAAAGTATTATTTGGTGGGTGAAAATATCCAAACTAATGGTGCTGCCCTCTTTGACTAAAGGTATCACAAAATATTGCAGCACCGTCTCTCAAGTCCCAGGTAACATGCAATTGCATTCTGGCTGATCTTCTCTAAGCGAGCAAGTTAGCCGTTGGGACACCCCATATTGACAATGGCCTCTGAGGCCTGGGGTAACAAGTGCCCTTCCGGCACGGGTATGTAATGAGACATCTACCCCTTTTGACACCCTATATTGATAATGGCCTCTTAGGCCTGGGGTGACAAGTGCCCTTCCGGCATGGGTTGGTTTGTGAGATAACCACCCTGGTATCACCCCCTATTGAAAACGGCTTTTGAGGTGCCTTTCTTGCAGGTTAATGTTGTGAGATAGTCACCTCTATGACTTCCCCCATAAAATGGCCCCTTAAGGCCTGGGATAACAAGTGCACCTCCGGCACAGGTTTGTCATGAGAGTCTGTTTATTCTGCTGTTGTGTCTTTCTGGCAGAAAGGCTGCTGATAATGTTATATTTAACAATGTAATATTGTAATCAAAAGTAATAATCTTATAATTTGAACTAGCTTAAAAACTTTTTTCTTTTCTGCCAGCCTTAATGTCAGTTTCCCTCGTTTCCTCTGTACGCTATCAGCGTCCTGTTGTATGACTGTTTAAGTCTAAGAATAGCATATGTATGAGCAGTCTTTGAAACTTTGTAGTTGCTACTAACGCTGCATACATTTTCTTTTTGTCTGAGTGCCACCCTCTCCTGTGTGGTCACCAACTCCTGATTACTACTTCTGTTTTAGCTTGGCACCTTGGCTTGTGTCTGCAGCATCCGCTGTCAGAAAGTGGAATACCTCATCCTTATAGAGGTTTATGGAGCTGTTTTTAGTGCCTGTCACCCTGTTGTAGAATTTTTAGGAAAACCTATTGACGGGGTATTGACGATGATAAGCTCTGAGGTGTTGAGCTGTTTGCAAAGTGTTATATAGATCCCCCTAGGGATTTTAGTTCTCTAACAGTACAGCTGTTCCTTTTGTTAATTGACTTATGAATTTGCTTATCCTTATGTCTTTTCTGCTAACAGGAAGTTAAATTCCTAAGGTGTCACAATAATTGACATAAGCTCACAGTGCACAAACCTATTATATTTGAAAAATCTGTCTTAGCAAAACGAACTGAGCGAAAACTTTGTTATTTCAAAAAGTAAAGAAATAAGGAAGATATATTATACTCAAAACACCTTAAATTTCTATAAAAAGGAATTGATTAAATTATAACTTAAATAATTTACAATTTATGTAAGTACATTAATTTTTTTACAATTTGACCGATATGCGAAATTTCCCATGGGTGCGAAGGAAATAGCAAAACGCCACCGGTAAGATGACAAAAATTGACCATATAAGGCAATGTTCGAAGATAGCTCTCTCCAATTAACATATGTGTTTCAAGGACATATAATATTTTACTTTGAAGAGTGGAGGATTTTACTTAGACTGAGTTTGACCAGGATTAGAAGAAGTCACAATTATAACGTTGTAAATTTAGAGTCCAAGTTGTTTTAGATCGCAAAACATGACAGTATGCTAGCAGAGTGTCGCTCTCTATATTTTTAGTCATAATATTGTTTGTTACAGTGAACAATTTTTTTATTTTTCAGTACATATCAAGAAATTCATATAGCTACGGACAGTGGACTGCTGCGGCTGCAACCAACCTTTAGAAAAAGATGTCCTGACGAGCGTGATCAGCTGCAACTTAATCTGGGCTCTATTTAACTTATAGCTTAAGATTCCTAAGATTTTCATGATAGATAGAGATAGATTTGACAATAATTGTGTTACCTTAAGAAAATTAATCTACTTTTTAAACATATAGAATTAATTAAGTTAAGGGAAGGGAAATACATCATTTTATTATCTTTAATTTTTGCTTACTTGTGAGAAATATTTTGTGTATCATGAAATTTGATAACTGTCATGGAACTGTGCCTAGGATAAAGGCCTGTGCCTTAAATCCAACAATTTTGTGAAAGTTACAGATCTATCAAGTTTTGTTTAGATTTTTAACCAGCTTCAAAATGTACTAGATATATCATATTAAGGGGCCGGGTACCCTTGGAATTTCTCTTACAAACGTAATACCAAAATCATTTTCTCATACGAAAATATTTAACATGTTTGAATTATTTTTCAGTTTAAGATAGTAATTACCTAGGTTCCTACACAAAAAATTACTTCAAAATATTTAAACAAAAAAATTTTTTTTTTGTTTAAAATTTTTTTTTAGTAAATTTACTACTAAATATTGAAACACTAAAAAATAGAGTGAAACACTAAAAAATATATAAATAAATAGTAAATTTACTACAAAATATTTAATTTCTATAAAATATTTTTTAGTATTTAAATATTTAGTAGTAAATTAGTACTACTAAATATTTAAATACTATTCTAAAGTAGAACTATCTTAAACTGAAAAATAATTCAAACATGTTAAATATTTTCGTATGAGAAAATGATTTTGGTATTACGTTTGTAAGAGAAATTCCAAGGGTGTTTAGTGTTTTAATATTGAGTAGTAAACTTACTAAAAAAAAATTTTAAACAAAAAAATTTTTTTTTGTGTTTAAATATTTTGAAGTAAATTTTTGTGCAGGAACCTAGGTAATTACTATTCTAAACTGAAAAATAACTCAAACATGTTAAATATATTCGTATGAGAAAATGATTTTGGTATTACGTTTGTATGAAAAATTCCAAGGGTACCCGGCCTCTTAAGCTTTAGATTTGAATAGACTATTAACGAGAGTTTCACGAGAGTGATGTTGGTGAAGTCTTGAAAGTTTGCTTGCCCGAAGGTACTTGTATGGTAGCCAAGGGGAACCCTCGCTGGTCTCCTTCCCTGGTCGTGAATCAGAAATTCGGGAATTCTGTTGGGGCCAAGTTGTAGATCTCTTCGTCCTGATTAAAATGAGCCCTCACTCGGGGGGTCCAGGACTAAAGATGGCTGAGTTATGAGCCGAGGGGTTTTCTTACAAAGAGGGGGGGGGGGGGGGGGGCAAGTTTCACGAGAGTGATGTTGGTGAAGTCTTGAAAGTTTGCTTGCCCGAAGGTACTTGCATGGTAGCCAAGGGGAACCCTCGCTGGTCTCCTTCCCTGGTCGTGAATCAAGAATTCGGGAATTCTGTTGGGGCCAAGTTGTAGATCTCTTCGTCCTGATTAAAATGAGCCCTCACTCGGGGGGTCCAGGACTAAAGATGGCTGAGTTATGAGCCGAGGGGTTTTCTTACAAAGAGGGGGGGGGGGCAAGTTTCACGAGAGTGATGTTGGTGAAGTCTTGATAGTTTGCTTGCCCGAAGGTACTTGCATGGTAGCCAAGGGGAACCCTCGCTGGTCTCCTTCTTCCCTGGTCGTGAATCAGGAATTCGGGAATTCTGTTGGGGCCAAGTTGTAGATCTCTTCGTCCTGATTAAAATGAGCCCTCACTCGGGGGGTCCAGGACTAAAGATGGCCGAGTTATGAGCCGAGGGGTTTTCTTCCCGGGGTTTCGGGGAGTGTTTGGGTCTTTGAAAAAAGTTACAATACATACAGAGCAAGTCAAATAAAATTTAAAAATAATGTGTAATGAAAATTTGGTTTGGTACATTTTTAAAATACACATTAAATTTAACTTTTAAATTTCAATTTAATTAACTAACGTAATGCATTATTTGCAACTCTGGCTGATGTGCTGTTTAATTTTTACCCTGGGACATTTATACAGTGTGTTTGTGTAAACACCGTTATCCTTGATACCATCAAATGAGCCCGTGAAAATGAACAACTTTTTCTATGAGAACAATGCTGGGAACTAAAAAAAATGCCGTCTTCATACCCATACGGATGCCCGGATCGGCAATTTGTATGGGTATGAAGACAGATTTTTTTTAATTCCCAGCATTGTTCTCATAGAAAAAGTTGTTCATTTTGACGGGCTGATTTGACGGTTTCAAGGACAATGGTGTTTACACAAACATCTTGTATTTTGACCGTCTGTTTAATTATTAATGGTCTGTTACGTAATGCCTAGTTAGGATTTAACAGAGTTTTGTCTGGGTCTTAATATTATAAACTAATTCGTTATTTTAAGTCATAAATATTGCTATTTCCTACTAATAAAAATATTTTTAAGGTGCATAACTTTTCACCTCTGTGTTCCTAAATAACAGAAAAGACAGGCAGACCTTGTATTATTTCCTGTCTATTTTTTTATACTAAGGTTGTTAAGATTATTCTGTAAGTTGTGTGTAGATGGTGCTTTTTGTATGTACTCTGTTTTAATTTCATTTTGATTTAATGGTTGCTACCGATTTTATTGTCACATATTCGATAGAAATCCAATAATCCATGACATTGGTCGACTTCCTTTTTTGTTTACATTAATTAGATCAAAATGAATTGAAACATCATAAAAATCGAAATACATTCAAATAACACTAATATATTTTGATGAAATTTTTCTTAACAGTAAGTAAAAGAAAAATTTCTTGACGCTTTATTATTTTGATGATTTGTATAACCTAGCTAATTACTATGAGCTGAAAAATAACTCAAACATGTCAAATATTTTCGTATGAGAACACTGTGTGAGAAAATGATTTTGGTATTACCAGAGACCAGACATACATGGTATTACTTATGTATCACAGATTACTTTATGTATGAAAATTTCGATGGCACCCGGCCCCTTATTCCAAATGATTAATAATAAATAATATGTAGATCCGTTTTACTATATAAATAGATGAATACCGTTATTTTTGGTAAATAAGATGCAATATTCTATTAACAATAATAAGTATGACTACTTGATTGACCAAATATACAACGGGCTTATAAATGTTATATTTCTTGTTTTATAGTGTTATCTCATTTAGATTATTTTCGCTTCGTAGATTATATTTGGTTTAATGTTGAAATATAATTTGAATATTTGTTGCATGATAATTGATATCAGTATGTTTATGCAAATATGTGGATGGGCTTAAAATTGTTAAAATTACAAAAATAACTAGCAATCCTAAAATTACAATGATAATAATAACTTACAAGAGATAATAATTTCTCTATGCACCAGTTAATTTCCTAAATATTTTCCTTTTTCTTTACGTCAGCAGTAATTTTACACTAAAACAAGAATTATATAACATTTATAAGCCCGTTGTATGTTTGGTCAATCATGAAGTCATACGTCTTATTTTTTAAATATTGAATCTGTTACCAAAAATAACGGGATTCACATAGTAATAACAATCTACATTTATGTCTTTCTATTTTTAGAATTAGACTATAAAAGTTTTTAGTTTCATTTAGAAATTCAATGTTGTAAACTCACTTTAAATACAAATTATTCCCTACGTAAACAAAAAGCTGTAACTTTTCTAATTTAACTGTACATTGTTGTTATTATGTTATTTTTTCTCTGTTTGTATAAATGTGGTTTTCCATACATTTTATTGATTTTAATAATACCAAAGTTTGTACCAGAGACTTGACTTGTGCTTATATTTTTAATTTAAATAGAGTATATTGAAGAAATTATATGTTTTTATCTAACGTGTAATAATTATTAGACTAAAATAAATAAAAAATGTCTATATTGGGCTGAATTTTGTTTTATTTAAATTGTCGGATTTTTATGTTTCAATAAACTTGAATTTGTAAAAACTGAGTTTGTTAAGTTTAGTTCACATAACAATACACAAATTGTTATGTGAACTAAACTTAACAAACTCAGTTTTTACAAATTCAAGTTTATTGAAACATAAAAATCTGACAAGGATATCCTATCCCGATAATATCCTAATGCACACATCTGCCTTCCAATAGCTTAAACATCGCTAAGCCACAGGTGGTCGATTTTGAGTTTTTGATGCCATTCTACATAGAAAAAAAATCTCTATCGATCTGTTATATAATCATTCTTGTAGCGTTTTTATTTCAGGAAATAGCTCTTGCAAAAACCGCGTTAACTACAGTAAAATATATATTTTACACCACTATAACTACGTTAACTATCAATACTTTGCTAAAAAGTCACTTGAAGTCACTAACGTTGTCAGCATATACAAAATATTCTATCCTTTGCCTAGCTAAAAAAACTCTTCACCATTTTACAAGACTAGGTACTCATTATGATACTTTTGCGAACTTTAAGTCATGGTTCGGCTACCTATTAAACGACTTTAATCTTAGCTAAAAAGACGTCATACAACAATGCTACACTATAAACACGTCAAACTCTCTTAGTGCTTTTATAGCGTAGGATTGCGGCCATTACAATAAACAGTTTCCTTTTCTTGAAAACTCTATGCGTCTTTAAAGACTTGGATGATTAATTATTTTAATGAGAATCATACGCTACAACAACGCTAAGCCACAAAACTTAGCTAAAACATCGCTATCTGCGCTCACGTCTCACCCCGCAGCGCACCCGCGCCCGTCATGTATCGTGTCGCCCAGGCAGTCATCAAGTACGCACGTCGCGTCGGGCTATTTGGCGCCAAATTGTAATTATACGACTAACACCCGGTTTCTGAAAGGTTTTGCGATTTGTTTGTCTTCGTTCATTTGTCAGAATTTTGATTTTCAATTTTTCAGACGTTATCGATTCCTAAATTCTTCTTCATTATCTAGAAATGAAATTGATTATAATATACATTTTTTGAAAATAAAACGAGTATTGCAAATAAAACAGTTTATTTGCATTATCGACGTATTTATTACAAATTTTTATTAAAACTTCATAATAAATGTGTTTACAAACCTTATAGTAACGTAGGTTCAAAGAGAAAATGTAGATTTACATTAATCAAACAATTGAATTCATAAGTTAATTCACCCACAATTACCGATTACTTGACACCGCTTTTGACAAACGTTTAATCTATGATCACGGCTTGACTAGCGTTTCGGAAACCCAAAATGGCGGTTGACATTATATGATTCTCGAGTCAAATTGAACAGCCGTGTCAACTGACGCGCTTATCAAATTAAACTAACTAATCATGCTTCTAGCAACCCAATTGGTACTTGACAAGAGATTTAACAGACGATTAGTTAATTTTAGTGTTGATCATCCTTTCAGAAACCGGGTGTAAAGGTTAGTTTTACGATCTAGTTAACTTACTACTTATATGAATGTGCTATCAAAGTTATAACTTTAATAGCATATTCTGAAACAGAGCCTAATAATATTATAATCATTTTATTATGTGGGAGTTTTGCTATGCTTTCACCCGGTTTCTGAAAGGTCTGTCAAATCACTGATCAACTAACATTGCTGTTAATTTAGCATGGATGTCAAATCAATTTAAGTTTCTGATACATTGATCAGCCAAAAATTAACTAATCTATGATCATTTTTAATTTAACTAGCGATTTGTTATTTTTCGTTCATTACTTCACTATTAACTATCAAAAATGCCAATGAAATGTCAAAAGAAGGAATTGCAGACTGTCATTGCTATCAAAAATATTCTGGGAATTTCAAATCTGATGTTTTCTGATTCATTGATCAAACGAAAATTAACTAATCTGTGATCATTTTGATTTGACATGGGTTTTGTTTATCTTCGTTCATTTGTCAGAATTTTGATTTTTAATTTTTCAGACGTTATCGATTCCTAAATTCTTCTTCATTATAGAAATGAAATTAATGATAGTATACATTTTTTGAAAATAAAACGAGTAATGCAAAAAAAACCGGTTTATTTGCATTATCGACGTATTTATTACGAAGTTTTATTAAAACTTCATAATAAATGTGTTTACAAACCTTATAGTAACGTAGGTTCAAAGAGAAAATGCAGATTTACATAAAAAATCAATTGAATTCATAAGTTAATTCACCCACAATTACCGATTAGTTGACACAGCTTTTGACAAACGTTTCGGAAACCCAAAATGGCGGTTGACATATGATTCTCGAGTCAAATTGAACAGCCGTGTCAACTGACGCGCTGATCAAATTAAACTAACTAATCATGCTTCTAGCAACCCAATTGGTACTTGACAAGAGATTTAACAGGCGATTAGTTAATTTTAGTGTTGATCAGCCTTTCAGAAACCGGGTGTTTGACAGTTAAATGCAACGGCTGAACGGTTTCGGATGTAATTTGAGTTTAATACAAAGGCTGTCTTTCTTTACTTACTTTTACTTGCTTTTTAATAGCTTAACAGCTATTTTTAAATATTATGTGCTTTTTTAACAGAAACGATGAAATCGAACCGAGCGAAAGCGATACTTGCTATACTAGCTAGTGCTGATACTGCTAGGCGCTAGCAATGGCTCACCAAGCAAAAGCTGCAAGAGCTTTTACAGTAGCATTTAGAAGCAATTGAATTCTTGATTACAATATTTTACAAGAACAGCTGCCAATAATTATGATAATATTACATATTATGAGTAGCTACGCTACATCCTATGCAAGTTTATACAATATTTTATCTGATAGATCCTTCGATCGTGGAAAAACGAGACACAATAGCCTTTCTATTGTTATCGCAATCGCCGGTGACCGCTTGGGGCTTGAAGCATTAGAATTTTTAAATTACTTAGCACAATATTATGTTCACTTCACTGATAATATATTATTTTGTGAGTGTGAATTGTGACTCTTAACAAATTGTAATAAGATACGTAAAATATACGCGAAGGTTTACCTACTAGTCACTAGTGTAACTAAAAAGAGTGAAATTATTATTATTTTTAACAAAAAATTAAAACTGACTTCCAAGGTAAAAACAATACTTAATAAAATTAATATGAACTAAAAAGTATTAAATAATTTTTACTATCTAATAGTGCCTTTTTCCGAATTCGGCTAAACCTCAACTATTTCTGTACTCAATCTGCATAATTTTGAAGTCGGTGCCAGTTCCAAAAGTTTTAAATATTCTGTCAGAGGACTGAAGATTCAGCTATCTGGTACCGACTTCAAAATTATGAAGATTGAGTACAGAAATAGTTGAGGTTTAGCCGAATTCGGAAAAAGGCACTATTAGATAAGTAGTAAAAATTATTTAATACTTTTTAGTTCATATTAATTTTATTAAGTATTGTTTTTACCTTGGAAGTCGGTTTTAATTTTTTGTTAAAAATAATCATTTGTTGATAACGTATAATTTTTGTACCTCCCTTGAAGTAGTCGACCCCAAATCACATAATTAAAACAACGTTATCGTTAAAGGTTTTAAGCTTAGCGTCCTTTTAGTAGAGTATTTTTTTTAATAAAACGCTATTAAAAATAAACAAAAAATGCTTATGTTAAAAAGCTAGTCTTTAATAACGTTAAACAACCATAGCGTCATTCAAGCTTAGGAAAGATGGTAAAAACTCAAATTAATACTAAACAATAATAACCTTAAATGCGCTTAGCGACTTTTTAGTGTAGGAGAAGCACATTATTTTATTACATAAAAAACGGGGTCACAATTTACGTAAAAATCCTACTCTAAAATATCGCTGCGGTACACTTAGCGATATTTTTGTAAAGTATTCTAAAGTAAAATAACTTAACATTCCATAGCTAAAACTCCTAAACACATTTTTCTCCTTTTAAATCTAGTTGTTTTAAATCGAGATATTTGCTATTCGACAGTAAATCAAAAGAGCTATCTTTTGATAATTCAAAGTTTTTGATACGACTATTAACAGTTAAATGGCATCACTTTAAAAAAACTCCCGCGTTTTTCGTCCATATTTCAAAACTTGGTTTTGTGGCTTAGCGATGTTTAAGCTATCGGTAGGCAGAGTCATACAAACGTAAACGCACACATACACACCTATGGAGTTTCATCGAACCAATTCTAGATGGCGCTAGCTGTCGCATCAAATGTCAATTTGTGAGCCGTCAAACTCTTCTAAGACGCTTATCTGTCTACAAATATATAATAGTAATCTGTGCGCACTATAGAAATTACGGTATTGCTTTTTCGAACAATTCCATTTTAATAATTCCTTATTGTACTTAAATCTAAACAGTAACAATGAATTTCCTCGCAAGAACAAGAACATCGCTCATGCCTGCCATTGCGAACATGAGGTAAAACAATGTCTTTCTTACTCTCGGTAAAAAACAACATTTGGCCCGGCCGCCAGGTTACGCAATCTTGGAACCTTTTCAAGTAGATTTAAAAATAAATATTATTTTATTTGTCTTACTATGCCTTATTTAGAATATGAATCAAATTCATTACTTGCAATCAATCTTTTGATGCATAAAAAGGTGTTTCAAATTTGCGAGAGGTTATTTTTTTGACAGTTCAATGTTCGTAATTTTTACAATAATAATATTTTCCCGTGACCTACCTGTTATCGTACCCTTGCCTGCTCTATGTATCATCATTTTACAATAAATTTGTTGTCACAGTCATAATAAAGTAGTATTTGGTTTATTAAAATAAAATAAAATAAATAAAAATAAAAATTGTTTTATTTCCGAATAGATTTGTAGCAAATGCTTTCAGAATGTTGATACTACTGGTGCCTACCACCGGTTCGGGAACTATCCCGGCGAGAAGAACCGGCGTAAGAAACTCGCCGGGGTCCCACTTTTTACCAAAAAAGTGAGAAAAAAATTAATCTTTTAAAATAAAATTTACAATTGTAACTTAAAATTATACAATGTCAATATCCATACATAATTGTAAGTCATATAACATGTAGAAGTGGCCTTGCAAGCAGCCATCCTACTCCCAAGATGTGCCATCGCTTATGAAATCATTGACCTTATAATAGGCTTTGGCACACAAACGTTCTTTGACTACTTTTTTAAATTTATTAATCGAAAGATTTTGAACGTTTTTTGGGATTTTATTGTACAGGCGTATACATTGACCTTTAAAAGATTTACTAACTTTACTAAGTCTGATCATCGGCAAATCCAGCTTGTGCTTATTTCTGGTGTTCCTACAGTGAATGTCACTTTTAGTTTTAAATTTACTTATATTTTTTCTAACATATATTACATTATCCAAAATGTATTGAGAAGCAACAGTTAGAATACCAATTTCTTTAAATTTATCTCTCAGAGATTCAAAAGAAGACATTTTATAAATAGAACGTATGGCTCGCTTCTGCAGCACAAATATTGTATTAATGTCGGCAGCGTTTCCCCATAAAAGGATTCCGTATGACATTCTACTATGAAAATAACTAAAATATACTAATCGTGCCGTGTCTTCATCAGAAATTTCTCTGATTTTTTTTACTGCATATGCCGCAGAACTGAGCCTACCAGCAAGATTAACAATATGAGGACCCCACTGTAATTTACTATCAAGTGTTATACCTAAGAATACAGTGGTGTCTACCAAATTCATCTTCTCATCATTCAATAGTACATTGGTTTGGACTTGCCTAACATTGGGCAAAGTGAACTTTACACATTTAGTTTTACTGGAGTTTAAAAGTAAGTTATTAGCATTAAACCAATGTACTATTTTTGAGAGAGCACTGTTTACCTCGTCGTAATTTGACTGTTGTCGCTTCACTTTAAAAATAAGTGAAGTGTCATCAGCAAAAAGTACTATCTCATTATCATTTTCCTTAACAAGGTAAGGTAAGTCATTTATATAGATGAGAAAAAGAAATGGGCCTAAAATAGATCCCTGTGGGACACCTAATTCTATTTTGGTTCCATTGGACCTGTTACCGTTTACTTCAACCCTTTGAGTCCTGTTTATAAGGTAAGAAGTCAAGAGGCTAAGAGCTGAGTCCTTTATGCCATAGTGGCGCAATTTCCTGATCAATGTAGCATGATCCACACAATCGAAGGCTTTGGAGAGGTCGCAAAAGACACCTAGAGCATCCTGCGACTCCTCCCAAGCTTGAAATATACTACAAAGAAGACCTATACCAGCATCCGTTGTGGATCGACCCTTAGTAAATCCGTATTGATTGTCATGTAATAAATTGTTTGAATTAAAATGTACCAATAATTGTTTTAAAATTATTTTTTCAAAAATTTTACTAAGAGTTGGTAAAATCGATATAGGCCTATAATTTGTTGGATCAGATTTAATTCCCGCTTTAAACAATGGTACAATCTTACTGTGCTTCATTAAGTCAGGAAAAACACCACTCTTTATGCAGTCGTTGAAAATCATTGCAAGATGAGGAGCTATGATGTCAATTACAGATTTAATAATTTTTGTAGACATTCCCCAGAGATCAGTAGTATTTTTGACATTCAGCTGTTTAAATGTATCAATAATGTCTCTGGGGTTAATTTCCCTAAACTTAAAATTGACATCACATTCCTTTATATTATCTCTGAGTAGCTTTTCAGCAGCTTCAGGTGAGGAATTTAGATTTTTGGTAGTTGAGACCGGAATGTCAGCAAAGAATTTTTCAAAGACCGTCGCAACTTCTAAATTATTAGAAATCTTTTTATTATCAAGAAATAGTTCAAAATCTGTGTCACGACAGGTGACGTTTCCAGTCTCACCAGCTATAACCTTCCATGTAGTTTTAATTTTATTTTTAGAGTTTTTAATTTTATTTTTTATATATAGAGCCTTAGCTGCTTTACAAACTTTTCTGAAGGTTTTAGAATAGTTTTTAACATATACTTTAAATGCTTCACTACTGTTGATAGACCTTTCATCATACAATTCATATAATTTTTGCCTGCTTATCTTAATTCCTCTAGTTGCCCATTCAATAAATTTACTTTTTTTAATGCCGTTTCTAACTGTTTTAGAAGTAAATATTGTATTAAATTGAGTTCTTATTACCTTAAATAATTTATTGAAAGCTTCATCAGAGCTATGTGACCTATCCAATAACTCAATATTTGATTTTAATTTACTTCTAAATTGCTCAATACGTTTTGTGGTCACAGGATTATACACAAGATTTTTCTTTGCATTACTATCACATTTGATATTAAAGGAAGCTATTTGTCCACAGTGATCGGAACTTAAATAATTAATTATTTCTTTTTTATCTGGAACAAGATTTGTAAATATATTATCAATGCAAGTAGCAGTAGTCTCACAGAAT
Source organism: Polyommatus icarus (assembly GCA_937595015.1). Taxonomy (NCBI): domain Eukaryota; kingdom Metazoa; phylum Arthropoda; class Insecta; order Lepidoptera; family Lycaenidae; genus Polyommatus; species Polyommatus icarus. The sequence continues at coordinate 18,232,745 of OW569329.1, forward strand.
CTTGTAGGTTCATGAAACAAACTAAAAAGGTTATATGATTTGAATAAAGATGTGAATCTAACAGTAGTGGAGTTTAAATCTAATAAATTAATGTTAAAATCACCACATATAATAACTTTTTTGTTAGATGCACAAATTTTTGTTAAAATTTGTTCCATTGTTTGCTCAAAAGAATCATATAACCCTGATGGAGGCCTATATACGCCCACAATTATAAGATGATTCAGCTCTATGCAGGCCACCTCTATTATTCGTTCAGTAGAGAGACTCACAATATCTTTACGTTCCTTAAATTTAAAGTCATTTCTAATTAAAATTAAAGAGCCGCCTCTAATGGCATTTTCTCTACTGAACGAACTTGCTATCTGGTGATCATTGAAATTGAAAATGAGTTCGTGTGATCTGAACCAATGTTCAGATACACACATAATGTCAATGTTAAATTCCTTTAAAAATAACTCAATTTCAAGTTCTTTACCTACCATACCTTGTAAATTCTGATGCACCAGATTAATTAAATTACAATTTTTTGGCTTTTTTAAATTGTTGGTAGGAATTTGGACATTTAAACTTAATTCATTACTGCAAGAGACATCCTCCATTGTCTTATTATCTAATTTAAATAAATACTTGGAACATATTCCAATTCGTTCATACTATGACTAGTATTCTGCTCAATAGAAGCAGTAGTCGCTAAAGCCAAACACTTGGCTGGTTTTATAAATAAAAAGTTAAATAGCAACTTGGCTATACGTCTTTTATAAAAGTTAGATAAGTAGTAATTATCTCTATTCATAGTATGTACCTTAAAATCTAAATTATTAATATCTATGACCTGACATTTCTTATATGACTCATTCAATATTATACAATTATTATTTACAGCTGTATATATTAGGCTATTTAGCTGATATCTAGTTAAGTTTTCTTTATTATATCTTTTTGGCAACATTTGTATGTAGGGAAAAGTAAACAAAATGATATTTGAAACATTTGCAATATTAAATAACTTGTCCAAATATTCAGTCATCTGTTTTTTGTTCAGTTTTCCTTTCCTCCCAACTAAAATTATAAGTGTAGTATTTGGACAATAATTCATAGATAAAGCCCTTTTCAAAATATCTCTGTAAGTAGCTCCAGGCATACAAAAGTTTGAAATTGACTGTCCTATACACATTCTATTTAAATAAATACCTAAATCCTTGCCTAACTCATCACTGAATAAAGCAATTTGTGGGCTTTCAGTATGTGCCTTCTGGCTGGAGCATATAATATCAGTTATACTACTTAACACAGAATGATTTACTTTGTTTGAGGAACCGTTGACTCTCAATAAGGAGTAAACCCGTTCCTCATTATAACGAGTCACTTCAAGCAAATCATTCATTGCTGATATATGCCCCTGTGTTTCTTGTTGTAACAAGGCATATTTTCTGTTTAAATTATCTAAAGAGTCAAGAAGTATTGAAATCTCTTCCTGAAGGTTACATACATCGGCCTCATAATTACATTTTATTTCCTCTAAGTCAAGATTGCAGTTCATTAAGTTATTATTCATAAGTTTGTTATGTTTTATAACTTTTGACAAATGATTTAAACACTTTTTATTTTTCTTTGAAAGTTCACAATAATTCCTAATACACTTTTTGATTTTTATATACTTCTTTAATTTCCTCTTACTATTCATTGTACATAGTGGTAAGGTATCATCACCGGTTAAATCAATTGTTGAAATGTTTTGACATGGTTTAGTGTTAGAAACTGAGTTGCTTTTGTCACAAATAAGATTATCATACAAGATTTGAGTTTGGGTGGAACTTTGAGCTTGAATCTGTTCTTCTAATTTTAATATGTATTCTTCGGCGTTACTCAGCTTAATTCTGAGGTTAGCAGAGGTCTTGAGAAAGTCTTCATATTCCTCTCTGCATTGGTCGAAGCCGTTGACGATGCTCTGTAACTCCATATTTTTCTTAAGGATGTCCTCATAGTCCAAACTTAACTTATTGAGTTCTATCTTTAAATCCTGATTTTTTTGTATTACAGATTCCACTTCTTTTTCGTTATCATCTCTCTCCCTTAACAGTATTTGGCATTGGTCCTTATAATTCTTTAATTCAGTGAGGGCTACTCGAAGTTGCTCCTCTGTGCGACGGGCCACGGCGGAGCGAGTCATCATTTTGCTTTCCATTCTCGAGCACTGAAATGAGTTACATATAAAAGTTAAGGCTTAACCGGCTTTATTCTAAGTAGTTGAAGTCACCTTTTACTTTCAATGCAAAAGCCAGCCTCAATATTGCAGTAATTCAATTCATGTACAGTTAATGTTAAAGGGAAAAAGGTTAGCAAAATGATAAGAAAGAATTTAGATTGAGAATAAGCAAAGAACAAAGTATAGAAGACAGTATAGACAGATTGAATACTTATTAGTTATTAAACCTGAATATAACTGTACAAAATTAATGTTTGAAAACTTAACTTTTGAGTATTTTTGAGGATGTCTCTTTGCTTGTCTAATGTGTGTATTAATTCACTTAAAGTTAAACCAAAAGTTTTCTACAAAATATATTATGTCTTCTGTTTACTGTTTAACTTATTATGTATTATTTATAAAATATTTAACGTCTTTACAACAACAAGATTAAATTTCATGATTGTCATAATGATTAACTGTATCATTCATGTTTACTTTCAGTTTCTGATTTGAACTCACATTGTACATTTTATTTAATACTTCTATCGGAGGTTCTAGGAATTCCCATTGTATTCTTTTGTTGTTGCGATCACCGGTGCTCGCGCGGGGCCTGATGGATTAATTCACCTAAAATAGCTAAACGGTCAATAAAAGGAGCAATTTATATTCCAGAATGTATTCTGGTGAGCCAGGATCAGGAGCCGGTAAGGGAGGTGGCGGCGGCGGTGCTATCCGTGATGCCGGAGGTTCCTTCGGCAAGATGGAGGCCGCCAGAGAAGACCAGTACTTCTACAACAAGGTTTGTAGAAATCAAAATATAGTTTGAGGCTAAGCATTTAATATTTAGGATCAAATGTTACTATTACTCGGAAAAAGTAATTTTGTGTAGAAGGTATCTAAGGGTGAAACTTAACATAATATAATATTGATATGAAATGAATATTAATCCTTCAGGCCACACGCGAGCACCGGTGATCGCGAGAACAAAAGAATACAATGGGAATTCCTAGAACCTCCGATCGAAGGATTAAATGTTATAGATGGAATTACAGTAGGGCCTCCGTTATCCAGACTCTAGCTTTTTCGGTGATTACTGTAATCCGGCAGGCCGGAGCTTTAAACATTGCTTTAAAATGGGCTCAAGAGTGAAGACTGAAGATAACGAATTTGATAGCCACAAAGCTATGTTTCTCCGTCAACTTACATACCGAGCTTTTGAAATAAAGTGCGAAAATCATAAACAGAAGAGTTAATACTAAGTTAAGTCTGTAATCAGAATTTTTCAAAAAGAATTAACTAATGTTTTATTTTAACTTACTGATTTCTTACATGGTTGTGAACATGTACATTATTTGAACATGTACATTTTGTCTTTATGCTATAATTTAAAAATTGGTTATAGAAAATAGGGTTAAACATGTGTTTTATTAACATTAAAATATATTTCATACTATAATCCGGACCCGGCAATGAAACCGCTGACGAACTGGCTAGGTTTGGGGCCGAGAGTCTCATATATGGCCCAGAACCAGTCTGTGGTATAACTCCCAGTACCACAAAGCAAGTGCTCAAGGAATGGGGCCACACACTATGCAGGAAGCAATGGGCTGAGACCCCTGGCCTTGAACACTCCAAGGCACTAATTCCTGGCTTCAACAAGAAACTATCAGAATTAGTGCTCACCCTGGGTAGGAACCAATTAAGAATCCTTACCAGAAGCCTAACTGGGCACTGCAAGCTCAACAAACACCTAAACAGAATGGGTATTTGTAGTATAACGACTTGCAGATTCTGTGAGGAGGAGGATGAAACACCTATACACCTTCTCCTCGACTGTCCTGCTCTAGTACAGAGCAGGAACAGGCACCTTGGTCGCCACGAATACTCATCCACAGAGGAAATTCGTGGCACCAACCCCAACCATATCGTTCAATTTATGAGCAGTATTGGGTTGGGGATGATTCTCTAGTGCGAAGGAGTCACAATAGATCCTCATGGGTCGCAGTGACGCCAGGGCTATAGCGACCTGCCTTCTATAAAAAAAAAAAAAAAAAAAAAAATCCGGACGCCTCTATTATTCGGAAAGGGTCTTTTTTTTGGATTAACGAGGCTCTACTGTAGTTTTATTTATTTATTGATGCACTTAGGTCATGAATGTAGGTGCAATATTAAGACTATCATACCCTAATTAATCAATACACCTTTCTATTGCAGCAAAAGGAACAGCTGGCAAACCTTAAGGGTCATCTGGACAAGGAGATTGCGTTCCATCAAGAGCAGATCAAACGCCACGAGGACGCAATCAGGCGTCACAAGCAACAGATGGCTGAGATCCCCGAATCAAAGTGAAACTATATATGCTATACGGCTCCTTTCCATTTTATTTTAATCTAAATGTAAACAAATTGTAATAAAGCTACCAATTTAAATGTCACTTAACAACCATGTAATAAATCAATATCATGGCATTTTAACACCTCCATCGTGGGTATTGCAGACACAATAGACTTTCAATTATTATGCGGCAGCCGGCTGCCGTTTGGGGATTGATGGGTTAATTTGGTCAAAATTTGTTTACATTTAGAGTGAAATTATTGGATCAGGGCAGGGCTTTAAAGTGTCCTAATATAAATCTATGCAAGGCTTAGCCTATGCACTTAAGAGGGTTTGAAACAAATACATACCACATGAAATGTATGTCTGATATATATTTTGTTTCAAACCTTTGATTTTAAAAGTTTTATGCAAAAAAGTCAACATACTTATCGCGTTTATTTTTGTTAGTTTTAGTTCTGAATATGTCAATAAAATAAGCAAAAACATTTTCTTTAATTTTATTTACAACGATCCTATTAATAAGTAGTTATTACCAAAAGTTATTGCGACGTAATTTCGGCATGGTGATTGGTGTGTCACCGGTAATTTAAAATACATTGCAGGCGGAATCATGCCGAACTTCCGCCGCTGCATCACAATAGACTTTCTGTCTACTCTGGCTGCATGGTGTGTGACACTTTAAAATTAGTTTTTTATTCGAAGCTTTAGTGCTCGAAAATTAAAAATGTATTGTAAAAGCGACATCTATTGATAATAAGACAAAAGCCATGTTATAAGCGCCATCTATCGGTGTATTTTATGTAATTAAAAATGTATTGTAAAAGCGACATCTATTGATAATAAGACAAAAGCCATGTTATAAGCGCAATCTATCGGTGTATTTTATGTAATAACAGGTTAATGACCAAAGTGACAGTTCCCTTAGTTCATAATACTAACGCTAGATGTCTAAAAGTTGAATTAATGGCTATGTTTTTACTTTTCAAGAATAATAAAATTTTAATATTAAAATAATTAATAATCTTCTAGAGAAACGATAAGATATAGTTTCTTTATTGATGAAACTTAAAAGTTTATTATCTTAATTTGTGTAATAATCTTGGAGTGGTATTAATTTAGTTGACGTTGACCAATGCAAACTAATGGCACACCGCACAGGTTAAAGAATAAGGATTGGCAGTAATGGGTACACAACTACACACACGGTACACACTACACTGTACACTGTACAGTCAAGGAAAATGTGTGTTTGACTTTCTTGATTCTTCTAGTTATTAAAGACTTTGCGATGATGATATAAAATGAGTAGGTAATCTATTGCGATCCCCACCCTTTGTATTTTTATCAAGTACCTGTTGGTGAAAACAACCTTTTGTTATCCTACTTAATATTTTTTTAATACTTATTAATCTTGGTTAAAAAAAAACCTCCACAGGTTGAAAACACTGCATTGTGGACCTATAGTCTAGGTCTCTAGGACCTAGGTCCTAGAGACCTAGACTGAAGAGTGTAGACAATAGACATTTAATTTCCTAGACTAGGAAATTAAAATATTATGTTATGTGGGGCCCCGGGCCGTCCATTAATCACGTATTTTTTTTTTAAGCAGTACCTAATTTAACTCCCCTTGGTAGTGGCTAGTGAGGTTTGACTATTACTTTTTGCAGGTAGAAGGACGTTCCTATTCTTTTCCAACTTCCAAATTAAGTGCCAACTATCACTGCGGCCGCGGCGCGGTTTAGAAGGTATTAAGGTAAGCCAATAAATGTAAACCATACCGTATTGATCGTAAATGTCAGACTAAGGCCTAAGCATAAGTTAATAATGGCAAAGTGAGAAAATCCAACAGCGGGAGAACTTCGGCACGACCGGGCCAGCTGGCCCGGATTCACATTGAAAAATTTCGTGGAATGAGTGAGGTAACTGGAGTCAGCGGGGCTAAAATGGTCACGTTTAGCAATTCCTCTCAATCAATTCAGCAAATGAATTGTCAAAACTGTCAAACTGACAAAATATGTCAAATCAGTACAAAAATACAGAAATGAATTGCAAGCAGAGTTGCATTTTGCGATTTTAAAGAATTGAATCATATTATGATTCATATCATGATTCAACAAAGCGACCATTTTAGCCCCTCTGGACTCTGGATGATTGGATGGGGATAAAGCAAATCGCAACGTCATAGGAGCTGTGTACCTAAGTATTGGGTACCTAAGTATATTACCTTCAGGCTTCATGTCATTGCCTTGACATCAGGTGATCCGTCTGCTCCTTCCCTGGTCCCAATTATCTGTTCAGAGGCTGGGCGCTCATCTCGCGTCACGACTCACGAGTTCACGACTCACGAAGCGACGTGACGCGTCACCGCGTTAGGAAGGTCGGGTGCATGTAGTGATCGAAAGGTGAATGGTGATTGGTGTATGACGTCTAGTTAATATGCTATTATTACTACTGTGATGGCGGAGTACGGATTGCGGATACGAATCAATGAAAATTAATTATTTTATGAATGAATTCATAATACATTATGAGTTATGACTTATGAGTTATGAGTTATGAGTTATGACTTATGTACTTAGTCCGGTTTCATCCAAATCTATTCCATCAGCTAACATTTCATAAACGATACCTAGGTTTTCGTAGTAACATTATAAATAGTAAGGTGACTAGTAAGTCCTAAATCCTAATGCTTCTTGATGTCAGCTGTCTTGTGATTTCGTGAGGTAGCTGTAGGTACAATCTTTGGTGCAAACTACAAAGAGAATACAGCTTCTTTGATACCAGTTATTAGACGTGTACTGCTTCAAAGCGAAGCATCGTATCCCAATTTAAACCATTGCAAATGCAGTTGACGGTCGACGCCCCAACCGAAGATATTTCGGTTCCAGAGTCCAGACGAAATTAGACGCAGGAAGCATTTCCCATGGCCGCGCGTATTACGAAAGGTGAAATGTATTCCGCTATCAAAGTGACTCGATTATTCGGTGGCCCCGTAATAAATCTGGGTGCGTGATGCGATATAGATTCTCATCGACCATCGGGTCGTACCGCGGCCGACGACCGGCGAGGCGGGCGAGGGAAGAAAGCCCACATCAATGAAGTTGGTGCGAGCTGCGAGCCCGCCCGAATAAAGTGAAGCGAGCGCAAAGCGGCGCTCAGTTTACTACCGACTCCGAACGACGCCGCATGTCGTTTTTATAGTTTTTGTGGCCGTGTGCATGGTGTCAGTGTTATAACATACGACTAATCGTATTGTGATCTGTTTGTGTGTGGTGTAATCAGTGTCGGTCGGGCTCCGCGATCTGGTGTGATGCAGTTGAGCATATACTTATGGCTGACTTGTGTGGCTCTCGCAGGATGTGTTCGAGCGACAGAGGTAAGGGGGATCTCTAGACGCGCTGCGTCTACGATATTCGGTGTAGTCTGCCGAGTAAACTTGCGTAACTTTCAATGTCATCGTGAGTTTTCGAGTATCTCGGCGGGACAGGGGAAAAACTCCTGTACGGTGTAGTTTTTAGCGTCTAGAATTACCTGCGCGGGGTGAGCGCCCATCAGATATCGTTCGCCTTGAACGGCAATCGGCAGGTAAACAGTTGTTATCGTGTCCCTCGCATCGATCTTTGGTGACTGGTGGTCGAGCGAGTAAACACGGGATAATTTCGGTGAATGAGGCTCGGGTACGCACAGAGCTACGCACGATCGTGCGCCCACGTTAGAGAAAGCACAAGACTCGGGCCCACACAGCTGAGAACGAGTTTCCGACTTACCAGATTTTACGCTGCGTTTGTCAATAAAGACCTTCGTCAAATTGTTTGAATATGCATTCAAACAAGCCGACAGGCCGAAAATACTCAGCTCAGCCCTCTTGCATACTCATGAATCGTGACTCGTGAGTCGTGAGTAATATTTCGTAATTTATTTACTTCCCGACGCACAATCTTAATCGATACGGCCGCGTTCACCGCGAGTACGGTTACCATACGTCCGGATTAATCCGGACATGTCCGGACTTTTAGACTCTTATCCGGACTTCGTCCGGCCTTCTCATTTGTCCGCATTTTTAATTACTTTATGAAATATGAGAAATAAAACTAGTAAAGACTGCGTGGGTAAGGTGAAAACTGTTTTTTTTTGTTCTTTTAACTAAGTACGACAAAAAGTCAAAAGTCCGGACTTTTATTGAAATGTCCGGCTTTTTGTCAGGACTTTTGTAATACCTAGATGGTAACCCTAACCTCGAGTGATAACGAAATGAGAGCACTCGAAAGAATTATCTTTAGTAGGTAACGAAAACAACACATAATTCGTCTGTTTTGTCGCCTTCAATGTTTAACTAACTACTACTCAAACGCTGGAAAGATGTCTCTTAACTCTAGTTTTAAGTCACGCTGTACTTGTCACTCTGATAGAAAGAGAAAAGGAAGGCTGTTATTTAAGTAGATATCAACTTTATAGTCTCTTCAGTAGGTATTCGATTGTATTAACCTCGTAATATAAGATTAACCTATCATGCTCCATAGGAGCACCGGTGATCGCGACAACAATAGAATAACAAAAGATTAACAAAATAATCCGCGATCGAAGGATTAATAATAAAAAAAAAACAGTTTTTATTAGTTTCTCAGTTCTCAGTCACACACACACTGTCCTTGTCATTCTGTTAGGCAAAGAAAAGGACAGCCATATTTTAAAGTAAAACACAACCTCTTGACCATTCGACCGTAAGTTATTATTATTAGAAGACAATGATATTCTACTTTGAGTTTTTTATATAATATAGCTGTCCCGGCAAACGTTTCTTTGCCATATTATTATATAAAGTATATCGCCCGTATTATTTTATGGCACTGATTCAAAGGGGCAGTTGTAAATAGCAGTTTTGGTAAGTAAAAAATTATAAATGGCACGTTCAATGACTACTTTAGCAATTAAAACTAAGCAGTAAATTAAACAAAAATGAGTAGTAAAAAATAATAAAATGTAACATTGAAAACATTATTGAACAGTAAAATAATTAAATAAGCGGTAAAAATTAATGAATGAGCGGTTACGTCTGGGCAGTAATTTTTCGGAATTTGTAAGTAAGAAATCTCATTCTAAGCAGTTCTCCGCGCTAAAGTAAAAAACCGTGTTGGATATGTTTTAAGGGCCCCCGAGACGGTCAAACGGTTTGATTCAAACACGTAAATTTTGATTCTACTCAAACCATTTTGATCGTTTACAAAGCTAGCTTGAACGGTTTTTCAAACATTTACGTGTTTGAAGCTCGTTTGATTAAATTTCATATTTTTGTTGTGTTTGACGCGCCGTTTGATCGTGTTCCGACTTCCGATACGTTTGAACAAACTCGGCTTAGTTTAGTACTGGATTTTGAAGTTTGAGAGCAATCTTGTCTACATCACACATGTCTAATAATTATGGCGGCGCACTGAACCAAATGCGCAATGCCGTTTGACAACCGTTCAAACCGACATCAAACGGTTTCATCAAACACGTAATGTTTGAATCAAACCATTTGGCCGTCTCGATTGACCCTTTAGATTGCTTGCAAAAAATGGAAAGGGCGTAAGCGACAAAATGGTTTTTGTCGCGTAAAATTTAACCATAAATATATTTCATATAAGCTATGGACAAATTAGAGTGTATGCTTAAACCAATTTATGTACAAATTTTAGAAGCTTAAATCACTCTCCTCTCTTGGCAAAATAGGAATCCATTTTTACAGGGGTCTTTTTGAATGATTATTCTGTGTTATGAAAGTTGACCAATCGTGTTATGCTATGGGTAATTCGAAGACAAAGACATGATGAATACTGACAATAAACTTTAGTTTCTTAGCTTTAGTCATTGCTGAGAAAAATCGACATTGCTACAGCCGAATTATCAAGGCGACGCCTTAAATAATGAGGTGGTAAAAAAAAATCGGCATAGTGCGAGGCGAACTCGCCCATGGAGGGTTCCGTACAGTTATAAAGCTAAAATAAGACTGGTATAAATAGTCAGTACTCAAGATGCATCTTGGTCTCAAGACTCAGTTCAGGCTCTGTGATTAGTTGGCTGTCAAAATTTGGACCATTCACCGAATCGAACCGCGTCTTGAGACCGGGTCGCATCTTAAGTACTGACTATTTTAAATACCAGCCTAAAGGCCGGAACACTAAAACACGATACGACGTCGTACGACGTCACGTCGTGGGAATCTACGACGCGCGTCGTAATAAGCTACACGGCATCGTGCCGCGTCGTACGACGTCGCGTCGTAGAAACTTACGTAGAAATTTAAAGATGAGTTTGTACGACGCGACGTCGTACGATGTCGTGTCGCGACGCGCGTCGTAGATTCCCACGACAATATGACGTTTGTGCGTTGTGCGATTGCACCGCTCGCTATGATCTGCCGAACCGGCATTTTCGAACCGCTCATTCAATCTTTTTTACTGACCATTCCATCCTTTTGACTGACCATTCTATCATTTTTACCGCTCGTTCAGTAATTGATCTGATCGATTATTTTTAGAATCGACATTGTATGAGAAAATAACCGTCCAATTGACATTTTATTACTGTCCATGTTTTACTGTCGCAATAATTAATCAACCGCCATTAAATTAAATAACTGCTCAATAATTTTTTCAACTGATCATAATAACATCTCGAATATTTAAATAACAGCTCTAAAAATTAGTTCCCTTATTTTATTGAATTAGTGACTAAATAAGTATGTCACAATGGCAACGTCCATCGCTTTCCCGTGACCCGCGTCGCATAAACACAATTAAATAAAATTGCGACTATAATTAAAGATCTAAGCTATCCTATCTCTCAAGTTGGAATACAAACTGTTTTTATTTCGGAGTTTGTATGAATGAGAGTGATCCTTATGTCCACGACATAAAGGTCAGAGGACGTCAGAGGTAACGCCATTATTCTGCGTTTTTAATCTAACATCATTGCAGCTTGGATATCGTTGCGATACAGCCTCGTCTCGATAATATCAAACTATAACTTGGCGTTCTCATAAAATCGCCAACGTAAACGTCTTCTGCTCGTCTTCTGTAAGGTCAATACTCCAACCTTTTGACGTTTATTTCACATTAAGTATAGGCGCACACTAGGCGACACGCGACAGCGACAGCTCGGCGACTAGACGCGACGACAGGCAACGGCCGACAATTTTCATATAATATTTTGTTCGAAGCACACTTGGCGTCATAGTCGCTGAGTCGCGACGACAAGCTAGGGGCTCAGTATAGCAATTGTCAATATAAGGGATACTGCTATACTGTGCTAGCCGCTAGGGGAGTCCCGCGTGCTCGCTACTAGTCGCTGATAACATGATAAAACTATTGGTCCAATGGCCAGCGACTGCCAGACTTTTGTCATTTTATAAAAGCTGAAAGAATACCCCTATAGAGGTAAGAATTGCCAGCAACTATGGAGTTTGGGACGCGGTTACTTCAGGCGGTACCAAGTTCTGAGGATCCACAGCACACACCCCTAAAGTATCAGACAAACCTTAAAGAAGAGAAAGTATTCCCACTTAAAAGGTTGCTCTTTTAATGTTGCTAGTGTCCATGGACGACGGTAGTTGGTTTCCATCAGCATAGCTAGCACGGCCGTCCCCAGTCGATTCTTCGGAAGAAAGTAATGGCAGTTTCTTTCCCATGTCTACATATCTTTTTCCCGAGCATGGCTCCACCCATCGACTTGAGTTTCAATGGACAAAGACAAGAAACTTTTCCATAGCAACCATTATAGCAACGGCTATTTTGACAGTTAGTTTCTTGACTCTTTTTTTTAAATATGGCCCTTCGGCTATAAAACCATGGCCAGTGTCGTGTAAATGGCGGCAAATTCAAAAATACGACTTGTAGCAACCCAATCTATAGTCGAAATTATAGTTTTGATCTACGAAATACGAATAATAAAACCTAAAGAAGTTTATTACTCGTAGTTTGTAGATCAAAACTATAATTCCGGCTATAGACAGGGTTGCTATACATCGATATTTTGAATTTGCCGCCACTTACTCGACACTAGCCATGGTTTTATAGCCGAAGTGCCATATTAAAAAACAAAAAGAATCAAGAAACTAAATGTCAAAAGCGGATAAAAATGGTTGTCATGCTTGACATATAGATTTTCAAAAGCGGAAGAAATCGAGAGACGAAAGAAACTTTTTCTCCAATATTTTTCCGGTACAACTGTCAAAATTTAGTTTCTTTCGTTTGTCTACGACGGTATGCTAGCTACGCAGGTGACCCGTTTGCTCGTTTGATCCCTTATTAGTTATTTTATAAAAATAAAGACTAATGCCCTGATTAAACCTATTGAGAAGCAAGATAGTGGCGAGACCACGGCGAGACAGTGCTCTCGGCCAATCATAATATAACTATGTAATATTGTCTGTTTGCACAGCTGTCTCGCCTCTGTCTTACCACTCTACTCGGTATAGGTGTAATCAAGCCCTAAAAGTGTTTGACAATATTGGATTAAAATTTCGGAATCTGTAGCCAAGATGTTTTCTTTAACGCATCTTTATAGAATCGCCGATTCTAACGTCAACTTCATGTTAGTATCGAACGCTTATAATATTATGTCAATTCCATACATTTTAATCAGCGATTCTATAAATAAGCGTTTAAGAATACCTTCGTCTTGGCTAAAAGGCCTGGATACTGAATTGCCTATAACTAAATGCTAGAAAAAATAAATTATATATTTAGGTGCTACATAATAAGTATGTACAAGGTTATAAACACGTTGATCGGTTTAACCTCTACTGTCGATGTTATTGGTAAATTAATCACTGTATAGCGATGATTTTGTTCAGTTAAACAAGTCACGAAGTAACAAAAGAACCCACGAATAAATTTTGTTATACTATAGTACCTAGTATAGTCTATAGCGCGTTGGAATTCTTCGAAACACCTATATAGTCCATACGGCGAATCGAGGCACTTTTGCCAAAATTCGTATATATCGTGCGGAAATCCGTAATTTATACCGGGATAAAAAGTATCCTATGTCTGTCTCTACTGTCTCGGTCTTGCTCTTTTTTAAAGTCACTATTCAGACAAAGACTGAACAACATTCAGAAGTTGATAAGTGTGCAATAAATACATGATAATATAATAATATTATGTATGTTATGAATAAGACTGTAACGTAAAAAAGAGTAACATTTTCATTTTTGTTAACACCCCACTATTTGAAATCGTTCGTTATTGTTTCAGCAGTTTAAACGAGAAGAGGATAGAGAGACAGTAGCTCTACCTACTCACTAAACACCTACTACTGTAGTTGCAATTCATTACTGCATTTTGCAATGCGCCAGCGCATACAATGGTGGTGACGTCATCGACAATGTAAATCATGATCAACCAATAACCACTATTATTCGTCTCAGAGAAGCCCCAGCATATTATTTAAAGCAGGGCGCGAATTCGCTTATCGTCGCTTAGCTTCCTTTTAATAGCAAATAATTGCACTTAAGGGCGTTCCGTCCGGAGATTCCGTAATTGACCGTATTTAAAATCTTATAAACTCATAATCTGAAAGCTACAAAGTTATAATAAAAGTACAGCAATAATCTTCAGTATATCAACATTCCTTTTGTCGTTTTAAATTTTCTATTTTGTTTCTTATAAGTACTCATGAGTAATACCATCCAAAGTAATATCAATTTGTTAAAATTCAAGCATACATTCAGCATCTCCTTAGGATTTACAAATTACTTTTATTTGAAACTCACGCCAATAGATCGACAATATCATAAACTACATATACGCCGTTTTAAATTTTTTTTAGGACAATTTTGAACTAAGATAAGTAAAAATAATAGGGTTTTGGCGCGATCTCGGCAACGCGGTAAATGTATGGCCAAGGTCGTTTGCTCGGGGGACGGCCTTAAATAATACTTGAACAATATTCATCCCGATTATTTTCGGCGAAAAACATGACGCGTCGCTTCGACTCTGCCCCACTCCCCAGTGTGAGTTGAGCAGATAAAGTTTATCTGAGATAGTTCTTAATTAGAGATCATATTTTTTATTGTATTATTGTCTAATGTATTAGGTGGAAAATATTCGGAAAATGCAAATTTACAAAAGCTAATGTTTGTACTTACTGTGTCTGGTGGTCTGTTACTTAAACCGCTGAACTGATTTAATTTAAATTAGGTAGAGATATTATGTTAAGGCCCGGAAAAGCATAATATTGTACATATCTATTATTAAGGAAAAATGTACGGTTCCACATAAACACGGGTAAAATCTACTTTATATAAATTTGCAGAAGTTACCAAGGCACCATAACTCTTGAGAGAATAGGCGTCATACAGATAGAGTCGTCCTATTGTTAAGTTTTTGTACCCCACAGGGCGATTGATATATTGTGTTGTTGTAATGGACCCTTTTGTCCCTTGGCTTACAATAATTCTTATTATTTTAAATGTATTTTTGAAGATTGCGTCCGGTTTTGGTTAGAATATTATGATGATTTATATCGTGATTTGTATACTGGTAGAAGTTCAATGGGTAAGAAATAATATATTATGTACCTACTTATCTAATTTTCATAGGTTTTCTTGATGATAATATTTTGTTCCTAATCTAGCTCTACCTTTAATAAGTCTTTATCATATTTAGAATGCGTAGAGTATATTATGATCACATATTATATTGAATTTTGACTGGTTCTATAAGATTTTTAATACAGTGTCACCCATATTATAATATTTTTTAAATAATAATCAAATTAAACATGACAAAAATTACTATCCTATCAGAACTAATTTCAAAATCTTCTAAGTCACGGGCATAAGCTTACTTATTTAAATAAAAAGGTTTTATTTCTGAACCTAAACTGATATTAAGTTTCTTGAGACCTTAAATTGACCTTAAATTGACCAATGGTTGATGAATGAATGGTTTTATCAAAATCTCAAGACGATTCCTTAAATACCCTCCTAATCAATTGAAAGTCGAAGTGAAATACGAGAACTGGCGTTCAGATGAGCTACTATAAAGATCAGCTGTTAGCCTAATACTAATCCGAGTTTAGTCGAACGTGAAAAACCTCGGCACTCAAATTGAAGTAGGTAACACTATTGCTGGCGACTTGCCAAAAATTGCCACTTCACTTCAAATTGAAAAACGGAGAATGCTCAAGTTACTCAAGTTTTTTTTTTTCATTAATTATTTTTAATTGCAATAAGTAATAACCGGGTAAGGTATGTCCCCTAACAAACATAGGACATATTAAGGTAGGCTTTTAAAAGGCTTTTTAGTTTAGCTGCGGTACGTAGAAAGAGGCAATTACTACTTTAAAGCCACGCCGGCAGTGTAGTCTCCTTCTGTCTTACGAATTTTCTATCAGGTCACGAGGTTAACATTTCTTGCATATCCCAAAAAAAGTTCAAAATAACTTTTTAATTTCTAAAATTAAAGTGTGCGTATTTCCTCTTAAAAGACCGACAACGCCCCTGCACCTGTTATGATGTTGCAATTAGTGTCAAAAGCCGGTATTAGTTGCTTTGTATCAGGTGCCCCCTTTGCTCGTTTGTTCCTTAATTTTTTTTAAAATATATAATATCATAATATGAAGATAAGTATTGAGCATATCTAATACGAAGAAGTTCTATATTTAACTCTTCTATTATAGTGTGGTTGAATGAAACGATTTTCTGTACGGTTCTAAATGCGGTTCGGAGAGAAGATGTTAGATGAGCCGTGTGGGAACCAGCACCGGGAACAACGTATGTCGGTAATGCGACTAGATTAAGCCGCTCTTGGACAATAGAACAGAGAACTTGCTCTATCTGCAACGTACCTTCAGGCTTCAAATAAGGAGATGGTTGACTTGTGGATTTATTTTTTATTAATGTTTCTCCAGACTTCATGCGCTAAAAAGCTTTACCTTTGTCCGCGATAGAAAGCCTTAAATCCTCTTTTCTGTATTATTTTATTTTTTCAATAAAGCCCATGCAAAAGGTATGGTCCAGAATCTTTTCTAATATGTAATATATTATCAATTACATTAGAAGAGACTGGACAATAAACTTAGCTGACAGTGTGGTCTAGAGTTTGACAGATAATGTATCCAGGAGCTTAAAAAATCATATAATTATAGCCAAGTTATTGATATTCGTCTCTGAGTCCGACAGTTACGGTCATAGTGAAGAGACGAAACGCGGCCATAAGCTATGTCCACACTATGCGCTTTCGTCTTCAATTTTCGTCATCTTCTTTCATTCAACTTTCGTTTTGGCGCATTCAATAATTGAATGGGTCAACGAACGCAACGCGAACATTGTCATTTTTGAAGTTTTGGATACGGTGCGTGCGATTTTGTGCGTCGCGGGCATGCCCCACGTTCGCTGTTGACCTGCGCTATAGCGCATGCCCTTGACGAACAGAAAAAGGCACAGTGTGGACAAAACTATACTGTATAGCAATACAAATTTGAGATGTCAAGCGTTTCAATACCCACAGAGCTACAATAGCCAAAGAGCGGACAGTTGGTAATTCTGAAAGAGAAATATTAGACAATAACTCATATCCAACATGTGTAACACAGATGATGAAATCATACTCGTGACAAATACTACTATGACAGATCATTAATTAGATTGAAAGATATTAATTTCACAAAAACTACTTGTTAACACGTGAAAAAGTGTTGATAAAAAGTCTTGTTAAGTAAGATGAATTTATGGTCTTTTAATTCTACGTTCAGTAATATTACTCGCTAATACTTCTGTGGAAATATGATTGCATGCCTCAAAGGATCTTCTGAAGCAGAGGAAGAATAGACTTACTACGTCGAAAGAATGTATATTATATGGTTCCGAGAAGACACTCTCTTTTGAGCATAAACATCGAGTATCTTTAAGTACTTAGGTAAAGACACAGAATAGAATAAAAGTACAAGTAAAGATTTGATATTGAATATTTCTTAATTTCGCGGTTAACCCATCAATCCCTAAGCGGCACTCGGCTGTCGCATAACAATTGAAAATCTATTGGGTCTGCGATTCCCACGATCGAGGTATTAATACTGACTTAAATTGGTAGCATTATAGCCGCACATATAATATAATCTATTATTTTCATTCGTTTAACTGGTCGCTGTTAAGCATTTGTGTCCTAACACCAAACTTGAATGCAGTCTTATTCTAAAATCTAAATCATCTAAAGAACATAACTGCATTTTATAATAATTAATAATTATTACTTATTCAATACATGATTTTTTGTGGGTTAGTACACGAATGCACTAAGGTTAAACTGATTTAAAACCGTGTACCTATAGTGAATTGTACCAAGTTGTACTAATAAGCGTCTGTCATACAGGAAACAGTCCCATGTTCTCGTAATTTATTAAGAGACCATCCAATTTTACCCAATCAGGGCTCCCCTAGGGGTCTAGGGGAGCCCTATCAAAATTTGATGGTGATTTACCAATTTGGGGGCGACGCCTGTTTGACTCCATTAAAATTGCTATTAAAAGTATGTACTCTCTCGTTCTGGCTTAGGTACTGCTTTCATTAGGAGCTGAAGATCGTCTCTCAATTATTGATTTTAAAATGATTTATTCAATATTAGATTTTACACGAAATTACGTCGCGGACGAAACCTAACAAACTTATTTGCGCGGAAATTCGATTATCTCGCAGAAATATTTTTTTAACCCCCGACGAAAAAGAGGTTGTAAGTTTGACGTGTCTGTCTGTATATATGTGTGTGTGTCTGTACATGGCATCGTAGCATCTGAACGGGTGGATCGATTTTCTTTTGTTTGGAAGCTTACATTACAATAGTTTTGAATAGCTATTTTTGTGAAAACAAACATTCACTTATTCCCGACCTTAAAAGAAACCAGAATTAGGAGCACAAAACTACGATCCAATTACGAAGATAAATTGTGTACAACTGGATACAAAACTGCTTTGTTAAAAAAAAGCATTATCTGTATGGCTCCTCATATTTATAATCATATACCAAAAGTTATTAAGGAACAAGCTCTAAACAAATTTAAAAAAAACCTCAAAGAAATGCTTATTGAAAAGTGCTATTATTCTGTATCCGAATTTCTAAATGACAAGACGTTAAATAATTAGATGATATGATAGTATATTGACATTTATTTTATATTTATTCACTATTTATATTTTTAGCAACTTAATTTAATATTTTTGTTGTTGTGGACATTGATATTGAATTTTTATTTTTTATTTTATTTTAATTTTTAATTGATGTGACAATGTAATTAATTCCATTTTGATTGTTATTAATCTTGTACATGAAAATTGTGTTATTTGAAAAAATTATACTTGCTAATGAATTATTATGACATTTTACCTGGACAATGTAAACTACATTGTTGCTGTATATACTATTCAACTGTTAATTATGACATTCAACCTGATTATTATTTATTATTATTCAGTGAACTTTAAACTACAGGAAGAGTAACTCCGTCAAAAAAAGTGCACCAAATGGCTACAAAATGTGACCCGAATACATGCACATTTATGCATGTGTTCGGTACACATTTTTCGTGTATATATACTCGAGTGACGTTTAACCAGGTTGACATGATAATTATTGTCACACTCATTTTACAATTTGTTTACTTTTGGTATATTTACTTTTTACGTAGCTTTTTACAAAATTTTCGTTGTTAAAATGCCTAAATGCCCTGTGAAATGGTGTAGAAGTCATACAGGTACGACTTTTAATACAGGAATAACCTTTCAAGTTTCATCAGTAAGTGCTTTTTTTTAAAATTATGCTTAGGTAAAGTTCTTGTATTTTTTCCGACCCAAAAACATGCCCAAAAAGATGGTTTATTTAAGTTGGATGCCAGGGTATTTGCGTAAAATTAAGCTGGTCTCTTTGTGTTTATCTTACTAAGTTTACATGTTATTGTAAAAATGCAATAATCAAAAAATAATATATTTACAAAATTTTTACAAAGTCGCCATGGACAGTGTTATGCAAGATGTAACAATTTAATCATAATTCATAACCGGGGGTCTGACTGACATCAGTATGGAGTATCTTATTTTTATAATCATGCCGTTCGTATTTCGTTTAGTAAGAAACGAACTGAATTGGATGCCGAGCCAGATTACTCGTTTATGTAGCATACACTTTAATAGTCATGATTAGGGAATGTGTTTTTACGCGAATTATCATATTTAGACTGTGAAATCCCAAGTTTTATTTTAAATATTTTTCCATATTTTAGGGTTTTACAAAGATAAGTCCATACTTTACAAGAAAATGTCACAATCGTCCATGTTTTCACTAAAATACAAAAAAAAATACGTTCCCGCCACCATGCGGCTGCGTATTTCGTTCCTCTCGCGTTTTATATTATTATTTATTATATTTTTTCGGTATTCTGTTTTCAAAGAAGATTATTGAAGAAATAGAAAATAAAGTTTCAGCTATGCTGAAGGTCATGTTACTGACATGGCTAAACAAAAACTGAAGTAAAAAAATATCGTGAATTGTGAGTTGTGACGCGCAGGGATCATTTAGCCAATATTAAGCGAACCCAAGACGATCATTTTTTTAAATGAAATAAGGGGGCAAACGAGCAAACGGGTCACCTGATGGAAAGCAACTTCCGTCGCCCACGGATACTCGCAGCATCAGAAGAGCTGCAGGTGCGTTGCCGGCCTTTTAAGAGGGAAGGGCAGGGAAAGGAAAATGGTAGGGGATTGGGCCTTCAGTAAACTCAATGACTCGGCGAAGCACAGCGCAAGCGCTATTTCACGCCGGTTTTCTGTGAGCCCGTGGTATTTCTCCGGTCGAGCCGGCCCATTCGTGCCGAAGCACGGCTCTCCCACGTCAAATCATGCAGCATGACGTGCGTTACGTGCTGTCATGGTTACAATATTATGATCAGCATGTCATGCAAGTTGTACAGTTAATACTGTCACATATGTTTATTCCCAAACCATTTATGCATAGGCAAAGCCAGTATAGCATATTTCTGGCCTACCAAATATGCAAAGGCAAAGCCAGCATAGCATATTTCTGGCCTCTATCTCTTTGTTAACTGTCACGAGTGACTCTTTTCTTACCTATAACACTAAAACAACGTTTAATTTTTGGATTTTTATACTCCATATTTTTTCCATATTTCTATTTAATACTCCATATTTTTACATATTTTCGATTTTTTAGTCCATATTTTATGTACATATTTTGGATTTTTAGTACATATTTTTCCGGGCCCTATTCATGATATATTTTGTATGAGTAATGACAGAAAATTAAAGAGATTACGAAAATCTGCATCTGTACCGTAAGTTTTTTATTTCAATTCTGTACTAGGCTGCTATTTATGTATCCGGAACTGGCAACTTACAAGAACAATATTCAAAAAGTAATTACAACATTTGAAAATAGAACTCTTTGGTTGAAGAATACATTTTGTTTCATGTGACTGTCAATTATTTTTCCATTGTGGCGTCATTTTGAAAATTGCGTGTCTTCATTTGCCATGGATTTAACGCGTGAACATTTTCGTGCAATGATTTACTACGATTTTCGGCGTGGACTAAATCAACAACAGTGCTTTATTCAACTCACCGCAACTTTTGGAGATGAAGCACCATCAAAAACCACTGTTTATCACTGGTACAGTGAGTTTAATCGTGGGCGGTCTATGCTCACGGATGAAAATAAAGAAGGTCGCCCAAAAACAGCTGTTGTCCCACAAAATATAGATGCTGTGCGGGAACTAATAATGCGTGATCGTCATGTTACATATCGCGAGATAGAGGCGTCCTTAGGCATAAGTATGACGAGCATACATAAGATATTACACGAACATTTGGCTGTAAAAAAAATATGTTCGCGTTGGATTCCGCACAACTTGACAATCGATCAAAAACTTTCTCGTGTCGATTGGTGCAAAAAAATGATAAAAAATACAACCGTGGTACGTCAAAAGCCGTTTATAATATCTACACAGGTGATGAATCTTGGATCTATGCATATGACCCCGAAACTAAACCTTAATAAATTTAATTAATAAACCTTACTAAGAATCTTAAGTAAAAGAACTAATATAGTACCCAGTTTTTATATGGATGTGTATAATATTATGTACTTATGTAAGTGTATGTATAATAAATATGTATATTATGTAGATATTATATATAAGTATATGTATATTATGTATAATATTATATTTATATGTTATTATAATTATTATATTATTATATCATATGCCTAGTATTCGTTATTATCTTTATCAGTATTTATTGTATATTTAATTATGTATTTCCTAAATGTGTGTTCTTAATCTTTTTTTCTACACAGAAAGCACCGTTTTAGTTTTGTCTCTGTTACCACCCAATGGTTGACTGGTAGAAAATGCCATATGCCATTAAGTCCGCCATTGTACATTGTACAAAAAGTGTTAAATAAATAAATAAATAAATAAACAACAGTCAACGGTGTGGGTGTTCCAAGATGAGCCGAAACCAACAAAAGTTGAGTAACTTTTGTTGGTCACGAGTCGTGCAAAAAGTACTTTGAAGCAAATGGTCGCCTGTTTTTTTGGAATTAATGGACATGTGGCTACAGTGCCATTAGATAATCGTAAAACGGTTAATTCTGAATGGTATACGACCATTTGTTTACCAGAAGTCTTTGAAGAAATAAGAAAGGACAACCGACAACGCAGAATCATATTACATCACGACAATGCTAGCTGTCACACCTCAGCTGAAACAACTCTGCAATTCTCTATGTAAACTGTACAGATCTGTTGTAAAAACTGTGCAGTTCTCTACGAAAACTGTACAGATATTTTCATAAAACTGCGCAGTTCTGTATAAAAACTGTGCAGTTTTCTATGAAAACTGTACACATCTTTTCGAAATACTGCGCAGTTTTGTGAAAAAACTGTGCAGTTCTGTATGTAAACTGTACAGATCTCTTGTAAAACCTGTGCAGTTCTCTACGAAAACTGTACAGATGTTTTCAAAAAACTGCGCAGTTCTGTAAAAAAAACTGTGCAGTTTTCTATAAAAACTGTACAGATCTTTTTGAAACACTGCGCAGTTCCGTAAAAACTGTGCAATTCTCTATGTAAACTGTACAGATCTGTTGTAAAAACTGTGCAGTTCTCTACGAAAACTGTACAGATATTTTCAAAAAACTGCGCAGTTCTGTATAAAAACTGTGCAGTTTTCTATGAAAACTGTACAGATCTTTTCAACAAACTGCGCAGTTCTGGGAAAAGCTGTGCAGTTCTGTGAAAAACTGTGCAGTTCTCTATGTAAACTGTACAGATCTCTTGTAAAAACTGTGCAGTTCTCTACGAAAACTGGACAGATCTTTTCAAAAACTGCGCAGTTTTGTAAAAAACTGTGCAGTTTTCTACGAAAACCGTACAGATCTCTTCAAAAAACTGTGCAGTTCTGTGAAAAAACTGCGCAGTTCTGTGAAAAACTGTGTAGTTCTCTATGTAAACTGTACAGATCTCTTGTAAAAACTGTGCATATCTCATGTTTTCTATGAAAGTTATACAGATCATTTTGAAAAACTGCGCTGTTCTGTGTAAACTGCACAGATATTTTTGAAAAACTCCGCGGTTCTGTGAAAAAACTGTGCAGTTATCTACGAAAACTGTACAGATTCTTTCGAAAAACTGTAGTTCTGTAAAAAAACTGTGCAGTTCTGTGAAAAAACTGTGCAGTTCTCTACGAAAACTGTACAGATCTTTTCCAAAAACTGCGCAGTTCTGTGAAAAAACTGTGCAGTTCTGTATGTAAACTCTACAGATCTCTTGTAAAAACTGTGCAGTTCTCTACGAAAACTGTACATACCTTTAAAAAATCTGCAGTTTTTTACAAAACTCCGCAGTTCTGTGAAAAAAATGTGCAGTTCTCTACGAAAACTGTACAGATTCTTTCGAAAAACTGTGCAGTTCTGTGAAAAAACTGTGCAGTTCTCTACGAAAACTGTACAGATCTTTTCCAAAAACTGCGCAGTTCTGTAAAAAAACTGTGCAGTTCTGTATGTAAACTGTACAGATCTCTTGTAAAAACTGTGCAGTTCTCTACGAAAACCGTACAGATCTCTTCAAAAAACTGTGCAGTTGTGTGAAAAAACTGTACAGATCTTTTCGAAAAACTGCGCAGTACTGTATAAAAATTGTGCAGTTTTCTATGAAAACAAATCAACATTAACAAATCTTTTTGAAAAACTGCGCAGTTCTGTGAAAACTGTAGATCTTTTCGAAAATCTGTGCAGTTCTTTACGAAAATTGTACAGATCTTTTCGAAAAACTGCGCAGTTCTGTGAAAAAACTGTGCAGTTCTGTATGTAAACTGTACAGATCTCTTGTAAAAACTGTGCAGTTCTCTACGAAAACTGTACATATCTTTTCAAAAAACTGCGCAGTTTTGTAAAAAACTGTGCAGTTTTCTACGAAAACCGTACAGATCTCTTCAAAAAACTGTGCAGTTCTGTGAAAAAACTGCGTAGTTCTGTGAAAAACTGTGCAGTTCTCTATGTAAACTGTACAGATCTCTTGTAAAAACTGTGCATATCTCTACGAAAACTGTACAGATCTTTTCAAAAAACTGCGCAGTTCTGGGAAAAAGCTGTGCAGTTCTGTGAAAAATTGTGCAGTTCTCTATGTAAACTGTACAGATCTCTTGTAAAAACTCTGCAGTTCTCTACGAAAACTGTACAGATCTTTTAAAAAAACTGCATAGTTCTGTGAAAAAACTATGCAGTTTTCTATGAAAACTATACAGATCATTTTGAAAAACTGCGCAGTTCTGTAAAAACTGCACAGATATTTTCGAAAAACTGCGCAGTTCTGTGAAAAAACTGTGCACTTCTCTACGAAAACTGTACAGATCTTTTAAAAAAAAAACTGCGCAGTTTTGTGAAAAAAATGTGCAGTTCTGTGAAAAAACTGTGCAGTTCTCTACGAAAACTGTACAGATCTTTTCGAAAAACTGCGCAGTTCTGTAAAAAAACTATGCAGTTCTCTACGAAAACTGTACAGATCTTTTCGAAAAACTGCGCATTTCTGTGAAAAACTGTGCAGTTTTCTATGAAAACTGTACAGATCTTTTTGAAACACTGCGTAGTTCTGTGAAAACTGTAGATCTTTTCGAAAAACTGTGCAGTTCTATATGAAAAAACTGCGCAGTTCTGTGAAAAAACTGCGCAGTTTTGTGAAAAATTGTGCAGTTCTCTATGTAAACTGTACAGATCTCTTGTAAAAACTCTGCAGTTCTCTACGAAAACTGTACAGATCTTTTCAAAAAACTGTACAGATTCTTTCGAAAAAACTGTGCAGATCTGTGAAAAAACTGTGCAGTTCTGTACGAAAACTGTACAGATCTTTTCGAAAAACTGCGCAGTTCTGTGAAAAACTGTGCAGTTCTGTATGTAAACTGTACAGATCTCTTTTAAAACTGTGCATTTCTCTACGAAAACTGTACAGATGTTTTCAAAAAACTGCGCAGTTCTGTAAAAAAACTGTGCAGTTTTCTATGAAAACTGTACAGATCTTTTTGAAACACTTCGCAGTTCTGTGAAAACTGTAGATCTTTTCGAAAAACTCTGCAGTTCTATATGACAAAACTGCGCAGTTCTGTGAAAAAACTGTGCAGTTTTCTATGGAAACTGTACAGATCTTTTTGAAACACTGCGCAGTTCTGTGAAAACTGTAGATCTTTTCGACAAAACTGTGCAGTTCTTCATGAAAAAAAACTGCGCAGTTCTGTGAAAAAACTGTGCAGTTTTCTATGAAAACTGTACAGATCTCTTTGAAAAATTGCGCAGTTCCGTAAAAACTGTGCAATTCTCTATGTAAACTGTACAGATCTGTTGTAAAAACTGTGCAGTTCTCTACGAAAACTGTACAGATATTTTAAAAAAACTGCGCAGTTCTGTATAAAAACTGTGCAGTTTTCTATGAAAACTGTACAGATCTTTTCAACAAACTGCGCAGTTCTGGGAAAAAGCTGTGCAGTTCTGTGAAAAACTGTGCAGTTCTCTATGTAAACTGTACAGATCTCTTGTAAAAACTGTGCAGTTCTCTACGAAAACTGGACAGATCTATTCAAAAACTGCATAGTTCTGTGAAAAAACTATGCAGTTTTCTATGAAAATTATACAGATCATTTGAAAAACTGCGCCTTTCTGTGAAAACTGCATCGATGTTTTCGAAAAACTCCGCAGTTCTGCGAAGAAACTGTGCAGTTCTCTACGAAAACTGTACAGATTCTTTCGAAAAACTGTGCAGTTCTGTGAAAAAACTGTGCAGTTCTGTGAAAAAACTGTGCAGTTCTCTACGAAAACTGTTGAAGTTCTGTATGTAAGCTGTACAGATCTCTTGTAAAACCTGTGCAGTTCTCTACGAAAACTGTACAGATGTTTTCAAAAAACTGCGCAGTTCTGTAAAAAAACTGTGCAGTTTTCTATGAAAACTGTACAGATCTTTTTGAAACACTGCGCAGTTCCGTAAAAACTGTGCAATTCTCTATGTAAACTGTACAGATATGTTGTAAAAACTGTGCAGTTCTCTACGAAAACTGTACAGATATTTTCAAAAAACTGCGCAGTTCTGTATAAAAACTGTGCAGTTTTCTATGAAAACTGTACAGATCTTTTCAACAAACTGCGCAGTTCTGGGAAAAAGCTGTGCAGTTCTGTGAAAAACTGTGCAGTTCTCTATGTAAACTGTACAGATCTCTTGTAAAAACTGTGCAGTTCTCTACGAAAACTGGACAGATCTTTTCAAAAACTTCATAGTTCTGTGAAAAAACTATGGAGTTTTCTATGAAAACTATACAGATCATTTTGAAAAACTGCGCTGTTCTGTGAAAACTGCACAGATATTTTCGAAAAACTTCGCAGTTCTGCGAAGAAACTGTGCAGTTCTCTACGAAAACTGCACAGATTCTTTCGAAAAACTGTGCAGTTCTCTACGAAAACTGCACAGATTCTTTCGAAAAACTGTGCAGTTCTGTGAAAAAACTGTGCAGTTCTCTACGAAAACTGTACAGATCTTTTCCAAAAACTGCGCAGTTCTGTGAAAAACTGTGCAGTTCTGTATGTAAACTGTACAGATCTCTTGTAAAAACTGTGCAGTTCTCTACGAAAACTGTACAGATCTTTTCGAAAAACTGCGCAGTTCTGTGAAAAAACTGTGCAGTTCTGTATGTAAACTGTACAGATCTCTTGTAAAAACTGTGCAGTTCCCTACGAAAACTGTACATATCTTTTCAAAAAAACTGCGCAGTTTTGTAAAAAACTGTACACCGCGCGCTATAAACTGAAGTCCACGCGGACGAAGTCGCGGGCAACAGCTAGTTCTGTAATAATTTAGCACATATATTTTTGTAATCTGAAAACGTCTTGTCTAGGTGCTCTGGATAGTTTTAAATTCGTCCGAGTCGTACACGGTTTGTTCAAAATTATTATATATTATTATCATCGACGATTTAAGGTTCAGCGGAAAATGTTTGATTTTAAAATAATAATTATGTACTCCTTTCTTCGTGATAGTAGATATGTTTGGTGTATACTGCATAATGCCATCCGCTTTGTTTCATAACTGTGACATTGATAATAACCGCGCAGGCTGTCGTCCAGCGCGCAATATTATGATACGTTACCTGGGAAACGACCTTGGCGAGAATCTGAATTGTCATATTTTAGTGTTCGAAAAGGAGCCAAATTTAAAACGGTTGAAGTATGGGAGTTATGTTTCCTGTAGTTTTGTTATTCGTTGTTATTATTATTATATTTGACTAGGTATTAATTAAACTTAAATCGCATGTTTTATGATGAACAGATTTTAAAATGTTTTTATCGCTATTGATGTGACTTTTAGACAAGGAAATTATGACATTTACTAGATATAGCTAATTTTAATCGCATGTTTTTCTTTTACTCACATACTATCTAATGTTAACATATTATAATTTACAGACTGAAGTTTTAAATAATATGTGATAACTTAAATAATTGACAATGATAAAATTTTGCATGCCGTAAGGCAGAATGTATAAGGCTCTGAAAGATACTGTAACATCTTATTATTGTACCTACATTCTAAGCAAATAAATGATCTATCTATCTATCTATCGGGGGTTCTTTTCAAACTCAATATAACGTTATGCAGCAAAAAAACAATCCTACGTCATTTCCCTTGACCCAAAAGTATTTCCAAACCTCAGTTTATCAAGTCGATTAAGGGGAAAGTGGTAACAGTAGTAACAGTGGTTTATAACAGCTGTTAATTGAAATAATAATTAATGGGCTAATTAGACAAATTGTGTTTATAGACAAATAGAAAATAAATAGCCCTGATAATGTTAGGGGGACGATATTAAAAAAAAAAAAAAAAAAACAGCTGTTAATTTGATATTAGTATTCACTATTCAGGATCTAACCCTTACCTAAAAAAAATTCACAAAATGTTTTTCAGCTTCTTCATTTTCATACAAATGGACCCTTTCTATGAAAATTAACTTGTATCTATGTTAGCGTTTCTGCACAACGGCTGCTTAGTTAATAAAACTAATAGTTTGCAATTTGTTCTAGTCTTACAGTAAAGGCTAGTCCACACCAAGACGCGACTCAGCGCTCTGATTTTGCATTTAAATTTAAACTTTGTTACTATCAAAAGTTCAGGTTTTATGTAGTACTTATAATATATTGTTTGGTTTTGCTTTTTTAAGGCCTTGTCGTGTCTAGGTCTGAACCAACGCTAAAGGTTAGTTCACAGTGCAACGCAGCGGCATCTTTGTCAATCCAATGTGTATCTTCATGGGTTGTTAATAAAAATAAGTTTTGAATACCTGATTTAAAATGCATCGCATCTACGTTGCAATGTGAACTTACCCTAACAGTCAGCAATTTGTTCAGTTGAACTCCCAGTAAACTAGACGCATCCGTCTTGTTTTGTTTACGAGTCTTCAACTCATTCTACAGGGTGATTATAGTTTGATGGTTAGTATACTATAATATATATAGTATATTTCCTTACATATATATTAGACAGGGTCTGATATAGTAAATATTTTCCCGTACAAGATGTAAAACAAAAAAGTAGGTACCTACAGGTGTATTTAAAGTATGTTTCGTAGCAGATAAAACCATGTAAATTTTCGCTATTTGTCCTTCTTAAAATTACCGTAATGTTATTAGCTTTTAACTTTTTAATATTATCTACGGAATCTTACAAAAACTCTGTCCGTTTCTCTGACCATCTTGGCAAATTTTGAAATTTATAAAATTGGAAATGTATAAAAGGCAATTAGGTACCATCAGAAAAAATTATCCATAGGCTATATTTTATAACTGACCTACGTAATTTTTTCGGGACGTCAAGTCACTAATAATGATGATCAGTCCACTGTATTATTGCTGTGTGTATATAGAATGGCTATGGCATTGCATCAAACTTAATTTTTCGCTCTGTTTTTCTATCCATTGAACAAAGAATTTTCTTCATGCATAGAAATGTGAAAGGCGATGCTGATAGTTCCAGCTTAAATTCAATTTAAGAAACGTCAAGTTTTCAAGTTTACATACGCGACTTGTGTTTCTCGTTTACGTCGCGCTGCGGAAATGTGCCCCAAATTCTAAAACCAATACTCCCTTGAAATAAATATTCATAGAAGGTATTTCTTGTTTTTTTATTTAGATTAGTCTATAAATCAACGAATTCGATTTTGCATGTGGGTTAAAATGTTTAGCTTAAATAATTGAGACCGTACAACGTCTAAAGTTTTACAAACGGTTCTAACTTCTATGGAACTTGAACTACGTAACAATGGTCCCAAAAATACTTTAAGGGTGACTGCTTTTTTCCTGTCTTATGACTGTTATAATATTACTGTAAACATTTATGTAGTGACTACCAAATGGTAAATGTTAGGTTCGGTATTAGTTTACCTACTAAGAAATGATAAGAGATTGTAATTTGTAGCGGACCAACTAACGCCACAATCTTGTATCGCACTATTTATTTGTTTCGAATTTCGATTCACCAACAGAATATCATCTCACATATTAAATAAAATACAAACAATAGTAACTTATAGGTTAAATGACTTCCAATGACAGGTGAAATACAGCATGTAATGGCGACAAAGAAATTGAAGTCTAACTGTAATTGAAGTCATCAACATTTTTTTAAATGAAAAAACGAGTCACTTGATGAAAAACAACTACCGTCGCCCATGGACACCCGCAACATCATAAGAGCTGCAGGTGCGTTGCCGGCCTTTTAAGAGGGAATACGCTCTCTTCTTGAAGGTTTGCAGCTCGTAACTCGTATATATATATAGGTCCGGAAATACTGCTCATGCTGGAGACAGTTCGTTCAAGAGTTTTACAGTGCGCGGCAGAAAGTTACGCGAAAAACGCACGGTGAAAGACTGCCACAGGCTACATGTCACAGGCTTGCCAGATAGTAGAATTTCAAAATTTGATAGTCTAAATTTGTCGAGCTATGCTATACTAAGTATCATTGTATACTGTATAGCTATAGGCTGTAAATCTGAAATGCTATGATAATTTTCCTACAAATACAATACGATACCAATTTTGATTCGCTAAACTCTACCATGGTCAAAATTTCAAACTGGATCTTCCTCACGCAGTTTGAATGTCTGATGTATCTGAGGCATGTAATGAGGACAACTAGCCTTAATTCCCGGTACGCGGCATTGAGTAGAATGATTTAGCTGCAGCGGGAACCGTGATGACGTCACACTTGCTAATGACGTTACAGATCATTGTACCATCGGAGAAATCGGGAATACAGAGAAGTCATTGTTAGTGACGTCATTGTACTACGAGTACCTATACGTAATTTAGTCGAGTTGTGTCAAGCCCTACCATGAGTTCTTATTTATTTACTTATTTATTTTATTATATTCGGAAAACTTACAGCATATAATTACATCGGTAACGAGACAAATTAAATAACAATATGCCAATAACAAGTTTTCGCAAGTGAAAAACCAATTGAAGCTAAAATTAACATTTCAAACAAAGTCCTGACGAGACACATATATGTCTTAATACATGAAGTAAGGTAACCTAAAAATTTTAAAATGTAAATTATTATTTAAGCAAACTAAGTACCGAATTTATTAAATTTTATATAACAAGAAATGGTTGAGAGTTTAAAAATTGTTACATAATAAAGCAAACAGAACTCAATATAGTAAATAATTATACATAATAATTATAATTATAATTATACACACAGCAGATGGTACAGTCCTTTTGTATTTAATTTTTACGATAAAAAAAAAAAAATAATAATAATACCTAAACATAATTCAATATATAAATTTTTCAGTCATAAGCTTTCTAATTTTGTTTGATTTTATGGAGAACATGTCTTCGAGTGGATGGGCAATTAAAAATCTGTTAAAGTGTGAACTAGACCTTAGTATAAAAGAATTTTTACGGTAGTATGTATTGTAAGGTGGAATATAAAGGGGCAGTATTACTTTCAGATTTGGCAC
This sequence comes from Polyommatus icarus, assembly GCA_937595015.1. Lineage (NCBI taxonomy): Eukaryota > Metazoa > Arthropoda > Insecta > Lepidoptera > Lycaenidae > Polyommatus > Polyommatus icarus. The sequence continues at coordinate 18,263,821 of OW569329.1, forward strand.
CTAGTTTTGTATAAATATAATTAAATACAGATCATGTTTGTTTATATACGAAATTCAAAAGTTAAATAAAAAAATTAAGTTATAATAAAAAAAAAGCTATTTAAAGAGCTCATGGTAGCCCCACTGCTCACTTGAACTGACATTGACTTGATGTGGAGTTTTGGCGGGCATGTGAAAGAGTGCTGTTGTGTTTTTGTATTATTTTCCTAAAATTGTGTTAGCTGGGTTTTTAATGTGTAATATTGGTAGAATTTAACCATTAGATATTCGTGTTCATGCACAAGTGTAGGAAAGTGATGTAATATCCAGAAACGTGCTATTTTGTGTTCCCTCCAAATCTCCATCGAAAGTTTCAGTAAAGCGTCTACCACTTTACTGAATCGACCGACTTGACTCCTTGACTGTATTGACTTTTACTTAGACTTTGACTAGACTTTAGACCTGACGATACATGAAAACGATGATGAAAATTATAATAGGAGGAATATGGTTTTCCCGCCATATTCCTTGCCTTTTTACCTTGTCTGTGGCACAACATACACATCCTTTGTGTCAAGTTGCCAAAAAAGATGAAAAAGAAAGAAAGATTGACTTGATATAACCCGACCAAATATCGTAGGTCTATCATATGTCTAATAAATCAATTTCTTTAACAGTACAATATCGATGAAGTCGCCGCTTAAGCCAATTTTTAACGCATCGACAGGACCGCAACGACTGCGATAGAAATTTGTATTTTTTTTCCGATTTTCGTATTTTGAAAAGAAAATATGGCACGTTATTTGTACGATTTCTAAGAACCAAATTTGGAATAACTAGGCCTAAGTCCCTGTAGGCTGTACCTATAATTATTGTAGAGTTTATAGTTCTGACAAAATAGCTTCATGTAACATAATATCACAATTAATAGTCTTGCAATTTTGCTATCAAAAAAGCCGAGACTATCTGGCTTAACGAAGAGACACGTCACTGGTTTACCGTTAGGGATAATTTAAAATTACATCTCAAAGTTCTTTATACCGAGCTCTCTTTTAAATTACATAATATCGAATTCGATCGCTTAGACGAAAAGGCACGCCATTTCGCAGCAATCGAAGTGCACGCTAAATATTTAAGTCAAAAGAAAAAGCTTCAGACTTTGGTAAATAAAAATAGGATTGTCCAATCACATACAGAATCCAGGTCTGAACCTTTTTCCTTCCACCCTCGCGTCAAAAACTTAACCAGCGTACAATTTGCCAAGGATGAGATGACACTTTTGGAAAAGGGTCTTAAATATAATATCACTCCTAATATTAATCAGAATGCTTTGGAAATGCTTGCGGTGGATTCGGAAATAACTGCCGTAGTTAATAAGAAAGATAACATGGTTAAGGGCCTACTAGCCAACGAAATCAAAGGTACTCCTTCTGGTTCTTCTTTTCACCCCGAAAGAGTGGCTTTGAGGTCATTAAAACAAACAATAGATAATAATAACTTAGTAATATCTAAAGCGGATAAGGGTAACACAGTAGTAGTGATGGAGCGCGACGATTATTTGGACAGAGTTAATGATGTGATTCAGGGTGAACAATTTCTAAGGGTTCCTTCTGACCCAACAAACAAGTTTTTAGCTAAGCTTAAATTAGCAATTAATAATAATCAATATTTATTTCAAACTGAATCATCAAAGAAAAAACTCATCCCAATGAATCCTCGCGCACCATCACTGTACGGCTTGCCAAAGATTCACAAAACTGATATTCCCATGCGTCCAGTTGTCTCATACATAGGTGCACCAGCGTACGAGCTGGCAAAGTCACTTAATTTCTTAATAAAAGAAAAGATCTCATTTCGGCCACCTTATGCCATAAAAAATAGTCTACAATTAGTCAACAAAATTAAAGATGTGACTTTGCCACCTCGTTGCAAATTAGTTTCACTTGATGTTGATAGTTTATTCACTAATGTTCCACGTAAGGAAACATTGGGTATTTTAAGGAATGCACTAGAAAAACGTTTACCTCCTGGTGAAAGTAATGAATTGCTTACTCTTACTAAAACCTGCATGGAACAAAACTACTTTCGATTTAACGGCGAATTCTTTGTTCAAGACGACGGTCTAGCTATGGGTTCACCTTTAAGTCCTTTGATGGCCGAAATATTTATGGATGATTTTGAACAAAGAAATATCGTCGTTAATAAAAGTATTTTATATTACTTTAGATACGTAGATGATTGTTTTCTTTGTTGGACGGGTACACAGAGACAACTGGACGTATTTGTTAAAGAACTAAATAAAAAACATATTAAAATTAAATTCAAATTAGAATGTGAAGATAATAACACCCTAAATTTTCTCGATTTGTCTATTTCTAGAGTTAATAATAAACACAGTTTTGGAATCTTTCGCAAGCCGACATATACTAATACTACTATTCATGCTTCGTCATGTCATCCTTGGCAACACAAACTCGCGGCCTTTCATAGTTACATTCATAGATTATTATCGATCCCTCTTAGTAAAGATAATTATCAAAAGGAGCTTAATATCATTTTCCAAATTGCGATATCCAACGGATATAGTCCAAAAATTATTAGTAATATTTTGAAAAATAAAAACAAGAAAGAACTGGTTAAGTTTTTGTACGCAGGTCCTATTGATAAGGAGATAGTTAGATATAAGTCCAGTTTGACCTACATGGGAGAGGTATCTGCACGCTTATCCAAAATAATGAAAAACAACGATATGCATGTCGCATTCAGGACAAATAATACTTTAAAACATCATTTGTGTCATAACAAAGACCGGATTGATGAAAAATATCAGTCCGGCGTCTATAAGATCGATTGTCCTGAATGCGATAGTGTATATGTGGGTCAAACTGGACGCAGATTTGAGACTCGGTATAAAGAACATATCGCGGCTTATAGGAATGGTCATCCTGATAGGTCACATTTTGCTAAACATCTTTTAGATAGTAATCATACCGTGCCAGATGGCCATTCCTATAAAGTTTTACATAAATGCGATAAAGGCTTTCGGCTGAGCGTGTTGGAACAATTAGAGATCATAAAAGAAAAGAAAAATAACAGATTTGCATTGTTGAATGACCAAACTTGCTTGACTACGTCACCGCTTATTAATATGTTCGGGGGTACTGGTGAGGGTAGTGGGGGTAGTGGGGATAGTAGCGGGGCTTGATAGGATATAAAAGGCGGTGTTTTGGCCGGCGGCGGCACTTGACGGACGTTGTTCGTAGAGTCCACATCCTGAGGATGCTCCGGTGTTGGAGCGAAACGCGCGTCGAGGTTTTCAACCTGCATGGTGGTGAGGGGCCTTGCACGGATTTGCCAACATTATTGCTTGTGTGGTGGTGGTGTTTGCAAGTTCTTGCATGCGAGTGTACGCATAGGCAGTGTGGGAGGAGGGAGGTGCTGTACGCATGCCTATGCGTGCACTCACTCATTTACTCAAAGGTGGAAGTTTATTTCGCGGAATATTGCTCAAAATAATAACAAACTAAATTTTAAGCTATGGATTTCCGCAAAGTAACGCCTGATTCCATTAACCATGTCAATTGAATAAAGTGGAATATACAATTTCAATTATTTTTGCAAAGTAAATACATAGTATCATTTACTGTCATTATACGATTTTTGTTCTGAACGGTCGGCAAAAATAGTAAAATATGTTTTAGTACACTGCACTACTTATTAAGATGTCTTCATTTATTTTATTTTATTAAAGAGGTATCTAAGGCAATAATTTCAACATTTTAATGCCTAGAATCTTACAAGAATATAGTGTAGTTTTGGTATAATAAAATTAAATTATTCTCGTCTAACCTTAGTCGTTAAACGATGTTTGAAAACGTATTATTAAGCTATAATCTATCTATATAATATATATAACTCAAAGGTGACTGATTGACATGGTGATCTATGAACGCACAGCCCAAACCACTGGACGGATCGGGCTGAAATTTGGCATGCAGGTAGATGTTATGACGTAGGCATCCGCTAAGAAAGGATTTTGATAAATTCCAACCCCAAGGGGTTAAAATACGGGATGAAAGTTTGAATAATACAGTGGGTGGCCAATTTAATATATTCGGTGTGAGATTTTTACATTGATTCGTATTGGTTGATTGCTTAGCCATTTTGTGTTGTTAGTTTTAGTTTTTTCTTTTATTTTTTGTTCCTTTAGGTTGTTTTCTACATTTTGTGAGTCAGTAACATTTATTATTCAACAATAATCTTGTAATAATAACGCCATTCAGTACGACAGTCACTTATATGCCATATTTTCCTGTGTTAAGTGCGTGCAAGTTAGACACAGGCGCTAAAAATGTTTTTTTGCGTGAAACGTGTTATAAAAAGCAATACTTAAGTCTTATCTATTTTATTATAATGTATAAATAATAGGTATTAACACATGATTCTAATCTTTCTTGGTTATTTTTTGTGATAATGTAATTTTAAGTTAAAATATTGAAAGATGTAGCCATGGGAAAGAATTCAGACATTTCAGCTAGAAATAAATCTAAAATTTAGACACCTTCGAGTCATATCAATCATACCCGGAGAGAAATTGCGAGATTAGTAGGCGTTTCCCAGTCTATACTTTGAAATATAAAAAAGTGATGAACCTAAAAAAATCTTAGTCCCCATAGCGAGTTGATAAATGTGGTAGAAAACGTCTTTCGACTGCTTGAACAGGAGAGGAAACAAGGAGTTTTATTGTTGAGAACAGAAGAAAACCCCTGAAAGTCATAAAAGTTCTGTTAGATGATGCTGGCGTAGCTTTATCTGGCGAAACTGAAGAAACTGAATTTCAGTTGTTTCTGTCCTTCGAAAAACCTAAGTTTACCCCAGATGCATGCGTGCTAAGCGATTGTCGTTTGCTACAATGTAAAAACACTGGTCTGAGGAATACTGAAAGGAGGAAAACAAGTTATTTTAATTTGTTTTTTAATTTATGAAGATAAAGTCGTGACCTTAATATGACCCAATTGATTCAGATCCTCCAGGACAACCCCTAGGTTGTTCATCGAAGGCGACATGAAAATTTTTATAAAAGCTGTGTTATTGAACGAGTGAAACCTCCTTCGTCGGTTACGACATAGGGCGAGATTAGCTCAAACGGGAATGGTCGACTACACGTGGTTGAAGGAACCATGCATAAAGACCAATATCTGCTAGTTTTACAAAGTCATCTCCATCCCCAGATGGCTGAATAGCAGCTAGACGGGACCTGCATATGTATGCAGGACTCTGCACCTTACCATAAGGCTAAAAAATTATTAACTTTTTTAAAGATTTAAAAAAAAATCCTTATGAAGCACAAAAACGTATTGTTTTTCAAGTGAGTATAATAATTCGGCCACCGACGGTATAATAATACTTCTTAACCGGAGCGAAGCCGCGGGCAACAGCTCGTAAATTATATTTTGTTGTTTCACAGAAGTTGCAACTATCAACTAACATAATATTTTTGGTTTTATGGTCAAATGTCTATGCTAGCGTTGGCATAAGCTGGATCAAAAGTGATAACCGGTAAGTCTTAAGTGATGATCATGATGATGAAGACAATTGCTATTTATATCAACTTGTAATAATAACAAGTAGTTTCAAGGATTGATACCAGCAGGGAATGTGGAATGTATCCTCTAGTTTATGCCTCGTTCGCGCGGAATACTAATTCCGATATTAATACGCATCGCCCAATGTAATTTAATCATTCGACGTGCATTGACGTGCCATATCCAAGGACGTTGCATATAATCGACAGAAATATAACGAGTGAGAAACGATTCACTGGAGATGATTTGCTGGAGGTGAAATAAAATTAATCATACTAGTGCATTGACGTGCAATTTTCAAGGACCTTGCAGCAGAAATATAACAACGAGTGACAAACAATTCACACTTACTTGTTGAAGTGACTCGTGGGTTTCTTTGAAATGATTTGCTGGTGGTAGTTAAGAATGTAGGTAATCATACTAGGTTACGTAATAGATCAGTACGTACTGAAGTAGTTCAAAGATGTCAGCTTTTAAATTTTAAGTAAATGTTGTCGAATAAAAGTATCTAATACAGTCTCATTCCACGTTGGCTCCATTTTGGCGAGCATGGTAATACGTCATGATGGATTACCATGATTGCGATTTGCGAACCTGTCTATAGCATACGCAATCGGCGTCGATCACAGTCATCATAAACGAATATAATAATATGTTATATATTTTTATTAATATTATTTATTATTAATGTCTCTACAACATTTTCGTATAATCGCTTTTATTAGGCTAACGCCTATAATTATTATGGGCTGCCGAAAATACCTTGTTACAATAATATAATGAGACATTGTAGTTTTAGAATAAGAATTAAAAATAACAAAAGACAGGCGAAAAAAAAGACTGTGACGTCTTCGATCTGGTACATCAATGGCCACGGTTGTAATCGGAGTATCAGCTATCTACGCATTTAATGAAAACGACCGCCATTTTCACCGTAATATAATATGCAACCTCTTTACTATTCAACAATTTGTTAAGTAGTTTTTAACGCCAGTTTTCTTCATTTGTGTGTAGTGTCACGTACTGTACGTACTCTAAGGGTCTACACAGACGGACTGCATTTCAACTGCAATCCAACTGCAAATTGCAGTTCAAGTGCAGTTTGAATGCAGTTGACACGACTGCAATACGACTGCAATAGAACTGCAAACCAAACAGTTCACACGACTGCACGCCGACTGCAACTGAACTGCAATCCGACTGCGCGTTTGGCTTGCAGTTCTATTGCAGTCGTATCAACTGCATTCAAACTGCACTTGAACTGCAATTTGCAGTTGGATTGCAGTTGAAATGCGGTCCGTCTGTGTAGACCCTAACAATTATTGTAAGGCCTTTAAATTAGATTCAGTTAAATCATAGAGTAGTATTAAGACTATTAAGTATATAATATATACCGTCTATGGTTAAATATCGAATCGTCACGCATCTATGCAATGCGATGCATCTTTAATCTTTATGTAAGAAAAGAAAACCAAACTGAACTTTAAATAAATAAAGTTACTGTCAAGTGTTAAGGGCCTGTTTCACCACTTCCTGATAAGTGCCTAATGCCTATGGCTATCCACTACTTTAAACTTGAAAGATAGAGTTTGGAGAATTTTTCAAATAAGTTGCGGATAGCCTATCCGACACTTTATCAAAGAGTGGTGAAACAGGCCCTTTAAGTAAATGTATTTACTATCTTATTTACCTATCTTAGGTAAACTAAGTTTAGAGACATGCAGCTTGCGGTGTTTTCTTGCGGAAAATTTCGTTACAACGTCAAACTGCCCTTTGAACTTGAATCGAATCGTCTGATATTTAAACTGGAGTTTTAAAGGATTGTTTTGGAGCCTAATTCTTAAACCTCGAATGTCGCTACGATCGCAGGCCGTCTTGTTAAAATCCTGGTGAAGGCCAGATTCTCGTAACTCTTATGTCGAGCAGGCTATCTCCCTCACACACATGCTGTCCCGCTCCATTAGCTGACCGTTCTACTCTTCCATTGTTCCGCATAATAGGCCAGCTGCTGAAGAAAGCCTATTGCGTCGTTCAAATGTGATTACTATTGTTTATTGTAATCCAAAACGGTACCTACTTAGCATGCCTCGTGCTGGTCCAATTACATTGCAATAATAAGCAAATAATGATGAATTATTATTGATTGATGTATGTGAGTTTAAAGACAGGGCTTGAAGATGAATTATATTATGTGTCCAATACGAATGCCCCATTGGGGCCAACTTTTCTCTGTATCTGTAGAACTCAAATCATGCGAGCAACATGACACAAGGAAGTAAGTATATTGTATCAATTTTCAAATAAAAATTTAGTTTATGCAGAATATACTTCTAAGGATTATCCTGATTTTTGGCGCTGGGTTAGCTACTTTTCAGCGAGTAGTCACTATAAATGTCGATGTTTTAACCAATGACGCTAAGTGCAGTTTAAAACATACGATGATGAAACTAATGTTAGGACTTAGGTAGTAGGTACTAAAACAGTAGAATTCCATGTTTTCAGGTAAACGGTAAAACAATGTTCTGTATCAATACATATTTAACGAAACCGACACATTCGTGCTGAACACCCGATAGTTACTCAATTTCAAAATGGAAATCGGTTCGATAATGTGAAAGGTCGCCCTAAGTGAAAATCGATGCTGTCCAGTCGGCATTAAATATGCAGGGCCTTGCGATTGCACTGTCCGCTCCTACCCTTTCCAATCGAAATCTATCAATTGAATTTGGAATTGCGGTATTTCCTGATTTTTGTCTTAGTGTGTGTTATCTCACCACTTCCTGATAAGTGCTGGATGTGCTATCCACATCTTATCTGGCAGATAGAGTATAGAGTATCTGTCTGATAAGTTGAGGATATCCGGCACTTATTAGTAAGTGGTGAAAAAGTCCCTAAGACACCCAAAGTCCAATCCTATAAATTGACAAAAGTAACAAATTCTATGCCTCGTTCAGTGAACTTTAAACTACAGGAAGAGTAACTCCGTCAAAAAAAGTGCACCAAATGGCTACAAAATGTGACCCGAATACATGCACATTTATGCATGTGTTCGGTACACATTTTTCGTGTATATATACTCGAGTGACGTTCAACCAGGTTGACATGATAATTATTGTCACACTCATTTTACAATTTGTTTGCTTTTGGTTTATTTACTTTTTACGTAGCTTTTTACAAAATTTTGGTTGTTAAAATGCCTAAATGCCCTGTGAAATAATGTAGAAGTCATACAGATACGACTTTTAATACAGGAATAACCTTTCAAGTTTCATCAGTATGTGATTTTTTTAAAATTATGCTTAGGTAAAGTTCTTGTATTTTTTCCGACCCAAAAACATGCCCAAAAAGATGGTTTATTTAAGTTGGATGCCAGGGTATTTGCGTAAAATTAAGCTGGTCTCCTTGTGTTTATCTTACTAAGTTATACATGTTATTGTAAAAATGCAATAATCAAAAAATAATATATTTACAAAATTTTTACAAAGTCGCCATGGACAGTGTTATGCAAGATGTAACAATTTAATCATAATTCATAACCGGGGGTCTGACTGACATCAGTATGGACTATCTTATTTTCATAATCATGCCGTTCGTACTTCGTTTAGTAAGAAACGAACTGAATTGGATGCCGAGCCAGATTACTCGTTTATCTAGCATACACTTTAATAGTCATGATTAGGGAATGTGTTTTTACACGAATTATCATATTTAGACTGTGAAATCCCAAGTTTTATTTTCCATATTTTTCCATATTTTAGGGTTTTACAAAGATAAGTCCATATTTTACAAGAAAATGTCACAATCGTCCATGTTTTCACTAAAATACAAAAAAAAATATGTTCCCGCCACCATGCGGCTGCGTATTTCATTCCTCTCGCGTTTTATATTATTATTTATTATATTTTTTCGGTATTCTGTTTTTAAAGAAGATTATTGAAGAAATAGAAAATAAAGTTTCAGCTATGCTGAAGGTCATGTTACTGACATGGCTAAACAAAAACTGAAGTAAAAAAATATCGTGAATTGTGAGTTGTGACGTGCAGGGATCATTTAGCCAATATTAAACGAACCCAAGACGATCATTTTTTTAAATGAAATAAGGGGGCGAACGAACGGGTCACCTGATGGAAAGCAACTTCCGTCGCTCACGGATACTCGCAGCATCAGAAGAGCTGCAGGTGCGTTGCCGGCCTTTTAAGAGGGAAGGGCAGGGAAAGGAAAATGGTAGGGGATTGGGCCTTCAGTAAACTCAATGACTCGTCGAAGCACAGCGCAAGCGCTATTTCACGCCGGTTTTCTGTGAGCCCGTGGTATTTCTCCGGTCGAGCCGGCCCATTCGTGCCGAAGCACGGCTCTCCCACGTCAAATCATGCAGCATGACGTGCGTTACGTGCTGTCATGGTTACAATATTATATTATGATCAGCATGTCATGCAAGTTGTACAGTTAATACTGTCACATATGTTTATTCCCAAACCATTTATGCATAGGCAAAGCCAGTATAGCATATTTCTGGCCTACCAAATATGCAAAGGCAAAGGCAGCATAGCATATTTCTGGCCTCTATCTCTTTGTTAACTATCACGAGTGACTCTTTTCTTACCTATAACACTAAAACAACGTTTAATTTTTGGAATTTTATACTTCTATTTAATACTCCATATTTTTACATATTTTGGATTTTTTAGTCCATATTTTATGTACATATTTTGGATTTTTAGTACATATTTTTCCGGGCCCTATTCATGATATATTTTGTATGAGTAATGACAGAAAATTAAAGAGATTACGAAAATCTGCATCTGTACCGTAGGTTTTTTATTTCAATTCTGTACTAGGCTGCTATTTATGTATCCGGAACTGGCCACTTACAAGAACAATATTCAAAAAGTAATTACAACATTTGAAAATAGAACTCTTTGGTTGAAGAATACATTTTGTTTCATGTGACTGTCAATTATTTTTCCATTGTGGCGTCATTTTGAAAATTGCGTGTCTTCATTTGCCATGGATTTAACGCGTGAACATCTTCGTGCAATGATTTACTACGATTTTTGGCGTGGGCTAAATCAACAACAGTGCTTTATTCAACTCACCGCAACTTTTGGAGATGAAGCACCATCAAAAACCACTGTTTATCACTGGTACAGTGAGTTTAATCGTGGGCGGTCTATGCTCACGGATGAAAATAAAGAAGGTCGCCCAAAAACAGCTGTTGTCCCACAAAATATAGATGCTGTGCGGGAAGTAATAATGCGTGATCGTCATGTTACATATCGCGAGATAGAGGCGTCCTTAGGCATAAGTATGACGAGCATACATGAGATATTACACGAACATTTGGCTGTAAAAAAATATGTTCGCGTTGGATTCCGCACAACTTGACAATCGATCAAAAACGGGCTCGTGTCGATTGGTGCAAAAAAATGATAAAAAAATACAACCGTGGTACGTCAAAAGCCGTTTATAATATCTACACAGGTGATGAATCTTGGATCTATGCATATGACCCCGAAACTAAACAACAGTCAACGGTGTGGGTGTTTCAAGATGAGCCGAAACCAACAAAAGTTACTTGTGCAAAAAGTACTTTGAAGCAAATGGTCGCCTGTTTTTTTGGAATTAATGGACATGTGGCTACAGTGCCATTAGAGAATCGTAAAACGGTTAATTCTGAATGGTATACGACGATTTGTTTACCAGAAGTCTTTGAAGAAATAAGAAAGGACAACCGACAACGCAGAATCATATTACATCACGACAATGCTAGCTGTCACACCTCAGCTGAAACAACTCTGCAATTCTCTATGTAAACTGTACAGATCTATTGTAAAAACTGTGCAGTTCTGTACAAAAACTGTGCAGTTGTCTATGAAAACTGTACACATCTTTTCGAAATACTGCGCAGTTTTGTGAAAAAACTAAGCAGTTCTGTATGTAAACTGTACAGATCTCTTGTGAAACCTGTGCAGTTCTCTACGAAAACTGTACAGATCTTTTCAAAAAACTGTACAGATTCTTTCGAAAAAACTGTGCAGTTCTGTGAAAAAACTGTGCAGTTCTCTACGAAAACTGTACAGATCTTTTCGAAAAACTGCGCAGTTCTGTGAAAAAAACTGCGCAGTTCTCTATGAAAACTGTACAGATCTTTTTGAAAAACTCCGCAGTACTGAGAAAAAACTGTGCAGTTCTCTATAAAAATTGTACAGATCTTTTCGAAAAACTGTACAGTTCTGTGAAAAAACTGTGCAGTTCTCTACGAAAACTGTACAGATATATAAAACAAACTGCGCAGTTTTGTGAAAAAACTGTGCAGTTCTCTATGAAAACTGTACAGATCTAACGAAAACTGTATAAATCTTTTCAAAAAACTGCGCAGTTCTGTAAAAAAAACTGTGCAGTATTCTATGAAAACTGTACAGATCTTTTTGAAACACTGCGCAGTTCTGTGAAAACTGTAGATCTTTTCGAAAAACTGTGCAGTTCTATATGAAAAAACTGCGCAGTTCTGTGAAAAAACTATGCTGTTCTCTACGAAAACCGTACAGATCTTTTCAAAAAGTGTGCAGTTCTGGGAAAAAACTGCGCAGTTCTGTGAAAAAACGGCGCAGTTCTGTGAAAAATTGTGCAGTTCTCTATGTAAACTGTACAGATCTCTTGTAAAAACTCTGCAGTTCTCTACGAAAACTGTACAGATCTTTTCAAAAAACTGTACAGATTCTTGCGAAAAAACTGTGCAGTTCTGTGAAAAAACTGTGCAGTTCTCTACGAAAACTGTACAGATCTTTTCGAAAAACTGCGCAGTTCTGTGAAAAAAACTGTGCAGTTCTCTATGAAAACTGTACAGATCTTTTTGAAAAACTCCGCAGTACTTAGAAAAAACTGTGCAGTTCTCTATAAAAATTGTACAGATCTTTTCGAAAAACTGTACAGTTCTGTGAAAAAACTGTGCAGTTCTCTACGAAAACCGTACAGATCTTTAAAAAAAAACTGCGCAGTTTTGTGAAAAAACTGTGCAGTTCTCTATGAAAACTGTACAGATCTAACGAAAACTGTACAAATCTTTTCAAAAAACTGCGCAGTTCTGTAAAAACAACTGTGCAGTTTTCTATGAAAACTGTACAGATCTTTTTGAAACACTGCGCAGTTCTGTGAAAACTGTAGATCTTTTCGAAAAACTGTGCAGTTCTATATGAAAAAACTTCGTAGTTCTGTGAAAAAAATATGCTGTTCTCTACGAAAACCGTACAGATCTTTTCAAAAAACTGTGCAGTTCTGGGAAAAAACTGCGCAGTTCTGTGAAAAAACTGCGCAGTTCTGTGAAAAAACTGCGCAGTTCTGCGAAAAATTGTGCAGTTCTCTATGTAAACTGTACAGATCTCTTGTAAAAACTCTGCAGTTCTCTACGAAAACTGTACAGATCTTTTCAAAAAACTGTACAGATTCTTGCGAAAAAACTGTGCAGTTCTGTGAAAAAACTGTGCAGTTCTCTACGAAAACTGTACAGATCTTTTCGAAAAACTGCGCAGTTTTGTGAAAAAAACTGTGCAGTTCTCTATGAAAACTGTACAGATCTTTTTGAAAAACTCCGCAGTACTTAGAAAAAACTGTGCAGTTCTCTATAAAAATTGTACAGATCTTTTCGAAAAACAAGATACAATTCATAATACATGTAGCTATAAATAATAGAGTATAAAGTTATAATACCAGAGAATGTATCTCTCTAAGGAGTGAACACAACATGCACATTACAAAATATAAAAGTTGTGTCAACTAACTACTAATAATTCAAAAACACATATTGAAAAAAAAACTGCGCAGTTTTGTGAAAAAACTGTGCAGTTCTCTATGAAAACTGTACAGATCTAACGAAAACTGTACAAATCTTTTCAAAAAACTGCGCAGTTCTGTAAAAACAACTGTGCAGTTTTCTATGAAAACTGTACAGATCTTTTTGAAACACTGCGCAGTTCTGTGAAAACTGTAGATCTTTTCGAAAAACTGTGCAGTTCTATATGAAAAAACTTCGTAGTTCTGTGAAAAAAATATGCTGTTCTCTACGAAAACCGTACAGATCTTTTCAAAAAACTGTGCAGTTCTGGGAAAAAACTGCGCAGTTCTGTGAAAAAACTGCGCAGTTCTGCGAAAAATTGTGCAGTTCTCTATGTAAACTGTACAGATCTCTTGTAAAAACTCTGCAGTTCTCTACGAAAACTGTACAGATCTTTTCAAAAAACTGTACAGATTCTTGCGAAAAAACTGTGCAGTTCTGTGAAAAAACTGTGCAGTTCTCTACGAAAACTGTACAGATCTTTTCGAAAAACTGCGCAGTTCTGTGAAAAAAACTGTGCAGTTCTCTATGAAAACTGTACAGATCTTTTTGAAAAACTCCGCAGTACTGAGAAAAAACTGTGCAATTCTCTATAAAAATTGTACAGATCTTTTCGAAAAACTGTACAGTTCTGTGAAAAAACTGTGCAGTTCTCTACGAAAACTGTACAGATCTTTAAAAAAAAACTGCGCAGTTTTGTGAAAAAACTGTGCAGTTCTCTATAAAAACTGTACAGATCTTACGAAAACTGTACAAATCTTTTCAAAAACTGCGCAGTTCTGTGACAAACCTGTGCAGTTCTCTACGAAAACCTCACAGATTCTTTCGAAAAACTGTGCAGTTCTGTGAAAAAACTGTGCAGTTCTCTACAAAATATGTACAGATCTTTTCGAAAAACTACGCAGTTCTGTGACAAACCTGTGCAGTTCTCTACGAAAACCTCACAGATTTTTTCGAAAAACTGTGCATTTCTGTGAAAAAACTGTGCAGTTCTTTACAAAAACTGTACAGATCTTTTCGAAAAACTGCGCAGTTCTGTGAAAAAACTGTGCAGTTCTCTACGAAAACTTTACATATCTTTTCAAAAAACTGCCCAGTTTTGTAAAAAACTGTGCAGTTTTCTACGAAAACCGTACAGATCTCTTCAAAAAACTGTGCAGTTCTGTGAAAAACTGTGCAGTTCTCTATGTAAACTGTACAGATCTTTAAAAAAATACTGCGCAGTTTTGTGAAAAAAATGTGCAGTTCTGTGAAAAAACTGTGCAGTTCTCTACGAAAACTTTACAGATCTTTTCGAAAAACTGCGCAGTTCTGTGAAAAAACTATGCAGTTCTCTACGAAAACTGTACAGATCTTTTCGAAAAACTGCGCAGTTCTGTGAAAAACTGTGCAGTCCTCTACGACAACCGTACAGGTTTTTTCAAAAAACTGCGCAGTTCTGGAAAAAAAGCTGCACAGTTCTGTGAATAAACTGCGCAGTTCTGTGAAAAAACTGCAGTTCTGTATGCAAACTGTACAGATCTCTTTTAAAAACTGTGCAGTTCTCTACGAAAACTGTACAGATGTTTTCAAAAAACTGCGCAGTTCTGTAAAAAAAACTGTGCAGTTTTCTATGAAAACTGTACAGATCTTTTTGAAACACTGCGCAGTTCTGTGAAAACTGTAGATCTTTTCGAAAAACTGTGCAGTTCTATATGAAAAAACTGCGCAGTTCTGTGAAAAAACTGTGCTGTTCTCTACGAAAACCGTACAGATCTTTTCAAAAAACTGTGCAGTTCTGGGAAAAAACTGCGCAGTTCTGTGAAAAATTGTGCAGTTCTCTATGTAAACTGTACAGATCTCTTGTAAAAACTCTGCAGTTCTCTACGAAAACTGTACAGATCTTTTCAAAAAACTGTACAGATTCTTTCGAAAAAACTGTGCAGTTCTGTGAAAACACTGTGCAGTTCTGTGAAAAACTGTGCAGTTCTCTACGAAAACTGTACAGATCTTTTCAAAAAACTGTACAGATTCTTTCGAAGAAACTGTGCAGTTCTGTGAAAAAACTGTGCAGTTCTCTACGAAAACTGTACAGATCTTTTCGAAAAACTACGCAGTTCTGTGAAAAAACTGTGCAGTTCTGTACGAAAACTGTACAGATCTTTTCGAAAAACTGCGCAGTTCTGTGAAAAACTGTGCAGTTCTGTATGTAAATTGTACAGATCTCTTTTAAAAACTGTGCAGTTCTCTACGAAAACTGTACAGATGTTTTCAAAAAACTGCGCAGTTCTGTAAAAAAAAACTGCAGTTTTCTATGAAAACTGTACAGATCTTTTTGAAACACTGCGCAGTTCTGTGAAAACTGTAGATCTTTTCGAAAAACTCTGCAGTTCTATACGAAAAAACTGCGCAGTTCTGTGAAAAAACTGTGCAGTTTTCTATGGAAACTATACAGATCTTTTTGAAACACTGCGCAGTTCTGTGAAAACTGTAGATCTTTTCGACAAAACTGTGCAGTTCTTCATGAAAAAAACTGCGCAGTTCTGTGAAAAAACTGTGCAGTTTTCTATGAAAACTGTACAGATCTCTTTGAAAAATTGCGCAGTTCCGTAAAAACTGCAATTCTCTACGAAAACTGTACAGATATTTTAAAAAAACTGCGCAGTTCTGTATAAAAACTGTGCAGTTTTCTATGAAAACTGTACACATCTTTTCGAAATACTGCGCAGTTTTGTGAAAAAACTGTGCAGTTCTGTATGTAAACTGTACAGATCTCTTGTAAAACCTGTGCAGTTCTCTACGAAAACTGTACAGATGTTTTCAAAAAACTGCGCATTTCTGTAAAAAAACTGTGCAGTTTTCTACGAAAACTGTACAGATCTTTTTGAAACACTGCGCAGTTCATTCTCTATGTAAACTGTACAGATCTGTTGTAAAAATGTGCAGTTCTCTACGAAAACTGTACAGATATTTTCAAAAAAACTGCGCAGTTCTGTATAAAAACTGTGCAGTTTTCTATGAAAACTGTACACATCTTTTCGAAATACTGCGCAGTTTTGTGAAAAAACTGTGCAGTTCTGTATGTAAACTGTACAGATCTCTTGTAAAACCTGTGCAGTTCTCTACGAAAACTGTACAGATGTTTTCAAAAAACTGCGCAGTTCTGTATAAAAACTGTGCAGTTTTCTATGAAAACTGTACAGATCTTTTCAACAAACTGCGCAGTTCTGGGAAAAAGCTGTGCAGTTCTGTGAAAAACTGTGCAGTTCTCTACGTAAACTGTACAGATCTCTTGTAAAAACTGTGCAGTTCTCTACGAAAACTGGACAGATCTTTTCAAAAACTGCATAGTTCTGTGAAAAAACTATGCAGTTTTCTATGAAAACTATACAGATCATTTTGAAAAACTGCGCTGTTCTGTGAAAACTGCACAGATATTTTCGAAAAACTCCGCAGTTCTGTGAAAAAACTGTGCAGTTCTCTACGAAAACTGTGCAGATTCTTTCGAAAAACTGTGCAGTTCTGTGAAAAAACTGTGCAGTTGTGTGAAAAAACTGTGCAGTTGTGTGAAAAAACTGTGCAGTTCTGTGAAAAAACTGTGCAGTTCTGTGAAAAAACTGTGCAGTTCTCTATGAAAACTGTACAGATCTTTTCCAAAAACTGCGCAGTTCTGTGAAAAAACTGTGCAGTTCTGTATGTAAACTGTACAGATCTCTTGTAAAAACTGTGCAGTTCTCTACAAAAACTGTACAGATCTTTTCGAAAAACTGCGCAGTTCTGTGAAAAAACTGTGCAGTTCTGTATGTAAATTGTACAAATCTCTTGTAAAAACTGTGCAGTTCTCTACGAAAACTGTACATATCTTTTCAAAAAACTGCACAGTTTTGTAAAAAAATTGTACACCGAGCGCTATAAACTGAAGTCCACGCGTACGAAGTCGCGGGCAACAGCTAGTTCTGTAATAATTTAGCACATATATTTTTGTAATCTGAAAACGTCTTGTCTAGGTGCTCTGGATAGTTTTAAATTCGTCCGAGTCGTACACGGTTTGTTCAAAATTATTATATATTATTATTATCGATGATTTAAGGATCAGAGGAAAATGTTTGATTTTAAAATAATAATTATGTACTCCTTTCTTCGTGATACTAGATATGTTTGGTGTATACTGCATAATGCCATCCGCTTTGTTTCATAACTGTGACATTGATAATAACCGCGCAGGCTGTCGTCCAGCGCGCAATATTATGATACGTTACCTGGGAAACGACCTTGGCGAGAATCTGAATTGTCATATTTTAGTGTTCGAAAAGGAGCCAAATTTAAAACGGTTGAAGTATGGGAGTTATGTTTCCTGTAGTTTTGTTATTCGTTGGCCTCGTTATTTTGATTATTGTATAGTCAAGCAAAAGTCAAACAATTATTTTTTTGGGTTTTAAAAAATTATAACGTGCATTGCTTTGCCGTTGATAGGATTGACGTTCATTAAGCTAAGACTGCAATAAAACTGTGTCGAAGATCATTTAGAATTTCGCGCGAAAACCGCCTACTACTTGCTGGAAAACCGTACATTTGGCGTTGGCTGATTTATGAAATTACTAGTCTGTTCCTTAAAAACCAATACAGTTGTTCGTGAGATATGCGCCATTAAACAAACTCTTTAGCTCTATGTCTTACATACGACATATTTTGTAATTTTTCCATGTCCTATCTACGAACAAAGGCACACGAGCTACATTAGGGCTAATTACTGTATCGCTCATTTGTCAGGCTAACGACCGAGCAGGGCTGCCGGTGACAGCGATCCATCCACGATTACTACCTGGGTACTTAGACAATGTGCTTTCGATAATATTGTTACGGATACGGACTCGTGGTGCCATCTAGCGTCGGACCAGCGAACTTACCAAGGGAACACAGGCAACGTAAATCCCCTACTCGCTACTAGATGACGCTAGGTGTATGTACCTACGAGTACTTTCTAGAAATATCTCATATTTGTTTACGCATATCGGGATTATTCTGGGATGTTCCGGAATTTTCTGAGATTCGATCCGGCCCGTATAAATAGTCGCAGACAGTCCGGCCGGCAATTCAGTTTTATCTGAGCTTTCTTCGAGGCGACTTCGGAGCGAAAACAAGTGATCAATAGTGAGTGATTGTGATTGTGATAGTGACTCGGCTACGACCTAGGACAGTGATAGTGCTCAGTGATTTGGATCTAGTGCTTAGTGTTTGGACTCAGTGATTAGTGTGAGCTAGTGTTTGTGAATAAAGTCTTCAAGAGAGTCACCAGGTCTTTCTTTCCGAATCTTCGAACCCTAGCACGTAACAACTGGTGTCAGAAGTGAGATTTGGAGATGCCATTGACTCCGAGAGAGGACTTCAAGGGGAGTGTCAGGACAAGGGCGCAGCGAGCTGCTGCCATTGACTCCGAGAGAGGAGTTGGCGGTGGAGCTGCGGAGGCCACACCCACTGGGGACCAAGCTCCGCCCACTGCGGGGCAGGCCCTACCTGCTGGCCCCGCCCACCAGGCTCCGCCCACTGACCACGCCCCCCAGGCTCCACCCACTTCGGGTGAAGCCACGCCCACTGGCTCCGCCCACCGGGACCCGCCCACTGACCACGCCCCCCAGGCCCCGCCCACTCTGGACATGGCCACGCCCACTGGCTCCGCCCACCAGGCCACACCCACTCAGGCCACGCCCACTGGCCCCGCCCACTGGGCCCCGCCTGCTCAGGCTCCGTCGACTAGCTCCATCCATCCTGCCACGCGCGTAGTTTCTACGGCCCCTCAAATGGCTCCTCAATTAGAAAGCATAATTGAGTTAATTCAGGCTTTACAAGATTCTCAAAGGGCAATGATGGAGGCACAAGACCGCAAGCTCGGCGCTTTGCAAGAGTCACAAGACCGCAAGCTCGGCGCTTTGCAAGAGTCACAAGACCGCAAGCTCGGCACTATGCAAGATTCTCAAAGGGCAATGATGGAGTCTCAAGAGCAACAAAAGGACCTCCAAGAAAAAGCGCTATTGGCTATAAAGGATGTTAGTGACACGGTGACTAAGCTTCGGAAAGATGTCGACATAATGGAAGAACGCGTTACCGGGCTAGGAGTGGATATGGAAAATGTGAAAAGTGGCCTCACAGAACTACAGAAGTGGAAAGTGCGCCTGGAAACCACAGGAGTCGCGACGTCGATTGGAACTACCGGAGTAGTGGTACAAGGACCAAGAGTTAAAGTGCCACCATATGACGGTACTACTTCTTGGAACGCTTATCGCCAGCAATTCCAGACGGTTGCTTCTGCCAACGGATGGACTGACGAACAATGCCTGACCGCTCTCACTGTTGCGCTCAGAGGGCAAGCTTTGTCGGTCCTAGAAGCACATACAGGAAAGGGGTTCCAAGACCTGATGGAGGCCCTTGAATCCAGATACGGGGAGCGACACCTGGAGCACGTGTTCCGTGCTCAACTTCGTGACAGAGTCCAACGCTCAGGAGAGGGACTACAACAATGGGCGTTGGAAATTGAAAAACTGGTTAAGAAGGCACACCCAGGAGCCGATTCCAAGATGGTCGACACGAATATTGTGCAAGCATTCGTCGACGGAATCAGGGATCTGGAGGTCAGAGCTGCAGTGAGGCTTCGTCACCACACCTCGCTTAAGGAAGTTAAGGAGGTCAAGGCTCCTACGAAGAGAAGTTATGGAGCCATGTGCTATAAGTGTGGTGAGAGGGGCCATCTTCAGCTCAACTGCCCGCAGAAGGAGACCCATCTGGCAAGGATGAAAAGGCTCGAGGAACGCATGGAACAAATAGAAGAGCTGAAGAAGCAAGGAGCTTCATCCCCTGCCCAGGATCAGGGAAACGAATAAAAGCCAGGACTAAGGGGCGAGTGCTGGCTGACGCGGAGGAAGCCCCGATAACTGTTATCTCCCAAGCATGCAGCGGAAATAGTCTTGTGATTCAGGGGACTATTAACAGGACGGATTGCAAAATGACTCTAGACACAGGAGCCTCTAGAACGATAGTGAACCCAAATCTAGTAAAAGCCGCAAGTAGACATAAGAGGAGAATTAACTGTCGGCTTCTTACTGCCTCCGGTCAGCCAATACCCGTCCTGGGAGAAATGTCAGTTACGATTAATGTAGGGGGGTCCTCATACCCTCATGACGTTATCGTGGCTGAGATTATGGACGATTGCATCTTGGGTTTGGATTTCATGAAGAAGCACAACTGCGGAATTAATGTCGCTGACGGAGTTTTCAAGTGTGGTGAAGAGGAAATTTTCATCCTTGGAGGCGCCTGCGGGAAAGTTGAATGTGTAAAGAAAGTCATTATACCTGGACGTGCGGAAGCTCGGGTGCTGGTTAAACTACCGCCAGCTGGAAAGAAAAAGTCAAACAGATGCGTGTTGATCGAAGACACGGCTACCAAGACATCAGCGCAAAAACTGATGACGGCGAGAACCCTTGTTAGTGGAAACAGTAACGCTGTGGTCAGGGTTTTGAATCTTGGCGATCGCGAGATCTGCTTGAACAAAGGTGACGTCATTGGAAAGTGCGAGGAAGTTGTCTGGATGAGAAAGTGTAGTTCGATCACAGGCTCAGACTCAACAAACAGCAGCAACTATGGAATAGTGACTGAGCTACTCGATGACTGCAAGAGTAATCTGACTTATTCGCAGAGCATGAAAGCTAAGAAGTTTTTACAACGCCACGCGAATATCTTCTCCAGTCAGGAAGGCGACCTTGGAAGAACGTCGATGGTTCAGCACAGGATAGATACCGGAAGCGAGAACCCAATTCGTCAACGAGCAAGACGGATACCCATTGCAAAGGAAAAAGAAGTTGAAGGCCTTTTGGAGGACATGAGAAGGCATAAGATAATTGAACCGTCTGCAAGTCCGTGGTGCTCACCTGTTGTGTTAGTGAAGAAGAAAGATGGCAGCACAAGATTTTGTGTGGACTACAGGCGTCTCAATGATGTCACTAAGAAGGACAGCTATCCATTACCTCGAATCGACGACACTCTGGATACCTTGAGTGGCATGAAATGGTTCTCGACCCTGGACCTGAAATCTGGATACTGGCAGGTGGAAATTCATCCAAAAGACAAGGAGAAGACAGCTTTCTCCACCGGTAAAGGTTTATGGCAGTTTAACGTCATGCCCTTTGGATTGTGTAACGCACCTGCCACATTTGAGCGACTCATGGAGTGTGTACTGGCAGGCTTAGTTGGAGAGGCTTGCTTAGTCTACTTGGATGACGTCATCATTGTTGGCCGCGACTTCGAGGACCATTTGCGAAACTTAGAACGAGTCTTCGCCAAAATAGAGGGGGCCAAGTTAAAGTTGAATCCGAAAAAGTGTCGTTTGTTCAGGAGTAAGGTCAATTATCTCGGCCATATTATCTCCAGTGATGGAATCCAGACGGACCCGGAGAAACTGGAAGCAGTTCAAAATTGGCCAACCCCTAAAAACAAAACCGAAGTGCGGGCATTTCTCGGCCTATGCTCCTACTACAGGCGTTTTGTTAAGGGATTCTCAGAGATAGCCAAACCATTACATCGGCTGACAGAAGATAAACGACAGTTTATTTGGGACGAGACTTCGGAAGATTCTTTTCAGAAACTGAAGCAACATCTGTGTGAAACACCAATCCTGGGGTATCCACAACCTGAAGGTCAGTTTTTAGTCGACACGGACGCAAGCAACACGGCCATTGGAGGGGTGTTATCTCAAAAACAGGGTGAAAGAGAAGTTGTAATTGCATATTTCAGCAAATCTTTATCTAAGCCAGAGAGAAACTACTGTGTGACAAGAAGAGAACTCTTGGCTGTCGTAAAGACGCTACAACATTTCAGCAAATATCTCATCGGGAGACAGTTTTTATTGCGAACTGATCACGCAGCCTTGAAGTGGTTACTACAATTCAAGAACCCAGAAGGCCAAGTAGCTCGATGGATTGAACAACTCCAGGAGTATGACTTTAAGACGGAACACCGCAGCGGAAAGGCGCATGGGAATGCCGACGCACTTTCACGAAGGCCGTGTTCAGAAGACTGCAAACATTGTGTTAAGCAGGAATCTAATGAAATTACATTAAAGTTAACGAAAACAAGTCCTTTGGGTCCATGGGAGAATGATGCTATGAGGCAGGCTCAAGAAAGAGATGACGACCTTCGGCACATCATCACATGGAAGAAACGGGGTGACGTAAAACCAATCTGGAGTGAGGTTGCACCCACTGGCGCTGCCACTAAGGCGTACTGGGCGCAATGGGACAGTCTGATACTTCAAAATGGAATACTTTACCGGAAATGGGAGAAGACTAACGGCAGAGAGTTCCATCTTCAGATAGTTGTCCCAAGGACGAGAGTACCAGATGTTCTCCGTGAAATACACGATGGCGTATCAGGAGGTCATCTAGGTGTCAAGAGGACGTTAACAAAAGTGCGAGAACGATTCTACTGGTTGCATTGTCGAGATGATGTGCAGGATTGGTGCCGCAAATGTACTACTTGCGCTGCAGTGAAGGGACCACAGACAAGGAGTCGTGGGAACCTGCGCTTGTATAACGTTGGCGCACCGTGGGAACGAATTGCAGTTGACGTAGCTGGGCCATTTCCTGTAACGGAATCGGGAAACAAGTATTTCATGGTCGTCATGGACTACTTTACCAAATGGCCCGAAGTTTTCGCTATACCAAACCAGGAAGCTACAACAGTTGCTTCTAAGCTAGTCGAAGAAGTGATATCTCGCTTTGGTGTGCCTCTAGAAATCCATTCCGATCAGGGCCGGAATTTCGAATCGCAGGTCTTCCAGGAAGTGTGCAGGATTTTGGGAATGCATAAGACGAGGACCACCGCGTACCATCCACAATCTGATGGAATGGTTGAGAGATTTAACCAGACCCTTGAGAGGCATTTGGCGAAATTGGTAGATGACAAACAAAAGGATTGGGACAAGTATATACCGCTCTTCCTTCTGTCGTACCGTACCGCCGAGCATGAGGGCATAAAAGCTACCCCAGCGTATGTCAATTACGGTAGAGAACTACGAGTACCAGTAGACCTCTTGACAGGAGGCTCACCGGAGGAACCAAAGACCTTACCAGACTATGTCTGCGATTTAAGGGAAAAGATGCGCTATATACACGCCACGGTTCGGGAAAATGGGTTACAGTCAAGTGAGAAAATGAAGACCAGATACGACCGGAAAGCGAACACGAGCGGCTTCGAAGAAGGGTCACTGGTGTGGCTGCATAACCCAACTCGCCGAAAAGGGAAATCTCCAAAGTTGCAGACCAAGTGGGACGGCCCATACAAAGTGGTTACCCGATTGAATGACGTGACTTACAGGATCCAAAAGCAACCAAGAGGGACATTCAAAGTGGTACACATAGACCGTCTGGCGCGTTACCATGGCAGTAACAACGATGCTCGGGACGAGCATCTCTAAGAGGGGAGTAGTGTTACGGATACGGACTCGTGGTGCCATCTAGCGTCGGACCAGCGAACTTACCAAGGGAACACAGGCAACGTAAATCCCCTACTCGCTACTAGATGACGCTAGGTGTATGTACCTACGAGTACTTTCTAGAAATATCTCATATTTGTTTACGCATATCGGGATTATTCTGGGATGTTCCGGAATTTTCTGAGATTCGATCCGGCCCGTATAAATAGTCGCAGACAGTCCGGCCGGCAATTCAGTTTTATCTGAGCTTTCTTCGAGGCGACTTCGGAGCGAAAACAAGTGATCAATAGTGAGTGATTGTGATTGTGATAGTGACTCGGCTACGACCTAGGACAGTGATAGTGCTCAGTGATTTGGATCTAGTGCTTAGTGTTTGGACTCAGTGATTAGTGTGAGCTAGTGTTTGTGAATAAAGTCTTCAAGAGAGTCACCAGGTCTTTCTTTCCGAATCTTCGAACCCTAGCACGTAACAATATCGAAGTTTGAAATGAGAGAGAGGTTTAGATTTTTCATTGTTTAAATGACAAAAAAAAATTGTGTTTGTCACACAAAAGTGCCTGTCGGCCCACCTGCTTGCCCGTCTGCCATTTTGCCTGCCTGTCTATCTGTATTTGTGTATCTCTATGATACGTAGAAACTATGTCTTTGCTCGCGACTTTACTAGCGATTCTTAATGAATAAGTAGCCTAACCGACCAACTGTTCTTAAACCTTTTTTGATGTGGTATCAAAATAATATTTCCGGGATAAAAACTATCCTATGTCCTTTCCCGGGACTCAAAGTATCTCCAATTTCACCATGCCAAATTTCAACAAAATCGGTTCAGCGGTTTGAGCGTGAAGAGGTAACAGAAGACAGACAGACAGGCAGACATACAGACACACTTTCTCATTTATAATATTAGTACAGAAGTACGGATATCCATTTTCTTAAAATTCTCCCCAGAGGGTCACGACCCACAGGTTGAAAAACACTGAAGTAGCCTAATTGTATTTATTGCCCAAGTCCCAACACCTGATATTTTCCTCCTCGCTGAACCCTGTGAGTTGGGCCGCTCTAATTGTGACATAATTAAGGGCATGACTCACTACTATTTGTGATTTCATTGCTCGTGCTCACGAGGACAATTAATTAGTATAAATAATTGATAATTAATATTAATTATATACAAAGGTGCTCTGATAATATTAATTACCTGATGTTCCTGAAAAAAGGTGCTATTATTTGGTTGCGCATTTTTTCACGATGAAAACTGTCCTTTGTATTGTGCATAAGATGTATTTTCTTATGAAATCTTATGATCTGTGTCGGTACAGCTGTTTAGCCGTGAAAAGAGACAGAGCGTGGATTAGATATCTGAGCTGTTTAAGGCCAAAACTCAAGGCCTCAAGAATCTTGATGTAATTATTAGTTACAATATTCACGTCTCAATATCGGTCAACAGAATTTGTTGTGTTGGAATGTGTAGTGGGTCAATTGATATCAATCAAGAATTTAAAACGTTTGACCGATGTAAAGTGATTTAAATTACGATATGAAATAATATTATTGCGTAGGTAAGATGTAGAGTTATTCTTGAAAATAACTTTACATCAACACCTTATTTTTACTTTATAATAACTTATATTTACACTTGTAGTCGAATGTTTTGCGGTGGTAGTATGTTGATAATGATCAGCCCCTCTAGCATACGCCAACGAGAAAATTTTGTCTACACGTTTTCTCGATGTTTGATGGCTTTTCTCTTCATCTCTATTGACCCTAACATGACATACAATTTTTCTCGTGTAGATCTGTCGTCAAAAGCTATCGACATAATGTCAAAAAATGATTTTGACATTATGTCGTTCTTGACATTATAACTACACACGAGAGTGAGATATCTCGAGATTTTCTCGTTTGCGCATCTTAGGCCGGCAGGACGTTGGTGATGATAATGATATGAAAGTCTACCCCCACATACCACCACGAAGTATGCAAAATAATCCATTAAGCGTACGCGCCGGGAGTGGACCAATCAGTTTTTACATTAATTTGTCATGTCATTGTTGTGACACAATGGAAGTCGGTGTCAACTGTGTCATTTGTGTCAACTGTCAACCGGCCTCCACTTTGCCTTAATTACTGCCAACTGTCAAACATACCAGTCACTGTGACTTGGGGAAATCTGGGACGAATATTTTTAAAGTCCTTTGGTGTTTGGTCAGTTGGAGAAATATGGCATTTTTAAGGGTTTTGGCCCACCACACTTTCCCACCGCTGGGAATCCGTATCGCCATTACAGCCAATAGGCACAGGCCACAGGCCTCTATCCTTCCACAGTTAACGACATGCTGTATTTGGTCACCTAATTGTCCAGTTCATCGTGCCATTTTTGGGTCGGCGTTTAAAACCAAATATGTTTTAATGTTAATAAAATTATACAAATTATTGAATCGACTTCCAATTATTATTTTTAACAAAAAATTAAAACCGACTTCCAGAGTAAAAACAATAATTATTATTATAATAAACAAAAAAGTATGAAATAATTCTTACTATTAATAGTGCCTTATGCAAGAATACTCCTAAACCTCTACTATTTCTGTATACTATCTTCATTATTTTGAAGTCGATACCAGCTAAGAATGGTGAGTTCTACAGAATATTTTTAATTTTAAAGACTGGTACCGACTTCAAAATTATGAAGATTGTGTACAGAAATAGTAGAGGTTTAGGAGTATTCTTGCATAAGGCACTATTAATAGTAAGAATTATTTCATACTTTTTTGTTCATTATAATAATAATTAATGTTTTTACTCTGGAAGTCGGTTTTAATTTTTTGTTAAAAATAATAATTTCACTCGTTTTAGTAAGTAATTTGAGTAATTTATAAGGTTTTCTGTAAATACTAATGTGTTCTACTAAGTGACTTTGGAGCCAGGATACACATTTATGATATGAGAACTATAAAGTTAATATACCTAGCGCCCTCTCAGAATAGAGAACTGCATAAGCAACTCCAAGAATATACTCGTATCACTGTATTATTAATAATATAAGCTTGGCGTTAATCAAGCAATGATAAAATTAATGTTCATGCGCCTATCTCTAAAGGCTCTAAAGTTCTGTTCAGTGACTTTCTTTCTATCACAACACTCCTGGAAAGTCATTAGCTCACTATAATTATTGTTCATATAATATTATGCTTAAACTACTTAGAACTACGTTAATATAACTATTTATTTTGTCCCAATAACAAGGAGTTTCCTACATACGGACATACCTCATAATTCATAGATCTCATAATCAAATTGCTAACTTGGTAACCTGATCACCAAGTTTGAATCATTTACTTTGATATAACAATATAACACCAATATATTTTTTGAAATAGTTCGACAAATTAAGAGTTATGATTTAATGATTCATGGTGTGGTGGTAGTGGTGATGATGATGATGAATGTAACTTGCATAGTAGCATATGCTTTGAGTTCTTAAACCAAAGCCGAAACCCCCAAACTTGTATCTATAAGGAATCCGGAGTTCTCTTAGCACCTTCGGAACCAAGGTATATCTTAGTGCAAAATTTTGCTTTTTGGTAGCATATGCTTAGGATACTTCTCATAAAATCGAAATCACCATATGTTTCCATATAAATTTTGAGGAATTCCCTCGATCACTCGTGGACCTTCCACGAGTGATCGAGGGATCATCAGGTCGAAATAATATAATAAAATAATTTTCAAAATAGCTTAACTTTCTACAGAACAATGTTTAAAAACAATCGCGATCCGTTTTGATCTAAAAATACTATGAAAAACACTTACCAATTATAATAGGGTCATAATGTGAAGGTGTATGGTGGAATGGTGGTGATGGTGATGATGATGATTAATGTAATTAGCTTAGTAGTATATGCTTTCAGTTCTTAAAACAACGCCGAAACCCCCTGTAGTGTATGTGCAGTGTATCTACATATAAAGTAGATACTACATTGTCTCATGCACACCAGTAGTGGGGGCAGTCTATATAAGTCGTTGTCAAGTAGTCACAGGGTTCAGTTGTATAGTGGCAGTGACAGTGAATAGACGTGCCCTCCGCAAGTGGTACTGGGTGTGTTAGTGAGCCAGTGTTCCGAGGATTCCACACCCCCAAACATGTATCTATAAGGAGTAAGGAGTTCTGTTCACCACCTTCGAACCATGGTATATCCTGGTGCAAAATCTTACTTTTTGGTAACATATGCCTGGAATACTTCATATGAAACCAAAAAAACCGTATGTTTCCATTTGAATTTTGAGGAGTTCCCTCGATTACTCATGGATCCCACCATCAGGTCACCACTTTTGTGAAAATGAGACCAAATTAGAGTGAAACCTAATACAACAAAACAAACATTTTGAAAATCGGTTCATAAACAGCGGAGTAATCGTTGAACATACATAAAAAAATATATCCACAGCCGAACCTAGAACCTCCTCGTTTTTTTGGAAGTCGGTTAAAAATGGTAGCGTTTTACGCTGATTTTCCGCGTACACAGTTGATGTGTAAACGTAGATTGCAATACGATAAATTTAAAACATGTTGTTTGCTAATCGTATGCTAATGTATTCAGTGACATTGAAACAAAACACATAATCCGCTTTATGTTCCGATACATTATGGTTAATATAACCTTTTTTTTTAAATGCTTCACAATATGGTGCTTATTGTACTTAAAAATCCATGCTAATATTATAATTGCAAAAGCATGTCTGACCTTCTGTCTGACTGTCTGATACCTATTCACTCCCAATACGATACTTACTAATTACACTATATTTTAGTAATCTGTGCGATGCAATTCTCTTACCAATTACGCTAAAACGAAATGAATGTAATGGTTTAAAATGATGATTTTTTCTATGCAAATTGAATGCAGAGGTCTGGATTGTTGACGAATGCAAAAGCTGACTTCACTATTGTTACTCGTAATGCTTTACTCTGCATACGGCTAAAGTTTATACGACCGCGTAAAATCAGCCGTAAACTAGAAACACCTGTGCCATACGACCTGGGTCTTAGTGTTTACGCTGTTTTAGTACCCTATATCATAATAATATGATTATGTTAATGCAATGTTATTATTAAACAACAAACTTTTTCACTTATCACCAAAATGTTTATAAAAATTTAAGTTAAAAGATGTTGCGATTTGCGTGAGACTCGCTGCAACCACTCACTTGGCGCACTCAATATGCGCCAAGTACATACCTATTGTTAAAATAGGTCCTTTCGAAACCTAATTAATGTAAACAAATTGATGTACCATCGAGGAAATTGATTCCTAGGCAGTTGACAGACCCGCGTCATTTGGGCAGCTTACATCAACTCCATGTTGGCTGTGATCTGTCGGATGGGTTTGACGTGACGCGACCAAATTACTCAGGTCCGCCATCTGCCTAGAAATAAACTTCTTTGATAGTACCATCTAGATCCGCTATCCCCAACCCGCGGCCCGTCAGGACTATATTCGTGGCCCGCGTGATGTTTTGAAATTCACACCCACCGGCAAAATAACTTAGTCTACGTGATAGTCGATAAATTTTTTTCACTTTTAAATCGTTAATTTTGAAGAATGTTATTTTTTAACCCTAAAAAATTTTTGTTGCGGCCCGCGACACCAAGATCAAAACATGTTTGTGGCCCGCATGAAAAAAAGGTTGGGGACCACTGATCTAGATTCTAGAGTCCTCCCGAACAATAATCTATCAGAATGGGGCTTCTAGCCTATTAGACGAATTTTTTAGGGATTCTCAGAGAGGTTGCGACATGTGTAAATAATTATTTCTGAAATGCCCCTAAAGGTACAATTCCGTGCATCGCGATCGTCGCGATCGCATCCCATGTCGTCGGCCGCTCGCGACCATAGTCAGCGTATGAAAATGTATGGCAATTTATTGGCACCGCTTCCGAGGCCCGCGACTGACGCGCGCGGCCTACGACTGTCGATGTCGTAAGACGCGCGCGACCGTGCCATATAACTTCGACACGGTCGCGCGGGGCCTACGACTGTTGTCGGTCGTGCGCGACTGTCATAACTTCAAGACACGATCGCGCGCGGCTTACGACAAGTGTTTGATTAGTCATTAGAGGATCAAATCAACTCAGTACTCAAATTATTTATTTTTGTTTCAGGTAATCATTTGGACTTTTTGGATACTTGGAGCCAGCACTATCATCCATAATTGTTAACTGCCGCACTCAGAGTGGAACATCAATTACTTTAATGTAATTAATTCAAAATTTTAACAAAAGCCCCATACATTATCTGTCAAACTTTTCATTAAATTGAAGGTTTATCGATCTCGTGTCCATTATGAGAAAATAAATGTCTCTGAGTACGGCGGTAAGTGTCTTAAGCTTCCCCATTAATTACCAAAAAGATGTATCCTAAAATCACAGCAAAAGATTGCCAAAAACACACAAGAAGCGTATAGGAAACTGTTAGTCAGTTGGTAAAGAGTGAGTCGGTGAGGACAAAGTGTCGATTAATCACTTTTCTTTTCCACTCCAGCTCGAGGGGAGCTCGGGAGTCGGGACAATAGGGTACCCACGCCGTGGAATTGCGGAGAAAACGCTGCGATTTTAACTGGTTCTTTAACGGGAATGTTAGCCCTTACTAATAAAAAGATTGACATCGTATATAAGTACAGGGCCCGTACCACGAAACGGTTTTGAGACTCAAACAATCGTACGAGAATGTTGCGTCCTACTCTAACAAACGTGAAATGACGTTGTTAGAGCAGGACGCGGCATTCTCGTCCGATTGTTTGAGTCTCAAAACGGTTTCGTAGTAGGCCTACAGATTACGGACGTTATAGTTATACAGGGTGTAACAAAACTAAGTGATAACATAGGGTGTGTACTTGTTCTTTGTAAAGAGTTCACTGTGAAAGTGCAGCGCTGAAAGACCATTTTCCCCCCTTTTTGTATGGGCAAGCGCCCCAGCGCCACGATTATCCCCATACAAAAGTGAAAAAAATTGGTCTTTCAGCGCTGCTACTTTCACAGTGAGTTCTCTACGAGTAACACGTACACTCCCTAAAGTATTATCGCTTAGTTTTGTTACACCCTGTATACAACCAAACATTGACTGTCGTGCCACTTTTCTAACGTATCGGACAAACACAAAACACTGTGAAACTATAACGTCTCCAATACAGACTGTGAACAAAATAGAAGCCAAGAACTCTGATTCGAAAAAGTTTCTGTTATCATTTGCTGAAAAGTTTTTTTAAGACAAGGTATTTGTTGATCAATCAGATCAGCAAACCACAGTTTTTATTTGTTTCCAGGAGCTATTTAAGTTAGATCACTCAAGGTAAAACGGAAAAGTAAATTAAGTTTCAGCAGTTTATGTTACATTCGCTCTTAAGGCAAACTCCTGGCCACTATGAATATTTTTTTTTTTATGCAATAAGGGGGCAAACGAGCCCATGGACACTCGCAGCATCAGAAGAGCTGCAGGTGCGTTGCCGGTCTTTTAAGGAAAGGAAGGTAGGGAAGGAAATAGGGATGTATAGGGAAGGGAAAAGGGTAGGTGATTGGGCCTCCGGTAAACTCACTCACTCGGCGAAACACAGCGCAAGCGCTGTTTCACGCCGGTTTTCCAACTATTCAGAAACCTCGCGAAAGTTATAAGCGACGCAAGCCTTTTAGAACTTCAAGTATTTGCCTCTGTGGAGTCTTGTCTCGTGTGTTTCAAACAGTCGTCTGTTAATCGATGGTAAGCGCTCTATCTCTCTCACACCCGTTCCCATATCTATCCCCATTCCCCGTCCCGCTCTACAATACGGAACGGGGAAAGTCCCGGGTAAAAAATTTCTTTATTATCCAAAAAAGCGCTGCATTCCTAAAACCGGGAACGATTTCTCGGAGTTTTGCTTCAGAATTTCAATTGTTTTTTGAATATTTTGTCGTTTTACGTCACTTTTCTTTCTCTATGGTGAATAGTAACCACGTTTTAAATGAACGAAAAGTCTCTAACAGCTGTACTCTGAGGTCAATTAATGATTATTTAAATGTAATTAAATGAATGCTTTTTGAATCTCCTTACGTTTTATATCATACTCTTAAAGTTAAGTGACCTTCAGTGTAGCAGTTGCATGTAAGTTTAAAATCTAAAGTATAGTTTACACGTATAATTTACGCAAATAATGAGATAGTAAAGTTAAATGGGCATTTGTGCGTGATTCTTCACACGATTAAACTTAACTCTACAATTACGCGGTAGTTAAGTGATAGTAAAAGGAATTTAAAACAAAATTGCAAGTTTTCGTAGCACGATCAATATTAATGTTGTAATTATAGTTCGGGATGATTTCTTCGTCAATTTTATTCAGTGGTTTCGGGCATTAAATATGTAAAAGTTGATGTTTATTTATTTATTTTAATTTTTAATGATATATTGTGCACAAGAAATATTAACAGAACAATAATTTACACAGTAAGACGACACAAATGATCTGCTTGTTTCTAATTGAAATCTCTTCCAGCAGCCCTACGGAGAGAGATTGGATAAGGAATTAGGGTGAATCAAACAGGACTTTTGTATGAAACTGAATGCAGCAGAATTCTGCCGAACCGAAATTCTGCGACTCACAACTCACAAATTACGCTCGTTTGGCTTCGCCCTAAAGGATAGCAGATAGGTCATAGGACGTGCAACATAAATAGCTTAGCAGATAGGATGTTTGTGATAATTTTTACTTACTACGATTTATTCCGTGGTTTCAGCCATTAAATATGTAAAAGTAGATGTTTGTGATAATTTTTAAGTAGCTACTTAAATCAGTATGTTGGTGGTGTTCTGGCTGAGATTGATATTATAACCAGACCAAATTAAGAGCATGAATAATTTTCGCCGATTATATTATGACTACTACTACTAACATCTCCACAAATGTTTTATGACTTTTCTAAGGTTTATTTAGTTTAGTTTCTGTTAAAGAACTAAAGAAAGGCTTTTGATGTAAAATTTAGGCGAAACTCCTAAAGTTATTTTCTGATTGTTGCAATGTTACTTCTAAACTGTAGTTTGTTCGCAACAGGACTCGTGTTTGCCTATTTTCAGGCATTTCTGATGCTGTCGATCTTACTGTACATTGTACAATAAGTACCACTCACAATAAAACATTCAATAACCCTTCAGCTGGGTGGGGCTATATTTATCCCGGCTATTACTGTCCAGATATACCAGCTATATTCAACCTACGGCCCGCGGGCCGCATGCGGCTCGCCGGGACTTTGTCATTGGCGTGAAAATTTTTAACATTTAAATCGCACATTTTTAAGAACGTTATTTTTTAAACCCTGATTTTGGTTACGGCCCGTGACTCCAAGGCCAAAATTTGTTTGTGGCCCGTATGAAAAAGGTTGAGTACCACTGAGCTATACAGACGAGCAGATGGGATTCTTAGGGTTATTTGTTCTTTTTATGGCGCTAGAAAAGAGAGCTTTAATAAGGGCTTAGCGATTAATTGACGTATCCTTTATGGAAGTGGAGAATTTTGGCGCGTTGGGTGCTTTTGAGATAGGATATGGTATGCTTTTTACGCCAATGCGCTTAATTGGTTTTATTTCTATCGACAGCCCTGCCCCCTTAGACAACTGGCAAAACGCTAACGTTACAAAATTTGACATAAGTCATCGCTTCGCTAGCGAATACTAATGTCAAATCCATACATTTTGTTGCGCTAGCGTTAGCGTAAGCGTTTTGCCAATTGTCTACGGGAGCTTAAAAACACTGGCGTTTTTAATAGTTTTTTGGTGCTCTTAAATAAATTAGGATATTTAGGTGTATAAAAAAGAGATTTTACTCTGATGGTAGAGACCTTAACAGCAACAGTCCAGACGTAACTTTTTAAATGACCTAAGTAATTTCCCTTAGAAAAGCGTACTGCAAACAAGCTATGGTATTTGCGCTTAATCTCTGATTTATTTTACAAACAAAAGACTATCGGCTCGTCCGAAGTTGCTATGCCACAGTATATATTACAACACGGTCTAGTAAAATCATAACAGCTGCAATTAGAAGTCCGTCAGCGCGTGTGTTGTCGAAGGTTAGTGGACAAGGAACGTTGCACTCCATTGCGCGGTTAGTTTGACTGTCAATATCAGGAGTCAGCACGCCACACGCAATGTTCCGCATGGTCTGTCATCAGGAAATCGATGATTTATTGCCCACTTCTGCGTGCTTTTGCGTTAATGTGCCTTGAGAAATGTCATGAAAGCTGTAAATAGAGGGATTCCTGTCATATGATAGCTGTTTGACACGATGACACGAAATACCTTATTACTACAGTGCAGTGGTCCCCGGTAGGAAAGTGTCGGAATATTCTTATTGACGGTTTTTAAATAAGAGTCTACTTGGCGGCGCTTCGTGTGAGTTAGATCTGATGCCGACTCTAGCTCATCAGGGTAAGTCTATCCCACGTATCCCGTGGCTCTGCCTTAAACGGAAAGTAGGAACACTCGTTGGGGTTTTAGTGGGTATGCCCGGGCGCGGCCTTTACCCCCTTCAGAGTCCCACATACCCCGGTAGCCATCCCCAGACCACCGGGGATGCGTTATTGCATTTCCCCATCAATAAAAAAAGGTCCCGCGCCTCACATTGCCCTGAGCGCTGTGACGCCTAAAATTATAATATGATTTGAAAAGTAAAAAAACGTTACTTTGTTGTAAGTGGGGTTGTGGTTTATATTGTATTTAACCTATTGTGGTGGTCTTATTATGATGACTATATTATTATTAATTGAATAGAGCAACAATACGATTGACTCATACTGAGGCAATTTGAGTTCTGGTTTATTGGTTTGAAATGTATGTATTTTCATTCATATAATAACTAATTTCATTAATGACATTAATATGATATCGTGTTTGTGACATCATAATATGTTACATAAATAATGTCAAAGTCAGTATCAGAGTTAGAATGCAGAGGTTATCACTTGGCTAACATGTGCCCATTTATACTTTGTTATTGCACCAGAATATTCTAAGCTAATGCCCGGGACACGAGGCTAGTTTTTCAAGCAAGGATAGCAAGCTAGTTTTTTACCAAACTGCCCTGGCTTGCTGACCTAGCTTGGAGCATGCTAGTTCTGTTTTACAATTAATCCTTCATTCGGAGGTTCTAGGAATTCCCATTGTATTCTTTTGTTCTCGCGATCACCGGTGCTCGCGCGGGGCCTGTAGGATTAATGAAGATAGTTTTGTCTACACGAGGCCAGAAGTACTAGCTTGCTATCCTAGCTTGAAAAACTAGCCTCTTGTGTCCCGGGCATTAGAGTACCGTTGTATTTTGTTACTCCTTAAATAAGACGGGTTATAAGATCTGTGTATTTGTGGCATCGTCATCCTTTAGTTAGACATAAACGGATTAAAAAACTATGATCCAATATTTTATTAAATGATCCAGGAAATTAGCAGAAGAAGCACCTGATGGCATGTTTACCATCAGGTACTTCATCTACATTGAGCATGAGCAGGCCCTTTTGTGCTGAAGCTTATGCTACATTGAATACCTTTAATGTGAAATAACGTTCTTAGTGCTTTCTGCTCAATCTATAATTTAACTTGATGACTTCGTATCAATTTCCCCCTAATAATATAAACCCCTGGACTTCCACGAATATTTCAAGACGAGCATTAGCCAGATTGCTCCAGCCGTTCTCAAGTTTTAGAGAGACTAACAAAATTTAAAATTCATTTTTAGGGTTCCGTACCTAAAGGGTAAAAACGGGACCCTATTACTGAGACTTCGATGTCTGTCCGTCTGTCTGTCTCCAGGCTGTATCTCAAAAACGGCTGTAGCTAGACTTCTGAAATTTTCACAGATTGTGTATTTCTGTTGCCGCTATAACAACAAATCCTAAAAACAAAATAAAATTCATAATAAAGGGGGGCTCTCATACAACAAACGTGATTTTTTTGGCCTTTTTTGCTCGATTTCAATAATGGTAACTATTAGACACTTGAAATTTTCACAAAACCTGTGTTGTATGTGTTCTTTTATAAATAATAATAATATTAAAATAAAATAAAAAATTGAGGGGGCTCTCATATGAAAACATAATTTTTTGCCTATTTTTGCTCTATCGGTAATCCTTTGTGCGGGAGTCCAACTCGCACTTGGCCGATTATTATTTTTAAAGATCAATTATTATATTTTGTGAATCGTAATCCATGTCGCATTACAATATCTTTAGATCTATACTCTCTTATGACAACCGCCATCTTCTATACTTAATATTATAAATTGCGTAAGTGTGTCTGTCTGTCTGTCTGTTACCTCTTCACGCCCAAACCGCTGAACCGATTTTGCTGAAATTTGGTATGGGGATACCTTGAGTCCCGGGAAAGGACATAGGATACTTTTCATCCCGAAAAATGTACGGTTCCCACGCGATAAAATAATTTTGGCGTCCGTTGCGGGCATCATCTACGAGTAGTATTAAAATAATCTTTTCCACTTAGTATAAAACGCCTTCCACTTAGTATGATGACAGCGAAGGTCAGGATTATGAGGATATATAACGTCTCCCGTCTTATATAATGTGGCGGTCAGCAATTATTGCCAGGACGTCTACCCACTTACTCGTCGAGTATCAGTTTCATGGCTAATTTAATTTGGTAGATGAACTGCAAAGATATTTTAAGATTTTCTTTGTAGCGTATATTTTAACTCTATGTTCTTTAAAAGCCTTAAGGCCGTCCCCCGAGCAAACGACCTTGGCCATACATTTGCCGCGTTGCCGAGATCGCGCCAAAACCTTATCTTTACTTATCTTAGTTCAAAATTGTCCTAAAAAAATTTAAAACGGCGAATATGTAGTTTATGATATTGTCGATCTATTGGCGTGAGTTTCAAATAAAAGTAATTTGTAAATCCTAAGGAGATGCTGAATGTATGCTTGAATTTTAACAAATCGGTATTACTTTGGAAGCTGATATCATGAGTATAAGAAACAAAAATAGAAAATTAAAACGACAAAAGGAATGTTGATATACTGAAGATTATTGCTGTATTTTTATTATAGCTTTGTAGCTTTCAGGTTATGAGTTTATAATGTTTTAAATACGGTCAATTACGGCATCTCTGGACAGAACGCCCTTAAGTAGTATAGGCTTTTTCTGATGATTTTATGTTTTCTTAAGCCTCCTTTATTGTTCAAAATATTGATACATAATAATATAATGTTTATCATGTAAACGATTTTTTTCACGAAACTCTTGAATTTAATTTTTTGCCTTTAATCCCCCCAATCCTTATAAAATTCAAGTCCCGAGTGATATGCAAAGTCTCTTCTCCCAATAACTTATCATCGCGATCATTTGCCTGATGTAATCGACCCTTCAACCCTACAGGATCCTTCAGCCCGACGGCAGATAGATCCGAAGATAAACAAATTGAAAGGCTTACACTTAACCCAATTGGGAAGTAGTTCAACTCGATAAACTACTTTTTCTCGACCGATCTTTGGTTTACTTTATCTGAGATCGGATTAAGTGGTTTGTATTAAAAAAGTTTGTCAAATAAACTTTATCAATTAGTAGTGCTGAGGCCAATTCGAGAAATTATTCTATTTTAATTAAAATATATAATGATAAAGCTTTTAATTGTCTAGTAAGAATTGGATGTCAAAACGCCACCAATCGCAACACTGCACTGGCAGTCAGGTTTTGATTTTGTGGAAGATCGCTAAAAACCAGAAAGTATTCCAAAACCCAAAAAAAATTCCTGCAGTGAGCGAGCTGATGATGACGATTTATGGCTAAGAACACTCTTGAACATGTCAGCTTTCAAAAAAAATTTGATCAAAATCGGTTTAAAACCGTTTGGATGCTACAACCTACGATCATACAGACGGACAGGCTTAACTTATTACACCTCTTTTTTTCAGGGGTTAAAAAGTCTATCAAACCCCAGTATATTTCCAGTCTAAATGATGAGAACGAACGATCGAGATAGCAGAATGCGTTGCCATTAATATCGCGGGCTTTGTCCCCGCCAATAGTAATGGCGGCATAAACTAGGCTTATGCGATACAGTTTAAAGGTATAAACTTTAAATAAATTAGAGGTTGAGTTTGGGGGATACATTATATGATTGGGTATATACATCATCAGAACTATTCAATTAAATAGTTTGAAATCATTAAAATTTAACGCCAAGTAAAGGCAATGTGTAATCTGTAGACTTAGCATGGGAGCTGTTTCTTTCTACGGAAGAATAGACGAAGTGACGGATCACTTAATCTCTCAGTATGTGGATTCTTTCCCGTTTCTAATGTAATGCTTAAATTCTACCCTTTGCCGTCTTCAGCATTTGGCAACATAGCAGCTGAATAAGCTTACCTCTTATTTCCAGCCAGTTTACGCCCAAAATGTACCGTTTTCGGGCGTAAACTGGCTGGAAATAAGAGGTCATAATAACCCACCTGATGTTGCTATTGTTTTTCAGAAAGCTTCATCTATTTTATTTAAACCTACGTCTTCCATTCGCTTTTTGACCTGGCGATCATTCGTAGCCAAGTCAAAATTAGCACCTGATTCAGAGCCTGTCAGCGATTTCCAGTACTTAACTAGTAGGTTCGCCAGTTTCGAGCAACATCCCCAAAAAAACTAATAAAATATAACTCAATCAGGAGAGGCCATCAATTACCAAATCGATTTATTGCTCGTTCACCGTTCACTCGGTACTCGTTCAGACAGACGCAATTAAAAGACGAATGATAATCGGATGATCGACGAATTATCGATATTGAATAGCGCGAATTGGACTTCCCGCGCTAATTCCGGTCTTTTGTTCAAATCGATAAGGCGGGATCCAATTATTCACTCGATTATTGGAAATGAAAGATTTGTGTAGCTAAAATCTCTTCAATTTTTTGCTATTATTTAAATGTGATCAACGATATATTTAATCAAATCCGAGTACAAATCTGAGATCTTTCCTGATATGCAGAAAACGCTTCCTATACCGTTTTTAGTGACGGTGACTAATTTCATTACTAAATTTACTATACCAGCTACGCAAGGGTAATTTTTTAATAAGCGATCAATGTGTTCGTCTCTCTCCCTTGACTTTTATATACTCAGTTGAACGGTTGATTGACACGATTGGCGAGAGATAAGACTCAGAAATTTTTACATGCCCATCCGACGCAACTTTCTTGTCACACACTTAAATGATCAGCCTGTGTTGTCCTAACCACACCTTGTAAAAATCTCTTTGTATTTGGATGAATCCAAGAAAAACATCCTCGCTTCCCCGGTCCTTCCTTGCTTACGACACAGCTTTCTCACGCGCATGTTTTGGGCCGACTTCCTGTTCCGTTCCGTTCCGGTCTGCGAGTGCATCACCAGTGCGCTTCACTGCCGGCTTTCATCGGGTTTAAGGTATAATCTGAGCAGTTTTTGCCGTGAGCAGTAGGGCTTGACCGGCAGGATTACGACAGCTATGATACAGGCAGCAGACATATTTGACATCAGATACTGTAAAACTTTTGCTGTCAAATGCCTGTTGCATAGCTGTCGCAAGATCAGCGGGGATATAATGGTCGCTTTGGAGCTTATGAAATAT
Organism: Polyommatus icarus; assembly: GCA_937595015.1. Lineage (NCBI taxonomy): Eukaryota > Metazoa > Arthropoda > Insecta > Lepidoptera > Lycaenidae > Polyommatus > Polyommatus icarus. Next base: position 18,303,289 of record OW569329.1, read on the forward strand.
AATATGATTCATTTTTTTAAATCACAAAATGTTCACTCTCATTACAATTCATATAGAGCTCTAGTAATTCGTACTAATTTATTCGTCAGTTTGACAGTTTTTAGGATTCAGTTTCTGAATTGATTTTAGAGGAATTGAAAAATACCTTATTGTAGCTCCTCAGTTCATAGTCTCGTAGAAACTTAGAGCATTAAGCCAGCCTGGTTTAATGCTCTAAGCGTAGAAAGCCACTCGCGAGTGACCGGTGACGTCATTACTGATTACTGCATTGTTTTGCAAAACTTTGACAACGGTACTGAGGGTCAATAAAGCATCCTTCCGGGAACGCACTTGTACCTGCTCTAGGGTAGTGTACGTCCAGTGGCGTTATTCCTTACTTTGTACTTGGGCTTCTTCATCATTTATGTTCGAAATTGATACGACAGAACCTACGAATAATAAAAACTAAGGAAGAGTAACTGTGTCAAAAATTTTGTTCCGATCCTACAAAATGTGACCCGAATACTTACATGCATATATACTTAAATATATGCAAAAAGAGACCCGAATACATTCAAGAATTTTGTGTAATTTTATAGAAGTGACAATAATTGTCAACGGCTTTATTTTGTCAATTAGAATGACAATTAATGTAGTGTAGCTATAATTGCCATTTGCCATAATATTATTATTTTAGTGTGCGAAAAGAACCTTGCGAACCAAATTCAAAACGATTGAAGTATGGGAGTTACGTTTCCTTAGTTTTTATTATCCGTAGGACAGGACTAGTGGAATTCAGTCGGGTTATATCAAGTCCAACTGACGGCTGACCATAGACTTGCATAACTCGACCAAATACAGGTTTACCATCTCTGATTGGAAGAAATTGATTCATAGACAGTTCACGTTCGCGTCATTTGGGCGGATTCTGTTAATTCAATGTTAGCCGTAGCCGCTGGGTTTGACATAACTCGACCAAACTACGAAGGTCCGTCATTTGCCTATGAATCAACTTCTCTGATAGTATTTTGTATCAATCCCCAGCTTGTCCCTATTTACACATCAACAACGGGTTACTAGGACAAAGAACTAGTCTTAATATGATTTCACCATTGTTTTGAGCTGAAAGCAACAACCCTCGGTCAATAACAACAGTGCCTATCACCGGGGGCCGGGGCCCATATTTCTGCCCCGCCTGCAGGCATAAAACTGGAATAAAACCTAGTAATGTTACCAGGAATCAGGATACTGCACTTACCAAGTAATTTTAACCTCTCCTCCATCAGCATAGAGTCTACATAGCGGAAAACGGAATCAGGAGTCTATTATTCAAAGAAAAAAAAAGCTTTATATAGGTCAGGTAAGGTTAGGGTTGCCAACATTTCTCCCTTCTTTCTCTCTTCCCGCCATTTCAAATTCATAACCGAAAATACCCTTTCTGTGAATGCCGAAGTGGCGGGAATAGAGAGCAGGAATGAGATAATTTTATAGTGTTAAAAATATAGTATTTTTGCGTACTATACAATAGTTCAACAGTAGCTATATAGTACGCAGGCTCGAAATATAGTACAATACTATATATTATAGTACGGTTGGCAACCCTAGGTAAGGTTCATATTTCATTGATACGGTCATGTTTTCGGTAATATTATTTTGTACGCTTTAAATAGTTTTTGTTAGCCTTACAAAGCCGTTTTTGGGTGTTCCAGTACTCTACATGTTTCCTTAATCTGTACAAAATAAAATTTTGTTTTGACATTAGTATTTAGCCCGAATTCCTTTAATTAGCTTGCATTTAGCTTTATTGTTAGTGAAATAGCTAGTCTTTGAAATTTAAGTTTTCAAATAAATAAATGAAAAATCGATTTCATTGCATCGCTGCTATAGGATCGCTTAATGAAGAGAACAAAGACTATCTATAGTCCATAGTCTCCATACTAACGTTATAAATGCGAAAGTATATCTGTATGTCTGTTACCTCTTCACGCTTAAACCTCTGAGCCGATTTTAATGAAATATGGTTTGCAGATATTATTTTTGAGTCCCGGGAAAGGACATAGGATAGTTTTTATCCCGGAAAAATGTACGGTTCCCGCGCGATAAACGAGTTTTGGCGCAACGGTGTTGCGGGCATCATCTCGTCGTGAATAAACGGTAAAAATAGCAAAGTATCTGCGATATTTTGAATCTTCTAGCACAAATCATTCATTTCCTAACAAATATCCTGAATTTTCTTATACGCATAAATCATTTACTGTCTTCAATAAGCGCCACATAACTAACGTGCTCAGGCGAAATATGTGATTGTTTTCCCCAGCAATTTCCGGGACTCCAGAGCTCTAGCACACCCTAATAATCTTAAAGACAGGGTGAACCCTTAAGCCGGCTGTAAATTAACGATCTTAGGGCTCCACAGACCCTTACCCTTGTCATTTCAGAGATCCTCCTCTGATGCTTTTTCGATACCCATAACATTCTTTCGCCGTCTGACAAGACGTAACGGTCGTTTGAATGATAAAGGATTTTGGTGAATGGGTAGATTTTTAAACAAAATTTTAAATACTGATGTAGATTTTAACTACGTCTTTTGCCAGGATTTAAAATTAGTATTTCCATGCCCTAATAATTAGGGCCTAATCCATCGTTCGTTTTAGCGGTTTTCTTCCACCGCTGATAAAGTATAGAGGTGGCACTTGGCAGACAGATATTATAATATGTATTATTATATTAAAATAATATGATACACGTAAGAATAAAAACATCAATTTTTTCAACATTATTTCTTGTAAAATTATTTTTACAAGAAATAATGATATTGTTACGTGCTAGGGTTCGATGATTCGGAGAGAAAGACCTGGTGACTCTCTTGAAGACTTTATTCACAAACACTAGCTCACACTAATCACTGAGTCCAAACACTAAGCACTAGATCCAAATCACTGAGCACTATCACTGTCCTAGGTCGTAGCCGAGTCACTATCACAATCACAATCACTCACTATTGATCACTTGTTTTCGCTCCGAAGTCGCCTCGAAGATAGCTCAGATCAAACTGAATTGCCGGCCGGACTGTCTGCGACTATTTATACGGGCCGGATCGAATCTCAGAAAATTCCGGAACATCCCAGAATAAACCCGATATGCGTAAACAAATATGAGATATTTCTAGAAAGTACTCGTAGGTACATACACCTAGCGTCATCTAGTAGCGAGTAGGGGACTTACGTTGCCTGTGTTCCCTTGGTAGGTTCGCTGGTCCGACGCTAGATGGCACCACGTGTCCGTATCCGTAACACTACTCCCCTCTTAGAGATGCTCGTCCCGAGCATCGTTGTTACTGCCATGGCACGCTGTCCTGGTCTGCGGTCCCTTCACATCAGCGCAAGAAGTACATTCGTGGCACCAATTCTGCACATCATCTCGCCAATGCAACCAGAAAAATCGTTCTCGCACTTTCCTCAGCATCCTCTTGACTCCTAGATGACTCCCTGATACACCCTGATGTATCTCGCGAAGTACATCTGGTACTCTCGCCCTTGGGACAATTGTCTGGAAATAGAACTCTCTACCGTTAGCCCATTTCCGGTAGAGTATTCCGTTTTGAAGTATCAGACTGTCCCATTGCTCCCAGTACGCCTTAGTGACAGCGCCAGTGGGTGCAACCTCACTCCAGTTTGGTTTTACGTCACCGCGTTTCTTCCATGTGATGATGTGCCGAAGGTCATCATCTCTTTCTTGAGCCTTCCTCATAGCGTCATTTTCCAAGAGACCCAAGGTATTCGTCTTCGTTAGTCCGCTCCGTACCTGGGAGGTAATAGTTATCGGGGCTCTCTCCACATTGTCCAATACTCGCCACCTAGTCCTGGATTCTATTCGTTTCCCCTTATCCCGGGCAGGGGACGAAACTGCTTGCTTCCTCAGCTTTTCTATCTGTTCCTCGATCCTTTCCATCCTCGTCATCTGTGTCTTCTTCTGCGGGCAGTTGAGCTGAAGGTGGCCCCTCTCACCGCACTTATAGCACATGACTTCAAATCTTTTCCTCGTAGAAGCCCTAACCTCCCTGACTTCTTCAGACACCTCGCGGGTCTTATAGGTCTGCCGAATGTCACGCCGAACAGCCTCGACCTCTAAAGCATGTGCCAACGCTTCCTTTAGTGAGGTGTGGTGACCAAGCCTTACTGCAGCTCTGACCTCCAGGTCTTTGATTCCGTTGACAAATCCTTGAACAATATTTGTGTCGACCATCTTGGTGTCAGCTCCTGGGTATGCCTTCCTGACGAGTTTTTCAATTTCCAACGCCCATTGTTGAAGCCCTTCTTCTGAGCGTTGGACTCTATCACGCAGTTGGGCACGGAACACGTGCTCCAGATGTCGCTCCCCGTATCTGGATTCCAGTGCCTCCATCAGGTCTTGGAACCCATTTCCCGTATGTGGCAGTGCCTCCAGGACCGACAAAGCTTGCCCTCTGAGTGCCACAATGAGAGCGGTCAGGCATTGCTCTTCCGTCCATCCGTTTACGGTAGCAACAGTCTGAAATTGCCGACGATAAGCGTTCCAAGAAGTAGTGCCATCGTACGGCGGCACCTTTACTCTTGGCCCTTGCATCACTCCAGTGGCTCCACTAGACACTGTAACTCCCGTAGTTTCAAGGCGCACTACTCTCTTCTGCAGTTCAGTGAATCCGGTTTTCAAATTTTCCACAACCGATTCTAACCCGGTAACTCGTTCTTTCATTACATCGACATCTTTCCGAAGCTTAGTCACCGTGTCACTGACATCCTTTATAGCTCCAAGTGCTTTTTCTTGGAGGACTTTTTGTTGCTCTTGCGATTCTTGTAAAGCGCCAAGCTTGCGATCTTGTGACTCCATCATTGCCCTTTGAGCCTGAATATCAGCTCTTTGCAGCTCCATTAATTTAATTAAACTTTCCAATTGAAGAGCCATTTGAGGGGCCGTAGAAACTACGGACGTGGCAGGATGGATGGAGCTAGTCGACGGAGCCTGAGCAGGCAGGGGCCAGTGGGCGTGGCCTGAGAGGGCGTGGCCTGGTGGGAGGAGCCGGTGGGCGTGGCCATGTCCAGAGTGGGCGGGGCCTGGGGGGCGTGGTCAGTGGGCGGGTCCCGGTGGGCGGAGCCAGTGGGCGTGGCTTACCCGAATTGGGTGGAGCCTGGGGGGCGTGGTCAGTGGGCGGAGCCTGGTGGGCGGGGCCAGCGGGTAGGGCCTGCCCCGCAGTGGGCGGAGCTTGGTCCCCAGTGGGTATGGCCTCCGCAGCTCCACCGCCAACTCCTCTCTCGAAGTCAATGGCAGCAGCTCGCTGCGCCCTTGTCCTGACACTCCCCTTGAAGTCCTCTCTCGGAGTCAATGGCATCTCCGAATCTCACTTCCGACACCAGTTGTTACGTGCTAGGGGTTCGAAGATTCGGAGAGAAAGACCTGGTGACTCTCTTGAAGACTTTATTCACAAACACTAGCTCACACTAATCACTGAGTCCAAACACTAAGCACTAGATCCAAATCACTGAGCACTATCACTGTCCTAGGTCGTAGCCGAGTCACTATCACAATCACAATCACTCACTATTGATCACTTGTTTTCGCTCCGAAGTCGCCTCGAAGATAGCTCAGATCAAACTGAATTGCCGGCCGGACTGTCTGCGACTATTTATACGGGCCGGATCGAATCTCAGAAAATTCCGGAACATCCCAGAATAAACCCGATATGCGTAAACAAATATGAGATATTTCTAGAAAGTACTCGTAGGTACATACACCTAGCGTCATCTAGTAGCGAGTAGGGGACTTACGTTGCCTGTGTTCCCTTGGTAGGTTCGCTGGTCCGACGCTAGATGGCACCACGTGTCCGTATCCGTAACAATATAGATAATTATAGATACTACGTTTTTTTTCGGTATGTTTGTGAAACTTTATACTTGTAAAATACTTATTTTTAACGGCGAAATTACAGAAAATAACTGCAGATTTAAAAGAATAACACGCTTAAAATATTTTAATATTAACTTTTCTAATAATACCTCATTTAGACTAAAAAAAGAAAGAAAGGAAAATGTCGCCTCCGTGACTGGAGTTTAAATTGGTGGCGACGGTAAAAAGTCGCTAAAAGTGTCCCACGGGAATAATTTTAGAAAATACTCAACTTTATTACTGCATAGACTATTTTTTCACGCTTTTATGTATTTACGAGTACACGGTATGGTCAATCATCATCACCACTTAAGTATCCACAGATAGGTTTCTATTCATAGATGTAATAGGCTTGATGACTAATTTTTTTTCTTATTGGTAATTGAAAGACCCTTAAAAAATAGAAACATTGCTGAAAGAATGACTCTCATAGCTTAAAAATTCACCAAGATATGAACAATTCAAACATCTCATAAAATAGACCTGCCCGAAACGCTCCATACAAAGTGCTACGAAAGACTGACGTCAGTCTTTCTTAGTTTGTACGGATCGGGAGAGAACTTTGTTCGATAGGTATATTAAATATTGTGTTTATGAAAGTGGTTTCATACCAAAAGTTGCTTTAAATTGCATAACTTATCGAATGGTATACAAATATTAAGAAATTTAATTGAAAAAAAAATCGACTTGATTATCTAACTTTGAAGGCGCCTAACAAAAAAAAATACAAATGCTATCGAGCTGAAATTTTGGTAACGCTTATTTTTTACCGTGCTTTCTTTATTTTATTAACAAAATTCGCTAATCTTTGACCTTGTCATCATCCCTATTGCCAGATTTCCGAAGTATAACAAGGTTTTTTTTACAAAAGACTAGATGTCGACCGTAACTTCGTTGTGCCAAAATCCGTTCATCGCGCGGGAACAAGTTATTATAAATATTTCCAGGATGAGAAGTATCCCATGTCCTTTCCTGGCATATTCCCTTCGTTCAGCGGTTTGACCGTGAGCAGGCGGTAACAGGCAGAGAGACAGACAAACTTTCGCTTTTATAATATTACTAGTTGATGCCCGCAACTCCGTTGCGCCAAAATTCGTTTATCGCGCGGGAACCGTACATTTTTCCGGGATAAAGAATATCCTATGTCCCTTCTACTCTAAGTATATCCATGACAAATTTCAGCAAAATCGGTTCGGCGGTTTCGGCGTGAAGAGGTAACAGACAGACAGACAGACAGACTTTCGCATTTGTAATATGTATTAGTATGGAAGTGTGGAGTACTCGTAAAAATAGATTACCAAAGGCAAAAACTTTTGTCGGTAATGCTTTTATGTTTGTGTGTAATCAGTTGTATTTATTATAGTACCGAGTACCGGTTATTTACAATGTTAATTTATCTTTGGTGTTAATCTTTATTTATCTTTTGGAGCTTTCAATCACACGTCCGCGTTATGTATTGGCCCGTGGATGTGAATTAAGATAAACAGGAAGCGTTACCGATATAATATGCGGGTTGATTGTACAGAGTGAGTTCTGTAAGGCTCTATATAGATTCGTCCGTCCGAACGCGCGGTTTGGCGGCTACAATAATTTACTTCCTTCAATTCAATTCATTTATATTTGCTATAAAAGTGGCAGTGGTAAATACAATAGTTGGTAATGATAATTTTCTTAAGAATTAACACTTTTAGCTATTGATAAAATGCCTCTCGTACAGAAATGAGGTTCGATTTTTATGCGTCCGCCTGAACGCGCGGTTGGACGGCTACACCGAAAGATCACAAGAAATTACATGTAATGACAGTGCGACCGCGCCGCTAGATAAATAAATCGTTACATAACTATTGCTTGTGATCTCTCATTGTAGCGGCCAAACCGCTCGTTGGCACGGGCGCATATAAATCCAGCCTAAGTCTGCGTTTCCACTGAAGTGGAGCTTAGCTAGCGGTGCCGAATGGGCATTGTCCAAAAAAAATCACATGTACTTTTTATATTTTTTTTCGTTAAAATAGGGTATTTTAAGAATATAAATTAAATAATTTTGAAATTCATTGGCTAGTTTTTTCTCAATAAATTTTTGAAGTTTCGCTCTGACGTCATCATCGGCGGCCAATTGACCTCTGCAGTATGTTTTTTTTCCTTTCAATCTTATTTATAATGGCTGGTTCGTTAAATGCAAGTTATTATTATGTGAAAGCTGATACGAGAAGCTTACCAAAAGTTCGAAACGTAATGTTGGTCAAATTTATTGCTAATTTAACGCCATTGAAGGTCAAACTAAGGTTAAACATATTTGTTCAAAAATATAAGTAACTAATGGGTATTTTTTTCGTTTATATACAGAAAAGCGATCACTGACCTTATTCCTCGAAATGTTTTTGTAATGAGCAAAATTTAAAAAAAATGGACAATCCCCATTGACCAATCACCATGCTCGAAATCTTCGCTCCGCTTTCCGCCGTCAATTCGGGCACCGCTAAGCTCCTCTCCGCTCCGCTTCAGTGGAAACGAAGCCTAAAGGCCTGTATTCACTTTGACTAGTGCGAGTGCTGGTAATTAGTGCAGGTGATTAGCGATTAGGAGAAAATAAAGAAATTGCACTAATCAGTCGCTCTCCACACTTGCTTTCTACTGATTACTAATCACCTGCTCTTGTCACTAATCAAAGTGAATACTTCATGCCTTAACTTCTCAACGAGAGAAGGTAAACCACGACGTAAACTATCAGTTGTTTGAGATTAGAACAGCAATTGCAAGTAACTCGACTACATGATAAGTGACGATACATATGAATGGGCATTGTCCAAAAAAAAACACAAGTACTTTTTATATTTTTTTTCGTTAAACTAGGGTATTTTAAGAATATAAATCAAATAATTTTGAAATCCATTGGCTAGTTTTTTCTCAATAAATTTTTAAAGTTTCGCTCTGACGTCATCATCGGCGGCCAATTGACCTCTGTATTGTGTTTTTTTTCCTTTCAATCTTATTTATAATGGCTGGTTCGTCTTATGCAAGTTATCATTATGTGAAAGCTGATACGAGAAACTTACCAAAAGTTCGAAACGTAATGTTGATCAAATTTATTGCTAATTTAACGCCATTGAAGGTCAAACTAAGGTTAAACATATTTGTTCAAAAATATAAGTAACTAATGGGTATTTTTTTCGTTTATATACAGAAAAACGATTACTGACCTTATTCCTCGAAATGTTTTTGTAATGAGCAAAATAAAAAAAAAAATGGACAATCCCCATTGTCTTTAAAGTGCTTTGAGTGAAAAGTGACAAAAATTCACATTCAGCATTCTATTAGAGACCAATAAAACACGTATAAAAGTTATAAAGATGTATACGACATGGTTAATGGTTATGGACTTATGGGTAACGGAGATCGAGGCAAAAAGTCTACACTTAACCGTCTCTACTTTTGGGATTATTTATGTTTTACGTATAAAATCTATAAATCTTTCATCATATTTTTTAGTGTTGCTAATAACAATTTAATTTTGTTCCAGGTAATAACACATTTAAAGGAGATTGTGATCAAACTCAAGTTTATTAAGATGCCCGATACCGGTTCTAAATGAAAATTCATTCATAACATCATGAATGAAGTCTGCTCCGGTAGTAGAAAGGTAACGGTATTCCGATCAATAGCTCTCCTTAAATGTTCGAGAAATGTTCTCTTATAAATATTAAACTAGTTTTTTGGGTATCAAAGCGTGGCCTTGTAAATATATATATTCGCAGTAAAGTTACTCCATGATGAGCTTTCGATATCTTGTCAGTACTTAGTAGATTCTATATTTTAAATGCGCATTCATTTTATTTTAAATGCGTGTCCAGTGTCCACCCGTGTCTATGAGAGATCATAGTTCTACAATAACTTAAATCGATTTAATATTATGTTCGTACTCTTACATATTATTAAATTTTAAGTCTTTATGAACCTGCAAAATATCGTCATATTTTCTACCAAAAATTAATTAAAACGGGTAAAAACGTGCCCTCAGTATGCCCGACAAGCCTGAAAATAAAAGCTAGTTAAAACTTTTAACGCTTTGATAGAATCGACAGGCATTTTCAATTTGCCGCCGCCACTCCTATTTCCCTGAGAGATTGATTCCTGCAGACGTCGGATGGGCGGGAAAATTGACATATATTTTTATGATAAGACTGGTAAGTGCACATAAAGATTTACTACCGCTCGCAGCTGCATTTGCAGTGAGACTAAGCTAAATCAGCAAGCGTAGTATGGCCACCATATTTAAAAGCTGTCTACGTTATAATCTACGTTAAAATAGAAGTACAGATAAAAAATATTCTGTCTTTTTCTCACCTAATCTGTCAAGACTTCTATTTTCGCTTTTCTACTGTGATCATGCTGAAAATAAAAATAAAAGTTATTTTTTGGCTTCGTAGCGCAAAGGTTAAGTTTATTATAACCTGCACTTCCGAAACCTTTGAAACAATTTTTTAACGTGGGAATCCGTCAGGACCTCCTAGCCAAGGCCACTATACCACGGAGGCGAAACCTTTTTTTCGTCAATACTGTTATCATGGTCCATTATGGTAGATGATGATTTCAGGTGCATATAATCCCATTAGGTTTGAACTATGGTATAACTAAACACGTCCTTAACTATAATCCCGGAGAACGTGCTCGGACTTACAATACAATCGATTTATCACCGTTGTTACTGCTGATCTGATTGATAACGTCAGCATGCCCTTTGTGCCCTTTGTGTATGGCGAATTCAACGACGAGCATAAAATATGATCTTCGTGAATGATTTAGGGCTGCGAATTCGCAACGCATCGCAAATATTATCTGTGACAAAATTCATAATAAAAATGACATTACGATGCGATGCAAATTCGCAGTTTTGTGTGTTTTGTGCCCGGGTGTGATTCCAGCGGAGTTGAGCTGTGTTGCGAAAAATTTCGAACTCACGCATGTAGGCTTCCGTACCAACGTTTCAACAATATAGTTCTTAAGGATGCGCTAAAAGTGGCTGCTAAAAAAATGACGAATCATGAAGGGTTCTGTTTTGACGTGACAACGTCTTAAATTAGGTTGCGGCTGGGAGTCACTTATGAAAAAGTGTAACGCTCGGTAACGTTACGATGAGTCACCGAACGAGAGAGAGGCCCGCCGAATGCCTTGCGTCTCTCTCCCACACGTTGTCACGTAAAATCTTCGCCCGTAAAACCGACTTTACAGGCAACCATTTTTTGCTATTTGGCTATGGAACCCTCGAAACTTAGCTTAAAATATTCTGTGGCTTAGATTTGGCGGATAATAAGTAAAATACTGTAGGGCCTGCGAAAGGATTTTTTTAATGTCTGTATGCCCCCCTAGGACATCCGGTGCCCACACCAAATCAAATTTAAACAGTTTCAGCGGATTAAATTATTTATTAAACTATAATATAATTAAATATTTTATATAAGTACACGAGAAAGTACTTCAAACAAACTTCTAGACAAAGTATCTTTGCTCTCCACGACTACACAGATTCTTTGTTATTTTGTCTAGGAATTTCTCTCAAGATTTCTAAACTGCTGTATTTGCATCTTTGATTGTATTTCCTTTATTTTCGTCAGTCTAGCTGGCGAGACGAGGATTTGTCTGGTACTCTGGTATTTGAGGGAGGGACGCAGGTGCGTCATTATTCCCCTATATGAGGGAGGAAATTTGTCTGAACTGCAGTCTGTAGCTGTGGTGTTTATGTTATATGTTTGCATATTAAAACATACAGTAGTAAAAATAAATATATAAGTTCTTGTGACACTATTTCCAATTATATCAGTCCAATTATATTATTTTGATATTCATGACTTCACAAACTTAGACAGTGGTTCTTATCCTTTTTTTTATTTTACCAAATGTTTGACTTGCCGGGGACCACCCAGTTGGTTTACCTAAAGGTTACCTAATGCCTTGAGTGCTAGTTATAAAGTTGTCCTTGTTTTCCTTATCAAGGGTTGTTTGATAAAGAAACAAGGACAACTTTATAATTACCACTCATTTATTTTTTATTTGGCAAAAATCTAAAACTTAAAGATTTTAATTTAATGTGATTTTTGTGACTGCATACTCATTACTAACTTCTGAATTCTCACATATTATTAGAAGTTCGCGGACCACGTGGAATGCCTCCTGGGACCAACAGTGGTCCGCGGACCACCGGTTAAGAACCACTGATCTAAGAACTCCGTTTTAATGACTTAGATCTAAATGTAATTAAAGCACAGTATGGTTGCCCTAAGAAGCGGAGTACTCGCATTATAAACTCAAAGTTATTACAACAGATAGTATGAATGTCCCTGTCCTTTCGTGGGAATGTCAGAGCTGTACTAATTTGTCGATGTGTTCATCCGTTAAGGCATTAGGTAATCAAATTCCCCCTGTACCCTCATCATGTCGATGGTAGCGACTCACGCGAACTGATCGATACCCTCTTTAGGTGCGGTCGGTAAGACGTCTTAGTTCAGCAAACATTTCATTTCTATGCATGTTTGGTTAGGAAAATATGTAGTAGTTGGCAGGTTTCCTAACGGCTCAACCGATGTGACGAATATTAATTACTTAATTGTATTTAATGGCATAAGCCCCATACTATTATGTGTCAACCTCTTTATTAAATTGAAGTGTAATCATCATTAAATATCTTTGAGTGCGGCAGTAAGAGAGATTTTACGATTGCCCAACTTTTGATTTAATTACGTAACAGCAACAGAATACAGATAGACAAATATGCAGACACACTTTTTATAGTACAGAAGTTAAACTAGCATATAGGCGAGAATGTGGCGGGTGACCTTTAAATAAAGTTTGAATTAGAATTATATTATAACTTATAATCAGTTTTAAATTGGCTTACAAACAAGTTTCTTGACTCTACAAAACTACACATTGTTTAGCTACATTACTATGGGTCCCTCTTTCATAGAGAATGAGGTCTTAAAAAATAAACACGTTTTGTTATTCAAGTTAATGTCTCAAACTACTCCTACGAGGCACCTTTCATACTGTATTCTTGATACAATAGAATCTGCGCTGTTACCTGAATTGTCCGCCACAATATAAAAGTATACAGTAGTTCATCTTCATACTAGAACGCCGCCGGTATCAAGTACACGCACAAATAAGCACGATTTGAGATAACTTGGCGTTCTATTGCCAGATTTTTTTCAAGAGTACTAAATAAAACACCATCTTCTTACACTGTTTCCACTATATTCACTAAAGAATATAGTATAAATAATTATAATAGAAATAGCGCTAGCTTGTGTTGTGTTATTAGTTGATTTTTTAGTGTTAAACTTGTAATTTCATCAAAAATATGTTCTTTGTATATCTTCAGTACAATTAATAACATATAATATATTGTTTCAAGAATATGGCAGCGTTACGTTACTGTATGAAATAATTCAATCCTTTTGGGAATCTCCTTGAATAGCAACCTTATCAAAGACATAAAAATATTATATGAGCTATAAAGGTTTTGATATTCATAGCAAGGAGAGCACAGCAGGTACTAGGTAGGTACATCGTTTCTAGGATATGAAACTTAGTTAGCAAAGTCTTGTTAAATGGACGCTTACTGTTCAAAGCTGTTAAACATAATTAACACAAATAGGTTATGCTGTGCGTAAAAGTGAAAACTTAGTTTTGTTTAATTACCGTAATATATTATGTTTGGATCTGATAATTTTTTACTGTAAAACGACAAGAAAATCTTTGATGATTTCGATTCCTTTTGAATTTGATTTAAAAGTGAAACGATAAAAATAATAACGTAAATCGAAAGTTATAGAAGCCTAGAGCAGCTTTGTGCTGCCTAGAGTGCTCTACGAACAACGTCCGTCAAGTCAAGACACTTGACGGACGTTGTTCGTAGAGTCCACATCCTGAGGATGCTCCGCTGTTGGAGCGAAACGCGTGTCGAGGTCTTCAACCTGCATGGTGGTGAGGGGCCTTGCACGGATTTGCCAACATTATTGCCTGTGTGGTGGTGGTGTTTGCAAGTTCTTGCATGCGAGTGTACGCATAGGCAGTGTGGGAGGAGGGAGGTGCTTTACGCATGCCTATGCGTGCACTCACTCATTTGGCCGGGTACACTTGGAATTTCTCATACATACGTAATTCCAAAATTATTTTCTCATACGAAAATATTTAACATGTTTGAGTTGTTTTTCAGTTTAAAATAGTAATTACCTAGGTTCCTGCACAAAAATTTACTTCAATTTTTTTTCTCAAAAAAAAAAGGTAATTACTTACTATTTTAAACTGAAAAACAACTCAAACATGTTAAATATTTTCGTATGAGAAAATGATTTTGGAATTACGTATGTATGAGAATTTCGAGGATACCCGGCCCCTTAAAGGTGGAAGTTTATTTCGTGGAATATTGCTAAAAATAATAACAAACTAAATCTTAAAATTGAGTTCCCGAACCGGTGGTAGGCCTCATGTAGACGCGACGTTCTAAAAGTGTTAACTTTGTTAACCTATTTAGAAATAAAATATTTTGATTTTTGATTTTGACAATTGTTGGCCCTTAAAATTCACACTTGAAGAAAATATTTGATGCATTATTAAGTTTCTGGTTAGCTATTAGCTGCTCACTTAAAATAAGCTGGCCGGCTTATGTACGATCGGTCGTTTCGATCTATTGCAAAAATAATTTGTTTAAAATTGGTATGAACTTGTTTATATTATTAGGGTGTATTTTTTCTTAGAAACCAGTTCAAACTTATTTATATATACCAGTCCATGTTCAAATACTAAGTTTAAATAAATAAAACCGCGCTCAGACCGCGTTCCAAATGTTTAAACCAATAGAAAAGAAAATGAGTTCTGGAATCTTCCGCTAGCTTCTAAAATGGACTAAAAATTCATTTTCACGAAACAAGAGGAGGCAATCTCGTAAAACGTTTTAGTTACTTCTATCGTCTATTAAACTTGGCGGAATCTAATTAAGAACTTGGTCCAGCTGGCTACTGGCTACAATGCACCATATACACCATTCACATTCAAATTACCATCTTACGCCTGCAATAATAGAGTTTACAATGCAGTGGAGCTGGAACTATAAAGCATCACACTTCTGCGTTACACATTGGATTCTTCAGCTTTGAAATTATGAAAAAGAAAGGATGTGACGTCTTTACGGACGACGTCGTTAGGTCTTGTTCTTGTAAGCTATTTTGAGCTTTGAGCGCTGCGACCGAATCATGAAACTCCGTAACGAAAAAAATCTAACACACCTAATTCCCGTTATGATATGAATTCTAACATCTTCGATATTATATCTCTCACAAAAGCCAAACACGGTACCTCTCAAGATACCTCAGGAACGGTCTAAGTGCCTATCGATTAATTTCCCATTCAGCTCTCCATTGACAGCATTAGCCGGTCCATTACATACTATCCTATCGACTGCCCCTTTATTCCACGTCTCCATGGCCCAGTGGCTGAGAGTTTGCTTGTCTTGGGTTCGATGCCGAGTTGAAAAATTTGTTTCTGTGTTATGTTTTTCCGTTACAAATATACAGGTTAATCCATTTCGATCCAGCGTCTGAGAACTAAGTTAATTAAAGCTACGCGCTGAGCTACTACGCCTGGATCAGAATCGGAGCGTACGGAGCGGACGGAGCGTTGTCATAATTTACGAAATGCCGATGGGTCTACTGCATTCGGTTATTTTTAGTCCGTCATAGCCTGTTAACGTGCATTTGCATTATATGGAGGGTAGTGACGTGGATATTGTTGTATCTAGCTGTATTTTATCAGAAGAGGAAAAGAGAAACAAGAGAAATCGAAAGATATATGAGTTCATAATATAAACTCAAAAAGATTAATTCTCCAAAGCAACAAATCCGTACGCTTCGTACGCTCCGATTCCGATCCGGTGGACGTGCAGCTTAATGCATCGGATTGGCATTTATGATCATCTGTCCCACTGGATAACGAGTCTGTAAAAAGGGAGGTAAAATGCTCCTGTACACAGTACACACACACTTGGGCACTTTAAATTATTCACGCATGCGTAGCTGGCCTGGTTTCATTTAAACCGGCCACCGTCACCGAAACCGGAGGCATTATTTACACTGCCCTTTCAAGGCCTTCAACTGGAGTACCGATTTCAGACCATGATGTAATTGAATATGCTTTTAAAAAGATTAAGCAAACATTTGTATGGTCGGGTTTTGTTCGTATTGATGCTCAGATACCCCGAAACTCCAAATAAATAAGATTGGAGTGTATGTCAATAAGCTTTTGTATCGAGAGTGATTCCTATCACTGATCAATTTGGGATCCCGTTTTCAATAATTTCAATGAATTATACCTACTTAGAAATATAGCAATGGGAAAAAAATTTAAAATTGGTTTGCTTCTTTTTTTAAGTTGTCAATGGCAGCATGCTTAGTCTACTCTTCTAAAGAATATCTACACTTACCAAAACTATTCTACAAAGTAATAGACTGATTGACAAAGGAAATCTCTCACTTTGTCAGTACTATTTCTACTGTGGATATGCTTAGCTGATGTGTACTCGACAAAACAATTTGCAAACACAATATTCTTTCATATTAAATCCTAATCGGAAGAAACGGATTGGGTTGAACAAGAAACGAATCTGCACAATGCTTCAGTATACTGCTTCTTATAGTAGAGGTAGAATTTGAGTACTAAACAAAAACTCCATAATAGATAGGTTTTTGATATCCTATCTGACACTTATAAGGAAGTGGTGAAACAGCCCCTTAAAAACGATTATCTATATTGTGTTAGATGATATTATACTATTTATCTGTCTAACATTGTAACAGGAATGGACCGATGTTTGATCAACCCTTATCCATCACTGGGATGAAATTGTTTCCTGCCCAGACGAATGGGTCTGACAGACCGGGGACATTTTTCTTAACCCTGTAATTGCTCGTATTTCTTATTAGTCGTAATAATACATTAATTGAGTAATATTTTCGCGTAGTGAAATTCGGTATGTTATTGGTATTTGTTATGTGACATTTATTGCTGATATTAACATTATGAAGGTCTAGGTCTTGTAATGAGTATGTTCTGAAAAATAAACCTGAATATTAGCCAGGGCTCATGACGTCAAAAATTTACGTTATAATAATACGTCACACTTGTCTAACTAATAGCAAAGTATGTACAGTACATTTTTGCGTTGAATACAATATGACGTCTCGAGGGGTGGTCAGTACACTGGGTTTTAATTTGGTTATATTAATAAAAATTCAGCATTTAGGCTATTGATACAAGTTAACAGTTTACCCTTTACCAAAATTCAGCAAAATCGTTTCAGTGGCTTGGGAGTTGGGCGTGAATAGGTAGCAGATAGATTGACAGACAGACAGACAGATAGAATTTATATTATTAGTATGAATGCAATATGATCCAAACAGCTGTTACGGGTTACCTAACACCTCATTGTTGAACAATTTTGATTGTAGCATCCAATATCCATGTTCATTGTGCATTGGTAATATAAAATTACCGCGCGGCTCGATATCACCGCTCTAATTGGATTCTACGCCGTTTGATGGAAATCAATTTGATAGCTGAATAATGAAAAAGGTTTTTGATGATTGTAGGTACCTACAGTATTCTATACATATCATTGTTTAGCGTGATGGTCAACTACTGCGGTTTACTGTTTATGTTACAATGTTTTATATCTTGCGCCTGTTGTTCTGTTTCACAGACACTGCATTAAATGTCACAAGACTTTAAGACCATCTCAAGCATTTCTCATGACACACTTTAACTAACTTATTTTTAATGTAAGGAGCAAATACCTCTAAAACTGTTGCATACGCCTGTAATTAACTATATTGTTAGTTTAAAACAAAAATGTATTAGTTTTAAGTTGTTCAGAATGTTGTCACAATATTATATTGTTGGTGTATCTTTACATAAATAAATAAATGAATAAATAAAGTATGTCACACGAATTTCGCGATTAACAGCCTCACAGGTAATATTTGTGAGAAAGTATGACGTCACGAATTTACATTTTCATCTAAAAATTAAAACCACCTCAATATTTCAAAATTCGCGATTCAATTTTTTTAATTTCAAATGCAATGTCACCAAACTTAGGACCCGAGTAGAGTATCCCGCAGTGTGCTAAAGTTACAAATTTTTAACATCGCCGTTAAAGGGTTAAATCGCGAAATCGTGTCATACAACGATTGCAAAAGTCATGTCATCCATACAACTCTGTTGACAAAACGTTACATCGACCGTGAATCTGTTATTCGTTCATAAATTCATATACTTTTCATTCAGCATCGTGGAACAAGAGCCTACATCCGCCAATCTTTAATATATAATTTAACTATTGAGGTAGCATTTTTATAAGTGCCAAAGTTTTATATAAAACTAGCTGTCCCGGCAAACGTTGCTTTGCCTTAATATATTATGTATTTGCCATATTATTTTATTGAAGTGACTAAATATAATTATATATGATACCATGGCAACGTCGCACGTAAACATTAATGGTCGCCGTCAGTCTCAGGTTGTAAATAATTTGCAATAAAATAAAATTGCGACTATAATTAAAGGTCTAAGCTATCCTATCTCTCAAGTTGGAAAAAAGCACACATTTAAAAAATAAAAACATTAAAATCGGTTAAGTAGTTTAGGAATCCATCGCGGACAAACATCGTGACAGGAGATTTATATATATTAGATTATATCGAAATTATTATTACATCAAACCCCTGCTAGGCACCTCGTGAATTACATTCTGGCGGGGGGTAACGTAATTTCATAAAATATCTTAAAGGAAGGAAAAAAATAAATAATAACTCAATACTTAAATGAATTTTGAGGTACTCTTTTTCACTTTTTCAACTTTTATAAAATGAAAATCTGTCCCTGGTTGGCCGCTTTAGACCTACTCGAAACGCCCAAAAATTTCATCAGTATCGGTCCAGTCGGAGGAGTTTCGCACCGAACATTGCGACACGAGAATTTTATATACAAGGTGTAACAAAACTGAGTGATAATACTTTAGGGTGTGTACGTGTTTTTTTCACTTTTGTATGAAACTCGTGATACTGGGGCGCATGCCCATACATAAGAGAAATGAATGGTCATTCAGCGCTTCAACTTTCGCAGTGAACTCTCTACAAGGAACACATACGCACCCTAAAGTATTATCCCTTAGTTTTCTTACACCTGTATACGTTCTGGCCGTCTTGGGCTCCTGGGCTATAGCCTATATAATAGTAAGTCACAAAACGTAAAAAAATTGTTATGCATTCGTCTCGATGCCGCATTGGTCGGCAAATTGTTCCGAAAACCGATTCCAATTCGACGATGCCGATATCGGCGTTTTGACATTCTAACAATCCCATTCGATTTATTACTTGCTGCATTTCGACATGAATTCAATTATGCGCAGTCTTCCTATGTCTAGTTCGAGTTTTGAAAATAGGTCCTTTTCTAGCTACTGATAGGATAATAGAAGGAAAGATTTCTTTTCTATCTAAAAATGCTAGATTTGCAATGCTATATGAGCCACATGAGGACATTTATTTATTTATTTTTTATTGATTTATTTATTTATCAATATTTTCTAAGTTAGAGCACTTTGTGGTCACTTATCTTTATGATGTTAATCGTAGGTTAAACAAAAATAAAATAATTTAAAATGTAAAAAGGATTTTTCATAATGTACTCGTAAAAGTATAATTTTAATACAAAATTACTTGGCAGTGAAAGAGTTAGAATGAATTATTCATTCCATTTTGTTCATTCATATTAATATTATATCTAGAGTACTCTAGACTGGTCCATCTAGACTCTAGACGCAATGTATGTTAAAATATTATATTTTATAGACATCGATTTTATTCTACGATATAAGCGGAGCAAGACGTCGTAAAAATATAAATTTCTATGGATATAAATTATAATACTTACCTTAAAATCTTTCAAATTAACTACATATTTGATGACATAAAGAAAGTGGAAAAACATAATATTTTAAGTCGTGTGTTTGGGATTAAAGCCTCTGACTATAGACTGGTACATAAAGCTGCAAATCAGTACGATCAGGTCGCTATCAGTCGGACCTGATTCGTCCTTCCAGTATCACATATTATACTGGTTGGCCGAATCCGGTCCTTTAGGTTTGTGCTTCATTGTCCAAGATCGACATCCTTGTTGGACGAAAAACAGACAACATTCGAATTGCAGGCCAACGTTGGCGCCAACGGAATTTCGCTCCCAACTTACCGTCGACAACGCATCTACATGTTGGTCCAATGCGCTGGGTCAATGCGTTGGCTTAATGCAGCGACCACATTTAGGATATGTAGTCGCTGGCTTAATGTATGCAGCTGGCTTTAAATACATAGAGTATGGACTAAAAAATTACCACCTTTTGGCAAAGCGATTTCCAGATATTTGTCTGAGACTATGTGCAACATTAAGTTACGGGACTTAGGGCCTGTTTCACCGCTTTCTGATAAGGCTATCCACCACTTAATTTGACAGATGGAGTATGGAAAATCTGTCAAATAACCCTATTGGTCACCTTATCAGGAAGCGGTGAAACAGGCCCTTAATGTTGCACATAGTCTCAGACAAATATCTGGATTCTTGACGATCAGGGGTTCCCAAACTTATTTTATCTACTGCCCTCTTTGAGAACAAAATTTTAGCGCCCCCATCGTTTCAATTTAAAATGCACCCAGTTGAAATAAATCACCCCAAGCCTCTACCCAACACCCATATTTTTTTTTCTCAGTCCTACACCGGCCGCTTTTAGACCTTCAGCACCCACAAGGGGGCGTTATCGCCCACTTTGGAAAAGCCTTATCTAGATTTCTAGTCAATAAAAGGCTACACTGTCCCACAGCGGGCTACAACAAACAATATCGACCGCCGCATACCGAAGTGTCGATTTGGATTAAATTCCGGAGATGTTTGGTCAACCGCAGCTGGACGGAATGTCTTCTGATAAATATACAGACTATATATATCAAATTATTATTTCATCTCTATAGTTTATACATAATATGTAGTTTGTATAATAAAATAAGTACATATCGATTATTTAGATATTTAGTTTACAGTTTTCATTCAAATGCTTATAATAATTTGTAGACTGAAATAATGCATGCCTTCAAATAATCGAGGAAGATATATTATAGGCTCTAGCACATCGACCCAGGTATATGAGACCTTGGTTAATAACTAAATGACCCGGTGAATGTATTATCACTGTCCTTCCAAAATAAAATCATTTAAAAGTCCATATTTTAAATGATTTTATTGTCACAAAATCATTTAAAATATGGACTTCTTTGTCTGAAAATAAATTATTTTTATTTTATTTTATAAACCTACCCTGGACTTTTCAAAGACTAAAAATTAGCCAAATCGGTTCAGCCGTTCTCGAGTTTTAGCGAGATTAACCAAATTAATAATTTTTATTATAGAGGTACTTCAATATGGAACAAGCCAGCAGCGCCATAAACATCTCTTCTTAAAAATTGTAGTTGTTATTTCATATTATTACATACTTATTATATGCGTGTATGAGTAATAGATCACTAACCGTGCATGGTAAACACTAATCTGTATAATGCTAATGTGCGTACGCAATGCGAGCAAACCCACTGACTAATAACTGTGTATCAACTTCATTTTACTTTCGTACAAGACTGTTGCACAGCCGGAGCTAAGCTATATTTCACGCTACAAGTTTCTTTGGATTACGCTTTGCTTGCTAGTTGCTGTATAGCTATGCGTATAAACTACAGAACAATTTTCCATCGCACCAGCTACAAATGGTTTTTTTAATGAGACTTGAAATAGGCGAACGTAGCACTTGACGGAAAACGACTGCCCGCAAGATGACTGTAGTTGCAAGTGCGAAGGCCTTTAACATTACGCCCTCTGGAAAATTTATAGGTCGTGGATTTGAAAATTTCTTACTTTAGCTACCTGAAGTTTATTCTGCCGTGCACGGTGGAGGACAATACTCACCAAGTCGATAAAAATTATGAATACTTTTCGTGGAATGGCAGCAAAATATTGAAAAAGGTACTTATAACTTATAAGTCCACAAAGCCTTTATGCCTGCCTCTGCGATATAGCCGATAGCGGATGCGTCTAGGCAAGCATTTCTAGCTATACAATTCTATCGAAATAAAGTATATATTCAGCTATAGCTTACAGTGGTAAAATACCTTAAGTTACGCAACATCGCATCGATTCGCGTGCGATATTGACAGTGCCACTAAACTTACAGTGGCGAGTGGAAAAAATTGAATTGTAAAATATCAGTCCGTGTTGCACGCGAGCTCATTAGAAATGGTCTTTCCTTGTTTGGCGAGGGGGTTTTCACCTAAAAGTTTGTCCAGATGATCGACTGCAGCCTCTGTCCGTCTGTCTGTCACCGGGCTGTGACTCAATTTAAGTTTAAGGGGGCGTCCCCTACAAAAAACGCAATTTCTTTGCCTATTTTTGCTTGATATTTGAAACCCTTGATGCGCGAGTTCGACTCGCACTTTGCTTATTTTTCTTATCCTGTAGTCTTCCCTGGGACTCTAAAGTATCTCTATAGTAAATTTAATAAAATCGGTTTAACTGCTAAAGCGTGAAGAGATTATAGACAGACCGACTTTCCGCATACACAATATTAGTTACGAATTTAGTGTAGAGCTTGTCTAATTTGAAATGACGCGCCCCACCACTTCAAAGTTGTTATAAATGTAACATTTTTGTACTGTGAATACGAGGTAGGGGCGCGTCATTTCAAGTTAGACAAGGTCTAGTAGTAGTAAAACTTGTGTGCCAATCAAACCGCCGATGATTTAGTCAATTGCCAACATTTTGTTTCAAATTCCGATTTTGTGCGATAGTTTTAATGAGTTAATGATTTTGTACAGTGCGAATGCAAAATAAATTTTATTATCTAAATTCTAAAAAGTGCAAAAGTGTTATGCGGGCTGTACACGTTGGCCTATGGGCTATTAATTATTATGATGGACAAACAGTTACGAACATGTGGAGGGGAAATCCTCTGCGATTACATGATTATACATCTTCTAGATGACGCCTTCAACTCCGCTGCGCCAAAATTAGCTTATCGCGCGAGAACCGTACATTTTTCGGGACAAAAAGTATCCTATGTTCTGGGACACAAAGTAATATTAATAATAATTTCAGCACAATCAGAATCAGCGGTTTGAGCGTGAAGAGGTAACAGTCAGACCAACAGACGCTCTTTCGCATTTTTAATATTAGTATGGATCTATAGTGTTCGACGTCGATCATTCGTGTAAAAAGTTTTGCAATCATAGTAATAGATCTATTTATCTGTTCTACGTGGAGAGGTGCCTTTATATAATGATACTGCATATTATAATTGAAGGTTTTTTGTTGGGTAGATAAGGTTTATTTTGCCTTAGTTTGCTGCGATTACAATTATCAAGTGTCAAAGGGTCAAGATCACTACAATAGCTGTTGTTATCGATCGTAAATCGTAATAATTGTAAACAATAAATCATTGAGACGAGTATTTCCAAGTACTACGTACTTTACTACGTTGTAGAGTTTGACGTATAATATACATACAAGGCTGTTTCGGCTTCAAAAAGTGACATCATCAGTCGTTTTTTTTTTCACGGATATGCTCGTATATTACGTTTAATTGCCAATATTTCCACCACTGTGTCTCCTGTATCAACAGCGGTGTCCGTAACTACAAAAACCCTTTGGTATTATCTCAGGGGCCCGAGAGATAAGCTAAAACTCTCTTGGAACCCACAAGGAAATTATTTAAAAGTAGGCGACGCCCTAACTCCATACTAAAACAAGTATATCGTGCGGATACCGTACACTTTTCCAGGATAAAAAGCATCTTATGTCCTTTCCCGTGACTCAAAGCATCTCCATACCTTTCAGCAAAATCGGTTTAGTGGTTTGGGCCTCTTCACAGACAGACTTTCTCATTTATAATAACATTATGGAAGTTAGAAAGTTAAAATGTTCAATTCGCGTCAGCACAGGAGACCTAATTGAATCGAAAAATTTCGTAAGGTGTAGGCAGAGTACGCCGCAGACATCGCGTATTAGAGCAAGTAAAATCCCCGTTCTCTTTTTGCTACTGTTTCGTTTTTACATATATAAGCTAGCATTCATAAGCATCATAGCATCAGAAGCCATTTAAGGAAGAGGAAGAGGATGAAGAAAAATTAAGCGTTTCAAGTTTCATCCTCCCGGTATTTATTCAGGCTTCATGTTTCAGCGAAGTTCGAGTCGGCCGGGGTAACCTTGTTAACTAATTTACGCCTGTTAATACAAGCCTAATATAAATTAAGCCTACGTAGCCTAATTTTAAATAAATAAATAAATAAATAAATTCCCCATTATGAATTCAAATTCATAATACACTCTAGTGTTTTATTAATATATAAAATCGGTTTTAAGTTGGGCCATGATGGTTATCATGATTGCCACAATTACCACAGTGTTTTGCATGTGATATCGACGTCCAATATGGACGAATATGCGCTCGAGGCGTTCGTAGTCTTTTATATTGGTCCATCGTGATTCATTGGCCAACGTATAGAGGCCGCATAAGACTCTTCTGGTGTAATGGTCTTAGTAATTCTTTAAAAGAAGGTTTAAGGAAAGTCAATTCTGTACATTGAATATTTTTGAACAATAAATAATACTTGGGATGTGATCTACTATGCTAACGCGGACGAAGTCGCGGGCAACAGCTAGTTATTTTATATTCTTATTCAATTTTATTTTCTTAATAATTGCTCGCATTATGTTTTTTT
This sequence comes from Polyommatus icarus, assembly GCA_937595015.1. NCBI lineage: Eukaryota > Metazoa > Arthropoda > Insecta > Lepidoptera > Lycaenidae > Polyommatus > Polyommatus icarus. The sequence goes on from OW569329.1 coordinate 18,328,047, forward strand.
ATATTAACTAATAACTAGTTTTAATATATTTTTTCTTCATCTGCTTCATGCTATCCAATGTAACTACTTCTTAGAGTCGGTTGAAGTATCTAACTACAAAAGAAATGTGTGGGCAGTCCACTAACTATAATAACGTCATAAAGATACCATTACAAGTATTCATATTCAATAGCGAGAATATTTGAATATTCGCGATATGCCAGCACATTGTGTTCCGCGTCACAATTATTTAAAAGCACTCCAAACACTGCACCTCATTTTCCATTCAGCTCTGTGACGTTGTGACATTGTGACGTTAGTGACGCTGTGACATCTCGTCACAGATAATCCGGCGCTCGTCAACGGTTTTATCATGTGTGTCATCACTCGTATCTAACTAAATCATGCACTTTGTGTGTGCGATTTAGGGTCAGGGCACACTAAAATGGGATTAAACGCCATGATGCGATTTCGATATATCTTATGGATGTATATTGTATAAGCTTTGTCCACACTGGGCCTTTTCTTGTTCATCAAGGGCATGCGTTATAGCGCAGTCAACAGCGAACGTGAGGCATGCCCGTGACGCGCGTTGAAATCGTAGCGCTCGCTATGACACTTTTCTTTCAACGCGGGTGGATTTTGACGCATTCAATTATTGAATATGCCAAACGAAATTTGAAAAAAGGAAGATGACGAAAATTTAAGATGAAATTCTACGAATAATAAAACCAGGAAACGTAACTCCCATACTAATACAGTTTTAAATTTGGTTCCATTCGAACTGTCATGTAACGTCAGCCTTTATACCGCTCAAGGTCACCTAAATATTGCAAATGTATGAAAAGTAAACCTAAGGTTTTTTGACACGTAATTTGGAGCATGTTTTTTGACGGAGTTACTATTCCTTAGTTTTTTATTATTCGTAGATGAAATTGCATAATGTGGACAATGGTCATAGCTTATGGATGCGAAGCAGTTGATACATAATAATATATGACATTGACAGCAGATCATGGACGTGAACCATAGACTTATAATATATACGTGAACTGTCTCTCAAGTGACATTTTGCAAGATGGCGGACTTAATTGCGCCAGAAAGACATAAATGTAGGTCAGTTGTAGTTTTCTAACTTATTTGGTGGCGGAAGAGCGTCCGTGGCCTAATGGGTAGACCTTTGGTTTGCAGTCGTAAAAGGTGCATGTTCGATCAAGGGTGGAGGCGTGTACCAATGTGACATTTTCTGATCTCAAGTACATAATATGGACGCTCGTACGGTGAAGGAAAACATCGTGAGAAAAGCACATAGTTCATCCCAGACGTATTGACTAGTTCTTTCCTCTGGACTAGGCCGACTTATATGTTGCGTGAATGTCGTATGTGCTTGGGCAACCATACGGACATTTAAATCTTGTCCCAGGCACTACAGTATTTAAGGAGTGGTTGCTTCGCTCTGAAAACACTGTATAAATCATCTTCAACGGATGCAGAGGCTTAGTTTTGGTGGGGGAACCCTTTTAAAAAGTGTAATTTAACACGGATCCCAAAAAATATTTTGTCTTTGAATGAATTGTCTCCTGCTGGTAAGTGGTATCTGATAATATTTACAACGCCTTTGTGGAGCCCAAGGGCTCCGCGGATCACACTTTAAGGCTGTGTTTCCACCAGAGATGTCTTGCGAGGAATGTGTTTTTGAGATCCAATAGAATCACTTCATTGACGTGAGCTTGACGTGACCTCGCTCAGTGCAACGATTCTTTCGGATCTTAAAAACACATCCCTTGCAACACATCTCTGGTAGAAACACAGCCTGAGGATGGCTTCTTTATGATAATGGAGCTCATCAAACGTAAGTCAAATATCACTATCTCGACTGGCTTCATTAAAATGAAAGAAAGAAAAAAACGAAACCAATCATACTAGAGTGAGGCCATATATTTCAGGGTATCTATCGTGTCAGACTGTATAGACCTCACGTTTACAAACTTTGGAGGACCGCCAAAATACAAAATGGCGTAGCAACTGACAAATGATATAATTTATAATACTTGTTTAGGTGCTTGAGGTTAAATTTAATGTTGCAAAATATGTTTGACCCGCTGGATTCGATTTTTGGCTCAACGGAGTTGCGGGCATCGTCTAGTTACTCATATTTTCTACTCCCACGTTGCAGATACGCTCAAAGAAACTGAATATTTAGCACTAATACATAATGTTCTGCTATAATAGGATATGATGTATGAGCTTGCCCCATGGGATTCGAACCCGCGACCTTGTAACTGTAAACCGAAAGTGTTAACACGGTCAATAATGTTAGGGATGTAGATTTCCCCCGAGTAACAATGGTTCGGATAACTTAGTTATCGAGTTACCGATAACACACTCGCCTCATTATTTATAACAAAAATTATTACAAGGTAACATAAAAGCTGAACGCACAGTAATTGTCTTCACCGTACGCGCCGTACGCACCAAACGCACCGCATAGTACACGAAATGCGGATTGAGCGCGTACGGTGCGGACTGCGGAGGAATGTGCGAGGTTTCACATTATTTTATAAAACGAATACTAAAATACGGCGTATTTAGCGCATGCTTGGTGACAAAATAATATATGCGATCACATAAAAATAACGCGTGTTCGTTTTTCTGTAAAGTGTACTAGAAAATGTAAAGGTTGTGGGATATATTAGGGCTCGCTTCGCTTGTCCTGATAATATAAAGTTCTTATCATTTTGTCAAGATTCATTCGATGATGGCGAAAGTCGAAAACATAGTTATTAATTACATCCAGCGATTAGGCCGATTACTTTCGTCAAATTGCATACTACGACTATTGTTAAATTATTTTTCGGCCATTCATTTAAACTATGTATGTTTAATTTTAGGTTGCAGGCGATGTTTTATGTTTTAATGATTACATTACCTTACCCATGCAGTAAAACCAAAATCCCCTAGGTTAGGCAATATTAGGATACAAATTAAAATATAAAAGAGCTATGAGATGGGTCTAATAAGACCCTGTAAATCCGAACCGAAATTGCGCGCCTAAACAAATGACTGTGCTCAGTTTGAGAGGCGACTTAAATATTCATAAACCCGCAAAGACCAGAAGCTTCGAATTTTGTAACTCTTGCATCTTTGATGAATGTTTTTTACATAACACAAGAATTTCATTAAAATTTTAAGTTGTGATTATTACGACAGTACTACTTACCCCTATATAAATATATGGAAAGAAAAGTATGTAGGTAAGTAGCTATATATATATATATATATATATATATATATATATATATATATATATATATATATATATATATATATATATATATATATATATATATATATATATATATATATATATATATATATATATATATTATATTGTCGGCTATACAAATTTTTCCACGGCCTGTAAATACGTAAATACACGAGTACCTACTTAGTAACAGTTGTAAATTACCTAAGGAAATCCTTGAACACAGTATTGTAATCAGTTCGTCGGCTTAGATTTTAGAAGCTAGGACTCCACAAACAGATACACAAACAAGAAAAACATTATCCCTTGTTTTTTGGGAATTAAAAACATGAAGAGGAAATGTGTTAACTCTTCACGCCCAAACCGCTAAACCGGTTTTGCTGTGGAACGGAGATACTTGAGTCCCGGGAAAGTACATAGAAAACTTATTATCCTGGAAAAAGGTAAGGTTACCGTGCGATAATAGAATTTTTGCACAACGGAGTTGCGGGCGTTATGTAGTATTTGTATAAAACTAATTATTAATTAACCGTTGGCAATCAACAAAAGCTAAAATACCAATTTTTAATCGCACTTTTATATCCTCTTATTGTAACTTTCCTTAATTCCGCCATATTTTAAGCGCTTCAAAAGCTTATGGCCTTAGAATAAAAGTATCGCTCTAATGAAGCCCGCTTGTAAAGTCCAATTTAAAGGTACACTTGGCGGCAAATTAAACCTAACTACGGTGAGCTTTTATCTGCCAAGATATTCCTGGATAAAGGTGGTTTTAAAGAAGGAATAGAGTTAATAGTTATTAGATGACGCCCGCAACTCCGTTGCGCCAAAACTCATTAATCGCGCGGGAACCGTACTTTTTTCCGGGACAAAAAGTATCCTATGTACTTTCCCGGGGCTCGAAGTATCTCCATGCCAAATTTTAGCAAAATGGGTCCAGCGGTTTGGGCGTGAAGAGGTAACAGACAGACAGACACACTTTCGCATTTATAATATTAGTATGGATAATAATAATTATTATTAATTAGCATATTTTTTTATTTGTAATATAATTCTTAAATTAAGTAATGTTTTGTTTTTGTTTCAGGTAATCTTCATTTCCGTATCATCAGGGCAGTAGCTATTGGGAAAGCGATGTGAATCTAGTATCAGAGATAATAATTAACACATCACAAAAATAACCTTTTTTTATTTTATTCAAAAGATAAACTAACAACATTTTATAGCTTGAGACTAGTATTTTATGCCAGCACTATACTTAATTACACGTTTTATCCAACTGTTATAGAGGCTTAGAACCTTGCATTAAAAATAAGTTTTAATTGAGTACACAGAATAATAGTCAATATCCTGTGATGGCTTATGATCGATATAGACAGTGCCAGCTAAACACCTTCGCAATTATGTTTACACAACAAGGCCCATCGGCCATCAGCTGTAGGGCTCATTCAAACGGCAGATTTACCGGTCGCACTCGGTCCAGTGTGTCGAGGGAACATCGCAGTGTTTTAGTGGGTAGGGCCGCGGCACCTACCATCTTCGCCGCGGCAAGTCCCACATATCCGCGGCGGAAGCCCCCATCCCCTGCGTCGAATGTGTCACAGCATTTCACTGCGTCAAAAAAAAAAAAAAGGGCTCGTTCAGACGTGCGCGTGATCGGCTGCAGCGTTTGGGATAACCGTGCGCATGTTTTCCCAAACGCTACTTGAACAGAAAATGCGCAGAACACGCCCACGTGCCTTTATGCGAAGCCGTGTTTACAGACTAGCTACAAAATATCCATTAAACATGAAAGCAAATACAGAATTCGTGCTCAGAATAATATAATGATACGAATAGAAAGGACAAATATTTTTCTGTCATTCATTACGAGTTCTATTATCGTAACTTGGAAAATATTTAATTTTCCACGAGGGAAAACGGAATTCAAGGAAAATTAAATCGACGGCCGACGGGAGAAATATGAAAAATGCGTTTATATTGCTCTGAAATGTGATTAAGTCATTAGTAGGCCTACTTTTATATTGAGTTTAGCTTTAGGTGGCTCTACAGTCTACTTTCTTGTGTCTACTCTCTTACTTACCAATAATTGTACTGCCTCACTGAGAGAGATTTTATGATAACTTTAATTAAAATGACTCTTCATCAAAATTTTGTTTAGTAATAAATAGTAATAATTAAATGACACTGAGTCGGATGATAATAATCGCCTTCTTATGAACTTCTTATTCTTATACAAAATTTCATGACCAGCCTGGAGACAGACTTCGAAGTTTCAGTAAAAGGGTCCCGTTTTTACCCTTTGGCTACGTAACTCTAAAAATGAAGCTTTCATTTGAGTGAACAATCACTAGGATGAAACGTCTGGTATCACCTTAAGGCACAGTTTCAAAGAGACCGCATTACTCAGTTCCACAAAGCAATGCAATAATTAATTTCTTGGCCCTCGTCTGCAATACGGATATTGTGATATCTCGTAATTAACATCCCCAGGATCCAGTGGCTTAGAGCTCGACTCGGAGGTCGTTTGTTCGATGCCCGCGTCGTAATAGTATATTACGCACCTAGAGCAGGAAAATAAGAAATGTCTCATGTTTGTTGACCTCGGCTTCTTCTCGGCCAACAATTACATGTGATCTGAGGCTTTCTTATTTATTGCCCATGGTGCGTATACTATTTTTCTCATCGACGGAGGCGGAAAACGGCAACATCGGTAAGCGCAGTGGGAAGAAAGTTGACGCTTTCCGCCCGGAGGTGACAAAATGTTGTTTCCAAGTTTCAAAAGCAGGCACTTGATTGTTATGACATCGATGACCAAACAAAATGTCCTGCTAGATCGATTTTGATAGACACACATATACAACAACAAAACTAAGTGTACTTTAGGGTGTGTATGTGTTCCTTGTAGTGATTTCACTGAGAAAGTAGCAGCGCTGAAAGACCAAATTTTTTTTAACTTTTGTATGGGGAAACTCTCCACGCTCGGGCCCTTGCCCATACAAAAGTGAAAAAAAAAATTCGTCTTTCAGAGCTACTACTTTCACAGTGGATTCTCTAGAAGTCTAGAAGGAACACGTACACACTCTAAAGTATTATCACTCATTTTTGGTACACACTGTACAGGGTGTAACAAAACTAACTGATAACTTTAGGGTGTGTATTTGTGCCTTGTATTGAGTTCACTGAGAAAGTAGCAGCGCTGAAAGAGCAAATTTGTATGGTCAAGCGTCCCAGCATCACGAGTTTCCCCATACAAAAGTGAAAAAAATGACCTTTTTCGCTGCTACTTTTAAAGTGAACTCTATGCAAGGGTATATAGTTTTGTTACAAGGGAAATTATCTAAGCCTTTTGTTCCAGGAAAATGTATGTTTTTGGGATAATATATTCAAATACGGCTCTAATAATCCTTTTTAATTAAAATAAAAGAAGCGTAAATTAACTGTTTTACTTCCTGCCCGGCCTTTGTTTGTCAAAAGCGGCGATTGTCAGATGAAATGCGCTTTGAGTGGGTTTTATATATCAACCATTATTTAAATACGTTTATTTTGTAATAATATAGCTGTATCCGCGACTTTGTCCGCATGGAATTTAACAAAAGAGTTAATTAGTTTATTATTTTTTTAAGCTATTGCATAGCTTTTATCGCGGGCTTTGAGTGCGGCGAATCAAGAAATTCCGTAACGACAACCTAACATTTGTCTAACGTCGTTTCAGTTCGGCAGACTGTTTCTGAATGTCAGAGGCACGGTGTTTGTGTGCGAGCGACTAGACGTATACAAATATAATTGCATTAGTTGAAAAAAAAGCTATGCGATAGCTTTATGGCGGCAGTCCCCGAGTGCCACGCGTATATTTTTTTGTTTTTGTATTTTTAAGAGGTGGTGGAAGGCTACCGACGCGACGGCACAGTGGTGGCGAAAGTAGCGTGCGGTACTGGTCAGTACGGCATTAGTACATTTCTTTGTTTTTCTAAAATATATGTTTTTTTTTTTAAATAAAAGTAGCCTTAGTTACGCCTTATTACATCAGCTACCTACTAGTAAAGGTCCCGTCAAAATCGGTCCAGCCATTTCAGAGATTAGCCGGAACAAACGGTTATTCTTGTTTATGTATCGCTTAAAATTGTTATAAATATGCATGTTAGAGATAAACTACGATAACATGGCGCGCCCCTCCAAAATTCAAAACGTTTGAAGTGCGTTGTCAAAACGTTTGAAGTGCGTTGACTTGCGCGGTCGGCTAGTTATGATTAGTTGAATAACAAATCTTGGTAATAAGTGACATTAAGTGAAATATTACGAGTACTAGTTGATTGGTTGAATACTTACTACATACAAACTCTTTCATAAGGATGTGACTACACACATTGAAACAGTCATTTGGAGGGGCGCGCCATGTTATCGTAGTTGATCTGTAGTAAAAACAGTAATTTCAATATTATAAACAGACACTCTAATTTTATTTATATGTATAGATGAAACAAACGCTTGTACAATACATTAAACGCATTTACGCAAAGTGCGCAAAAGGTTTTACGATTTTACGCTCCGGTATTAAATTTTTGTTATTATTTTGTCCTTTTTATTGCGAAATTGTGTTTATTATCACGAACATTATTAGTACCCACGACCTCGTAAAATTAATCGTACTTTCTGGGCTATTCATACTAATATATTAAACTAGAATCTAGATGATTCACGCAACCGCGTTGCGCCAAAATTCGTTTATCGCGTGGGAACCGTACACTATTCCGGGATGAAAAGTATCCTATGTCCTCTCCCGGGACTCAAAGTATCTCCATACCAAATCAGCCAAATTGGTTCAGCGGGTTGGGCGTGAAGAGGTAACAGACAGACAGACAGACAGACAGACAGACAGACAGACAGACACACTTTCGCATTTATATTAGTATGGATTACTACCCGCAACTCTCTTGTGCCAAAATCCGTTTATTGCGCGGTGTTTATAATCCGCTTGTTGTATTGAGGCAAAATAATTACGCCATAATATCAATTCTAAAAGTATAATGTTTACATCAAGGAGCTTAAATATGAACAATTTTGAAGAGTAGACAATACAAAATCGAGGCGACTTATTTATTTTTAATATTTAGAACCAGTCCTAAAAGGAGTTCAAAAAGGTTCTAAACACGCGGAACCGTACATTCTTGTGGGATAAAAAGTATCCTATCATCTATATTCTATGTCCTTTACCGGGACTTACCAATATTGGTTCAGCGGTTTGGACGTGAAGAGTTAACAGACAGACAAACAGAAGGACTTTCGTAGTATATCCTTAAACTTATGTGGTACACTTTACGGAAAAACTATCACGTCTATTGATTTGTGATTTAATATGGTAATTTTTATTTATATGTAGATATGTGTTATCATCGGTCAGTCAAGGTTTGGCTACTATTAACTTATATTCAAAAAAACTGCATTAAAGATTATTTCCACGCAGCAAAATGACGCGAGCCCTCACAAAGCTCGGCTTTTAGCTAGTAATATTAGTGTAGATTTTATAATACGTAATTACATTTTTTGTTGTTCCTATTTCATTGATAGGGGTTATCGATGTCAGACATGTTAATACAACAACAACAACAGTTTCTGCGAACTTTGTATTTTGTTATTTAGACTAGAATAAGCTTATTGTTGGGTTTTTACCAAGCGTTAAAATGTTTTCCTCCTAACGAATTGCTTTATCTATTCCTAGCGCGCACTACGACTTTTTGCGGCGTGATTATTTTACTGATCTACAAAAATTCAAATAAAACTATAATAATATGACATAGGCTATAGGTTTATTTTTTCTACCGACGACGTTGGTCCAGCGAACCGTGCCACCCAGTGTTGCTAGACTTCCCGATTTTGGCGGGACGTCCCGATTTTTCAATCAAAATTAAATGTCACGCGCGGGACATGCTCAGTCCCGCTTAACGCTACAAACCTATAGCTGTAACGTTCTTCTATAGGTGCATAATATACTTTTAACTTTTTTGTCTTTTGGTCGGTGTACATTATTTTATTCCAGTGATCTAATCCATCACTGGAACGAATTAAAGAAAAAAGCGCTGCGATCGGATCCGAAAACCGGTCATTACAGCTTTTGTGTCGGACCAAGAGTTGACTTTTGGGTATCTTCAATTTTTTCGAAGGCTGTCTTGACTATCTTAGTGGAAGCCAAACCAGGGGGGCTAAAATGGTCGCTTTGGAGAGTCATATTAGGAATCATAATATTATGATTAATTTTTAAAAATCACCCAATGGTCACTCTGCTTGCAATTCATGTCTAGTAATTCGTACTAATTTGACATTCGTCACTGTTTTGACGATTCAGTTTCTGAATTGATTTTAGAGGAATTGCAAAATGCGACCTTTTTAGCCCCCCAGAAGCCTCAAATAATAGTAATATTATGGCATCGTAGCGCAAGAGTTGTCTCACGTAGCGCAAACTTCGTAGGCCTCTACGCCGTAGATCTCTACGAAGTACGTACATTATCTTATCTTGTGAATATAACGCGCTTATATTATACGCGACTAACACATATTTTGAAAATCCATTTTCATCTTATATATAAAAATAGATTTTCCAATGTGTTAGTCGCGCTAAAACTCGAAAACGGCTGAACGGATTGGGCTGATTTTAGTCTTAAAATATTCGTAGAAGTCCAGGGAAGGTTTTAAAGTGACCTGTGACACGAAGTTCACCGGGACAGCTAGTCTTATCTCTTCTTATATATAAAAATGGATTTTCAAATGTGTTAGTCGTGCTAAAACTCGAAAACGGCTGAACGGATTGGGCTGATTTTAGTCTTAAAATATTCGTAGAAGTCCAGGGAAGGTTTTAAAGTGACCTGTGACACGAAGTTCACCGGGATAGCTGTCAGCTAGTAGTTTATACAAACGAGTGTAATTTGTGAGTTGTGAGTCGCAGAATTTCTGCCGCGTAAATATATCTTTTCACTAGATAATGCCCGCAAATCCGTTGCGCCAAAATTCGTTTATCGCGTGGGAACCATACATTTTTCCGGGATAGAAAGTATCCTATGTCCTTTCCCGGGACTCAAAGTATCTCCATACCAAATTTCAGCCAAATCGGTTCAGCGGTTCGGGCGTGAAGAGGTAACAGACAGACAGACAGACACTTTCGCATTTATAATATTAGTATGGATACAAATCATGACTCACAAATTACGCTCGTTTGGCTTCGCCCTAATAATGCATACAATATAATCAAGTACCTACAACAAAATACCGGCTGCACTTCTAAAGAGACATTGAATGATTTATTAAATACCGATTTCGTACCTACACTTCATTTCAATCAATTAAAGTTAAGTAAACTCCATTCAGCTCAGAGATGAGCGTGGCTGTTAGTAGTATTTCCAAAATTAATTTTAACCAAATGGTAGTATAAATACCATCAAAATATTTTCATAATGTGAAGTGTACCGTTAATATTATTTTAATCTGTTAGTTTTCGCACGTGTAACCACTATTTATAAACTTTATCTAATTTATCAGACCCAAAGTCGGAGCCGCCCGGAAAATATCATATCGAAGGTGGCAAATTTACATTTAATAATAAGGAAAATTATCTAAAAATGTGAATATTGGTAGATGTACTGCGCAAAACAGATCGAAGTTGGCTTAAGTTTGTCGCCTTCTGTAAAATTAAAGTAAAAGTGCTTTGGGCGTAAATAACAGCACACAAAAACATGTAATCATAGGTTCTAGTAAGATAGTGATGATTTCTACTACGTTGTCAAATTGAAAATTGATTAAGTATATTATTTTTATTGAATCTTAAACACGGCCAGGACCTAAGCTCGAATTTCGACCATTGGGTGATCTCTAGTGTAAATATTGTGATTGTAATGTGCATGAGTCGATATAGTACCGAAAACTTTCTTTGTTTAAACTGCCGCATCCAGAGACATAATATAATTATGATTATCCTTCAATTTAATGAAGAGTTTGGCAGATAATAATACGTCAAAATTTTAAATTAATTACATTTAACTAATTGATGTTCCTCTTTGAGTACGGCGACGGCGACTACCCACTTATACTTAACTGAACTTTTTCGCGATTTATTTCTTGAAATAAGTCTTTTGCCGACACTTGGTTGTTACTTTTCGTAATATAATATTATGTATATTGTGATTGTCGTGTTGCGGTGTATATTCTAACAGGCGCAAAATTTACACTCGCTTACTTGGAATTTTCTTTTTTTTTTTTTTATAAATTAGAAAAATACTTTCAATTATATTTGTTTTATGTTTTGAAGCATCATAATTATATTTTTATTCCTATTTTTTCCTCATATTGTTACACTATTAACCTATCAAGCCCCACAAGATGTGGTGAACAATAGATTTCCAAGAATCCGCGATCGAAGGATTAATATAAATTTTGTTTCGATATATAAGATAGACTCCGAAAAGACAGGACCAACATTGCTAAAAATAAGCACAAAAAAGTAGACCTCAAGAACCACAGACTACTTCATATTTTTGCAAAATGTACGATTTCCACGATAATCCCATCTAGTGCCATATTACTAAGATATTATATTAGTACCTAATGTAATATTATATGCAAAAACCCAGCTTTGTTCTCAGCTCAATAAAGACTAACGTTACCATAACATTATGCATTTTATCCCTGAGGGTCATCTAACTCTGGTTCAACGCACGGACTGAAATTTAAAACTGCTCTTTATAGTGATGTATCGCTAGTCCTTGAAGGTGAATGCATTTTATAGCTTTGTTTTAAACAGATCCATGATGGAGAACAATGCCTGCTACCATAATAATATAATAATACTAGCTATCCCGGCAAACGTTGCTTTTCCATAATACATATTAAGTATTTCGCCCATATTATTTTATTGAAGTGACTAAATAAGTATGTCGCCATGGCAACGTCGATCGCTATCTCGTCGCACAAACTTAATGGTCGCCGTCAGTCTCTGGTTGTAATAATTTACTATTATTCATTCAACAAATGCACTTATCAATATATAAAGTACCCAGTAGCTGATTCTAAGACCTACTGAATATGCATATAAAATTTGGTAAAAATCAGTTAAGCCGTTTCGGAGGAGTTCGTGGACTAACATTGTGAGTTGTGACACGAGAATTTTATATATAAGAAAGTACCTGAAGGACTTGTGTTAGGGGCACAAAGTACCGTACAACGGAAATATATTTAATACTTTTATACTTTACAATATGTATATTTAAGTTTCATATGATACACATATATTTTAAGAGGGCGACTAACCCAAAAAATCAAACATCGTCCTTCTCTCTTTACACTCACGCCCGTCTTTCATATATTATGCCAGGTGCAAAAAGACGACGCGGATTCATCGGCAAATTAGTTTTTTCTTATCTCGATAAATATACAACATTTTAAAAATCCGCTAGGTCGGCTTCTCAATAATAGAATTTTATACAATGAGTTAAAATATTAATTAAGTTCAATGCACGGTTATGGCAATAAGTAAATGAAAAATTCGTGAAAATTAGATGCATCTTTGTGATTTTTTTGTATCAAGAAAATTTTAAGATAGGTATCGTGTTTTTGTTCAGATCGAATTCTTGGAAATATAATGAAGTATCTAATTAAAAAAAAATTAAACTATTCGGGGCTTATTTTCAAGTATAAAAATGAATTATAAAATCGAAAATTTTGGGTTAGTCGCCCCCTACATATCCGTGATCTAGGAACAGGTCGGCAGGATTCCAACCCGTGACTGAGCTACCGACGCGCTCATCCACTGAGCCACAGAGGTCGTCAAATGATAGAAAAGTAGTGTTTAGTATCTGAAATCGACGATGTAGAGGGCATGGAGGATCATAGACCGATATAAGTAAGAACAAACAGAGATGGAGAGTGTTGTATAATATCTCTCTCTATAACTGTTCGTAATTATTTGTATTGGAAAGTCATCGATCGACATACAAAGACAGTCAAGAAAGCAAAAACTACCACGTGTGCTGGTGCGTGGATTAAGGCGACTTAGCTAGCATGAAGATGAAGTACTGCACATTATTAATTATACTTTTGTAATAGGTATGGGGCGTCCACAAATTACGTGAGGTGTTTAAGGGGGTCGAGTCAAATCTCATCTAATCTCACGTATTTTTTTTTTCTCATTATTACAAGAAAAATTATACTATTTTGGTCCATTTCATCCAGATTGTACGTATGTTTAAGATTTAATCGTAAGCGTAATCGTAGACAATACATCTACTGACTGTCAAACAATCCAACGCGTAAAAATACGTAAGAAACCCACATTTTGAAAAAAAGATCACGTGAGATTGAGGGGTGGGGGAGGAGGTTGAAAAAAATCTCGCGAAATCTCTTTAGGGGGAGGGAGGGTCAGAAAATGTAAAAAAACACGTAATTTGTGGGCGCCCCTATCCAATGCAGGGGCGGTGCAAGACGTGGCCTTGGGCGCCCCGACCTCGCCGGGAGCCTCGCGTCTTGGCAGCGTCTTCGTTTCCACGTAACTGTCACGTCTAAAGCTCTCGAGATCTCCTGTAATATACGACATATACCAGGCTCAAACATCAGCGGGGCTAAAATGGTCAGATTTAGCAATTCCTCTCAATGAATTCACAAAATGAATTTTCAAAACTGTCAGACTCACGAATGTCAAATTAGTACATATGAATTGCAAACAGAGTGTCAATTTTGCGATTTAAAAAAAAACAGCCAAGTGCGAGTCGGACTCGCGCACGAAGGGTTCCGTACTGTTATAGAGCAAACAAACATAGACGAAAAATTGTGTTTTTATATAGGAACCCCCCTTAATTTTTTATTTTATTTTAATATAATTCTTAAATATTGAAGTAGACATAATATAATTAAGGCTTTTGTGAAAATATCAAGGACCTACCTGTTGCCATTATTGATATCGAGCAAAAAAGGCCAAAAAATGACGTTTGTTGTAAGGGAACCCCCTTTAAATATTAATTTTATTTTGTTTTTAGTATTTATTGTTATAGCGGCAACAGATATACACAATCTGTGAAAATTTCAGAATTCTAGCTAAAGCGGTTCTTGAGATACAGCCTGGAGACAGACAGACGGACAGACAGACATCGAAGTCTCATGAATAGGGTCCCGTACCGGGTACCCTTTGGGTACAGAACCCTAAAAATTAATTAATGTATTAATAGTATGATTCTCGGGGAATCTCTTATATTCGGGGAAAATTGTTTAGCAGTCGTCATAATATTGTCCGTCCCTCCCTCCCCCAAGAAATCAGGATGTACCCTGTAGGTCTCGTCAATTATATTTAAAAAATCAGTTGAACGATAGTAAAAATTTTAACTAATCTTTCCATATTTTCTTTTGGTAATTTAGTATTTTAATTATATTATTATAATATAATTTAATTGTGTATGGTATTATCATAAGATAGTGTGTAAGTAGGTAATTACGGTTTATGTAGGTCTATTAAGATAAAATATATAAAAATAATAGTTAATCAAATGTTAATATATTTTATAAAACTATATTTGTATATTTTCTCTATGTTATTACTTATTACTTACATAATATTTTAACCAATTCTATTTTAGAATGCGCCTATTCTAAATTCTTATTGATTGTACATAATTACATTACCACATTACTGTGTAGGTACACAGTAATGTGGTAATGTAATTATGTACAATCAATAAGAATTTAGAATAGGCGTCTTTTATTCAAAATAGGTATCATTAGTAGGTACTCATGATACCTATTTTGAATAAAAGATGCTCCGATTCGCACTATAAGGCTTTATCAGATGTTATCTAGAGCAAAGCTTTTCAGTATCTAACTCTATATACAACTAGCGGTCCCGGCAAATGTTGTTTTGCCATATAAAGTATTTGGCAAAACAACGTTCCGCGCTTTAATTTTAAACGTTAATAATATTATTTTATTGAAGTTACTAAATATAAGTATGTTACCATGGCAACGTCCATCGCTATCCCGTTGCGCAAACAATGGTCGCCGTCAGTTTCGAGTTGTACTTATTTACTATTATATTTTATTCAACAAATGCACTTATCAATATAAAAAGTAGCCAGTAGCCGATTCTCAAACCTACTACTGAATATGCATATAAAATTTGGTAAAAATCAGTGAAGCCGTTTCGGAGGAGTTCGCTGACTAACATTGTGACACGAGAATTTAATATTATCCTGTATATAATATAAAACTCTCGTGTCACAATGTTAGTTACCGTACTCCTACCGTGTAACAAAAACAAGTGATAATACTTTAGGGTGTGTACGTGTTCCCTGTGAAAATAACAGCGCTGAAAGACCAACAATTTTTTTCACTTTTGTATGGGCAAGGGCCCGAGCGTCACGAGTTTCCCCATAAAAAAGTGAAAAAAAAAATTTCGTCTTTCAGCGCTGCTACTTTCACAGTGAACTCTCTACAAGGAACACGTACACACCCTAAAGTATTAACACTTGTTTTTGTTACACCTGTATATATATATAAGAGATTAATAGCCTGTCTAGCCACATACTAGATAGGTTTTAATGAGGCTAGGTATAATTTTGTGCAGTTATTTTTTTATTTGCTGACTTACTCCTACTGTCAGTGTTACCACAGTGTTACATATAGACAGACCTAAAGGCAAGTAATTTCTTCTAGTCTAATGGCTTCTCTTCTTCATTAGATCATCATAAGTGGATTAAATATTTTTATTAATAATACCACCAGTTTTGAATAAATTAAGCACTAATGGTTCAAGTTGGAATGACACGCGACAACTGCAGACGACGTGTCGTTGCGACACTATTGGTTTCTATGTATTTCTATCAATAAGTGTCGCTGGCTTCGGAGGGTTTTTCTACTTTTACCTTTATTCTCAGCACAAACGACAACTTTTCAACATAGACACAATAAATCTTCGTAACACGTTGTAAGGCGGGGCGCGTTAACGGAAAGTTCAAAAACTTCAAATATTGAACATCCCGCAGCATCTGCGACGTTTAATTAAAATTTCCGCAACGACTGCATAGAATTAGAGTTTGTAGGTTATTGTAGAGCCCATGCTTTATGCTTTGCCGAATTACCGCAGCCTCATAGATAACCGACATGTTTAAATAAAAAAAAAAAAAAAAGTGTTGTAATTTATTTTGCCGAGTGAAGTAACCGAAGGGCGAAAGTAGAGTTTTATCAGGTAAGGAACTCGCAACACTAGAGGAGTTATATCTGCTACTTTTCTGCTTACTTATGAATGAAATGTCTGCCATAAAGGAAGCTCTAAAATACTTTTAAAGATAAGATATGTAGGGTAGTTTGAAATTCTTTCAGCGCTCCGATACTAGGTCACCTACATATTAAAGTAATAGTCTATGCTCTTCTATTAGAATATTTTATTCACGACCAAAACATAGGTTTTGTCGTGTCCCATTATGAAAATGTCTGACGTGACCCAAATCGCGCTATTAAGGTTTAAAAGTGGCTTTATGCAATAAATTTTAATGTTAGAATGCTGAATCTTGTTAGGTAAAACTCTTGTTTTTAAATAAAATTTTAGAGTAGGGAGTTTCGTCGTTAAAGCCAATTGTCATTTAAAATTAAACTCTTGAATTGTCTAGAGCCTCTACTGATGATGATGATGATGATGAATTATTATACCAGTTCACTCGAATGAATTGGAATAAAAACTATTCTTTGAATACATTAGGTACTGGCGTTTTATTTTGTGTTAAAGCATCACTTGAAATGAAAAATGCAGCAAAATTTAAGAAAAAAAATAACAAAAAAAAATCGGCCAAGTGCGAGTCGGACTCGCGCACGAAGGGTTCCGTACCGTTATAGAGCAAAAATAGGCCAAAAATTGCGTTTTTTGTATGGGAGCCCTCCTTAAATTATTATTTTATTTAAATATTATTCTTAATTATTAAAGTACACATGTAATTAAGGCTTTTGTGAAAATGTCAAGTGCCTACTTGTTGTCATCGTTGATACCGAGCAAAAAATGTTTGAAAAAATACGTTTGTTGCATACAACAAACGTATTTTTTCAAACGTGGGAGCCCCCCTTATTTTAAAAAGAAATCGACCAAGTGCGAGTTCAACTCGCGCACGAAGTGTTCCGTACCATAATAGAACAAAAACAGTAAAAATAGTGATTGATGTTATTTTGTAATTTTTTTAAATTTATGTTTTGAAACATTTTTTGCTCGGTATCAATGATGACAACAGATTGGCACCTGAAATGTTCACAAAATACTCAGCTGTATTTATGCTTTAATAATCTATATATATAAAAGAAAGTTGCGTTAGTTACACTACTTATAACTCAAGAAAGGATGAACCGATTTGGCTGAAAATTGGTGGAGAGGTAGCTTAGAACCAGGAATAGGACATAGGATACATTTTGTCCCGGAAAAATGTACGGTTACTGCATGGTATTCAATTAATTTTGATGAATTTTGGTATGGAGATACTTTGAGTCTCGGGAAAGGACAAGAGATACTTTTGGTCCCGGAAAAATGTACGGTTACTGCACAATATACTTTTATGATTTGCGCGTAAACTATTCAATCGATTTTGATGAAATTTGGTATGGAGATACTTTGAGTCTCGGGAAAGGACAAGGGATACTTTTTATCCCGAAAAATGTACGGTTCCCGCACAATAAACTTTTATGATTTTTCGCCTAAAGGCTAAACTATTCAGATTATTTTTATGAAATTTGGCATGGAGATACTTTGAGTCTCGGGAAAGGAATAGGGATACTTTTTGTCCCGGAAAATGTACGGCTGTGTTCCTGCATAATAAACTTTTATGGTTTTCGCTTAAACTATTTAATCTATTTTGATGAAATTTGGCATGGATATACAAATTTTAATATATTGTTTTCTTAATTATACCAATTCAAATAAAATAGTCATCGTTAAGACAGGACAACGTCTGTCGGGTCAGCTAGTTAATAATAAAATTTAAATAAAATTAACAATTAAGGAGGGCCTTAAATCACGTTTGTTGTATGGGAGCCCCTCCTTAAATATTCAATTTATTTTGTTTTAAGTATTTGTTGTTATAGCGGCAACGGAAATGCATAATCTGTGAACATTTCAACTCTCTAGCTATTACCATTCTTGAGTTACAGCCTGGTGACAGACAGACGGACAGACGAAAAAAAAACTGCATAATAATATATTATCGTTTCGCAGTTACGATACCTTGAATACACGACACTTCAAACTTAACTATAAGTTATAAGACTTATAAGTATAACACTCCCCTTATTCGCTGGAAATATTATGTGGGCTATTAGATTGTTGTATTAGCTAAATTGGACGTACATAAAAATACTTAAAAACCTAAGACCTTTTTTTAAAGGGTAAAAATGTTATGATTAAAAACGCTGATGATAATATTGTTTGTGTAAATTATCTTTTTCCTTTCAGGTAAGATCGGCTCGAGGGACGGCCCAAATAGTTCCAGGCCCCAGCCCTTTGTATTAAATATCAAAGTTGGTCAAAGTTTGTGTAGCACGTGAAACCAATGGCTTGGCTGGCAATCAAAGAGTTGTGTAGCGGTTACTGCGAGCGTGGTATGTGCTTTATATTTTAGTTGAGAGTGTAGCCACAATTTATGGTTTGATTTTTGGACGTATAATGTTTTGGTTATGGTTTAAATTAAGATAGATATATATGTTTTCTAAGTTTATTGCTCTACTACATTTTTCTTGCTTTCTATAATCGCAATATTTACGGTTTAATATAATTTAATATCTAAGGTTCTTTTCCAGGCTAAAAGTGTATTCATACCTTTCATAAAAATCGATAAAGCGGCTTAAGCGTGTAGAGCCATCATCAGACCCACTCCGTCTTAAAAAATATCGAATTCTAATTTTAAATATCAAAAAATGTAAGGGCCTGGTTTAACCACTTCCTGATAAGTGCCGGATAGGCTATCCACAACCTATCTGATAGATGGAGTATGGCGAATCTGTCAAATAAGTTGTGGATAGCTTCTCCGGCACTTATCAGGAAGTGGTGATACAGGCCCTTGAATATACCTCCATCTACAGAGACTGGAGAAGTTAAAACAATGTCCCGTTATTTGTTTGTCTCAGTCAGAATTGTTTTCCGAACAAGTATTAAAAGTTTGCGTTTGTTCGGCCCCATTAGCTCCAAGTTAATTCTACCCACGACTTGATTGTGTTTGACGCTCACCTTCGTCAAACTATTTACTTTTTTGGCCCTTATTTTGACCTTATAATTTTGAAGTGAAACTTCTTTAGCCGGCCCCTAGACGATCAATTATTGTAATGTCAATATCACGCTTCTATTTTATTGAACAGTTTATTTGACAATTAGATTGAAGGCGCGCGACGTTCAATATCAACCCTAGACGGTCAATAATATTAAGCAATAAATCTATTAATATATTATATTCTGTGGCAATAGGTGATATTGCGCCATAATATTGCTAGTCTAGAGTCCCTTCAAAAGTGAAATTTCAGGGTCGTGTCATGACATGTTGACGTGTCATGACATGATGACGTGTCTTGACATGTTGACGTGTCATGAAAAAAAGATGTAAGCTATGTGGAAGTTTTCACTTCTGATAAGTGTACACACTACACAGGCTCTTTTTTGTCGCTTTTGTAAAATTGTGCCAAGGAATTTAAATTCTTCATCTAGTTTAATCCATCACTCTTTAGAACTTCTGTGATCTTATCTTAACCTATTTTAATTATTACTTAACACACATAATATTATGTTACTATCACAGACTAAACTCTACAGTCATGTAGGATCCATACTAATATTATAAATGCGAAAGTGTGTCTGTCTGTCTGTCTGTCTATCTGTCTGTCTGTCTGTCTATCTGTCTGTCTGTCTGTCACCTCTTCACGCCCAAACCGCTGAACCGATTTTGCTAAAATTTGGTATGGAGATACTTTGAGTCCCGGGAAAGGACATAGGATACTTTTCATCCCGAAAAAGTGTACGGTTCGTTACGAATTTGTTGCGGGCGTCACCTAGTATAGAAAAGCCTTATTTATAGTGTCAAAAACAAGAGCAGCAAGTCATCCATAATTCATGGTGTAAATATACAGACGATTTCACATTACACATTATGACAGAGCAGCTATAACTCACGAAGATATGACAGGCTGAATATGTATTTTAAAGGAATATTTTTACAGAGGGGAGGTCACACTAGGTGTTGTACGTGACTTCGTTTGCAAAGAAGTTAAACTTAACTATCAATGATTGTAATATTTCTTCGACCTCTTCACGTTGGCCATAGGCGATTCCGAATGTGTAGATGTATATTCCGAATGTATATGCAATTCGTCAATGGTTGAGTGCCTATACGTCTAACAAAATTGTGGTAACAATAAAATTAATCATTAGAAACTCTGATTTCAATTTTTTGCCTAAAAGTCTTTATGCAAGTAGATCTCAATATACACAAAATAGCTGATGTAGTTAATTTTCATTCAATGTTTCTTTCAATGTCAAAATCACTTACAAGTTACAGTGACCTATAAAAGACAAATACCACACTCTAAACTAATTGTCACTTAGTTTTGTACGTACTGTACTGCTACATACTGTATTGTGGTTCCAGCGTTCAGCATTCGCTATACTTTTGAACATCTGAAACTTAAACGAAAAATAATGGCTTCGGTCCTCATAAATCAACATTGAAGTCCATTGTTTTGAACAAATATAATTTATCTAGCAAGTTCGTGTATCAATCACGGGCCACGGCTCGGCAGCTGACGGCTAAGCGCGTTCCGATGAGGCTCGAGCTATTTGATGTTAGATTTGTTCTAAATGCGCTATGAAGTTATGAAGTTAAAAGAGATTAACAGACTTAAAAGGATGTTAATGCAAATGGATTGAGGGTCGGGGATCTCTCGCTCCCGAGCATGGTGACGACGAGAGCGACGAGGCCTGGCAGGCGGCGGTCTCTTTCTGCGAATTTGTTATATCGCAGAAAGAGGCCACGGAGCGGGACAGAGAGAACGATCCCACCTCTCTGCTGCTCCGCCGGCGTAGGACGGGAGTGCGGAGGCGTCGCTATGCGAACCTCCTAACCCTCGTCTAACGCGGGGCTCCGGGTGAGGATGGGAACCTCCCCGGCTTAGCCAGCCCCGGCGCCGAGGGGAACGCTTTAGTTTGCCTAAGCGTTCCCTTACCTTTGGTGAAAGTCTGGTCCTAGGTAGACCGGCCGGTCGTGGAGGGAGTCCCGTGTTTGTTAGATCCGGGATATCCCTCCTTATACGGCTGAAGGCGAACCGCAGGTGGTTTTAGTGAGTAGGAGTCTCACATACCCCCGGGGTACCCAACCCGGGGCACCCATGATGGTGCGACATAAAAAAAATGGATTGAGGGTGATTGTCATGTACTTAATTGTTATGTTACTGTCAATGTGTCAGTTCCGAAATTTATTCCAGTATACTCGGCAGTGCTCGTGACTTATTTAATTTGAGGCCATATTGTCCTGGTGTGCCAATTCTGTGACAAATGTGGTGTATTATAATGACATCTAAACAAAGGCATATTATAAGTCAATGCACTGGCATATATTATAACGAAACAAATCAAGGCGTCGATTCTAGACGTCATGAGCCTGTATACTGGCTTAAATTTCGGGGCTTACACTAACTTAACTTACCTTAATAAAAATGATATCAGCGATAATTCAGACCACGCCACACGCATATTAAATATTGATACATTAATAATAATAATATCTATGGACGCATAACACCACGTCTTAGTACCTAAAGTTCTTGTGTTACAGGTACCAGACAACGGAAATATGTATATTTAATACTTTTATAGTTTACATATATTTAAGATTTTGATTATATAATCTTAATCACACATATTTAATACACATCCAGACCCGGGAACATTGAAAACTTTTAGTTCCGTCGGCTGGATTTGAACCCGCGACCCCCGGCTTGAGCTACCAACGCGCTCACTGCTGAGCCACAGAGGTCGTCAATAATTGATGATATTGTCATGGGGCATGGGCGCGAATATTTCGCTCAAACGACTTTTTATAAGATGTAGTTACATCCCCTTTCAAAAAAACCTTCATTCAAACCGTAATTACGGACTGAAACACATGAAAAGCTACACAATGACATACGCGGGAACACAAGAAATCAATACGGGTTTTACCCTTATCCAATAATGAGGATATGTGACAACAAAAATCCAATAACAGCGGGCTGCTTGCTTTACTTTCGTCAATCACCGCAAATGGGTCGCACTTGTGAAGTATTTCATTAGAAATTGTGTCAACATCATCATCATGGCCTCCTCAAACTCCAACTTATACAGGGTGTAACAAAACTAAGTGATAATACTTTAGGGTGTGTAAGTATACCCCTATCTAATATATATAAATCTCCTGTCACGATGTTTGTCCGCGATGGATTCCTAAACTACTTAACCCATTTTAATGTTTTTTTTTAAATGTGTGCTTTTTCCAACTTGAGAGATAGGATAGCTTAGATCTTTAATTATAGTCGCAATTTTATTTTATTGCAAATTATTTGTCTATAAAGAGCGACCATTGTTTATGCGACGCGGGTCACGGGATAGCGATGGACGTTGCCATGGTGACATATATTTTATTTAGTCACTAATTCAATAAAATAATACGGGCGATATACTTTATACTCGTAAAATATGGCAAAGAAACGTTTGCCGGGACAGCTAGTATTATTATAGAATTTACTGTAAAATTACCAGCGCTGTAAGAGTAACTTCTTTTTAACATCTTTGCATGGAAAAAATCATGACACACGGGGCTTGCCCAATGCCCATACGCGCTTGCTCTTACAAACCACAAAATAAATTTTGCTCTTTCAGCGCCGCTACTTTCACAGTGAACTCTATAAACACCATAAATTTTAGGGCCTAAAGTATTATATCTTAGTTTTTTGTGGTTTTGTTACACCTTGTATGTAACATGCTCCTCATGGCAGAAATCGTTACTCAAACGCGCATTTTACTTCACATTTCATTTGTTACTTGTGGTTAAGTAAACGTTTTGCTGCAAAAAATTGTTATGCTATTGGACATTTAAACTTTTACACAGAAACATCAATTTTTTTGTGTAACCAAGTTCAATTTATAATTACGCCCAGTCTCAGTGTGACCTGACCCCAGGCTTTATTATTTTCTTGAGAGTTAATCATTACAATTTGCCTCTATAAACGGCAGCCGGTCGTCGCAAAATAAAACAGACTATAAAAAAGCTTAGCGCGCGATAAAAACATGATAAGCGGCGATGGAAAATCGAGTGCATTTTCCTCCGACCGCAAGGAAAAGGAAAATATATGAAGATGAAGAGCACCTCGGCTGTTGACTGAACAAAATGGGTATATCGGAGATATTGCACTTTTGCATTTTCATTCGTCTCAATCTAGAATATTTTAGATTTCGCAGACATTTTATTAAGCTGTAATCATGAAGTCGTAGGAGTGGCACATATTTTAATAGCTTTGTCCGCATTGTGCCTTTTTCTGTTCATCAAGGGCATGCCAAACATCAAACGTGAGGCATGCCCGTAACGCGCGTTGAAATTGTAGCGCGCGCTATGACACTTTTCTTTCAACGCGGGTGGATTTTGACGCGCGTCACGGGCATGCCACACCTTCTCTGTTGACAGCGCTATAAGGCATGCCCTTGTTGAATAGAAAAAAGGCACAATGTGGACAAAGCTAATAGCTATGTCCACACTAGGCGCTTTCCGTCTTAAATTTTCGTCATCTTCTTACATTCAAGTTTCGTTTTGGCGATTTTAATAATTGAATGCGTCAACGAACGCAACGCCAACATTGTCATTTTTGAAGTTTTAGATGCGGTCAGAGGGCATGCGTCGCAGGCATGCCTCACGTTCGCTGCGCTATAATGCATGCCCTTGACGAACATAAAAAGGCACAGAGTTGGACAAAGCTAATAGACTGCTTGCTTCTATAATCTATAGTATTGACCTAAAGCAATTTTAGCTTTATCACAGAATATATATTAGTTGTACCAAGCTCTATGCTCATTTTTCATGTAGTGGTAGCTTGGATTTTGTACAAAACCATGACTTAAGTCAAGTCTTAACTTAAGTCAAACCAAGTAGCTATAGCCGAAAGCATTCTTTTCCGTAAATCTACATTTATATCAAATATTACGACAGTATATATTATAAGTCTATGGTTTTCGGGCTCCCGCACATAACTGCGAATTCGCATCGCAATGTCATTTTTGGAGTTTTGTCGCAGATTTTTGCGATGTGAATTCGCAGTTTTGCGTGAGAGGCCTTCCACGCGCAAGAGACAGCTTAAATTAATGATCGAAGTGATATCCGAGGTATGAGAATCGGACCCCAGAGTTTTTTATTTTACTAGATAATGCCCGCAACACCATTGTGCCAAAATTAGTTACTAATATTAGTTTGTCGCGCGGGAACCGTACATCTTTTTGAGATAGAAAGTACCTATCCTATGTCCTTTCCGGGGACTCGAGTGTCTCCATACCCAGCAAAATCGGTTCAGTGGTTTGGTCGTGTTACAGACAGATACACTTTCGCATTTATAATATTAGTATGGATACGGTTCCTACTTCAGGTACCAGGAACACAGAAGTATGAAAAGGTTTGTTAGCCGCTTTGAAAGCTAATAGAGCCTCAGGCGACTTGGCTAGCGTCACGATTTATTCCTGTTTAAACGAAACGGGAGTTTGGCCCAGCTAGGTTATAGATACTGGTGAAAATGTTTAGGTACATTTTAGTCTCAATTTGACCAAGACCTGATATGGCTGTAAATAAGCCTTCTCATTGATTAGTACGGAAAACGGGAGAGGTAAAATATGAAATCGACATTTCATATTCATTCAATGTTCATACACAGCATTTTATTCACAACAGACGTTAGTTTAACCCATCAAGCCCCTTAAGCTCACCGGTGAGCGAGATACAATAGAACAACAATAGATTTACAAGAATCCACGATCGAAGGATTAATTCATAATGAATTTTGACATGGATAGTTTTTATCGCAAAGGACACAGAGTATATAATATATAAGTTTTAGTTTAACCGCCAAAATGTACGATTTTCTGCGATTAATAAATTTCGACGCAATACGAGTTGCGGTTTACATCTAGCTTAAAAAAACCGGCCAAGTGCGTGTCGGGCCACGTGCAATATAGGGTTCCGTAATACCGCTAGCTTTTTTTTTAATTTTTGTGTGGTCAATTAATGTACATTTATAGCGTGTTTTACACTACTAATAGCATCATCTAAGTTACTTTCAAGGGAATTTGAACGAAAAGTTGCTTTTTACTTCGCCGAATACATTTTTTTTAGTTGATCGACTTTTACTCAATAACTTATGAAGTCTTCTTAGCCGTGATAGTTTTCCTTTTAAATTCAGCATATTTCCTACTCCCGTAAATTTTTTCACATTTCCAGAAGCAACCGTTGAGCTGGTAGAAGGGGGCACACTGGACTCTAAAAAAATTTTCATCCCCGCTTGATGTGTATGGAAGGTACCTACCATAAAAAAAAAACATTTTTTTAAGATTTTATGTACCTTGCCATTATTAATATTATGTGCATTCATGCCAAATTACAGCTTTGTAGGTCAAATAGTCTCTGAGCAAAACCGCGGACAGACAGACAGACGGACTGACAGACCGAAACTATAAGGGTTCCTTGTTGACTACGGAACCCTAAAAAGCGAATCTAAAAGTGTAGAGAAAAAAAAAACTCGTTTACTTTTATAGAGAATATTTCTCGCATCCAGTTAAAGTGTTCCTGACAACATTTTTCTTGTGCCAGTTTTGTGCTAAAAAATGAAAAATCCGATCGACAAATCCGAGTTCTTTCATCTTGTTCCTTAATTGGGACATCGGCAGGTGAAGTTTTCGTGTTTTGTTGCTAATACCCTGTGGTCGAGATTCGGGTTAATCTCATTCGTTATGTTTTTAGGATAAAAAGGTTTGATATTTTTGATGGTTGTAGTTTGTAATTTGTTTGTCTAAATACATCTTCGTAGACGTGTTAAGCTTTGTCCACACTGTGCCTTTTTTTGTTATAGCGCAGTCAACAGCGAACGTGAGGCATGCCCGCGACGCATGCCCTCTGACCGTATCCAAAACATTCGCTTTCTTCTTTAATGACAATGTTGGTGTTGCATTCAATTACTGAATGCGCCAATAAGAAAGTTGAATGAAAGAAGATGACGAAATTGAAGACGAAAGTGCACAGTGTAGACATAGCTTTAGACATTGACGGTACGTCCAGCCACAATCCAGCTATCCATTTATTTATTTATTTATTTATTCACCAACAGAATTATTACATTTAATAAAATACAAAATGAGTACAACAGAGTTTTTTTTTATGGATGAAATGTGTTCCAATGAAAGGTGAAATACCTTTTGACATAATTTTTGACATAATACCTCGTTTAACGAATGAATGAAATGATTGAGCAGTCCGTTTTCGATATCATTTCTATAATAATAATTAGTATAAAGAATGGTGCTTGAAAAAAAAATCCTAAGCAGGCTTATATTTTACGTGTTTATACGAAAATATCCGAACATTATTCACATAGAATGAAGTAATGAAATCCAGTGGCGATATTATTAGAAAATTCCAAAGTTTACGATAATATTACAATAAAGCTTCGACTATATTCGAAGTTCTTATGGAGGGTGATATAAAAACGCATAATTTCTGGTAACGCTCTAAGCCTCTATGTGATAAATGTATTTGTCATATTATTTATTAAACTCAGAAATATTTGATGATCAGCGATGACGTTGATGTTTGTACTAAATGCTCTTAACTTAACCCTTTGATGGTAACGCAAAAATATTATCACGCTATCAGTCACAACTCACCATGTGTCAATCTGACCAAAAATCTAATTTGTCATCAACGCGTCTTTTTGACATACGTTTTTGGACTTACATTCTGCTGTATACTAATTTATTTGAAGACCCTAAGAAAAGGGGAAAGATTTCTCACAAAACAATAATGAATAAAATGGGTACCCCCGTGGCCCAGGGCCCCGTATAATTTATACGGCGGTAGCTACGCCTCTGACTTTCAGTCCGAAAAAGTTTCAGTAAATTGCATTTCGTCTTTCATTCTCTGCACTATCCGCATTCTAACATGACACATGGGACATATGCGAATGAAACCACGTTTTTACAGAATAAATGCAAACGCGAGTCCGTAGCAGCTATTTTCAGGATCCCATTAAAATTTCACACTGGGTTGTACCTAATTTTTAAGAGCTTGTGGTGACATTTTTATGTACACCTAACTCCTGCATTATATATTTGCGACACTTTTATAGAACTGTTTGTAATACAAAACAGTTTTTGATTGTCATGTTTTAAGTTTATTCTAATTTACTCATACAAATAACACAAAATCCTGAACCAAATCGAAGATTGTGCTTTGATTTCAGTCTAAATCGCCTTATTTTTCTCGTCTAAATACTGTAGCTTCGTGTTATATTTTCTAAGATATGCGCCGTTTAGTACTTTGTTGTGTTTAAATATAGCAAGTTAGGTCAGGCGGTAAGGGTAACAATAGTCGCTGCAGGGTTAAGATCTTGCGTTACTGCTACATCATAGGTCTTATAATATAGGGCATAGTTTACAGTTTACGTAGTTTTATATTGCACATTGATGTTAAATCTATAATATAATAAATATTCCTCGTTTTACATGTCTTCTCCATGTCATTTGCTAGCTAGTAGCTACTACCTACATGTTTTTTGTCTGCTATAGTCTTTGGGAGTGTGCAAGTATTTTTATTTTATTTATTTAGGAAAACAAACAGTACAAAATTATATATAAAATTTCTAGGAATATAACAATAGACCATTTACATGTTTTCACTTATAAGATTCTAAGAAAAACAAAAGCTTTTGAAAAATGACACAAGAAAACGATAACATTTAAAATAATTAATAAGCCGGAAAAGAAAAACAATCACAAAGTCTGCATTTACAATACAATATTAAGTTATTAATACTATGAGATAGCTTGGGCATCCAAGGTAAACCATTGCTTGGAAAGTTTTTGTTTAATACTATTTGGTTTGTCACTGAATAGGTCAATATCTAATATTTCACTGAAAGTGTTAAGTTGTTTAGAAGTTCTGATAAAGAAAGAATTACTTTTGTAATTTGTTGAAAAAACAGGAATATGGAGGTAATGATTACTTAAGTTTTCGCGAGTATCACTCATGATATTATAAGTTTAAACACTTACGGATAGTGTCGTTATTGATTTTCAAAATAGTATTTCAATACTATTTTGAAAATCAATAACGACACTAAACAATCGTGAAATAGCTAAATATAATTATTGCAAAAACAACCAGATTTTAAAATTTAACAAACTTAACAGCAAAAGAACCATAAACAATTCAACCATAGACAAGACCGTCTCTCGCACAGTTGTCAATCTGTCAAAACAAACTTTTGACATACATACAATAGAATTATTCACTTTGCTCTTACTTCGAGTGCCGTCAACAAGCGTTTTTTCTTCTTTTAGTTTTTCTAAGTGTTTTTCAGAATTTCGGGAGGTTTTTTATTCGCCGGTTGATTTATCTTACTAATATTTTGTGTTGTGTACTAAAATTTGTGTTTGTGAGGTAGTAAGTATTTAGTTTTTATTCATTGTTTGTTTTTTAGGTTAGGTTGTTTTTTTAGAGATGGATCTGGACACAGATCCCCCTGACCCTGGTGGAGGGAATAGAAAAAGGCCGAATAAGGACATTCCTGAGCCGGCAGCTAAAAAAGTTAGTAGCAATGCCCACTCAGTACCGTCTATTCAACTTCACTATGTGAACCCTGAATTCGCAAATAAAAAATTATACGGTTCCGACGATGCTGCGCCGTATATTGTACACGTGTCTAAACCAGAGACAGATTCTATCCTTAGTCCAATCTTATTTGGTCAATTTTTATTCAAAAATAATGTACATAGTGTAAAAATGGACAGAATCAAAAGGATCGGTCGTAATAAAGTCTCTATTGAATTTAAAACACCACAAGACGCTAACTCTTTTATCGACTTGCCTGCAGTTGTAAGTGCTGGATATACTGTAGTGATACCCTCATACAGTGTATCCCGCATGGGCATTGTCCGCAATGTCCCTGTAGATTGGTCGATGGAAGAGCTTGTAGAAAACCTACAAGTTCCAGTTGGTTATGGTAAGGTAGTGAAAGCGCGTAGGATGAGTCGCAGAACCTTGAATGAGCAAAATTCATCCATTTGGTTACCTACCCAATCAGTGGTTATAACGGTCACTGGTCAAAAATTACCATCGCATGTTTATTGTTTTTATAATTCTCTGCCAGTAGAAATATACAAATTACCTACTATACAATGCAATAACTGCTGTCGTTTTGGCCATGTAAAAGCACAATGTAGGTCCTCACCCCGATGCTACAAATGCTCACAAAAGCACGAGGGAACAACTTGTACAGCAACAACTTTTACTTGTCTGCACTGTGGTGGTCCGCATGCAGCCAATGATGTCTCCTGTCCGGAGTATTCTAGACAGCGGGAGATTAAATTGGTCATGAGCCAGGAAAGTATCCCTTACTCGGAGGCATCAGCCAGATTCCCCCATGTAAGGCGATCCTTTGCTGATTCAGCTAGGACTTCTTCCTCTGCTTTTGCTAGTATTTCAAGACAAACTGACCGACAGACTAAATCTCCAACAACCACATCCTACAGGAAAACTGTATTCATCCCTCGTCGTCCCATTCCGCCTAGGTCGCCTGGCTATGACCATCAGGCCCATAGAAACCTTATTGAGGAGCCAGTTTCCCAGGCCCCCAATGGGTGTGCATATCCTATCCCTTCTGAAATTCCCACTATTTCCCCAAATGACAACCTTCTCGACAACTTGACCCTGTTCATGATTGACCTCATTTCGAGGTTCAGCGACTCATTGCCAAACAAAACTCTGGCTAACCTGACCCAGCTAGCAAATTTACTCCCTAAAGATGGCTTACACTGTGATACAGTGGAACGGCCGCAGCATAAGGAATAAAAAACATGAAATCCTCTGGCTAATAAATTCTCATAAGCCATCAATATTTGCCGTCCAGGAAACGTGGTTGGTGCCTGGTTCTCGTTTCCGGGTTCCAGGTTATGCATGCTTCCGGGACGACAGATCTGATGGTAGAGCTGGAGCAGCCATTTTTGTCTCCAGCCATTGTACATACTCTGTATATACACTTCCTGTACATAGTAGTAATTTTAATATTGTAGCTGTCCGTGTTTTAGATATTGTTTTTATGTCTGTTTACATCCCCCATCCCAATCCTTCCGTATTTTCCGAACTTTCTTCCGTTTTAACCTCTATTCCTTCCCCCTTGGTTGTGTTGGGTGATTTTAACACCCATCATACATCTTGGGGTTCCCATTCCAATGACACATATTCCTCTGTCCTGATTGATCTTATTGATCACCATAACCTAGTTATCCTTAATGACGGAACTCCTACTCGTCGGGTTTCTCCATTGCAGAACCCGAGGAGTGTGGTTGATCTGTCATTATGCTCCCCATCCCTTTCTCCTTCATGTTCCTGGACAGTCCTTCCTAACTCTTGTGGTAGCGATCATTTTTCCATTATATTATCAATAACAAACAGACAGACTAGACAAACAGCAACATCCCCTTCTCCCCGGTATAAGTTTAAAACAAATAATGTAGATTGGACTCGCTTTGCTGAAGTCACTGATTCAGAAATCGCCAACATTAATGAGAGTGACACATTATCACTCTATCATCATTTTAAAAATGTTATTTTAATGGCTGCGGATAGGACCATTCCGCGTAAATCTACAGGAGCTAATAGAACTCTTTCTCCTCCATGGTGGGACTCAGAGTGTACAGCAGCCTGCAAACGTCGCAAGGAAGCAGAGAAATTGTTTTCGAGATCAATGACACTTGAAAACTACTTAAATTACCAAAAAGTAGCAGCTGAAGTGCGACGTTTACTTTCTGAGAAAAAGAGGAATGGTTGGCGCCAGTTCTGTTTAAGTCTTTCTCCTTTTTCCCGTCCCTCGGTGGTATGGAAAAATATTAGAAGATTCCGTGGTTCATTGGAAAGCAATTACCAACAGTCTAATGACCCAACTGAGTGGATAGATGCATTTGCACAAAAACTGGCACCTCCGTCAGCTCCATCTTTTGACGAATGTCAGTTTTATGTATCTTCCCATTCATCAACCAATGATTTGGACAGTCCATTTACTCGGGAGGAGTTTCAATTGGTTTTAAATTCATTAAAGGATACCAGTCCAGGCAGTGATGGAATACCTTACTCCTTTATACGTAACAGTGGTCCTACTACTCAAGAGGTGTGTCTGAACATCCTAAACCGTATTTTCCAATCTGAGATTCCCCCTGAGGAATGGAGGACACAAATAATCATCCCTATTCTCAAACCTGGAAAACTAAGTAATGAACCATCTAGCTACAGACCCATCGCTCTATCGTTAACGTTGACAAAAATTTTGGAGCATTTAATTAAAAACAGGTTAGAATGGTTGATGGAAAGCAAGGGTATTTTATCTAAAACACAGTTCGGTTTTCGAAAAGGCTATAGCACAATGGACAGTCTTGGTAACTTTGTGACTGATGTACGCATAGCCTTTTCGAAAAAAGAACATGTTGTGGCAATGTTCCTTGACATATCATCCGCTTACGACAATGTTCGTCTTCCGATACTCAGGCAGAAATTGCTTAATCTGAGTGTGTCGTTGAAGATGACGAATTTTATATGTAATCTCCTATCCGGTCGTTCAGTTGTAGTTTCCACTCCAAATTCTACCCTCCCTCCCCGTATAACGTATATGGGTCTCCCCCAAGGATCTCCCCTCAGTCCCCTCCTTTATGGTTTATATACCCATGATCTAGATTTATCCGTATTAAGTTTTTGTGAGATCCTTCAGTTTGTGGATGATTTGACAATTTACATTGCTTTGAAGGATATTACCGAATGCGCTAGGCGGCTTAACTCTGCCATCCGATACCTTACAGAGTGGATGGATAGACATGGTCTAAGTATCTCGGTTCCCAAAAGCTCTGTAGTTGTATTTTCTCGGTCCAAAATTACACCTCATGTCGATATCCAAATTCATCAGCAAGTTTTCCCAGTTAGGGATAAAGTGAAATTTTTAGGTGTCTATCTAGATTCAAGACTGACTGGCGCCTATCAGGTAGCTCATGTTTCGCAGAAATGTGAAAAATATATTAATGTTTTGCGGTGTCTCAGTGGTGTATGGTGGGGCGCTCACCCATCTACCCAGAAACTCCTATATAATGCTCTTATCCGCAGCCACATTGATTATGGATCCTTCTTACTGGAACCATGTAATAAAACCCCGTTAAAGGAACTAGATAAAATTCAAGCCAAGTCCTTGAGAATTGTAGTGGGAGCAATGAAATCAACACCAATCAACGCCCTTCAAGTTGAATGTGTTGATCCTCCACTCCATATTAGACGGCAATATCTGGCAGACAGGTTCCTTTTTAAAGCATTTCAAAATTCTTCTAACCCCCTTTTAGGCAAATTACACACCCTAAATCAATTGACCTCTTCATCCAGTTATTGGCTAAATAAAGATCCCCCCTGTCTCTTGATCAGTTACCGTAAGATTACCCAAATCCCTTGTCCAATTTTCCAGTGCAGACTCAATCCTCTCTATTCCATTCCATACCATGCATTAATAATATCTCCAGACATTATCCTTAACCTTCCCATAGACAAAGGTTCCCCACTAGCTAACACTCAATTCAAAGAAATTATTGATTCACATTTTAGGGATTGGCTGCTTATTTTTACAGATGCCTCTAAGCTTTCAGCGGATGGTTGTGTTGGAGTAGCTGTCTGGATTCCGAGAGTAAATGTGATCTTGAACTTTAAACTACCACCCACCACCTCGGTTTTCACAGGTGAGGCACTTGGCATCTATGAGGCACTTTCGTTTATCGAATCTCATGGCCTGAACAGATCGCTTATACTTTCGGACTCCAGAAGCGTATTAGAGGGTATTTCAGCCAATCAGTTCCGCTCTAAGTCCAAGTTCCCATTGATCTTGAAAATAAGACAGTTACTCCTTAGGTGTCGTGTTCAAAATATACAGGTTACATTGGCATGGATACCTGGTCATAGTGGAATTATTGGCAATGAGAGTGTGGACGTTTATGCTAAAGCCGCCATAACATCTGGTGGACTCAGTCATTACCAACTCTATTGTCATGACTTAATTCCAGCAGGTAAATTTCAGCTTTCTAGCAAATGGAATTCAGAATGGGCCAGCTCAAGTACCACCAAAGGTAAACACTATTTTGATATTCAAGGTAGTGTACCTGTTAGACCCTGGTTTTTAAAATACTTACAATGTAGCAAACCAATTTGCTCGACAATTTGTCGTCTTAGACTTGGGCATTGCTGTTCGCCAGTTTTTCTTGCCAAAATTCGGATTAGGGATAATTCTCTTTGTGAGTGTGGTTTAGATGAGGGTACCTTAGATCACATCTTCTTTTGCTGTCCTAGAAACCAACCATCCCTATATGACTGTCTTCCCAATTACATCCCTCTTCCTATCAATTTTAAATCGGTCTTAAGCTATGTAAATACCCCTTTTATCGAGATTTTGTGTACATATATACGTGTTAACAATATTAGATTGTGATGTCTTTACTAACACTTGTTTTTGTTTTAGGTGAATCAACTTGTAAATATATATTATTATAATTATTATACATAGTAACCATACCCTTGTTGCTTCACCAGACCTACATTAAATAGAGCAAAGTCTATCCAATACACTCTGACATTGGCAACTCACTGAGGCCGCCATAATTAAAGAAGAAGAATAGAATTATTGGAAAAGGGCTTGAATTTTGCAATAACACCGCAAAAAATACTGTTTGAAGAAATTATTGCAGCGTTGAGGATTGTTTATTAAGCAATAATATAAGCAAGGAGGATTCGGAGCCCATACGACAAGATATATCGTCTTTCTTACGACGTGCCCAAAACAAATCTTTCCCGGGAACAAATGAGTGCATTGAAAAACTTACGCTCCAGATCGGATATTACTATTCTCCGCGCAGACAAAGGTAATGCCACGGTGATTATGGATACAATAGATTATAGTGGAAAAAATACAACATCTTTTATCGGACGAGAACACGTACAAAAAAGTCAAAACAGACCCCACCAACAAGGTTTTGAAGACAACTCAAAGCCTTATAAAGAAGTACTCCGACTCACTGAATCTGGATCCCAAATTCTTGTTGCCTTCATGCCCTAAACCTCCAAAGTTGTATGGTTTGCCAAAGATACACAAAGCCAATGCGCCTCTTCGACCAATTGTAAGCCAAATTGACTCACCAACCTACAAATTGGCTCAGCTGGTGGCTAATATACTCTCGCCTCTACGCGGACAGACCAAGGCCCATGTAAAGGATTCCTACCACTTTGTCGATGAGATTAAACATCTACGCCTCAGAGACAATGAACAACTGGTCAGTTTTGATATACAGTCCCTGTTCACTTGCCTACCAATACAGAAGTGTATCGAAATTGTTACAAGAAGGCTGAGAGAGAATGACTTACCGGTTGAATATGCGGACTTGTTAGAACACTGCCTTACATCTGGCTATATGTTGTGGAATTATGACTTTTACATGCAAGTAGATGGTGTTGCGATGGGCTCACCTGTTTCACCTGTGGTGGCTGATATTTTTATGGAGGACTTCGAGAAGTTAGCCCTTGAGTCCTCACCTGTACAACCCACCTTCTACAAGCGGTATGTAGATGATACTTTCACAATATTACCATCAGACAAAGTATCCATATTCCTTGAACACCTGAACAGCCTCAACTCCAAAATACAGTTCACAATGGAGTTGGAGAGAGATAATTCCTTAGCTTTCTTGGATGTATTAGTAATAAGGAATCCTGATGGCACATTAGGTCATACGGTGTATCGCAAACCTACACACACGAACAGATGTTCGTGTGTGTAGGTTTGCGATACACCGTATCATATTTAAATGGTGATTCCCATCATCACCCAGCACAGTTAAGTACTGTTGGAAAATCTTTATTTCAAAGAGCGCGAGGAATCTGCGATGAACAGCATGTGGATACCGAGCTTCATCATGTTGCACAAGTTTTACGCGACAATAAGCTTCGGGTGCCACGCAAACAGAGCAGCAACCGAGTGAAGCCGGCTACACTTGAAAGATTACCTGCAGTGTTACCATTTATAAAGGGAGTCACTGATAAAGTGAGCTACATTCTAAGGAAAGCTTCAATAAAAACATACTTTAAGCCGCCCAAAAAGATCAGCCAATGTTTACCATCAGTGAAATGCAACTTACCCCTTCAAGATGCAGGAATCTACAAACTCGACTGTGATTGTGGCCTCTCTTATATAGGGCAAACCAAAAAGTCCATCAAAACCTGGATCAAGGAACACATTGCAGATGTCAAACACCGTAGAAACACCAAGTCCGCGATTTGTGAACACACACTGGATCAACCTTGCCATTACATAAGATTTGATAAGCCACAAGTACTGCCAAAAGAAGCACGATACCGCCCAAGAATAATACGCGAGGCCATAGAAATTTAAAAAACACCCTAATTTTAACCGTGAAGATGGTTGGGTGCTGCCATCTAGTTGGGATCCAGTAATAAACAAACTCAAGCACAAATCCATGACACCTCGGCTTCAAGACACTGTGAGTTCGTTCTACGTAGATCGGAACGCAAACAAAAATTGATGAGTCGTCGGGTAGTTGGATAACTTCAAGAAATTGGACACCTGTCACCTCAGTCCGCCCGTGACCACGGCCGCTGCAAAGTAGCCGAAACGTCGGGATTAATAAAAGTGCTCCGCGACAAAACCCGTAAGTGTTTAAACTTATAATATGGAGGTACTTATGCTTTCTATATGTTCTGGAAGGTACATGTATAAGTATTTTAGATAATAGAGAAGAAGAATCTACATTGTTCTGTGCAATTTTAGATAAATATACAACATCTGCTATGTTACGTCTGATGAAGAGGTAAAATGTGGTGTCTAACACATCTCATGTTGTAGCTCACGTCGGTAGTTTTAGTTTTAAATTCTAGGAACTTAAGAAATCTTTTTTGAATGGATTCAATTCTGTCGGCATATTTGTTATACAACGGGCTCCACACCATAGAATTATATTCCAGGATGCTACGAACTAATGCACAATATAAGATTTTCATTATTTTAATATTTTTAAATTCTGCACAAGATCTTAGCACAAAACCCAACATTTTATTAGCTCTGTTAGTAATGTTGTCTATATGGGCATCGTATAGAATTTTGTGGTCGTGTATGACGCCTAGATCACGTATTTTATCTAAACGACGTAGAGGGTGGTCTTTTAAAGTATAGTTTTTTAACAATGCGTTCCTTTTACGAGTAAAAGTTACGCTAAAACACTTTGAGACATTTAAATCGAATTTGTTGATGCGACAGTATTCTTCTAGTGACTTGAGGTCTATCTGAAGCTGTAATTGATCAGTAGGTCTTATGATATTTTTATAGATCTTCATGTCATCGGCGTAGAGTAGGAATAAACAATATTTGAAGCAGGAAGAGATGTCATTAATGAAAATATTAAAAAGTAAAGGTCCGAGGAGTGATCCTTGGGGAACTCCTGAAGGGTTATGATACCATGAAGATTCATAGCCCTGAAGAACTACCAGTTGATACCGATTCTGAATGTATGATGTAAACCAGCGAAACAGATTTCCGTGGATTCCAGCTGATAAGATCTTAAGTAGTAGTATATTATGGTCAATACGGTCAAACGCTTTGCTGAAATCTGTGAAAATCGCATCTACTTGTCCCCCTGACTCCATATTGGAAACGAGAAAGTCCGTAAAAGTTAGTAAATTTGAGGCAGTGGAACGTTTACTAATGAAGCCATGTTGTTCAGGTATAAACCAAGATGAAAGGCGCTGTATACTTGAGTGTAGACGATTTTTTCAAGAATCTTAGCAAAAATACAAAGTTTAGAAATAGGCCTGTAATTAGTAATGTCACTTTTGTTGCCGCTTTTGTGTATAGGGGTGATAAACGCGGACTTCCATATCTTAGTAACAATTCCCTCAGATATGGAACGCGAAAAGTATAGTGAGTGGTGTAGTTAAATTGTTGGCACACTTCACTATGAATAACGGTGCAATAGGGTCTGGCCCAGATCCTTTAGACAATTCAAAAGATTTCATTTCTTTAAGAATTGTGTCAGTATTAATCTCGATGTTACTTATACTTTAATGCAAGACAGAAGAAGATACAGTTTCATTTAGTGGCTGGGTAGAGTTACAGGGCAGCTGAAAAACTGATTGGAAATATGAAACAAAGAGGTTCGATATTTGCTCGCCAGATTCACCCTTAACTCCATTATAGTATAAAGTCGCTGGAAGTGAGTTAGTACTCTTTCTGTTCGATTTCACATATGACCAAAACTGTTTCGGATTGGTGGTGATTGAGTTTTCTATTTTTTTAATATAAAGGTCATAACAACTTTGTTCTAATAATTTGGCTCTTTTGCGTAATAGACTAAAAGTATTGTAATCGGATATATTTTTGTAAATATGATATTTTTTAGGTATTTATTTTTTTCTTTGAGTACTTTTTTTAAGCTAGAGTTGTACCAAGGTGGGAAATGACAACCAGGATTGAGTGTTTTATGGGGTATATAGATATCAATAAGTTCATTTAGCTTGTTGTAAAAAAGATCAACAGCGTGATCTAAGCCATTATGTTTTAACATGTCCCAATTACATTCATTTAAATTAGAATTAATTGAATCATAATCTCCTTTTTCAAAATAGTATTTTACCCTGAGGTTGACTTTAAGAATTGTGTCTCGTTGAAGATTAAGCATAATGTACAGGGATGGATGGTGGTTATCTTCTGGGACGAGTGATTGATCGAAGGGTAAAACATTAATATTATTATAGCCATCAACATTGCATAATATTAAATCTAAAATCCTATTATTTATGTTTCTATAAGAGTTAAACTGATGTAAATTAGATTCATTTAAGACATCTATAAAGAATTGCTGAGTTTCACCACCAACTCCTATGGGGTTCAAATCAGTCGAGTCGCTCTGGTGCCAGTCTATGTTGCTTAGATTAAAGTCACCCATTACAAGAAAAATATCGTTAGGATGTGAGTTGCAAGTAATTGATAATTTGTTACTAAAGTTTTGTAGTTGTGAATTAAAAGGATTTCCTAGGTTTTCCTTGCATAAATATAACGAGCAGACGTGTAAATTTGTGTTTTTGTTGTGGCTGTCCCCAATCCTAATTGACATCCAAATGTCCTCTGCAGATGATTCCCACTCCGGGTGGTGATCAGCTGACAGGTCTCGACGTACTGCGATCAGGACACCGCCCCCGTATTTTTCATTTGTGCTATGGTAGTCACGATCACGTCGCCAAACTAAATACCTAGTGTCAAATAATTCAGTATCGGCGATGCCTTCTAATAGCCATGTCTCAGTTAACGCAATAATATCATACGAGTGTAATAAAAGGTTGCGCTTAAATATGTGCGTTTTGGTGCGAAGTCCTCGTGTATTCTGATAACATATATTTAAATTATTTGACGACATTTTGCCAAGCAAACCTATCCGAGTAAATAGCCAAATAACTTAAATTAAAATTATGATAAGCTTGTGAAATAGAATGGTGTTTAAAAATATAAACTTCATTGATTTCATAACTATAATATAAGTAGTATTTAACTAAGTATAGACGTGAATTATTAATTAAATCAAGTAACTTAATGTGGTTTGTTTGTAGACCCATTTTATTAAGAAAAAATAAGATAATCGTTTCTTTATGTTCGTGGCATAAGTGTCCACATAAAATATTAAAATAATGTAGATCTGAGTCAGAGTAATTCAACAAAGAAACACAATTATTGTTTAAATGGTTGGTTGAACGATGCGGCATATTTATTTTACATCTATGGTAATATTGTGTTGAAAAGTCTGATATAAATAATTGATGTGTATAATATGCCTTTATAATATTATGTTTTATATATTTTATCATATTATAGAGTAGGCAATTGAGTCTATAATATATATATGAGTAGGGTATTATTTCTACCATAATTTCTACAATTATGAGATAATAGTGACGCGTGTATCAATTTAATATATCATAGTTTCTATTACCACTATAGCAAAATTACAGTATTTATGTCTAGATAAAGTTATAATAAAATATTGTACTAAATGTATTTTGTCTAAAGGGTCTGAAGCTGAACCTAAAAAAAAGTATTTATAAAGCACCAGCTGAGAGGGAAAAATTATAAAAGAATAGCTAATATAATACTTTATCTATACTAATATTATAATTGAGAAGAGTTTGTTTGTTTGTTTGAACGCGCTAATCTCAGGAACTACTGGTCCGATTTGAAAAATTCTTTCAGTGTTAGATAGCCTATTTATCGGGGAAGGCTATAGGCTATATTTTATCACGATAATATTAATAGGAGCGAAGAAATAGAGGAGAGTGTGGAAAAAACGGGGGGAAATTATTTGAAAGGGCTTATTTGAACGCGCTAATCTCAGGAACTACTGGTCCGATTTGGAAAATTCTTTC
Source organism: Polyommatus icarus (assembly GCA_937595015.1). Taxonomy (NCBI): domain Eukaryota; kingdom Metazoa; phylum Arthropoda; class Insecta; order Lepidoptera; family Lycaenidae; genus Polyommatus; species Polyommatus icarus. The sequence continues at coordinate 18,368,046 of OW569329.1, forward strand.
ATTGTTAGATAGCCTATTTATTGAGGAAGGCTATAGGCTATACTTTATTGCGCTAAGACTAATAGGAGCGAAAAAATAGAGGATAGTGTGGAAAAAACGGGAGAAATTATTTGAAAAGGCTTATTTGAACGTATTGGAGCAATTTTTATGTTATTTGGCACACATAAAGAATAGACCACGTGAAAGAAAAAAGGTTTCTTTTTTTGCGGAAAATGTACGGTTTCCGTTACATTCCTAAATTAGGTGGGCGAAGCCGCGCGGAACATCTATCATAATTATCATAAAAGTATAATATTGTCCCACACAATATACTTTTATGATTTGCGCGTTAACTATTCAATCGATGTATACGGGAACAACTATAAACTAAAGTCCACGCGGACGAAGTCGCGGGCGACAGCTAGTATTGTTTAGAACAAGAAACTGACATAAAATTTTATTGAGTTGTGGGAATATTGTGTCCAATATGGCACATGTCGACGATAGTTCAGTAATATGTAAAAATAATATTAAACAAGTTTCAAAGAAGAAAGGGGGAATTTCAAAATTCTACTGTGAGAGGAGAGACCCCGGGTCTTATTTCTTCCAAAACAGCGTTTAAATAGTTCAAAGCTCCATTTTCGATTTTTCGATTTGGACCTCACATATTTAGTAAGATTATTTTTTAGGTAATGTGTGCTTAAGTGTAATGAAGAATAAGGGCCTCGTTTTAAACTTCATTTAAAATTACTAGATATTACTTTGGCGAGTATTATAGCGGCATAATTACGACCGATAATGAGGAGGTTTACGAGGCGAGTTTACTGGCTATTTAAGTACGCTCAAACTTCGCTATTTACTTTGTTACTTAATCGTCGGCAACTTTGTTCGTAAAAGTGTAATTTTCATAACATTTCACTTATGCGGTGCGCCGTAAAAGCTGAGTATCGCTTCGCTAATTGTGATGAAACTTTGCCGGTTTATCGCTTACTTAACGCACAGGCCTCGATGTCTTTACTTTGTTGATAGAAATGGCAATACCTCCATTTGCCACGGTCTTATAATGATAATGAAGTTTAAAAACTATATGAATTGAACTTCATACACATTCTAATCTATAGTATACTCAACTTAGTGTCGCCGCACGTACGCGACAGCCACAAACGCCGTTTTAAGCTAGTCTTGGTCGTAAAGTGAATCGTTAGCGTGTGGCGGCCACTGGCGTCAAAAATGTATGAAAACTACAGGAAATATGCCGGTAGTGGCGTTTTGTGGTTGTGGCCGGTAGCCCGTGTGCGGGAGCCCTTACAGCGCCTAGAAGGCCGAGAGCGAGTATCCGTGTATACTTGAAATCTGAAAATTTGTACACGCAGCTACCTTGTACACGAACCTGCACCCCCAGTGCTCAAAGATCCCACGGACGTTCCAAAGGTCATCTAGTTAATATATTATAATCTATTTCGTCTCGCCTCTCTTGTATCAGTTTTCAGAAAGGTCAAAAGACCCTCGTCTGGTTAACAATGAGAAAGGTACAATTACAATAAACAGAACGAACCAGTAGGCCGACTAAGAAGTGGTCTTAAAAATACGCATAAAAAAAATGTGATTTAAAGGCCGGCAGCTGCAGCTCTTCTAATGTTGCAAATGTCCATGGGCGACGGTAGTTGTTTTTCTCTAAGTGACCCGTTTGCTCGTTTGCCCCCTTATTTTATAAAAAAAATTTACGTTGTTACTGTTGCATAGTGTGCCGATTTTCAGCTTGTTTAAAGCCAGCCTATTGATTCGTTCTGTCTATTGTGGCACAATGTAATTTGTATGACGAATAAAGGTTAACACCTTTTTACTCCTTTATTCAGCCTTTATTCGACTGCGTAAAGAGAATTTTGTTTTTTTGTTGACCTAAGTGCTTGTGCTTTTGTCGGGATAAAAGTTGGTTTTTCACTGCCAGTGGTTCTGAACTTTTTGTTGAATATTCGGAATAGAAAAATAACTTTTTTTAATATTTTTTTTAATTGATGATTATTTTAAATACTTATGTATTAACTTTATGCGAATATGTAAAACTTTTGTTTTTAAAACCGGATTTTGTCGCGGTGCAAATGTTTTCCAGTGGCCTGGTCATGGGTGGACTAAGATGTATCTTCATTTGCCCTGGACTTTTTTTTAGCTCCGAAATAATTTGGCTAACTTGGATATAAAAATAATGACTTCGGAAAAGACAGACTTTGCGGCAATACGAACGTTGACAACGTCTATATATAGATAAAAATGTTTTTTAAACTTTGTTGGTCTTAAAAATTCGAGAACGGCTGAACTGATTTGGCTAATTTTAGACTCTAAATAATCGTGGAAGTCTAGGGAAAGCTTACAAATGACACGAAGTTCATTGGAACATCTATTATTGCATAAAATACAAATCAGGGTATGTTCAGAATTCAGATAATTCAAGTTAACGCTAAATTAAACTACAGTTACGGTACGGTAGACGTACTACAGTTTGCGGTTGCAGTATATGTCCGTAGCGCCAGGCAAAAAATACTGACTAATTTAGTGACAAGTTGCATTTTCCGAACTTACCCAGCCGGCATAGGATGCGCAAACGACACAATTTTGTCTACATTGTTTTCTCGATATTTGATGGTTTGTCTTTTCATCTCTATTGACCCTAACATGACATACATATTTTCTCATGTAGATCTGTCGTCAAAATCTATCGACACAATGTCAAAAAATGAATTCGTGTGTAGTTATATTGTCGATATCGACAATATAGTCTGATTAACAAGTGCCATTTTCCTCGAAACTCGATCTCATGCACCGAAAATTATGATTTTGGTCTCATTCGATGCGGAATACCATCTAGAACATTCTATCAAAATTCCAAGAGGGGCTGAAAAAAATTGCAAAAGTTATAAACAATAAAGTAAACAAAAAAAGAAGGGTTTGGTTTTTTTAATATTTCATAAACTATTTGAGATAGTCAAAATTTGAAAATAGATCCTTAAAGAGCAGGAAATTTCCTAAAACAAATCTTAACTTTTGGAACTTTATCAACAATCCTTATAACTTTAATTAAGCGGCGAATAATTTGAATGAAATGAATGAATGAAATGAACAATTTTTGAATGCCTTTGAATGTTAATAAAAAAGTGAAAACTCAAAATTCTTGAATTTTTTCGATGGAGATACCTTCTAAGCCCTTTTAAGATTAGCTCAAGAGAATAAAAAAAAATCTAGATTTCTTGTTTTGAAAAAAATCAGCGTTTTTATGTTAACATTAAAATAATTACTATTAATAAATTAAGAAAAGCATAACAATTAAACAAATGTTAATAATTTATTTTTGTTGACGGATTCTTGTTAATGGATATGTCTACTTAGTACCAAATTTTTTTTTATTCCTTAATATTAATATTTAATCAGTAAATATATGTTTTTAGTTCACGTGGCAGATTGCGGCAAATAACGCGAAACGCGAGCTATGCGTTTTTACCGTTACTTTCGCTGCTCAATTAAAGTTATAAGGATTGTTGATAAAGTTCCAAAAGGTAGGATTTGTTTTAAGAAATTTCCTGCTCTTTAAGGATCTATTTTCAAATTTTGACTATCTCAAATAGTTTATGAAATATTAAAAAAAAAACCAAACCCTTCTTTTTTTGTTTACTTTATTGTTTATAACTTTTACATTTTTTTTCAGCCCCTGTTGGAATTTTGATAGAATCTTCTAGATGCTATTCCGAATCGAATGAGACCAAAATCATAAATTTCGGTGCATGAGATCAGGTTTCGAGGAAAATGGCACTTGTTAACCAGAGTAATATAAATAACTACACACGAGATTACAAAAAGTGGCACTTTCCGTTACTCACTCCTCCGTTTCGTTACTAACTCAGTTATTAACTCACAAATGTACGATACAGAATCGGCCAGCTGATTAGCTTAAATACTAGGGCCCGTATTTTTGGTCAGTACTCAAGATGGATCTCGGTCTCAAGACACGGTTCAGGCTCTGTGATTGATTGGCTGTCAAAATTTGGACCAATCACAGAGCCGAACCGCGTCTTGATACCGGGTCAAATCTTAAGTACTGAACAAAAATACGGGCCTCAATGTTGTTAACTTTTGTGTTAGTTAACTCCAACTGTAGAGTATAGATTTTATCTCACGTGAGCCGCAGTGAGCCGCGGTAGTAATTTGCCGTGACACTAAACTCCGGTGAAAATTACGTACGCTCGGGTTTTTTTTTGTGCGGCTTCTACTGCAATAGAATATTTACTGCGTTAGATAACAGCCTGTTTGGTTTAGAAATGTATAGGAAATATCAGGGAAATATACAGGGATCTAATCTAATATGTCGATGGAATTGAAGACACTCTGATAGTATATTATCTTATATATAAAATTCGCGTGTCACAATGTTAGTTACCGTACTCCTCCGAAACGGCTTTACTGATTTTTACAAAATTTTAAATGCATAATCAGTATATGAGAGGGATAGTAAAATACATACTTTAAAAATTAAAATTTGGCATAAATAAAGTTTAATTTTAAAAAATGAAATAAGTTATTGTGCACACTGCACAGCTATTTTTGGATGTTTTGATTTAAGGGGTACCAGGATTGTTTTATAAAAACCTTTGACATCAATTTTGTTGACATCGCGCGCTATAAACTGAAGTCCACGCGGACGAAGTCGCGGGGAACAGCTAATACTTTATATTACGGCAAAGCGACGTTTGGTGGGACAGCTAGTAATCTCTATTAATTACTTGATGACGCCCACAACTCCGTTGCGTCATAACTTGTTAATCGTGCGGGAACCGTACATTTTTCTAATAAAAAGTATCCTATGTCCTTTCCCGCAACTCAAAGTATCTCCATACCAAGTTCAGCAAAATCGGTTTAGCGGTATGGGCGTGAAGAGGTAACACATAATATAGGTACAGACAAACAGATTGACAGACAGACATACTTTTGCATCTATAATGTTACGGTTCTAATCTAATATTATGTCGATGGCAATGAAGACTTAGCTATGACGGTATTACATATTATAATCTTTTCTCACCTCCGGGCGGAAAACGTCAACTTTCTTCCCGCTGGGCTTACCGATGTTGTTGTTTTCCACCTCCGTCGATGAGGATTATTATTATTTTTAACAAAAAATTAAAACCGACTTCCAAGGTAAAAACAATAATAACATTAATATGAACTAAAAAGTATTAAATAATTTTTACTATCTAATAGTGCCTTTTTCCGAATTCGGCTAAACCTCAACTATTTCTGTACTCAATCTTCATTATTTTGAAGTCGGTACCAGATAGCTGAATCTTCAGTCCTCTGACAGAATATTTGAAACTTTTGGAACTGGCACTCCTCGTTTTTTGGAAGTCGGTTAAAAATAGTATAAGCACCATGGGCAGTAAATAAGAAAGCCTCAGATCACATGTATGTTGGCCGAGGCGAAGCCATTACATTGTGATCTGAGACATTTCTTATTTTCCTGCCCTAGGTGCGTAATGTACTATTAATTATTACCTTTATAGTATACCCCACTTAGGATAGAAGTTTTACCCAACATTTTTGCGGCAGTCGGTTGAAAAACAAACAAAGCGGGCGTTCAGTTTATTTACTAAAAAGTTTTAAGGAGCATTTTAAAAATGTAAATATTTTCTCACCGCGGAATAACAAATTAACAGTTTTTTTACATTACAATATTTGCACTATGTAATGGGTTTTTTGCGGGAAGACAGATGAAACCTTCGCGTGCTAAGAATAACGGACCAACGTCTTTTGTTTTATTAACTCTCTTGAACGTTCTTTGTTAACACCATAGAACAGCGATGAGAAATGGAATGAGAAATCTATGACTAATTGTAAGATCATTTGGTTTTGATATTAATAATTTATTTCGGACTTGGGATACACATCGTTTATTATTGTCGAAGCTAAGAAATTGTAATGATGTAAATGAATAATAAGTATTTTTTAAATGAAATTAGGAGAAAAAACTATTGCCCTTCGTAAATGCCAGCAGAATTGTAAACGAAACATGGGCATTTTCTCCATAAGTGACGATGTACTATCAGATAAATTGATTCCTAGACAGATGACGGATCTCAGTAATTCGGTCTCTTTAAGTCAAACCGTGGTCAAACCCCTCAGACCGATTAAAGCTAACATTCAACTGACATAAGCCGACCAAACAACGTAGGTCTTACAACTGCTTAGGAATCGATTGCCTCGGGTATACAATATGGAGTAAAACTCTATGCTGCGTCGAAAGAAAAACATGGCACAAGTTGTACTTCGCAAATTGTGATGATGTGTATTTTAAAATTACATAATTTTATGGAAAGAACCTATCACTGATCTAATTCTTTCGATGCAATAAAAAAGCCGGGGTTTCTTTTATTCTAAGTTCTCGTTAAGTAGAATGTCCCCCGCGGGACGGCGCGGCGCGGCGGAGTGAACCCATCAATACACATTACATCTAATTGCCCTAATGTATAATTTGTTCTGCTTGCCCTATATTAACGGTAAGTTTTCTGGTTCTGCTCTATTTAGTTATTGGTGCTAGGAGATTTAGTGGTAAATAGATAGCCAGAAGGCTACAGTGTTACGGCTACGCAAATATTAGTCATATTTTAAAGACGCTTAAATACTAAATTTACACACTTATAGGCACACTGTATAACGAAATGTATAAAAAATATATAAAGAAAGTAAATGGAGTCAGAGAGTCATTATGTGGAATCCAATAGATGGCAAAAGTACAAGAGGTCGGCCCGCCATGAGATGGGAAGACGAATGCTGGACCCTACTGGACAAGAGTGGCACAGGATAGAAAATACTGGAAAGAGCTGGAGGAGGCCTTTGCCGACAGGCACACCGAAAAGAGATAATAATATTATAACAAGGAAACTCTTATGGTACAGTAAAAACATTTCGGAATAAAAGGATCAATAAATAAAGGGAACAGATATAATGACCACCAAAAATACTCAGATATCCTAAGCTTATTTACCAAAAACTGATACTTAACACCAAAAAAAGATAGTCTAAAACTGCAATACTACCAGCTGTTTTAGTTACGCCTACAATTCAAATTGTAATCGAACGCCAAATATTATTAAATGATCACCAAATATTCTAAATGATCACCAAATATTCTAAATGATCACCAAATCCTAGCGAGCAAATCGTCGCTTTGATCGCGGGTTATCTATAACTTATAGTACCTACGCGCTTGTGATATAAGATCGAAGGATGAAAATCGGATCCTAGATTCGAAAAAATGCGGGTAACGCTAGAAGCGTTTGTGCAGCAATAACAATTGTATTACAACGTAATTTTAATGTTTCACTACCGATAAATTACGATAATCATAACGATAACAGCTTCCGCCACCTTTCGAGTAAAAATATTACACTCATTAAAATAAATGCCGTCAGGTGATAGCTAATCTTAATAAATTATTCTCTTTTCATCTCCAACAAAAAATGGGTCAAGTTATCAATAGGCGACCGCGAATTTTTTCATTTTAGGTGACGATTTTCTATTGTGTACGTTGTCTTTTATCTTAAATTTAATGACGAACTAAAGTAAAAGTAATTTCGCTTTTGAAGAATCGACGGTGACTTTAACAAAGGGAATTTAAACAAAGATAAAGGCAGGAGTCGTACAATAAGTCACGAACAATAAAGGCCACTCCCTCCCTCTAAGGGCCTCTACGAGTACTAAGTAGTACTTTATTTGGATTACAACGCATCATCAGCCTCAGCAGGCTTAGCATGGTCATCATAGAAGCGGTTTCTTTCTACGGAAGAATAGACAAAGTGACAGATTGACTAAGGAAATCCGCCATTTTGTCACTAAAATCTGTCAGTATGTCCATTCTTTCCCGATTCTAATGTTGTTATGCTAAGCCTGCTGGTGATATTCTACGAAAAAAAAATAGCCTATGGCTCATCATAATATATTGCTCCACATACATCTCTCATCTCGGATCAGTAGTTTAGGTCCCTGATAAAGATACTGTTGTGCAGAGATCCATAGGAATTTTCCTTTAAAAACCCCTCTAGATAAATGAGGAGGCTGATCGGACTGACACAGGCCGAATGACCACGCTCGTGTTTCAAAAGGGAATGCAGAGAACGGGCGTTTGCACACTGCACGATAACGACACGACACGATACCACAGAATAGAGGGCCACCGCACATAATATATTATACAATTTCAAGTTGGCCGACTATCGTACAAACTGCTATCGTACTAATTCTAATATTCTGTCACTTAATATTGAATGCACCCAAAATATTCTCCTTTCTTTTCGCCTTCGTTTTATTAGTGCCGCAATAAAAGCGTGCTTTTTACGCATTTTAACACGCACGTCGCGTCGCTAGGCTAGCAACACCGTTACCTACTAAATCTAAAAGTCTGCGGCTGGCAGCGTACACGATGAAGTTGTCCAATTAAATTGTGACACTACGCAATTTAGTTTGTACGATAGTCGGCCAGCTTGAAATTGTATTATATGTGCGGTGGCCCTTATCTATTCTGTGGTATCGTGTCGTGTCGTTACCGTCGCAGTGTGAAAACGCCCATTGAGTGCACAGAAATGCGAGCCTCTTGTAATAGTACAATTTCCGTGTGTGTGTATTTTTAGTGTTCTGTACCTAAATGGTAAAAAGGCCCTATACGGCCGTTCCCAATATTTGATCTATCTCTGGTTTTGCCCTACTAGAGATAGGAATAGTTACCTATTTTATGTCAATTCAATGTAATGGTGTTCCCACACCGCAGTTAGAAAATGTTTAGTAAAGTTAGTAAACATTTGTTAGCAAACATTTGATCACAAATGTTAAAAAATGTTAAATATGTTTTCATGTTAGAAAAAGTTTAGTAAACGTAAGTTAACAAATTATAGCAAAACAAATTATAACAAAATAAAACATATTTTTGAATATTGGGAACGGCCCTAAGTCTTCGTCGTCTATCCGACTGTCTGTGCCTAGACTATATCTCAAAAACCGCTATAACTAGACTTATGAAATTTTTACAGATTGCGTGTACCTACGCCTATTTTGGCTTTTTAACGGAACTCTACGTGCACGAGTCCAACTTACACTTGGGCGATTTTTTTAAAATTGCAATGACATAAAGTTATATTTTCCACCATTGCACGTTCAGTCTAGACCAGGGGTTCCCAATCTTTTTCAGCCTGAGACGCAATTACACGTAAAATATTATGTCGGGGACCCCATCTCTACCTAGCTATTAGAAAAAGATACATAAATATGTAAATACCTCAATAATAATGATTATAGTTATGTTAAGCAGGTAAATCCGGGGCACCCATGATGGGGTTCCCTGCGCATAAAAAAAGGTAAATAGTAATAAAAAATATTTAATCATCTACCTGCTTTACATAATTAATCATAATTATTTAATTTTATAATACTTGTGGTTTCGGATAATGAAGGAGGATCGACTCACGGTGCCCTACTTGCCTTTCCACGGCGCGGCGCACAGTTTGGGAACCCCTGGTCTAGACACTAGACACGGGTAGCACTAGGTAACACTAGGTAACCGCTTGCCGCCGGGCGGCGCGGCGCGACCCTAATGACAACACTTGCCGCCTCTTGTGTCTTCCCTTTGTGTTAGAATAAAAGTTACTTTTGGTGTGTTTTACTTTTAAACTATTATATTGTCTTTGGTTGCGATTATCTTCAGAGTACAGAATAATACTAACATGTATTGACGACAAATTTGGAACAGGAAAGTGGGAAAACTAATTGGTAATTTTATTGACGTGATAACGTCTTATAATTCGATATGGGCTGCGCGCCCGAAAAACATGACAGTTCATGCGGCGTTACCTCGCTGACAGCTCTGAGCATTTACACTTTCAAGTCTCTCAACAACGAGTTTCGATTATATTACGTATTTCGATGACTTAGAGAATACTTTTGAATGAAGAAGTTTGGTTAGTTATGACCTTTGATACATTGACCACGCTCTGAATGAAAAATAAATAATCTGTGAGCTATTAGTATTATTTCGGCTATTCAAAATTGTGCTCTATTTCCTACGTGTATGACTTGTGCTTTGTTCGAAGATTTTACTGGATTTCACGAATGTATGTAGCGTTTTGTATTGGAAATATGCAGTTTATTTTACTCATTATAAATATTTTATTTATAATGAGTAATTTATTCGTTTATTTCTTCTGAACAAGTCACTAATTATAGTTTCGAAAGTTTATAATTCAGAAACTAATATCACATCGGACTAAATACTATATTATGATGGCTTGATAGATAGATTTAACATATATTATAATGTAGGTCACACAAACATAAAATATGGATTGTATGTAAGGATATTACATTAATTTTACAAAGAGGGTAGGCCGGGCGCCATTTTTTTTTGCACATTGAACTGCCAACTTTTTGCATAGATTTTTCCCGGAACTGAGGGGTTAAGGCTATGACGTTGTCACGTTCAACTATCGTCAGTTGTCACGTTCAACTATCGTCAGTAAACCGACTTTACAGACAACCGATTTTTTTTTTACTAAGCTTACAGTTGTAGGAATCATGAAAGTGATATTTTGACAACAAATTAGGAGTAGAAAATGGCAACAATGAGTAGTTTAGTTATTGGCTGTGTATGCTAAAGCTTATTGTGTCCAAACAATATTATATGGACTAGAAGTCCAATTCAACGACTTTGGAATAACGACTGTAACCTTAAAGACAAATAAGACCCATGGAGCTACAGAGAAACGAGAAAATGGAATGTTTAAAATTAAATTATATGAATGGATAGCTAACCAGAATTTCTATAGTGTTAAAGAGTTTTATAATAAATTGACTTAATAATATTTTAAATATCAAGATTATATTGACATCTTTAAAATATATTTTTATAAATATTATGTGTTAAATTAATTGTAAACTTAGAATAATGAACTGTAATATGCTATGTTATGTTTAAATTTTAATGTATGTATATATAGAATCAAGGTAGCAGGACTAAAATAATAATATTATATTAATTATGACCTTATGTGTAGAGACTCTAAACAGTGAAAAAATCAAAACTATGTATCTTTTTCAATTTTTGCACGCTATTGTCATAGCAAAACATGCAGCACTGTAACAATAACTGTAACAACCCATGTAACCATGTTTTTGAGCAAATAAATAAAAATATGAATATGAAAAAAAATCTCGTTTCTCTTTTGCTCATATGCGTTTTTGCCTTAGTTTTACTTCCAAGTATAATATCCATCTTCCGTGGGGTCTGCCGTGTATTATGGCGTGTTTTGTCTCACATCACGGTAATAAACTTAATGTAATAGGGAGGGGCTAATGAGAGGTCAATATCCATCAAGCCACCCCTACTTCATCTGCGTTATTGCTTGTCTTTGGGACAGGGGTCAGACGGAGGTGAGGGTCAGGTCATACTTGGTCATAAAGCGGCGCTGCATTCGAAATACCGAATCAAACTTAAACTTTATTTACGACACAAATACATTTAATAATTGTTGTTTTTATAAGTTGAACTCGAATCTAGTAAACAACCCTGTAAAGTGTAAATGACCAAATTGTTTGTCAAATTTTACGTGTTTGTCAAACAATTTGATAGTGATCGCTTTGTTTAAAGCGTTCGTCAAACGCACAGGGTACAGTTTATCGTGATGGGCAAAAGTTTGTACTTGTGTCAAAAACAATTCCCAGATTATTAAAAATCCTAACATTTGGTAAACAACTTCTGTGTTTCTAGATTTTTGTTCTGAAATTAGTGATTTTTTACCTTCTCTCCTACCCATTTTTTCATTACATTCACTAGCTGTCCTGGCAGACGTTATTTTGCCATGTATACGTTATTTTGAGTACAGCGTTGCCAAATTTTTTTGTGCCAAGTCGGGACTTTGGAACTTTTTGAGTGAAAAAGCGGGATTCTTCAGTCAAAAGCGGGACAAAGCAAAAAAGGTATAAAATCAAAAGGTTTTTTAATTTTTATCTTTTTATTTGCGTTAAAATAAAGTTTACGGGACAATAGATAGCTAAAGTAGCCAAAGAAAATCCACCCCTCTATCTTATCTTCATTACACACCTTTCATTCTCATCACGCTGCACGTACGTTCTGGCTTTCCCCGAAAAGCGGGACTGAGCCTGTCCCGCGCGGGACATTTAATTTTGATGAAAAAATCGGTACATCCCGCCAAAATCGGGACGTCTGGCAACGCTGTTTGAGTATGATAGACCTACCCAAGATACACAAAATTCTATTACACCTAAGCTAAAGAATTTTGTGTGATCCTGAATGGAATAAAATGAATATCTTTATGACAAGCAATTTACACAAAATACAACAATAACATGAATACCCGAATACTCGTTATAATCAGTGAAACAAATTAAATTAGTCATTAACCTGGCGGGCGGCCTCGCTTCGGCCTTGTTACTGGGATTTTATGGTTTCCCTGTGTAGTAGGCGGCATATCTATCTTGTTAACTTGACGAACGTTGTTTTGTCCTATATCCATATTACTTAATATTATAAATGCGAAAGTTTCTCTATCCGTCTGTTACCACTTTACAGCCAAACCGCTTGACCGATTTTGCTGAAATTTGCTACGGATATACATTAAGTCCCAGAAGAGGACACAGGATACTTATCATCTCGAAAAATGTACAATTCCCGGGCGACAAACTAATTTTGTGTTACGGGCGTCACCTGCAGGCGGGTGGCATATTGTATCTAGTTGACTGGACAAACGTTGTTTTACTATAACATACGTTGTATGAAGCATGTATTATGAATAAAAATATTAGTTTTGAATCGATTTATCTATAAAAACGCATCAAAATGCGTTTAGTAGTTTTAAGAGGCCGATGAAAGCAAACTTGAAAATTATAAATCAAATGACGTTTTTTTTTTGATAATAATAAGCGACTTTCATTTTATTAACCGACTTCCAAAAAAACGAGGAGGTTATATGTTCGGCTGTGGATATATTTTTTTTTATGCATGTTCAACGATTACTTCGCCGTTTGTGAACCGATTTTCAAAATTTTTGTTTTGTTGTATTAGGTTTCACTCCAATTTGGTCCCATTTTCACAAAAGTGGTGACCTGATGATGGGATCCATGAGTAATCGCGGGAACTCCTCAAAATTCAAATGGAAAAATATGGTTTTTTTGGTTTCATATGAAGTATTTCAGGCATATGTTACCAAAAAGTAAGATTTTGCACCAGGATATACCATGGTTCGAAGGTGGTGAACAGAACTCCTTACTCCTTATAGATACATGTTTGGGGGTTTCGGCGTTGTTTTAAGAACTGAAAGCATATACTACTAAGCTAATTACATTAACCATCATCATCACCATCACCACCATTCCACCATACACCTTCACATTATGACCCTTTTATAATTGATAGGTATTTTTCATAGTATTTTTAGATCAAAACGGATCGCGGATGTTTTTAAACATTGCTCTGTAGAAAGTTAAGCTATTTTGAAAATTATTTTATTATATTATTTCGACCTGATGAAAAGGTCCACGAGTGATCGAGGGAACTCCTCAAAATTTATTTGGAAACATATGGTGATTTCGATTTTATGAGAAGTATCCTAAGCATATGCTACCAAAATGCAAAATTTTGCACTAAGATATACCTTGGTTCCGAAGGTGCTAAGAGAACTCCGGATTCCTTATAGATACAAGTTTGGGGGTTTCGACTTTGGTTTAAGAACTCAAAGCATATGCTACGTTATATACGTTATATTCATCATCATCATCACCACTACCACCACACCATGAATCATTTAATCATAACTCTTAATTTGTCGAACTATTTCAACAATTATATTGGTGTTATATTGTTATATCAAAATAAATGATTCAAACTTGGTGATCAGGTTACCAAGTTAGCAATTTGATTATGAGATCTATGAATTATGAGGTATGTCCGTATGTAGGAAACTCCTTGTTATTGGGACAAAATAAATAGTTATATTAACGTAGTTCTAAGTAGTTTAAGCATAATATTATATGAACAATAATTATAGTGAGCTAATGACTTTCCAGGAGTGTTGTGATAGAAAGAAAGTCACTAGAGCCTATAGAGATAGGCGCATGAACATTAATTTTATCATTGCTTGATTAACGCCAAGCTTATATTATTAATTATACAGTGATACGAGTATATTCTTGGAGTTACTTATGCAATTCTCTATTCCGAGAGGGCGCTAGGTATATTAACTTTATAGTTCTCATATCATAAAATATGTGTATCCTGGCTCCAAAGTCACTTAATAGAACACATTAGTATTTCCAGAAAACCTTATAAATTACTTAAATTACTAAAAAGAGTGAAATTATTATTTTTAACAAAAAATTAAAACCGACTTCCAGAGTAAAAACAATAATTACAACAGAACAAAAAAGTATGAAATAATTCTTACTATTAATAGTGCCTTATGCAGAATACTCCTAAACCTCTACTATTTCTGTACACAATCTTCATAATTTTGAAGTTGGTACCAGTCTTTAAAATTAAAAATATTTTGTCTAAGAACTCACCATTCTTAGCTGGTATTGACTTCGAAATAATGAAGATTGTGTACAGAAATAGTAGAGGTTTAGGAGTATTCTGCATAAGGCACTATTAATAGTAAGAATTATTTCATACTTTTTTGTTCTGTTGTAATTATTATTTTTACTCTGGAAGTCGGTTTTAATTTTTTGTTAAAAATAATAATAAACATAGCTACTACATTATATTAATGTACTAACAGTACTAGCAAAAAGACAATATGTTAAAATTTCCGAATAGAAAACACTAATGCACTTTTAAAGAAAAAAAAAACCATAGGAATAATTTGCTGTCAAACTGTAACGTAGAGAACATGGCAAAAACAACGACGATCGATCTGAACATTAATTTAACTTGCCGGTACATTTGACACACGTACTATATGACAAAGAAATCCAACTTTTGCAAGTAGGTCAAGTTGTATTATAATTTACTACAAACAGCTTTCCCAGCTTTCCCACGGGGAGGGAAAGAGGAAAAACCCTCCCCATATTTCACGGTTATCGTTACTCTTTATCTTGCAAACAAGTTATTGGTATTTGCGTAAATAAACTAAGATATCGGAATCTTATATCTTAGCAATACAGACTTATTGGATTCCATAAAAAATATGACCCCCTTAGACCTAAAGACAAAACGCATTACATTACATCAAAATTCTAACTGATAGATATAGAGTTTAAATGAATATGTCAATGATGTCAATGGGCGCTGCTGTATGGGTTTATTGCCTGAATAAAAATGATTATTATTATTATGTTTGTGTAAAGCACTCCTTGCTCACGGGCAATTAAATCCCGGACCTTTGGAAGGCATGCGTGGGGCCGAAGCCAACACGTAGAGGCCAGTTACACACTTTTAATATAGATGTAATGTGACACCTGCCGGCGACTCTCCCTGTCCGAACTATAGGAGTACGACTAAGGAGAGCCAGCCGCCAGTGTAGGACTATTGCAGGGAATGGAATTAAAATGATATCGGGCTATGGGGGTGAGGTGCTACTTGCTAGTGGACTGGGTAACTGGGACTATGGAAGGACTATGGCATCTGCCGATACAATGTTGTAACATGTATAAAGTTGGCAGACGGTGACTCGCCAACTCTTTGAATGGACCCCTCAAAATGGTCGCACGCACGGTGCTCCGAGGCGGCAACATTGTCAGAGCGGCTTGAGGCAGGAGAGGTGTCGCTGGACTTAAAACGCCGTTTTCACTCATTTCTCACTTCACTCATTTGCACCCTCAGAGGGTCCCATCACGTCGCCCACTCGCCACTTACGCTTCACATCCCCCCTCCGAGCCGAAGCTCTCGCGACACCACTCTGACCGGCCGGTTAAGGCAAGGCAGAGGTAGGGTCTGGTTCTCCGTCAGTGTTCACTCCGGCCGGCCGGTGAAGGCAAGCCGGAGATGGAGAACAGGGGCTTCCCTGGGAGCACTCGGGTGCGTGGGGTAGCTACTCCCCAACAGCTCGCCACAAGCTGCTGCTGCGGGCTAATTATTATTAAAGAAGAACTGTCAAAAATGACGTTTTTGTATGATAGAAGCGTTAGTTCCTTTTCTCGCCACGGTCATAAACAGCCTTGTCGAACTGTACAGTTTTTTAAAATACCATGATAATTTGGTAGTCCCAAGTCGAAGTCTTACAAAATATCGATTCGGTTTTTAACCCGAAATATCTAAAAACTACAGGATATATCCTTATTACGTGTACAGACTACGTTTAATCGTTATTTGTAAAATGACATCTATACCAACGTTATTAAGGTTTACTTTCCTAAAACTCCGAGATAAAAAAACTGAACGGATTATACACACGGGATATCCGTTCACAGAAATCATTATGTTATTCCCATTAAAATGTAACCTGTTTTATTTATCTCTATTAGCGATGGGACGCGGTCGGAATCGAAATAATCTTTGTTGATTTTTGTACAGAGTGTATTTTTAACGGGAAATATACAGGACGTAACATAATTATGTGAAAGGTTCAGTCGTTTAAGCATGCAGAGGTAACATGAAGACATACAGACACATTGAACTTTTAAACTTTCGCGTTTATTTAAAACTTATTACCTATTTGAGAATTAACGCGACTTATTCTAGTAGGAACTATAGTAATGCTACTACATTTAATTATTTTTCTCGACGTTTCGGCCGTGTACTACTAGAATAAGTCGCGTTAAGTCCCGAATAATAAGTTTTAAATACAGACAATCTTTCAAATTTATAATATTAGTAAGGTTAGGTTTATTGGAAAATCCATTTAGTTTACAGAGCATCATCTCCAACAATCCTAAGATTCTATACAAAGTTCTCTACAATTCAACTAAATACTAATAGCTATTTTATACCTATTATTAAGGACCTGATAAGTGCTTAATAGGCTATCCACCACTTAACTTGACAGATAGCGTATAGAGAATCTGTCAGAAAAGTTGTGGATTGCCTATCCGGCACATAATCTGGAAGTGGTGAAACACGCCCTTGGGCCTGACGTTATTGTTGACGTTATTAGGTTCAAATGGGTGGCGCAAATGGCCTAAGAATCTCTTTCCTCTTACTTAAAATCCTTTTTTGGTTACTGTATCTCCACTAGGATCATATTGTTACCAGTACTGCCTTTAGTAGGTTAGTGAATTCACGCTGTAGTTAATTTCCAAAAAGCTTTCCGGTGACCATTAAAAATTCGTGCATATTTTTCGTCTGAAAATAGGTCACGCATGATTTTTCATTTCCTTTCAAAGCCATACAATCTAAAAATGCATACAGAAGATTAATGGTGTACAATTTGATATACCAAAGTATATCAGAATATTAAAAACAGACATATAAAAATGCCACGTCTAATGTACTTTTTAAAATAAATAAAATTGAATCAGATATCTATATGGTATAAAGTCTACTGTAAGTTCAAATCTAGGGTGAGTTGTAATAATAATCTGAGAGACGTAGCAGGCAATGCAAATAAAGTTTGGAAAAATAAAATCGGCCAACTACGATTTGGTGGTACGAAACCTTCGTGTGAAGGTTCCGTACCGCCAAATCGCAGCACCACCATAGAGCAAAAATCAGGCATGATTGGAATTTTAATATTATTTCATACAGACTTTGTATGAATTTGTGTGCGTTTAAACTTTAAATAAATATAGCATATTAATCCATCTTATATTTTTTTAAAGGAGCAATTCTTGTATATAATTGGAATCTCGGAATCGGCTCCAACGATTTTCATGAAATATATAATAGGGGGTTTCGGGGGCGATAAATCGATCTAGCTATAGTAATCATTTTTAGAAAATGTCATTTTATTCGTGTTTTATCGAATACTGAGCAATGCTCGGTCAAATAGCTAGTTATAATTAATAATATTATGCTCTATTTTTCTTCTACAAAAATCAGTAACCGTGGGCTGGGTCGGATGAAAGTCTATCTTTTCTTGAGCACGTACGTAAATCGACGAGACATTGTCGTCTTAATCTCAGCTACAATATAAAATACATTAACTCCAAATATTATCACAATAACGCGAGTGGTTTAGGCGTGGCCGTCACTCGCACGCGGCCATTAAAGCCCAGCCGCAGCGGCGCCAATACACGGTGCTGCAAAATATACCGATCGTAACTTGGCCATTTCTTTGGATATTATGTTATTTACTTTTTTTTATTAACTAAAATATAATATTTAGATGTTGTGGAACCTTATTATCACAATAATTCGACTGGTTTAGGCGTGGCGGTCAGCCGCATGCGGCGTACTTGGCCATTTTTAAACGCCTTTACTTTTTTCAGAAACTCTTTTGTTTTAAACATTTCATCGTTAGTTATGCTCAGCTACGCAGATAATTGTATGTGACACAATATCATCACTATAAATCGAGGGGTCTAACGTGGCCAGAACGCTAATACAGGCTGCTTCTAAAATGTAAAAGCGTTAACGACCGTATCTTTGCCATTTTTTGGCTGTTTTGGATGTTTTTAGATTATAAATCGCAGCTATATTGCTACTTAAATATGGCACACATAATGCCACAATAAAGCCAGTGGTCTAGGTGTGGCCGTCAGCCGCACGCGCCCATTACGGCCAAACCGCAACGCCTATACAGGGTGCTTGCGAACTTTAACGTTTCTTAACGACCGTATCTCGAATTTCTTTTGGTGCTCTGTAGATTTTTATAGTAACATTGTTGCTTTTAATTTTAGTTATGTAACGAGCATTAAAGAAAAGTACTGGCGTGGAAATGTTTCTATGATGTATAAATAGTCAATAAATTATAAATGTATTTCTTTTAATAAAATGACTTACCTTTACATTGATCGAATTTGTAAATCGAATTTGGAAATACCAAATTGTCAACAATTAATAATCTTGTAATTGTTGACAATTTGGTATTTAACTAGTAATCCTAACTGCACTAAGCGTGTTGTTGACATATTTCTAATACATATTATAAGTATTCTTCGATATTTTTAAACTTGTATTTTTCTCTTTCAGGTAATTATTTACAAATTCTGAAGAGGCCTACTAAATGCGGTCATCTCAGCATACTTACACACCAATAAGCCAATAGAATACGTATGTATGTGTTACCAAGTATTCTTTTCTTTCTTTTGGACTTTGTGTTTGTAACTTTTTTTGAATAAAACGTGTACCCTAAACTACTTTGAATCTCCATCTGCACCATCTGCTTATTAAATTAATAATATAGTGTAGCCAATAATGATTATTGCATTTAATTAAATGTTGTTTATACATATTATAATTAATTAGAGAGGGCTGGGCAAAGTACTTATCCATAAAGGCCCGTAAATGGCCAAAACACCCGGGCGCTTACCTTTCTAGTCATAAAAACATTAACGCAACGCAAAATATATTTTAACGCAGAAGTAATGCAATAATTTACAACAATTATAGTAAAAAGTTGTTTGTCAAGCGGCAACTAGCGCTAATTATTAAATAATTGCTCGCCGCAAAACAATTACGTCGATTGTTTGTCGGTTGACAGTTCTTATTGAATTAAACAACCATTAAACACTATTCAGGATTGCGGTTTTTGGATGACAATACTTTGGAGATGTTTTCCAACAGAAATTTATTTTATCCGACTTTAAAGAAACGTTTAAAAAGTTTGAGCTGGTTGTGTTTCGCATAAATGGCAATATTTTTTGCAATTTAAAGGAAAGAAGCTGTTAAGTTTTTGTATTTTAGAAAGATTTAATTACTGTTTAGGCACTTTTACTATCGAGGTACTAATGCGCTTACATAATATATTTTCATTGGCATTTAAATGCCAAAAACATTTTTAAGCAATAAGCTTTTATTGAATTTGCTAACTATGATATTACATCAAAGATTGATATAACATCAGATTTTATGCCGTGTCGCAAAAGTACGTGTCATGTAATAAGTAGTTCTTATTTGATTTAGAAGAAATATATCAGTTGTCAACGAGCTGGCGTTTGAATATACAACATGGTGACAGCGGAAAAAAATATATTTTAGAAAATAAATAAAACGTGTAAATTCCATATTGTATTTACGTAGAAACTGTTGCCAAACGTATTACTAATATAATACAAGCATGGAATACGCTCGCCCGCCGCCAGAGCTCTGTTTGGGAGGCAACTCCGTCAGCCGGGCTGACGCTTGGAAAAGATGGAAAACCCAGTTCCATGTTTTCATCAAGGCATCGGGGATGCATAATGAAGACAGCGAGGTACAGGCTAGTCTGCTATTAAATCTCATCGGCCCGGACGGGTTCGATATATACGAAACTTTTAAATTTGAAAATGAGTCCGACAGGGATGACATAAAGATTTTAGAGAAAAAATTCAACGAACATTTTGGAGTTAAAAAGAATATCACGTTAACAAGATATCGTTTCTTCACAAGATGCCAGGAAGTCTGTGAGACTGTAGACCAGTACGTGACTGCGTTAAGGCTCCTTAGTAAAACTTGTGAGTTCAGAGATCTGGAGGATGAACTGCTACGGGATCGTATCGTGTGCGGCATTCGCAGCACGACGCTCCGCGATCGCCTTCTGCGGTGTGATGACCTGACACTTGACAAAGCCATCGAGGCCTGTCAGGTCGAAGAAGTGTCCCAGGAGAGCAGCTGTGTGCTAGGGCCATCTCGTGTGGACGGTGTGAATGCACGTGCAGTGAGTTTCAGCAGCGGCGGCAGCAGTGGCGCTGGCAGTGTGAGCGGCGGCAGAAAGCGGAGCTGGCCACAGCGGGAGGACTGTGGCGCGGTCGGCGATGCAGACGCCGGGGTGCCGCGACGAAGCTTCGGGAAAACGGCTACGTGTCGTCGATGTGGGTGCGTCGGGTGCGAATACATTGAGGAGTGCCCAGCCTTAGATAAACAATGTTATATTTGTAATAACATAGATCATTTCGCTAGAATGTGTAAGGTGCGAAAAGTACATGACATAGAACTAAAAGAGCAATTGCAACAACCACAAAATTTGGACGGGGAGGCTGAGGCGAATACCTTTACTATATCGGCTGTACATAATATTAATCAAATTAGTTCTGTATCGGATGATTTGTTGCGGATTCATGATTTAGGCATTTCTAACAAAGATAATATAATTAATAGGGTTGAGCGTTTACCACGACGTAATAATAATATTATGTTTGTAGACAAAGAGGTATCGTCAGAAAACAAACGACAAATGCCCAGAAAGTTTTTATTAAAATATTTAAGTAGACGCAGTAAAAAACCAACAATAAGTCAGAATTCTGTATTGACACATAGGAGTTGGAATAAAATTAGTATAAAAATGTTTAAGTACGGGAAAAAAACTTATTTGATTTTTGTAGATTATTATTTAGGTTTTGTTGATGTGTGTTCTATAGGAGATAGTACATCCTATACGGTTATAAATGCTATGAAGGAGAATTTTGTGCGTTACGGTACACCAGAATGTGTAATAAGTGACAATAGTTCGCAATTTTTAGGTCGCAACTTTAAAATTTTCTCAAAAGAGTGGGGTTTTGAGCATAAACCTTTGTCTCCATACTATGTTCAATGTAATAGAAAAGTCGAGAAAGCTGTAAAAGCCGTTAAGGAGGTTATTAAAAAATCTATTGGGAGTAACACTAATATTAATGTAAATTCGTTACTATATAAAATGTTCTAGATAATAATTACTTGTAATGTAATGATGGAATGTCGATTGTGATATAGGCTCAAAGGACGGTCCATTCTTTTGAAACACGTCGGTTGATAGTATGATATGAGGAGGGGGACACTGAATATTGTGCTTATGATAATGATCTGGTTGATGAACAAAATTGAATCATCATACTCGCCTTCTCATACGCAAGGCATAATATAATCCTGGATAGAAGTTTATAAGCGGTTAATTTTATTTAGTGTATATTTTGGGAAATTATTATGTTGTACAAAAGAATTTTAATAATTAACTTTATTTTCTGTAGGGGAAGATGTCATGTAATAAGTAGTTCTTATTTGATTTAGAAGAAATATATCAGTTGTCAACGAGCTGGCGTTTGATTATACAACAAACAATATCAATTTTTTGCTGCAGGCCAACACGAAATAAAGCCTGTATATATAAGGATAAAACAATAACTGTAAAAACCAACACTGTCAGGCTCGCGGAATATACCAAATCTATTTTAAATTGAATCGCGAAATCCCCAAAAATAGTTTTATCATTTAAGCCTATCCTGCAGCCAGACAGTAATGGATATTTTGAACGCCGACAAAGCGTTTAGCTACAATCGAATCCAATCGATACCGACCAATGAGTTTTATTAACCAAGTACAGGACATGCTACAGACATGGAAAATTAAAGTGACTGCCTAAAGAACACTTTCTGGGAAACCGAAAACTACCTCTAGATCACGCCCGCAACTCCGTTGCGCCCAAGTTCGTTTATCGCGCGGGAACCGTACATTTTTCCGGAATGAAAAGTTTTCTGTGTCCTGGTCCCAACACTCAAAGTATCTCCAAAGTAAATTTAAGCAAAATCGGTTCCGCAGTTTGGGCGTGAAGAGGTAACAGACAGACAGCCAAACAGACATACACTTTCGTATTTATAATATTAGTATGACATATGAATGAACTTTTTTTTTTCAAAAACCTGCAAGACGTACCTAACTTCATATACATATATCCTTTATATTGAATTTATATACCTCTAATATTATTATACCGATTGTTTCGTTTACAATATAAGACTAAGGCCGCACAGAGCGTAAGGTTAAATTAAAGGTCCTTACATCCTATCCTTACTTAAAACTCATTGCGATTGAATACAGCGTTAATTTCACCCCAAGTGCACTTTTCCCGACACAATTACGACAAATGTGATGTGATTGACTCGATATTAATCGAATCGATTTGAACTCGATTACTGAATCGCTTCGGAATCGATTATTAATTCGATTTCGTAGCCATTTTAAATCGACACCATTTTGTTCTACATGTTGGGGTTGAATCAATAATAAGTATAGAGTTGAGCGGTTTGTTTGAACATATTTCTTTGCGAATCCGAGAAAGATTCTTAGGGCCACTTGCACCATGATGTTTAACTCAGAGTTAAAATTAACTCTGAGTTAAACATCATGTCATCTCTATCACTCACTTGGTGAGTGACAGATGACATGATGTTTTGCAAGTGGCCCTTAGTGCGTTTCGTCGAGTATAAATATTTTGTATGTTTTTCTAGTAAGTAGTACTTATCAGGCTCCATGTTTTTTTTTTACTTTTAAAAGTAAAGCTATAAGCAGTGTAACAAAACAAAGAAGAAGAAAAGATAATACTTTAGGGTATGTACTATGTATGTGTCTCTTATATTAAGCTCACTGTGAAGGTAGCAGTACTAGGTGTCCCGTGTCAGGTTCAAGTGTGGTAGAATAATTTGTAGATATTTGCAAGCGCCCCAGCGTCATGAATTTGCCCTTACAAAAGTTAGAAAAAGTTACTCTTTCAGCGCTGCTACTTTCACATAAAACTTTATACAGGAGACTCGTATACACCCTAAAATATTATCTCTTTGATATTGTTACACTGTGTAATAAGTAGTTCTTATTTGATTTAGAAGAAATATATCAGTTGTCAACGAGCTGGCGTTTGAATATACAACATGGTGACAGCGGAAAAAAATATATTTTAGAAACTAAATAAAACGTGTAAATTCCATATTGTATTTACGTAGAAACTGTTGCCAAACGTATTGCTAATATAATACAAGCATGGAATACGCTCGCCCGCCGCCAGAGCTCTGTTTGGGAGGCAACTCCGTCAGCCGGGCTGACGCTTGGAAAAGATGGAAAACCCAGTTCCATGTTTTCATCAAGGCATCGGGGATGCATAAAGAAGACAGCGAGGTACAGGCTAGTCTGCTATTAAATCTCATCGGCCCGGACGGGTTCGATATATACGAAACATTTAAATTTGAAAATGAGTCCGACAGAGATGACATAAAGATTTTAGAGAAAAAATTCAACGAACATTTTGGAGTTAAAAAGAATATCACGTTAACAAGATATCGTTTCTTCACAAGATGCCAGGAAGTCTGTGAGACTGTAGACCAGTACGTGACTGCGTTAAGGCTCCTTAGTAAAACTTGTGAGTTCAGAGATCTGGAGGACGAACTGCTACGGGATCGTATCGTGTGCGGCATTCGCAGCACGACGCTCCGCGATCGCCTGCTGCGGTGTGATGACCTGACACTTGACAAAGCCATCGAGGCCTGTCAGGTCGAAGAAGTGTCCCAGGAGAGCAGCTGTGTGCTAGGGCCATCTCGTGTGGACGGTGTGAATGCACGTGCAGTGAGTTTCAGCAGCGGCGGCAGCAGTGGCGCTGGCAGTGTGAGCGGCGGCAGAAAGCGGAGCTGGCCACAGCGGGAGGACTGTGGCGCGGTCGGCGATGCAGACGCCGGGGTGCCGCGACGAAGCTTCGGGAAAACGGCTACGTGTCGTCGATGTGGAGGCGGGTGCGAAAACATTGAGGAGTGCCCAGCCTTAGATAAACAATGTTATATTTGTAATAACATAGATCATTTCGCTAGAATGTGTAAGGTGCGAAAAGTACATGACATAGAACTAAAAGAGCAATTGCAACAACCACAAAATTTGGACGGGGAGGCTGAGGCGAATACCTTTACTATATCGGCTGTACATAATATTAATCAAATTAGTTCTGTATCGGATGATTTGTTGCGGATTCATGATTTAGGCATTTCTAACAAAGATAATATAATTCATAGGGTTGAGCGTTTACCACGACGTAATAATAATATTATGTTTGTAGACAAAGAGGTATCGTCAGACAACAAACGACAAACGCCCAGAAAGTTTTTATTAAAATATTTAAGTAGACGCAGTAAAAAACCAACAATAAGTCAGAATTCTGTATTGACACATAGGAGTTGGAATAAAATTAGTATAAAAATGTTTAAGTACGGGAAAAAAACTTATTTGATTTTTGTAGATTATTATTTAGGTTTTGTTAATGTGTGTTCTATAGGAGATAGTACATCTTATACGGTTATAAATGCTATGAAGGAGAATTTTGTGTGTTACGGTACACCAGAATGTGTAATAAGTGACAATAGTTCGCAATTTTTAGGTCGCAACTTTAAAATTTTCTCAAAAGAGTGGGGTTTTGAGCATAAACCTTTGTCTCCATACTATGTTCAATGTAATAGAAAAGTCGAGAAAGCTGTAAAAGCCGTTAAGGAGGTTATTAAAAAATCTATTGGGAGTAACACTAATATTAATGTAAATTCGTTACTATATAAAATGTTCTAGATAATAATTACTTGTAATGTAATGATGGAATGTCGATTGTGATATAGGCTCAAAGGACGGTCCATTCTTTTGAAACACGTCGGTTGATAGTATGATATGAGGAGGGGGACACTGAATATTGTGCTTATGATAATGATCTGGTTGATGAACAAAATTGAATCATCATACTCGCCTTCTCATACGCAAGGCATAATATAATCCTGGATAGAAGTTTATAAGCGGTTAATTTTATTTAGTGTATATTTTGGGAAATTATTATGTTGTACAAAAGAATTTTAATAATTAACTTTATTTTCTGTAGGGGAAGATGTCATGTAATAAGTAGTTCTTATTTGATTTAGAAGAAATATATCAGTTGTCAACGAGCTGGCGTTTGATTATACAACAAACAATATCAATTTTTTGCTGCAGGCCAACACGAAATAAAGCCTGTATATATAAGGATAAAACAATAACTGTAAAAACCAACACTGTCAGGCTCGCGGAATATACCAAATCTATTTTAAATTGAATCGCGAAATCCCCAAAAATAGTTTTATCATTTAAGCCTATCCTGCAGCCAGACAGTAATGGATATTTTGAACGCCGACAAAGCGTTTAGCTACAATCGAATCCAATCGATACCGACCAATGAGTTTTATTAACCAAGTACAGGACATGCTACAGACATGGAAAATTAAAGTGACTGCCTAAAGAACACTTTCTGGGAAACCGAAAACTACCTCTAGATCACGCCCGCAACTCCGTTGCGCCCAAGTTCGTTTATCGCGCGGGAACCGTACATTTTTCCGGAATGAAAAGTTTTCTGTGTCCTGGTCCCAACACTCAAAGTATCTCCAAAGTAAATTTAAGCAAAATCGGTTCCGCAGTTTGGGCGTGAAGAGGTAACAGACAGACAGCCAAACAGACATACACTTTCGTATTTATAATATTAGTATGACATATGAATGAACTTTTTTTTTTCAAAAACCTGCAAGACGTACCTAACTTCATATACATATATCCTTTATATTGAATTTATATACCTCTAATATTATTATACCGATTGTTTCGTTTACAATATAAGACTAAGGCCGCACAGAGCGTAAGGTTAAATTAAAGGTCCTTACATCCTATCCTTACTTAAAACTCATTGCGATTGAATACAGCGTTAATTTCACCCCAAGTGCACTTTTCCCGACACAATTACGACAAATGTGATGTGATTGACTCGATATTAATAGAATCGATTTGAACTCGATTACTGAATCGCTTCGGAATCGATTATTAATTCGATTTCGTAGCCATTTTAAATCGACACCATTTTGTTCTACATGTTGGGGTTGAATCAATAATAAGTATAGAGTTGAGCGGTTTGTTTGAACATATTTCTTTGCGAATCCGAGAAAGATTCTTAGGGCCACTTGCACCATGATGTTTAACTCAGAGTTAAAATTAACTCTGAGTTAAACATCATGTCATCTCTATCACTCACTTGGTGAGTGACAGATGACATGATGTTTTGCAAGTGGCCCTTAGTGCGTTTCGTCGAGTATAAATATTTTGTATGTTTTTCTAGTAAGTAGTACTTATCAGGCTCCATGTTTTTTTTTTACTTTTAAAAGTAAAGCTATAAGCAGTGTAACAAAACAAAGAAGAAGAAAAGATAATACTTTAGGGTATGTACTATGTATGTGTCTCTTATATTAAGCTCACTGTGAAGGTAGCAGTACTAGGTGTCCCGTGTCAGGTTCAAGTGTGGTAGAATAATTTGTAGATATTTGCAAGCGCCCCAGCGTCATGAATTTGCCCTTACAAAAGTTAGAAAAAGTTACTCTTTCAGCGCTGCTACTTTCACATAAAACTTTATACAGGAGACTCGTATACACCCTAAAATATTATCTCTTTGATATTGTTACACTGTGTATAAACAGACGATTCCGCCAAAGGCGATTCTCGTGATAAATTTTCAAATCACAAAATTCTTTTATCACAATATTTATCTAAAATATGACTTTGTAAAATATTTAAAATCTAATATATATAAATCTCCTGTCACGATGTTTGTCCGCGATGGATTCCTAAACTACTCAACCAATTTTAATGTTTGTTTTTTTTAAATGTGTGCTTTTTTCCAACTTGAGAGATAGGATACCTTAGATCTTTAGTTATAGTCGCAATTTTATTTTATTGCAAATTATTTGTCTATAAAGAGCAACCATTGTTTATATGCGACGCGGGTCACGGGATAGCGATGGACGTTGCCATGGTGACATACTTATTTAGTCACAAATTCAATAAAATAATACGGACGATATACTCTATATAATAAGGCAAAGAAACGTTTGCCGGGACAGCTAGTATTATATAAGTTATGTTCTTCTCTAATCTGCAGGTCTTATGGAGTCCTGAAATACAGGGTGTCCTAGGTAAGGCTGGAGTTCACACGTTTAAATGTCTTTGTAATTATCTGTACCATTATCTGTATGTTGTGTGAAAAATAAACCTTTTTTATTATATTACTAGATGATGCCCGCAACTCCGTTGCGCCAAAACTCGTTTATCGCGCGGTAGCCGTACATTTTTCCGGGACAAAAAGTATCCTATGTCCTTTCCCGAGACTCAAAGAATCTCCATGCCAAATTTCAACAAAATCGGTTAAGCCGTTTGAGCGTGAAGAGGTAACAGACAGACAGACAGACGGACAGACAGACACACTTTCGCATTTATAATATTAGTATGGATTATTATAATGTGCGTGTAACACAACACAATTCGCAAAGATAAAATGCCTTTGATTTTGAGTAAAATATCAAAGTCATCGTCGGGGGGTGGTATAAAGTGAATTTGGAAATATTTGAGGCCGTGAAGCCCACAAAGGCTGTTTAGATTTTACCTCAGTATATTGAATCTGTTCTTTGAGATTCTTGTTTCATATATTTTACAGCAGGCTTAAATCGTTTGAGAAAAATCAAAGCAGGCATATTACGTTGGCTTTGGGAAATTATAATAACATGTATACAGGGTGGTTACCTTTATTCCTTATTTCTTTTTAAAACATTTTTATTTTAGACTAGATGACGCCCGCAATTCCGTTGCGTGAAAATTCGTTTATCACGTGGGAACCGTACATTTTCCCGGGATAAAAAGTATCCTATGTCCTTTCCCGGGATTCAAAGTATCTCCATACCAAATTTCAGCTAAATTGGTTTTGTGGTTTGGCCATAAAGAGGTAACAGACAGACAGACAGACAGACAGACATACTTTCGCATTTATAAATAATAATTAGTATGGAAGTATGGATTGAAATGGAAGTAGGTATGGGTATGGAAGTATGGACTAGACGTGTGGATGGATTATGTGACAACTGACAACTGACAACATAATTTGTCTAATGTCCATGTCCATTAAATCCTTTCCAAAACAAACAACCCGAAGCATGTAATATCAGCGTACGCCTGACGCCACAGCTGGCTCGGCGAAATTAAACTTAAAAATATTTTACATACATCCGATATACGGAGACATAAGTGGATGAAGCGGGTAACTGACAATTTCAAAACTGACGTTTTTGGTAAATTGAGGCCGAGGAGGAGGAGGAAAATAATTTGAAAACATTGGAAATTAATTTTATGTGCCTGTTAAACAAGGTTTTGTTCAAATTATTAACACTAATATTACTACTACTGTATATAGTAGGAAACTCCTTGTGCCCTTCACTAAAACTGACTATTTCAGGGGTTCTTTCATTGTGAGAGCTGCACACTTGTGGAACGATTTACCATGTGACATTCGAGAGTCAAGTTCACTAGCTATTTTCAAAACTAAGCTGCATAACCATCTTTTGAACAGAGTCGCTCACTAAATAATCTGTAGCAATTAAATATATTAGATATTAAGTTTTTCTCTAGCATCTGCTAACTGTTTTAACTGTTTGTCGACTTTTTGTATTACCCTGCTTATAAATATGTAATATCTCTATAGCCGCAAGGTTGCCTGGAAGAGATCGCTTAAAGCGATAAGGCCGCCCTTGCCCACAGTTTACTGTAAAAATACTGTTAAGTTAGTCTAACTAGTTATAGTACCAATTTGTAAGCAATAAAGAGTTATCTATCTATCTATCTATAAATGCAAAAGTGTGTCATTCTTTCCGTCTATTACCCATTTACGTTCAAACCGCTGAATCCATTTTGCTGAAATTTTATTTTGAGATACTTTGACATAAGATACTTTTATTCAATTTTGGCGCAACAGGGAAAAACTGAGTAATAGCTCTTATGTTGTAAAATGATAGTTACCCGGTTCATCCATGAAATTTACATACAAGAAATTTAGAATACAAGGTGATTGCAAAAATTCCGATATCGGGACCGATATTCATGGCATAAGTTGGGACCGCAATATCGGGTGATCGGGTACGTGATACGGGTACCGATGCGGTAGTGACCGATACTGGTGGATGTATATAGGGACAGTTACACGTGCTGCCGTATAATCGAAATGTATTAATTTTGAGGGTTAAGGATTGCTAGGGCTGCTGTGAGTACAGGTTCGATTTTGAATGTCGTGCTTCTTTAATTATGTTAGGAAATCGGGGGTCTTAATAAGCTCATAACATTTGGCGGCAAACAAAGTCTCCAAACTCACTTCTAAAAATAGCTTTACCTATGACTTGCGCTACAGGTCACAGGTTTAGCTAACATACATCAATTCTTACGAGTACAACATATTATTAATTAATAAGCGCTACAGCAGTGGCATTGAATAGAAGTAGATTTGTTTTAAAATTGTAAGAGAAAAAAGTGTGGAAGCAAACAAACAGATAGCCTGCAACATCACTCCCTAATACATTGATATTACTAAGATTTCGCAGTATATTACCTTTCTCCTTTGAATATTTGACGTTGACTATACCCAAAACGCATGAAACTCGAATCGAAAAAGGAATCTCTATGACGAGGTAGCGAGTAATAGGCGGTTTTAGTAAAATACGACCCTACGTGCGCCGATCAGCGCCGAACCGATTTATATATTATGTGGAAAATTCTACAGATCGCATTAGGGCTGTCACAAGCTTGATATATTTCTAAATAAGTTTAACGGCGAGACTGGCTAAAACAGATGTGGATGATATAATATTATGACACGAGGGTGATACATAGCAAATATAAAAACAGTTATGTCTATAAAACTGTCAAAATGTTCTCCCAGAATATAGATTGTGGCAACGCGTAAAAAAGCATATTGTATTTAGTGTTCATCGATTGGTTTAATTTGATATAATCTAAAATTATATTATAAATACATGATATACTTAATTTAATTCTAATTTGTGCAGAATTTCCAGGCAGATCTCTATGGGCTATTGTACTAACCTGTCTTGTAAGTCTATTATTAGACGTTATTCTCGCAAAGGATTGACATACTACTACGCAGCAATACCGATATTAGAGTCAAAAATATAAATTTAATGTCTGTTAACCCTATCACGATAAGGTTTTATCGATATTTTATGGATAAACATGATTTAGTCGCGCGAGTAGGCAGCCCTGATCACCTGTGACGGCGCGGCGCGGCGGAGCGGAATCGTGATAAAACCTCTCTCTCGAACACCCTGTATATGTACTTACTGATACTAAATAATGCGACGTACTGTTGTATATTCAAACGCCAGCTCGTTGACAACTGATATATTTCTTCTAAATCAAATAAGAACTACTTATTACATGACATCTTCCCCTACAGAAAATAAAGTTAATTATTAAAATTATTTTGTACAACATAATAATTTCCCAAAATATACACTAAATAAAATTAACCGCTTATAAACTTCTATCCAGGATTATATTATGCCTTGCGTATGAGAAGGCGAGTATGATGATTCAATTTTGTTCATCAACCAGATCATTATCATAAGCACAATATTCAGTGTCCCCCTCCTCATATCATACTATCAACCGACGTGTTTCAAAAGAATGGACCGTCCTTTGAGCCTATATCACAATCGACATTCCATCATTACATTACAAGTAATTATTATCTAGAACATTTTATATAGTAACGAATTTACATTAATATTAGTGTTACTCCCAATAGATTTTTTAATAACCTCCTTAACGGCTTTTACAGCTTTCTCGACTTTTCTATTACATTGAACATAGTATGGAGACAAAGGTTTATGCTCAAAACCCCACTCTTTTGAGAAAATTTTAAAGTTGCGACCTAAAAATTGCGAACTATTGTCACTTATTACACATTCTGGTGTACCGTAACACACAAAATTCTCCTTCATAGCATTTATAACCGTATAAGATGTACTATCTCCTATAGAACACACATTAACAAAACCTAAATAATAATCTACAAAAATCAAATAAGTTTTTTTCCCGTACTTAAACATTTTTATACTAATTTTATTCCAACTCCTATGTGTCAATACAGAATTCTGACTTATTGTTGGTTTTTTACTGCGTCTACTTAAATATTTTAATAAAAACTTTCTGGGCGTTTGTCGTTTGTTGTCTGACGATACCTCTTTGTCTACAAACATAATATTATTATTACGTCGTGGTAAACGCTCAACCCTATGAATTATATTATCTTTGTTAGAAATGCCTAAATCATGAATCCGCAACAAATCATCCGATACAGAACTAATTTGATTAATATTATGTACAGCCGATATAGTAAAGGTATTCGCCTCAGCCTCCCCGTCCAAATTTTGTGGTTGTTGCAATTGCTCTTTTAGTTCTATGTCATGTACTTTTCGCACCTTACACATTCTAGCGAAATGATCTATGTTATTACAAATATAACATTGTTTATCTAAGGCTGGGCACTCCTCAATGTTTTCGCACCCGCCTCCACATCGACGACACGTAGCCGTTTTCCCGAAGCTTCGTC
The DNA here is from genome assembly GCA_937595015.1 of Polyommatus icarus. NCBI lineage: Eukaryota > Metazoa > Arthropoda > Insecta > Lepidoptera > Lycaenidae > Polyommatus > Polyommatus icarus. The sequence continues at coordinate 18,400,310 of OW569329.1, forward strand.
GCGGCACCCCGGCGTCTGCATCGCCGACCGCGCCACAGTCCTCCCGCTGTGGCCAGCTCCGCTTTCTGCCGCCGCTCACACTGCCAGCGCCACTGCTGCCGCCGCTGCTGAAACTCACTGCACGTGCATTCACACCGTCCACACGAGATGGCCCTAGCACACAGCTGCTCTCCTGGGACACTTCTTCGACCTGACAGGCCTCGATGGCTTTGTCAAGTGTCAGGTCATCACACCGCAGCAGGCGATCGCGGAGCGTCGTGCTGCGAATGCCGCACACGATACGATCCCGTAGCAGTTCGTCCTCCAGATCTCTGAACTCACAAGTTTTACTAAGGAGCCTTAACGCAGTCACGTACTGGTCTACAGTCTCACAGACTTCCTGGCATCTTGTGAAGAAACGATATCTTGTTAACGTGATATTCTTTTTAACTCCAAAATGTTCGTTGAATTTTTTCTCTAAAATCTTTATGTCATCTCTGTCGGACTCATTTTCAAATTTAAATGTTTCGTATATATCGAACCCGTCCGGGCCGATGAGATTTAATAGCAGACTAGCCTGTACCTCGCTGTCTTCTTTATGCATCCCCGATGCCTTGATGAAAACATGGAACTGGGTTTTCCATCTTTTCCAAGCGTCAGCCCGGCTGACGGAGTTGCCTCCCAAACAGAGCTCTGGCGGCGGGCGAGCGTATTCCATGCTTGTATTATATTAGCAATACGTTTGGCAACAGTTTCTACGTAAATACAATATGGAATTTACACGTTTTATTTAGTTTCTAAAATATATTTTTTTCCGCTGTCACCATGTTGTATATTCAAACGCCAGCTCGTTGACAACTGATATATTTCTTCTAAATCAAATAAGAACTACTTATTACACAGTGTAACAATATCAAAGAGATAATATTTTAGGGTGTATACGAGTCTCCTGTATAAAGTTTTATGTGAAAGTAGCAGCGCTGAAAGAGTAACTTTTTCTAACTTTTGTAAGGGCAAATTCATGACGCTGGGGCGCTTGCAAATATCTACAAATTATTCTACCACACTTGAACCTGACACGGGACACCTAGTACTGCTACCTTCACAGTGAGCTTAATATAAGAGACACATACATAGTACATACCCTAAAGTATTATCTTTTCTTCTTCTTTGTTTTGTTACACTGCTTATAGCTTTACTTTTAAAAGTAAAAAAAAAACATGGAGCCTGATAAGTACTACTTACTAGAAAAACATACAAAATATTTATACTCGACGAAACGCACTAAGGGCCACTTGCAAAACATCATGTCATCTGTCACTCACCAAGTGAGTGATAGAGATGACATGATGTTTAACTCAGAGTTAATTTTAACTCTGAGTTAAACATCATGGTGCAAGTGGCCCTAAGAATCTTTCTCGGATTCGCAAAGAAATATGTTCAAACAAACCGCTCAACTCTATACTTATTATTGATTCAACCCCAACATGTAGAACAAAATGGTGTCGATTTAAAATGGCTACGAAATCGAATTAATAATCGATTCCGAAGCGATTCAGTAATCGAGTTCAAATCGATTCGATTAATATCGAGTCAATCACATCACATTTGTCGTAATTGTGTCGGGAAAAGTGCACTTGGGGTGAAATTAACGCTGTATTCAATCGCAATGAGTTTTAAGTAAGGATAGGATGTAAGGACCTTTAATTTAACCTTACGCTCTGTGCGGCCTTAGTCTTATATTGTAAACGAAACAATCGGTATAATAATATTAGAGGTATATAAATTCAATATAAAGGATATATGTATATGAAGTTAGGTACGTCTTGCAGGTTTTTGAAAAAAAAAAGTTCATTCATATGTCATACTAATATTATAAATACGAAAGTGTATGTCTGTTTGGCTGTCTGTCTGTTACCTCTTCACGCCCAAACTGCGGAACCGATTTTGCTTAAATTTACTTTGGAGATACTTTGAGTGTTGGGACCAGGACACAGAAAACTTTTCATTCCGGAAAAATGTACGGTTCCCGCGCGATAAACGAACTTGGGCGCAACGGAGTTGCGGGCGTGATCTAGAGGTAGTTTTCGGTTTCCCAGAAAGTGTTCTTTAGGCAGTCACTTTAATTTTCCATGTCTGTAGCATGTCCTGTACTTGGTTAATAAAACTCATTGGTCGGTATCGATTGGATTCGATTGTAGCTAAACGCTTTGTCGGCGTTCAAAATATCCATTACTGTCTGGCTGCAGGATAGGCTTAAATGATAAAACTATTTTTGGGGATTTCGCGATTCAATTTAAAATAGATTTGGTATATTCCGCGAGCCTGACAGTGTTGGTTTTTACAGTTATTGTTTTATCCTTATATATACAGGCTTTATTTCGTGTTGGCCTGCAGCAAAAAATTGATATTGTTGCATATTTTAATTATACTTTTTCTAATTAGAGTTTAGACTAATTGCATAATTAAATGCTGAAATTTGGTATGGTGGTACTTTGAGTCCCGAGGACGGACATAGGATAAGTACTTTTTATCCCGAAAAAATGTACGATTCCCGCGCGATAAACGAGTTTGGCGCAACGGAGTTGTGGGGTTCATCTAGTCTCGTATATTTTGCTTTTCACATACTCAAATGATGTTCTTAACAAAAAATGTTGGCGGAATCAGCCGTTAGACCCAATATCCCCCTACCTATAATGATTAAGACGTATGCATGTAGAGCATCAGTCGGAAAACATCTCAAAACACTTATATTGTCAACATTTCGAGATATACAATGAATTGAGAATTACGTTAAACACACTGTATGCAATTATTGTTGCTAGGTTTTTTTCGTTACGGAATTTTTTGATTCAGTCGTCGTGCTCAAAGCTCGCCATGAATCCATACTAATATTATAAATGCGAAAGTGTGTCTGTCTGTCTGTCCGTCCGTCCGTCCGTCTGTCCGTCTGTCTGTCTGTCTGTCTGTCTGTCTGTCTGTCTGTTCACGCTCGAACCGCTGAACCGATTTTGCTGAAATTTGGCATGGAGATTCTTTGAGTCCCGAGAAAGGACATAGGATAGTTTTTACCCCGGAAAAATGTACGGTTCCCGCGCGATAAACGAATTTTGGCGCAACGAAGTTGCGGGCATCATCTAGTGCTGCAATATCTTAAAATCTATTTCGGGAGAAAACTACCATACTGTGACATCTTGCACCGTCCCACTGATATAAATTCCTTCTATCAGTACAGTTAGTAGTTTCACTCGCTCGTCACGTGTGGGGACGTCCAGGAAGCGGGTTCGTTAACCGTAACAACCCGCCCGGGACACACGTGGTCTGAATGACGGACAACGACGAGATTTCATTGTACCACCGCTGGATGGTCCAAAAAACCCAAATTTTAGGTTCAGGCAGCACCTATGCCTGAGTAGTACTATCAGAGATATTGCTTCATAGGCAGATGGAAACTAATTCGATCAAGTTAGCACAAGACGACAAATCACGATTCACGACGGGCTGGACGTAACCTAGCTAATTGGAGGACCTTCTTATCTATTTATCAATTAACCAGAATAAATCCTAGACTTCTGACTTATCTAAGACGATAAAAGCCCGGACAAGTTTTTATCCAATAACCCGGTACAATTCTTACATAATAAATCAGATGCAAAGGACAATATCAAGTTACGCGTATTGATTCTATCCACGATTCCAGTTAAATTATTTCGGTCCCATCCATAAATTATTACGTGTCCTTCCGAAACCTCGATACTTGCATCCGAACTTAGCCTCAGCTTGCAACCCGTATTTGGCTTGTGCACAGTGCAAGCAAGCGGCCACAAGATCAAGATATCTTGCTTTAACACCAGTAAATAAAGGAGATATTAATATAAGTACAAACTTATATCACCTTTATGTTCGTAATTAAGGTTTCGCATGGAATAAGACCAGAAAGGTAGGAAGGGTTTTTTAATACGGCCATTAGCCACAATTCATACCCACTGCTACCTTTTAACATAATAGAAAATAATCCTGAATTTTAGGTTGCTGAAAGATCCTGAATTCAGATTCCCAAATTCTGGACCCTGCATTTAAAAATCTGAATTACGTTCCTGAATTCAGGATTCTTAATTAAGGTAGCTGAATTTAGGAGCATTTTAATTTTCTAAAATTTAGAATCCTTTATTCATGTTCCTGTTTTTTCAACCCGAAGGTTGAAGGACTTCGGATGACTTTTCTAAAAAGGATTAATTGCCACTTGTCTCCGTTTTATTCTAACCTTGTAATAAAGCTTCACACTTAATACCTCATGAAAAACGCGTGTAATTTATTTTAAACGAGTGCCGGCCCATTATCTTCTGCCTTTGACACTCGACGGCACCCGTTTCCTTCATTAGAGCCTCCTCGCCTTACTAAATGTTGGTATTTATCCGTTTAATGTTGCTAACAGCCTCCCGGAGCATTACCACGTCCGGGTTCAGAGAGCCCTGCCCTGCGAAGGGTTGGAGCAAACGGGATACTCTGACCGCATTCGGACGCTAGAATAGTGATGTTAAGATTTCAGGAAATCTGTACAGACTAATGCTACTGGTTGTTGGTAAAATTTTAAGTGGCTGCTATGCGGTGTGTACAGAAATGAAGTGAGATATGAAGTAGTTTTGTTATTCGTTGGATATGAACTGCATTTTTCAAAGCAGTTGGACATTGGTGGACACATTGGTGAAAAGGTGGACATTGCAGTCGCTGAGCGACAGTCGCGACTGCGTGTAGCGCGTTTGCTCCAACTCTGAAGTATTATCCACACGCTGTAAATATTCTTAAGAATCCGGCTCGAAGGACCATCTTAAGATGGCCGCGTGCTGTTGACGCTCTTTATTGCCCATTACGATATCAAGATGGGTTAATGGGATTGCCTAGTGATTACGGATTTCGTGTATTTAAATTTCAAATGAAGAAATTCTCTTTGTATAATATTTTATGACTGAATTGAATTTTTCCTTAATGTACAGTATAATAATTACGTTTAAGTTTATTGTTTCGGGTATGATTTCAGGTTCTGATTTAATCAATATTTAACTAGATATTGATATATTATGAACCAGTAACATCGAGCTTAGGGAATAAAGAGAACAATAATAACAAGTTTGTGTAATCATACGAGGGCTCTAGAGAATTGTTCTCGGGAAATTCCTTCGGCAAATTGAGTGACGGATGCACGTGCCCAGTGTACTCGATCGTTTCGGCCATTACTGCTCTTCGGGGATCCACGAGATATTTGTCGTGTCCAACTAAACGTACCAAATACTATCGACGGAACTATTTGCTGTTTATTATTTGATCCCACTTCTGAAATCTTTTATATTGCCGCTGTTGCAGAATAAAATGCTCTTTTTGTTCGAAGTTTATCTATTTTTAAACGTTAACAGCTTTTGGCTGGGTGAGCTAGTTGCCAAAAATCTTTACGACCATTCCGAGTTTTCAGTTTTTTATCTTTTGTTTTTATTGTTTCGACTACTGCTTAAACTCGGATTATATGTTTTGTTTTGTTGAAACTTTCGTATACAGTTGATAACTACTTATCATGTTTATTTTGTACAATGATTACGGAATTAAATACTTGTTATCACTATTATAATCGCGATAGTAATGTATAGTTTTTTGCTAATTAGTTTTAAGATAAAAACTATTTTAAAAAATATGTAAGTATTGGTAATATACAATTGCTATGTATGGCAATTGTATTGTTTCTTTCAGAGTTTAAAATATAAAATCCTGAAAATGTTTAAAATAATTGAAGATTAGAAGGATCTAATCTTCAATTATTTGAAACTTAATTATTTTAAACATATTTTAGACATAATAGTGTCGAGGAGCTTAAGTTAAGCTAAGCCTATTATTTCCAGCCTATTATTATATTATTATATCGTCGGTGTCACAATAGAAATGAAGTATTATTTGGATAAGATAAAAAAATAAATCAAGGTGAACAAGTTTGTTACAGAAAAATACTTGCAAGAATATACTTCAAAATATATTTTTGCCTACAATAATATCATGGATTTGTTTGTATATTGTCATAAACATAATATATTTCCGTTTAATAAAAACGGTGTACAATTTTACTGGTGTACAATTTCACATATTTTATAATTGTCTTTGATTTCTTCGATGATGTAATCCGTTACCAGTTCCTTCACTTCTTCTGAGAAGACAAAATCGGTATGGCTGAAGGAATCTTTGGCGAGTCTGCGAGCTCTTGCGTTTGGCATCACGTTGGCCATAGCCAGGACATCTTTCTCATCTAGGACAATATCTCCTACGGTGTAGTGCATAGTGACATCAGCCGTGATCAGGTTAAGGTTATACGCTGGCGGGTCGACTCTCCTGTAATGCCAGAGGTTGCCCAGGGCTCCGTAGTTCCACCGCTTAAAGGCGCTGTCCCTTATGTTCTGGCCGTAGTGCGCGAATTGCTTGATGGCTGATCCCGCTACCACATCTAGAATGTTGAACAAGTCTTTCTGCGGAATCAAAACAACAATACTATTAACAAAGTATCGTTACTTAATTTTTAGTTCAGGTGCCAACAGAACACAGTTTCTTTAATTCGTTATGATTATGATTGTGATTTTTGCGGTTTTTGATTTTTGGTATAATAATAATATAACATGGTTTCGTTAAAACAAAACAACTTACCCAAAACTGTTCAAATGCCAGGAGATCACAGGCGTCTTGGTCGCCATACACCTCGCATGCCTCTATTGTTTCAGCGGTAATACTCGGTCCCAGTATCTCCACATGGCCGCGCCACGTTGAGTATTTCTAGAAAAATAAAATATAAGAATATCTATCTATACTTATAAAATTACATGTCCTGACTGACTGACTGATTCATCATCGCTGAACAAAAACTGTTAAAGTTACAGCCACGAAATTTGGTGAGTAGGGTAGTTTTATTATGTAGACACCCATTAAGGAAGGAATTTTGAAAATTTTACTCCGAAGGGGGTGAAATAGGGGTTGAAAGTTTCAATGAAAGTCTGTTATTTCTTGAGTTAAAAAGATAAAATTTTATGTTTGGGCTACTGATTAAAAATAATTGGATACGTGTTTAAGCGTTTTTGGAAATTCTACACCCAAAGGGGTGAAATAGGGGTTGAAAGTTTAAATGAAATTCCGTCATTTCTTAAGTTAGAAACATGAAAGTTTATTTTTGGACTGCTGATTAAAAATGAATGGATAGGTATTTAAGCGTTTCTGGTAATTCTACCCCCAAGGGGGTCAAATTGGGGTAGAAAATTTCAATGAAGATTTCATTTCTTGAGTTAGAAACATGAAAGTTTATTGACGTTTGCGTTTGACGTTTGCTTAAATAGGGTCCCGTTTTTACCCTTTGTTTATGGAACCACAAAAAGGGGAAAACTTTGGAAATCATTGTTATTACTTATTATACTATGTTAACGCGGACGAAGTCGCGGCCAACAGCTAGTCCTCTGATATTATTAGAAGTGGTACTTCTCAGCTTTAAGAAGCCAAGCCAAAGAGGCGCTGTTATTTTGCCAGAAATTGTAATCAAAAGCAACTTACGTAAAGAGCATCAGTCCTCTGGGCCAGTAATTCAATAGCCCTTGTAGGGAAATGATTTTGGTAGCCCACAGCTGCGAGCAAATGAACGGACTTGAATTTCTCGTTATATTCTGGTTTCAGTGAGTTGAGAACTAGGAACACGGTTCCACCCTGGGAGTGGCCGACATAATGCAACTGTTCCCGACCAGTCTCCTCAAGAATGTAATCAATCATCGTTGGAACGTCAATCGTTGCTATTTCTTCGAAACTAAAGTCGAAGAAATCCCGTTTCTGCTCATCATCATCAGGATTCAGATAGACGTGGTTGCGAGAATTGAGCACACCTCGTGCGTTGCCGATCCATACGTCGAATCCGGCGTCAGCCAGATTGTATGCTAAAAAAATCGGTTGTCTGTAAAGTCGGTTTACTGACGCTAGTTGAACGTTACAATGTCATAGCCTTAACCCCTCAGTTCCGAAAATTTTTAAAAAATTTATAATGAGTAAAATAAACTATTCGCAATACAAAACGCTAAATAAATTCGTGAAATCCAGTAAAATCTTCGAACAAAGCACAAGTCAAACCTTGACACGTAGGAAATAGAGCACAATTTTGAATAGCCGAAATAATACTAATAGCTCACAGATTATTTATTTTTCATTCAGAGTGTGGTCAATGTATCAAAGGTCATAACTCATAACTAACCAAACTTCTTCATACAAAAGTATTCTCTCAAAAGTCATCGAAATACGTAATATAATCGAAACAAAGAGCGCGGCCCAGGTGAGCCTGAGAGCTGTCAGCGAGGTAACGCCGCATGAACTGTCATGTTTTTCGGGCGCCCACCCCATATCAAATTATAAGACGTTATCACGTCAAAAATTAAGTACAAGTTTAGCAGTTTCCTTAAGTTCAGTTATTATTTTAAAAACTATTTATAATATAACCAAAAATATTATGTTAAAAAATAAAACAATATTTGTTTCTTGCAGACAACAAACTTAAATTGTAAAGGTTGGTTAAAGTATTTTATGGATAATCCTTAAAATAAACTCGATAGTAGTGTCTTTAGTGTTATAGTGGTACTGGATAGTGGTGGTGGTAGGCACCAGTAGTAACGACGTTCAGAAAATACTTGTAAAAATAATATATTCTGAATAAACTTATTTAAGATTGAGTTTAAGTGACACATGATATTAAAGTTGTGGTTGGAAATGTCAAAGATGACCATAATTCCAAAGCACTTACCAATACTAGTCTCCGGTCCTAATATGATATAGGAGACGGCGGAGTTCTGTAGCCCATGCATTAGGAAGACCACTGGTCTGCGGGGGTTGGCATCGCTGGCATTCTGTCCCCGGCTGTAGGGGATCCTGTTTATCTCCAGGATGTAGCCATCGCTAGTCATCACCCGGTGTACTTCTGAGTAGTATCCGTCTTTTTCGATGCGAGATTGCTGTAAAAAATGAGACTGATTGAGTAATTATGCTGGTTTGATTTGATTTGACTAGGTTGACTATCAATATATTCGATCCCATGATCATGTCGTTATTTATCATTGTTAATGTTATTATGTTATTTACGGCTTAATGTAAGTAGATAAGATATCCCAATCGCTTCCAGATTCATGATAAGGTAATCCTGAGTTTTAGAGTCGATAAAATTTTACACTGATTGAAATTTGGTATTGTTTAGCTTCCTACTTAATTATAAAAATATATAAACCTACTTTATTATTACGAAATCATGATTTTTTGATAGCTTAAAATACAAAATACATGTATTTTCTAAATAATACTTTCAAAGCCCAAGAATAGACTTTCGGAAGAAAAAGGCTTGTCGTTTGAACACTCATTGTATTTTTCAATCGGCTTGCAAATTAACAAGTTTTAAACAAGTTTCAAATTAACTTTTTTGTTTAGTGTTTCAAAATAGTCAGTGATCGACGCCGAAAATAAATAATAAATTGAAACAAAAAATGTCAAATTAATTTAGCTTTTTATAACTTCTGGATATGAATATATTATTGTTAGTTTCAAAGACAAGATCTTTGGAAGTTCTTTGTTCTCAAGAAATCAAATCGTAACTTTTATTTTGACTGTTTTAGCCCCGATTTCACCAACGACTGTTAAAGTTAACGCTCGAAAGAGGAGACGTAACAACCTGTTAACACTAACAGACGTTGGTGAAATTGGTGCTAAGTCTGGATTGTCTCGTCTAGAGATCCTGTCAGAATTACAAAGACACTTACCGTATCATATATAAGTGTTATATTATCGACGACTGCTCCGGTTGGCGCTACCTTCCCCTGCGCCAAGCACACCGCAGCGATCACTATCGTAAGTATTCGGAACATTTTCTATATGACACCGCAATTAATCGCCTCCAGCTTTTTATAATATCGGTTTGACTTATCAACAGATTATTTTTGGCATGATATCTAGCATTTCAAATGACGTCGGTCGTTTTTATGTTATGTGTGATATGACCCATTTAAAGCATAGGTATCCCCATTTAGATTTATCTTCGTTAGACGTAACTAAGATGACCGACTCCGTACGTATATATTATTTTAGAATCCACTTATAGAGAGACTTTCTTACATTTTTTAGTTAGTGAATCGTGACATATTATGACAGCTGTTTGTTAGTACAACTAACTCATAGATGCAAGACAATATCAGCTTCCACACTCTTGGCTTTGGCATTCAGAATAGTTGCTACAATAGCCATAACGTCTTGCTCGGAAAGGTTAATGTGATAAATAGAATAGTGCCATGTCACATCAGATATTGCTAAGGTCGTAGTTAGGAGGCGCCAGTCTCCCGTACTTCAGCAGGTTGGCGACAGAGCCGTAGTCCCATCTTCAGAAGCTCTTGCCTCTGATGTTTCTGGACTTTCTTATATTTTTAAGATCGTGACATATGACAGCTGTTTGATAGTACAGACCACAGTATAGCAATATGAATATCCCTACAGTAACGAAACGCCTTTGATGTCGCACGATGCCGCCACCGGTGTAGGTACCGAGCAGATATGCCAGGGTTGCCACGAAACGGGAAATAAAATAAAAATAAAATATTGTGCTTGTAATGTTTTCATATAATCTGTATAATCAGCGTGTTATATTTACATATGTCGTACTACCAGATATTTAAGTACGTGAAACTTTATTTTTAGATGATTTAGTTCTCTATTTAAAAATTTAATTCACCCATCATGCCCCATAAGCTCACCGGTGAGCGAGACACAATATAATAACAATAGATTTCCAAGACTCCACGATCGAAGGATTAAAATAATGAAGACGCATTCTATAAAATATCCAATAATTATTAATTATAAATCACATAGGTACGGTAGGCCACCCGCCAGGCCGCCACACATCAGGTGTAACAAAAGCGCTTTAAAACTCGCTCATATCACGTGCGCAGTAAGGGCGGTCCAAAGGTCAACATGTTACACTTGATGTGTGGCCCTGTGTACGTCGCTAGGTAGGTACTAATTAGTATGTAACAGGGTATTTGACAGATTTTTAATGTATTCTATATTATCCAATCCAATGCCAAGTTCAGATGCACTTCATCGATCATAATCATCTTCATCAACAGCCTGATCCATAATACTTCTAATTTGAACTTGGCAGGTTATTTAAATTCTATTAATATTATCTAATTATATAATTAATCAAGTGTAACGCATAGCACAAAAACCTGCCAAGTTCAAATTTAGAAGTATTATGGATCAGGCTGTTGATGAAGATGATTATGATCGATGAAGTGCATCTGAACTTGGCATTGGATTGGATTTCAACTCTTTTTTTAGACCAACATTTAGCCTATAGGAACTAGGCCCTATTTTAACAGGTATGTTTTTGGTGGGATTTCAATACTTTTTTTCAAGAAATCCTACCTATGTTTTCTTTTTGTGCTACGCCCGATATAAACAATACTTTCAATAGATGCCTCATTATATCACTGGTACATAAGAATTTTTATCTAAAGTTCGTAGATGAACTGACTCACGCTTGAAGATTTCTTAAATTTCTTAATTTATCGTAACACATACATAATAATATAACACACGACCTGTGTGCTAAATTTCATAACGCTAGGACATTTGGAAGTAGCCTCTAAAGTTCGTAGATCGGCCGACTCACACTTGACCGATTTCTAAAATTTATTAATTTTTGTTAATCTACATTTAACACATGACCTGTGTGCCAAATTTCATAACGCTATGACATTAAAGTTTGTATGGGCTGTAAATAGGCCGACTACGCTTGACCGATTTCTAAAATTTCTTATTTTTTTTAATCTGCATATAACACACGACCTGTGTGCCAAATTTCATAACGCTAGGACAATTGGAAGTGGCCTAGAGGTTTTGATTACCGGTCAGTGAGTGAGTAAGTGAATGAGTGAGTGAATGAGTGAGTCAGTGCCAAAATAAGCTATTTTTGCAAGGACATATCTCAGGATCTACTGAAGCTATATCTATGAAATTGGGTATACTGCTTAAGTACTCGTAAATAATTACGAAGGTATAATTTTATCTTTGCACTCGCAATAGACACTGAGCTACAGGGGGGTCAAAAGTACGTCGAAACGGTTCGTGTAAATAGTGCACGGCATGCGCGCGGCCTGCTGGAACTAGGCTTGCGCACTTCCGTGCGCTTTGATTTCTCTCCAAGTTACACTTTTTACAACGTAAGTTACAATAAAACAAAGATGCAAATAAATGTCGCCAAGACCAACACAATATTAGTGTGAACTGTGAGCCGATATTTATAAAAATTTAAATCCTTTTTTAAGTTTGTTTTAAGTTTGTTTATTAGATCTCAGCGAAGAACAACTCAACAAACTTGAAAGATTACAAAACATCTGCATCAGATTCGTGTATGGACTGCGCAAGTTCGACCATGTCTCTGAATTTCGCCGGAAACTCGGGTGGTTGCCCATCAGACTCCGCCGGGAGGAGCATGTCCTGATCCTATTATTTAATATCCTACATGACCCCCGCTCTCCCCCCTACCTTAAGGATCGCTTTCAGTTTCGTAGTGCAGACCAAAATAAGCGTGTGTTACGCTCTGTTTATAATAATAAACTATTAGTACCTTTTACTAAGTCGGGATACTTTGCGGATTCTTTCGCTGTGAAGGCCACTTACTTGTGGAACGAACTGCCACTCGAGATTCGCGAGTCGCAGTCACTAGCTTCTTTCAAATCGAAGCTACATATCCATCTGAGGAGTAAAGTCTCTTGCTAGTTACTAATATTAGCTACGTGTCTAATTTAATAATATTTATCTTTATTTATATGTTGTATTTGTGAACTATACTACTCTTATTTAATCTTTATTATCATTATTATTATTATTATTATTTTAGTTTTATTTTTGTCAAATTGTTATTCTTTACCCCGCGTACTCTTTTTAGATTAAATTTTCCTCTTCTGCAGGGTTGCCTGGAAGAGATCGCTCATAGCGATAAGGCCGCCCTTGCCCACATATTGTTTTGTTAAGTTTATAGTTTAAGTAACATGATTGTATTTAAATGTAATGTGAGCAATAAAGTATCGATCTATCTATCTATCTATCCTTTTTATTTTTTGAATCAGATTTACATCCGTACACTGAAGTCTGAACACTTATAATATCCCATTATCGTTTTACAATAAATTCGTAGACAACGCGCCAACGTCACCCCTGCGCGGGCAGGTACACAAACTCCGCGAGTTTGTGTACACGGGTCCGCGCCGCCCGCTTCCCCGCGGGTACCCCTCCGTTGCTCTGCGCAAGTACATTCGTTTCACTACTGTAGGGATATATTATTGCTATACTGTGGTACAGACTCCCGGACCATACAACTATATGCTAGTTGATTTGTAGAAAAGTGTAGGAAAATTCTTATTCGCAGCTTCTGCAAACATGAACTTCATGAGACTCAGGTTTGCCGATAGCGGCTAATGAAATGTAGAAAACCCTCATTGCAGCTTTACATGCCCGTAGCGCATGGTCAAACTCGTAAGGGTGCGTCCACATTTGTATCATTTGCGCGATCAGATTCCCGATCAGATCGTATCATTATACGCCCCGATCGCTATTTACCGCGTATCTAATACATGCCGTATCAAATACACGCATGATCGGCAGAATGATCTAATACGCGTCCACACTATGACACGCATACTTGATACGGCGCGGCGCGATGATCGCGACGGAGATGATACAAATGTGGACGCACCGTAACTAGCTTGTCAATTGTCCTTTGAAAGACAGGTGGTTTGAAACACACACGCTATATTTGTAATATCCTAAATAAGTATTTTGCAAATGGCTGAAATAAAACTAATGTTGACGTAATTTTTTCAGCTCCATAATAATATTTTATTATCATCTAAGTCAAGTTGCTTGTAGGTTTAGTCTTCCATAGTGCGTTTTTCGCGTAACTTTCTGCCGCCCTCTGTAAAACTCTGGAACGAACTGTCTATATCTGTTTGTTTAGACAAACTCTTTTCTTGAAGGTTTGCAGGTCGTATAGTTAGCTATACGACCTGCAAACCTTCAAGAAAAGAGCATATTCCTTCTTAAAAGGCCGGCAACGCACCTACAGCTCTTCTGATGTTGCGAATGTCCATGCGCGACGGTAGTTGCTTGCCATCAGGTGACCCGTTTGCTCCTTTGCCCCCTTATTTAATAAAAAAATTAAAAAAAGGTCCGTAAGACCACCAAACTTTTATGAAAAAACACATTTGACATCTGTCAGATTAATCTCCATAGTGAGGTGAACTGCGTAAAAACATCGACCAAAACGAATAAATCGATACGGACTTGAAATAAAATATTTGAATTTTATACGTTATTTGTAAAACCAAAAACAAATTCCTGTCCCTTTATTACTTTTTCTTTGCAAATTCAAGGACCAAAATAAGACAAGTACATAATTTACAAAAAACATTGCATTTATTCGCTTGAATTATAAAAATTGTTAAATTTAATTTTATCATTATTCATTTCCCATAAATATGTGTTACTTTTCACAACGTGGTTATTGATTTATGGGGATATTTCGTTACAAGTAATAAATGCATCGATACTATTTATTAGCTTTCGATTTTTAGAGTAACATCCCTAGAGTTTAAAAAGAAAAAAGGTCAGCTGACGTAACATTGTAACGACGTGCAGTTATTAAGATCAGAATTTGTTTATTACGTTTAGAATTGTTTATCAGCAAAAGCAAATCGTTAAATAATTCGTATCGGTCATGTTTACAATAAATATGTAATCGTAATTGAAAAAAGTTAATCAATTGTGCAGTTATAACAAAACGAAAATATTTATTTTTTATGCACGTCGCTACAAGGTTACGTGGTGCAATTTTGATGAACTGTCAAATGTGGCCTATTAAAATGCCCCGACTATAGAGCCTTTCCCCTTCAAAAAATGTCATTTTCTTTTTTTATTTTTTTTAAAGTAGTGTGTTACGAGTACGAGTACGAGTAGTAGATAGTACGAGTAGATATTATACAAATATGCTAATCGTTAAGCATGTTTGTATAATATCTACTCGTTTTGATACCAAAAATAAATTTCTTATATTTTACCAATTACTTAAACATAGATTTACCAATTTACTTAAACATAGATAGGAATAGGATTCTTAATTCCCGTCATGTGTGATGTGAGGCGATGTTTGTTATTATTTAATCGTGTGACGTCACGCAACTGCTGATTATTATAAGCTTTTAATAATATTATCCAAATATTCACTAGAAAAACAGTGACGTAAAGCAATAAATTAATATTATTATGAAACAATACAGGTATAATACAAATCACGAGACTAATCGTTATAAATAATATTTAAAATCACCATAATGTTTTGAATAATAATTAATATTTGTAACAAGGATAAATAACTAAGCAGGAATTCAAAAGTATTATTTTAAGTTTATAAATAGTGTAAGTTATCACTTATCATATACTTAAAATCTTTGTTTATTCTTGAAACTGTCTCAATAAGGCCTATTATTTCAAAATGCTACGGAATTAAAGAAACAGAATTTGGTAGACTCTAAACGAGATATTTGTAAGAGTTTTTCTAATTTTATAATAAAAGGGTTTTTCATGAAAGGATTCTTTCATGACAGACTTTTTTGGCATTGGAATAGCAAGTATATCAATAAATATTAAATAGCATGTAAATGCATGTTACTAATGACACCATTGTGCCAAAATAATATACTGATTTTAAGAACTTGTAAAAACTTAAGTATAGGTCTACCAGAATTTTTGACAGCAGATTTTAAAAAAATATCAATGATCATTGGATTAATTTTTATATTTGCATGTTAAACACACAGAATCAGCCGCTATAAGAAAAAAAGGATCAAAATGTTTTATTCCAATTACCCCGGTATTGCTTAGTCAGTTTATTCTCTCACTTTTTGCCATCAGATTCTGGTAGACCTATACTTATTTTTTGGGAAGGTTGGTTAGAAAAATATATATTTCTTAATAAACTTTTAGCAATATTCCGCACAAAGCACGCATAAAGCCGCACAAAGCACCTCCCTCCTCCCACACTGCCTATGGGCAGTGTGGGAGGAGCGTGTGCTTTACGCATGCCTATGCGTGCACTCACTCATTTACTTAAAGGTAATGAATATATAAAATAAAATGAAATAAATATTCCGCGAAATAAACTGGAAGTTTATTTCGCGGAATATTGCTAAAAAATAATAACAAAAAAAATATATTTTTTACCTACTCCTTACTTTTGTTAACCTTTTTTACAGCAAAGTGACAGTTAATAGTTATATTTCTAGGTCACTGATTATAATCAGTGACCTAGAAGTACCAAGTGTCCTTGAGCAGCGACAATCAGTTACCTCAGAGACCAGACATAATATATTTATTATTACTATTTATCGTTATTAAAGCAGCTGATGACACAAATTAAACAAAGGTTAGGTTATCGTTCAGTCCTTTAATCAGTCAGGTTCAATATTCATAACGACACTTCTCGTAGTACTTGTTGATGTCTTCGATAACGTAATCAGTCACTAATCGCTTAACCGACGGCGAGGAAATGTAGTCGGAGTGCAAGAAAATTCTAGCTTCCACCCTCTTGGCTTTGGCATTGGGAATAGTTGCCACCATGGCCTTCACGTCTCTCTCAGAAAGAATGATGTCCTGACGAGAGTAGTGCAATGTGACGTTAGTGGATATTTTGCTCAGGTCGTATTTGGGAGGCGTCAGTCTTCCGTACTTCAGCAGGTTGGCGACGGAGCCGTAGTCCCATCTTCGGAAGGCCTTGTCTCTGATGTTCTGGCCGTAATGCGCTAGCTGCTTCAAGGCGATCCTGTCCGGGATTTGGAACAGGTTCTTTATGCGTTGCTGGAATAGAAAGAGTGTTAAAAGTTAGTTTTGCCTAAAAGGTTTTTAACTATCGTTCGAAGTGCGCAAATATTATGATTCATGTAACATCAATTGTATATAATATGCAGTTTTTAAATTACACAAAAAGCGTCTATATACTATCAGAGAAGTTGATTCCTATGCAAATCAGGGACCTAAGTAGTTTGGTTGCGTTACGTCAAACCCAGCCGACAGATCACAATTAACATTGTATTGACATATTCGACCAAATAACGTTGGTCTATATCATATTGGCATAGGAATCAACTTCCTCGAGGAAATTGATTCCTATGCAGTTGATAGACCAACGTTATTTGGTCGAATATGTCAATTCAATGTTAATTCATTAATTGTGATCTGTCAGCTGGGTTTGACATAACGCAACCAAACTACTTAGATCCGCAATCAACTTCTCTGATAGTACAGTGCTCCAAAAGTGATAATGCGCATAGAAATTTTCGTAATTTTTCTGCAACGGTCGTATTTTCCGAGCGTCGGAAGACGTCGCTGCAAGCACTGTTTAAAGGTGAACGCAGATTTGGCCGCACCGCACGCACCGCAGTCGCCGCATTTCGAATTCTTTATATGAAGTTATAGGCAAGCTCGCATACCTACCCGCGCCGCAGGCTTTGCAACTTCTACATTCTTTATATGAAGAATTCGAAATGCGACGACTGCGGTGCGTGCGGTGCGGCCAAATCTGCGTTCACCTTTAAACTTAACTTTAAGAAAACAGCGCTTTGTAGCGACGTAGATGCGCCTGACGTTGCTTGGACGTTACCATGGTAACGCCGCGATGGCTTCCCGGTGAGGTAAAGCACTAATTATTGATGGACCGGCGACAGTGGACAGCCACCGGCTATATGATATTTAGTTCTATTTCCTTTGAACAAGGTGCAAAATGCAAGTGCATTGTTCGGGGCTCTTACGTTTAATAGATTCGGGTGTTTTCATAATTATTACGATAATTTGCGAAGATTTCCATGCGCATCATTAATTTGGGAGTACTGTACTTTATTTATTTTTGTATTAAATATGATGATATAAATTATAAAATATCTTACCGCAATCGAAATAACAGATCTCAATTCGCACTCCGTCTGGTCAGGGTTGTCACCGGAGCACAGATCGTGGTCAAACGGCACTATCGTGTCTCTGATCTTCTTCGCGTCTAACTCCACAAATCCAATCAAGCGGGCGAAAGTCTGGAAAAGACCATTATTCATTAAAAATATGTCAAAATATTATCAAAAACAGATTCTTTAATTTTTCTGTTTCTATACAGTGTGTTAGGTGTAAACACCTTTGTCCTTGAAACCATCAAATGAGCCCGTCAAAATGATCAATTTTTCTATGAGAACATTGCTGGGAAGTGGGAGCTCAAAAAAATTCTGTCTTCATACCTACCCATACGGATGCCCGGATCGGCAATTTGTATGGGTATGAAGACGGTTTTTAGGGTTCCGTACTCAAACGGTAAAACCGGGACCCTATTACTGAGACTTCGATGTCTGTCCGTCTGTCTGTCTCCAGGCTGTAACTCAAGAACGGTAATAGCTAGAAAGTTGACGTTTTCACAGATTGTGTTTTTCTGTTGCCGCTATAACAACAAATACCAAAAACAAAATAAAATTAAAAGGCGACGGGTCATTTGTGACCCAGGCCCGACAGAAACGAGACCTATAGGTACCATTTTTTAGGGTTCCGTAGTCAACAAGGAACCCTTATAGTTTCGGTCTGTCCGTCCGTCTGTCTGTCTGTCCGCAGTTTTGCTCAGAGACTATAAGACCTACAAAGCTGTAATTTGGCATGAATGTACATATTAATAATGGCAACAAAATGGTACATAAAATCTTAAAAAAATATTTTTTTTGTTGGTACCTTCCATACACATCAAGCGGGGATGAAATTTTTTTTTCGCGTCCACCCCATCGTGTAGGGTGTCGTTGGGTAGGTTTTTTAAAACTATTATGAGTGTTCATAGATCATTTTCCAATTTAGGGATCCGTTTGTGAAATATTAAGATTTAAAGTGGAAAAAATCGTTAGAGTCCAGTGTCTCCCCCTTCTACCAGCTAAACAGTTGCTTCTGGAAATGTGAAAAAAATCACGGGAGTAGGAAATATGCTGAATTTAAAAGGAAAACTATCACGGCTAAGAAGACTTGATAAGTTATTGAGTAATAGTCGATCAACTAAAAAACATGTATTCGGCGAAGTATAAAGGAACTTTTCGTTCAAATTCCTTTGAAAGTAACTGAGATGATGTTGTTAGTAGTGTAAAACACGTTATAAATGTACATTCATTGACCACACAAACATTTAAAAAAAAACTAGCGGTATTACGGAACCCTATATTGCGCGTGGCCCGACACGCACTTGGCCAGTTTTTTAGTTGTATTATGGGTATCCAAGATAATATTATGTAATTTTTCTATTGAAAATCAATGGCTAACATGTTATTTTATTGCTTTCTTTTTTTCTTCAGGCGCAGTATGAAAAGTGCTAAAACGAAAAATAAGAATCGTTATTTGTATGTAATTATATTCAATATCACTTAGAAATATATTACATAAAAACACAAAACCATAATAAATGTTATTTTGTTTACCTAGGCAGGTGCAATTAAAAAAATGTTATTTCACTACCTTTTTGTATGTTTCAAACATATTATATTTTATCACGCGTGATAATTATAACACTGAGGGCGAGATAAATCTATATCTAAGATACCTACATATTAAGTTTTTCTTTAGCTTTAGCTAATGAACATGAAAAGGAGATGTCTAGCCCATCCTAGGCAGTAATAATAGCACTTGTCAAGTATGTACAACTTCCTAATGTTCGCTTTCCATGATAACATGTATGTCAGTTAATATTCATTAATAAAAAATCTTCCATAAATGGTGGGATTGTACTATCAGCGAAGTTGATCCCTAGGCAGGTGAAGGTCCTACGTAGTTTGGTCGCGCTGCGTCAAACCAAGCCGACAGATCACAGCTAACATTGAATTGGCATAAGCCGACTAAATGACGTTGATCCGACAACTGCCTAGGAATCGATTTCCTTGATGGTATATTACTATGTTTTATATATCATACGTTTTTGAAAAAACACGTCGTGATTGCATTTTACATATAATAAGGGCATTTACAGCACTTTTCATACTGCGCCTGAAGAAAACAGAAAGCAATAAAATAACATGTTAGCCACTGATATCTATACTAATATTATAAATGCGAAAGTATCTCTGTCTGTCTGTCGTTCACGCCAAAACTACTGAACCGAGAAAGGACATAGGCTACTTTTTAACTGGACAAAAGGATTGTAAGGGGGTGAAAATGCGTAAATTTGTTCAAATTAATTTAGTTCCAAAAATTCATAATAGATGGCGCTGTGCGTCTCCTACATCGCGCTATTGCTTACACAATCGTCTTTCTATAAGAGGTATCGAGAAAGTCCTTTATATATCTTATAAATAAAGGACTTTCGATTTCTTCGATTGTTACTATGTACTCTTTTACGTTATTAAACAACTCAGTACTTTATCTATGCAGTGACGTAACCTTAAACCTATCAATGATAAATAGTTTATGGCAAAAGTTGTGTAATTAGGGGGCTAAATATGCTTTAAAATTTAGCATAAATTAAGTTTAATTTAAAAAATGAAATAAGTTATGTGCTCAGCTGTTTTTGGGTGTTTTGATTTTAGCGGTACAAGGGTTTTTTTAATAAAAGCTTTTGACAACAATTTTGTTGACATCGCGCGCTATATAAACTGAAGTCCACGCGGACGAAGTCGAGGGCAAGAGCTAGTTGAATATAAAAATTACATATCTTGGATACCCATAACATGACGAAAACACGACACTTTTTCGCATTCAGATACATTTTATTTTTATCACACCACTTGACTAGAGCGTGAATGTCATGTTGGAGTTTTCTTATATCAAGTTGTGTTCTAATTATCCTAATTAGTTTAAGATGGTCTGCATACATAAATATATATGAGTTTGTAACAATGTAATTTATATCATCGATAAAAATGTTGAAAAAGAGTGGTCCAAGAATTGACCCTTGAGGTACCCCAGAATGAGCTATAAAGAAGTCAGATTGACCGTCAAAGCCAACATAGGATGGTCTTTGACTCAAGTATGAAGAGCACCAGTTTAAAAGAGAACCATCAATACCAAAAGATCTTAATATACATATATTTACAATAAACAAAAGATCTTAAATCGTACAAACTAAATTGCGTAGTGTCACAATTTAATTGGACAACTTCATATTGTACGCTGCCGGCCGCAGACTTTTAGATGTACGTATTAAAATGCGTAAAAGGCACGCTTTTATTGTGGCACAAATAAAACGAAGGCGAAAAGAAAGGAGAATATTTTGGGTGCATTCAATACTAAGTTACAGAATATTAGAATTAGTACGATAGTCAGTTTGTACGATAGTCGGCCAACTTGAAATTGTATAATATGTGCGGTGGCCCTCTATTTTGTGGTATCGTGTCATGTCGTTATCGTGCAGTGTGCCCATTGTTCTCATAGAAAAAGTTGTTTATTTTGACGGCCTCATTTGATGGTTTCAAGGATAACGGTGTTTACACTAACATCTTGTATATATATAACCAAATTATTGACTAAGTTGGGAAAATTAAGTCAAGAATTTGGCTATCATCTTCAGAACTAATAAAGTGCTGCTTACTTACATAGATGGGAGTGGTCCTTTCAGAGAGCAAATGCACCAGAGTACCCGGCGTATGCTCCTGGTAACCAACACCGGCTAGCAAGTGCGCTGACTTGACCTTGGCGTTATATTCAGGCCTGGTTGAGGCCATAGTCAAGAAGACGGTCCCTCCTTGGGAATGGCCAACGTAATGCAGGTTCTTCTGTCCAGTAGCCTTCAGGGCATAGTCGATCATAGCCGGTAAATCAAAAACCCCGATTTCCTCAAAGCTAAAGTCGAAAAATTCCATCTTGTCACGGGCGTCGTCTGGATTCAGCCAAACGTGGTTCCTTGAGTTGGCCACTCCACGAGCGTTGCCCATCCAAACATCGTAGCCAGCGTCTGCTAGATTGTACGCTGTAAGAAGAATAAACAGACAATTGTGTTGTTAGCATTTTTCAAATATTTGCCAGAAATGTCAGTTGTGATCAAGCGTTTTTTTTTTTAATTCTTTGACGTGTTAGCTATTTTCTGCATCACCGTAAATTGAGCTTTGCAACCGAGCTGGCAAAATGGTGTTTCTTTCATTGCATTCATGGTAAATAATACCTTAACCCTTCGATCGCGGATTCTTGAAAATCTATTGTTATTCTATTGTTGTCGCGGTCACCGGTGTCCTTATGGGGCTTGATGCTCTTAGAAATATGTGTCATAATTCATACCTATGGCCGATTGAGGCCCCAAGACGAGGAAGCAGATAGCCGAAGTCATAATGCCGTGCATCAAGATCACGACGGGTCTCTTGGCGTTCGAGATGCTTCCATTCTGGAATCTTCCATACGGAATTCTGTTCATTTCTAAAATGTATCCATCTTCTGTAGTCACTTGGTGTGACTCAGTATAGTAGCCATCAGCTATTATTCTGTTCCTCTGAAAGTTTTAAGGATATAATTTTTATTATTTTCCACCAGACATTGCTAATATATTTTATAAGTTCTTTGTACTTGTCGGTTGCCAATAAAGTTTTATTTTTTATCTGAGCAAACATCTAAAAGTTATAAACAGGTTTCAATTTTAGTTTATTTTCAATTATTTTCTTATTGTATTGAAAAAAACTTTAATCTTTTGAATGTAGCTAAATCTTGATTTCTGCTTGCATGTATTTTCAGTCAAAACCTACAGTGCTATTAACATCAAGATAAAAATATCAGTGTCCATTATCGTCGCACTATTAATTTGTCAATGTCAGTTATTATGGAAATATTATCTAAAATAGCCTAATGGGCTTACGTTAATTATTTGCTTCAATTGTTTAAAAAAATAAAATAATAATAAATAATTAATGGTTATTATTATCATTTTTTCATAAATATTTACTCAAGAAATAATAATAGGTAATTTGTTTATACAATGTACCATCGAAGAAATTGATTCATAGTCAGTTGAGAGACCAACGTCATTTGGTATATATTATTATCTTATATCTTTAAACGTATATATGCAATTACTCCGCCGTTTGTGAACCGATTTTGCTATCGCTAAAACTCCAGGTGGATGCATATTTTTTCACGATGTAATCCACGATTTTTCGACGTATTATTAATTTGACGGTAATGTTAGGGTTCCCTTTGCTTGAGTTATGTAGACTAACGATAAATGCACGAGTTTAAACCGATAGTTCCTTGGTTGTACCTGTTTTAAAGCTTATATTGTGTCTGAATTTTCTAAAACGAAAACAAATAGTATTATAACTTCACAAAAGAGTGTCTTGGTGTACAAAGTATAAATAAAAGCTTGCGACTCACAGAGCTTAATGGAACAAAACTCCAATCATAAACATGGAAGGAACAATTCACAGCTAAAGAATATTAAACAAATCAGCCATACTTGCAAATTTCAATTTCTCGCACTCACCTACAAAATGTAAATATGCGCTCGTATAAAAGTATACCAATAATGGACACAATTATTTTTGGTTTTAAAAACATCGTTTTAACCTTCGTTTGACAACACAAAATGACAATTTGCTAATTCGTATATTTTTTAATAAAATAAATGAATTATGTTGTGGGCAAAAACTTTTGACCGGTAGTGTAAGTCCCTACATGATTGAGATGTACTACATGGTCTTTTTTTATATTGACGATTTTTTTATCTTTCATGGAATAAAGGTCGTACTTACGATGGTAAAATCTGGATCCAATCCCTGGACGCTGTAAGCGCCCGCGAGCACAGTTAGTAACAACGCCGTACGCAACATCGTTATTATGCCGAAATATTTTATGTCCCATTCTTTTTATATCTTCTATATCTTCATACACTTTATCTACAGATTAAATGTTATTTATTAATTAGGTATTGATAGAGGTTCGATCGCCTGCAATCGTTATAATCCGACTTAAAAGTTTGTGATTTAGTGTTATTTTTATCCCACCAAAACATAAAATGTCAAAGGAGCCAAGCAAAATATTGCAGAGCTATTCAATACTTCTGTCGTAAAAAGTTAGAGTTCTTTATTTTATAATTATTATAGTGGCTTGGCAATGAGCACAAGGAAAACAAATATGAAACTGCATAAGATTTGGAGGATTTTTTGGAAACTCATAGGTACTGTTCTTGAATAGTTACAAACATAAAAATCTTTTCTTTTTTCATTTTTCAGCTTTTAGGTTTCCCTGTCCAAATGATGAAAACGGGACCCTATTATTAATAAGTCTTCACTGTCTGTCCGTCGTCCATCCGTATGTCACCAGGCTGGATCTTGAGAACCGCAATAGCTAGATAGTTGCAATATTCACAAATTATAATATTTCTGGTGTAGTTATAAAAGCTAATAGTCCAATTGAAATAAAATAAATTATTGTTAGGGGACGACTAATACGACTCCTTTCCCATTTTTGCTCTATATCCATAATAGTAACAGTAAGTTTTTAGAAAATTTCAGAAAATACTCAATTACATTTTAAATTTAATAATTAATAATAAAAATTAAATAAACTTATTATTTAAGGGATGCCAGTTCCAAAAAATTTAAATATTCTGTCAGAGGTCTGAAGATTCAGCTATCTGGTACCGACTTCAAAATAATGAAGATTGAGTACAGAAATAGTTGAGGTTTAGCCGAATTCGGAAAAAGGCACTATTAGATAGTAAAAATTATTTAATACTTTTTAGTTCATATTAATGTTATTATTGTTTTTACCTTGGAAGTCGGTTTTAATTTTTTGTTAAAAATAATAATAATTTCACTCTTTTTAGTTACACTAGTACGTAAACCTTCGCGTATATTTTACGTATTTTATTACAATTTTTTAAGTGTTGAGATTTGTAAACTTTATATTTTCTAAGAAAATTTAGTTCCGCAATTCAACAACAGATGTCGTTGTTAAGCATCTGCATCGCGGTATCGCTTACTCGACAGCATTTGATATAACTAATTCACTACAATAAATATTTTCTTCTCGCTCACACTCACTGGTCGTCTTAATTGATATTACGCCAGAGGGATTAACGTCCCAGGGTAACCCTACAGAACCATAAGACCAGTTTTAGGCGTATGACGTATTTTCTTTACATTAAGAGTCACAACTCACACTCACAAAATAATATATTATCAGTGAAGTGAACAGTAGTTAGTAAAGTATTCGATCTGTATAATATAAAGTAGTAAAATATTCGATCTGTCGTCTGCCGCCACGCGCCGCCCGCGCGACACCGTCGCCTCTGCAGCGCCGACCACCGTGTATTTAACAAACAGGTGTTGTTATGTAACAATCTTCGATCACTAATATACAAGATACACAGTCCGCGGCAAAAAACGACCTCACTAAAAGAGCACCAAACGCAACATTCTGGTGGACTTTTGATTTAGTAGTGCTCGAACGCTCCGCCGGGAAACATGCCTTAATGCTCGTTCAATTATTGTAAAAATCATACGTCTAAAACGCAAAAAAAGGATGCAATGTTATATTTCCGGTAAATATTAATTTTATCCTAACATATTTCTTACAATTGTATTGTTAATATTAGTATTACGTTAAGAAATCACCAAAAAACTGTTTTAAAATTAAGTTGTAAATAAATCAACACGAGGTATAAACCATCTCAATTGCGAATACTCATACTAAAGGTACTTATCGTAGTTTATCATGCCCACTTGAAATGTTCGGGTTATAAGCTGTGTTTCTGTTCCATTTGATGGAGTCGCTATTATTTGTTATTTTTTTTATTGAGGAATTTTTTTTTAGGTTTCCTCGAGATCCAGTTAGATGTGGAAATTGGATATCAGTTATAGCACGGCAAAGATGCGAAGAATTTGTCAAGCCGACTTTAGCGAGCGTTGTATGTTCTAAGCATTTATATTCAATGTCTAATTTTATATTTTAGTTAATTATAAAATTAGACATATTAGAACAACATAATATTACATATAAAAATAATTAGTCCACACTTTATACATTAAACTTCGGAAAAATTAAAAAATGGACTATTAAAATTATTACAATCAACAAAAAAATGTTGAACAGTTCGACTCCTCTCATACTTCACTTCGCCCTGTTCCAGCGGCGAATTTCGGCCATAAAATTGGAATGCTTTTATGGCTCTATAATAATTTGAACTTTAAGACATACACGCGGATGGTTGAATTTAGTATGAAGCGTGCATCGGACGTAAAAATTTATTGCTTTGTAAACACAAATGTACATTGTTTTATAAAAAGATCTTTAATAATTACTATGATTAAGGTTGATTTTAGATAAATGTATACTTTTTTAAACTCAATTACTCGGCGACAGATTTTCGAGAGGTTTTGTATGAGACTGTGTATCTTGTATATATTTGATCGAAGGTAACAATACATAATTATTATTATTAGTATATCCATACCTATGCCTTGTACTACTATCTATTCTGTGCCATGAGACATTGGTGACCTTAACACGACGTGGTAATGATGATGATGACGATGATGATGATTATGATGATGAATATTAATTGCATAGTAGCATATGCTTTCTGTTCTTAAAACAACGCCGAAACTCCCAAACGTGTATCTATAAGGAGTCAGGAGTTCTCTCAGCATCTTCGAAACCATGGTATACCTTGACCCAATATTTGACTTTTTGGTAGCATATTCTTAGTACACTTCACATAAAACCAAAATCACCATATGTTTCCATATAAATTTCGAGGAGTTCCCTCGATTACTCATGGATCCCATCATCAGGTCACCACTTTTGTGATCATGGTACCAAATTGGAGTGAAACCTAATACAACAAAACAAAAATTTCGAAAATCGGTTCACAAACGGCGGAGTAATCGTTGAACATACAAAAATAAAAAATAAAAAAATATATTTTTATTTTATTTTATTTTATTTATTTGGAAAACATACAGTGTATATTTGATGTATAGAAGACTGCATAAAATCTTGACACCATTTACATGTTTTCACATTTAGAAACTAACAAATTACGAAAGCTTACAAAAAAGTTACTTAAAGAAAACTGATAGCTTACAAAAGAGTACAATACACATTTACAATTATTATGACTTTAGACAACTAAAAATAGATCGATAATTAATATTAAACGACATTCAGAGAACACCGTCGAACCAATGCTTAGATATAAGTCTTTTTG
The DNA here is from genome assembly GCA_937595015.1 of Polyommatus icarus. Classification (NCBI taxonomy): domain Eukaryota; kingdom Metazoa; phylum Arthropoda; class Insecta; order Lepidoptera; family Lycaenidae; genus Polyommatus; species Polyommatus icarus. The sequence goes on from OW569329.1 coordinate 18,427,572, forward strand.
TGCTGTTAACCGTTGAGTTAAATACGTCTAAGTCAAAACGTTTGTGCAAATCGTTAAAGCTGTTACAAGATCTTATAAAGAAGGAATTTTTTCTATAATTTGTGTAGGAGAAAGGGATGTAAAGGGGATTATAGGAGGACATTCTGGAAGATCGACCGGGAACTTTGATGTTAATCTTTGAGAGTAGGAGAGGGGAGTCTATTTTTTGTTGTGCGATTTTGAGCAGTATAGAGATGTCCGTTATTTGACGTCTTAGGTGTAAAGGCAAGAGGTGGTAGCGCCTGCACCTGGACTCGTAATTAGGGTCGAATGTGTTGCATTTAAATTGCAGAAATCTCGTGAACCGTCTTTGGATTGACTCCAACCGGTTAATATGGATGCTATATTGGGGATTCCAAATTTCAGAGACATACTCGAGAACACTGCGAACGAACGAACAGTAGAGAATTTTTATTGTTTTTATACTTTCGAATTGAGAGCTCATTCTCATAATAAAGCCAAGGGATTTATTAGCTCTCGTGATTATGTGGTGAAAGTGTTTGTTATATGTTAGCATTGAGTCATGAATTATGCCCAAATCACGGACCTCATTAACCTTTTTTAAGTTTTGGTTTTTTAATAAGTAAGAATTATCAATGGCTTTAGGAGATCGGCTGAAAGTCATTGAACAACATTTTGCTACGTTTAGATCGAGTTTGTTGATATTGCAGTATGCCTCAAGTCTTTCAAGGTCCTCCTGCAGCAGGTGACAATCATGCAGGCTACAAATTTTTCTGAACACTTTCATGTCATCAGCATACAGGAGGAATCTTGAATGACGAAAGCAAGTGTAAATGTCGTTAACAAAAATGTTGAACAACAACGGTCCCAACAGCGACCCCTGAGGGACGCCGGATGGCACCTCATACCATGAAGATGTAAAGCCATTGACAACTACTGCTTGGGATCTATTTTTAATGTAAGAGGTGAACCACCTAAATAGATTGCCGTGTATCCCTGAGTTGTAAAGCTTCTTAAGTAGTAGAGAGTGGTCTAGACGGTCAAAGGCTTTACTATAGTCAGTGAAGATGGCATCTACTTGACCACCAGATTCCATACTCTCTGTGACATAATCTAAAAATGTTATGAGATTAGTTGAGGTTGAGCGTTTTTGTAGAAATCCGTGTTGTTCGGTGATGAAAGATGTTGAGAGGGAGCTGTACACTTGTTCATAAACTATTTTTTCTAGAAGTTTGGCAAATATACACAATTTGGAAATAGGCCTATAGTTCTTTATTTCATTTCTGCTTCCACTTTTAAAAATAGGAGATACATAGGCAGACTTCCAAACTTTGGGTACAATACCTTCCTTAATAGAGCGTTGGAAAAGAATAGTGACAGGCTTTGTTAGAGAACTTGAACATCGTGATATAAATATAGGAGAAATATTGTCGGGGCCCGCACCTTTAGTGAGATCAACGGTTTTCAAAAGATAACTAACACGCTCCGGCAGGACCTCAACATCATTAACTAGAAATTTGTTTGTTTCGTGTACGCTATCCGATATATTATTATCATTAGTCGCATTGGTCGGTGAGAGAAAAATACTATTAAAATAAGAAGCGAACATGGAACAAGCTTCTGCTCCCGATGTAGAAGTGCGGCCTTCACATGTTAGCGAGGAAGGCAATGAATGAGCATTTTTACTGTTTTTAATGAAGGACCAGAAAAATTTGGGGTTAGTAATAATAGAGTTTTCACACTTCTGAATGTAAGACCTGTAGCAAATTTCCTCCAGAGATTTGGCCCTTTTACGAAGAAGTGAGAAGGTATGGTAGTCTGATATATTGCCATAGGTTCTGTACTTGCGCAGATATTTAAATTTTTCTTTAATAACTTTTCTAAGGGCCGAGCTGTACCAAACTGGGAAATCATTGCTACCATGTACTGTTTTGGTAGGAATATATTTAGCCATCATGCTATATAAAATGTTATAAAAGGTAGTTACTGCCTCCTCGAAAGGAATTTCATTAAGACATTCACTCCAGTTTATTTCATTAAGTTCAGTGTTAATTTTATCAAAATCTGCAGATGTGTATAAATATTTTATACGTGAAGAGGACTCAAGTGATTTAGAAATTTCGACCTCAGGGGTAATTACTAGCGATTTATGGTGGGCGTCTTCTGGAACTAAAGGAGATTCGCTCGGTATGACTGAGCAGGTTATATTCGAAAGAACTAAGTCTAAGACTCTCCCATTGACATTGTTACAGAAATTAAATTGTGACAAATTACATTCTAGTAAGGTGTCCAAGAGATATAACTGTGCTTCACCTACTGCACCACATTGAAAACTGCCGTCTGCGTCTACCGGACGTATTGAATGAATTACCAGCGTTCGCTTTACATAAATAAATAGTGCAAAAATGTATTTTTTTAATATTGTGAGATGATTTCTTAGAGTTGACCGTAATCCATAGGTCTTCAGCTGAGGACGACCATTCAGGACGGTCGACTGCGGAGAGCTCCCTTTTTATCGCAAATAGCACGCCACCGCCATATTTTTCACATGTGACATTGTAATCCCGGTCTCTGCGATAGACAACGTAGCGATCGTCAAATAACTCAGCGTCGCTTACACCGTCGAGCAGCCAGGTCTCCGTCAGTGATATTATGTCGTAAGAATTGAGCGACACATTCCTTTTAAATTCGTGCGTCTTAGTACGCAGACCTCGAACATTTTGATGATAAATACTAACACTACAGCAGGCCATTGCGAGCAAATAGCAATAAGTACCAGATTAGTAATAGAGTAAGGTTTGTCCCGGTTTGCAGGCCAGAAAGTGTAGAACCCAATTTAATACAAAAACAATGTAATAAATGGCCATAACTTATGTTAAAACTGTTAGGTATGTAAGGAGTAAAATTTCCCTGAATGCAAGCTTTTATCTTCACTTTGATAAAAACATGTACACTAGTTTCTTTTGACATAATGCTGCAATTTATGAGGTGAATACTATTTGCAAGGGATGTATACTTGTATAATGCAACAAGATGCTGTATGATTAGCACTAAACGCAATATTTTAAGAGTTATAACAACCAATATATTAGTATTATTGTGTCTTGTAAAATAATAAAAGGGGTAAAAGGGGTAAAGTTCATCTAAACCAATATACATTAGAAAGCATGTTTGTAATATTAGGGTAGTATATTGTCGTTGTGAAAAATATAATAACCTTACTATTCGATATCTCATAACTGTAGAAGAGACAATGATTTCAGGCACAAAAACAAACTTCGTCTTTTGTTTAGTTAGTAATATAATGTAGTTTAGAGGGGAATAATATAACATAAGAAGTAGACAGCACAAAGAAATATTGCAGGCATATTTTATACACTCAAGTAACAAGTTATAATATGTAATATCATTGTAAGTATTGGGATTGCTAATTATTGTAGCTGCATAATAATAATTAAACTCAGAGAATTTTAGTGTAATAGAACAATATAATATTATAACAAAAGATATAACAAAGTGGACTAGGTAATCTGAACCATAAGGAGGGGTTTTGAAGTTAAATCTATCATAATATCCAGCATTTTTTAAATATTTTGCTATAGCGCTAAACTTTTGTATAATGTAGAAATACTGAAATAATATTCCTGACTTTACACTATAAATTATCAAGATTGCACGGTTTATGTTAGTGTAATTATAAAGATAAATCAAAGCAATACAAAGACACTGATAACACCAGTAAGAACTTGTTAAATTCGAATGCTTAGGTATTAAGTAAAAAATGCAACTCGTAAAACAATCAGCGAATAAAATAAAATTCTGACACAGCTGCAGCTGTGACATAAAATTAGGTATGATGAACAGCTGATTGTTCAGTGATGCGATAATAAATATTGCTGTGTTAGGCGTTGATTGCATAACAAAGATAAGATAGTGTAACATTCTTACTGAATCAATGAAGTATTTATAAGCGTGTGGCATTTTGTAGTTAATCTTAATTAAATTATTATTCAAAGGCACCATAATAATTTTACTTAAAATAAATTTAAGAAACTTTGATGATATAATATGGAGAAAAGTATTGCAATTCACTATCTTGTCTTCCAAACCTGCGGTGCGTTCAAAGAACATCCGAGAAAACATTCCACAATTATTAATTAATATAGTTCTAATAAAAATATTTTTTCTTTTGCGGGGGGTAGTAACATTAAACGAGAAATGTAAAGTTGAGGTAGGTGATTCCAGCACACACGAATTCGACCGGTAAGTGTCATGCACAGAGCAAGCGATTGTCAACACTAACTCGATGTAAATTGAGTACACAATTAGCATAAAGGGCAATGGGTTTACGTGCGGGATTTGAACAAACGTTTTGACGACACAACAAACGAGACAACCGGTTACACGAGTGGTTCTCAAACTGTAGTCACTTAGCGTAAAATGATAACATGAAGCCATGAACAATAATATTTTAAGGTTTGTAACAACAACTAACACTTTTTTTAATCTATTTTCAATAAATCCTTCTGGTTTTTGATAAAAAATATTGGGGAGGAGTCGGACTTTCTAGCCATTATCTTGTTGTGCTTCACCCAGATGTATTTGAATTGTTTTTCTTTTGCCAGAGATTTCGCTTTGTTCAATAGCGCTTTGTTACGCTGAGTGAGGTGGTCATTTATGTAGAACTTTTCGGAAGAGCCAAAACCAATATTAGCAAGAATGAGGTTCTTTGTTTTGCGAGAAACAGCCACTAATTCTTCTTTTATATATCTGTTATGAAATGCAATAACGATGGACTTGGGTTTGTTGGGCTGTCGGGTTGGTATTCTGGCGATGTAGTTGATGTCACCTTTATTTATTGTGTAGTTACAGAGCTGGCCTATATTTTTCGCAATGTCGTAAAGATTTTCTCCATTTTTTTGTGGAATACCTGTAACTTCGACATTATTAGCTCTAGACCATTGATCCCGAGTCTCTAGCTCCTCATAAATTTTCGAAATTTCGGCCTGTAAGATGGGCACGTCCTGGGCAATTTTTTCTACACTGACCACTCTGGATTCAAGTTTATTAACTTTATCCGACACCGTAGAAAGGATGCTGTGTACCATTTCCTGAGAGTCCTTCAAATTGTTCAGTTCCTCTCGTATGAATTTTATATCTTCTTTTAGCGGTGATAGTTGTTTCAACTGGAGTAGTATGTTATTCAGCTGTTCCTGCATTATATCGAGCTGACTGGGTTGTGGCGAGGGTGGCGCAGGTGACGGAGATAAACTCGACTTACATCGTAGACAACGCCAGTTGTTTTTTCTCTCGCCCAGTTTACGATATCCGGCTTCGGTTACTCCAGAGCAAGAAAAATCGTATTGCTGTTTACATGCACTGCAACGAGGACCATCGGAGTGTTGTTCACCGCAACTAGCACAGGAGAACATTTTAATGCAAAACTTTGAGAAACACTGATCAACTAAAGCGCAAGAAATGCGTGTGCTCACTGTAAGTGTTGCAAGCGGACTGGATATATATATATATATATATATATATATATATATATATATATATATATATATATATATATCCACAGCCGAACATATAACCTCCTCGTTTTTTGGAAGTCGGTTAAAAACACAACAAAATTTGGCAGCCCGCTCTTAAGTCGATTGGAAATATTCGTGATAATTCTGGTTTAATGAGACATAAGTACTCTTAGATATCCTTATCATAATAATTCTGGTTCGGAAATCAGAAAAATTTGTGACGGATTATCATCATTTACTATCACGTCGCAATGGTCTTTGCTCTTGAGTGATTAGTTGATTACTAATTGATTTGATCTGATAGTGGCGTGGATAATTACTATGCTAAGATAGCTAAACATATTGACGTCATAATAGGTGAACTATCAGTTACCTAATATTTGCAAGGAAGGGATTAGATGTACTATTAGCGAAATTGATTTTTAGTCCAACTAGATGTCGCTCGCAACTCCGTTGCACTAACATCCGTTTATCGCGCGGGAACCGTACATTTTTTCGGGACAAAAAGAATCCTATGTCCTTTCGCGAGATTTCAAGTATCTCTATACCAGATTTCAGAATAAACGGTTCAGAGGTTTGGGCGTGAAGAGGTAACAGACAAGTAGACAAACTTTCCTATTTATAATATTCGTATGCATTGTGGACCTATGTTATTTGTTTCAGCTATATCAAATCAGTGATGTGTGAAACGCTTCTGTGGTGTAGTGGCCAGCTTCTTCGTTCGATTAGTGCCTTAGATTTTAGATTCTAAAATCTAAGGCACTAATTTAGAACAACAGCTGTAAGGGCGTTTGTGCACTACACGAAATTTTACCGTCCGTCCGGTTTTCATCATAGGTCAGTTCGCATATATTTTTTTCGTCAGTTCTGTCGTATTTCTGGTCTCGCAACAGAGTGAAGAAAGGGAGTGGGCATTTGGGCGCACATAAATAACTCTATACCCTGCTAGTTGCTGGTTTGAGCGACCAGTCACTACCAGGGTATGCTACTGCCATACTGTTAACCGATATAGACCCCGTATTACAGAATGCTGTAGAGAAAGTACAGTTTTGTCATAAAACGAGAAATTCAAAAGTTAAAAATTTTCTGTATGGGCTGATAAAATATGGAAAACTTATATCTAGTTTATGATAAAACTCGTAAAATTATCAAAATAATGTTTAATACATAAGTCTTCGAGAGTCACGGAGGTAGCGGAGTTGGCAATTATCGTCGCTTCAAGTCATCAATGATGTAATCCGTCACCAGAGGCTTAACTTTGGGACTGAACATGAAATCGGCGTGGGAAAATCTCTTATCTTCAAGTTTCCTGGCCTTCGCGTTGGGCATGACCGATGCCATAGCCAGCACGTCTGCTTCGTCTAAGAGGACGTCGTTAAGAGTATAGTGTAGGGTGACATCCGCAGTGATGAGCCTCAGGTTGTAAGCTGGAGGGCTGACTCGGCCGTACTTCACCAGGTTCCTCACGGTTCCGTAGTCCCATCTTCGGAAACTCTTGTCCCGTACGTTCTGTCCGAAGTGCACTATTTGAGTGACGGCGGCACTACCGTGGATTTGGAAGTTTGGATCGATGATCGCTCCCTGGAAAATACATGCTGCTTGTAAAAATTATAAACGAATATGTCCATTTTTGACGTGACAACGTCTTAAATTAGGTTGCGGCTGGGAGTCACTTATGAAAAAGTGTAACGCTCGGTAACGTTACGATGAGTCACCGAACGAGAGAGAGGCCCGCCGAATGCCTTGCGTCTCTCTCCCACACGTTGTCACGTAAAATCTTCGCCCGTAAAACCGACTTTACAGGCAACCATTATTTTTTCACAACGAAAAGGAACTGTTGTTAAAGGAATAATTGTTGAATATGAATCTATACTAATCTATACTAATATTATAAAGCGGAAGAGTTTTTTAGTTTGTTTGTTTGTTTGAACGCGCTAATCTCAGGAACTACTGGTCCGATTTGAAAACTTCTTTCAGTGTTAGATAACCTATTTATCGAGGAAGGCTATAAGCTATATATTATCACGCTAAGACTAATAATAGCGAATAAATAGAGGAAAGTGTTGAAAAAATGGGAGAAATTATTTGAAAGGGCTTATTTGAACGCGCTAATCTCAGGAACTACTGGTCTGATTTGAAAAATTCTTTCAATGTTAGATAGCCTATTTATCAACGAAGGCTATAGCTATATTTTATCACGCTAAGACTAATAAGAGCGAAGAAATAGAGAAAAGTTTGCAAAAAACGGGAGAAATTATTTGAAAGGGCTTATTTGAATGCGCTAATCTCTGGAACTACTGGTCTGATTTGAAAAATTATTTCAGTGTTTGATAGTCCATTTATCGAGGTAGGCTATAAGCTTTTTATCACGCTAAGACTAATAGGAGGGCAGAAATAGAGGAAAATGTGGAAAAAACGACTGGAGCAATTTTTATGTTATTTGGCACACGTGAAGAATAGACCACGTGAAAGGACATAGGTTTCTTTTTTCGGAAAAATGTACGGTTTCCGCGACATTCCTAAATTACGCGGGCGAAGCCGCGCGCAACATTTAGTAATCTAATAAAATGTATTTCCAGGACATTTACGTACTTCCAATCGAAATCTAAACTGAATTGGTATGCGGTGATAGCGTGAAGAGGTAACAGACAGATAGACAGACAGACGAACTTATCATCATGATCATCATGATCAGCCTATTGCCGAACGTGGAACGTGAACGTGGGCTTCGAGGCCTCGAGGCGACAAACTTTATTTATACTATTAGTAAGTCGAACATTTACTTTATTTCAGTCCGACCATCTAGAAATATCAGCTGTTTTAGGCATTCATTCAGCAATATCCTTACCAAAGTTTCTACAGCAGAGAACAGTTCGCATTCTTCGGAGTTATTGTCAGCACAACTGACTTCGCTGTTCAGCCAGGGCCAGTTTCTTGGTCGTAGCACCTCCACGTAGCCCAGGGCTGATGTTGCCCTCTGAAAATTACGAGCCCCCATTCAAATGTTAAATCAAGTTGAAAACTAGTTAGTGACATCATAAAATCAATTAACCACCACGGTAATTTGAATTTCAATACTAAGTTTGCAAGTTAGTTTATCGGGTTAATGTATGTAGTATTTTCAATATTGCTCCCTGTTGATTGGCTGTTTTTGGTAGAATTAAAAAAATATGAACAACATCGAATACTTTGATTAAAATGGTACTACGGAAAAATATTGTTCACAACAAAATTTCATGTATTGCTGCAATTTTTTAAACGCCTACAATGTTTTTTTTTCTAGAATGTGGCTTAGAGAAACACAGCCGAACATAGAACTATCTCCTTTTTTGGAGGATAGTTCAAAATGGCGCCTTACAGAATGAACTACTTACATGAATAAGATTCGTCCTTCTGGCGATCGTGCGCAAGATTCTACTCGGGAAGTTTTTCATGTAGCCAACACCGGCTAGAAGATGCACCGAGCTGAACTTGGCATTATACTCTGGTCTCGAAGAAGCTAGGGCAAAGAAGACGGTTCCTCCCTGCGAATGGCCGATATAGTGCAGCTGGTCTTCACCAGTAAACTGCAGGGCATAATCGACCATAGCGGCTACATCATAGACTCCAATTTCGTGGTAACTGTAGTCAAAGAATTTTTTTCTGTCAGCAGCCTTATTGGGGTTTAGCTTGACGTGGTTGCGGGAGTTGAGTACGCCGCGAGCGTTGCCCATCCACACGTCAAATCCGGCGTCAACCAGGTTGTATGCTAGAAAGTTGTGTTCAATAATTGTTTATAACTCGATTCTAGTTGTCTTCTTTTTGAAGTTTTGGAAACATCACATTCTGTCGAAAGTCCCAACTCCTAAGTAATCGTGGTAGATAGCTTTTGTCTTACTCAACTAGTATATGGACTTTCTAGGTGCTAGCTTTATCTTAACATTCCGGAAATGGCATTTACATTTTTATTTTTATCGATGAGAAGCAAGAATGAGTAACGCGACTACGTGACGTCACTATGACAATATGTTTTGTTTGTAAAAAGATAATAGCATACTTACCCATACTATTATTGGGACCCAACAGAATAAAGGACGTTGCTGAAGCCATCAAGCCATGCATTATAAAAACAACTGGTCTTCTATCATTTGTGGGACCATCTCTTCCATATGGGATCCTGTTGATTTCCAGAATGTACCCGTCCTCAGTGGTTACCCTGTGTGACTCCACGTGGTAGCCATCGCGGGCTGCCATGATTTCCTGTAATCATTTAAACAATTATTTGGCTATTGATACTTGAGATTCGGTCCTAGAATTTTTAATATTAATTTATAGTAGGGTCTGCAAAATAAATACAAGATACAACACTATAATATAATATGAGGACCCAAATGTATTTAAAAGGTTTTGAGAAAATTCTTAAAAACGTTATGATTGGTTCCCCACAATACGATGTTTATTTTTGTGTGATTTTATTGTAGGTACTACTTCTAGAGCATTAATATTAAAACCAGAACTAATTCTATATTTTACTGTTATTTGTAGAACTATGCTGTGCTCGGCGAAACATGGCGGTAGCGGTCATTGACTCCCTATTAAAAACTTGTCATTTTTTAGGGTTTCGTTGTCAACAAGGAACCCTTATAGTTTCGGTCTGTCCGTTCGTCTGTCTGTCCGTCTGTCTGTCTTTCCGTCTGTCTGTCTGTCCGCGGTTTTGCTCAGAGACTATAGGACCTACAAAGCTGTAATTTGGCATGAATGCACATATTAATAATGGCAACAAAATGGTACATAAAATCTAAAAAAAAAATGTATGGTATCTTCCATACACATAAAACGGGAACAATGAATTTTTTTTTCGCGTCCACACCATCGTGTGGGGTGTCGTTGGATAGGTTTTTTAAAACTATTATGAATATTCACAGATCATTTTCCGATTTAGGGATCCGTTTGTGAAATATTAAGTTTTAAAGTGGAAAAAATTTTTCGTTAGAGTCCAGTGTCCCCTCCTTCTACCAGCTAAACGGTTGCTTCTGGAAATGTGAAAAAATTCACGGGAGTAGGAAATATGCTGAATTTAAAAGAAAAACTATCACGGCTAAAAAGAATTCATAAGTTATTGAGTAATAGTCGATCAACTAAAAAAAAATGTTTTCGGCGAAGTATAAAGGAACTTTTTGTTCAAATTCCTTTGAAAGTAACTGAGATGATGTTTATTAGTACTGTAAAACATGCTATAAATGTACATTCATTGACCACACAAAAATTAAAAAAAACCTAGCGGTATTACGGAACCCTTTAATGCGCGTGGCCCGACACGCACTTGGCCGGTTTTTAGGGTTCCGTACCCAAAGGGTAAAAACAGGACCCTATTACTAAGACTTCGTTGTCTGTCCGTCTGTCCGTCTGTCTGTCTGTCACCAGGCTGTAACTCGAGAACGGTAATAGCTAGAGAGCTGAAATTTTCACAGAATGTGTATACCTGTTGCCGCTAGAATAACAAATAATAAAAACAAAATAAAATAAATATTTAAGGGGGGCTCCCATACAACAAACGTGATTTTTTTGGTCCTTTTTGCTCTATATCAATAATGACAACAGGTAGGTACTTTTAACTTTTTCACAAAATCCTTAGTTGTAGGTGTACTTTGATATTTAATAATAATATTAAAATAAAATAAAAAATAAAGCGGGCCTCCCATACAAAAAACACAATTTTTGGCCTATATTTGCTCCATAATGGTACGGAACCCTTCGTGCGCGAGTCCGACTCGCACTTGGCCGATTATTATTTTTCATCATACCAGGACCGAAAGTTTGATTTTCTTTCCTTGTTTGCGGGAAGAAAGGTGCATATTTCAGACTGCTCGCAATTAGTAACAGTTTAAAATTTTCTTCCCGCTACCTATTTGAAATAACTCATCACCATGGTAACCGTGCAGTTGTTATAAATAAAGAGGTAATTAGATTTATCTGAGCTCGAAGAGGGATATGGAGTAATAATTATTTTGAAACGTTTGTTTTCTTCTTTTTTTAATAACTGGTAATAAATTGATTAGGAAGATTAAAAGCATAGTTGTTAACTTACAACAACATCCCTAGAGTGTACATGTTGGAAACTGTGAGCACACACAAACACTATCAAGAACAGTGCCACCACCATTGTTACAGTGATAACACAATTCCAAGATAAATACTTCTTTTATACCTTTCTACGGCTGTTATCAATGGATAAAGATCAATTTTATCTTCCGACTTCAAAATGTTGTTTTTGTTTTAATTCTATTCGCTAATAGGCTTAGATTTGAGGAAATTATTATCTGTTCTACATCTAAAGATTGGATTCAGGATTTATAGATTCAAATCTGTTATGTGAATAATAGAGCTATTTGTTTACTGTACTTGTTTTTGTGGTTAGAATAATGATTGAATTTTTATTATTTGTTATTAAGATTAACCACATTATTAACTGTAATATTTGTTTTGTTTCAGGTAAATGCAGTTACACTTTAAAGCGATGTTTGGACTCATCAGGGTGAAAGGTTTTTTATGCTACCTTAAAGATTTACTGCGTTAATAGAATTTTACACATTTTAATAAAAATATGTAGTTATAAATGCTGTTACGCTCTAAAAATGTCTCAAAATTTACGTTAAAGAATCCTCAACATCCAAAAACCAAATTGACTGAATAAAAGCGTCTACGTCACTTCCATTGCTCTGTATCGCTTTGAGAACGCAAAAATTGACACAATATTGTCCTTTGAGAGAGCAGCGGAGCGGCGAAAATATGCTGCGCTTGCAAATAAAACATTTCAACTGCCGAATGGTCGTTAGGTCGGTTCTGGAGGCCTACTCCGAAATGCAAACTTCAATGTTTCGTCCGAATAATCGGGCCGTTTCCTACTCTGAAATACTTTCGTTCGAAAGTTTGAGGCTCGGGCCGACTGAATTCTATCACGTGCCTCCGAAGTTTGTCACGTGACTACGATAGACGATATAACCGATGTAACTTCGTAGTAAGGTCATTTGTAAGTTCGGCTTTCGGTCGGATCCGAAGATATTTTGTACGCACCATTTCGGAGTAGGCCCCCAGACGTTCTGTCGGTATTACCTCAGCTTGTTTATTGTCGAGCTAAGCTATTGAAACGTTCATATTTTTAACGAGAAATGAAGCGTCTGGTCGACCTAAATTTCCTTAATTAAGACCTGTAATTATTGTTCGATCAAGTGTCGTCGTCGTAAGCTATGGTTCACTTTTTCATTGAATTTCTGAAGTCCCTTTTTAATGTCTGAATACGGGCGGTATTCAGACATTAAAAAGTTACTTAACTTTAAATTAATGAAAAGTTTGAAAGAAAATACGTTATATAATATGTAAAACTCATAAAATTACATGTCCTGACTGACTGACTGACTGACTGATTCATCATCGCTGAGCAAAAACTGTTAAAGTTACAGCCACGAAATTTGGTGATTACAGTTGTTTTATTAAGTAGACACCCACTAAGTCCGTCATTTCTTAAGTTAGAAACATGAAATTTTATGTTTGGGCTACTGATTAAAAATGATTGGATACGTGTTTAAGCGTTTTTGGAAATTCTACCCCCAAGGGGTATAGTAGGTGAAATAGGGGTTGACTGTTTAAATGCAAGTCCGTCATTTCTTAAGTTAGAAACATGACAGTTTATTTTTGGACTGCTGATTAAAAATGAATGGATATGTATTTAAGCGTTTTTTGGAAATTCTATCCCCAAGGGGGTGAAATTGGGGTTGAAAGTTTGAATGAAAGTCCGTCATTTCTTGAGTTAGAAACGTGAAACTTTATTTAATGGATACGTATTTAAGCGTTTCTGGTAATTTTACCCCCAAGAGGGTGAAATTGGGGTAGAAAGTTTCAATGAAAGTCCGTCATTTCTTGAGTTAGAAACATGAAAGTTTATTAACGTTTGCGTTTGACGTTTGCTTCAATAGGGTCCCGTTTTTATCCTTTGTATAAGAAACCACAAAAAGGGGAAAACTATCCATCTTTGCTATTATACTATGTTAGCGGAGTGCGGCCTTAAGCGTTTGTTATATATAATTAAATTTTCTTTAAATTAATGTTGGCTTAGAGACTTAGAGGCCAGCAACGCACCTGCAGCTCTTCTGATGTTGTGAGTGTCCGTGGGCGACAGTAGTTGCTTTCCATCAGGTGACCCGTTTGCTCGTTTGCCCCCTTATTTCACAAAAAAGAGACATCTTTCAATCAAAGATGAGCAATAATTACGATCATTGCAGGGATATGTAAATATGCAAATAATCAATTATTTTTTATCAGCTGATTGTCTTTGCTTTGTACATTATCTATTCAGAAGCTTTCTTAAATTCCTACAACTACACGGTGGTTGTAGGACATAAACGTTTGTTAAACATCGAACAAAACTGCTTATGCTTGTACTGCCTCTAGCTTGAAAACATTGCAGTGATAATAATATATCCTATTGAAGACTCTCTCTTGTGTTTTGCTCTAGGGATAATTGCAAAGACAAAACAATAATTGCGGACGTAATTTTGTTTATTCACAGTTTAGTTCAAATCGACTTATAATGCTTTTTGATCTCGTTTATAATGTAACCAGTCACTAACGCCTTGCAATCAGAGGAAGAAGTGAATCTCGTGTGAGAGAAGTCCGCACTGGGCACAATTCGGAAGGCAGCGTTGGGTATCTTCTAGTACATTTCTATAACATCCCTCTTGTTGAGAAGTATATCGTATTTGCTGTAATGTAATGTCACTGGAGCAGTGATCATTGATAGGTCATATTCCGGAGGCTCCAGAAAACCATAGTTCTGGATAACATTTTAAACTTTCGCGTTCCATTATAATTAAAACTTGTTATTCGGGACTTAACGCGACTTATTTCAATAGTAGTGCTACTATGAGTACATACTTTTTCTCGACGTTTATTGATAAAGGTGACACACGCGTGTGTCACCTTTATCAATAAACGTAAACCCGGATACAGTTAGTGTTGTGTGTCGCACTGAACCTGCTGAGTGTAAATATACTGGAACACAAATGTTAGACAACTCGAGGGTAGTCGAAGATCAGACGGCCCGGTGCAAACGAAGACGTCGCGCTCCTGCAGTCCCCTCGTGACCACGGCCGTTGCAACACGGCCGAAACGTCGAGAAAAAGTATGTACTCATAGTAGCACTACTATTGAAATAAGTCGCGTTAAGTCCCGAATAACAAGTTTTAATCATAGTTCTGGATGTTGTTATTGAAGATATTCCAGAAACCGTAGTCCCATCTTCTGAACTTCTTGTCTTTAATATTTTGAGTGTAGTGCGTTATCTGCTTGAGGGAAGCTCCAGCGTGGATCTTCGAAGCACCGTATACTTCTAACTGAAAAAGAAACAGATGATTAATTCTCTTAAAATTATATCAAAGGTTTATAGCAAGTTTCGTATTAAATATTTATTAGGATTAGTAATGACACTAATGAGAAACTTACAATAGTTTCATTGTATAGCTTACAGAATGAACTGTCTTTTGAATCGCATGTGTGTTCGTTCCAATTTGGTCCAAAAATTTCGAGTCCGCCGAAATACCACTGGAAAAAAAGGATTCTTGAAGGGACATTTATCAAAGTAACGCCACTTTAAACTTTAGTAAAATATATTATGGAAATTATGAAAAGAGGAATACGAAGTCACCACTTAGCTAAGGATTACTTTTTAATCCTAACCAAACATCTAAGAATAAAAGAATCACACTTACATCAAATAAACCAGCGTACTGCTCAGCGATTTGCCGTATAGCCTGTCATTCGGAAAATGCTTCTGATACCCCACAGCAGCTAAAAGATGCACTGACTCAAACTTCTAATTATATTCCGGTTTCATGGAGTTCAATACGAGGAATACTGTGCCTCCTTGAGAGTGGCCAACGTAGTGCAACTTCTTCTTGCCAGTGTGTTCTAGAACGTAGTCTATCATAGCTGGTAGATCGTCAAGAGCGATCTGCTCGAAGGTGAAATCGAAGAACTTGAAGTCATCTGGATTCAGAGTTAGATGTCTTCTGGAGTTCAGAACACCTCGCGCGTTGCCCATCCAGACGTCGAAGCCAGCATCTGCCAAGTTGTAAGCTGAAACGAAAATAATGTTAGTTTTAAAGAGACTTTATAGTTTTAAATAGGTAATTTTTAACACAAAAAATTCTTCCCGTCATGTGGAATAACATTAATAAGAAGTAGTGTTTCTTATCAAATAATAACGATTACGAAGGAATTCTTCATGCTTCATAAGCTAAAGATTTATTTCGAACATTCTCGACGAATTATAAAGTAAAATATATTAGGGTATACACTCACCAAGACTAAAATATGGTCCCAAATCGAAGAAGCTCGCAGCAGATCCCAACAGACCGTGCATCAGGAAAACCACCGCTCTATCCGTCACGTTCGAACTCCGAAAATAGGGGATCCTGTTCAACTCCAAGATGTATTTGTCTCCATTTATCACGTGGTGAGTTTCGGCAGGATAGCCGTCGTCTTTGATTATCTTTTCCTGCAAAGAAATACTATGTCGTTACTCGTTACCAAGCAATATAATATGATTTTTGGCATAATATGCAGTTCCAACAATAAGGGCGCGTTCAAACTGCGCGTTTTCTGCGCGCGTGGATTCAGCTCGCGTGTTTTCCCAAACACTACGGCAGTAAACGCACATCTGAATGCACCGTGAAGCTCAGTCTAGACTCTAGTACATAAAATCGAATGCAGCTATTTTAAGATGAAAGCGGAAAAGTGTAACTTAAAATAAATTTTAATCGATAAAAATAAATAAACTAAACTACCTCGAAACTGGCATCTAAAGCTAAACGATATGACTTTTATGAGATTGCCACCTGAGTAGTTCGATAGGTTTGACAAACAATTAAATACTAGCCTAAACTGAACAAAATTCATAAAAATACTCACAAAATCAACAAGTTTAGGTCCATATTTGTCGTCTACTCCGGCAACTACACTCAAAGCCGCGGCCAACACCACACTTCTCCAAGCCATTGTCACAAACTGACTCCAAATCCCTCAACTTGGGGGCTTTGTAGTTTGTATACAATTTCGTCGTAATAGTGTGATAAACGTTTGTTAATTTGTTTGTTATCATAAATGTTGATTTTGGGGTCAATTGTGTTAGTTAATGATTTGTCTTATGACTAGACGGGAAACAAGACGTTTAAAGGAACAATCAAATATTGGAGGAAGTGCTAATCGGTGCACTTAATAATATCCCCTAGTTCGTAGCCCCTAGCCCTAATCTGTTAAATGACTATTGTTTATGTGTCAAAGAAATTGCAAATCTTTTTTTGCAACAAGAAATATATGTAGGTATAGTTCTTGCAATCTACGAGTGCGCGTCGCCCTTAGTTGTGTGAGTGACCATATCTATACACGCGTACATGGCTCGCTCGCTACTGACTGCTCCGTCGGGTACGCACACTAACGAAAATGTCTATTCGCATTTCCAACTATAAATAAAGACTACGCGCGCTCGTAGATTGCAAGAACTATAACACAAAAATAAATTACAAAATTCAGTATTTTTGGAATTTTGCTCTGATTTTTGATTGGTAGATTTCGCGTTCAAAAACAACTCTGTTCTATGTTTTGTTTTTGAAATTTTGATTTTTTGGCTTTTGCGTAACAAGTCAAAAAAGTTCAATGTTTTAGTCATTTATTATCAGTTCAGTAGTGGCTCTTGATCTCCTCGATGATGTAGTCGGTGACCAGTTCCTTACAATCAGGAGCGCTGACGAACTCAGTATGAAGGAAGTCGTCCCTCGCGACCTTGCGGACGCTGGTATTGGGCATATCCTTAGCCATGTCGAGAACATCTCGCTCATCGAGCAGCGAGTCGTTGATGGTGTAATGCATGGTCACGTTGGCGGTGATTAGCTTCAGGTTGTACTCCGGAGGCACAATGCGGCCGTAGTGCATGACGTTCAGCAAACCGTAGTTCCACCTGCGGAACTTCCGGTCGCGGATGTTCTGGCCGTAGTGCGCGAACTGCTTCAGGGATGCCCCCGCGAACACCTCCATCTCGCCGTACATGTCCGTCTGGAAGAAAATGATATTATCAATTATGTTTATATGTATATTGGTTCCAACATGAACAATTGGCAACTACATGTACTATCAGATAAGTTTATTCCTAGGCAGATGGTGGATATAAGTAATTTGGTCGCGTTGAGTCAAACCCTAAACCCATCCGATCGCTCACAGGTCCGTCAAATGCCTAGGAATCAATTTCCTCGATGAGATAGATAGACAAAAGATTTTATCGACGCTTATCTCTAAAATCTTCCAGAAATCCCAAGAAGAGTAAGATCAGAAACTTCATAACTAATGTTACCCGACAACACAATTAATCTGGGCCTGTATTACAAATCTTTACACGTTGTTGAAAATAATTTTGGGTGATACCGAACAAAGAAATATTTCAAAAATTTGAAAGTGGTTTTGTGATTTTAATGATGATGTATGATTCCGTTCAATAATTTCGGATTATGATAAGTATTACAAATGTCTGATAAGACTCATAATAAGTCATAACAAATTGTATTGTCATATTAAGTTTAATAATTAATATAGAGCCTGTGTTTATTAAATAGCAATTTAAATTTGATTATTAACTATGAGTTACTTTCTAGGGGCCCATTTTACAATCTTCAAATACTATGATATGCTATATAATATTACGACTGTTGTTACTTATTGAGAGATTGTGTAGGTACTTCATACAATTTATAGTCACCACACAAATTAGCTTTGTCCACACTGGGCCTTTTTTTGTTCATCAAGGGCATGCGTTATAGCGCAGTCAACAGCGAACGTGAGGCATGCCCGTGACGCGCGTTGAAATCGTAGCCGGTAGCGCTCGCTATGACACTTTTCTTTCAACGCGCGTGGATTTTGACGCATTCAATTATTGAATATGTCAAACGAAAGTTGAATAAAAAGAAGATGACGAAAATCGAAGATGAAATTGCATAATGTTGACATAGCTATTAGGTGTTAAATTTACTGCCACACTCTGCAATCAAATAATTACTTAACTGTAATTTACTGAAGAGTTTGACGGATAATGTATGGAGCTTACGTCAGAATGTAATCATAGAAACTTACGATAAAGTCGTGCACCGCGTTAATTTCACAATCTGAGTCGCTTGCTGAGCAGTCTTCGATGTCATTCCATTCTGGTCCGAACACCTCAATAAGTCCGTGAGATGTCGTTACCGCCTGAAATACACAATATACCAATGATTGTAACTTAGGTCCAGTTGCGCCTATCTAAGATTAGGTATTAAGAGCCTACTGCGAAAACGCTAGCCCCGCCTACACACAACGCCATCCTCCAATCGTGATACAAAAATTCCATGAATCGTGCTCCCGGGCAATGTGCTTTAGGCTGCAGCTAATAGTGGACAATATCGGGTAACAACGGTTCCCGCATTATAGCACGAAAGTAAAGGTCGTAAGTCCCAAAACTGTTTTTGATGATTACTTAAAAACTAAATACAATACTAATATTTCCTTTAGCTATTATTTTATAAAGTGTGTGATTGTAGTTGTGCAAGTTATTTAATGATAGTAACTCAATAAATGTAACAGATATTTGTTTAAATGCCCAAAAAGATTCATAATTTCGAAAAATAAAACTATCGAGTCAAAATAAGTAAATCGTGTTTTCCGTTAGCTAAATATCAGAATATACAATGATTAAATCTCAATTTCATTTGAGTCAATCGTCTTCCGGGATCGTAATACTTATTAGAAAACACAGCAAAATTGCACAGCCCGCTCTTAAGGAATATCATATTGTCTCTATCTCTCGAGTCTTGTTCCTCGTAATAATATTAAATAATAATAATGTATAATTAATTTATTCTATGTCCTAATTTTCAAGTTATTTAATATAACAATCTAACAAAAATTCATTTATACTATAGTATGCTTTTTTAATTAGTATTTCTTTTACTCTCTTTTTAAATATATGTATAGTCTCTATTTCTACAATATCTTTTGGAAATTTATTATATAATTTAATTGATGTTCCAAGGTAGCTTTTGCTGAGTAAAGCTAATTTTGCTGATGGATAGCAAATTCGATGTTTATTTCTGATACTTGTGAATATTTCGTAGTCATTTATGTTACGTTTTACAAACATTACTGTTTCAAGGATGTACAAGCAGGGGAGAGTAAGTATTTCCTGATTTATAAAGTGGGGCTTACAGCTATCTGTTCTTTTTATTTTGCATATGGCTCGTAGACATTTCTTTTGGCTTTTAAATACTAAATCTTTATCTGTTGAATTTCCCCAGAACATAATACCATAGCGCAGTACCGATTCAACTTGAGCGTGATATGCAGTGACTAAGGTAGGTATGCTTACAACTTTTTGTAACATATAAATTGCGTACGACAATTTGTTTACCTTGCTACAGATATAACTGCAATGTTCTTTCCAATGTAATTGGCTATCTACTACTAATAATGAAATACAAGGCGTGATATTTTGAATGTAGCACAATTATAGCACAAGTGGTCCTAAAAACATTTTGGTATGTAGGCGTTGTCATAAAAATTACCTCCTCCTCACGCCCAAACTGCTGAACCCATTCTGCTGAAATTTGGTATGGAGATACTTTGAGTCCCGTGAAGGACATGGGATACTTTTTATCCCGGAAAAATGAACGAATTTTGTTGTTGTTGTTGTTGTTGTTGCGGCGTCATCTAGTACTTACATAAATTAGGTCGGTACTAATAGCAGCCAATCTGAGGGCGGGATTGGGGAAATGGTTCTGGTAGCCGACACCGGCGAGCAGGTGGACCGACTCGAACTTGGCATTGTACTCCGGCTTCATGGAGTTGAGGATGAGGAAGACCGTGCCGCCCTGGGAGTGGCCGACGTAGTGCAGCTTCTCCTTGCCTGTATACTCTAGCACGTAGTCCAGCATAGTCGGTAGATCGTCAATGGCGATCTGCTCGAAGGTGAAGTCGAAGAATTTGAGAGGATTAGCGTTCGCGTTCATGGAGACGTGGTTACGGGAGTTGAGGACGCCGCGGGCGTTGCCCATCCACACGTCGAAACCGGCGTCAGCCAGGTTGTACGCTGAAAGTGTTAAAGTGTCGCTTTAGGTCAGGTTATAGTAATATGTACCAGCAGAGAAGTTGATTCGTAGGCAGATGGCGGACCTAAAGTACCCCGCAAACGATCAAATTTGTTTGACAAGCATGTTTGATGTAATTTACGTTTTCATCAAACAGCAGCGCAGACGAACAAACGTGCATCAAACAAGTTTGTCAAACAATTAGCTAGAATCGGTTTGAGATCATGAGAACTTGATTGACACAAATACAGCGGAACACTTTCAAACACGTTTATTAAACGCTACGCCAATGCAAATTTTCTTCAAATACGTCAAACACGTAGTTTGACAAACGCTTCAAACAAAGCTGTACACTATCAAACTGTTTGACAAACACGTAAAATTTGACAAACAATTTGATCGTTTGCGGGGTACTTAAGTAATTTGGTCGCGTTACGTCAAAGTTCAAACACAGCTGTCGGATCACAACTACTGAATTGGAGTTTTGGCGGGCATGTGAAAGAGTGCTGTTGTGTTTTTGTATTATTTTCCTAAAATTGTGTTAGCTGGGTTTTTAATGTGTAATATTGGTAGAATATTAACCATTAGATATTCGTGTTCATGCACAAGTGTAGGAAAGTGATGTAATATCCAGAAACGTGCTATTTTGTGTTCCCTCCAAAACTCCATTTAAAGTTTCAGTAAAGCGTCTACCACTTTACTGAATCGACCGACTTGACTCCTTGACTGTATTGACTTTTACTTAGACTAGACTTTAGACCTGAAGATACATGAAAACGATGATGAAAATTATAATAGGAGGAATATGGTTTTCCCGCCATATTCCTTACCTTTTTACCTTGTCTGTGGCACAACATACACATCCTTTGTGTCAAGTTGCCAAAAAAGAAGAAAAAGAAAGAAAGAAGAACTACTGAATTGACATAGCCTGACCAAATAACGCAGGTCCGTCAACTGACTATCAATCAATGAATCAATTTCTTCCATGGCACATGAAAAGGTGGTGGAGTCTAAATCCTTGCGCATTCTAAACTTAATAGCAAAAGTTAAGAACTGAAAACCTCGAAGTTGGAAATTTAATCTTAAAGTGTATTTAAGTCTTAATAACCTACAAGAGAAGCATCCACAAAATGAAATAACAAAATAAACACTCGAGGGAATAATGTGAGTCTGGCCGCGAATTTTCCTCAAAAATCTTAAACAAGACGCTGAAGTGCTGGCCAAGTTGCGATGAGTCAGCTCGAATGGGGTCGTCGAAAGAAATACCCCGACTAATTGGGTCAAAGTCATACTTCAATTATACCCGGCTTAGCGGTAATGTCCCCGCGGTGAATGGAAAAATCTAAATGGGCGTGTTGTTCGAAGATATCTGCATGAGTGTCTAATAAATGGTAGTACTAGTTGGGCAACGTTTTCAAGTTTTCTGCAAATTTATACATTAGCTAGAATATAATAGCGCGTTCAAACCCAAAAAAAGGGTTTTAAGAAACAGTAATGGTAAAATTATCTCTACCCATCAGTAGGAACAGAATATTATGTTACAACTAGCTGCCCCGGCAAATGTTGTTTTGCCATTTAAAGTAATTAAATCTTACCCCCCCTTTTGTCCCCTAAGAGGTGTGGGGGGAAATTTTTTATACACCAGATGTTAAGTTGGAAAAAACAGTTAATAATATGAAGTCCATTAAAGAAAAAAGTTTCATACAAAATCTGACCCAATCTTTGCTCCCCTTAGAGGGGTGGCGGGGATGATTTTTATACACCAGATGTTAAGTTGGAAGAAGACAAATATATCTGCGAAAACCGCATTCAAATCGGATCAGTAGTTTTCGTGTGATAGTGGAACAAACATACAGACAGACAGACAGACAGACAAAAAAACTGACCACGTTTTTGGCTTGTATAGCGATGTAGTGACACCCTCCGCTTATTATTTTTTGAATATCTTTAATGTACAGAATCGTCATTTCTACAGTTTTATTATATGTATAGATGACCAAGACGAAAATCTATCTAACTTAAATTTTTTTATATAATCAGCTGTAAGCTAAAAACTTATATGGCATGCCACTTCATATTTAAATATTATATCAATTTAAAATTGGCGCTTCGTCTCACGGTTTTGGCTAAACAAGTGGCCTACTTCATCTACTTAAACGTGAACTAATTACCGCGTCACTTGTGCGATACACAATCATTTATAATGACGCTGAATACACCCTAATGAGTTTCAATCCCAATTTTACCTTCGTACAAATTAGTACGATTATAATGACGGATGACTGTTTATTTACAGAAATTAACATCAGTATTATTCAAATCAAAACTAATTACCAGCAACTAGGTAGGTAAAGTTTTAGGTAGCAAATTGTTAAGGTGTTCCTCAAAATTTTCGTGGGAACATAACAACGTTATGAATTTTATGTAATGTAGGCTTAATTTTCTGATGAGGCCATAATGTTCTTGAGAAAATTTCATATTAATAAAATATCTGATTGATTAATTGATTAACAATACAAGTGATAAACAATTATCCCATTTGAGGACTTAGGAGTCGCAGATATTTATATATTATTTATTTTTTTATTAAATAACGAGGGGGCAAACGAGCAAACGGGTCACCTGATGGTAAGCAACTACCGTCGCCCATGGACACTCGCAACTTCAGAAGAGCTGCAGGTGCGTTGCCGGCCTTTTAAGAGGAAATACGCTCTTTTCTTGAAGGTTTGCAGGTCGTATAGGTCCGGAAATATTAATTTTCTACATAAAATGCCGGCCATAGATGGACCGCATCTTGAAGTCGAAATCGACTGCAAAATGTGGTCGTTGTACGGTGATTTGCAGTTTTCATACTAAATTCATATCTACAATACACGGACCGCTCGAGCAGTTCTTGAGCGGTCGCGCGTCGCGTCGGTAGTCGGTACAAATTTCAACGCGACCGCTCTAGAGCAGTCGGTCCCGACTGCAATTTGCGGTCCGTCTATGGCCAGTCTAAGGGTCTTAAGGGCCCTCTCTTCCTAAATTAGCAGGTCGATTGTCTGTCAGTGCGAATATCGACGTAAATGACATTAAAATAACATTCATAACAGCGCGCCTTGTACGGTGGCGGTTACGACGCTCGCCGCGTCCATGATAGGGCGAAATAGGAAAAAAACCATTTTAAGGCTTAATAATATAATACATATTTCAAAAAAGTAAAAAAAAAACAAATTATTAACTTATGTATTGCAATGCAGTAGATGTTTTTTATATATTCTTTTGATAATGAAGGAGTAAAGTGGTTTCATTCAACGATTTGGAGGTGATTTGGTTTTTTATTTCTTTATTATGTGATACCGATAGAAAAAATATGGCAAAACCAAATTACGTATCATATCATGTAGATTACTAATTATTTTTTTTCAGATATAATTTCTCTGTTAATGCCGATGAAAAGTTGTTTCATCTGCACGCTTTTTTCGAAAGAGCAGCCTTAATCTACAAAAATACATACCTGGACTGATCTCTGGTCCTATCATGAAGTACGAAGCAGCAGAGGCAGTCAGACCATGCATGAGGAAGACCACGGGCCTGTCGCCGTCTCCCTTGTTGTGGCGGCCATGGGGGATCCTGTTGATCTCCAGGATGTAGCCATCGCTGGTGATGACGTGGTGGGACTCCGCCGGGAAACCGTCCTCGCTGATTTTCTGCTCCTGTACATGATTTGTGATAAATGCGTTAGGACTGATTTAATGTGATGCGGATGCTAGTAGTGGATGGGGCTAGACAGTGCTTTAGATTTGTTCAAATCTAGCTGTATATAATAATATAATATTCCGACTCACAGCCAAATTAGAAAAGACTCACAACCAAAACAACCAAAAACGTGACCGATTTTCGTTACATGTTAGTAGGTTTTACCCCTCGGACTTTTCTCATACCGGGCGCCTTATATATGAAAATCGATTCTTAAGGGGCCGGGTACCCTTGGAATTTCTCATACAAACGTAATTCCAAAATCATTTTCTCATACGAAAATATTTAACATGTTTGAGTTATTTTTCAGTTTAAAATAGTAATTACCTAGGTTCCTGCACAAAAATTTACTTCAAAATATTTAAACACAATTTTTTTTTTGTTTTAATTTTTTTTAGTAAATTTACCACCAAATATTAAAACACTAAAAAATAGAGTAAAACACTAAAAAATATATAAATAAATAGTAAATTTACTACAAAATATTTAAATACTTAAAAATATTTTTTAGAGCTTAATATTTTGTAGTAAATTTACTATTTATTAATATATTTTTAGTGTGTTACTCTATTTTTAGTGTTTAAATATTTAGTAGTAAATTTACTAAAAAAAATTTAAAACAAAAAAATATTTTTTTTATTTTTAAATATTTTGAAGTAAATTTTTGTGTAGGAACCTAGATAGTTACCATTTTAAGCTGAAAAATAAATCAAACATGTTAAATATTTTCGTATGAGAAAATGATTTTGGTATTACGTTTGTATGAGAAATTCCAAGGGTACCCGGCCTCCTAAGGAGTAAACTTTAAATAAATCCAGCCCAGCATTCAGCACATAATGCCTTCTAATTTATTCATGTCAATAAGCACTGATTGCTTATACATGTGCTGTTTCTATATTTTGTTGTACTATCATGGTAATAGTAGTTATATTGTCGTAAAACAGCATATTTAGTTACATTAGCTTTTCTCACATCAACCCAAAAAGGAATCCCGTCACATCGCGGTATTTAAAAATCAAACACATCCTTATATTTAAAAATCAAACCAAACGTTTTCCAAATTAACAGTTTTCAAAAACGTTAGTAATATTAACGTATGTTTTCTTTTTATGCTTGATCAAGCCCGTTTGCAGGTAAGCAGTTATACTCACAGTATCATAAAATTTATTCAAAGGTATGCCAGAGGGAGCGGGCACTGCCACCGCGCACACCACCGCTGCCACCAAAAGGCAAATTCGCAACATTGTTGATTACTCTACATCCGATACAACGCAAAATCTCGCCGCCAGTGCTTTTATAACGCCGATATCGTCTCATAATGTGATAAATCCTAATCTGTGTGTTATCGTAGGGTATCATCAGTACTTAGATCAATTTCACCGACTTTGTAAATAATAGAAATTAGAATAGAAAATCCGTCGGTGTTTATTTAATTTCTATACTATTGTTTCCTGGTCTCAATAAACTCCAATTATATTTTTTGCATCAATTTGGTCTACATGACTGTTTAGACTTTAGTGTTTACAGATTTGGAGTTGAGGTACTCGTTAGAGTTTTAATTTGTACGATCTTTTGAAAGAGCATTTTTTATATTCGGCGTCGAAAGGTTGCTCTGGACATTATTGTGTTTTAGCACCTAGAAGACGTGCAATTCCAGTCTATCCAGTATCCTTGTTTTTAATCCAGTGATGTTTTCGATGTTATTCACTAATTTAAACTCATTTATCGTCGACGTTTATTATAATATGCATGGGGAGGTCAGTTCTACTTAGTAATTCTTTACAATTCTGCGTGGGCGCCTAAAATGTTACCAATTTCACCTGCGACGCCGTGGTGGTAAATAATAACAACATTAAGACCCAATTTCACCAACGTTCTTGTTAAAAATAAGTCATGTCTTCTCTTTTATTCATATGAAAAACAAAAGAGGTAACGTGATACTAATCCGAGCATTAACTTTAACAGTCGTTGGTGAAATTGGGCCTAAAACAAATTGCATTTACTTGAATTGCAAGTTTTTGTTTACGTTTAGATTAAAATGAGTCTCTACTAATCTCTACGTTCGTACGGCTATTAAAAAAAAACGTTATCGTTGCCGCTTTCAGAAACATTCTTGAAAGTCTTAATAACTATTTCAAACAAATAGTCAAACAGCCAAAACTGGGAGTCACGTTAGTATAAAGTTCGATAAACTTAGTATTTTGAATGATAAGATTGTATATAATCGGTCTTCCTCCTAGCTGGTAATACATTTACAACTTGATTGCCCTGTGCCGTGGTCAACAGTCAACACCCATAAACTTGTTGTTTTCGTGATCAGACAAAAATTATATCAAATCTGACAATGGACTTTAATTTTCTTGTAAAACAATTTAAAAAGGTGTAAATGATTAAAGGTATAACACGAGAGATAACTAATAACTATACTATAACATTCTCGTGTCACAGTGTTTGTGCGCGAACTCCTCCAAAACATCTCAACCGATTTGAATGAAATTGTGTATTCTTTAGGCCTGAGAATATTATGTTTATATTAAGGGAAAAGCACTTATGCTAGACACGGAACTGATAGATGACACTTGCGACAAAAAACAATAAAAATAAGAATTACTCTAATTATTTATTAACACTGTAAATTTTATAAGCTTCTCAAGCTATCTGTTGATGTGAAAAAATATAATATTAGGGACGCCTTCGGGAACAAAATTTTAAAATGGGATCAGTTTTTGTAAATAATGTGACCGCGTCAACACGCGCTCGGCAATTTCTTAGCAAATAGCCAAAAGATTAAAGAAGGCGAAATTTTGCACGTAAGTTTTGAATACATTTATTTTATTTTTTTAATTTCTATTGATTTCATTGGATTAATGGTCATGTTGTATATGTTACTGTAAAAGCTCGATTTACACTAATTAATGTTTATTTATGATTTTTTTTCCATTTTCCCTAACAATGTAAAGGGTGTCTACTATTAGTTCTAGAAAATGGAAAAAACCTAATAGTTGAGATCGATCTCATCTTTTAGTTTTGCAATACATACTAAAGTTATTTTGTGGTTTATTCTACTGCAAATATCGTCAATATTCTCTGAAAATATAATTCTATTAACAAACTAAGAACATAGAACTACTGGCCTAAAAATGGACTAACCTTGTACTGATATAAAAATCTGTTGCTTTAGTTTTTTAGCAGTAAAATGAAGAAAAAAATGAGAGCTGAGAAAAGAAAGAAGAAAAAATAACAGGCAAGAAAAGCATGGAGACTAAAGACTGAATAATAAATTTGCTAGGAAAAAAATATGAAAAATAAAAGGAAAGATAGTTTCAGTATGGAAGAAAAATGAATAGAATCTGCAGACAACGTGGATAATGTTTCTGATGCATGTAGTTACTATGATGAAGTAAATGTAATCTTTTGAAAAACGGCAAATAAAGACCTAATAATAGAAAAAATGTAATATAATGTTCTATGTCAACTAGTTCATATTGGTGACTACTATTAGTGATGTTCGTTTTTGTGATGTCATCTATTAGCTCTTATGACTAAGTTTACAAAAAGACCAATAATATATTTGTCAGAGAATATTAATTATAATAGTTTTATTTTGTAAGAGTTACTGAAGACATGGAAGAAATTATCAATCCTTTATTTTCATGAATATATATTTTATAAGTTATAACATTCAAATGTTTCATGTTTCCCTAAAGTGTCTGCCATTAGTGCTTTTCCCTTATATACTTTTTATATTAATACTAGAAATGATTTTTATGGCAAAACAACGTCTTCTGTCTCTAACTTTAAAAAACTTTTCTTTAATAAACGTTTCAATTGTTTTCACTTTAATCCTTAGATCGCGGATTCTTAGAAATCTATTGTTATTCTATTGTTGTCGCGGTCACCAGTGTCTTTATGGGGCTTGATAGGTTAAATGGGGAGTTTCAAAAAATATTACAACAGGCAAAAATCGGCCAAAAATAATAACTTTCACATAAGGCGGTTTTACGATTTTAGTTATAATAGTATATAACTAAATTTATTAAATATCATATTAGTTTTTATTACGTTTATAGTAACGTTTACATACGTTTTTAGTTGCTTTATCTTAATTGTTAAAGTTGTAGAGTTTAGCATAAAGATTAACAATTTTATATGTCAAAAAATGTGCGTTTCGGGCGTTACCTGATTCTGCCTCTATGACCTAACCACTGTTACATTTATATGAAATTCAGCGAATTTTCTTAGGGACCCTTTTTTAAAAATTACAGGCCCCCAAAAGTATAATATTTACTATCCAGATACCACATAATTACTGTAACATATAAGGTTTTACTATTCTTTTATACGTTTTAGCTTCGTTTCGGGCGTTACCATGGCTTTGTTTCGGGCGTTACGAGTGCAAAAATTAAACACTTTATATTAAATAAAATTAGTGTTTGACTAATTTAGGTACTAGATAATAAATATACATTTAATACAATAAACTCTAGTTTAACATAAATTAGCAGCTTCTTGAAAAAACCGGACAAATGCGTATCGGGCCACGCGCATTGAGTGTAGGGTTCCATTGTACCGCTAGTTTTTGAAAAAAAAATTGTTACTTAGTCAATGAATGTGAATTTTTAATGCGGTGCCTTGATAATTTGGCTGTAGCGATATCAATTTTCCTCAGCAATGGCTAAAGCTAAGAAAGTAAAGTTCATTGTCAGTATTTATCATGTTTTTGTCTTTGAATTACCCGTAGCATAACACAATAGGTCAACTTTTATAACACAATAATCAATCAAAAATACCTCTGTAAAAAAAGGGATTCCTATTTAGCCAACACAGGAGAGTGATTTAAGCTTTCAAAATTTGTACATAGATTGGTTTGACATATACTTTAATTTGCCCATAGCTTATATGAAATGTATTTATGGTTTTTAAATTACGCGACAAAAACCATTTTGTCGCTTACGCCCTTACCATTATTTGCTGTTCCATTGCTTGTTTTCTATGAGAGGCCGGACCGGCATGTTATTTCCAAGTTTGGTTAGGACAATTCACGCTGATCACCTGATTCTCTGTAAAGTAAGTATGATCCATGCGTCGGATGGGCATGTAAAAAGTCGGTCCTGCGCCTGATCTCACGCCAGTCGTCTCGGTCTTCCGTCCCACTGGGTTATGAGAGTAAAAGGAATAGAGAGTGCTCTTGTGTACTGCGCACACACTTGGGCACCATAAAATTACTCCTGCGTAACTGGCCTGGTTTCAATGTAACCAGCCACCTTATTTAATCTCTGAGAAAAACCGCAACAGCAAACAAGCGGACGGACAGACTGAAACTATAGGTATTTAGGGTTCCGTAGTTAAAAAATAACCCTTCTTTGTTGACTTTGGAACCTTAAAATCATCACCTAATGCACCCACACACCATGCATTGAAGATACGATGAAATATTATGTATGAAAAAGTTGTAACAACCAAAACGTTTCGGGCGTTACAGTTTTCAATCATGAAAAAAAGCTATCAAATTTGTCTCTTGTTGAATTATTAGTTAGAATTTGAAATCATAAATTACCATCATAACCTTTCTTTTATTAAATATTATTAAACTAATCAATCTGTAAGTTACAATAATAAAACAATTAACCGATTTTTCGTTTCGGGCGTTACAATGCCAATGTAGCAAGAAAACACGCCTTTTGCTTGATAATTATAATTTTTTTCGGAATTTTAATGTATTCCACCAATAATACGAATGACACCCTCGAATCACAACGTAGCAAAAACGGTTGTAACATTTATAGTTCTGTAATTTTTTGAATTTCCAATAGTCAAAGGCATAATAGTCACTAAGCCAGTTTACTGGAGATTTTGAAGACCAATTAACTTAAAAATTACGTGGTTTTTTCTAATTTCTTTGTCGCATAATACAATTTAGAATGTCTTCTTTCTAAATTCATCAGAATAAATGCAAAAAGCACATATTATTTATTTTACCCTCGGTATCGTTTGTCATGGAATGACCCTTTTGTTACCATAATCAAGTTGAATAGAAATAAAACTATGATATCTTTTGAGACTCTTACGTATTTATTGAAATGATACAGTTCTTTTACGTTATTTACATAAAAAAATTACGACACTGCAAATTTTAAAACAGATTAGAAAATCCAATTTTTATTTCGGGATCCAAAACTACATCCATTTTTTATAGTACTTTCTCAAAAATTGAGCTGTTTAAAATCTGAATGCAATTAAAAACGTTTAATATTAATTGTTTAGCTAAGATAGGAGACATATCTCATAAGATAGAACTTTACGTCAAAATCTTTAAAATACCTTAAATAAATTCAGGGACAGTAACAAAACCGACAGTAACAAAATTCTAATGCATAGTGTATAAGATTTAGAATTCAATATTATATTAAAATTAGCAATTATTTTTTCTTAACTCCACTCGTCTATTCTAGCTTCTGCCTCAGCTGGATTCAGTTCCGATATGTTTTTCTTTTTTTATTTAATCTTCGTAAAATTTTCTTAATTTACTCTGGATTTTAATTTTTCAATTTCTCCCTATACCTATTTGTAAAACAAAAATTTTAAACAAACTGTCAGCTATCTTGAACTTTACAAAAATTGTATTTAATTGAAACTTCTTGGATAATTTATCACCATGCAAATCCACAGTGTATGACTAGCTTTGTGCTTTCGGTTTTGTTACTTTGCCCGTCCGTCTATATATTACCCTGTAGCCAGTAACAAAACTGAAGTAACATTATGCGTCTACCTTATGCTTAAAGACATGTAAATTTTTTCTGTTTTACGCTGAATCAAACTACACACACTTACTTTTAGTTCAAAAATCAGTCTATCTTTACAAACTATTATCTTACAAATAAAGATAGTAAACTGCATCAAACAGTCGTAATAAACATGACTATCAATTTTGGTCCATTCCATCTGATTACACATTTCTTTGCACCACGGAAAAAATTACTCAGCCAAGCCGTATTAAAATGGCCCATCGTACTGAATATTAGTTTCAGCATAAACAGAACACAGAAAATATATTTTAGTAGAATGTTATCATGAAAAAATTATGGTAACAAAACTGGAATGTCCGGAAATAGCATATTCCGGGGACAACAGATAACTGCAAATTTAAATGGATTAAAGTAGTCTTACGCTTTAAATTGAGCCTTAGAAGTAAAGAACATGGTTAATTTAACCAAAAAAACAATTGAATGTGTCAAGTATTTCCAGAAAATTTTAATTTAATTCAGTCCGAAGTTTTAAATTGTTACTGGGGACACTGGAAAAAGAGGGGCTTGATAAATTATATCACCATAATTTCTTTTTTCTTTCTATTTGAATTAAGTTTTTAATTATCCATTATTATTATTTTTAACAAAAAATTAAAACCGACTTCCAAGGTAAAAACAATAATAACATTAATATGAACTAAAAAGTATTAAATAATTTTTACTATCTAATAGTGCCTTTTTCCGAATTCGGCTAAACCTCAACTATTTCTGTACTCAATCTTCGTTATTTTGAAGTCGGTACCAGATAGCTGAATCTTCAGTCCTCTGACAGAATATTTAAAATTTTTGGAACTGGCACCGACTTCAAAATTATGAAGATTGAGTACAGAAATAGTTGAGGTTTAGCCGAATTCGGAAAAAGGCACTATTAGATAGTAAAAATTATTTAATACTTTTTAGTTCATATTAATGTTATTATTGTTTTTACCTTGGAAGTCGGTTTTAATTTTTTGTTAAAAATAATAATAATTTCACTCTTTTTAGTTACACTAGTAGATAAATCTTCGCGTATATTTTACGTATCTTATTACAATTTGTTAAGAGTCACAACTCACACTCACAAAATAATATAATATTATCAGTGAAGTGAACATATTGTGCTAAGTAATTTAACAATTTTAATACTTCAAGCCCGAAGCGGTCACCGGCGATTGCGATAACAATAGAAAGGTTATTGTGTCTCGTTTTTCCACGATCGAAGGATCTATCAGATAAAAAATTGTACAAACTTGCATAGGATGTAGCGTAGCATAATATTTAATATTATCATAATTATTGACAGCTGTTCTTGTTATCAAGAATTCAAATCGATAGGTACTTAGTGCACCATCTATCGATTAATAAGTATAACTAATTAAAAAGACACTTAATGACTTTGTTTTGTTTAAATGCTCTTTTTAAAATAACTTTATTTTAATTCTATTTGTCTATTAAAATTGTATAAAGTGTTAAAGTATTCGATCTGTATATAAAGTAGTTAGTAAAGTATTCGATATTCTGTCTTCTGCCGCCACGCGGCAGAAGACGGAACTGAACGGACGGACTGGGCGGCGACGCCGACCGCCGTGTATTAAAAACAAACAGGTGTTGTTAATTGTTATACAGTACATAATTATTATTATTAGTATATCCATACCTATGCCTTGTACTATTGTCTATTCTGTGCCATGAGACATTGGTGGCCTTAACACGACGTGGTAATGATGATGATGACGATGATGATGATAATGATTATGATGATGAATATGAATTGCATAGTAGTTTATGCTTTCTGTTCTTAAAACAACGCCGAAACTCCCAAACGTGTTTCTATAAGGAATCAGGAGTTCTCTCAGCATCATCGAAACCATGGTATACCTTGACCCAATATTTGACTTTTTGGTAGCGTATTCTTAGTACACTTCACATAAAACCAAAATCACCATATGTTTCCATATAAATTTTGAGGAGTTCCCTCGATTACTCATGGATCCCATCATCAGGTCACCACCTTTGTGAAAATGGGACCAAATTGGAGTGAAACCTAATACAACAAAACAAAAATTTCGAAAATCGGTTCACAAACGGCGGAGTAATCGTTGAACATACAAAAAAAAAAAAAAAAAAAAAAAAAAAAATATCCACAGCCGAACATATAACCTCCTCGTTTTTTGGAAGTCGGTTAAAAATAAAGTACAAATATACACTCTTTCAGTTACTTTATAAATAAATACCAATAATGGTCAAAGTTTTTAATAAAATAAATATTAAAATGAAGGACATGCCAAAATGGCTGTTGTATTATTTTTTTTAAACTCCCAAAATTATGATATTGAATGTACTTCTTGGTGGAAATTCATGTTCAATAAAATAAATTAATAATTATACACTTTCCTTGCAATTATTCTACTTTATTATATTAGATTTATTACATAGTTTTTACTTTAAAATTCTAATTTAATGACCATAAGCCATAAAGTTTATTTTCATGAACTTTCTAAATCTTGTCTATAGTCTATACTTATGTGGTAATCCAGCGCCCGAATCTAGCGATATTGGCGCCGTTATTGTATCGATATGAGTGATTTATATAAATCTTGTGTAATTACTAGAATTAAATAAATAAGAGTTGGTTAGGTACAAACTCTGAAATTCAATACAAACAACCTATACAGTAAATTATTGTCTACTAAATACTGAATCATTATAACCAGATGGCAATCAAAAATATTCTGTCAGCAAAGTTATGGCTGAATGAAAAAATAGGCCAAGTGCGAGTCGGACTCGCACACGAAGGGTCCCTACCGTTATAGAGCAAATTAGGCCAAAAATGCTGTTTTTTGTATGGGAGCACCCCTTAATTTCTTATTTTATTTTAATATTATTATTAAATATTAGTACACATATTATAACTAAGGACCTTGACAAAAATTCAAGTAGGTAAACCTACCTGTTGCTATTATTGATATAGAGCAGAAAAGGCCAAAAAATCACGTTTGTTGTATGGGAGCCACCTCAAATATTAATTTTATTTTGTTTTTAGTATTTATTGTTATAGCGGCAACAGATATACCTACACAATCTGTGAAAATTTCAACTCTCTAGCCATTACCGTTCTAGTGTTACAGCCGTTACGGACAGACATCGAAGTCTCAGTAATACGGTCCCGTTTTTAACCGACTTCCAAAAAACGAGGAGGTTATATGTTCGGCTGTGGATATATTTTTTTATTTTTTATTTTTGTATGTTCAACGATTACTCCGCCGTTTGTGAACCGATTTTCGAAATTTTTGTTTTGTTGTATTAGGTTTCACTCCATTTTGGCCCCATTTTAACAAAGGTGGTGACCTGATGATGGGATCCATGAGTAATCGAGGGAACTCCTCGAAATTTATATGGAAACATATGGTGATTTTGGTTTTATGTGAAGTGTACTAAGAATACGCTACCAAAAAGTCAAATATTGGGTCAAGGTATACCATGGTTTCGATGATGCTGAGAGAACTCCTGATTCCTTATAGATACACGTTTGGGAGTTTCGGCGTTGTTTTAAGAACAGAAAGCATAAACTACTATGCAATTCATATTCATCATCATAATCATCATCATCGTCATCGTCATCATCATCATTACCACGTCGTGTTAAGGCCACGAATGTCTCATGGCACAGAATAGATAATAGTACAAGGCATAGGTATGGATATACTAATAATAATAATGATGTACTGTATAACAATTAACAACACCTGTTTGTTTTTAATACACGGCGGTCGGCGTCGGTCGCCGCCCAGCGCCGCCGCGCGAAGACAGAATATCGAATACTTTACTAACTACTTTATAATATACAGATCGAATACTTTACTACTTTATAAAATTTTAATAGACAAATAGAATTAAAATAAAGTTATTTTAAAAAGAGCATTTAAACAAAACAAAGTCATTAAGTGTCTTTTTAATTAGTTATACTTATTAATCGATAGATGGTGCACTAAGTACCTATCGATTTGAATTCTTGATAACAAGAACAGCTGTCAATAATTATGATAATATTAAATATTATGCTACACTACATCCTATGCAAGTTTGTACAATTTTTTATCTGATAGATCCTTCGATCGTGGAAAAACGAGACACAATAGCCTTTCTATTGTTATCGCAATCGCCGGTGACCGCTTCGGGCTTGAAATATTAAAATTGTTAAATTACTTAGCACAATATGTTCACTTCACTGATAATATTATATTATTTTGTGAGTGTGAGTTGTGACTCTTAACAAATTGTAATAAGATACGTAAAATATACGCGAAGATTTATCTACTAGTGTAACTAAAAAGAGTGAAATTATTATTATTTTTAACAAAAAATTAAAACCGACTTCCAAGGTAAAAACAATAATAACATTAATATGAACTAAAAAGTATTAAATAATTTTTACTATCTAATAGTGCCTTTTTCCGAATTCGGCTAAACCTCAACTATTTCTGTACTCAATCTTCATAATTTTGAAGTCGGTGCCAGTTCCAAAAATTTTAAATATACTGTCAGAGGACTGAAGATTCAGCTATCTGGTACCGACTTCAAAATAATGAAGATTGAGTACAGAAATAGTTGAGGTTTAGCCGAATTCGGAAAAAGGCACTATTAGATAGTAAAAATTATTTAATACTTTTTAGTTCATATTAATGTTATTATTGTTTTTACCTTGGAAGTCGGTTTTATTACCCTTTGGGTACGGAACCCTAAAAATTAAACTTTTTACTGGCAGCTTATTTTCATACTGAAAGTTACTTTATATATTTTAATGAATAGTAGTCTATATCGGTCTCGTTAGTGGTGGACATTTGGACCACTTCAGTTCATTCCCCTTTATAAAATTTTTATGAAGTTTCCCTTATGAGCTTCAAGGTAATGAATATACAAATTCACAACAATAATTAGACTAACTAATTTTTTTTTTTTTATAGATTAAAATGTATTAATACGGAGTTGATAAAGTGTTTAATTGCCGATTATTGTAGTAATGAAAACGATAACATCGAATACTACAAATCCATGGATTAATACAACGTCAATATGGCGATAAAGTATACTTCTCTTTACGGCGCAGGTTCGGCCTTGTTCTCATCTCTGGGCAGGGGCACCAAAATACCAACTGCTCCCTCTGAATCGTATCCAACGAAGAGACGCTCGAATTGTTGACTGCCATAGTGTTTCAAACAGCTTGGATCCCTTGGAATTGCGCCGAGATGTGGCTTCACTCTGCATCCTCTATCGGTTGTATCACGGGGAGTGCTCTAAGGAATTGTTCGGAATCATACCACCTGCAACTTTTCGCCATCGACCCACGCGAAAAACATACCATCCTCATTCACCTTGATGTGTGGCAGTCTTCCACAGTGCGTTTTTCGCGTAACTTTCTGCCGCGCACTGTAAAACTCTGGAACGAACTGTCACCAGCAGTATTTCCGGACCTATACGACCTGCAAACCTTCAAGAAAAGAGCGTATTCCCTCTTAAATGGCCGGCAACGCACCTGCAGCTCTTCTGATGTTGCGAGTGTCCATGGGCGACGGTAGTTGCTTACCATCAGGTGACCCGTCTGCTCGTTTGCCCCCTTATTCAATAATAAAGAAAAAAAACTGCCACGGTAATGTGAGTTATGTAATGGAAGTATGAAGTCAGCGACGCTGAAGAAGATTTTTCCTTATTTTGGCGGTGAAAGATACTTTATGAACACAATACAAATATCATGTAAAGTTCTTGCAATCTACGAGTGCCCGTCGCCCTTATTTGTGTGAGTGACCATATCTATGCACGCGCACATGG
The DNA here is from genome assembly GCA_937595015.1 of Polyommatus icarus. Classification (NCBI taxonomy): domain Eukaryota; kingdom Metazoa; phylum Arthropoda; class Insecta; order Lepidoptera; family Lycaenidae; genus Polyommatus; species Polyommatus icarus. Next base: position 18,464,592 of record OW569329.1, read on the forward strand.
CTCGCTCGCTACTGACTGCTCCGTCGGGTACGCACACTAACGAAAATGTCTATTCACATTTCCAACTAAAAATAAAGGCGACGCGAACTGGTAGATTGCAAGAACTATGAGAGAAGTTGATTCGTAGGCAGATGGCGGACCGCTAATTATGTCGCGTTAAGGCGACGCCTTGATAATTTGGCTGTAGCGATATCGATTTTTCTCAGCAATTACTAAAGCTAAGAAATTAAAGTTAATGTTGTTGTTCAATTCATCATATCTTTGTCTTTGAATTACCCATAGCATAACACGATTGGTCAACTTTTATAACACAGAATAATCAATCAAAAGACCTCTGTAAAAAAAGGATTCCTATTTTGCCAACAGAAGAGAGTGATTTAAGCTTCCAAAACTTGTACATTTATTTATTATTTTTTATTTATTTATTTATTAAGCATAGGATACATAACAATATATTATAAATAGAATGGCAGCACCATTAAACCCGACAAGGGTTTGTCCTGGTGCCATATTTATATTAAACTAACGACTATAGTAATTATTAGTTAAGTATTAGTTTTATATTAGTTTAATACAAACCTCGATGTCGAGCGCATACGCAAGCTATGCAAATATATTTTAACGGGTAAAGTGAAAGGCGACACACCGCCGCACGGCCGCGGTGCATCGCTCACTACTGACTAGGTACACAGTACAATACATGCACGATAACAACTCGTCAACCGGTTCGCAATAATGTTATACAGGATGATCTGAAAGGTAAGTATTTTTATATGATTCGAAAAGGTAATTCTTTATGGTTTTACTTAGGTTCTGGACTGTAATTTTTTCCTTAATATCTGTTGGGATCTGATTTATAAGATGGGGTATTAGATATTGTGACGTTCTCTGACCATAGAAGTTTGTAAATTTGGGCGGTATTAGCATTTTATTTGTGACTTTCCTGGTTAGCTTGTGGGAGTCACTGAGATACTGTATGTCTTGTCTAAAATATTGTTCCTTTAGTATCTGATATTTAAAGTTAATGTGAACAGGTAGTATATTGCAGTATTGAAATAAATCAAAATCATTTTTAATTTTTGTTTTAACATGGTAAGGTATAATAAGTTTTAAAAGTCGTTTTTGTAGTTTATAAATATTGTCCAAGTGTGTTTTAAACGTTCGGCCGTAACTACTTAATCCGTAGGAAATTATGCTCTCTGCAAGTGCCAAATACAAAGTTCGCCTAACATCAAAGGGAATACGGTTACGAATTATATAAAACTTTGCTAAGATTGCACGCAGCTTGTCGCAAACCACGTCTATATGTTTATCCCAGTTGAACCTGTTGTCCAGAATCAGCCCTAGATATTTATGTGATTCTACTTGTTGGATGGACGGACATGTGCACATTGCATTTTGTATATGTAGGCAATCATGGTTGTGTGAGACTATTTTAACTTCTGATACTGTTTTCGAGTGAGATGAGTGTACGTGTATCAGTTTGGTCTTTTCAGAATTTAGCACTAGTCCCATGTCATGCGACCAGCGGCATACATAATCAAAGTCTGTTTGCAGTTTCTTTTCAGCTACCTTTGGATCCCTGTCAGCTGCCACTAAGCAAGTGTCGTCAGCGAATTCATAATCAGAACAATGCTTTAAACCATTACTCATGTCGTTCGCGTAGGATGTGTAGTGTTGAGGTCCTGCGACAGATCCCTGAGCTGTGCCCTCTGTCACCAAAATCTCATCACTGAGAGTTTCACCAATACGTACGCGATAGGTCCGATTACTCAGGTAATCCTTATTCCAGTCAAGAAGGGGACCACGAACTCCCGTGTCGTCTATTTTATCAATAAGTGTGTCATGTTTTAACGTATCAAATGCCCGACTATAATCAATTAGTACAATGAGGACATGTTTTTTATCATTTAAATATTGATTAATTTCATCCGAGAAACGCGACAGCAGCAGATTAGTGCTTTTACCAGGCTGAAACCCAAATTGATTTTTTGATATTATTTCGTGTTCTGTGTAAAATTCATGTATTTGTTTGGTGATAAATTTTTCGACTATTTTATCTACAATTGGGAGCATGGTTATAGGTCGGTATTTTGAACAGTCTTTGGGATCACCGTATTTATAGATCGGTCTTATTAGCCCAGCTTTAAGTGCATTTGGGTATATTCCAGATTTAACGCTAGTATTTATTAGGTGCGCTACTACCTCAGATATTTTGTCTGCTATTAGCTTTAGATCTATGACTCGAATACCATCTAACCCCGGAGCTTTTTTACTTTTCATACTAAAAATGATTTTCCTAATCTGGAATGAGTCGGCTTTTTTGAAACGCATAGATTTGTTAATCGGTCTTCGGTATAAGCTCTGATCTAACAGTTTATTGTCACAATTAGGTATTATGTTTTGAACACTCTCTTTGAACGATTTTGCAAATAAGTCTGCAATTTCCTTTTCAGAATTTAGGTGTTTAAAGGAATTTATTATATGGCCATTAATAGAAGTTGATATTTTGCCTGTAATTTCATTTAAAATCTTCCATAGTTCTCGTATGTTACCTTTGCTATTATATATTTTATTCTTGTAGTATATATTTTTCTGTTTTTGCACTAATTTATTTGTTTTGTTTCTTTGCTTATTATATTCTAACCTTTTTGTACTATCCTGAGTATTCTTTAACCACTCCTTAAATAAATTATCCCTTACATAGATTGGTTACATAGATTGGTTCAAGCATAAACTTTTTGAAATTACGCGGCAAAAACCATTTTGTCGCTTCGCCCTTTCCGCTTTTTACTACCGGGCCGACCTCTCTTAGAAAACAAGCAATCTAAAACATATCCAACACGGTTTTTTACTTTAACGCGGCGTCACCTTAAGTCAAACCCAGGTCAGACCCATCCGACCGATCACAGCTAACATTGAATTGACAAAAGTCGACCAAATGACGTAGGTCCGTCAACTGCTTGCGGTGCGTCCACATTTGTATCATTTGAGCGATCAGATCCCCGATCAGATCTCCGTCGCGTATCATCGAAGCGTGTCAAAATGATACGCGTATCATGAGACGCCCCGATTGCTATTAACCTCGTATCTGATATGTGTCATATAAAATACACGCATGATCGGCAGAATGATCTAATAGGCGTCCACACTATGACACGCATACTTGATACGGCGCGATGATCGCGACGGAGATCTGATCGGAGATCTGATCGCGCAAATGATACAAATGTGGACGCACCGTTAGGAAACAATTTCCTCTATGGTACTATCAGAGAAGTTGATTCATAGGGAGATGGTGGATTAGGTCGACGTCCGTCAACTGTATTTTGACGTGATAACGTCTTATAATTCGATATGGGGTGCGCGCCCGAAAAACATGACAGTTCATGCGGCGTTACCTCGCTGATAGAAGCTCTGAGGCGTTCCATTTACACTTTCAAGTCTCTCAACAACCATAAGGCCCACCTGGGCCACGCTCTTTGTTTCGATTATATAACGTATTTCGATGAATTAGAGAATACTTTTGTATGAAGAAGTTTGGTTAGTTATGAGTTATGACCTTTGATACATTGACCACACTCTGAATGAAAAATAAATAAACAGTCTGTGAGCTCTATTAGTATTATTTCGGCTATTCAAAATTGTGCTCTATTTCCTATTTGTCAAGGTATGACTTGTGCTTTGTTCGAAGATTTTACTGGATTTCACGAATGTATGTAGCGTTTTGTATTGCGAATAGTTTATTTTACTCATTATAAATATTTTTAGACAATCATTTGAAAAAATACATCGAAATAAATACTTTAGGTTACAGTCGAAAAAGTTTGTTTCTATTTATAGAGATCCGGAAACGAGGGTTAAGTAGTTGAACGTGACAACGTCATATGTTGTCACGTTCAACTATCGTCAGTAAACCGACTTTACAGACAACCGTTTTTTTATATACATTATAGTACACGTAGCTCAGTCCTGTTCTTGAAATCATAATAATAATCATGGGTTTAACTCAGCTACGAATATCAGACAAGAAAATTATTTTTTTCGTGACGTACTGAATTTTCATACTAAAGTTTTACTACTACCGTGTAGGTTACCTGTGAACGTCTTGGACCAAAAGGGAATTTTTTGTTTAATATTTTACGTAGGTACTCAAAAATTTTGTTAGGTACTTGGTAAGACATCTGGCAGGGTAGCGGTTGTGTATTCCGCGTAATGCGTATCCCGTATCTCTGCCTAAAGCGGAAAAGCAGGAACACCGTTGGGGCTTTAGAGGGTATGCCCGGGTGCGGTCTTCACCACCCCCACATGCCCCCGTAGCCATCCCCAGACCACCGGGGAAACGGAAAAAAATACTTGGTAAGACATAAAGACTGAAAAATCGAAGGAGAACGCCCATACATAATGGCAAATTAAAATTATTTTTCTGCTCCAAATCTAGATTAACAGCGATGAAAACAAACAAGTAAACAAAGAGTTTGTTTGTAGGTTAAATAGTTATAGACGGCAAAAGATAACAACATAACAACACCTATTCCCTTTGTAAATATATTTATTACTTTATTAGGAGCGTTTACCTGATTAGAACATAATAAAACGATTAGAATACAAAGACTTAAATAGTTTTGTTTATTACAGGTAAAATTATAGAATAGATACAGTAGTTTTCCTCTAAACCACAGGTTCCCAAACTTTTTTCTTTCATCGGTATTCGTAGAACCCCCTGCAGCTTTTATAGGCGCCAATGAACGAGACCGATTTAAAAATCAGTTACTGCATTATCAAACTAACAAAACATTTTACTTTTCGATGTCAGAATTTAACCCTTAAGTAACATCGTGGGTAATCATTTGGGTCTACATTTTCACTACAGTAGTATACAGAATATTATATTTTATTCTCAAAACATGCGCTGTTTTTAAACACACACAGCATGAAGCCCCATGTCTTGTTAGTAAGACTCACATTTCGTCGGTTTGTAGAGAATGAGCTGAGAGATGCTTATACTGAGAGCCACTCTGTTTCAACTGACACTTCACCGTAATTAACAAAGACGCCAAAATTCTTGGCTGTGTATGCGTAGGCAGTATCTTACTTTTTACAGGCTTGGTTGTAAAAATATCACGTATTTTGGTATAGCAACGTGAAATCGGCTCATTGATTTCAGCGCAATGAAGTAACAGAAAGATATTATACAGTTTCTTATTTGTGATTTTAGTATGGATTTAACTATAAAGTATCAACAATAGAGTTTAGGAAACCCAGATATTTTAATATTTTAAAACTTCACGCTGCCAAAGTATGGAATGGTATGGATTAATATTTTTGGGGTATCAAGAAAAAAGTTTGACTAACCCTGATTTAATTTTCAAATGATTGTATTAAAATAGCTTCACACAGCAACAGCATAATATTGTTGGAGAGCGATTGCTTTTGCAGTGGACTTGTTTACTGTTGAAGGAGACATCTAATTCCCGGTGCTCGTCTGTGAATTCCTTTACAGAAGTTGAAACTTGGAGTTTGACTGTTCGAGTGCACTTGATACGGTTACGAGAAGTTTAAGTATATTTCTGTTTGACTGGTATTCTGACATCATATGCATTTTAAGGCATCCGCGTTGAATGATGGATGGCCAAGCGAAGCTGTTACATGTACCATCAACGTCGATCGTGGGCAAAGATAGACAAGATAATTATTATACCTACATATTGTATATTTTATGGTCTACCTGCTACCATAAGCTAACATAAAGAGGTCAACATTGATAAACCTATTTTTATTGAGTTTTTTTTTTGTTTGGGAGCTAACATGATCGTGAGTTTTTTGCAGTTAAAATAATTTACCATCAGCTAGTAAACTGGTTTATAATTTGAAAGCTTTTTAGGTTGTAAGCTAAAATTATAAGTAGCAGTGAATGTTGAGCTATAGGGAAATTAAAGCTTTGCTGGAGATTAAAGCTTTAAAATATTCTTTAGATACGAGCTAATAATTAACTTTTAACGTGCTGGGAATATGGATCGAACCGATTACAGAAGTAATTTCGTTCTAAAAATTCGTAAATGGAATTTAGAAGTGCAGATGAGAAAATAGCATTGGGAGCTTCTTTTTAAAATCGACACTATAATAAATAGTCTATTCAGAAATATTTTAACCGTCTTCCAAAAAGGAGGAGGTTATATTTTCGGCTATGGATATATATATTTTTTTGTTATGTTTATGAAAACCGTGTCAATGATATTTGCTCTATTTGTCTTTTTGCGATCACTCGTTTCGATCTATCGCCAATCAACTAGTATCACACAAACAACACACAAACATTTGATACGAGTTGTTAAATCTTATATATTTTTTTTTTTTTTTGATAAAAGGTGTTTCAGTGGAACATACTGTATACGTAATAATATTACCATAATAATATTATTTTACTAGTAAAATTCGATTATCTTATCTGAATTTTGTACTTAATAATAAAACAAAAACAAGTAACGCGTCGCTTCATCTTTGCCACCGTGCCAGTTGAGCCTTACTTATGAAAATATTATGTATAATAATAATAATAATAATAATTTTATTGTTAAGTAGGTATACATATCAATTAAGTACAATCGATTGCCTTCTAAAAATATAACGACAAAAATTCGCACTATGTACTTAGTATCTACTTATCAGTATTATAACACATAGTTTGGTTGATCTCTGACCCCGAAACTATTATAATGTGATATCGGAGTCAGTGATTCTCACGGTTGAGGCAGGTTATAAGCGAAAAGAACAATACATTATTCATGTTATAATAATAATCATCTATCATGTTTTTGGGTTAGGTAAACAGTGACTTTTAAGGTATATCTTGAATATTAAAAAAAAAAAAAAACAAAACAAAAAACATAGGCAAAATTCAAGGTTAAAAGGGTGATATTGTGTGTGTGTATACTGTATGTGTATGTTTATGGTATCCTAGCCCTACGACCCGAGAGTCTTGGGTTCAGTACATAGTACTGTCTAGGGGAAAGAAGGGAGTGTGTGTGTGTGTGTGTGTGTGTGGGTGTGGTGTGGATATTAATTTCTTTTATATAAGTAACCGATTCATACCAGATCATTTGCGATCTTTTTGCCAAATTAGAGACCAACTTGAGAACTACTTTCATACAAACGCAACGGCAAATAAACTTCAAAATGATATCAAACAAAAGCTCTTCGATTACGTGATATTTATAATACGTGCTACGTGAATGACGCACGGCTATGTGGTGTCACGTCGCTCGTCGTGACACCGTGACACGAACGATACTTTTATCTAAAACGACGTGGAATCCCGTTAAATTACATTCCGTCTGCTTTAGACAGTTTTAGGTCGAAGAATTCTCGAGTTTATTGAAAATCCGAAAGTCGTTTTAGTGATCTTTTTTGTAGCATTAAAGATAAATTGAGCAACTCTATTTGAGGTTCAAGAGAGTTCTAGACAAACTCAAAGTACACAAGAAAATTCTCCATATTCAGTTTATATTTGTACTCTATGTATTAGCAAAGATTAATATGCTAACTAATATATAGATGATGCCCGCAACTCCGTTCCGCTTCAATTCGTTTATCGCGCGGGAAATTTCAGCAAAATCCGTTCAGCGGTTTGGGCGAGAAAAGGTAACAGACAGACAGACATACTTTCGCATTTATAATATTAGTATGTATATTGTATAGTCTTCTACAAGACTGCCATTAAATCAATACAGTTGTTTACTATTTGTAGAATTAACACTCAATCGAAAAGGAATACAATTGGACGGAGACTCGAAACTTCCCCAATAAAGTGCTCAGTCCCCGTCACCTCTGTTACTAAAAAACATTAAAGAATGTTACCAACTTGCTCGGACCCGTCTCTCCGAATAACTTTTTCCGTCTCATACGTAACTTTATTTGTTACTGTGTTACTGGCTAAGCGCTCGCCTTGTTTCTGAAAACTTTTAATTTACTTTTTTCGGAACAGTGTGAGTGCTAAATAAGTAGATACTATAGGTGTACTCGGCAAAACATGGCGGTAGCGGTCATTGACTCCCTGTCAAAAACTTGTCATTTTCTATACAAAGCCGCGATTGACAACATCTGACACTTCATTGTCAATCGCGGTTTATATAGAAAAATGGTTGCCTGTAAAGTCGGTTTTACGGGCGAAGATTTTACGTGACAACGTGTGGGAGAGAGACGCAAGGCATTCGGCGGGCCTCTCTCTCGTTCGGTGACTCATCGTAACGTTACCGAGCGTTACACTTTTTCATAAGTGACTCCCAGCCGCAACCTAATTTAAGACGTTGTCACGTCAAAATGACAAGTGTTTGACAGGGAGTCAATGACCGCTACCGCCATGTTTCGCCGAGTACACTATACTCTATAGTGATAACATTTTGTAGTACAGGCTACAGTAACTGCTAGGTACAAACGGCGCTTTGTTAACCTGCGTTCGATAATTTTGATAGCGAAGTTAGAAACAGAAAATGCATGGGATTAGAAATAAAACAATTACTCTGGTATACAAGTGCCATTTTCGTCAAAACCTGATCTCATGCACCGAAAATTATGATATTGGTCTCATTCGATTCGGAATACCATCTAGAACATTTTATCAAAATTCCAAGACGGGCTGAAAAAAAATGCAAAAGTTTTAAACAATTAAGTACCGAAACATAAAAATAAGGGTTTGGTTTTTTTTATATATTATATATATTTCAAAAACTATTTGAGATAATCAAAATTTGAAAATAGATCCTTAAAGAGCAGGAAATTTCCTAAAAAATCCTAGATCCTGGAACCTTACCAATAATTCTTATAGCTTTAATTGAGCGGCGAAAGTAACGGGTAAAACAGCGTGGTTCGGGTTTCGCGTGATTTGCCGCAATCTGCTACGTGAACTAAAAAAATATTTTATGTGATTAAATATTAGTATTAAGGAATAAAAAACGGGAATCTCGGGAATTTTGTCAACGGGAATCTCTTCTAAGCCCTTTTAAGACTAGCTCAAAAGAATAATAAAAAAATCTAGATTTCTTGTTTAAAAATAATCAGCATTTTTATGTTAACATAAAATGGTGACTATTAACAAATGAACAAAAGCATAACATTTAAACAAATTGTGATAATTTATTCTTGTTGACGGATTATTGTTCATTGATATGTCTACTTAGTACCCAATTTTTTTTATTTCTTTATATTAATATTCAATCAGTTAAAATATATTTTTAGTTCGCGTGGCGGATTGCAGCAATTCACGCGAAACCCGAACTACGCGTTTTTACCGTTACTTTCGCCACTGATTTAAAGCTATAAGGATTAGTGATAAGGTTCCAGGATCTGAGATTTTTTTTAAGGAAATTTTCTGCTCTTTAAGAATCTATTTTAAAATTTTGATTATCTCAAATAGTTTTCGAAATATACAAAAAAAATCCAAACCTTTCTTTTTATGTTTACTTAATTGTTTATAACTATTGCATTTTTTTTCAGCCCTTCTTGGAATTTTGATAGAATGTTCTAGAATTCTAGATGATATTCCGAATCGAATGAGACCAAAATCATAATTTTCGGTGCATGAGATCAGGTTTTGACGAAAATGGTACTTGTAAATCAGACTAAATTGCTATGTCACTTAAGGTGATATCAGACGGTTCACTCGGATGAATATTCACTCGAGTGAATGCTTCATTTTCCTTTCATTCTATGTTCACATGGCTTTGAGGGAATGATAAAGAAAAGAACATTCACTTTTCTTTTCTTTTAATGCGTCATCGAATGAAGTCGTGCGTTTTCAAATTACTTGTGATCACTTAATCCCGCTATCCCCAACCCGCGGCCCGCAGGCCGCATGCGGCCCGCCGGGACTTTATATGTGGCCCGCGTGATGTAAAAAAATTTTGACGCCCACCGGCAAAACAACGTAAAGTCTACGTGATAGTCGTTAAATTCTTTTCACTTTAAAATCGTTAATTTTAAGGAATGTTATTTTTTAACCCTAAAAAATTTTTGTTGCGGCCCGCGACACGAAGACCAAAACATGTTTGTGGCCCGCATGAAAAAAAGGTTGGGGACCACTGATTTAATCAAATAGTTGACAAAAAAGAAGTAAAGAAAACGTCGACGGTGGTAGGCGTGACCATGTGGATTGAAAGTGGAAATTTATTAGGAGCTTCAAATACATTGTTGAAAGAATTAGCCATTAAAGATACTGATTCATAATAATAATATTGTAATCATCTTCGAATGGGTAAAAATATATAAATTTTCAAGAACTTTTGCTTTTTGTTGCTGCGTTATTAACGAAATAAAATTAATGAGTTATGAGAGACAGCACACCCAAATAAAACTTCAAATTGTAGTCAAATACCTAGCCTACAGCTTACATGTTATAGTTTTGGAGGTTTAGAGTCCTCAACACGAGACGTCCGTCAAAGACAGGACTCGAGACAAAATGGCCAAACCCAAATGATCATTCTCTCACTGTTCAGACCGTTCATTTCTCGTTCATTCGGAGTAGAAGTGAAAGATGCCGAATGACAATATCCAACACAGTTGGATCGGTTCACTAATGAATTCATTCGGCACTAATGTTTCATTCTGTGTTTAGATGTGTCACTTGGAGTGAAAGATGCAAAATGAAAGACGAAAATTAACAAAAAATGACCCGTCTGATATCAACCTTTAGCGACGCCCTGAATCATATTCCTTAAATTTTTTATCTGAACGTCGCTTCACCATCGAATGCAAGTTTTCAAGTAGTAGTTACAGCAACAGTTTATAGTGAGGACTAAGGAGCCCTAATATCCCGTGTAGTTCATGTATAAACTAGGTAGTACTTCCAAACCACCACGCCCCGTACCGCGACGAGCGGTTTCAGCTACTTGACTGATGTGCCGTTCATATTAGATGTTTGTTTATTAGCTTATTGCAGGAATTGTACACTTTGCCGCAAGACAAAAAGGTATTTCCTTTTTCAGGAATTAATTCAAGACCAATACTTATCAGCACATCAAAAGAAAAATAAGAGACACATTTTGGCGTTAATATCTAGAGATATTTACTCTATAATATAGACTATGAATAATAATTTATATTTTGGGATTCTAATAATATTTTTGGAATGGTATGTATTAACAGTCAAGTACTTACCAACTCTGTTCTATTTAACTTAAACGGAACTTCAACTTTGAAGTGACATCCCTAGATATGTCTAGGAGCGGCGTACATTAATTTCCCCTAAACTCACCTAATACACCGGGTAATGTAGCGCGCAAACTTAGCTCAGACGCTTAGGTACTGTACTAATTATATACCCATACGTGATACGGAGTTAAGATTTAATATGATAGAGAGATATTTAGCATAGGCACAAAATGTTGCCAGTGAATTCGAAAATGTGTTAGTCTGCCTGTTCATGTCAATCGTAGAACAGATTTTTATAAGTATGGAGATAATTAAGTTTCGACAAAGGTAGTTTGTAAACAGTTTAATTCCTACGTAATAATGGAGCTTATAATCGAATTATGGTTCTCGTCTTTATCTGTATATTGCATATCCAATATAAAAATAAAAATATAAAAATTGTTTTATTTCTGAATAAATTTGAAGCAAATGTTTTCAGAATGTTGAACTACATGTAGCCTACCACCGGTTCGGGAACTATCCCGGCGAGAAGAACCGGCGTAATAAACTCGCACCCGGGGCCATTTTTAGTAAAAAAGTGGAAAAATTATCTTTTAAAAATAAAATTTACAAATAACATATGACTGCTGGATCAAGTATCAACGCACATGCTGAACTCTTAGAGCTAGAAACGTAAAATTCACACGCTTGTTCCTCTTAAGTCTTGATTCTTGAGCCTTTTTAGAGGACTTATCCAAGACTAGATAGGAGATCAACCCTATGTGGGCTTTTCTTAGATAAGCCTGCACACTGTGATGAGTCTGTGAGACACGGTCCACGGACAACCACTGGTAAAGTTGCGGTGGGTTGATCGTGCCCGGAACTATGCCTAAGCGGAGAGTGGAGCACCATGGGGTTTCAGTGGATAGTTCCTCGAAGAGTCCCACATACCCCGGATTTCCCCTTAAAAAAATAGGAGATCTAAATATCATCTAAGATGTTCTTCATTCGAAAAACCTAGTAATATAAAATAAAATATATTTATAATTATTATAAAGTAAAATCTATTTGTCATTGAAGACTCTAAAGATGTTAATAGCTGTCGCGGACTCATACACAATAAATGGGCGGCCGTGCATATGATAGATGTGGACTAAACTCCTGAGATGATGGATTGTCTCCAAGTTGGATAACGATGCACTCGGGACTCGGGAGCAAATGTTTGAAGTGAAGCGGCGAACACAAAGTACATCAATAAGATTAGTTAGAAACCATGGGTAACCACACTGGGGCAAGCTGGGGCGCTTGCCCCACCCTGGCTCTGACCTAGTATAATAAGGTGCCAAACTAAATAAAAACTGTTGTTTAGTTACAAGTTAGAACGTTACAGCGGTCTTTTCAAAACGAGCGGGACCGTATTACCGTAGAATAACTAATAGTTGCGTGTGTACGGTAAATTATACGGCTATTGCTGAACCAGAGATTTCCTCTGGTAGGATCGGTCCTTATGGCCCAAGGATGGATTTAAGATGTAGAGCCACCGCGATTTTTGATGTTAATTTTTTAAAATTTTAGCAGCTTCTGACCTGGAGGAAAATAGAGTCACAATCTGTATAGAGGCATTAATTATGGTACTATTCCAAGTTCGGTACCATATTCGGATGACTTAAGAATGCTTAATTCATTTTAGGACTCATATTTGCACGATTAAGCTGTTAAACAACGTAAAAAGAAGAAGAAGCATTATTTAAACGCGCTAGTCTTAGTATGAGTCAGCAATTACTGGTCCGATTTGAAAAATTCTTTCAGTGTTAGATAGCCCATTTATCAAGGAAGGCTATAGGCTATATTTTATTACGCTAAGACATATATAAGCAAAGAAATAGAGGAAAATATGAAAAAAACGAGGGAAATTATTTGAAAGGGCTTATTTCACGAACAACTGGAGTAATTTTTCTGTTATTTGGCACAGATAAAAAGTAGGAACGTGAAGGATCATAGGCTGTTTATTTTGGACTAATTTGTCAGTGAAATATGTAGACACGCGGTAGAGTGTCAAGCCAAGTTCCAGCATAACAGAATAGCGAGCATGCACCGTGTGTAATATTACACGAACCATTTGCAGATACTTTTCACCCCCTCATAATTCAGAAACTATTTCACATAAACGGTTCAAATTTGGCTCATATAATGATACTTGCAAGATAAATACATGCTCTAAATTTCATAAGCACGGCTTAAACGGTTATTAAGATATTAACGTCCGAAAATCTAAATTTTTATCACTGACTGACTGACCTATAGATCAAAATTCTAACCCACTTCCAGATGACCTAGAAGGCTAAAATTTGGAATCCAGCTCAGTAATTGTGTGTAAGCGTAGGGAAAAATCCGAAAACATAAAAAATCAGTCAAGTGCGAGTCGCACAGAGCGAAAATTATGTTTTTTGTATGGAGACCCCCCTTAAATATATATTTTATTTTACTTTTATTGTTTATTATGAAAGAAGAAATATAATTAAAGATTTTGTGAACATTTCAAGTACCTATCGGCTGCCATTATTGATTTAGAGCAAAAAAGGACAAAAAATCACGTATATTGTATTTGAGCTCCCCGTAAACATTTATTTGTGAATTGAAAAAACTTGAAATTAATAGAAGGTGACTTTATGAAGTGTGTCTGTCTGTCTGCTACGTCTTCACGCCCAAACTGCTTGTACCGATTGTTCTTAAATTTGGTAAGGAGATATAGTTTGAGTCCCGAGAATAGACATAGAATTATTTCAATATGTCTGTCAGTCAATCTGTCCGTCCGTCTGTTTGGCTGTCTGTCTGTTAGACAGCTATAATAATAGCTACTTATCTTCCGTACAGTATGTTGTACACTATAGTTAATGGTTGAAAATACACTTCTGTTATACCGTATTATTCCAATGCCTTCTGATGTTAGCTGCATTTTCCATTCGCTTGGATTTTTTTTGTTTTATTCGTCTAATACTCAAGTCTCAACAATGCTTAGGGGCTCTTTCCCCACTTCCTGATAAGTTTCAGATAGGAAAGTTTTCTTTACAAAAAGTAGTGATATCCCACCAAAAACATAAATGTAAAAATGCTGAGCCAAGTTCCATACAAACGTTATATTTCTTGTCTATGGACTTCGCCGTAAAAAGGATGGAGATCTAAATGAGTGCCAAGTTTCATTAAAAAACGAATTATGTACGTATGGGAACCAAATAACATTATGAACAAATAAAAGAGTCTATTTTGACGTGACAACGTCTTAAATTAGGTTGCGGCTGGGAGTCACTTATGAAAAAGTGTAACGCTCGGTAACGTTACGATGAGTCACCGAACGAGAGAGAGGCCCGCCGAATGCCTTGCGTCTCTCTCCCACACGTTGTCACGTAAAATCTTCGCCCGTAAAACCGACTTTACAGGCAACCATTTTTTTTGCTTTATTGAATATCTATAACAATTGATGTTATTTAAATAATGTGAGATCTTAAACTAGATTAGATTTTACTTGGCTAGTTTTCATCAGAATTAAAATGTTCAATAACTTTATGAAAAATGACTGACGTAATGAAAACTGGCCAAGTTAGATCTAATCTAGATGGATTGATATAAAGATCAATCCTACCAAAGGAAATCTTTGGTTCAGCAAAAGCCGTATTCTTCGTTTTTTTGTCTTGTACGCACACGACTATAAGTATTACATTTTATTAAGACGCATAATTCATAACAATATAATATTTTACTATTCATAAATAGAAAGGGGCGGTGGGTAGGTTTACTCTGCCCCACCCTGAGTGCAAGGCTGGCTACGCCCATGTCAGACACGTTGATGAGCTCCGAAAATACTTATTAAAATATTTTTTATTAAGGAATAATCCGAATAAGGAATAATCTAGTAAATAATCCGACCAAAATCCGACATGTCGCACATGACATACTAGAATATTGACAAAAAAGTTGTCAAAACAAAACTTTTTGTTTACTGTCTTTGCTGGTGCTGACATCTAGCGTGAAAACATTGCAGTGATATTGAAGGCGTAGAGAAAGGAATATCAATTTTTCTACTTGAAAATGTACGTACTTATATTTCTGTTTCATTTTCACCTTTGCCGGCACTGCTGAAGTACAACCTGTTGTTTTTTTTTTGCAATATTTTTATATGACACTAGCTGTCCCGGTGAACTCTGTGTCACCGGGTATCACTTTATAATCTTGCCTGGACTTCAAGGATTATTTTAAGACTAAAATTAGCAGAATCGATTGAGCCGTTATCGAGTTATAGCGTTACTAATACAATTGGAAATCCATTTTTATAACAAATATTTCTAACACAATGATATAGCAAACATATTCCTAAGTTACGATATTGTCCTGCTGAAGGAATAATAAAATATAGATCCGCTCACTTTGATAAATTATTCCGTTGAAAGCTACGAACGTTATTGTTACATATTCACAAACGATTGCTACTACAGTTCCAATTCTAGAATATTCTTATTGTTAAAACTTAAACCTGATATTATGTTCTAGAAGTCAAGAACATGGGATTAGGACCGGTGAAGTTATTTTAGTTTATGTCAGGTTTCTGAGATTCCTGTCAAAAACTATTTAAATTTTCCCTCCCTGTCAGACTTATCAAAAATTATTTTAATTTTCTATGTAAACCGCGATTGACAGTGAAGTGTCCTGAGATGTTGTCAATCGCGGCTTTGTATGGAAAATGACAAGTTTTTGACAGGAAGTCAATGACCGCTACCGCCATGTATCGCCGAATACAGTATAGTGAAATATAAAGTCCGGTAAAAAACCAATTAAGTAAACTGGATGTTTCTTGCGAAATATTAAGCCTTCCGAACAAACATAATATATCTGGTTTTTTGAGGTTTCTTTGACCGGATTTTAACCCTACTTCAGAGACTTTTCTACCGACTTCCGTATTATAAAAGTCGAGGTTATCAATTTATGTGTATGTTTTCTATTAAATTTTTTCTCTTTGTATATTTCTAATGAATCTATTTTTCTGTTTCAGGTATTGTTTAATTTTGTGCCAGAGTACCTACTTAGCAACTAAGTAGTAAGTTTGAAGAATTAATCCTTCGATCGCGGATTCTTGGAAATCTATTGTTGTCGCGATCGCCGTTGCTCTTATGGGGCTTGATAGGTTAAATAAGGACAGTCCCTAATTCATAATTCATTTATTTGCTCAGATTCTTAGAATATGGTACAAAAAGATGTTACACTTTTTCTGTTTCGACTTAAGTATATTCTACTATTTACATAGTGTGCAAATATAATGATTAAACACTGATTCATTAAATATTATGATATTATACTTATCTGAGATTAATGTTGTTGTAACATAGTAATATGTTTTTTTAATCTCCCAAAAAGCTTTTAGTAGATTGAAGCCATGTTATAATAAATAAAAAAAATCCTGCTACTCTCATTTATTTACACGTAAAATTGTTAATCAGTTTTCGGAAAACATAATGATCTTCTTTTTTGTCCGTTTATTCGGAAATTCCGGGAAATGATTTTTACGAAACAAGAGGCGATGAATATGCATGCGATATTGACAATTCCGTTGTCATTTTATTATGCAGTTTACTTGATGTATATTTTAATTGGGAATTGTCGGAAAAATACTGAGCTAAAAGGATATTCTGACATGACATTGTCATTAAAAATTACACCAAAGATCATTATAATTCGATTAATTATTCGGCCACTGTAATATTAAATTAGGGTGGTATTGATAACTGATGTGCCTGGGTATGAACTATAATTATAGCATGGAAGTAGCTGTTGTTTAAGTGACGCTTTACTAGCACGGCATTGGTTTAAACTTGGCCAAAGCAGAATAACATTCTTGTAGCATTGTAAATTGGTAAGCGTTAGTGCACCGACGCTTGTCACTTCGCCACATTCTATCGTAATGGACTGATACCTGAATAAACCTAATACACTTTTGATTCTCATAATATTATGTGTTCAGTGTCCACAGCTGGGATTGCACGGTATACCTTAATCTGAGTGCTTTTCGTGCCTAGTACACCTAATACACTTACAACTGGGTGTTAAAATATTGTGTCTAGACTCTAGAGGTGCTGGGTGGGTCATTCGAACATCATGTTCCTAGAAAACACGTAATTTGTAAATACTAGAGAGATATATGCTTGAATTTAAATTAATTGGTATTACTTTGGAAGCTGATATCATGTGAAAATAAACAAAAATAGGAAATTAATAACGGTGGAAGGAATGCTCATATGCTGAAGATTATTGCTATAGTTTTATTATAATTTTTTAGCTTTCAAATGAGTTAATAAGACTCTAAAAACGGTAAATTACGGCATCTCTGTAGGGGGAGCGTCTTAATGCTCATGTGTACACCTAGACCTGGGTGTTCATGTGTACCTAGTTTACCGCGAGTCGCACTTGAGCCGGCCACAAATTATTGCGAGCTTCATACACTCCGAACGCAGCGCAAACAAATGAAGTCGATTCTGACCGCAGCGTAGATACTAGGAAGTAGGAGAGTAGATACGCCGTAATAGAGTGTTAAAAATATAACACGCTGAGAAGAGTCAAGAGATATTTCAGAGGAGTCAAGTTCGAAATTCTGTTTTAAAAAATGTTTCGTGGTATTTCAAAATATCTAAACCTTTAGAAGATTAATTTGTTGTTAGCCTATTCGTCTGCTTGCCTATCAAAGTCCTTTATATAAGGCATAATATTAAAACTCAGGATACACATTACCCAGTCAATTTGCGTAAAGTGTTAATTTCGAAGACGGATTTAGAACTAATTAGCAATACAATATGGGTTTTGACATAAGGCATTGCAAGCGCCAGCGACCAGGATATGTGGTCGCTGGCAAGTGCCATGTAACTTAGTGACAAATTCCATACATTTTTTAACCGACTTCCAAAAAACGAGGAGGTTATAATATGTTCGGCTGTGGTTTTTTTTTCTTGTATGTTCAACGATTACTCCGCCGTTTGTGAACCGATTTTCGAAATTTTTGTTTTGTTCTATTAGGTTTCACTCCAATTTGGTACCATGTTCACAAAAATGGTGACCTGATGATGGGATCCAGGAGTAATCGAGGGAACTCCTCGAAATTTATATGGAAACATATGGTGATTTTGGTTTTATGTGAATTGTACTAAGAATATGCTACCAAAAACTCAAATATTGGGTCAAGGTATACCATGGTTTCGAAGATGCTGAGAGAACTCCTGACTCCTTATAGATACACGTTTGGGAGTTTCGGCGTTGTTTTAAGAACAGAAAGCATATTATGCTACCACGCAATTAAAATTACCATCGAGGAAATTGATTCCTAGGCAGTTGACAGACCAACGGCATATGGTTGGATCATGTCAATTCAATGTTAATTGTGAACTATCCGCTCGGTTTAACGTAAGTTAAATTTTAAAAATTGATCAAAGAAACGAAGGTTAATAAACATGTAAATATTGCATACTATAATCCGGACGCCTCGATAATTCGAAAAGGGTCGTGTTTTTGCCTCTCCGGATTAAGGAGGCCCTACTGTATACTATTTTAACGCGGACGAAGTCGCGGGCAAGAGCTAGTCCCAAATATACCTGTAATTTAAGTTATTATGCCACACAATAAAGCGCTTAAACATGATTTATTTGTCGCTCGTGAGCGAACGTGTAAGCGACACAAGCGTTTTATTTACCTGCGCTTGCCAGGATTTGGCAGCGCGGCTTAGTGGGACTAATTTAAACCAATGTTCCGGTAATATACGTGGATTCCCTTATGAGATTATACAGGGGCTAGACTAGGATGTTGATTAAAGGGTTATAAGATTATGATTATTATGTTATACAGGTAATGTTTTGCATATTAATCCTTCGATCGGAGGTTCTAAGAATTCCCATTGTGTTATTTTGTTCTCGCGATCACCGGTGCTCGCGCGGGGCATGAAGGATTAATATTATTACTGCACAATAATCTTTTGAGCACGTGATCATCTAAATCTTTTGGCTTAGTTAGGGCCAAAGTCTTGACATAGATTTTAAGAAGTTTCTTGGCGAATTTTAAATCCTACCTTTGTTTCACAAAGCTTTTATAAGTTGAAGTTCAAAACCTTGCAATAATTAATATGCTATACATAAAAACAAGAAGTCTGAGATTCTGTCCGCTGATGATCAAAATGACCTACTGTGTATTTACTGTCTGAATTTCAAACATGCATGTATCCAAGTACATCATACATGTATCCAAGTTTATGTCATGTCAGATGTACAAGTACGTAACAAGATTGGACATTGTGTCGATGTAAAACTAGTTTTCTTGTTATAACATTCTCCGTCATATTTTCCACGAAGAGTTTTATGATATTACAATATTTGCAAAGAATTTGACACGAAAAATAGAGCTGAAACTTGAAAATGTTCTTAACTTGTAAATTGAAATTGGTGTTTGTGTAATTATTTTTTTAAGGGTCGATTCACACCGGATCGGCAGCGGCTGGCAGCGGTCGGCAGAGGCGCGATCGGCAGCGGCCGGAAGCGGCGCGAAGAGCACTTTTAGTGTGAAATAATTTTAAACTTTATTTACATACTTATAACTATAACTTTAGAAGTTTTCAAGCGATACTAGTAGTTATAAGTTTAAAATTATTTCACACTAAAAGTGCTCTTTGCGCCGCTGCTGGCCGCTGCCGATCCGGTGTGAATCGGCCCTAAATGTGCCCATGAACAGATGCAACATAAAAAGAGCTGCAGGTGCGTTGCCGGCCTTTTAAGAGTGCATACGCTCTTTTCTTGAAGGTTTGCAGGTCGTATTGGTCCGGAAATACTGCTAGTGACAGTTCACTCCAGAGTTTAACAGTGCGCGGCAGAAAGTTACGCGAAAAACGCATGGTGATGAGGATGGTATATTTTTTTGCGTGAAACGAATGCTATTCTTGAACGTCGGTCGTCGAGTCCATTGTGATACCTGAATTCGGGAATTGGCCCGGCGAAAAGTACCTACTACCAAAAAGTGAAGTGATGCTAAGAGTCATTTTATAAGTGCAACATGCCACGTCGAATCAATGGAATGCCTTTTTGAATTACTCATCCAAAACTGAACATTACAAAAATATATTCAAGCATCTCGTCCCAAAGAACAATGGCAAAATCGTACCAGGTGGCGTCCCGATATGCCATTAGTAGCAAAAATTCCCTAATATTTTAAGGTATCGAAAATCATTAGAAAGGTGTCTATAAATAGCCACCAAAAAAGATCAATATATTTTAGTTTCGTTATGTTCTGACAGTCGGCGATCATTCGCATTCGTTCTATTTTTTGGGTAATACTCTAGGAAAAATTGAAATAATTATAAACGAGATCGCCGAATATACAGTTGTAGGCTACACCGCAGTCGGAAAAAAGGTAGTTCTTAAGTCTAACCTCAAAATAATTGTAAACGTTATTAATTATTATTAACGCTAAAGGTCGTAAACATCATAAAGATCATCAATGTAGCTATTATAAGGCAGCTAGGTCCTATAAAAGTATAAACACGCTGGCTTATCAAAGGGCTCGTCTTAGGGCTCCCGAGGGACGGAGAGATATTGCCGTGCGATGTTCCGGTGATATTACTCCCTCACCACCGGTTCTTGTGAGATACATACATCATCATCAGTCAGAAAGTCTAAAACCAGATGGACCATCAATATGTGGTGACCTTCTAGAAAAGAGTATTTTTGCCCCACGACGGCGAAATGGCGTAATTACTATGGTGTGGCTGTCATATTTTTGTAAATAAATAAAATAATAAAATGTTTTAACGCCCAGTCAAATCGTTTGAAAAAGGCTTCTAACGCGGCTTCAGTAAAAACAAACCCTTACCCTTAAGTTCAGGGAGACCCAATCCGCAATCGAGCCCACAACATTTGAGCTTGGTTCACATGTCATTAGTTGGACAGAATGTTAGGGTAACAAAGCGTAGGGTTTGCCCTCAATTAGGGCGATCTAGATTAGTGAAAATTTCCTAATTAACAATCCTTAGAGTTAGGTAGGTACTTACTGGTAGCAAAAAAAAACTAAAAAAGCTAAAGAGGCGCTTTTTGCGTTTAACCATTTTAAGGATGGCCACACATTTGCAATTAATAGTTTCGTAGTAAATAAATTGGTACAAGCTGTTTATACTCATGGAGGTTTCTTTTATTAGCTTTCTAGACCATTTGCGACTAATCGTAACAATCAATTATCAACAAATTAGTGGCACCACAAGCACTATGAGCTCCAGTACGCTTAGAGCTATTTCACTTTTCACATTCACAGCAATCCTAGAAGACTGACAGGCTGTTAAACAACCTATCAGTCGCTATTATAAACTCCCTACTAAAACAAACCTCTTAAGATATTCAAAACAAAAATTACCGCGTTATACAAACGAATGGAGTCAATTCCGAAGTCGTTGAGA
The DNA here is from genome assembly GCA_937595015.1 of Polyommatus icarus. Classification (NCBI taxonomy): domain Eukaryota; kingdom Metazoa; phylum Arthropoda; class Insecta; order Lepidoptera; family Lycaenidae; genus Polyommatus; species Polyommatus icarus. Next base: position 18,486,181 of record OW569329.1, read on the forward strand.
ATAATCGCCAAATTCAGAGCCACATTATTACAAATCTCGAAAAATAAACATTTAAAGTCAAAGAAAACAAAACGGAAACTCGGTGGAATTTTTAGGCCGGTTTAGCATAAATTGTGTTCTAATCAAAAAGTTTTCTACTTTGCCAAATTCTTTGGTCCGCTTCGAGGCGCTGCGAAGTTTTAAGGATTAATCAATGTTGAATGGGGGTGGATTGAATTCGATCATTCGGTAATGACAGCCTTTATTCTCATTAACCATTTAAATGTATTTTATCGTCTGTATCGACAGCTACGCGACAGATCGATATTTGTAATACAAATGCTGAGTTACAGCCATGTCACACGACGCGGTGCGGCGCTGCACCGAAGGCCATCTCCCCAGACTACCGGCCACACGGTGAGTGCGGCGCCGCAACGTGCAGTAGTAACTAGCTGTCCCGGCAAACGTTTCTTTGCCATATTATATAAAGTATATCGCCCGTATTATTTTATTGAATTAGTGACTAATTAGTAAATAAGTATGTCACCATGACAACGTCCATCGCTATCCCGTGACCCGCGTCGCATAAACAATGGTCTCTCTTTATAGACAAATATTTTGCAATAAAATAAAATTGCGACTATAATTATTAAACATCTAAGCTATCCTATCTCTCAAGTTGGAAAAAATCACACATTTTAAAATAAGAAACATTAAAATCGGTTAAGTAGTATAGGAACCTATCGCGGACAAACATCGTGACAGGAGATTTATATATATTAGATTTACTACACGGTACACCGGACATCCATAGGGCCGGGACACAAAAACACGGCACGACATCGTACGGCGTCGTACGGCGCCGCGTCGGTCGTAAAAAACCACGTCACGACGTCGTACGACGCCGTACGGCGCCGTGCCGTAGTTTTTTTAGACGCGCGTCCGACGCGGTGCCGTACGGCGTCGTACGACGCCGTGCCGTGTTTTTGTGTCCCGGCTCTTCCATACACCCCTCCCCGCCTCGTCTCGATTCTGGTGAGCGTGCGTGCGGTGCAGCGCCGGAGCGCACCGGACGGTGCCGTGTGCCATACCATACATTTTTATATGTAGAAAACCGGAGCGGCACCACTCAGGCGCCGCACCGCTACCGCACCGCATCGTGTGGTTCGGCACTTACAGTATGTACGTACACGTATGTTTGACCTCGCATGAAACCATCCTTGTTGTACGGTAACGATTCAAAAGTAGAGCGTCTCGGCAGTTCCAGTGAAAGGTAGTACGTATGGTCAACGTTTCTAAAGGCGATTATTTCCCTATAAAGATTCTTGTAGCCAAATCCATGAGACGAGACTCTTATGCATGCCTAAATCCATTAGGTTCCATGTCACCCAAGGTATAGTTAAGACCAGAGTTCGATCCAATACATCACTGATGCTGATAAAAAAATGGCGACATCCTGCCATGAATCTCTATGGTTTCCTCAGTACACGTTTTTGCGTGGTAATTGGCTTGCATTATTTAGCCGTCTGTAGTCTATGCTCTGTGGTATGCGGTACAAAAACTACTCTTTAACTTCTAAGAGTTCATAAGAAAATAGTCCTTGTGCAGTAATAAATAAAGGTCCTGTTTGAGGTAAAATATTATGTCTGAACGATTGCGAGTCCATAGACAAGTTTAGTGCCCCGTGGGAACAATTCTACGTATTGGTTCCTGTCAATGGGAGGTAGGTTTTTGTAGTTGGAATCTTAGTATATTATTATGATTCAATTTTACCGACTATGGGCGTTTTCACATTGCGACGGTAACGACACGAAACGATACCACAGAATAGATAAGGGCCACCGCACATATAATACAATTTCAAGTTGGCCGACTATCGTACAAACTAAATTGCGTAGTGTCACAATTTAATTGGAGAACTTCATCGTGTACGCTGCCAGCCGCAGACTTTTAGATTTAGTTGGTAACGGTGTTGCTAACCTAGCGACGTGCGTATTAAAATGCGTAAAAAGCACGCTTTTATTGTGGCACTAATAAAACGAAGGCGAAAAGAAAGGATAATATTTTGGGTGCATTCAATATTAAGTGACAGAACATTAGAATTAGTACGATAGTCAGTTTGTACGATAGTCGGCCAACTTGATTTTGTATAATATGTGCGGTGGCCCTCTATTCTGTGGTATCGTGTCGTGTCGTTATCGTGCAGTGTGCAAACGTCCAATATGTCATAGGTCTCCAAGTGGGTGCCCCTCGGGGCCCAAGACAACACAGAATATATAGTCAAAGCAAGGTATAATTTTGTAAACACATGGCATTATAGGCTAGCACGTGACTTTTTCCTAATTATTTTCGTTTCGTGTCACAAGACAGGTTTTTGTGGTTGTTTACCACTATTGATCCTGACGACACGGGAGTTACAGTAATAAGAACGAATGCAATTCTTTACATAATAAAATTAAAACATCGTAATAATTATAGGAGAAAGGTAACAGTAAGACCAGTTACGGTAATGTGCTGTACTTTGCTGTGCTGTACTATACTCTTAATCCAATTATTATCTTTATTGAAAGACGAAAGTATAAACACTACATTTCAAATTGTAAGACTAGGCATAGGCTCAAAAGATTGGGGAAACCTGGACCTAGTTGTAGTAAAATTATTATATTCAATTTAAAACGACTAGACGAAAAGACTTCACGTTAATTTTTTAGAATCTAAATTTTATGCAAAGATCTTTAATGTTTATTCAGTATTCTAATTTTCTTTTGCTCCTGAATGAAATAAGGTTTATATAAAACTTGAATACGTCTATTCTCCTAATTTACGTTATTCGATATTTTCTACGTGAGTTGCTTAACATGAATAAGTACTTAGTATTCATGTGAAAATTATAAAATTAAATATGAGTAAAGAAATTTCGCAGTAGTATTTCGTAAAAATAACTATTTATTTAAATAAGGACTGTGAAATTGTAGCTTTTATTCTTGAAAAAATGTTTATAATAATTTATGTTCGTTACTGTTGAAATAAACATGTAAATATTGACTTCATTTGCATGGACAAGACAAACAATCGCCTGCGGTTCCTGGAACATAGTAACATACCATTTGGCAGTGTATTCATCGTCATAATTAGCCTCTCGCTGTACACTTACTATTTATAATAACTCCCACTCCGCTTTCGGTGACGGTGGCCGGCTTCATTGAGAATCAGGTCAGCTATGCAGGAGTAATTTCGTAGTGCCCAAGTGTGTGCGCAGTACACAAGAACACTCTCTATTCCTTTACTCTCATAACCCAGTGGGATGGACGACCGACACGACTGACGAGAGATCAGGAGCAGGACCGACTTTTTACATGCCCATCCAACGCATGGATCATCTTACTTGTCAGATAATCAGATGATCAGCCTGCATTGTCCTAACTAAACTTGAAAATAACATGTTTCCAACGCGGGAATCGAACCCACGACCGAGTCAAGAACCACGCTCTAAACCACTGGACCACAGAGGCGTTACTGTACTGCGTACGTTGGAGTGTGAGTGCCGTCGATCATATTATTATCTTGAGCAGACTTCATCCATCCGCTGCGTTGCTTTTTCAAACCGTTGGTCCATCGAGCAGCATGCAGACTACATCTAGTACTTGTCTGCTCTATCGGCTACCTCTGAAGTTTGAACGTTTCAACTCAGTGATGAAGGTGGATGATATTTTAGGATCCGAGAAAAATTTTCTGTTCTTGGCATGCTCTACACTCTACACAGTCTAAACTCTCAATGTCCAATATTTATAATCTTGCAGTGTCCTACGTCGTGGGTCTACTCTTACTCCGTCTTACCAATTTTCGATCAGCTCACGTTACTTGACGGGAGTTTAACATTTTTGACCCATCCCAAAAAAGTGCAGAAAGCTAAAGAATTTTTATCTAAAAAAAATATATTGACATAATGCGCTAAATTAAAGCAATGTTTATTACATGATACATCATTAGGTGTAACTATAAAAAACCAGGTATCTGATAGCACAAAAAACATAAAAATCGAATGCAAAGTCTTAATGCCTAATCTGACGACACTAAAAATTCTTAGTCGTAATAATTGATATCGAACTGTAAATGTATTACGTTATCGATAAGGGGACTACTGGTGCTCTTTGTACTCCTCTTGTACTCCCCGGTGCAATGCTGACAAATGTGGAAACAATTTACTATTTAGTTACGAAATACTCACTCGATGACGTTTGCAACTCCGTTGCGCCTAAATTCGTCTTACGCAGAGGCTGAAATTTTTGAAGTGAAAACTTCTTTAGCGGCGTTGAGCACTTTTGTGGGATGGGTAAAAACTGTAAAACCCGCGTTAGATTTTCGTGTTGATCGAAAAACCATAGAAAAAGCGTAAGACGGTTGGAGAGTAGTGTTTTGTGTCGAACTCGAACTTTTAAAAATCGATTTTCATAAAAAAATGGGTTAAAAATTTAATCGATTGAAGGGTTTCGATTAATAAAAAAAAACGATTTTTAATAATCGATTTTCATAAAAAATGGGTTAAAAAAATGCACAACGTTAATAATCAATTATTTTTTTAGGTTATCAAAGAACTATCCTTAGTCTGTTCCCGTCTACCAAAAGATACTCTTTGGTATACAAAATAACATCTAAATCAAAAAGCCACTTAAACATGAAGAGGCAACAGACATACAGACATAAATACTTTCGAATATAGAGTATAAGGGTGGGTTTTTTTATGTAATAAGGGGGCAAACGAGCAAACGGGTCACCTGATGGAAAGCAACTTCCGTCGCCCATGGACACTCGCAGCATCAGAAGAGCTGCAGGTGCGTTGCCGGCCTTTTAAGGGTAATAGGGGAGGGAAGGGAAGGAAATAGGGAAGGGTAGGGAAGGGAAAAGGGTAGGGGATTGGGCCTCCGGTAAACTCACTCACTCGGCGAAACACAGCGTAAGCGCTGTTTCACGCCGGTTTTCTGTGAGGACGTGGTATTTCTCCGGTCGAGCCGGCCCATTCGTGCCGAAGCATGGCTCTCCCACGTCAAATCACGTCACGTCCGTCCCACGTCACGTCCGGTTTATACACCAACTTTCTATAACTATAACTGTAACTTTAACTACAATGCAAAATGTCAAATCTTTGGTTAAAGTCAGTAATGGACGCCATATTTAATGATAACCATAGAGCTCGACAAGGAACTAACGCTGTCATCATACAAAAACACCATTCGGCATTCTTGACAGTTCTCCTTTACCAGCAGCGCCCCCCACGTTCATTTAAAGCCTTGTCGGACCAGCAACAGATTGTCAAATTCTGTGGTCAAAGTAAAGATTAAAGTTAAGTTAGCCTTTACTATAACCATAACTTTGAACATAACTGTAACTATAACCACGCCTCTGGTACAACCGACCCTTAATAACGTTAAGGATACGCTAGCTTTGAATCCAAACTTGAGATCGGAATGAAAATAGAGCATGATATATTCTTTAATATCTATTTTTGAAACCCTGTATAAATAATTTGTAGCTAAAAGTTACGAGCAAACAATCCAAATGAGCCCAATATGGCGGCAACCATATGCACGAACTTCGCTGTTATGCACGAAGTTCGTTACGCCGTACGCGGCAACTTCGCTACGATCAACTTCAAATGTTGTTTGTGTTCTTTAAATTGCACGATCCTTATGTAAGCATATTTTCACAAGGGTCAACTCATACCACATCTATAATCTAGATGAATTATTATCACTGGATGTTCTAGTACATTTTGTTAACATCGTATCGCAGACACAATAGATTTTCGATTGATATGCCAGCCGGCTGCAGCTTTGGGATTGATGGATTAAAACAATATCACTCATACAAATATCACACACTCACAAAAGTAATAATTAGGATTAACCTCAGGATTATAAAAAAGTGAAGCTTATGTTCTTGGCATAAAGGTGCTTTCAGAGGTCAAATAACTCCGAACGCTCTATAACTAGCTTTAGTAACTCGGATATAACTTAATATTATATAGATGGCCATCAATCTTTCGCCCTGTTTTATTGCAGAGTTATAGTGGAACCCTGAATTTAATGTTTTGTCACAGTATAAATGATATGCAGTAGTGAGTAGACATCTTCATATTAGACCATCAGCCTTAATCGAGTCACGCATACATGAACGTCATTTCACTCTGAGCAAAATAAAGTGTGTCACATGTCGTTATGTTCCCAGTGACGTAGCTCTACTAAGAGCCGAAGAGGCAATGCCCCGGGACCCCGGAGCTCAGGGGCCCTTTGATATAATATTGTAGATGTTTTGTAACTGTAACTTTTAAGGCGTCTTTCATATACATAGTGGGTAATTCCAAAGATAACTGGCACGGGTTGACCATTTGGTCAACCCGTGCCAGTTACGCATCTGCAGATCTGAGGATCGCGCCAGTACATAAAATTAATCTAGAGTTAGACTCTAGCGAGTTGCGTCGGAATCCCACTTTGGTTTCTGTCCCAGGGTTGTCGGTTCTAGATATGCCCCTTTACTTTCCTGAAATTTTATTTCAATAACACTGAGCTACGCGACTGTGTATATTATACTGTGGCACCCGTAACTCAGGACATACGCGTTTTGAATTCGACGTAACTCGACGTAAAGTGTAGGTTTATCGCCGACCTACTTCAGACGTATCTAATCGTTAACGTGCGTGACGATTTTAACGATTTTAACGTTATCCGCCCCTCATTTCCTATGTTTGTTCAAATTAACCGACTCCTAAAAAGGAGGTTTTTAAGGCCTCACGATGGGCCAGGACGGATAACCATGATTGTCAAGCTGACTATAATATGATGAAGTACCGACGTCGATGGTGGGCAATCACAGACGAATATCTCTAAAATTTTACTTTTCCTATGTCTATCAAAACGGAGATTGCATATCTGCCACTAATTGGCTTATATGGTAACTAGATGATATTGTAGTTACCAAATAAATATTAAAGCTACCCATTTTACACGTTGACTCATTCAATGTTTATTGTCTAGCTTTTTTTTTTGGCCTGAAGAAAACAGCGAAGTCTTACTACATATTTAGATATTATACTAACATGGTATATAATAACATTATTATTTATTAAACAGAGCTCTGAAATAAGTTTTCCCTCTGCTGCATTTTATTTTCTAATCTATGGCTCGCTCGTAATCACAAATTGTTCATAAAGAAGGCCTTTTATATCGAGCAGGGGTTCGCAACTGATAATATAATCCACAAGTAACATTAAACACGACGGATGTAGCTAATGTACAAAGTTACGAGAACGTAAGTCGCACGAAATGTACAATAAATTCTACCCCTTATTCTCTCGTAGCAAAGTCTAATTTCACTTGCAAAGTTAATAATTAGGCGTAAGTATTCCGTGTACTTCAGTTTCACAAAATGCTAACATACCCTTTTATTGAATTCGGCTTACGTCGTGAGTAATGGCGTCGACTTGCCGTACTTAAAATAATACCCGGAAAGGTTGAGTTGCCCTGAATATAAGCTTTTGACCATTTTTGACGCTTGTAATTTATGCGCGGTTTGGATATGAAAGGGTTGTATTTTATGCTACTAAAAAGACCAACTGAGCTGTTTAAATTAATTATTTATTAAGCTGATAGCGCATTAGTTAAGTTAGCAGTTAGCACCGTACGCACCGCACAGTACACGAAATGCGGCACGTACGTACGGTGCGGACAAAATATGTGCGAGGTTTCACATCATATTTTGATACAACGAAAAATGTGGCGCGTTCGTGCCGATAAATGTGCGATCACCTTTAGGTAGGCTTTACATCGGGGGATTCAAAATTGAACTTTATTTATTGCACAAGAAGATACTGGTTTCTAGAGTTGAATTTCTTCAACGCGCAACGCGACGCGGCTCATTATTATCATTTTTTTTATTTATTAATTCTTGTCCCCTAACGGAGTTAGGGCTTGTTGTTATCCGCGGCTTATAATTGCACCCTATGTGAATTTTCTACACTTACAATAGATTAAAAATATACATAACGACCTCGTATATTCTATAGTCCTATCGCAGGACAGAGTAATTTCGTCCAACGATTGATCCTGCCCATGCCGGTATTACAAACAGTGTAATGAGTCAAGTTTTTGGCAAGTTGATTTTAGACCATTTTCGTGATTACGCGCGATCTAAACTCAGTTTGTCCCAGTTTGTCCAAAAACTTGACTTATTAGTTATTACACTTGTCGTTAAGACGGTAGTATCGCTTATTAATTCTTTCAGTAGCACACGAAAATAGTTTTTCCACGTTTAATAAGTGATCTGTGTATGAACAGAAAGCGTATTGAAACGCTAGGTCTACTGATTTCTCTATAACATGAGACTGTAGTTTAATACCGTATTAGATACAATCGGAACCGTGGCTAAAGTTAAATAAATAATAGCTTAAGGACAGTTGACAATGCCGTTAATTTTCGCTCTTATTACAATCATCGTAAGAGCGAAAGGTACACCAATAAATCGTATGCAGTTCGGCGGTTATATCAGACCGCGACGAAATCGATTCTGTCGTGCATTCGATTGTTCTCGATCGTTCTCGATTGTTCTAGACTGTTGTGGTACTTTTGTTAACGGTTTTTAAACAGATTGGATTTTGCGGACACAACGTGTCCCTGTCCATGGAGGTTGTTTTTTATTTAACTGAGCATATCTCTAGAGACTATAATATTTCGAAATGAGATTCTAAGAACGAAAGCTAAGTACCTATTTGCAAAGAAATAGATGTAAGGAATTCTCGCAGTGTGTTGTTTCAAAATCTTTGGACTTAAGTAGAATTTTTTCAATTTGATAATTATTTATTAAATTACTAGCTGTCCCGGCAAACGTTTCTTTGCCATCTTATATTATATAAAATTTTCGTGCCACAATGTTCGTTACCGTACTCCTCCGAAACGGCTTGACCGATCTTTATGAAATTTTATATGCATATTCAGTAGGTCTGAGAATCGGCCAACATCTATTTTTCATACCAAAAAACCCAAAAATTATTTATATGGCAAAACAACGTTTGCCGGGACAGTTAGTATTATATGAAGTATATCGCCCGTATTATTTTATTGAATTTGTGACTAAGTAAGTATGTCACCATGGCAACGTCCATCGCTATCCCGTGACCCGCGTCGCATATACAATGGTCGCTCTTTATAGACAAATAAACTGCAATAAAATAAAATTGCGACTATAATTAAAGATCTAAGCTATCCTATCTCTCAAGATGGAAAAAAGCACACATTTAAATAAAAGAAACATTAAAATCGGTTAAGTAGTTTAGGAATCCATCGCGGATAAACATCGTGACAGGAGATTTATGTATATTACATTACGAATCTTAATGTATAACTTACCAAGTTAAAATCTAATGAAAATATATCGTATGAGCGCTTGCGCTGTCATTATTTTCATCTCTTTCAGAAACGTTTCAAATACAATTGTTTCCCCTTATCCAGTCTTTAAGACCCATGAAAATATACAGCCGAAAACTCGGCCGGTAGTCGCCTGACCATAATCATCATGATCTTACTTAACTGTAACTTTCCAGCTACTGAATATATGAGCACTGTCATTCCTATAAATAACGTCACAAACACAATTACCAATTGTTTCCGCTTACCCGGTCTTAAATAAACTTACCCAATAAAACAGGCTGAAAGAACTCGCCCGGTCCATATCTAGTGAAGACATAAACTTTTTACGAGTTCTGATCGCGGCCGTTCCGCTTTATGTGCAGTTCGCGCCGTGTCACTGATAAACTACAGTCGTAAAGCCTCAAAGATTTAATCTACCGTGCTTCGGCGCGAATTGGCCGGCTTTGAAACCCAAACTAATATTATAAATGTGAAAGTGTGTGTGTCTGCCTGTCTATCTGTTTATTTGTCTGTCGGTTACCTCTTTACACCCAAACCGCTGAACTAATTTTGCTGTAATTTGGTATAGGAATACTTTGAACTCCGGAAAAGGATATAATAGGATACTTTTTGCCCCGGAAAATTTTACGGTTCCCGCGCGTTAAACGAATTTTGGCGCAAAGAAGTTGCGGGCGTCATCTAGTTATCTATAACGCACTAATCTCTCGAACTACTGCACCGATTTAAGGCTCCTCTCGCGAAAAAAGCGTGCATATGAAACCACTTTTCATCGGCATTAACAGAGAAATTATATCTGAAAAAAATAATTAGTAATCTACATGATATTATGATACGTAACGGTTTGCCATATTTTTTCTATCGGTATCACATAATAAAGAAATAAAAAACCAAATCACCTCCAAATCGTTGAATGAAACCACTTTACTCCTTCATTATTTATCAAAAGAATATATAAAAAATATCTACTGCTTTGCAATACATAAGTTGATAATTTGGTTTTTTTACTTTTTTGAAATATGTATTATATTAAGCCTTAAAAAGGTTTTTTCTCCTATTTCGCCCTATCATGGACGCGGCGAGCGTCGTAACCGCCACCGTACAAGGCGCGCTGTTATGAATGTTATTTTAATGTCATTAACGTCGATATTCGCACTGACAGACAATGATCAAGGTCATTGGCGGATATAGAGGCCTTAAAGTAATTTTGGCACTTAGGCTGCCTTCACATTAAGTCGCGAGTAGTGCGGCAGTTTAATGTGAAGGCAGTCTAAAACTAAAACTCAGAGAGTATACTGAAGCGTTTGTTGTATCGTCGACTGGATCAAAGTTTATTTGCTAATTTTGTTTTTCTTGGTTTTAACATCTACTCAATATGTCTGTTTTTCTTTTGTTTCAGGTAAAAAAGAAAAACTGAAATCATCTTAACCACGCAATTAAATTTAACAAGGCGTAAGGTATATTCAAAGACAATCTACAATAATGCCTGTGTTATCATGGGCCCTTCTGAATGTAAAAAACGCTCTAGAACTTCTATCATGTTCCGCATAAAATGTCAAAACAAGGTCAAACTTAAATCACAGACAAAAAGAACAACATTAAATCGATAGTACAATAATTGTTTTCTAACTTCCCCGCGCAGTTTTAAACATTAAGTTGTTTGTAACGACTGTAGTTTTAAATACTACTGTTTTGAAGTTAAAATTCAGAACTAACAAATGTAAAAACTCCGCCAAGAAAATGCGAAAATGATTTGGTGCAGACGTACGGTCCGCAAAAAGGGTAAATGGCTTTTTAAATGTGCAGTTGGTGCGCTGTTCTTATGCCTTTTTAGGGTTCCGTACCCAAAGGGTGAAAACGGGACCCTATTACTAAGACTTCGATGTCTGTCCGTCTGTCCGTCTGTCTCCAGGCTTTAACTCAAGAACGGTAATAGCTAGAGAGTTGAAATTTTCACAGATTATGTATTTCTGTTGCCGCTATAACAACAAATACTAAAAACAAAATAAATTTCATATTTAAGGGGGGCTCCCATACAACAAACGTAATTTTTTTAACAATTTTTGCTCGGTATCAATAATGAAAACAGGTAGCCACCTGAAATATTCACAAAATACCTACTCAGTTTTAATTTATACTTTAATAATTTATAGTAAAATTTTAATAAAATTAATAATTAAAGGGGGCTCCCATACAAAAAACCGGCCAAGTGCGAGTCGGACTCGCGCACCGAGGGTTCCGTACAAACCTGCAAGGTTTACAAAGTTCGTTCATTACGACAATCGAGTATGAGGAAATGGGTAGTAAGTTTAAAATTATTAAAAAAAAATATATTATGTGATGTAACTAAAAATTTATGGTTTTCGTAATTTTTCCTTTATCTATGCTATAAGACGTTGCTTCGTACCAAATTTCAAGATTCTGAGTTCACGGGAAGCACCCTGTAGGTTTTGATTCCCTTGCAAGTGTCGAAAATTTGCGGCATAAACGGCTGTATCTTTTGATTGCGTTGGCTTAGAAGTTTGATTTTTTCACAGCTTCAAGGGACAGTAGACCTGAGTAATTGATATAAATTTCAGCTTCATACCTCCACGCGTTCCTGAGAAAAAGGGTCTTGACAGACGGACGGACAGACGGACAACAAAGTGATCCTATAAGGGTTCCGTTTTTTTCCTTTTGAGGTACGGAACCCTAAAAACACAATTTTTAGCCTATTTTTGCTCTATATAAAGGTCGAAAAACGGAATCCTTCTTGCGCGAGTCCGACTCGCACTTGGTCGATTTTTTTAAACGGGCAAATGGCCCACTACATAACCCACCACTGCAACTCCAGTGTCACCATGATCAACACTGTAGTGACCAACCCTTGATATCATCTCAGGGGTGCCCGAGGGGCAAACTAAATCTAAAGCAAAAAATACTGTTATCTAATGCTAATAATATTTTCAGCCCCCCTAGACAGCTGGCAAAACGCTAACGCTACAAAATGTATGGATTTGACATTATTGGAAATGGAACGCAACCCTATTTCTGACAGATGTCATCTGTCAACTAGATGTCACTTTGACAAAGTCACTGTCACTTTCTCTTGTCTTAATATCCATATTATAATATTTACTTTGTTACACTGGAAGTAACTAGTACTTAAAAGACAGGCTAGGCCTAGTTTAAGTACTAGAACATCAAATTGTATTTTATTTTTAAGTGTCTTTTTCTAAATAAATGTAAATGTAAATATTGTAATAAAAAATTAACAATAACCTCATAAAAAATTATCAATAATCTATACCTACCCTTACCTTTTAGAAGATACGAGTAAATTTTATTTCTACCCACATTTTAAGCGACCGTAAACAAAAGAAATGACGTCACAAATCAGTCGCTGCGGACCGTACGTCATTAAAGAAATTTATACTTAACGTGCTGAGCGCCGGCTGCTGTTAAGTGCTATTAGCTGGAGCTTATTGGCTGTGTAGCTGATACGACACACGGGATTTTGTATTGTTGGAGTCTTGTATGCTTTTTGACATTTTCAGCTTTCTTTTCGACAAAGCCAAAAGGCCTGAGCCCTCGTGGGGTCTGCATCATAGTTTTTTTAATTGATTACTTGTAGCTAAAGATTTTGTCTTTTGAAAACATTCGCCGGGTTAGTTTCCGAACCGGAAGTCATAAAGTAGGACAATTATTAAAGTATTAGACACAAAACTAGACAAAAGATTATCCTGTCGGAACCATACATTATAGGAGTTATCCATAAAGTATATATTTTATTTATTTTATTTGGAAAAAAAAATTACAGCTAAACAAATCTCAATAACGACTAAGTTTAAAACAAATAGCCATTTACAAGTTCTTACATTAAAGTACATTAAATAATCAAAATATCACATCTAAAGGGAAGGTGAGGGTCGACGAAGTATAATATTACGGTGTGACAATGTCCTTGTTCATTTCAATTTTAAGATTTTAAATTGCAAAATCGGCTTCTTGCATAACTTATTCCATGCAAACAAATCTTTTCTTAGACATCCATACCTACTTTTACTTAATATTATAAATGCGACAGTGTGTCTGTCTGTTACCCCTTGACGCTCAAACGGCTGAAGCGATTTTGATGAAATTTGGCATGGAGATACTTTGAGTCCCGAGAAAGGACATAGGATAGTTTTTATCTCAGAAAAATGTGCGGTTCCTGCGCGAGAAACAAATTTTGGTGCAACGGAGTTGCGGGCATCATCTAGTCGTAAATAAGAGACAATAAAAATATAATCAATCGAAAAGGTATCTCTGAGTATAAATAAATAAAGGTATAATTGATTAAAGACAAAGTTTAAACCCCATTCTAGTCCGCAAGTTGGCGCCGCCACAATTTTCCGAACCTTTGCAATTAAGATCAGGTTAAGTGGCACTTAAGCGCCACTTAAGCCTCTTACACTTAATACAATTTCAGGGTTCAACGTTCATCTCGTAGGGATTTAGAGGAAAAGTAGTTGGAACAATATGGATCCCGATTCTTATACCGAATATCGCTAGAAGTCGCGTTACGTGAGTGGGTGAGAAGAAATGAGATCGTAGCGATTTAAGGGCATTCCCTACGGAGATTCCGTAATTTACTGTATTTAAAGCCTAATAAACTCATAATCTGAAAGCTACAAAGTTATAATGAAAATAATAATAATAATATAATAATAATAATAATAATAAAATGCTTTATTCAGACATTAAAACAATGCACAGCACACACTAAACAACAATCAAGCAATAAACCAAAAGAAAAAAAAAAAACTGCTTAACTAAAATACACAACAACATCGAAGAGAACAACAATAAGTAAAAGCATACAAAATAAATCTACAAAAAAAAAATGGCAGCATTAGGCAGTGCATTGCATAATGCCGAAAAGGATCTCCACTCAGGTGTATTACCACGGCACAGAACACTACACCGCGGTTCCTGATCTTCCGTGGTTCCTATACATTACGCATGACGCACGACAGATTCAGCATTATTAGGGTTTAAAATAACTAATAGCATACATATAATAATAAAATAAAATAATAAAAAATCAAAGAATACTTAAATAAGTTTAAAACGGTAGGTAGCTGCTATTTACGATACGGCACAGCACAATGCACCGCACCTGTGAGTCCTGTGACGCAACGACATTCCAGCTTCAGGAATCACGAGATACCTATTTTTTGCGCTTCAGTGCCTGATACGAAGTTATACGGGGAGCACGCGCTCGCGCCGACCGCCTGTGACCTACTTTAATATATTATGTAGGTCAAGTTCATAGCAACTACCGACTAAAGTGCTATAAATAGATATACATATAAGATTTACTTATAGTGCGGATTATACTATAAGAAGAGTATGGTAAGTGTGTATAAAATACAGCAATAATCTTCAGTATATCAACATTCCTTTCCTCGTTTTAAATTTTCTATTTTTGTTTGTTATCCTCATGATATCAGCTTCCAAAGTAATACCAAATTATTAAAATTCAACCATACATTCAGCATCTTAGGATTTACAAATTACTTTTATTTGAAACTCACGCCAATAGATCGACAATATCATAAACTACATTTTCCCCGTTTAAAAATTTTTTTAGGACAATTTTGAACTAAGATAAGTAAAAATAATATGGTTTTGGCGCGATCTCGGCAACGCGGCAAATGTATGGCCAAGGTCGTTTGCTCGGGGGACGGCCTTAAGGCTTAAGACTACGTACTTAATAAACAGTATACCTTACTAATAAAATATTTACACAGTGGATACGCTATACAATTTTTTGTACCTGTCTGGTACATTGGAAAAGCCGTTTGATAGACGTTGTATCAAAATTCAAAATTCACAACTTTAACTTGGACTGCCTTCTATCCTGCCGTCCTTACGGAAAGTGTAATATGACAAGTTTATCACGTAGTATAAAATCAATTTGCCAAAAAACTCGACTTATTGCACTGTTCGTAAGGACGGCAGTACTTTGTATCGAATTTGTCATATTTAAGAAAGTAAAAAATATGAGACTCCACAAAATTTGAGAGCGACTCAAAACAATTGCTTGTTAAAAAGTTAAATTAGATAAAAAGCGGGAACTTCATGACAGTCGTAATGAGAGGTCTGGAGTTTTGCCATTAAAAGTTCAGCCACCTGCCAAATTGTTTGCGCCGGCATGTTTCATGTTTTGCCCAACTTCCCACTTGCACGCCAAGATTAATCACTCGAGGAGTTCGTACGCTGAATATCGGCCATGGTTCTATAATACATACATCTATCTATATATATAAAAGAAAGTCGTGTTAGTTACTTCACTTATAACTCAAGAACGGCTGAACCGATTTAGCTGAAAATTGGCAGGGAGGTAGTTTAGAGCCAGGAGAAGGACATAGGATACATTTTGTCCCGGAAAAATGTACGGTTACTGCACAATATACTTTTATGATTTGCGCGTAAACTATTCAATCGATTTTGATGAATTTTGGTATGGAGATACTTAGAGTCTCGGGAAAGGACAAGGGATACTTTTGGTCCCGGAAAAATGTACGGTTACTGCACAATATACTTTTATGATTTGCGCGTAAACTATTCAATCGATTTTGACGAAATTTGGTATGGAGATACTTTAAGTCTCGGGAAAGGACAAGGGATACTTTTTGTCCCGGAAAATGTACGGTTCCCGCACAATAAACTTTTATGATTTTTGCCTAAACTATTGAATCTATTTTGATGAAATTTGGTATGGAAATACTATGGGTCTCGGGAAAGGACAAGAGATACTTTTTGTCTCGGAAAATGTACGGTTCCCACACAATAAACTTTTATGATTTTTCGCCTAAACTAAACTATTCAGTCTATTTTTATGAAATTTGGCATGGAGATACTTTGAGTCTCGGGAAAGGACAAGAGATTCTTTTTGTCCCGGAAAATGTACGGTTCCCGCACATTAAACTTTTATGATTTTTCGCCTAAACTATTCAGTCTATTTTTATTAAATTTGGTATGGAGATACTTTGAGTCTCGGGAAAGGACAAGGGATACTTTTTGTCCCGGAAAATGTACGGTTCCCGCACAATAAACTTTTATGATTTTTGCCTAAACTATTCAATCTATTTTGATGAAATTTGCTATGGAAATACTTTGGGTCTCGGGAAAGGACAAGGGATACTTTTTGTCTCGGAAAATGTACGGTTCCCACAAAATAAATAAACTTTTATGATTTTTCGCCTAAACTAAACTATTCAGTCTATTTTTATGAAATTTGGCATGGAGATACCTTGAGTCTCGGGAAAGGATTAGGGATATTTTTTGTCTCGGAAAATGTATGGTTCCTGCACAATAAACTTTTGTGATTTTCGCTTAAACTATTTAATTTATTTTGATAAAATTTGGCATGGAGATACTAATTTCAATCTATTGTTTTCTTAATTATACCAATTCTAATAATTAAGTAATCATCATTAAGACAGGACAACGTCTGTCGGGTCAGCTAGTAAATATATAAAACTCAAAGGTGACTGACTAACATGGTGATCTATCAACGCATAGCCCAAACCACTGGACGGATCGAGCTGAAATTTGGCATGCAGGTAGATGTTAGGACGTAGGCATCCGCTAAGAATAGGATATTGATGAATATTGATAAATTCTACCCCCAAGGGATTAAAATTGACGAAAGTTTGTATATAATAATACTTCTTAACACGAGCGAAGCCGCGGGCACAAGCTCGTATAACATAATAATATTATAATATTTAAATACTTTTTTTAAATTAACTATTTATTCAGAGTAACTTAACATTTTACAATAAGCATTAAATTTGCCAAACTGCGCAGCAGTTTGTTGACGACAAATTTCAAATTCACTAAACATAATAAACGCAACATAAAAAAACTTAAAAAAGTAAAACATAAAAAACACAAAAACATATAAAAAATACTTATACTTCACAACATTTCTATGTATGAAACATAATGTTAATTAGGTTATGACAATAAAGATTTGTATTTGTTTAATACATTACATACATTCATAATTACAACTTCTAATTTTAAGTAATGAAACAATTCCTTATCACAATAAGTATACAAAGATACCTTATAAGATAACTCTTTTTATTAAGGGGCTGTTTCACCACTTCCTGACAAGCGCCGGGCTATCCACCGAATAACTTGACAGATGAAGTATGGAGAATCTGTCAAAAAAGTTGTGGATAGCTCATTCGGCACCTTATCAGGAAGTAGTGCGATAGATAACTCCCGCAACTTGAAACTTCGTTGCGCAGAAAAGAAAAGTATGCATTTCCTCGGGATTATGATAGAGGTCACTATCAAATTAAATTTCATCAAAAGTGTAAGCGTCTCAGATAGGCAAACGTTTTTTCCATCAAGCTTCAAAAGCAATGGATGCATTTTCCTGTGTTTTATGCAATTATAATAATGAAGCTCTTAACTATTTGTTTCGTCCGTTTTTTGATATTGCACAAAACTCTGCTGGATATTTTCTTCCGTATAATGGAGAAGGAGATTACGGGAGCTAAATATTAAAATATCTTCAACATGAGAAAAAATACGTAGCGGATAAAATCTTAAGTAACAGAGTGCTTTATTAAAATAATGGCGGCGATCTACTGAGACTTGCTTACGATAAGGTAATTTTATGATGAAGCCACATTGCTCCGGTGCGTTGCGATTAGCGACTTGCGTTCATTGTACCACACGATGCGTTGACTCGCGACACTAGACGGAGATATCGCAGCGGATCTTCCTACCATATAAGGGAAGAGACCTAATGGCAGACACTTTAAGGAAACATGAAACATTTGAATGGTATAAAATATATATTTATGAATCTAAAGGATTGATAACTTCTTCCATGTCTTCAGTAACTCTTACAAAATAAAACTATTATAATTATTCTCTGACAAAACAATAAAATAAAATATTATTGGTCTTTTTGTAAACTTAGTCAAAAGAACTAATAGATGACATCACAATAAACGAACATCACTAATAGTAGACACCAATATGAACTAATAGTTGACATAGAACATTAAATTACATTTTACATTTTTCTTATTATTAGGTCTTTATTTGCCGTTTTTCAAAAGATTTCATTTATTTCATCATAATAACTACATGCATCAGAAATATTATCCACGTTGTCTCCAGATTCTATCCATTCTTCTTCTATGCTGAGACTATCTTTTCTTTTATTTTTATTTTTCATATATTTTTTTCCTAGCAAATTTATTTTCAGTCTTTAGTCTCCATGCTTCTCTTGCCTCTTCTTTTTTCTTCTTTCTTTTCTCAGCTCTCCTTTTTCTTCTTTTTACTGCTAAAAAACTAAAACAATCGATTTTTAGACCAGTACAAGGTCTAATATTAGACACCATGTCCATTTTTCGGTACATTAGTTCTAAGTTGTTAGTTTGTTAATAGAATTATATTTTCAGAGAATAGTGATGATATTTACAGTAGGATAAACTACAAAATATCTTTAGTATATGTATTGCAAAACTAAAAGATAAGATCCATGTCATCTATTAGGTTTTTTACATTTTCAAGAACTAATAGTAGACACCCTTTATATTGTTAGGGAAAATGGATAAAAAATCATAAATAAACATTAATTAGTGTTTACAACATGACCATTAATCCAATGAAATCAATAGAATTCACAAAAAATCAAATAAATGTATTCAAAACTTACGTGCAAAATTTCGCCTGTCTTAACCTATTTGCTAAGAAATTGCCGAGCGCGTGTCGACGCGGTCACATTGTTTACGAAAACTGATCTCATTTTAAAATTTTGTTCCCGAAGGCGTCCCTTATATATTTTGTCACATCAACAGATAGCTTACAGGTATTTTTTTCGTAAGTGTCATCTATTATAGTTCAGTGTCTAGCATTAGGTCTCCTCCCTTAATATTATAAGGGCGTTTTTTTTTTGTCATGCGCATCCTATCATTTCATATAATATATTTTTCCATGCGACAACACGCGCGTGGCCAAGAGCAACACGATAGACAAGAATAGCGCTTTATCAATATAGTGCTACTAAGTTATATTATGCCAAACAAAAAAATCCCATCATCTGATGCAGTCTTTTGGCGGAACGACACATACGACTATGTGTCGTTCCGCCAAAAGACTGCATCAGATGATGGGATTTTTTTGTTTGGCATAATATAATAAAATGTAAGGAAAACCGCAGCGTCGACGCGCTACAGTCTACATCACAACAATGAGACCTCGTTTTTTTTACCGACCTCTGTTGTAAATAACACGTTACACTCACTTTCACAAGATGCTATCATTCTTTACGTTAAATTAAATTCCCCTTAGATATAACAAAGATTCAACGTATAAAGTATTTTATAATTTGAAAGCATCCTAGTGTTGCCATGTCATTGTACAGTGTAATGAAAACAGCAGGGAATAGCGTAAGAAAGTTAATTAAAAGCCAGGAGCGAATGACGGGCGCAGCGAGCCTGACAAGCGCAATTAAACAAAATAGACGACGCGAAAATTGGTCGCCAAGTAAAAACATTGGGTTATATTATATTATATGTACTAGAGGACACCCGCAACTTCGTTACTTTTTGTTTATTGCGCGGGGTCCGTACATTTTTTCGGGATAAAAAGTATACCCTATGTCTTCATTTCAGCAAAGTCACATCAGCGGTTCGGGCATGAAGAGATAACAGACTGACAAATAGACAAACAGACTGACAGTCTGGACAGACAGACCAATAGTCTGGACAGTCAGACGCACTTTCGCCTTTATCTGGGGGCACGGCAGTGCCCCAGACAAGCTTTTTAGCAAAGGCACGGCCGTACCATACTTTTCTCGAAGCGGTTCGCGGCTATTTCACACCCCCTTTATCTTCGATGTTAACAAAGCTAGGGATTTAGAATTTCGGTAACTAGGAGCAAGTATTAAAACTAGCTTGTGCTCGTTGCCAAACCACTTTAATAATTATAAAATAAGAAATCTATTGATACTTTTACTGAATTTACGTTAATTAAAATTACAAAATAAGTTGAAGGCTTGGCTGGAATGTGATCTGAAAACTTTTTACGACAGAAGTATTGAATACCCTGCACTATTTTGCTTGGCTCGACCTTTTACATTTCATGTTTTTGGTGGGATAATAATTTTAGTATGGATTCCAACTTCCAAGTACAGAGTAATTAATTACTGTGAGGACTGGCCTTGGTCTGTG
Organism: Polyommatus icarus; assembly: GCA_937595015.1. Taxonomy (NCBI): domain Eukaryota; kingdom Metazoa; phylum Arthropoda; class Insecta; order Lepidoptera; family Lycaenidae; genus Polyommatus; species Polyommatus icarus. Next base: position 18,506,807 of record OW569329.1, read on the forward strand.
CGTCTTCTAAGTAGTAAGACTATTTATCAACATTTTCATGGAATTAATGTGCAAAGCTTCTTAAGTAACCCACGTAAATCCATCCATCATTCATAATTTTATTTATCATGAAAGATTTAAAAACTTAGATTGTGGTATAGCGTTCATTTTGTCAAATGAATTTGGTGTGAAATACTAGAGACAAAATGTTTTTAAATGCATGGAAACCAAAATATTACGTTTTGTATGAGGCCAAAGCAAAACTTTAATGGGTACAATATGTACATCGATTTGCCTCGTATTTATCAATCCATACAGTTAATATTATAAATGCGAAAATGCGTGTCTGTCTGTCTGTATGTCACCTCTTCACGCCCAAACCGCTGAACCGCTTTTGCTGAAATTTAGCATGGAGATACTTTGAGTCCCGGGAAAGGACATAGGATAATTTTTGTTCCGCAAAAATGTACGGTCCCCGCGCAATAACTGAGTTTTGGCGCAACGGAGTTACGGGCATCATCTAGTAATAATATAATAATAGATTATGATTTTCAATTTTCATCTAAACTAAGAATTGCTGCACTAATGGAAGAAAAGGAGGTGATTTTATTGATTATCGTTATCAAAAATACATTCCTCGCAACACATCTTAGTTGAAAAAGCGTCTTTGAAGAGTATTTGTGTGTTGTATACCCGTATACTGCTATGCATTAACATGCCAAATATTTTCATTAACGCGTTTCTTACAACAAATCAAAGCACAAAGAGAAAACACAAAGAATGTTCGTTATCTTACAACATTCCGTAATTTACGGCCGAGACCGCGTTAATTAATTTCGATTGTCATTAAGTGGGGGACTGTCTCCTTCGGGGTGGGGGGTCCGAGCATGGAGGGGTCTAGGGGTACAAGAAGGGGTCAAAGCGGTGCAACAAGGTGGTTTAAGGGGTGCAAGGAGGGGTGTAGGGGGGTACTCAAAACAGCTTAAGTATTCCGGTCGCTCAGCCAAGACCATTAAAAGTTGGCGTGGCTTCTGACCACGTCGCTAATTGTATTAGTCCAATTACACCGCGATTGCATGTGCGTTGCGGTGGTACCGTTTCGATCTTATTACGATGACCATAAGTGCCAAATTTAGTTAAACATTTGCAGCTAAGAGTGACCGCACAGTTGTACTCACATTTAAAGTTAGATTAAAGTGTTTGCCAGCGTGTCAATTTACTACCTATTTAGTTTAAGGTCAATTATTATACATGTGTAACGTGTATAGTGTATAGTGTATAGTGTACCACCATTTTCTTAATTCTCTAAATAATGTGACATTCTCTTTTGAGGATGTACCGACAGAACCATACATTTACTTCTTCAGGAATAAGTGTATAATAAATTATGGCGAATTATGGACATGAGATGTAATTTCGTAGGTATACCTAAATATAATATAATTATACTAACTTATGAAATGACATTTCATGTATACAATTCAATATTCATTTCAGTGTTATAACGTCAAAAATAAGGTTGTAATTTTCACAACATATATCTATCTATATTCTGAAAATTTCCTTTAGATTCTCAAACTTATACATTACGAGTTACGACTTTTCGTTGTCAGAATTTATACACATTTCGATCATATTACTTTAGCAATAAGGATCAGACGGCAGTATATCCCGGGGGTAATAATGGCATAACGAGTACTGACAGGTTAAAAACAGACAGGCCATTATGGAGGCTTTCACAGTAATGACACTCGCGATCGAAAATATGGGCCAAACTCGACACTTGCGTGAACCTAAGCTCGTTGCGGCTTTTTTTACCTGGTTATGATGCTAAAAGAAGGGTAATAATTTTAACAGACTTAATACTGACGACCTCCGTGGCTCTGTTGGTAGCTCAACCCGGGGGTCGCGGGTTCGAATCCCGCTGACGGAGCAAAAGTTTTCAAAGTTCCTGGGTCATGGATGTGTATTAAATATGTGTATCATAAAATAAAAATCTTGAATGTATTTCCGTTGTCTGGACCTGTACCCGTAACACAAGTCCTTCAAGACCGACGTGGTGTGAAGCGTCCATAAAAATTTTTATTTTAGATATTATTAATATTATGTTTGTAAATTTTTTATCGTAACATATTTTAAATACAATTTTCATAAATACAGTACCTATTTATAGATTCGTTTTGATGCCTGGGATGTGCTTTATTCACGTATTGGTTTATAGTTTCTTACTTATATTGTTACTAGAAACCCGGTGAATTTCGTATCACTTTCCTCCTAATATTTATTATTCCTTGGACTTCCACGAATATTCCAAGATTAAAATTAGCCAAATGGTTTGGGCGTTCCTCAGTTTTAGCGAGATTAACAAAATTCAAAAAAAATTTTTATTTATATAGATTGTAGCGTAGACCGCGAAACAGATCAACGCTTACTATGTTGCATGTATGAGGCCACGCAAACCGCCAGTATGATACAGGTCCTTTGGCATTTCTCAGGTCAGCCTTTCAAAGAAAGGTCTTACCCACAGACATATATCAAGTCTTACCACATTACTATTTAGGACATAATTGAAGACGTGAGTGGATGAAAAAACGTAAGTAACAACTTCAAAACTATTTTTTTGCATAAATAGAGGATCGGAATAAATATTTGAGATCAAAAAATGAGGATTCTTTGTATAGCTAGATGATAAAGTAAGCAAGTTATAAGATTTGTTCAAATTATAAGGGTAAATATTCAGTTGTAAAATGTGTAAAACCGGCTTCAATCCCTCATGTCTTCAATTGTGGTCAAAGTGAGTTAATTCATTGACTGAACTTTACTCAAATAAGGAGTAAGTTAAGACATTCCGCGAAGGATGTTGTTTTCCGGGAAACTCGTCGACCGAAGTTTCCGGGACTGTCGCGGATCATATTCTGGGAATTTCTCATTCTGGAAACTCCTGAAGAGTCTCATGTGAAGAGGTTTCACGAATCGGAGAATCGTTTACATACGTAAGGATATACAATTGCCCTTTTTAGTACTTTTAGAAATGATAAAATTGTTTACTTATATTCGATATTAAATATTTAAAAAATTGTTTTGGATCTGTTTTTCCGATTAGTGGCAATTAATATTTGTTATAATATTATAGCTTACTTATTGCTGAGATTGTCTAGTATACACTACCTTGTAAGAAAATGATTTTTTTTAATTCTTGCTATGGGTAACTTTTGGCTAGTGTAGTGTACACAGCAGAACTTCTTTTATAAAACCTTTTTTATACTATTTTGTACGACTCTATAATTTATGATTTTTTAACTGGTTTACCTTTTGATAGATTTTGTCATTATATTAAAATTGTTGAACTGGTTCATTGAGTACGTTATTTTATTAGTAATTAATTTCTCCTTTGCACCTTCCAAACAAGAATGCTGAGCAAACGATTCACCTCGCAGCGACGCGAGGACCTTGCTCACTTCACTAGCATAGTCTTAGGGCCTTATCACACTGGCGATTAGCGAGCGATTTGAAAGCGACGCGATCGCGCAACGCACACGCCGCGACAGCGCAATGTCATCGCGGCGTGGCGTAAACGCCATTTTGTACACTCGTCTAAGGAATTCCCTAGATGAGTGTACAAAATGGCGTCCACGTTTAATAGGGAATTCGCTCGCTAATCGCCAGTGTGGTAAGGCCCTTAGGGTCTGTATTCACTTTCATTAGTGCGATTGCAGGTGATTAGTGATTACAAGAAATTAAAGGACTAATCAGTTGCTGTCCACACATACTTTTTCCTGATTACTAATCACCTGCACTTATCCACTAATCAAATTGAATACGTGCTGCCAATGGAGGCACAATTTCGAATGTGCATTGTATGTACTAACTACTCAGCGTTGCCAGATTTATTTTGTGCCAAGTCGGGACTTTGGAACTTTTCGGGTGAAAAAGCGGGATTCTTCAGTCAAAAGCGGGACAAAGTAAAAATAGGTATAAAACATTTTTTTTTTATTTTTATCTTTTTATTTGCGTTAAAATAACGTTTACGTGACAATAGATAGCAAAAGTAGCCAAAGAAAATCCACCCCACTACCTCCCACACTCTTATCTTCATTAGTACCTTTCTTTCTTAGCACGCTGCACATCGTATGTGCCCGAACGTTGTTATTATTACGTTCGGGCTTTCCGTGAAAAGCGGGTCTGAGCCTGTCCCGCGCGGGACATTTAATTTTGATGAAAAAATCGGGACGTCCCGCCAAAATTGGGACGTCTGGCAACGCTGTAACTACTACTATAGTTCCTGCACACTCCCTATTCCGTGCTAATTTATAAATGTCAAGATGGTCCGACCATGTTGTCATCATGTCGCATGTTGCATGCATGTCACGTGCTAGCCAATTACCGTCCTGGCGCTGACATAGCCAATTGTCACGTTGAAGTGTTAAGTCATTAGCTTAGCTGGACTTTAGTAATCTCGTAATGTTAGCAGTCAGTCACAAAGAGAATATAATCACTACGTGGTCAGTCATCCAAAATATTTGATTCAGCAACTAAAGTCTTAAAATACCGAAATTGACCGAAAGGTATAAATTAAGATTTAATTTATAATAAAATTATAATAAATTATATATAACAATTTATTATAATTTTATTTCTATTTATAATAATTTTATATAATAATTATATATAATAATTTATTATAATTTTATTATTACTATAATATACTTAATTATTATTAAATTATTGCTTATAACTGTTATAACTTATAAGTCTCTGAAGCTTACTTATGCGTAAAGCCATTTTGACGTTTGTACCTACCGTTGACTCATGACTGGTTATAAACTTCACAATTCAAATATTTCTTAATATTGTTAATATGTTGTGCCAATAGAGGATTCATCATTGGCTAAATTTTTGGTCAAACAATCCATCGTTTAACAACTTTTTGGTCGCCTCTTAATTACAAGCGAATAATGAGATTAGCATTAGCAAGGGGCATAACATTATAATTAAGGGGCAGCCCCATAATTATAATACTGCTTATCTTTGTACCTTTACAATGATATTAAGAAAGGATTGTCAACGCTGTTGAAGATAAAAGGGAACAAAAACGCATGTGCAAGTGTGCTTGCTTACTATCAGGTGATCCTTCTACTTATTCCCATTAAAACATTGATTATTATTAACTTGTAAAATTGCATTAAAATAAGGCTTAGTACGACAAGCAGTGACAGGCTTTGGCCAATACTCATAATAATAATAATATCTATGGACGCTTCACACCACGTCAGTCTGGCCCGGGCTAAGTACCCGAAGGACTTGTGTTACAGGTACCAGACAATGGAAATATATATTTTAATACTTTTATACTATACATATATTTAAGATTACATGATACACATATTTAATACACATCCATGACCCAGGAACATTAAAAACTTTTTGTTCCGTCGGCGGGATTCGAACCCGCGACCCCCGGCTTGAGCTGCCACACACTCTAACCATTGAGCCAAGGAGGTCGTCAAACGTCAAACTCATACCCCCTGTACAGTATATTGTGTGAACCAGAATCGTCAATTAACCATGAATACGTCAATTAACAATGTTTATTATGATCTTGAGGAGTCCGCGCTATTAAAAGTATTTTGAAAATATATACTAATAAATTATTCAGAAGAAAGGTTAAAAGTTTTTCAACTTTCCATAGATCAAGCCACAGTCGTAGGCTCGTAGCGCTACGGTCTACAACCTCGTAGCTACGGCGTAGCGCGCTCTCGTAGCTCTGCTACGGTGTTGGCGAAAGCTTTTTGATTCAAATTAAGAACGTTATATTTATGTATTTTTATATTATATACCTGTCTCTTTTTCTCTCTTCCCCTCTCTCTCACACACACATTAAACATATTATAATTCCCAAACTTCAAAAATCAATAACGTTCGTCGCCTATCTCCGGGCACAGTTCTGCAAGTGAATTATTTATACAAGCACTGCTCCTAAGTTCGCACAAGTAACTGGGATATTATCTCGATTATGTATGCAAATTATTTTAATTCGTGTTAAACTTGCACACTTGACGATAAGTTTGAACAATCCTTTTGTTTCCGACGAGCGATTTTGAACTCTGTCTGGTGGAGTTAAGGTTGGAATTGCTTAAGACGTTAAGATGTTAGTGATTTCGACTTAGTTGTACAATGGTAGTTATTGTACGTAAAGTGGATGTATGTTATGAATATGTATGTTGAATGCGACAAGATAGATAATTGAGTCACAAAATACTAACATAGAGCGAGAATTTAATTTGCCCTCGAACTGTAGTAAAATTTTTCCGGGTTGAAAACTGTCCTATGTCCTTCCCTGGGACTCAAGGTATTAACCAACCATCTAATTCAATTAATCGTTTTTGCATCTTTGCAAAAACTATTCTTATTTGACGACCTCCGTGGCGCAGTTGTGAGCGCGTTGGTAGCTCAAGCCGAAGGTCGCGGGTTCGAATCCCGCCGACGGAACAAAAAGTTTATTAAGTTCCTGGGTCATGGATGTGTATTAAATATGTGTATCATATAATAAAAATCTTAAATATATGTATAGTATAAAAGTATTAAATATATTTCCGTTGTCTGGTACCTGTAACACAAGTCCTTCAGGTACTTACCACGGGGCCAGACTGACGTGGTGTGAAGCGTACATAGATATAGATATTATTATCTAAATCTATACTAATATTATTTTGAGCCACATATTATGTCCCACATGAGCCACAGTGGTGAGCGCGTTGGTAACTCAAGCCGGGGTCGTGGGTTTGAATCCCGCCGACGGAACAAAACCGTATGTGAGTACTTAGCAGGTAGGTAACCTCGTTTGCTCGTTTGATCCCTTATCTTATGTAAAAACAATTCATCTTTTGTAGCTTCAAAATCAGGTAAAATTGAAACAAAACACATAATTACTCAACATAACAAGTATGTCAATAGCTGGCCGGAATACGCGCCGACCCGCACCGGCTTACATACGTTACTTTACTTTTAATTAACTACTGTCACCTTGGTACCAGTTTTTTATTTTTAATTAACTAGTTACCTTGGTACTACTTTCAGGGGTTTTTTAGAGTTTTTCTATGACAACTGTATGATTATGATGTTTCCGGAAAAAGTTTGATAGAACGTTTGTATGTTTGGAGCTGATATCTTTGAGTTAGGTAACCTAAATATAACCAATAAAAGGAAATAAAGGTTATAATCCTACCAATTTGAATGTAAATTTACACAGTATTACACAATACACTACAGATTTGGTGGGACATTTTTATTTTGTTCTGTTTTTTGTTTACATAATAGATATCAAAAGGAATTTAAATGTGTAAATTAAGTGAACTGTAAAGCAACGCAAAAGTAATAATAATAATATCTAATCGACGCTTCACACGCGCACTGTAAAACTCTGGAACGAACTGTCACCAGCAGTATTTCCGGACCTATACGACCTGCAAACCTTCAAGAAAAGAGCGTATTCCCTCTTAAAAGGCCGGCAACGCTCCTGCAGCTCTTCTGATGTTGCGAGTGTCCATGGGCGACGGTAGTTTCTTACCATCAAGTGACCCGTCTGCTCGTTTGCACCCTTATTTAATAAAAAAAAAACACCACGTTAGTCTGGCCCCTTCTAAGTACCTGAAGGACTTGTGCTACAGGTACCAGACAACGGAAATATATTTAAGTAAATGACGCCCGCAACACCGTTGCGCCAAAAACCGTTTATCGCGCGGGAACAGTACATTTTTCCATTATGAAAAATAGCATATGTCCTTTCCCGGGACTCAAAGTATCTCCATGCCGAATTTCAGCAAATCGATTCAGCAGTTTGGGCGTGAAGAGGTAACAGACAGACAGACAGACTGACACACTTTCGCATTTATAATATTAGTATGGATACTTGTGTGTAAGTAATCGCTGTTAAGCATTTCTGTAAAAAAAAAATTAGTTATAAATGCAGACTTGTTCTTAATAATTAGAACATGACTGCATTCATAATTCAATACGTTTTTTGTGGGATGATACAGAAGAAATCCTTAATAGCGTTCAAATAAAGATATTATTTCGGCTAAAAAATACATAACTTCGCTTATTTATCGAACAAATTCGTCAATTATGCGATTGTTGGTTTACAATAATTATTGTAGACCAATTAACACAGCGTATAGCGAGCGCCAAAACTGCCCACGTCGACTGTATAATCATGGACAAACTTTTTTTTTGTTGCTACCTAAAATTGCTAAATAAAAAGTTCTGAGGTTGTTCATGATAATTATATTTAAAGTTATGGTTAAATTATGTGTTTTAAGCCCTCGACGAAAACAGACGAGTGCCTTAAGTTTGACGTTTTTCTGTGTGTGTGTGTGTGTTTGATTTCGACCTGTGTTTTGGTTGGTAGCTCACATAGTTATAATTGGCAGTATTTTATTTATATTTAGTTCGTTTAGGCATTTTTTATTTATTTTTATTTACCTATATTTAGGAAAATTTGGGGTTTATGAAGAATTGTTTTACCTTTTTTGTTATTTAATTTATCTTTAATAACAACTTGTGTTTGTTTCACGCTTCACTTTATTTGACATTTCAGTTTTGTATTTACATGGCTAATTTCCGCCTCGTTACCTCCTTTTCGGTGTGCCCTCACCCTTACAATGTATAAATAATTCGAAGGACCATTCCCATTCGAAACCATTCAAAATCAATGTAGTCCCCGCCTTCTCCATATTCTATACCTTTATTCAAATGAGCCGAGGTACCCGCGCGGGTACCGGGGCGGGTACCAAAGCGGGTACCTGCGTCTTTGTGCAATTATTACCCTACATAACTTTACTCCAGGATTAAGTTATGCCATTGGAATAAATTGTGGAGATTAGTCAGGCTTGTTCTGACATTATTCAAGATTAGTTCCGAGGTTAAAACATGGAGGAAGAGTTTTTTAGCTTATCTATCTTCGTTTTAATTCATTTTAATAATATTTTGAAATTCAAGCAAATTGGTAAGAAACTTTATGTTTCTTTATTGCGTAGTAAATAAGTGCATGACATTATATCAGTGATAGCCATACTTCTTTACATTTAGACCAAAATGTATTAGAACTGAGTTTAGGATAGGACATAATATTATTTACTATCCTAAGTCCTATCCTATACGATCTTTGACCACATATTCAACCATGGCAATATACACAGTACAAATGTATTCTGAGTGGCCTTTGATAAGTTTCTGAGAATACAACAGAGTAAACCCCTATGCATTCTGAACTTCCAATAAAGACGTAAATTCTGAGAATACGTGTCTAGGTCTACCTTATTTGTAGTATGTGGATTCGTTTTATATGTCGCCCGCAAATTAATTTGTGTCATAGTTACCGTAGATTTTCTCACAATAAAAACTATAATAATATAATATCTATGGACGCTTCACACCACGTCAGTCTGACCCCGTGCTAAGTATCTGAAGGACTTCTGTTAGGGGTATAAATATATTTAAGATTTTTATTATATCATACACATCCAAGACCCAGGAAAATTGAAAACTTTTTGTTCCGTCGGCGGGATTCACCCGCGACCCCGCCTTGCATTTCCAACGCGCCACCAACTGAGAACTTAAAAATAGTATCCACAAAAAATTATAATATTTAAATGTTGTAATCCCCATTCCGAGAATTTTTATATCCCAGTTACTTTTATTTTTAACATACATCTAAAAAACCATTTAAACATTATAAATCCACAAAGTCAACTGACTGTAACATTAAAATACATATTTCTAGTAATAGTACAATGTTCTTTTAACAGTTGGTTAAGAGAAGAATCCTGTAAAATATCGGTCTCTGATACCTGAGACGCTACGTGCCGGCTTTTAATTAAAAATACCGGCTGTCCCTGGGCTCATTCGTTGAGTCATTAATTGAACTAGATCTAGGAGACCTATAATATGTAGTACCTATGTCCTATAGAATTCATTACAGATTACGTAATATATTATTTAATTGATTGTACTGTACCGGTTTTGATGGATGTCCAATAAAACACATTTTACGTGCACTTATTCCATTATTTTGTAATTTTATCAATTTTAACTTAATTCACGATCGGTTTTGATATAATAATTAGAGTAGCAACGTCTTACAAACGATTGTCAGAAATGCGTAACAACTTGATAGTTCAAGACGATGTCAAATCATAATGTATATGTCTGCAGGAATCTTTGAAGTGGCAACGCGTTATAGAGAAATTATTTTAGAGTAGGTAATTGTGTTGGGTACATGTTCTCTTCTAAAGTTATTCTCTATAATAAATAATTAACCAAGCAGTGATGATGTCATGCCATTTTATTATTTTAATTTAATTTTAAATATTACAATAAACGCACGTGTTAATTGTAGCAGTTCTCGTTTTAGTCGGGAATCAATAAAACCATTTTGAAATAATCAAAACATTAAAATATTTTTATTCTAATATATATTTCAACGTGTAAAATATCATGTTTCTTTGCTGCAAGATGAATAAATTCACATATGTAACATTATAATAATTTATTATACTTCCCTTTAAATGAGAGCGAAGATCTTAACCCCACACTTTACGTCTAGGTAATGATGAAATACATGCGAAGTTGAAGGGGGAAGGGTGTAAAGTTAATAATTAATTCCCCTCAGCGGTGGAAACTAAACATTATATTTACATTAGACCGAGCATTCATCGAGTTAAATATTCAGCGAGTGTAAGGAAATTAGAAAACGGAATGCTGTAGTTATGGTGAGGTTAATCTTCATACGCGTTTTGTGTGTATATTACCTAGTCGTTCTTATGACTACTTAATTTTTTAAGGAGAAAAGATTTGGGATTTTTTTGGTATTGATTATGTCCAAAAATATCCCAAATATCATATTATGATAGAAAACTATAATTCTCAATACTTCATTACTCAGTTGAATTGATACGAAATATAGTGTAATATTATGCTTTTATATTTTTTTTATTTTAAAGAATAATAATTACAAAAAAATAATGTTTCCGCCCGGGATCGAACCGGGGGCCTTCTGCGTGTTAGGCAGATGTGATAACCGCTACACCACGGAAACTCGAATGTCGCAGTTGAAAATTATCACCGGTATCGAACTCACATGTTAGCTTTGGAGCTTATCTTGTATGACCTTGGTATATTGATATTTTTGATATGATATTATTGGTGCGCCTGGGCAGCAAATGCAAAATGTAGAGCTCAAATAATAATAATATCTATGGACGCTTCACACCACGTCAGTCTGGCCCCGTGGTAAGTACCTGAAGGACTTGTGTTACAGGTACCAGACAACGGAAATATATTTAATACTTTTATACTATACATATATTTAAGATTTTTATTATATCATACACATATTTAATACACATCCATGACCCAGGAACTTTATGAACTTTTTGTTCCGTCGGCGGGACTCGAACCCGCGACCTCCGGCTTGAGCTACCAACGCGCTCACCACTGCGCCACGGAGGTCGTCAAAAATGGAACGACACTGTTTTAAAGATAGCGCGTTGTCGTATATTTGTTATTGCTAGCGTCCCTTACCTGTTTATTTATTCTGTACTAGATGACGCCTGCAAATCCGTTGCGTGGAAAGTCGTTTTTCACACGGGAACAGTACATTTTAGCGATAAAAAGTATCCTATGTCCTTTTCCGGGATACAAAGTAACTCCATGCCAAATTTCAGCAAAATCGGCTCAGTGGTTTGGGCGTTTTTAGGAAACAGACACTTTCGCATTTACAATATTAGTATGAAAGTATGGATTATTTGCCTTAGAATTTAGTCTATGTCACAATTAAGTTCTCGTCTCGGCTATAGTACTACTTATATCTCGCTCGCATATATATTTTTAAACATATGAGCTTTAAATTTAGAACCTAAATCATACCCGCCATTTCGTGGTAATCGGGTGAAAACAAAATGGCGTCGCTTTGTCCGCGCGGCCGACGGCTGCGAGCTGCGATAGCATTGTTAACGTTTATTCACATTAACCTCACAATAACTGTATAATCCGCTTTGTAAATAATAAAGTAGAATATTTTTGAATAATTGGCCATTAATTTTGATATTGTGACCCTGGATTCTGATGACAATGATACAAAGTAGGCACATACCTCGTTGTCTAAGAAATAGAGAGGTTTGTAAAGAAGTCCCTAACAAAACAAACACTTTACAAACATGACTTGTGTGCGTACCTTATCCACATACCTGCTTATTAGCGTACCTACTTATTATGTACTTTTCCAAGTGTTCTTTTTCCAGTACGGCCACAAATCATCGTTTTTGATCATCATTAATCAAAAACTATCAGAAGCATAGGCTTCTCAAGCGAAGAGAAGACTTGTGATAGTAATTTTTGATTAATATTGAAGTTACGATTTCTCCGTAAAAACTCCTCAACAAAATTTAATTACCTGATAGTAAACTAATAATAAAGTTCGTCAAAATAACGAAGTAATCTGAAGATCTAATTCTCGGAATCTGTAGCAATCAGAAAGTAGAAAATGTAACAAACAAACTATAGAATTTATTATTATTGCTAAGGACAAGGGATAAGAACGAGAATTAGAAATTACTTTTCCTTTCTTAAACACATTGTGATAGGTTCCATTTTACTCTTAAATTGGAAAGGGCAGGAACGTAGGGCCCACATAAATTGCTCGTAATGAAGGCTTGTCCCTTGAGATCTGTATGTCGCCGAAAACCTTATCACTTTTCGATCTTAGTAACATTATAATAAGGTCTAAAAGGTATTTTAGTATACATATGAGCAGGTTTGTTTTTTGATGATACGTCGTGTAAAAGATTATTGTTTTGTTTCGTTAAAAGTTATCGATTGTTATATTGTCTACGAATAATACAAATGTAATTATTGGGTTGATTTAGCATTTGAAAACTTAAACACGTTTGGCTGTTTAACTTGGTCGTAGTTTGTGCGTATTTTGTTATTTGTATGATTTTGATAATTATTATAATACCCATGATTTACAATAAACAGAAAGAAAACAAGTTTTGATTAATCCTTCGATCGCGTATTCTTGGAAATTCATTTTTTTTTAATGCACAAAATACATTACAATCGAAATGAAATAACATGATAAATACAGTTTATGACCTGGATTGTAAAGTAACATATGTGCACACATACATAGTAAAATATTACATTAGCTCATTAACTAATATATTATAGTAATTTATGTATTAAGAACGGTGAACAATAAAAATAGGTTATCTGGAACTTTCTAAGGTGATATGGGGGATGTCTTTAACAATCTTTATAAACGATTGAAGCTTATCAAAAATTTTTTATTTTGTTTTGTTTATATACCTATTGTTATTATACCTATTGTTGTCGCGGTCATCGGTGTCCTTATGGGGCTTGATGGATTGTATTAGAGTTTAGACGGTTTCCTCGTAATTATTTATCCAAGTGAATACTTTTTCATTTCAATTTATTTATTTGGACGTTAAAGACGTAAGAGTTTCGAAATGAATAATGAAAATAAATATGCCACGTGATCACTTATCAATCCATACTATAATATTATAATTCTTGGGCACTGTAGGTCTATAATCTTAATTATTGTTAACTTAATGTAAATTTTATGTACATACACGACTGTTTGTTGCCATAATAAAAAAAAAAGCGAAAGTGTGTCTGTTTGTCTGTCTGTTACCTCTTCGCTGAAATTTGGTATGGAGATACTTTGAGTCCCGGGAAAGGACATAGGATACTTTTTATGCTGGAAAAATGCACGGTTCACAAGAGATAAACGAATTTGGCGCAAGTTGCGGGCATCCACTAGTTCTTTCTCAATATTCTCTTTGATTAAGAAATACACGAACGAATAATCGAAAAACCAAAAATGAACAACGTTGATAATTGGAGTGGAAGCGTTTTAATTGAACTGGATATGCGCGGACCGGAAAAAACTAGCGAGTGAAAAACAATTATAACAATCGTCAATCAATGTTAAGTTATAGCTTGTATTTGGGTCGCGTCAAGCGAAATATCGGGTAGAGCTACCACGCTTTTGGGGAAAAGCTAGGTTGTAGCGTTTTGTTAGACCAAATTGCAAACTGCAAACTGCAAAAATAATATGTGAAAAAGTCAAAGTCTATAACTACCCCTACATTTTGGTTACTTTGGTCATAGTTTGTTAACTCGTGACAACTGCCTTCTGATTCGAAGCAGAAATAAATATTGGTAGGAAAATAAACCCTTGATGTGAAATTATGAAAAGCACTTGATGTTGCTATCTCATCCATCATTGGTAGATTTTGATAAAATAATAATATTATCTAGTACCATCAGATAAAGAAGGCACGTTCTCAGGTTATATGGTGTGTGGTTGTGTGGTTAGAGTTGTTTGTCTTGATCTTGTCAGCTAGCAATTCCAGATATATAATATATTATTTCGATCCTGGCGACACAGGAGATACAGTGGTGGGAATGTGTGGTCAGTGGTGGGCCAAAGCCCGAATAAAAAAAGTCCAGATTTAACTAAATCAAATTGCTAAAGTCTCACTAACTTCTTAGAATATGAATCAATTGCTCTGATACATTGTACACTGATGATTAAGTGGACATTTGCAGTAGTATCTACCGGAAAGGATAGTCAAAAGTGCCGCAACACTGCCAAGACTGTCCATCAATTCAGCCCCAACTGGCGACCCCACACGAGTATTAAACGTTCCAAAAACAATTTAACACTAAATTGGTCGTGTGCGGTCGTTTAATCAATATTTGTATAACGGGCACAGCTTAGCCACTAGTACGTTTGATCGATTACCGCCGGTTATAGCGACAAGGCTACTATGTTATAGTGGTTATTATTAATATAAGATCCATACTGTAATCTTATAAATGCGAAAGTGTGTCGATCTGTCCATCTGTCTGTCTGTCTGTTTTACCTCTTCCCGTCTAAACCGCTGAACCGATTTCGCAGAACTTTGGAATGGAGATACTGTGAGTCCCGGGAAAGGACATAAGATACTTTTTCCTCCACAAAATATTACGTTTCCCGCGCTATAAACTAATTTAGACGCAACGAACTTTTGAGCAAAACTGGCGACTTGATGATGATGATAGTCAAAGGATCACAGCGTCTTGGGACGAATCAATTACCAACTTCCAGGAGCTATATAGACA
The DNA here is from genome assembly GCA_937595015.1 of Polyommatus icarus. Taxonomy (NCBI): domain Eukaryota; kingdom Metazoa; phylum Arthropoda; class Insecta; order Lepidoptera; family Lycaenidae; genus Polyommatus; species Polyommatus icarus. The sequence goes on from OW569329.1 coordinate 18,521,975, forward strand.
AGTTATAATAATTATTGTGTTCACAGTCAATTACCTCCCACTTCCGATACTGTCTCCGTATCGATGGCTGGGTAATTGGACAGTGGGCGGGAATCAGACGTTGGACAGCCGGACATTGACTGAATTATCGCTGCTGACAGATGAAATTTTCGATTGGATTGTCCAAAAATGCGTTAGTTCATAAAGCGTAGTGTTTTACGAGTAGCGACTATACCTTATATTTTATTGTACATAAAGATCATAATGAATTATTGTAATGATGTAAAATCCCTTGACAACTAGTATGCTTTTTGAAGTGAAAACTTCTTTAGCGGCGTTGAGCACTTTTGTGGGATGGGTAAAAACCGTAAACTCATGTCAGATGCTCGTGCTGATCGAAAAACCGTAAGACGGTTGGAGAGTAGTGTTGTAACATTAAAATCGATTAATCGAGCAATCGATTGTTTTTTTTTGATTGTCGATATTTTTTAATCGATTTCGATTTTAATCTGGTTTCGATTAATTAAAAAAAATCGATTGTTTTTTAATCGATTTTCATAAAAATAAAAAATGGGTTAAAATAAATGCACAAAGTTAATAATCAAGTTTTCACTTCTGCCGGCACTCCCGAGTTCAACCCGTCTTTTTTTTGTTACTTTTAACGAGAATGAGAAACGAGAATTCCCCGCGCTATCGAATATTATTACTAATAATATTGTAATTTATAATTAATATTGTCTGATAGTTTATCCTTTCAAAACCGTTTTTAATAATTGGTTTTGGCATCAGCCAATCAAGAACGCTAGTAAATAGAGAAACTCCTGTCGAAAAGACCCTAGAAACTGCACATAAATGCAATCCCTTCTAAGAGGTTCTCAATCTAGTGTATTTCCTTGATTATAAGCGCGTCTCTCTTCTATTCATTCCCTGTTCGTCAGTCTAAGCTTCAAAGCGAAATGTCCTCAATGAGATCAATCTTGTATCGAGCGTTTATAAATTTTTAATTTTCACCCTGACTGCTCTCCGACCCGACGTAATATATTCCGTGTACCGTCAGCAAAAGTACTGGTTTATAGCGAATATTGCTTGCGTGTGGAAATGTTGGGTGCGATTTAAATATGAATTTATTCTTTTATTTTGCGATTTAATAAAATGTTATGTGAGCGATTACGATGACACGATTACGATGTCACGCACATAAATACCATCAAAGAAATTGATTTATAGGCAGTTGACGGACCTAAGTCATTTGGTCGGATTATGTCAAATCAATATTCGGCTGAGTTCGGCATAACGCTACCAAATTACGTAGTACGTGATCTGCCTATGAATCAACTTCTCTTATCTCTAAAAGTACATTTTACTTATGTCAAACTTAAATCCCTTTTATTAATATAAAAGGGGGCAAACGAACAAACACCAGGTCACCTGCTGGAAAGCAACTACCTTCGCCCATGGACACTCGCAACATTAGTTTTAGTCCCTTGAAAAACTTGTATGTCTTTCTACTTTTTAAACAAATATGAAAACTTGCACCAATAAACTAATATTAAAAAACCATTTAGGAACTATCCAAAAGGTATATTATAGTTATGTGGTATAATTTATAAACCATCGAGAGGAATTTACAAACTTCTCATTAAATAATGTCAAAATAAACTGAATAACTTCAATTAAGCATCAAATATTTATTGTGACATTTTTGAGACCCCATTACGCAGGTAGGTTCTGGCTGGCGCTACCTAACCGGAGGATAAAATGTTGTCAATTTGTAAGATGATGTATCTACCTTTACACGTGGTATCACCATGATACGCCGTTTAGCTGAGAGCAATATATTGTGTGCCAGATATGACACGAGTGATGAGGGTTCATAAAACGTTCAAAGGTGAGGAAGATTGCAGATCAATAACCAACGATACACTGAGGTTGTTTCGATAGTGGATAAGATTTAAAGACGCAATCTTTGTAAAGTGTCACTCGAGACATAGAATTTTTTACCACCTTGCTTCAGTCAGTCTAATCATATGATGTGACTGAAATATGCGTTGGACCAAACAGCGTGGATCCTAAATCGCAATTTATAGACTTCAGTTTATAATATTACTAGCGACCTGCCCTGGATTCGCACGTCTATAAACTATATAGCCACTAATTAACTAATTAAAAAAATATATGCCTATAGCCTTCCTCAATAAATGGGCTATCTAACACTGAAAGAATTTTTCAAATCGGACCAGTAGTTCCTGAGATTAGCGCATTCAAGTTAGCCCTTTCAAATAATTTCCCCCGTTTTTTCCACATTCTCCTCTATTTCTTCGCTCCTATTAGTCTTAGCGTGATAAAATATAGCCTATAACCTTCCTCGATAAATGGGCTATCTAACACTGAAAGAATCATCAAAAAGAAAAAATAGTTTTAAAGATTAAAGGGAACAAAGGGACATGAGGGAAAAAAGCGACTTTGTTTTATAATAAGTATAGATATAGATGTTCTGAAGGCAAGATATGAAGTTGCCTTTGCGCCGTTTAGCTGAAAGCGATATATCGTGTGCCAGATATGACACGAGTGATGAGGGTTCATAAAACATTCAAAGGTGAGGAAGATTCTGCACATCAATAACCAACAATACACTGAGGATGTTTCGATAGTGGATAAGATTTAAAGACGCCATTTTGTAAAGTGTCACTTGAGACACCTCACCTCCTTTCTCCAATCAGTCTAAGTATCATAATATTATTGCAAGTGACCGAATTATAGTGCGTTAGACCAAATCCTACATTGCAATATCTAGGTTTGTCAGAAAGGAGGTTCTGAAGGCTTTACAACGCCTGGAATGACCACTCCTTGTTCCATCCAAAGATCTTCCTCTCAGGTTCTTAACTATATTTCCACAACTAATACGTCAAAGCAACGTTTACCAGGTCAGCTAGTTTAATATAAAAATATTGATTACGCCACAATCAGTTTTAATAATCTCTTGCTTATTCCCGAGCATCGTATAAAACAGGTCAACGGACAACTATGTTCAACTCTCGCTGATTTTATTCAAACATTAATTAGTTGAACAATTGAGAATAACCAGGTAGTAATTTGCATTTCAATAAACATCCAGAAAAGCCGAGAACCTCCTCTACTTTAATGGGAAAGGAGGAAAAAACCGGCCAAGTGCGAGCCGGACTCGCGCAAGATAGGTTTCGTCCAGGTGACTAAAATATCGTTTAAATGCTACAAGCATCTTATGGCACTTAGGGCATGCGATACAGAAGTCACTGTAAATAACACAAACGATAAATAATTCATGTTTCGGCCACAATATGCAGGTACTTTGATGGCCGTCAGAAAGAATTATTGTATATCAATTAATAACATTTTTTAATATCAAAATGTTGGCATTTGTTCTGACATCATCATTGTAGGACTTAACTAAATATAAATTAACAGAATACAATATTAAGTATATACTTACATATACATATATTTATTTTACACAGGCAACAAAAATAGAATACATATGTGTATAATGTATATTCTCTAGCAATTGCATTCCAGAGTACCTAAAATAGACGGACGGCTAGTATCCGGACGGACTAAATCTTTCGTTTTCACCCGGATACGGAACCCTAGAAAAGGACCGTTCAGCTTTCAATAACAAAATTGCATTTAACATTTGTGAAACTCATTTCGCTGGAATCCTCGATTCCTGCAGTGGAATACTCGAAGACACTCGTATTGGAAGTATGCACAAAATAGCAAGCGCCTTGAATATTCAATGGATTTTTGTATTGGTTTGGCTTAACAATGCTGAACGCAAAGATATTCCAATACTAAAGAATGTATATTTCTAGAAAGCTTATGCTATTTGAAATGATTCTATATTGTTGAATCTTATGAAAGAAGTTTTGTCCAACAAATGTAAGCTTTAGTTTTCTGCAAGTACATGTTTAAATCTACAAGTTTGGTGTCTATTGGTTGGTTAAGACTTTTATTATTATTTAGGAAAGTACTTTCATAAATCATTTTATACACTTTTTCTTCTAAAGATTGTTCTTAAAATATTAATCTATTTATCTCTAAATATTACAAGTCTTTGTGGGGTAGGTAATATAAATGCATAATGTATCGCATATAACAAGGACCGAATTATGTGTATATTCGCGTTAAATCTAGAAGGGAAGGCAAAAATGTAATAAATCTACGAGTTATAATAAAAGTTTTAATAGCTCGACACTGTAGCTCGGTTGTTCTCATGGCAGATTAAATTTCAGTAAGCTGCAGCTGAATTGAGTTATGCGAGCTACAGGAAGCTTTAATTTGGTTTCGTATACTTTTGTTATAATACTGTGATATTTAGTTCAAAAGTAATATTATTATTTACCAGTGAGAACCTTAGTTAGGGCAAACCGAGCCTTTATTTTTAACAGGTAATTTTTTAAGGAATAAGGCCTGTACAGTATACATACTTTTACGTGGCATTCGCTTATGCTCGCATCCGTGTCGCACTAAAGTATAAAACCGGCCTAAGGCTGTGTTTCCACCAAAGATGTGTTGCGAGGAATGTGTTTTAAGATCCAATAGCATCGTCGCGCTGAGCGATGTCAATGAAGCGATTTCGTTTCTCAAAAATACATTCCTTGCAATACATCTGGTGGAAACACAGCCTAAATCTTTATTTTTGATGCGTAGCAGTTCGCACTTCGTGACGGACCGGTGGTACGCACATAGCCCTGGTTCTACGCACGTAGCCCCGGTTCTACGCACGTAGCCCCGGTTCTACGCACGTAGCCCCGATTCTACGCATGTAGCCCCGGCTCTACGCACGTAGCCCTGGCTCTACGCACGTAGCACGCGTATCACCAGTAATGAGACGGCGAACTAGGTTAAATAAAAAAAAACTAATTTAATTATTAACTTCATTCGGTAATAGACCGACAGAAAGATAGAGCGACAGACACATTTTTGCCATAATGTACTACGGATAAAATGGGTATAGTTACATTTAAAATCGTCCCCCTAATAATATGCTCTCTTTTTGCATACTGCATCCCATTTCCGAGGGATTTTTGTCCTAAAATCGTATTTCTCCAGCATCCGCTAGGCTCAGATGTGCTCCAAATACATTCACAAAAAGTCCGTATGCAAATCGCCGCCACAGTAACGTTATGTTTACCATAAAATGTTGAATATAAAACGGAATTACTTCCCATTCCGTAAAAACAAACTCCGAACGTGATTACAATAACAGTTTTTTTTTTACATTTTTCGCTATTCTACTTATATGACGATATAAAAACATTTTCTCGCTGATAAAGCTGAAAAAACAACAATTCAACGCAATAAAAAAGTGATAATTTTCGTCTGTATTTTTATTGTGTATTTTAACTGGGCTATTATTTCAAATTTATGTTGGTTTTATATTGTTGATTTTTTGCCTTTGTAATTATATAAATAAGAGTGATTCCAGGGATCGTTGTATTGAAAATGTTGTGCTGGTTTTATGCTTACGCTTGAGTTGAGTTCTAGGCATGTATTCTGATGTACACGCGTTTCTTTCCAATGTCGCGGACTAGTCTACTATACATTTTCTTTAAGAGCCTTTACTATTCCACTACTGGGCAAAGGCTTACCCCAAGGTTTTCCATATGTCTCGTTCTAACGCCACCGCAGGCCAGCTTGGTTTGTAGGCATCTTTTTCATCTCGCCACTTTTTCGAGTCCGGCCACGGCGGCGTCCACCATACATTTGACACGTGTTTTGATTTCGACACTCAATTTAAACTTCATTTGAACGAGAACATTCCAAATCTGCAGTACGAAGTGAAATAATTCATACGTGCCATGTAAAATGTAAACTAAAGCAAAGTCCAACAACGAGTAACTCTACTTCAAACTTAACGAGTATTAGCAAGCCGGATGGAACAATTAACAAGTTTGTACAGTTATTAACAAACCGAGCAAGATCTGATAACTCCGGTACAGATGAAAGGCGCTTCGCCCGCGCCATAAACAATTCACCCTTCAACTGTAATCGTGCATGCATCGGGTGCATTTATGCATGAGACAAATAGTTTCGTTAGAGAAGTGCTGCAGATTGAGGGTTGTCGATGATGTGCTTAATTATGAAGAGAAAAGGATGTGTGTGTGAGTGTGTGTGTGGGGAAGGGTGTTTGTTACAACCTTGAAATCTTTAGGTCTAAAAGTTTTTTGCTAGTCTACCTTTGAGTCTTTAAAGAGCATATCTAACACTTAATATAAGTTTTTCTCACAATTTTCTGTACCGCACCCCAATCAAAATTTTATGATATCCCTTTGTAAATGATCGCCAAAGAAAAGTCGATAGCACCCTTTCCGAGAAACCGATTTCGGACGAGCCTAATCCTACATAAAAGTTCAAACATCGCGTCGTCCAATCTAAATTTTGATGAATACGAGAGGCCACCTAAATTCACCCGACGAGCTCGAGCGTGTAAACGTGGAGCAAAAAATGTTGAAATGTAAAAATTACTCGTGTGAAAATTCAACTTTTTTTTTAGTTTCCGGAATAACGTTACGCGGGTTGATCCAATTATTCAGTTCCGACAGCACCAGACAGCGGCAGACAGCTCGCACAAAACGGCCGCTCCACAAAAGGAAATTGTTGCACTGCGATGTTCGCGCTGCGTGCTCTCGCCGTTGCGTGAAACTTAATTGCTTTCGAAATTATTTTCCATTTCATCGTATTCATGTTTTTGCTTTTCATTTGCCTTGTAAATGAGTCTATTTTAGAATTCTAGCGAATGTTTCGCATTTAGAACTCTTTTATGGCGGTGATTAAACAGAATCAAATGGACGCCGATATTTTGTTGCTTTATGAATAAACTGCGGCGTTAATGGGAGTTATTTTTCATTTTTTGTACAAAATGTTTAATGCTAGCTTTAAATCCTTTGAAGTGGAAAATTGGCAAATATGTTTTTTCAATAAAAACAAAAAAAAGTTTTTAATTACGATGATTTTTCCCAGAAAGGTTGTTCACTGCTACCAGCGCATATTCGCCGAAGTGGGTTTATAACCGGTCCGAGGCAGTTTAATCTCGTCACTGGTGATTTTAAAACTCGTGTTGCAGGCTGCACGTAGTAAACTAAGTTTTTCGTTGCGATCGAGCGGGCAGACTCCGATCGGATTTCACGGGCTACTGGGCTGTGACATCCATCGCTTAATCGGTTTACTTGGGCCTGTCTCTGTGACGTACGTCCACTCATAAATAAATCAACAAAGATGATAAGCCTCCATTTATATACTAAGGTGCATCAAAATGTAAGTAACAATGCTCCAACTAGATTGCTGCAACCGAATTATGGTAAGGATAGATGGCGCAAATTGTCACTTACATTTTGATGCATGAGTTGTAGACAATTTCTGAGCTTAATTTTTCTAAGATAAGGTGCTAAGGTTGAGAATTTCTACCAGAACATGATTGCAGTAAGCTAGGTAGAACGTTGTAGAGAAAATTTTGATGCAGCTTGGGCATAGGCATTTTCAGATCTCAATTATTTTCCTTTGAAAATCATCGAGAAAATCGAAAGCATTTTTATTAATGCATCGGTGACGATAAAAAAAGGGTTGAGCTATAATTTAAAAAGTTAAGAAGGAATAAAACGGAACTGGCGAAATTTTAACTTCAGTAATTCTATGAGCTAGCAAACAAGTCGAGGATTATAAAGGTAGGGGTCCAATTAAAACGCCGAGCGATGTCCCCTTCGTCACGTTCCGCCAAAACAACGAAATACCCGTTTGATGACTCCATGCGGAAAATATCCATTGCGATTGCAAATATTTATTTCCGATTCTGGCAGTTCTATCTTCATTTTCATTGACTAGAATCCACAATATCTTTTCCCGGAATTCAAAACATCTCTATGTCCATCAAAATTAATTCAGCCATTCAAATGTGAAGTGTGTATTAAATGCGCTTCCAGGTTTTGCTATTGGCTTACATCGTTAAATATTTTACCATTAAAATGAACATAATATGGTTAATTTGGTTAAAAAAATTAAATGTTGTGTATTCATTAATTTCGGGTGTTTCATTCAATTATTGAAACGTGTGGTTTTCGTGCTTTAATTATTATTGATAATTTTCTTTGTATGAATGGTTTGTTAACCGACTTCCAAAAAACCAGGAGGTTATATGTTCGGCTGTGGATATTTTTTTTTTTTTTGTATGTTCAATGATTACTCCGCCGTTTGTGAACCGATTTTCGAAATTTTTGTTTTGTTGTATTAGGTTTCATTCTAATTTGGTACCATGTTCACAAAAGTGGTGACCTGATGATGGGATCCATGAGTAATCGAGGGAACTCCTCGAAATTTATATGGAAACATATGGTGATTTTGGTTTTATGTGAAGTGTACTAAGAATATGCTACCAAAAAGTCAAATATTGGGTTAAGGTATACCATGGTTTCGAAGATGCTGAGAGAACTCCTGACTCCTTATAGATACACGTTTGGGAGTTTCGGCGTTGTTTTAAGAACAGAAAGCATATGCTACTATGCAATTAATATTCATCATCATAATCATAATCATCATCATCGTCATCATCATCATTACCACGTCGTGTTAAGGTCACCAATGTCTCATGGCACAGAATAGATAGTAGTACAAGGCATAGGTATGGATATACTAACTCGTAATAATAATTTTCTATTGTTACATAACAACACCTGTTTGTTTAATACACGGCGGTCGGCGATACAGAGGCGACGGTGTCGCGCGGGCGGCGCGTGGCGGCAGATGACAGATCGAATATTTTACTGCTTTATATTATACAGATCGAATACTTTACTAACTACTGTTCACTTCACTGATAATATATTATTTTGTGAGTGTGAGTTGTGACTCTTAATGTAAAGAAAAGACGTCATACGCCTAAAACTGGTCTTATGGTTCTGTAGGGTTACCCTGGGACGTTAATCCCTCTGGCGTAATATCAATTAAGACAACCAGTGAGTGTGAGCGAGAAGAAAATGTTTATTGTAGCGAATTAGTTATATCAAATGAGTCGAGTAAGCGATACCGCGATGCAGATGCTTAACAACGACATCTGTTGTTGAATTGCGGAACTAAATTTTCTTAGAAAACATAAAGTTTACAAATCTCAACACTTAACAAATTGTAATAAAATACGTAAAATATACGCGAAGGTTTACGTACTAGTGTAACTAAAAAGAGTGAAATTATTATTATTTTTAACAAAAAATTAAAACCGACTTCCAAGGTAAAAACAATAATAACATTAATATGAACTAAAAAGTATTAAATAATTTTTACTATCTAATAGTGCCCTTTTCCGAATTCGGCTAAACCTCAACTATTTCTGTACTCAATCTTCATAATTTTGAAGTCGGTGCCAGTTCCAAAAGTTTCAAATATTCTGTCAGAGGATTGAAGATTCAGCTATCTGGTACCGACTTCAAAATAATGAAGATTGAGTACAGAAATAGTTGAGGTTTAGCCGAATTCGGAAAAGGGCACTATTAGATAGTAAAAATTATTTAATACTTTTTAGTTCATATTAATGTTATTATTGTTTTTACCTTGGAAGTCGGTTTTAATTTTTTGTTAATCACTTTTGAACTTACACGAACGTTTTTTTTTCTAAAAATACACATTGAAAGCAGTTTATTTTCACGTTGCTGATTCGACATAAAATGCAAAGAACTTGCTATATGACTACACATCAAAAGTTGCCAAATAATTGCTAGAACCTCAAGGTTAGTAGAGGCTTTGGCTTTGGCCCACCACACACTCCCACCACTGTATCCCCAGGATTGATAGCGGTATCCAACCACGAAACCCTTTGATCGGGGCTTACAGATATTAAACTTGGCACAAAAGAATACTCGATCCCGAGAAAATATTATTGATACTACCGCTTATAAAATACACTCAACCGAAAATCCTGTAGTTGACGAGCAACATTTTTAGAAATTGATTAACGGAAGTAACTACTTTTAATTGAAATTTTCGCTCCACCATTTTCGTGGAGTTTTTCGCCGTCGAAAATTTGTCGGGCTACAATATAGCGCTCCCGAACTACTGTAATAAATGAATTATTGAAGAGTCGTTGAGGCTGCTCGTAACTTTCATTATTATCATCATCACTATCATCATCCTTATTTTAGTTGGAAGAAGACTTCTCAGATAATCATGATTATTGTCAGTTATTTCAGTTGGATGTTAAATGTAAGTAGCAGGAGATAGGTCGTATTAGCGTTCATTTAGAGAAGCCTATATCCAGCAGTGGACGAATATAGGCTGATATGATGATGATGATATTAGTTGGCTCTTCTTACAAAACATATTCTTACACATTCTCTCTGTATTTATTGTTATATACTTTGTATCTACAATCTATAATTTTAATTACCTTCTAGACCTTGCTAATAATTACTTAAAAAGTGTATAAACCGTATATGTTTTAACCGAATGTTCTGTTTTGTTTCAGGTAAAAAAACACTTCTTCCGTGGTATTTTGGCGAAAACTAGATCAAATTATCAGGATAGTAAGTCAAAAACACCTAATAATATATATTAATTATAAAATAATTTTCAAGACCTCCGTTTTTTTTTTAATTTTGACTCAATTGTTGAAGATTGAAGCTGCAGTACCTACTCACTTTTATGTAATATCTGATAAATATTGTTACGGATACGGACACGTGGTGCCATCTAGCGTCACGCCAGCGAACCTACCAAGGGAACACAGGCAACGTAAATCCCCTACTCGCTACTAGATGACGCTAGGTGTATGTACCTACGAGTACTTTCTAGAAATATCTGATACTTGTTTACGCATATCGGGTTTATTCTGGGATGTTCCGGAATTTTCTGAGATTCGATCCGGCCCGTATAAATAGTCGCAGACAGTCGAGCCGGCAATTCAGTTTTATCTGAGCGTTCTTCGAGGCAACTTCGGAGCGAAAACAAGTGATCAATAGTGAGTGATTGTGATTGTAATAGTGACTCGGCTACGACCTAGGACAGTGATAGTGCTCAGTGATTTGGATCTAGTGCTTAGTGTTTGGACGCAGTGATTAGTGAGAGCTAGTGTTTGTGAATAAAGTCTTCAAGAGAGTCATAAGGTTTTCTTTCTCTCCGAGTCTTCGAACCCCTAGCACGTAACAACTGGTGTCAGAAGTGGGATTTGGAGATGCCATTGACTCCGAGAGAGGACTTCAAGGGGAGTGTCAGGACAAGGGCGCAGCGAGCTGCTGCCATTGACTTCGAGAGAGGAGTTGGCGGTGGAGCTGCGGAGGCCATACCCACTGGGGACCAAGCTCCGCCCACTGCGGGGCAGGCCCTACCCGCTGGCCCCGCCCACCAGGCTCCGCCCACTGACCACGCCCCCCAGGCTCCACCCACTTCGGGTGAAGCCACGCCCACTGACTCCGCCCACCGGGACCCGCCCACTGACCACGCCCCCCAGGCCCAGCCCACTCTGGACATAGCCACGCCCACCGGCTCCGCCCACCAGGCCACGCCCACTCAGGCCACGCCCACTGGCCCCGCCCACTGGGCCCTGCCTGCTCAGGCCCCGTCGACTAGCTCCATCCATCCTGCCACGCCCGTAGTTTCTACAGCCCCTCAGGTGGCTCTTCAATTAGAAAGCCTAATTGAATTAATTCAGGCTTTGCAGGAGTCACAAGACCGCAAGCTTGGCGCTTTGCAGGAATCACAAGACCACAAGCTCGGCGCTTTGCAGGAGTCACAAGACCGCAAGCTCGGCGCGTTGCAAGAGTCACAAGACCGCAAGCTCGGCACTATGCAAGATTCTCAAAGGGCAATGATGGAGTCTCAAGAGCAACAAAAGGACCTCCAAGAAAAAGCGCTATTGGCTATAAAGGATGTTAGTGACACGGTGACTAAGCTTCGGAAAGATGTCGATATAATGGAAGAACGCGTTACCGGGCTAGGAGTGGATATGGAAAATGTGAAAAGTGGCCTCACAGAACTACAGAAGTGGAAAGTGCGCCTGGAAACCACAGGAGTCGCGACGTCGATTGGAACTACCGGAGTAGTGGTACAAGGACCAAGAGTTAAAGTGCCACCATATGACGGTACTACTTCTTGGAACGCTTATCGCCAGCAATTCCAGACGGTTGCTTCTGCCAACGGATGGACTGACGAACAATGCCTGACCGCTCTCACTGTTGCGCTCAGAGGGCAAGCTTTGTCGGTCCTAGAAGCACATACAGGAAAGGGGTTCCAAGACCTGATGGAGGCCCTTGAATCCAGATACGGGGAGCGACACCTGGAGCACGTGTTCCGTGCTCAACTTCGTGACAGAGTCCAACGCTCAGGAGAGGGACTACAACAATGGGCGTTGGAAATTGAAAAACTGGTTAAGAAGGCACACCCAGGAGCCGATTCCAAGATGGTCGACACGAATATTGTGCAAGCATTCGTCGACGGAATCAGGGATCTGGAGGTCAGAGCTGCAGTGAGGCTTCGTCACCACACCTCGCTTAAGGAAGCATTGGCGCATGCTTTGGAGGTCGAGGCTGTTCGCCGTGACATACGACAGACTCATAAGATCCACGAGGTCTCTGAGGAAGTTAAGGAGGTCAAGGCTCCTACGAAGAGAAGTTATGGAGCCATGTGCTATAAGTGTGGTGAGAGGGGCCATCTTCAGCCAACTGCCCGCAGAAGGAGACCCATCTGGCAAGGATGAAAAGGCTAGAGGAACGCATGGAACAAATAGAAGAGCTGAAGAAGCAAGGAGCTTCATCCCCTGCCCAGGATCAGGGAAACGAATAAAAGCCAGGACTAAGGGGCGAGTACTGGCTGACGCGGAGGAAGCCCCGATAACTGTTATCTCCCAAGCATGCAGCGGAAATAGTCTTGTGATTCAGGGGACTATTAACAGGACGGATTGCAAAATGACTCTAGACACAGGAGCCTCTAGAACGATAGTGAACCCAAATCTAGTAAAAGCCGCAAGTAGACATAAGAGGAGAATTAACTGTCGGCTTCTTACTGCCTCCGGTCAGCCAATACCCGTCCTGGGAGAAATGTCAGTTACGATTAATGTAGGGGGGTCCTCATACCCTCATGACGTTATCGTGGCTGAGATTATGGACGATTGCATCTTGGGTTTGGATTTCATGAGGAAGCACAACTGCTTAATTAATGTCGCTGACGGAGTTTTCAAGTGTGGTGAAGAGGAAATTTTCATCCTTGGAGGCGCCTGCGGGAAAGTTGAATGTGTAAAGAAAGTCATTATACCTGGACGTGCGGAAGCTCGGGTGCTGGTTAAACTACCGCCAGCTGGAAAGAAAAAGTCAAACAGATGCGTGTTGATCGAAGACACGGCTACCAAGACATCAGCGCAAAAACTGATGACGGCGAGAACCCTTGTTAGTGGAAACAGTAACGCTGTGGTCAGGGTTTTGAATCTTGGCGATCGCGAGATCTGCTTGAACAAAGGTGACGTCATTGGAAAGTGCGAGGAAGTTGTCTGGATGAGAAAGTGTAGTTCGATCACAGGCTCAGACTCAACAAACAGCAGCAACTATGGAATAGTGACTGAGCTACTCGATGACTGCAAGAGTAATCTGACTTATTCGCAGAGCATGAAAGCTAAGAAGTTTTTACAACGCCACGCGAATATCTTCTCCAGTCAGGAAGGCGACCTTGGAAGAACGTCGATGGTTCAGCACAGGATAGATACCGGAAGCGAGAACCCAATTCGTCAACGAGCAAGACGGATACCCATTGCAAAGGAAAAAGAAGTTGAAGGCCTTTTGGAGGACATGAGAAGGCATAAGATAATTGAACCGTCTGCAAGTCCGTGGTGCTCACCTGTTGTGTTAGTGAAGAAGAAAGATGGCAGCACAAGATTTTGTGTGGACTACAGGCGTCTCAATGATGTCACTAAGAAGGACAGCTATCCATTACCTCGAATCGACGACACTCTGGATACCTTGAGTGGCATGAAATGGTTCTCGACCCTGGACCTGAAATCTGGATACTGGCAGGTGGAAATTCATCCAAAAGACAAGGAGAAGACAGCTTTCTCCACCGGTAAAGGTTTATGGCAGTTTAACGTCATGCCCTTTGGATTGTGTAACGCACCTGCCACATTTGAGCGACTCATGGAGTGTGTACTGGCAGGCTTAGTTGGAGAGGCTTGCTTAGTCTACTTGGATGACGTCATCATTGTTGGCCGCGACTTCGAGGACCATTTGCGAAACTTAGAACGAGTCTTCGCCAAAATAGAGGGGGCCAAGTTAAAGTTGAATCCGAAAAAGTGTCGTTTGTTCAGGAGTAAGGTCAATTATCTCGGCCATATTATCTCCAGTGATGGAATCCAGACGGACCCGGAGAAACTGGAAGCAGTTCAAAATTGGCCAACCCCTAAAAACAAAACCGAAGTGCGGGCATTTCTCGGCCTATGCTCCTACTACAGGCGTTTTGTTAAGGGATTCTCAGAGATAGCCAAGCCATTACATCGGCTGACAGAAGATAAACGACAGTTTATTTGGGACGAGACTTCGGAAGATTCTTTTCAGAAACTGAAGCAACATCTGTGTGAAACACCAATCCTGGGGTATCCACAACCTGAAGGTCAGTTTATAGTCGACACGGACGCAAGCAACACGGCCATTGGAGGGGTGTTATCTCAAAAACAGGGTGAAAGAGAAGTTGTAATTGCATATTTCAGCAAATCTTTATCTAAGCCAGAGAGAAACTACTGTGTGACAAGAAGAGAACTCTTGGCTGTCGTAAAGACGCTACAACATTTCAGCAAATATCTCATCGGGAGACAGTTTTTATTGCGAACTGATCACGCAGCCTTGAAGTGGTTACTACAATTCAAGAACCCAGAAGGCCAAGTAGCTCGATGGATTGAACAACTCCAGGAGTATGACTTCAAGACGGAACACCGCAGCGGAAAGGCGCATGGGAATGCCGACGCACTGTCACGAAGGCCGTGTTCAGAAGACTGCAAACATTGTGTTAAGCAGGAATCTAATGAAATTACATTAAAGTTAACGAAAACAAGTCCTTTGGGTCCATGGGAGAATGATGCTATGAGGCAGGCTCAAGAAAGAGATGACGACCTTCGGCACATCATCACATGGAAGAAACGGGGTGACGTAAAACCAATCTGGAGTGAGGTTGCACCCACTGGCGCTGCCACTAAGGCGTACTGGGCGCAATGGGACAGTCTGATACTTCAAAATGGAATACTTTACCGGAAATGGGAGAAGACTAACGGCAGAGAGTTCCATCTTCAGATAGTTGTCCCAAGGACGAGAGTACCAGATGTTCTCCGTGAAATACACGATGGCGTATCAGGAGGTCATCTAGGTGTCAAGAGGACGTTAACAAAAGTGCGAGAACGATTCTACTGGTTGCATTGTCGAGATGATGTGCAGGATTGGTGCCGCAAATGTACTACTTGCGCTGCAGTGAAGGGACCACAGACAAGGAGCCGTGGGAACCTGCGCTTGTATAACGTTGGCGCACCGTGGGAACGAATTGCAGTTGACGTAGCTGGGCCATTTCCTGTAACGGAATCGGGAAACAAGTATTTTATGGTGGTCATGGATTACTTCACAAAATGGCCCGAAGTGTTCGCCATACCAAATCAGGAAGCTACAACAGTTGCTTCTAAGCTAGTCGAAGAAGTGATATCTCGCTTTGGTGTACCTCTAGAAATCCATTCCGATCAGGGCAGGAATTTCGAATCGCAGGTCTTCCAGGAAGTATGCAGAATTTTGGGAATGCATAAGACGAGGACCACCGCGTACCATCCACAGTCTGATGGAATGGTTGAGAGATTTAACCAGACCCTTGAGAGGCATTTGGCGAAATTGGTAGATGACAAACAAAAGGATTGGGACAAGTATATACCGCTCTTCCTTCTGTCGTACCGTACCGCCGAGCATGAGGGCATAAAAGCTACCCCGGCGTATGTCAATTACGGTAGAGAACTACGAGTACCAGTAGACCTCTTGACAGGAGGGTCACCGGAGGAACCAAAGACCTTACCAGACTATGTCTGCGATTTAAGGGAAAAGATGCGCTATATACACGCCACGGTTCGGGAAAATGGGTTACAGTCAAGTGAGAAGATGAAGACCAGATACGACCGGAAAGCGAACACGAGCGGCTTCGAAGAAGGGTCACTGGTGTGGCTGCATAACCCAACTCGCCGAAAAGGGAAATCTCCAAAGTTACAGACCAAGTGGGACGGCCCATACAAAGTGGTTACCCGATTGAATGACGTGACTTACAGGATCCAAAAGCAACCAAGAGGGACATTCAAAGTGGTACACATAGACCGTCTGGCGCGTTACCATGGCAGTAACAACGATGCTCGGGACGAGCATCTCTAAGAGGGGAGTAGTGTTACGGATACGGACACGTGGTGCCATCTAGCGTCACGCCAGCGAACCTACCAAGGGAACACAGGCAACGTAAATCCCCTACTCGCTACTAGATGACGCTAGGTGTATGTACCTACGAGTACTTTCTAGAAATATCTGATACTTGTTTACGCATATCGGGTTTATTCTGGGATGTTCCGGAATTTTCTGAGATTCGATCCGGCCCGTATAAATAGTCGCAGACAGTCGAGCCGGCAATTCAGTTTTATCTGAGCGTTCTTCGAGGCAACTTCGGAGCGAAAACAAGTGATCAATAGTGAGTGATTGTGATTGTAATAGTGACTCGGCTACGACCTAGGACAGTGATAGTGCTCAGTGATTTGGATCTAGTGCTTAGTGTTTGGACGCAGTGATTAGTGAGAGCTAGTGTTTGTGAATAAAGTCTTCAAGAGAGTCATAAGGTTTTCTTTCTCTCCGAGTCTTCGAACCCCTAGCACGTAACAATATTAAAGGCAAAGTTCTCAGAACGAATATAATTCAAATACGTACGTAGGTACGTGTAGACTAGCACCGTGTAAACCAAGCATAACGCTTGCTGATACGCACAGTTTCGCTCGCTATAATATTAAAAGTTGCTTACTGATTAACACGTTCTCTGCCAGTAGTACGAACAAGAAAAATTACAAAAAAAAAACTTTTTGGTCGAAATAGATGTAATTTTTTGTATTAAATAAGTGGGCAAACGAGCAAACTCGCACGAGACACTCGCTACATCAGAAGAGCTGTAGGTGCGTTGCCGGCCTTTTAAGAGGGAATACGCTCTTCTCTTGAAGGTTTGCAGGTCGTATATGTCCGGAAAAACTGCTGGTGACAGTTCGTTCCAGAGTTTTACAGTGCGCGGCAGAAAGTTACGCGAAAAACACACTGTGGAAGACTGCCACTCATCAAGGTGATGAGGATGGTATGTTTTTCGCGTGGGACGATGACGAAAAGTTGCAGGTGGTATGATTCCGCACAATTCCTCAGAGCACTCCCGTGACGTGACGTATCAGGTCAAGACTTAAACAATGACATAATTTAGGGTTCGATGGGGTGCAGGGTTCCTGAGATATAATTAAAAAAAACCTAGAGGTCACATGTGACCTACGCGGCGCTGTAGTACGGTAAAGTACGCAATCATTATCATTGCGCCGCTCCGGTCACGTCTCCGGTCACCGCAGTCTGTCTCCAGGCTGTAACTCAATAACTGCTATGACTAGACTTCTGAAATTTTAACAAATAATGTATTTCTGTTGCCGCTATAACAGAAAATACTAAAAACAGAATAAAATTAATATTTTAGGGAGGCTCCCATACAACAAACGTAATTTTTTGACCTTTTTGGCCCGTAATCAATAATGGCAACAGAACCCCTTAAATTTTTTACAATATGCCTAATTTTATCTGTTGTCCAATAGCGCGGCAGAGAACGTGTTAATCTGAGTTTTTCAGTATAACCACATGCGAGTACCAAAGTAGCAAATTAAAGGTATATTATACTATCAAAGTAATGAAGGTTTCCAAATATTTAAAGAAATATAATATTATATTTGGATGTTTACATTATGTTGGCGTATTGTACTATAATTGTAGTCGTGTAAAATTCTAAACAACCTTCTTTTTAACCGACTTCTAAAAAAGTAAATATATCATGAGAAAATCTTATAGTCTAGGTCTCGGGAAATAAAGCCACGTGTTTTTGCCAGCGCTTTGGATGTTTTTGTATCTTTTGCTGTGCCCGGTGGGAGTTGCTTGTTTGATCAGGTTCATTATTATTTTTAACAAAAAATTAAAACCGACTTCCAAGCTAAAAACAAAAATTACATCCTTATAATATGAACTAAAAATTATTAAATAATTTTTCCTATCTAATAGTGCCTTTTTCCGAATTCGGCTAAAACTCAACTATTTCTGTACTCAATCTTTATAATTTTGAAGTCGGTGCCAGTTCCAAAAGTTTCAAATATTCTGTCAGAGAACTGAAGATTCATCTGGTACCGACTTCAAAATGATGAAGATTGAGTACAGAAATAGTTGAGTTTTAGCCAAATTCGGAAAAAGGCTCTATTAGATAGGAAAAATTATTTAATACTTTTTAGTTCATATTATAAGGATTCAATTTTTGTTTTTACCTTGGAAGTCGGTTTTAATTTTTTGTTAAAAATAATAATTTCACTCTTTTTAGTTTTTAGTTACCTAGTACTAAACTATCGCGTACTATGTACGTAGAATAATACACGTCCTGTATAATATTATTCTACGTATCTTGTTACAAGCTTACCGGTGAGCGAGACACAATAGAATAACAATAGATTTCCAAGAATCCACTATCGAAGGATACAAACTAGGTATTAGCAACAAATTATAATTATCGTGCTGAAACCGGTCTCGAACGCTTCAACTCCCAAGCGGCCACATTGTGGTGTTGTATTATATAAATTCGGACATCTATTAATAACTATTAGATAGGAATAATTATTTATTACTTTTTAGTTCATATTATAAGGATGCTATTATTGTTTTTACCTTAGAAGTCGGTTTTAATTTTTTGTTAAAAATAATAATTTCACTCTTTTTAGTTATCTAGTAAGCCATCGCGTACTATACGTAGAATAATACACCTGTATATTATTCTACGTAGGTATCTTATTACAGTCACACATACAAAATATAATATCAGCTGCAGCCTGCAGACAATTTTAAACAATACATTTAAAAAAAATCGAAGTGAACACGTGTGACGTGCTAAGTAGCCGGTCACCGGACTAGTTTCAATAGGGTGCTCGCTCGACTTGTCGCACACGCCTCGCACTGTATAGTACGGTACCCGGCAGACGACAGTTATTGTACCATGAACGCTAAACGCAATGCAAAAGGTTGAAATTAGGTTGTTTTACAGAATATCTCGGCGAAGTGGGACAGAATGTTACATGATCGAAGCAACTTTAACTTCTCAGAAGTAATGTCAAATGTGTGCCTTATGCTCTGGAGATAAGGTTGAATTTGGTGACATTGGTGACCCTGACTTGGTAATGATGATGATAATGATGATGATGAATGCAATTAGCATAGAAGCATATGCTTTCAGTTCTTAAAACAGCGCCTAAACTCCCAAACTTGTATCCATAAGGAATCCGGAGTTCTCTTAGTATCTTCGGAACCATAGTATACCTCGGTGCAAAATCTTGAGTTTTGGTAGCATATGCTTAGGATACTTCTCATAAAACCAAAATCACCATATGTTTCCATATAAATTTCGAGGAGTTTTTTCTTTCCCTCGATTACTCATGGATCCCATCTTCAGGTCACCACTTTTGTAAACATGGCACCAAATTGGAGTGAAACCTAATACAACAAAACAAAAATTTTGAAAATCGGTTCACAAACGGCGGAGTAATCGTTGTACATACAAAAAAAATTAAAAAAATATATCCACAGCCGAACATAATACAACCTCCTCGTTTTTTGGAAGTCGGTTAAAAAGTAGCGTGGAGTCTGAAAGTAGTGCTCAGTGTCACTAGCAGATGTAGAGGTATATAGTTGAAGTATTTGCTTTTTCTAGGGGCTCTGTCCGGGTATAAAAATAGACCATTTACCTAACTCCTTTATAAGTATTTTTAGTAAATCCATTCTCAGAAAACGCCTTGTGTACGAATTTTCATGTATCACTAGCACTCAAAAAGACGTTTTTTGCTCTTATAGTTTTATTAATAATTTCTATATTATAAAGCGGAAGAGTTTGTTAGTTTGTTTGTTTGAACGCGCTAATCTCAGGAACTACTGGTCCGATTTGAAAAATTATGTCAGTGTTAGATAGCCCATTTATCGAGGAAGGCTATATGCTATATTTTATCACGCTAAGACTAATAGGAGCGGAGACATAGAGGAAAATGTGGAAAAAACGGGGAAAATTATTTGAAAAGGCTTATCTCACGAACTGCTAGAGCAATTTTTCTGTTATTTGGATCAGATAAGAAATAGACCACGTGAAGGATCATAGGCTATTTTTTGTGGACTAATTTGTCTGTGAAATATCTAATTTACGCCGGCGCGGATCGTCTCCGCGTTTTGGCTTTTATAATTATACTTTTGGCTGTTTGAAAACCTCTGAGAAAAGCTCAGTTTACTCATTTCAATAGAACTATAGCAAAATATATTTTAATAGTTTTTCCGGTCGAAGAACATAACGTCCAGTCCCGAGTGAAATCTAAAATACTCCCATTGTAAAAGTTATAGGTTATATTTCAGGTCGTACGTTGCACGTAGAACCTAGGAACGTAGGAACGTAATAAAAGTGTCGTTTAGGAGTCTAGAATAATGCGAGAGATTTTATCGTCGCGATTAAGGTTCAGTTCGAGGAAGTAATAATGCATTCGATTAAACGGACTAAGTTTTATGCACGGAGTTTTCAAATAACCATTCATAAGGGTTTAAAATACTTGGATGTTTTTAATCTACTGGCTTTTGAGAGATCGAAAGCTTGATTGAATGAAATTAGATTAGAACACCCAAAGACGACATTAACATAAATCGGCGAATACACAATCGGCGACGGTAATGAAATAAATCAATTTTCTTATTCCACTATCATCAACCACTTGCAGGTTAGCAAAAGTTAGCTATAGATACTAAAGTTAGCCATAGATTGAGTTTTGCGTTTTCCATTTCATAAGTATGATTTACAGTTTCCTTCCCTTTAAGGCCTGTATTCACTTTAATCCATACTAATATTATAAATGCGAAAGTGTGTCTGTCTGTCTGTCTGTCCGTCTGTCTGTCTGTCTGTTACCTCTTCACGCTCGAACCGCTGAACCGATTTTGCTGAAATTTGGCATGGAGATTCTTTGAGTCCCGAGAAAGGACATAGGATAGTTTTTATCCCGGAAAAATGTACAGTTCCGGCGCGATAAACAAATTTTGGCGCAACGAAGTTGCGGGCGTTATCTAGTTAGTGATAAGTGCAGGTGATTAGTAATCAGAAGAAAGTGAGTGTGGACAGCGACTGATTAGTGCAAGTCTTTTATTTTCTCCTAATCACTGATCGCCTGCATACGCACTAATCAAAGTGAATACAGGCCCTATGGCCTATTACTCTCGGGGTCAAATATGCAGTTTGCGGCGAAATCCTAGGCAGCAAAAGAGCTTATCTTAGATTCGTAACCGAACCCGTCCTCAACGCGTTACCATTTAATCACTGAGCACAAGGGTATTTTATATTTAGTCCATGAATACCGAGGTATGAATAAAACATTGGTCCCTGAAACAGGTGCGTCGGACGGCCCATTACGCCTGGCGCTATAACACGCACGAATTCATATTTTTACTGACATAATATCACGTCAGTTGTCCCGGACTTCTTTTTTGTCTAGCGAAGCTCAAAAATAGCTCAGCTGTATAGCTGTTTAAGCCTAAAAATATGACAGGCAAAAGTACCTGTTGCCTGTACCTGTACCTGTAATACCTGGAAAATCGAGACTTTCAGAGAGTTCAGAAAAAGAAAAAAAATTAAATAACTTAAAAAAATAAGGGGTTTCCTAAAGTTCGCTACGAGTAGATTAATTCTGTTTTTTTTTCCACATGAAATGGAAATACATGCAGCTTTTGATGTGAAACCAATTACAAATATAGAAGACTAGATAACGCCCGAAACTCCGTTGAGCCAAAATTCATTTATAGTGCGGGAACCGTACATTTTTCCGGTATAAATAGTATCCCTTGTCCTTTACTGCGACTAAAAGTATCTCCATACTAAATTTCAGCTGAATCGGTTCACCGGTTTAGGCGTAAAGAGGTAACAGACAGACACACTTTCACCTTTATAATATTAGGTACAGTATGGATTGTCTGCTATATATAAGACTAGCTGTCCCGGCATACGTTTCTTTGCCATATTAAGTATATAAAGTATTTTTTTTAATTTGATCGCAGCGCTAACTGTCGGGACAGACTAAAATTAAAATTCGAATTCGAATATTATTTCAAATTT
This sequence comes from Polyommatus icarus, assembly GCA_937595015.1. NCBI lineage: Eukaryota > Metazoa > Arthropoda > Insecta > Lepidoptera > Lycaenidae > Polyommatus > Polyommatus icarus. The sequence goes on from OW569329.1 coordinate 18,544,355, forward strand.
GACACTGCGATGGTAGCGCCGTCTGTCGGATCCAATGTAAAACATTCCAAAATCAACAACTACTAATAAATTAAAAATTAATTAAAAAAACATTGTCCAGCGGACAAAATTGTGAATCTAAACCATTCCCAGATCCCCTTGAACACACACAAAAAATTTCATCAAAATCGGTCCAGTCGTTTGAGAGAAGTTCAGTGACATACACACTCACAGAAGAATTATATATATTAAGACTAGCGACCCGCCCCGGCGTCACACGGGAATAAAATATATAGCCACTGAAAAAATGATTAAAATCGATAGCCCATCACGATCCTTCATGAGGTCCACTTCTTATCTCCAAATAACATAAAAATTGCTCCAGTAGTTCGCGAGATTAAACCCTTTCAAATAATTTTCTACATTCTCCTATTAATCTTAGCATGATAATTTTATCATGCTATAAGCTATATTTATAGCTTATAGCATTTTTCAATAAATGGGCTATCTAAGACTGAAAGAATTTTTCAAATCGGACCAGTAGTTCCTGAGATTAGCGCGTTCAAGTTAGCCCTTTCAAATAATTTCCCCCGTTTTTTCCACATTTTCCTCTATTTCTTCGCTCCTATTAATCTTAGCGTGATAAAATATAGCCTATAACCTTCCTCGATAAATGGGCTATCTAACACTGAAAGAATCGTCAAAATCCGTTGCGTAGTTTTAAAGATTAAAGGGAACAAAGGGACATGAGGGAAAAAAAGTGACTTCATTTTATAATAAGTATAGATTAACCTATCAATCCCCGTAAGGCCCAAGTGGGCCGCGATAACAAAAGATTTCCAAGAATTGGCGCTCAAAGGATTAATAAGGATTTGTGATTATGAAAATCATTAGTGAAATTACTAATTAGCGATATTGCTATCAGCAGTCACAGTTATTAATTTTGTGAATTAAAACTGTCACAAGTTTGTGAATTTTAAATTGTAGGATTAATGTCGTCATTTTTGATAGCATTATAAAAGTTCTGCTATCTGTTCTACTTCGTCCCTTGTGGAATGGAGATAGACTTTTAGTCCTGGATAAAACAGTATTTTATCTCGGAAAATGCATGGTTTTCGTGACAGTTTTTTTTTTTTTGTGTTTAGAAGTTGCAAACGATACCCTAGCATTACCTGAACTGCGGGCGCCACATATTAACATTCTATTTAGGTCAAAATTCATTTGAAAAGAAGTATAGTGTGCCGTCCATCAGGCGACTCAGCCCGTTTCCGATAGAAACTGTTGGTCGATAGTCAAGTTTGTAAATACTAATAGTAGAACAAACTGTATAGTTAACCATTCCGAGACTTTTGCTCCGTAGAGCGCAAATTGCACTTAATGAGGACGCAATGCACGTGGCGCCGAGTTGTGTTACAGGAAGTTTATGCAGGCGATTTTCGCCCTTATGTCAAAAACACACACAATTCCAGCTTTATCCACTTATAATCATAACTAGCTATTTGACTGAGCTTTGCTCGGTATTCGATAAAACACGAATGAAATGACATTTTCTAAAAATGATTCCTAGCTAGATCGATTTATCGCCCCTGAAACCCTCTAGATATAGGGTAGACTGGGTACGGATGTGACAATTTTGGTTTGGAGGCCAATAATTTTGTTAGTTTTACAGTTAGCTGGGAAATTTTTGTCACAAACCATAGTTTATTTATTTAGCTACATAAAAATACCATTATATCATACGATGTATTAGACATGGAATCAAATTTTTAAGAAAGAGGGAACTTGTCACTACCGACCACAACCCAAGGTCGGTTGTGACAGTGGTTGGAGTCAGTAGTGACATCTACAAAAAATTGTTGATATAATTTTTATTTCAATAAAATTGTACCATAAAACACCATAAACATTATTCTAAACAAATTCATCCAGCGTATCAAAACATATTCTATTTTGAAACATATTTATCGACCAAAACAACGACATCCGATTAATTTGATGAATTTCGCCGTTCTCTGTAAATAAGTCCTACATTTGACTTTTTCGTAAGTATTTTCGTATTGACTGATAATATTCTGCGCTTTTAGGACATCTAAGAAAAAAGATAGGATAAATGTATGTCACAACCGTACCCATAAGATTTGTCACAACCGTACCCGTTTCAATTATTAAACAATCGCCACGAATCGGCTAAACGATTTACGTAACAAATAATCACTCGCAGTTAACTACTAATGATCAACTTATCACAAGAAAATAAGCGATATAGGTTATTTGTATACAAAAAATAGTAAACATAAAAATAAACCAAGCGAGAAAACCTACTTTTGATTGTTAAAAAGCAATGTAGGCCCCTGATAACGTTATCGTCAAGTGCTGGCAAAAGCAATGCTAGGAGAAGCATTCAGACTTGCAAGACGCGTCTTTCTCTCTTAGCACCCATCCCCATATTCCGTATAGTTTCGCTGTTATGACGACTGTCACAACCGTAACCTGGCACAAACGTACCCAGTCTACCCTACTAAATTTCATGAAAATCGTTGGAGCCGATTCCAAAATTCCAAATATATCTTATATATAAAATTCTCGTGTCACAATGTTAGTCCACGAACTCCTCCGAAACGGTTTTACTGATTTTTACCAAATTTTACATGCATATTCAGTAGGTCTGAGAATCGGCTACTCGGCTACTCGGCTAGTAATATATACATACTAGCTGTCCCGGCAAACGTTGCTTTGCCATAATATATTTGCCATATTATTTTATTGAAGTGACTAAATAAGTATGTCACCATGGCAACGTCCATCGCTATCCCGTCGCATAAACAATGGTCGCCGTCAGTCTCAGGTTGTAATAATTTACTATTATTTATTCAACAAATGCACTTATCAATATATAAAGTACCGAGTAGCCGATTCTCAGACCTACTGGATATGCATATAAAATTTGGTAAAAATTAGTAAAGCCGTTTCGTGGACTAACATTGTGACACGAGAATTTTATATCTAAGATATACAAAAATTGCTCGTTTAAAGATATAAGATAATGATAAGATACAAATTACTTATCTTAGGCAGAATATTATTTTCTTCATCAAATCAAATAGAAGTAATGAAGCTTCCAGAAATGAAATTCGAATTCGTTCATTCTTATCTACGAGTATACTATAATATTATAAAGCGGAAGAGTTTGTGAGTTAGTTTGTTTGTTTGTTTGTTTGAACGCGCTAATCTCAGGAACTACTGGTCCGATTTCAAAAATTATTTCAGTGTTAAATAGCCCATTTATCGAGGAAGGCTATAGGCTATATTTTATCACGCTAAGACTAATAGGAGCGAAGAAATAGAGGAAAATGTGGGAAAAACGGGGGAAAATTATTTGAATGGGCTTATTTGAATGCGCTAATCTCAGGAACTACTGGTCCGATTTGAAAAATTCTTTCAGTTTTAGATAGCCCATTTATCAAGGAAGGCTCTATTTTATTACGCTGAGAATGAGAGGAGCGAAGAAATAGAGGAAAACGGGGAAAATTATATGAAATTGCTTATTATTTTAACTACTGGAGCTATTTTTATGTTATTTGGCAAACTTGAAGAATAGACCACGCGAAGGGACATAGGCTATTTTTGCCGAAAAATGTACGGTTGCGTGAAATTCATAAATTACGCGGGCGAAGCCGCGCGGAACAGCTATGTTTCATAAATCATTCATCCCGAATAACGAAAATAAATGAAAGATAATATCAAATCTATATATCAATTTAGGTCATGCTTAATGATTCCCAGGAGGTACAGTCGAAGACAAATCCTGAGTTATATGTATTTTTAGTCATTATATTTTATCTGCTAACTAATTGCTATCCCCCGCTACTTCGTACGTGCGAAATAAAAGAAACGCAATTTTTTCCGCGATAAAAGTTTATGATCATCTCAGCGCGGCAGCGGTCTGTTTTATATATACGTAAAGTTCATCAAAATCGGTCAAGGAGCCCGTCATACTCGTACGTTATGCCGAAGGACAATAAGTAATCAATAATATTTATCATAAAGACTATTAGTTATTCTAAGTACTATCAGAGAAGTTCATTCATGGGCAGAAGGGGGACCTACGTAGTTTGGTCGTGTTACGTCAAACCCAGCCCACAGATCACAATTATCATTGAATTGATAATATGATCCGAACAAATGACGTTGATCTGTCAATTGTCTAGGAATCAATTTCCTTACAAGATCTTTGAACGACAGCTACTTTATTTTCGTAAAATGTGCGGTTACCGCGTGCAATACAACCGCGGAGTCACGTCTCACTGTCATCTTATGCTGAATAAATAGGCTTTTGTTGACGGTGGCAATTGTCTTGGGGTTTATCACAGCCCGTGAGCTCGTGAAAGGATATTTTGTCACGAATATCATTTCGTTTATTATTTGTTCATATCAATAATATAATTCTGTTTACTCTGGTAATAGCTGCCGCAGTCTGGTAATAGCCTATCTCTATCTATGATAATGAAAAATTTGAGAGGTGTCAAGGAACACCCGAATGGAACAGAGTTATTTCTTATGTTCAAAAAATCTGTACATAATACATATTATACTAAAAAAATTATTTAAAAAAACGCCATCTATTGACGCCCAGGAATACTAACAACGCGTCGCTGTTTATTCTCAAAAAACGCCATCTAGTTGACGACTACTAGCAACGCGCAACGCCCTCTGCCCCTAACATGCAGGTACTAATAAAAAAGTGTCGTTACAATTTTTTCGGCCTAGCCCTAGGGATGGGTATTCTTGCCGAAAAAGATCGATTTTTGAATCGATTCGAATCGAGACCTAATGAAACGATCCACAAAAAAATCGAGGTCTAAAAGATCGATTTCCAAAAAATCGATCTTTTTTAAAAATAGTTTTTACAGTGTAAGTATAATATTATAATAAATCAAATTTATAAAAAACGAGACAAATGTTATACTTAATTAACGATCTTTGAATCAGTAAAATTATTTTATTTACCCAAAGTATTACCTAAGTGAAAACAAGACTTAATTTGGCATGTACGATTTGTGCGTCAGCCAAGCCAGTTAGAAGGTTAAAGGTCCCTTAAACTATGGAATTTAATACGAAATTTAAAATCAGATTTAAGACTCGAGGATTATTTATTTTCTTCAAAAAATTGCAAATTGCAATGTCAATCATGTTGCGGCCGCACATGCGTAGTGATTCGAGTTTGTGACGATAGCATTGGTCATTGGACGATCTGCAACATGCAGTACCGTATCGTCTCATAGCACGAAGCTTCGTGACGATAGACGAATCGCGGCCCGCGGCATCGCACTTCTTAGTTCTTAGCACAGATACAAAATACAGATACAAAAAAAAAGATATTATACAGACGAACATATTATAACCTCCTCCTTTTTGGAAGTCGGTTAAAAAGTCAAAAATTATAAACGTACAAGCTATTGCTTGCGTTCGCGTTAAGAAGTATTATTATATACAAACTTTCATCCCCTATTTTAACCCCTTGGTGGTGGAATTGATCAAAATCCTTTCTTAGCGGATGCCTGCGAATTTCAGCCCGATCCGTCCAGTGGTTTGGGCTGTGCGTTGATAGATCACCATGTCAGTCAGTCACCTTTGATTTTTTTATTGATGAAAAGTGAGGCGAAGGATACTAAAGTCTAAACATACCTACAGCTCACTCTTGTAATACGGGCTTTCAAACAGAAAAATCGTAACTCGATTTTAGGGTGTCTAAGATCGATTCAAAACGTTGGATCGATTAAAAAGATCCATTTTTTTGCTCCAGAAGATCGATTTGGCGATTAATCGATCTCTGCAGATCGCCAACCCTACCTAGCCCCCTCTCGCAACGCGCGAAAAGGAACTCCGTTCCAAAAGTCTCGTGTCTTGGGGTTTGTTACAAAACTTCGAAAAAGATTCGATTTTGTTAAAATTTTGTGTGCTTTACCTGTGTTCCGTGTTCCTTTACCTACACAGACAGAGTAGGCCGCAGGGAAAACCAACAGCTATTTTTATTGCGCAAAAAAGCATGCTTTCACAGGATTACATTTTATTTAAGACGCAGGCAAAAACGCTTCTACTACTGTAAGAAATTGTTCATAGGCGGACCTACATTATTTGGTAGAATTATGTGAAACTTAGCGGGCGGCGGCAAACAGACTTAATTATAACTCGACCGAATAGCTCAGTGCCGTAAATAGCCTTTTTTGCGCCCTGTGCGAGTGCGCCCTTGTTTTTTTTAGATATTACTCAGAGCAATGCTGTCTGCCTATTTCATTTCATTCAGGGTGATAAAATAAAACTTGGTGTTGGTCGACCAATTACAATAATTATAATATTATTATTTATTATACTTATATTTTGGAAAAAAAACTAATTTTTTTTTCCAAAATATATTTTTCCAAACAAGCAGGCGAGCCGTCTGATGTTAAGTAGGCCCTTCGCCTGTTACGAATATACCACCCACACTGTGCTCTTGTGCAGCACTGGGGGCGCAGCGGGAACTTATCGGGAGCAATTCCACTGTCTGACCATTCTTGCGCCCCCCAGAGGCACTGATAGGTGATATTAACTTGGCCTTTATTATCCCAAAATTAAAACCCGTACATTCAGACAAGGCCTCACGCAGTGACTGCCCGTCGTCTCTCGCATACATCGCCTCCCAGACACAAAACTGTTGACACTCACACATTCACACATACATGGTCCCTACACTACACCCCCCAAATTTTTACGCAACCTTCTGATCTGACTCCAGATCAGAAGGTTGCGTGTTCAGATCACGTCGGGATCACCAATGTAAGAGTCTCTTTTAGTCCCTCACTAATAAGTCCCCGGGTTGCACTAGTAAAACCAATAGGTGATATTATCTTGGCCTTTATTATCCCAAAACTAAAACCCGTACATTCAGACCAGGCCTCACGCAGTAACTGCCCGTCATCTCTCGCATACATCGCCTCCCAGACACAAAACTTCTGACACTCGCACATTCACACATACATGGTCCCTACAATTATAGCATAGGTCTTCCTATGAATCAATTTCACTGATGGTATATTATTGTATGTAAGCGGATAGGATTAGGAGTAAGTTGTATGAACTGTGAATGTTTGGTGTAGGCGCTTTCCAATTAATATCGACAGGACCAAACTAAACTAGATGCAACGCTCTGTAGTGTAGGCTTAGTGAGACCACTGCAAGTATGAACTTGCGACATTATTCCAAGTATCCCGTTGTTTTAATAATTGAGTTAATCTAATATATATATAAATCTCCTGTCACGATGTTTGTCCGCGATGGATTCCTAAACTACTTAACCGATTTTAATGTTTTTGTTTTTTAAATGTGTGCTTTTTTCCAACTTGAGAGATAGGATAGCTTAGATCTTTAATTATAGTCGCAATTTTATTTCATTGCAAATTATTTGTCTATAAAGAGCGACCATTGTTTATGCGACGCTGGTCACGGGATAGCGATGGTCGTTGCCATGGTGACATACTTATTTCTTCACTAATTCAATAATATAATACGGGCGACATACTTTACATAATATGGCAAAGAAACGTTTGCCGGGACAGCTAGTTATTATATATATTACTTATTACATTTTTCTGCTTTGATCAAGATATAATTTATTTGAATTCTTAAATTGATTAATGGAATTGAAAAGAAAAAAAATACTTATCTAAATACTTTAACCTATAATATCTGTAAACAGGAAGCAGTACCAAATTACTGTCTTAAAAAATGGTTAATTAATTCTTAATATACATGAAAATCTACGTGCCTTCTACTTATCGTAGGATAAAAGATTATAGTTCCGACAATCTACATGTAACTATTTACCTAACGCTTGAAAAATAATGACGATAAGTAGGTAATCGCAGCTTAATAGTGGTCTCAAATTTTATCATTATTTATTGATATTATCATTAATGTCGCTACATCCGTCGTAGTATCGTGATTCATTATTTACCTATATTATCGGTAACGTAGTGAACAGTGAACACACTTTTCGGTACTTGCTATGTTAGATGTACACGTTATTATTATCGGCACGTTATCCATTCGATAGGGAAATTAACCATTAATTAATTAATAATACCGCAAGTCCGTAATTTCCTACACAAAACTAACTCGCACACGTAAAGTAAATAGAGGTGCTCGAAGATGTTTGCCTCTCCCGCATTTAACAGGCAGAGTCTGACTGTATACAGCAATTGAACAAACAGACAAGTGTATTGTTATATCAATATCTGAAGTTGAATTTCGATATCGCTGTTAATTAAGACTGATTCACTTACAATTTTGGTTCGTTCGGTTCATTCCTCTGGACCAGGGATTTCCAAAGTGTGGTCTTCGGGGTTTTTCCCCACCATACTTCAGAGCTTAGGTATATTATGTAACTAACCAATTTTTGTGTTTTAAAACATACCGAGGTTTAATTGTTCCCTGCGTTGCTGTTCCATAAAAAAATATAGAGTTCCATTATCTTAAATCTTTGAAAACCCCTGCTTTAGACTTTTAACTCCGGTACTTCATTCCATTCCATTTTCTCTCGTAATTAATGACGAGAACTCATCTTATTACCGGCGTTTTTACGTTTCTTTAACGGTCATTTGACCCATAAAAGTAAATAGGATTTGAGGTTATGCCCCACATTAGGGGTGCACAATCGGGGACCAGGGGGTGCACAAAGGGGACCAAGATTGTTTTCTCACGGACCATTGTGCCGTCGATCCGCAGGATTGGATGGAAATGAGACCTCGGATGCCATCGATGTTATATAGCAGATGCTGAGAATTTACGTTCAAATGCGGCATGAATGGGCTTGTTCGTAGCTATAGCTTTACAATAAACTAGCGTAAAAAACTATGTCGGGTTTCACTTATTGAGCAAGTGGATCCTTGCGGCTGCATCATAGTAATGATGGTTACTTTAATTTAATAAAGATTTTGTCTTAACTTTCACATACATATATAACAAACTTTTTAATATAATATTATAATAATAATAATAATAATCTTTATTAACATCTAAAAAATTTTTTACAAGATCCTATGAAGACTCTGACTCCCAAACTAGGCAGTGCCTGTATCTTAGGAGTCAGTAGCTTCTCCCAATATTTGAGTTTAACAGACGAATATAAAAAATAGTTTTAATTTAAAATTTTAATTCTACAGTGCGCTAAAGTATTTCTAAATGTAAATAGGTGTATAAATATGTTTAAAATAGATAAATTATAAAGTTTTTAAATACGGTAAAACAAAGTTTCGTCGTTTTGATCTTTTTAAAAAATTACGACTAAAATAAAAATTTAAAACTGTACTAATACAATTACTAAAATCCTAAGAAAAAGTTTAAGGTAACATTTTTCATTGCAAACCATTACAAACTGTAGTACGGTACTTATTATAAACTTACTTGTATATAATATTATATATTTAATAGATATAATAAATAATATGTACTTACTTACAATAATTTAATAATATTAAGATGTTTTGTGATTTTGACAACCAGAGCAGGTATATAATTTCATTGATTCTAACGATTATCAACTATTGTTTCAATAGATCTTCTGTATTCTCATAGGTTAAAGACAAGAGCCAAGTTCTTAGAATTGATTTGCACTCATGGAGTGGAAGGGGGTAGAAATTTAACTTTTTATTTATTTTATTATAGAGATAGGCGGAGAGGTAAGCGCGTTGTCGTCTTGCTAATGTTGTACGGAAATCCACTACGGGAAGTACGTTAGGTATGCGACGTTTATTTCTGCATATTTCTGGGTTATAAGAGGTGTGGACGTGCTGTTGGACTATAATGCTGTAGACAAATAATTGTCTAATTGTGAGCAGTTGACATTGCTTGTATAAAAGTGCAGTCGAAAACCTATAGGGTTTAAAGGTCATAACTTTTAATAGGGACCTTTGAGCTCTTTCAAGTTGTATCAGATGTGTCTTACATGCTCCACCCCATACGCTCACACAGTATCCGATAACCGATTGACCTAGGGCGTAGTAAACAGTGCGGAGTAATTCGAACTCACCAACATAGCGCAATCTTTTAAAAGTCCAAATTAATTTTCGCGTGCGAGCTGTTAGGAGCTCAATGTGAGGAAGCCAACTCAGTCTACTATCCAACTCGACACCAAGGTACTTAATAGTCACGGATTTATTTATGCTACCACAACAGCAAGTAGGTTCCTGGCCACATGTGTGTATTTTTAGGTCAATGTCTAAATTTTGAATATTTTGAGTCTGAAACTGAATAAATGATGTTTTAGAAATATTCAAGGTAAGTAAGTTCAGTCTGAGCCAATTTGCTACTTTTCGCAGTCCACTTTCCGCAACATTTTTAGCTTCCGCCCAAGTATCGCCATAAAATATCAAGGCCGTATCATCGGCGTATGCAAACAACCTGCAATTTCTTAGTACCATATTACATAAGTCATTTACATATTATATAAGAAACATACTTGGGCCAAGAATACTGCCCTGTGGAACTCCGAAGGAAACATCTGCGTCGGAACTGATATAGTTATTTATCTTGACCCTCTGTACACGTCCACTAAGAAAGTCTTTGAAAATCTGCAGGGCTGAACCTCTTACACCGATACGCTCCAGTTTGTTCACAAGGACAGGCATCGAGACGGTATCGAATGCCTTGGCTAGATCAAGAAAAACGCCAAGGCATTTTTTTTTACTTTCCAGTTTCTCGGTTACGAACTCTGTCAATCTACCCACGGCATCCTCGGTCGACATTCCCGTTCTAAATCCAAATTGAGAACTGGATAGAATATTATACTGGTTTAAGAACTTTATCAGTCTCTCATTTAGCATCTTTTCCAGGATATTATAATGTAAAGTAGTCATTAAAATATGTAGAGCTATTATTAGTCAAAAGTCGATGCGGCTATTAATCAAATTGCATCTACCTCTAATATATTTTAGTCAGCAAAGTTACACCGTACACGGCGCAACGACGCATACTAAAACGCGTATACTGTATTCGGCGAAACATGGCAGTAGCGGTCATTGACTCCCTGACCCCTGTCAAAAACTTGTTTTCTATACAAAGCCGCGATTGACAACATCTGACACTTCATTGTCAATCGCGGTTTATATAGAAAATGTCAAGTTTTTGACAGGGAGTCAATGACCGCTATCGCCATATTTCGCCGAGTACAGTATAGCTTTCCTATATTGTTGTATTGTTGAAATATATCTATGTTAATACATCGCTGCCGCACTTTTGAATGGCGTATCAGCAATCAGAGTTTCAGGGAAGCGAATTAGGGAGGGTGCATAACTAATGATTGTGTATTGTCATTATTCTTACGTCATAATATTTCGAGATACATTTGTTTTAACGCTTGGAAGGGGGGATTTTTACCACATTGTAAAGGAGGAGGTCACAAGATAGGAGCTGAGTTTCGAAGAAGTTTAAGGCCCCATGTACGGAGAGGCCGATCGTTCCAGTTGGACTGATCGCAGGCCAACCTACCAAGATTAGCACACAAGAAAGCACTTTATACTCGTTTTGCTGATATGCCTATGCAGGAGTAATTCATAAAGCCCAAATGTTTGCGCAGCTTACAAGAACAATCTTGTCTTATATATTTGCTCTACTAACCCAGCCAAACGGATAAATCCGACTTGGTGAAAGATCTACGAAGAGCCTACTTTTTATATGCCCATCCGACGTATTTGTTGTCAAGCAATCTTAGCGTTAACTTAGGAATTGAACCCACGACCCCCGAGTTCGGAGCTATGCTCTTAAAATTACCTACTGACCATGGAGGCGTTAAAATAACGAAGTATTAGAGCAAAGTTATACTAAGCTACACGAGTTATACTAAGAGTGATCGACTTAGCGCAAACCGAAACTCCCAACAAAGGTTAATTTTACCCCGTGAATGTTTTCCTTTGGAAATTGAAGTTAAATATTTATTTTCCTCCGTGAAATCTCTCTCTCTCTCGACTCTTTTCATATTTTTTAATTTTTACGTTATTATATTTTTAGACTAGTTACGCCCGCAACTTTGTTGCGCTAAAAGTCGTATCTCACGGGAATCATACATTTTTCCAGGAAAAAAGTGTCCTATGTCCTTTCCCGGGACTCAAAGTACCTCCATAATAAATTTCAGAAAAATATGTTCAGCGGTTTGGGCATGAAGACGACAGACAGACAGACAGACACATTCGCATTTATAATATAGAGCATGGATTACCAAAATTATGAACATGCCTTCTTCGTAGTCGATACTAAAATTTTAAACATAAGTACCGTATTTCGTGTCTAAAAGGTACAAAATTAACAAGGACTATTGTAATAACTAATAAGTGACTAATGTTGTTGGCTATACAAATTATATTTTTGCTAAGTATGTAAAGTTTTTGACAGGGTGTCAATGACCGCTACCGCCATGTTTCGCTGAGTACAACATAGTTTAAGAAATATTCTGTATAAGCTGTTAATTAGTCCCTCAATAAATAAATAAATAAAGGACATTGACGTGCTAGCTAGGACTTATTCACACCTTATCATTTATAAATGGTTGCCGCAGAATTTTTGCTCGGAATTAACACTTCAAAGTGAATCGGAAGCTTTCGGGTTTTGATTTGCATTTCAAAAACTTTCAAAGCTTTAGCCGGCCTGCAAAAATTTAAAGTTTCAGAGATTGTTAAATTGTTCACGGGTTTGAGTAAGAAAGTAGTCGGAAGTTTTGTCGTTTTATGTAGTATTTAGTTTGGATGCTTTTTGAGGTCCTACGGTACATTTTAGTCTCAATAAACCCAAACTGACTAAAGTGCTTACGAATTAAAAGTTTGTAGTTTAATGTAGTAATAGTAAGTATTTATTTTTTTGAGAAAACGAAAATAATATTCACAACATTGGCAACTTCAACATATGAAACTCAAATGCTTGTAGTAAACCTACATTATATAACTTAGACTTCAGAGTTCAGAGGTTATTCGTAATATAATAGGACTTTGAATAGAATAGAATAGAATGCCACTAGAAATGTCATAGTTTAATTAACGAGTGCTCACCAGTTCAGTAGTTCAGTCTTATTTCATTCGATAATTTCGACATTGAAGTTCACTTGAGGCGTAATATTATTATCACTTTCGTCAAGTCAGCCATCACAAACATATCACTCAAAATTCTTATTCTAACTTCGCATATCTCGATCCAAAGCGCATTACTAGTTATATGCTCCATCGAATTATTTCTAGTAGAAGAGTCGTTGGATTCAATAACTGACAGCGAAATTAAAAATTAAAAACATGTTTGGGATGTGACATGAGGCATCGTAAAGTCAGAAGACGCCTCTAATGCCTTTTATGTTATTTGATTTTTGAACGGCCGTACTCAGAGATATTTAATGATGATTAAACTTTAATTTAATGAAGAGTTTGATAAATAATGTATAACTAAAGTTAAGTACGACAAACGCACTCAGAGATGAATATTAATCATCTCTGAGTGCGGCAGAAAGTCGTCAAAATTATCGAAAACAACTTGTCTAAATCCCCAGCTCAGTTCTAGGTCAGGCAACTGGCAGGCTCGCATTATTGCCTGCAGGATATTTAACTTCACTCCCGCTACGTCCGTTGTTTTACGGTACTTTTACGTCTTTTTTGCGGTTTTTATTGTTGTTCGGATGTCTTCCGATGTTTAATCTTGAACGGTATTAATTAAATGGTTTAGGTTTAAATTATTATTGTTAATTGTATAAGAGGATAATGCTATTTTTGAGTGGGAGCCACAAAAGATCTACCTACCGAACAATTTTTGTGCTTGGTTATGCCGAAGCCCCACTGTCGCCATTTCAGGCGTCGTATATAAATATAATATATACGCAACACCGATTTTGGTTTGCTGAAATAAAACTAAACAAACTAACGTCCTCACTTCACGTCGTCGCTTCGTCGTCGTCCTAGCTTTTAAGTCCTAAATAAAGAAAATAAGGCTGTACTCTATACGAGTCTTCTTCTTAAAAAAATGAAGATGCCCAACAGATAATATCCACAGACTTAATTGTCAGGCGGAATCGTAGTTATAATATCAACGCGATAAAATCTCGATTACGTCTTATCTTCTTACTAAATTTCACTCAAATAAGATTACCATTTTAAACATAGAACAGAAAATAACAAGTAAAAGCTTTGAGATTTGGAAGCAAGAAAACGCTTTTATTAAAACGCAATAAAACTTGGTACGTAGACGGAAGATGCTTCATCAATTGATCGGTACGTGAGTTCCAACTCTTAACTTCCATAAAACTTGGTGGGAATGGGATCCACATAGTTCATTCCGCCTTTCGTCGGTTCCAGAATAATTTATTGATTCCTTTTATTTTGTATTCACAATGTTTTGAAACTTATCTATCTAGATGATGCGCGCAACTCCGTTGCACCAAAATTCGTTAATCGCGCGGGAATCCGCGTATATTTTTCCGGGGTAAAAAGTATCCTTTATCCTTTTCCGGGGTCAATAAGTATCTTCATACCCAGCAAAATCGGTTCAGCGGTTTGGGCGTGAAGAGGTAACAGACAGATAGCTTCCGCATCCATACTAATATTATAAATGCGAAAGTGTGTCTGTCTGTCTGTCTGTTACCTCTTCACGCCCAAACCGTTGAACCGATTTTGCTAAAATTTGGTATGGAGATACTTTGAGTCCCGGGAAAGGACATAGGATACTTTTTATCTCGGAAAAATGTACGATTCCCGCGCGAAAAACGAATTTTGGCGCAACGAAGTTGCGGGCGTCATCTAGTTTATTATATTAGTATGGATGAGCTGAAAGGCTCAAAATGAGGACACAACGAGAAATGAACCATTAAAGAATGGCATACGGGAAGCTAGGTCAGAGTACAGAAATGTTGTCAATTGTCTTCTGGCGTATTGTACCTACGACCCTTTATCAGATGATATGCTACAAAAGGAGGAAAAGCAAATAAAATTATTATGGTTGTTACGTTAGGTTGCAACGTTGCAAACCTACGGTCTGCCTACGGCTAGACTTTCATTTAACTGTAGGTGTTATATTCAGACAGCATCAATTGTTTATGCTTATTCAACTATGTCCTAACTGACTAGACTAGTCTATTCTCATTTTGACTATTATTCTTTCTATAAATTTTAGTTTTGAAGTAAGTTTAATCCAACCAATTTAAATATTATGACGTACAGACGAATCAATAAAATACATAACCCATTAATTTGGTCTAGATTGAATCTTATTTATGTACGTATAGCTCAAAATAAATTGAAGCTACATAATATCGTGATATTGTAATAAAGCCGGCGATATTGTTATGAAGCCGGCTACGGAACCCGTCGTAATTATCAAGCCGGCATTAATATGGAGCGCGTGTAATTGTTTGTTACAATTCGGCTTAGCTGCGTGTGATTACATCGCAATCTGATTACTTGAGTTGATTGTTTTATCGTCTGCCTCCAGCATTATTATCAGTCATAAGGGACTGATATGACGATTGTAATGGAAATAATACGTCATCGCTGGTTTTAAAGCTCGGTTTATATGCGTCTGCCCGAATGCGCTATACCTAACGAGACCATTTTTTTTTGTCAGAGCGGGACAAATACAGAATCCCCCCAATGGGTGCTAATCTCTGGAACTACTATAGGCTTTATTTTATCATGCCAATACAAATAGGAGCGAAGAAACAGTGGGCAATGTGGATAAAACCGGAAAATCATTTGAAAAAAAAATGTCTCACGAACTACTGCAGCATTTTCTGTATTGTTTGGCACAGATAAAAAGAACCACAGACCACGTGAAGGATTATAGGCTATTTTTTGGGCTAATTTGTCGGTGGAGCGGGCGAAGCTGAGCGGAACGTCTATAGATTTGATATCGAACAAAATATGGCAAAGGATGTTTGTTGTCTGTATTCGTTACTTCCAGGCTGCACCACGGAGCTCTTATTAGTAGCTCCGTGCATTGCACAGGCATTTCAAACATAAAAATAATTTTAAATTATTGTAGTTTGGTTTGTTTGCAAAAGCGGGACAATTTCGGCCTCGCGGGACAGACTGCCTCAAAGCGGGACTGTTCCGCCCAAAGCGGGACGTATGGTCACCTTAGCTATACGCGAGATCGCAAGCACGATTTATTTAAATGGCGGCACAGTCGCGCTGTAATTTACAAACAATATCTGTGTAGCCGCCAAACCGCGCGTTCGAGCGAACCCATATAAATCGATACTTAGGCCCTGTTTCACCACTTCCTGATAAGTGGCAAATAGGCTATCCACCAATTAACTTGACAGATCAAGTATGGACGAATCTGTCAAAAAAGTTGTGAATAGGCACTTTATCTGAAAGTGGTGAAACAGGCCCTAAAACTGATTGATTAATGTTCTGTCATTGTCTCTGTTCTGTCATTTTTTATCTCCTGCAGAGACGCTACGACGCTACGCATGACTGCTATAGAAAAGGTTATCTTTTTACGGAATAATAGACATAGTGACAGATTGATAAAGGAAATCTCTTAATTGGTTTCTAAAACCAATAAGTCTTTCTATTTTTTTCGTATTTCTACTGTCCCCTGCTGGCATATTTTAGTTTTGGGAAAAGAATGATAAAAGACTAACCTATCCTTTTCTCATAATCAAAAGTTTTTACTAAATCTAAACACTAAATAACATTAACGACCCCTAAACACGTAGCCCCTAAAACGCACACAAATCCCGTGATTGAGTACGCACGCACTAAATTACCGGAGGATTTTAAATGAAAACGTAGTGGAAAATATGTCGGGCATTTGTCGCCATTTTGGCGTTTCCCGCGTTATTTGGGCGCCATTGCGTCCAACTGACGGATGCGACAGACGTGTTACCTGACGGTAATTCCACCTTTAATTTATAACACATTTTATTAAAAGGTCTAAAGAGGACGTTTGTTACGCTCAGTAGATTCGTTTTATCTTATTAGCTTTTTACCCTGGTGGTGCAGAGATTTATTCTTAGATGTGGTTGGTTTGATTCCAGCTTAGAAAAATATTGTTTCAAAGTTGAGTAAGAACTATGTAGAGTGGCCTAATTGTCCGATAAGACGATCCATGCATCGAATGTGCATGTAAATTCGGTCCTGCGCCTAATCTCTCCCTGGTCATTTACCGACATGGTACAACCAGCATCCCCCAGAAAGATAGATTGTTCCTGTGTACTGCGCATACGTATTGTGTGCTTGCTTGTTTATAGCACCTGTCTTCAAACTGAATGAACTGATTTACAAGTTTTTTGTTTGAAAGCAGACTAGACCTAAGGCTTTAACTGAAACTATCATCATCAGCTCACACATCGACAAGTCTCGACTTTTTTTAAGAGTATGCTGTCCTACTGCTAGGACACCCCCAAAGTCTTCCAACCCTCTCGATCCAACGCAGCCGCAGTCTAGACTTTAGGATATCTTAATTGAATCCGCGAATAGCACGTTATTCACACACCTGGCGCATGACAAACGACGCGTCGCCATCATTAATTACAGCGGCTTCGGCAAGTGCTGCTGATGGCCGCTAATGGCCAGGCCAGATTGACGATTCATATTCCGACAATTGTTTGACAAAATATATTACTGCCAACTCTATCTGTACAAATATTCTCAATGACGTCCGCAACTGCATCCCATTCCCGTATATTAAATTATTCCCCAATGCTGCTGTCTTAACGCAAAGAGAGAAAGCTCCAAACTATATCTAGTACGTACTTCTTATAAGAGCATAATACTTGCCTATATACATTGGACGCCTAACACCACAGATGTTACAAACGCTGGGCGTGAAAAACTTAGACAAACTTTGTTAATTTTCTACTACGGTCCAATCTACTCTTTCATGAGTCCCCATTGTATTCTTCAGCAGTTCCACCAGATAAACTTTTTAAAAGGAATGGTAATTTCCTTATCCGAGTTTTTCTCGAGTAAACTATTGAGACAGCAATCTCGGTTCTCATTTTTGGAAAACTTAAAAAAGTGCCTTCGATCCTCTCATTATTATGGAGAACATATTTTCCCGATACATAAAATACAAATAAAAGTCGTAAAATGACCCAAATACTTGAAATTCTGGTCCTTCCATATGGCGCCCAATTTCCCAACTGTTATTTTATTCAAATTCCACCATTGTCGCCGGAGCTTAGTCGAGCTATCTGTCTCGCTCAGATGTTTTCATTTCGTCCTGTTATCCTGCACGAGAGAGATAGATATACTTGATACTTCATCAAGCTAGTGAAGTGCCGACTCGACTCTCGAGACTCGATAATTCAGATGAAATTAAAAGTAAATTGAATTCTAGTGATATCCACTCGAATACTCGAGTTGACGAGTCTTGAAAATAGATCCTTAAAATAGCACTCAGACGTGATTATTTTTCCAATAAATATTTATTAAGGTTAGATTAATATTACATATTATTGAGTTTGCTGGACGTGCTTAATCAGAGCCCCAATTCTCGTAATTCACTTAAATTTTCATATTACAATCAAACCCTCTATTATAAACGGTTCATAGAAGCAAGGCATCCTACGCTACGCATTGTGGTCTCTACATCAACGCGCACTGTAAATCTCTGGAACGAACTGTCACCAGCAGTATTTCCGGACCTATACGACCTGCAAACCTTCAAGAAAAGAGCGTATTCCCTCTTAAAAGGCCGGCAACACACCTGCAGCTCCTCTGATGTTGCGAGTGTCCATGGGCGACGGTAGTTGCTTACCATCAGGTGACCCGTTTGCTCGTTTGCCCCCTTATTTAATATAAAAAACCATTAGTGGTTGAATATACTATAACTTGCTACATTTATACTACGAGTAAAAATTCGAGTGATATCCCATTACATGTTTTTCTGTTATTCTACCACCCGAGTCTAGTCGGTGCTGTCCCATCACTATTCGGTACTGTCCCAACTCACATCACTATAATCAGTGTTGTCTCATCACTAGAGTGTTTTGCATGAGAATATCAGAGATTAGGGCCTATCTCCGTTGTAAGTAAAGTAGCTGTTTAATAAGAAAAATGGCTTAGCGCGGATTTTTCTTATCGGTAAACAAGATTTATGAGTTTTTTATTTTCTTATTACTGTTATTTTTTCGCTGAGAATATTTTATGACGGGGGAGTAATAAAACATCGTAGGGGCGTCGCATTCGCGTTAGTACAGTTAACGTTATTTGCTTGTTATTTATTATACAGAGCACTTAATAAAACGTGAATAGAAATTAAAACTGTGTGTAATCAGGTTGTGTTTTAAGACTGGGCATTATCATTATTTTTTGCTAATAAAATAATCGAGCTTTTAAGAGCCTACTGTCTTCGATCGAGTACAAAACGCTAGCCCCGCCTACATACACCGCTATCCTCCAATCGTGATACAATGATTCCATGAATCGTGCTCCCGGGCAATGTGTTTTAAAGGCTGCAGCTAATAGTGGACAATATCGCGTAACAACGGTTCCCGCATTATAGCACGAAATAAAGGTCGTAAGTCCTAAAAATGTTTTTGATGATTACTTAATAACTAAATACAATACTATTATTTCCTTTAGCTATTATTTTATAAAGTGTGTGATTGTAGTAGTGTAAGTTATTTCATGATAGTAAATCAATAAGTGTAAGTAATATATATTTGTTGAAAAGTCTAGAAAGATTCATAATTTCGAAAAATATAACTATCTAGTAAGTAATGATAATAAGTGAATCATGTTCGTCAATCATCATTTCGTCAAACATAAATATCAGATAAATATACGATATTAGAATATACACAATAAAATTTGACAGCCCACTTTTAAGGCAATGTGTCTTAAAATCTTCCTCAATCTATATTTGTACAACATTTACATAGTTACCAATAAAAAAAAACGTTAGTACGACCTTATATTTCACTCTATTCAATGTCACCAAACAAATCTATTCTCTAGGTATATTTGAGTCATCATTATATTTTACCCCAGTGGGTAAAATTCGCCATCTTGCCCATTTAGTAAACAAAACATTAGCTATTACTTACGGCAAATTAAAAAGACCTCGATGGTATTTAAGCCAAATATTTTGACGAGAATTTGTCATTACAAGGCGTGGAAAGCTTAAGCGGGCCATTAGGGGAAAACATTGTCATTTATCAACACAGACACTAGACAGTCAACGATAAATCCTTATTATACAGCCTTTTAGCCACCACCAGGGAAATCTTAATCCAGATTCCTTTGTAGCGTGTCCTGACTTTTTTCCTTCCCACGATTCTTAAAAGAATACTTGCCACAATTCCTAAAGTATTTTTCCTCGCCGCTCCGTCTTTTGTTTTATCGGATTTTAATACAGTGACTCAGTAGGAATAATGTTGTAACTATTTCTTTCTTTCATGTAATGGTAGTAATCTTATAGCATAGAGTATAGACTAAGGAAAAGTCTAGTCTATGCTTATAGTTAATAATTTTTATGTTTATATGCACTTCTCATGATACATTTTACGAATTCACTTTGCATCAGCTATATGCTTAAAAGTATAGTAACATATCGAAAAATTCATTCTAACGAAATAGAGTCAAACAAAAGGAAAATATATGTAAAGATTGGTTTTCTTTTTCCAACATTTGGTTCACGATTTTCTTTTTTCTGTAAAATATTCGCGAACTTTTATCTGCGGCCTATTATGCGAAAGCCTACATGGTAATCACATTCCAATTTACAGCCGAAAATCCGATACACTTGAAACGCACGAAACGAAAAAAAATCTAAATTTTTTCACGTAACGACGGCGCCAGTAATAGAAACAACGCAATTTTCCGCATCACTGATTTTCTTAGTCAGATATAATCTGTTAGGCCGTGGGGCCCCGCGTAAATTGGTCCTTTTGGGGCCCCGGGGCCCCGGCGGGGGCCCTGAGGGACACGATAAGGCCACAAATGACCGTATTAATGGAATAAACTGTCATTACGGCAAAGTCCGTATGATTTATGTTGGCGGTAAATTCGTGTTTAACGCGACTATAAATTGTGTACAACCGCTGTATTCGAGTTTCATAATTACCTATCTTTTCTTTTATATATTCTTTATCCTAGCCAAAAGTAAGGGTTTTTTTCATCTTTTATACTTACTACATGCTTATTTACGTACCACCATTATCTTTTCTACTGGACCAAAAAAAGCATTTATGTAAAAATACATGATTCCGCAAATCCGTAGCGCCTTAATTCGTTCATCGTGCAGGAATCGTACTTAGTTTGGGAAAAAGTATTCTACATTTTTTCTCCGGGAACTCAAAGTATCTCCAATCTCCACACCAAATTTCAGCAGAATCGGTTAAATGGTTTGGGCATGAAGAGGTAACAGTCAAAAACACTGTTACTACACCTCAATCAGATTTCGGTGAGTGGAAAACCTGCAAAATATTGATCGATATTTGTAAAGCGCTGAAATTGGACGCTGTAATGTGTGCCCAATAATGTGATACGTGAGTTCGGAGCGTCAACGAGCTTGCCAGGAAACTTCCTCTCGTAAAATTTTACGGGTTTTCAATTATAATTGTGCTCCTTTTTTAATTAAATTGCTTAAATCCAATATTTTAATACACTATCTTTGTTGCTACTTAATTTTATACTTACGTGAAACTTGTTGTCTTTCTAATATTTACCTTACTCTATAGTCTGTAACAATTGATGTTATTCAAAGATAAATATGATTCTTTAAATCCTCAGTCTCAAAAAATTAATTGAAAATATGTTCTTTTGTTACAGGTATGTTTCGTGACGAGGACAAAATGATTCAAATGGCACAAATTGGTTTGTATGAGTAAAGTACCCTGTTAACGATCAAATTTGTTTGACAAACATGTTTGATGTAATTTACGTTTTCATCAAACAGCAGCGCAGACGAACAAATGTGCATCAAAAACAGGTCAAACACGTAGTTTGTTTAACAAACGCTTCAAACAAAGCTGTACACTATCAAACTGTTTGACAAACACGTAAAATTTGACAAACAATTTGATCGTTTGCGGGGTACGATCACGCTCTATAAAACTTCAAAGAATACCTATCTACCAATAGTATGTCACCGTCTGATCGCAATCCACCAATTACGAACAGTCTGATCACTGATCTATCATCTACAGTCTACACCTCAGAACAGGAAAATAGGCTGTGGTCTACACTCTACACCAATAGCGTGTCCCTTTGCGCGCGCTCGCCCCGCTCACTCCTCTTTCCGCTAAAGAGACCTAAAAAATCAAGTACTCGTACCTACTCTACTTTCTTTTTCTATTTTTGCCATGCATCTTAACGTTTTGCTTGGCCTTATTTGTCAATATGACCATCCTTTCGTTTAGCGGTCCGAATCACAATTTAAAGCAAATGAGACATACCAGGTAGCTCAATAGACAAATTCCTACCTTTTCGGTGACCTTCCTATACAGGTTTTCAACTATCAGATCTATTTCGCACACGGTGACCCACATAACAAATTGAGATCCCGCCACTTTGGAAAAGGTCGGATAAATCTCGCACAGAATCAAAACGGACGGACGGTAATTTATTACTGTTATTAATTGCTCGCTGTAATTAAATACGCCATCTTGTTTTTAGGGCTTTGTTTTTTTTTTTTTTGGCTTGTATCATGTTTCGGTGTAAGTCTTATTTTGTGCGTGAAAAAGTAGTATACCTATAATCATACCACCTGCAACTTTTCGCCATCGTCCTACGCGAAAAACATACCATCCTCATCACCTTGACGAGTGGCAGTCTTCCACAGTGCGTTTTTCGCGTAACTTTCTGCCGCGCACTGTAAAACTCTGGAACGAACTGTCACCAGCAGTATTTCCGGACCTATACGACCTGCAAACCTTCAAGAAAAGAGCGTATTCCCTCTTAAAAGGCCGGCAACGCACCTGCAGCTCTTCTGACGTTGTGAGTGTCCATGGGCGACAGTAGTTGCTTACCATCAGGTGACCCGTTTGCTCGTTTGCCCCCTTATTTCATTAAAAAAAAAACCTACTTTGTCGTAGTGGGGCACGTAAAGATACATTAAAATAACTACAGTATGGCAAATTCATGACGTTGGATCTTTCTCATAGAAACATAGAAGTTTATATATTCAGCCCTTTTTTTTACAACATTCACAGTATACTTTATATAAGGGACACATACACACCCTTTATTATCTACTCTTCTTTATTTTTAGTCTATAGATTGCAGGCTACTTAGGTACTTACCAACAGTATTTTATACAATACAAATACTATAAATGCACGTCTATCTTAGACCATTATATTATTATAATTTAATATAGTTTAAAGTAAAATTAATATAGAACACTGTAAATCGACATTAATGAAACGAATAGTAAGGAAAGCGGAAAGAAAATACAAAATAGCACTTTATTAATTTTCTCCAAGCTCGAGATATTCTTCCGGCTAGAGCCTAGGGCTGGCACATACCAGTTAGCAATTGAAAAATATGTTTTTGTAATAAATTTAATCTTCTCGTATTTTTAGTACAATCACAATCTGCTTGAGTGGCACTCTGTGTGGTTACCTAGATTATTTATATCTCCATACAGCTGTAATTAAACTAAGAAACTTGCTCTTCATGACGTCAAATTATTTGACTCAATAAACCCAAGCCAACCCAACAAAAAGAATTAAAGCTCTGAAGAAACAAAATTACTGTAGAAGTTAAAAAAAAACAGTTGTGTAATAATGGTTATCGAGTGTTTTTTTTTTATAAAATCTTGATAAAATCACTATCATTAATTACTTTCTCAAAATCACTAACAAGCTCTAATCATCTAGACTCTAGAGTTACGTTGTATCCATTAAATATTTTCTGACAAAGTCTAGACAGATTTGCGCAAAGTTATGGCGTCGCTCGAACGGAGATAAAATTTGATATTTCAGGAGCGGAAAACGGCTTGTGACAACCCTAATGGAGGATAGAACATTGCTTTCCCGTTAGTAAAAAATCTCACGAAATATAATAAAGGCTGCTTCTTCACTATGTAAAAAGTTATGGGAGAGATTTTACGGCCTGAGTTATTACATTTATTAGCTTTTATTAATATTGCTACTATTTTCGGAATGAGTAACGCCCGGTACGGGTAGTATTAAATTTTCCTTGAAACTAATTTGATATCGCTTAGCGAAAAATATTACACTGCGTAATATCTTTTATGGTGGTAAAAAGTCCGGGAAATGTAATTTAAGACAATGACCCACATGAGGTTAGGTTGTCTGGAATATAATACTGTAAGAACTAAACAGTAAAGGTGCCGGTTCGCAGCGGGCGACATATTGAAGCGACCGCAGAGGACGTGTCGTCGCGACACTACTAGTTTCTATGGCTAGTGGTAGTAGTTACTAGTGGTGTTCCTAACGGCTATATTTTCCTAGCACGCTACATCGAATATGCTACATTTTTCAAGCGCGCTATTTTTGACGCTACGTTATAACGAATGAAATTAACGATTCTTGACTCGTTGTTTTTCAAGCGCGCTATTTTTGACGCTACGTTACAACGAATAACGATTCTTGACTCGTTGCTTTTCAAGCGCGATATTTTTGACGCTACGTTACAACGAATAACGATTCTTAACTCGTTGTTTTTCAAGCGCGATAGTTTTGACGCTACGTTACAACGAATGATCAATGAAATTAACGATGCTTGACGCGTTGTAAATTGTAATGTTACCAACGTTATTGAAATTCTTTCGTTATGTTACAACATGATGATTAGTAACGTCTACAATAATTATAACGCGGTGGGTGAGTTAATATAATTACATATTTTTACATCTTCTCTTTTACAACAGTTTTTTTTTTACATTTTATTTAAGTACTTTTAAAAATATTATTTGCACCACTTTTGTCTATGGCGTAAAGTCAACATTAGCTTCCAAATCAAATAATAGTAATTATAATTTACGTATGCACGCAAAGCAACACTGCAAAAATTATGACAGCCGAATTCACCCGATTTGACAACGAAACGACCCGACAACGATCGAACGAAAATCGCGCGCGATCGGCCGGCGCGAGCGGCGCCGTGCTAGCCGCTAGGTCAGTGACTGCGCGATACGTTATAACGTAGCGTCTTGTGCATAGATTTATAGCGCGCGCTATTCGTTGCGAAGAAATAGCGCGCTACTTTTTTCAGCTATACGTTATATTAACCACCACTAGTAGTTACTAGTTAGTTGCGTTTTAAAGTCGCGCGCGCTGCTCAGCGCTTGCGCACTTATGGCGGGCATAAACCCCAATTTGTTATTCCGTGACCCGGTTTACCTAATTCCAATATAATAACAAAATGTAAAAAAATATGAAATATAAAGCACAATAATATTGAAAAGACTTTAAACCATAAACATTTTTATAAAACGTAATACTTTGGCTGTAATTAATTTACAAATTCCCCTCCGAAAAAAAACCTAATTCATCGAAATATAAGTATTAACATTATTAGCATACCTAATTATATTATTAAATATAAGTAGGTATGCTACGAGAGTCACGAAGTGGTCAGAGTATAGTTACATTTCTACGATTGTGGTGCAATAATTACTTTCTTACTAATTAAAGATTAGTATTAACTAGGATAATTATACATTTTATTTGAATAAATTGTTAGTAAATCTGTATTAAAATATCCTTAACCGAACAATTTTGTTTTTTAATATTTATTTCCAAAGATATTTAAAAAAAACATAAAAAATAGAAAAGATCCGCCGCTAAGCTAAAATGAATCTTATTACGATGCGTATACGCTTGGTCTTTGGTTGTGTGCAAGGTTATCGTTTTGGATTGAGATTGATCCCTGCCTTAACGATAAAACCAGCCTATATATTTCTATGAAATACCCTCCGCAGCTAGCGCCACGAAGCTAGCGACATTTTTCATAGAAATACATAGAAACTAGTAGTGTTGCGACGACACGTCGTCTACTGCCGCTTCATGTAGGCGGCCCTTCCAACTTGTACCTTTATGCAGCCATTTTGTACAGTTCCTCTAGACAAAATTGTGTGTAATTTTTGGATGAACAAAAGAACTTTGACAGTCTATAATATAAAAATATGCATGTTTACTTTCTATCTTTCTATATACATAATATTATTTTACTTAAAAAATATATCCACTGCCGAACATATAACCTCTTCCTTTTTGGAAGTCAGTTAAAAAGCATCTATGGCAGTGGGAAATACAAGGGTATTCCCAAACCTCCGTAGTGGAAACTTCGCACAAAGTTTTCATTTCCGTCGAGAATACCTGAATACCAAAACGGTATCGGTTTCAATAACAAATTCTCTTTTACCCCTAATAAATATGTAAATTACAATATTAACAATCGTTCGGTCGAACAATTTGAAAGTAATTAAATACCCCCGGGGCGACGTTTGGTTCCAATTGTCGGGGATAGGATCAGAACACACTCGTAGCGAAATGGGTCAAAATCCATACTAATATTATAAATACGAAATCGTCTGTCTGTCTGTTACCTCTTTAGGCACAAACCATTGCTGAAAGGTATTGAGTTAATTTGAGTCCCGGGAAAGGACATAGGATACTTTTTATTCGGGAAAAAATTACATCTGTCACACTATAAACGAATATTGGTGCAACGGAGTTGCGGGCGCCAACTAGTAATATACTAATTTCCCTTACGATAAAATGAGACAAAAAAGGAGCATGAGGAGAATTTAGCTAGACTCTTTTAGAAAAGGGTAAAACAAAAAATTAACCTTTGCAAAGGCCTACTTTATTGGAACGAAGTTTTGGAATAATCGCGCGTGGCGAAATGGGGCTAGACTGAAAAAATTAAGACCGATAGTTGTAACGACACTTTTTGCTATAGTTGTAACGCGTGCGGCGTGCGCGTGATTCCCTGTCTGTCTCTCTCTCTCATACAAAGCAACTTCGTTCCATCCGGGTGTCCCTTGACACCTCTCAATTTTTTTTTACAGGAATACTTTTTGTACATCAGAAGGAATATTGGATATCATTACGTGTAGAATGAATTTCCAATATTTACAACCTAGCTTTAATATCGGTAGAGTGTACAGCCTGCATAAAATATATTTAAAAACATGACCAACGCCACACGATGCATATTTTTTGACAGGAACAATTTCAGAATTGTGCTTTGCGTCTCAACTTTCCGCAAGTATGAGCTGACCCTAACTTGTCCCCGGCAAGACGAAGTGGGTCAAGGCGTGGACGTGTCCCCAGATGTCCCCCGATGTCCCCGCTATGTCTCCCGTCCTCCCTTCGAGATGTCTAAGCTCTAAATCTTATGTAAAACTATTTTACTATCCATTAAGTTTAAAAGCTAGGGCGTAATGTTTTTCTGTTCGCTATAATATAAATGAATGCAATGTAATAAAAAAAAAAAGAAAAATTGTTAGTGCTATTTTTTCGTTTAAAGTGTTTCACTAGTGTTTGTAGAATAGTAATATAGCTGTAGAGGTAGAAATTGGTTTTGTCACTGAAGAAATAACAATCTATGATTTTGTCTCATCCTTTGTCGTTCTATACTTCTCTAATGAAAAATTACAGCATATATAAAACAATGTTTTTTTTATTTCCCTATAAATTATAATATTATGTTTATTTGTGACTGTATGAGTACAGACACAAGACTGTCCTCATAAAGGTACAGTCACACTTAGCGTCTTGGCCCCACGTTGGGCGCCAACGCGACAAAAGCACTCGAGTTCTTTTGTTTGTTCCCCTGATTTACTTTATCTTTGAAGTCTTAAGTTGTCTGTTGCCCTCACAATATAAATATTTGCGTGGTGCCCTTTGTGCTCCTTATCTAATTGAGCGTAGTTAAGGACTTCGTCACAAATGAAAATTATGGCCGCAAAAACCTTACCATGTGTACTTTTTCACAGTATCTTTAGGTAAATACAATAGTGCTTACTTTTATAATATAAACTAGGTGTCATAATATTTTATGTCACCGACATGAAATATGCTGCCTTTTATTCGGGCAAAAATTCTAAACAGCTCTTTGTGCCAAATATTCAAATCAGTTTTAGGCGTAAAATAGTAGCAAATACCAGTTTCATATGTTTTGTATTTTGGCAATCGAAAATTCTAGTTGCGAGAAAGATAATTCTTATTCTTAATGACACTCCTTCAATTTATCTTCAATACCACTTCCAGACTTTCGAAAGTCCTAAAACTAAAGTAATTTGCATAGTAATTATTTACATTACGTAGAATACTTAACGTAGACCGTAAACCATTTAGAAGGGCCGGCCTATAGTTCCCGAGCCTATACAGGTACGGTCAGCAGAAACAACATAATTTCTCAAAAAATCTCCAAAATGCATTTTTTCTTTCATCCTTTATATATTTATTTACCCACAGTACTTTCAAGTTAATACTTAGCACTTAATCGATTTTGCTAAATCTAATCGTTGAAACGAAACAACCAATAGATTATTATATCTTATTCTCGGTTTAAATCATTAAGTGGCTGCTGAGATGCGAAAGGCCCTTCTTCTAGTTGGGCCATGAAGGAAAACCATGATTGCAAACTTCAGGAATGCACAATCGATATCACTCAGGGGCAATCATCTACACCAGCCCTTACCAAAGTGGGCGATAGCGCCCCCTTGTAGACGCTGAAGGTCTAAAGGAAAGGGTGTGGGACTCAGAAAAAACTGGGGGTGTTGTGTAGAGGCTTAGGGGTGATTTATTTCATCAGGATGCTTTTTAAATTGAAACAACGGGGGCGCTAAAATATAATTTGTTCTTAAAGTGGGCGGCAGACAAAATAAGTTTGGGAACCTCTGATCCACATTAATATAATAAAGAGGTATTTTTTCGTCCGATTGCAAAAAATGTAACACCAATAAATAGCTGGTGTGTTCCTGAGTGACATAGGCTATATTGTATGTATAAAAAGTTAAGTTTTTTTTTTCCTGAAATTATGACGTTCTCAGAATTCCACGCGGGCGAAGCCTAGTCGCGGGCAAAAGCTAGTTAGACTAATATTCACCTCTTTACACGTTCGCAATCACTTGTGTCAGTCTATGACGGGCAAACGTATAGAGGCCGCTAAATAATATATTATTATCACTAGCTTTTGCCCGCAGCTTCGCTCGCGTCAAGAATAATTATTATTATTAATTAGGTATCAATAAGTCTCAGTTCAATCGGTTTAAAATTGATAAAGTTTCATACAAATTTTCATCTCCTATTTTATCCCCTTGGGCAGTGAACTTTAAACTACAGGAAGAGTAACTCCGTCAAAAAAAGTGCACCAAAAGGCTACAAAATGTGACCCGAATACATACACATTTATGCATGTGTTCGGTACACATTTTTCGTGTATATATACTCGAGTGACGTTCAACCAGGTTGACATGATAATTATTGTCAAACTCATTTTACAGTTTGTTTACTTACTTTTTGCGTACTAGCCTTTTACAATATTTTCGTTGTTAAAATGCCTAAATGCCCTGTGAAATGGTGAAGAAGTCATACAGATACGACTTTTAATACAGGAATAACCTTTCAAGTTTCATCAGTAAGTGATTTTTTTAATTTATGCTTAGGTAAAGAAAATTCTTGTATTTTTTCCGTCCCAAAAACATGTCCAAAAAGATGGTTTATTTAAGTTGGATGCCAGGGTATTTGCGTAAAATTAAGCTGGTCTCTTTGTGTTTGTCTTATTAAGTTTACATGTTATTGTAAAAATGTAATAATCAAAAAATAATATAATTACAAAATTATTACAAAGTAGCCATGGACGGTGTTATGCAAGATGTAACAATTTAATCATAATTCATAAACGAGGGTCTTACTGACATCAGTATGGAGTATCTTATTTTTATAATGCCGTTCGTACTTCGTTTAGTAAGAAACGAACCGAATTGGATGTTGAGCCAGATTACGAAAATCTGCATTTGCACCGTAAGTTTTTTATTTCAATTCTGTAATAATTGTGTAATAATTAAGCACATAGATTTTTATAATCTGAAAACGTCTTGTCTAGGTCTGTCTGGATAGTTTTAAATTCGTCCGAGTCGTACAAGGTTTGTTCAAAATTTTTATATATTATTATTATCGATGACTTAAGGATCAGAGGAAAATGTTTGATTTTAAAATAATAATTATGTACTCCTTTCTTCGTGATAGTAGATAATAATATTATGTTTGGTGTATACTGCATAATGCCATCCGCTTTTGACAATTATTGTCCACGGCTTTGTTTCATAACTGTGATGGTACGTTCACATGCACGCGTTCAACTCGACATTCAACGTGCACATTCACATTCACGAGCGTGTAAACGGTACGCCCGAGCCCGTGAACGCGCCTGTGAACGTGAATGCCGCGATTCGGGCGAGTGTCGGTTTTTTCACAAAGTTCAAAGGATGAATGTGCGGGCGCCCGGTGACTGTTTAGACGCGCGCGAGCAGTCAGTCTCACCCGCGCTTTCGCGATGAGTGGACGTTGCTAAGAAAAAGATTACAACATGGCAGAATGGTCAAACGAGACAACTTTGACGTTCCTGGAATATTACCACGAAGAAGAAATATTATGGAACCCCGAACATAAATTCCATAAGGACGGATAGGTAGAATACTAAATGTATCAGTCAACTTTTATGTGAAATTTTATCATGCACCACCTTCTTTGCAGTCTTTTTCTCCGTCGTTCAGCATTTTGTTTCTTTTTCCAATAAAAATAAGTTAAGCCAAGGGTTATGGCAGCAACAACACCGAGATCTTCGCTGTCCGCCATGCTGGCACTGACTGACACGACGGCGTGCGTGTGATCAGCTTGAATTACCGCCGGCCCGGGACGGGCTGCATGCCGTGCAGCCCGTCAGGCAGCCCGCCTGGCTGCACGGCGCGCGTCTGAACGTAGCATGACAGTGACAATAACCGCGCAGGCTGTCGTTCAGCGCGCAATATTATGATACGTTACCTGGGAAACGACCTTGGCGAGAATCTGAATTGTCATATTTTAGTGTTCAAAAAGGAGCCAAATTTAAAACGGTTGAAGTATGGGAGATACGTTTCCAGTAGTTTTGTTATTCGTAGCCCTTGGGGGTGGAATTTATCAAAATCCTTCTTAGCGGATGCCTACGTCATAACATCTACCTAATTTCAGCTCGATCCGTCCAGTGGTTTGGACTGTACGTTGATAGATCACTATGTCAGTCAGTCAGTCACCTTTGAGTTATATATAATATAATATATAGATTGTAGATTATAGATAGAATATAGATACTTTTCTGCGGACCGTCCACTTAATATTCCCCGTACGCCCAACTTTGCCCAACTGCCTTTTGTGCCCACTTGGAAATTCATCGCATATTTAAAGGTTTCGCCGAGGCTTTGTTTAACTTCGGAGATTTAGGTTGCAGGGCGTCCTATATACTTGTTTGTACAACAAACATCGATACGTTTTAATTATAAAATAAATTAATTCAAAAATAAAAAACCCGACTGCAAAACAATTTTAACTAAAAAGACCAAAACAAGACCT
Source organism: Polyommatus icarus (assembly GCA_937595015.1). Taxonomy (NCBI): domain Eukaryota; kingdom Metazoa; phylum Arthropoda; class Insecta; order Lepidoptera; family Lycaenidae; genus Polyommatus; species Polyommatus icarus. The sequence goes on from OW569329.1 coordinate 18,575,877, forward strand.
AATTCTGCCGGAGGCGTCTAATCCGTGTTTTAATTGATACGACTCTTGCTTACGAGTTTTATGCCAGGATAAATAGAAAAATGTAGAAGAAGATAGTGGACTACAAAATGCAGTCGGAGGCATATCGCACCAAGTTTAACATTTCATAAATCATAAAATATACCTCCGACTGCATTTTACAATCCACTTTCTTCGGGTCAGCTAATGGTGGATAAGATCAAGATGATCCTTCTGGGTCACATAAGACGAGTAATAAGTTTAATACCTCGATCGTGGGAATAGCAGACACAATAGATTTTGTTGCACGTCGCACGCGCACAAACACCGTGGCGAAGTCTGGCAACGACGCACCGCTGAGCCGGTTGGAGTGAGGCGTGTTAGGTTTGGTTACGAAGCGCCACGATCTCGTGGCACTGCTAGGTAGAGACCTCTCGCTCTCGAGCTTGGTGCGCAGCATGCTCGAGAGCGATGAGGCATGGCAGGCCGCAGTTTCTTTCTGTGAAACCGTCCTTTCGCAGAAAGAGGCCGCGGAGCGGAACAGAGAGGATGATCTATCCTCTGTTCCGCTCCGCCAGCGTAGGACGGGAGTACGGAGGCGTCGCTATGGGAACCTTCAATAACTTCCGTCCCACGGGGCTCCGGGTCAGGATGGGAACTTGCCCGGCTTAGTTAGTCCTGGCGACGAGGGGAACGATTTAGTTTGCCTAACAAAACCGTCTAGAACATAATCCTTTCATTTGTTTGGGAGCTATACGTAATGCCACAAACAGGTACGTTAACTATAAATAGATACAAGTAAAAGTTTGCATTATGCGTATTACCTTTTTTAAATCGAGATTAGCTTACTAACAGTCGTCAATGGAAAATACCAAAATTGTTTGGGCATTGTAAAATCACATTTCGTTAACAATATTATCAGTCAAATATATTTTAACTTTGAGTCTAATTTTGATTTATTAAAGTTATATTCAAAATAACCAGCCCACCTGTTTCCTACGCCTACTTTGATTATTCTTATCCATTTAATATTTAGAAACAAAATTAGACCAATCTACTTTGTCCTACGCATGTTCTGAGGTGCGTGGGATACAATCACAATCGGCCGTAGCCACAAATATTGACTTTAACCTTTACCGTTATCAAATTTTAACTCACTGACAAAATTTTAACCTGTCTGTCTGTCTGTCTGTCTGTCTGTCTGTCTGTCTGTCTGTCTGTCTGTCTGTCTGTCTGTCTGTCTGTCTGTCTGTCTGTCTGTCCGTCTGTCCGTCCGTCCGTCCGTCCGTCCGTCCGTCCGTCCGTCCGTCCGTCCGTCCGTCTGTCCGTCCGTCCGTCCGTCTGTCTGTCCGTCTGTCTCCAGGCTGTAACTCAATAACGATAATAGCTAGAGAGTTGAAATTTTCAGAGTTTATTTATATCTGTTGCCGCTATAACAACAAATACTAAAAACAAGAAAATTAATATTTAAGGGGGGCTCCCATACAAGAAACGTGATTTTTGTTACTTTTTTTGCTCTATATCAATAATGGCAACAGGTAGGTACATGATTTTTTCTCGAAGTTCTTAGTTATATGTCTTCTTTAATATTTAATAATAATATTAAAATAAAATAAAAAATTAAGGGCGGCTCCCATACAAAAAACACAATTTTTGGCCTGATTTTGCTCTATAATGGTACGGAACCCTTCGCGCGCGAGTCCGACTCGCACTTGGCCGATTATTTATATCTTGTAGTTTTTATGCTTTGATGTACATTTGTCTAAAAGACAATTAACCCAGGAAAATTAAACATTCGACCTCGGAATAATTCGCATAGAGCTAAAAATTGGTAGAGACAAAAATGCTTCAGCCGTTTATGAGATAAGCTCTTTCAAATAATTTTCCCCGGATTTCCCCATTTTCCTCTGTGTATTTGATCCTATTGGTGGCAACGTGATGTTATATAGCTCAAGTTTTCCTCGATAAACAAGACTATCCAACAAAAAACTAATTTTTCAATTCAAAGCAGTAGCTTCACAAATTCTTTAGCTTTATAATATTAGTATTAGATATGATTTTCCCAAACTTTAGGCCCGCCATTCATAAGGAATATTAAGTCGTATGAAAAAAGTGTCTGAATATTTTTTGTATAGAATTCTATGATCTACACTCTTGCCCTACCTATTTTTGTGAAAAAATGTATAGTTTGGAAAAAAACAGGAAAAACCTCATTTTCGTACCTTTGACCTTGAATAAAATTTTTTGCACAAGGAGGATCACCGGGGACTTTTGAGGTTTTATTTGTAATGGTGTATATAACGTCTCTACCAATTTTCAGCTCTATGCGAATTATTCCGAGATTACGATTTTTTGCGTCTAATTAGACCGGGCTAAATATGAATTTTTGTCATAGACAAATATTACTGAATTTTGTATTATGTATTTATTTTGTCAGAATCTTATTCTAGACGTATTTAATTGAAGGAATTATATTGACTGATTCCTGAGTTTGAAACCTTTTTTGTCAGACTTTTTTACTTTTAAAAATAGAAATATGTACATAATATTATTATAATACAGTGGAATTAGATGGGACTAGTTTATCTGGTAGTAAACTTGTATTCCATTATAAACATTCCTTTGCATGTTGCCTCTACCCAATGAGTTTCTAAAATACTAGAGTGGCAATGTCTTACAAACTAATGCAAAAAATGCGTAACCACTTGATAGCCTAAAAGACAATGTCACTTCATAATGTTATTATGTCATTATGTATGGCAGATATGCCTGCAGGCATCTTCAAAGTGGTGACGCGTTTCTGTCGTAGACTGCCAATCTAGTTACGTTAGTAACATACAATATCATTGCCTCTACCAGTTTAACAAGTCCCTTTATGCATAAAAACACTACTAATTGCCGAATTAAAAAATACATAGGGCATTAGAACATTAAATACAAATTAGAATAAAGTACGCAACCAATTATTTAGTACGAACAACGAAAAATATTATGCGAAAAAAATTTCACCTAACAGCGCCCTCTGTCAACATTTTGCGGAACTATTTTGAAAACCGTAAACGCGGTGCGCCGTCTTTCGGCGGGTAGTGAGAACTATTCCAAAGGCGCTCCCCCTCCCCGTGCCGACTCCCCGAAAGCCTTATCGATCGCCCCACCACTATACAACTTACGCTAGCCGCAAGGACACTGCCAAAAGCTCAAAAATAGTGCAATTATCAGGCCTTGTAGATTTAACGCGATTTAGCAGGTAAGAATGTGTTTTGTACCCCCTAGCAAACTCCTAGTAGTGAAATTTCTGAAATAGTATAACGATATTGGCATTGGCAAATAAATCACACCTTGAAAAGAATTTTAAATAAGCCGTTCAGTTCATGCGTTCTGGAAAGCTCCATAGGTCCATCCCGAGGTTCTATAAGATCCATAGATCAGCTTGAGAAGTGCGCAGTAAGTAGATTTGGTGACGTCACAATGTTTTTGTTTCTACATATGATTAGGAGTGATAACAATTTTCACGCACGAGTGTCACTTGCCTGTTGACCTAGTTTTAGGTCCAGGATAATCGCATGCTTTTAGGACAGGTACTTTAAGGTAGACGAGAAAGTTCTCGTTTTTCTAAGTAAATGCAGCCATTTTTGCATCGTGTTCGAAATTCAAATGCGACAAATATTGTCAGGGGGTATAGAGTGTATGATATGTCTTGATACTTGAATTACCTAAAATTAGTAATTATTTCATGCATCAAAATGTTTTATATTTGTCATGTATTATACCGACTTACCAAACGACAATTTCTTATTGGTACTTTATGAGTTATGACTGTTTACATTTAAATACAGAATTTTCAAATATTTACAGTATTTGAACGTGACAAATGTAACGTTTCAGGAGGGTGCGACTGGTGTGCCGGCGGCGGAGGCAGCAGTTCCGCAGCACGACGGCCCGTTCTCTGACAAACAGCCCATCGACGATGAGGGCTCCGGCCTAGAACCGGACGAGAGTTCCGGCTCGGGTTGGGGCGCCGGACCCGGCACCGACGACGAAGACGCGCGATCAGGCTCAGGTGACGCCGACGGGCTGGAAGATGATGAAGACTATAGTTCCAATCGTGCATTCGCCGGCCGGCCGCGGCTGATCGTGCCGGAACCGGCGAGTGTCGCGCCGGAATCCGATCCGGCCACCACTGCGCCGCCGGTCCCGGACACGGAATCGCCCGTCCTGCCAGTAGATGACAAGTTCGATGTAGTCAGTTGTGAGTAGTGGCTGAAGCATGCCAGTTTTTGTTGCGTTCTTTTTAATTTTAGTACCGACGCCCATTTTAAATATTTTTATGTTAAGGGTATTTTTAATTGGAGTCATAAATAATTTAATCCTTCAAGCCCCATAAGAGCTCCGGAGATCGCGACAACAATAGAATACAATAGCCTTTCCAAGAATCCGCGAACGAAGGATTAATAATATAACAAATATTATAGGCAGTATAATGAGACTATTGTAGGTGTGCAAAAAATATTTGTTGCTTGTAAAAGTACGCAAGGTATTAAATTAATATGGATTCTACTATAAATGCTTTTACATAGAAAATTTTACAAATGTGAAACACAATAGCGAATAAAAATTGCATTAACTGAATTCCAAGCATTTCCAGTACAAATGTCTTCATGTCGGGTTCAATAACACTGTTTTCGCGTGATTTTAATACAGAATAACCTTCATTCATGAATAGTAATTATCGAGTGCTAATTCTCAGTCATTTTGTTTATAATTTTCCTCGGCTAGTCGGCCTCAGGCGTTGTCACACGCAACACTTGTATGTCGAGTTCTATATTTAAATTGTATTATTTAAAATAAACCTACCCGAGGGACTCGGTAAGTTATCTTCGATATTATGACATTCACCATTTTGCCCACTTTGCATGATATTATCATCAATAAAATAAACTATTTTACATGATAAATAAATCACAATAATATTATGTAAGATAGTTTTGAGAGCCTGTTGGGCCTGTTATGCCACTGGCTGTTTACAATTTTTTAACTACCACATTTAAAAAATCAACGCATGTTCGAATTTTGAATTTTCCTAGAATCGTCTCATCACCATTATTTTGATCGTTGTTAATATCATGCTAGCCCGATCCCCACTCATGCGTTAGTCTTATCAATGTTGTTGTAGAGTCTTCGTCATCTGGTATACCGCTTTTAATGTCAGTATTCCAAACCAGTAAAACAATCCTTTTATAGTTTGATTTTGTATTACAATTTATAATTTTATGGTATAATTGGATCAATTTTCAACAGCGCGGCGTCAACAATTACCACGATTTATTATTTAACTCGCAGTTTCGTTCAAAATTAATCATGACGTAAAAACCATGAAAATGGTCATTGTTTATTAGTTATTACTTATTACTTGTCGGGGGCAAAGCATTGGCACTGTGAATAAATCATGGGAATTTCCTTGAGATAAACATACTTAGTTTATTATTAAATGTACAGCTGCATAAAAACAAAATTGAATAATATTAATCCTTTTTAAGTAAGTAATTTAAAATATCAATATATGGGCTGTTTTAATTTGAAAAAGTAACAAATTCAAAAGCTAAAGGATTAAAATAGTGCATCGCGCTACACTACATGAAAAGATTTTTTTTCAGAAAAGAACCTTATTTTTAAATTGTATTGTCCGTGTGTTTTGCCAGTGATTAATATAGCCTGCTATGTGTTTCCAGCCGGTGAACCAAAGATTTATGAGCCGATCGAACCTCGCATCTTGGTTGAGGATAACCAGCGCCCAGACCAAACCGACATCAGCTTATCAGGGGAGGATCTCAACCCCTCTGTCGTGAGTATAATATTGATTTCTTTATTTAATTCGAATAGTATTTAAATATAAGGAATGTAAGCGAGTTAACAAGTTAATCACTCTAGGTCGATTCTGCTTGGATAGGAAGATATCAAGCGAAACTTCATGTATTTCTGTTCTCTGTAATTATGCCCAGAAGTTAATTAAGCTTTCCAAAAATTTCTGAGTGTAACTCTCCTCACAAAGATAATTAATAATATGTTACATATTATAGCTTACTTAATACTTAATACATACCGTCACTCAAAGACGGGAAAGGACATAAGGTAAATGACTAGTAGATTGGACAGTACCAGTCATTGGAAAGAGCACAAAAACACAATATTTATTAATGTTGCTTTAAAAGTTTCCTGTTTTAAACTAAAAGAACGCCTGTTTTTTAAGAAAAACAGTCAGCTTTTAAAGCAACATTAATAAATATGGTGTTTTTTTGCTTTTTCCAATGACTAGTACTGTCCAATCTACTAGTCATTTACTCTAGGATAGTTTTTATCCAGGAAATGTGTACCTGCGCGATAAACTTTGGATTTTGACGCAGCGCTGTCATCTAGGTACACATATTTTGCGAAAGTGTGTCTGTTTGTCCGTTACCTTTTCACACCCAAAGCGATTTTGCTTAAATGTATGGAAATATTTTGAGAGACTGGAAAGGAATAATAATAAATAAGTTTATTTCTCCCACAACAAATAAGTACATTGAGTAAATAAAACAAAATTAAAATTATGACAAGTGCATTTAAAGACTTGCAGTGTGGGAGGCAGGAGGCTTGGGACTCCTGGCTCCCCCCTCTCTAGTTCTCTTAACTAACTAATAACTTAATTATTAACAGGGAGTTAATAAAATAATAGGATAGTAGGTGTATGTTTTTGGTGTAAGTAAAGGTTAAGGCTGCCTTCACATTACGTCGCGAGTGTTGCGGCAGCTGCGCGGAAGCCGCGCGACTTCCATACTAAAACGAGCCGCGCGGCAGCCGCGCTGCAGCCGCGCGACTCTCTTTTGTATGAAGTCGCGCGGCTGCAGCGCTGCTGCCGCACTGCTTGCGACATAATGCGAAGGCGCTCTAAAACAAATCTGACGTGGACATTTCAGGAGCAGGTGGACCAGGAGCAGGCGGGGTCGGAGTCCCGCGGGCAGCAGCGGCCGGCGGACAGCGTGGTGTTCATCATGAACGCCAAGCCCGACGACCGCGCCACCAGCTTCTTCGCGCAGCCCGGCATCCTTGCCGGTATGTATTGTACCGTATAATAACGGACTTAAGCCGTCAAGCCACCATTCCACCGCGGCGCACACTGTGCACGGCCACGCGGCGCACATTTTTATTAGGGCTCCATTCCACCGCGGCGCACGGAGAGGCTACGCACGTGCGTCAAGCTTCGCTTTGTAGGAAAATATATGTGACTGTGTCCACTGCAACCCACGGACACGATACGCACGAATTGTGTCATGTCAAAGAAATAAATCCATGCACGTCCACGAGTGCGCGGTGCGCGTGGCCGTGCACAGCGTGCGCAGCGGTGGAATGGAGCCTTTACTTTGACTACGTCAATTCGTGCGTAGCGTGTCCGTGTGTTGCAGTGGACACAGCCACATATATTTTCTTGCAAAGCGAAGTTTGATGCACGTGCATGCATAGTCTCTCCGTGCGTTGCGGTGGACTGGTGGCTTTATCCTACAAATGGTCGGCCCCCGTATTACGTATCTTGCGAGTTGCGAGAGCAATGCGATAGCAATTATTGCGCGATAATTGCACCAAAATCGCAATTTCGTATCACGTATAAGCCAAAACAATACGATTGCAATCGATCACTATACATGACACCATTGTTTGTGGCATTCATGACACCCAGCAATCACTCGCGCGATTATTGCTAGTGGATTGTTGATCGCTATTTTTACGTGATACCCCAGCAGGTTTATCTATCTATTTGGTCTATTTGGTCTGGTAATGTGCGACGGTCGTGTAATGTCTAGCGGTATCCGGGCTGCGGAAAGCAGCTAGTGATCACCTGACAGAAGACCAACATTGTGGTGTCGGCCCAACTGTATGCGGTCAGATGTCAGAGTTCTGCGTTCCACGTTCTAGCTGTAACCTTATTCACAGTATTACAATATTTACCCTATAGGGAATGTTGTAATACTGTGCCTAAGTGATGGCTTAGATCTCTACACACAGCATAGGTCGCAGTCCGCCTGCTTTTGTATGTGTAGGGTTCTAAGCAAGTTGTAAGTCACCACGTAGGTTACAGAGAACTCAGAACTCTGACCGTTAGACCGCATGCAGTCGGGCCAACGCCTCAATGTTGGTCATCTCACATCTGTCAACTGATCACCAGCTGTTTTGCCTGGCATCCTCGCCGTTATATTTGACGTGTGTTGCGGGAGTACTGTTTATGCAAATTAAAAAAAAGGATTAAAAATGCAGGCTTCTTATTGATCATCTTATACAAAACAAAGTGAGTTCACTTTAGGGAGTGTACGTGTTCCTTACATAGAGTTCACTGTAAAATGGGCAACGATGAAAGATTTACTTTTGACTAAGACAGTTTCTATGAGAAATGCTTCCACGACATCACAACAGCATTAGGGCGAAGCCAAACGAGCGTAATTTGTGAGTCGTGAGCCGCAGAATTTCTGCCGGGCAGAATTCTGCTGCATTCAGTTTCATACAAAAGTCATGATTGATTCATACGGCGACTCAAAATGAGTTGTCATTTATATGAAAAAAATTCTGCCCGGCAGAAATTCTGCGGCTCACAACTCACAAAATTACGCTCGTTTGGCTTCGCCCTTAGTAGGGGAGGTAGTGCTAGCGTTTGCTAAGTCATTTCATACCGACCAAATTTTTGTCCAGGGGTAGCTTAATATTTATCAATCAATATAATCAGCGTTAGTCGCCGCACCCGTTAAAACCCGTTAGTTGTAAAAAAAATAGTTGCGAAAAGTGATTTTATACCGAATGAAACTTTGATGGATGATTATCTAGGTCATGTTTAACTAAAAAATCACCGTCAGCCGCGTTGCAGACGGGGGATTCAACGTCAGTCGCGTTACTGAACATGTAAAAAATTTTAGAATATAAAGTTATTTTATACCGTACAAAATTTATACAGGTGAATGTTTCTACTTTGTAAATAATAAAGAAAAGGTGGAAAAACCGTCAGCCACTAATATAAGTTATGACCAATATATGCCCTACTTCGCGCTCAATGTATCCTAGGGCGTCGCGTAGACGACATTTCCACCTGCAAACATTTAGCTGACGGCGATTTTCGTTTGAATTAACCATAAAATTATCTCACATAGCAATTTTAAGTAATTAATTCGATAGTCAATATTTGTGAAGAAGAATTATATACATTTTACTTTAAAAGCGCCATCTGTTGTTATATACTAAAACTAAAATAAAACCTACCGAACCTAAACGTGTATAATCTAGATATGAACCTTTATTGGGTGCGAATTGGGATCTTTTTAATGTCAATTCAATACGATTCCCAACAACAACTTTGAGATACTCTCAATTTTTATTCCACCCATTATGAAGTGGCTGACGATCAAAGCTGTTGCCTGTTATGTATTACTGGAATACTATTATTGTAACGATTTTCGCTCGGTATTAAATGACTTTTTAAACTGAGCGCGACCTCCCCTACTAATAATTAGTGTCTAAACACACACAATATTATGATTACGTCAGCAATGTCAAACGCATACAATACGCGACGTAATTTCGGCATGATGTGTCATCGGTAATTTAAAATACATTGCAGGCGTAATTATTCCGAACTTCTACCGTGTTTTTTCGGCCTAGTGTGTTTAGACACTTTGTTGTTACACAATGCAGATAATATGATCTATAATAATCTTAAAATATAGCAAAGCTCATGGACGTATAAAAACCGGCCAAGTGCGAGTCGGACTCGCGCACCGAGGGTTCCGTACAAACCTGCAAGGTTTACAAAGTTCGTTCATTACGACAATCGAGTATGAGGAAATGGGTAGTAAGTTTAAAATTATTAAAAAAATATATATTATGTGATGTAACTAAAAATTTATGGTTTTCGTAATTTTTCCTTTATCTATGCTATAAGACGTTGCTTCGTACCAAATTTCAAGATTCTGAGTTCACGGGAAGCACCCTGTAGGTTTTGATTCCCTTGCAAGTGTCGAAAATTTGCGGCATAAACGGCTGTATCTTTTGATTGCGTTGGCTTAGAAGTTTGATTTTTTCACAGCTTCAAGGGACAGTAGACCTGAGTAATTGATATAAATTTCAGCTTCATACCTCCACGCGTTCCTGAGAAAAAGGGTCTTGACAGACGGACGGACAGACGGACAACAAAGTGATCCTATAAGGGTTCCGTTTTTTTCCTTTTGAGGTACGGAACCCTAAAAAAGGCGGACGGAGTCCCACCATACACAAAACTTTGTCGCTCAGAGTCGGCCAGCTGGCTGTATGTACACGGTCCGCACGCACACATTCTTGCGCTAGTCCATACCATTTGACAGGCGTCAGAACGTGTGCGTGGCCGACTCAGAAGAAAAGTGAAGACACAGTTTTGCATATGACAAGACTCCGTCCGCCTTTTTTTCTACGTTCATGGCAAAGCGTTTATTATGTTAATTGTCAGTATAATTAAATTAGCCGGAATTGAGAATTTACTGTTATGTATTATCGTGGTATTATGAATCAACGGGATGTCGAAATTTTTTATCAATGTCGTTTGCGAATTTCAGCCGCCTACATACTAGTGTGACTGGGGTTTGCAGTACCTAACCGTTTGTCTACCTAATCTTTTATTTATACATTTTGTTAAATTATTATATTATAATTATTCTTTAGCATTCTAATGTAAAATCAGGATAAAGAAAATTTACTAACTTTATTACCTACACACTATTTCACAACGCTATATGACGCTGGGACTACTATCTCCACTTCTAAAATAATCAAAATGATGAAGCTGCTAACGCGCATTTTATTTCATTTTCCCTGGAGTTTTATACGATTGATTATTTTGTCGATTTTGGTGAAAAGTCTAGTTTTATCACAACACTACTTACATCACCAAGGGAGAAAAAAAGGAGAATAAAACTAACATCTAAACGTTTCTCATTTCAGCTGTGATCGGAGGGGCGGTAGTAGGATTGCTGTGCGCGATCCTGGTGGTGATGTTCATAGTGTACCGCATGCGCAAGAAGGACGAGGGGTCCTACGCCCTCGACGAGCCCAAGCGGAGCCCCGCCGCCGCCTCCTACGGCAAGGGCCACAACAACAGGGAGTTCTACGCGTGAGACCTGCCCCAGGTCTACTAAACCAGCCGAGAAGTTTTTGAATGCGCGCCATCTTGAAAACTCGAGCTGCCAGCCGCCATGCGCGGTATCGAATGTTCCATTTTCAAAACTTATGTTTTTTTTTTTTACTAGCAACAACGCAGTTTTTTGCCAGTAATTTTTCAGCTTTATTTTATATTAATTCAACTTAATATAAAATAAAGTGAGTAGTGAAAAATATAAATAATAATTTTGCATTAACAGTGTCGAAATACAATATTATAGAGTTGATACTAAGTTTTGCTAATGGAACTTATTAATTGTACTCATTGTACAATAGTACAAGCAATGTACATGTTCGACCTACAAGACCAAATACGTAGGGCTCTGCCCTCGATCGAATACTGGATGATACACGTCAAATATACCAAAACACGAAAAACTTCTTTTCAGAAAAGTTGGTAAAATTTTTGTTGAGAAATTGCCTTCAACGATTAAAAGTACGAAAATCTTAGTTAATACCCCTATGAGATTCATCGCTGTCCCATCATGATCCCTGCCTGTGTAATTTAATAATAGTATGTGTATCATCCATATTGTTGAAGTATCACTATTTATATGACTAGATTTACTTTCATGTACGGATTCTTGTATAATGTTTTCTGTAAAAATAAATGTGCCATCCGCTTTGAAATTGTATATTTGCCCATCATTCTAGTTTTATTCTTAGGCTACTTATATATTTCATTATTATGGACACGTCCATATCTCATATAGTATACGTTATTGTTAAAATATTTAATATACAATTGGACAGAATTTGCAGTTTTAATGGCAACATTTATTGTTCCTTATTTGAAAAACTAATATGGCGGACAAAGTCTAAATGTCACAGCTTGATGTTCCATTTTGAATTTTTTATTGAGTTTATTGCAATAATGCCCAAATGTGTATATAATATAAATAACGTGAAAATTCCTAAATTAGACAAATCAAAATAGTTACATTCCTAAACTAATATAATACAAGTCGCTAAATAAATTATTGTAAATAAACCTCCCCTACCTATTTTCTTTACAATAGCATTGTCCAACTTTTTTTATTGTTCTAAGTTTTTTTTCTTAGCAAATATCTAAAATAAAGTATCTAAATGGGTATCCCAAAGAGAAGCTTATTTATTTAAGAGCATTTACTACAATCAGATCTGCCAAAATATAACACGACTAATTTAAGAATAGATTAAGATTTACTTTTCAATATGGTTGTTTATTTAAATTTTAAAGATTGCTTCAAGTAGAGTGTTACACAAAAATATCTTGCAAATCCAACATGCTAACCAACTACCCTGACAAAAATCATCATGAATTTATGTTATAATGGTTAGTGGTTTTAATATTAAAAACAACTTACTTGCCTATTGATTGTAACACTCTGTATAAAGCATAAATCTAGTTTATTTTGGTAGGTATGTATAGAATATTGTATAAGTATCATAATAATAATATTCTTTGTATAAACGCATGCAGCTATTAATGTACTGTGCCTAATGTCGACATTGCTTTGAAGAGAATAAGGCCCAAGACAAGTTGCATTTTATATTTTTACGGTAAAATCTAAAATGAAATTTGATGAAACAAATCAAATCCCGTACGTTCTGTTTCGCAGTTCTGAGCTAAAATTTTATTTAATGCACCTTGGCTTAACGCCGAGTTTATAGAAAATCACTTATACTTGTACTATTTATGTTTCGACTAAAGCTACATCAAGTTTAGCTAAAACAGCTAAACCTATATAATATATCTATTACGAGTATATAGGTAAAGTCAAGTGTAGCTACAGCTAACTACATATCATTTATGTTGTCTCTTAATGGTAGGTATATTTTGAATGATTTTTATATAATAATAATATTATGTAGTATATATTTTATACTTTTGACAATAATGGATTAATTGTTTTTAGATTATTATGGGTTTCTAGGTGCTAAGTTTTTAATTTCATTGTTTTTCATAATTGGAATAATTTATAACGCAACGAATTTTGATAAGTATCTATCGTTTGTTCTTTGGGTGTTGTTATCATAAATTTCCTAAAGCAATCTGATTTAAAAAATATTAACTAAAATCTAAATATTAATAAATTTTAGATTTTAATAAAATTATTGTTTTAATTGTAATTTATAGGATGATTATAGAGAATGTATGATATTCGTATGAAAATGAACTTCAATCCTTTTATTTCATTTAGTAAATCAGTCAAATCAAACCCATAAGTTTGATTCTAATATTTGCCTATATATCTAAAATATTTGCCTATTTTTAGGGAGTCACAAAAGTTGGCAACACAGCTAGCAGCTTAATCAAATAATCAAGAAGTTAAAGCATTTGATATTGATATTTTATGCCAGTTCTGTGAGCTTTTTAACAGGAGTTTACGGTTTCAATAGCGTATTTGGTTAAATAAAGTTAAAAAGTTAATATTGAAAAAAATACCTCCTATCAAAAAACTTCAGAAACTGGGAGTTCATGTTTTTCATAAATTATTGTCCTTCTTGGACTGGCACTTAATTTATAAAAATTAAGTGCCAGTGTTATATTAATAATTAAATTAATGAATTTGACATTTTCAGTATCAAAGTAATTATTTAATAAATCTATTAAAAGTCAATCACTAACAATTTCAATAGATCAGGTATGTTATATTTTTTGCTCAATAATTATTAATTTTACTTAAATATCACAAGTTGTGATTATGTTTGTACCTAGACCTACTTCTAATGCATGTAGTTGACTTTGAAAAAAGAGGAAAAGTCAACTACATGCATTGTTTCAACTTTTAATATAATGCCATTGAATTTGGTCTTTAAAAGTTTTATAATTATTTTAAATCAGACTAATAACACAATCTACTGACTATTTATTTGGATGAAATCAAATGGATTTAATATTTCCACTTGGGGCTAATCTGACCTACATAATAACTGTCCATCTAAAAACTTTTCAAAATTAAACAGAAATATTTATAATATATGACCCTGTTATACCTTTGCTAAAGTTATTTCTGGGTCAGAATGTCCTTTATATTGTCTATGGGTCATAATGGACCTGGGTAGGGTTGCCAGATGTCAGGATAAAGCCGGACATAGTCAGGCTTTTTAATTGCGTGTCCTGCCAATATTGAAGTTGAATCAGGCTGTTGTGGAGCTTTAAATCTTTTATTTTATATAAATATATTATAACTACCTTCCTACCAATTTTAGACAGGTTTTACACCTAAAAGAATGTAAAATTTCATCAATTAGATGTTAAAATGTTGAAGGAGGAGGTTATAATATGTTCGGCTCTGGTTATTTTTTTTAATACAGATGTCCGGCTAAGCTGCCAGCTTTGACCGGGTTCTCGGTTTAGTTACCTGGCAACCCTATACCCGGGTCAAATAGCCCCAGGTCAGTTCTGTAATCTCTGTAAAAACGATGCGATTGTTGTCTGTGTGCTTTGAACGTGTAGCGTAAGCCTAGATGGTAGAGTAGACATAAATTAATGTCAACCTTGTATATAATGCTCCTTTACACTTAGGTAAATATACAGGTCATAATAATGTGATTTTTTATTGCACCTTTCCCATTTTATTCAACTCGATAATAAAGGAAAATTAAAAATAAGAAATAGTACATTACGCACTTAGGGCAGGAAACAGAAATGTCTTTCTTTTCTTATTTACTGCCCGTGGTGCGTATACTATTTTTCTCATGTACGGAGGTGGAAAACGGCAACATTGGTAACCGCAGCGGGAAGAAAGTTGACGCCTTTCGCCGGGCGATGAGAAAAAACAATTCCATTACATTATATTTTGATGTAGAGAATAGAGATACCTAAAATAGATTCCATGGATTATGGAACCTCAGAGTTCCGTACTTCCGTAGGATAGAGCTGGGCAGTGGCATACAGCTAAGTACCTAACCGAGGAGCTGGTTAGGGACCTGGTTTATTTTTTGTGTTAGAGAAAAAATATATCGGGCCCCAACCAGGCCTTGTACCATGAAACTGTTTTGAGACTCAAATAATCGGCCGAGTCCTGCTCTAACAAACGTGAAATGACGTTTGTTAGAGCAGGACGCGGCATTCTCGTCCGATTATTTGAGTCTCAAAACAGTTTCGTAGTAGGCCTACAGGAGCGACGCAATTTGCGAGACGTAATTTTATGTGGGTGACCCTTCGCCTTCTAATCAGAGGCGTATATATTTAAAATTTGAAATACCATACCTGATACCAGTTACCTTTTTCAATTTCAAATGAAATAACTTTACTTACTATCTGGAAAATACCAAAGAAAAGGAATTAACGGCTTCGGCTACATCTAAAATTTGAAGTAAATCAGAAATTGAGAGCCCCCGAGGCATCGTAGCATCCAAACGGGTGGACCGATTTTGATCTAGTTTTTTTTTTGTTTGAAAGCTGACATGACTGAGAGTTTTCTTAGCTATAGTTCATCATCATCAGCCTGCTCATTGCTGAAATATCACGGTTTATCTGGTTCGTGATAGGCCGATTTGCAACTTGCAGTCGTTTGATGGGTTTTATATTATGCATTCTGGTTCGTGACACTTACGAATATATACACATTAATGAAAAGTTGACGAAGTGCTGCAGCATCACCTGGTAATCAATAAGATACCCAACTCCTCACCAACTTAGAGCAGAGGTTTTGTGTTTGGGCTCATTTTAATTGCGACAACCAGTAAGATGTAGATAAACAGTAAATAATTGCATGCTGCTGCTGCAGCATCACCTAGATTCTATAGGAGCCGAGCTCTGTATGAACCCAGAGTGGAGGTTTCGTGTTTGGGCTCATATTGACGGCCTCATCCAAGAGGATATTAATTATAGATCGCGTATTCATTGGGATATGATCGGAAATTCTGCACTATAACTAACACAAGATTAAAAAGCATAAAATAAAATTAAATTAAGAAATTTAAAAAAACCCCCGCCAAACAACTTTAAAAAGTAATGAAATAATATTTACTGACTTTAAATTTAAATAATTCCTAAGTGTAAAGTAATATTTTAGCCCATAATTGTTGTCACGGTGTGTCGGGGAACCGCCAAGTAACCTACGAGAACAGTGACTTTTACATTTTGTATCGCCATAATAGTCGCTGATTGTTTCGATTCAGTTTGCTGTGAACTGACCTTTAAACTATAGGTAATTTCTGTGAAATCAAACATCTACATTAGCGGTCCCCCGACACACCTTGACAACAATTATGGGCTAAAATATTACTTTACACTTAGGAATTATTTAAACTTAAAGTCAGTAAATATTATTATTTCATTACTTTTTAAAGTTGTTTGGCGGGGGTTTTTTTTTAATTTCTTAATTTAATTTTATTATTGTTAGATATTAAGTAGAATGATTTCTTGTCATTTAATATGGAATCGCCTTGTTAAATAAAATAGCAACTATGAAGTAATACGTGATAATTTAGCGCTTATTGTTTAACTAAGTTACCTGGTTTGAGAGCAACTTAAAAGTTGCTCTAAACCCTTTTTTAGGGTTCCGTACCCAAAGGGTAAAAACGGGACCCTATTACTAAGACTTCGATGTCTGTCCGTCTGTCTGTCACCAGGCTGTAAGTCAAGAACTGATGTAGCTAAACTTCTGAAATTTTCACAGATTGTGTATTTCTGTTGCCGCTATAACAACAAATACTAAAAACAAAATAAATTAAATATTTAAGGGGGGCTCCCATACAACAAAAATGATTTTTTAAGCCTTTTTTTCTCGATATCAATAATGGCAACTGGTAGACACTTAAGATTTTCACAAAGGCCTTAAATATATGTTTACTTTAATATTTAATAATAATATTTAAATAAAATAAAAATTTAAGGGGGCTCCCATATAAAAAACACAAAATTTTGGCCTATTTTTGCTCTTTAACGGTACGGAACCCTTCGTGCGCGAGTCCAACTCGCACTTGGCCGATTATTATTTATTTGGTGTTAAAATAATATAAAATTCAGCTTATTAAAGGCAACTGATCTGATCTAATATTATATGAGTTAAAAGATCTATCTGAATAACAAAATTTCCTTTTTCAGTATCCATGAATTACCGAAAAGTATTGATGATGATAAATAATAAAATGTGAAAAAAATGCAACAGTTTTACCACTGTTCATCAGATAACTATAGTTCGTATTATTATTTACACTATTTCACCGATCCACTCAACAGGCAGCGTGGCCGAGTGGTCTAAGGCGCTGGTTTTAGGCACCAGTCCGAAAGGGCGTGGGTTCGAATCCCACCGCTGTCAAATTCTTTTGTGGTTTTATTATTCTACTTTTATTAAGAGTGGGTTGCACGAACTAACTTTGACTTTAACTTTAGCTTTAGCTTTAACTTTGAAAACAGTGCGAAATGTCAAATCTTTGGTTAAAGTTAAATATGGCGTCCAAACACCTGTCATCTCATACGATATCTGTCAATTTTTCCGGATAAAGTTAAAGTTAAAGTCAAAGCTAAAGCTAAAGCTAAGGACGCCATATTTAACTTTAACTTTAGCTTTAGCTTTAACTTTAACCACGCCTCTGGTGCAACGCAGCCTTATTAAAGTATATTTTAAAATTAAGCTCCTTTAATGTATTTTAAATAAAAAGAATTACAGTTTCGAATATCATTTTTTCTATTAGGTCTCGGTTCCATTAAGCGAATTTTTTATTGTTATACTTATTAGCTAACAGTTTTATACTATTAACGAAACCAAGAAACGTATTTCTCGATTTTCTTGACCTTATAAGTACTCTTGACCCTCGCTAGCGGTTTGTCGACCCCAAGGTCAGAGGAAGGCACAAAAAAGGTACAATGATAATTCATAATAATACAAAGTATATAGGTAACACTGCCGCACTCAGGGAGGAACATCAGAGACAAATTATGATTAGCCTTTAATTTAATGAAGAGTTTGACAGATAATGTATTGGACTTATCAACATTTTTAATTAATTATTATATTTACTGCCGCACGAATATTAATTACTTAAATGTAATTATTTTAAAATTATAATCTGTATAACTGTAGCATTAATAGCATTAGCCGCTCATAAAGGGCTTTGTTGACATTTAGATCAAAATAAATTTAAACGGACAATCGACCTAGCGATATTTGATAACTAGCTCCATACATTTCAAATGGCACGCAAAACTAGGTTAGTCGGAGATGCAAAATCCAGTTAGACCTAAATTAAACTATACACTGCAATTAGAACCTATTGTGCAATCAGCCTGACCATAACTCATAACGGTTACTGACATGAAGATGATTTTGATAAACGATATAACTTCAAAACATATCGGTGAAATAACAGTACCTAACCTATCGACTCCATTTTTGACTGTTCTAGGTGATAGTTTTAGGCCAATATTGAAAGTACAAGGTATATAAAAATGCAGCGCGCTTCTTCAGAATCAGTCTCATCCAGTACTTAGGTAGCCTCAAAATGGCGCTGAAGTTGGTACTAGTTCTAGGATACTTCGCGGTGTGCAGCAGCAGTCCTGTACTTATTAATGGTAAGTCATGTTTTAAAAATAGTGTTTTTTCTCAGTGCTGCCAACATTTCGAAGAGACCTCCTAGGGAGCCTTATTGGGACATATAACTCAAATCTTTTAGGGTAAATTTTGCAGAATTAGACAATTCTTGTAGTGAAAATTCACAGAAAAACCCAGCAGGTAAATGACTAGTAGATTAGACAGTACCAGTCATTGGAAAGAGCACAAAAACACCATATTTATTAATGTTGCTTTAAAAGTTTCCTGTTTTTAAAGTAAAAGAACGCCTGTTTTTTGAAGAAAAACAGTCAGTTTTTAAAGCAACATTATAAATATGGTGTTTTTGTGCTTTTTCCAATGACTAGTACTGTCGAATCTACTAGTCATTTACTGCATACTATTAAATCCATATTTTTCTAAAAAAAATCCTTTTTCTTATTTCTTGAATTGGTCTAATGTTCCGAAGGCTAAATAAAACATTTTCTACCCACAGATTACATATTCCGTGACGGACGCGGATTTGCTATTGGGCAAGCCCAAACTTACGGTCAGTCTGGACAGGCGACTGGGTATGCAACTGTCGACGACAACAGCGCTAGCGCATATGGCAGCGCATCTTCGGAACTAAATGACTACTACGGACAGGCAGTAGCCAACGCTGAAGCATACAATAACCCATACTACAGTTCCGCCAATGCTGCCGCTCAAAACAGTCCAAGCTACTATATCCCACCGCCTGTAAACGTGGTCACCTACGAGCAGAGCTTCGAAGTACCTAAGGAGTATGGCAATAGAGCGGAATCCTCATCTGTATTGTACGGTAACAACGCTGTCACATCAACGAAGACAGAGGGCCAGGGTTACGCCCAAGCCAATGGCATCGGCAGCTATGGAATCACATCATCAAACGCGCACTCATTCGGCCAGGGATCAGCTTCGTCTACCGCTAACAATGCCTACGGAATGGGCATATCAGCAACAAAGACCCAAGGATATGGATCCGCGTACTCTCAGTCACAGAACAACCTCGGATCCGCCTCGTCCAACTCTCAAAGCAACGGTGGTGCTAGCTCCGCGTATTCCTCTAACAACGGGGATTCAAGCTTAGCGACATCCAATACCAACGGCTTTGGATCTGCCTCATCCAATGCCCAAAATTACAACGACTACAACAAAAACCAGAAGAAAATTGGTTGGCACATCGGTACGTCCTACGTTGTTCCCTCGCCCAAGCGCGTTCAAGCTGTGAGTTCTTCCTACGGAGGATCTGCAAAGTCCAGTGCCTACACGAATAAATACGGCAACACTCACACGTCGTCCAACACTCAAGGTCACGCCTCTGCCAACTCTAACTCAGGATATGGAAACCAGTACACCAATTCAGTGGCCAACTCCAACGGATATGGTTCAGCCAAGTCATCCGCTGGAAACAGCTACGGCTCCCTCAACTCTCAAGCCAGCAGCTCCGGGCAAGGTTACGCTCAATCTTCTTCCCAACACGCAGGGTATGGCTACCAGAACCCCAGTTCTACCAACGCCCAAACTTCTGGGTTAGGTTCAGCTTCTTCAGTCGTTAGGGGAGTGAATGCTTCTTACAGAGTAGCTGAGTCTAATACTAACAGCTACGGTGCAGGAACCGCTCAAGCTAACTCTCATAGCTATTAGTCAAAACAAGTGAAGCGAATATGTAGAGACGACAGTCAACTTGTCTGTATGTATTGGCGTATATTTAGAATGTAAGATAGGATGTATTCAATTAATAAAAGACTGGATTTTTCAATACTTACGGTTTTCTTTTTTATCCTTCTTTTTATTATTCACTTTTTATCTTGACGAGTGGGGTTACTTTCATTTGTGAAGTCATTTAATGAGGCTTTATATTTATAAACTAGCGACCCGCCCCGGCTTCGCACGGGTATAAAATAATTATATAGCCATTAGCCACTGAAAAAATTATTAAAATCGATTCAGCAGTTTTGATTTATATTCATTACTAGATGATACCCGCAACTTCGTCGCGCCAAAATTCGTTTATCGCGCGGGAACCGTACATTTTTCCGGGATAAAAACTATCCTATGTCCTTTCTCGGGACTCAAAGAATCTCCATGCCAAATTTGAGCAAAATTGGTTCAGCGGTTCGAGCTTGAAGAGGTAACAGACAGACAGACAGACAGACAGACACACTTTCGCATTTATAATATTAGTATGGATTACTATCCGTGGCCCGCATTGGTCGGTACCGCCGCAAAAGTCACACAGTCGTCTCACAGGAAATTGGAGACTTTTGCAGGGATCATTGGTATTCTTGGTATAATATGAGCTAATTCACCAGCTGCAGGGCCGGTCACAATCTTCGCTACTGCGCACCGGGGGCCTTGGTAGCGCCCACTTCGAAACGGGCGTAAGTCGCAATTTTTAATTTCACCGTCACTTCTAAACCAAACGTCCAATTGTAATCATTCAATATTAGCTACATAAACTGTACTTAGGTGGAATTTCACCAAACACACATAAAACTTCGATTTATAAAACTTAGTTCCCATTGAACGCGTTCATGCAGCGACGTAAATCTCGTTCACTTTCAAATGGATTTCACAAAATTCTATTGATCGCGATTATTAAATCTAAGTTTACGTGACGTCACGCGATTATTTTACATGTTTTCATCATTTTAAAGCCTTTTCACGTTAATTTAACTACAAATTAGTAAGAAACAATACATAAACTAACCAAACACATGTGTCAAAACTGTTATTTTGACATTTCTTTTGTCTATGTTTTTCGTTCCGCCATGACAGGGCTTGAACGGGTTTTATGACGTTAAACTTCGGACTTTGGGCGTTCAGAAGATAAAACTCGGATTTGTTGTGAACGCGTTCAGTTTATGTTGGCGAAATGCAATTCGATGTTATAATCGCGTTTATACGTTTTGAACCGGTTCAGTGTACATTGAACGCGTTCCATTTCTTTGATGAAATCGCCCCTTAGTGATGAAATAATTAATTTTGATAAGAATTATCAGCATGAGTAAAATAAATGCGTTTAAATGTAGTCCAAAAAAAAAAGATTTTGAAATAAAAAAATGGTTGTAATGTGTAATATAAAAAAATACTTGACATAGATAGGTATAGTGTGTCGCGAACATTTTTGTAGATATTTATAAGATACACATTTACTTAGAACATTGTATGGTTCTATCTTTTATAGTTTAGGCAGCGTACGCAAAATAAGTAACTTTTCTGGTTGATTTTTTTCACCTTGTGTCAGAAAAACCCAAATATCTTATGGAACCCTATATTTTTCAAAATAAAAAGTAGCCTATGTTACTCGTAAATAATATAGCTTTCGAATGGTGAAAGAATTTTTAAAATCAGTCCAGTAGTTTTTGAGCCTATTCATTACAATTAAACAAACAATCAAACAAACAAAGTTTACCTCTTTATAATATTAGTATAGATATAGATAATTATATAATTAAATAATTATACCTTAAATTCAATTATAAAATATAACTACATATCTATATTCTATAAGGTCAAGCTCTCACTGGGTCAGGCGCGGTCAAATCTTTTGAGATTTAATGAAGCTATTGATAAATGGGTGTGTAGCAAAAAAGTTTGCTGACCTTGTAACTGTATTTTAACATTGAAAAAGTATTTAACTTAACATGCTTTATAGCAAAACTACTAGGGGCCCGTAGTAAAATAAATTATAACTTTTTAGTAAATAATAAGTATGAGCATTGTGGTTATTAATGTAGGTTGAGCGAATTTTAGGGTAACAAACCACAAATGAAAATCAAATGTTATTAACGAAGTTTTATTATTTGTGATAATGCAAGTAACAATATATAACGTTTTTCCTTTTGTATAAATATAAAATTGTATAAGTATTTTTTTATTAGTAAAGTTGGATAAAAAATTTACAATACCTTTCACCGTATTAAATGTTTATGCCTTTGGTATAAGCCAATCTACAGTTTCCCCCTCATGAAGGGTTTCAGGTACTTGTGGAATGTCTGGTTGACGGGTTCCTGGTTGAGCGGACTCTTCATAGCTTCTTCCATCAGTCGCTCGTACGCGTTACCGTCGTACGCGCCCAGAGCCGAGTTCAGAACCTGAGGACAGTGACAGTGATGACTGATGAGTAAAATGAGTGTGCCATTTCGGTAGAATGGGTTGTTTCTCGGGGATGTATCTTATTAGAACCTAGAACAGTTTTTAATACTTACTTTCTTTAGATAAAAAGACTGATGTTCAAAAGATTCGTTAAAAGTGTTATCTAGGGCAGGGATGGCGAACCATTGGTTCGTGCCACCCGCTGCCGTCGGAGCGGTGGCACTACGGAACGAAGCAATGTGGCTTCAACTCAGTGGAAGTGCTCGCACTTTTGGGGCCACTTTTATAAATTAAAATAGGTGCTTATGTGTAGTAACTAGTATATGTAATTGATTGTACTGACGGTTCTTGTTTCAAAATTCATTTTATATACAAATGCAAGCACGGCTGAGTTACTGGTACTGTATAAAGTTTTGTTGATGATTTAGTTCGAAACCGGTCGTGTTTAAAGTCTTTAAATTGTAATTTATGAATATAGTGGAAAAAGTGCAGGTAATATTATTGTGTTTTATTTGTGTGTAGGTTTACATTAAGCGTATGTAGGTATGTACCATCGAAGAAATTGATTCATAGGTAGATGACTGACAACTACGTTATTCGTTAACATTACGTCAAACCCAGCCGACCGACCACAGTTAACATTGAATTAACATAAGCCGACCAAACGACGTAGCCCGTAGGTCTGTCAACTGCCTAGGAATCAATTTCCTCGGGTATTAATCTCTTGAAGGAACGTACCTCATCTCTGAAGTCGAAGGCGTCTACGAGACCCACGGCGTTAGGTCTGACCTCCGTCAGTAGACGCTCGTAGCGACGCTGAAGCGCGCGGACATTCGCTTCAGATAGTTTCGCGAACTGAAATAATCATAAAACAATAATTGTTATGGATAAGAAAACGGCCTATAAGTGAGAGAGAAGGCTGCAATAGTAGTAATAGCAACACAATATGAATATTCCCTCTTACTAATAACAATATTTTCACAGCAAATACAAACCTTTCTAGTCTTTTTCTGGTACAATGTAAATTAAGAGTGGATTGCACGAACTAACTTTAACTTTAACTGTAACCTTAACTTTACCTTTAACCTTAACTTTGACAACAGTGCAAAATGTCAAATCTCTGGTTAAAGTTAAATATGGCGTCCAAACACCCTATATGCTCATACGACATCTGTCAATTTTTCCGGTTAAAGTTAAGGTTAAAGTTAAATATGGCGTCAGCTAAAAGGACGCCATATTTAACTTTAACCTTACTTTTAACTTTAACCACGCCTCTGGTGCAACGCAGCCTAAGTTAGTTGATAGAGAGAGACGGTGCTGATGAGGTCTAAGGCTCTTCTCTGACTATGCCAATATCATGGCAAAAATATGTTGTGCATATAGCATGCGTCAACGTCGTGTCGGTCATGAGCATGATCATGAGTTCATCCAAGGTTATTTTACCTTGACAGCACCTTTATGCAAACCACATAAAGTTCAAAATCGACTAAAATAACTGTACATACCAGCAGCAAATCTCCAATCTTCTCCAACGCCCAGTACACCACATACAGTTCTAGCAGTGACGTCATTACTCCTCTAAGCTCGGCGGACGCGGTAGACATGCTGTTCTCTACCTCCATCTTGAATATTGATAGCACTAGGGCTCGGGCATGGGCCTGGAAATATACAAAATCTTTACTAATTCATGAAACCCCAAGCGGCCACATCCGGCCGCGATAACAATGAAAAAGCTATTGTGTCTCGTTTTGCCACGACTGATGGGCTAATATCGTTAATGCAGAAATGTCCGTCTGTCTGGTACCTCGTCATGCTAAAACGGCTGAAATTTCGTTAGGTGGGGAGATACTTTGAAAGACTGGATAGGATAGGACTAACGAATTTGACAGATAGTCAGAAATTTTTAAATATTTATCTTGATATTATTATGCTACATTCACGCTTAAACTGCATAATCAAGTAAGCACATCGATTTGACTTTTCATAGATTATTTATTATCATTTATCAGGTATCCCACAGAAAAACAAAGGTTGCCAAGGACAATAGCAATGTGGTTTGCTGTAGAAAATTCATACAAGGAGCGTACAACCTGGCTACTAGTAAGTACAAATACAATAAAATACCTCAGCGGCGGCTATAAGTTGCACTGAAGTCATGTTCCAAGCGTCTTCTGGTGACATTTTCTGGGAGTTCTCCTTTAGACTTCTCACAGCTTCCGACAGCTTCCTGAAAAATATAAAATTAATAACCATTAAGCTACATACAATTGGGTTTAGTAAACTCTTAAAATCTTCGATAGTATTATGCTTACTAAGTTCCTTGCTAATCGTGGGTTAAATTATTATGCCTTTTCAAAATGAGAGTGATAGCAAAATTATAAAGCTTGATACTTGTCATGAATAATGTCTTGAAATAGCTTGAATAATGTCAAACAATTACCCAACAGAGACTTTCTGGAAACTCCTAAAAATGCCGTCCACTGAACTGTCCCAGTCACTCACAGGTGAGCGGTCTGATAGATACGCCATGGACGGACTGAGCGTCGCTCCCTTCTGAGCCTGCTCCCAGGCTTTCACTAGAGACCTGAAATGAATTATGAATTGTTGTTACATGTCAAATGAAAACGTTAGCAAATCGTGAATTAGATAAACTATAGGCAAATATACTTACAAACTTGGTGTGAGTTCAATAGGGTAACGAAAAATTGTTTTAGACAGCACTCATCCGTGAAATAATCTTCTTAAAATAATCCTAACAATGATCACGCTGAAGTTCATGTTGCTGTAAATAGAGCTAATGGAGCCAATGATAATCGTGCTGATGTTGCTTGAGATACAGCTAATGGATCAAATGATGATCATGATGATGAAGTTAATGTAGATGTTAATATATTTAGCTAACGCTTCCAAGAATCATTAACAACGCTAGTACGTGCAGCTGTCTCTCTCTGACACAGCGGGGTGTATATATCTATCTCGCTCACCTGACCACCCGCAGCAGCAGCACCGTGTTCTCGCCCTCGAAGGTGCAGATGGCGGAGCACACGGCGTACAGCTGCGGCAGGTTAGAGGACAGCGTGTAGCCGTGACCGCCGCACGCGAGCCGGCACCGCTCGTGCAGCTGTCTCTCTCTGACACAGCGGGGTGTGTATATCTATCTCGCTCACCTGGCCACCTGCAGCAGCAGCACCGTGTTCTCGCCCTCGTAGGTGCAGATGGCGGAGCACACGGCGTACAGCTGCGGCAGGTTAGAGGACAGCGTGTAGCCGTGACCGCCGCACGCGAGCCGGCACCGCTCGTGCAGCTGTCTCTCTCTGACACAGCGGGGTGTGTATATCTATCTCGCTCACCTGGCCACCTGCAGCAGCAGCACCGTGTTCTCGCCCTCGTAGGTGCAGATGGCGGAGCACACGGCGTACAGCTGCGGCAGGTTGGAGGACAGCGTGTAGCCGTGACCGCCGCACGCGAGCCGGCACCGCTCGATGAGTGACGAGCAGTCGGCCGAGCTGAGCACCTTGAGGGAGCACGCTAGCACATGCAGCTGGAAAAAATCAGGATAAGTTACCGTTAAAAATCAAATAGGAAGAGCAATATCCATTATCCTTCTAGAAGAACTTCAGCGCCTCCAGTGACAAACAATGACAAACTATCATTCAGTAAATAGTGTGCAACATTCTTTAAACTTTAACGTTCGCCTCACCTCAGGCAACCTATCGGCCTGTCCTTGCTGCATGTCCTTGGTCACGTTCTTGTACAGTCTCCACACCCAACGCGCAGAGAAGAAGTAGGCGTAGCTGGTGGCGACAGCTATGAACAGCTTGTGCTGCTGCGTCAGGTAGTCCAGCACTTGGATCTCGGGTTCACTGTAAAGTATTTCGCTAATTTAAGTGCTTAGTCAAATTGCAGTCGCCAGATTCGATGGCAAAATTACTGATTGTCGAAAATGTAATACATTAGTAGTTTATATTATAATAAGTTAATAAGTTCCGATCTTTTACGGTGCGTCCACATTTGTATCATTTGCGCAATCAGATCTCCGTCGCGATCATCGCGCCGTATCAAGTTTGCGTGTCATAGTGTGGACGCCTATTAGATCATTCTGTCGATCATGCACGTATTTAATACGACACGTATTAGATACGCGGTTAACACCTTCACTGAGGGTATACACAGTTCAACACACACAAACATATTCATGTATGTTTTTATGTTTGTGTTCGCACATCTTCGGAACTACTAGTCCGATTAAAGTAATTCTTTTTTTGTACTGGGTACTATTTAACTTCGAGAATATTGTTCATCAAAATCGGTTCAGTAGTGTTTAAAATAGGTAATTTTGATTCCCAATTACGTACGATTTTGAAGTCGGTTTTATCTTTTTAAAATACAATAATTATTCATTTTATAAAATTAACAACGCACGATAGCAGGAAACAAAAAATCATGTCCTTGAGATGAGCGTTAAACGGCGAAATTGTGCAGGGTGATATGAAAAACTGGGAGAAACCATGAGGAGTGTCAAATCAAAAAAGAAATTAAAACAAAAACATACTGCAGAATGTGCAAACAAAAACGGGCTTTGTGTTTTAAAGACAGGAATTTAAATATATTAATAAAAAATATGTTTTCGATATCCCCTTATTTTTGTCTTTCCCATCTCTACTAAAAATACTTTCTAGTGCGGTTCGGGTCGATATCGGCCCGCCACTTTCCCTGGTTTATTTCTCATTTCCTGTTTGGCAGATCCCGGGGCGAATCAAATCTAAAGTAGTTGGGTTCAAGGTTATTCCAACAGTCCAAAAACTATACACCTACATTATGTTTTTGCAAAGTTATAGACGTAATTTAATCTAACCTTGTGCTGGTGGGTCGAGAAAGGCCTACCCCGCACTGGCGGAAAAATCATTGGGGGCACACTTTGGCCCGCCGCCGCACCAGACGAAGGTTTAAGATTTCACTTGCCGCAGTGAAGGTGTTAATAGCGATCGCATCGTATCATGATACGGGTATCATTTTGACACGCTTTGATGATACGTGACGGAGATCGATCGGAGATCTGTTGCGCAAATGATACAAATGTGGACGCACCGTTACGCGGCTAGCGGCTTGTATCATAAAAGGTAGGCGTAGAGTAAAATGAAACCTATAATAGGCCTATGTCATAAAGTGGCATTTCATTTGAATGTTTGTCGATCGTGGCTAGCCGCATAAATTATCGGAACGGTACCTTTAGTGATGCGTTCTGTAATGTGTTAAATCCCATACATTTTTTAAAAAGACTAAGCTCTCAGCCCTCAGGTCATTTTATGACTCTACAAGTCAAATAAAATTACTCTTGCGCCTGTGCGTCCATGCGCCTACGTAGGATAAAGTTATTCGTTCATGTGTGCTCTTTGTTATTCGTTTTTATGAAATAGAAGGCATGCTATTTTGACAAGTGAGTAACTCTCACTTACTCATGTTGAGAAAGCTACAGACAATGTCGACGACATGAATTAGTTTTAGCATGGAGTAAACGTGGAGTAAATATTTTCTATTAATAACGCCTATTTTGAATATTGGTAGGTATAAGCTTCCTATCTTCTATTTTAATCCCTTTCAACAATAATAATAATATTATTGATTATTCTTATCTGCTTATCATACAGGATAAATATTATTTTTCCTTCAACTACATATAGTTTTACAAAATAAGCAGATAGAAATATCATCTTATCATAAAGGATAAATGTTCTTTTTTTTATGAGATAAGGGGGCGAAGGAGCAAACGGGTCACCTGATGGGAAGCAACTACCGTCGCCCATAGACACTCGCAACATCAGAAGAGCTGCAGGCGCGTTGCCGGCCTTTTAAGAAGGAATACGCTCTCTTCTTGAAGGTTTGCAGGTCGTATAGGTCCGGAAATACTGCTGGTGACAGTTCGTTCCAGAGTTTTACAGTGCGCGGCAGAAAGTTACGCGAAAAACGCACTGTGGAAGACTGCCACTCATCAAGGTGATGAGGATGGTGTTTCTCGCGTGGGGTTGCAAAAGTTGCAGGTGGTATGATTCCGAACAATTCCTCAGAGCACTCCCCGTGTATCACGGGATCAACCGATAGTGGATGCAGAGTGAAGCTACATCTCGACGTAATTCCAAGGGGTTCAAGCTGTTTGTAACACTATGGCAGTCAACAATTCGAGCGGTCCTTCGATGGATACGATCCAGAGGGAGCAGTTGGTATTTTGGCGCCTCTGCCCAGAGATGAGAACAATATTCCATATGAGGCCAAACCTGCGCCTTGTAGAGTTGTAGGCGCTGTTACGGACTGAAGAACAGCTGTTTCGCTCTGTTCAGAACACCAAACTTCTTCGAGGCTACTTTCAACTTCATCCATAGCAAATAAGCAGAGAGAAATTACCTTTCTTTATACACATACGAATAAATGCCATCTCATTTCTATAGGTGCAAATCAAAACGCTATAGCAATATTTTCATCCGCAAGTGAAAGATATAAGTAGTTAATATGGTCATTGCACGACTGGACTATTATTCTCACTCTCATCACACATACTTTGAGTTTGCTACCATATTCCATACTTACGAGTATCTGTCTCATATTCCATACTTTACTTTACGTTTGCTGTATCTATCATACGTACTTTACTTTAAGTTTGCTGCCTCTATCATACATACTTTGATTTGAATTAGCTATATGCTGTATCATCCATACTTTGGTTTAAATTTGCTACCTCTGTATTCCATACATTGCTTTAAAGCTATCTCTACATACTTGGCCTTCAGTTTGGACTGCCTCCTCAGTGCTGAGTACCGAAGCGCGATGGTAGCGGCTCTGGCGAGGTAGCTTGACGCAGAGTTCACTATAATCACTCGCACGTATACCATCGTACCGTATACCAGCTTCGGATTGGAGGAGGCTTTGAATGTTCCGTCCTAGAACAAGTTATGTTTTTTTTTTACTTTCAAGCACAACAATGATCTAATTGATGGAAGCTACTTCAAAGTTTTTGATGAAATTGTTTTTAATGTTAATTTGTGTCACAATTCACAAACATAATATCATTAAGAGTCCATCATTCTACTTGTTTGTTTTCTGCGTGTTAAAGAAGGCTTGATATTTTGACATAATATGTAATATCCCCCTAGTGAGCTAAGGCTCACCTTCAACACTTGAGCACTTTTCATCAGCATTCTATCTCTTGTTATCCTATGGTTTTCGAACCCAAGGAACCCGTTGTTGACCGTATTGAAATTAAATTTAGCACCAATCTCCCCTAATTTGACGCCAGGAAGAGGCATATGCGTCTCTTCGTCTCTTATCTGTACCAAAAACGCTTGGATTCCACAATTCTTGCCTTTGGTAAACAGCTGCGCCATCACCACGCAATGGTTTGCAGTGTGTGCCACTGAAAAGTAATTAAATATAGGTAAACAATTATATTTAGAAAAATATCGTAAATTTTAGTTAGACTTGCGCACAAACACAGTCAACTTTACCACCTTTAAAAGCAACTTAGGTATTCCTTTTTCCTTAGTTTGCATTAGATGTAAACACAATAGGCATCAAAATGAAAAATAATATTGCAATTCTAAACCACAACATTAGCAAACATTGACAATACTTACATCCCCCAGGCCACCACTTATAAGCAGTTAATGTGGGGCTATTTAAAACAAACTCCTCTTTTTCCGCATCGTATGTTGCTGTCGTTTCTAGTCCCCGGATGAATGTTCCATGTCCTAGTTCAGTCTGCAACATACAAGTTTAACATTTAAGCCAGCTGTATAGAATTTAAAAAACAAAGGGCAGAGTTTTGTTCCTTGTGGTACACCTAGCATTTTTTAACCAAAAAGCTTATTGGAAACCTGTAGACCACATTTTCAGGTTCTAAATACACAAACTTTATAAATTAAACTTAATATTAATACACAAACACTAGAATTGATCACCTGAGCATATGTTCCAATAATTTCCATGTTGATGGCTCGCTTCAGCCATTTCTTAATCTGTTCCTCAGTCCCTTGCCCCTGGATCGCCGGGACAAACATTCCGAAGTGCAGCATGAATGGTGAGTTCTCCTTAAATATAGCAGATGCTATTGAATTCCGAAAATTGAACCTAAAAGTTGTAGGCAAATCGTTGAACATCAATATTTTCATTGCGTCTCTACATGTCTCTACAATATTTCGAATGAAATATTATAATCCTTCGAATATAATAATTTTAGATACTAAAATAAGTAGATTTCGACAAAAAGTTTAGGGATTATCTTGCCTAACTTGACAAAGTCCGGGTTTAAGATTAACTAAGTACCTACTCTTGTGACTCCTGTGGAGACAACGCTTGGTCTGCGTAAGACTGCATCTTTCGATACAGCAGCACTGCCTTACGGATTGCATTTTCGTACTTCTCCTTATGACTCAAGTACTCTTCTGGAATTTCATCTTTGAGGTTTTTGTCGCTGAGGATGGATGACTCTGCAATAAAAGTACACATTTGCTAGTGATTGGCGATTGCTATTTAATAACACAAGGCATTCTCAAGAAATCAGAAGTAAGAAAAAGCTAGTGGATATTAGATGCGAATATAATAGCGAATACTAAAAAATATTTTTAGAGTTTAAATATTTTGTAGTAAATTTACTATTTATTTATATATTTTTTAGTGTTTTACTCTATTTTTTAGTGTTTCAATATTTAGTAGTAAATTTACTAAAAAAAAATTTTAAACAAAAAAATTTTTTTTGTGTTTAAATATTTTGAAGTAAATTTTTGTGCAGGAACCTAGGTAATTACTATTTTAAACTGAAAAATAACTCAAACATGTTAAATATTTTCGTATGAGAAAATGATTTTGGTATTACGTTTGTATGAGAAATTCCAAGGGTACCCGGCCTCTTAAGACATAAATGAAAGTTTAGTAATTTTTAAAATCTTAAGTTAAAATACGAAAGAAGAATTTTAGAACATAGCTAAATATGGCTATGTTCTAGCTAGCTATATTTTATTGAAATAAATGTTATCAATTATCATTGGACCATGTTTATTTCACCATAATAAACTTTGGTCAGTGCCTGCAGCAATTATTTTAGAGTGTAAATATTATAGCTACTGTTATTTGTTCTTACCCATTTCTCTCCTTTTAGCTGTGTTCTCTTTTCCATTATCCAATATGTTTGTTAACTCTTCCACATTAAACTTTGTTTTCGTCCTCTCCCGTTTCAAATCAACATTGATTGTTTGCGCCATATCCACACTCGATTTCACTCAATTGCACTTTAGAACTTTGGTATCGAAAATATTTACATTGTATTAAGTAACAGTACTTTAAACGGGCATTATCTTGTGATAAAACTTTATTGGCACAAAGTAGATAACTCGAAATGGCCGATAAAATAAATGTAAACAAGTGTAGAGTATGTACAAACGTGTATTCTGTATGAAGTGGCGCGGCAAACTGATTATAAAACATCAACATTCAACATCAGGTTAATGCTCTTAAAAGTGACGTAACTTCTAACAACTAGGTACATCAAATGCATACTTGAATTAAAATATACTATTTTATTTTATACATAAGAATATTTAAACACTACAAATGTTCAGCCTCATTATGAGCTAAACTCTTTCCATACTATTTCTTTTGAAGAGCTGGCATTTATAAATACTTTACCTAGTAGTTTGCATCTTACAATTTTTGTCAACTACTGCATATTATGTGAATAATGTACTAATATTTAGTAAGTATGTGTTATAAATACGTCACTTTGTTAATGAATAGACTCCAATATCCTAATCAAGAGATTATGAATATCTTGTTAATGTACCACCTTGGTGCCGCGCAATACGTACTTATATTGCCCTGATAAAGTTATTATTATACTGAGGCACAAAATTACTGCATACCTACACGTTTTAACAGCCTTTAATAGAATAACTATTGTAATATTGGACTCTTGGCGCTAATGACATAAAACACTTGACTTCAATGTAAAAGTAAGAACTGAACATTTGAAAGAAAATATCAATTCAACATTTGCATTATCTAAGGACTTAAAATAACAATACGGAACCCTAAAAAGAGCGTCCGTGCCTAGTAGATAGACCTTTGGTTCGCACGAGGGTGCATGGTCTATACCGGGTGGAGGCGTGTACCAATCAGACATTTCCTCTATGATAATACGGACGCTCGCACAGTGAAGGTAAACATCGTGAAGAAACCCACATATTATGGTTAGTCCTAGACGTATTGACCTGTTCATTCATCTGGACTAGGTCGACTATGTTGCGAGAATGCAGTTTGTGCTTGGGAAAACATACAGACATTCAGAATCTTATCCCAGGCACTGCAGTATTTAAAAAGTGGTCAAAGTGAAAATATTGTGTAAATCATCCAAAACGGATGCTCTTGTTTTTAAAATAAGAAACCATGGTGTTTTAGGCTTTTATTGAAAAAAATATTTACAATTTCCCCTTAGCCAGCGGTCGTATGTACTTGTGGAAGCTGGGATCGACCTCCTGCACGTTAAGCGGACTCTTCATCGCCTCCTCCATTAACCGGATGTACACGTGCCCGTCGTACGCGCCCAGACTCGAGTTGAGTATCTGCAAAGGTGTGCGAAGGGTTTAAGTTATGTAGGGTTTAACCACAGACATAGATCAAGATAGGTACCGCATTTGTATGAAAACGAGCGTGTCACTTTTTTCCTACCGAAGTGTCTAGTCGTCCGATTACCGGATGAATAAAATAAATCTTAGTCGTCCGACTGCTGCTAGTCGTCCGGTAACCGGACGACTAAGATTTGTTTTATTCGTCCGTTTACCGGACGACTAGCAAACAGCCTTTTCCTACCTCTGTGACGTACCGATGATAAGAAACGTGTCCATTATCAAGGCCAACGTTTCTATTTGAATTTCTACAGCTCGCTACGGCACTTTTAGGCATTTAGGCCTTTTTGAAAATTCCAAATGACGTCCGATTCCGATAGCAGACTAAAGAACAGACTTTCGAAAGACGAGCATGGCTCGTCGTTTGAGAACGCAACATGGCACGCGAAGTTCATACACATGCGGTATATTATATCTTGATCTATGTCTGTGGATTTAACAAAACAAAGTGATAATGCTGATTATCTGAGCTATTAATTTTCTCTAAATTTTCATTTTAATCTTTAATCTCCAGTTATTAGTCCCTGAAGTAAATATAGACTTCTCCAGTAGCTCTACCATGAATTTAAAGCTATAGACTTTATCGATACTCGATAGTCGATACCGACTACGTAAATTTTTAGTATGGCGATTTTAGTTCCGCAAGTGAACGCTAGAGGCGCTGTAAAATTTGCCACACTAAAAATTTACGTACCTAGTCAGTATCGAGTATCGATAAATACTATAGCTACTCATGGTAGAGCTACTGGTCTCTGGTAGGCAAACTTATACAAGGTGTAACAAAACAAAGTGAAAGTGATAATTACTTCAAGTCAGTCTTTCCTAAAGTGGGCAATATATTATATGATCCCCCCCTTTCTAAAGATTGATTTCAAGGATACGGTCAAGTATACTGTAATACGAGTCTAGTTTATTATGAGGGAAATTATTACCTCGTCCCTGATGTCGAAAGCATCAACCAGCCCCACGGCGTTAGGTCTGAGCGCTGCTAGTAGTTCCTCGTACTGCCTCTCCAGAATATTGACGTCCTTTTCCGATAAGCATGTGTACTGAAAACTCGAGAATTAAATTATTAGATGTGTACCGATATTGAGACCACTTGCGCCAGTCAGTATCATGCCTTCTCTTTCATAAATACGAGAAACGGCAGAGATTACATGATATTTACTACTCTATCTCTATATATACTATCTCAACTCATAATGTTGCAAGCGAACTTCAGGCTTATAAAAAGGCAGTCAAGTCAGTTAAACCATAATATTATATGGAAATTGGAAAACTCAAAAGTTTCGTAACTATCGTATTATTTCGTATATTATAATATTCGTAACTCGTATATATTCGTAATTTAAACATGTAGGGGTTGTCCCCTACAGATGATAAATGTTGGATGCTGGATGATAGTGTTGATGCTGATAGCGATGCTGCTGCTGATAGTGGAGTCAAATGATACACTCTTGGTGCTTATTAATGATCTGCTTTATTCTGATATGATTACAAATTTCATTTATACAAATAAATTGATGATACGGCACAACGTGCGAGTTCATCGACACGCTGAACCCTACACATAATAATATCTTACCCTCAACAAATCGCCCGCTCTGTCCAGCGCCCAGTATATAATGTATAGACTAGTCAACTGGTGTAGAACTCTCTTGACGTTGTCGCTACAGTCTGCGGTGAGTCGGAGATTCTCCTTCCAATATGTGTCTAGCATCACGGCACGACAATGGACCTTCAAATAACAAAAAGAGAAAGTTATTTGCCACTAGGTAGCGCTTTACGTGATTAATATAATATACAATTAATTCTATTACAACCACAGACATAGATCAAGATAGATACCGCATGTGTATATGTACTTCGCGTGCCATATCGCGCTCCAAACGACGAGCAATGCTCGTCTTTCGAAAGTCTGTTATTTAGTCTGCTATCGGAATCGGACGTCATTTAGAATTTTAAAAATGCCTAAATGCCTAAAAGTGCCGTATTGAGCTGTAGAAATTCAAATAGAAGCGTTGGCCTTGATAATGGACACGTTTCTTATCATCGGTACGTCATAGTGGTAGGAAAAAAGTGACACGCTCGTTTTCATACAAATGAAGCGACATGCGGTATCTATCTTGATCTATGTCTGTGGTTATTATAGAATTAATTGAATAATTGTATAACATATAATATCTATGGAACCCTGCGATAAGCACCTACGACCTGACACGCGTTTTTTTAACTAATCACTACAAAATATCATCCTTGTAAGTAGACCATAATTATTATTATTACTTGGTTTGGAATGTTGAATGAATGAAAGAGATCTAAGGTAGAATTTAGGAAAATAAGAAACTGTTATTGTGTATTTTATGAACTACCTGATGAATGATGATGAAATAAATATATATATATATATATATATATATATATATATATATATATATATATATATATATATATATATATATATATATATATATAAATATATATATATATATAAATATATATATATATATATAAATATATATATATATATATATATATATATATATATATATATATATATATATATATATATATATATATATATATATTTATTTCATCATCATTCATCAGGTAGTTCATAAAATACACAATAACAGTTTCTTATTTTCCTAAATTCTACCTTAGATCTCTTTCATTCATTCAACATTCCAAACCAAGTAATAATAATAATTATGGTCTACTTACAAGGATGATATTTTGTAGTGATTAGTTAAAAAAATGTGTGATAAACAATAGTAGCACCTATCATAATCATTTGATCAGTTCGATTATAGTTTGCCGCAGTGATACAAAAAACTATGATAAAGGTGTTAGGTGTTTGTTACAGAAAACTATGATAAAGTATGTTTAAAAAGAAAAAAAAGTATACCTCTGCCGCTTCTACCAACTGCAGTGTTGTCAGTTGCCAGGCGTCTTCGTGACATTTACCGGTCTTCATACGGTCGCGAATGCTTTGCACGCAAAACTGGATTTTCCTAAAAAATTAAAATGTGTCCATTTGTTACATTGACATCAATCAAAAACAAACTGAACCTAACAAAAAACAA
The DNA here is from genome assembly GCA_937595015.1 of Polyommatus icarus. NCBI lineage: Eukaryota > Metazoa > Arthropoda > Insecta > Lepidoptera > Lycaenidae > Polyommatus > Polyommatus icarus. The sequence continues at coordinate 18,612,435 of OW569329.1, forward strand.
TCAAATCTATAGTATATTATAATAACTATATACATGAACGTAGAAAAAAAGGCGGACGGAGTCTTATTATACACAGAACTGTGTCTTCAGTGTCGGCCACGCACACGTTCTTACGCCTGTCAAATGATATGGACTAGCGTAACAACGTGTGCGTGCGGACCGTGTACATACAGTCAGCTGGCCGACTCTAAAGGACACAGTTTTGTTTATGGTGGGAATCCGTATAGATTTGATTGTTTTTCAAAAACTGCAGAATTTATTTAGATGAATGAGTAGGAGAATAATTTAATAACAACTCCAGCAGGATTATTTTACACATCTATTGTAAAAGGAAATCTTATACAGGCTTTTACGATAAAATCTGTAAACGACATTTACATACAACGCCAAAAAGTGGCATTTCATTTATGTATTGAAGAGTAGTGTAGAGTAAATCAAAGTCATATTTAGGGAGATCGCACACGTCACACTTGTGTGATCGAGTATACAAACTGCATGGCGCGCGCCATCAGAATGTATGGAAGCCACAGACTCGATCACACAAAAAGTATGACGTGTGCACTGTGCGGTCTCCCTTACCCTAAAGTAGAGATGTGAAATGCTACATTAATTTGGTCGGTTTTCATTTACGTTTATGCGTCTGAACAAACTACAGAGTAAAAGCCAGCCAACACGGTACGTTGCGTTGCGTCGTCGCTACGCAAATGTTTTGACGCATAACCGCATACCGGCAATGCGCCATCGAAGCATTATTACGAAGCAGTCTTAACGTCAACATCGAGACGAAGCGGGAGGGGGCTCCCGCTTCGTCTCGGGGGCTGCTGTCCGTCATGTGTGCGTTGCGACGACGCCACCGTCGACGCCGTGTGGACTGGACCTTAACTGGTTTTAGATCTTACGCAGCAGCAACAGCCTGAAACGCCCTGACGATTCCTTCTGGCGTGTTCTCCCACTTCGCCCGCTGGTTGCTCACGGCCTGGCTCAGGTACGCTACTGTCGGTGTGAGTTGACCACCGGCTTCCATCTGCTCCCAGGCTTTGACTAGATATCTGTACAAAAATATGCTAACAATATGTGAATTCACTCTTCAGCCCCCTGGACAAGCGGCAATCGATTATCGTAAACGCTAACGCTAACGCCACAAAATGTATGGAATTTGACATTAGTATTCGCTAGCGAAGCGGCGATGACTTATGTTAAATCGCATAAATTTTGTTAGCGTTTACGACAATCGCTTGCCACTTGTCTACTAGGGCTGACATATTTAGGGAAAATCAGCGGGGAAAATAGACGCAAAATCATCGGCAATACAATTATTGGGACTACGTTCAATATGGGGGTGAACAATTTCAAAATGACAATGGTCCCCTATTCTGTCTTTTTTTTTCGTTAAATATAAAATATCTACATAATAAACTCGAATTGTAATATTATAGTCACTGCATCATTGGCAAAAAAGGTGTTCTTCTGAATTTTTGATGGCGAGGTATGCTCTACTGTATGTTTCTCTCTAAGTGGATGCAGCTTACCTAGCACCTTGCAGCAGCAGCACTGTATAGTCCCCTTCATACGTCCATATGGCGACCGCATGGCCGTATATGTAGGGCAGGTTGGAGGACATCATGTACCCGTACCCTCCACTGCTCCACGCAGACTGACCATACTACGCAACGCTGCTGACGTTCCATACGCCAGGTTTACAGCATCAAATGGAAGGTCCCAGCTACCAGAATGTTTGCTGCCAAAATCGTCTTACCTGGCTCCTCAGCACTGTATAGTCCCCCTCGTAAGTCCATACAGCAATGAAGTAGGAGCCTTAAAGCACCTCTTTGGTCCTTTACCCAGATTTTATACTTCTTGTCTTGATTGAAGATGTCTTACCTAGCACCTTGAAGCAGCAGCACTGTATAATCCCCCTCGTAGGTCCGTATGGCGACCGCATGGCCGTATATGTAGGGCAGGTTGGAGGACATCATGTACCCGTGACCGCCGCACGCGTACCGGCACTGCTCCACACAGGTGGACGCGTCAGAGGTGCTGACGGATTTGAGGCAACTGGATAGCGCGTGCAGCTGGGGAGTTAGTTGAGTTGGTGAGTTGAAGGAGTTGGGTGTGTTAGGGTCGGTTGACTTGAGTTGGTGGGGTGGGTGTGTTGGCTAAGTTGAGTCGGGTGAGTAAGTCAGTTGGCTGAGATGAGTGTTAACTCAACAATAGGGGAGTTGACAACATTTTAAAAATAGTTTTAAGCGCTTCAGTTGTGTACAATAATACCTATAATTTGATATTTTATTCATTATTATGCCCCAGAATGAGTTAAAAATTATTTTAAATACCGAATTCAAAATATGTCACAAAAACGCGGCATTATGGTCACGTGATCACGTGTGACGCTATCGTTCATGAAACAAAACAAGCGTAGACAGAGCAAAAGGGAGTAAGTGCTTAACCTTACAATTATCAATTTTGTTTGACACTGAACGATGACGTCACTGCTTCAGAATTCAGATTGGCGTTTCCAATCACGTGACTTACAGTTAAATCCAATTTTATTCAATGTAAAATAAAATAAATCAATAATTATTTTTTCGTTATTTGTATTGTTTTTGAGTTTTTATCAATAAATCTATAAAATTTAATAATTATTTTAAAATTTTAAACATACTGTCAACTCCCGGATTGTAGGCTTACTTAGTTAAGAAATCTGTCTCGTCTGCACGTCTGTTACAAACTTTGTGAAAGATAAATGTTATAGGAAATCGAATATCTGACATAACTATTATTATTAACTCAGCAAGTATCCATAGCCTTAATCGCTTACCATCAAACATACCGTGTTCTAAAACTTACCTCAGGTAATTTCTCTACATTCCCCTCTCTCAGATCAGCAAGCACATCAGTGAATGTCTTCCACAGCCATCTCGCTGCAAGCTGCAGCGCGTGAGCTGTCGCGATACATATGAACAGCTTGTGCTGCTGTGTTCGGTAGTCCAGGATTTGGACCTCGGGTTCACTGGTAACAAAAAGTGCAAGAACCGTGAAAATGCACAAAATGCGATACTAAAAATAAAAACAAAGGGAAATGTATTGGAACGATGTCCATAATAGACCATAGATATGTTCCTAGTATAAATTGCCACTCAAATATAGTTTTGCTTTTGATAGCATTAAGCATTCCGAAATGTCTATTTCTATCGCATCTTTACACTCATTTATCCTCCCTCAAGAAAGTTTATTCCCTTTTACCCAACGTAGTATTTAAAGTCCCAGATTTTGTCTATGAATGTAACTTATTCCAATGTACCAGACAAATACAAAATCTGATTATTTTAAGAAGATCTATACTTACTTCTCCTTAGCTTGGCACTGTCGTCTCACGGCGGAGTATCTCACAGCTATAGTAGCGGCCTTAGCGACGTAGAACGCCGCGTCGCTGACCAGAGTCACTCGCACGAACACCATCGTCCCGTATGTGAGCTTGCCGTGACGGTCTTTTTTCACGAATGTACCGTCCTGGAAATACATTAATGGATTAAATTATAAGTAATAGAAACAAAGTATATTTACGATTTAGATATTTTTATAAATTTTGTGAATAAGAAATTAATTTTTGTTACTTTTTCACTAAAAACGCATACTAGCTACTCTTTGGATTAAGTTAGTTTTAGCTTGCCGATTGCCGAATGCATTCTCATCTGTCTGAGCTAAAGTTGATTATGGCTAAAATTATTATTCTCTCCTGTTTTCCGTGTTAATGAAAAATAAAGCATCAACATTTAAGAATAGCTCAGGCTAGCGCAAGTAGCGTTAACCTAGCGAGTATGATATTATACCATCATGCAAATAGATTCATATATAGATGACGGACCCTACGTTGATTGGTCAAACTATATCAATATTAGTGATGTTTGTTAGCTAGGCTTGGCCCATATTTTTGGTCAGTACTCAAGATGCATCTCGGTCTCAAGACACAGTTCAGGCTCTGTGATTGGTTGGCTGTCAAAATTTGGACCAATCACAGAGCCGAACCGCGTCTTGAGACTAGTGATGAGCAAAATGAGTCTTGGTCTTGCAGTCTTGGTCTTGGTCTTGCAAAAATTGCAAGACCAAGACCAAGACCAAGACTACCCTAAGACTAGCAAGACCAAGACCAAGACTAGGTGTGCAAGAACAAGACCAAGACCAAGACCGACTATGCAAGAGTCTTGCTCCATGCAAGACTCTTGCTAAAATTTTTTATTTATAGTCGCAGTGACTATAATATTCATGAGGTAAAAATATTTGTAACAATATAATATCTATTTAACATTAATTTCAAGTTCTTGTGATACAGCCTGGAAACAGGCAGACGAACAGGCATGTGTAAGTAATTGGGACCCGTTTTTGCCCTTTTTATTATGTAAACACTATAAACATGCATTTAAACTAAAAATTTGGGAATATACGTAATACGTGGCGGCCGAAAAGGAAGATCTTTCAACCGAGAGAGAATCCGAAAATCCAGCCAAGTGCGAGTTGGACTCGCCCATGAAGGGTTCCGACTCCGCAGCAGCAAAAAGGTTTATTTTAGGAAATAAAAAGGTTCTTGATTAATCTTTATAGCTCTTAGGGTCTTATCACACTGGCGATTAGCAAGCGATTTCAAAGCGACGCGATTGCGCAGCGTGCACGCCGCGACAGCGCAGCGTCGTCGCGGCGTGGCGTGGATGCCATTTTGTACACTCGTCTAGGGAATTCTCTAGACGAGTGGACTCCATTTTGTACACTTGTTTAGGGAATTCCCTAGACAAGTGTACAAAATGGCGTCCACACTACGCCGCGACGTCGTTGCGCTGTCGCGGCGTGCACGTCGCGCAATCGCGGCGTGCGCGCTGCGCAATCGCGTCGCTTTCAAACCACTCGCTAATGGCCAGTGTGATAAGGCCCTTATAGTTTCGGAGAAAAGTGGCTGTGACATACGGTCGGACAGACAGACAGACATGACGAATCTATTGGCAACCTCTGTGGCTCAAATGGTTGAGTGTGTGGCAGCTCAAGCCGGGGGTCGCGGGTTCGAATCCCGCCGACGGAACAAAAAGTTTTTCAATGTTTCCGGGTCTGGATGTGTATTAAATATGTGTATGATATAATAAAAATCTTAAATATATGTATAGTATAAAAGTATTATATATATATTTCCGTTGTCTGGTACCTGTAACACAAGTCCTTCAGGTACTTAGCACGGGGCCAGACTGACGTGGTGTGAAGCGTCCATAGATATTATTATTATTATTATTTATAAGGGTTCCGTTTTTTGCCATTTGGCTACGGGACCCTAAAAAAAACTTTTTTTTCAAAATTTTCATTTTTCTTAAGGAAATTATTGCCGCTAAAAGATCAGCTTATGCTGAGTTGGCTCTCGACTTTTCATTAGTATTTTCAATATTCTCTTAACAAGTTAAGATTATAATATGTAGCTAGTCTAATAATTTAGGTTTGAAAATGTTTTTTTTTCGAGAAAATTAAAACGTTTACAGAAAGTTTTGAAAAATGTTTGCAAGAGTCTTGCTTTTTGCAAGACCAAGACCAAGACTAGGCGTGCAAGACCAAGACCAAGACCAAGACCAGACAGATTTAAGCAAGACCAAGACCAAGACTGCACAAGCAAGAACAAGACCAAGACCAAGACTGGTCGAGTCTTGGTCTTGGTCTTGCTTTGCTCATCACTACTTGAGACCGGGTCGCATCTTAAGTACTGACCAAAAATACGGGCCTAAATATCACAAGACCAAATAAGGAAAATCCGCCAACTGCCTATGAATCAATTTCGATCACTTAGTCACAATTCAAAGTATCAACCTTAAGAACTTGAGCGTTCTTCATCGGCATATTCTCCCTGGGTATCCTAACATTCTTCATCCCCAGGAACCCGTTATCAGCAGTGGTGTACCCCATGCGGGGACCCACGTCCCCTACGTGCACCCCGGGGAGGGGCTGATGGGTGTCCAGGTCACGGATCTGGACTATGAAGGGGTAGATGCCGTGGCATTTACCCTGGGTATACAGCTGAGCGAGAACCACGCAGTGGTTGGCGGTTTTTCCCACTGAAAATGTGAAATATATTTTAGGATTTTAGAAGTGGTTGTTTCGTTAAAGGAGACCTTAAAATGAACAGAGCGTAACAAAGTGATAATACTTTAGGGTGTATCAACTCTTGTAAGTTGTGACCCAGGCCTACCTGGCCAATAGATCATCTTTTATAATAATATTTAGGTAGCTAACCAATTTTCAACAACATGAAAACAATATTCTAACACGAAATCGAACTCACGACCTCCGATTCACTTCTATAAACCACTGGTCCACGGAGGCATTAGTTCAGCTTGTGATCAGTGATACTCACGAGTGCCCGCCCACCACTTGTAGGAGGTGAGTGTGGGCGTGTTCATGATGAACTCTTCAGTCACCGGGTCGTACGTCGCCGTCGTCTCCAGACCACGGATGTTGGTGCCGTGACCCAACTCTGTCTGTAAATAGACACAAATTATAAAAATAGATTTGGCTTAAAAATATAATCCGATACTAAAAAATGCAATTTGTAGCGCTCATGCTAGCTGGCTTATTATTGCAAAATGGAACAGTTACAGTATAGTAAACATACATATACACAAAATGCATACATAGGTTGAGCACAAAGTCAAGCTTGAAGGAATTATAAGGAATGATGTATTTGAATGCGGGCCGGGTATTTGGAGTATTTTGTATGCCTCTCTTTAAAATTTTTATTTAATTTACTGCCACAATCCTTTCTTTCGATTTCAACGTAGCCGTATAGAGGAGGTGTGTAATAGCCGCTTACCGCTTTGAGAAAAGTACGGTACGGCCTTGGCTTTGCCCGAGACTTGGCTGAGACGGGTGCAGGTAGAACGGAGATATTATGTCCTTGAAGGCACCGTCTACTGTACGAAACCTTATTCAAAATCAAAATATTTTTATTCGGAGTAATTTTTTTACAAAAACGTTACCGAACGTCGATACTACGGTGCCTACCACCGGTTCGGGAACTAACCCGGCGAGAAGAACCGGCGTAAGTCCATCTTTTGCTAAAAAGATGGAAAATTACAATTTAAAACATACCTATATTGCAGTACAACACGGTCACATTAACCTGACGCACCACTGGAATGCAATACGCCATCACCGTGCGTCTAGTTAATTTGACCGTGCTATATAACAATATTATATTATTGAAGGTCTTGTGTTTCTGTTACCTGTCCATAAGCCCCCAGCACTCGCATGGTCAGCGCCTTCGGCAGCCAGCGCGGCTGCTGCTCCGGGGTGCACTACCCTATCACGGCGATATGTCCTTGAAGAACCCATCAACTGCACTTCGGATTATTGAAGACCTTGTGGTCCTGTTACCTGTCCATAAGCCCCCAGCACTTGCATGGTCAGCGCCTTCGGCAGCCAGCGCGCCTGCTGTTCCGGGGTGCACTGCCCCATCACCGTCGTCACGAACATCCCCATGTGCAGATAGAACGGCGATATGTCCTTGAAGAAACCGTCAACCGTGCGGCGGACTATTTGGGAACTGAAATAGATATTTCATGTATTGAATACATGCGTATAATTATTAGTAGTGTATATGTTACGCTCAAAGACCGAAAACGCTCAATGAGCGAAAAAATGGCGCACAACGCGTTGTGGTAATAGTGAAACGGCCACGACGCGAATTTCGCGTCGTGGCTCTAGTGAAAACGGCCATGACGCGTTCTGGTTATCACAGAAATACCACATGGCGAAATTCGTGTCGTGGCTGTCGTGCTACTCGACCACAACGCGTTGTGGTAATCGAAAAAAGCCATGACGCGTTCTGAGCATTTAAAAACAGCCACGACGCGAATTCGTGTTGTGGCCCTAATGAAAACGGCCACGACGCGTTCTGAGCATTTAAAAACAGCCACGACGCGAAATTCGTGTTGTGGCCCTAACGAAAACGGCCACGACGCGTTCTGAGCATTTAAAAACAGCCACGACGCGAAATTCGTGTTGTGGCCCTAACGAAAACGGCCACGACGCGTTCTGAGCATTTATTGTTCCCGCACATTATACTTTTATGATTTGCACGTAAACTATTTAGTCGATTTTGATGAATTTCGGTATGGAGATACTTTGAGTCTCTGGAAAGGATAAGGGATACTTTTTGTCCCAGAAAAAATTACGGTTCTCGCACAATAAACTTTTAAAATTTGCGCGTTAACTATTCAATCGATTTTGATGAATTTTAGTAAGCAGATACTTTGAGTCTCGGGAAAGGACAAGGAAAGCTTTTTGTCTATAAAAATTGTACGGTTTCCGCACAATATACTTTTATGATTTGCACGTAAACTATTCAATCGATTATCGATGCACGGGAACAACTATAAACTGAAGTCCACGCGGACAAAGTCGCGGGCAACTGCTTGTGATATTATAAATGCGAAAATGTGTCTATCTGTATGTCAGTCTGTTACCTCTTCACGCCCAAACCGCTGAATCGATTTCACTGGGTATTAGGGTACTTTAAGTCCCAGAAAAGGACATAGGATACTTTTTATCCCGCAAAAAAAAAGGACGATTCCCGAGTCAACTAGTAGTATTATACTTACTTACTGCGGCGCAGCGACCCAAATTGAGTCTTGGCCTCTGACACAAGCACACGCCATTTCTTCCTATCCTGTTAGTAGTATTATACAGGGTGCAATTGAACCTACCGTTCCTCTCTTAATAATACCTAGGTATTATTAAGAGAGTCCATTTAACCAAAAACATAGGGTGTTAATTTTATTACAATAACATATTTTTTATCCCACTTAAAATCATTGCGGGGGAAGCGGAAGGCACGCGCCGGCGACGCGCGTAGTGTCCATTAATTGTAGTGTTTTTTTATTAGGAAAACTTTCGGAAGCTATTTTTCAACATTTTAATACCGAGTGATTACAAAAGATATTTTTAACAATAATCAATATATCGGGCGGGAAGGTTTAATTGCACCCTGTATAGTTAAAAAATTAAAATAAAACAATATTAGTCATTCATTGAGATTACTTTATTAAAAATAATTATATATTTAAGGTAACAAATTATTATTGAACACAATAATATTAATCTTAATTATTAATTATTATTATAAATTACTTATAAATAATTATTTGGAATTTTTGGATTAAGTAAATAATTTGGAATTTCAATTTCAAGCTATTGAATAGCTATTATCGCTGGGTTTCAGCGCGGTGTTCCATTCCAAATCAATAATTTGAAATTTCCGTAACAAAAAAAAAACTGGTTGCACTCCGGGAGTGCCGGCAGAAGTGAACACTTGATTATTAACGTTGTGCATTTTTTTAACCCATTTTTTATGAAATCGATTTAAAAAAAAACGTCAATCAAGTTGTTTCGATCAAGTTTCGATCAAGGTTTCGATCAAGGTTTCGATCAAGTTTTGAACAAGTTTTGATCAAGTTTCGATCAAGTTTCGATCAAGGTTTCGATCAAGGTTTCGATCAAGTTTCGATCAAGTTTCGATCAAGTTTCGATCAAGGTTTCGATCAAGGTTTCGATAAAGTTTCGATCAAATTTCGATCAAGCTTCGATAAAGTTTCGATCAAGTTTCGATCAAGTTTCGATCAAGTTTCAAATTGAGTTCGAGTTCGAGTTCGAGTTCGACACAAAACACTACTCTCCAACCGTATTACGCGTTTTGTATGGTTTTTCGATCAACACGAAAATCTATCGCGAGTTTCACAGTTTTTACCCATCCCACAAGTGATCAACGCCGCTAAAGAAGTTTTCACTTCAAAAAACTTAACAACACCGTTTATCTTCGGCACGGTGTTAGTGTGCGTGCTACAAATAATGTAAGTTGATAAAAAATTCTATGCAATTGCTTTACCGCGGCATTTACCGAATGCAACATATATTTTTAAAACAATTTAAAAATCTTCAAGTAGTAACAATATTATTTAACACAAACAATAAGGATCTTCCAACAAAAACTATATAATATTGATCACCAATACGCAACAACAATGTACCATCGAAGAAATTGATTCCTAGGCAGTTGGCGGCCCTATGTCATTTGATCGGATCATGTCAATTCAATGTTATTTGTGATCTGTCGGCTGGATTTGACGTAACGCGACCAAACTACGTAGGTCCCCCATCTGCCTAAGAATCAACTTCTCTGATAGTACTTAAATTAATTATAGGCTGCCTTCACACTAGCGTTTGTCCAGCGTAGGCGTTCGAATTCGATGAACACTATGGTAAATGCTCAGAACGCGTCGTGGCCGTTTTCGTTAGGGCCACAACACGAATTTCGCGTCGTGGCTGTTTTTAAATGCTCAGAACGCGTCGTGGCCGTTTTCGTTAGGGCCACAACACGAATTTCGCGTCGTGGCTGTTTTTAAATGCTCAGAACGCGTCATGGCTTTTCTCGATTACCACAACGCGTTGTGGTCGAATAGGACGACAGCCACGACACGAATTTCGCTATGTGGTATTTCTGTGATTACCAGAACGCGTCGTGGCCGTTTTCACTAGGGCCACGACGCGAATTTCGCGTCGTGGCCGTTTTACTATAACCACAACGCGTTGTGAGCCATTTTTTCGCTCAGTGAGCGTTTTCGGTCTTTGAGCGTAACATATATAACTTTAAGCGTAGTTGATTGCAAAGATTACACCTTTACTCCGGTCGATTTAGACCAAAAAATGAGAGTGAAGTTACAAAAAGTCCCAGCAAGCTAAAAATCGGTGAAATTATTAAAAACATAATTATAAACAATGTCTAAAAGTTCCCCATCATTCCCGTGTGTGGAATTTTTTTATTCAAGGTCAAAGGTCAAAAAAATTAGTTTTCCGCGATTTTCAGCTTTATGATCTGCAAGTTTTGTCTTAGCTACTTTTATGATAAAACTTACCGTTTTGCTGAAAATCGCGAAAAACTAATTTTTTTGACCTTTGACCTTGAATAAAAAAAATTCCACACACGGGAATGACGGGGAACTTTTAGACATTGTTTATAATTATGTTTTTAACAATTTCACCGATTTTCAGCTTGCTGGGACTTTTTGTAACTTCACTTTCATTTTTTGGTCTAAATCGACCGGAGTACTTTCTCTGTCGCCTCATTGACAGTCAATTAGTCAATCTGCCACAACCTAGGCTGTCTTTAGATCGATATATAATAATAAATCGACACTGCTTAATGCGTATACACTATACAGACATTTGTTTTTCCTTGTCTCATAAGTCATAAGTCAGAAACTATAATAATTATAGGTGGCAGCACTTGTCTAGTAAATATATTGTAAGTTTCGGATTTGTGATGGGCGATGGCAGTAGGCGTTTTTAGGAAAATTGTGCTAAGCTTCTGCTTAGCAGACCTACATTTCTATGTACAGTCGGGGAAATGAGTTGTTTAGCAGAAATGTACAGTCGGGGAAAATTATGCTAAGCAGAAATGTACAGTCGGGGAAATGAGTTCTTTAGCAGACGCGCTGATTAAGGCCGCGTTTCCACCTGCAAGACAACTGTCGCGAGAAGTGTCTGACAGTCTGTTTGACAGCAGATTTTTTTTCGATTGTCGATATTTTTAACCGATTGTAAGGGTTTCGATTAATTAATTAAAACGATCGTTTTTTTTTTTTTAAATCGAATTCATAAAAAATGAGTTTAAAAAATAATGCACAACGTTAATAATCAAGTTTTCTTCTGCCGGCACTCCCGGAGTGCAACCCGTCTTTTTTTTGTTAAATTTTGAATGCAGGCTTGTTCTAAATCATCTAAAGAACATTCATAACTCAACACGTAATTTTTTGTGGATTGGTATTTAAACGAATGCTTAACAGCATCCATTTATAATGGATCTGTAGGTGGTAAGACATGTTAAGTAAATAATCAATTTTAAGTTTTGGATTGGCGCCACCATATTGCAGCACTATTTATTTGGGTTCCAGCGACTGGCTTTTAAACAAGAGTGTTGATAGCTGATTGTGGCCGCTGCAATTCCATAAAAATCCTAGTTTTTCTGTGACCTTCAATCGATGATGTAAATGACTAACCCAAAAGGTTACTCAAATACATTTTAAAGAAAGTACCGGATGTTATGAATATGTAGTAGCAATTAATATATTTACATACGGAATTTATTGTTTTCGATAAATTGTACAATAAACAAATTAAAAGAAAAAGTTAAAAGGCGTTCAAAACCCTGAGGTCAGATCTGATGTTTTGCGTCGTCATGCCTTCACCTTCGTTAATACGAATAACGACAGAGATGTCTATATCCACGATTATTTTAGCCCAGACTGGTGAGTATGATATATATATAGGTGAGTAGATGTGACCATTTCACAGGTCTGCTGCCATCAGCGCAAAGTATTATTAGGGTTCCGTACCCAAAGGGTAAAAACGGGACCCTATTACTGAGACTTCGATGTCTGTCCGTCTGTCTCAAATACATTGTTTCAATTAAAATCTAACAAAATATTTGTAATTAGTGTACGAAATAATAAGAACTTAAATGTAGACTTTTTAAATTATCACATAAAACTCCTGTGCAACAAATATCCAAATTGTACATTTATTGAAGCATCGAATATCTATTTAACCAAACATAATTTAAACTCTAAGTACCTAAATTACCTAGAAGTTTTAGGCCTTAAACTAAATATTGAAATTGATAGCTTCGCTTACAGCAACACATTTATAAAAAATAGCAAAAATAGCCACTGTAAAAAAACAAATATTAGAACGAAATAATAACACATGCAAACATACACATCTTAAGCAAAAACCTATTTCATCATATTTCCCTATTGTATCTAAAAACAAAAATAGTAATGATTTATACATTCAAAATACACAAGAAAAAACCCCCATCATAACACATAAAAAGGGAACTATCCCATATTATTTTACAAAAACTAAAATACCAAAAAATCCGCTTTTTCGAGAATAGCCAACGCATTTCTTTACTGCACCAGAATATTGCCGGAATACTTAATAAATCAGATATTCTGGAATCATCCCTGCATGAATTACGCAAAAAAATTGGTGAAATACATGTTATATGCCTAACTGAGACGTTTATAAAACATGGGTGCGAGTCAAATCTTAACATTAAAAATTATAAATTGGCTTCACATTACTCACGTAATCAAAGGAGAGGTGGCTCTTGTATATTAATACATGATACCCTTGAACACTATAAAACAAACTTTAAAATGACACCTATCCTGAACAATTTGGAATACTGTGCCACTAGAATACCTAAACTAGATTTAAATATTTTAAGCATAATATATCGGACTCCTAGCTCAGACATTGACATTTTTCTTAACAATTTAGACATTCTATTAAAATCCATAACTAAATCGAAATTAACTAATACTATATTATGCGGAGACTGGAACATTGACATCTTAAAAAACAAACCTTCCTCAAAAAGTTTACTTGCGATACTAGCTAACTACAACTTCAGGAACCATATATCACGCCCGACTCGTAAGGATTCATGTATAGACCTCATCTGTAGCAACATAAGGGAAAACGTGATCGGTGATATCCATTTCTTGGCCCTCTCAGACCACGAAACAGGCCAAACAGTTACTATTAATTTAAGCCCGAAACATGGACGTAACAAAAAAAACTGCTACTATTTTGAAAAAATTAGGGACTACAGCAAAAATAATACAAATAAATTTTTCAACTGTATTAATTCTTTGTCTTTTCATGATATATTACGAATACAAAATACAGAAGAGGCGTTCAATTCATTCCACGATGACTTAACATTGTATTATAACTTATGTTTTCCTATAATTACAATAAATGTATTAAACCACTTCAAAATAAATGGCTCACAAGAGGACTAAAAATGTGCTGCGTTAAAAAAAACCCTATACCTGAAGTACCGTTTTTCTAAAACAAACAAATCTGAAAATAAAGAAAACTATAAGACATATACAAAACTATTACAAAAATGCATTCACGAATCCCAAAGATTAAACATTACTAAATACATACAAAACTCACATAATAAATGTAAAGCTTCCTGGAACATTATAAAGAGATATGAGAGCAATAATATCAATAATAGTATAACAAAAATAAAAATAAAAGATAGAGAAATTGTAGACACAAAAGAAATCGCTGAAACTTTAAATACACATTTCATACAATTAACAAATAAATCTAACATCGACGACAAATCTAAAAGTACAGACATAAATACAAATACTAATGATAAATCAATTTACTTGACACCAGTCACACACACTGAAATTAAAAAAGTTATACTAAATCTTAAAAACACAAACTCCACAAGATATGACGGAATTAAAACAACAATATTAAAAATATGTTATAAATCTCTTGCTGTACCCTTGGCGCATATCATAAACCTGTCATTGACTGAAGGAGTCTTCCCGGCGCGTTTAAAGTTCTCAATAATTAAACCTATATATAAAGCGGGGAAAAAGACTGAAATAAACAACTACAGACCTATAACACTGATCCCTGTATTAGCCAAAATATTCGAGCGAGTTATGTATCAGAAACTGTACAGCTTTCTTACAATCAATAAAATCCTTAAGCCAGAGCAATTTGGCTTTAGGAAGAACTCTACAACAAAGGCTTGTTTCAGTTTAATTAAAATCATCATGGAGGGACTAAATTCAAAACGACCTATAACAGCAATCTTTCTGGACCTATTGAAGGCATTCGATTTTGTCTCACACAAAATTCTCCTACAAACATTAAATAAGCAAGGTATCAGGGGTGTAGCTAATGACTGGTTTAAAAGCTACCTTACAAACAGATATCAATGTGTTGAATTAAATGAAATAAAAGGCAAACATAGGAAAACTTGCAAGTCCGTTTATATGCTAAATGGATATGGTGTGCCTCAAGGCTCAATTTTAGGACCTCTGCTATTTCAATATTATACATAAATGACTTCCCTGACATAATATTATATAAATCGATTCTTTTTGCGGATGACAGTACAATAATAATTGACAATAAAGACAATCACAGAGCTGAAATAATTAAAACTCTCAGAAATATAATAAACTTGCTGAAGTCTAAAAATTTAATGGTAAACACCTCGAAAACAAAAATAATTCACTTCCAAACTTACAACAGTAAACATAATGATCTAAATATTTCTATAGATAATAATAATATTAAAGAGGTCTGCTCAGCCAGGTTCTTAGGTATAATTGTTGATCGCCATTGCACATGGAAGCAACACATAGATAATGTATGCCTTAAGATGGAAAGATTCGTGTATGTTTTAAGAAATGTAAATCAAACCGTATCTGAAAAAACTGCCTTGTTAGCATATTACGGATATGTATCCTCAATATTACGATATGGTTTGATACTATGGGGTAACTCCACCGATTTCATACGAGCTTTCCGAATTCAAAAAAAGTGTATTTGATCTGCATGTGGAGCGAATGTTTCAGACAGCTGTAAGCCACTATTTAAAAAACACGGTATACTTCCCTTACCTTGTCTTTACATCCTAGAAGTATGCATATTTGTTCATAAGTACAGCGATGATTTTTACACCAGAAAAGTGGAAACAGCAACAAAAAGCTGCAGGCTGCCTGGTAAAATATGTATTCCTGGTCAGAGAATCGGTATGTGTAGTAAGAATGCATACTGCTTTGCTGTTAAAATATACAACAAATTACCAATGAATCTAAAGGAACTTAACACAAGTAAACTAAAAACCAAATTGAATGCATTCTTACTCTCAAAAATGTATTAAGACATAAATAACTTTTTAATAGATAAAATAAGTATACAAACAATCTGACTTTCGCTGATCTAAGATTATTATAAATATTAACTGGATATAATATTTATTACTAAGCAATGAAGTTAAGTAATTAATGTAATTTATGAATTGTATATTTGTTCTAAATTTTAATGTAATGATAATGACAGATTATATTATTATTTAAATTTTAAGATGAATTATAATAATTATGTAACTTGTTAATATTTTTTATTTTTAGTATAATAATGTTATTTAAAATTATATTAATAACTGAATATTATATTGATTATTATTGATTGTTAGTTGAAATTGTAAAATTCTCATAATTTAAAACTTACTTGAGCAAAAATGCTTTATCTTATATATTTCATAATAATAATTGTTTGGAATAAGTAGTACTTAGTTAAAATGCATGATTGTTTATTATTTTAATATTTCTACGCCCAAAAGGCTGAAATTGTGACACACTATCTATATAAGTCATGACACCTTATGTACCAATTTCCTGAAATAAATGATTCTGATTCTCCAGGCTGTAACTCTAGAACGGTATCTAATAGCTAGAGAGTTGAAATTTTCACAGATTATGTATTTCTGTTGCCGCTATAACAACAAATACTAAAAACAAAATAAATTAAATATTTAAGGGGTCCCCATACAACAAACGTGATTTTTCAAACATTTTTTGCTCGGTATTGCAATGATGACAACAGGTAGGATGATGACAACTTGTAATTTTCACGAAGGCCTTAATTATAATATGTGTATTTTAATCAATAATAATAATATAAAAATGTAAAGGATACAAAAAACACAATTTTTGGCCTATTTTTGCCCTATAACGGTACGGAACCCTTCATGCGCGAGTCCGACTCGCACTTGTCCGATTATTATAAATTGTATAAGATACTACACGCGGCACGCCAGCTCTGTGAAACGTTGCAGGAGGATACGGGTCAGTGCCGGATTTAGTGGTAGGTATATTTTTATGATCGTGTAGCCTGTACCTGTAGGTCACTTTATTTCCGCCGCCCCATGTACGAAATCTGCCGGCCCCTTAGGACTCTGCCTCCTAGGAAGCTGCCGCCCCTAGGCTGCGGCCTATACCACAGAATACATATTAGTTTAACAACCTATACTACCTTTTTCAAAATCCAGGGCTGATGTATTTTCCGATTTAACTATTTTGAATACTTACCCATAAGATTCAATTCCGCTCATAGCTGCCAGCTCGTCTTTCACTATGTTGTAGTAGTCGCACGATTTCCGCACCGCGTTCTCGTATTTCGCTCTCAAGTCCAGACACTCATCGGGAATCTCGTCTATGGATGCTCCGCCGTTTAACGCTAAGTTCTCTGGAAAATTAAATCATACGCAATTTGATAAACCAATATGAAATATGTACTAAGAAAATTATACTGCCCGTTTTCACAAACCGCCCCCATAAAGGTGTGTGTCCCCCTAGCGGTATTTTAAGGTATATATTATATCTCCTATAATATCTCAAATCTCCTAAAACAAAATAATATCCCACTATAGCTTATAGTTTCTTCTAAGGCCAGGCCTTAGAACTTCAAAGACACCTAAATCTTGCTAAAACCTAAATAGTGTCCTAAATAGCCGCTAGGGGACACTAAGCGTTTTGGGGGGGTGGTCGGTTGGCAGGAGAATAGGAAAGAAGAGACATTTTTAAATTACATTTTTTGACCTAGTAGTTTAAAAATTATATTACACGAACTAAATGTTTCATCATGAATAATTTATTGAGTTAAACGTTAATATTTATGAATCATTGTCTCAAAATCATTAGAAACAATAAAATGCGATGCACTGAACTAATCATTTAGGGTTTCCCAAAAAAATTACCTTCTTTCTTTGTAATAAAAGAATTTGCAATTCAATTGCGTTGCAACAGAGGAATTTTAAATGCAATTATTGTTAAATCAAATATCAGGATTTTAGGTGTTCAGGGTCAGCGACATTATAAGTTAAGATAGATTTTTGGTATCTCTTATGGATAAGAGCATACCGTAATCTTAATTTATCTAATAATTACTATAATATTATGCCCTTATTGTCGCTCGATTAGGGCCTACTCACCCCTGTATAAATCCTGTATTAAACTTCACGCTATTTCTCTCACTTTTCGTACATATGAAAGAGAAGGCATAACATTCTAACATAGCATAACACTAACCCAAAATAGTGAAAGTGAGCCTTCAAAAAGTAAGTACATAAATATTAAATTGCAATACATATTAAAAACTTTCAATAAATTAGAGACAAAAGCGCCTCAAGATCTAAATAAGTAATAGATATATAGAATATCAAGATCTAAATAAATTAATGCATTTTGATCTAGAATTCTAGATTCTCATCAAAGGGCGTAAGCAAGACTCTATAGCTAAATAAATCAGTCCGATTGCAAGAGCATTAAGAAAGTATAACAATCACATACCAAGTTTCCTCCTTCGCACAGTCTGTTCTTTGCCACCATCCAGAATATTCGTCACCTCTTCCATGTTAAAATCGCAACTCGTGCGTTCCTTTTTCAAATCTTCATTCACATCTTTACATTTCGCGCGCTCTCTCTTCAATTGCTCACAGATTTTTTTATTCGTTGTATTTTCCGACATTTTGACGACCGTCTCCTTTGGAATCGCTCGGCCAATTGTTTCGATACTGTATAATATACCTATGTACTACATGCATATTAAACAGTTCAAAAGTCAACAGGGTTTGTTGCCATAATGCCCGGATTACAATATCCAAATTTGTGAGTGCGTAACTACATCGACATCGTTAGCTACGTTTTTCTAAAAACTTGCTCGCGTAGCATGAGTACTATAATTTTTTTTCTAGAAAAAATAGATAAAGTTACACTTATCTATTCTTTATCTATAGCGGTACGGAACCATTCGTCCGCGAGTCCGACCCGCACTTGGCCTTTTATTTAACATCTATGACTAATTTTACTTTATTTATCGGTAAGGCCTAAATGCTGCAGCAAAATAGCGTATTAGCAAAACAACAACAATAACGTGATATTATTTTTTTTTTAAAGGACTTAGCAAAGTCATTGGTGTCAAGTGTAGATATTATTGGGTGCGTAAGATTTACATTTTGATCTCACACAACCTCGCAGCTTTAAGAAAAAATATAAACGCTCCCATAACAAAAATATATTATTTATTATCTAATTAGGTCACAAATTAAATTATAGTTATATAGTATAATATATATAGTAACATCACAGTTTCCCCTTCAGGAACGGTTTGAGATATTTCTCGAAGGTGTAGTTGACTGGTTCCTGGTTGAGCGGACTCTTCATCGCCTCTTCCATCAGTCGCTCGTAGACTCGCCCGTCTGAAGCGCCGAGGGTTGAGCCGAGAATCTGATGTAAAAAAAAATTTGAGTATAGTCACACCGAAATAATGAAAATTGGAAAGACGCGTAGTCAATATATTTTAAGTAATATCCCTGATATCACATTCAGACCAGATTTATAAAATTTTGAATGGAAACTTTTAAATACCGGGCATAAACATAGAACAGTTCATTCCCGGAAAAATGTACTCGCAAGATGAAAGGCCTGTTGCGCAACGGAATAACGGGACCAAGATTTGGTTATAAAATAAAAGCAATTAAAATTAACCTAAAATTACAATACACTATAATAATAATAATATTAGCCTTAGTACTACCAGAAGCATAACTTATAATATTACTAGCTGTTGCCCGCGACTTCGTCCGCGTGGACTTCAGTTTATAGCGCGCGGTGTCAACAAAATTGGTGTCAAATTTAAAAGCTTTTTAAAACCCTGGTACCCCTCAAATCAAAATACAAAAAAACAGGTGTGCGGTGTGAACATAATATTTCATTTTTTTAATTTATTTTTTTATACCTAATTTAAAGCTTATTTACTTCATTGGTAGGCTTAAGGTTACATCACTGCATAGGTAAAGTACTGATTAGTGAGTTTATTTAATAACGTGTATTAACAATCCAAAGAATCGAAAAACCTAACTTAAGATGGTACCACCTCTTATATGTAGAAATACGTATGAGTAAGCGATAGCACGATCTAGGCGACTCTTGGCGCCATCTGTTAGGAATTTTTGGAACTAACTTAATTTTAACTAATTTATGCATAAACAACCCCTTACAACCCCTCTTTCCAGTTAAAAAAGTAGCCTATGTCCTTTCTCAGGCTTTAGACTATCTGTGTACAAAATTTCATTACAATCGGTTCAGTAGTTTTGGCGTGAAAGCGAGACAGACAGACAGACAGAGATACCTTCGCATTTATAATATTAGTATAGATCGTTAGAGTAGCAACATCTAGTATTTTTGTGAATACAAAGTACATATAAGGCAGTAACTCACTCTGTCATCGATATCGAAGGCGTCAACCAGCCCTACGGCGTTGGGTCGCAGATGTTCCAACAGGTCTTCGTACCACGACCGCAAGTGTTGAACGTCCGCGCCGTTCATACACGTCACCTGTTAAGATTTAACTATCAGGGCCTGTTTCACCACTTCCCGATAAAGTGCCGGATAGGCTATCCACAACTATTTTGTCAGATTTTCCATACTCTATCTGTCAAGTTAAGTGGTGGATAGCCTATCCAGCACTTATCAGGAAGGTGTGAAACAGGCCCTTAATCAGCTAAGGTTTGTAACCCTTGGAGTGAAGAGATTGCAATGTTTTCCTTAAAATTTTTTTTTGTATTCAAATGTAGTAGGAAGGTTTTTAATTACTGTTACACTGACAGCCTGAAACCATATTAAATACCATAATATGTTGAGGTTAAGTTATCAATTTAACCTCAACATACCGACAACCTCGACGACCTCAGTGGCTCAATTGTAGAGCGAGTGGCGGCTCAAGCCGGGGGTCGCGGGTTCGAATCCCGCCGACGGAATAAAAAGTTTTCAGCATTCCTGGGTCTGGATGTGCATTAAATTTGTGTATGATATAATATTTAGGGCCTGTTTCACCGCTTCCTGATAAGGCTATCCACTACTTAATTTGACAGATGGAGTATGGGAAATCTGTCAAATAACCCTATCGGGCACCTTATCAGGAAGCGGTGAAACGGCTAATTAAAATCTTAAATTTATGTATAGTATAAAAGTATTAAATATATTTCGGTTTTCTGGAACCCGTAACACAAGTCCTTCAGTTTCTTGCCACGAGGCCAGACTGACGTGGTTGTGAAGCGTCCATATATATCCATATATATAATATTATTATTATATTATACCTGCAGCAGATCTCCCAGATTCTCCAGCGTCCAGTACACAGCATACAGATCGGCCAGCTGTCGCATCACTGTCTTGAGTTCGTGGGACAGACTCGCTCTTCGTACCTCCTCGTCGAAAGACGTTATTATGAGCAAGCGGGCGTGAGCCTGAAAAAACATAAGTATTGATGTGCCTCCGGAAAACATACAGCATTGTTTTGAAGAAAGCAGTGTATACTTATCTGTTTCGGTCTGTTTTATCTTCATAAACGGGTTTCGGTAACTTAACTAGATGGCGCTAGGAGCGATCTCTATGATGGAGCATAGACCAGCAAGGAGGGGCGCGCCGGCGCCGCCATTTTCCGAATCATAGCGTTGTATACTTTCGCCGCATACGGTCTTGAATCCGTTTTCATCGGGTTTATACTAGATTTTTATACTAAAAATAAGACTGTTTTTAGTTTAGGGGCAGTGCCAAGCCCAAATAACAATTAATATTTTTTGCTAATTCGTTATTTAAAGTGTCGAAATGAGTTCGCTACCAAACAAAGACAATGACGGTGATTTGAACGAACGGGTAGATGAAGAATCCAGTTCGGAAGATTCATCGTCGGCCGAAGAGGAACGTGACGAGTCAAATAATTGTCATCAACAGGTAACGGCCGATCCACGGATCGACGCGTTATTCGACCAGGTCAGTGCCCTCACAAATTTTATAATGCACCAACAATGTGCATTACATACTACGCCTGCTTTAAGTGACACTGTGCAACCTCATGAGCAACATACTGAGGATAATGGGGAATTCATAAGCAACCCCTCGTCAGCTACTTCAAAAATTTTGGACTTGGGCACGTGTAGGACCGAATTTGATGATAAAAAGTATATTAAACCGGCCGATGAGTCGAGATTGAAATCTTTAATCGATCTCCAACATTTCAATTCGCCCACTTGGCGCCATGTCCGTTATAACAAAGTTTTAAATAATTTAATTGCTCAACCAGGTTTTTGCAATTTAAAAATTAACGATGAGCTTTGTAGCCTTAATAAAGGGAAAGATTTTTTGGCACCTACTGAACAAGTTATGGCGGCTTTAACAAACGCGTTGTTACATCAACGTCAACTAATGAAAATGGGTCTCCAAGATTTAGTAGATTGGGCCCATAAAAATCCTACAGAGGTCAACTCGGATACATTGTTTAGTAAAATAACTGAATCTTTTGGAAAATCTTCACCCTCTTACAAATTATCTGAGGAAACCTTACAAGTTGTGTGCGGTAAACGTGCGGAATGCATCGAAATTAGACGTCAAAGATTAATTTCGGAAATAAATGATAAAAATGTACAAGCTGCTTTATCAAATATACCGCCAAGTGAAGAATTTTTGTTTGAAAAAACAAGGTTAGAGTCTTTTATTAAATCTCAAGGAGGTGCTCATAATTGGCTGGGTCAACAATTTAAAAAAGATAGATCAGTTTTAAAACGAAAAATAACTGAACCAATTGCTTCTACATCTAGATCTGTCTCGTTACCTAAACAAGCAAATTTCGGAGGTTATAAAACAATAAATAATTCAAAATCAAATTATAAGAAGTCCAATAATAACACCCACAAACAACACAATTCATTTCGAAACAACAATATTAAAAAGAAGTGACTATCAAACACATTTCACGGGGGGACAATTAATAAAATTCAAACATCAATGGCAAACTATGGGAGCCACAAACCATGTAATATTAGCAATTTCGGGTTCTCGAATACCATTCTTCAAAAAACCCCCATTGATCTTACCCACGAAACGAATACTGAAACTGTACGAAACCAAACCGTCCCCTGCAGTATCGAAAATAATTCAGGAACTTTTGGATCAAAAGGTATTAGAACCAGTAGTTGCCAAAACGCCCAGTTTTATATCGAAAGTTTTTTTGCGGAAAAAGAGCGACGGTTCAATGAGACCAATTTTCGACCTACGGCAACTCAATGCATATGTAAAAGCGAAACGGTTTCGTCTAGTGTCTCATGCGAATGTTCCGGAATTTCTCCAGCCAAAAGACTGGATGATAAAATTAGATATTTCAAATGCCTATTTCCATTTGCCCATTGCAAAATCGCACCGACCTTTTTTAAGAATCAGTTACCGGGGAAAGTTGTACCAAATGACATGCCTACCGTTTGGCCTAGCTTCTGCTCCTTACCTTTTCTCCTCTGTAACGTGTTGGGTCGCGGAGACCCTACGCGCGAAAGGATATCGAGTTCTAGTCTACTTAGACGATTTCCTTGTAGTACACCAGGATCGGAACGCTCTGTGTCTGCAGGCTTCGGAAGCCGTAAGACACTTGGAATTGTTGGGCTGGCAAATCAACTATCGGAAATCGGTTCTTACCCCAACTCAGGACCTAGAATATTTAGGAATACGTTGGAGGACAGTAGCGAATACGATGTCACTCCCAGAACAGAAGATCACCAGCCTAGACAGCAATCTGAAACAGAGGATTGTACTGAAAGAGGGCATAAATCTTCGACAGCTGCAAAGCCTGCTAGGACAGTTGAACTTCGCCAACTTTGTTGTCCCAAGGGGAAGACTCCATTGCCGGCACCTCCAAATATTCCTGAAGCGTTTTTCCAAGGTTTTGCCCCGTGTAAAGATCCGTTTCCCAGATCACGTGAAACGGGAACTAATGTGGTGGCTCAACGGCATTCACCGCTCGGCACCGATACACAAAAAACCCACGACAAACTATCTGGCGACGGACGCTTCAGATGTGGGATGGGGCGCCTATTTAGACGGAACTTTACTCTCCGGGAAATGGACAGTACAGCAAAAAAGATGGCACAGCAACAAAAAAGAACTGTTCGCAGTAGTAGCTGCAATAAAAGCAAAATCAAAAGAACTAAGGAATTCGCACATATTAATTCAGTCAGACAATCGAACCCTGATTGCCTACATTCGAAAAGAAGGAGGAACAAAATCAGTGGAACTGTTAGCCTTAACCTTTCAACTTCTACAGTTGACCGACAGTCTGAACATATGTTTGTCTGCACATTACCTTCCGGGGAGGTACAACATAATAGCGGACAGACTATCCCGCGGAAAAATCCCAGCGGAATGGCATCTGCTCCCCTCGGGCACTGCGGAAGTGTTCCGGAAGTGGGGATATCCAGAGGTGGACCTATTCGCCTCGAGACGAACAGCAGTAGTACGGAACTACGTCACGATAGATTGCAGAGATCAATCAGCAGACTTTATAGATGCCTTCAGCAAACCCTGGGATTACAGACTAGCTTGGGTATTTCCTCCTCCAAGCATTATTCCGAAAATTCTGGCACATATGAACACAGCTCGGGGAACTTACCTCATAGTAGCTCCAGAGTGGCCTCAAGCGTTCTGGTTACAGGATCTGAAATCTCGAGCTCTGGATGTCCCAATGGAGCTTCAGAATCTGCCGAAAATTCTGATAGACGTGACGACGGGACAACCCCCACCACAAGTGCAATCGCTAACGTTGAAAGTGTGGAAAATTGGGGGTGGGGCTCGCAAATAAGAGAATGGTCCTCGGAAGAAAAGAATCTTCTACAAAAGAGCTGGCGTACCTCCACGTTATCAACTTATTTGCCGGCAATTAAAAGATGGCTTGAATGGTGTTCAATTTCTGAGGTCAATGCTAAAGAGCCTCAACCATTCGAAGTTGCTAAATTTCTTATGCATCTTCATTTTAACGAAAACTTGTCGTACAATACAATTTTAGTACACAAGTCGGCTGTACTTACTTTTTGTGGACCTCACGCCGAACACCACACATTTTCAAATTTTATTATAAAACACACTCTTAAAGCCATAGCCTCTGTGAAGCCTAAAAAAGTTACCATTTCCATATCGTGGGATCCAAGGGATGTACTGGAGTGGATCTCGGCAAACTCTCCAAAAGAGTCTCTCTTTGATATAGCTAGAAGAACTGCAATAGTCCTATTATTGGCCTCGGGAAGGAGAGTCCATGATCTCACTCTGCTTGAGGTAACAAGTGATCACTTCTTCGACAGAGGTGATCATATTTTCTTAATACCGGCATTTGGATCTAAGACAGACACTCATTCTCGTCGCCAATCTGCCTGGATGCTTTCAAAACATGACAATAGAAATATTTGCCCTGTAACTCTTGTAAGATCTTACCTGGAAAAAGTTAGGCCCCGAAGGTCTGAGGTGGGAGATTTAAATAGTTTGTTTATTACAGTAAATGGGGTAATTAAACCAGCTTCCAGGACTGTGATAGGAAATTGGGTGCGTTCTGTATTGAGGGACAGTGGTATTGACGCACCTCCAGGAAGCTGTAGGTCAGCGGTAGCATCCTGGAGGTGGCTCGATAACCAACCAATAGACGAAATATTATCTAGGGGAAACTGGAAATCATCCAACACGTTTTTCAATCATTATTGTAAACAGATAGAAATCCCTAAAGACAATCGACTTGATTCATTTTTTAGTACTTTTGCGCCGGTTTAGTTAATGTATGATTAATACTTATTATGATTTTCTCTGTTATAATTATTATGGTTAATACCTATATAGATATTAAAACATGAATAATATATTGAAATATTGATATATGTATGTTTTCTTTGTCTGCATAAAGTTTAACTTTAAACTACTACATGCATTATAATTTATATTACTTAATTTCACCTATTTATCATCATAGCGTTGTGCAATAGATCATCACCAGCAGATAACAAACACGTCTTCAAAACAATGCTGTATGTTTTCCGGAGGCACATCAATATTACGGTTTTACATAACAATAAAACCGATATTATGTGCCGAAGAAGAAAACATACAGCATTGTAGGAAGTTCTTCCTGGTGAAGACGACTATGATTCGGAAAATGGCGGCGCCGGCGCGCCCCTCCTTGCTGGTCTATGCTCCATCATAGAGATCGCTCCTAGCGCCATCTAGTTAAGTTACCGAAACCCGTTTATGAAGATAAAACAGACCGAAACAGATAAGTATACACTGCTTTCTTCAAAACAATGCTGTATGTTTTCTTCTTCGGCACATAATATCGGTTTTATTGTTATGTAAAACCGTAATATTACTCGACCAAGCCAACTAGAAGAATGTCAAAGCTTGCTCTCTCGCACTGACGCACGTCGCTAGCAATGCATAAGTGCGAGAGAGCATGATTTGACAGTCGTCTAGTTGACTTGGTCGAGTAGTACTAATCTTATTATCACTTTCAAATGCAATGACAGCAGTAGTACAGCTATAAATTATAACCGTACTCTTTATCCGACTTTCAAATAAAGAAGAAGGGTCTATATTCATCTGAGATTTTTCTCTGGTACGGTGAAGAAGTTTTAGAATGAGAGTATGAAAAGAAATCTACTGTTTAACTTGACGCAATGACCGATAGTGTTGTATTTTATGCAAAACCATAAACCAATAGCAATATTAATGGCACGTAATACAGTCTTTGAATTTGAGTAAATATTGATGGAAATGTAAAGAAAATGCAGAGAACTTAGCAGGAACAATATTATACAGCTGCGTATTTTTTAAAGGTTATCTTTCAAATTTATACACTTTCAAAAACGTTACAAACACGTTATCTAGCTATCGCTCTTCTATAAGTTTGTGCGGTATAAGATGATATGCGTGACACATAATAATTGACAATAGTACGGAAGTTACCTAAAAAAATTACTCGATAATTTAAAAATATCGAATCACTTCGTAAAGGAATTGCAATCGAAATTATCGATTTCGTACTGAAGTTTCAGAGTGGCGCCGGCGATTTAAGATGGCCGCCCTTTTTTATTGATTTGATTTCGATTCAACTGTGTCAATCTCTATTGACATAAGTTCCGTTTCATGCATCTGACATTTTTCAAATATTTTCGTTACAATAATTTTATAGTCATATTTCAGAGCTAATATTTATAATTTAATATTAATAACTCAGCATTTAGCAACTTTTCATTTTTATTCATTTACAATTATAGGAAACATTTGTTTTTGTAGATGGAATAGATTTTATTACAATTTAATATTTTTTTTTGTTTACTTGTGAAAAAATCCGTAGCAAGGAATTTGAGAACTGTCACCCATATTATCTTAAAACGCACAAACTATAAGCCCACATACTTCAGCGGCCGCCACGAGTTGCACCGAGGTGGTATTCCAGGCGTGCTCAAACGTCGCGCCAGACTCCACCTTCCTTTGCATACACTCTATACACTGCTTTACTTTGCTGAAACAAGTTACAGTTAGGTATAGACAGCGCAAAACTTCCTACATATCTTCCGGTTTTTATTAATCCTTTTATAAATTTAATAAAAGAAATTGCTTCAAAGTAATAAAGGCCCCCTTTGTGTACATGTCTGATTTATCAATAATTGTTGTTTATATTTAAGTATTTTTGTAATTTTTGTGCACAGTAAAAAATATTTGTTTGTTTGTTTGTTTACATGGAAAGTGAAAGAAAGAAATGAAAGCGAATTTTAGTATCATTAGTGGGAGGAGTCAGCGGGGTGGATGAACGCGCAGCGCACGTTTCAGTTCGCCAAGCGCTCTTTATTACGTGCAGCTTATAATATCATAATTGAGCAGCAGCTCTGTTAGTTATCTTTAAAAGACAAAAACACTATTTAATAATAATAATAATAAGAAGTAAGTAAGAAGTTTAAGGTACTGAACCAATTTTGATAAAATTTAACATAATTATAGAGCAGAACAAGGAGAACGACATAGGATACTTTTTATAGGAAGATAACTGTGTCCTTGAGATACCGATGAGCGACATAAAGTCACAGGAAACATCTAGTATACATTATTTAAAGCACTTTAAATTCGCAGAGGAAAAAATAAGATTTTTTTGCAAGCGTTAGATTTTTTGCAAATTACGAATTCACACACAGAATAACTATTCATAACATGATAACGTTAATAACATAGTGACCTTGGGAATCCGGTGTTTACCGGACAAATTGCCACTTAAAACTATTTAGACTTAAAAGTATATGATGATAGAGGTAGCTAGGTGACAGCCCCAGCCCCGTTGCATGGAGATTCGTTTATCTCGCGGGATTCGTATATTTTTCCGCGATAAACACTATCCAATGTCCTTTATTTCTTTTCCGTCTCTCATTCTCTCTCGTATCTCTTCGTTTTCGGAACATATAACTATTTAAAGTTCGCACTTTGCACAGTTTGCAGTCTGCTTTTGTAATGTGACTTTACCAAATAACCAGGCGAAAAAAAGAAAATAGACCTTATCTTAAGAGCTCTGCAGTGTAAATATTTTTTTGTAAGGTCATAGAGAAGTTTAATATTTTCCTTTGTATATGGTAAGGTGGATGAAATAACTAATAATAACTTACGTCATAGCAACGACTTGGAATCCTTTAATAATGTACTCGAATGTGTTCTCCCATTTCTTGTTCAGGGTGTGATTTCTAGCGTCTTTCAGATATTGTATGGCGGGGGTCAATTCTGCGTTGTCTGCTTGCTGATATGCCTTCGCTAAAAACCTGAAAAAAATGTTTTCATTTAGTATTTTTTTCTATTAAAATAACAGTGATTGTCAAAACTTTCGTGACAACATGTAACGTTTTATGCGGGCTCTACACTCGCAGCGCGAATTAAGGCCGCGATTTGCGCCGTGAACATGATTCGAACAAATACGAAACCGCGAAGCGCGAACACGAAGCCACGAAACCCTCCACACTCGCGGTTCGCGGCCTTCGCGGGCTTTCGCGCCGCGAGGCCGCGAACCTACCCGAGAGTCCGCATTACAACAGATATCATGGCAACTTTAGAACAACGTGAACTGTTTTTGCCGTCTGCTTACTACACAATATGTCCTAATGACCATGACCGTAAGATAGGTTCTAATCTTACGGTCATGGTCATTAATACTAGGGTAAAAACCTTTATATTACCTCTGTGGTAAAAACTTACCTACCCGTATGTCGGATCTATCCCTTGTCTCAATGTGGCGTGCGCCATATTAGAGCTGTTCTCGTAGAACCTAACTCGCAGTCTGCAGGAACAGCACCACTGTGCTGTTTCTCTCCCTCGAACACTTTCTCAGACAACAGAGAACACTTTCTCTCCCTCGTATATGGCGGCGCCGGCGACGTACGCCTCAGAGTACGGCAGACCTGAAGACAGCATACAGCCGTGCCCGCCGCAGCTAGCTCAATGTGGCGTGCGCCATGTTAGAGCTGTTCTAGAGCCTAACTCGCAGTCTGCAGGAACAGCACCACTGTGCTGTTTCTCTCCCTCGAACACTTTCTCAGACAACAGAGAACACTTTCTCTCCCTCGTATATGGCGGCGCCGGCGACGTACGCCTCAGAGTACGGCAGACCTGAAGACAGCATACAGCCGTGCCCGCCGCAGCTAGCTCAATGTGGCGTGCGCTATGTTAGAGCAGTTCTAGAACCTACCTCGCCGTCTGCAGGAACAGCACAGTGTTCTCTCCCTCGTATATGGCGGCGCCAGCGACGTACGCCTCAGAGTACGGCAAGCCTGAAGATAGCATACAGCCGTGCCCGCCACAGCTTAGCTTGCAAGCTGTGATTAAACGCGTCGCGTCTGACGTAGCGACAGCTTTGAGACAGCACGCTTGGGCGTGGATCTGGAAATTAATAACAAATGTATACACGATTTCACTTCAAAATGATGTCTCATATAACCGTAGTATACAGTAGACAAAAGAAAATTCGTCACGCCACGTCAGTTGTAGAGAGTTAGATGAAAAATTAGTTTAGTCAAAAGTTTAAACCGCTAAAAGTTTAAACCTTTGACTAATTTTAACTTCAAGATAATTTTTGGGTCCATTGTATACATTTTTGCGACTTCTCTGTAAAGAAGTACTGTGCAGCAAGGGGTTTTAAAAGTTTGGTTTAATAGTAGGATCTATTCAAATAGATTAAGGCCAACTTGCGCTTGTCTCATAATCACAAAATCGCTTGTCATAACATCATGATTTTTCTTTCAAGAATAAGAAGCCTAACCTTAGATTAGCCTCAAACTCACCTCCGGTAGCCGCTTATAATTCCCCTCATTGAGTTCCACATTGACAGTGTTGAAGTAAGCCCAGGCGGCCTGCACGGCGCTTCGCAGCGCGTGAGTCGCCGCTATTGCTATGAACAGCTTGTGTCTTTGTGTGTGATAGTCTAGTATTTGGTTCTCTGGTTCACTGAAAAGAAAAGTGTAAAATTAACTATACCGATTACTGACTCTAGTTTTTAATATTTTGGGCTACTGGCTGTCTGAAAATATACTTATTTTCGTAATAATATTATGTAAACTCGAAATAATACATAGCCCAGTCAAAGGACACGTAGAAACTATAGTATGTAAGGAATACTATAATAACATTATTGCGGTAAAAAACCTCACACACAACAGATTTCTACTTATAGCTAAGTTTTCGAATTTTTCTCCATATTGATTCTTGTTATAACAGCATTAATTTGTCCTTAAGGCCGTCCCCCGAGCAAACGACCTTGGCCATACATTTGCCGCGTTGCCGAGATCGCGCCAAAACCCTATTATTTTTACTTATCTTAGTTCAAAATTGTCCTAAAAAAAATTTAAAACGGCGAATATGTAGTTTATGATATTGTCGATCTACTGGCGTGAGTTTCAAATAAAAGTAATTTGTAAATCCAAAGGAGATGCTGAATGTATGCTTGAATTTTAACAAATTGGTATTACTTTGGAAGCTGATATCATGAGTATAAGAAACAAAACTAGAAAATTTAAAACGACAAAAGGAATGTTGATATACTGACGATTATTGCTGTATTTTTATTATAACTTTGTAGCTTTCAGATTATGAGTTTATAAGGTTTTAAATACGGTCAATTACGGAATCTCCGGACGGAACGCCCTTAAATTACTCCATCTTGAACGTGATCTGCCGCCACACAGCCGAGTATCTGACAGCCTGAAACTTGCTGTTTTTGGTCAGAGGTCATTGACCTTTAACAGCTGATTTGAACGTCCATTCGAAGTTAAAGCTAACACTCTAAATATTATAGAGGTTTTAATAATAGAACTTTGTCATATGTAATTGATTGTACTGCCGGTTCTTGGTGGAAATTCATGTTGAACACTAATAAAACACACTTTTCTTGCACTTTTCCCACTATATTAAGATATTATTATAACTTTTAACGAATTACACGACCGGTTTCGAGATTATGAGAACTTTGTCAACAAATTACCCTGTCTTATAGGTGGTCTGTCGCCTGACTGCCGAGTATCTGACGGCGACGGTGACCGCGCGCGCCAACATCTGCACGGTGTCGAACACTATGATCATGCGCACGTACATCATCGTGCCGTAGTTCAGTTTGCTGTTCTTGGATTTCACGTATGTTCCGTCCTGGAAAAAGAAAGCATATAATTTGTATATAGCACGTAAATTAACACAAAATCGTAATTTGAGCCGTGTGAAAAGGTAGTCCTGCAGAAGAAGTATGCATTACGAACGGCGATTAGTTTTGGTCAAGCCAATAGAAGGGTATCTGCTTCGTCCTCTACCAAAGACCAATCCACAATGAAATACAATACGGTATGCAATTTTTAATTTTTATTATAAGTACTTATTCAATTTTTATCTTAAAATCAAAGAACGCGCGGTGTTTTATATCATTGTTTAAGTAAGATTTTATAGGCTTACTAGCTGTCCCGGCAAACGTTTCTTTGCCATATAAAGTTGATATTTCGCCCGTATTATTTTATTGAAGTGACTAAATAAGTATATCACCATGGCAACGTCAATCGCTATCCCGTCTCACAAACAATGGTCGCCGTCAGTCTCGAGTTGTAATAATTTACTATCATTTATCCAACAAACAATATCAATATAAAAAGTACCGAGTAGCCGATTCTCAGACCAACTGAATATGCATAGGTATAAAATTTGGTTAAAATCAGTAAAGCCGTTTCGGAGGAGTACGCGGCCTAACATTGTGACACGAGAATTTTATATATAAGAATTAAGGTGCAGTGGTTGTTGCAACTACGCAAAATGGGTTTTTTAAATAACGTTTTTTGTTAAGGAAATGTCATTATTTAAGTATAAAAAAGTACCGTTTTAAAATTGAGAAACTTTCCTATACGCAAAGGTATATACTTAAGTACACAATTTGAAAAATTCTGCTCGATAGAAAAAAATCTCAAAGATGACTCTTATAATGCTGTTTTTCATAATTAAATCATTTTATGGCTAAATTACACACTTTCTAGAAAAAACAAAAAATGTAGCACATTTGTCATGACCTAACCTAAACGATTTGATATATTTGATTTGTGTAATACTAAAAACAAAAGGTTTTTTCGCCTATTTCCTATTATCAAGGCACGCGGCGAGCGCGTAACCGCCACTGTACAAGGCGCGCTGATATGAATGTTATTATAATGTCCTTTACGTCGATATTCGCACTGACAGACATCGACCTGCTAATTTTCGGGACTACTGGGCCTTAAGAAGATATATTCGACCTTGAATAGGTAATGAGAGATGGTACTACGCGTAACGCGATACTACGCGGCAACGACGCGACTTGACGCGTTCTTCTCGTTCCATACTGACGCTTTTAGACATAAACGCTGCGTACCTAGATGTTTTTATTAATAGTTTAACAGGGTTTAACATTCACGTGGTCTATTTCTTATCTGTGCCAAATAACATAAAAATTGCTCCAGTAGTTCGCGAGATAAGCCCTTTCAAATAAAATCCTCCGTTTTTCCACTTCCTCCTATTAGTCTTAGCGTGATAAAATATAGCCTATAGCCTTCCTCAATAAATGGGCTATCTAACACTGAAAGAGTTATTCAAATCGGAACAGTAGTTCCTGAGAATTAGCGCATTCAAATTAGCCCTTTCAAATAATTTCCCCCGTTTTTTCCACATTTTCCTCTATTTCTTCGCTCCTATTAGTCTTAACGTGATAAAATATAGCCTATACTCTATACTCTATGGGCTATCTAACACTGAAAGAATCATCAAAATCCGTTGCGTAGTTTTAAATATTAAAGGGAACAAAGGGACATGAGGGAAAAAAAGCGACTTTGTTTTATAATATGTATAGAAGCGTGAAGCACGATACATCACATCTTACTAAAATTTATACTATGACAAATGAATTAGGTACCTATCAAATTAATTACGCATATAGTTGCAGTCTTATTACATTCGCTTAGTATTGTACGACTATTCATAAATTTTGTACAAAATACTAGGTATATTTACCTCTAAAACTTGCGCGTGTTTCATCAGCATTCTATTCCTAGGTACCCTAACGTTGTCTAGACCTAGGAAACCGTTGTTTGTACCGTTATAGCCAAGTTTGACTCCGATCTCTCCAATTTTAATACCAGGGAGGGGCATGTGGGTTTCTTCGTCTCTCAGTTGTATTACGAAGTAATGGAGACCGTAGCATTTCCCTTTGGTATACAGTTGAGCTGCTACTATACAGTAGTTTGCAGTGTGACCCACTGAAAAGATAAAGGTTATATTTTAAAATGCCTAATGGAAATACAGCCATAAACTTGACGTGTATGAGCCTCTAACTGCTCCTAAATGGATAAAATAGTTTTAAGAAAAGTTTTTTTTTATATAATCAAGAATGATATTATTCTTTAAGATTCATGACGTACGGAACCTTTGGTTGTAGACCAAGCTCAGTAAGTTTAGGAGCGATGACACATTTTTTTTACGGGCAAATGGCCCACCACACATTCCCACCACTGCTGCCATGATACATGCAGACAACAGACAGTCAGAAACACAAACACAAATTATTTTTAACAAAAAATTAAAACCGACTGCCAAGGTAAAAACAATATTAACATTAATATGAACTAAAAAGTATTAAATAATTTTTGCTATCTAATAGTGCCTTTTTCGAATTCGGCTAAACCTCAACTATTTCTGTACTCAATCTTCATTATTTTGAAGTCGGTACCAGATAGCTGAATCTTCAGTCCTCTGACAGGATATTTGAAACTTTTGGAACTGGCACCGACTTCAAAATTATGAAGATTGAGTACAGAAATAGTTGAGGTTTAGCCGAATTCGGAAAAAGGCACTATTAGATAGTAAAAATTATTTAATACTTTTTAGTTCATATTAATGTTATTATTGTTTTTACCTTGGAAGTCGGTTTTAATTTTTTGTTAAAAATAATAATAATTTCACTCTTTTTAGTTACACTAGTAGATAAATCTTCGCGTATATTTTACGTATCTTATTACAATTTGTTAAGAGTCACAACTCACACTCACAAAATAATATAATATTATCAGTGAAGTGAACATATTGTGCTAAGTAATTTAACAATTTTAATACTTCAAGCCCGAAGCGGTCACCGGCGATTGCGATAACAATAGAAAGGTTATTGTGTCTCGTTTTTCCACGATCGAAGGATCTATCAGATAAAAAATTGTATAAACTTGCATAGGATGTAGCGTAGCTACTCATCTAATATATAAAATTCTCGTGTCACAGTTTTCGTTGCCATACTCCTCGGAAACGGCTTGACCGATTCTCATGAAATTATGTGAGCATATTGTGAGGATATTGGTCTGAGAATCGGCCAACATCTATTTTTAACCGACTTCCAAAAAACGAGGAGGTTATATGTTCGGCTGTGGATATTTTTTTTTTTATTTTTTATTTTTGTATGTTCAACGATTACTCCGCCGTTTGTGAACCGATTTTCGAAATTTTTGTTTTGTTGTATTAGGTTTCACTCCAATTTGGTCCCATTTTCACAAAGGTGGTGACCTGATGATGGGATCCATGAGTAATCGAGGGAACTCCTCGAAATGTATATGGAAACATATGGTGATTTTGGTTTTATGTGAAGTGTACTAAGAATACGCTACCAAAAAGTCAAATATTGGGTCAAGGTATACCATGGTTTCGATGATGCTGAGAGAACTCCTGATTCCTTATAGATACACGTTTGGGAGTTTCGGCGTTGTTTTAAGAACAGAAAGCATAAACTACTATGCAATTCATATTCATCATCATAATCATCATCATCATCATCGTCATCATCATCATTACCACGTCGTGTTAAGGTCACCAATGTCTCATGGCACAGAATAGATAGTAGTACTGCAAGGCATAGGTATGGATATACTAACTCGTAATAATAATTATGTATTGTTACATAACAACACCTGTTTGTTTAATACACGGCGGTCGGCGCTACAGAGGCGACGGTGTCGCGCGGGCGGCGCGTGGCGGCAAACGACAGATCGAATATTTTACTACTTTATATTATACAGATCGAATACTTTACTAACTACTGTTCACTTCACTGATAATATATTATTTTGTGAGTGTGAGTTGTGACTCATAATGTAAAGAAAAGACGTCTACGTCTTACGCCTAAAACTGGTCTTATGGTTCTGTAGGGTTACCCTGGGACGTTAATCCCTCTGGCGTAATATCAATTAAGACAACCAGTGAGTGTGAGCGAGAAGAAAAATTATTGTAGCGAATTAGTTATATCAAATGCCGTCGAGTAAGCGATACCGCGATGCAGACGCTTAACAACGACATCTGTTGTTGAATTGCGGAACTAAATTTTCTTAGAAAATATAAAGTTTACAAATCTCAACACTTAACAAATTGTAATAAAATACGTAAAATATACGCGAAGGTTTACGTACTAGTGTAACTAAAAAGAGTGAAATTATTATTATTTTTAACAAAAAATTAAAACCGACTTCCAAGGTAAAAACAATAATAACATTAATATGAACTAAAAAGTATTAAATAATTTTTACTATCTAATAGTGCCTTTTTCCGAATTCGGCTAAACCTCAACTATTTCTGTACTCAATCTTCATAATTTTGAAGTCGGTGCCAGTTCAAAAAATTTTAAATATTCTGTCAGAGGACTGAAGATTCAGCTATCTGGTACCGACTTCAAAATAATGAAGATTGAGTACAGAAATAGTTGAGGTTTAGCCGAATTCGGAAAAAGGCACTATTAGATAGTAAAAATTATTTAATACTTTTTAGTTCATATTAATGTTATTATTGTTTTTACCTTGGAAGTCGGTTTTAATTTTTTGTTAAAAATAATAATTCATACCAAAAATTATTTATATGGCAAAACAACGTTTTCCGGGACAGCTAGTAATATAATATAATATTATCATAATTATTGACAGCTGTTCTTGTAATCAAGAATTCAATTTCAAATCCATTCAAATCGATACTTAGTGCGCCATCTATCGATTAATAAGTATAACTAATTAAAAAGACACTTATTGACTTTGTTTTGTTTAAATGCTCTTTTTAAAATAACTTTATTTTAATTCTATATTTTGTCTATTAAAATTTTATAAAGTAGTTAGTAAAGTATTCGATCTGTATATAAAGTAGTAAAGTATATTCGATCTGTCGTCTTCCGCCACGCGCCGCGCGGCAGCGCCGCGATACCGTCGCCTCCGCGGCGCTGACCGCCGTGTATATTTAAACAAAGTGTTGTTATACAGTATAAAATTATTATTATTATTAGTATATCCACACCTATGCCTTGTACTATTATCTATTCTGTGCCATGAGACATTGGTGACCTTAACACGACGTGGTAATGATGAAGACGATGATGATGATGATGATGAGTATTATGATGATGAATATGAGTTGCATAGTAGCATATGCTTTCTGTTCTTAAAACAACGCCGAAACTCCCAAACGTGTATCTATAAGGAGTCAGGAGTTCTCTCAGCATCTTCGAAACCATGGTATACCTTGACCCAATATTTGACTTTTTGGTAGTATATTCTTAGTACACTTGACATAAAACCAAAATCACCATATGTTTCCATATAAATTTCGAGGAGTTCCCTCGATTACTCCTGGATCCCATCATCAGGTCACCACTTTTGTGAACATGGTACCAAATTGGAGTAAAACCAAATACAACAAAGCAAAAATTTCGAAAATCGGTTCACAAACGGCGGAGTAATCGTTGAACATACAAAAAAAAAAAAAAAAATCCACAGCCGAACATATAACCTCCTCGTTTTTTGGAAGTCGGTTAAAAAACACGAGTTCAGACACTTTATACATGTTATAATATTATAATTAAACATGTCTGTGTGTCTGCCTCAGTTGTTGCCGAAGGTAGAATTAAAAAAATAACTTACTCGCGCCAGGCCACCACTTGTACGCCGTCAGTGTAGGAGTGTTTAGTACAAACTCCTTGGTCCTCTCATCGTAAGTCGCGGTGGTTTCTAGACCACGAATAAACGTGCCATGGCCTAACTCCGTCTGAAATAAGAAGAGATTTCTTTAGCTAATCATGCTTATCGAACCTTTAAATATTATTTAATGGCACGTCTTAGATGTGTCGAAACACACTAGGCCGAATTACGCCGTCGCAAATACCGCCGCGTTTACGCCGCGTTTCAAACCCATACAAAATACGGGCGGAACGCGAGAGACGACACACTATTCCGTCGCGTTCCGTCCGTATTTTGTATGCGTTTGACATTTGCGGCAGAATTTACGCCGGCGTAATTCAGCCTAGTGTGTTTAGACACTATGGGTTCACTAAGAATACCATCAGAAAAGTTGCACGCTGATACGAAAAGGGCCTCACCCGCAGTTTCTTAGACCCATTTGCGCCAGTTGCTTATGATTTTTCAGAATATCTAGTCAGCACCATTGGCGTACATAGAGCACCATTGGCGTACCTGTTCCCTAAATAGGGCCTACCCTCGAGATATAATAGCTGGTGAAGCCAAGTCCTTGAAGACCTCTAAAGTCCTGACCTCGCTTAGCGCTGCGATTCTATTGGATCTTAAAACACATTCCTCGCAACACACCTCTGGTGGAACAGCAGCCTTAGATAGGCCGTAGTAAGCTAAATATACAAAGCCATCTATACAAACGCCAATGTAAGTTACTTCTAGAGAGATGGCACCACATTAAAAAAAATGTGATGCCATCTCTTTCGTACATACGGAGAACGAAAGAGACAACATATTAAAACCACTTTACCCACCTGTGCAAAGCTGCCGATGATCTCCCAGTTCCATATCCTCTTGGTCCAGTGCGCCTGCTGCTCCTCATCACCCTGGCCGAGGATGGCTGGCAGGAAGATGATGAAGTTCAGCCCCAGAGCCGTACCCTCCATGAACGGGTGCGAGCGGAGGAGGATGGTTAGGTTCTCGCTGTGAAACAAAAAACTTGAGAGGTGATCTATGTTTGTTGCAAAAAGTGTCGGTCAAAAAATGTGTCCTTTCAAATTTTTCCGTCTAGCCCCCTTTCACAACGCGCGATAAGGAACTTCATTCCAAAAAATGTGATAGGTATATACTAGATGACGCCCGCAACTTCGTTGCGCCGAAATTCGTTTAATGCGCGGAAACACAGACATACGCACCGACACACTTTTGCGTGTATAACATTAGTAAGGATTTTTATTAGCTTAGCAGCTATGGTGCCGTGCATTAGGGTAATGTGCATAGAGAAAAATAATACACGGGGCAGTGTCAATACGTTTTGTGCCTTGTGTCACGGTTTGTATGGTGTTCTTTTTTACCTGCGAGAAACTCAAACTTTTTTATTGAGTACCTATAAGTATATTTTTTTAAAATATTTGTTGAACGTTGTTAC
The DNA here is from genome assembly GCA_937595015.1 of Polyommatus icarus. Classification (NCBI taxonomy): domain Eukaryota; kingdom Metazoa; phylum Arthropoda; class Insecta; order Lepidoptera; family Lycaenidae; genus Polyommatus; species Polyommatus icarus. The sequence continues at coordinate 18,651,152 of OW569329.1, forward strand.
TCGGTGCCTACCACGCAGTGGTGTAACTATAGGGTGGCAGGGCTAGCAAAATGCCACGGGCCCTCGACCTTAAAGGGCCCAAGAGGTAGTGAGGTCAGAATTTTTTATACATTGTTTTTTTACTAATGTGACGATTTTTACAGATATCCACCAATTTGCCACGTGCCCCGCATGTTATAGTTACGACATTGATACCACCTATGTATTTGATATGAGTCAGATTTCCGTCATTACTTGAACTGATCCAAGGTGGAGCCCTCCTGCAGTTTCTTGAGGGACGAGAAGAACTTGACAGACTTCTTGATAATACTCTCATACTTCTCCTTATGGCTTAAGTACACGTCGGGAACACCTTCGTATAACTCCTTGTGGCTTAGCATGAGATTGTCTGGAATATAAAAGTTTTAGAAAATTAATTTATACAATACAAATATCTTTATTTCAGAATACTATGGTCCATTGGTTAGTATTACAGACTTAAAAAATTTAGGATTAGTTAAATATAAAAAAAACATAACTTACTCGTAAAATTAAATATCATCTAAAAACCAAATCAAAATCATGCACCCAATCTGAACTAAAGTGCGGATGTAACCTGGAGGTCTGCTTTCGAATTCGTTCATTATCCGCACATAGTTCCTCAATATGGATGCATGCGGATCATCTGCCACAATCCTCAGGATGCTGTTGTCACTTCCCCTTATGCGATTTATGAGAGATGCAGCTTTTTTGCGCAAAAATGCCCGGAATCCGTCCGTTCTTGCTTGCGCAAACATCTCAGATGCACTATAACAAAACCGGGGAAGTTTCAGCATCATCCTGAAGATAGTGTTGGATGCTAACGGTGTTTAGGCATGCTTTGGTATAGCTGATCCACAGGCCGCCTGTGTACAGATTCTAACAGAACGAATTTATAATAACCCCAATGGGGATTGTCCATTTTTTTTTTTTGCTCATTACAAAAACATTTCGAGGAATAAGGCTTCGATGAATAAGGTCAGTGATCGTTTTTCTGTATATAAACCAAAAAAATACCCATTAGTTACTTATATTTTTGAACAAATATGTTTAACCTTAGTTTGACCTTCAATGGTGTTAAATTAGCAATAAATTCGACCAACATTACGTTTCGAACTTTTGGTAAGCTTCTCGTATCAGTTTTCACATAATTAGAACTTGCATTTGACGAACCAGCCATTATAATAAGATTGAAAGGAAATTTAAACATACTGCAGAGGTCAATTGGCCGCCGATGATGACGTCAGAGCGAAACTTTAAAAATTTATTGAGAAAAAACTAGCCAATGAATTTCAAAATTATTTAATTTATATTCTTAAAATACCCTATTTTAACGAAAAAAAATATAAAAAGTACATGTGATTTTTTTGGACAATGCCCACTCTCGTAATTACCTTGATTTTCAAAAAATTACTTTTTAAAGAATATATGCGTGGCGGCCGAAAAGGAAGATCTTCCGCCCGAGCTAGATATAGCATCCTCGGTCAAGCCCAAGCCCACTGACGTCATTTCAGACAGAAACTTCGATAGTGCGAACTGCGATGCAGGACTGTGACGCTATTTGTAGGTTCCGCCACACTTTCATTACAACATAGTACATGATTATTTTTTAACAAAAAATTAAAACCGACTTCCAAGGTAAAAACAAAAGTAATACTTATTCTTAATCTAAAAAGAATCAAATAATTCTTATTCCTTATTATAGTGGCGTCTTCAGACTTCGCCTAAACCTCAACTATTTCTGTACTCAATCTTCGTACTTTTGAAGTCGGTACCAGCCCGGAAAAGTTCGAGATCCTTGACATAGCAATTGCGCTAAGGTAAGCTGGTACCGACTTCAAAAGCATGAAGATCGAGTACAGAAATAGTTGAGGTTTAGGCAAAGTCTGAAGACGCCACTATAATAAGGAATAAGAATTATTTGATTCTTTTTAGATTAAGATTAAGTATTACTTTTGTTTTTACCTTGTAAGTCGGTTTTAATTTTTTGTTAAAAAATTATCATTTTACCCTTTTTAGTTACATAATATGAGACGACAAAGCTATATTATAGCTTGTTGTCGAGTTGTACTGTGTACATATTATAACTAGCGGTCGCCTGCGGCTCTGCCCGCGTGGATGTCGGTTACGGCTGCAAAAAGCCTACCCAGGAAAGACTCGGTCAGCAAAATGATTCCCAGGTCAATTCACAGACTCCGACACTAACATCGACGACGCGGACGCAGTCATTATCCGAAGGGTGTATAGTGCACACTGCACAGATTGTGTTCCTCCCGCAAGCGCATCCCACTTGGTGACGCCCACTATCGTAATATTTTAATTTCGCCTTAATTTCAAAATCAAACTTCCAATTTTAATCATTCAAAGACCAAATTTTATCTACATAAACTGTACTTAGTGATGAAATAATTTATTTTGATAAGGATTAATGGCATGTGTAAAATAAATGCGTTTAAATGTTGCCCAAAAAAATTCAAGATTTTTAAATAAAAAAATGGTTATTGTGCCTCACTCGACATAGATAAGTATAATGTGTTGCGGACTTTTTTGTAGATATTTATAAGATCTACAATACTTAGAACATTTTATGGTTCTATCTTTTAAAGTTTCGGCAGCGTACGCAAAATAAGTATTTTTTCTGGTTGATTTTTTCACCTGGCGTCCGAAAAAGCCAAATATCTTACGAAACCCTATTTTTTCCAAAATAAAATTTAGCCTATGCTCAGCACAAATAATGTAGGATTTGCTTGGAGTAGTTTAAATAAAGCCAAAATCCTCAATCTTGTATCTATAAGGATTCAAAAGTTATGTTGGGTACCTTTAGAACTAGGGTATATCCTGGTGCAAAATGTTAGTTTTTGGTAGTATATTCCTGAAATACTTCAGAAAAAATCGAAATCACCATATGTTCCGATATAAATTTCAAGGAGTCCCCTCGATTCCTCATGGATTCCATCATCAGATCACCACTTTTGTGAACGTGGTACCAACCTCGGATTTAACCCTGTACAACAACAAAAGAATCATGAAAATCGGTCCATAAACGGCGAAGTTATGGTTGAACATACAAAAAAAATATAAACAGACGAACGTATAATCTCCTCCTTTTTGGAAGTCGGTTAAAAACGAAGTCGCTTCCCTCTATCTGTCTTTTGTATTCATCTGTACCGGTATATCCTCAGTTTAGTATTATCATTGTAACACCCGTTCGAGGCTCTATTGATATCAATTATTATTATCTTAAACTAATCTTTAGAGTTTTGACCTTTGGCACTCGTTTGGAATTGATCGAGACTGCATCGAAACCATAATAATTATTATCGAAACTTACTGTAGTATTATTTAACAGAATTTAAGACTAGATAGGTGAGATATTAGTCAATTTTTATTTTCCCAAAATGTTTGCCCAAACTCAAGGTCAGAACAGACCGGCTCCAAACCAGGCTAATGACCTACAAAAAACTGGCTATTATAAAGAACTTTGGTATGGAACCCTAAATACTATAAGTTTGTCACTTTAAAAGACTATCAGCGAATATTTGAGGTCAGTTGTACTCAGTTCAACGAACTCTGTCTTTTGACCGCGTATAGTAACTAGAAAGTATACGCCGATAACTATTTATCATCTCTACTAGTGATTTTATTATAATAGTATGTAGGTAAGTAGTTATCTACCACAATGATTTTATTATACTAATATTATCTACTATCTACAAGTACCTATCTACCGAAATCTAATATACTAAACTGTACGCTTAAAATACTGCTTATCTAATTTCTATCAACAAGTCATCTAAATATAAAACTCTACACTCAGACAACATCTACCTACATCAATAATATTATTGTAAGATAACGTTTATAATTTTACAAAAACCTGTTTTAATAGAACAATTTACCTTATAAGCCTACATGTATATAATATAATCCTTTATCCTAGATAACGAGTATTATTGACTATGAAAAAACTGGTAGAGTTGACAATAATATTTTATTACAAAAAGGATACGGATTCTGCGCGACAAACCAATTTCTGTAACGAAGCTACGGACAAAATCACGGACGAGAATAATATTACAAGTACTTACCTATAATTATTATTATTTGGGTAGTAACATCTAGTTGGTTATAAACAATACACTACGACAGTCGACAGGGCATAGTATAATTACAATTTACAGTACATATGTTACGCTCAAAGACCGAAAACGCTCAGTGAGCGAAAAAATGGCTCACAACGCGTTGTGGTAATAGTGAAACGGCCACGACGCGTTGTGAGCCATTTTTTCGATGAAATAACTTCTGCTCAACTGGCCTGGTTCCATTGAAACCAGAGTGCTCTTGTGTACACTTGGGCACTTTAAAATTACTCCTGCATAACGTGCTCTTGTGTATTGCGCACACACTTGGGCACTATAAAATTACCCCTTCGTAACTGGCCTACTTTCATTGAATCCAGAGTGCTCTTGTGTATTGCGCACACACTTGGGCGCTATAAAATTACTCCTGAGTAACTAACCTGGTTTCAGAACGCGTCGTGGCCATTTTCATTAGGGCCACAACACGGATTCGCGTCGTGGCTGTTTTTAAATGCTCAGAACGCGTCATGGCTTTTCTCGATTACCACAACGCGTTGTGGTCGAATAGCACATTAGCCACGACACGAATTTCGCTATGTGGTATTTCTGTGATTACCAGAACGCGTCGTGGCCGTTTTCATTAGGGCCACGACGCGAATTTCGCGTCAAGGCCGTTTCACTATGACCACAACGCGTTGTGAGCCATTTTTTCGCTCACTGAGCGTTTTCGGTCTTTGAGCGTAACACATATATTTTGTAGAGGCATGACCAAGTAGAATAATTAATAAGACTAATTCGAGAACTTAACTAATAATAATAATAATTAATTAGTACCTAATTAGGATTCCTTGGCAAGTCACAGTCAACCTTTCCCGCAATCAAAACATAATTAACATGTTAGTAGAAAATCACTAATCATGCAATTAACTAATTAACGAAAATTAAAACTTACGTCTGTATCTCCTCTCCTTAGTTTTTTCTGGTCCCCCATCAATGTAGTTTATTAATTCTTCTATTTTAAACGTACACTTCTCTCTTTCGTTCTTTAAATCTTTATTTACTGCCATTATTAAAACACGTCTGTAGCGCGCGAGAATCGGGAAGCCACTGTTTACTATCGTGAGTATAGTGTATAGTGACCAAATCAGTCTGTATTAATTATAAATACAGCTAAGTAACGTTGTAAAGCAAAATTCTAAAGCATAAGATTAGGAAATTACTGGAAAATAAACGTTTTATAAATTATTTATTATACCAAACATAAAAGCTAGTGTTTAGTGTAAAATATACAGTAATCTTACCCTCTAATTTCTATTAATGATTGTAAATTATTGTAATCGTGCCGGTATCATATACATAAGTCATTAGCATTGTCTGCTTACTCATCCAACTAGACTGCATAAAATTTAAATTAGAATGACATTTAATTACACTTACATACATACACTTTTCTATGTTGGGCCATAAAATATGAATATAGTATAGACCATGGCCCAACGTTGGGAACCGTACACAAACGACGTCGATCGCGATTAATTATTCAATTCAAAATAACTTTTTGAAGTGAAAACTTCTTTAGCGGCGTTGAGCACTTTTGTGGGATGGGTAAAAACTGTGAAACTCGCGTCAGGTTTTCGTGTTGATCGAAAAACCATAGAAAAACCATAAGACGGTTGGAGAGTAGTGTTTTGTGTCGAACTTCAACCACAGATCAAGAACTAGTTACTTCGTAAACTTCAACTCGAACTGGAACTCGAAAACTCGAATTGTAAGGGTTTCGATTAATTTAAAAAATCGTTTTTTTTTAAATCGATTTTCATAAAAAATGGGTTAAAAATTTAATCGATTGTAAGGGTTTCGATTAATAAAAAAATCGATTTTTTAATAATCGATTTTCATAAAAAAATGGGTCAAAAAAATGCACAACGTTAATAATCAAGTTTTCACTTCTGCCGGCACTCCCGGAGTGCAACCCGTCTTTTTTTAATAAAGAAGCGCAGGTACGTACATTCTAAAGAGAAATACAAGGCTCGATCTAAGGGCAGAGGCTCAGAGCGGCAAAAAATGAGTCGGAAAAATTCACTTACTACATCTTCCAACCTAGCAGCTAGTAGCCATTCACCCCAAGTTTGAGAATTTTACCTTCCAACCTACTTCAGGTTGGATAACCCTATTCCCAACAAAACTAGCTTATGACTTGTATGGTTTTCTGTATGTCATGCCGTCATGCGTGATGCGCGGTGAAAATTATCTTTGCATGGTGCGGCTAAATAGCTAGATCGGGTCAGGGAGAAATAATAAAACTCACAACCTTTTTCCCTCTTGCAATATCGTTTTGTTCTCTATCCATACTAATATTATAAATGCGAAAGTGTGTGTCTGTCTGTCTGTCTGTTACCTCTTCACGCCCAAACCACTGAACCGATTTTGCTGAAATTTGGCATGGAGATACTTCGAGTCCCGGGAAAGGACATAGAAAGTATACTTTTTATCCCGGAAAAATGTACGGTTCCACCGCGATAAACGAGTTTTGGCGCAACGAAGTTGCGGCCGTCATCTAGTTACACTATAATTGTTTTACCCGCTCTACCATCCACGAGACATTCACCATCAGCCAATCGCCGTCCACTAATGAACGTAGGCCTCCACCATTCCGATCTTAGGTAGCCCTATCCATCCAATGCCCGCTACCTTCTTCAACTCGTTGAGCCATTGCCTAATCCACTCTTGAACTTGTCTGCTCCATTGACTGTCTGTCTTTCTAATGACCCATGTAGTTCCTAGGTTTAAGCTGACTGACTGGACTCATTCGATCATGATACTACATTAACTGATTCGTGGCCACTGCCCCGCCCAGCGCGTCATTTAAAAAGATTTAGTGAGGCCGATGACGCGCCAGGCGCGGCATACAAACATAAAAAAACACGTTAAAACTAATTTATTATACTGTAATTACAGTTCCTTAGTGTAAATGTGCATAAAACACAACCTGTGGCCAATGCCGCACGTGGCGCGTCATCGTTTAGCAGAGCCGATGCCGCTCATGGCGCGTCATCGAACAAACTGCTTGGCCTGTGGTAAGAATTCGTGAAAATGAAGGTGGCAACGAATCGGTGCAGGTTAAACAACATTTGATAAAGCTACTAACATCTCTCTTTCTTAGTTTTTATTATTCGTAGCTCTTTCTATAGGTACTTCTATGTTTTAATGCAAGAGATGGCATGGTATTTAGACAACAAACACTCAAATGTTGTTTAAATTGGCATTTTCAATATTTTTTGTAAATTGAACTTTGCACTGTTTTGTTTGATCATAATATCTTGAATGAATAGGGAGATCGAAGAGTCAGACGGCACACTTTTTGTGTGATCGAGTCTGCGGCGCACATACATTCTGCAATCTGCATGGCCGCGCATTGCAGAATGTATGTGCGCCGCAGACTCGCACATACATTCTGCATCGCCCGCGCCGCGCCATGCAGAATGTATGTGCGCCGCAGACTCGCACATACATTCTGCATCGCCCGCGCCGCGCCATGCAGAATGTATGTGCGCCGCAGACTCGCACATACATTCTGCATGGCCGCGCATTGCAGAATGTATGTGCGCCGCAGACTCGATCACACAAAAAGTGTGCCGTCTGACTCTGCGATCTCCCATACACAAACAGGAAATTATCTAAGGTGAATTTTTCTGTTGCTTGCATAAAATAATATGTATTTTATCTAGCCTGTCAATTTTTGTAAGTCCTTTGCAACAATCCATACTAATATTATAAATGCGAAAGTGTGTCTGTCTGTCTGTTACCTCTTCACGCCCAAACCACTTAACCGATTTTGCTGAAATTTGGCATGGAGATACTTTGAGTGCCGAGAAAGGACATAGGATACTTTTTGTTCCGGAAAAATGTATAGTTCACGCGGGATAAACGAGTTTTGGCGCAACGGAGTTGCGGGCATCATCCAGTATAATATAATGAAACTGTATGATTTCGATTAATTTATCAATTTTAAAGCTGATTCCTATGCAAATGGGGGACCTACGTAGTTTGGTCGCATTACGTCAAACCCAGCCGACAGATCACAATAATCATTGAATTGACATGATCGACCAAATGACGTTGGTCTCTCAAATGCATAGGAATCAATTTCCTCGATGGTACATAAAACTACATTATTTAAAAAAATACCTTAAAATATAACTTAAATGTTGCACTGTTACTTCTGTAAGATTTTTCTTTCATAATCATTTCTTGCAAAATTAATTTTCTACAAAGACAGGCAAATCACTTCCTTGCTTCTTCAAACTCAGGTTTCTGTACAGACAAAATATACAAATACCTTTCATTTGCATCACATTCTACCTTTTAACTAAAGGGAAGATATGATTACTTAGCCTAGCCACTGTTGAACTTTTATAAAATTTCTATCAAATGGGAAATAGTGGGACAAACTGGAGTACTTACCCATTACCTTTACAAATGACATTTGTAAAGGTAGGGACATAATAATTGCTTTAGTCCACAATGATGAACAAAAGTTCATAAACTAACCTTTGAGACGATTACGTAACCTGGGACCAATAAGGCTGCGTTTCCGAGCTTAGCGGTGCCGAATTGACCAATCACCATGCTCGAAATCTCCGCTCCGCTTCGCTGTTATTCCGCTGGAATAGCACTATTGGTCAATTCGGGCACCGCTAAGCTCCGCTCCGCTTCAGTGGAAACACACCCTAAGCAACAGACATTCGACAGACAGATATTTCATATTATGCAGGCTGCGTTCCAGATGACGTTAATAACGCTCACGCTCAAGACCTTCGTTTCTCCCGTTCCATTAGCATGTGAGCAAATGTGAGCGTTAATGTCACAAACCCAAGTGGAACGGAATTATGGAGCGTTTTGAGCGCTCTGGCGAGGTGACAGTGACAGGTGACAGCTGAAAGAGGTTAAGTTAGAATTCGAGTCTACCGCTTTTATTTGAATAATATTTAGGTACCTATCGATTATCGAAATGGATATTTTTACGGCAGTTAGACATATTTTGCAGGTGCATCGGAATAATGATTCAGACATTTTTAGTGAATCTAGTTCAGATGAAGAGTGGAATGCACTTTTCCACAATTATGATCGCGAAAAGCGAAAGTTTAGACCACGAATCAATGACTACGTAAATGTAATCAATCTTTATTCTAATGAAGAATTTAAAAGACCATGAGAGACGATAACTTAGTATTTTATAGGAAAATATCTGTTCTTTCATTTAAAACAATTTCTTTTTAATCAATATATTTTATTTAATTATATTTCAATTAAAAATATTACGTTTTGCAATGAAATTATATGAAGTTTTTTTGTCGCTACTCGCTCCTGAAAACTTTCCGAATATGGTCTTTGCGAGATTGTTACGTTAAAATAAAAAAAAAACTAGAACGCCCACTTCGACCCATTTTCGTCGTGGGTCGTTTTGAGCGTTGCTTGAGCGAAATTGATGACGTCATGGGTGACGTCATAGCCGCTATCAAAACGACCCCGGTCGCCAAAGGGAACGGCAGAAGGGGACGTTTTGAGCGTTTTGGTCAAAATTAACGTCATCTGGAACGCAGCCGCAGTATCTGCTGTCAAGCACAAGTTGCTTGCCTGTCGCGAGATACGTCACCGCCTGGCAGTGTGGGTCTTAGCAAAACATTTTTAGGGGCCTTACAATGAAGTCGTTTTGAGGCACAAAACGATCGAATTAAAATGCCACATCCTACTTCAACCACGTCATTTCACGTTTGTGAGCTCCTAGCCAAGAAGTTTTCTTTATCGTTAAGAAACGATAAAGTACATTTTTATCGGCGATTCTACATCTTTGTACGGAATTGACATATTAAGCGATCGTTAAATGAAGTTGACGTTAGACTCGTGTTATGTAAACTCATACATTTTGATCGGCGATTTTATAAAGTAGGGACAAAGAGAACGCGTTGGCTAGGGGCTCAGGTTCTACAGCGCTCAACTACAAAGTCAATAAAACAACAACATTTACCCAATAAGTTTATTGGATGTTTTTACTTCTTAGCTGTAACTGCCGCCTCATCTTCCCGCGCGAACGTCTGCAGTAGTTCCTCCTTCTTGGCCGCGATACGCTCCTCGCGCCGCTTGCGGGCCTCCTTCACCTTGTTACGACGGGCCTCGGCTTGGTCGCTGGAAAGAAAATGGGGCATGCATTAATATAAAAGTTAATAACCTGTATTCACATGTTAACTATATTGTGGAAATGAATATCTGTGAATACCACAGGGAAAGACATACGTCACTTTGTGTCGCGGGAAAATGTATTAGGCTTTGGCCAAACCTACGCGTCAGTAACGCGGGACGGGACTCGGGAGCGTCGGCAACGCAAAACTGGTGTGCATAAATCATAATGCACATCTGCGCGACTATGGTGCGCATAGATTATTCCCGCTCTGCCGACGCGAACGTCCCGCGTTGCAGACGCTCCCGCTTCGCAGTCGCTTTGGTCGCATAGGTTAGGCCGAAGCTTAACTCTCGCAGATTTATATTTTGTGAGTACAGAGATGCGTGATTTATTCACAACATTTTATAAAGTATTCTTTAAAACAAGTGCTGGATTGCAGGACCCTAGCAGCATTAAATTTACATAAAACATAAAAATCATAATAATCTGATAGATAGGATGGAAACAAAATTGCCTTTGGTTGTCAACCAATTACATGCCAATTATTATTATCCATTTTAGCACACGCAAATACAGTCTACTTGTCAATTGTATAAATAAATTCAATTATCTTACTATATTGAAAATTGTTTATGCACAACATCAAAGGTTATAAAAGTCATACAAACTTATAAATAAAGCTTAGCACAAGCATTTGGTATTGTAATCATTGAAATTAAATTAAAAGTTGTAAAACTATATAGGTTTTTGCCAAATTCTAGCTAGTTATCATTTAAAAATTACATAATATAATATCTAAGATGTGCTCACAGACGAGATAGATACCGCATGTGTATGAACTTCGCGTGCCATATTGCGTTCCCAAATGACGAGCAATGCTCGTCTTTCGAAAGTCTGTTCTTTAGTCTGCTACCAGAATTGGACATCGATCGGAATTTTAAAAATGCCTAAATAGAAACGTTGGCCTTGATAATGGACACGTTTCTTACCATCAGTACGTCATAGTGGTAGAAAAAAGTGACACGCTCGTTTTCATACAAATGAAGCGACATGGGGTATGCGGTATGTGGGACAGTGTAATGTGGAGCTGTGCAATAAGCATACTTTCCAGCATCTGAACCAGACATCTGAATTTCACTGAAATAGCTTCTATTTACAGTGAGTTTAAAACAATATACTATCAGAGAAGTAAGCGTTCTAGGCAGGTGAGGTCTCAGTAAGGGCCGCGCCACATCGGAATGGCAGCGGCGAGGCGAGCACTTTCAGTGTGATATGATTTAAAACTTTATCTTCATTATTGTAATACATAGTATCGCTTTCTCAACAGCCGCGATTTCTCAAGCGATACTATGTCATTACAAAAATGAATTTAATCCTTCAATCGTGGAAAAACAAGACACAATAGCCTTTCAATTTTTATCGCGAGCGCCGGTGCTCGCGCGGGGCTTGTTAGGATAAAGTTTAAAATAATATGACACTGAAAGTGCTCGCCTTGCCGCTGCCATTCTGGTTTGGCGCGGCCCTAATTTGGTCGAGCTGTCATACCCAGCTGACAGATCACAACTAAGGGCCGGTTTACACGTATTAAGTAAATAAGTAGTTACATAAATTTTAACTTAATTTTAAGTTATTTATTGCATGTAAACACAAAATTTAGTAGCAAGTAGCAAGTTAAAATTTAGTTAAGTACTAAACAATGAAATTAGAATTTTGGCTATTTTCTGTTAAGTTGGCAGGCGAGGCTTGTCACTTGACACATGTCGGGCAGGCACTTCAAATTAAGTTAAAATTTAGTTACTACTTATCTACTTAATATGTGTAAACCAGCCATTACATTGAACTTACATATTCCAGACAAATGACATATGTCCGTCAGCTGCCTATGAATCAATTTCTTCAATGGTACATACCTCAACATCTTAGTCCTAGCCTTTTCAGCCTTCTTTCTGTGGATGTACTCCATCAGCACACGCTTGTTCTTGAACACATTACCCTTCGCCTTCATGTACAGAGCGTGGTACAGATGTCTGTCAATCTTCTTGGCTGTTCTGTACTTGAGGAGCAGTTTACGGAGTACCCTTTGTCTTTGTACCCATAGTTCCTGGAAATTGCAAATTTAATAATATTATTCTAAGTCCTGGTAAAGTAAGGTTAGTTTCTATGGAGGATGGAAGTTATGGCAGGGATCTACCAACCTACCAACTTCCAAGTGGTCAAATTTGACCGCATAAACAATAGATTTCCAAGAATCCCCGATCGAAAGATTATAAAATAAAATAAAATAAAAATAAAAAAGCCTTTTATTTCCTATAAATTACACTGCCGTTCTAAAATTACATGTTTGTTACTTATTAACCTCACGTGGCTTGGCGTGGTACAGTGGATGCTCGAGGTAACACAAGCCCAGAGCCCCAGACGGACCCTGGGAGTAAGGTGGCAGGTTTGGTAATCTGTCACCCTGACGCCCTAGCCCGTCAGTACCTGTGCCTCCGGAACCTCCACTGTGCCCTGCCGAGCCTTCTTGTGTAGTATAGGCCCCTTGTCGGGTGAAGGCCTCCTCCATGTTCTTCCATTTCTCCCTGTCTTTAGCTGTCTTAAGCCAGTTTTTGCCTGCTGTCTTTACTAGGTCATCGGCCCATCTTCCTTTTGGCCTGCCAACTCTTCTTTTTCCAGTAGGCTTCTCCCACTCAGTGGTTTCTATTGTCCATCTGTTATCGGTATACCTAGAAACATGTCCAGCCCACTGCCATTTTAGTTTTAGAGCTTGTTTTAGGGCATCTGTTAGTTTTGTTTTTTGTCTAATTGTTTCGCTTCTCACTTTTTGTATTTTCCTTATATTTAGGATACTCCTTTCCATAGCTCTTTGGGTTTTTATTATTTTTTGCTTTGTTATTGATGACAAAACCCATGTTTGGCAACCGTAAAGCAGGCTGGGTAGCACGCAGGTATCCAGTACAATTTTTTTCAAGTTTATTGAGTAGTCTCCTTTTAGTATTTCTTTGAGGGACCAGAATTTTTTCCAGGCTATATTTTGTCTTCTTTCTACTTCGTCTATGTTGTGAGTCTTATAAAAAGATATCTGTTTTCCTAGGTATATATAATTGTCAACATATTCTATTATTTTATTCTCTGTTTTTACAGGTCGTTTAATACTGTTAGTCATGACTTTCGTTTTTGAGGCATTCATTTCTAGTCCTATCTTTTTACTTTCTTGGTTTAATGATTCAAGCATATTTTCCAGGTCTGATGCTGATTCTGATAGCAAGACTATGTCATCTGCAAATCTGAGATGGGTTAAGTATTTCTTGTTTATCTTTATGCCTTTGGCTCTCCAGTTGATGTTTCTAAATATATTTTCTAGTACAGCAATGAATAGTTTCGGTGATAGGGGGTCGCCTTGTCTCACGCCCCTCTCTATACTAATTAGTTCACCTTTCGTTTCCAGTCTTACTCTGCTAGTGCTGTTTTTGTATATAAGTTTTATGATGTTTATATATTTCGAGCTGATGTTCAGCTTGTTTAATGCGGTCCATATTGAGGCGTGGCTGATGCTATCAAAGGCTTTGCTGTAATCTACAAACCCGAGATACAGCGGTTTGTTAAATTCCTCGTATTTTTCAATTACTTGTTCTAATGCTTGAATATGGTCTAAGGTACTGAAGCCAGAACGGAAGCCAGCTTGTTCTATAGGTTGTGCGTTGTCAATAGTTTTTGAAATACGATTTAAGATCAAAGATGAAAACACTTTGTATAGACTTGCTAGAAGGCTTATTGGTCTATAGTTGTTGATGTCCTTTGGATTACCTTTTTTGTGTAAGAGGATGATATCTGATGTATACCATTGGGTAGGTACTACCTCGGTTTCCAATATTAAGTTGAACAGATCGGTAAGATGGGTAAGAAGCACTGGAGCTCCAAGTTTTAAGACTTCGTTGGTAATGCCGTCGGGGCCTGGACTTTTGTTTGTTTTAAGATTTTTCAACAGTTCTAATACTTCATTTGCATCTACTTGTTGTTCTGTTTCTATGATGTCACTTCTATGTTCGTCGTCACTTCGAAGTTCTAAGTTTTCTTCTCTTTTTTTGTACAGTTGTTGGAAGAAGTTTGTTGCCTCTTGTAAAATTTCTTGTCTGCTTGTGGTTTCTTTGTTTTGTCTGTCTAGATTTTGTATCCATGTTTTGTGTAGATTTAGCTCTTTTAGACCTCTTTTTATGCTCCTGAATTTGTTTAGATTTTCAGTAAGTATCCTTTGCCTATGTTGTTTGTAATCTCTTTTTATTGCTTTACTCGTCTCTTTATATAATTTACTTAGCTCTTGTTTAGTATTTTTATCTTTATGTTCTTTTATTTTCAGTTCGTTTCTTTTTTTAATTAGATTAAGTGTTTCGTTACTAAATACATTGTGTCTCGTATTTTCCTGTCTATCGGTCTTAGTGACAAGACTGTTTTTTATGACTTCTTCCAGTGTGTCGTAGTATGCTTGCACGTTTGCGTTGTTATTTAGTTTGTTTTCTATGTTTAGTTTTAAGTTGTCTTTGTATTGTTTTATTTCTTCCTCTGTTCTAGGGATTTTAGGTTGAGGTTTGAAATTGTTTCTGCTTTTCTTTGTTTGTTTCAGGGAAAGAGTTATTCGTATTAATCTGTGGTCTGTCCGAAATTTTACATTGTTAAGAACTTCGTATTTATGTACTTCTTATAAGAATGAAACTTCGTATAAGAATGAAATAGATTATATAATGTCAAATATCCCAAAATCTATCGAAAGATTAAACAAGATGAAAATGTCATAGAACTAATATTAAGTGACTTTTAGATAACATAATTAGCATGGAATTGTATGTTATTCTGTGAGTCAAAGTTTATAAGAACAATTTATAAGAAAATCAAGCCTGTTGTCTATTTGCTAACATCTAAAAACTACTCAGAACAATGACGGTGTTTTTAGGGTTCTGTAGTCAACAAGGAACCCTTATAGTTTCGGTCTTTCCGTCCGTCTGTCCGTCTGTCTGTCTGTCTGTCTGTCCGCGGTTTTACTCAGAGACAATAGGACCTACAAAGCTGTAATTTGGCATAAATACACATATTAGTGATGGCAACAAAATGGTACATGAAATCGTAAAAAATTTTTTTTTTTTATGGTACCTCCACTACACATCAAGCGGGGATGAATTTTATTTTTCGCGCCCACCCCATCGTGTGGCGTGTCGTTGAATAGGTTTTTTAAAAATATTGCGAGTATTCATAGATCATTTTCCGATTTAGGGATACGTTTGTGAAATATTAAGTTTTAAAGTGGAAAAATCGTTAAGAGTCCAGTGTCCCCCCCCCCCCCCTTCTACCAGCTAAACGGTTGGTTCTGGAAATGTCAAAAAATTCACGGGAGTAGGAAATATGCTGAATTTAAAAGGAAAACTATCATGGCTAAGAAGATTTCATAAGTTATTGAGTAATAGTCGATTAACTAAAAAAAATGTTTGAAAAAGTGCAACCATGTTTGTTCAAGTGTTTGTATCCATACTAATATTATAAATGTGTCTGTCAATCGCTTGACAACTACTCGGGATCCACAGAATACCAGGGATCACGGTACAGGTAATACCTTTACCGTGATCATAGCCTGAGTGGAATCCTTTTCAACGTTATATTCGCATCCGCACCGCCTTACACTGCTACGACCTAGTTTATCAAGGCTATTTATTTTAAGTTTTTATGTCTTTTTATTATTGTTATCATTTTATTTTCTTAAATTTTTTTTTTTTTACCTTTTATTGTTGTAGTGTACCTTGTTCTATGTTTAATATTGTATTTAAGTGTAGTGTGGACTGTGGTGTGAGTTTGTGTTGAATAAATATTTTATTATTATTATTATTATTATTAAATGCGAAAGTGTGTCTGTCTGTCTGTTACCTCTTCACTCCCAAACCGCCGAACCGATTTTGCTGAAATTTGGTATGGAGATAGTTTTAGGATACTTGTCATCCCAGAAAAAGTTATGGTTCCAGTTTCATAAATGAATTTGGGCAGAACGGAGTTACGGACCTAATCTAGTAGTATATGAAAAATCAAAACAATAGGTATTATTATAAAATTTAAGTACACAATACTTACTTTTTGTGGCATACGGGCATTTGCAGTACCTCTCCGTTTACCAAAACCACAGTGACGACCCTTTCTGCGGGCCTCAGTGTTCTTGCGGACACGGGCACGGGAGTGTACGGCTACTGGCTTCTTGATGACGAGACCATCCTTGATCATCTTACGGATGTTCTGTCCTGGAATTTTAAAATGTCTAATTAATAATTTCATTAGTTATTAAAAATGGGTAGGTAGACATTTTTTAAATAAAGGGTAAGTAGATAGTACATTTAAGTATCTCTATTCTCTACAGTTTGTTCTCATTATTTCAGAATAAAAGATGCTGAAAAGCACAATTCTCTAGCCTACAGCTTTTTCGAAACTGGTTCTCTATCCATTTGACATTTTGAAGATTATCAACACAATTATTCACACTTATTATTCTCAATTAATATTTGAAAAAGCATTCTGCGGCTTCAAAGATACGTTTTAAAGGGAAACCAGAGTTCCATTCTGCAGCTCATGGTGCTTGTGATGTCAAGTTTAGCTTCTTGTCAATATTTATCGGTCAATATGATTTTTCTTGGTTATGTTGTACTTACTCGAGTTAGTGTTGGCGATTTCATTGATTTCATTTGGATCTAACCACACTTTCTTTTTACCACATCGCATAACAGAGGCTGCAAGCCTCTTCTGCAGCTTGAGGGAACTGAAAATAAAGGTATGTTTTATAAGACCACATGGTTACACAGTTGCGAGAGTAGTAAAGTAGCAAAAAAACTGTATCATGGTCGAAACTTATATGTCCATTATCTTCGATCGCTCATTATTAATAAAAATAGCACTACATTTTGTAAAATATCCATGAAAAATACATTTTTTTTCATAAACTAACCTCATCGTGACACGGTGAGATCCAACGCACACAAGAAAGAAATATGGCGGCTTTTTGACGAGTCTCGTCAAACATGCGTCAGACCTCAGACCGTCGAAGTCACGTCAAACTACTTCTTCTTTTTATTTATCACATAGCTATGGACATGGACATGGTAGCCTTTCATAAAATTATACCGTAAACTATAGTCATTGGACAGCCGACAGCTAAGGATTTTTTACAAAAATAGCTATAAAAGTTAAAACATTTAATACTTCCCATGAAACAGAAATAGATATTATATATGTGTTCATAAATTATCTAACTTTAGATATGCAAACATAAAAATGCGATAGTTTTTCAGTTTACCTATATTGATTTTTTGGTAAAAAACTGAATGGTAGGTATTAAACACAGTCATGAGACGGAATCACAGTAGTTGGGACATCCAAAACCAGTAGTTGAACAAGCAAAGTTTGATTGAAATTTGATTAAAATTGGAATTGTAAGTAGGAAACATTATAAATAATTGTTGTTTTCACATACATATATTTTTATTATTTATTGCAAAATAAGGTATTTTAGTTAAATATTTAACAAAACATGACTTAAAAAAATTTAAATTCTTACCAATATTACTTAAGAGGCCGGGTACACTTGGAATTTCTCATACATACGTAATTCCAAAATCATTTTCTCTTATGAAAATATTTAACATGTTTGAGTTGTTTTTCAGTGTAAAATAGTAATTACCTAGGTTCCTGTACAAAAATTTACATCAAAACATTTAAACAACTTTTTTCTGGTTTAAAATTTTTTTAGTCAATTTACTACTAAATATTTAAACACTAAAAAATAGAGTAAAACACTAAAAAATAAAAATTGTATAGACGTACGAACTTAAAGCGGGTTTTAAGTTCGCGAAGTCGGCTCGCGTCGGTGAAAGACGAGAACATAAAGGTAATATACCTATCGGAATAGAGAAACAATCCCGAGCTGTCAAGCTTAACCAAAATTTGATTTACATCTGTGTATACAATTATGTTTACGTGTGCGTGTCAGTGATGTACAAACATCTTGTAATTCGACAAAATATCGATCATGGAATAATAATTGTAAGATTGTAAACATAATGCCGGCTGTACATTCTCGCCGAGACACAGCGAGGCGGCCCGAGTGCGAGAGTGTAAATGGGTGCGCTCGCCTCGTCTCGCCTGTCTCGGACCCTCTCGGTCCGTTGTCGGTATTTTGCGCCCGAGACAAAGGGTCTCTCGAGGAAAACGAGCGCACTACTGTACACTCTCGCGTCTTTCACTACTAGTTCCGCCGTTGTTGGACAGTGTAGAACAGAAAAATAACAATAATAAACGTCATTATTAGTCATAATATATGAGAAATAAAATTAAATATGATTATAAATCTTTGGATTACAATGATATCTTTCGATGCATGGTGAATGGTGAATCCTCCATCTTCTCTGAGTTCTTATCTGCGATTGAACTAAGCAATAATGAACGTGATCGCACTCGGGCAAGGGGCTCTCGCACGAGACTTGCCCGAGAGCTCTCGGCGAGAGTGTACAGCGGGCATTATAAAATGGGATAAAATAAAACTGCATGTATATAATATAATAAAATTGTAATTTTGAAGTAAAATGTGACTTTTCTTCAAAATGCTTGCTGCATAATTAAGTACTCGTATGCATGATTTTTTCTTCGGAGTCCAGTTTGGACGGTTAATTATTTTAAGTCATGAATTTCTGGTATCCAGGTCAGCAGGAAATCTGAAAAATTGGCCAAGTGTAAGTCGGACTCGCGCATGAAGGGTGACCGGTTTCAACCGGGCATTTTCTAAAACCCGGTACGATACGACACGACATGTCATGACACGATTCGACACGACAGGTTACGTCACGTGACATCAGTACCTACACGATACGACACGACTTCACTAGACCCTATTAATTTTCAATTCACTCTCAATGAGCCTACTGAGCCCTTTTATTTGATGCCCATCTTGCAGAAGTGCTTTCAACTATTTCCCTATCTTGGATGAGCAGCCGTATTGGATGTAGAATGACATTACATCTGTGGAAATTTCAGAAGTCTATTACTTTCAGATGGACAGACGGACAGGCAACGAAGTCTTAGTAGTAAAGCGGGCTGCGGGACCTCACTACTAGAACTTAATTTTTACCCTTTGGGTGCGGAACCTTAAAAATGATAAATTATGCATGATAGTATATAAACTAATTATAAACTACGGATGAGTATGTTATCATTTCAACATTCCTAGATAATTAGTATACTTAACTAAAAATATTTTCATATCGACACAACTTATCGATAACTTGATGCAGCCCTAGTGTAAAATAGATGAAAATTGTTTACACAAAATATCTTTAAATTGTGCACCATGGCTAGTCAAGTTATGTTTTCCATATAATTAAACATATACAGAAGCGAACACGGACGTAAAAATACCAATAACTCGTAGGGAATTGGCAAAAATAAACTTAAAACTAGGTCCTGTCGATGTAGAATAATTCACCTGTGAAATGAATATTTGTCCGGGTTTTTTCGATGTGTGGATCCAGAATCATTCCACAAACACTTAACCATGTTTCTAGAGCAGTATTTCTTAAAATTATTCATTATTTAACTTAAAATCACAATTTTTCTGAGAGCCCAAATTGACAACTATCGGCCCAGGGGCAGACAGACTGTCAAACAGATGAAAAAAAAGCTATGCAACCTCAAATCACGCTTCTCTTTCTACCACGCAGTGTTACTGATAGTGACATCTCGCTTGCTCAGGCCTTTGTTTCTCTATTCCGATAGGTATATTAACTTTATGGACGAGAATCGCTCACACAGCACAGGCGATTATCGTCTAGCCATAAGTCCGTACTTACTCGCACGTCTGTCACCGCCTTTACTCAGTTAAGGCGTGACAGACATTGAGTTAATATACACGTGACAGACTTTACTTTAATGAGAAAAAATAAAAAGTCAACGGTTTGACGTCTGACAGTTTGACATTGACATCAATCTGTTTTCTCAATTCTCACTTTCCAAATTACGGAAAGGCTTGTGTATAATGCCCTTATTCGTAGTCATCTTGATTATGGGTCGTTTTTACTTGAGCCCTGCAATAAGCTTCCTTTAAAAAACCTCGATAAAATACAGGCCAAGTCATTGAGGATTATTGTTGGGGCCATGAAGTCAACACCAATCAACGCACTTCAGGTTGAGTGTGTTGACCCTCCACTTCACATCAGGAGGCAATATTTATCTGACCGGTTTTTATTTAAAATCTTCCAATATTCCTATCACCCCTTAATTGGCAAACTTCACACTCTGTCCCAACTTGTTTCCACATCAAATTATTGGTCACACAAAGAAATTCCATGTCTCCTAGTCAGCTACCTTAAGTTAACCCGTCTCCCTTGTCCTGTCTTTCAGTGCACCCTTAATCCTCTCTTTTCCACTCCCTTTAATGCTATAACATTTGTTCCAAAAGTTTTGCTCAACTTACCCATAGAAAAAGGTTCTTCCTCTGCCAACTCTCAATTTAAGAACATCATTGATCAGCACTTCAGGGATTGGTTGCTTGTTTTCACTGATGCCTCAAAATTATCTGATGATGGCTGTGTTGGTGCGGCGGTTTGGATTCCGAAGGTTAATGTTGTTTTAAATTTTAAGTTGCCTCCCACATCGTCTGTGTATACAGGTGAAGTACTTGCCATCTATGAGGCTATCTTGTTCATTGAGTCTCACAAACTCAATAACTCCATTATCCTTTCGGACTCCAAAAGTGCATTAGAAGGTCTCATGGCCAACCAGTTTTGTAATAAGTTTAGAACTCCTTTAATCTTGAAAATAAAGCAACTTCTCCTTGGGTGTCATTTACAAAATATAAATGTTGTTTTGGCTTGGATACCGAGCCATAGCGGTATTACTGGCAATGAGAGTGTGGACGCATATGCTAAGGAAGCTGTAACAACGGGCGCACTAACTCATTACCAGTTATACTGTCAGGATCTGATTCCGGTGGCTAAAAAACATTTATATATTATGTGGAATAGAGAATGGGCCAGCTCAAGTAACGTGAAAGGCAAACATTACTTTGACATTCAAAGTGAAGTTCCAGTAAGGCCTTGGTTCTTCAAATACTCGCAATACAGCAAAACGGTTTGCTCAACTGTTTGCCGAGTTAGGTTGGGTCATTGCTGTTCCCCAGTGTTCTTAGTAAAAATAAGGGTCAAGGATAGTTCTCTTTGTGAGTGTGGCCTAGATGAGGGTACCTTGGACCATATCTTTTTCTGCTGTTCCAAAAACCAGTCCTCCCTTTATGACCTCCTCCCTATCAATATTCCTCGCCCTATCAATTTTAAATCAATTTTATGTTATGTAAATACCTCTTTTATTGATATTCTGTGTACATATATTCGTTCTAACAATATAAAATTGTGATGTTTTACTAATCTCTATGTGTTTGTGTTTGTTTTAGATATATTCAACAGAATTTAAGTTATTAGATACTGTACCTTGTTTCTTCACCAGACCTGCAATAATCAGGGGGGGGACAGAGCCGTGTAAACGGTGTTCCACCAATGAACGATCCCGACATATATAACTACTAGGAAAAAAAAAAATATTTTTTAAATAGCTGGATACTAGTCCTTTGACCACAAGTGATACCAACTTCTAAAAATATTTAAAAGGGCTCTAGCACACGGTTATTGTTTTATAGCGATGTAAACGAGATATTGTGGCGATACAAACGACCGATTTAAGTGATCAAAATACGTGAATGTATCATGCCACTATGTTGGATGACAGCGGGGACCACAACGAAGAAAGGGTTAATACATTAGGCGCGTTTTGTATCGCGTTTGAATCGCGTTAACATCGTAACTGAGTGAGCACCCCGTATGCTAGCAACCGTTATTTGCAAACATGCGAAATAGCGGGCAAAAGCTCGTATTTAATAATATGATGACCATCTATAATATTATTAAATAATATGTGAATTTTGAGGACAGTAATTTTTGGATCCCAAAATACAAGTTTTTGCGTGATAATATATTGGGTATGTTGATTTTCTGAAATATGCAACTAATTTTGCCTAAAATGACTGGCGAATCGATAATTTTAAAAACAACGTAAAAATATATCAGGGTGAACATGACTAGTGATTGGACAGTACTAATCATTGGACAGAGCACAAAAACACTATAATTATTAAGGTTGCTTTAAAAACTACCTGTTTTTCTATAAAATCAGGCATTCTTTTACTTTAATAACAGGCAATTTTTAAAGCAACATTAATAAATATTGTGTTTTTGTGCTTTTTCCAATGACTGGTACTGTCCAATCTTCCAGTCATTTACCCTATGTAACAAACATAAATAAATAAATATTTTTATTTGTTGGTATCACTGAAATTTTCAAAAAATCAAAACAGTTTAAAATGGCGTCTGTGTGTTTACGTCACGTTTGAACTAAATATTATAATATTAAATTATAATATAATATCTATAGACTCTTTGTGGCTCATTTTTGTGGATAATTGCAATGAGATATTCATTGTTTAATGTGTAATTTGTAATTCTATCAAAATGTGACACGAAATAGTATTTGAGGTTATCTTAAGTTTTCAACAAAATTTTTAACAAAATACAATAAAGGTTTTATGTTTTGAGTGTGTGCTGTAATTTTTCTGCTCCAATTCTTATTTTGACACAGTTCTTCTTCTGGGATTAAATATTGAACATGTTGTGACAACAGTGACAAATATTATTTTTTCCAACTTTTACATTAAAACAAGTGCTTGTGCGAGTTGTGCAATGAAAATGTGTTTACTAGGACCTTACCCTAATAGGTAAGTGAAGCTTTCATAGGAATCCAGATACAGCTGTTGTTATGTTTGTAATACAATAACTAGGGCTAAGGCCGTGTTTCCACTGAAGCGGAGCGGAGCTTAGCGCCCGAATTGACCAATCGTGCTGTTCCAGCGAAATGAGAGCAAAGCGGAGCGAAGATGTCGAGCATAGTGGTCAATCCTTCACCGCTAAGCTCCGCTCCGCTCCGCTTCAGTGGAAACACGGCCTAAGGTTCACAAACAGACCCGAATTTTTGGTGCTCACATGGGTTGAGGAAGGATGTTTTGGGTGAGAAAAACCTCCTCGTGCCACTTCCCCATTTAGGAGAAATTAATATTTGAAATTTTCATAATCTTGAGATAAGGTCATCTGTTTTCTGGTGTTTGTGTTACTTACTTACTAGGGAGTGCGTCTGCTGCCGGCGCCGGTTGCCGAAATGGCTGCCGGCGCCGTATCAAGCGCATCATTTTTATTTCATTTGAAAAGACTTAACAGAAGGCCTACTTAACCACGGATACGGGATACCGAAGCAGAGGGACAATTGATTCTGTAGGGATAGATATTGCTAGATAATAAAACTGTTTTGCACTACAACAAAACAGATATTATATGGACAAGAAACACATATGTTAATTGGAAAGAGCTATCTTCGAACATTGCCTTATATGGTCAATTTTTGTCAACTTACCGGTGGCGTTTTGCTATTTCCTTCGCACCAATGGGAAATCTTGATCTTACCTTTCTCTTTCTTGAAGCAGTACCTCTCGTTTGTCTATCTTGAGTACCATAGGAGTCTCCAATGAACCAGCAAGAGCTTGCTGTTAACATATGTGTTTCTTGTCCATATAATATCTGTTTTGTTGTAGTGCAAAACAGTTTTATTATATATCCTTGAAACACATATGTTAATTGGAGACCTGTTTGATTTCTGCTGGTGAAAGAGTAGAATTGATTATTCTTATCTACTATAAAGACGCTATGTGTTGCTGCGTAGGGCAATCTCAATGAAACACCCACACTGCTGTTGGAACTCGGTTTATTCAAAACTACCTCGGACTTATATATGCTCACATTAGGTTTTCGATAACGCGATGTAGCGGATTACAAAATTTGTATAGTGCCATCTATTATCACATGTCATAACTAAAATAACAGCTATCTAACTAAACACTTCAATAACCGGATTAGATATAAACCTTTACTGGGTGAGATATTTATAATGTCACACGTCATACCTCTAATTCGTATTAAACACTTTGTGATTCTGAATTTACTACATATCTAATAAAATGTACAATGTCTTTGACATTATTCATTTATCCCTTTACCCTTTTAAAGCAAAAATAATGTAAGTGTGTCTAATAGGTATATCCCTTAGCAGCAAGTTCCTTTTGAAAATTAGAAGATATAAACATGGTAAACACAAAAAGGGGAGACAATAATCTACACATAATACCTATAATGTTCCCAAAATCCGTTTGATCCTCTGCTTATTTTTCCTTTATATTCTAATAATAATAATTGTTGTCTTTTTAATAAAATACTGTATAAGTACCTGTAGGTACTACTTTTAGTTTATTATTTCAATCTCATCTTCTATCTGAGATCACGAAATACTAATTATTTAACTACCCACTCCTCATAATGTTATTAATTTATGAGTTTATTTCTCTATTTTTTATTATAAATTAAAACAAAGCTTTTATTTTAAATATCTAGCAATCTTACTCAGAGTGGAACAGAATTACTTAAATGTAGTTAATTTAAAATTTTGATGCAAGATTCCTACATTATTTATCGAATTCTTCATTTACTTGATGGTTAGTCATAATTTTAAAATGTATCTGAGTGTGTTAGTAAGGACACAGTCTGCTCTTTCAGTGCCGCACTCGGAGTGCACATCAATTAGGTACCTAAAATATTGTAATTATTTCAAAAATTTTACATAAGCTCCGTACATTATCTGTCAGACTATTCATTAATAATCTCAATTAAATATCTCTAAGTATGGCAATAAATTCACCTAATATTATTAGACTATAAAACATAATATTTTTCAAATATTAATTATTGAAATGAAATAGATCAGCAAGCAATAGTTATAAATTTTGAAAATTTTCTTTTAGTAGATTCTTACTACTCTTGTCATTGTTAACTCCTTTTTAGAGTACATCCTTTAATTATTTGTTATTATATTTATCCAGCCAACTCTTAGAGGCAACTGTGGGTCTGAATGCTACCTGTAGGAGCAGCTGTATTTACCTCTTTGAAAATGTACCTGATCCCTCTTGCTATTATCTAGATTTAGTTGCGGTTTTAATCTGACTTGATACCTACGGTGGCTACCTAATTTCTTTAGGGGTTGTGTAAGATTTATTAGCCTTTCACTAAATAATTTACAGGACCTATTTCAGGGCTTTTTGTAACTTACAGGGTATATTATCTCCCTTTAATAGCCTGTCTATGGACACATGGAGCCTATGGACACATAGGAATCCGTCCTAGGGCCAACTCTAGGCCACATGGTTACTGTGGCCTCATTACTGAAACAAAATTTTAGTTTCAGCTACCTCAAAATGATAGGTCTTGTAACTGTCTGCCAGATACCAAGAGTACTTTGTATCTTATATACTATTAGTTGTTACTCTTTAATGTTCTCTTCGGTACCTCAATTAGTGTTTCTAAAATATGTATACAACAGTCTATAAAAACTCTTTGACAGTATTTCTAGAGCCCTAGCACAATAATAATAATAATATCTTTATTTCAGGCCAAATAGCCCATATTTTAGCCTAACAGCTACAGATTATAATTATTACATATTGACAATTATTTTGACTTATGAGTTATGGGCTTATGGCTGACCTATGTTACAACCTATTTTAGACTCTGGGTTTTCTCTTTTAGATATAAATGTGCTGGGAATCCAGCTACATCCATTTCACCCTTTGGTATGGGTGACCCTGGATTTATCTGTTATATGTGACACCAGTCTATTAAGGGACAATTGATTATCCATTATATTGTATCCTAGATCATTGAGTTGTTTATATTGGACACAGAAATTTTCCCCCCTAGTTTTGCAGGCTATCGTTGTATTATGTCTGCCTGAGTGGGGGCCTATTGTGCAAGTCCTGACATCTGGAATAGTAATCTAAAGTAATATCTGGGTCTTAATTATGGATTTTGCCCCAAGAAGCATTGCTTCTATTGAGGAACTATTTCTTTGGCTCCGTACCTGTGGTGCAGCGCCTAAAGTATTATTTGGTGGGTGAAAATATCCAAACTAATGGTGCTGCCCTCTTTGACTAAAGGTATCACAAAATATTGCAGCACCGTCTCTCAAGTCCCAGGTAACATGCAATTGCATTCTGGCTGATCTTCTCTAAGCGAGCAAGTTAGCCGTTGGGACACCCCATATTGACAATGGCCTCCGAGGCCTGGGGTAACAAGTGCCCTTCCGGCACGGGTATGTTATGAGACATCTGCCCCTTTTGACACCCTATATTGATAATGGCCTCTTAGGCCTGGGTGACAAGTGCCCTTCCGGCATGGGTTGGTTTGTGAGATAACCACCCTGGTATCACCCCCTATTGAAAACGGCTTTTGAGGCCTGGGGTACCAGGTGCCTTTCTTGCAGGTTAATGTTGTGAGATAGTCACCTCTATGACTTCCCCCATAAAATAGCCCCTTAAGGCCTGGGATAACAAATGCACCTCCGGCACAGGTTTGTCATGAGAGTCTGTTTATTCTGCTGTTGTGTCTTTCTGGCAGAAAGGCTGCTGATAATGTTATATTTAACAATTTAATATTGTAATTAAAAGTAATAATCTTATAATTTGAACTAGCTTAAAAACTTTTTTCTTTTCTGCCAGCCTTAATGTCAGTTTAACAGGGTTCCTCTCTCCCTCGTTTCCTCTGTACGCTATCAGCGTCCTGTTGTATGACTGTTTAAGAGGCCGGGTACCCTTGGAATTTTTCATACAAACGTAATACCAAAATCATTTTGGTATTTGAGTTTGTTGAGAGAGTTTGAGTTATTTTTCAGTTTAGAATAGTAATTACCTAGGTTCCTGCACAAAAATTTACTTCAAAATATTTAAACACAAAAAAAATTTTTTTGTTTAAAATTTTTTTTTAGTAAATTTACTACTCAATATTGAAACACTAAAAAATAGAGTAAAACACTAAAAAATATATATATAAACAGTAAATTTACTACTAAATATTTAAATACTAAAAAATATTTTTTAGAACTACTTTACTACTAAATATTTAAATACTAAAAAATATTTTTTAGAAATTAAATCATTTGTAGTAAATTTACTATTTATTTATATATATTTTAGTGTTTTACTCTATTTTTTAGTGTTTCAATATTTAGTAGTAAATTTACTAAAAAAAAATTAAAAAAAAAAATTTTTTTTTTTTTTAAATATTTTGAAGTAAATTTTTGTCTAGGAACCTAGGTAATTACTATATTAAACTGAAAAATAACTTAAACATGTTAAATATTTTCGTATGAGAAAATGATTTTGGTATTACATATGTATGAAAATTTCAAGGGGTACCCGGCCCCTTAAGTCTAAGAATAGCATATGTATGAGCAGTCTTTGAAACTTTGTGGTTGCTACTAACGCTGCATACATTTTCTTTTTGTCTGAGTGCCACCCTCTCCGGTGTGGTCACCAACTCCTGATTACTACTTCTGTTTTAGCTTGGCACCTTGGCTTGTGTCTGCAGCATCCACTGTCAGAAAGTGGAATACCTCATCCTTATAGAGGTTTATGGAGCTGTTTTTAGTGCCTATCACCCTGTTGTAGAATTTATTAGGAAAACTTATTGACGGGGTATTGACGATGATAAGCTCTGAGGTGTTGAGCTGTTTGCAAAGTGTTACATAGATCCCCCTAGGGATTTTAGTTCTCTAACAGTACAGCTGTTCCTTTTGTTAATTGACTTATGAATTTGCTTATCCTTATGTCTTTTCTGCTAACAGGAAGTTAAATTCCTAAGGTGTCACAATAATTGACATAAGCTCATAGTGCACAAACCTATTATATTTGAAAAATCTGTCTTAGCAAAACGAACTGAGTTAAAATTTTGTTATTTCAAAAACTAAAGAAATAAGGAAGATATATTAGTCTCAAAACACCTAAAATTACTATAAAAAGGAATTGATTAAATAATAACTTAAATAATTTACAATTTATGTAAGTACATTAATTTTTTTACAATTTGACCGATATGCGAAATTTCCCATGGGTGCGAAGGAAATAGCAAAACGCCACCGGTAAGATGACAAAAATTGACCATATAAGGCAATGTTCGAAGATAGCTCTCTCCAATTAACATATGTGTTTCAAGGACATATAATATTTTACTTTGAAGAGTGGAGGATTTTACTTAGACTGAGTTTGACCAGGATTAGAAGAAGTCACAATTATAACGTTGTAAATTTTGAGTCCAAGTTGTTTTAGATCGCAAAACATGACAGTATGCTAGCAGAGTGTCGCTCTCTATATTTTTAGTCATAATATTGTTTGTTACAGTGAACAATTTTTTTATTTTTCAGTACATCTCAAGAAATTCATATAGCTTCGGACAGTGGACTGCTGCGGCTGCGACCTACCTTTAGAAAAAGATGTCCTGACGAGCGTGATCAGCTGCAACTTAATCTGGGCTCTATTTAACTTATAGCTTAAGATTCCTAAGATTTTCATGATAGATAGAGATAGATTTGACAATAATTGTGTTACCTTAAGAAAATTAATCTACTTTTTAAACATATAGAATTAACTAAGTTAAGGGAAGGGAAATACATCATTTTATTATCTTTAATTTTTGCTTACTTGTGAGAAATATTTTGTGTATCATGAAATTTGATAACTGTCACGGAACTGTGCCTAGGATAAAGGCCTGTGCCTTAAATCCAACAATTTTGTGAAAGTTACAGATCTATCAAGTTTTGTTTAGATTTTTAACCAGCTTCAAAATGTACTAGATATATCATATTAAGCTTTAGATTTGAATAGACTATTAACGAGAGTTTTACGAGAGTGATGTTGGCGAAGTCTTAAAAGTTTGCTTGCCCGAAGGTACTTGTATGGTAGCCAGGGGGAACCCTCGCTGGTCTCCTTCTTCCCTGGTCGCGAATCAGGAATTCGAGAATTCTGTTGGGGCCAAGTTGTAGATCTCCTCGTCCTGATTAAAATGAGCCCTCACTCGGGGGGTCCAGGACTAAAGATGGCCGAGTTATGAGCCGAGGGGTTTTCTTCCAAGGAGGGGGGGGGGCAAGTTTCACGAGAGTGATGTTGGTGAAGTCTTGAAAGTTTGCTTGCCCGAAGGTACTTGTATGGTAGCCAAGGGGAACTCTCGCTGGTCTCCTTCTTCCCTGGTCGTGAATCAGGAATTCGGGAATTCTGTTGGGGCCAAGTTGTAGATCTCTTCGCCCTGATTAAAATGAGCCCTCACTCGGGGGGTCCAGGACTAAAGATGGCTGAGTTATGAGCCGAGGGGTTTTCTTCCAAGGAGGGGGGGGGGGGCAAGTTTCACGAGAGTGATGTTGGTGAAGTCTTGAAAGTTTGCTTGCCCGAAGGTACTTGTATGGTAGCCAAGGGGAACCCT
The DNA here is from genome assembly GCA_937595015.1 of Polyommatus icarus. Lineage (NCBI taxonomy): Eukaryota > Metazoa > Arthropoda > Insecta > Lepidoptera > Lycaenidae > Polyommatus > Polyommatus icarus. The sequence goes on from OW569329.1 coordinate 18,680,893, forward strand.
CGCTGGTCTCCTTCTTCCCTGGTCGTGAATCAGGAATTCGGGAATTCTGTTGGGGCCAAGTTGTAGATCTCTTCGTCCTGATTAAAATGAGCCCTCACTCGGGGGGTCCAGGACTAAAGATGGCCGAGTTATGAGACGAGGGGTTTTCTTCCCGGGGTTTCGGGGGGAGTGTTTGGGGGTCTTTGAAAAAAGTTACAATACATACAAAAGTTAAAAATAATGTGTAATGAAAATTTGGTTTGGTACATTTTTAAAATACACATTAAATTTAACTTTTAAATTTCAATTTAATTAACTAACGTAATGCATTATTTGCAACTCTGACTGATGTGCTGTTTAATTTTTACCCTGGGACATTTATACAGTGTGTTTGTGTAAACACCGTTATCCTTGAAACCATCAAATGAGCCCGTGAAAATGAACAACTTTTTCTATGAGAACAATGCTGGGAACTAAAAAAAATGCCGTCTTCATACCCATACGGATGCCCGGATCGGCAATTTGTATGGGTATGAAGACAGATTTTTTTTAATTCCCAGCATTGTTCTCATAGAAAAAGTTGTTCATTTTGACGGGCTGATTTGACGGTTTCAAGAACAATGGTGTTTACACAAACATCTTGTATTTTGACCGTCTGTTTAATTATTAATGGTCTGTTATGTAATGCCTAGTTAGGATTTAACAGAGTTTTGTCTGGGTCTTAATATTATAAACTAATTCGTTATTTTAAGTCATAAATATTGCTATTTCCTACTAATAAAAATATTTTTAAGGTGCATAACTTTTCACCTCTGTGTTCCTAAATAACAGAAAAGACAGGCAGACCTTGTATTATTTCCTGTCTATTTTTTTATACTAAGGTTGTTAAGATTATTCTGTAAGTTGTGTGTAGATGGTGCTTTTTATATGTACTCTGTTTTAATTTCATTTTGATTTAATGGTTGCTACCGATTTTATTGTCACATATTCGATAGAAATCCAATAATCCATGACATTGGTCGACTTCCTTTTTTTGTTTACATTAATTAGATCAAAATGAATTGAAACATCATAAAAATCGAAATACATTCAAATAACACTTTAATATATTTTGATGAAAATTTTCTTAACAGTAAGTAAAAGAAAAATTTCTTGACGCTTTATTATTTTGATGATTTGTATAACCTAGGTAATTACTATGAGCTGAAAAATAACTCAAACATGTCAAATATTTTCGTATGAGAACACTGTATGAGAAAATGATTTTGGTATTACCAGAGACCAGACATACATGGTATTACTTATGTATGAAAATTTCGATGGCACCCGGCCCCTTATTCCAAATGATTAATAATAAATAATATGTAGATCCGTTTCACTATATAAATAGATGAATACCGTTATTTTTGGTAAATAAGATGCAATATTCTATTAACAATAATAAGTATGACTACTTGATTGACCAAATATACAACGGGCTTATAAATGTTATATTTCTTGTTTTATAGTGTTATCTCATTTATATTATTTTCGCTTCGTAGATTATATTTGGTTTAATGTTGAAATATAATTTGAATATTTGTTGCATGATAATTGATATCAGTATGTTTATGCAAATATGTGGATGTGCTTAAAATTGTTAAAATTACAAAAATAACTAGCAATCCTAAAATTACAATGATAATAATAACTTACAAGAGATAATAATTACTCTATGCACCAGTTAATTTCCTAAATATTTCCCTTTTTCTTTACGTCAGCAGTAATTTTACACTAAAACAAGAATTATATAATATTTATAAGCCCGTTGTATGTTTGGTCAATCATGAAGTCATACGTCTTATTTTTAAAATATTGAATCTGTTACCAAAAATAACGGGATTCACATAGTAATAACAATCTACATTTATGTCTTTCTATTTTTAGAATTAGACTATAAAAGTTTTTAGTTTCATTTAGAAATTCAATGTTGTAAACTCACTTTAAATACAAATTATTCCCTACGTAAACAAAAAGCTGTAACTTTTCTAATTTAACTGTACATTGTTGTTATTATGTTATTTTTTCTCTGTTTGTATAAATGTGGTTTTTCATACATTTTATTGATTTTAATAATACCAACGATTGTACCTGAGACTTGACTTGTGTTTATGTTTTTAATTTAAATAGATTATATTGAAGAAATTATATGTTTTTATCTAACGTGTAATAATTATTAGACTAAAATAAATAAAAAATGTCTATATTTGGCTGAATTTTGTTTTATTTGTTTAAATTGTCGGATTTTTATGTTTCAATAAACTTGAATTTGTAAAAACTGAGTTTGTTAAGTTTAGTTCACATAACAATACACAAATTGTTATGTGAACTAAACTTAATAAACTTAGTTTTTACAAATTCAAGTTTATTGAAACATAAAAATCTGACAAGGATATCCTATCCCGATAATATCCTAATACACACATACAAACATAAACGCACACATACGCACCTATGGAGTTTAATCGAACCAATTCTAGATGGCGCTAGCTGTCGCATCAAATGTCAATTCGTGAGCCGTCAAACTCTTCTAAGACGCTTATCTGTCTACAAATATATACTAGTAATCTGTGGCAATAATAGAGCAAAGTCTACCCAAAATCACTCTGACATTGGCAACTCACTGAGGCCGCCAGGCGCCATAATAAAAAAAGAAGAAGAAGAAGAAGAAATTACGGAAAATTTAAATTTTATTAAAAATGCTCATAACACAATAATAAAAAATATTGAAAACTAAACCACTGCTTAGTACTTTACTTGTGTAAATCGTGATTTATGTAAAATATCGAAATTTGTGAGTGTTGACTGTGACTTGTTATATGAAATCCAAATCCATTCTGTTTCAAAGAGTAAAGGCCATTTTTCATCGTATTATGTATTATATTTCCCCTAATTTGTAGTTAATATCCGGCTGATAACTAAATATTAAAAATATCTCATCATAGTATAAATTATTTACATTTTACACTAAAATGCAGCTAAAATGACATGAACTGTATTTATTTATCTGGCTTTGTTTACGTGTTGTTTTCTAATGCTTACAAATTGTCTGTCAAACTGCAAAACAAGTTCTTGGTGAATGGTGACTGATGAGTTGGATTTTTTATTGTACTCTGTGGTTTCCAGACCGACTGAAATTATTGCGAAATCCAAAGTTGCTAAATGCTAATTAGTTTGATACATACACTTGTGTAAACAGCACGGCTGTGCTGATACACAGATTCGCACGGTGATTACGAATAAGTGTTGCGCAAACCGAAAGAAATTAGAAAGGAAAAAGTAGCAAGATGACATCCATCCCAAAAACCATTAACAAAGATTTACAACGGGAAAGAGATAATTGTACATTTAATGTGCAAGAACTAATATGCCTCTTAGATGGAGGAGCAGAAAAAACGGAGGAAAGGAAAAAAAGAGGTAGGTATCTTTATGGTATTGTGCTATATTTTTTCTGATTTCCTCAGAGACTCTAGCTTTTATGACTTTGTTTTATAGCACAATTATTGTGTAGTCTTGTATATAATTCTTTGATAATTACAGTGTAATAAAATGAGTGTATTTGTTGATTCACTTTTTAAGCTAGGATTCTAGTTACATCAATCAGATGCTCTAGTTACATCAATCGGATTCAAGTGCTGTAATCATGCACAAATGTCTAACTACATACATGTTTTCACCTGTATCCACTATCCAGCATCAGCTACTGTACCAATGTAAATCAGCACTTAGAAAAATAGATTTTAATCAAAGGTTCATTTGTTGAGTCTCAAATATGGATAAAATCTTTTTTCCTAAGAACTTATGAGTATTTTATTGATAACAATGTATTATATTTTTTTTTTATATTTTACAACACAACAACAACAATTTAGTTAAAATTGATGAACAGTATTGAGAGCAAAGTTCAATATTTTATCTCTATAGAAATGTATTTACTAATTAGATAATATTATCACATTTGGTCTCATTCCATATAATTAAGCTGATATTGTAAACACATTCTTTAATTAAATTATATTACAACAATGCATATAACAGTTAACAATAAATTTTGCAATGCCATGTTTCTCTGGATTTGGGATTTAATATGTCCCAATATGTTAAAACTCTAAATTAATTTATATTGGAAACTCTAAGTTATTAATCCCTCGATCATGGAAAAAAAACGGTTCTCTGTAAAGTCGGTTTACTGACGATAGTTGAATGTGACAACATGCCCATTGTCATTTGGGCATGTTGTTCAACATTTGTTGCTCGTTCCGCACTCTCGCTTGCACTTCAAGCCTTAAATGGAACGCCTCAGAGCGAGGTAACACTGCATGAGTCATTATTTTCGTGTGTGCAGCCGGCTCCATCGAATTATAAGACGTTATGACAACGTCTTATAATTCGATGGAGCCACAATAGATTTGTATTGTTATCGCGGTCGCATGCAATGGCTTGGGACTAGAAGCATTAATTTGAACAAAAATACTTTTATTATAGCTGTACATAAATCATTATTGGTACCTAGTTCACCAATGCCTTATTTATGACAAATCATGTATTATTTTTCTTTACTATGCAAAATAGGATAGATACTTCGATCACTAATATACAAGATACACAGTCTCATACAAAACCTCTCGAAAATCTGTCCCCGAGTAATAGAGTTTAATGAAGTATACATTTATCTAAAATCAACCTTAATTATAGTAATTATTAAAGATCTTTTTATAAAACAATGAACATTTGTGTTTACAAAGCAATAAAATTTTTACGTCCGATGCACGCTTCATACTAAATTCAACCATCCGCGTATATGATTTAAGTTCAAATTTGTATAGTGCCAAAAAAAAATCCAATTTTACGACCGAAATTCGCCGCTGGAACAGGGCGAAGTGAAGTATGAGTGGAGTCGAACTGTTCAAATTTTTTTTGTTGATTGTAATTTGTAATAATTTTAATAGTCCATTTTTTTATTTTTCCGAAGTTTAATTTATAAAGTGAGGAGTAATTATTTTTTACTTGTAATATTATGTTGTTCTAATGTTATGTCTAATTTTATCATTAACCAAAATATACATAAGTGTACATACATTTTCCGATAGGCCACAAAGGACAACTCACATCACCCAACGCCCATACTTTTTAACCTACTTAAAAAATCCTTAATGGGAACTATATTTGATCGAAGATGGGAACATAATATTATTACCACATCTAACTGGATCTCGAGGAAACCTGAAAAAAATCCTCAATAAAAAAATAATAGTAATAGCGACTCCATTAAATGGAACAGAAACATAGCTTATAACCCGAACATTTCAAGTGGGCATGATAAACTACGATAAGTACCTTTAGTATGAGTATTCGCAATTGAGATGGTTTATACCTGGTGTTGATTTATTTACAACTTAATTTTAAAACTGTCTTTTGGTGATTTCTTAAAGAAATACCAATATTTACAATACAATTGTAAGAAATATATTAGGATAAAATTAATACTTACCGGAAATATGAAATTCCATCCTTTTTTTTGGTTTTAGACGTATGATTTCTACAATTATTAAACGCGCACCGAGGCATGTTTCCCGGCGGAGCGTTCGAGCACTACTAAATCAAAAGTGCACCAGAATGTTGAGTTTGGTGCTCTTTTGGTGAGGTCGTTTTTTGCCGCGGATTGTGTATCTTGTATATTAGTGATCGAAGGATAGATAGCATAAATTATTTAAAAATAGAGACAGTCAATTTCAAAAGGCGCATTTTCATTAGTCGTTAACTCGTGCGGTATACAGCATACGGGGAGTCTATGACAGCTAATGGCGCATTTTGATTGGTCGAGGCATGCGTTTCAGAAATCTCCCGCACCCCGCATGCGGGCCCTATCGACCAGTGAAAATGCGCCATTAAGCAGATCATAATTTAAATTCATTTTACAGAGGAGACAGCACTCAGGGAGGGAATACATTTAGATGATGTGCCAAATATATACCTCAGTCACAAGGAGAAGTATGAACAAGCTGTCAAGAAGGCCTGTAAGCTGTTCAAGATGATTAGGAAACTGCAGGAGGAAGAAAATGCTGGAATGGAGAACTATAGGTAGAGAATAAGACTTGAATTTTGTATGTATGAGACTGAACATCAAATTGTAAAGGCCGGCAACACACCTGCAGCTTTTCTGATGTTGCGAGTGTCCATCGGTGACGGTAGTTGCTGTCCATCAGGTCACCCATTTGCTCATTTGCCCCCTTATATAATAAAAAATAGTAGTCCTTACAAAATTAATTTGTATAGTAAGTAACTAGTAAGTAATAACACAGAGATAACAAATAAAAATACACATATAATATATCCTCCTGAGACCCGAGCTATAATTGACACCACTTGCCACTACGGCCGAATGTCCTTTATAAAGCATTAAACTGTTTTTGGTGTAAAGTCCGAGACTTTGCAAGTTAAATAAAACATAGACCAGGGGTTTTTTGGGGATTTCACTAAAACAAATGTTTTTTGGTATTATTTGATTAATACATCAAGCACATTAAAGTTTAGGTAATTTTTGTTCTTTGTAAAGGACTTTAGGTCATTATGGCATAAGTAGGTTAGGTGTTTAAGTAATACAAATTATTTAATTTTTTAATATAATCTTAAATAATGTCACAAATTAGGTACCAAACATAAACATATTTATTTATTTCTATCAAGATATTAATAAATAGTCATAAGACTACCACAAAGGAGTGTCTTGTGGCCGAGCCAGCCCTCTACTGCGAGTGCCACCACGTGTAAGGACCCGACACCCAGCACGTTGTCGGCCCCGACCTCGACAACCAATATCCCTGCCTGGACTACCAGCACTACCCCGACCTCTTGGTGAATTGCTATCAGCATTCAGCGCTGTTGAAACTGTCCTTCGAGCCTTCGTCTGCTGAAGATAGGGATTCGTTTATGAAGCGCGTCTCTCAATTACATCTTTATCCTCACTTGAGTCTTCAAACACGAGTTATTTATTAATTCAGTAAATATTCATAAAGTAATAATTATTATTTAAAAATACATATAACAGTATAATATAACATACGTATTGCGTACGAAGTGCCTTTCTAAAGGATTAATTTATTTACAACAGTTTATTCACTTAATTATGCTTTATTTCTTGACAAAATTATGTATTTTTGTAAGAATATTTATTAATCTACAAGTCTATAAAATATCTACCATATAACAAGTGACTAAAACAAAAAAAAAGTAAATTTACTTACTGCGTCGGCCGCGCGCCGACGTTGTTGTAAACTCCTGAGCAAGTTTCGCGCAAATGAAGGGCACTCATCATGTGATCTCTATCGAACTCCAAGGACAAACTATTGCCATTGGTTAAATTTCATTGGTTGGAAGCATTCACGTGTCTAATACTTTTTTAGCGGGAAAAAACAAACACTCGAGAATTGATGCTACATAAAGGTCGGTCGTCCGTTGTCGAGCTAAGATGGCAAGAAATACTCGGCCTTTATAGTACGGTTTATTTAGCACTTTATAAAGGACGCCAGGTGTCAGGAGGATATCTGCCAGATTTTTTTATCATAAATTCTACAAATAACAAAACTATATTCATAGCAAAAATTATTTTTTTAAACTGTTTTATATTTTTTCACAGATAAAGTTTTCTTTTACATAAATAAACTTCCAAAGGGTTATTCTCATTTACATATTGTTTTAGAGCGGTTCTTGGTGGTAGTCTTGGCTCAGCGATATTGAGTGATGGTTCACCGCTGACGCTGCATTATGTTATGTTCATTCCCACCCTGATGGGTCAGGCGACTGTTGAGCAGCAGGCGTACTGGATCGGCAGGGCTTTCAACCTTAACATCATCGGAACTTATGCCCAGGTATGAAGATATTATAAACATACAGTCGAACAGACATTTTAAATAGTTTGTGGTCTCAAGTTTTATGCTATCAAAAACAATAGTTAGTTCATTTATACCAATGGCTCTTACGTTGAAGAAATCTAAATATTATGTAGTTAGACAGTATACTAAAGGTTATAATTAGCGCTCTTGCAGACGAACGGCACTTGTCGACGGCAGTCGGCGGCACGCGCGACGGTAGTCGACGGCACTCGGCGGCACGTGTCGACGGCAGTCGACGGCAGGCGTCGAGGGCAGCCTTCGACACATTGTCTTGGCTTCGACACGTGCCATCGAGTGCCGTCGACGCGTGCCATCGAGTGCTGTCGACGCGTGCCGTTTGTCTGTAAGATGCCTTAATTACAGAGCTACAACTTGTAGCCCTAAAATAACCTTGTAGCCTACAAGGTTATTTTAGGGCGTGGCCTAAATTGGAAGCACTACTACTGACGCCATATTGTAATGTACCACTTAAGATTTTGACCAGCCATTTAACACTGCAGCTACCCCATTTTATTATTCTTTTGCTACAGACAGAACTTGGTCACGGCACGTTTATTCGAGGGCTGGAAACCACGGCAACTTACGATGCCTCTACCAAGGAGTTTGTACTCCACAGTCCAACACTCACTTCCTACAAGTGGTGGCCCGGTGGTTGTAAGTATTTTACCGTTTAGGCATGGAATCGACCTTTATAAACTGCAAGATTTGTTCCTTATTTTCTTATTATTAGGTATAGTTACGCATAACTTTAAAATGGCTTTGCGAAACTTGAGTGGCAATCGCAGCACGCTGTGCACGCGCATGACTCATGGGCTAACTACTCCATATTATAATATAACAAACGGTGCTGTCCATATATTTGTGTCTTGATTCAAATAATTAAGAATGTTACAAATATAATTTTTGCCAATAGAAGCCTCACATACTCGTATTTTTCCAGTGGCCCACACCGCAAACTACTGTATCGTCATGGCTCAACTATACACGAAAGGCAAATGCCATGGCATTCACCCCTTCATAGTCCAACTCCGAGATGAGGACACCCATATGCCACTCCCCGGAATCAAGATAGGAGAGATCGGTGCCAAACTTGGCATGAATGGCACGAACAACGGATTCCTAGGCTTCGACAAAGTCAGGATACCAAGGGAACACTTGCTCATGAAGAACTCTAAGGTTCTAGAGGTGAGTCGACTTGATTGTTTATATCCATATCCATTTGTCTAAACTCTAAAGTCTAATAGCTGCACTCAGAGATATTTTATATTTACTTAACTTTTTTTCATTAATTGAATAATAAACTTTAATTTACTTAATAGTTCGACAGAAAATATACATGAACATATTCACAAGTATATATTGTCAAAATTTTCAGTTAAGTAATGAAAATTAATTAATCATTAAAAATTCTGAGTGGGCCATGAGGCCGTTTAAAACCGAGTCGGCGCACAGTGGTCCGAAATCGCTAAATAGTGGACATTCGCAAAAAAGTTAGATTTTGGTGTGGAAAAAAAATACCATTCGATAGAGCTTAAGAAGAGTAACAATAAATCCTCAATAAGTTTTTAACAAAAATGTGTTTTTTAGGGTGAAAAGAAATAATAACGAAAATGATGTATGGGAAAGAATCTATAAATAGATTTTTTGCAAAAACTACTAGGGCATTCTGGTTCATTTTTTTCTAGTGGTATTGAAGGTTTAGAAAAAAAAATACGCAAATTTACGTGCAGCTTTTTGCAGGTGTGGAAAAAAATATCATTCTATAGATTTATAAAAAAGTAACAATAAATCCACAATAAGTTTTTTGCAAACATGTATTTTTAAGATGAAAAAAAATAATTACGAAAATTTTGCGTGGGAAAGAATATATAAATAGATTTTTTATAAAAACTACTGGACCATACTGGATCACTTTTGAAACGAGTAAAGTTCTAGTGCTATATAAGGCTTAGAAAAAAAAGTGCGCAAATTTACGTGCAGCCTTCTGCAGTAGGGGGGTTCAAAATATTGAAATGTTTGTACTAACATTGTAACGATTTTTTGCTATTTCTTTAATGGCTGTTGTGTTCATTGCTTAGGTTTTTAATAATTTACTTATATCATTTTTATACAGATTTACAAACCAACTTCTGGGTCTTGGGTCAACCCGAATATTTTTCAGGCTATCATGAACACATTGGTGAATAGGCAGATCCCTACAACCCCTATAATTAGGGAGCTGGTGAGCATTTAGGTATATGATTTGCGCAAGTTTCACATCGAGGTAGATTGTAGTTTACGTCATTACGAATAGATTTAGTCCAGTCAATTAAGAAAATCGAAGAGGCAGACATTCAAGGCTCTGCATTATTATGGGGCGGAGTTGTAAAAATGTTAAAAAAAAGCTCTACTAAGTAATTTGCACACGGTTCTCATTGCGCCGTTGCCGTTGTTATAATGCTACCAATAGGTATATAAGGCCAAGGCCAGATATTCCTTGCCAAATTATGCAATGATTTTTGCACTAAAAAGAATTGAAATGAAGTGTATTCTCAAATTGATAACCTAATTAAAAATAACTTGCTAAGTATAATTTATTGCGATGTCGATCAAAATACATGTACCCCTTTATCAGTATTCGAAGGAAACAATGTTTTAAAAAATATTATTAACGTTAAAGGTATTTTAAACGTTTTTATCTGCAAATTTTTGTATTTGTTATCAATAGAAAAAAATTATCAAATGAACTTTGATTAATTTACTAGTTATTATCTTTGACTTTTGTAGATTTAAATCCAAGTATTATCATTGCGATAATAATTATTATTATTAAGTAGTTACTATAATATGATAAATCCTTATCTATTTACGTCGTAATTACCCCCTTAGCTTAGCGGCAATGACACATACACCAAATAAGACCGAGCCCTACGTTTCTAAGATGACTCCCGCAACTCCGTTGCGCCAAAATTAGTATATTGCGCGGGAACCGTACATTTTTGGGATAAAAAGTATCCTATGTCCTTACCGACTCACAGTTTCTCCGTACCAAATTTTAGCCAAATCTCAATCTCAAATTTTTTGTTTGGGTTTGAAGTAACAGAGACATACACAGATAGACAGACAGGCGGACAGACAGACACACTTTTGCATTTACAATATTAGTATGGACTATGGATTAACAAGCTTCATCGCAAGAGCGGCGCTACACAACCAATCTTTAAAATCAATTTTTATAAGTCGCCGGTTAGACGGTCAAATTTTCATCAATCAGATCCATCAATCTGATTGACGGAATATTGATGGTTATAAAAAGTTCATTAAAAATATGATCAATCCACCAATCTTTACCGAATTGATGGATCAGATATCAATCTGATCTGAAATCTGAAAATGTCTGTCAATGTCTGAAATCTGAATGAATCTGAAAATTTGACCGTCTAACCGGCGACTAGGTAACTCTCAACGGCCATACCTTACTTATAAGGGAAGACCTGTCAAATCGGATCGAACTGGTCTGACCTTCTTTTTCCCTTGGGGAAATGCAATTTACGCATCCCCGGCAGTCTGGGGAGGGCTACCGGGGTATGTGGAACTCCCCAGGGGCGGCAAAGGCCGCGCCCGGGCATACCCACTAAGGCTGCGGCCTGCGTTTTCACCAGACATGTGTTGCGAGGAATGTGTTTTTGAGATCCAATAGAATCGCTTCATCGACGTGAGCTTGCCATGACATCTCTCAGCGCGGCGTTGCTATTGGATCTTAAAAACACATTCCTCACAAGTCACAACACATCTCTGGTAAAAACGCAGCCTAAAACCCCAACGATGATAACCTGACCTGACTCTTTTTGTGCACTCCCTCATCTTCCAGGATGGCCTTTGATCAGTTTCACCGCCTTCCCGAATATGGTCTTGACTGATTTAAATAAAAGTTCCATCATATTATATTATGCTGTTTTTCAAGCCAAAGTATCAACGAATAATCAAAGTCTAAACATAAAAAATGTGTCCTTAACAAAGACTGTCGTTATTATTTTTATTGACGAGACGGTTATGAGTCCAAAGACCAAAAGCAACAGGTTTTTCTCGTAGGTTGACTAGGTACTTATCCGTTAGTAACATTAGTTAAATGTTTATGGTTAAGTGTTAATAACATTATTTAAATGTTTATGGCGCGATGAGTTAGACAAATACGAGCCAGGTTGGCCTACAGCTGCGTTGGATCGAGAGAACTGGAAGACTTTGGGGGGGGCCTTTGCCCAGCAGTGGGACAGCATAGGCTCTTAAAAAAAATGTTTATATTTTGCTCGCATCTCCGTTTCACAGAAATTTGTTTATCGCAAGGGGAATCGTACATTTTGTCGCTGTAAAAACCAATCATTTGTCTTTTCCTGGGACGGACTAATAGGAAAGATGTTCCTAGCTTTAGCTCAGCGCTTATTCCATTTGACTAAATTTAGACGTCTTGAAATAACATTTAGAAAGCTAGGATCCTAATTATAGTTATCTAATAGCATCCTAATCGGAGAAAGTGTGACTACTGACTGACTGACTAAATCAGTGTTGCCAGATGGTTTCAACCTCTTTATTCTGTAGTGGGAACTGCTAAATCTGTATTAAAGTCAATTTAGATTATGTTTTACGATCTGGAATCCATTCGTAGGTAATTTCTAAAGTCAGCTGGTTCCAAGTAGTTCAGAAAGTTCATAGTTCATAATTTTTCGTGGAGCAAAAATTCTTTCAACCATCTTTTTTACCTTTTGAAGTGAAAACTTCTTTAGCGGCGTTAAGCACTTTTGTGGGATGGGTAAAAACTGTGAAACTTGCGTCAGATTCTCGTGCTGATCGAGAAACCTTGGAAAACGGTGTTTTGTGGCGAGCTCGAACTCGAACTCGAATTGATTGTAACGGCGTTTTCACACGAGACACGACACGACACGGTTCATAGACAAATATAAATTGTCTATGAACCGTGTCGTTTGAACGTTTTCACACGAGCGACGATTTCTGCGACGACACCGCATTCACTTATGGCTGGTTTACACGTGATAAGTAGATAAATGGTCAACTAAATTTTAACTTATGACCCTATACTTACTTAACTAAATTTTAACTTGCTATTGGCTACTAAATTTTGTGTTTACAATTTACAAATTTAAAATTAAGTTAACTACTTATCAACTTAGTACGTGTAAACCAGCCATTAGTACTTAAAAATATTATGTCATCTATGGTTGGGTTTTGTACAATATAATTTTAAAAGATAGTTCGATGATCCTTTCTAACGTCAAGTGGTACGCGGGGCATATTGTATTATTTAAGGCAGTAATTTTAGTGGCCTGGTTCAAAATTCAAACTGAATCAATGAACCACAGACAACTTTCATAATATCTTTGTAATTTTTTTATCTGTGCTAAAAAACGTGACGACATAGCGGATTGTCGTCGTGTGAAAACGCTCTTAGAGCATTTTCACACGAGACCCGACCCGACACGACAAAATGCGGTGACGATTCCGTGCGCCATACATTTCTATGTACCGTTTTCACACGGAACGACACCGCACAGCACGACACACGATTTTGAGACGACAATCCGCTATGTCGTCACGTTTTTTGTCTACAGATGATAAATAAATATTTTTTTAAATGAAAAGCATGATAAATCATAATTTAAGTTTTAACAGCCTGCCAAACTGTATAGCGGTTTGCCAGCGAGCATTACGCCACCATATTACTATAATATAATAATATCTTATATCACCAATACCAGTATTATAGGTAATATAATAATATGAAATAATATAATAACTATATTTTATACTTACTACCATTATAATACTATACTATAGGTCTACCAGAATCTGATGGAAAAAAGTGAGAAATTAAATTGACTCTAGCTATATCGGGGTAGTTGGAATAAAACATTTTGATCCTTTTTTCTAAATAGGGACTGATTATGTGTGTTAAACATACAAATATAAAAATAAATCCAATAATCAAGGATATTTTTTAAAAATCTTCTGTCAAAAATTGCCATCAGATTCTGGTAGACCTATACATAGTATTCATAACGCCCGCTGTACACTCTCGCCGAGAGCTCTCGGGCGAGAGTCTCGTGCGAGAGCCCCTTGCCCGAGTGCGATCATGTACATTCTCGCTTAGTTCAATCGCAGTTAAGAACTCAGAGAAGATGGACGAAAACGACCATTCATCATTCACCATGCATCGAAAGATATCATTGTAATCCAAAGATTTATAATCATATTCAATTTTATTTCTCACAGATAATGACTGATAATAACGTTTATTATTGTTATTTTTCTGTTCTACACTGTCCAACGGCGGGACTAGTACTGAAAGACGCGAGAGTGTACAGTAGTGCGCTCGTTTTCCTCGCGAGACCCTTTGTCTCGGGCGCAAAATACCGACAACGGACCGAGAGGGTCCGAGACAGGCGAGACGAGGCGAGCGCACCCATTTACACTCTCGCACTCGGGCCGCCTCGCTGTGTCTCGGCGAGAGTGTACAGCCGGCTTTATCTAATTAATACGTGTAAAGCAGCCATAAGTGAATGCGGTGTCGTCGCTGAAATCGTCGCTCGTGTGAAAACGTTCAAACGACAGCCTGTGTGACGTCTGTCGTGCAATCTATATTTGTCTATGAATCGTGTCGTGTCGTGTCTCGTGTGAAAACGCCGTAAGAGCGTTTTCACACGAGACACGACCCGACACGACAAACTGCGGTGACGATTCCGTGCGCCATACATTTCTATGTACCGTTTTCACACGGAACGACACCGCACAGCACGACACACGATTTTGAGACGACAATCCGCTATGTCGTCACGTTTTTTAGCACAGATAAAAAAATACAAAGATATTATGAAAGTTGTCTGTGGATCATTTGTTCTTTGAATTTTGAACCAAGAATATGCCCCGCGTACCACTTGACGTTAAAAAGGATCATCGAACTATCTTTTAAAATTATATTGTACAAAACCCAACAATAGATGACATAATATTTTTAAGTACTAATGGCTGGTTTACACGTACTAAGTTGATAAGTAGTTAACTTAATTTTAAATTTGTAAATTGTAAACACAAAATTTAGTAGCCAATAGCAAGTTAAAATTTAGTTAAGTAAGTATAGGGTCATAAGTTAAAATTTAGTTGACTATTTATCTACTTATCACGTGTAAACCAGCCATAAGTGAATGCGGTGTCGTCGCAGAAATCGTCGCTCGTGTGAAAACGTTCAAACGACACGGTTCATAGACAATTTATATTTGTCTATGAACCGTGTCGTGTCGTGTCTCGTGTGAAAACGCCGTAAGGGTTTCGATTAAGTAATTTAAAAAATCGATTTTCATAAAAAAATGGGTTAAAAATTTAATCGATTGTAAGGGTTTCGATTAATTAAAAAAAACGATTTTTTAATAATCGATTTTCATAAAAAATGGGTTAAAAAATGCACAACGTTAATAATCAAGTTTTCACTTCTGTCTTTTTTATGTATTTTGATTTTCATTGAGCCAACAGCTAAACCTATGAGATGAGAAGACCAATTTTTTTTTATACTTTTGACAGAACTGGAGCCATTAAGAAGACGTCTGGCCAAAATCGACTCGTCGTCACAACTGATTTAGTTACTAAATTAGGATAAGTGGAATAAGAAGCTTCTAATTAGTCTTCTTTTTAGGATTCTAATTAGAACTTCTAAATTTAGATTTTAGTCAAATGGAATAAGCGCTTTTGCAGTGCTTATGCTAGTGTAGTAGAGACTATATTAATAAATAAAGTAAACTTTAAAAATGTATCTAAACATACAATAACAATAATAAGTATAAGTGCCTAATTAATCACATAAAAATTTCCCATGACTCATGTTCCATATAATCACAGTTTAATATAGTACATATTAAGTACTAATTAGTAAATTATATTGTTATTGTGAGAACTTACGAAGTTAAATAGTCACACCTCAACAATAATGATAATAATGGCAAATCACACTTTTTTTTTTGTAAAACAAAAGTTAAAATATTACGTACCTATGTTTGTTTTCCAAGTTACCGTTCATTTTTAACCGACTTCCAAAAAACGAGGAGGTTTGTTCGGCTGTGGATTTTTTTTTGTATGTTCAAGGATTACTCCGCCGTTTGTGAACCGATTTTCGAAATTTTTATTTTGTTGTATTAGGTTTCACTCCAATTTGGTACCATGTTCACAAAAGTGGTGACCTGATGATGGGATCCATAAGTAATCGAGGGAACTCCTCGAAATTTATATGGAAACATATGGTGATTTTGGTTTTATGTGAAGTGTACTAAGAATACGCTACCAAAAAATCAAATATTGGGTCAATGTATACCATGGTTTCGAAGATGCTGAGAGAAACTCCTGACTCCTTATAGATACACGTTTGGGAGTTTCGGCGTTGTTTTAAGAACAGAAAGCATAAACTACTATGCAATTCATATTCATCATCATAATCATCATCATCGTCATCATCATCATTACCACGTAGTGTTAAGGCCACCAATGTCTCATGGCACAGAATAGATAATAGTACAAGGCATAGGTATGGATATACTAATAATAATAATTATGTACTGTATAACAACACCTGTTTGTTTTTAATACACGGCGGTCGGCGTCGCCGCGCCGCGCCGCCGCGCGGCGCGTGGCGGCAGAAGACAGAATATCGAATACTTTACTAACTACTTTATATACAGATCGAATACTTTACTACTTTATAAAATTTTAATAGACAAATAGAATTAAAATAAAGTTATTTTAAAAAGAGCATTTAAACAAAACAAAGTCATTAAGTGTATTTTTAATTAGTTATACTTATTAATCGATAGATGGTGCACTAAGTACCTATCGATTTGAATTCTTGATTACAAGAACAGCTGTCAATAATTATGATAATATTAAATATTATGCTACGCTACATCCTATGCAAGTTTGTACAATTTTTTATCTGATAGATCCTTTGATCGTGGAAAAACGAGACACAATAGCCTTTCTATTGTTATGGCAATCGCCGATGACTGCTTCGGGCTTGAAGTATTGAAATTGTTAAATTACTTAGCACAATATGTTCACTTCACTGATAATATTAAGTATATTATTTTGTGAGTGTGAGTTGTGAATCTTAACAAATTGTAATAAGATACGTAAAATATACGCGAAGATTTACCTACTAGTGTAACTAAAAAGAGTGAAATTATTATTATTTTTAACAAAAAATTAAAACCGACTTCCAAGGTAATAACAATAACATTAATATGAACTAAAAGTATTAAATAATTTTTACTATCTAATAGTGCCTTTTCCGAATTCGGCTAAACCTCAACTATTTCTGTGCTCAATCAATAATCAAATAATAATTATGTATTGTTACATAACAACACCTGTTTGTTTAATACACGGCGGTCGGCGCTGCAGAGGCGACGGTGTCGCGCGGGCGGCGCGTGGCGGCAGACGACAGATCGAATATTTTACTACTTTATATTATACAGATCGAATACTTTACTAACTACTGTTCACTTCACTGATAATATATTATTTTGTGAGTGTGAGTTGTGACTCTTAATGTAAAGAAAAGACGTCATTTGCCTAAAACTGGTCTTATGGTTCTGTAGGGTTACCCTGGGACGTTAATCCCTCTGGCGTAATATCAATTTAGACACTTAACAAATTGTAATAAGATACGTAAAATATACGCGAAGATTTACCTACTAGTGTAACTAAAAAGAGTGAAATTATTATTATTTTTAACAAAAAATTAAAACCGACTTCCAAGGTAATAACAATAATAACATTAATATGAACTAAAAGTATTAAATAATTTTTACTATCTAATAGTGCCTTTTCCGAATTCGGCTAAACCTCAACTATTTCTGTGCTCAATCTTCATAATTTTGAAGTCGGTGCCAGTTCCAAAAATTTTAAATATTCTGTCAGAGGACTGAAGATTCAGCTATCTGGTACCGACTTCAAAATAATGAAGATTGAGTACAGAAATAGTTGAGGTTTAGCCGAATTCGGAAAAAGGCACTATTAGATAGTAAAAATTATTTAATACTTTTTAGTTCATATTAATGTTATTATTGTTATTACCTTGGAAGTCGGTTTTAATTTTTTGTTAAAAATAATAATAATGTGCGATAATATTATATTATCTTGCGTGTCGCAGCTAACAAATTAACTCCTTATTACTGTTGGTCATGCTTATAATCCGTTTTGCGTATTTTTCCTCTGAGTTATAATATAATAGTGATGCTTATTTTTGATGCGGAACAAAAAGTTTTTCAATTTTACTACTTCCTGGGTCATGGATGTGTATTAAATATGTTTATGATATAATAAAAAATAGTGTAAAAGTGTAGTGTACTTAAAAGTATTAAATATATTTCCGTTGGTTGTATATGGTACCCGTAACACAAGTCCTTTATGTCGGCCTGACAGCACGGGGCCTGATTGACGTGGTGTCGTAGCGTCCATAGATAGGTATTATTATATTATTACTAGCTGTCCCGGCAAACGTTGCTTTGCCATAATATAAAGTATTTCGAGCATATTATTATTATTTTATTGAAGTTACTAAATAAGTATGTCGCCATGGCAACGTAGATCGCTATCTCGTCGCACAAAAAATAGTCGCTGTCAGTCTCAGGTTGTAATAATTTACTATTATTTATTCAACAAATGCACTTATCAATACATAAAGTACCCAGTAGCCGATTCTCAGACCTACTGAATATGCATATAAAATTTGGTAAAAATCAGTAAAGCCGTATCGGAGGAGTTCGTGGACTAACATTGTGACACGAGAATTTTATATAAGATTATTTTGTCGGCAAAAGGCCCTGTCACAGGTAATATAACATTGCGTTTTTTTTTTTGTATTTTTATAGTCATTCAATTAGACATGATTTGAATAAAGTTAAAGAGTCAAGGTTAAGTTACAGAAATACTATTGTTTATATATAGGTTGTAAGATTGCGTCATAGTATGTAAATTATTATTTATTATTCAAACAATTTTTAGCGGACTGCCCGCTCGAGTAGATCACTCATTTCATTTCTGAAAATTTTTAACCAACATTAGACCATAAATTTTCCAAAAACACAATCTGTCTTTAATATATACTCGACAATACACATCAAATGAGCCCAAACTCGATAGGGTTGTGTTGTTTTATTGCAGAGTTCCTATGGTCACCTTCCATCCCCATCATCAACCAGGTCGTAGTATATTGTTGTATTGCCATCAGGTTAGCCTAAATTTCACGACGATAATATAATTATGATTATGATTAGACGTTTTCTCAACATTTTCTTCATTCGACTCAACCTCAATCCTAAAAAAATTGAGAGGTGTCAAGGGACACCCGGATGGAACGAAGTTTTAAATTTCCCGCCAGTTGACGTCATCGCCACATCTACGCCCTCTGCCCCTACTTCGCAGGTACTAAAATAAGCGTTGGTCAAAAAGTGTCGTTCCGTCTAGCCCCCTTTCGCAACGCGCGATATATTTATTTATGCGCGATTATGAGGATTGAAGTTTTACAGATGGGCCTAATAATAAATATAAAAAGTAAATATTATATGCGTATGTGTTACTTTCAGGACGGCACGTACGTGAACGCGCCGAGCACGAAGCTGACGTACGGCACGATGATGTTCGTGCGCGTGATGATCGTGCACGACATGTGCAGCTACATGGCCAAGGCGGTCACCATCGCGACGCGCTACTCCGCCATCCGCAGGCAGTCGCAGCCCAAACCCGAGTGAGTCACAGCCGTATTGTCAGGACGGCATACCGCACGTACTGTACGAAGTTGACGAAACTATCGAAGTTTGTCGTATCGCGATAACAAAGTTTCTAAAATCGGCGTGACTTCTACTACATCTGGAATTGGTACAGTGGCGAAGTGTTCGCCTTGTAAAAGTTGTAAAAGTTCATTCAAGGCCGAATTCACGAGGATACGGCCTTGAATGGTATCATTCAAGGCCGTATCCTCGTGGATTCGGCAAAGGAGTATTCCTTTGAGGTTCCCTCGCATACTAACGCAATATTTATTAATAACTCTTAGCGACCTTGAAAACAAAAGATTTCCAAGAATCCGCGATCGAGGTGTTATAATTTGTTTCTGATAGTATAGATAGTATAGTAGATACTTAATCATCTAATTTACAGGCAAATAGCGGACCTACGTAGTTTGGTTACGTTATGCCAAACTCAGCTGACATATTATCGGGACTAAAATTCGAGTGATATAACCTGACCAAATAGCGTAGATCTGCAAATCTACCTATGATAGTACCTGTTGGTACTATCATGCATGTTGGTGCTAGTGTTGTAGCACATGGCGCCTGCTTACTCCTTGCCCCGGACCAAAGAGTCCCAATGAAACTTCCATTCCAAAACCATTCTTCTTCATCTTGGTCTAAATATGGATTCTTTTCTCAGCGAGCCCGAACCCCAGATCCTGGACTACGTGACGCAGCAGCACAAGCTATTCATCGGCATCGCGACAGTGCACGCGTACAAGACGAGCGCAGAGTGGATATGGCAGATGTATAACAATGTTACTGCTGAGCTCGAGTCGGGGGATATGGAGCGGCTGCCTGAGGTAAGTGTGGCGATACTTTAGCGGTTTAGCCTAACAATCCTGAAATCGAAGTTTCTGAGAACGGCAAGGTATAATATAGCACAGAAATAAATCAAGATAGAACGGCGACGCGTGTGCGTTGCTAAGGAATCGTGCGTGTCAATTTTTGCGTTGATTTTAGTTATAACAAATAACTTACCCGTGGAAAGAAATACCTCCTTTTGACCGATTCACTTTCGTACTTCTGTTTTTACAATTAGACACTGCACAATGAGGCATTTTTGCACAACCGCTCCGGCGTAATCAAGTCGAGACGTGCGCGCTGACTGAATGAACGTTCAACGAATCTTGCTCTCGTGTGCAAGATTGAAACACGCGTACTCCACCCGCTTAGCCGTTCTATCTTGATTTATTTCTGTGGTATATATAATATAGATATAAGTCGCAACTTGCAACGCACCGTAAGGCAAACGCAACGTTGGTGTTGTGGTGACGCGTGACAGCTGACAATAGTAACAGCAAATATCGTTTTTCTCTCCCACTTTGTAACTCCTGACGTTTGACAGAACTCCGAAATCACAATAAATGTTAAAAGTGCACGCTTCGCCTTTGCGGCGAGGCATCATAATACAACTATATTATATTCTCGTTTAAACAATATTATGGCCTCGTTCTAATCGTTTATTATTACGCTTCTATCAATTGCTCCTGCTTACCCCCACTGTAACATGATTTCAGTTGCATGCGCTATCGTGTTGCCTCAAATCAGTGTGCACTTCGGACGCGGCAGCGTGCGTGGAGCGGTGCCGGCTCGCGTGCGGCGGACACGGATATATGCTGTCCTCCAATCTGCCGCTCACGTACGGCCACGTCACCGCCGCCTGCACCTACGAGGGCGAGAACACCGTCATGCTGCTGCAGACCGCCCGGTGAGCGAGATAGATATATACACCCCGCTGTGTTAGAGCGAGACAGCTGCACGAGCGGTGCCGGCTCGCGTGCGGCGGGCACGGGTACATGCTGTCCTCCAATCTGCCGCTCACGTACGGCCACGTCACCGCCGCCTGCACCTACGAGGGCGAGAACACCGTCATGCTGCTGCAGACCGCCCGGTGAGCGAGATAGATATATACACCCCGCTGTGTTAGAGCGAGACAGCTGCACGAGCGGTGCCGGCTCGCGTGCGGCGGGCACGGGTACATGCTGTCCTCCAACCTGCCGCTCACGTACGGCCACGTCACCGCCGCCTGCACCTACGAGGGCGAGAACACCGTCATGCTGCTGCAGACCGCCCGGTGAGCGAGATAGATGTATACACCCCGCTGTGTTAGAGCGAGACAGCTACACACGCTACCATCCTGCCTCAAGTGTACGAGCGATGCAGTACGAAATCAGAAGCAGCGTTACAGCTGTACTGCAAAGCCGCACTAAGCGACATTACGCTACAGCGGAGCGACACTTCACAACGATACTACTGTTTTGGTTGTTTTTTTTCTGCCTAAACCCTAACAGTTTTTGCATAGGCAGTAAATTATTTCCATCTTTTAACCGGTAAAGAAAACTGGGATTAACTTTGATTCTTTTCTCTAACTTATACCCAGTTACAATAACAACTATATTATAATACATACATCCACAGGTACCTGGTAAAGGCGTGGCAGCAAGCGCGCGGCGGTCGGCAGCTGCCGCCGACGACGGCGTACCTGACGGTCGCGGCGGACGCGCGACGTCACCCGCCCTTCGACTCCACCGTCGAGGGGATCGTGCACGCGCTGCAGATGGTGGCCGCTGGGTGAGTTATACTACAGACAGACCGACAGACAGACAGACCTGGTAAAGGCGTGGCAGCAGGCGCGTGGCGGTCGGCAGCTGCCGCCGACGTCACAAATTATAAGGGAAAAAATGAATAATTGTTTTTATGTTATAAAATGTTAGTTATCTGGTTCTTCCACTAACGTCTTCATCAAACCAGACCAGCTACGCATTTATAGTGCCCAATGTGTGCGCAATATGAACTGCGCACTATCTCTTCCTATACACTCGTAAAGTCGTAACCCATTAGGATTGATGACCGACTCTACTGGTGGGGGATCGGGCGCAGGGCCGATTTTTATACATACCCATCTGATGCATGTATCATAATTTTTGTCAGACAATCAGGTGATCAGCCTGCAGTCTGTACTGCCTAATCCAAACTTGTTATAATATGCTTCCTACGCGGGAATCAAAGCCACGACCTCCGAGTCAAGAGCCACATTCTAAACCGACTATTGCTGACTTCACTCTCCTCTAAACGCAAATAGGCTGTAGATAACACTATGTAGTCGCATTATACTAATCTAACATACTATTTCAGCAAAATCGCTCTGTGCGTCGGCCAGATCGAGAAGCGGCAGGAGAGCGGTATGTGCTATGAAGACGCGTGGAACATGACCTCCGTGCAGCTCGCGTCAGCCTCTGAGGTATGAAATTATTTGTGTAGTCCCTGAGTATAACTAGTAAATAAAAATTATAATAGAAAAACTTGATAGGTGTCTAGGGACACCCAGATGGAACGAAATTATAAAAAAAATCATAACTGGCTTGCTTTCTATGAGTAAGATAGACAGGCAGATAAACACGCACACGCCGCACGGCTTACAAGTTACAATTATAGCAAAAAGCACAGACATAGATCAAGACGCATCTCCCGCGAAGTACCATCGAGGAAATTGATTCCTATGCAGTTGAGAGACCAACGTCATTTGGTCGATCATGTCAATTCAATGTTAATTGTGATCTGTCGGCTGGGTTTGACGTAATGCGACCAAACTACGTAGGTCCCCCATCTGCATAGGAATCAACTTCTCTGATAGTACATACGCATGCGGTATCTATCTTAATCTATGTCTATGGCAAAAAGTGTCGGTCAAAAAGTGTCGTTACAACTTTTTCTGTCTGGCCCCCATTCGCAAAGCGCGATAAGGAACTTCGTTCCAAAACTATACCAAAAGTGTCAAATTACCGAATGCTGAAGTGTCGTAAGTCGTAACGGATGTAAGTGCGCACGCTCACTTAAGAGTAAGACAGGATGGTCATTAACAGACAGATTATTGCTACACAAAACACATGAAGATGCGCGCATTCAAACAAATATATTGTAATGAAAAATAATAATCAAATAACAATATGTTGGTGAAACTTGTACTCTAGTACTTAATGTAGTTTTTAAATACATTAATAAATAAATAATATACCTAATAAAGAAATATATATATATATATATATATATATATATATATATATATATATATATATATATATATATACATAGTTTAAATGTGTCACAAAAAATTATTAACTTACTATATATATATATATATATATATATATATATATATATATATATATATATATATATATATATATATATATATATATATATATATATATATATATATATATATATATATATATATAGTAAGTTAATAATTTTTTGTGACACATTTAAACTAAACTTATTTTTAATAGCTGTTGCCCGCGACTTCGTCCGTGTGGACTTCAGTTTATAGCGCGCGATGTCAACAAAATTAGTGTCAAAAGTTTTTATAAAACAATCCTGGTACCCCTTAAATCAAAACATCCAAAAATAGCTGTGCAGTGTGCACAATAACTTATTTCATTTTTTAAAATTAAACTTTATTTATGCCAAATTTTAATTTTTAAAGTATATTTACTATTTAGCCCCCCAATTACACAACATTATCCATAAACTATTTGATAGCCCATAGGTTTAAGGTTGCGTCACTGCTTAAATAAAGTACTGAGTAATTTAATAACGTAAAAGAGTACATAATAATTAATAACAATCGAAAATATCGCAAATCTAGTATAAGATGATACCACCTCTTATAGAAAGACGTTAGACCTAACTTAATTTGAACAAATTTGCGCATTTTCACCCCCTTACGACCCTTTTGTCTAGTTAAAAAGTAGCCTATGTCCTTTCTCAGACTTTAGACTATCTGTGTACAAAATTTCATTACAATCGGTTCAGTAGTTTTGGCGTGAAAGCGAGACATACTGACAGACAGAGATACTTTCGCATTTATAATATTAGTATAGATGTAAGGAGCAAACAACATCTAAAACAGTTGCATACGCCTGTAGACGCCCATATTGTGTTAGTATAAAACAAAAATGTATTGGTTTTAAGTTTTGAATGTTGTCACAATATTATGTTGGTGTATCTTAAAAAAAAAAAAAAAAAAAAAATAATCCGCTATTTCGTTTTTAGGCGCACTGCAGAGCATTCGTCATGTCGACGTTCTACAAAGAGACGTCAGAGAAAATTCTCGAAGTGTCCGCGCCGCTGAAACTAGTTCTGATGCAGCTAGTGGAGATATACGCGCTGTACTGGGCACTAGAATCTGTCGGTGATCTGTTGAGGGTATGTATTTGCAACTATTTTATGATAAAAATAAAATAAGCTAGTTTGAGTAGCTAGCTATTTTGTAATGAAATAAGCTATTTTTGAAAAAAAGGTTTAGCTAGCCAGGCCATTCATAGGTCTTAAGATACCAGATTTGCATTAATACCCAAGAACCACAGTTTTAACTCTTACTTTACGAAGGTCCAAACCATGAGGCGAGTCAGAAAATTTCATTCGAAGATTTGTGACTGATCTTTTGGTTTGAAATCAAATCAAAAGATGCCAGTGTCTAATTAAAAAAAAACTCACAAATGTAGTCTCGAATATTACGCACATTTAATTAGCATTCAGAATGATAATAAAATGCTGTTTTATACCACAAATGTGTGTAATATTTAAGAATAATTTAATGCCCTAATTTAAATAAATGTTTGAATCTTGATTTCCTTTCGTTAAATATGTTTATCATATCATAACGTAATTCCAATCAATACGTTTCAATTCTAGTTTACTTCGATATCTGAACGCGAGATTATGAAGATGCAGTCCGCATACGAAGACTTGCTGTCGAAAATTCGTCCCAATGCCGTGGGCCTTGTGGACTCTTTCGACATTCGTGATGAGGTAAGATACATTTGAATTTACACCCTTAAGTTCAGTTTACTGTTTGCAACGTTAGGAGGCGTTTCGATGCATTTTTAACCCCCGACAAAAAAGAGGGGTGTTATAAGTTTGACGTGTCTGTCTGTCTGTGGCATCGTGTCATCCAAACGGGTGGGCCGATTTTGATCTAGTTTTTTTAAACAAGCCATTTTTTGGAACATGCATATAATGTGTATCTTCTTGGTTAGTAAATAAAGCGCAATTTTGAATAGCTGATTAAAACTACGTCGCGTTGCATTCACGTGTCATGTAGCAATATGAACTATAAAACATACTGGTAGTAAGAAAAATATTAAAATTTTCTACGAAAATTGAAGATCATAATATTGTATGAAAAGCAAAATCGAACAAAATGAGCAAAAACAAACAGCAATATACGTTAGGGGTATAATATACAGTTCAAGAATGGGGCTTTTTTTCTTGTTATTGATAATGGTTCTCTCAAAATTCAGTAACAAAAAAACTCTTACGGTACTTTCAGATTCTAAACTCGGCTCTGGGCGCGTACGACGGTAACGCGTACGAGCGACTGATGGAAGAAGCTATGAAGAGTCCGCTCAACCAGGAACCCGTCAACCAGACATTCCACACACACCTCAAGCCGCTCATGCAGGGAAAACTGTGATTTACAAGGTGAACATGCTGTCTATTTCTAGCTAAATTGTTCGAATTTCAAAAGTAATTTATTTGGTACGAATTTTAAAAGTTATAAGATTTTTATTGCTCATGGATGTCCAAAAATTATTTGACCAGTTTAATTTAACGTGGTTACAGAGGCTAACTACTCATGATTAAATAATTGATTGCAGTAAATGGTTTAAGCTGTCAAGAATCTGCATATATCTAATCATACAAAAAGTTAATTTAGGTATTTCTTTTTTTTTTCAGATACAAAAAAGAAACATGAACAAAGTGTAATAATCTAATGGTGCCTTATATCGTTTTCGGCATCTGCACTGCCCCGGGGCAGAGAGGGCTGACAGGATAAGGAAACAGCCGAAATTTGAATTAAGAACATAAACTACGTATTGCACTATGATGAATGATGATCCACGAAGCACGTGGACTTAGTACATAGTTTATGTTCTTAATTTAAACTTCGCTTATTTCCGTATCCTGTCAGCCCTCCCTGCCCCGGGGCAGTGCAGATGCCGAAAACGGTGTTAGATTAAGATTTATAAACTTGTTAGAATTATGTAGTCAAGTCTAATATCACTCTTCGAGTATTGTTGTAGAGAGGCTAAAACTTACCTCCTTAGTATAAAAATAAAAGATAAGACGTAACGTAGAATTTTTAAAAACATAGATTCAAAATTTAACTTTATTCACTTTACAAGAGTTTAAATTTCGAGCTGCACCTTGCTGCAGAGCCTTGCGCTGTTCTTGTAGTATCTTGTATAGTGAATAAACTTTAAGTTTTAGTGTGCGCTGACCTTTTGTTTGTCAAATGATAATAAAATTAAGGGCTCCATAAGGATGATATCGCTCTAGATAACAGACCAATATACCAAAAATTAGTTAGCCAGTATAACTAAATATATAAGTAGACTTGACTACTTTTATTTGGTCAAAATAAAATCAAATCGTTCACATATTTTATTCATATAGTAAAATGTATGTCAAAATAAATAAATATTTTAAATACTTAAATGAATAGAAATTAATATTTTATGTGATGAAATTAATAAGTTAAGAACAAAAATGTTTAGTCTAAGTTGTCCTAGATGTAAAAAAAAACGTCTTGAAATTTTATGAAATTTTTATAATAAGGTGGTGGCTGTAAAACATTCCATAACATTGAGATTTTACAGTATTTAATATTTATATTTTCAATATTCACGGAGTGTATGTAATAATAATTATATTTCAATATTGTTATTAATATATTTTTTTACATTTGTTACGTGCTGTTTTATTTTTATCTGATATAATATGATATATTATAATATAGTAATAAAGAGTACTTTGTTACGTTACATATATTATGCGTTAGTACATGAATAAAAAGCTATGCCATTGCATGGAGACGTTAAAAATATTGATACAATCAGAATGAGTACATATTTTTTTTGCGAAATACTGGCTACATTTTTCTTGCAACTAGTCACCACTAGGGATGAAAGCGGTAAAATTACTTTCGTAAAATTCGGTAATATACGATATTTTACGTAAAATATTATATATTACGGTAAAATTTGGTAAAAAACGATTTTTGAGTTCGTGGCATATTTTTCATTAATAATGGGGATATGGTTACTTAATGCACGTCTAGTGCAGTCAGTCAAAACAAAATAACTTCCAGGCCACCGGCTTGCTGTATCAGTATACCCAAGTAGAGTTAGATTTTTTTAAATTAATTATAGTCAGATTTTTTTTTGCACCAGTGTTTAGAGGAGGTCACAAATAGCTTAATTTTAAAAACTCGACCAAATCCGACGAGTGCGTTAGCCGCCACATTGGTTTGAAGTTCCAAAATTTTTGTAGCTAATTATATCTTATTTTATTATTTTTTTAAGAAAATGAATTAATTGCTTTTGTACCTACTTTAAAAATTAAAATAAAGTAAAGATTTAGGGGGGGGCCCCCATACAAAAAGCACAAATTTTTGTCGGTCTTTGCATTGAAAAAATAATGGTACGGAACCCTTCATGAGCGAGTCCGACTCGGACTTGGCCATTTTTTTAATAATGATTTAGGTGTATGTTGTGCCGTAATAGTAAATAAGGTCTAATTCATGATCAGAAATATTCAGTTTTATCCAGTCGCTTGGGTCTCGGTCATAAAGTTAATATACCTATCGGAATAGAGAAACAAAGGCCTGAGCAAGCGAGATGTCACTATCAGTAACACTGCGTGGTAGAAAGAGAAGCGT
The DNA here is from genome assembly GCA_937595015.1 of Polyommatus icarus. NCBI lineage: Eukaryota > Metazoa > Arthropoda > Insecta > Lepidoptera > Lycaenidae > Polyommatus > Polyommatus icarus. The sequence goes on from OW569329.1 coordinate 18,709,353, forward strand.
GATTTGAGGTTGCATAGCTTTTTTTTCATCTGTTTGACAGTCTGTCTGCCCCTGGGCCGATAGTTGTCAATTTGGGCTCTCAGAAAAATTGTGATTTTAAGTTAAATAATGAATAATTTTAAGAAATACTGCTCTAGAAACATGGTTAAGTGTTTGTGGAATGATTCTGGATCCACACATCGAAAAAACCCGGACAAATATTCATTTCACAGGTGAATTATTCTACATCGACAGGACCTAGTTTTAAGTTTATTTTTGCCAATTCCCTACGAGTTATTGGTATTTTTACGTCCGTGTTCACTTCTGTATATGTTTAATTATATGGAAAACATAACTTGACTAGCCATGGTGCACAATTTAAAGATATTTTGTGTAAACAATTTTCATCTATTTTACACTAGGGCTGCATCAAGTTATTGATAAGTTGTGTCGATATGAAAATATTTTTAGTTAAGTATACTAATTATCTAGGAATGTTGAAATGATAACATACTCATCCGTAGTTTATAATTAGTTTATATACTATCATGTATAATTTATCATTTTTAAGGTTCCGCACCCAAAAGGTAAAAATTAAGTCCTAGTAGTGGGGTCCCGCAGCCCGCTTTACTACTAAGACTTCGTTGCCTGTCCGTCTGTCCATCCGTCCGTCCGTCTGTCCATCCGTCCGTCCGTCTGTCTGTCTTCAGGCTGTATAACAAGAACCACTATAGTAATAGACTTCTGAAATTTCCACAGATGTAATGTCATTCTACATCCAATACGGCTGCTTATCCAAGATAGGGAAATAGTTGAAAGCACTTCTGCAAGATGGGCATCAAATAAAAGGGCTCAGTAGGCTCATTGAGAGTGAATTGAAAATTAATAGGGTCTAGTGAAGTCGTGTCGTGTCGTGTAGGTACTGATGTCACGTGACGTAACCTGTCGTGTCGAATCGTGTCATGACATGTCGTGTCGTATCGTACCGGATTTTAGAAAATGCCCGGTTGAAACCGGTCACCCTTCATGCGCGAGTCCGACTTACACTTGGCCAATTTTTCAGATTTCCTGCTGACCTGGATACCAGAAATTCATGACTTAAAATAATTAACCATCCAAACTGGACTCCGAAGAAAAAATCATGCATACGAGTACTTAATTATGCAGCAAGCATTTTGAAGAAAAGTCACATTTTACTTCAAAATTACAATTTTATTATATTATATATATGCAGTTTTATTTTATCCCATTTTATAATGCCCGCTGTACACTCTCGCCGAGAGCTCTCGGGCGAGTCTCGTGCGAGAGCCCCTTGCCCGAGTGCGATCATGTTCATTATTGCTTAGTTCAATCGCAGATAAGAACTCAGAGAAGATGGTGGAAAACGACCATTCACCATTCACCATGCATCGAAAGATATCATTGTAATCCAAAGATTTATAATCATATTTAATTTTATTTCTCATATATGATGACTGATAATGACGTTTATTATTGTTATTTTTCTGTTCTACACTGTCCAACAACGGCGGGACTAGTAGTGAAAGACGCGAGAGTGTACAGTAGTGCGCTCGTTTTCCTCGCGAGACCCTTTGTCTCGGGCGCAAAATACCGACAACGGACCGAGAGGGTCCGAGACAGGCGAGACGAGGCGAGCGCACCCATTTACACTCTCGCACCCGGGCCGCCTCGCTGTGTCTCGGCGAGAATGTACAGCCGGCATTATGTTTACAATCTTACAATTATTATTCCATGATCGATATTTTGTCGAATTACAAGATGTTTGTACATCACTGACACGCACACGTAAACATAATTGTATACACAGATGTAATTAAATTTTGGTTAAGCTTGACAGCTCGGGATTGTTTCTCTATTCCGATAGGTATATTACCTTTATGGTCTCGGTACATTTACCATAGGTGTAGGAGCTTAAATATTGATTTCTAAAAAAAGTCATAAGGATCAAATTTGTAGGAAATCACCTATAACTTTGTTTCTATTCTACAATTACTTTCGCTAAATTCGATAATAAGTATTTGACATACAAGCGAAATTATACTTTGACTTGTTTTTTGCATTTATCTCCGTAAATATTGATTTTACGATGAAAATTATAATAATTCAAAATGTAGAAAATTAAATGTACATCAAATTTAGTCCTTATCATTTTCGTAAAAAAATAAAATGAATGAGAGCGCCAGCCGCCAGGTTAAAAGTATTCTGTGAATGAGATATAGCTAAAAAAAGATTGGACCTTCAAACCAATATGGCGGCTAACGCACTCGTCGGATTTGGTCGAGTTTTTGAATTTAAGCAATTTCTGACCTCCGTTAAACACTGGTGCAAAAAAATTTCTGAAAAATTAATTTCAGCTTCCCATACATGATATAAGGCTGAACTAACCCTACTGGGCTAGTACGCTCTGTCGTATGAAGGTTCCTTAGTAGTAGAAATAACACTTCAAACTCAATATGTAAATTTATATTTCCACACTGTATAACTTAATACTACTGGTACTCTAATAACATGGAACTTAGTATTTAAGCACAACTGCTCAGCTTGGCTGATCAAAAACGAATGATCTCGTCTCCCCAATGCTACCCCGCCATTACAGTTACCAATATTAAAATAGTCTCTTGACTTCCGGTCTGAAATATTATTCATCAACATGGCGGACTTCCGGATTTAAAATAATAATTATTAAATATTCTGTACTTCCGGTCTATCATTGACGGATGTCAAACTAATAACATCCGTCAATGATAAGTATTAGTCAAGTGTCAAATAAGTGTTGATGAATATTATTTAGGACAAATAATTTAATTAATTTCTTACAACTCGGCCATCCGTTCTGAGACGAGTCCACTCGTTCATGGATAATATCTAAATTCTAAAATATAGTACTTTATGATTCATTACACTAGGACATTAATTTAATCACCGTTAACAATAATTTATATAAACTGTAATAGCAACACTATGTAAGACTAAAACAAATACATAAAGTAAACATTAATAACAATAATTAGATCTACCAACTTCAATCATATTATTATGATAATGCAAAACATTTAAACTGTAATTTATATTCTATAAATAGTTGGATAATAAAATAAAACATTTGTAAATTTTTGTATACATAAATGCAACTTAACTGTCTGTACTGTACTGTAAACTGTAAAGAATACTATTCTGTTCTGAAATTTTATAATATAACTGCAGCCCGTGACCTGGCTGAGCCCGTAACCTGGCACTATACATAATACTTGAGAAATGAGCCCGTGACCTGGCTCAGCCCGTGACCTGGCATTTTAGTTTGTTATATAGCCCGTGACCTGGCTTAGCCCGTGACCTGGCACTGTTTTAACTTAATAAATATCAACTCAACTTTAATTACATCATGATGTACATGCCCCAAACTTATCTCAGTTCTACATATTGTATATGAACATCAGTACATTTGAACTGAGAAAAGTCCGTTACCTGGCCTGTAAATCAGATAAATCCTGTAATACCTTCTTATCAACTATTACAATCAGACACTTCTGAAATACTTAATTATGCAATTAATGTAACAAATAATTTAATAAACGTTTCGTTCTACTACCGTTCTAGTAGTAGTCATAAAGCAATCAATTGTTTCCTTCAGTGCCATCATCAGAGGAACAATCAGATTCTGAGGATGATGGAGACTGAAAAACTAACCATGGAAATATTTTATCAATTGCTACAACAGCTTCGTAACGTTTTCCCTTTCTTGTAATTGGTGTATCCTCTATGACAAACCGATCATTCGGAAGTATCTTTTTAATTCTGTAAGGGCCTTGACATTTTGGTTCAAGCTTTTTAGACTGGCCTTCTACCCCAGGAAATGCCTTAATCACTCTAACTAAATCACCCTCGGCGAAATTTGTTTTCCTTAACTTTCGTTTATTTAATCTTTCTTTGTCTTTATCTTGTTGACGTTTAATACGTTCACTTGCCTCAGCCCTAACGCTATCTAAATTATCTTTATTAAAATTGGCTTCACCAAAATTCAATATTACATCATTTAAAATACCTTGTGAAGGGTTTGCAACTGTACGTCCGAACAATAATTCAGTTGGAGTTTTCTTTGTAATAGCATGTACGGTGGTATTTATGCCTAACTGAATTTGTGGCAAGTTCTCATCCCAAACACCATTGGAATTACTACTATGATTCATTGCACCAAGTGCGGCCAAAATAGTGCGGTTATATCGTTCAACTTGGCCGTTGGCACGGGGTGTAGCTACCGCATTGTAAACGTGCTTAACGCCAATAGACTTAATATATGTTTGAAATTCTTTGCTAGTAAAGCTTGTTCCTTGATCGGTAATTAATCTATTGGGACAACCAAAATAACTAATATGTTCGCGTAGTGCCCTAATAGTAGTGGAAGATTTCGTATTTCGCACTGCTGTGATATTTATAAATTTTGTAAATGCATCGATAATGACCAGAATGTAAGTATTTCCGCGTCTAGTCCGAATAAAAGGTCCCAAATGATCCGCATGGATTGTGTGAAAAGGTATGTCCACTTTTGGTATTGGATGTAATTCGCTAACTAAAGAACCACCAGGGACTTTGTGGTGTGCACAGCCCAAACAAGCCGAGACATACTTTTTCACAAATCGCCGCATCTTTGGGAACCAATAAAAAGCTTTTATACGTGACAAAGTTTTCTCATAGCCGAAATGCCCTACATCGTCGTGGTTACTTTTTAGTAATTGCCATCGCGCACTATTGGGAACCACCCATAGCTCAGTTTTGTCATCAATAACCCTATAGACAAGACCTTTTTTAATTTTATAGTTTTTGAAAATATCAGCTGTTTCTCTAGTTTTTGAATCACCTAAAATATTAACAATTCTCTTTATTTCATCATCTTGCTGCTGATAAGTAATAAGCCAATCTTCAGAATTAATCTGTAATATGTCTAGAACATGAGATTCATTTTGATCATTCGCAATAGCTCCTCTGCTCAAAGCATCAACGTGCGCCATCTTTTCTCCGGATCTGTACTCTATATCGCAATCAAACTCTAAAAATTGTATCCACCAACGCGCGATACGTGGAATTAAATCACGTTTGGTTAAAGTCGTACGTAATGCATTGCAGTCAGTTAATATTTTAAATTTGATACCTAATAGATAAACCCGGAATTTAATTAGAGAAGCAATAACCGCTAATGTTTCAAGCTCAAATGAATGCATCTTCTGTTCGTCAGCGTTAGTTTGACGACTATAATAAGCGACTGCTCTAAATGAACCCGATTGATCTTTTTGAAGGAGAATCCCTGCCACCCCAAATTTACACGCATCTGTATGTAACTGGGTTTCTGCCTCAGGATCGTAAATCGCAAGAACTGGTCTTTCGATCAGACAAGATTGTAATGTCCTAAAAGCCTGAGACTCTTCAGTTCCCCACCTCCAAGCAACATCTTTCTTCAGTAAGTTCGTCAAGGGACGAGCAATTATTGCAAAGTCCTTGACGAACCTTCGGAAAAAACTAGCCAATCCTAAAAATCTTCTGACTTCGTGAATGTTGCTTGGAACGGGAAATTTTGATATCGCGTCTGTTTTGATGGATCCTGGCCTCACTCCTTCAGCACTTATTTCATATCCAAGATAATCTATTTTCTCAAAACAAAAATTACATTTATTTAACTTAAGAGTGAGTCCACTATCCCTCAAGACACATAAAACCTCCTCCAAACGGGCCATGGATTCATCAAATGATCTTGCTGGAATAAGGATATCATCCATATACAGGAGTACGTAAGACCGTACGGGAGATTTTTGTATGATTTTATTCATAGTCCGCTGAAATACTGAAGGCGCGTTTACGAGTCCAAATGGCATCCTACAGTATTCGTATTGGCCGTCTGGTGTAACGAAGGCCGTCTTGTCCCGCGACGATTCAGCTATGGGCACCTGGTAATAACCAGACGCCAAATCAAGCGTTATAAACAAAGAACTACCTACAAGCATGTCAAGCTGATCTTCAATTCGTGGCATAGGATAGTGCTCACGAATAGTCTTACGATTAAGTGCGCGGTAATCCACGCATAGCCTTTTTTCTCCAGACTTTTTGTTCACCAAAACGATTGGGCTGGCATATGGAGAGTTACTTTCTCTAATGATACCACTGTTTAGCATCTCATTGATCATTTCCCTGACTAACAACCTCTCACTGTACGATAATCTGTATGGCCTATACACTACAGGATCGGAATCTGTCAACTGAATTACCATTTCTGACTCCCTGGAAAAACCTAAATCACTAAGGCCTTTTGAAAAACACACAGGGTACTTATCGAGTATGTTTTTCAATGTAGTTACTTGCTGTTGTGATAAATTGTTACTAAATTTTAATTCTGATTCGTCTAATTCATTTTGACAGCAATTTACATCAATCTTACAAATATTTACAGTATTATTTTTAATAGCATAACTACGGGTCACGAGCATATCCTTATCAAATTTAATATTGTCTTTGCTAATATTTTGAATAAACACGTGCCCTATGCCGTCAGTCAATTCGTATTCACCCGGCAATAAATAGTATTCTTTACCTTCACGACCTCTCAAACTACCTTGAACATATATGCGCCCCGTGTAGACTGGATTACACGTAACGGGAAGAGCACTAATTTCACCAGAATTAATTTCAATACCAGCAGAACATATAAGCGGAAGCTTAATTGTGTCTAGAGGTTGTATCCTTTCAAATACAACATCAGAACCAGTTTTGATTATTTTAATACTAGGCCTTTCCGTAAACGTGTGTCCAATCAACAATGGCGCGCCTAATAAATAATCATCTACAATAAGTACTTCTACATCCCTTTCTTCAATGCCCTGAATTTCTATCGTACATAATGTCTTCCCAATTGGACAGTAAGGGATACCACCAAAACCTTTTAACGTAGGACCTGACGATGAATCCCATTGTAATTTCAGCTGCTGAGCATTACTAAAACGAATCAAAGTACCTTCGCTACCTAAATCAACATATCCATCCAACACGGCCTCATTAATTTTTATAGGCATTTTATATTTTGAGCTGGTATCCGCGACTCCTTCTACTTTTAAAATATTTTTACTAGTACTCTCGTTATTACTCTGATTCGTCTTGGAACAATCAGCAGCTGAATGTCCAATTAGTCTACAGTTATTACAACGTAGTCTAGGCTTAGTGCAACGGTAGAATGTATGACCTTTCTCATTACAATTATAGCACGTAACGTTATCAAATTTATTATCTTTCGGCAATTTATTATGAGTAGCTAAATTAACATTATTTGATATTTTACTACGCCTATCCTTACTACCGCTTTCAACGGACTGCTTGTCTTGACCGACCTTAACAGACTTCAAAAAGTTAAGTACTTGCTCTGGTTCTTTGAATTCTGCTGCCTGCGCTCCTAGTCTAACACCTCTATCTTCTATACCGAAAACTAAACAATCAACAGCTCTTTTTCCATTAATCTCGCATCTATTGAGTAGATTCATTTTTGCGTAGTAATAAAGTTCGAGCGATTCGCCAAACCGTACTCGTTTTTGTAACATTTCTGTTAACAATTCGGCGTAATTTTGACGAGATGGAAAAGACTCCCTAAGCTTTATTTTCCACTCTGGCCAAGAGTATAGCAAAGTTGGTAGGCCCTGGTACCAAGACTTCGCGACTCCAGTTAACTTTGGTAAAGCGTAATGAATAATATGTTTATCATCCCAGTTGTATATTTGTGCGCACTCTTCCACCTTATTTAGCCAGGAATCAATTGATTGCTCTTTACATAACGGGTCAAACTCAGGTATGACATTGTTAAGTACTGGATAATTTTCGCGTTCGGTACCGTTCTTAAAATTATTCATGGCGTTAATAAATTTATGAAGAAAATGAGTTTCTGATTCTGCATACCTCGGCGCAGCGCTTGGAGAGTGTCCTTCATTGAAAGCTGACCGACTGCGACGTCTACTGGATCTAGACTCTCTTCGCCTCGACCTTGACTCTCTTCGCCTTGTCGTCGACTCCCTTTGTCGAGACATTCGACTGGTTGTCGTACCTGCCCGCTCATGCCTCCTGCGCCGCGTACCCGGCGATCCAGTCTCTCGTGAGCGACTCCGGGGTACGCTGGGAGTCTGGTCACGACGCTTGCGTTTTGGCATTTCGCAATTACCTCGAACGAGAAAAAAAATAAAGAAAAACATTAATTTAACTGATTAAAAATTTTATTTATTCTAGATCACTGTAGTAATACCTAAGTATAATATATTTCACTGTAAATAGAATGTTAATATTGTACTTGTAACTTGCAAGAATATTTAAACAAGAACTGGAAAACTGTACCATATAAAATCAAATAATTACTCATTGAAATAAAACTATAAACGTCAGTCACATTATTATGTATATAAATGGAATTTTATTTGTAAAATGCATGCGTATTATTGATAATAATAAATAAATATAACCGTTAATACATTTAATTACTAACGGACATGAATCATGGAACGATAATCTTAAATCATCCACTATTTGGTAAAACTTCTTATAGTTAAATAAAAAAAATAAACATAAATTGTAATCTAATGTTCTAGAGAAAAGAAAAAACAAAACCACTAAGTAGTACACAAAAATATGTACTTGCATTGCGAAAAATTAATAGAAAAATAGGGTAAAATAAATTAATAAGTAAAATAAAATAATGAAAATTTAAATGTTATTTTATTTACATACCTTTTTATCGTGGGCAAATCCCGCTTCTGAGATATGAAGGTTCCTTAGTAGTAGAAATAACACTTCAAACTCAATATGTAAATTTATATTTCCACACTGTATAACTTAATACTACTGGTACTCTAATAACATGGAACTTAGTATTTAAGCACAACTGCTCAGCTTGGCTGATCAAAAACGAATGATCTCGTCTCCCCAATGCTACCCCGCCATTACAGTTACCAATATTAAAATAGTCTCTTGACTTCCGGTCTGAAATATTATTCATCAACATGGCGGACTTCCGGATTTAAAATAATAATTATTAAATATTCTGTACTTCCGGTCTATCATTGACGGATGTCAAACTAATAACATCCGTCAATGATAAGTATTAGTCAAGTGTCAAATAAGTGTTGATGAATATTATTTAGGACAAATAATTTAATTAATTTCTTACAGTCGAGTGACGTCAACAGGTGTCAACAAGTCGCAATAGCGCAAAATATTATGGCAAACAGCACTTATCGGCAACGTCGCATCGTGATTCGTGCGACGTGCACGCAGTACGCAAGATGCAACTTTGCAACACGCTAGCCTCGCCCGCCGTTATACTTTCATTCACCATACATACGTAGCCGGTAATTTTACCGTAATTTATATAAATTACCGTAAAATACGCGTATTTTACCAGCGTTTTCGGTAAAATTACGTAATTTTGCAACCCTCACCACTCACCAGTGAAAACTATATATTGCTCTATAGTCTATGTTATAAGTTATTCTATATTTTATCTTTTAAAAAAAATGTTTGATTGTTTATTGTGTCTTTTTCTAAAACCAACCAACATCATGCAACCAACCTATGGAGTGTAGATGGAGACAGATCTCTGTATGTAAAAAGTGTCCGCTGAAATGCGTTAAATTTTAAATCATTTGTCAGCTTTTATTTCAGCTATTTTAGGTTATATTTTTCAAAATTGGTATTATTCTTTCCATACCCTTTGCAGCAGCTAGCGCCACTTTCAACTGTTATTAACTGCGTACAGCTGGACACTTTTTCAAATATCCCCATATCACAGTATAGCAATATATCCCAATAACAGTAGTGAAACGAATGTACTTGCGCAGAGCAACGTAGGGGTACCCGCGGGGAAGCGGGCGGCGCGGGCCCGCGTATACAAACTCGCGGAGTTTGTGTACCTGCCCGCGCAGGGGTGACGTTGGCGCGTTGTCTACGAATTTTGTGTTGTAACAATTATTTTGAAACGATAACTTATCTTATAAACATGGGATATTATAAGGGTTCAGACTTCAGTGTGCGGATGTAAATCTGATTAAAAAAACAAAAAGGATTTAAATTTTTATAAATATCGGCTCACAGCAGCTGTTCACACTAATATTGTGTTGGTCTTGGCGGCATTTATTTGCATCTCTGTTTTATTGTAACGCGTTGTAAAAAGTGTAACTTGGAGAGAAACAATAAAGAATACATTAAAAATTTGTCAAATACCCTGTTACAACTTACATACTAATTAGTACCTACCTAGCGAGGTACACAGGGCCACACATCAAGTATAACATGTTGACCTTTGGATCGCCCTTACCGCGCACGTAATATGAGGGAGTTTTGAAGCGCTTCTGAGTTCTGTTACACCTGATGTGTGGCGGCCTGGCGGGTGGCCTACCGCACCTACCAATTATGTGATTTATAATTATTGGATATTTTATAGAATGCGTCTTCATTATTTTAATCCTTCGATCGTGGAGTCTTGGAAATCTATTGTTATTATATTGTGTCTCGCTCACCGGTGAGCTTATGGGGCTTGATGGGTGAATTAAATTTTTAAATAGAGATCTAAATCATCTAAAAATAAAGTTTCACCTAAATATGTATCTGGCAGTACGACATAATATTATGTAAATATAACACGCTGATTATAATAATAATCCATGGACGCTTCACACCACGTCAGTCTGGCCCCGTGCTAAGTACCTGAAGGACTTGTGTTACAGGTACCAGACAACGGAAATAAATTTAATACTTTTATACTAATATACATATATTTAAGATTTTTTATTATATAATACACATAATATTTAATGCACATCCATGACCCAGGAACATTGAAAAACTTTTTTGTTCCGTCGGCGGGATTCGAACCCGCGACCCCCGGCTTGAGTTGCCACACACTCTAACCACGAAGGTCGTCAAATTTATACAGATTATAATACATATGATAACATTACAAGCACAATATTTTATTTTTATTTTATCTCCCGTTTCGTGGCAACCCTGGCATATCTGCTCGGTACCTACACCGGTGGCGGCATCGTGCGACATCAAAGGCGTTTCGTTACTGTAGGGATATAATATTGCTATACTGTGCCCATATATCAGGTGGACGCAAGTTCCGAACAAAAAAAAATTGGGTTCCAAATTTAAACGTAGCAAATGGACCCAATAACATGTGCTTGATCTGTGCAAGGTCGACTGTGATTGGCTGATAAAAAAGACCACAAAGAATATAAACTACATGAGAAAAAAGACGAAGAAGGAGTTTAAAACACAAAGTTCGATTTTCATTTTGTGAAAATTATTTGTAGCAACTCATACAAAAATTGTAAATTAAGTGGATTAATTATTGAAAAACGAAAGGTAAGCCATTGTAAAATGTAAATGTAACCGTAAATTGATAAATTGAAGCAAAACATAACTATGTCATACCATGTTTTAATACAAAGTACATGTCGTAGTACAGTACTACAAAAGACATGACTGTATGGGCTTTGTTCCTTTTGCCTGTCCTGAATGGGACGAATCAAAGCAGGAGTTTTGGCGGGCGTCTGAAAGAGTGCTGTTGTGTTTTGTATTATTTTCCTAAAATTGTGTTAGCTGGGTTTTTAATGTGTAATATTGGTAGAATATTAACCATTAGATATTCGTGTTCATGCACAAGTGTAGGAAAGTGATTTAATATCCAGAAACGTGCTATTTTGTGTTCCCTCCAAAACTCCATCGAAAGTTTCAGTAAAGCGTCTACCACTTTACTGAATCGACCGACTTGACTCCTTGACTGTATTGACTTTTACTTAGACTTTGACTAGACTTTAGACCTGACGATACATGAAAACGATGATGAAAATTATAATAGGAGGCATATGGTTTTCCCGCCATATTCCTTACCTTTTTACCTTGTCTGTGGCACAACATACACATCCTTTGTGTCAAGTTGCCAAAAAAGAAGAAAAAGAAAAAAGAAAGAATCAAACCAAAAAAAAAAGTCTGTGGTCAGCTGATGAAAACAAAATAAACAAATCATCAAATTCTTCAAAAGACAAAACTCACAAAACCTCGAATTAATTATTAAATGTTTTATGTTTTACGTACAATTTTATCACAATTTATAATAATAGTAATGTCTAATAAGGCAAAATTATGCAGAACTTGCCTAACATCAATTGAGTCGGTACAATATTGCTTGTTTGACAATGTTTCTCCAGATATTTATTGGTTTTGTACGTCCATTCAGGTAAGTATACAAATAAATGTATTGTTTTGTGTATTAAAGTAACCTTTTAAACCATAATCTTGATTTCCAGTAACATCAGGCTATTCTATAGTGCCTACTCATACTTATACAATTTCAGGTAAAACCGGAAGACACAATCTCAAAAGCTGTGTGCAATACTTGTTTTGAAAAACTTACAACATTTTATGAATTTAAAAATGTGTGCATACAATCGTATAAGACGTTAGTAGGCTATGAGGAGAACGTTAATAATTTGTTAACTCATAATACTACACCTCAGAAAGCACTTTGTAATACAGATGTAAAGGAAGAGAGTTTTGGAGATTTAGTTCACAATGATGTTAAGCCACATTTTAACGACTCTGAAGGTACTTATTTTTACAATATTAAAAAAATATTCTTAACATCTTATCTTTTATAAATATAAAGTGAATTATAAAGACATTATTGCACTGCACTTCATTCCTACTCAAAATATCACATTGACCCTACTATTTGGCCGTCGTTTTTAATGCCTCAAGAGTTTAAATAAATAATTTGACACTGTCCTTGCACTTATTCCACTTTATTTTAGTAGATTTATTACAAATTCTCTCTATTAAAATAAAGTGGAATAAGTGCAAGGACAGTGTCAAATTATTTATCTGAACATGAATTTCCACCAAGAAGTGACAGTACATACAATATCATATCAAGAGTTTAAGGTTTATAAAAATGATTGATTCATTAATTATTTATTTACAAGAAGAATTTGTATTCATGCTTTATTTATCTATTTATTAAATATTATACAGATCGTAGCACCCCGGTTTACGCAGCCTTTTTGGACCTTTCCAGGGCATTTGACCTTGTGGACTACCGTAGGTTATGGGACAAGTTAAAAGCTACTGGTGTGCCGGATGCTGTGATCAACATATTTAAATATTGGTATCAGCATCAGGCAAACTACGTTAGGTGGTCTGGCTCTCTGTCCCATGCTTACGGCTTGAAATGTGGTGTGAGGCAGGGCGGACTTACTTCGCCTACGCTTTTCAACTTGTACATCGATGGGCTGATTCGTGAACTCAGTGGCACCAACATAGGATGTTCAATGCATGGCCAAATAATTAACAACATAAGTTATGCCGATGATATGGTGCTACTGAGCCCATCAATCAGTGCCCTTCGTAAACTGCTACAAGTCTGTGAAAAATATGTGAGTGAGCACGGGCTCAAGTACAATGTCGGGAAAAGTGAACTCTTGGTTTTCAAAGCTAGAGCTTTTAATCCTGATACTGTACCACCCGTGACACTAAACAATCAACCGCTAAAGAGGGTTACACAGTTCAAATATCTAGGTCATATTGTTGACGAGAACCTCAACGACGATCCTGACATTGAACGTGAGCGCCGAGGGATGGCAGTTCGTTGCAATATGTTGGCCCGCAGGTTTTCTAAATGTTCTGTTGGTGTTAAATGTACTCTGTTTCGAGCCTACGCCCAAACATTTTACACATGCAGCCTGTGGACGAGTCATACGCAACGAGCTATCAACGCGCTCAGAGTGCAGTATAACAATGCCTTCAGGTATTTGATGCAGCTCCCCCGGTACTGTAGCGCATCTGGAATGTTCGCCACGGCCAGTATTGATAGTTTCCCAGCAATACTGCGTAAAAGATCGGCGTCTATGATGCGAAGAGTGCGGGACAGTTGCAACAGATATCTGAAGGAAATTGCTATCAAGCTTGAAAGTCCGATATGGAGACATTGGACTAATCTACATATTAAAGTATAATATCAATTATCACTAGTAATTTACTAACATAGTAATAACTCATAAGAAACATTGTACTTATACTAACTCTATATGGATCTGTTATGGTCTGAAATAAACTGATATTATTATTATTATTATTATTATTTATCGTAATGGTTAATAGGAATACACATTTTATAATGCCAATAATTAAGTACTTGATAAAAGTAAAGTTTCTTCTAGGTAAATAAGTTACTCTAAGTTTTGAAATAACACACTTTTCCTTTGTTACCAGACAGTGACGACAATACCAACTCTGTGTTTGCTGAACCTCTTGAAGAAAATGATAACATCACTCATAAAAGGTATTTAGATATTGATTATACTGATAATAAAGGTATGGCCTAAATAAACAACTTATTGAAACCGATAACTTGTTTTAAAGATTTATATTGTTCAAATGCTCAATGCTAGCATTTGATAAATAAACTTTTTTATGAAACGGAACAGGAAACAAAACTTATGGACACTCATGACTCATAACGTGACCAGTTTTTAATTCTTTAGTATTGCTCACTTCAGGGTGCCAAAAATCCCATAGGCCCTTTGGGCCTTGGTACTGTCACACATGAAATATTGTTTGTATATTTATTTCCCCCTGGTTTTCTTTATATTATAGATGTAGAAGAATAAATAAAGAAATCCGACTTTGAATATCCAGCCCAGAAATACAAATATTTACTAACCTTTCTGTATATTTATAGACTACATATAGGTTTCTTACTTCTACTGTAGTTAAATCATCTTCCTTATGAAATTATTATTATTAACTTTTCTTCATTAAAAATATTTTAGAGTGAAAATCAAAGAGGACAAAACAGAAGTATTAACATGTAACATTTGCAATCGTCATTTTTTAAACCAAAAGAGACTGAGCGCACATAAATTGGTACATAAAAATAAAAAGGTAAGATTAAGTTATTGTACATAGACATTGTATTTTAGCTTTTGTAATAAGTAATAACTAATAACTAATTATACAGATTTTTTTATAAGTACTGGCTGTGCATTGGTGCCATCAAAGAAATATACTCATAGGCAGATAATGCACATACATTAATTGTGAGATTATATGAATTCAAAATGAGTCGAGATATTCCTTCCACTGGACTAGTTGCTATTAACTCTTAATTTCTATGTGCCTGTGAATCATTTGAATAAGGCATTGTGCATTTCAGTGATATTAATGCTGCGTTTACCTATTACCTACCTTTATTAAACATTAAAATTATCGTCAGGTACAAAAAACTCTACACTGCGTTCCTTGCAACAAGAAGTTTCTGACGCGCTGTGGGCTACAACGTCATAATGCTACTTGGCACCTGCGTTCGCGTTTGTCCTCAGCGGCGTGCGGCGCGTGCGGCAAAGTCGTGCGGAGCGTCGACACTTTGCGTGCACACGTCAAGTTGCATGCGCACAGACAGCCGCACATATGCAGCATATGCGGGAAAGCGTACTCGTCGAGTTTTGGATTGAAGGTACTACTCGACCAAGCCAACTAGACGAATGTCAAAGCTTGCTCTCTCGCACTGACGCACGTCGCTAGCAATGCATGAGTGCGAGAGAGCATGGTTTGACAGTCGTCTAGTTGGATTGGTCGAGTCATAGGTGTGATTATTAAGCTTCATGTAAATAAGCAGTCATCTTATGGGCCGTCTAGATCCAGCCCTATTGGCAGCGCGAGAATGATATAGTCACTCGCGCTGCCACTCGTCATGTCGCTTACGCTGCCCGACGCGGCTAGTGAGGGCTGAGTGTAAACGCTCATTCGCGTCGGTACTGCCGCGGAAGTGTTCCGGGCAATATTGCCGGCAGTGGCTGAATCTAAATGTCCCATGCTTCGATCGTGGAAAAACCAGACATAATAGCTTATCTATTGTTATCGCGGCCGCATGTGGCCGCTGGGGAGTTGAAGCATTAAAATGCTAAAGTGTCTGTACTGTTTATTTCACGCTAAATACGATTGAACTGATTTTTAAGGGTGTGAAGATACCATAGGTCCCCGGATTATATTACTACTAGCTGTCCCGGCAAACGTTTCTTTGCCATATTAAGTATATAAAGTATTTTTTTTTAATTTGATCGCAGCGCTAACTGTCGGGACAGACTAAAATTAAAATTCGAATTCGAATATTATTTAAAATTTGACACTGCGATGGTAGCGCCGTCTGTCGGATCCAATGTAAAACATTCCAAAATCAACAACTACTAATAAATTAAAAAACATTGTCCAGCGGACAAAATTGTGAATCTAAACCATTCCCAGATCCCCTTGAACACACACAAAAAATTTTTGTTTGTGTTCAAGGGGAACAAAAAAGTTTGCGAGAAGTTCAGTGACATACACACTCACAGAAGAATTATATATATTAAGATTCCAATTTCCTTTCGATAAACGAATTCAGGGCATTCATCTAATACCTAATATAATATTTACGTCGTAAATACATTAATTACGTCCTAAAAATATTTCCTTGCCCATTCGTGCAAATGTATTTTAACCAATGATATTCAACTAAATACAGATCGCTCATACTATTTTCCGGCTTAAATTGCTTCCGAACAATTTTCAAATTCAATTGTCAAATTTGACAGATAAGTGAAACAAAAGACACGAAATGACATTTACATAAAAGAGACAGACTATATACAAGACGGGCCAATTGGCCCGTATTTAATGGCTTCACAACGCGCGCGGTAGTAACATATCTGCTTTGAGTTTTTTTATATAATATCATTGATGTTAACGTAAAAAAAAAACTTTATTATTTCAGATACACCTCGAAATCCACCAAGAGAACAGAGAACGACAATGCACCTGCGAGTATTGCGGCAAAAAGTTCTTCACTAAGAAGACTTTGAGTGGCCACGTCTCACGCTGCCACACTGGCAAACGGTACATCTGCCAAATATGCAACTTTCCCTTCACAGACAAGCACAATCTAGCCAAACATATACAACTACACGAAGGCAAAAGATTATTTAAATGTAAAGTGTGCGAGAAATCGTTTACAACAAACTTCGGATTTGAAGAACACCAAAGAATACATTCGGGTGAAAGACCATTCAGCTGCACGTTTTGTCCAAAGAGTTTTTTATCTAAAAAGAGGTTGAATGAACACAACCGTATACATACAGGTGAGAAACCGTATAAGTGTAGTGTATGTGCACGCGGGTTTACACAGAAGGGCACTATGAAGAGGCATATGAAGATACATGATAAAATTCCTGTGATTTAATGTTTTGAGGACGCTAAGTATTACTCAGAGACATTTAATTATTACTTAAAAGTTATAACCTTATTTTTATGATGAGTTTGAAAGAAAATGTATGAAGTTTGTAGGTCAATATCTTTATCAGATTAAAGTTAAGTTGTCGTTAAATCTCTCTGACTGCAGCTCTTACTTACGGCCTGTCTACATCTCGACGTCACGACGTCGTCAACGTGGAACGGTGCTGTAACGTGGTTATTTTATTCGAATAGAAAAAGTTTACAGTACGGCAACGTCACCGTACAACTGCACGTCGCGTCGGCCGACATGGCTCGATCCGTTGGCCTTGCTCAGTTAATACTTAATGCACAATAGGTAGAATTTTACAAGGCATACGGCGACGTGCCGTACATTTTCACGTTACGTTAACGTAAATTTGCACGTCGTGACAACGTAACGTCCGCACCGTTCCACGTTGACGACATCGTGACGTGGACATGTGGACAGGCCCTTAGTAATATTTTACACTACCAATGGAATTAAATGGCAGTTATTATTTTGACAGGGTTATACATGAATCTAAACTCTAAAGGTACAATTCCGTGCATCGCGCGACAGTCGTAAGCCGCGCGCGGCAGACGACTGTCGTCGGCCGCTCGCGACAAGTCATTATATGAAAATGTATGGCACCGCTTCCGAGGCCCGCGACAGACGCGCGCGGCCGACGACTGTCGTAAGCCACGCGCCGCCGCCGTTTCATATAACTTTGACACGGTCGCGCGGGGCCTACGACAGACGCGCGCGGCCGACGACTGTCGCGATGCACGGAATTGTACCTTTAGAGTTTAGATTCATGCAAAACCCTGTCAAAATAATAACTGCCTTTTAATTCCATTGGTAGTGTAAAATATTACTAAGGGCCTGTCCACATGTCCACGTCACGACGTCGTCAACGTGGAACGGTGCGGTAACGTGGCACGTTACGTTATCGCGACGTGCAAATGACCTGATATCACATTTATCAGCACCGTACACGCCGAACGAACCGCACAGTACACGAAGTGTGGCGCGTACGATGCGGATGCATATATGCGAGGCTTCACATTATTTCGTACAACGAATTCTAATGCGGCGCGTTCGGCGTGTGCGTGCTGATAATTATACGATCACCTTTAACCTTCTAAACGTGAATAAAATATAATTAGACTGAAACAGTATTAAAATGTAAACAACAGTATAATTTGAACTGTTTATTTATATTTACACACGTAAATCTTATAATTGTTGTTATCCTTATTATTAAATCACATTAATTTTTGTAACGATTATCTTACACATTTTAATAAAGATTGATAATAATAAATTATTAAGTTTATTAATACTTTACAAGACTTGTCACAGGTTAGTATAAATTGTTTACATGATGTGCATTTTTATATTGAAATAAATTATTTTTACACAAATTAATGGTATTTTATTTCCATGTTTGCTAATGTACTGTACTAAGTTATACCAAAAGCTTTTCAAGTTATTACAAACTACAGATTTTGATACAACTTTTACTATAAATTAAAAGCAGGATTGACATCTACAGCTATTATAGCTTGATATTATAATAGCTTATGATATGTTGATTGGCAGTATTTATGAGTTATGACTATTAAACATGCACCACGCTTATGTTAACCCATAAAGTTAATATACCTATCGGAATAGAGCAACAATCTCGAGCTGTCAAACGTAACCAAAATTGGTTTTCATCTGTGTGAAAAATATGTGTACGTATACACTTACACAAGCATGATTGAACATGAATTCTATGAGATTATATTGACAACGTGCGGCACGTGCCGACTGGACGTCAAAAAAAGAGTGCTGCTGTCATGTATCACACGTCTCTTTTTACCACGCGGTGTTACTGATAGTGGCATCTTGCTTGCTCAGGCCTTTGTTTCTCTATTCCGCTAGGTATATTAACTTTATGTGTTAACCCGTGCTAAAATGTTGGAAAAGCCTAATGATAGACGAATGTCTAATTTAAATCCGTCTATTATCAGAATTAAAAGAAAATTATTCATACGCAGATGTCGAACCTATATAAGTTGGTCGTGTTATGTTTAGTTCAAACGACAGATCAGTGATCATTTAACTAAAACATTTGCGGACGTACATCCTATAGAGTATAGAACATACGCGTATTCAGGTTGTAACAAAACAAAGTGATAACTCTTTAGAGTGTGCATATGTCCTATGTTTATTTATTGAAGTGAAAACTTCTTTAGCGGCGTTGAGCACTTGTGGGATGGGTAAAAACTGTGAAACTCGCGATAGATTTTCGTATTGATCGAAAAACCATAGAAAACGCATAAGACGGATTTTTTTTTTTTTTTTTTTGCCTGAGGGTAGGCGTAGCAAAAACATTCTAATTGGACTCAGGATATTAAAATTAAAATAAAAATACTTACAGTTCCTAAATCAGTTAATGTATAACAATAATTAAATTATTTGACCCTCCTTTGCTCGCCATAAAATAAATTTCACATCACTTCAACGTTATCAGCACTCAACAACACAATTACATAATATAACCTACAAGAATGGATGTTTCATCGCAACTTGCTGCTGGTATGGAGGATTTGGCCAAGCTGTTCCAATCCCGTATGGACGCCTACGAACAGAGACTTCAGGATACTGCTGCCGCACCAACTCATCCAGACATCACCAGTTTGAGCAGTGAGTTTCAGAATTTTAAAACCTTTGTTTGGCAAACTCTCTCCAAACTAAAAGCGCAGGTTGATCTTCTATCCCTTGGACTAGACAGACATGAAACATTCTTTCGCAGAAAAATACTGCTGTTTCATGGGATCTCTGAAACAAATAATGAAAACCTGTTTAATGTTATCACCAACATTATAAAGGACAAAATGGATGTATCGGACTTCACCTGTAATGATCTCCAAACTTGTCACCGCCTCGGTTCCCCGAAAGCTAAAGCCCGTACCGTCCTAGTTCGCTTCAGAGATCTCGAGCAGCGGCGTATGGTTTGGGACGCCAAGACTGCACTGAAGAGCAGTGGCATTGTATTGTCTGAGTTTCTGACTAAGTCTCGGCATCAGGTATTCATGACAGCCCGACAACACTTTGGTGTTCGTAACTGCTGGTCCACTGACGGTAAAATAACAATCATGCTGCCTGACAAGACTCGTCGAAAGGTTGAAAGTATGCAGGAGCTCAAGCCGTTACTGTCCACATTTACAGCTGTTAAAGACTCCAAGGCCGCTCATGCTACAACGGTAGATAAAAGTAGTGAGGTCTCAAAGCATACTACTATGGAGTGTAAGGTCCCCAGCACAGCTGCTACTTCTTCACGCCGTACTAGAAGGACATAGGTGGGAGCGCAAACGCAGTCCAATCGGCATTATCTTGTATTATTTGTTTGTTTCTACTGTTGTATATATATAGTCTCCACTATTTTGTTTTTACTCTAAGGTAGTAGTTTAATTTTAAATTATTCAATGTTTAGTGTAGTTATAAAATTTTTAATTTTAGTTTACACTTTGCATGTCCAATCCATAATATTTTCCTTTGTCAAACTGACATCTGTCAGTGGTGACTGAATGTCAATGCCATTAATGTATAGGTAAGTTTTTTTTTTTTGTTTTTTGTATTGTGCAGGCAATTGTCAAAGAATTGTTGATAGCGTACTTTTTTTTTTTTTTATTCTCACATTATGGTGAGCTAGGATGGGCGAAATGTTATGATTGAGTAGATTTATTTTATAATAGGGAATAGACTTGTTTGTGTTTTATATACTATATTCTTAATTTATATATTTATTATATTAGTATTTATTGATCTTATATATATTAATAGTTTATGGATTTATTATATTCTGATAATGATATTAACAATGAGGACTTCCTTTCGTGCTCTTCTTCGTCTGACAGTTTTCATAGCCTAGATGGCGATGGGGGATCGACTTCTTGTTCTGCTCATGAACAGTTAATTACTTCCTTTTCTCGCTTTCCCAACAACCTCAACCTTGTCCATGTTAATGCTCAGAGCATACCTCGCCACTATCCAGATATCCTTGAAATGTTTAGTAGCTCCCCGGTAGATGCTATTTTAGTGTCGGAATCCTGGCTCAAACCTTCTCTGTCATCTACTGCTTATGCTCTTCCGGGGTATAAGCTCATTAGAAATGACCGTGTGGGTAAGAGTGGCGGTGGAGTGGCCATTTACTTACGTAGTGACATTGCATGTAAAATTATCACTGCCTCGCCCAACCGGTACACGTGTTCAATTGAGTACTTGTGTGTTGAGATCACCTTAAATCATAAGAGGGTACTACTCTGTGTGGCCTACAGTCCATCCTTGCGTATCGATTACTTCAGTACTCTGGAGTCTCTGTTGGCCACGCACAGTCCAAATTACGATTGTACTTTAGTCGCAGGTGACTTCAACACATGTCTCATGAAAGCCGATTCACGTGCATTGAAACTCCGCTCCTTACTCTCATCCCTTAACCTAAGCATCCTTCCGCTCTCAGCTACCCACCATGCTCCCAATTCCAACCCCTCCCTCCTAGATCTTCTTATCACCTCCTCACCCGATCTCATTGAAACCCATGGCCAATTTCCATGCAACCTCTCACACCATGACCTAGTTTTCCTTTCCCTTAAGCTCAAACCACCACGTAAAAAACCTAAGTTCCTCATCCTCCGTAGTTTTAAGGGTTTGGATCTGAAGGCTCTTAAGCATGACATATCGAATGCTGACTGGTCTCGTGTCCACTCGGCCTGGGATATCGATCTAAAAGTATCGGCATTTAGTGATATATTGACCCGTATATTTGACACTCATGCTCCATTTAGAAAAGTTAAAGTTAAACATGCACCGGCACCTTGGCTCACCCAGGAAATATTAAACATGATGGCTAAGCGTAACCGAGCTCTGTGTCAATACCGAAAAAGACCAACTGAGGCAAATTTGGCCAAATATAAGTTCCTCCGAAACCATTGCAGTCGCCTGTGTAGAGATTCAAAAAGACACCACATACATTCTACAATTGACCAAAGCAACCCCTCCCAACTCTGGAAATTCCTTTCGACCCTTGGTATTGGAAAGTCTTCGGTTAGTTTAGATAGCACGGTAGATATCAACGCTCTTAACAACCATTTCTCTAAACCACCTGTAAGCGTTGAACGAGATACCAAAGCGCGCACGATTTCCCATATCTCCTCTTTTCCCATCCCCTCCTGTACTCCATTTTCGTTCCAGCCTGTCACTGAGGATGATGTTAAGAAACATATCACAGCTATAACATCCACTGCTGTAGGGAATGATGACCTTAGTCCCCGCATGATCTCCCTTTCAATTCCTGAACTCTTGCCAATTCTCACTCATATTTTTAATCACTCCTTGGCAACGAGTTCTTTTCCTTCGGCATGGAAACGTGCCAATGTAATTCCTTTACCTAAAACCCCTAATCCCTCTTCCTTATCCCAATTTAGACCAATATCTATTTTGCCTTACCTCTCCAAAGTCCTTGAAAACATTGTCCATAAACAGCTTTCCCAATTCCTTACCTCTAATAATTTGCTCTCTTCCTTACAATCCGGTTTCCGTCCTGGTCACAGTACTGTTACAGCACTGCTAAAAGTTACTGACGATTTACGACTTGCTATGGAGCAAAAATGTATAACTATCCTGGTACTTCTTGACTTTAGCAGTGCTTTTAATTCAGTTGACTTTGACATCTTCCTTTCGGTCCTTCGTTCCCTCAATATATCATCCGCAGTGATAGACTGGTTCGACTCCTATCTTCGGGGGCGCTCGCAGCGGGTCCGCTATGGTGAGGCTACCTCTGACTGGTGTGATCTCGATGCGGGGGTTCCACAGGGTGGTGTTCTTTCTCCTCTCCTTTTTTCAATTTTTATAAACACAATCACCTTAATAATTTTGTCCTGTAACTTTCATCTCTACGCAGACGACTTGCAAATATATCGTCATTCTCATGTCGATGATATTAGTACAGCGGTCAGGGACATCAACGCAGACCTACAACGAATAGCAGATTGGGCTAAATCGTTTGGACTCTTAGTCAATCCCAATAAATCACAGGCAATAATTGTCGGTAGCAGGTACATGACACAAAGACTAAATGATGTGCCCAGAATTATATACAATGATACTCCGATTGCTTACACACGCTCTGCGAAGAACCTCGGAATAATCATTGATAGCAATCTGTCCTGGCAACCTCAAGTCAATGAGGTAAGTAGAAAAATATTCCACTCGATACACATGCTTAAGCGTCTTCAGAACTTTTTGCCCTTAAAAACTAAAATTTCCCTAGTCCAGTCACTCATTCTCCCTATCCTTGATTATGCTGACTCCTGCTACCTAGATGTTACCGAAGAATTGCTGACAAAGTTAGAACGTTTGCAAAATCTTTGCATTCGTTTTGTCTTTGGTCTTAAAAAGTATGACCATGTCTCTGCGTTTCGGTCACAGCTAAGGTGGCTTCCGATTCGCCTACGGCGAAATATCCATATTCTCTCCCTCCTTTATAATATCCTTTACAACCCTTTGTCTCCCTCTTACCTCGTAGAGCGTTTTAACTTTTCACGATCCTTAGACGTCCCTTGTAGACCTAATGTTAGAACAAACCTTTCCCTCCCCTCCCATCGATCCAACTTCTTTTCCTACTCCTTTACTGTTCATGCAGTCAGATTGTGGAATTCCCTACCCCACGCCATCCGTGATAGTCCTACTATCGCTGTCTTTAAAAGACGATTGAAGGAGCACTACCTCAATACTGAATCCAACTATGATTATTAAATATACATATAGTATGTATTTATTTTAGTAAGTATAATTATAAGTTTTTAGTATAGTATGTATTCTAATATTATAGTATGTTATTATTATTAGTATAATGTAGTATTTTGTTGAACATTACGATAATAATTGTATTATAACTGTACCTGTAAATAGTTATAATTTTATATAATAATATTTTTTTTTTTTTTTTTTCATTTCTGTTTATGCACGCCCTATCTGTTGTTTGTGATCAAATTTCTCTTCCTAGGGCTGCTGGAAGAAATTTCTTTAGAGATAAGCAGTACCTGTTGTGTCGTTTTTCTTCATAAGTATAATTTGTTAAATGTTTTTGTGTGCAATAAACTGTTAAATAAAATAAATAATAAATAAATAAGACGGTTGGAGAGTAGTGTTTTGTGTCGAACTCGAACTCTATTTGAAACTTGATCGAAACTTGATCGAAACCTTGATCGAAACTTGATCGAAACAACTTGATTGACGATTTTTTTAAAATCGATTTTCATAAAAAATGGGTTAAAAATGCACAACGTTAATAATCAAGTTTTCACTTCTGCCGGCACTCCCGGAGTGCAACCAGTCTTTTTTTATTTTATTTATAGTGCACACATGCACATACTACAACTGATAATAATACTTTAGAATTATCACTTTGTTTTTTTTTCACCCTATATTTAATATTTATATACATATACACACGTGACACGACAATCTAGGCTGCCTTCACACTAGCGTTTGTCCAGCGTAGGCGTTCGATGAACGTATGCGCAGCGCAGACTCTACTGGAACAATCAGGTACGCTGCGCTAGCGCCGCGTGTGCGCGACGTAGGTATACGCCGCGTTACTGCGGTGTCATGTAATGTACTTCTGGGCACGCGTTGATTCTTTCATTCGTAGACAAGCGTCCGAAGTAATACGACGTAAAATGAGTTCAACAATAGAAAGTACTTTTGCCATCGAAATGATTATACATGACACCGTAGCGCGGCGTATACGTCACGCACACGCGGCGTATACGTCACGCACACGCGGCGTTAGCGCAGCGTACTGATTGTTCCAGTAGAGATGCGGCATCTGCGCTGCGCATATGTTCATCGAACGCCTACGCTGCACAAACGCTAGTGTGAAGGCAGCCCTAGATCAGTAATCTACAGCGTGTGTCCCGGCCAATAGTGCAGCGGCAGGGGCGGATCAAGCTGCGGCGGGGGCGCCGGCGCGGGGGCAGCGTGCCCCTTCATGTGTCGGTTGAGGGCGCACTTCTGTATAAACGCCTGGCCGCACACATGACACTTGTGTGGTTTTTCCCCCGTGTGGATCATCCGGTGGTTCCGTAGATCCTTGCGGGCCATGAACTTCTTTGGACACAAGTCGCAGGCGTAGGGACGTTCGCCTGTAATTGAATATTTGATGTATATTTCCGAAATAATGATAAAGGGCATTTACGATCGAGCTTAGAATTCCAGCTAATTTTCAGTATGGTTACAATGCTTATCACAGGCATTATTAATTTTGTATGATGTAGTTATATCTGTTATTTTGAAATTGACATGACGATTATATTGTTTTCATAAATGATATTGTAGGTACAAATTTTTGTTTACTTGCCTGTATGAGTTCGCATATGTATGGCTTGAAAACTTCTACTCTTAAAAGTTTTGTCGCAGAGCTGACAAGAGAATGGTTTTTCGGCGGAGTGGGACCGCATGTGTTTCACTAAATCTGCCTAAAATATAAAATAATATTTAATAATAATTTGGGAATACTATCTTTCTTTTATTTAAACAATGCAGATTGCAGTAGGTATATTACGGCCTCAGAGCCAAGAGTCAAGACGATTCTAATTTCACTGTCGGAAGAGCTTATTTAACAAAGGATGATAGCCTTAGTTGCATCAATCATATAGAAGAACCCACTCACACAAGAGCTCTCAAATGTACGTTACGTTAAAAAATCTACACATAGGCTCCCGAAAAAGTGTTTATCGCCCCTTGGCCCTAAGGTTAGCTACGCCACGTTACCTTGATCATAGTCTAAGGAAAATATACCTTGATATAGAACCTCATCTCGCACATAGTGCAAGCATAGTTCTTGATGCCTGTATGTCGTATTAAATGTATCTTGAGGTTGCCAGGCTGAGCGAATTTCTTGCCACACTGTGAGCAACTGTAGTTCTTCTGATTGTTGTGAGTTTCCAGATGCATCTGCAAGGTTTATGCTAATATAAACTACTGTTTTTATAAGTTAAATGATTGACAAACTGGACTGTGGGTACTTTACGTAAAGGAAGTTAGAATGAGGGTTTGTAATACATATTTCTTTTGCCGATAGGGACCCAAAGAAAGCACCACCTCAGAACTTATCGACATCTTTCCGTCTGCCACCACCATTCTCCATCCCACTCGATCGTGGGAATCGCAGACACAATAGATCTTCAATTGTTATGCGGCAGCCGGGTGCCGCTTGGGGATTGATGGGTTAAGTAGTGACTTAAATACCTAAAAATTGTGTAGTAAACTATGGCAGATAGATTATTATAATAATTCAATATGCGTACCTTCTCGGAGAACTTTGAAGCTCTAACTGATGCTGCTGAACTCTGCTTTGGTTTAAATTTACCTTTTTAGAAGACCAAAATGGGCGCACTCTTTTTCACTCTTCTAATCGGCAATGAGACTTGGAACTTTTGCCACTGATCTGTATACTGGATGACATTTATAAAAAATACTTTAAAAGTTAATTTTCCTAAAATATTCAAAAATGAATTCCAAAAACTGTACATTTTGTTTTATGTAAGTATTTTGAACGTCATATAAAACTACTGACATTTTCATATATTTGCCATTTATCATGTCATACTAATAAAAAATTGTTGTCGAATATTGTATTTTGGAACCCCTTTTTCCATACTCACAGCTAGGACCAGTTATATGTAATTAGTAATTACCGGTAAGAGTGAACAAAAAAGATATATGTTTGCCTCTTTGCTTTTCTCTAAAATTGTCCCAGTTTTGGATTCCAAAAATATTGTAAGTACCTATGGTGTAGTAGACTTCCAATTTTTATTTTTATTTGATACTACCAATAGAAAAAAATATTTTCTATTTATAAAATGTAAAGCAGTGCTGTCGTAATTCAAAGGTGGTTGTCTACCTATGTAGTCTACTACATGGCCATTGTAGTACCTCGATAGTGGGAATCACAGACACAATAGATATTGTGCAGCACCTGGTGGCCGTTTGGGAGTCGAACTTCTAACCATTCTAACGACTTAACAGTCTCAAGCTAAAAATCCAGTACACTAGACCAGTAGCGCCCACTCACCTTGAGGTTGTAAGCTTGGACGAACTTGGCATCACATAGATGGCACTGGTGTCGCTTCACCCCCGCATGTATGAGCTCGTGGGTCTTCAGCACGTTGAGATATGCGAAGCTCTTCCCGCACGCCTGGCATTGGTATTTGCGTACCGCTGAGTGTATACGGACGTGGCTGCTCAGGCTGCGGAGTGAGAGGAACGTCTTGTCGCAGTGCTTGCACTTTATGTCCGGCTGTGAAGGTGGAATAGATGTAAATGATAATACAGACAGACCTGAAAGCCCTACAAGCTCGAACTTGAATGTGTAGAGATCAACTACGATAACATGGCGCGCCCCTCCAAAATTCAAAACGTTTGAAGTGCGTTGTCAAAACGTTTGATGTGCGTTGTCTTGCGCGGTCGGCTAGTTATGATTAGTTGACCAACAAATCTTTATAATAAGTGACATTAAGTGAAATATTACGCGTACTGATTGATTGGTTGAATACTTACTACATACAAACTCTTTCATAAGGATGTGACTACACACATTGAAACAGTAATTTGGAGGGGCGCGCCATGTTATCGTAGTTTATCTATGGTTTATCTCTATCTGAATAATTATGAGAATCGCATAAGCTTAATGCTGGCTTCTCACGGCGCGGAATATCACGAGCCGTATTTACAAAACTAACAGGCAAGTCCGCACTACCCGTTCTCACAGCGCGTAATATTAGCACGAGCCGCGCCTTTGAAGTTACCGACTTGAATCGGATCGGACGCGCCTGCTTGAGCCAGCCCGCGCCACCTCGAGCCACCTTCACACGGCGCGTGGCTCGAACTAGCGCGGCGCGGCTCGTGATATTACGTACCCTGAGAAGCCAGCATTAGATCGCGTAGCAAAAAAAAAATATCAGGACTCTCTATTGGTAAATCAATTATCAAACATGTTATAAAACTAGTTTGGTAGGATTATAGTAGTTATAGTGCTCCCAAAGTGATAATGCGCATGGAAGTATTCGAAAATTTTCGGCAATGGTCATATAGAATATATTGCATTTTCTAATTGCTTTGCGTTTAAGATACAGGTATTAGTCAAAGTTCGTCGTGATATTCCTGTAGCTTTTGTGCGACGGTCATTATTCACGGTCACTCATGCGCATTATTAATTTTGGAGTACTGTATAGGTATTGAGGCAATAAGAATGAAAGTGTTAAATATTGTACTAACTTTCTTCCCAAAGTGTCCTCTCATGTGAGCTTCAAAATTCTCATACTTCTGAAAGCTCTTGCCGCATTTCACGCACTTCATCCTCTCCCCCTTCCTCTTCGGTCCATCGGGATCCTTGGGGGGTCTGCCTGGACCCCTCCGCCTTCGCCTTGACAGGATCTGACTGAAATACAGCAGAATTGTAGTACTCTCATGCCAAACTCCAATGCACACTTATTTTTTGTTTAATTAACATTTTACAAATTCTGTACTGTATTTTTTTTTTGTATTAGAGAAAAGCTTGGGTATAATGGTAATATTCTAGAATCTAGATAATTTTTAATAACAGCCATTTCAAACGTATTGTAAATGTTACTTATTCTAATTACCTTTTGCCTCTGGCCTGGTAAAACAGTATAGAGACATGTATGTTGACTTTTGCTACTACATAAAAAAAAATATTACCTAATAAGTGTAGCATCTGAGGGCCGCTCAGGTTGGTCCACAGGAGTGATATCTTGGAATGTATTATCTTCCTGCTCTTTTAACTCTTCACTTACTTCTGTTATGTTAATTTCTACTATTTTTCCATTTTCATTTGTGGTTACATCATTTTTTGTCTGAAATTAGAATGTATAATTAATAATTATTATATTCTTCCTTTACATTTATTCTAGAATCTAGATATTGATAACATTTAAATGACAAAACTTGTCTGTTAGTTGATATTATAGCCAGATGCTTTTATTAATATTAATCCCTCAATTGTGGATTTGTGGAAATCTATTGTTTACATGGTCGAATTTGACCGCTTGGGAGTTGAAGCATTATTATTCATATATACCTATAGCCAAAACTATTTTGTTACACATTTCTGGAGGAAACTGGATTAAACAATAAAAATTAAACATTTTATCTATGTTTTGTCTATAGTTTTACTGTATCTATCTTGTGTTTGTATTTGTATGTGGAAGTTATACATTTTCTATGCTCTTATACTTATTTTGACTGACCTGCAATCTACACTGTTGTTTTAATATAACATTTGACCTCACAACCACTTGTTTAAAATAATATAGCTTGTTTAGCAGCTCCAGACAAGTTTGACATATCAGTTTTGGGAGCAGATCATTATCTGAAACCTGTAAAAGAAACCCAAAAGTAGATACTTACAAATAATAATGTAATATAAGATAGTAAAAGGTATTTAACATTTGTACAGTTCAGTGTGCCAATGAACTCAAATGTTTTGCCCAATCATAAGATATATTTATATTTCATAGCAATAAATAAATCTATACATATAAAATTACATATCCTGACTGACTGA
Source organism: Polyommatus icarus (assembly GCA_937595015.1). NCBI lineage: Eukaryota > Metazoa > Arthropoda > Insecta > Lepidoptera > Lycaenidae > Polyommatus > Polyommatus icarus. The sequence continues at coordinate 18,739,292 of OW569329.1, forward strand.
CTGACTGACTCATCATCGCTGAGCAAAAACTGTTAAAGTTACAGCCACGAAATTTGGTGAGTAGGGTTGTTTTATTAAGTAGACACCCACTAAGGAAGGAATTTTGAAAATGTTACCCCGAAGGGGGCGAAATAGGGGCTGAATGTTTGAATGAAAGTCCGTCATTTCTTGAGTTAGAAACATGAAACTTTATTTTCGGGTTACTCATTAAAAATGAATGGATACGTATTAAAGCGTTTTGGGAAATTGTACCCCCAAGGGGGTGAAACTAGGGTTGAAAGTTTGAATGAAAGTCCGTTATTTCCTGAGTTAGAAACATGAAATTTTATGTTTGGGCTACTGATTAAAAATGAATGGATACATGTTTAAGCGTTTTTGGAAATTCTACCCCCAAGGGGGTGAAATAAGGGTTGAAAGTAGTAAATATATTATGTTAACGCGAACAAAGTTGCGGGCAACAGCTAGTAAATAAATAAATAAATATATTGTTATGTATAAATTTAAGCATTTACATTAAAATAAAGGCATTTTATTATCAAGCATCAACTGGGTAACATTTTACTCCCTATCATCACTATCAGCATCAGCATGTAGCAACTATCATCTATCAAAGGGAGCAACCCCTACAACATTAGTCACAGGTTTAAGGGCACTACAAATTTATCATTAATATATGTACGTACTGCTCCTATATATCTGGGATACCTATCAGCCTAAGAAATCAATATCATCATAACATGAAGAAATTAACTTGATACTTCTTCCATGGTTTCCTTAGAACAAAGAGCTTGATTAACTTCTGTAAGTTGCTAATATAGGGAAAAGTTATACTGCAATACTTATAAGCTAAAATTAGCTGTGCTCATAGTTTAATCAAAGCTCAACTTTTGTTCAATAGCTACTTAGTTCTCACCTCTACTGATGTGCAGTACTTAAATACTCCTGCTGAGCAAACTGTAAAAAGGTCTTTCAAAGGTCCTGTATCCGACAGACAAGCTCTGCAAATCTTTTTAAAGTCCAATAAATGCGACATAATTTCTTGGTGTAACAACTTTCTTAAATTTTAAACTTATGTTGAATAATAAGTGTGTTGGACTATATTCAATTCATCCATTGTAAACAGACACAATAGCCTTATTTTTCTAGTATAAATTATTATAATTCAAACTTTGTATATCTACAAAAACAAATCACTTGAAATAAATTGACAAAAACATTGGACAAAATTAGAGTAATGTCAATTGTCAAATTGACGTCAACAAAATAGCGTTGGTGAGTGTTGCTTGCTGAAAAAGTAAAATTTGGAAAAAGTTGTGTAAAATTTTCCCGCAAACTAACAAACAATCTTTTATTGTAAGGTCCTACTTTCACGTATAGGATATTCAACTTAATTGAAGTAGCTCAGAGGTTTGAACTTTAGCGCTCTTAATTTTCTGTAGTCATAAAGATTTTAGAGCATAGAAATAAAATACAAAATATTGAACTAGTTCTTTATTATACTAACTTTATATTTTAAATAGTTGCTTTAGTAATAATTTTCAACAAGAGACGTAAAAACATTAGTTAAAATAATATACTTGTTCTACTGAATTACAAATGCTCCATTGGAAATACTTTATGACCCGTACACAAACATTCTTAAATGCTTATTATAATACCTAATATTATTTGCAAATTAATATACATGTATTGCACAATAACGATCAAAACTATGATAATAACAATTATTCCTATAAATTACAACATAATATCAAGGTGGTCTAGAAGTCGTATAATATAAAACGTATTTTTTTGTAAATAACTAGGTATTAAAATTTATAAATTGTCGCCCCGTAATTAGGTGAAGTGGCGAATACGTAAGCGTCGGTCTTATTTTTATCTTTGTTACATTTTTTGACATAGTATTCCAATTTTAATGCCTCGATATAGTCATTCACTTTATCTTTGTGGCACAATGCTACAATGCAACCACCCCAACCTGCACCTGTGACTCTAGCATGAACATTCATTTTTTGAGAAATATCGACCAGCGAATCTAAATTTTCATGGGAACATTCATAAAGTTCTTTTAAACTGGCGTGACTGCGTGACATAAATTCACCTAGTTTCCCTATTACATCTTCCTCAATATTATGACCGTTTTGTCCATTGGTTGTAGATTTTCCATTTGTTTGTTCAATACACATCTTACGGAAATCATCAACTCTCATAGCTTCTTCGTAAACGTGTAGAGCTCTCTGTTTGAGTTTAAATTCAGTTAGATGTCTGGTATTAGGAGTTAAATATATGCTATTTAGTTCATCTTCAGTAATTTTTAATAGTTGACAAATATCTTTTTTGGTATATAAATCATTTGGCAGGTAATACAATACGTACAGCACCATTTTCTTCAAGTCTTCTTTTAGCATATTCTGCAGTTGACTTAAAGTTATTATTGTATGATCATTTGATACGTTGAGCGATGTAGCTATAATTTTTGCAGCTAATCTACATTCTATAACTCTTCTGTTAAAATCATTTGTAGCTGCTTTGTTTGCTTCGGCTAGTGAGTGAGCTACGACGAAAGTGGCATCTTCAGGTAAAGCTACGGGAACAGCCTTGAGTGGATGAAAAGTAATATACTGGGCACAGTATTTTTCAGCCAAAAAAGCAATGGCCTGATCCATACCGCCACCTTGTGTCCCAATATACCTCTCACTTTTCGCGCACAATGACGCTATTTCTGTTTTACTTAATTTTGCACCCTGAGCATGTAGGAATGTTAAGCACGCTGCGCTTACTAAAGCTGAAGAGCTTGATAAGCCTGATGCTGGTGGTATATTTCCATCAATTAATAATTGTAGGCCAACGTTAATTTTATTCTTTAAATGTTCTAATGCGCCTTTTATTCCGCAAAGGACATAATTGTACCAAAATGGTTTTCCATTGTCATCTGGCTCAATTTTAATATCGTCGTAAGATTTAATTTCTAATTCCATACTTTTGTATTTAGCTGATTTGTTACGTACATAAAGTTTACGATCCTCGACACAATGAGCTGCTACTAATATGTCTTGTTCCAAAGCCATTGGCAACACTGGATAGCCACAATAATCAATATGTTCACCAATAATATTTACTCTCCCTGGTACTCTCACAATAAATGTTGGTTTTACTTGGAACTCCTCATAAAATGCTTCACTTAACTTGTCCATCCTGGAATCAGCAGGGAGGTCAACAATCGGCACATAATCACTTTTGTTTCCGTTCATGATGTCAAATTGTTGTGTACTCAATATGTAAATAAATAACCAGCCGGCCACTTAAACAAAAAGTTTCAGACTAACAGTTTATTGTATTCTTATCGTAGCTGATTATATTTCATGGCACTTCAGTTCACTTGCAGAGCGATAACAAGTAGCATTAAAACTATTTACACTGTGACGAGTGACGACGAAACAATATTGCTATTTTATCTTGTGGAATTGTTATTTAAAGGTGAAATAGTTAACTGCATACAATATAATTTTACAAAATAAATTGACTTGAATCTCTTCTTCTCACTTTGAACTAACTTATTATAATAAAAGTTAAAATTAAATTAACACAATTCTAACCTCAACGATACCATATCAAAACTTGTGTACCTATGTGTTGTATCAACACAAGCATGACTAAATTATGGACAAATAGACGCGTCTCACGAGTCGCGAGGCCCCTCGTTTAAATTGATACTAGTATAAGCGCTAACGCTAACATTTCATAATAACAGGTTTTTAAAATGGTATTTTTATTGTAAAACATTTTGGTCTTATTTAGAACAAGGTTCCTAAAGCCAATGACCTCGACCTAACTGATGAGTGATGACACTTAAGTCTCAACTGCTTGAGTCGAGATTATTCTGGTTAATCTAAAGATTAGGTTCTGACTAATGACTATCTAATATTTTGTTAACTAACTAGTAATGCTCATTTTATGTACATACATATTAAAATTTAATTTTTCATACGACTACCAATAATTGCAAGAGAAAACAAAGATTAATGAAAAATATTATCAATTCGGTTTAAGTGTACTTGTAAACTTGCATTTGCCCCGTGTATTCTTTTCCTCTATGCTTGCATAGTTGCTACATACACGATTGCTCCTTGTAGGATACTGTATAGTATTCGTTGCACGTTTAGCATAAGCTTTCGCCAAATATGGGGAATTTAGGGTTTAGTTTAATCTGGCAACACTGAGTACATTTCTTTTTTTTTCTTTTCTTCATAGTAAGTCAAAGATTTTTGAACCATTGAACCATATTATTAAAACCTCTTGCTAGTTGCTTGTAGTAAGATTATACGAATTATTGTACCTACTAAATTTTATTATCCTTATTCATATTCTACACAATATATTTCAATCTTTTCTAGTTTGAAAAAGATGAGAAAGTAGAAAGATGACGTACAGTTGACATAATTATTTTCTGTCTGTCGGTCTGTGAGACTGTGACCAAGACTGTGACTCTGTGGCAGGGGCCCGCTGTGGTGATGTTATTTGCAGCGTTGCCGATTTGTGGGGAATTCCCCAAATTGCGGGGAATTTCAAGTTGATTGGGGATTCATTGGGATCAGCATTATGTGGGGAAAATGCGGGGATTTTAACATTTTGACATCTTTTCAATAATAAGCAAATATTTCATCATTCTACATTGACACAATTAAAATCGATTGATCGCAGTAGGTTGACAATATTGCTTGATCAGATAATTTACTTTTTCCTGTTCTTAAACGTTTGATGTACTTAGATGATGCCCTCATATTATTATAATGGGCTGGCTTTGTACAATTTCTGGCTGCAAGAGAAAGAATTAAAACTGGGGGGCAGTGTCAGGTTAAACCCTTGATGGGTAAATTCTTTCCACAAAATATAGCAAAGAATATTTTAAATAATAATAAAGAGGTATTATTTCAACAATAAATGTATCGCTATTTCCATTGCTCACAGCATAAGGTCACACGTGTGAACGGTTTGACAAATGCTAAGTATGGGTCGACCCATTGATAAAAGGAAGAGAGTCTGTTTCCTTTTTGACTGGCATGGGCGCCGGCAGGGGGGTGCTAGGTGGTGTACTTGCACCTCTTGGGAATCTCGGGATCAACAGGAATAATTAATTATTGAAATAAAAAGTCTGTACAAAGATAGCTCGTAATGTTTCGGCACTAATTAATGTATTTTGTTGCAGTAAATAAACAGTCACTGTTGTTCGTAAAAAGTAAAAAGAAAAGAAAGAAAACTAAAATCTGCACCCCTTGGAAATTATATCTGCCGGCGCCCATGTTCTACCATGGTCTACCAAAATCTGATGGCAGTTTTTGACAGCAGATTTTCAAAAAATATCCTTGATCATTGGATAAATTTATATATATTTGCATGTTTCACACATAAAATAAGCCGCTAAAGGAATAAAAAAACCAGCCAAGTGTGAGTTGGACTCGCCCATGAAGGGTTCCGCAGCAGCAATAAGAATTATTTCTATGAAATTATAAGGTTTTTGATTTATTTTAATATTTCATTTTTTAAAATGAAAGTTAAATTAAGGTTTATCATTTATCACGTATAAAAAAAAAAACTACTGGCTAGATCTCGTTCAAACCAATTTTCGTTGGTAGTTCTTATAGTAATGTACATCATATATTTTTTTAGAATTATCATGCCCCTACTTTAGAAGTTAGAGGGGCGGGGACACACATTTTGCCACTTTGAAAGAGTCTCTCTCGCAAACTATTCAGGTTAGAAAACAAATGATATTAGAAACCTCAATATGATTTTTAAGACATATTCATAGATACCCCACACGCATAGGCCGATGAAAAAAAATGGGGAGCCCTAAAATTTTGAATACTTTTCCATTTTTGTATCAAAATCTTAATGCGGTTAACAGACTATATCTACTTACCAAGTTTCAATAGTATAGCTCTTATAGTTTCGGAGAAAAGTGGCTGTGACATACGGACGGACAGACAGACAGACATGACGAATCTATAAGGGTTCCGTTTTTTGCCATTTTGGTTACGGAACCCTAAAAAGGATGAAAATGTTTTATTCCTATTACCCCGGTAGAGTCAATTTATTTTCACACTTTTTGCCATCAGATTCTGGTAGACCTATAGGTACTTATACTTTATACTTATTCTTTGTTTGTAATGTTTTTTCCAGTTAAAGGTTCTTGTATGAAAAAAATAAAAAAAGTAGCGTGAAACAAATAAAATAAAACTTATTGATCATTGATAACTGTTTGAGTTTCTATTAATATTACTTACTTACGTATAATATTACTAATAAAACTCAAACAACTAATGCGAATTATACTCATGTACTTATTAGAATATTGATTCGTTTTTTAAAAAATAACATGTGTGGGGAATTTGTGGGGAATCAGCTTGTCCCCAATTTGGGGAATTTGACCATGATTTTTGGGGAAATCGGATAATTAGCATTGGCAACCCTGGCTATTTGTCAATGTCAAAATGAAAATAACCTCTTGGCTCTTCGTGTTTTCTGAATTTCTGTCAGTTTCTGTGTAGACTGCAAAAAAATATTTTATATTAGTTTAATAAATAGAAAGCTTATTCATAAATTAGTATAATTTATCAAGAATTAACATAAAGTTAAATTGTTGTTTCAGGTGAGATCCTTCTCCTAAAAAGCTAAAAACTTGCTCATTAACATTGCACACGTAAGTACTTTATTTCTATACTTTACCATTTAGTTGTAATATATGAATTATAAATACTTACTTAAAACTTTTCCATTCTAAACTTCTTAGCCTTCTGAGGATAAGCTGCTATGGTCTTTTCTAAGGTATAAAATGTAATACATATTATAAAAAAAAATTATCTCAAATTCCATTACAGAAAGTTGTTTACTATTTTCCCTTTCCAGATTATTTAAAAAAATTGTTCTTCGTTATTATGTTTCTTTTTTTGATGTGTGCTGTGCACAAAATTTTATCTTAATTTGATCTAAAAATGGTATTGCATCATGCAGTTTAACTTTCCAAATATATTTTTCGTCACAGGCTTCTTTTCAACAAAATTAAATATCTGTTTCATTAAAAGCCTGTGTTATTTAATCCTTCGATCGCGGATTCTTGGAAATCTATTGTTATTCTATTGCTGTCGCGGTGGCCGGTGTCCTTATTATATAGGTTAAACTCTGAAGTATTTATTTTTAATATTAAGAAGTGTTTATTATCTGAATCTCCTATCAAGGTCTAGGATGTTATGTCGTTTCAGTCTTTTGTGACATAATAAATATCATTATTTTTCAGGTTGACATAGACATAGAAGATCATCCAAGTGTAAATATATCAAAGACTCAAAAAAGGAGAATACGCAGAAAAAAACTATTTAGTGCACTCGTTGAAAATAGTAATACAAGTACAAATAAAACAGTACTTGTACATCCTTCTCAAGGAAATCTTTCATCTTGTGATGCTTTGTCAGCAGTTACAGAATCTATAAGTAACCCTAGAGTTTATTGTAAAGATAAAACTGAATCTAAAGCCATAATGTCAGCAAAAGACAGTTCTGAAATGTCTAGAGAAGACATCAAAGCTGCAAGAGAAGCTAAAAAGCTTGCAAAGCAAAAAGCCAAGGGTAAAAAAGGTGATGTAAGCACACCTACAAATGTACCTGACAAAGAAAATAAAGATTGTGCTCAAAAAACACCAACACCAAAACCAGATAAACCTGTGAAACAAAATGAACCCAAAGCAAAAAGATCAGTAGATGAGGTTGATAAGGCTGTGCCTAAAGCTGAGAAAATTAAAGCTAGCACATCAATAGCTAAGGTGGATTCAGCTGTGAAGAAACAAGGAGATAAAACTACACCAGTAACAGACATGACCGTTAAAGACATAGTAAATACCTTAAAAGATATTGTTGATATAGCAAAAGAAGTACAAAATGTCACTGCCAGAATTGAAGCTATTGATTTTGGAGCAAAAAAGGCTAAACCTATAGTATGTGTGGATATAATTCATATACTTTTATGTTAATACTAGTATTTCCTGAGATTAGCGCATTCAAATTAGCACTTTTAAATAATTTCTCTGGTTTTTTCCACATTTTCCTCTATTTCTTAGCTCCTATTAGTCTTAGTGTGATAAAATATAGCCTATAGCCTTCCTTGATAAATGGGCTATCTAACACTGAAAGAATTTTTCAAATCGGACCAGTAGTTCCTGAGATTAGCGCGTTCAAACAAACAAACAAACTCTTCCGCTTTATAATATTAAGTATAGATTTGATAGTAGATATTACAGTCTAGATGTCATTGAGCTTTATACCTAATCTCATAGTTCTTGTTAAAGTTATTGAAAATGATTTATTTAACACACAAATGAAAACATTTGATGTTTCATAGTTCAGTTATTAGATTTTTACTAATTATTTTCTGAATATTGTTACGCTGGTGCCTACCGCTGGTTCAGAAACTAAACTGGCGAGAAGAACCGGCTTGAGAAACTTGCATGGGATGTTGAGAATATTGTAGAATCTGTATGTTATGTTTATAAAATTAATATTCACATAATTTTAAGAAACTAAAATTTTTTAGGAACAGTAGTGGTTTTGTGTTTATATTGCATAATCATAATGGTCGCCTCTTTTGCATGTTTTGTGTTTGTTTTATAATTATTTATTAAAGTTAAAGTTGAAAAAGTAAAAATAATTGCTTTATTTTTTTCTTTACTTTAACCCTGGCAGTGTCATTTTCATTTTTTAGTTTTGTTTCTTTCGTGACATAAATAACTTTGTTTCATTTAGGCTGAAGAGTCTGCTAAGAGTAAAGCTGAGTTGAGAGCTGAAAGAAGAGCGAAACAGGAGGCTCAAAGGGCCGCTAAACAAGCTGCAGCTGAAAAGGTGACAGAAAAAGAACAGAAGAAAGATGAAGCAGACAAAAAAGAGGTATGTAACCTACGAATAATAAAAACTAAGGAAACATAACTCACACACTTCAACTGTTTTGAATTTGGTTCCTTTTCGCACGCTAAAATATGACAATAGCTACGAAACACTAAAGATGATATCAGACGGTTCACTCGGATGATTATTCACTTGAGTGAATGCTTCATTTCCTTTCATTCTATGGTCACACGGCTTATAGGGAATGATTTAGAAAAGAACATTCACTTTTCTTTTCTTTTAATGTATCGTCCTTGAATGAAGAAGAAGAATGATTTATTTTAATTTGTGATCATATTTTAATCAAAGAGTTGACACAAAAGACGGTTGGAGAGTAGTGTTTTGTGTCGAACTCGAACTCGAACTCGGTTGTCTGTAAAGTCGGTTTACTGACGATAGTTGAACATGACAACGTCATAGCCTTAAATGGAACGCCTCAGAGCGAGGTAACGCCGCATATTGCGTCATGTTTTTTCGTGCGCGCAGCCCATATCGAATTATAAGACGTTGTCACGTCAAAAAGAAGCAAAGAAAACGCCGACGGTGGTGGGCGTGACCATGGATTGAAAGAAGAAATTTTTTAGAAGCTTCAAATACATTGTTGAGAGAACTAGCCGTAGAAGATCCTGATTCATATTACCTTCGAATGGAGGAAAATAAATTTGAAGAACTTTTGCTTCTTGTTGCTCCGTTTTTAACGAAATAAAGTACTTTAATAAGAGACAGAATACCTAACCGAATAAAACTTTAAATTGTACTACGATACCTGCTACAGATAATAGTTTTGGAAGTTTAGACTTTAGAGTTGTCAACACGTGACGTCCGTCGACTACAGGACTCGAGACAAAATGACTGAACCCGAATGATCGTTCTCTCAGCGTTCAGATCGTTCATTTCTCGTTCATTCAGAGTTGGAGTGAAAGATGGCGAATGAAAATATCCAACACAGTTGGATCGGTTCACTAATGAATTCATTCGGCACTAATATTTCATTTTGTGTTTAGATGTGTCGCTTGGAGTGAAAGATGCAAAATGAAAGACGAAAATGAACAAAAAATGACCCGTCTGATATCAGCTTAACATTCAAAAGGAAATAAAGCCGTTGACAATAATTGTCACTTGTATAAAAACACAAAATTGTGTACCGAATACATGCATAAACATGCCGACAACGCACCTGCAGCTCTTCTGATGTTGCAAGTGTCCATGGGCGACGGTAGTTGCTTCCCATCAGGCGACACGTTTGCTCGTTTATTTCATAAAAAAAGGCATGTATTCGGGTCGCATGTTGTAGACTCGTGGACAAAATTTTTGACACAGTTACTCTACCTTAGTTTTTATTATTTGTAGTACTTAACATTTAAATACGAATGTGTCTGTTACCTCTTTATACCGCTGAACTGATTTTGCTGAAATTTGGTATGGAGATACTGTTGAGTCTCAAGAAAGGACATAGGATCCGCATGATAAACTAATTTTGGCACAACAGTTGCGGGTGTCATCTAGTAATAAATATGTTAAATACTTATTAATAACAATGTTGGTGCTTGTTAATATATTTTGTACTAGCTGTCCCGGTGAACTTCGTGTCACTTTAAATTTTAAAACCTTCCCTAGACTTCTACGAATATTTTAAGACTAAAATCAGCCCAATCCGTTCAGCCGTTTTCGAGTCTTAGCGCGACTAACACATTTGAAAAACAATTTTTATATATAAGAAAGAAGATGATATAGACTAAAATAATAATTTTGTTTTAACCTTTTTTTTACAGGAGAAAGTACCAAAATCTAAGCCTGTTGAGAAGCCAAAAGCGAAAACAATGAGTGCACAGAAAATGAATTGGTTTGGAAGAAACCCGCTTGTCGAACACAACAGAGAGGAGGCTTTGAAAAATATTGCACTGAACTCTAAGTATGTGCCATTTGGTTCATTGTTATGAATTCATCATCATCAGCCTATATTCGTCCACTGCTGGACATAGGCCTCATGATCATGTTTTAAGGTTGCATGGAGCATTTATTGTATTAAAAATGATATTAAGTATTTTGCAAGATATTTAAATCTTTGGCATTTAAATGCCTGTTTATTGTTTAAACGTATTTTTTGAATAAAAAAAAATGACTCTTTGAATATTGAATACTATAGGTCTACCAGAATATGATGGTAAAAAGTAAGAAAAAATATTGACTAGCAATAGCGGGTTAGTTGGAATAAAACATATTGATCCTTTATTTTCCTTATAGTGGCTGATTCTGTGTGTGAAACGTGCAAATATAAAAATTTATCCAATGATCAAGGATATTTTTTGAAAATCTACCATCCAAATTTGCCATCAGATCCTGGTAGACCTATAATAATATGTAACTTTTGTTTTCTAGTATGCATCCAGCTATAGTGAAACTGGGTGTACAACTGGCAACACATGTAGTGACTGGTGCCAATGCCAAATGTGTGGCGTTACTGGATGCTTTGAAAAAGGTATGTGTTTACGAAAATATTAATTTTTAAGCTATTGCATTTATATATGCTTTGAGCGCGTAGCGTTAAAAACGATCAAAATGCTTCCTATTTTGAGCGTTTTGATGGTTTTTAACGCTAAATGGAATGCGGGGAAAATTGAGCGGTTACGGTTATCGTCAAATATGGCGTCCATTATTTATTTTTACCAGAGATTTGACAGTTGGTTTAACATTTTGTTATAGTTAAAGTATGTTGGCGCAATCCTCTCTTATTGAGACTTTCGACTTCTTTCAGGTGATCCGCGACTACTCTCTCCCCGCTCGCACGGAGTTCGGTCGCGGTCTGGAGGCCCAGCTGTCCCGGTGCGCGGAGTACCTGTGGGCGCTCCGCCCCCCGGCCGCGGCGCAGCTCACGGCCCTGTCCCATCTCAGACGATACCTGACTCAACTGCCCGCCGATGTGCACGAGTTTGACGTGAGTTTGAATTTTGAATGTGTTTTTTTTAAATGACAAAACCAAGGTAACAAGCAAACACAGCAATTTAAAAAACTAAAGGCCTGTTCACCACTTTCTGATAAAGTGCCAAACAGGTTATTCACAGCTTTTTTGACAGACACTCCATACTTTACCTGTCAAGTTAAATGGTGGATAGCTTATTCGGCACTTATCAGGAAGTTGTGAAACTGACCCTAAAAATCCCGACTATATTTTCATATAGTCACTAGATCACTGTCACAGATAAAACGAATCTACTGACACCTCTGAATCCAAAATCCATGAAGCCTTTCAGGCTTCAGAGGCCAGAGCATACCAAACGTTAATTTATACATACTTTCGAAAAACATAGCATTCCGTCTATACTCCATTCGGGCTAACTTGTCGCTAGCGGTCATTGACTCCCTGTCAAAAACTTGTCATTTTCCATATAAACCGCGATTGACAATGAAGTGTCATTCGTCATCATATATTGTAAATCGTGGTTTTATATGGAAAATGACAAGTTTTTGACACGGAGTCAATGACCGCTAGCGACAAGTTAGCACGAACGGAGTATAGCGCAGTTGGATAAAAAAGATTTGAACAGTGAAGTTGATATAACTTTATAACCTTTGTGCCTTTTGTAACCTTTTGGTTGTAAACTAGCCATCATTGAAACCTTTTTAAACAGTTTATTGTATTAATTCAGGCCAAAAAGAAGCTGCAAGAAGAGATTGACCGCTATATACGGGAACAGATAGACATGGCCGGAGAGGCCATCAGCATCGCTGTACGCCAGAAGATATCTGATGGTGACAGCATACTAACGTATGGATGGTAGGTGTAAAAACATCTATTTACTGGCAGTTGTTGTGTTGTTAAAGATCGTGATTAACTATTATTGTTTATTTTACGTTAAAATGTTAATGTGTTAGTTCACATTGCAACGTTATACGTCGAGGAGATGCGCAATATCGTATTGGTATAGTCATAATCGGTTAGAACTGAGTTTGCAGTAAACCGCTTTGAGGTCATAAAAAAAGTTGGAGATTATTATTGTAAGAGTGACTAAAAAGTTTCTAAATTAAGTTAAAAATACAGTATGTAGTATGTACTCAAGCATTTTTCATCCTAGACTAGTAAGGTGGCTATAGCACTGGCCATTGTATTAAAAAGATTTATAATGTTACCATTGCAGTTCGTCGCTCATCGAGCGCATACTGTGCGACGCGCACGCTGCCGGCGCGGACTTCACGGCGGTGGTGGCGGGCTCGCGGTCGGCGCCGGCGCGCGAGATGCTGCGGCGGCTGCTCGCGCGCGGCGTGCGCACCGTCTACGTCGACGTCGCGTCGCTCGGCTCGTACATGAGACAGGTGAGTAGCGCCGTCTCGCTCGCACAGTGTAATGACACTGACGCCGGCGCGCGAGATGCTGCGGCGGCTGCTCGCGCGCGGCGTGCGCACCGTCTACGTCGACGTCGCGTCGCTCGGCTCGTACATGAGACAGGTGAGTAGCGCCGTCTCGCTCGCACAGTGTACTGTGAATTTATAAGTCGTCCACCGACTCTTATTACGTCTAATTTATGACCAAAAAATGGATTAAGAGATAAAATTGAGCAAGTACTTTTAAAAGTTTTATTTGATTTTAATTGTTCATACTCTGTAGGAAATGATTGTTTCTGTGATATACTAATTAATTTGTAAATAGCGTCTTTAATTTCAGATACTTGTAAAGGGCCTGTTATTTTATTTTTATTGTTTTTTAAATTGTAAATACCTAAAACGTAGGATATAAGCCATGGTTCTTTGCATTCGGGAATAACTATAAAATTTATTAAATGGAAATTCTTCTGATTGAGCTATTGTTAATGTTACTTCTTGTTTTAATGGGCATTGTCCAAAAAAAATCACATGTACTTTTTATATTTTTTTTCGTTAAAATATGGTATTTTAAGAATATAAATTAAATAATTTTGAAATTCATTGGCTAGTTTTTTCTCAATAAATTTTTAAAGTTTCGCTGTGACGTCATCATCGGCGGCCAATTGACCTCTGCAGTATGTTTTTTTTTCCTTTCAATCTTATTTATAATGGCTGGTTCGTCAAATATAAGTTCTCATTATATGAAAGCTGATACGAGAAGCTTACCAAAAGTTCGAAACGTAATGTTGGTCGAATTTATTGCTAATTTAACGCCATTGAAGGTCAAACTAAGGTTAAACATATTTGTTCAAAAATATAAGTAACTAATGGGTATTTTTTTCGTTTATATACAGAAAAACGATCACTGACCTTATTCCTCGAAATGTTTTTGTAATGAGCAAAATTTAAAAAAATGGACAATCCCCATTCCGGTAAAATTAAATTATTATTTTTTAAATCGAATGTAGGCCACGATGACTCGTTGGACTGCAAAAAATGCGGGCCCCTCCACCATTGCTCACAGCATTAACGCATCGTTAATGCTGTGAGCAATGGTGTTAGATAGTTGTGTTAACGTTAGATAGTCAGCTGAATTTAAATATGTCGGAACATAATTCCACGAGCTTATGTTTGAAATGGACTGTATTTCTCCTATTCTGTTACGTACAAATGTCTGCAGCCTATTCGTAGTAGTGTTAAGCCAGCCTAAAACGATGGTGGAGTCGCACCAATAAAAAATATTATCTATCGTGAGTCGCAATGATTCAACGATCTTGATAGCGAGTCTCGCTCCTAGTAATGCGCCGCAAAGTTCTAGTCGCGGGAGTGTTTGCGGTTTCAGAGGCGAAACTTTATTTTTTGAGCATAAGAGCGTCACGCTTACTTCGCCACAATTGTCAACAGACCGTAAATATGCGCACGCTCCGTATGCATCTTCGGAAGCGTCCGTAAATACATGTAATTGTAGGTTACTGTAATTCGAACAAAGAGCGTGTCTGGGGATTTTTAAATTATTTAATTCTGATAATGACGAAATGAACTTATACCAAGCTGTTCGTGTAGCTTCGGGTACTGGATCGTCCCACGACAACTTACATAACCATAATTAACTTCAATCTGCCTATACATTTTAGTGACGTCAGCCGTAATAACGATATTATGTTGACGAAAGCGCAATAATATTGAAAAAAGATCATCTTGTATCGTCGGACCGACCATTTGCAACTCGTTAAATGAATAACCGGAAAATGATTTCATAGAACAATCGAAAACTACTCTTAATGACGTCGTAGAACTAGTAGGGCGTTCACATGTTTCGATAGTCTCATGTGACCCAGATGAATGTATTCTTGGATACAATTGGATTGGATTATAGATATAAAAAATGCCTACAACAATGTTGATATTTCGGTTTTATTAAGCAGTTTGGATAAGATTGGGGTGGGTTCTAAAATTTGCTATTACTTATGGGATTATTTGAGTGCTAGGCAATTAAGTTTAAAATATTCAGAGTTAGGCGTTTTAACGCGATTTACAGGGCGTGGTATTCCTCAAGGGGATCCTTTATCGCCTACATTGTTTAATGTCGATACTATGCACATTTGTAAAATGATTAAAAATGTTCTTACCTCACAATATGCTGATGACTTTGTTTTATTCGGTTCATATAAATTAATTGCGGAAGGTTGTCGTAATATGGAGTCAGCTCTTAAAGTTTTTTCCAAATTGATAGAAGATCTTGGTTTGGAGATATCTGAGAGGAAAACTAAGCTCTGCTTATTTAGTAAAGGTTTTAATAGACAAGACGTAGATGTACGTATTAATGAAAATAGACTGCAGGTTGTAGAATCTATAAAATATCTAGGCATGTGGATAGATCGATCTCTTAAATGGGGTAAACATATAAACGAAGTAACGCATAAAACTATTAAGTTTGTAAATGTACTCAAAGTATTGTCTGGACCTGGCTGGGGCGTTCATCCTATTCATTTAAGGAAGTTGTATATAGCCATAATTCGTAGTAGGTTGGATTATGGCAGTTTTCTTTATGACACAAGTGTTAAATCACATCTGGCTAAGATTGATAAAGTTCAAAATCAATGTATGCGTGTTATAGGAAGTTTCATAAAGAGCACGCCAATCCATGTTATGCAAAATGAGCTTTGTTTGCAACCTATGTATCTGCGAAGGTACTATCTAGGGGGGAAATTTTGGTTTCGAAGTTGTAGTGTTCGTGGTAATTTAAACAGTGAACTTATTGTTCAGCTTTTTGACCGTTGTAGTAGATCAGGTTATTGGAGTCGTAAGAGAAAACCACTTCTTACTGAGATTTATAATTCTTTCAGATCTACTTCTATGTATGTTTCTCCTAAACTAGAAATGTATAGTCTTGATACCTGGGTGCAAAATATTGATTTAGACAATAAGATGTCTTGCTATATTGATGGACTTACGGGGTCTAAAAGAAATGTGGATATTTCGTATTTAAAGATAAGATGTAATCAACTATTTAATACAAAATATTGTGGTTTTTATTGTATTTATACAGATGGGTCTAAAGGAAGAGATGGTGTAGGTGCGGCGGTTTTTGATCCTCAGACTAATGTTAGATTAAAATTCAAAATAAACTGGAATGTTTCAATAATGTTCACAGAATTAGTTGCTCTGTTAGAGGCTCTTGCTTACGTGTCTCGTTTAAGTTACAGTAAATTTGTTATCTTCACAGATGCTAGAAGTGCTCTGCAACATTTAGCTCGGTGCACCTTGAGTTTTCGAGGAGTACCGATAGCTTATAAAATTTTAAATACTTTGCAAAGGTTGGTGGGGTCTGGGGTAACTGTTCACCTTCAGTGGATTCCGTCTCATGTCGGGCTAGAGGGAAATGAGGTAGCAGACAGGTTGGCAAACGAAGCGGTTGTCGACGGCATGCCTTATGATATACTTCCTTATTATTCTGATGTTTTACCTGAGTTGAAAGTTAAAGTTCACAAGCTTTGGTTAGAGTACTTTGATGGTATATCGTCGAATAAGGGCGTCTGGTATAGAACGTTACGGTCTAAGCCGTTTTTATACCCTTGGTTTAGCTATAGTAAGTTTAGCAGAAATATTTTGGTTCTTGCATTTAGGATACGATCTGGACACATTCCACTGAATAAGTTTGCGTTTTTAATGGGGAAGAATGAGTCTTCAAACTGTGAGGTATGTGGGACTATTGAAGACGTCTATCATATTTTAGCGGAATGTGTTCGGAACGCATCATTTAGAGATAGTTTATCTAATAAGTTTATGTTTAATAGCGTAGGCGGCGTTAACATTGTACTCTCGGAGCCTTTATCTAGTGATGCTATATGTTTGTACAAGTTAGTTAAGTTTGGCTTAGATGTAAGAAATTGTTAAATTGTAATTGTGTAGCCTTACGAGGACGACATGGTCGCCTTTGTGATCCAAGTCCTAAATAAAGATTAAAAAAAAAAAAAAAAAATTGGATTGGAGAAGTTTTCAAGCGATGCTAGTAGTTATAAGTATGTAAATAAAGTTTAAAATTATTTCACACTAAAAGTGCTCTTCGCGCCGCTGCCGATCGCGCCTCTGCTGACCGCTGCCGATCCGGTGTGAATCGGCCCTAATAGTACATGTGTTTTAAGTACATGAGTTGTGCCAGCTGACAACGTCGCACGGTGCTGTAACTTTATCGCGTGCGCATTACGTGCTGACTGCTGCCCTACAAACGTTCCCTATTATATCATTGTCTAAAAAGTGTAGTTCACAAACTTTGGCACTATAAAACAAATTAAGGTTAAGGGTAAGATTCAACGAATCTGACCACAATACTACTATTACTTACCGATTACCAATTTTTTTAATTTCATTGTAACAGTAGCTGTAAATTTTTCATGTATCTTAAAATAAAATAAACCACATTTTTCAGGTGAGCAAAGTTGTCCTCGGATGCGAGTCTCTCCTAGCTAACGGCGCGGTGTTGGCCCGTGCGGGCTCGCTGGGCGTCGCGTTGGCTGCGCGCGCACGCAACGTGCCGGTGCTCGTTGCGTGCGAGACGCACAAGTTCTCCGATCGCGTGCACACCGATACGATTGCTTGTGCTGAATGCGGTGAGTACCGGTTTAAGGCTGTAGTAAAAAGTTAGAAATAGATATTTCGGTGTTTCGAATAAATAAATAAATTATAAAGTAATGGGTGTTGGTTGGATGGGGGAATAACTTTTGAATAAAGCTGATAATAGAATAAAACATATTTTATAAATAGTTATAATGTACATATTATATCAGAAAATATGCAAAAAATGGTAAGCTAAAAAAAGTTCCTGTACGTACATACTTTCTAATCTTATATCTTTAAACGAGCAATTCTTGTATATGTTACGCTCAAAGACCGAAATCGCTCAATGAGCGAAAAAATAGCTCACAACGCGTTGTGGTCACAGTGAAACAGCCACGACGCGAAATTCGCGATGTGGCTTTGATGATAACGGCCACGACGCGTTCTGGCAATCACAAAAAGACCATAACGCGAAATTCGTGTCGTAGCTGATATTCGTTTTTCTTGATTTGTTCTTGATTGATTAATCGTGGTATAAAAGATTATAATATTTGACTAACCACGCGTACTACAACATTTTAATAATATTAGTACGGATAGTATGGAACTATGGATATTTTATAAATAATAATGATAAACACGTTATGCAGTGATTTAGTAAAAGAAAAAATATGTTGTAGTACGCGTGGTAATTCTTCCATACCTATGGACGATTAATCAACCAAGAACAAATCAAGAAAAACGAATCGAATATCAGCTACGATACGAATTTCGCGTTATGGTCTTTTTGTGATTGCCAGAATGCGTCGTGGCCGTTTTCATTAGAGCCACGACGCGAATTTCGCGTCGTGGCTCTAATGAAATGAATGAAATGAAATGGCTATATCGTAGTGGGATGTCTATATTGTAAAGATAATATTATAGCTATTCTATTATTTTTTTCAGGTGATCCAGACGACTTGATTGACAAAACCGATGAGAACTCTCCGCTCAAGGACTGGAAGTTGAATCCCAATTTGAATGTTTTCAATTTAATGTACGACGTAACTCCTTCGAGTCACGTGACTGCGGTTGTGACGGAATTAGCCATACTGCCGTGTACTAGCGCTCCCGTGGTGCTCCGATACAAAATGTCCGAATATGGCATCTAAGTTGTTATAGCCACACGGCTTTGCTACATAACAAAATGGCCGTTTATATGGCATTTTGATGAGACCACAAGTTAGCAGAAGCAAAAATAAGGTCTTGTATAGTAAATGCCCTTTTATTAGTATATTTTGTACATACATACTCAAAAGGATAGAAATTGAAACATTTTTTAAGATTAACCCAAGCAGCAGCCAGCTGCCGCATAACAATTGAAAATCTATTTTGTCTGTGACACCGACGATAGAGGTGTTAAAATGAAAATAATTTAAAACTTTGTGTGCTATTATACTCAATTAAAGTTTTTAATGTGTAAAATTAGTTGTAAATATATTTTTGTATATAAAATTATGTGGCCAAGCACAAAAATATCTTAAAAATACATGACTTTGCTCAGAAGCCCACATTTACTATGAGACTTTCTTTTGTTTTAGACCTGTGTTAAGAACTGAATATAACCACAGTATAGCAATATATCCCTACAGTAGTGAAACGAATGTACTTGCGCAGAGCAACGGAGGGGTACCCGCGGGGAAGCGGGCGGCGCGGATCCGCGTACACAAACTCGCGGAGTTTGTGTACCTGCCCGCGCAGGGGTGACGTTGGCGCGTTGTCTACGAATTTTGTGTTGTAATTATTGTAAAACGATAACTTATCTTATAAACATGGGATATTATAAGGTTTCAGACTTCAGTGTACGGATGTAAATCTGATTAAAAAACAAAAAGGGTTTAAATTTTTATAAATATCGGCTCACAGCTGTTAACACTAATATTGTGTTGATCTTGGCGGCATTTATTTGCATCTCTGTTTAATTGTAACTCACGTTGTAAAAAGTGTAACTTGAAGAGAAACAATATAGAATACATTAAAAATTTGTCAAATACCCTGTTACAACTTACATACTAATTAGTACCTACCTAGCGAGGTACACAGAGCCACACATCAAGTGTAACATGTTGACCTTTGGACCGCCCTTACCGCGCACGTAATATGAGCGAGTTTTGAAGCGTTTCTGAGTTCTGTTACATCTGATGTGTGGCGGCCTGGCGGGTGGCCTACCGTAGTCCGTACCTACCAATTATGTGATTTATAAATAATTATTGGATATTTTATAGAATGCGTCTTCATTATTTTAATCCTTCGATCGTGGAGTCTTGAAAATCTATTGTTATTATATTGTGTCTCGCTCACCGGTGAGCTTATGGGGCTTGATGGGTGAATTAAATTTTTAAATAGAGAACTAAATCATCTAAAAATAAAGTTTCACGTAAATATCTGGCAGTACGACTTATGTAAATATAACATGCTGATTATAATAATATCTATGGACGCTTCACACCACGTCAGTCTGGCCCCGTGCTAAGTACCTGAAGGACTTGTGCTACAGGTACCAGACAAAGGAAATATGTTTAATACTTTTATACTATACAATATACATGTATTTAAGATTTTTTTATTATATCATACACATATTTAATACACATCCATGACCCAGGAACATTGAAAAACTTTTTTGTTGCGTCGGCGGGATTCGAACCCGCGACCCCCGGCTTGAGTTGCCACACACTCTAACCATTGAGCCACGAAGGTCGTCAAATTTATACAGATTATATATTATATGATAACATTACAAGCACAATATTTTATTTTTATTTTATTTCCCGTTTCGTGGCAACCCTGGCATATCTGCTCGGTACCTACACCGGTGGCGGCATCGTGCGACATCAAAGGCGTTTCGTTACTGTAGGGATATAATATTGCTATACTGTGATATAACACAAACGAAACCTATGTTGCATGATGAAGACGTTCATGACGTTCATGTCAATCAACGACGAAAACGTTTGAAGTAGCATTTGAAAGACAGATGGTCTTTCAAATGCTACTTCAAACGTTTTGTCTGTCAAAGACAAAGGTGTGCCGTGTGACATGCTTTTCACAAGTACAAAATATTATGATCCTATGGGCGCCAAAATCTCCCCATATTATAAATAAAAAAATTTGTAACTACCTTGAGACTTTTTATTTCCATCTTTGCTTGTTTACTACAATGTCATGCATTTTTTAACAAAAATTAATTAATAAATAATACTTATTGTAGTGAAAGGAAAAAAACCCGGCCAAGTGCGAGTCGGACTCGCGCACCGAGGGTTCCGTACAAACCAAAATATGCAGCTTAAATTGCTGTTTCTTTTGATTGCGTTGACATAGAAGTTTGATTTTGTTACAGCTTAAAGGTATTATAGACCTGAGTATTTGGTATGAATTTCAATTTAATACCTCTACGCGTTTATGAGGAAATGGGTAGTAAGTTTAAAATTATTAAAAAAATATATATTATGTGATGTAACTAAAAATTTATCGTTTTCGTAATTTTTCCTTTATCTATGCTATAAGACGTTGCTTCGTACCAAATTTCAAGATTCTGAGTTCACGGGAAGCACCCTGTAGGTTTTGATTCCCTTGCAAGTGTCGAAAATTTGCGGCATAAACGGCTGTATCTTTTGATTGCGTTGGCTTAGAAGTTTGATTTTTTCACAGCTTCAAGGGACAGTAGACCTGAGTAATTGATATAAATTTCAGCTTCATACCTCCACGCGTTCCTGAGAAAAAGGGTCTTGACAGACGGACGGACGGACAGACGGACAACAAAGTGATCCTATAAGGGTTCCGTTTTTTCCTTTTGAGGTACGGAACCCTAAAAACATTGTATATCTTTATGTATCACAAATATGTGTTTTGTTCTTGTTTCAAGCCAGTGCCCAGTTATCAAATTATAATTTTTTAGGAGCCTATACTGTCTAACTGCTGGGCAAAGGTCTCCCCAAGTTTTTCCATTCATCTTGCTCTAAACTCTAAAGCCACCTAATCAAAATTATCAGAATAATAATATAATTATTAATCCTTCGATCGGAGGTTCTAGGAGTTCCCATTGTATTTTTTGTTCTCTTGATCACCGGTGCTCACGTGGGGCCTGAAGGATTAAGGGCAAAACATTGTAAGTACATACAACTAAAATTTGTATAGACAATGGATTTATTTGTCACTAATAGGAATAGAATAGATTATTTATAGGAAATTTTAAAAGAATAAATATTTTTAATTTTTTATTTAGAATTTTGTGACTGATATAATATAATAATGAGACATTACTACACCACACAAATCAATAAAAAATTTAATTACTTATTAGTATACAATTAAATGCAAATTCACTACTCCTTGTGTTGTTCTGACTTATGAATAGAGAAGTCTAGTCTTACATAAATAATTACACAAGTAAATAGTGCATACAAGAAACCTACAACAAGAAGAGGCTCCTGCAACATAAGAAGACGTGGGAATGTGTAGCGAAGCTGAAAATCTTGGATGTGGTTCTCCACAACATTCTTCTTAGTGAATGAAATGACCGGACGGCCCTTTGTGTCTAAGTATGTGTAGTGTAAGCTATCCGGCAGCCTTGTCACAGGGTAGGGGAAGTTGACTTTGATGCCAGTTGAACCTTCTGGCAAGATAATCTTGGTTCTAACCTCATCGATCTGCATATCATCGAATATGTGGTCAACAGCCCTCATCTTGAGCAGATATTCGTTTCCAGAGTGGTACAAGTATTCATAGCTCGGCACATTGTAGCCGAGCGTGTAGTGAGATCTCCAGCCTCCAAATAAGGGATATCTCGGCCTCAGGTCCAGCTCAACAGAGTCCTTCTTCAGTTTCATGTTGGAGGTGGAGATGTTACCGTTGGTGTCGCGGTAGTAGACGTCGGCAGCGGAAGCCGGGAGGAAAGTCTTGTAGGACCGTACACTTGCTGGTCCACTGTGGTGGTCCTGTTGGTAGTCATATCTGGAGAATGGTCCCTTGAGCTTGGCCCCAGTATGCTCGACCTCAATGGTCTCTTCGATAGCTATGTTGCCCCAATGAGACACCTCGATCAAACGCTCTATGCGAGTCACGGTCAGGAATGGGGAGTTGTTCTTGTAATGAGCATTCAATTCCTTTTCAGTAAATGGACCGATATTCGAGTAGGGGCCGTACGAAACTGTACCGTCCTGCTGGGAGAACGGTTTTACTTTGGTGAATGACTCCAAGGATTTTGTGTTTAGAACGAGGCTCGTTTTCTGCGATGCCACTTGGTACGGCGTAAAGAAGTACAGGTTTCCGTTGTACTTGACGAGCTGATCTTCTTGCTGGGTGATTTCTGTAGGATACGGCAGCAGCGCTTTAGTGAACACCGACTCGGTGGTGATGACCGCTGAGGCGGCGGCGTTGATTGCTTCCTTCAAATCCACACGCCAGAACTTCAGATTGTCGTACCCCTTCACAGTAGTTGCGGCTAGTTTTAAATCATTTCCGCTGGAGTCTTTAGCACCTATGAATGCTAAATTCTCTTTTTTATCACTTTCTACGGTCAATAGGAAGCTCTTTATCGGCGTTTTACCGGAGTTCTCCAAGGTTAGTTTAGAAACGATTTTTACGAGTTGTGAAGATATATCGATGTAGCGGTCGACATTCTTTATTTTAATATCTGGGGATATTGTGTCTACTTTGTTAGAATAGCCGAATGCGGCAATATAAAGTAAAATAAAAACACAAAACCGTAATTTAGCCATCGCCGGTAGGTATCTATTACTTTGACATTTGACAACGTAGACTTGCGCCGGAAGTACACGCCATCAAAAATTTTTTTTTGTTAATAAATTTTTAGGACAAGGTAAAAATCTGAATGTCATCATCATCATCACGTTTGCGAAGTGCGCTGTGCGAACTGCGAACAGCGAAGTGCAAACTGCGAAGTGCAATGGCCCCTCTACAAGAGTGGCCAGTGCTGGCCGATCGAATGGCGCATGCAATGGCCATGCAATGCAGGTCGCAACGCCTCTACATGATGGCCGTATTCAGATTTCAGCTTTTGTGATCTAAAGTCTAAACGTCGCGCGTCGTTCAAGATGGACGTGTTACAACTTACAAGACTTACAACTTATAAGCATTAGCCATTGCGGCAATGCAAAACGTGTATTTTTAAATTTTATGACTTCACCAGGTGACCCGGTGAACTTCGTATGACGTATCACCAATCACCTCTCTCCTAAAGATGCTCCCAGACAACCGTTAGGTATATAATAACGTTAGCTATAACATTTTTGTATAACATTTTTTAACAAATTATAACAAAAGACACGTTTATTTTTTGGCATGTTGTAGCGTATGTTACAATGTTATATATAACTAGATGTTCCGCGCGGCTTCGCCCGCGTAATTTAGGAATGTCACGGAAACCGTAAATTTTTCCGCAAATAAGAAACCTATGTTCTTTCACGTAGTCTATTCTTCATGTGTGCCAAATAACACAAAAATTGCTCCAGTGGTTCGTGAGATAAGCCCTATCAAATAATTTCCCCCGTTTTTTTCATATTATCCGCTATTTCTTCGCTCCTATTAGGTTTAGCGTGATGAAATATAGCCTATAGCCTTTCTCGATAAATGGGCTATCTAACACTGCAATAATTTTTCAAATCGAACCAGTAGTTCCTGACATTAGCGCGTTCAAATAAGCCCTTTCGAATATATTTCCTCCCGTTTTTTCCACATTTTCCCCTATTTCTTCGTTCCTATTAGTTGTAGAGTAGAAAAATATAGCCTATAGCCTTTCTTGATAAATAAACTATCTTATACTGAAAGAATTTTTCAAATCGGACCAGTAGTTCCTGAGATTAGCGCGTTTAAATAAGCCCTTTCAAATATATTTCCGTTCCGTTTTTTCCACATTTTTCTCTATTTCTTCGCTTCTATTAGTCTTAACGTGATAAAATATAGCATATAGCCTTCCTCGATCAATGGGCTATCTAACACTGAAAGAATTTTTTAAATAAGATCAGTAGTTCCTGAGATTAGCGCGTTCAAACAAACAAACAAACTCTTCCGCTTTATAATATTAGTATAGATGTTAATTGTTATCGTGTTACACAATGTTTTATAACGTTATTTATCTTCTGTCTGGGAGCACCATTTCGAGACTAAAATTAATTCATTGGTAGTGATGATGATGACTATGATGAATGTAATCTATACTAATATTATAAAGTGGCAGAGTTTGTTTGTGTGATTGTTTGTTTGTTTGAACACGCTAATCTCAGGAACCACTGGTCCGATCTGAAAAATTATTTCAGTGTTAGATATCCCATTTATCGATTATCGAAGAAGGCTATAGGCTATATTTTATCACGTTAAGCTAAGACTAATAGGAGCGAAGAAATAAAGGAAAATGTGGAAAAAACGGGGAAAATTAATTGAAAGGGATTCTCACAAACTACTGGAGCAATTTTTATGTTATTTAATGGCACAGATGAGTAGTAGACCATGTGAAGGATCATCTAGGCTATTTTTTGTAGACTAATTTTTCTGTGAAATATCTAATTTACGCGGGCGAAGCCGCGCGGAACGTAGTATCTAGGCGTACCGTCATCGCTGGGCAATCATCCTTTGATGTGCGGCCGAAAAACCGACTCCGCCGCCATTCCACGGCCATCGCTGGCACCATTGGCCATCCTACGCCACTACCACAGAACACATTTACTCCTGGCGGAGGCCACTACGCGTACCGCGTACGTCCTCCCCACGCTGGCCCATCCTGGTCCATAGCAGGCCCATGGCCCCTCTACAAGATAGGCCATCATGGCCCATCTTGTAGAGGGGCCATGAACAATCCATAACTTTACTTCAAGTGTGTACTTGTTCAAGTGTTTACCTAATAAAATAAAATAAATAAATAAACGTTGAATAAAAATATATACCGTAAAGTGGGGCTATTTAGGACACATTTTACACTATTTTGGTTTATATTTCATTTATTTGTTCGGGTAGATTCTTGCAAAAATTACAAATGGATTCCTGAGCGCGTGTTTTTTGCATATCAAGTCAGTTTTTTGACATTTATATTAAAGTGGCCAGTAAAAAAAATAAAATAAACCAAGTCCCAAATATCGCTTGAATGGGGCTATTTTGGATAGCTTTCAGATTTCATAGTTAAATCATGGTTTTTAGCTAAATAACTGAATTAAACATATATTGCGCTATTTGGGACGCAAAAACATAAAATAAAATATGGATTTGAATTGAATCTACCATTAAATTTAGGATTTTTCGAAAATAAAATGTCTTTTAAGAAAAAATAGATTTATTAAAGTTCCATAGATTACTTTTAAACAAATTTTCTATTAAAAACAGATCAAAATGCGTAGTAGCATCATTTAAACAAATGAACATTTAACCTTTCCATAAAAAATATAACAAAAACATCCTAGAAAAAGATTTGGTTTTATTTGTACTTAGTTACATAAATCGTTTATCAAACGTAGCTATATCTTAATTTCTATCAATATAATAACCTGCCTAGGTACTAATCAGTCTGCTCTTAACTCCTTCCAGGGTTCCTATTAACCAATATTTGTATATCCTACTCATTATATAGAATCATTAAAAACATTTATTAAAAGAACAATCAGAACAAAACAAATCTCTTAACAAAAATAATATTTTAACAAAAATAAACTCTGATTCAGTCTGCTCTTAATCACTACCTGTTTAGCTATTATTGCTTTATTTCTTAACAACTAGTCAGACTCAATAATCAAAGTAAAAGTAATCTTCATTTACTTCTTCGTTATTCGGGACGCGTGACCCAAATAACCCCACGTTGCCGTCCAAAATAACCCCATCCAAATTTGTCTGCAGAAGTCAAACAAAATGTACGATAACGTATCGATATTTAGCAAAAGAATCCACACTGAAATATATATATTTGAAATACGTAGTAAATAGTTCGCTTACCTTTTAGAATTTCAGTGTATATGAGAAGTTTTACCGCCAAAATTTTTAAACTAAAATTATGACATGTGAAGTTCGATCAGTTGTAACGATGTACTGTGTCATAGACTGACATTGACAAGTGTTATTTTGACAGAAACTATCATACTATTGCCATGACACAAAAAAATATTTCTACAGATTAGAAAAAGAAAGTTATACACATTTATGTCCTAAATCCTGGGTTGTCCCAAATAACGCCAAAAATCTCAATTAACCCCAATTTACCGGTACTTGAGTTGTGACTTAATGTGAGTGATCATCAACTCATCAGTCATCACTCATCAGTTTAAAAGGTTGATCAATCACACCCATGATTCCAATCACTAGTGATCACTGATCACTGATCATTGATCACTGATCATTGATCACTGATCATTGATCACTGATCATTGATCAATGATCATTCATGATAATCATCATTCATTTTTCATCATATCAGTGCATTGCTCTTTGTATCAGCAGTATAATAATAATATTATAACTTACTAGCTGTCCCGGCAAACGTTACTTTGCCATAATATAAAGTATTTCGTCAATATTATTTTATTGAAGTGTCTAAATAAGTATGTCGCCATGGCAACGACGATCGCTATCTCGTCGCACAAACAATGGTCGTCAGTCTCAGGTTGTAATAATTTACTATTATTTATTCAACAAATGCACTTATCAATATATAAAGTACCCAGTAGCCGATTTTCAGACCTACTGAATAATGAATATGCATATAAAATTTGGTAAAAACAGTGAACTTTAAACTACAGGAAGAGTAACTCCGTCAAAAAAAGTGCACCAAATGGCTACAAAATGTGACCCGAATACATGCACATTTATGCACGTGTTCGGTACACATTTTTCGTGTATATATACTCGAGTGACGTTCAACCAGGTTGACATGATAATTATTGTCACACTCATTTTACAATTTGTTTACTTTTTTTGGTTTATTTACTTTTTACGTAGCTTTTTACAAAATTTTCGTTGTTAAAATGCCTAAATGCCCTGTGAAATGGTGTAGAAGTCATACAGATACGACTTTTAATACAGGAATAACCTTTCAAGTTTCATCAGTAAGTGATTTTTTAAAATTATGCTTAGGTAAAGTTCTTGTATTTTTTCCGACCCAAAAACATGCCCAAAAAGATGGTTTATTTAAGTTGGATGCCAGGGTATTTGCGTAAAATTAAGCTGGTTTCTTTGTGTTTATCTTACTAAGTTTACATGTTATTGTAAAAATGCAATAATCAAAAAATAATATATTTACAAAATTTTTACAAAGTCGCCATGGACAGTGTTATGCAAGATGTAACAATTTAATCATAATTCATAACCGGGGGTCTGACTGACATCAGTATGGAGTATCTTATTTTTATAATCATTCCGTTCGTACTTCGTTTAGTAAGAAACGAACTGAATTGGATGCCGAGCCAGATTACTCGTTTATGTAGCATACACTTTAATAGTCATGATTAGGGAATGTGTTTTTACACGAATCATCATATTTAGACTGGGAAATCCCAAGTTTTATTTTCCATATTTTTCCATATTTTAGGGTTTTACAAAGATAAGTCCATATTTTACAAGAAAATGTCACAATCGTCCATGTTTTCACTAAAATACAAAAAAAAATACGTTCCCGCCACCATGCGGCTGCGTATTTCGTTCCTCTCGCGTTTTATATTATTATTTATTATATTTTTTCGGTATTCTGTTTTCAAAGAAGATTATTGAAGAAATAGAAAATAAAGTTTCAGCTATGCTGAAGGTCATGTTACTGACATGGCTAAACAAAAACTAAAGTAAAAAATATAGTGAATTGTGAGTTGTGACGTGCAGGGATCATTTAGCCAATATTAAGCGAACCCAAGACGATCATTTTTTTAAATGAAATAAGGGGGCGAACGAACGGGTCACCTGATGGAAAGCAACTTCCGTCGCCCACGGATACTCGCAGCATCAGAAGAGCTGCAGGTGCGTTGCCGGCCTTTTAAGAGGGAAGGGCAGGGAAAGTAAAATGGTAGGGGATTGGGCCTTCAGTAAACTCAATGACTCGGCGAAGCACAGCGCAAGCGCTATTTCACGCCGGTTTTCTGTGAGCCCGTGGTATTTCTCCGGTCGAGCCGGCCCATTCGTGCCGAAGCACGGCTCTCCCACGTCAAATCATGCAGCATGACGTGCGTTACGTGCTGTCATGGTTACAATATTATGATCAGCATGTCATGCAAGTTGTACAGTTAATACTGTCACATATGTTTATTCCCAAACCATTTATGCATAGGCAAAGCCAGTATAGCATATTTCTGGCCTACCAAATATGCAAAGGCAAAGCCAGCATAGCATATTTCTGGCCTCTATCTCTTTGTTAACTGTCACGAGTGACTCTTTTCTTACCTATAACACTAAAACAACGTTTAATTTTTGGAATTTTATACTCCATATTTTTTCCATATTTCTATTTAATACTCCATATTTTTACATATTTTCGATTTTTTAGTCCATATTTTATGTACATATTTTGGATTTTTTAGTACATATTTTTCCGGGCCCTATGCATGATATATTTTGTATGAGTAATGACAGAAAATTAAAGAGATTACGAAAATCTGCATCTGTACCGTAAGTTTTTTATTTCAATTCTGTACTAGTCTGCTATTTATGTATCCGGAACTGGCCACTTACAAGAACAATATTCAAAAAGTAATTACAACATTTGAAAATAGAACTCTTTGGTTGAAGAATACATTTTGTTTCATGTGACTGTCAATTATTTTTCCATTGTGGCGTCATTTTGAAAATTGCGTGTCTTCATTTGCCATGGATTTAAGGCGTGAACATTTTCGTGCAATGATTTACTACGATTTTCGGCGTGGGCTAAATCAACAACAGTGCTTTATTCAACTCACCGCAACTTTTGGAGATGAAGCACCATCAAAAACCACTGTTTATCACTGGTACAGTGAGTTTAATCGTGGGCGGTCTATGCTCACGGATGAAAATAAAGAAGGTCGCCCAAAAACAGCTGTTGTCCCACAAAATATAGATGCTGTGCGGGAACTAATAATGCGTGATCGTCATGTTACATATCGCGAGATAGAGGCGTCCTTAGGCATAAGTATGACGAGCATACATAAGATATTACACGAACATTTGGCTGTAAAAAAATATGTTCGCGTTGGATTTCGCACAACTTGACAATCGATCAAAAACGGGCTCGTGTCGATTGGTGCTAAAAAATGATAAAAAAATACAACCGTGGTACGTCAAAAGCCGTTTATAATATCTACACAGGTGATGAATCTTGGATCTATGCATATGACCCCGAAACTAAACAACAGTCAACGGTGAAGGTGTTCCAAGATGAGCCGAAACCAACAAAAGTTACTCGTGCAAAAAGTACTTTGAAGCAAATGGTCGCCTGTTTTTTTGGAATTAATGGACACGATTTACGATTCTCTAATGGCTACAGTGCCATTAGAGAATCGCAAAACGGTTAATTCTGAATGGTATACGACCATTTGTTTACCAGAAGTCTTTGAAGAAATAAGAAAGGACAACCGACAACGCAGAATCATAATACATCACGACAATGCTAGCTGTCACACCTCAGCTGAAACAACTCTGCAATTCTCTATGTAAACTGTACAGATCTGTTGTAAAAACTGTGCAGTTCTCTACGAAAACTGTACAGATATTTTCAAAAAACTGCGCAGTTCTGTATAAAAACTGTGCAGTTCTCTATGTAAACTGTACAGATCTCTTGTAAAAACTGTGCAGTTCTCTACGAAAACTGTACAGATCTTTTCAAAAAACTGTACAGATTCTTTCGAAAAAACTGTGCAGTTCTGTGAAAAAACTGTGCAGTTCTCTACGAAAACAGTACAGATCTTTTCGAAAAACTGCATAGTTCTGTGAAAAAACTATGCAGTTTTCTATGAAAACTATACAGATCATTTTGAAAAACTGCGCTGTTCTGTGAAAACAGCACAGATATTTTCGAAAAACTCCGCAGTTCTGTGAAAAAACTGTGCAGTTCTCTACGAAAACTGTACAGATCTTTAAAAAAAAAACTGCGCAGTTTTGTGAAAAAACTGTGCAGTTCTCTATGAAAACTGTACAGATCTAACGAAAACTGTACAAATCTTTTCAAAAAACTGCGCAGTTCTGTGACAAACCTGTGCAGTTCTCTACAAAAACCTCACAGATTCTTTCGAAAAACTGTGCAGTTCTGTGAAAAAACTGTGCAGTTCTCTACAAAAACTATACAGATCTTTTCGAAAAACTGCGCAGTTCTGTGAAAAAACTGTGCAGTTCTGTATGTAAACTGTACAGATCTCTTGTAAAAACTGTGCAGTTCTCTACGAAAACTATACATATCTTTTCAAAACACTGCGCAGTTTTGTAAAAAACTGTGCAGTTTTCTACGAAAACCGTACAGATCTCTTCAAAAAACTGTGCAGTTCTGTGAAAAAACTGCGCAGTTCTGTGAACAACTGTGCAGTTCTCTATGTAAACTGTACAGATCTTTTTAAAAAAAACTGCGCAGTTTTGTGAAAAAATGTGCAGTTCTGTGAAAAAACTGTGCAGTTATCTACGAAAACTGTACAGATCTTTTCGAAAAACTGCGCAGTTCTGTGAAAAAACTATGCAGTTCTCTACGACAACCATACAGGTTTTTTCAAAAAACTGCGCAGTTCTGGGAAAAAAGCAGCACAGTTCTGTGAATAAACTACGCAGTTCTGTGAAAAAACTGCAGTTCTGTATGTAAACTGTACAGATCTCTTTTAAAAACTGTGCAGTTCTCTACGAAAACTGTACAGATGTTTTAAAAAAACTGCGCAGTTCTGTAAAAAAAACTGTGCAGTTTTCTATGAAAACTGTACAGATCTTTTTGAAACACTGCGCAGTTCTGTGAAAACTGTAGATCTTTTCGAAAAACTGTGCAGTTCTATATGAAAAAACTGCGCAGTTTTGTAAAAAACTGTGCAGTTTTCTACGAAAACCGTACAGATCTCTTCAAAAAACTGTGCAGTTCTGTGAAAAAACTGCGCAGTTCTGTGAAAAACTGTGCAGTTCTCTATGTAAACTGTACAGATCTTTAAAATAAAAGCTGCGCAGTTCTGTGAAAAACTGTGCAGTCCTCTGCGACAACCGTACAGGTTTTTTCTCTACGAAAACTGTACAGATCTTTTCGAAAAACTGCGCAGTTCTGTGAAAAAACTATGCAGTTCTCTACGAAAACTGTACAGATCTTTTCGAAAAACTGCGCAGTTCTGTGAAAAACTGTGCAGTCCTCTACGACAACCGTACAGGTTTTTTCAAAAATCTGCACAGTTCTGGAAAAAAAGCAGCACAGTTCTGTGAATAAACTACGCAGTTCTGTGAAAAAACTGCAGTTCTGTATGTAAACTGTACAGATCTCTTTTAAAAACTGTGCAGTTCTCTACGAAAACTATACATATCTTTTCAAAAAACTGCGCAGTTTTGTAAAAAACTGTGCAGTCCTCTACGACAACCGTACAGGTTTTTTCAAAAATCTGCGCAGTTCTGGAAAAAAAAGCAGCACAGTTCTGTGAATAAACTACGCAGTTCTGTGAAAAAACTGCAGTTCTGTATGTAAACTGTACAGATCTCTTTTAAAAACTGTGCAGTTCTCTACGAAAACTGTACAGATGTTTTCAAAAAACTGCGCAGTTCTGTAAAAAAAACTGTGCAGTTTTCTATGAAAACTGTATAGATCTTTTTGAAACACTGCGCAGTTCTGTGAAAACTGTAGATCTTTTCGAAAAACTGTGCAGTTCTATATGAAAAAACTGCGCAGTTCTGTGAAAAAACTGTGCTGTTCTCTACGAAAACCGTACAGATCTTTTCAAAAAAACTGTGCAGTTCTAGGAAAAAACTGCGCAGTTCTGTGAAAAAACTGCGCAGTTCTGTGAAAAATTGTGCAGTTCTCTATGTAAACTGTACAGATCTCTTGTAAAAACTCTGCAGTTTTCTACGAATACTATACAGATCTTTTCAAAAAACTGTACAGATTCTTTCGAAAAAACTGTGCAGTTCTGTGAAAAAACTGTGCAGTTCTCTACGAAAACTGTACAGATCTTTTCGAAAAACTGCGCAGTTCTGTGAAAAAAACTGTGCAGTTCTCTATGAAAACTGTACAGATCTTTTTGAAAAACTCCGCAGTACTGAGAAAAAACTGTGCAGTTCTCTATAAAAATTGTACAGATCTTTTTGAAAAACTGTACAGTTCTGTGAAAAAACTGTGCAGTTCTCTACGAAAACTGTACAGATCTTTAAACAAAAAACTGCGCAGTTTTGTGAAAAAACTGTGCAGTTCTCTATGAAAACTGTACAGATCTAACGAAAACTGTACAAATCTTTTCAAAAAACTGCGCAGTTCTGTGACAAACCTGTGCAGTTCTCTACGAAAACCTCACAGATTCTTTCGAAAAACTGTGCAGTTTTGTGAAAAAACTGTGCAGTTCTCTACGAAAACTGTACAGATCTTTTCGAAAAACTGCGCAGTTCTGTGAAAAAACTGTGCAGTTCTGTACGAAAACTGTACAGATCTTTTCGAAAAACTGCGCAGTTCTGTGAAAAACTGTACAGTTTTGTATGTAAACTGTACAGATCTCTTTTAAAAACTGTGCAGTTCTCTACGAAAACTGTACAGATGTTTTCAAAAAACTGCGCAGTTCTGTGAAAAATTGTGCAGTTCTCTATGAAGACTGTACAGATCTTTTTGAAACACTGCGCAGTTCTGTGAAAACTGTAAATCTTTTCGAAAAACTCTGCAGTTCTATATGAAAAAACTGCGCAGTTCTGTGAAAAACTGTGCAGTTTTCTATGGAAACTGTACAGATCTTTTTGAAACACTGCGCAGTTCTGTGAAAACTTTAGATCTTTTCAACAAAACTGTGCAGTTTTCTATGAAAACTGTACAGATCTCTTTGAAAAATTGCGTAGTTCCGTAAAAACTGTGCAATTCTCTACGAAAACTGTACAGATATTTTCAAAAAACTGCGCAGTTCTGTATAAAAACTGTGCAGTTTTCTATGAAAACTGTACACATCCTTTCGAATTACTGCGCAGTTTTGTGAAAAAACTGTGCAGTTCTGTATGTAAACTGTACAGATCTCTTGTAAAACCTGTGCAGCTCTCTACGAAAACTGTACAGATGTTTTTAAAAAACTGCGCATTTCTGTAAAAAAACTGTGCAGCTTTCTATGAAAACTGTACAGATCTTTTTGAAACACTGCGCAGTTCCGTAAAAACTGTGCAATTCTCTATGTAAACTGTACAGATCTGTTGTAAAAACTGTGCAGTTCTCTACGAAAACTGTACAGATATTTTCAAAAAACTGCGCAGTTCTGTATAAAAACTGTGCAGTTTTCTATGAAAACTGTACAGATCTTTTCAACAAACTGCGCAGTTCTGGGAAAAAGCTGTGCAGTTCTGTGAAAAACTGTGCAGTTCTCTATGTAAACTGTACAGATCTCTTGTAAAAACTGTGCAGTTCTCTATGAAAACTGTACAGATCTTTTCAAAAAACTGTACAGATTCTTTCGAAAAAACTGTGCAGTTCTGTGAAAAAACTGTGCAGTTCTCTACGAAAACTGTACAGATCTTTTCGAAAAACTGCGCAGTTCTGTGAAAAAAACTGTGCAGTTCTCTATGAAAACTGTACAGATCTTTTTGAAAAACTCCGCAGTACTGAGAAAAAACTGTGCAGTTCTCTATAAAAATTGTACAGATCTTTTCGAAAAACTGTGCAGGTCTGTGAAAAAACTGTGCAGTTCTCTACGAAAACTGTACAGATCTTTAAACAAAAAACTGCGCAGTCTTGTGAAAAAACTGTGCAGTTCTCTATGAAAACTGTACAGATCTAACGAAAACTGTACAAATCTTTTCAAAAAACTGCGCAGTTCTGTGACAAACCTGTGCAGTTCTCTACGAAAACCTTACAGATTCTTTCGAAAAACTGTGCAGTTCTGTGAAAAAACTGTGCAGTTCTCTACGAAAACTGTACAGATCTTTTCGAAAAACTGCGCAGTTCTGTGAAAAAACTGTGCAGTTCTGTACGAAAACTGTACAGATCTTTTCGAAAAACTGCGCAGTTCTGTGAAAAACTGTACAGTTTTGTATGTAAACTGTACAGATCTCTTTTAAAAACTGTGCAGTTCTCTACGAAAACTGTACAGATGTTTTCAAAAAACTGCGCAGTTCTGTGAAAAATTGTGCAGTTCTCTATGAAGACTGTACAGATCTTTTTGAAACACTGCGCAGTTCTGTGAAAACTGTAAATCTTTTCGAAAAACTCTGCAGTTCTATATGAAAAAACTGCGCAGTTCTGTGAAAAAACTGTGCAGTTTTCTATGGAAACTGTACAGATCTTTTTGAAACACTGCGCAGTTCTGTGAAAACTGTAGATCTTTTCAACAAAACTGTGCAGTTCTTCATGAAAAAAACTGCGCAGTTCTGTGAAAAAACTGTGCAGTTTTCTATGAAAACTGTACAGATCTCTTTGAAAAATTGCGCAGTTCCGTAAAAACTGTGCAATTCTCTACGAAAACTGTACAGATATTTTCAAAAAACTGCGCAGTTCTGTATAAAAACTGTCCAGTTTTCTATGAAAACTGTATACATCTTTTCGAAATACTGCGCAGTTTTGTGAAAAAACTGTGCAGTTCTGTATGTAAACTGTACAGATCTCTTGTAAAACCTGTGCAGCTCTCTACGAAAACTGTACAGATGTTTTTAAAAAACTGCGCATTTATGTAAAAAAACTGTGCAGCTTTCTATGAAAACTGTACAGATCTTTTTGAAACACTGCGCAGTTCCGTAAAAAAGTGCAATTCTCTATGTAAACTGTACAGATCTGTTGTAAAAACTGTGCAGTTCTCTACGAAAACTGTACAGATATTTTCAAAAAACTGCGCAGTTCTGTATAAAAACTGTGCATTTTTCTATGAAAACTGTACAGATCTTTTCGAAATACTGCGCAGTTTTGTGAAAAAACTGTGCAGTTCTGTGTGTAAACTGTACAGATCTCTTGTAAAAACTGCGCAGTTCTGTATAAAAACTGTGCAGTTTTCTATGAAAACTGTACAGATCTTTTCAACAAACTGCGCAGTTCTGGGAAAAAGCTGTGCAGTTCTGTGAAAAACTGTGCAGTTCTCTATGTAAACTGTACAGATCTCTTGTAAAAACTGTGCAGTTCTCTACGAAAACTGGACAGATCTTACAAAAACTGCATATTTTATTCATATTGCATTCTGTGAAAAAACTATGCAGTTTTCTATGAAAACTATACAGATCATTTTGAAAAACTGTGCAGTTCTGTGAAAAAACTGTGCAGTTCTGTGAAAAAACTGTGCAGTTCTCTACGAAAACTGTACAGATCTTTTCTGTATGTAAACTGTACAGATCTCTTGTAAAAACTGTGCAGTTCTCTACGAAAACTGTACAGATCTTTTCGAAAAACTGCGCAGTTCTGTGAAAAAACTGTGCAGTTCTGTATGTAAACTGTACAGATCACTTGTAAAAACTGTGCAGTTCTCTACGAAAACTGTACATATCTTTTCAAAAAACTGCGCAGTTTTGTAAAAAACTGTACACCGCGCATTATAAACTGAAGTCCACGCGGACGAAGTCGCGGGCAACAGCTAGTTCTGTAATAATTTAGCACATATATTTTTGTAATCTAAAAACGTCTTGTCTAGGTGCTCTGGATAGTTTTAAATTCGTCCGAGTCGTACACGGTTTGTTCAAAATTATTATATATTATTATTATCGACGATTTAAGGATCAGAGGAAAATGTTTGATTTTAAAATAATAATTATGTACTCCTTTCTTCGTGATAGTAGATATGTTTGGTGTATACTGCATAATGCCATCCGCTTTGTTTCATAACTGTGACATTGTTAATAACCGCGCAGGCTGTCGTCCAGCGCGCAATATTATGCGTTACCTGGGAAACGACCTTGGCGAGAATCTGAATTGTCATATTTTAGTGTTCGAAAAGGAGCCAAATTTAAAACGGTTGAAGTATGGGAGTTATGTTTCCTGTAGTTTTGTTATTTGTTGGGTAAAAATCTAAAATCAGTAAAGCCGTTTCGGAGGAGTTCGCGTTACATATAAGATAAGTTTATAGTTTTTTTTTTATATACTAGAGACTTGTTGACTGTCAAATGTCAATCTCTGTGAGTAATCTGTGCTGTCAAATTATTTGTCAAAGTTGCTCAAAGTGTCAATGTCTACAATATTGTATACATATACCTAAAACCAAGCATCTAGTAGACTTGACACGGGCGTACACCCGTAAGGGATGGATATAAAGTACCAACTTTGTCTGGTGTTACCAGACTATACAAATCTTATTTATTTTCCCCACACCAAATCATTTTTTTTATCATTTTTTCAGACGGCAAAAAATACCTTTTACATATTACCATTACTTTTTGTATTTTTATTATTAGCAATCTTCCCGTGCGTTCATCCGCGTGAGGGCTCCATTCCACCGCGGCGCACGGAGAGACGACGCATGTGCGTCAAGCTTCAAAATGTTTAAGCCTTGAATGTTCTCTCCATGTTAGGGGTAATTGTTATGGATTTTAATCTTTGCACTTAAATTATAATTTTACTTACTATACTAATTGCTGTTTGCTAATTACTACTGTACCTACTTGCTATACTATTTTTATTTTATTTATTTATAATTTATTGTGCACAGGAAACATTACATAATTACAGTTAACACAGAAAGACGGCACAAAGGAACTGCTTATGTCTAGATAGAAATCTCTTCCAGCAGCCCTACGGAGAGAGATAGGATTAAAAACAGCAGATAGGACGTGCACAAATATGATTACATTATAATATACAACAATATTATGTGCTCATCGAAGCA
This sequence comes from Polyommatus icarus, assembly GCA_937595015.1. NCBI lineage: Eukaryota > Metazoa > Arthropoda > Insecta > Lepidoptera > Lycaenidae > Polyommatus > Polyommatus icarus. The sequence goes on from OW569329.1 coordinate 18,777,060, forward strand.
AAACTAATATTATACTAATATTATAATACATAAAAATTACAAGCCAGTAAATAATAGATATCAATGTTATAATTTTAAACGCTATATCCATAAAATATAATAATTCTTTAATAAATACATAAATACTATATGTAAATTTAATAACGGTATTTAAATGGATTGAGATTTAAGATCTTACTAATAATATTAAAAACGGGAAAGTTTGTCAGGATGAGTCAGGATGAGTCAGGAGGATAATTTTAGGTGGCACATAAACATAAATAATAGACAAAAGAACTAAGAAAAACCCTTAATATGAATTTAATCAGTACCGTATCATTTATTTACTATAGTCAGAATAATTTAAGGTGGCACTTGCGGTCATTGACCTTTCTAGTACTAGTCCAGGAGCTAAGTGAAAAATACTCGCACTGTTTGTACAATTCGACAAGGCTTTAAATGAATGTGGCGAGAAAAGGAACTAACGCTTCTATCATATAGTGTTTAACAGTTCTCCTTTACCAGCAGCGCCCCGTGAGTCGTGACACATTCATTTAAAGCCTTAGAGCACTGTATAGAAAATGACAATATGACCGCTACAGACAGAATTCCGCGATTTGAGAATAAAACACACAAATTAATGTATACCGATCCTAGACAGTTGATAGACCTACGTCTGGCGAGACTATGTGTAGTATTTTTTATGTCATGACACATGACCATATTTTATCTCTAAGTTAAATTACATAATATTATACAACTTTGTGATACTTTGATGTTGGAAGTCTACAGCTGGACATAGTTTTCGGTGGATAATAATACTCGAATATGACTCGAACGAAAGAATTTACCTGATCAGTACAAATGTGTAGTGTTGGCACTGAGAATTTTTCCAAGATATTATTTTCAGTTCTCTTTTTAAAACACTTTTTTTCAAAGTGTATAGAGCATATTTTTGCATATTTGTTTGGAATCCAGCAGTTGCCTCGTCCTGTTGACTGAATCCATAAATTTCTAGTTGTGGAGTCCTTTGGAAATCTAAAATAAATAGTTATTTATTTTATTATAAATCATAGAATGTAAAACATACAATGTAAGTTAAAAGTATGTTTTGATCTTACAATAGAAAGATAATAATATTATGTTATCTGAAGTAGTATGTTTAAGTTCATGTTGGATGACAATTGACAATTTAATATAATATTATTCTTGAATGATTTTTAAGTATTAAAACTTATAATATTTTTTGTAAAAATAATAATTATTAAACATGAACAAATAACAATTCTAGGCAATTCTCCAACACTAGCGCTGGCAACCCTTGCAATCGTTTAACGCGATAAAATCAAAGAGTACTAATAAGCTTTGGTTTGCTGTTGAAATAACGACCTATAGAATTTGGTTGTGTATTACTACAATAACAATGTTTTTTAAATACTATTTTACGCTGTAATAATGTAATTAACACATCATTCCTCGTGTAATAATATTCTTAGCTAATCATACAGTCAATATTACTGCAAACTGAGAGATGTTAAATGCAAAATATCGTACTTACGAATGAAATGTTATGTTTTCATATTTCCGCTCACTACGGCTTTTACAGCCTAAAACGTAACAAATCACCATGTTTTGCAATAAATTTAACACACACTTTAACACTGTCAATATTGTTTTTCGCTAAAAAAACACAGAATCAACGAGTATCGCAAAGTACAATATGAGCAAATCTTTTGTTGGTCAAAAGTGCGATTCTTGACCAACAACAAAAAGTGAAACTATGACAAGGACAAAAAAAATGTTACTGACTCTATTACTCTTATGAGTTTATGTATAGCTGCGTCTTTGTCAATCTCGGTATTATTATTTGCTTGTCGAATCCAGTTTGATCCTTCATCCAAGACATATACCTACTCAAAGATAATAATATCTCGCTTTGCATATACTAGTAATCTGTGATTGTATACTACATATCTGTGGTCAATGTGGTGCACAGATTACTAGTATATATTTGTATGTGGTGTCAACTGTCAATGTGGATACCACGGATACATTGTAATTTGTACCAATTTGTACGAAAGTCGAAAACGAGCATTTTTTTTTAAGTTTTCGTTTTTTTCGAAAGCTTCTCTGCACATGTTAATTTATTTTTACTAATTTTTATGTGTTTTCTTGAGTAATGCTGCTCTAGAAAAAAATAAATCGGTGAATAATTTTCAGATATTCATCTTGGTGGCATTTTTAACGTGCATCATGCAATAAGTTATTAACAGTAAATAACTTTTGTATCATTGAAAGTTTAATAAATTGTTGAACAACCAGTTTTATATCCGTTCTACATTTTGTCGAAGTAACTAAAAGCCAATATTACAAGAATAGCTGCAAAATGAGCAAGCAAGTTCTATACATTTTCCTTGTTTTCATTGGTAAGTATAGAAAAAGTTGCTATTATTCATCCATAATAACGTCATTATAAATTAGTAATTACTCTACTTCAATCCTTATTCCAAAAATTAACGCGAACTCCTTTACTTTCAGTGCTGGTGTGTATGTGTGATGGTCTCAAAAGTAGAGGATACAATAGTAAATATAATACTCGGGCTGAATCTTCTAAATCAAAATCTGCACCAGCTCCGGCGTCTACAAACCAGGATACAGCAACTAGAAGAGGGTTGGGGATATCTGCTTGGGGCATAGTGACTGTAATTGTATCTTTAATCCTAGCTATTGCTGGGATGTACTACTTTTCCATTTGTTACCCAGTACTTTGTCAGAAAAACAGAAAATATGATATCATGGGTCTCACTCCTGCGTAGTTATATAAATTAAATAGTAAAACAATCAATGTATGGAAAAGACTACACACAGCCTTATATGTTTGTATTTGTATAAAAATTGTAAAGTTTTTGTAACAGGTGAAGTCACAGCCTGAAATCTTAAGCAGGAATGTCTACAACTATGTATGTTCAACTTTTGCTTCAACTTTATTGAAGATTGAATAGAAAAGTAGAATTTGGGAGGGTCATGTCCACCGACACCCTTCGTTACACGCCTGTTGTAACAATTACTTTGTAAGCACAGCTTGTGCATTTTACCATATACACAGAACAAATTAGCATAAGAAACTAGGGTATATTTTAAGTAAAATTGTGTCTACTTGAAAAGGGGTTGTGATTAAAATTTATAGGTACATATCAGATAAATTGGACCAATTTTTATAAAAGTTTACTGCGGTATTTATAATAAATAAAAAGTGAAAACTGTCTATTAGCTTATAAGCTGCCATACATGGTGCAGTATCTTTATATTATACTGAATATCACAGATCTTTAGACATTGATAAGTGATGACTGATGACACTGTTTTCTTAACACAAACTAACCTATATAGGTACAACAAAGTGTTCACTTAGATAATAGATATAAGATAGGTAAGTGACTGAATATTGTTTTATTTTGTATTATATTTATGAGTTTTTAGATCCCAGTTTAAGTTTCCTTAGGGAGAATATTGCTGATGTATTGTAAAATAATCTGCCGGCTGTTGCATAACAATTGAAAATCGATTGTATCTGCAATTCCCATGATCGAGGTATAAGTGAAAACTTATTTTTTTACAACTGCGCATTGTAGTATGTAAAATAATGTTATTGTGAATCAAGAATAGTATGTTAAAAAATTGTAATGGAGCTGAAATCTGTATGTTATTCTGCCGTCGTAAGCATAAACAACGCAATCGACATTTTTTACGAAATTGGGTTATTAGTATATTCGGAATCGTTGAAACGAGATCTACCAGGATCAATCACTCGTTTTTTAATATCTTCTATAGTTTTAATTTTATTGTTAGTCATAAACAGCGTATGTGATATTTTCCAGACGTATTACTAGTAATATACATCAAAACAAACATGCGTTTTTTATGACTATCTTACTTACAATTTCGATGTATGAAATACTAAGCATATTCAACGCATGTGTGACAGTTGCGTTGTTTATGTCTAGGAAATGCACAATTATTGTGATGCTTATGTTTAGCAAAGATAAGGGAATTCCTTACATTTAAGTTGCACATACAGTTCGACAAGGCTTTAAATGAACTAACGCTGCTAAGCTGCTAAGTGCTATCATACAAAAACGTCATTTTTGATAGTTCTCCTTTACCAGCAGCGCCCATTGACATCATTGACATATTCGTTTAAAGCCTTGTCGAACTGTACTTACTACTTTCAATATGACTATCAAAGAATGATAAGGATCAGCTCACGTGCATTTTTTTTGTAACCGAACAAAAAAGAAAACAACTTTAAATGGAATATGCATAGCAATCTCAATTATTTTAGTCATATTTTAGTACAACTTTTATTAGTTTAAGAATTGCCATGAAAATAATTGTGATAAACTAAGTACAATTAATAAATTAAACCTTAATCAGGCATGGTACGATTTATCGACCACCTAGGTAATTAGAGTTTTATAGCGAATATTGTATTTTTTTAAATTCATAAAACCTTTTTTTGATTACCAATATTTGTATAATTCGTATGAAGCTAAAAAAATTTTTTCTGTTACTAAACAATTCATTTTGGGAAAAATCATTATTCTAAGTAGTAGTTATATGCCCTATGCCCGTAGGCGTATGGCGTATGGCGGTAGTATGATATGGACGCTGTTTCCATTATACAAGAGATGATTTTGAAATAAAGATATTGTAAATTATTAGGTTTATTTTTAACAAAAATAACATTCTTCTAGTGACTAGTCGATACTACGTGTGGTAATTATACGCTTACAAAACAGTAATCTTAGGTAAGTATTCAAAATTCTTCAGTTCTAGTGAATAGTTCACCACCTCATATGATAGAGAAGGAGATCAAAGTTCAAAGTATGCAGTTTCCTAAGTAAAAATAGGGATAATGAAAACAAATTATAAAACGCCAGAGAGCTCCTTAACAGGTATCTAAGGAGTAAGGACATAATACGACCACTTAGTTTTTGTCTTAATTTTAATATTTTTTAAGAAACAGTTCTTAGGTATACATTATACAGGTAAAAATTAAGACCACACCATATTTAAAAATATTTTTAATGCCAGTGCACATGGGGCCTGATTAAGGATTAAGAAATAATGTACTGGTTCATGGATTGCTATGCATCTATTTAAAGTTATTTTTGTTGTTCAGTTACAAAAAAAATGCATGTGAGCTGATCTTATCATTCTTTGCTATTTTTTTTTACGGGCAAAAGGCCCACCAAACATTCCCACCACTGCAACACCTGTGTCGCCAGGATCAACAGTGGTAAGTTGGTAACCAACCACGAAAGCCCTTTGATATGATCTCAGGATTCTCAGGGATGCCCGAGGGACAATCTAAATCTGTCTTGGGATCCGCAACGAAATTAATCAGAAGAAATGTAGGTGGAGTAGGAGATATCCAATTTCCCTCCCCCAAGCAAAGCGGGAGACAGCCAAAATTGTAATGACATTGATGTCTGAACAAAGGGGGAAGCACCACGGGAAAAAAATTAAATTATACTTAATACAATATGCCTACTTCATAAAAAAAGACATTTATATATATAATGGCAAACTTGTATTCGATTGTTTCCAATAGTATTTATGACAAAAACGTTTGAAAGCACGGAAATTCTTTGCGCTGCCTACGAGGTCATCAAAATATATGACTCCAAATCATTCTTTGCTAGTCACATTGAACGTATGTGCATCTTAAATGTAAGTAATTCCCTTATCTTTGCTAAGCATAAGCATCACAATTGTGCATTTCCTAGACATAAACAACGCAACTGTCACACATGCGTTGGTTATGCTTAGTAAATTAACATTGTTGCAATCCATGTTTATGACTATGTTGATGACGTAAAATTGTTTATGACTAGCATAAACAATTTTACGTCTTTAAAAACATTAAAATAACTAAATATGTAAATATAGCATAGCATATGCAAAGTTAGCATTTAAAGGCACCAAACAAAATAAAAATATTTGGATTATTCCCGTTAGTTTCAAAGGGACAATAAAAAAAAAGAATAAAACTTTAGGCGCGAATTACTCGAAAGTTGCCGCCATGCAGATGCGTTGTTTATGATAAGGACGGCAGTATTGTCATACTTATACAATCAGTATTAAGAAAGTAAAGGAACCACCTTCGAAAATAAATTAGAATGATAAAGCCCTATTATTGAAATATATTTTTACGATGTACTTTTGTGTTTCATTCTCTACTATAAGCCTTTGTTCTAGTACAAAAGAACTCATCAGTAAAGTAAACAAGTTGTACTAAATTAATTTATTAAATACTAAAGTTATACAATTATATTATTTAGTAATTATAGATAAGGCATACAAAATAAACTTTATATTATTAATAACCAAGGAAATGCTTGATTCTGGATTTAATATTGTTACAAAGCATAAAATATATACCATAGTTACACGGTAACACTCAGTCAATTTCAATTCACTGGCTTTCTTCAACTAAGCAATTTGTTTATAAGTTTCTTTCACATTTCATACTAAAATTGGCAGAAAAAGCTGGGTAGATTGATTTATAATAATTATACCTTTAGGTTTTCTTTGCTCAATTATAACTCTTGGGAGTAAATTTTAATACACAACTGTACAAGTGTGTTAAAATTTCCTTACAAGACATGCTGCCTGTGCACTTGCGTTTATTATATCAGTCTTAAGTTATATTTAATAAATAATATGTCCTTTGAGATATTACTATCTACTCAAAATATCTAGAGATTTCTCTTCCCTTCCCCAACCATGTTATTAATTCTGCAGATATTTTAACCAGCTTGTAAGTAAACTAAGAACATACATAGGAGTTTAATTTCAACACTTTAGTCAGTAATTTTATATTTTAAATTCTTGAACACATATTTTCACACTCAAGTCTCAATCACTACTATAAAATGCAATATAAAGTATGTGCACAATATTAACTAATAGCTAATCATTTATCATGATATCAATTATACTGTTGTTGTAGTAAAAAATGTCAAACTGAATTTAATAACAATAAATAGTTTAGATTTATTACATAAAAATTACAAATCAAAGAGCTATAAAATGATTCTAGGTACAATGTAGCACTATACTTGATAGGTTATTCTCTAAGCTATACTATAATAAAACATTATAGGAAAACAGATTTGTAATTTATTAATAAATCTTAGCAATATTTATTCTTCAAGACCATTTTGAAAAATTTCTAATAGTTGATATCATTAGAAGCATGGTCATTGGTCATCCTGCACTTTATTTATTTTATCTATCCAAAACTTGGTTTTTAATTAATATCATGACAATGAAAGCGTTTGTGATGTGATCATGTAAACATAAACTAATACTATAATACTATATCATAGGCTTAAGTTTGGGAGAATTTTGATAGGTGTGGTCGTAATAGGTTTCTTTGGACTCAGCTTTGTTGGTGACTGCATAACTACGTTTACAGCTCGTCTCAGTATCTGGTGCTCGCTTTTCTTGTATTCTTCTGTGATCTGTGATAGATCTAGGTCAGCATCAATAACAAGTACCTGAAAAAGAATATTTGTTAAATTTAATAAAATATTACTGGTATGTAAGACACAGGTTAGAGTTTAGACTGTCTAATTTTCATCAATCTGATCCATCAATCTAATTGACGGAATATTGATGGTTATTAAAAGTTCATATTAAAAATATGATCAGTCCATCAATCCGTGGGTTTGTCGATCAAATTTTCGCCAATCTTTACCGGATTGATGGATCAAATTGTTGAAATTTTGACCGTGTAACCTACGACTATAAAAAGAAACCAACAATCAAATCAAATCATTTATTTAGATATTATTGCACATTTCACTAAGAAATAAAGATTAAATGTAAAAATATCTTGCCCTACTTTGCTGTTCTACATTATACATATCTATAAGATGTTATCTTAATCATAACAATAGTGTTATCTGTAGAATGAATTTAAAGTGTCACAGTTTCCTGGAAATTTTCACAAACATCACTGTTATGATAGTCATATTGCAACAGCTTGAAAATGCAATGTACCAATGTTGATAAACATAAGATTGAAGTCCCACAACAATTTCAATTTTGCACTAAACTTTAATGTTTTGCAGGCTTATATCTTTAGGCTTATTTTTCATTCTTATCACGGGAAAGTGAAGATTTCACAAGCCACAGGCAACATCACACATGTCACTAAATTCAATCTTCCAATTAAATTTACCCAAATAAACTTATTAAATTCCAAAATGGTTAGAATCTAACACATTAAGATGCCAACACCTGGCTCGAAATGTGTTCAGAAACTAACTAGGTGAAAAGAATAAAATGTTTCTTTGCATGGGACCATAGAAAAAGAAGGAAAAACACAGCTTTTCCTATGGAAAATTTTAAATACTTACTGGAGCAGGACATTCAGCATGAGTTCTATTAACAAGCCAGTCCTCGTGTAGTTTATGAAGCTCCTCAATATATGATAGCGGTACACACTGCTCCTCCGAGCGAGCTCTCTTCTTTATCCTCTCGTGTACTACTGAAGGGGTTGTTTTTAAATATACTGAAATTTAAAACATTTATTTAATCATTCAAGCCCCATAAGAGCACCGGTGATTGTACCAACAATAGAATAACAATAGATTTCCAAGAATCTGTGATTGAAGAATTACACAACAATTTCTAAAAGAGTTCAAAAATACTTGTACTTTGTATGCATGTCAGAATATAATTTCTAAGATCCGTCTAAACAGGTTATTCTTCAGAAAAAACAATATAAAATATTATGACTAAAACGACCACAACAGGTATACCTGTTGTGTTTGTTTTAACAATAAAATCAATGCAATTTTTACTAATTTATGTAAATTTATGATGATGCATTGAAACTCCTTACTTTTTTATTTATAATAGACACTTAAGACTAATAAATGTTTCCATCTTCCATGATGATGAAATTCAAACAATAAATTAGACCTTTGTAACAATGATTTGCAAATAAAACCACTTACCTATCAGATCCACATCAATGTTGGTAGTTCTCTGCATGAACATGAACCATTCATCGAGGACAGCGAACTGCGCTGGATGCAAGGTGCCCGCTCTCCTCATGTGCTCCACGAAGCAGTACCTGGCGCTGTATAGTGACCTCTCCATCAACTTCACTGGCGTCGTCGTCGGGAGGCGGTGCATGTCTAACATAGTCATAGACACATAAGCTTGGAACGTCATCGCCCACTTTGTTGGGTCCTTGTACATCAGGTCCTGGAGAAAGAGCCAATTAGATCTAAGATAATAGAAAGCGCAAGCTGTGGTTATAAAAGTGATGACTTACCAATAGATTCCATCCTTTCAAGTTGCGCCACTGCTCGACGGGCTCCGTGAGAAGAGTTATATCCTCGAATTGGCGGAAATGCTCCAAAAAGGTAGTTTTACCGCTCCCAATGTTACCTTCTACGAGGACCGTGAACGGTTTCGTGTTCATTGCAGACATTTTTCTACAAAACCGTTGAACTAAAACAAAAAAAAAACTATCAAGCTCGCACGAAATACGACGCAATGGAGCGAATAGCGAAGCCACCTCACGCAGTAAATATTTCCCGCCTAAATTGACCTATCTGTCCAGCGTTAGCTGTCAGCGACCCCCAAAATAGCCTCCATAACAATAACATAACCTAAAAAATAATTACCATTTTTATAAATACTGGTACAACTACGCCTTATCATTGTAACTCTTATAACATTTCACATTTTTATTGCAAAAATTTTACACTTATCTTAAATTTTCTATAGGGAAAACGTGAAAATGGAAAATTTTAAAATTTCACTCAAGCTCACCCGAATCAAATTTTGGCATTATTTTTTTTTAACCGACTGCGATCTGCTAATGACACAGATAAAGTATTGTAGATCTCACGGGCCACGGTAGCAAGCTATTTCAGGCCCGCAGACAGGCGCGAATCACGATATTATCGCGCGATTCCTTGCGATTTCCTTGCACACAGCTGCGATTTTATTGACCGATAATCGATATTTTCGAGAGAGCGCCACGCCGCGACGCGACCCCTGACAGAATATGAGATCTTTTCACGTAAAGCCGGCTGTACACTCTCGCCGAGACACAGCGAGGCGGCCCGAGTGCGAGAGTGTACATGGGTGCGCTCGCCTCGTCTCGCCTGTCTCGGACCCTCTCGGTCCGTTGTCGGTATTTTGCGCCCGAGACAAAGGGTCTCGCGAGGAAAACGAGCGCACTACTGTACACTCTCGCGTCTTTCAGTACTAGTCCCGACATTGGACAGTGTAGAACAGAAAAATAACAATAATAAACGACATTATCAGTCATTATCTGTGAGAAATAAAATTAATTATGATTATAAATCATTGGATTACAATGATATCTTTCGATGCATGGTGAATGGTGAATGGTCGTTTCGTCCATCTTGTCTGAGTTCTTAACTGCGATTGAACTAAGCGAGAATGTACATGATCGCACTCGGGCAAGGGGCTCTCGCACGAGACTCTCGCCCGAGAGCTCTCGGCGAGAGTGTACAGCGGTCATAAAAACTTTCCGACGATCGTGAATCGGGCAGTACAAAAAATTTACTCCTAAAGCATCTTTTCAAACCCACTAAATTTCAAAGAAAACTTACCAAAAATATAAATATTTATTATTTCGATGTTCTGCCGTCCACTAACTAAAAGGCAGTTAAGCCACAATTGGCCATTTTTCACTTTTTAATGTGGTCTTGTACATCTTTCGATGTTTTTTTTTTAATTTTACAACACTACTCTCCAACCGTCTTACGGTTTTTCGATCAGCACGAGAATCTGACGTGAGTTTCACAGTTTTTACCCATCCCACAAAAGTGCTCAACGCCGCTAAAGAAGTTTTCACTTCAAAAAAAATTTTTTGAAAGATTTTAATAAAAAACCAAAAACATGTTTTTTTGAATTTTTCACATAAATTTTAAAGTTATGCGGAAAAAGCGTGACTACAAAAGTTTTAGATCTTTCTATTACCTACAATTTTGCCATTTTTTCATAGGACTTTTAGTTTTATCGGAAATCGAGATAAATCGTTTTTTACCCTTAAAAACCCACCCCACACCCTTCCCGAACTCAGATCGCCCGTAAATTATTTTCCCTTAATTTTTATATTATTCTCCTCCTTTTCTAATGGGTTTCATAGTTTTGTTATTCGTTGGTTTCATCCTACTATTATTCTTTTTCACTTTTTATTATTTTTGAAGGTATCGGCACTGGTCTACATTGTCTTAATTAAACTTAAAATTATTATGAATCTGTTAAATTTTATGTATTTTTTATTATTCTGTAATGTTTAATGTAATTAGAACCTAAAATATTGAATAAAACGTTTTTACTGCGTCCAATGAGTAAAAAAAAAAGTAAATACACCGTGTCGTTTGAACGTTTTCACACGAGCGACGATTTCTGCGACGACACCGCATTCACTTATGGCTGGTTTACACGTGATAAGTAGATAAATGGTCAACTAAATTTTAACTTATGACCCTATACTTACTTAACTAAATTTTAACTTGCTATTGGCTACTAAATTTTGTGTTTACAATTTACAAATTTAAAATTAAGTTAACTACTTATCAACTTAGTACGTGTAAACCAGCCATTAGTACTTAAAAATATTATGTCATCTATTGTTGGGTTTTGTACAATATAATTTTAAAAGATAGTTTGATGATCCTTTCTAACGTCAAGTGGTACGCGGGGCATATTGTATTATTTAAAGCCGGCTGTACACTCTCGCCGAGACACAGCGAGGCGGCCCGAGTGCGAGAGTGTACATGGGTGCGCTCGCCTCGTCTCGCCTGTCTCGGACCCTCTCGGTCCGTTGTCGGTATTTTGCGCCCGAGACAAAGGGTCTCGCGAGGAAAACGAGCGCACTACTGTACACTCTCGCGTCTTTCAGTACTAGTCCCGCCATTGGACAGTGTAGAACAGAAAAATAACAATAATAAACGACATTATCAGTCATTATCTGTGAGAAATAAAATTAATTATGATTATAAATCTTTTGATTACAATGATATCTTTCGATGCATGGTGAATGGTGAATGGTCGTTTTCGTCCATCTTGTCTGAGTTCTTAACTGCGATTGAACTAAGCGAGAATGTACATGATCGCACTCGGGCAAGGGGCTCTCGCACGAGACTCTCGCCCGAGAGCTCTCGGCGAGAGTGTACAGCGGTCATAAGGCAGTAATTAAGGGCCCCCGCGCACGAGCAACTTAGTTGCACGGCGATTTATTTGTCTCTTTCGAAAAAATTGCGGCCATGTCGCAGGGGTGCGCGCACGAGAGCGACAGCAACGCAACTTTTTTCCGATTTTTCTAGACAGTCATCAACATGGATTTGGTCGAGACGGCTGTGGTTGTTGCACTCGCAATAAAAAGAAATCCGAAGAAAGCGTCGCAAAATAGAATATTGGGTGCATCCATTATGGAGCGATCGCCTGACTCTTGGGAAATTTCATACTGTGTTTATGAAATTGAGAGCATACCCAGAAAAATTTTACGTTTTCTTTAGAATGAGTGTCGAAAGTTTTGATGAACTGTGCAGAATCTTACGACCTGGCCTCGTTCATGAAAATCTAGGGGAAAACCCGAAATTTTGCCTCTATTTTGCCCCTATCTTGGACGAAAGCTCCCTAAATCTAGGGGGAAATCCCCTGATCTGGCAACACTGGGCCGGTCGGCGACTTTATTGTTGCCTGTGCGCGCACTTGCATAGAAACCAATAGGGAAGGAGACAGTTGCGTTGCAACTAAAAAAGTTGCACAGAGTTGCGTCGCGTCGCGTCGCTACGTGCGCGCACTTCCATACTAGCTCCTAGACTTGATCAAGAGACAAATAAATCGCCATGCAACTAAGTTGCTCGTGCGCGGGGGCCCTTAGTGGCCTGGTTCAAAATTCAAACTGAATCAATGAACCACAGACAACTTTCATAATATCTTTGTAATTTTTTTATCTGTGCTAAAAAACGTGATGACATAGCGGATTGTCGTCTCAAAATCGTGTGTCGTGCTGTGCGGTGTCGTTCCGTGTGAAAACGGTACATAGAAATGTATGGCGCACGGAATCGTCACCGCATTTTGTCGTGTCGTGTCGGGTCTCGTGTGAAAACGCTCTAAAGTCTGAGTTTTTACTCTGACTCAGTTTTTACTGCCTTACCCATCCCTAATCGCAGCACTATTTGTGAATCTCGTGATACTAGAATCGTGAAAACATTGACCGTGTAATCTATGCCAAATGGCAATTGTACTTTACGACAGTCGTGTCGTGACTCGTGGATGTAAATTTCGATCGGACGATCAGTGTTTACCTCTCCCTAAATTTTTCACCAATCAAATTCAACCACGAAATCCATTGACAATTTTATGAACTATCTATATTCTATGGTCTTCGAGAATCATATTTTGGCGAATTGACGTGTATCCAGCCGAGAAATCAAGACTCATTTTGTGATTTAAAATTGCTAAAACTAAATTAAATTCATCGATCTCATTATTTATAGTGATATAATATAGGCTAGCGTAACAAAAATGTTACGATCGCTTTTAATAGGTAAGTTTACAATAATTAATCATGTGTAAAACGACTTCTTCACGCTGTTTTTATGTGCCGGTGTTTTAACATTAATTTGCTTTCTAGGTGTAACTTTATGTTTCACGAGCTCGTACGCTCTATACGACTCGTCTTCAGACGTCGTAGAACTGACTCCTAGTAATTTCGAGAGGCTGGTCACAAATTCTGATGAAGTTTGGATCGTCGAGTTCTTCGCACCTTGGTGTGGACATTGCAAAAACTTAGTTCCTGAGTATAAAAAGGCCGCCAGAGCACTTAAGGTAAGCTTGTGTATCATTTAATAAGTAACCAGAAACTTGTAGTCTTCCAGTTTCCACCCACCTAAACCTGTTTTTAAACTATGTCTTCATATTTATACTACAACCATCTTCTTCAATTTTATTATCATCCTAACATACAATATACATACAATTTAGAATGAATTATCTGTAGAATATGGCTTATCATTTAACAGGGCATAGTCAAAGTAGGAGCCGTAGATTCTGACCAGCACAAAGATCTTGGACAAAAGTATGGAGTATCAGGATTCCCGACCATCAAAATCTTCACAGGCAGCAAGCACACACCATACCAAGGACAAAGGACGGCTGAAGCATTTGTAGATGCTGCAATCAAAGCTGCCAAGGAGAAGGCTTATGATAACCTTGGAAAGAAGGCTAGCTCTTCGTCTGATAAGGTATGGGAAAATTATTTATTATCAGATCTTTATAAAATATTAGGCTCACTTTTGGCTAAAAGATGATCCTGTGTCAAAATATCTTTTATTTATAATATTATGAGAAAGATAAAATAAGGATAAACTAGAACTAAATATACTAGTGCAACTTGGCCAAAGGCCATTATATTTCATTGTAGTTTGCAACATATGAAGTTTATAAGTCATATCTTCTATAATGCTTCAAGCTCCAAGCGGTCACCAGTGACCGCAATAACAATAGAAATCTATCTTGTCTTGTTTTTCCAGTTTCCACAATAGAGGGATTAATAGGGATAGTAATAATATATACTTCTCTCTTAAACCAGCATTTAATTTCATAATATGCTTTGTTTAATCCCTTGATCGTGGAAAAAATGAGACACAATAGATTTCTATTGTTATCACGGTCGCATGCGACCACTTGGGGCATGAAGCATTAAAACAAAAGTTGTAACCTTTAATTTGTTAGCTGAGGCATGAATTATATGGGCACAATATTCCGTGGATGACTAAAACAACTCCTCAGAAGCAGCTGACACCACCTTTGCTGGATGTATTAAAAAAGATAAGATTTGATTCATTGCAAACAAACCTATTCCGCTATGTGAAAAATATAAAATAAAAAATTAGCAAAAGGATGAAACTGATGAGCAAAAATAATTGTGAATAAAATTATTGTATTCATTTTTGATGCATTATTAAAAGTTTATAATATTTGGTTTTACTAAGTACTTACTTAATATTCTTCATTACTTGTAAAAAAAATAGCAAAAATTTAAAAATCACAGAATATTAATGATTTTGAATTAAATAGCTTACTATTTTATTCAAAATCATTAGTATTTTGTGAAACAATGTTACTCCTAATCAATTTTGCCGAAGATTAAGGCTGAAAGAAACCTTGTGTTTGAATTATGATAAGGGAGCAATGTTGGTTATGTAATTTCCTATGAGGGTAGTGACACTATCTGTGTATTTTATTACACAAACAGTGATAAATTATTACTCTAGATTAAGCATAAAAACAATATTTAGTAATTAAGGCCGTCCCCTGAGCAAACAACCCTGGCCAAACATTTGCCGCTTTGCAGAGATTGCACCAAAACCCTATTTTTTTACTTATCTTAGTTCATAATTGTCCTAAAAAAATTAAAACGGGGAATATGTAATTTATACTTTATGATATTGTCGATCTATTGGCGTGTGTTTCAAATGAAAGTAATTTGTAAATCTTAATGAGATGCTGAATGTATGCTTGAATTTTAAGAAATTTGCTTTACTTTGGAAGCTGATATCATGAGTATAATAAACAAAAATAGAAAAACGGGGAAATTAATGTCGATATACTGAAGATTATTGCTGTATTTTTATTATAACTTTGTAGTTTTCAAATTAAATAAGGCTTGAAAATTGAAATACGTTAAATTACGGTATCTCCGTAAGGAACACCCTTAAAATAACTTTTTATTAATGTAGCTTTTTATAGTCCAGTCCAATCAGGCAAATCAAGGCACAAAACATTCTGTGCCTCATTATTTTGGGTATCGTAAATAGTACTGCAGCAATTTAAAAAAAAGGAAAGTTGCAGTTTGGTTAGTCAGTTCTTGTGCACATTTAAGTGGGTTATTTCGCTGATATTATTAATAGCAGAACGCAAAAACGTAGGCGTGAAAAATGTGGGTCATCTCTGACCTTTGTGGGCCAAGATTTCCAATAAGTACAATGTACACCTACATACTCCTACACAAAAACTAAAAAGTTCCGAGTAGTTGGCTTCTAGAATTAATATTGTGTAATAATGACTACTAATATTATAAGTCTGTCTTTCTGTCTTTTACCTCTTTATGCCTAAACTGTTGAACCGATTTTGCTGATAATTGTTATAGAGATACTTTGAGTCCCGTAAAAGGGCATGGGCATCGCACATTTTTCCGAAATTTGTTTCGGAAAAAGTATTCCGGAAAAATGTACGGTTCCCGCGCGATAATCCAATTTTGGCGCAACTGAGTTACGGCGTCATCGAGTTATGAAATAAACTTAAAGTTGTTTTTACTTTGAAAATTATTATACTGTACTCGGCGAAACATGGCGGTAGCGGTCATTAATTATTCCCTGTCAAAAACTTGTAATTTTCTATACAAAGCCGCGAAAGACTTCACTGTCAATCGCGGTTTATACCGTTTATATATAAAAATGACAAATTTGACAGGGTGTCAATGACCGCTACCGCCATGTTTTGCCGAGTACAGTAAGTATAGACTATGTATAGAGGTATATAATATTGACTGCAGTAGTAAGAAAGACTAGACACTGAAATTATATTTTATTAAATTTTCCAACCATAAGGCTGCGTTTCCACTGAAGCGGAGCGGAGCTTAGCGGTGCCCAAATTGACCAATCATGCTATTCCAGCGGAATGACAGGCGAAAATTTCGAGCATGGTGATTGGTCAATTCGGCACCGCTAAGCTCCGCTTCGCTTCAGTGGAAACGCAGCCTAATCACGGTCAAATGGTAGTTTCTGCGCCTTGTATTTTCACAGAGAACATATTTTGTACACTTTAAATATTAACGCTCTGACCCATTTGTTATTTGCAATAATAAGGTTTTTGTACTTTTTATGTGATTTAAAAATTATGTTCAGTCAGCGTCTACTCTTTTTTGACAAGCTATATTTAAAAATCTGTTAAGTGGACAACCACCTTAACAGATCTACTTAAACATTGCCAAATGTTATATAATATCAGATCATCAGGACAAAATTATTACACAACTTTAAAAAAATGCTATTTTTTATGAAGTTTTTACAGATTTATAAAACCAGCTTTCACTGTTGTTTTAATCTCTTTGAAACACATGACGTGTCATTTACGCTAAAACTTTTAATTACAGTCGGATGTGATTGAACTGACGGAGAGCAACTTTAAGGAGAAGGTTCTGGACAGCGATGACCTGTGGCTGGTGGAGTTCTTCGCCCCGTGGTGCGGACACTGCAAGAACTTGGAGCCACACTGGGCTAAGGCGGCCACGGAACTTAAGGGCAAGGTGAAACACTCTTCTATTCAGAGATTCTCTTTTTAAATTTTTAGCTCATTATAAACATACCTTGCATGCATATCTTACTCTAGTGTGAGGGAGCCATAGTTAGAAACTTATTCAAGGTTTATTTCTTAAAATAAGTATTTTCAAAAATGACTATTATGTATATAGATAAAAAAATGTAAAGTAAAAAACTATTCAGAAGAATTTAAATTCCTTTCTTTCTCTTCAAATTGTTTTTAGCTGTAGAACTCAATATAAATTTAAATTCTCAAGTCAAATGAATATATTTAAATCACTGCCATTTAGATTTCAATAAATTGAGACCAACTAGAATTGCAAATGTATAGAACTAATTGAATCGTATTTTTCACATTTATGTTTAAAGGCAAACACTTTTTTCTATTAAGACATTACAAATACCATGTTATTATTATTTTTGTTTTAGAGCCTCATAACATTTATTACCAATAAAACCTGAGTCAATTTCTACACCTACAGTATTTTTAATATTGTAGATTTCCCGACCACATTGATAAAGCAGGGCTAGAATCGTTTTCATTCTGTAAATGAATATCAATGTTTTGTATCATTAGTGGCTTATAACAACTCTGGCTGATTTTAGTCTCGCGCCGACCGCTCGCTTACCGTTGGCGCGGACACCGGAATGTATGAAATATCAGCGTTGACCGCTACGCGTTAGTCAAGTAGAGTTTCATACGTCATCTCGGGCCATCAGCGGCGACATTGCGCGTGTGGTCGGCGTGAGACTAAAATCTTGCGACCTTACCTAGGTACCTACGGAGTATGGACATACCAAAGCTTCACAATATGGGACCTTAACAAAGTACCATACAAACAAACAAGTTCCATCATGGTCAGGTCAGGTCAAGTCCCCTATAAGCATAATATAGGTATCTTTGATCATAATATTTTATATTTTTTTTATAATAAACACATTTTTAACAGATTTATAATAAAAACTTGAGAGGTGTCAGGGACACCCGGATGGAACAAAGTTATTTCTTATGTACAAAAAACCTTTATACACTCAACAAAAAAAAGCAAACACAAAAAAACCATCGTCGCTATACCACACTGTTCAATGCGAGAGAGAGAGAGAGAGAGAGACAGAGAGAGAAACACGCGTGACGCTACACACACTTTCGTGTGTGACGCGACACACGACACTTTTGTGTCGTTACAACTTTTCGTCGAGCCCCCCTTCGCATCGCGCGATAAGGAACTTCGTTCCATAAACCGCATTCAGATGTCTAAAATCAACACTTATTACAGGTTAAAGTAGGTGCAGTTGATGCCACAGTGCACCAAGCCCTGGCCTCCCGGTTCCAAGTTCAAGGCTACCCCACTATCAAGATGTTCCCATCGGGCAAGAAGACCAGCGACTCCGCTGAGGACTACAACGGAGGCAGGACGTCCAGCGACATCGTGGCCTGGGCTCTCGAGAAGTTGGCTGACAGTCTGCCACCACCAGAGATTGTTCAGGTCAGTTGAGACACAATAGACATAACTACCAGTAGTTCGACTGCAAAGAAACGGACAGGCTTCAATATCTGTCAAATTCGTCGGGTTTCACTAGGATTATGAACTGAATGTGCCTCGCGCTGGCTGATATAATTTATTTTTAAATATTTAAAATAAAGATTTCAAAATTGGATTCTGACAATTTTAATCGCATGTGCCAAAACACAAATAACAATACGACCAAAGAGGTACACGTCCAGCGAATATGTCATTGTTTTAAATTCATAGGTAAGAAGTTAACAACCCTAGCGATGATTTTCGTCAAAATACGTCAAATTTAAAAAATTCAACATCAGTTCTAAGTCGGTATCGGTATACTCTATAATTCTGTCTACTCCAGGTTGAGAGGTGTCAAGGGACACCCGGATGGAACGAAGTTATAAAAAAAATCATAACTGGCTTGCTTTCTATAAGAGAGAGAGAGAGACAGACAGATAAACACGGGCACGCCGCACGGCTTACAACTACAAAAAGTGTCGTTACAACTTTTGGTATTAAATTTTTCCGTCTAGCCCCCTTTCACAATGCACGATAGGGAACTTCGTTCCAATAAAATAATTTATGGTTCTTTCGCGATAAACAAGTTTTGAGAAAGAGAAATCGTAGAGAACATTTTTTCTTCTTTGAATAAAAGATTGAATAAAAATAAAAAATACTTAAAAATATTGCTTTATACTGTTCTTTGTTTTATTTATTTTACTTTACGTTTTTTTCACTCTAGGTGGTCGACGAGACAACAATGAAGGCGTGCAGTGAGAAGCCACTGTGCGTGGTGTCCATCTTACCCCATATACTGGACTGCAACGCCGCCTGCCGCAACCAGTACATCAGCATCCTCACAAGACTCGGTAACAAATACAAGAATAAGATGTGGGGGTAAGGAATATATTAACATTAATTTATCAGATAGATCTTAAACCTAGATTGTAAGTTTGAAGTTATTCTTAGGGCCTGTTTCTAAACTTCCTGATAAGTGCCGGATAGGCTATCCACCAGGCACCACTTAACTTGACAGATGAAGTATGGAGAATCTTTAAAAAAAGGTGTGAATAGCCTATTCGGCACTTTATCAGCAAGTGGTGAAACAGGCCCTTAGTGTGACCAGTTGTGTTTTTTATCGGTAATTATTTATTTTGCATTGATTTAATATGATGTCATTCGTATTGTTTTAACTCTTTCGTTATCGTACCATTTGTCAGACAACACCACAATTATAAAAATGTTTAGCACTTATGCCTTTGTCTTATGCTACGGCCACACTATAGCGATAACGCGAAGGTTTGCTATCGTACAATAATGCATACTATCGCGAATACGAATGTCCTTCACGCTGTCGGTATATTATATAGCCGCACATCAAAGTGCTTATCGCGACGAAGTTCGTGATGGCTACACTTTGCGCTTTAGTTCAATTCATTGTAAGACGCCGAGCGGTTTAATATGTAATAATAAAGATGCATTATAATATAATTATTTGCCTCCATGTGATATAGCGCCTCTTCCATGTTTTCCCGCGAAATTATAATAATAATAATTTGCATCGTTCTAAATTATCGCGATAGCGAAGTTTTATTCTAAATTATCGAAGCACTTCGTCGTAGATAGAACACGAAGATTTCATTGCGGCAACGCTACGCGAATCTTCGCGCGACAATTATATGTGGCCGTAGCATTACCGAATAAATGTTATGTTTTATGATTGGACGTTTTTTAACTTCACGTGAAATCTAAAGATGCTCCCTCACCGCGAGCATTCGCCTGTAATGTAACATTTTAGATTCGACACAATACTACCTCCCTGACTGATGAGCATTCGCGTGTAATGTAACATTATACAATATGTTTGTGTAAACACCGTTGTCCTTGAAACCATCAAATGAGCCCCTCAAAATGAACAACTTTTTCTATGAGAACAATGCAGGGAATTTAAAAAAATCTGTCTTCATACCCATACAAATTGCCGATCCGGGCATCCGTATGTGTATGAAGATTGAAGACGGGATTTTTTTTTGAGTTCCCAGCATTGTTCTCATAGAAAAAGTTGTTCATTTTGACGGGCTCATTTGATGGTTTCAAGGATAACGGTGTTTACATAAACACACTGTAGATTCGACTTTGACCGTTCCGTAGCAAGCTGACTTCACTGTCACGTATGAGTGATGTTACAAGTTGTATCAAGATATTACACATTAGTATCATTACAAGGTGCGCATGTAATGCTCGGTTCTCCTCCCTCACTGATGTAATGCTCGACTCTGTAACGTAATGGAGGGACTTCACATGAATAATTGTATTTGCTATTGGTTATTTGTTGCATTTGGCAGAATTATTGACGTATACACAAACAAGCAAATAAAGGCAAATACGGCCTTCTACACATGGACGTCAAATATCAAACTTTTACTTGATTTTGTTTACTTGCCTATTTGAGTCTTTTGATGTGCGTTAAAAATAGGATATTTGTCAAATAGGCAAATAAGGCCAATATTTGTCAAACATACTGTCTACACATGGTGATTGTTTGGCGAATACATCAAATACGCAAATACAAATAGCCATGTGAAGTGCCTCCATTATATAACAAAGCACCTTTATTATGAGCCGAATATTTTTTACAGATGGGTATGGGCGGAGGCTGGCGCGCAGTTGGCACTAGAGGAGGCTTTGGAGCTCGGCGGCTTCGGTTACCCGGCGATGGCTGTGGTCAACGCCAAGAAACTTAAATTCTCAACACTGAGGGGATCATTCTCGGAGACCGGCATCAATGAGTTCTTGAGGTGAGATATCTGACTGCAATTTCACAGGAAAGTTTACAGTTTTCTTATTTAAAAAGAAATAACTATGTATATTGTAGGCTGTAGCATTTGTAGCTATGCTATAAAATATGAACTATGTGTATGGAATAATATGTATGTTCCAAACTTACCTCTTATTAGTTTTGAAAGATACATATTTGAAATAACATTTTTGTAATCATTTAGCTTGAAACTAATTTCGATTCGGTTATTGCGATTTCGTTCTGACAAGCAAATGAGTTGTGCAGATTGTAAATACAATAAACTTATTGCTAAGGAGCATCAAGTTTTTAATATTTATCATTTTTTACAGGGATCTATCTTTCGGTCGTGGGCAAACGGCCCCAGTTAGAGGCGCTGAAATGCCCAAAATCTCAACAACAGACCCGTGGGACGGCAAAGATGGAGAATTGCCACCTGAAGAGGACATTGACCTCTCAGACGTAGATCTAGAGAAGGATGAACTTTAAATTAGTCATAGTTTTGTACTGAGGTTTTATAGTGTAAGTCGAATTGTGGCTGAGTGTAATTTTTGGAAGGCTGAATTATTTTTCTCTATTTTTCATAAGCGTATTGATGTGATGCATTTTTGTGTCTGGCAACTTTTCTGGAATGAAACTTTACCTTCAAGAATCACAATTTTAATAAAATTTATAAAATGCTTTTCGTACAAAATACTCATAAAACAAAAAGAGAAAAAAAATCGAATCTAACAAACAACATATTTAATGCAATGGACACATTTGAAGCATAATATTATTTTGTGTAGTTTAGTAATTAGAACATACAGTCCAGTTTACTATTCTCAGTAAAGGTACATACATAATAATATGTATTTTAAGCAAATAAACATTTTATATCACAATAGAATATTTTATAAACAACGGCGCTTTTAAATCCTACTATATTTTATTTCTATACTCTTAAGATTATAATCTATGCCAGTGACTTAGGTAATCATTGTGATCTATTTGTAAACAGATAAAGATTTATAATTTACTGTATACAAAGTTACAATTCTTGAAATGGGTAAGGACAATTTAGATTTTAATGAAATTATATTGTTCTACAAAGTCTACAAGTAAAATAAAAGTACTAACCAATCCTGTGCATTTCAAGAAGGTAACTTTACTAATTCTATTTATACAATATAAGTGTCATAGCAAATGTATGCATTCCTTTTATAAATCATTAACTAATTTAATAATATTGTTTTCATAGTTTTAAAATTTCTGTATTTGTATAGTGTACAAAACATATCTAAATTACAATTTTGATAAACTTTTAAACATCTGAATGTTCATTAAAAAAGAGAAACTGCTTCTTCCATTAACATTTAACACAATAAGCATTTAAGGAGCCAAATTGAAGTAAGTTTGTAATAATTGATAATAAAAATAATTAATTATATTTTGATTTTTATTTTGTAATGTTCATCCCTTAAAATTAGCCGCGTACTGACCAAGCGAGCAGCCTCGCTGCCTCGCCCGCGGCCCGAGCATGCCGCGGCCGAGCCAAAAGTTGTCGGTTTTTGGTCGATGCTCAAAGGCGCCTTGGACGTTTACCGCGCACTAACACGTACTGACCGACCGAGCAACTGCGCGCGAGGCTGCGGGGCCAGGCTTCTCGCTTGGTCAGTACGCGGCTTTTGTATCAGCCGCAATAATACTGTTGAAAAACTTAGCAATTTCAAAAGTTGAATTCAGTAAGGGTGGATTGCGATTGTGAAGGACTTGTTTGGTTTTAAGAGCCATTTCACATTTTTGCGCTACTCAAGTTTAGGTAAATTTGTAGTAGCGCGCAAGACGCGCGGCGTGATCCGTGCTGGTCAGTATAGTGCGTAAGCATAACAAATCATCTTGATCCTTTTATAAATAAATGTACTGTTACGATTTTATTTTAAATGTGAGTGATTGGTACAATGAAAATAATGATTTTAAATAATACAACGTTTCTAATATTGATCATTTTATTATTTCGCATTAATATTGAGACATTTTTATGAACATTTTTTACATTATTATACATATAAAAAATAACAATTTTTTATATTACAGCCAATTGAAATGAAAAGTGGTACTGGAGCTGCCGTTCGTCGACAAATAGATAGATAGATAGATAAATGGGTTATTCATTAAAATAACGAACTTATTATACTCAGATAATTGCGTTAACGAGCTAAAACGAGCTAATTGCGTCCGAGTTTTACAAAAAAATTTCTCTAAGCTGCATTGATCTTGCTTTTCGTGGGTCAATCAATTCAGGTAATATACATTTATCATAAAACTGAACTAGCACTATTAACAGCCAGAAAATACGAATCGGAGAAGAAACCTGAAGAGGTAATTTTCTGGTCAATATTGTGTCAATATCGTAAAACCTTGGTCTGCTTTACCAACCAATTTTTATTTAATTTTTTAATGTTTTTAGGAACATGAGTTAGCATTAGCAAAATAGATGAATCAGAATCTTCGTCCTGTAATAAAAAAAATATGTGAATGATCAAGTCTTAGAAACAGTTCAAAGAAAACTTGAAAATAGGTTGAAAACACAGTGAAGTATTGCAACGGTTGAAAAATTTAAAGTCAGTCATTAATTGCTTATTTATTTGATAAAGTGCATGTTTTAGAACAATTACCTGTACATTAGATTGCAGTGATATATTGCCATCAGAAATCGAATTTTCGGTATGTGTAAAGTCCGATGTTGTAGGAGGTGCTAACGCTAACTCATGTTCCTGAAACATTAAAGAAATAAATGAAAAAATATAGGTATATAAAAGAGTATTGCAATTTTCGAAAAATGTAAGTCTTTTATTGCTTATTAACTTGAAATGCATGTTTTAGAATAATTATTACCTGTAAATTAGATTCAAAAGACATATTGTCATCAGAAATAGAATATTTTGTGTGTGTATACACACAAAATATTCTATTTCTGATGTCCGATGTGGTAGCAGGTGCTAATGCTAACTCATGTTCCTAAAAACATTAAAAAATTAAATAAAAATTGGTTGGTAAAGCAGACCAAGGTTTTACGATATTGACACAATATTGACCAGAAAATTACCTCTTCAGGTTTCTTCACCGATTCGTATTTTCTGGCTGCTAATAGTGCTAGTCTGAAAAAGATGTTATTATTATTAACACAATATGGCCTCTGTGGGTAGTATTCAAGTTTATATTTTAACTACAGTGGATTTAAGTAGCTAAAACAATTTGGAGTTTTGAAAAAAAATTGAATAATATGTACATAATAAATTATATAAATAAATATGTACATGACTTTTTATTATTTCGGATATAGAGACCTCCGGATATAGTGACGGCATTAAAGAGGTCCCTCCGCCGTCGTTATAAGCAAAATTTACTGTAGTTGGTAAATTTGTATTCCTTCGCCGAAAAAAATCGCCTCCGCGCGCTTAACCACCTGAAGGTAGACTGGTACATAATACCCAACGTCCGCCAATGTAAATGTGTGCATAAAGTTAAATTAATAAGAAATAAATAAACCTACATGAAATATATACACACCTTGCCTGTGTTGCTTTACGTAAAGCGTCATTGTTTTTACGTTTCCTTTTTTTTATGCACTGGTAAGCTGACTTGTTTCGACCCATTACCTAAAAACATAATACAATATATAAAATACATGTACTACATGTAATACATGTACTTAAACAATTCAAAACATATTAAATATTTGTGCCTTTTGTGCAACTTACGTGAAAGTATCAAATTCCGTGTGCCGCACTATACCAACACTGTATATGCGCGTGAGAGCGACAGACCGATATGAAAGAAAGAGACAGCTGCAGACGCAAAATTTGACAAAGGTCTAACCTCGAAGAGCTCTTCCGAGCGACTGATTTCTTTCTTCGGTGCGCGGTATTATATACTACGATTTATTTTATTTATAAGCTTGTAACGGAAAAATTTTCAATTTTCAATTATTTTTTTATAGGTTCCCAAATAATGTAAAATTATTATGGTATAAATAGATTCCCGTAATTTCTTAGCTTTTAATGAAAAACAACACTCTAAAAATTGTTGTTTTTTGAAAAAAATTCGTAATTTTAAAATTTTATTAAGGCTCAACGGACATATTTATGGAAAAAATTCTTCACTATGATTCAACAAGAACATATTTGACGTGTCACGAAATTTTTTCCAGTAAGTTCAAGCATTTGGTTACGGAGAATTAGGGCTTCAAACTGTTCATTTCGATCATTTCATGAAAAACACGGCTAAGGAAAACATTAATATATGTTAACGCAAGAAATAAATCAAAATTTCAATTCATTATGATTCAAATTCAAAGGTTGATATATCATATACAAGTAATAAAATTCAAATTTTTGCATTAAATGCTGAGATTTTCGTCTCCAAAATTAAGCTATTGCGCAGATATCCACCGATTTTTGCGAACTGGCTCTTAAATTACTTTTCCGCCGCGCTCGCTTGCGCATGATTTGAATTTTGATCGTATTTTGTGAATGGGAGTGACATATAAATTCATCTAGGCTACTGAAAAAAAGCCTAGGCCGAATACTCTTAATTTGGTCAACTTCTAACGCGTTTCGGCATCTAAAACCACTCTAGAACTGCCCCGAGACAGGGCGCGGGCGGGCTGAATGGATACAAAAATAGCCGAAGTTTAAATTGCTACATAAACTATGTGAATACTAGTATTAAGTTTTTAGAGTGCTTCGTAGATCACCGGTTTTGCTCGGCTATTTCTGTATCCATCTGCCTGCCCTTATGGCGCATTTTCACTGGTCGATAGGGCCCGCATGCAAAGTGCGGGAGATTTCTGAAACGCATGCTACGAGTTATGACCAATGACATTGCGCCATTAAGCCATTAATGGGGCATTTTCTTATTTTTTTAATTTGATTGTCAAACAGCTTCCATTTTAGTAACTAGATGGCGTATGGGTAGACAACTATCGGTAATACCAGGGAATGCCATCAACAATTACTACAAAACTGGGCAAAACAATGTAAAACTTGATACATTTCAATTTGAAAAAGACACAATGATATTCCAATGAATAGGATAATAAAGTTATTATAACGATGTTTTAGTTAAAACTCACGCAAGAAATAGCCCTATTTATCGTTATTCACACCAAAAAAAAAAAAAACACAGGAATTATAAATTTTGGTTCTGACATCATCTTACCTGCACTTGTGCACGATAACGGATATATAATGGCAATTATTTTACCAATAATAAACATCAAAACCCATTTGGGAAAAAATAATAAAAACCACACCAACAATAAAAAGTAGAAGAAGTTCCAAAGTAACATGGCCGCCACAAGGCCGTTCATTTGTCAGTTGTCACTTTGACAAGTTTTTATTTTAACAGCGTGTTCCTAAACTATTACCAGTATAGTAGCCTAATCGCTTAGGCCAATGATCGCTCAGGTTTAAGATATTTTGATATATGTCATACTTGACAGTACACTGATATTTTTTAGAAACACAACCAATATGTAGTCAGTGATGCCAACCTGCAGATAATTTCAGATCGGAAGGGAACCAATAGAAAATCTAGAAGTGTCTACCGTCACGCCGTCTGGTGGAGATGATAAAAAGAAAACAACCCTGTCATAGACTCCCCCCATGCTGTATACCTAAGGTCCCGCTTTGAGGCAGTCTGTCCCGCTGTCCCCCGCGGGGCCGAAATTGTCCCGCTTTAGCAAACAGACCAAACGACAATTATTTAAAATTATTTTTATGTTTGAAATGCCTGTGCAATGCACGGAGCTACTAATAAGAGCTCCGTGGTGCAATGCCTGGAAATAACGCATACAGACAACAAACATCTTCTGCCATATTTTGCTCGATATCAAACTAGACGTTCCGCGCAGGTTCGCCCGCGTAAATAAAAAATTCCACCGACAAATTAGCCCACAAAATAGCCTATAATCCATTGAGTTAATATACACTATATCCTTAATCTGTGCTATAATCCTTCACGTAGTCTGTGGTTCTTTTTATCTGTGCTAAATATTTTTTCAAATATTTTTTCCGGTCTTATCCACATTTTCCTCTGTTTCTTCGCTCCTATTTGTATTGGCGTGATAAAATAAAGCCTTGACCTACAGCCTTCCTCGATAAATGAGCTTGATTCATGATGATGAATATTTTTACTAGAATTCGATTTTCCCGCTCTTTTAACATGACACTGGACAGGAAACAGTAATTAGTCGTATTGCCATATAAAAAAAACACATATTCACAGCCGAACGTACTATGCAAGTTGCAACCTCCTCGTTTTTGGAAGTCGGTTAAAAATTAATAAGAAGAAGGTGAATCAGTTGATTTAAAAAAAATAAAGTCAAAAAATTGACAAAATAAGTGTCATCTGGTGTCATCTCATGTGTTTACAATAATTTACGTTACGTATATTTTATTTAGGTCAAATTTATTAATATATTTTTATTTTTAACATTTTAATAGACGAATTTGTTCAATTTTTATTGTAAATTTATATATAAATACTGTGATGAGTTCTTGTTGTGGTAATGAATTGATATTCAATTCGGCAGTAAGCGAAGTAGTGTCAATTAATTGTAGGCAAATTTTTAATCTTATTTATTCAGAAAGTGGTTTAATTAGTGTTATCGGTGTTATACTTGTTGTATGTATAATGTTTATCTCCCGTTGGTACGTTATCAAGTCGTAAACAGCCTCTTCACGAAGAAAAAGTAAAAGTTATGGAAACCAGCAGACTACACTGATACAAGCATCATAATAAAAGGTTAGTGGTGTATTCTTACATATTTTGATATTTTACGTAAACACCTATTAAGTAATTAAAAGAAATTATGGAAAGCATTGGGCACACACTCATGATAAACTAATTTTATTGAATTTGCTGCCAAGGCTAAAACTAAGATAAAGGCATAATAAACTCATACTTTGCACTGCAGCTGAAAAAAATAGTACCTACCTAAAAACAGATATTACATTTCAACAGTCATAGTGACTAGAAAATTTTAAAATAAGTATTCAATAAAGATGACATAGTACAGCTCTCTTGATATAATCGCAGGCTAGCATGTATCAAGGACACTTTTTAATATCTTAAATAAATTATTTGGTTAGTTATGTACTGAAGTCATTTTTGGAAACATTGTGTGTATTTTGGTTTAAAGCAGTGTTTTTCAAACTTATTTATGATGCGAACCCCCTTGACACAACCCCCCATCGTCTTCTTTTATCATACACTACAGTATCATGTATTTTTGAAATTTCCTTTTATTAAATTGCACTCTTAATCGTTATTGTTTTTTAACTAAAATAGTTCTTTCAACCTTTGGCAACCCCCCTACAGAAGCTTAGCGACCACCCAGGGAGTTGTGAAGCCCACAGTTTGAAAAACACTGATTTAGAGATAATTATTGTGTTTATTTTGATTTCCTGTGAAGCAAATTTGATAGAACTTAAATATATCATTTAATCCTTCGATCGGAGATTCTCGGAAATGCCATTGTAATATATTGTAGTTGCGATCACCGGTGCTCGTACAAGGCTTGATGGGTTAAGTTCATATTCATTCAATTGTTCAGATAAAACCCTGACTTATTTTTAATTTTTCCAAAAAAATAGTTTTACTTTTTTTGGTTTTTTGTGTCTCCTGAAAGGTTAAAAAAATGACTTGTGATAGAATGAATGATAGAACTTAAACGACAAATAGTATATTTTGTGTATTCAAGCCAGCTATTAGAAAGATTTGTATTAACAAGTGAATGTTGTCCTCAACTTGAATTGTTTTTTTCATAGCGACTTTCCAGAACATAACACAAAATAATAAACTTTTGTTTTCTTTACCACGATTCAAGCCTACTAACTTGCTGCATGCTAGTAACTACTATTAGCTAGTAGGCTCATTTGATACTCAAACTTAACTGAACATTCTATTGTAATGGGATATATTGCATCCTCTGCTCTTCTAAAGTCGTCTATTACCAGGGCTGGACTGCGTTTAGAGGGCCTCGGCCTACAGTTACCTAGGGTTTAGGGTATGTTATTCGAATATTTGAATACTCGTTTTATTCGAATATTCGACGAATTTATAATTCGAATATTCACCAAATTATTTTTCGAATAATTCGAATAGTAAAAATATTTTTTATTTTTGTTTATAATGCTATTAAACATAAAATTAATATGGAATAAGGACCAAATTAAGTTTATTTTAGAGAAAATAAAATTATTTATGAATATTCTACATCTTTAATGATATAATTGAATCTATTTTTAGTCTAACAAATGAGTATACGACCATCCATCGTCGCCGTTGACCATGTTTAAGACGTTATTTTGCCTAAAGACATGCAAATGAAGATATAAACTCCTTTGAGTCATGGATTTCAGTATCGTCAATAATGGTCGCTCATGATCAGCTGTATCCATAGACTTCTTTCAAGCTTTCTCAAATTTTTTGTCTACCGTGATAGCTATAATATATCGCAGGCTTCTATCCATTAATATCCAAGCGGCATCCGGCTGTCGCATAACAATTGAAAATCTATTGTGTCTACGATTCCCACGATCGAGGTATTACGCCAGAAGGGTGTATATAAAACAAACTCGTTTTTTAAGAAGGAAATAGATGTAAGTGCAATATTGAGATTTTTAAAATATGTAGTTAAAATACAAAAGATAATTTTTTATACTTTGTTGTAATGGTTTTCTAGTGGCCCTTTTTTATAATTTCGAGCCATGTTGACACAGGTGAAGCCGACTAGGTGAACTAGGTGGATGTGGATCGAAAATATCAAAAAGATAGGTGAGCTGGCTTAGTATTATGTAATGAACAGATATCATAACGTCGGATATCATATTATTATTTAATTCAACTGCTGCCTAGTAAGACTAAGCATAATCACATGAGAAAGGTAAAAGGTGCTACGATCGAAAACGGTTTACACTTTACAGCCTTTCTTTTATTGCCAGGCTGTAACCTTAAAATATACATTTTTAAAGTGTTTTACAATAAAAATCAACTATGTCATTCACAAAGATTTATGTTGTTAAAAGTAAAAATAAGAATTGCATACTTCATAGTACTTATTAACAAAATAGGTTTTACATGGTTGTACGAAGCTTCTTGTAACTTTTATCCAGAGTTTTCAGCATTTTTCAAAAAATTTTAATTATTCGGATAATATTCGAATTATTCGAATAGTAAATTTGTCGAATAATAACATTTATAAGTTATAACAGTTAACTGAGAGTTCAAAGTAGATAATAACTTCTAAATGTAGACTTGAATTAAATGAATTTAATTTTGATTGATTGTAGAATTTGTAGGACTGAAAACCGCACTAAGGCCCTGTTCACACCAAACCGACTGTAAGCCGCCGAATGTGAGCGAATGTTATGCTTTACCTATGCAGTTTATTGTATTTCCATACATATCACTTTTTCGTTCACACCTAACCGACAATACGCCATTACGCTAGGCGTGGTGGCGGACATTCGATACCGTTATATTTTCACGTTCACACTGGGGCTCACAGTGAGCCTGCTCACATTCGGCGGCTCACATTCGGTTTTGTGTGAACACGGCTTAACTGTTTAATTTAATAAAATAATGGATTCTTTCACGTTGTTGTCCATCTTTGTCTAGAGTCTAGACTTAGCTGGGGCCCTGGGCTTAAGCCCAAAAAGTCCATATGGTAGATCCGTCAAACCCATCAAAGTTCTCTGCTCTTCTAGAATCCACTACTTCTAGAATCACTTCTACACGTCAGCGGATGCATCAGCAGAATTATCTGCACCAGTCGCCTGTATTTTTATCATGGTCAGCAATCAGCATTTTAAAATATTCCTTCTTCTTCTTATTTAATGTCACCCATTAGACAGTAGGGGCGCTAGGGGGGGACGACGACGCTGGGCGACCGCCCAGGGCGCCGGATAAAAAGAGGCGCTGAAGGCAAACAAAAAGGGCGCCATTTTTCAACACTATCAGCACTTGGGCGCCGATGAAATCTCGCCCAGGGCACCGCGCTTGTAGTGCTAAAAACGATCCTGCCCATAGATGCAGTGGTGCACCTATTCCTTTTTTTGGAAAAATAGACAAAGTTGACGAAAGTCTGTCAGTTTGAGCTTTGGCGCTAAAATCTGTCAGTGTTTCTATTCTTTCGTATGACCCTGCTAAGTCTGTTTCTGACGTGAAGGACATCAGCATGTCTTACGGCGTGTAGATCTGAGACTGCTTGAGGCTGATGATGACGTATTTATTTGTTGGTTAGTATAGTATGTTAATAAGAGGGCAAACGAGCAAACGGGTTACCTGATGGACACCACCACTGATACTCGCAACATTAGAGTTGCGGGTGCCTTGCCGGCCGTTTAAGAGGGAATACCCTCTCTTCTTGAAGGAATGCAGGTCGTATTGGTCCGGAAATACAGCTGATGACCAGTTCGTTTCAGAGTTTTACAGTAGTTTTACATGTATTTGAAGAGGGTGCCAGTGGATGGATAAGGGTTCAAGATCGGTATCGTTGGCGCTCATTTGGGAGGCCTACGTTCAGCAGTAAACGGCGATAGGGTAATGATGATGTATGTAACAAGAGCTGTAGAAGGAATATCGGGTCCATATTACCTCACCTCGAACGAAAGTGAGACCGCCTGGCCTTACAAGGTCTGATCATTTCACTTTTCTAGCAGAAAGTGCGTTGTGTCATTTAATGGTCGTATATGATTGAAGCCCTCACCACAGTTTGAATAAGCGTTGATATAATATAATGATATCATGTTCATGCGTAGTCCCAGGGTACCTATGTGTAGGGTCATCAAAAAAGTACCTACAGGTGGTTATAAATAAATAATAATTATGTTTGTCCTTTATTTCGAAATAGACATTGTCCCTATTCGTGACATCAAAATTACAGGTTGAAACTCTGAATGATTTAGTTCCTAACAAGTAGAAAGATTTCGCCAAAAACTATACATGTACACAATATAATATGCATCTTTATATAATATACTTTTAACTTTTAAGTTATTTGTGTTTCTTTTCTAAACTTTATCTATTCTAAAAAAACTCTATGATGGTTATGCTAAGCATGCATCGATCCCCAATACAAGCGGCACCCGGCTTTATAACAATTGAAAATCTATTGTGTTTGCGATTCCCACGAGCGAGGTAATAATATAGCAATGTAAAAGCATTCAATTGCAACTTCTCGTCTTTACACTTTTTTTGTGTCTGACTCAAGCAGAAAAAGAAAAAGAGATCGCAATCAAGACAGTGTTGCCAACTATTCAAAATATTTTCCCCCTAAAGCAACTTTAAAACCCACTAAATTTCAACCAACAGTCCCCAAAAAATCAAAATATTTAAAATTACTTGGGGTGTGTTCTACTAAGCGCTCAAAACGCCTTAAACAGACGAAACAAACAAACAGGCCAGCAGTTTTAAAATACCTACTTCAATATTTTTTCTCGCCGGGATTGTTCCCAAACCGGTGGTAGGCACCAGCTGTAGTATCAACGTTCTGAAAGCATTTGTTACAAATCTATTCGGAAATAAAACAAATTTTATTTTATTTTATTACATACAACGACAGCAAATATAATAGGTAATAATCTGTCACCCTATAACTGCCAGCAGTGTTAGCTGGTACGACTCATAAGAGAGATGTGCTTTGTGCGGCAGTTGTCTTTCGGATCTTT
The DNA here is from genome assembly GCA_937595015.1 of Polyommatus icarus. NCBI lineage: Eukaryota > Metazoa > Arthropoda > Insecta > Lepidoptera > Lycaenidae > Polyommatus > Polyommatus icarus. Next base: position 18,810,454 of record OW569329.1, read on the forward strand.
TGCCGCGAGCGACCGCGGCCGGTAAAAATTCAAATAAAATGCTACTTTATGACAGAATATAGGTATCATTTTCTACTGACATTTGCGTGGCGACCCACTCTGCCGCCGCGCCGGCGACGCGCGGTGGCGTAAAAGCTAGTGGCAGAGTAAAATGAAACCCATAGCCTATGTCATAAAACGGCATTTCGTTTGAATTTTCGTCCGTCACGGTCACTCGCGGCAAAGATCCGAAAGCCACTTTAAGGTTGTTATGTAAAAAATATTCCATTCTTCTAAAATTTTACCCCTAAAAATATCCCCAAAATATTTTACTCCCTAAAAACCCCACTAAATTTATTTTTTCTTACTAAATTTAGTGGGAAATCCCCATAGTTGGCAACACTGAATCAAGATTCAAGAAGAATTTACGGCATAGTCGGTATATCACATATCAGAGTTATAGAGGAAACGGCTATTGAGGCACGCACGAAAAATTCGCGGTCATTATTGTAACGAGTGTTAATTGAATCACCATTGACATACTAGATTTAGGCATGTCGCATTCGCAGGGAAGGATCTAACCAACCAGGGGTTTTCAGGACATACAAAATTAAAAAACTCATCAAACAACATTCTTGCCAACCTATATCAAAAACTAATAATGTTTATCATACAACCAAAAAAAAAATGTTTGTTCAAAGCCTTGTGCTGAACAAAGTGCTTTGTTGTGGTTAAAAATGGAAGCTTTACTTCCATTTTTAACCCCCGACAAAAAAGAGGGGTGTTATAAGTTTGACGTGTCTGTCTGTCTGTCTGTTTGTCTGTGTGTGTATCTGGCATCCGTGGCATCGTAGCATCCAAACGGGTGGACCGATTTTGGTCTAGTTTTTTATGCTTAAAAGCTGACATGATCGAGAGTGTTCTTAGCTATAGTTCATCATCATCAGCCTGCTCAGTGCTGGACAATCAGGATTTATCTGGTTCATGTCCGTGGCATCGTAGCATCCAAACGGGTGGACCGATTTTGATCTAGTTTCCTTTGTTTGAAAGCTGACATGTTCGGGAGTGTTCTTAGCTATAGTTCATCATCATCAGCCTGCTCAGTGCTGGACAATCAGGGTTTACCTGGTTCATGAAAGGCCGTCATTTGATGGGTTTTATATTTCATTATAGTTCGTGACATTTGTGAATATACAATATAAGTATACCCATAATAATGGAAAGTTGGCCTGGTGCTGCACCATCACCTGGTAATCAATAGGATATCCAACTCCTCGCCAACTTAGAGCAGAGGTTTCGTGTTTGGGCTCATTTTAATTGCGACAACCAGTAATAAGTAGACAAAAAGTAAATATTTACACGCTGCTGCTGCAGCATCACCTGGATTCTATAGGAACCGAGCTTCGTATGAACCCAAAGTGGAAGTTTCATGTTTGGGCTCATATTAACAGCCTCATCGAAAAGGACATTGATAGATGGTAATCATGAGAATACTTATGATTCTGTTGATAGGAATTATTCTGCACTATAACCAACACAAGTTTAAAAAGTTTGAAATAAAATTAATTCAAGAAATTAAAAAAAAAAAAACCCCGCCAAACAACTTAAAAAAGGAATGAAATAATATTTACTGCCTTTAAGTTCAAATAATTCCTAACTTGTGTAAAGTAATATTTTAGTCCATAATTGTTGTCAAGGTGTGTCGGGGGACCGCTAATGTAGATGTTTGATTTCATTTCACAATCAATTCATGGCGGTTGTATGTTGTAGTTTACTTGGCGGTCCCCCGACACACCGTGACAACAATTATGGACTAAAATATTACTTTACACAACTTAGGAATTATTTGAACTTAAAGGCAGTAATTTTTAAATTTCTTAAATTAACTTTTCACATGTGTTTCCTATTTGTATAGCTAATAATTGTACTGTCGCACCTTTTTTTAAAATTTCGTATGCGATGTCCTTAGATGGTACTGCATCGTCGTGAGCAGCAGAGAAATGTGAATGGTTACTTCCCACGATCGTCATATAAATACATATAACCATTGCGATTTGCGAGTTGCGACTGGTTGCGACCCATTTGTCGTATGCAAAATCTCTGAAATGTATTTAACACTGCATTTTTTAGTCGCAGTAGATATATTTAATGTCAGAAAACCCTGGAGACCAGGCCAAAACCAGAATAATCTGGTCGAATCAACGCAATATTAAGTCGATGCAACTAGTAAAAAGGCTCCAGGAGAGCAACCAATCTCTAGAAACCGACCAAACCGTGCAGAGGAGTTTCAAACTCATGAAAAAACAACCTTCCGCATTTTCCACATTTCAATGCTGGATTACAAAATATTTTGACGTCTTAAGGACCAACTTAATGGAAGCTCCTCTGCACGGTTTGGTCGGTTTCTAGAGATTGGTTGCTCTCCTGGAGCCTTTTTACTAGTTGCATCGACTTAATATTGGGTTGATTCGACCAGATTATTCTGGTTTTGGCCTGGTCTCCAGGGTTTTCTGACATGAAATATATCTACTGCGACTAAAATATGCAGTGTTAAATACATTTCAGAGATTTTCTAATAAGATAGATACCAGAAAAAAACGAAATCACAAAGAACATAGGGCCTTTACCGAAGAAACACAAAAAAATGTATTTTAGGTAAAAATACTCAATACAAAGTAACGAATAAAATTCATTATTATTAATTTGACTATTAGCAATAAAAATATAAAAGATTTTCTCTCATTCGAATGAAATTATCGGTTTTATAAAACGAAGTAAAAATTTTTTGCCATATAACTTTTCTGTGACCATAGAAAAAGCCAATGATTTTTTCTTAAAAACAAAAAAAATGGGAAAGTTTTTTATGTTCTATGAAATGCTATAAAATAAGCTATAATTATTTCATTCACTGTCTCCAAAAATCCTGATATATTTCATAAAATACAAATGTCCCTAGACTTAGTTGATGTGTGTTTTTGAAAATCGACCACTTTAGAAGCTCATAGCATGGCAATGATTGGAGCTAGATACATAGTGTAAATGACATAGTTGTAGTAAATTTTAGTAGCTTTCATTATGTAGAAGACACTTTTTCTTTACGTCGTACCGTTTTAAAGATATGAGCCAATAACTCAAAAACGGGAACTTTAACCCCCTCCCCCCACTCCGGCTCACCCCCTAGGGGGGCTTTTAGTGTTTATCTTCTAGGCATCCTAAACACATTTCTGAAGAAATTGCTTAGGTTGCAGCTCACGCACTCTACACCTGCTTTTTTAAGTGGACTAATAGAAGTACAATTAATTTTGTTTTCTTGCTGATTACTAACGTAATTGTAAAGATAAAACAAGATAAGATAATTGTAAAAATAAACCTTTAAAAGTCTAAACTCTAAACAGTAGTACCCCAGCTTGCCAGTTTTTTTCTGGCATTGCGGTGACGTCATCAAAAATTTCCACCAAACTTGGGAAAGATTTTATCACAATGAAAATAAGAATGGTAGGAAATAAGACCTCTTACACCAGCTCGGGTTAAAAGTCATCCTTGATTAAACATTCTTCTTCGTATGTACTTAATGATAGAGAAGGCATATTAATATCTTCATATTGATAAACGCTTAAAGTAAGAACCCAGACTGGCGTAAGTGGCCTTACTGTTATGCAAGTCTAAAATTATCACACTGTCTAATTCCAAGAATTGATATTTAACTTTGAAGACGTCCTCGGATAGTTGTAAAAAATCCAGCCAATCAGTGTCAATAGGTTCTAATAATGAGAAACTCTTTTACTGCTATAGTCTGAGTAACAAGTGCCATTTTCCTCAAAACCTGATCTAACGCACCGAAAATTATGATTTTGGTCTCATTCGATTCGGAATGCCATCTTCTTCTTCTTCTTTAAAAATGGCCTCCCATAAGGAATAGCCAGTGTCAGTAATTTGATGAGTTATAAAAAGACTTTGTTGCCAGTGGTAATAACTTTGCTCTAGAATTATTGGCCTTTGTGAAAGTATAAGTGTGAAAAAAGAAACCAAACTAAAAAAAAACGTCAATGCCATCTAGAACATTCTATCAAAATTCCAAGAGGGGCTGAAAAAAAAAATGCAAAAGTTATAAACAATTAAGTAAACATAAAAAGAAGGGTTTGGTTTTTTTAATATTTCGAAAACTGTTAGAAAAGAATAATAAAAATTTCTAGATTTCTTGTTTTGAAATAATCAGTGTTTTTATGTTAACATTAAAGTGGTGACTAATAACAAATTAAGAAAAGCATAATAAATAAACAAATTGTGATAATTTATTTTTGTTAACGGATTATTGCTTATTGATATGTCTACTAAGTACCCAAATTTTTTTATTCCTTAATATTATTTAATCACTTAAAATATTTTTTTAGTTCACGTAGCAGATTGCGGCAAATCACGCTAAATCCGAACCACGCGGTTTTACCGTTACTTTCGCCGCTCAATTAAAGCTATAAGGATTATTGGTAAGGTTACAGGATCTAGGATTTTTTAAGGAAATTTCCTGTTCTTTAAGGATTAATTTTCAAATTTTGATTATCTCAAATAGTTTTCGAAATGTAAAAAAAAAGCCAAACCCTTCTTTTTATGTTTACTTAATTGTTTATAACTTTTGCATTTTTTTTCAGCCCCTCTTGGAATTTTGATAGAATGTTCTAGATGGTATTCCGAATCGAATGAGACGAAAATCATAATTTTCGGTGCATGAGATCAGGTTTTGACGAAAATGGCACTTGTTAACCAGAGTACTAGGACATGATCAATTCGTCATTTACAATCACGGAATGTCACTCTGGAATATTCGCTAGATCTCTAAAGGCCCGGTATATGAGCAGGCCGATCGACCCACTCGGTCTGATCGCAGGCCGACCTGACCGGATGCCTACGATTAAACCGTTTTGAGACTCAAACGATCGAATCAGAATGCCGTGTCCTTTAACTCTAACAACGTCATTTCCCGTTTGTTAGAGTGGGACGCGGCATTCCAATTCCTTCGTTAGAGTCTCAAAATGGTTTCGTAGTACGGCCCCAGACTCGATTTGTGCATTCCCTAGTGCAGAGATCGGGTCGGCCTGCGATCAGACCGAGTCAGGGTCCGATCAGGTGAATTTGCATCTTGCGACAGCAATGCAACAAACAGCTGCTTTCTAAAGCTCCGTTTAGACCAAACGAGCGACTGCTCATTCTAGTAAAGCTCTTGTTGATGTAAACTAACAACGAGCATTCTTTCGTTGTTCTAGTGTGTTCGCCACGTGTTCGGCGGTAAATAGGTAGAATGCTCTAAGAATCTCGCTCGTTTGGTGTAAACGACGCAAGAGCGCTCGAACAATTGCCTAGAACGTTCTTTCGTGTTCGGACGTGCTCGCTCTTCGAGGCGGTCTCTTCAAAGGGATTCTAGTGTTCTTGAAATATTTTACTTTTTGGCGGGTTTTTTAAATTATCGAGTATTCTTCTTTTATTAAATTCGTCACCCACCAACGTCATTTGCTTCTTTTCTTTTTCATTAATTGCGTTATAACAATAAATACAGCACTTGAAATCACAATATCGCTATTACAGTCAGACATAGTGTAGTTGTTACGTAGTTTATATACTCTTTGAGTGTAGTGTGAACCCTACTACTTATCGTTGACGAATGAGTAATGAGCATTCGCTCGTTTGGTCTAAACGGAGCTATATTATTCTCATCTATAGAGCAAAAATTCTTATTCTTGATGTTCTTGTTGATTCAATTGGTGTAAACGATCTAAAGTATATTGTAACGAATTATAGTTTACACTAAACGAATACGAAAGAATGTTCTTGTGCTGTTCTTGCTCTATGTTCTTTTGGTGTAAACCCACCTTTAGATGATAACCTTTTTGCTGTTGCGAGATACATACTTACTCAGTTTGCTGATCAATCGGCTTTATTTTGTGTGTGTCAAATTTTCTATGTAAGTAATTTTGTTAATTTTGAACCACCAGGTTGAGTAAATGGCGCACGCCTTTTTGCTGTCTACGTTGAACATAATATTATGGAGACAAGAGCTAGCGAAGGCCTACCTATAAATAAAACTATAACAAGTTACGGGAAATCCCCCCCAATCGAACCTAAACCTAATACATAGTACCATAATTATTATAATGCAATATGCATAATGTAGTAATATGTTACGAAACTATGATGAAATAATGTGTATCTCATGCAAATATTTCTCATAAAATTAATACAAGCTGTTGAGATTTCATTGATAAGATAAGATGGTAGTGTTGCATGCCGCGTTTCGATAGCGTTTGATATTGTTTTAAATATACAGCTATTTATAAGGCTCTTTCACCAAACTTGTCCAAAACCACCCGCGGCCCGCCTTAACATTGTAAAGTTTTGCTTGAAAGATACAATAAATTCATCAGATTTGTACAAAAACTGATTTCTAGGCATCAATAGCAAAGTAACATGCTAGGCGTGGATACTAATTCCTCGAAAAAACTCTGGTCAAAAACCTACTTTTCATATGCTACTTTAAAAGTTTTACAACACCACATTATAACGACAATTTAATATCAATTAGGCATCAAGGCTCGGTGGGATGGGCACTGGGCAAGTACCTGTTGATGACAGCTCCCCACAAGCTACATACAAAATTATGTAGTAAACTGGCACATATCTCATGTGTAAATTATCCCGATGAGTAATGTTTACATAAAACTCCGTGTAGATCAAAATGGAAATACATATTCTTATTATTCTGAATCGTAGTGGCAGGTAGTGGGTTGAGCAAAATATATTATGTAGTTTAAAAATGGAATGATTTAGAAATTCACATACGTCATATTAAAAAAAATACGCAATAGACACAGATTTTAAAAAGGCCTTTGATACAATCACCTTAAGTTGCTTCGAGCAAATTGATAAAGGGTACTACTAGGTACGTATTTTGCCCCATCACGTACTCGAGAAAAATTCAAAAAAATATTCAATAAGTACACCTAAATTACACGCGTCCGCGTCGATTAAATTTTGTTTTCCGTATTAATACTTCAACGATGGCCGGTATTACATGTACTTTATGCGTTTTTGTGTCATTACTATCGTGAAAGGGTAAGCTTTAATTCACTCTCGGGAATTTAATATTTCTCCGATTGCTTCGACGCTAACGGCTTCCACAAAGTAAAGAAAATTCTTTTGCGTATAAATAATACAATATAAATTATAACGTATATTTTATGAACGCAAGAGGATGTACGCTGATCAGTTTTGCAAATCTAAAAACAGTGCGAATACAACACACTTAAAATGAGATTCGAAACTTTTTTTACAAGTGATGTGTTGAAAATTCTGAAAACCTCCGCAGCCGCCGCAACGAATTGATATTCAACATTAATATTAACAATAAACATAGCGTCACTTGATATTTGAAACGCAGAATCGCAGCCGCTTAAAGTTTTGACTTTCATACGCTGTTTTATAAATACACGTGACTTGGGCCTTGTATTAGTTAGTGGTGTTTTCTGATGGTGCATGCTCATGCTTTTATATCTATGTAAAATATAATCATTGTAAAGTTTACAGTAATTATTATTTACGCCAATCTTATTACTGATTGAGCCTAATTTACTTCATCTATGAGTATCGTAATCTAGACACGCGGTAGAGTGTCAAGCCAAGTTCCAGCATAACAGAATGGCGAGCATGCACCGTGTGTAATATTACACGAACCATTTGCAGCTACTTTTGACCCCCTCATAATTCAGAAACCAATTGACATAAACATTTCAAATTTGGCTCATATAATGAGACTTGCGAGATAAATACATGCTCTAAATTTTATAAGCACAGCTTAAACGGTTATTAATATATTAACGTCCGAAAATCTAAATTTTTATCACTGACTGGACTGACCTATAGATCAAAATTCTAACCCACTTCCAGATGACCTAGAAGGCTGAAATTTGGAACCCAGCTCAGTAGTTGTGTGTAAGCGTAGGGAAAAATCCGAAAACAAAAAAAATCGGTCAAGTGCGAGTCGTACAGAGCTAAATTGTATTTTTTTTTTTGTATTGGAAAATCGAATTATGTACGTATAGGAAGCAAATAACATTATGAACAAATAATAGAGTCTATTTCTTTGCTTTGTTGAATATCTATAACAAGATCTCACATTATTTAAATAACATCAATTGTTATAGATATTCAACAAAGCAAAGAAATAGACTCTATTATTTGTTCATAATGTTATTAGCTTCCTATACGTACATAATTCGATTTTCCATGGAACTTGGCACTCATTTAGATCTCCATCCTTTTTACGGCGAAGTCCATAGACAAGAAATATAATGTTTGTATGGAACTTGGCTCAGCATTTTTACATTTATGTTTTTGGTGGGATTATTTTAACTCGAGATATAAGTGAGCGAACCTCGATATCAGTGGCGGATACCTTGTAAACATATCTAATTTTAAACGTGCAACTGCGTGTGCTGTCGCAATAGTTAGCTTATTAATGAAGATAATATACAATTAAGGAGCTAGAACGGTGCCCTGAGGGACACCAGCTGCGTGTTGTACTGAGACCAAATACGTTGTATGTGGGTCGATGTAGTTTAGACTGGATCTGATAAGGTGTGACTGTAACTATACTGTCTACATATGGTTTAAAATAACGAAATTTCGTAAAGCTGTTGTTTTGAATAGCGGTGTTATTTAATGCTTTTGTTAATTTTTTCTTGGCTGTAGATTGTAGTGTAGTCTTGACTTGACTTGCAATGTTGCTACTTGCTAGTTCAATGTATAAAACCTTTTTGCTCTTGTGCAAACGCCCTTATCAGTCGCATCTCATTATAAATTCATTTATTCGCTTAGAAATATACGATAAGTTCTGCGAAAATGGTTTACGGCGAAAAACAATTTTCCTTTAAATATTTTTACATATCATATACTTTAAAATTGTAATTTTCTTATTTTTAACTCATCTGTTACGTAAAACGAACAAAACGTGATAAAAGCGTAAACAAGAAGATAAGTCCTTACTGGTTGAAATTGCAATAAACACATTTTTGAAAATTATGGCTGCCATTTCTTTGTCAAAAAAAAAAGTATTTAAAAAACTTGAGAGGTGTCAAGGGACACCCGAATGGAACGGAGTTATTTCTTATGTTCAAAAAATCTGTACATAATACATATACTCAATTATTTAAAAAAAAGCCATCTATTGGCGCCCAGGAATACTAACAACGCGTCACTGTTTATTCTCAAAAAACGCCATCTAGTTGACGCACAGGAATACTATCAACATTCAACGCCCTCTGCCCCTACAGATGATGCAGGTATCTACTAATAAAAAAAAACCGGCCAAGTGCGTGTCGGGCCACGCGCAATATAGGGTTCCGTAGTACCGCTAGTTTCTGAAATTTTTTGTATGGTCAATGAATGTACATTTATAACATGTTTTACACTACTAACAACATCATCTCAGTTACTTTCAAAGGAATTTGAACGAAAAGTTCCTTTATACTTCGCCGAATACATTTTTTTAGTTGATCGACTATTACTCAATAACTTATGAAGTCTTCTTAGCCGTGATAGTTTTCCTTTTAAATTCAGCATATTTCCTACTCCCGTGAATTTTTTCACATTTCTAGAAGCAATCGTTTAGCTGGTAGAAGGGGGGGGGGGGGGGGGACACTGGACTCTAACGATTTTTTCCACTTTAAAATTTAATATTTCACAATGGATCCCTAAATCGGAAAATGATCTATGAATACTCATAATATTTTTTAAAAAGCTATCCAACGACACCCCACACGATGGGGTGGGTGCGAAAAAAAAAATCAACCCCGCTTGATGTGTAGGGGAGGGGGTACCATAAAAAAATATTTTTTAAACATTTTATATACCATTTTGTCGGCATCATTAATATGTGTATTCATGCCAAATTACAGCTTTGTAGGTCTTATAGTCTCTGAGGAAAACTGCGGACAGACAGACAGACGGACGGACAGACCGAAACTATAAGGGTCCCTCGTTGACTACGGAACCCTAAAAACGGCATCTATTGACGCCCATGAATATTAACAACGCGTCGCTGTTTATTCTCAAAAAACGCCATCTAGTTGACGCACAGGAATACTATCAACGCGCAACGCCGTCTGCCCCTAACATGCAGGTACTAATAAAAAAGTGTCGTTACAATTTTTTCGGCCTAGGGCCTCGCAACGCGCGAAAAGGAACTCCGTTCCAATAATAATTATTATCGAATTACTACCCTTGTGTTTGCAAGGTTGTATTCACCATATCTAATTGTTCACGTAGACCTTGAGTTAGATTGAAAATCTAGAACATATTTTTTTCCTTAGACCGATCGTTTTTTGTTTCGACTTTTTATGATAGTAACACGCGAGGTAAAGTATTAAATGGCCCATAGTTTTAAACCTAGAGCAAGTATTTCTCAACCTTTGGTGCTGGGTTCCGTGACGATAATAATCAAATAGACTAGCTAGATGTTCCTTACTTTAAATTCGATTTCGAGGTCTCGTGTGTTATACATATAATATACTAGCTGTCCCGGCAAACGTTTCTTTGCCATATTATATCAAGTATATCGCCCGTATTATTTTATTGAATTAGTGACTTAATAAGTAAAAAAAAAAAAAACTACTACTTACCACTAGACTGACGTGGTGTGAAGCGTCCATAGATATAAAAAAAAAAGTACTTATGTCACCATGGCAACGTCCATCGCTATCCCGTGACCCGCGTCGCATAAACAACATGGTCGCTCTTTATAGACAAATAATTTGCAATGAAATAAAATTGCGACTATAATTAAAGATCTAAGCTATCCTATCTCTCAAGTTGGAAAAAACCACACATTAAAAAAAAGAAACATTAAAATCGGTTAAGTAGTTTAGGAATCCATCGCGGACAAACATCGTGACAGGAGATTTATATATATTATATAATAGATATAATCATTATAAACTCAAGCACAGAATATATTATATTAGTAGTACCAAACTCAAGTAAGGCAGTTGGGCTACTATTTATTACACAACAATACATAATACTATACTTGATCGTACATTCTTGATATCTAGGTAGGGCTGTTATCAAAGACTTCTATTTAACCTCAGTTTAAATAGAAGTCTTTGGCTGTTATAGGTTCACATGTTACTGTGCAGTAACTTTAATGAATGTTGAATTAAATACAATTCGACAAAACCTAGGAGGTATAAAAATTAAAAAGGTTGCATATCCCAAAACAAAAAGATCTCGTCCGTTCAAGTTTTTCTGAAAAAATATTCCATATCCAACAAAAACTCTACGCTGTCTTTGACCACATCTACGATGGAGTCTCGGGCAAAAAGAGGTTTTACTATACTATTAGTGATGCAACAAAACTCGTTACGAATACAAAATTATCTTCCTATTAAGGCGATAATGTTAAGGGACATTTTTGTATTGAAAAGGTAATTTATACACGTCGTAAAAATTTCGAGGTTGGCCATTGTTATGAGGTGTGTTTTTAACGCGATACTCTTTAATCCTTTTTAACCTACTGCCAAAAAAGAGGAAGTTATATGTTCGGCTGTGATTTTTTAAAATATATGTTCAATGTTGTATAATATTAATTTATAGATAGTCCCAGAAAATCCTTTTCACTTTCTTTTCCTCATGTGTTTTTTTACTATCTCTCAGATGACCTTCTTTCTAAAACCTTCTAATGAAATTAATCATTGCGGTTTTTTGGTCAACTGGGCTATCATAATAATTCATATTTCATAATGACCTCGTGAAAGTATTTTCGTAAACTACATGACTCCCGCAACTCCGTTGTGCCAAAATACGTTTGTTGCGCGGGATGTACATTTCTCCGGGATTTTTTGAGTGGCAAAATTGGTTCATTGGTTTGGGCGTGAAGAGGTAACAGACAGATAGACACACTTTTACATTTATAATATTACTAGCGACCCGCCCCGGCGTTGCACGGGTATAAAATATATAGCCACTGGAAAAATTATGCCTATAGCTACTATCTATTATCACAAATAACTATCTATTATTTTAATGCTAAAATTACTATCTATTATCACAAATTATGTTAAACTATATTTTGTTAGGCCTGAATGTATTAGTTTAAAATTTATAAAATATTTCCCTTCACAAACCTTTCCCTTCCGAAAATATCCAACAGCCAAAGGAATTCTATACAATACAACCCGGTTGCACAAATCTGCACAAGTACTTAAAAATAAACACTCAACAATGTTATCACGCTGCACTATCATTAAAGGAAGCACAATATACCTACTTTTCATTGAAATTCTATTTTTCGATAACTTTAATCAGTGCAAAATTTTTAGATATAACAAATTAAAATTCAAATATAAACTAAGGCAACAAATTATTCAACATGCCGCTAATGAAATCTACAATTATTATTATTTAGTTATTACATTAACATTATTACTCTTTTACTATGTAAAAACCTCAACGTCCTCTATTTTATTACTGCAAACAAGATCTCTTAACGGGCCAATTAGATCGTGTTTTAGACTTATCGAGCTTGCTCACCGAATAAACTTATACCAAGTGTTGTTATTGATACTTAAAACAAAATTACCACTTAACTTATTAGACTATGGATAACTCGGACTTGCATAGTGATATTGACGATACTCTTTCTGTTAACTGTCGCTTATTAGACAAGCTCGAGGACTGTGAAACCGCTTTGTCAAACATAAATTTCAAGATTCTGTCGTGCAATGTGAGAAGCTTAGGCCACAAGGCTTCTTCTGGAGAACTCTATACTGTGCTGAAACGGCTTGATACTTGTTTTGACGCGATGGTTTTTACTGAGTGTTGGTTTAGCTCTCCAGACCCGCACATTCCAACGATACCTGGCTATTTCGCCTTTCACACTAAAACGGTTACAAATAAATGCGGTGGCGTGACTATTTATGTCAGAGACTGCTGGTCGGCTAGCGCCCGGGAACCAGTCTTTACCGATGCAAACTGTCTCATTGTTAACATTGAAAATCAGATAAATGTTATTGGTATTTACCGATCTCCTTCCATTTCGAATACGGAAAACTTTTTGACCTCCTTAGAACAAATTCTTGATTGTAATAAGGAGATCAAAAATGATATTCTCGCTGGAGATATAAATATTAACATTCTAGATGAAACATCCGATAATGCTAACTCTTACCTGACCACGATGACCGAGCATGGGTTTTTCCCTGCCATCTCTCTCCCAACCCGTGGACCCTCATGTCTAGACCACATCTTCTTAAGGCCGAATACCAAAGCGCTAGGCATTGTATGCAACTGCTCCTTGACCGACCATCACCTGACTATTGCTGGTATGAACTTAAGCAAAATAAAAAATGACAATAAACTATTACCTAGAACTAAGCTTAAACTTGACTACGACAAAATTCTTAATAACCTAAGTGGCTACGACTGGAGCATTATCCTTAATGAGAGTAATGTAAATGACGCAACGAAGACACTGAACAACATTCTTGCAACCGAAATAGATAAGTCTACCACAAAATCCAGGACGAGTAGAAAAAAGTACAATCTCAAGCCTTGGATAACACCAGGGCTTATACGTTGTATGCGCCATAGAGATTTCCTTCATCTTAAGACTAAAAAAGATCCCCTCAATATATCACTTAAGTTAACCTACACAAGATATCGTAACTTCTTCACGAATTTGCTACGAAAGCTAAAATCCAACTACGAAAATAAATTACTTACCAAGAACCATCAAAATCCAAAAAGATTATGGAACGTTATAAAAGATGTCTGCGATATCGCAAATAATAAGTCTGACTCCCAGGAACTCCTAAAAAATCATACATCCCCACAACAAGCTGTGAATGAATTTAATAAATACTTCGCAAATGCAGCCCCAAAAATAGCCTCAGAAATTCTAAAAACAACATCTGCAAATGAAGACACACTGTGCAAAAATATAAAGGTAAACAGTCACTTTTCAGGGTCAATCTTCTTCGAACCTGTAGACCCGGCTGAAATCGACAATTTACTGACAGAGTTAAAAACAGAGAGCGCCCCAGGCATTGATTCTTTCCCAGCTTCCCTATTAAAATATATAAAAAATACTCTACTCGTACCATTGACACATATATGCAATCTCAGTATGGAAACAGGCACCTTCCCTGACTGTTGGAAAACAGCTATTGTGCGTCCGATTCACAAGGCAGGCTCTAAGGACAAGATCGAAAATTACCGCCCGATTTCACTTTTACCTATTTTGTCTAAAATCTTAGAAAAAATCGTTAATAAGCGACTAACACACTTCCTGGAAAAGAAAAATCTGATTTCGGATCGTCAATTTGGCTTCAGACAAGGTCGCTCCACTGAAGATGCTGTCAGGCTGCTAACGTCTACGGTTGCAGAAATCCTGGATAGTGGCAATAGGAGCGTAGGTGTATTCCTCGATCTTGCAAAGGCCTTTGACACAATTTCCACCCCTCTACTGCTGCGCAAGCTAGAAGGCCTTGGAGTTCGGGGAGTCGCCCTCTCCTGGTTCAAAAGCTATTTAAGCGACAGAAAACAGAGGCTGAAGCTAGGCGACTGGATAAGTGAGGAGCTAAAACTCACAAGAGGTGTCCCGCAAGGAAGTATCCTCTCTCCAACTCTATTTATCTTATATATGAACGACATTCTCCTGTTAAACATCCCCAATGCAGAGGTTATTTGCTATGCAGACGACACTGTAGTAATTTTTCGCGGCTCCTGCTGGAATAGTGCTGTACACGCTGCTGAAAGGGGCATCGTGCAAATTCAGAAGTGGCTGAACCAAAACCTTCTTTGTCTGAATGTCAAGAAAACCAATGTTTTATTCTTTCATATAACTGGCGCCACTAGCCCTAAACATAACTCCATAAAGCTACACAAACAAAATTGCCGCTCCCTGTCTTTCCCCCTCCTTCGAAGTTGTACCTGCGAACGCCTAAGCAGGGTTCCATCGGTCAGATACTTGGGCATAGACTTGGACGAAAAACTTACTTTTCAGCCTCATATAGCGGCTGTAGCTAGGAAAACACGCAAAATAATGTATATAATGAGATCTTTGAGACCGGTTGCAAATATTGCAGTAAAAAGACTGGTTTACAGTGCTCTGTGCCAGTCTCTGCTACAATACTGCATCGGTGTCTGGGGAGGTGCTGCCAAATCACACATGATCTTACTTGAACGTGCCCAGCGAGCAGTAATTAAGGTGGCACTAGGAAAGCCACGGCGATATCCAACTACGGAACTGCTTCAAGAATTTGAAGTTCTCAGTGTTAGACAGCTTTTCATCCTAAGAGTCCTAACAAAGGATGTAAGGTACCAACAGACACCCGGCAGTGATCTCGCTTTGCTGGGAACACGGACGGCTTTTGCTTCACGTTTACCACCTTACATACATAATTTTGTAAGCCAGTCTGCAGCCACGGACCAAAATGTATCAACAGAATCGCTTGTAAAAATCCCACCTTCTGTAATAAAGAAATGGCTAAAGTCTAAATCCTATGCAGAAACCGAAAAACTAGTAGATGTTTGTAGCAGTAACAGACAGGCTAAAATAATAAATCCGCGTCACACATACACAAACCTCGCATAACACAGTACCTACATTCATGCTCCCGTCATCCCTTCTCCCTCTATTTTTTTAAATTGGTATATTTTTCAAATTCTTATTAGTTATTAGGTATATTTTATTCAACTTAATTTTTATATGGCATTTTATTAATTTCTTGACATTCTTTTATTATTTCTAATTGGTCTTAACTAAACAATCTAATGTAGTTAATGCTCAGATTATTATTAGGTATTTTTTGACATTCTATCATATTATCTGATCTGACGAAATTGTAAATCTCAAACCCAATTTATAAAATACTATCTTGATACTATTAAATTTAAAAAAAATTTTTTATCTATTCAAATTAACTATATTATATCAATTACTGTACTAGTACTATTCTTTACTATTATTTACTATTATTATTTTATTCAATGTATAATTTTGATTGTTCTAAATTATTTACAATAAGTGATTACTATACTATGTGATATGTATTGGGTAACAACTGTAACATAATTATTAATGTAGTATTTTAATGATGTTTGTTCTTTTGCACAGACTCGCGTTAAATCATAGTTTGTATTAAAATAAAACGGACCACCAAGATACAGGCTTTGCCTAGTTTGGGGTCCCCAGGTTAAGTAATAATATTGTAATTCCTAACGCTATTTAAATAAGTGTAAGTGTAAAACTGTATTATTGCATGTTTAATAATAATAAAGAAGCCTTTCTCAATAAATGGGCTATCTAAAACTGAAAGAATTTTTCAAATCGGGCCAGTAGTTCCTGAGATTAGCGTATTCAAGTTAGCCATTTCATATAACATTCCCCGTTTTTTCCACATTTTCCTCTATTTCTTCGCTCCTATATAACAGGAGAACAAGAAGGTTATACTTCCTCGATAAATGGGCTATCTAACACTGAAAGAATCATCAAAATCCGTTGCGTAGTTTTAAAGATTAAAGGGAACAAAGGGACATGAGGGAAAAAAGCGACTTTGTTTTATAATAAGTATAGATAGTGCAGTCGCCAGAGGTTTTAACCTCCGAAAATGGTAATAGTGAATGGATTTTTGTTTTTGAGGTGTTTGATTATCTTTTTTACACTATAACTTGCAAAGTTTACCAAAAAAAAAATTGTGCTTTTAATTTTTTAGTTACTCAATTAAAAATTAATATTTCACCATATAAAACCGGTCCAGAAAAAAAATTCTTGTTCTCCTGTTATATAATGACTTTTATCCGATTGTTTACGTTGTAAATGAACCAAATACACAATTTTTAAAAAAGAAAGTTTGCTTTGTTAAGCTAAATACAACTTTATGGTTTTTGCAAAGTTTTTAGAGATTAACGCTCGTCGTAACCAAGATAAAAGGGTTTGGGTGGATTTAAGGGTTGTAACGAAAAGTGTGTTAAACACTTACTTGTTGTGCGTATTTAATTTTTAGAGAAATGATAACTTTTAAGTACTTAAAAACGTTTAAATATCTCCAAAAAAGTGTAAAATAGAAAATATTTTTCTATATTTGTTGAGAATTTATTTAAGTCAGAGCTAAAACATTAAATGCATCGACAAATGAAAGACTTTTTCTAGTCTTTGAAATATATTTAAACTTCCTACTTAAAGCTAGAAAAAAATTGGGTGCTACAAATCTCACGTACATACTAAAGACGCATGCTGCGAACTATGTTTGAAAAATGCTTACCTGAATACAAAAAATATCAGTTCTTATTTGTATTTTTTTCCTTTAAGTATGTTTTAGCAAATATAAGTAATGAAAAAAAATATAATTAAAAAATCAATTTTATTCTGTAAAAACCTAACCAAAAGAAATAAAATACAGATTTTCTTCGAAATATCCGTGAAAAGTTTGTGCTACATTTTCAGAAAATTTAATAAAGTAAGAGCCAAAAAGTTATACACATTAAGAAATAGAAGGCTTTGTTAAACCTAAAAATAATTTTAAACTTCCTATTTAAAACCAAAGAAAAATAGGTCATTTACCTGGCGAGGCACACAACATGCACATTTGGAGGTATGCAGCTCATCTACATACAAAAATATTAATTTTAAATCTAAATTATATATTTTTTCAACTTATTTTCTTTCTTTGGAATACAAGCAACGATACAAATCAAAAAAAAATATATATATATATTTTATTATTTTGCTATATATTTATAAGAAAGAAATATGCAAATTTTTTTCAAAATTTTACAGTTTATGAGTTTACTTGAAGCGGAAGAGAATAATTTAAAAATCAAAAGCACAACTTTTCAATAGGTAAACTCTATTATTTATGTTATCAGCTACACATTCCTTTTTTTTTTTTCAAGCTCTGGGAACTCCAAGTTATTAGTATACACTAACATTTTGATTACAAAATTGCTGAAAAATCCTAATAAACTAAAGGAGGTATTGAAAAGGTTGTGACTTGTGTAGGTTTATTTGTTCTATGACGATTATTATAACGCTTGACATTTTTATGAAGCACCTGAAGTGTAACACTTTTAGTGATGTGGCTCCTATAATGTGCCTATTTTCGGCCAAGGACTGAAACGGTCTGTTGGGTTACAAAACAGGTGCTTGCCTATGTGTGAAAATTAATGATCGTAAAGTGTATCATAATCATCACACGTCGACGATAAAAAGAGATCCAAATTTAGGATTTCGCGGTTAACCCTCTTTTGTCATAATATAATAAGGTTTTATTGGTCTTACTGCCGCACTTAGAGATTAATATTAATTTCTTTATTGTAATAAAATGAAGATTTTGCCATAAGCCACATTATGTGCCAAACTCTTCACTTAATTACAGTTGAGTAATTAATTTCGCCTCTGAGTGCGAGAGTTATTTCTAACACTAGCATTTGTTAAAGTAAATTTTTGATTCTACCTCTTTAATTTTTTGTAAAAATGAAATCGAAGGCATGTTATTACCACAAGCTTTTGTCTAACGCGCGTTGGTGAAATTGCGACTTGGAATGTAAATCTTGGCAGATCCTCACAGAGAGGATAGATCTTTTAACTCAATGAGCATAGTAAGAAGGAGCAAAAAAACCTATGAATAATATCCCAGATGTGAGACGTTTTGTTTTTCGTAACATTTTTTATCGGCCTCGTATCTTCACAGCCAATTTATCTCGCGTAGACCTAAAGGGTGTTGATGAAAACCAGCTGCTAATCAATACGAAGGATATCATCATCAGATGTTCTTTTTTACTCTGCAGTTAGACATTCTAGTCAAATCGTTTCTAAGTGTTGTATTTACATAGTGTTATAATTAGACTTTTTTTGTCATAAAAAAGACATGAATTGAAAATTATACACCACCACCAAACCACTAATGGTTTTCCGGATCATTTCATTGCAAATTATGGTCTGTAGATTCGGAAATGCTTATCAGTATCATGGCCATACCAATGACGCCAAAATTGTCTAGACTTACAAAGTCATCTTGCCAAAAAAAGTCTTTTTTTGTAGTAAGTTATCTGCTCCGTTCGATAAATAAAATTTTAACTTAAATTCTAGTCTAGTTGTCTAACCTAGGCAACACGCCATAAATAAGACTTTCTTGCAGAGAAGTTGCCCTTGGCACTGTCTATTACAGAGCTGTACGATAAGAACGATAGCATGATATTATTCTAAATTCAATTAAAAGTTACTAGTAACTGTGTTCTATAGTCGCCATTTATAATGGCAACTTGCCTAGACCAGCATAGACTTCCTTGCAAAGAAGTTGTCCTTGGTTCCTTTTTGTTGCTCCGTGTTTGTTAAGTTTTGCGTGTAATTTTGTTTGTATACAGATGGTGTTTCCCATCCCTTGGTAACACTTGCGAATAGCTTAGCCTCGGTTAACCTTTTGTGTGGCCTTGAATTTTTTTGCTGCTGTGTGTTTGATAAGTTTTGCGCGTAATTTATTGCCTTTGTGTATGTGTTCATGCTTCGGTGATGCTTGCTAGCTGCCTAGGCTAGTCTGAAGTCGTCCTTGGTTCCTTGGTGTCCGTGTGATAAGATTGATACCGTGTATTATAAATCTCGCGACGGCGGTCAGCGTTGCGGGTGACGTAAGTGAGCGGTTCGGCTAGGGTTTTCGGCGGGGCCCCTACCAGCATTTGTTTACAAGTCGCCGGCACTCCGTACCAGCACGCGGGCCGCGACGCACCGCCGCCGAAGTGATAGTGATATCGATACCTCTGAAGGATTAAGTGTCCGGGCACCGGCTTCTGCCACCGTGAGTTTTTTTTTTAGATTTTCGTTCGATGCCAGGATTCGCCGATGTTCGAAATTTAAATTACTTTGTTTCAGCATTAGTCGTTAAATTCTCCTCGATTTTATTCGAATTTTCGAAGTTTTTATGCCCAATTTTGATGGATCCTCGGCACGTTATGGGAGTTTTTACACGAGTGACGCAAAACGTTTACCCAAATACATGATGTTGTGTCATGTGTGTCGAAACAACCGGTTCGGATTATTTTTGTATTAGTAATAAAATTAACATATCTGTCCGGGATCTGCACTGTAGTGCACACAGGTATAGCATTTATTTGGCCACGCGAGGTGCCCACAAAAAATTTACTCTCAGAACTTTAAGTATATGGAGCATATTTGAGAGGATATTATTATACACGTTAGGGAAATAATTATGTCTATCAGTCACCGTCTAACTTGTATCCTGTCTTGATTGGCAACAGTATGTCTGTCGTTTATGTTTTTGTTGGCATATTTTTATTATTATTGTCTATTGAAACTAAGAAAATCTTACAAGATGTTCGTGTCGCGGTCTTGTCGCGGTGTTTGTTGCCGAGCTCCTAAAACAGGCCGATTTTGTTAAAATTTTAACGTATTTACTATGTTATTAGACCACAAGGATACCCGAAAAACAACCCTGGCACAGCTGGGTATATGCATATACAGTCGAAAATTCTCTCTTATAAAGAACTTTTCAATTCCTATACTCTAACTTGGTATGCAATGCGCTCTTCGCGAACGCGAATATGCCATTCATATAGTCATTGGTACCCGGAACTCGTTCGTGGAATGTGGGGTTCGATTCCCGGTGCTAATTTCCTTATATAAAAAGGAATATGTACCTCTATTGTAGAGCCATTAAAGTATTAAACGATCAGTTTTATTTGTACGAAGAGGTTCATCTCTAGGTAGTGTTAATTTTCATCTTTTGTTTTCAATCTCAGCTTAAATAATTAATCAATCAAAATATATATCTATACATATAATAATAATTATAATAAAGCAGAACTTCTGAGGCTGTGGATTACAATGGCCGGCTGGTAATGATAGTTAGAATTTAGAACGATCTGTAGTAGTAACTCACAGAGTGCCAAAAATTTTAACTTCTTGTAGTTCTTAAACTTTGGATCTCGATTTCTCATTGGTCCTTTTATTTGAATGGTACAGAAAAGTCTAATGTGACCGCGTATGTAAATCTTTTATTTTTTTTACTGCAAAACATCTTAAAGGCAATAAAGGACATAAAAGTTAACTCAAAATGATATTAATTTTAAATATATAGTTACGATCAAACGACATACAATGTATGTAACTTGTGTTTTCTTTACCTTTATTTACTTTTACTCTTATTTACTCGCGCTATCAGTAAATATTACTGTGTCTTAGTAAATATAGGTACTGAGATATGAAAGTCAAATAACTATACCTAGGTAGGGACTTTTTACCGATCTAACATTTGTCATCAAAAAACAGTCTTATGGCATGAGCTTTTACTAGTTTTATAGATGTTTTACAAAATATAGAGTTCTACAATTATGTTGTTAGCAGAATTTTGACAGAAAATCAATGAAGGCCCGTCTCTCTGTTTCTATGTATTAAATTCGTACATCCCATAATCTCTAATTTTTTCCAAGATAAAATATTAAATGTATACGTTCATTACACATTTAATTTTAAAAAGTTTCGCCAATCCGCGCAATCTCTACATTTTGCCGCAGACTGTTAATTGTATGGTAATTTAATTAGGGTTCCGTACCCAAAGGGTATAAAACGGGACCCTATTACTAAGACTTCGTTGTCCGTCCGTCTGTCTGTCTCCAGGCTGTATCTCAAGAACCGCTATAGCTAGACTTCTGAAATTTTCACAAATTGTGTATATCTGTTGCCGCTATAACAATAAATACTGAAAACAAAATAAAATTAATATTTAAGGGAGGCTCCCCTTAGGAGAACTAAGTTAGAATACTTTAGGGTGTGTATGAGTTATCAGTCGTGGAGGGAGTCTCGTGTTTGTTAGATCCGGGACATCCCTCCTTTATACGGCTGAAGGCGAACCGCAGGTGGTTTTAGTGAGTAGGAGTCTCATATACCCCCGGGGTGCTTCAGCCTACTGAGGCACATACCCAACCCGGCATCAAAAAAAAAGGGTGTGTATGAGTTCCCCATGCAATATTATACTAGTTGATGCCCGCAACTCCGTTGCGCCAAAACTCGTTTATCGCGCGGGAACCGTACATTTTTCCGGGATAAAAAGTAGCCTATGTCCTTTGACCTTTCCCGGGACTCAAAGTATCTCCATACCAAATTTCAGCAAAATCGGTTCAGTGGTTAGGGTGTGAAGAGGTAACAGACAGACAGACAGACACATTTTCGCATTTATATGGACAGTTCACTGTGAAAGTAGCAGCGCCGCAGCGTAGCAAACTCTGTATAGGGAACCCATTCACATCCTGAAGTAAGTATCCCCAGAACCCATTCACTAAGTTTTGTAACACTTTGTATATTAGTATGGTTTATAAACTTTACTAAGCTTACCGAATCAATGCGTCCGCCGAGGTCCCAGTCTAGACGGGAGGGCTCGTGTCCTCTAGACGTCCGACCTCTGAAAACGTACACCGTTGTTGCTTTCTCGGAACACTGGAGGCTGAAGTTTCATTCCGAATTTTAAAAGGTTGGAAAGTAATCTTTTAAATGCAAAGGAATTAAAGCAGGGTTTCCCAACCTTTTTATCTCTAACACTAGCTGTCCCGGTGAACTTCGTGTCACTTAAAAACCTTCTCTGGAGTTCAAGGATTATTTTAAGGCTAAAATTAGCGGAATCGGTTCAGCCGTTATCGAGTTATAGCGTTACTAACACAATTGGAAATCAATTTTTATATACAAGACTAGCTGTCCCGGTGAACTTCGTGTCACAGGTCACTTTAAAACCTTCCCTGGACTTCTACGAATATTTTAAGACTAAAATCAGCCCCATCCGTTCATCCGTTTTCGAGTTTTAGCGCGACTAACACATTTGAAAATACATTTTTATATATAAGAAGATAACTAGGCGTGTTTTTTCTCGTGTAAATGTGTATTTCTCTTCTGCGCTCGACTCTATATCGACTATATCTACTATCTCTCCTATAGACTATCTATCGACACTAACTATCGACTCTATCAAGGACCTAAATGACATTTGAGCTTGATAGGTAATTTATTATATTCGTCTTTTCCTCACATTCGTTTTATGCCTAAACCGCTTTACAGATTCTTCTAGGACATACTAGATCAGTTTAACACCTCTATCGTGAGTATCGCAGACACAATAGATTTTCAATTGGGCTGCTGCTGCCCGCTGCCGCTTGGGGATTGACGGGTTCACCCCGGAAAAACGGGGCTCCCACGCGATTAAAATGTATTTTTTTCGCACTAAAGTCAACTTTCAGTGAATTATGTTTGATTCCAAAGTAATATTAATTCATTTCTGTCATTCAACAGATATAAGTGCGGAAAATGTCTTGTAGCTTATCGCGAGTGTTGACTGTTTACATAATGGTTGACTTTTTATAAGTTCAGTTAGTATCGTTAGATAACCGCGCTATCGGTCGTTGAACCCGGCATTACGCCGATTAATACATAACTATTAAGTTCAACATCATCACTAACCAGTTAAGTTGGCAGTCGCCGGTGTTAAGTTGGTAGTTACCAGTGATATGTTGGTAGATGTCAGTTATATTTGCCGTTCGTATCGCCATTAAGCAATGATACTCTGTAACTATTGATGTTGCGTCGCCTCCAAAATACTGTTTCCAAAAAGAAAAAGAGTTCCAAAAATTACTTCTAAAAACTCAAACTGAAAAATATTAATCATTGTCTATTGCGGCCTACTGTTAGGCTATATATATTTTATAGCGCGATGCAGGATTATCTTTTTACTTGATCTGCTATACTTAAAAAGACTTATAAGTTATAACGAATACACAGCCGAGTAATAATTTTATATTACTCGTATAATAAAATGACGTTGACTTACTTTAGGTGTACATTATAGGTACAGTACAAAAACATAGTTAAATATTATAATGAAAAGTGCGATTAAAATACTTCTCGGAAGAAAACATATTCTACAAAAAAATCATATAAATTACAGACTTTAATAATAATTATTTTTAATAATGAATCGTCTAACATGATATTCTGTCTGCTGCATATTAAATAATGTGTCTGCTTCCTTTGTTTTCTTTTTACGTTTATGAGTTTTTAGTAATTACATAATACAAACGTATGTTTTAATTATATTATTTTTAACGTTATTTTATTGTAAATCTTAACTCGTAATACCTCGATCGTGGAAATTGCAGACACAATATATTTTCAATTGTTATGCGGCAGCCGGGTGCCGCTTGGGGAATGAGCGATAGTTAACGACACCAGGTTTTCAAGTCAAGTTTACATCTTTTGATATAATGTCGTTAGGGTGCAGAGGAAAGTATTATATTAGACTAGCTGTCCCGGCAAACGTTTCTTTGCCATATTAAGTATATAAAGTATTTTTTTTTAAATTTGGTCGAAGCGCTAACTGTCGGACAGACTAAAATTAAAATCCGAATTCGAATATTATTTAAAATTTGACACTGCGATGGCAGCCGACTGTCGGATCCAATGTAAAACATTCCAAAATCAACAACTACTAATAAATTAAAAATTAATTAAAAAAACATTGTCCAGCGGACAAAATTGTGAATCTAAACCATTCCCAGATCCCCTTGAACACACACAAAAAATTTCATCTAAATTGGTCCAGTCGTTTAGGAGGAGTTCAGTCACATACACACGCACACAAGAAATATATATATTAAGATGACCCGGTGAACTTCGTACTCGTATTAGGTACTTTCCTCCTAATATAAACTTTCCTGGACTAAACTGTTCAGCTATTCTCGAGTTTTATCTAGACTAATAAAATTTTATTAATACATTTTACAACAGCATAAATTATAACAGCCTCCTTTTTGAAAGTCGGTTAAATAGCGTATACGCTTGAATGCAACTCTTGCCGTAGCGTAGGCTCGTAGCACCTACACAATCTTGTAGAGCTCTACCATTTTTCCTCAGCCCGGACCGATTTTAATGTAATTTTGTGTGGATGTGCTTTGAGTCTCAGGGAAGGACATATGATAGTTTTTATCCCAGAAATATGTACGGTTCTCGCGTAATAAACTAATTTCGGCGCAAAGAAGTTGCTGTCAACATCTAGTACTTAATAATATCCATACTTCCATCTAAGATATATAAATCTCCTGTCACGATGTTTGTCCGCGATGGATTCCTAAACTACTTAACCGATTTTAATGTTTCTTTTTTTAATGTGTGCTTTTTTCCAACTTGAGAGATAGGATAGCTTAGATCTTTAATTATAGTCGCAATTTTATTTTATTGCAAATTATTTGTCTATAAAGAGCGACCATTTAATTGGTTATGCGACGTGGGTCACGGGATAGCGATGGACGTTGCCATGGCATACTTATTTAGTCACTAATTCAATAAAATAATAAGTGTCTGTCTGTCTGTCCGTCTGTCTGTCTCTGTCTGTCTGTCTGTCTACAGTCTGTAACCTCTTTACGCTCAAACTCCTGAACCGATTTTGCTGAAATTTCGCATGGAGATACTTTGAATCCCGGGACATGGATACTTTTTATCCCGGAAAATGTACGGTTCCCGCGCGATAAACGAATTTTGGCGCAACAGAGTTGCGGACATTATGTAGGTGTGTTTAAATAAAATATGATAAACAATATTGCTTTATGCCTAAACAGCTTTCCTTCAGACAACCTTTAGAGGGAAAAACTCAAATACGGTTAAAATATGCAAATTCATTGTAAATATTTGTATTGTGAGTGGAAAATTGTTTTATTACACGTACAGTTAAAACATCTGCAGCATACGGTTTTGTACGCTTGGTACTGTTTTTGTTGATATAATCACCATCGTTACTTACAAGCTGCTGGCTACTACTCTGTTGGGCCAAGGTGGTTGACCTCCGCGGAGCAAGAAGGATGACCCTTCCTCCGTTCCGCTCCGCCGGCGTAGGATGGGAGTGCGAAGGCGTCGTTATGAGAAACTCCAATAACTTCTGTCCCATGGGGCTCCGGGTCAGGATGAGAACCTGCCCGGCTTACTAGCCCCGGCGCCGAGGGGAATGCTTCAGTTTTCCGAAGCGTTTCTGACCATGATCGTCATCGATCATGGGCTGATGCGGCCGCATAGCGTGACCGCGTAAATAAAGATTAGGTTAGGTTAGTTAGCGGTCCGGATTGGTCCAAAAGTGATAGTTTATGAAAATTTATCTATAAGTACTAATAGGCCAAGAGAGATTTAACTTTTCAACGTTACACGAAAATTCTTTAAAATCAGTTAATTATAAAGAAACGTAGAGTTAGTATTTTTATAAATAAGTTCAATATTATTAGAATTGGTGTACAGTTATATTATTTAGTTAGAAGACTAGTTCAGTTATCTGTTATATGATAAGTTAAATGCGAGTGCACAAATAAAGCATCCCAGTTGAGTTATTTATTTGAGTGTTATCTATGTGGGACACACACGAGTACCACTGTTGTACGGTTTGGCTATAAATTATCTAGGTCTATCCTATTTACTTTGTACTGATTACATAATGTCTATGTACAGCAACAAAGCTTCCAACTTCTAATAAATAATTAATATTGGTTGTCATTCAAATCCCGGTTATACATGCTAGGGATTACACCTTTTTTTTTTTTTTTTTTTTTTTTTTTTTTTTTTTTTGCGTTGGGGGAATGCATTTACGCATCCCCGGGGTCTGGGGAGGACCACCGGGGTATGTGGGACTCCCCGGGGCGGACGCACCCGGGACTACCCACTAAAACCCCAACGGTGTTCCTGCTCCTGAAGGTGGGACTACGGGAAACGCGTGATACACGACCGCAGCCCCACCACCTCTGCCTCTTCAGGCTCACTCGTGGACCACAGTCCACATTACTCCGCGACGATGCGCTGGAACACCTAGCGCATCGTGGCCTACCCGGGACTTGTTGTCATGGGCGACGGCAGCCCCATACCGACGCCCCGAGCTTCCTGCTAAGGCGGGATGTCGTGCCCATGTCTGGCCCTTGGTCTCCGCCTCGGCCTTCTCCGAGGATCGAGCGTCACCGCCTCTCGCCTACGCTCCGCCTCCTCCTTCGACGACATTACTACTTCGGCGAATGTCTCGACTGCGCTCCAACAGTGTTGGCTGTCCAGCATCGCACGAACGATGGCCGGCAGCGAGATGTCGAGTCCAATAGTGGCCTGTAGGGCCGCTCTTTGTCTACACCAAGCGGGACAGACGAGCAACGTGTGCTGTGCCGTATCCCGGTCGTCACTGCAGTGATGGCAAGCAGTGTTTTGCTCGCGTCTGGCCATGTCGCACAGATACTGACCGAAGCAGCCATGCCCGGTCAGTAGCTGTGTGAGACAGTACGACAACGCACCGCTGCGTCTGTCCACCCATTCCCTCAATACGGGACGCATTGCGTTCAGCAGTTCTACGCTGACTAGGGACTCGTTTAGACGACCGAGCCAAAGGTCTAAATCCCGGTCCCGTGCTGCTGTTCTCCATCGCCGTATCTGGTCTGGCGATGGGATCCGTCCTTCCCCATGCTCCTCCTGGCACAGCCAAAATACCTCGGCCAGTGACTCGGCTTCAATGTCCCACGGGACACTGCCGGCAAGAACACACGCGGCATTTTTCGAAATGGTGCGGTATCCCCTTATCGCCCTTATAGCCATCGTCCGTTGCAACCCAGTTAGGATATTCCTCGTCCTGATCGTCAGTCGCTCGGCCCATATCGGCGCACCGTACATACACATGGAGCGGATTACTCCCATGTACAGTCGCCGACATCCCAAACTGGGTCCCCCCAGATTCGGGAGAAGACCCGCCAGACCGCCGGCGGCCTTGGAGACTTTTGCCGTTAAACGGCGGAAGTGCTCTTTAAAAGTCCACCGGCTATCCAGCACTAGACCCAGGTAGGTCATGGACTGACTGACCTCAATCCTTGTACCGCCTACCATAACGGCAGCTCCCGTCGGTGGCGCGTTTCGTGGGCCATGAAAACAGATCGCCTCGGATTTCTCCAATGCAATCTCCAGGCCAAGAGCGCGGATGCGGCGCACCACCTCGGCAACCGCAGCTGTCGCAAGAATTATGACCTCGCGATAAGTTTTCCCGCGACAAATAACTAGTGTGTCATCGGCATAACACAGCACCACTACTCCTTGCAGGTTGGCAACTCGTAACACCCAGTCGTATCCGATGTTCCACAGGTGAGGGCCTAAGGCAGACCCCTGTGGAACACCACACACAACTGCCATTCTTTTCCAGCCTTCTTTTGTTGGGTACTCTATGTATCGCACCGAAAGGTAATTCCCAAGAATCTTTCTCAGGTACCTGGGCACCTTATGGTATCGGAGCCCTTCCTTTATCGTTGCCCAGGGCAAGGAGTTGAAGGCATTAGAAATATCCAGGGATATTGCCAAAACTACCTCACCCCGGGCGGTTCCTTCCCTTACGATAGTCCGCAATTGATCTACCGCCCCGATGGTGGATCGTCCCATCCGAAAGCCAAACTGATTGGCGTTGAGGTTCGGGCCAGCACGATGAAGGTGCTCGGTGAGGCGCGCAACAAGCACTCTCTCGAGTATTTTGCACACCTCATCGAGCAGAACGATCGGGCGATACGCCGAAGGCTGAGTCTCTGGTCTGCCCTTTTTACGGAGCAGGACCAGCTTGCCGCGCTTCCAGCAACTCGGAAATCGGCATTGCGACATACAGATATTGAGTACGGTGAGTACCCGCTCCCCCATCTCTTCCAAGGCGAGCACCCACACGCGGCTCGGTATGCCATCTAGGCCCGGGGCTGCGTTCTTCTGTCGCATCTTTGCTGCTGCCGCTGCAAGTTCCGCCGATGTTATGGGCGGAATTTCTCCGTCTGTCTCATCGTCGGAATCATTTGGTGGCACCATCGTCGGCGGAGTCCAGTCAGCCCTAGGAGGGAAAAGGGCGGAGAGGACAGCCTCCCTTAGCTGTGGATCCAGGCTCTCGGTGAGAGGTGGGGCGGCCGGACGAAGCTTTTGCCTCATATATTTATAGGGACGACCCCACGGATCCTGGTCGAGAGTCTCCAGCCACTCTGTCCAGGCTTCGTTTTTGGCTCGCCGGATACTACTTTTAAGGGTAGAACGAAGCGTCCTGTAGGACTCGTAGGCAGCCTCCTCCGCTTCAGCATTCCGGTTCCTCCGTCTTCGTAGCCGGGTATAGCGACGGTGTGCCGCCACGCATTCAGCACGGAGTTGCTGTATCTCCGGTCGCCACCAGTACGCGTTGCGTCGACGTTGTGTCGGTCTGGCTCGGGGCATAGCTGCATCGCAGATTTGCGTCATTGCTTCAGTCAGCCACCGCGCAGCCGCTTCCGCATCCATATCTGGAGGCATGGGCACCCAAGACTGCACGATGGCGGCTTCCTTCAGGACGTCTTTATCAAGACGTTGCAAGGACCACCGGGGGCCGCCCTGATGCAAAGATTGGCGACCTCTTCTATCTGAGGCGTTGTCGATGTTAAACCTTATATACCGGTGGTCCGACAATGTCTCCGCGTTTTCAATGACGTGCCATCTGTTTACCCGGCGAGCTATGCTGGGCGTAGCCAAAGTAATATCGACAATGGACTCCCCATTATGTCGTACGCATGTGCTCACATTGCCGCGATTGAGCACGACAAGTCCGATTGCGTTCACCCAATCGGCGAACACACGGCCTCTGGCGTTCGTCACCGTAGAGCCCCATAACTCAGACTTGGCATTAAAATCCCCGGCGACGACAACCGGTTGGGACTGTTCACATATAAGAGCGGAGAGTCTCGTCAAAAGTGCCTCGAAATCTCTCAATGGTCTGTTCGGCGAGAAATAGACGCCTACGACTGTAAGAGTCCCGATGTTGACCGCAACGAAGCCTTGACCCCGGGTGGAGCCGTTTGTCACTATTCTAGGCCCGGTGACTACCGCTACGGAAGAGTCTACGTCGCTTGTCCAATCCGTACGATTTGGGATGCTGTATGGTTCAGCCACTATTGCAATGTCTATGGACCACTGCGCCATTGAGTGGACGAAAAGATCCTGCGCATTGGCGCAGTGATTCAGATTACATTGCAGAAATTTTTTAGCCATTATTAGTGGTGTCCATCAAATTAGCCTGCTCTGATTCAGGGACCGCAGCCGGATTTGTCGTAGCTGGTTTCCGAATTGTCTTGCTCTTTTCAGAGCTTGCCTTATTTTTAGAAGCCGGTCTATCGCAAGTCTTGCTACCCACGCGATGGTCAGCTGGTCTGCCTTTAGATTCGCAGAGAGCGCAGTGGGCTGCGTTCTCGCATCTTACCGATACGTGACCCGGTTGTCCGCAGCGGAAGCAGAGTCCGCTGCGATCAATGTCACATGTGCACTTGGCCTTTGCATGACCTGCCTCTTGGCACTTGTAGCACCGCAATTGCCGCGATGGCAGCAGTGTTACTTGTGCTACTACCCAGCCCACATACAGCTTATATTGCGGACTCGAAACAATCATGGCGGCCTCTACTGGGCATCTCACCCAGACCGTGCCCAGACCGCGTCTGTCTCTGCGTAGCTCCCCTGTTTTAACTGCCTCTACGGGACAATTGGCAGCCCTCGCGATCGCCTCGCCAACCTCGATAGGCGTGACTGTATCGTCAAGGCCTGACACTCGTAGCTCGGCACACTTTTGGGGTCTAGAGATTTTTACTTTCTCTTCCCCTAAAATCTCCTTTAGTTTTCCGGCCAGGGCGTCAGCCTTTTCGCTGTACGCGTCACCAGAAACCTCAAAAATTCGGGCTCCAGTTACAGCGACCCTGAATCTCATATCCGAGATCTCCAGCGCCTTTAGATCCATGCGCTTTCTCGCCTCGCTAAGAACTTCCTCATATGAAGCTCCGCTCTTCTCAGCCTCTGGCTGAAGTGTTACGACCACAGCCGCAGACTTAGGAGCGCGCAGTTTCTTAGCCTTCCTTTTCTTCCTCCGTTTCTTCGGTGCTAAGGAACTTCTCTTATCTGTCTCCTGTTCTCTTCCCTGTCTTTTCCTGTTTCTTTTAACCACCTCTGACCACTCTGCAGTGGGAGGTGGTATAGGTGCTGCTTCTGACTCGGTGACGTCGATACGTGCACTCGCCGCCTCTTTAGCAGCCGCAGTCATCCGGACCTTCTTTTGTTTTTTCGGCGCTGGGTTCGTCGGCGGCGGCATCAGTGGTGTGACTGACGGGGCTGGCGTACTATTCTTCTTCGATCGTGTCGACATTGCAGGTGTTGCTGCAGCTGTCGAACCATCCTGAATCCTATCTGAGGCGAGAGGGGGGCGCAGGCGCGGTTCCGGGAGAAGCCGTGCTTCTAGTCCTTCAATCCGTGCGTCCAATCTGGCGCTGGTCACGGAGACCGCTTCGCGTACGGCACGCTGCAGCAGTTCCTCTACATCTAGCTCCCTGGGAGCTGTCTGTGGCTGAGCATCCACCATCTTTCGCTTGACGGTCTCCAGCTCGCGTTTTATCTCATCCAGTTCTTTAGAGGCGCGCGTTTGCGGCCTCTAAAGCCCTCGTTTCAGCCGACGCTGTTCGCTTAAGAAGCGTGAAGCACGCCTCTTGTATGTCGCTGGTTGCCTTTTTCAAGGCGGCCACGGACGACCCCTTGAGGTTCTTAGAAATTTGGACGACGTTTGAGATGTTTCCGAGGCTCTCCGTAATAACAGCG
Organism: Polyommatus icarus; assembly: GCA_937595015.1. Taxonomy (NCBI): domain Eukaryota; kingdom Metazoa; phylum Arthropoda; class Insecta; order Lepidoptera; family Lycaenidae; genus Polyommatus; species Polyommatus icarus. The sequence goes on from OW569329.1 coordinate 18,842,096, forward strand.
CCCAACTGCGCTGAAGTAACTTCCTCGTCTACTATCATTGCCGAATCCGAGATACCGGAGGACTCCGACAGCCGGCGTGACCGAAGCCGCGGGACCCCTTTCGCTGACTCCAGAATCCCGCTCTCGACCTCCAAGGCTCTGATCACTTGATCATTGTGATCATTTTTGGCCTTGGCCAGACCTACGTTATGGCCAGTGGTGGGAGGGCGTCCTCTGCCTCGCTTGGAGACAGGTTTTCGCGTCTCCTTGTCCTTCTCAGGGCTATCTGGATTTCCACGTCTTTTACGTAGAAACCTCTCCCGTTCTTTCACCTTCTCACCATCTCTTTTTAAGCCTTGAGAGGTAGCAGACCCGCTGCCGCTCTCTCCGTCAGTGTCACTTCCAAAAAGAAGCCTACTCGTGAAGACAGAAGTGGACACGGGCGTCGCTACTCGTGATCCTCCCTCTCCCTCACTTGCCGTCGCCATAGATCCATTATCGTCTTGCCTAACGTTGTCCATTGAGCTATTGCCATCGTCGTCGGTTTCCTTCGAACTACTTTTCCTAACCTCCTTCTCCTCCTTCGCATTATGTGGCCCCCCCGTATACGAGGGCTTGACTTCCGCCGCAACGGAAGTGTGGGATTCCTCAGTCTTGCTGAGACCCACCCGGGGATTGTTTTCCATAAGGCGACCTTCCATATTGAAACCCCATTTTAGGCTGGGTCGACCTTGTGCCCTAGCGGCCTGAACTCGCCGAGTGACCATGCAGCCTATCACCGGGCACAAAAGCTTAGGCTTCGGGGCCCACGGGCCCATCCATCTCACATGCACACACAGAATTACACACACAACCACGCATACCGGCGTTCAGCCACCCCTCCCGTGTCACCGCGAAAATGCTCACGGTGGTACGGGGGAGGTGCCCAGGGACACGGCGTGGACGGACCGGTATCGCCCCCATGCTAGGGATTACACCTGGTAGACACATTTTGAACCCTCTTTAGTCCCCTGGAAGCGGAATTTTTCAAAAAATAGTGCCAAAATTTAAATTTAAAAAAATAGTCTGTTAGTGCCGTAATTATAAGAGCGACATGTGGATTGTGGGGTTTCATTTCTAGCTCTAAGGGTTGATCAGCCTACAGCGTCCTAATAAAATTTTGAAGGAAACCTCTTTTGTTGATATGGGAATCGAACCCACGAGGCAAAATCTGCACGAGTCTAAGCCACTGGACCACGGAGATGTTGAAGCGACATTAAAATGTGTAGATGTGAAACTGGTCCGACGAAAGCGAAACTAATAACTTTCGTTGGCGACCGAGCTCCGCCACAACTGACACGATATGAAAATGTTATGGTGGTATTATGTAACATTCTGTGTTTTATGCTTATGGGTTTTAATTTAAGACGTTGCTTGTGCCGTGGCTCCGTAAATGTAGTATCCTATTGAAGCTCTTATTTGACTACAAGTGGTCTATTCTTATTTCGAAGCTTTTACTACTACTTTGTATGAAAATCCGTTTAGTATTTGCGCTTTAAGGGTTATACTATACATCCTATATATGCTATACATTTATTCATCCCCAATAAATTTGGCATAATGACAGATTTTAGGAATAATTTCCGCAATCGATAGTACATCTTCTCCTGTATTCGACAGAAAAGTTTGTTACTTTTCTTAAGATAAATCATAAAAGTTTAAACTTTTACCATAGGAGCTATCCATTGTCAACCTTTTTGCCACCGTCAGATCTGTTGACTGAATAATCACCATCATCATTTAATACCATCGCTAGAACAGGTTGGTGGCCATCTATACTATCTATACTAATATTATAAAGAGGTAAACTTTGTTTGTTTGTTTAATTGTAATGAATAGGATCAAAAACTACTGGACCGATTTTAAAAATTCTTTCACCATTCGAAAGCTACATTATTTACGAGTAACAAAGGCTACTTTTTATTTTGGAAAATGTAGGGTTCCGTAAGGTATTTGGGTTTTTCTGACACAAGGTGAAAAAAATCAACCAGAAAAGTTACTTATTTTGCGTACGCTGCCTAAACTATAAAAGATAGAACCATACAATGTTCTAAGTAAATGTAGATGTTATAAATATTATCTACAAAAATGTCCGCGACACACTATACCTACCTATGTCAAGTGAGACACAACAACCATTTTTTTATTTAAAAATCTTGATTTTATTTGGACTACATTTAAACGCATTTATTTTACTCATGTGAATAATCCTTATCAAAATAAATAATTTCATCACTAAGTACAGTTTGTTAAGATAATATTTGGTCTTTGAATGATTAAAATTGGACGTTTGGTTTAGGAGTTATGGCGAAATAAAAAATTGCGATTTACGCCCGTTCCGAAGTGGGCGCTAGGCGCTACCAAGGCGGGGTGCGCAGTAGCGAAGATTATGACCGGCACTGCAGCTGCACTGATCCCTACTGATTTGCCTATACTCTTCAGAAGGCTCCAATTTCCTGTAAAAATTTCTTTTGGGGGTTAAGATTTTGTATCGGCTAATGAAGTAGAAATACTTGAAATGGCAAAACGACGTTTGCCGGGACAGCTGGTGTTTTATATAGATATTTTAGACAGTTTATCTCAGACATTTTACAACCAAAAAATATGTTTTTTGTGGTCGTCGTGTAAGAGTATACGAAATGGATCGATTGTATGTTGATCTGTTAAGATGAATGAACCGCCATAGACGTGGCGCGTGATTCGAGTGTTAATGTCACGTAGAGCTTTTAAGGCCCCCATATACGGGAAGGCCGATCGCTTCGATAGGAATACATAATTGCATGCTGATCTAACAGTTGTCAGCCTGTGATCAGTCCGACTTGACTGATCGGCCTCTGGGAAAATGGGGCTCTTTACTCGGTGTAAAAGTTGGTAAGATAATAAAAACCGGCCAAGTGCGAGTCGGACTCGCGCACGAAGGGTTCCGTACCATTATAGAGCAAAATTAGGCCAAAATTTGTGTTTTTTTGTATGCGAGCCCCCTTTACATTTTTATTTTATTTAAATATTATTATAAATTATTAACGTACACATATAATTAAGGCCATTGTGAAAATATCAAGTGCCAACCTGTTGTCATCATTGATACCGACTACCGAGCAAAAAATGTTTGAAAATCACGTTTGTTGTATGGGAGCCCCCCTTAAATATTTAATTTGTTTTGGTTTTAGTATTTGTTGTTATAGCGGCAACAGAAATACATAATCTGTGAAAATTTCAACTCTCTAGCTATTACCGTTCTTGAGTTGCAGCCTGGAGATAGACGGACAGACGGACAGACATCGAAGTCTCAGTAATAGGGTCCCGGTTTTACCCTTTGGGTACGGAACCCTAAAAATCGTCTCTATCATCAAAATCGCTTCGATCACGCAGAAATGCGTGTCTTTCTCGTCACAGAATACATATTAGTACAAACTATCCTCTCATTAAAAAATTGCTAAATTCAAAACTATTCAATGTCATTTCTCAGGACCAATTTTCAGAGGTTTCAGCTCGTAGTAAGAAAAAACTTTCGCATTTATAATATTAGTATGATTAGTGTTATTAGGATAGAGATGCGAAAGCTAAGTAGCGATAAAAGTTTTATTAATTACACCATCCATACATAAATGAAATGCCATCCTCCGAGAGTTAACAAATTAAACTTTTATGGTCCAAACGATACTCTTTAGTAGTTAATAAAAAATCAACAAAATCACTATCGAAACTATCGTCGTAAAATATCGGGTCAGCCATATTCGTTTTATTTTGACTGGCTGGCCGATTTTTGCCCGGCGTTTATGCTTCATTTACCGCGTTAAAGTGGAGCTGACTTTTTGTAGAGTTAAACCCGCTACTATAAATAGCCCTCATACTTATTGATCAGTTTTTAATCACCTTCTAGTCATTGTCCCCTGGCTAGTTTGTTACCCTTTGATAATATATGGAAGCGAAATGCCAAGTACTCGCCCCGGCAAATTATGCCCTGATGCGTTGAGTTAAATTGGCATGGCTTAAGTCATAAATGGCATGACGAATAATGTCTCGGTTATTCATGAGAAACCAGAGGTCTGGAGACGGTTTAATTAATTCCTAGGTTAAAGACGTATGCCATTATCCTCTTGTTATACAGGAGGCTTCAAAACGCGATTTGAACGCTACCCGTAGTAGATCAAAATATTTGTCATTATGTAGTTAATAAAGTCAAAGTCGGTAAACTACCCAATTGTTGCCAGTCATCAGAAAAGTCTAAGTTTTTTTATGAAAATCGATTATTAAAAAATCGATTTTTTAAATTAATCGAAACCCTTACAATCGATTACATTTTTAACCCATTTTTTATGAAAATCGATTTATAAAAAATCGATTTTTTTAAATAATCAAAACCCTTACAATCAATTCGAGTTCGAGTCACAACACAAAACACTACTCTCCAACCGTCTTACGGTTTTTCCAAGGTTTTTCGATCAGCACGAGAATCTGACGCGAGTTTCACAGTTTTTACTCATCGCACAAAAGTGCTCAACGCCGCTAAATAAGTTTTCACTTCAAAAAAAGAAAATGTCAAAATTCGCTATATATAAATGGCATGACGAGAGATTAAAAACTTCCAAATTCATAGAATTTGGAAGTTTTTAATAACATCGATAAAATGCTTAGCATCTCTCTTTTGCAGTTAGATCTGTTTCTATTATACAACTTAGAATATATATTGACATACCGACTTATTGTATAATAACTCCGTAACATATTATTTTTTCATAGTAAGTACTAAACTGTATCAATATTTGGAAAAAATTGGCACATACTTTCTCTAGAAATTATTTTGCCATTCACAAAATCCAGCTGCCTACACGAGAGACATTTTATTCACTTATAATACCACAAGAGCTTCAAAATTATCGGGTATTTCCAGATAGGTTCGTTGCAAACAAATGAAGGATTCAAGTTTTTCAGGTTAAAAAATCACGAGCGCGAAGCGCGAGTGATTTTTCCTGAAAAACTTGACGACTTTATTTGTTTGCAGGGAACCTTGAGGGAAATGCCAGATAATTTTGAAGCTCGTGTGGTATTCGGGGGATTATTTTTCCGTCCCAAATGTCGGCCAATAGAATTGCACCATGAGACGAAATGTACAGTTAACAAATAAGAATTTCATAATGAATAAAACAACATTAGAAAACAATATAGCAACTACCAGAGAAAATTTTCAAAAAATTATCAGTATAATACCATGTAGGTTGTACCACGTGACGTCGAATGGTGCAATTCTATTGGTCGATATTTGGGTCGGAAAAATAATCAATTAAATAATTTAACCCACTCTACATTATAAAATCTGTTGATATGATTATATTTCAGCGAGAGAGATATTAAACGTTTCCTCGCTTTAAGCTTAAAAGTAAAAGTAATGTTTAAACGAAAGTGCGGTAGATAACTGGTGCATATTTGTTACGCTCTCGGTGTCTTTGGCGACATTGTAACAGTGTGGCCAGACTTCAGACGTGTTTTACATACAGGTTCCTGATCGTCCTAGTTTAGTAGTATTTTGTACTAGCCTTTTCCAGAAAAATTAAGCGGGCAAAAATGCCATGGGAAGTGGAAACACTGTACCTTTTTGGAGTAAAATCAAACTTATCCGTTTTTCCAAATTACTACCATACGTGTAGTTTTTTGGGCCAAGTAACAAAATATCCATTTAGGCATGATTTAGGCACTAAAAATTTGCGTTTAAAGTTCGGCAATTATAAAATTCCTAAAAGAATCAAACTCTCTTAATTTTCCTCTTTTAATTCTCATCTCTTAATGCTTTCTTAATTCTCCTGCACATAAAATTGTGGGCGATGCATGGATGTAGCAGATTATATTTTGAATATAAGATCTTCAAAATTAATGGCTTCGCTATATAAAATTATATAAGATCCTAATTCCACGTTTGTCGTCAAATTATCCTGCTTTCTACCAACTCGGTTAAACCCAGGCACAGCCGTAGAAAGTGACTTCCGATTTTCAATCGATAAAACTAACACCCGACCGACTTCAATCCTTCGCGAAGTAACGAAACGAGTTATACGAATATTGAAGCGAGTATGACTATGTTTATATCTCACATATTAAATTACAAGCTGTTGCTCGCGACTTCGTCCGCGTCCACGTCAACATTTTTTTTTTGTAAAAAATATTAAAATAAAAGTATCTTATGTTACTTCTGATACCTTCAAGAGTATGTGTACAAAGTTTCATGTTGATTCGTCAAGTAGTTTTTTCATTTTAGGCATTTTAGTGGTGGTAGAGTTAACATTTAAATGTTAAGGTAATTATTATTTATTAGATTCCACAAAGTCCTGAAAATAAACATAATAACATCTTCTTTTAAAGCAAATAAATTTTGATTGGCTGTAGCCTGTAAGGAGCTCATCCTTACAGAATTTATAAGTTGAAGAAGTCTTCAAAATTCCATTGTTGGGACTTGGGCCTCTTTATTTTATGGCATCGCGTAATGAATAATGACCCATCAGATACACTTTATAGAGCGTTACTAGTTTTCCGTTACATATACGGCTTTGCAAACGTTCGCAACTTTATCCTACATAGCGTTAATTTGATTGTATACTACATACGAAATGATAAGTACAAATTAGTCTAGTAAATCATTTTCATACTACAGAAAGTTCTATGAACGATAGGGTAGTTTGTTTTTTGTGGAATGTTTGTGAAATGCGAAATATAAAAAGCTACATTATATAATTGAAAGATGATAATTATTAAGGTAGAGCCTGTGTGAGTAAAAAGCATTATTAAGATATTTTTTTTACAACTGACCAAGCTTAAAATTAATTTGCATTTACATTAAACCATATTTACATAGTCTGTTCCGACTTTTATTATGCCTTATCTAGTTAATTACACTCTATCTGCGGTTAAAATATTTTTCGTGTCTTTAATGTCGAAATAAATTAGAGTGCTAAAAATGTTAGAGAATTTTATCATTTTTATTGCCCCGACAAAAGTTTTGTAGTAAACGTGCTCGAGTATGATTTGTACGTTGATATCATTATATCAACTTCACATATTTTTGAAGTGAAAACTTCCATAGCGGCGTTGAGCACTTTTGTGGGATGGGTAAAAACTGTGAAACTCGCGTCAGATTTTCATGCTGATCGAAAAACCAAGGAAAAAACGTAGGACGGTTGGAGAGTAGTGTTGTAACATCGAAATCGATTAATCGAACAATCGATTGTTTTTTTCGATTGTCGATATTTTTTAATCGATTGTAAGGGTTTCGATTAATTAAAAAAATAGATTTTTTAAAAATCGATTTTCATAAAAAATGGGTTAAAATTTAATCGATTGTAATGGTTTCGATTAAGAAATTAATTAAAACGCTCGTTTTTTATATATTTTTTTAAATCGATTTTCATAAAAATGGGTTAAAAAAAATAATGCACAACGTTAATAATCAAGTTTTCACTTCTGCCGGCACTCCCGGAGTGCAACCCGTCTTTTTTTTTGTAGTCACCAGGTAAAAGCAGGATAATAATAATAATTACTCCCACACTGGTTTCGTTGACGGTGGCCAGTTTCATTGAAATCAGGCCTGTTATGCAGGAGGATGCCCAAGTGTGTGCGCAGTACACAAGAGCACTCTCTATTCCTTTACCTTCATAATCCAGTGATAGGCGCAGGACCGACTTTTTACATGCCCATCCGACGCATGGATCATCTTACTTGTCAGACAGTCAGGTGATCAGCCTACATTATCCTAACCAAACTTGGAAACAACATGTTTCTAACGCGGGAATCGAACCCACGACCCCCGAGTTAAGAGCTGCTCTAAAGTCTAAACCACTGGACCGGAGGCGTCAAAAAAGCAGGATGGAGGAGTACTGATAATGGTGGAGGTGCTAGTCTAGTGATTTAGTTACTAGATCTAGATTCTAGTGATATAATGTTAGAAGCATTATTGAAACGATTGCTCTCTTGCTTCGGCATTTTTACAAGCAGTCACAGCTATCATAAATACGATCTTATATTCCCTTCATTTTAATTTGCGTTCCAGTATTCTGCCGTAATTTGTCAGTCTAAGGTTGTTGCTACCTTCCATACAGCCTCAATGTAGCGTATGTTGGGGTTCCCTCGATTGTTGTTCTCGTTGTCGAAAGTGATCGAAAGAGAAATCCGTGTCATACAGTTTAGCCCCGGTGCCAAAGTAAAAGTGTTCCGCAAAATTTGACTGGCGAAATTACAACTTGTGTCAACGAGGTTAGTCAAGTGGGTCGCTGTACAGCTATCTGATTTGATATTTTGTTGTACATCCGGCATCTGTTTGGTTCACGGTCAAAGTTTCGTTTTTGCTCGGCCAATATCAATGTTTTTGGGACAGATGTTTTTTTGCGCGATTTCGCTAGTCGCTGACGTTTGTTGTTTCGTTGTCGATTATCTTTTCTAGTTGTTGTTCGTTTTGTACATAACTTATCAGGACGTTTAGTGTTTGTCTCTAATTATCCAGCTTTCTTTTACTTATTTTATATTATGCGATTTTTATTCAATGTTATTTTTTTGTGATTTCTAATTTAAGGTTTCTATAAATTTAATCAATTTCTTGTATTTAGATTTATAAAGTTAGTTTTTATTTTAAAGATTTTTATTGCTTTAATTTTTTATGTTTTCTTTTAAGATGCTCTGAATATTTAATAATAATCTCATGCATATACTCGGGTAGCATTTCGTTTACTTTTTGCATTGACTACGAAAATGTTAGTGCGTAGTTAAAACCAGTCGTGTCCATTTGTAAACGTAATTGTTACATGACTAGATTGTAGTTTTGAACATTTCTGTCTTCCGTCATCATCTTACTACTAAGTACTAGGTAGAATATGAATACTTTCGGACTTTCCTTATGAGTTTCTGAGGATTAGGATTTTATATAAAACTAGCTGTCCCGGCAAACGTTTCTTTGCCATATTAAGTATATAAAGTATTTTTTTTTAATTTGATCGCAGCGCTAACTGTCGGGACAGACTAAAATTAAAATTCGAATTCGAATATTATTTAAAATTTGACACTGCGATGGTAGCGCCGTCTTTCGGATCCAATGTAAAACATTCCAAAATCAACAACTACTAATAAATTCAAAATTAATTAAAAAAACATTGTCCAGCGGACAAAATTGTGAATCTAAACCATTCCCAGATCCCCTTGAACACACACAAAAAATTTCATCAAAATCGGTCCAGTCGTTTGAGAGAAGTTCAGTGACATACACACTCACAGAATAATTATATATAATCTAAATAATCAATTAATTATAAATAATCAATTAATAAATATATTAAGATGATTGGGAGTTTAAAAATTGGCATTCGTAATTTTAAAATCTGATAAGGTTAAATTATTAATTGATTTTGCATTTTATCTCAATTTTAGACGCTAACGATAATGTGCAGTATAATCAGTGGTAATTGCTAATCTAAATCTGCTGATTTTATGATAAAAAACGTTAATATGAATTCGATGTGATCTGATTAGAAATACCAATCTTTTGTTTGAATTAAAAATACTCTAGGCAGCAAAGTAAAACGGTACTCAATGTTAGTGTGTAATTACTAAAGTGCAATCGATGTGATCAATTTAGAATTACTATCAATCTAATCCAAATCTGCTGATTTTATGATACTAATACAGAATACCCCACATTTTAGACTCTCAGCTTCACTAGTATACCTAATTAGACTAGAACTATCAATCTAATCCTTTCCGATTTTATGAAATATAATATCAAAAATAGCAGTAAAAGCAGTATCGGGTAAAAGTGAGGAACGTGTGAAATGTGAGTCGGGTTCGTCGACTCGATCCGGAGATAACCTGATCGTGACCGCGGGTGAAAGAAACGTCTATGCCAGATAATGGCGGCCTTAGCAGTGAACTTGGGCCGTGAACTCCCAGTAAAAGTTTGAAGGTTGCGCCTAACATCAACAGGCTTAGTTTGACCACCTCAAACTCAAACTTAATTTTTTTTATTCAGAATAAATTTTTGCAAATATTTTCTGAAAGTCTACATGATGCCTACCACCGGTTCGGGAACTAACCCGGCCAACCAATAGCTATCTATGTCCACATTATGCGCTTTCGTCTTCAATTTTCGTCATCTTCTTTCATTCAACTTTCGTTTTGGCGCATTCATAATTGAATGCGTCAAAGAACGCAACGCCAACTGTCATTTTTAGTTTTGGACGGTCAGAGTTGAGCTATGTTGACTGCGCTATAAGTTATAATGCGTGCCCTTGACGAACAGAAAAAGGCACAGTGTGGAAAAAGCTAATCAGCGGGTTTTTGGCCGACAAGGACTACAAGTTGACTAAATTATCTAAAGGCGTTCCGCACTTAAGTCTTAACCCTAGAAACTCAATTATTTTAAGAGCCTTTAATATCCCATTGCTGGGATAAGGCTTCCCCCAAGTTTTCTATTTGTCTTGTTTGAACGCTACCGCAGAAACATTTTTATTTATTATCTGCAAAACGTTCGCCGCCCGCCATTTCTCGATTGATGCTGTAGAATGTAGACTGTAGACTACTGTAGAGTGTAGACTATAGAAGGAATCTCACATTTTGTGCCTTAGATAATGATGATTTGTCTGCGTTCCTGTGGCTCTAGTAAGGGGGGGGGGGGGGATGATTCATAAATATGTGAATCACAGGGATTTTACTGTGACGACCTTCGATCACTAATATACAAGATACACAATCCGCGGCAAAAAACGACCTCACCAAAAGAGCACCAAACTCAACATTCTGGTGCACTTTTGATTTAGTAGTGCTCGAACGCTCCGCCGGGAAACATGCCTCGGTGCGCGTTTAATAATTGTAGAAATCATACGTCTAAAACCAAAAAAAAGGATGGAATTTCATATTTCCGGTAAGTATTAATTTTATCCTAATATATTTCTTACAATTGTATTGTAAATATTGGTATTTCTTTAAGAAATCACCAAAAGACAGTTTTAAAATTAAGTTGTAAATAAATCAACACCAGGTATAAACCATCTCAATTGCGAATACTCATACTAAAGGTACTTATCGTAGTTTATCATGCCCACTTGAAATGTTCGGGTTATAAGCTATGTTTCTGTTCCATTTGATGGAGTCGCTATTACTATTATTTTTTTATTGAGGATTTTCTTCAGGTTTCCTCGAGATCCAGTTAGATGTGGTAATAATATTATGTTCCCATCTTCGATCAAATATAGTTCCCATTAAGGATTTTTTAAGTAGGTTAAAAAGTATGGGCGTTGGGTGATGTGAGTTGTCCTTTGTGGCCTATCGGAAAATGTATGTACACTTATGTATATTTTGGTTAATGATAAAATTAGACATAACATTAGAACAACATAATATTACAAGTAAAAAATAATTACTCCTCACTTTATACATTAAACTTCGGAAAAATAAAAAAATGGACTATTAAAATTATTACAAATTACAATCAACAAAAAAAATTTGAACAGTTCGACTCCACTCATACTTCACTTCGCCCTGTTCCAGCGGCGAATTTCGGTCGTAAAATTGGATTTTTTTTTTGGCACTATACAAATTTGAACTTAAATCATATACGCGGATGGTTGAATTTAGTATGAAGCGTGCATCGGACGTAAAAATTTTATTGCTTTGTAAACACAAATGTTCATTGTTTTATAAAAAGATCTTTAATAATTACTATAATTAAGGTTGATTTTAGATAAATGTATACTTCATTAAACTCTATTACTCGGGGACAGATTTTCGAGAGGTTTTGTATGAGACTGTGTATCTTGTATATTAGTGATCGAAGGTGACGACTGGATTTGTCGACACAGATGGTACCATTTCTTTGCTGCAGACTTAAAAATTACAAAGTCATGTAGTTCAAAGACGCTAATACTAACTTAACACGCAAATGCTGTCGAGTTAATTTGTGCGCGTTGTAGGTTTTTAAAGAATGTTTGGCACTATTGTAATATGTCTGCAACTTTTGGGATCGAAAAGACCAAAAGCTGTTGTCTACATAATATATCTAAAATCCACCACATTTAATATTTTAAGCATTATACGTTGAACAGAACATTAGATTAGGTAAACATGATTAAAAAACGAAACGCGTAGCTAGTGAATGTAGGTGAGGGCCGTGCGAGTACTGTGATGGATGGTAGACGTCATACACTCATACATTTCATTGACATAATAAGCGATGCCCTTAAACTTATCATTCGATCAGCTTCTGTGCAATTTAATATTGCCTTATTGTTAGTTGTTATGTGGGCTTTACATGAATAGGAAGTCAGGTGTTTATGGATTGCACATTTGTAGAGTCGATCAAAATTACATGCTTTCTTTAGAAATTAGACTGAATTAAACTATTAGCTATTTATTATTATCTATATTGCTGTAATTTAGATGATAACATACGTTTGATTGATTTTAAAGATAGTGTAGACAAAAAAAATATATGATGAAAACTGTAATCAAAGTGATTGATCAACGATCAGAAATTGATTTATAATGAGCAAGATGATGCTCGCAACCCCATTGCGCCAACAGCAGCAAAATTGGTTCAGTAGTTTGGGCGTGAAGAGTAACAGACAGACAAACTTTCGCATTTACAATATTAGTACCTATGGATATAGTTTCACGTTGTTTTGTAGGAAGAAGTTCTCATGTGTGTGTTTTTCTTGTAAAAGGATACCTCAAAACGGTGTGGCGTGTTAGTTGAGTAGCCGTAAACAAACACAAACGCTACCTCATGGGGTAAATATTGTCGGACAAGTTTCATGGAGGTTGACAACCTTCTTGAGCTCATTATCATTATAAGTACTCGTTAAACGTTTTTGAGCGCCAGAGGCTTTTTTATTGCTACACATTTTTTCATCGTGAACATCATCACTTTCTTTAAATAATCGGGCAAGTGCGAGTTGGACTCGCGCACGAAGGGTTCCGTACCATTAGAGAGCAAAAAATTAAATTTTAAGGCTTGTTGTAATCCGACCAAACTACGTAGGTCCCGCATCTGCCTAGGAATCAACTTCTTTGATACTATATTCATCGAATTCTGTCTACATAATATATTCTCTTATCTGCGTATATTTTTAACAATGGCCGTTTTCTTTTCGTTCAGTGCCGCATTCATTAAGGGCCTGCAGTTACCGGTTCGGTTTCTCCCGCGAATTCTGTATGCAAATATGTGACGGACAATGACACCGAATTCATTATGTCAAAATGCCCCCATGCCAAATTTCATGAGCAACACTTTCACTTCTCTCGATCGGGGCCGCGCCGGTTACAGTCTCGTCAGATTTAACCGTTGTTTTTTTTTTCTGATACGATTGAAAGACTTTTATTGAATGAAGTTTTTGCTCCTCAAAAAAAGTTCGTCTGCAATAGGCTGAGACGTATCGATAAATATCAACTCTAGCATTAAGTAAGCCCTTTCAGTTTTAGCTTATTCTATAGATGAGTCCTCAAACTTGTAACGTTTTTATTACCATTTTACTCTATTGTGAAATATTTTGTTACTATATTACGTGGTGAAAAACTAGTGCAGATTACATTCACTACATTGTGTTGTGTATATTTGTAGATCAGAAATATATCATGCGGGCAGAGAACTTTCCGTTCAGATCATCAAACGTTCATGGAAAATTTACGAACTGTTAGAGATTATTAGGCAGTTTAGTGCTGTTAACATTTTTATGAACTGGGTGGTAATGGGATTCTACTTTGTTAATGCGTGTTGTTTTTTGGGTTCTGACCGTATTTTTAGAGTTCTTTTACTCATTAGCATCTGCATTCGTATTATTAATTTCGATGCTATTTTTTGGTTTATTTATTTTCAGAAACAGCAGTCATCTGTTATTTATTATTGCACGTTTTGTTTGTTTGCTGGACGTTTGTTGTCGTTTGGTTTGCTGGACGTTTGTCGTCGTTTGGTTTGGTTGACGCTACGTTCCATGAGCGTGCTATGATTTCGCCATGTCCTTGTCAAGACAAATAATGTTTGCCTTAAATATTTGAATGAATATTACCTTCGAGCACATCAGTTCCATCACATCTCATTAAACTTCTCTGATCGTTCCATTACCGTAAGTGGGAATGAGTGGTGTCAAATTGGACGGTTTAAAGCGTCCTTGCCGTCTTGGTCAATGATTTTGTATGATTTATTTGTACATTTTCATCGGATGTTGTAGGTACTAAAGTTCAGCTGCTTGTTAAACATAGGTTCTTTTTAAAACAAGACGAAGGCGTAGAGCAGCAAATGAATGAGACATCATTGTTATTATAGGTTAAACTTATGCGCAAGCGATGCTACGATAGACATTTTTGATATCTCTTTTTTGCTTATTCCACCTCTCTTTTCATTTCATTCATTCATTTCAGCTCTTGGGCATATTCCACCTAGATTGAACAGTAATGTAGGCTACAGTTTATTCATTATCAAGTTCTGCGAAGTGAAATAAAAGAGTACGATAGACAGACATGAACTTCTTTGAGAGCTGACTCACACTTTGTACTTTCACTTTAATGATGACGGTTCATTCAGCAAGAGTTTCTTAAACCATTCAATTTCTATTTCTTCTGATTAACATATGTTTTACATTTTGTGGTGATATAATTTGGTAAACATGCTTTTCGTTTACGTCACTAAAATAACACCTATGCAACGTTTTATAAGTATTTATTTTATTTTATTCCTTTCGTTTCTCTCAATTATTCCAAGAATTCCTGACTTTTTACATAAAGAAGGGATGAAAAAACTTTTCGTTCCCACATTTTTGAAAGCGTTGCCAGAAAACCCATATGTTTCTGACCGTACGTCATATTCGCTGTTGCTATAGTAATGGCGGCCTACCTCGTGTAAACAGATTAGCACGTGCTGCCAGCATGAGATCAGTGTCAAGGTCGAATTATGTAACGTCCACCGGATCTAGAACTATTGTCGACGAAATATGGTCATTCTGTCCATAAAATGTAGATATGGATATTCCAAGAGTCTTATGTCCATGTTTGATACATGGAGTTTTTGTCTAAAACAATGTTATGTGCTATATGATTATTGGGGTTTGGGCTCTATGAATTGACGGTTTGGAATAACCTGTTTAGAATGTACCCGGGGTAATTTTTTAATCAAATTCTTTAATTTTGCATTTTTTAGTAAGTGCCTGCCTGCACATAAAATGAATAAAGGGCTGAAAGTTTTTATAGAAAACTGGAGCTTTTGTTCATAGTACTATTCAATTCAGCGAACTGTCTATCTAGGGATTGCAATCCCGCACCTTATTCAATCCCGCGGGATTGATTTGCGGGATTGGCCAATCCCGCGGGATCCCGCGGGTTCCCGCATGTTTGAATTTATCTTATAAAATTGAATAAACTATAGGTTTATGTTTTATTAAAAATCAACTTTACTAATAGAAAATGTCTCATATTATGCCACAAAAATATTTGTTTTGTAATAAAATAACAATGAAATGATGTGGTCACTCTAGTCTTATAAGATCTTAAAATTAAAATGCTTTTAATGCCTCAGCAATCTTGAAGTCAGGGACCTTCTGCTGTCTTAAAATCCTGATGGCTACCAAGCATCCATGACCGCACCACTTCATTCTCGTTCATCGGATCATTGCCTTGCCACTTACGACGACATTGCGACAGCGTGCTGTTAAATACCGTCGTGTGTGGCACTACAAGTTAGCGGACTGGGATGGTATGCGGTCGTTTTTTGCATCCTATCTTTGGAGGCACTTGTGCTTCTCGCCAGATGATCCCGACAACACTGCCAACTCCGTTGCCAACGTGGTGATGCAAGGGATGAAGCTTTACATTCCGTCCTCTGTAGTGCCAACTTGCGGCAGATTTCGTCCCTGGTTTGGTTCATCCTTCAAAGAAGCTTCTTGCCGGAAGCAGAAGACTTACCAATCCTGGGCCAATGCAGTGTCTGCTCGAGATTTAAATACCAGCACATATAAAATGAATGAATCAAGAAAGAGATC
Source organism: Polyommatus icarus (assembly GCA_937595015.1). NCBI lineage: Eukaryota > Metazoa > Arthropoda > Insecta > Lepidoptera > Lycaenidae > Polyommatus > Polyommatus icarus. The sequence continues at coordinate 18,858,112 of OW569329.1, forward strand.
ACTCGGGCAAAGAGCACGTCAATAGGATTGGTGAGAGACTCAAGCACTTCCCTTCGAGAACCCGTGCGTTCTGGTCTCTGGCTAAAGCTATTGAAGGTAATTTCTGCAAATCAACCCTACCATACCTACACGTTGAAAATGGGTCGTTGTCCCATGACGCAAAAGACAAAGCCGATCTTCTGGTTAAGTTCTTTGTGTCAAACTTGACCCGAGATGACGGGGGACAGAAACCGCCGACCATACCGCGATGCACGAGCGTCATGTCGGATATTTGGTTTCATCAGCGCTCAGTGCAAATAGCCCTCCGTTCCTTGATATCCGATTAAAGTAGAATGGGCCTGACGGAATCCCTCCTATTGTGTTAAAAAAGTGTGCTCCTGAGTTGGCTCCGATCTTAACGCGTCTTTTTCGGCTCTTCTGTTCTTCTGGCATTGCACCGGCTTCCTGGAAGACTTGGTGTACCCTATTCCCAAAAAAGGTGACCGCTCAAATCCTTCCAGTTACAGACCAATCGCTATATAAATTAGTTATAATATAATGGAATAAATAAACGTTTATTCTGCCACCATTAAATGTTACACATATTATAAACTAATATATTATAAACTAATTTATTTTTATATTATAATATGGAATATTATACTAATTTAAAATTTTTATTAGGTCTTCTGATTCATTATAATTTAGTGTAAGAAGCCATTTTTTAACGATAGTTTTACATTTGTTGCGTGTTTGATCGTACTTTGCATATTTCAAGTACGATCATGCACATGCACATGGACTTTGCATATTTCAAGTTAAAAAATTCTACAGCCAGTTAAAAGCAGATCGTGCTGTACATCGGAAATGTTTTAAACACAATAAATATTAATTCCCGTCCTCCAAGAGATAAATGTCCCGTCGGCTTCTTTCCGCAAATCATAATGTACGATTACTATGTCCGAAATGAAATTAAAAAGTTAATATCGCCATAAAGCATTACAGTAAATTGTATGTTCCATCGCCCTGTATGGCGTCTGGTTTATGAGAACTCCTTTACCTCTACATCATGTTACATACATTTTATTCCGCTTCATACATATTGAGATTCAATATCGTGTAGGGTTGGGTAGGCAAATGTAAAAACCTTAACCGAGGCACATGTTAAAAGTAGTAAGGGATTAATACAAAATAATATTATTATGTTTACACAATGCCGAACAGAAACAAACACAATTAACAAACTTAATTACCTATTATTGTATTATTAATCGTATAACATTTTATTTTAATATTTACCAAACCGAGTACCGAGCTGGAGGCATACCAGCCAGGCTGGCAATCGGTGGCGCAGGAGCGAGAACAGTGGAGGATCCTGGGGGAAGCCTTTGCCCAGCAGATGGGACACTATAGGCTAATAATAATAATTATAATTTACTAAACGGATAACTTTTTACGGGTCTTGCTTGATAACTGTGTAATAAAAAGTTAACTAAGAAACAATAAAATGATAGTAAAAATATTTTATTGATGAAAATTGTTCACGCACTAAAATTAATAGACACACAATCTTTCTCTTTATGATACTTGATATCTTTAGCAATTCTTTATACCTCATTATAGTAGAGCTTTTTGGTAAATCAAAAGTTGACCTGACGCGCTGTAAACTTCTTCTTTGACCTTGAAAATTTTAAAAACTTGTGCGGAACTCAATGCTATTTACGTACATCTCGCTCTTGACGAATATTTTCTCGTTTTATTTTGCAGTGAATTTATATCCGATTGAATCGTGACGCGTGTTTTTTATGTGCTTTTGTTTATAAATAAATATCTTCACCTACGTGTCTTGTTTATGTACTTTCGATTCTGATAACGGATTTAATTGGGAAATTTTTATTGCCTTTTTATTTTTTAAGGTAAATGATAATATGGTTCACAGATAATAACATGTTATTACTAGGTATGAAACTCGCCCCCCGATGGTTGCTCGCCTTGTCGCGGCGGTGGGGCTCTAGTAACCGCGGCTTGGGCAACCGCGGTGAAGCAAAGAGGCAACCAGGGCCGGCCGGTGTCGCCGCCTGGCCCGAGGAGGGCGCTCCCAGCGGACTGGAGAAGTCCGCTGCGGATGCGCACCGAGGTGGGGCCGCAGAGGAAGAGGCAAGTAGGTATTACGGTGCGCCGCTTGCCCTATCCTCTGCGGCCGAGGTGTGGTCGGTGGCAGAGCCACAGTCCTGATCTGCCACATGGCCCCCAAGTAGCAGACTCGGGGGGCGTCTGCTACAGCCCTGGTGGGGGCCGAGGAGGAGGGCGCACGTGTTGTGCGCCCATCGTGGAGTCTTCGGGCCGCTGGCGGGGTCGCAGATGTGTGTATCGTTCCTGTGGCCCCGTCAAAAGGCGGCGAGGCGGAAGATGGGGGGGGGTTTAGTGGGTATACCGTGGTCTCATTAGCTACGGGAGTCCCACATCACCACTCGGGTCGCCCCCTGCGCCTGGGTGGTATGCGTAATGCATTTCCCCCTCCGGGAAAAAAAAAAAAAAAAAAAAAGGTATGAATCTCGATCTGACTTAAGTTTCACCCCTAAAATTGTCTTATCATTGCACTTTGATTTAAGTCTAGAAGTTTCGGTAGTTACAATGTTTTATATCGCTTTAGTGAGGTTTTTATTTTTGATTAAGTTTTTTATTTGTAAACGTTATGCTAAAATAACTATTGATAATAATGAGGTCCATAAGTCCAAAACGAAAGGTGATGTCATACATTTTCGGTCCTATTTGAAAAGTACGGTTCTTTACAATTTCCCACCAATGTGTTAACTACTAGATGACTTCCGAATCTCCGTTGCGTTGAAATTGGTTTATCGCGCGGCCACCGTAAATTTTTCCGAAAATATCCTATGTCCTTTCCCGAGACTCAAAGTATCTCCATACCAAATTTCATCAAGATCGGATCAGTGTTTTGGGCGTGAATAGGAACATACACACTTCGTATTTACAATATTAGTATTTGCAGATCTAGTTAAAGTATAACTGAATGTTTGAAATGTATCGGCTATTATCCTACTCGTTATCAGCAGGGAAAGGGCATTAGCTATCGACTGGTTCGATATAAATAACTGGCAAGTGGCGACGCGAGATAGGGCCTAGAAATAGATAGGGCTTGCTGCAGACCGACGACTTGTGCCCTTTTGACAAAAGTTTATCTGTTCAACAGAGTTGTTGATTGGTTAGTGTTTGACGTTAGCCAATGAAAAGCTTGAAAAGAAAATATGAAAAAAATGTGTCAGCAGTTTAGTAGCGTGGTGGACTGGTGTTAGAGAACAGTCTATTTTACCTCATTTAGAATATAAAATGAAGAAAGTAATGAGGATGCTTGTTAGTCGATGAGAAAACCAAACTCCAAAGAGATTGAATTTAAATGCAAATTGACCGCGACGAAAAAAATTGTGAAAATTATTTGTCAGGTAGTTTATTCTCCACATCTGAATATTTTCATCCTGAATGAGATACTTATTCAAATAAAAACCTCGATTTTTTTTTACAAAAATGATCTGCAATTCAAGTGACGTCTGGCGCGCTGCATTATGTCGGCCGTCTGCGCGTGCGCCGCCCCTCCATAGATTTTGATATGTTAATTTGAAGGTGATCACGCGATTTGCGCCGAGCGACCACAAATCGTTATCATTATTGGCGCTGCAATTACTTTTTTTTGAATTTTAATGGTTGCTGTGCGAATGATTTAATAGTTATGTAAGATGACCGTGAGAGAGCTGAGCATAGCGACTTCCTTGGCGAGTAACCGGAGTCTAAGAATTTCATACCTAAATCAGTATGGAATATCGTATTCTTACATTATGACTTTTCGTTAAGGGCCTTCTACTCCCTAAATTAGCAGGTCGATTTCTGTCAGTGCTAATATCGGCGTAAATGACATTAAAATAACATTTATAACAGCGCGCCTTGTACGGTAGCGGTTACGACGCTCGCCCCGTCCATGATCGGGCGAAATAGGAGAAAAAACCTTTTTAAGGCTTAAAATGATACATATTTCAAAAAAGTAAAAAAAAAAAAATTATTAACTTATGTATTGCAAAGCAGCAGATATTTTTTATATGTTCTTTTGATAAATAATGAAGGAGTAAAGTGGTTTCATTCAACGATTTGGAGGTGATTTAGTTTTTTATTTCTTTATTATGTGATACCGATAGAAAAAATATGGCAAAACCACGTTACGTATCATATCATGTAGATTACTAATTTTTTTTTTCAGATATAATTTCTCTTTTAATGGCAATGAAAAGTTGTTTCATGTGCACGCTTTTTTCGAAAGAGCAGCCTTAAACTTAGATCACTGTTTTTGCCTGAACAAAATATAACAATTAACTTAGTTCCGAAACTCACTGTTAAATATAAGTACAATACAATACAGTTACGATTCATACTCTTAATTCTATATTGTAGAATGTAGAGTATAGAACATACTGAGTTACCAATTACCATTAACCGAAGTAGAGTCTCCAACTTCTGAATCACGCTAAGGTTTCAGGACAAGAAGTTGTGACTTGTAGCTAACAACTTCAGAATCATGCTAAGCCTTAAGGTTTCAAAGGTACGATTCTCTGCTACCTTATGGCCATTTCTGTTTTACGATTTGGCCCAGGTGGGAACAAACCACGTGAGGAGGTCACCGTGATATAGGTCAGTGGGTACGCCACCCAAGGGCCCTCGTCGGACAATGTCGAAGGGCGTGGATGTAGGGATGTCAATGATGCATGGACCATAAATGTCTCGTAAGCTCATTCATGTATGACACTGTCACTCTGTATTCAATAACCCAATAGCTTTGTCCACATTGTGCCTTTTTCTGTTCATCAAGGGCATGCGTTATAGCGCTGTCAACAGCGAACGTGAGGCATGCCCGTAACGAGCGTTGAAATCGTAGCGCGCGCTATGACACTATTCAACGCGGGTGAATTTTGACGCGCGTCACGGGCATGCCACACCTTCGCTGTTGACTGCGCTATAACGCATGCCCTTGTTGAACAAAAAAGGCACAATGTGGACAAAGCTGTTGCATGCAAGTTCATTGCGTCGGAATTAATTTTAAACTTTGTCCTTTTTCGGGACTTCAAGTATTTCCAACTGTATCGAATTTCCTTAAGTAGTTTAAGCCTGAAAAACAGACTTTTGGTTATTAGTACCTATAGGATACTATGGATTGACTTTGAGATGATGATTAAAAACAATTTGTATTTTGATCGAGATTTTTTTTATTCGTCGTTAGATAAAAGACTGGAGTGTAATTTATCCTGATAAAAATAGAGGACACTCGGTATTAAATGCCACGAATTTGATGCAATCAAAGTGCATCAGCTCCATGCGTTCTTTGATTCAGAGAAACGGCAGTGTCGTTTTGTTTTTGGTGAATTTTGATGTGGGTTGACGTTGGATTATGCCGACGTTTATAATAAGAAATAATTTGGCGTTCCTTCTAGAATAATGGAATGTAATTTTAAAGAATGCATCCATACCGATTCGTTTTGGCTCGCTGGAAAAGAGGTCGAAGCTGCATAGGCTGATATTGACCACCAGAATACAGAATATACCCAAATTCTGTACGATCAAATTAATAAAATCAGCGGAAATATTTCGTGTAGTTTTGAAAATCGCTACAGTTATTCCTTGTGATATCCAGATGAACATGTCAAAAGTCCTCAAGGGTGGGGGGTGAGCTAAGAGTGTAGGGGGGGGTCAAAGGACCCTTTTTTTAGGTTTTTGCTCATAAGTAAAAAACCTGCACAAATAGCATTACGGTTACTTCTAGGAAATTTTTCTACATAAAATTTCCTCTAAATTATGTCCTATAAATTTTTTTGTACGGTCGATACTTTAGGAACTACAGGGGGGGTCAAATTCCTCAAAAGTGCGAATCGCGAAAATAACACGCATCGAACGTCCGAGACTAAGAAAACAACTTATTCTGATTCAAATACCTGCTATTCACAGATAATTCAATTCAATTCAATTCAATTAATTTATTTCAGATTTTCATCCATAGTGTTAGTTTCAACAATAGGTCCTTATTCTAGTGTTAGTAAAAAATATAAAATAATTGTTTGTCCTAGCTGCTATTATTACAAAACGTTAGACTAGTCACCATGGAATTAGGAAGTACTATACAGCTGGAAGGCTTACTTCATCATTTTGAAATATTAAAATGAACCTTACTTCCATGTGCTAAAGTATTATTTTTATTAACTAATATCTCCCTATAGTAGCGAGCACGAGCGAGAAATCGATTTTCTTGGTTTGTCCCTTTCGCACAATTGCCATGTAAAATATACGATAATACATAATTTCAGTCTTGATATGAAAGTTACAGTTCAACAAGAGCATTTCCTAGCTAATGCGAAAAACAAGTCTCGACTTATACAACTCCTCACAGAAAAAATGCAGGCAGAGCAAATTGAAACACGAGTGGCACCTAGTGATGCTGATTGTACAATTATAAAAAGTGCAATTGAAAAAGTCGCAAACTATCCTGAGGTTGCTGTTGTTGGGGAAGATATAGATTTAATAGTCCTTCTTATGGCTCTGTCACCACCAGATAAGCAAATATTCTTTGTGAAGCCATTAAGAGGTAAAGTGGAAATGCAAATATTTTCCTCACAAGAACTCCAAAAACTCTCATTTTGCTCTTCCATTCTTTTCCTACATAGCTTCAGCGGTTGCGACACAACTTCAGCTATTTACAGGAAAGGCAAAGTGTCAGTTGTTAAGCTATTTGATCAAAAACCAAAAATCAAGGATATTGCCGCCATCTTCTACAATCCAACATCAACATCTGAAGAAATAGGAGAGTCAGGAGAAAGGATGTTTTTGACGATGTATCGTGCAGCCACTGATCAGCTTGATCTTAACAGACATCGATACTCAGTTTTTGTCAAATCCAGCACCAAATCCAAACCAGATCTTTCCTCTCTCCCACCTACAAAAGGACCAGCAAAATTTCACTCATTCCGAGTGTTCCACCAAGTACAAGAGTGGTTAGGTAACGCACTGCCTCCTGAAATGTGGGGATGGAAGCGAGGAGCTGATGGAAACCTCGAGCCTGTTACCACTCATGATCCTCCAGCTCCTGACACCGTGCTGAAGTCAATATTTTGTCGCTGCAAAAGTGATTGCACTGGTAATTGTGGATGCCGAAAAGCTGGTATCACGTGCAGTCTAGTATGCAACGGCTGCTTGGGTTCGTGTACAAATGGCGAACCTGTAGATTTGGTAGATATAGAAGGTGAAAATGATGATGATGTAGTAGAATAAAATTATTGATTTAATTAAGACTGTCTAATTATTATTTTCTAGATTTGAATACATTTTGAAAACATACCAATTTTATTTTATTTATAAAACCGTCTCATTTTTTATACTTATATAAAGTTGAACACTCTGTAACTTCTAAAGTATCGACCATGCAAAAAAAATTATAGGATCAAATTTAAAGGAAATTTTATGTAGAATGTTTTCCTAGAAGTAACCGTTACGCTATTTGTGCAGGTTTTAGACTTATAAGCTAAAATCTAAAAAAAGGGTCCTTTGACCCCCCCCTACACCTTTAGCTCACCCCCCACCCTTGGGGATTTTCGATATGTTTATCTGGATATCTCAAGGAATAACTGTAGCGATTTTCAAAACTACACGAATTATTTCCGCTGATCGTCCATTTTCGGCTTAATTTTCTTAGGCTATTAAGCGAGTTATAACAAGATCACAGAAAGGAAATGGATGCTAAGTTGCTTAAATCATTTAAAAATATTCTACCAATATACTCATAAAGCTCTTTATTCAAAGCCATAGCATTCAATTTATTGCCCGAAACGAAATTACAGAAAAAAAACAACATTTATCCGACGAATCCGTGCTGAACCAAAGACCGTGACAAATATAGCAATAAAATTAATCGCATTTATCGAGTCTGCACAAAGATTGGGCCATTGTCGACGCCCGTGTCCGCTCTTTATACGGCTTAAACGACGCTGGGTGTTCCAAACTGTTTGTTATAAAGCGAATTTCATCAGTTTTATCACGTTCTACAGTTAAGGTTTTCCGACGATTCGTATTATTTACGATACTAAATATGCCGTAAATGCTCCGAATATTACATTCCAAAAGGTTTTGTTTTGTTTTTTTGGCTCATTATTGAAGTTGTTCAAATATTTTAAAGGAATTTTAGGAGTATTCGTAAAAATACGGAAAAATAAGATGGAAAATATAGGTCCAGCAGGCAATCACAATGAGCAGGTGCTCACTAAATATTAATTTATTCACCAACTTCTCTAACGTAATTCTGTGCGTCTGTAACGTAATTTATGTAAAATTTCAGTGAAAGTATATGTTTTTTTATGTTTGGCATCTGAATAGGAAGCGGTGTTTTTCCTTTGTGTTTCTACTTGCTCTCTCTCGTCGATTTGAATAATTTGAAACAATTTGTTTCCTGATGTTATTTCATATTTGGGTTCAAAAAACATTTTTTCTTGATAGTATATTAGCTGCAGCAAGTGACTGTTGTATAAACTAAAACAAAACTGGAAAAAAACTCGAAAATTTTGCCACAGCTATTATTGTTAGGAATTCTTAAATTTATTTCATCCTGTGACTCTACTGAGTTCTACTCTCCCGAAAAATCGGTATCTCTCTTCTCTTAAATCATTATCACTTATTATCACTGGACTCCCCAAATCTTTATCTCTCTTATCTCTCAAAACATATATATTGACAGTTTACAGATTTTAATGACGTGTTTATTTCTACCACACACGTTGGTTCCAGTGTTTCACTTTGTGCTTCGCAGCGTAATTATTACTTCCTTTTATTTTATCTTTAATTTTGCGTAACAGTGGTCCTTATGTTGTTACCACAAAGGTCCTGCCGGAGGTAGAATAATTTTAAACTGTACCAACCCGCGTTACGCCTTCACCTGTTATTAGGGGCACCCGCGGCACGCTATTTAAAATTATTGGCAAATCACCAAACACGATTCCACGAATGGTCGTTTTTTGATAAATAGGGCAAGGCGTAAAGTTGTTCGGCCAGCGACCTCCGCTATCAGCCATGATAAGGATAATGCTCGTTGCATTCCGAATGCATTTAGTTTACCCATGTATCTCGCTTATCGTACGCGTATGTCGATCGTTCTCTAGTTTATGATGTTCTCTAGTCTATAAGTTCTAATTTAGGGCTGTCTGTAATCTGTCTATACAGCGTGATCTTATATTTTGTGAATATATAGAGTGTTGCTTTTCTGACACGTGATTAATGACAGTGGAAAAAGTTTGGGTGTATTTTTGCAACGTGTGGGTGGGTGGCGTGTCACCTGTGGTCATCGGCCTACTTGGTGAGTTTCGCGAATCCTGTTAACTGTAAAGGCGCATTATTATTCTGTTAGTGCTGTCGCGAACTAGCGCTCATGACCCTATTAGTGGTGCGGATGGACTGACAATATAATTGTTGACAATTTGGCTCGTTACCGCGCCGACGGATCATAGACCCTCTTTGGTACACGCGTCTCTTTGTATTTGGTTAGGGAGTCAGTATCTGAAACGCTTGCAGAATCTTAGGTCTATTCTACATGCTATTATTCACACGTGAGCATAGCCCTTCATTGGCAGACAATAACTTTTTATTGCGATGCACAAATAATGCAATCTTAACAATGCGATACAAACCCTGTTCGAAACGGCAAAAAGTAAACGAGACACGTATTCTCTTAAAATATACGTAGAGTTTTAAATCGTTCCAAAAAAAGGTCGAGACGAATGACATTTCGCATTGTAAAGAGAGTCCGAAGTGCAGACGAGTCCGAGCGTAAATACGTCTCCGATAAAAAATGCATAGACGACCAACAAAACCCTTCGCCAGGGGGCGGCGCGCGCGCAGCCTGCACTCTGCAGTCACAATCGGGCACGGCGAATGCGCGCACGCACCACGCACACCCCTGCTCCGGGGTACACGCGATCTATAAACTCTACTTATCCGCTCGTTCGATATTCAAAAAATTACGATGACGTAAGTTTATATCATACAAAGCCTCACTAAAGTAGTTTTCGGGAAATAACGTGGGGTTTCTTTTCAGGACACCGGTTGCGAACGCAGCGAGCGGGCAGGCGGCTCCCGCTGACCAGGGCGCCATGAAGGGCGTCGAAGCGACCCCGGAGGAGACCGAGAGGCTGGCGACCGGCAACAACAATGGCTCCCTCGACTGCAAGCTGCCGGCGCCGCAGCAGCAGCCGCCCCGCTCTGCCTTTCACTCCACCAGGGTGTTCATGTTGGTGTTCCTGTCGGGGTGGGTGCTGCAGGGCATGTTCCTCACGTACTTCGTGAGCGTCACCACGACCCTCGAGAAGCTGTTCAAGGTGGACTCCAAGACGACCGGCACGTTGTTGGCCGCGACGGAGATCGGACAGATATGCACGGCGCTGTTTCTGACGTACCTCGCTGGGCGGGGGCACCGGCCGCGCTGGATCGCGTGCATGATGCTGGTGCTAGCGGTGGGGGTGATCGGCTGCGTGCTCCCCCACGTGCTGTACGGGACGCGGCTAATGGACGTCCACCTGGACTCGCACAGAGCGGGGGCGGCGCCCGTCTGCTCCATCAACGGCAACTCCACCTTCATGTGCGACCAGGCCCAAGTGAAGAGTTCCGCTCGGTCGTCGATCACGGCGGTGGTGATACCCTGGCTGTTTATATGCATGCTGGTGGTGGGCGTGGGCCAGACCGGCATCGCGACGCTGGGCATACCGTACGTCGACGACAACGTCGGCAGCAGACAGTCGCCGCTTTATATGGGTAAGTAAAAAATTTTATCCTTCCTAATATTGAGTTTCTGTCAGTCTGTTTGTTACCTCTTTAAGCTTAAATGACTTGACCAAATTAGATGGGCATAAAAATACTTCGAGGGGCGATAAGGGCATAATGAAATTTTTTGTTGCGACTTGCGCCGATAAGGACATAATAATATTATTATTATTTGTGGGTTTTTTAATTCGGAATATTTTTTCCTCAAGATAGTCCCTCCCTTAAAAACCGGTCAAGTGCGAGTCCGACTCACGCACCAAAGGGTTCATCACAATTATTATTAATAGATTTTAGACGTAAGACCTTTTATGGCTTTTATTGTTAACATTTTGCTAATTACAAAATTATAGCTGTTAAAGTAAAAAGGGCCGTCATATTAGAAGTTTGATTTTCCACTGTTTCTAAAAAACTGAAACAGAATACAGTTTAAATTTCAGCTCGAAAATTCCACGCGTTACCAAAGTGAAGGGGACAGATAGACGGACAGACGGATGGCTAGACGGTCTGGCAGGTGGGCAATAAAGTTCCGTTATTTCAACTTGACGCAACGGAACCCTAAAAATGTTTTGGAAAATGTTTGGAAACAGTTTAAATACTTAAATACTTAAAATAAAACTTTTGAATTAAAAAATGCCATATCATAGCAAAATAGAATAAAGGGGTTTTCCAGAATTTGTAAATAACAGTTTTTTTAAGGACATAATAATTACTACTTATAGATTTGCGATAAATTTTCGAAAATGGAAAATTTTAAATTACACCTTTTCTCAAATTTTTGGCATCACTGTATTATGTTATTTCATTTCCGTATTAATACGCGGCATAAACAATAAAAAAGTATTTTCTTAATTTATTGAAAATAGTAAAAATATGCAGTTTTAAAATGTGTAGACTGTAGAGTATATAACCCTTATTCTCTACAATTTTATAGTACGTAGGACCGCAGATTAATAAAAACCATATAAAAACGTTAAAATAAAAACTGCACAATACTCGTTTGTTTACTATTCATCTGATTATACAATTCGGAGTTCATCAAGAAATTAGAAAACATTTTAAGCCGTTTTTAAAAGACCTCCAAAAAGGAGGAGGTTTCTTAATTCGACCGTATATAATATATATTATGTTCTTTTTTATGTTTGTTCGCGGATAACTCCGTCGTTTGTGGACCGACTTCCAAAATTCTTTTGCTGTTGTAAAGGATATAGTTAAAATTTGGTACCACGTTCACAAAAGTGGTGATCTGATGATGAAATCCATGAGGAATCGAGGGAACTCCATAAAATTTATATGGAAACATATAGTGATTTTAACTTTTTCTGAAGGATTTCAAGTATATGCTACCAAAAAGTAAGATTTTGCACCAATGTATACCCTGGTTCCGAAGGTGCTGTACAGAACTCTTGACTCCTTATAGATAGATGTTCGGGGATTTCGGAGTTATTTAAAGAACTAAAAGCAAATGCCAATACATTAATTTCATCAATCATCATCATCACCATAATTATTATGCCACGCACCATCATATTATGAGCCTATTATTGGTACTTCTCATGTAATGGTATTTTCTCGCCGTTTCTTGTGTAATTTTCAAACTGACTGCGTATGATATGTATAATGGACATACATGTTATGAATTATGATACATAACTAAAAAGAGAAAAATAATTATTTTTAAACAAAAAATTGAAACCGACTTCCACACTAAAAACTACGGTGAATAAACTAAAAAGTGTTAAATAATTCTAATTCTATATTAGTGGCTTTTTTAGGTTTGGCCTAATCCTCAACTATGTCTGTACTCAATCTTCATACTTTTGAAGTCGGTACCAGCTCCTAAAATTTCTGAGATTTTTGACATAGAAGTTATACTGGCTGGTACCGACTTCAAAAGTATGAGGATTGAGTACAGACATAGTTGAGGATTAGGCCAATCCTAAAAAATCCACTAATATAGAATTAGAATTATTTAACACTTTTTAGTTTATTCACCGTAGTTTTTGGTGTGGAAGTCGGTTTCAATTTTTTTTTAATAATTTGGAATAGTTTTATTACTACCTAAAACTAACAATACTGATTGATGATAATATATTATGTATTTGATTGTACTGACGGTTCTCGGGTGGAAATTATTCATGTTTAATACTAATAAAACACACTTTTCTTGCACTTTTTCCACTATATTAACTATTAACATAATAACTTTTAATTCGTGTAATTTGTTAAAAGTTCGGTCTTGTAATTTGTTAAAAGTTATAATAATATGTTGATATAGTGGTAAAATTGCAAGAAAAGTGTGTTTTATTAGTGAGTGATAGGATAAAAATCGGCCAAGTGCGAGTCGGACTCGCGTACGAAGGGTTCCGTACCATTGTAGAGCAAAATTAGGCCAAAAATTGTGTTTTTTGTATGGGAGCCCCCCTTAATTTTTTATTTAATTTTAATATTATTATTAAATATTAAAGTACATATATAACTTAGGATTTTGTGAAAAAGTTAAGTACCTACCTGTTGCCATTATTGATATAGATTATAGAGCAAAAAATCCCGTTTGTTGAATGGGAGCCCTTTAAATGTTTATATTATTTTATTTTTAGTATTTGTTGTTATAGCGGCAACAGATATACAAATTCTGTGAAAATTTCAACTCTCTAGCTATTACCGTTCTCGAGTCACAGCCTGGTGACAGACAGACGGACAGACAACGAAGTCTTAGTAACAGGGTCCCGTTTTTACCCTTTGGGTACGGAACCCTAAAAATGAAAAATTCAATACCATAATATGTGTCTGAGGTCGAAATAAATACTTGCTGCGCATGGTTGCAGTAATACTATTACTCCTATCAGTATGAAAACTGATGTTACTTGATATAGATTGGGTATAGAAAGGGACAGTAGGTCTTTAGACTGTAAAAGTACTAATACGGGGCAAGCAATTGCAGGCAATTGGCGTCTCGACGTACAATTAGTGCATGAGAAACTTACGATACTAGGAACACATGAAGTATGAACACTGAAGATTCAATTGTAGGTCCTTAGGCCGTGTTCCACCTGCAAGCAAACTCGCGGAAGTCTTGCGTGTGTTTCTACAATATTGTTTACATTACATACTAATTCCTGCAATTTATTGCTGCAATAAATGTCGTGCGAGAAGCTCGCGGATAAATGCTATACGAAACTAGACTGTGCAGTGACCCGCAGCGAGATCTGTCGCGAGTCCTCGCAGACATATTGTTTCAGACACTTCTCGCAACAGTTGTCTTGCAGGTGGAAACACGGCCTTAGACTATTTCCAAAGAACATTTTGGAATGGCCAATCGAGTGATCCATGTATAATGCAAATTGTAAATAGCCACTGGAATGCACAGAATACCATTCCAGTGCATTCCAGTGTCCATTTACATTACTCCACTAGCAACCAGCGCTGAATAGGATCACTGAATTGGAATAATGTCAGTCGGCTATTATGTACGAATTTAGCAACTAATAGCAATACTAGATGAACATACAAAAAAAAGATATATGTACAGCCGAACGTATTACCTCCTCCTTTTTAGAAGTCGGTCAAAAAGCGCGTGACACCACAGAGTAGTGACACATAAGTTTGGACCTAAGGAATAAAATCACTGAAGGGTAACGGCAACTCTGAAAGATCCTCGAATCATCCGAAAAACGTTGGAATTTAAATTTCAAATAGGTACTAGGATCTTATTAAAAGGGATCATGTATAAAATTTTCTGTATTCTGTCTAATCTACTATAGTTAATACTTAGTGACTAACTATGATAGTTTAAATGTATTACGAATATGAAATAACATCTCCCAGTAGCTGACGCATTCATGAAATTAACTCGTAATGTAACGAAACAAAAAATAGAGGTGGGCAGAGATTGGGCGGTTTCACACTGCAACGGTAACGACACGACACGATACCACAGAATAGATAAGGGCCACCGCACATACAATACAATTTCAAGTTAGCCGACTATCCTACAAACTAAATTGCGTAGTGTCACAATTTAATTGGACAAGTTCATCGTGTACGCTGCTGCCAGCCGCAGACTTTTAGATTTAATTGGTAACGGTGTTGCTAGCCTAGCTACGTGCGTGTTAAAATGCGTAAAAAGCACGCTTTTATTGTGGCACTAATAAAGCGAAGGCAAAAAGAAAGGAGAATATTTTGGGTGCATTCAATATTAAGTGACAGAATATTAGAATTATCACAATAGTCAGTTTGTACGATAGTTCGCCAACTTGAAATTGTATAATATGTGCGGTGGCCATTGTGTTCTGTGGTATCGTGTCGTGTCGTTACCGTGCAGTGTGCAAACACCCATTGTAGTTTTAAAATCATGCATGTGATACATTTGTAATTTTTCTCAACCTTATAGTTTTTAGTGGCTTATGCGTTTTTTGATATATTTTGAAGTAAAAAAAAACATGTTATCAATAGGTTTAACCGTCCATATGCCATAAAATAAGTATATCTATATAAGAAAGTTGTGTTAGTTACGCCACATATAATAATTCAAGAACGGATGAACCGATTTGGCTGAAAATTGGTGGAGAGGTAGCCTAGAACCAGGAAAAGGACATAGGATACATTTGGTCCCGGAAAAATGTACGGTTACTGCACAATAAACTTTTATAATTTTCTCCTAAACTATTCAGTCTGTTTTTATTAAATTCGGTATAGAGATACTTTGAGTCTCGGGAAAGAACAAGGGATACTTTTTGTCCCGGAAAATGTACGGTTCCTGCACAATAAACTTTTATGATTTTCGCTTAAACTATTTAATCTATTTTGATGGGCATGAAGATACTAATTTTAATCTATTGTTTTCTTAATTATACCAATTCGAATTAAATAATCTTCGTTAAGACAGGACAACGTCTGTCGGGTCAGCTAGTTTTATATACAGACGAGTGCTGTGCTGATTTAGAAAGCGTTACAAGGTCATATAAATATGTAGCGGCGAGCTTAAAGTGCATACACTTGATACTATTTAGTATTTAGGTCATATTAAAGTCAGGGAATGCGCTTATAACCTAGACGCGAGTGCACTTTAGAGAGAGCAGTTTGGAATTTAGTTTCAACGTAAAGGAGACGATAATGCACCGGTTTATTAAAAGAAGGCGAAGTAGCTAAGTGCCCAAAGTGTGCGCGCAGTACAAAAGAGCATTATTTCTCCCTCTATTCAGGTTTGGTTGCAATTGCTTTCTTCTTTTAATATTTCAGTCTATAGTCAATACCGTAAGATGAGTCAAACCTTCATAACTTCTGTGGCTATCTGTGCTACGTCTCATAAAGAAAGTGTATCTCGTTTCGGCATATTATTAAGAAATATTAGTAAGATTCTTATTAAACTTTAAAAACCAATCGATAAATACTTAGTGTAACAAGCCAAGAGTGTAATTTTGTTTCATTGCATAATTTTAAAGGGAAATTAAAATGTCTCTACCAGTCGCCTCGCCGCCAAAGGCTCGCTATTAAAACTTATGACTGCAAATGTTTTTGTGTGGATTCCTCACGGACCTACAGTGTATATTATGTCCATGGCACTGTTGTAACCTTTTTATCTGTTTTTCTACTACAGTTACTCTACGTTTTTCTTTGACAACTGCTAGGAATACGTTGAATGCGGGAATAAAACCTTGTTTGGATCATCGCTATAACGTTTCATTAGGTACTGCGAGTAACTCCTCAACTTGACTTACAATGTGCCATACTAGATTCTTTCCTAACGACTTTTATCGCATGGTCACAATACATTTTTCGTGAGCAGGGTTTCTCAAACTTTTGGCTCCACGAACCCTTGTTAAATTTTCCAGGTGACAGCGAACCCCTTACTAACTAATAATGAAACACATAAAGTGCTAAAAGAGTGCCGCGCGTGCCTTCCAGTTATCAAGCCACCATTACGTAAATCTTATCACTCGCGAACCCCCTGCCCTCGAATGGCGAACCCCTAGGGGTTCGCGTACCCCACTTTGAGAAACCCTGCTATAGAGCGTTCCGCAAACTTTTTGTGTTCAAGGTACAGCTAGAAAAATGAAATTTTTTGGAAGTAAACTAGAAATTAATCAGCGTGTACGGAGAGGCTCTGTTCCCAATTTTTGTTTTTTTTACAAAAATTTTAAAAATTCAAATTTTTGTTCTCATAAACTGGGAATATGTAGGTATAAAATGTCATTTTTTGTGGCACACCAATTAGGAAGAGTTTCCAGGACTCCAAGTATCTCCATACCAAATTTCTGCAAAGGCTTGAAAGATATTCACCACTTCTCTACGAGTACTAAACTTAATGCAATATTTAAAGCGAGTCCTAGAGGAACGGTAGAACTTTTCATCATAGGTTTGGTTTGCACATAAGTTTGCGAACTACTTGATCTATTAATTACTACTTTCTTATCGATTGGCAGTAGTTCTGTACAGGATGCGCCTAAAGCTAGGAAAGTGAGTGGGTGGGTTGTAGGCGACTGGTTAATTTGACGTAAACGTGTCCTACAGTTTCTTATACATGGTTTATAGGCGGTTCCTAAGGTTTTACTAGCGGTCTATCTCTTCTCTAACGCTTTTCTAATCAACAACGCTTTAGAAAAGTGAAAAACTTCAAAAATTGCTCAAAATTAACCGTGATGTTTTCAGCCGAGCTAGCATACCGTCAGCGGACAAACGGAAGAAACCAAATTTTGACAGTTTTACTGGAAAAACACAGGAGAAAATATTTCTTTCGTATCTCGATTTCTTCCGCTTTGAAAATCTATATGTCAAGCATGACGACCATTTTTATCCGCTTTTGACATTTACTTTCTTGTTGCTTTCTTGATTCTTTCCTCGAAGAAACTCACGTCTTTTAAGTTTCCATTCACTTCACAGTTCACACTTAATTTTGTCCTTGATGTAGGCATCGGAATTAAATATGGCGCGATATTACCGATATAGAATTAGTTTTTTTAATGAAAAATGCATTATAAGGCGCGACAGAACCTATTGGAATAAGAAATATACAATAAGAAATATACGCGAAAGATACAATTGGAATTGCTGAAACTGAATTCGTTTTCTCATAGAACCTAGAATAATTATTGTAAGCCACAAATCATTATTGTTTACATTTAGCAACAACAGTTAGTTACTTACTTTTTTCGACCAGTCTGAGAGACAGACATAGTATTATTTAGTTTCAATTTCACTAAAACGATACCTATAAACTTCCAAATTTTATGTAGTACCTATGTGTACCGTATAACTTTGAAGTTTTCGCGCGAATTGTGATGCAGATAACAGAACAGATTAAAAATTGTAGATAACAATTTTTTTTTACGTGAATCAAATAGGTTTTGACTCGTAATTTTACAAATTTTGTCACATCGCTAGCTTCTTTGACATATCTGTAAAATATTAGAGAAGTTTTGTCGGGAATACGAAAGAGTGACGTTGTATTTTTATATTTATTTCCTAAATTTGTGCTATTTTAAGTTTTAGTAGAGGGTCTACCACTTTTCTAAAACAACTGACGTGACTCGTTGACTTTACCTACTACTTTTTAGACTTTTAGACTTTCGACTTGACGATAATCTGGAAAACCGAAAAACTACATAAAAATGTTGTAAACATTTTACGATTTTCTTTCCCCGCCATATTTTACTTGACACTGGCCACGATTATAAAATTTAGAGTCTGTGGTACGATTACCGTTGCTATGTTCGTTGCTATGGAAAGAGTTTCTTGTCTTTGTCCACTGAAACACGAGTCGATGGGTAGCGCCATGCTCGGGAAAAAGATATGTAGACATGGGAAAGAAACTGCCATTACTTTCTTCCGAAGAATCGACTGGGAAAGGCCGTGCTAGCTAGGCAGGTGATGAAGTTGTTAATATCTTAACTGTTTAACATAACATCTTTTGGATTTTTTATTTTTGTAGAGCATGCTATTATTAATTTTTACTTATTTGATTATTATTTAAAGCCTAACTTCTGCTTATTCTATGTTTTGATATTATCTTTGAGTGTATGAAAGATATTGTTTTCTCTAATTCTAAGGATTGTAAGAAGGTCTTAAAACTCATAATTCGTAACTCTGTATTTGAATTCTTTGCTCAAAGATTTGCTCTACTAAGTACCTACTACCACAGAATATGTATATTAGTACGAGTAGTACTACTATTACTAGTAAGTATGTGTTTAGTAGTAACCACTACAGTAGTAAGTAGTAAACAGTGGGTTGAGCAAATGATTAAGTCTGACGCAACCACTGTCACTTGTAATTCAGACTCCGCAACTGAATGCAACATGCAATCATCGAGCATGCAACATGCAGTATTGATCACAAGGAAAATAAACACAATCCATACTAATATTATAAAGCCTGTTGCCTCTTCACGCAACTGCTAAATCGTATAATCATATATTTTTATATTATAATATGAAAGTGACAGGAAGGAATTCATACTAATATCATAAGGTACTATTATGTATTCTGTGCTAATATTATAAATTTGAAAGTGTGTCTGTCTGTCTGTTACTTCTTCACGGTCAAACCGCTGAACCGATTTTGCTGAAATTTGGCATGGAGATACCTTGAGTCTCGGGAAGGGACATAAGATAGTTTTTATCCCGGAAAAATGTACGGTTCCGGCGCGATAAACAAATTTTGGCGCGACGGAGTTGCGGGCGTCCTCTAGTAATAATATAATATTGCTTTGCCATAATATATTTGCCATATTATTTTATTGAAGTGACTAAATAAGTATGTCACCATGGCAACGTCGATCGCTATCCCGTCGTACGAACAATGGTCGCCGTCAGTCTCAGGTTGTAATAATTTACTATTATTTATTCAACAAATGCACTTATCAATATATACTTAAAGTACCCAGTAGCCGATTCTCAGACCTACTGAATATGCATATAAAATTTGGTAAAAATCAGTAAGCCGTTTCGGAGGAGTTCGTGGGCTAACATTGTGACACGAGAATTTTATATATAAGATTATCATTATTATATATTATGATTATCATTATTATCATAATTGAAGGAATTCATACTAGTGTCATAAATGTGAAAGTGTGTCTGTCTGTCTGTCTGTCTATTCGTCTCTTCTTCACGCCCAAACCGCTGAACCGATTTATCTGAAATTTGTTATGGAGATATTTTGAGTCCTGGGAAAGGTCCATACACTTTGTACCGGAAAACTGAATGCCGCAACGTTTCCAATGATATACGGCGCTGTTACAAATTATTCACAACGTTTTTAAACACGTGAAATATTGTTGTTTTGGTGGCTGGAAAAAAATTTCTGTCAGCGGAAACAATTTCTTTTGTCTGAAAATTCTCTCGACAGACAATTATTTTTGGCAAAGACAAATTTTGCATTGCTCATTCATTATAGATCTTTATTAGTATTAGACTTTTGCAGATTATAAGCATCATTTCTGCTTCTGTATTTTACAAGTTTTCGTCACGTTTTGTCTCCGTTGTGATCGCGGCTTTGGTTACGAAACGGCGATGCGCGCGCGCATGCGAGATGCGCTATTTATGTAACGGGGCTGATCAATTGTTATTCACCACGGACTGCTTAATACAAGGTACTACTGGACATTGTACTAAGCTTCTAGAACTATACAGCATACAGTATACAGGCTAGAAGTACTAGAAACTGGGTACAAGGGTCTAGGGTAGCAAAGAACGGTGATAAAGGGCCGTGGAACGTAGGTCGCTTCGCACAGCCTAGAAGGAGAATTAAGCTTCCCTTTTTACTACTATACTCACTAATTGGGAAACTTACTTCAGAAAAACGACAGTTTAACGTTTATCAGTCACATAAATTAATTTAAACCTATCTTAAGTACACGTTTAGCATAGCCATTATTAGAAAGGATTTTGTTTCGGAGAAACTATGGGCAAAGTGGCAGATAGAGAAATACGTCACCATGTCTCTATATTTTGTCAGTAGTCCCCTTGTAGGTGGAATTTGTTTATAGTTATTTCATGTTCCTATATCTACCTTGTTCTTTCGATATAGACTACTTGAGTATTTGTGTCAGTTGAGAGTTGAGACGGGTCAGTATTTGTGTTACCGGGTCGGACGGGATGCGTCCATCTCTTGGCGTTCCAATTTCAAAATTATCTCTTCCGGCAGCTCTCATTCTTAGGTGACAAAAACACGTGGCGACTCAAGGCTATAAACTTTTAAAGGATCATCCCAAAGCATATCATATTTTAATTAGTGTAGTGATTTACCATACCATTGGACCATTCCAACACAAGCAATTATGGATGTGTAGAAAAGCATGTTAGTCTGTAATTGATTATGTTAGCATGGTGTAGCTTTGTAATCGTCCAGGCTCATCTTCGCCCAATGTAGATTTACTTGAACTCTATAACTGACTTCTGTGTAAAATTACAACCCTTTGAATCATTCAATGATATACAAAAATAGTAAAGTTGATAACCTAATCTAAGGTTACCTACTTCGATAAATAATTCATTACGTACTTTTGAAATTTCTGTACCAGTTCGGTAATTTCGTAACCGGTGATAAGGAATGGCCTAATTACCTTGATATGATTAAGCGATATGTGATAAGGTGTGATGGCAGTACCACGAGGTAAAAGGAATTTGATTCATTCGTTCATATACTTTTTTGTAGAACATGATCATTTTATGAAGACTATCAAACAATATTTTTTCTCAACTGTATAATTTACATACTTCACAATACACAAACCTATTTACTATTAATTACTCTACATTTGTTGTAGAGTAACAGAAGAAGAGCCTTAAACTATAGGTCTACCAGGATCATGGCTGATTTTCAAAAAATATCCTTGATCATTGGATACATTTTTATATATGCATGTTTCACACATAGAATCAGCCGCTATGAGGAAAAAAAAAGAATCAAATGTTTTATTTAATTTTCTCACTTTTTCAATTCAATCTCACTTTTTGCCATCAGATTCTGGTAGACTTATCATCCCGTGCATCACTAATAGGTATTTGTATTTCGTAATACACTTTTGTTCTCATTCTCTTCAAATTCATCGTCTGCATGTTATTTTTAACTTAAATTTAAATACATTGTTAGAATTTTCCTTATTAGTTTCTGGATTATTACAATCTTTCCTTTCTGTTTTTCTTAGAATGTCAACTCATCATTATGTGATATAATATCCTTATTCAGTATACGTATTGTAGTACAATGAAAGTCATTGGTTTGTGTCATTGTTACCGAAAGCTCATGATTTCCCAAATTCAAAAATATAGTATTTAATCGTCTGTTCATTTCTTATATTATATAAACAATGCTTTATTATGCTCCTGTCCAGCATGTTTTTGAAACTACATTAAATTATTATTTTTAACAAAAAATTAAAACCGACTTCCAAGGTAAAAACAATAATAACATTAATATGAACTAAAAAGTTTTAAATATTTTTACTATCTAATAGTGCCTTTTTCCGAATTCGGCTAAACCTCAACTATTTCTGTACTCAATCTTCATTATTTTGAAGTCGGTACCAGATAGCTGAATCTGCAGTCCTCTGACAGAATATTTGAAACTTTTGGAACTGGCACCGACTTCAAAATTATGAAGATTGAGGACACAAATAGTTGAGGTTTAGCCGAATTCGGAAAAAGGCACCATTAGATAGTAAAAATTATTTAAAACTTTTTAGTTCATACTAATGTTATTATTGTTTTTACCTTGGAAGTCGGTTTTAATATTTTTTTAAAAATAATAATAATTTCACTCTTTTTAGTTACACTAGTAGGTAAACCTTCGCGTATATTATACGTATCTTATTACAATTTGTTAAGAGTCACAATTCACACTCACAACATAATATATTATCAGTGAAGTGAACATATTGTGCTAAGTAATTTAACAATTTTAATGCTTCAAGCCCCAAGCGGTCACCGGCGATTGCGATAACAAAAGAAAGGCTATTTATTGTGTCTCGTTTTTCCACGATTGATGGATCTATCAGATAAAAAATTGTATAAATTTGCATAGGATGTAGCGTAGCTAGGTACTCATAATATGTATATAATATGTATACTTAGTGCGCCATCTATCGATTAATAAGTAAGTATAACTAATTAAAAAGACACTTAAGGTCGTCCCCCGAGCAAACGACCTTGGCCATACATTTGCCGCGTTGCCGAGATCGCGCCAAAACCCTATTATTTTTACTTATCTTAGTTCAAAATTGTCCTAAAAAAAATTTAAAACGGCGAATATGTAGTTTATGATATTGTCGATCTATTGGCGTGAGTTTCAAATAAAAGTAATTTGTAAATCCTAAGGAGATGCTGAATGTATACTTGAATTTTAACAAATTGGTATTACTTTGGAAGCTGATATCATGAGTATAAGAAACAAAAATAGAAAATTTAAAACGACAAAAGGAATGTTGATATACTGAAGATTATTACTGTATTTTTATTACAACTTTGTAGCTTTCAGATTATGAGTTTATAAGGTTTTAAATACGGTCAATTACGGAATCTCCGGACGGAACGCCCGACTTTGTTTTGTTTAAATGCTCTTTTTAAAATAACTTTATTTTAATTCTATTTGTCTATTAAAATTTTATAAAGTAGTTAGTAAAGTATTCGATCTGTATATAAAGTAGTAAAGTATTCGATCTGTCGTCTCACGTCTGCGGCCAGGCAAATATCCACAGCCGAACATATAACCTCCTCGTTTTTTGGAAGTCGGTTAATAAAAGAAGGTACCAGACACTGATAAGCCTATAAATTGCTGAAAAACAATATTATTTATATGAATAGGGGGATAAGTGAGGACGTTTTTGATGCAATTAACATGAAGCAAATGCAATATTTGGTGTAGATATGTTACGGCTAATAGCCGAAGTGCGGCTACACCTAGTTTTAGCCGGCTACAACTAGGTTCAGCCTGCCACATGCGGTTAAACCTAGGTATATCCTACTTATCTTCGGTTACAATTAGATTTAGCCTTTATTGTAGCGGCTAAAACTAGGTGCAGCCACACACCGGTGGTTAAACTTAGGTGTATCCTATTTATCATCGGCTAGAACTAGGTTTTCAGTTCAGTCGTTTTGAGATTTTAATTTTGCGTATCCCGATCGATTCGATTACATGGAATAAAATATAAAAGACAGGGATGTTTAAGTGACATTTATTATTTATTATTTGACAGGCAAATATCTTTTAACAAAAAAGGCGTTATTACAAGTAATTAAAACACAAAATATTATAAATCTTCTCTTTATAAACATACCGAACTAGACTTTTTTGGCGCAAAGATAAAAAAATAAAAAATAAAGCTTTACATCTTAACTATGAAATCAACTAAGTCTCTGTTCTCTTCTCTTATATTTTTTAAACAAATAGGATAACTTTTTAACTCAGTTTTAATCATACAAAATCAACAAACTCTCATATGTGATAGTATGTTGCAAGAGTTACTGCAGTTTTTACTACAGAGGGACTCTACACATTAAAAGACTAAATTTCATTTCAGTTCATAATATAATTCAACACAATTACGAGTATAAATCTTGTTTCGGACTGGCATGGTTTATGGCTTGTCTAGGATAATATGTCTTATATCTACCGGGGTGATGGTACAAAATCGAATCAAACAGGAAACGCAAGATACGAATCTCAAAATAAAACCAAAATCCTTAACTGACCTGAAAACCTAGTTCTAGCCGATAATAAATAGGATGCACCTAAGTTTAATCACCGGTGTGTGGCTGCACCTTGTTTTAGCCGCTATAATAAAGGCTAAATCTAGTTGTAACCGAAGATATGTAGGATATACCTAGGTTTAACCGCATGTGGCAGGCTGCACCTAGTTGTAGCCGGCTAAAACTAGGTGTAGCCGTACTTCGGCTATTAGCCGTAACAGATACACCAAATATCGCATTTGCTTCATGTTAATTGCATCAAAAGCGTCACGGTCAAAGGGAGAGATGCTCACCCAAAAAGTGGTAGGGCGTGTCTATACCAATTTGTTGTACGGCGGAGATTATAGTCCAGAATTTTCCTCAGTCGAGTAGATGCATTTAATATCTAATCTTTCTCAACCGTGTGTAATCTAATCAGCTCTGACGTCGGTAACTGACCTGCCACAACGAACGCGATACTGTTGCATAACTGACGATTCAGCATGCTGGCTGATTTCTTGGCATTGCTTATGCTGGTTGGAGAAGCTACATATAAGTAGATGATGCCCGCAATTCCGTTCCGCCATTATTCGTTTAACGCGCGGGAACCGTCAATTTTTCCGGGACAATAAGTATCCTAGATGTCCTTTCCTGGGACTCAAAGTATCTCCATACTAAATTACAGAAAAATTGGTTCAGCGGCTAGAAGAGGTAACAGCAGACAGGCAGACACGCAGACAGACACACATACACACAGGCAGTCAGATAGACAGACAGACACACTTTCGCATTTATAGCATTAGTATGGATATAATATTAGTATAGAAGTATGGATGCTGAGCATCTTTGATGGAAGACATTAGTCCTATTCCATTAGCTGATATTCGGCTCGTAGTTGTTACCTTATTTCACCAGGAAATGTAGCCGTTAAACTTGCGTCATCGATTTTTACCATCCGGAAGAATGCCCGATTTCTGAAGACAGTTATGAAATCCAACTTAGTTCTGATCGAGCTATAGCTCGATCAGAACTAAGTTGGATTTCATAACTGTCTTCAGAAATCGAAATATAAAAAATCAATTCAGAATTCGAAATATAAACAAGATATATCTGTTTTATATTTAATCACATGATTAAATAGGGTATCATACAAAACATTTTCCATGAAAATCAACAATGTCTTCTGTAAGTCATGGTTACTGCGCCAGTGGTATACCAACGTCATCATCGTTTGACCTTTCGAGTGTTTGATCTCTTGTTTGTAAGGATGGTAAAGGAACGAATTAATATTGAAACCTCAAACTAAAGTACTAAATCATTGCGGTTTTGTAGAAGACGTATTACATGTTTTAGCGGCTTAGACGACGTATGGTTCGGTAAAATTAGTTATTAAACTTCTATTATATTTATGATCAATGATCACTGAATAATTGGTATTATATTTTTAGGTCCTGGTTTTATGTGTCATGGAGACAGCCTTTGAATTACGAATTTATTCGTTAGCGTGATTGCTCCAACGTGAAATTCTTTTATTCCTATTTCACATTTTCTAGGAGGGTGGCTACGGCTAGGGTACTATTGCCAGGCTTCCTAAAACAACAGCTACGAGTATGACCGTTATGACAGGCTTTTAGTTCTGTCGTGTTTAAGCAGCTGTTTCCTGTGGACTGTGGTTACTCAATAGAGGGGACATGTTTCTCATTGTGCATTAATTTAAACTGTCTGCTTAGTTGCTTAAGGGAAATTATGTAATGTATGTATCGGTTCATCATCATCATCATCGATGCTGACAGAAATTGGGGCTATAATGTCTATGGCTACATTCAGTTAAAGTTTAAACAAACGTTTAACTGAATGATTGCTCCATCGCATTATAATTTCGGCTTTAAGCTATAATTCGTTAGAGTACCATAACAGGGAACAATAATGACCGATATGAAACGGTTTAAATACTTAAAAAACATAAACGGCTCGCTTTTGGAAGTGTTATCTGAGAATGTAATATCGTTAATTATTTTAGTATCACTTAAAATTCTCCTAAAGTCTCCTCTTTGCGTGGGCGAAAGTGGCTCTAAATTAATTTTAAAACTAAAAATGATGATTAACTTCCAAAGAATTTTGTATGTGCAAAAACTGGATAGATCTATTTGGTTTCTAGTGTAAATATGCTAGTTTTATGGTCTAGTCAGAATTTAGTCATCCTTTTCCGAAACATAGTTCATTGGCCGTCTATCTTAAGTCGTAGTCGGTTCGTGGAATAATTACTTGGAATTTCCCATGTAACATACCAGGAAATCAATTTTGCCTGTAATGGCCCTTTTATTGTCTAATTTTTTCTTATTGCGAACTTATTGCGAAAAGTTGAAAGTCTCAGAAGCTAGCTAGCTAGCAAGCAATCTATATCTATACTAATATTATAATTGGGAAGAGTTTGTTTATTTGTTTGAACGCGCTAATCTCAGGAACTACTGGTCCGATTTGAAAAATTCTTTTACTGTTGGATAGTCCATTTATCGAGGAAGGCTATAGGCTATATTTTATTACGCTAAAACTAATTAGAGCGAAGAAATAGAGAAAAATGTGAAAAAATCGGGGGAAATTATATGAAATTGCTTATTATCTAAGAACTACTGGAGAAATTTTTATGTTATATGGCAAACATGAAGAAAAGACCACATGAAGGGACATAGGCTATTTTTTTGCGGAAAAATGTACGGTTGCGTGAAATTCCTAAATTACGCAAGCGAAGCCGCGCGGAACATCTTTATATATAATAAAATCGTAGGAAAGTCAATTCTGTACATTGAATATTTTTGTACAATAAATAATACTTGGGATGTGATCTACTATGCTAACGCGGACGAAGTCGCGGGCAACAGCTAGTACTTAATAATATTATAAAGGGGAAGAGTTTGTTTGTTTGAACGTGCTAATCTCAGGAACAACTGGTCCGATTTGAAAAATTCTTTCAGTGTTAGATAGCCCATTTATCGAGGAATGCTTAAGACTATATTTTATCACGCTAAGACTAATAGGAGCGAAGAAATAGAGGAAAATGTATAAAAAATGAGGAAAATTATTTGAAATTGCTTATTATCTTAAAAACTACTGGAGCAATTTTTATATTATTTGGCACACATGAAGAATAGACCACGTGTAGGGACATAGGCTATTTTTTGCGGAAAAATGTACGGTTTCCATGAACTTCCTAAATTACGCGGGCGAAGCCGCGTGGAACATCAAGTAAGTTGATAATGCATTTTTTTATGCAATAAGGGAAAGCAACTTCCGTCACCCATGGACACTCGCAGCATCAGAAGAGCTGCAGGTGCGTTGCCGGCCTTCTAAGGGGTAATAGGGGAGGGTAGGGAAGGAAATAGGGAAGGGTAGGGAGCGGAAAATGGTAGGGGATTGGGCCTCCGGTAAACTCACTCACTCGGCGAAACACAGCGCAAGCACTGTTTCACGCCGGTTTTCTGTGAGGACGTGGTATTTCTCCGGTCGAGCCGGCCCATTCGTGCCGAAGCATGGCTCTCCCACGTCAAACGTCACGTCCCACGTGCATGCGATGTGCATCATAATATTAATGTCACTCGTTATTTTTATAAAATTCAAAAAATTAAATTATTGTTTGTTAAAGTAAAGGCTAGGAAAAGTACCAAATAGAAGTTTACTCAAGGAATAAAGTAATCAATAAAAAATGCCATCTAATACCTGAATTTATTGCCATGATTTAATTACTCTACCTTATTAGTCGATCCTGATTATGGTCAAGGATACAAAATCTAGTTTTTATGGTCCGGAAGTGGTACTTGGAGTTGGGACTTGGGAAAGTGGCTGTAATAAAAGTTTTTATGAAATAATAGCGGTTGTTTATTGTCCTGATGGCTGATTCGGCGTTGCACACAGCAAGTATAAATAGGAAATAATGGGTCTTCGTCCTGTGTTATTTGTCTTCTTAAAATATTTAAAGCTTGATAGCTTGTTACACTTATAAACACTTTAAAAAAGAAAATAATGGTCTCTTTGTGTGTTAGCTTGTTTATTTTATGCATTTGTTTTTTGGAGAGGTTTTTATGGACCATGTATACTTTTGCGGTTCTAATTGTGTATAATCTTTCTCGTCAGGATTAGGGAAGTTCCTGATATTATGTCCCATAACTAGGCTATTAATTTTTATTGCTAATAAACAATTAAACGGTCGATTTCCTTCAAGCGTCTAGGAAGTAACCAAAGCTTAGTGATTCCTGAGGTGAATAGACGTCTAGTATCCAAGGCTATCTTGACTCACTGTAATTGTTTGCACAAGGATTTAAGGTGGCGTCGTGATATGCTCCTTCTATACTATTATCAATTTCTGGTTCAATATTTACTCCTACATCGATATGTTGGAATAGGTTAAGTAAATAGTCGCCATTTTATATCTGTATGCTCAAAGTTTTGTGTTCGTGTCTCACTTGTCTGCTATATGACAAATGTGTGTGTAAATCAAATTTAATTGGCACTATGCATAATTTATCGTCGTTAAATGTTTTAATGTAAAATCCCTGTATCATCTCAAAGGTTGCCAGAACAGTTCATATTGAAATACTGTTTATCATCATATACAAGTAATGACTCAAAGTGAGAACTCTACAAATATATCCTACTTCGGGTGATTTTGTGGTTATTGGAAAATATTAAGGTTAATAAATAAGTACATGATAACGTATAAATAACAAAAATAAGTACCAATGCCAATGTTTACGACGACGAACAAGTTTCGGAAGGAGTGTATGATGTAATTCGTCATTTCGACAATACGCTTACTCACGCAGACTACTTGCTTGCTAATGATGCATTAGGACCGGTAACGATTAATGCGAAAAAATCGAGCGCAAATAAAACTCAACTTTATATTGTAGACGGAAGAGTTTAATGTGAGTTTACAACTGTTTAAGGATACGTTGAATAGTTGTACTGAACCGCAGACTCGAAGCCAGTCGATAACCCCATATATTGCGGAGAAAAACGTCCAGGACCCGTACGTAATAAATATTGTAGAATCTAATAGCGGTGTAGATACCATTAGCTGCAGGTGGGATGCAAATGGACAAGATTGTCATTAAGGTGCATGATAATATAACAAACAATTTATTCCAGCTTTTACTTTATAATTAGTTGAATGTTAAATTTAGAAGCCAGTTGTAAAAAGTAAGTCATTTAAAGGGAAAATAAAAAAAATAAAGCTGATTTAAAAAGTTCACCTAACAAGTGACAACAGCAATTTGTAGTCAATGCTCTTGAGTTTCTTCTTTCTGAAGTCTTTCTCTAAGCCAGATAAGGATTTTCACAGTTATTGATTAATTATTTATCAAAATATTGTAAGTAGTAGTCTTACAATATTTTGATAAATTAATGCCATGCCTTAATGCCATATCTAAAACTAATTTAAAGTGTCGGATAAAGAAAATAGACTACAGTATCTAGTATTGTTTAGGCTTAAAATTGGGCCAGCAGAGCCAACGACCTGCCATCGATTGCTGACGTTCATTAGGCCGATCAGGACTTTTTACCGCGACTCTATCGCACTAATTTATTTTTAAACGCATTCCACCGTGCATATGCTCACTTGCTCAGGCATTCGTTAATTACTTTCGTTTTTAATTTTTTTGTGATTTTATTCTTTATGGTATGGTATACCTGTATTTGAGATATCATTAATTTAAAGCAAATAATGTTTTTGCGAAGTTTTCGCAACGGTGAGTTCTCGGAATCACGGTGATAAATTGAGGAAGCGAGTGTAAAAATCTGGCTGAGAATAATATCATCAAGAAAAGGCTAAAATTTGTTGAAAAACTGATTTATTAAATATATCAATTAGCAGACATTAACAATTGACAATTAGCATTAGTAGAAGTTGCACTAGTGTAGTATTTTCTGTACTTAGCAATTTTTTTTTATTACTGCAGTATAACAAATAACAAGATTATGTTTAGATTAATCAGCATTAATTAAGTTTACCGCCAATTATTAATTATATTATTTCTTTGTTACAGCAATCACAATCGGTATCCGAGTAATAGGCCCAGCGCTGGGCTTTCTTCTCGGCGCGCTCTGCACGCGGGTGTATGTGGACCCTCTGATAACTCCGGACTACGAGTACAGCGATCCGCGATGGGTTGGAGCGTGGTGGCTTGGTGAGTTCTCCTTTGAAAATCGTTGGTCGAGGTTGTAAAGTAGCTTCTTTGATTTGAAATGCAGCAAGAACCATATTTTGTTATAGGAAAACTGCACAAGAAACAAAAGAAGCGACTACGTTGGTTTCGCATTTAATAATCCCGCAATAATGCCCAAAAAGAAAAGTATTGGTTGGTAATTGTTAGAAACAGGGTCATAGCTCTACTGCCATCATTGTTCAAATAAAAAGAAAAATAACTTCTAATCTAACTATCAAATTCTTAAAGCATTGATGCTTTTAGGGAGCTTTATGCTCAACAAATGCAGTTAAAGGCGTAGACGGTGTGCCTACATGACCAAATGGGATTAATAAAGTCGGAACAGTGTTTACTGAACGGAACAATACGTTTGTTACAAAAAGAGTTGGTCCTTGAATTATAAATGCACCCCTACGACGGCGAGCACATGTTGACTCTACACACGAACGTCTGTTTTATTACTCCATTATCATTATAGTTTAAGTTTCGGATTATGAAAGCAATTAGTGGAGTCTTCAGTGCGTTAGACCTTGAAGCTATCTGTTGGATCGGGCTTTGATTTATGTGTCACGATGCTCTTATCCACACCGAATATCATGTTCGCGTGCTCGAGAACTGCTCGTGGATTGTTCGATTATTTCGCGATTCGGGTGGACACGAGTCGCTACGTCATCTGTTGACAGAGATTATCTAAGACTCGGTGCTAATACTCCCAAATTCACACCCACGATAGGTCAGGAAAAATACAAAGTAAATATTTGCAGCCGAGGAGAGTAAACCGCGTCTTCATGAATTTGTATTCGAATTGTTCGACATCGGCGCATAAAATGTATTGTTTTCGAAGACTTTAGAAAGTCAAAATATTATTTGAAATTACAAAAGCCCGGGTTGTCTGTTGTGGCGAAACTATGCGCTTCTTGGCGCAATTGTCACGAACCGCATAATGTGGCCATTGTGCGCGGTGTGGCCGCATTGTGGCACTCAGTGTGGCCACCTCGGAACCTGGATTCCTCCACACATATCGCGGAACTGTCACCTACCGTTATATTGGCGCAGATTTGCGCGCAAATCCACGAAGAAAGCACGCACGTGACATAAGTTTAAATTGAAATGCATGCGTTACCGGCTAACTTGCCAATTGCGCGCACATCGTAGTCCTTATTACGTGAGCACGAGGGTTTATTGTCCTTCGGTGTCAGTGGAAAATCGCAACGTGCCTCGACTTGCGACAAATAAAATTTGCAAATACGCCAAATGGTTTCCGTGTATTTCGTCATTGTTCGAAACATTTATGAATGGAGGATGGAATTTTAATGAGTTTTGCAACAGTTTCAGTGGCATTAGTAGCAGTTGCACTAGCACTGTTTTCAGTACCTGCCCGGCTTTGTTAGTGTTAGTGTAAGAGAACGCTTTAGTCCTAAGCGTTCTCTTACTTTGGTGGAAGTCCGAGGTAGACCGGCCAGTCGTGGAGGGAGTCCTGTGTTTGTTAGATCCGGGATATCCCTCCTCTATACGGCTGAAGGCGAACCGCAGGTGGTTTTAGTGAGCAGTGTTTTCAGTAGCTACCATTATTTTTTAAACCATCGATAGCGATTTATCCGTACAAAATAAACATAAATTGCGGTATTATCCCTGTATGTATGCTGTCAACTTGTCATGGATTCTGCATGCCTTCGATTTTATCGCCTCTTATTTAAAATGCATTACATATTTACCTTCGCATATGAATAGGTTATTTTAATCTAGACACGCGGTAGAGTGTCAAGCCGAGTTCCAGCATGACAGAATGGCGAGCCGCACCGTGTGTAATATTATTTACAATAAATGTCTCTACAAATATTATGCTCAAAACTTTGTATCGAATTATAAATGCTTGTGATCTAGACACGCGGTAAAGTGTCAAGCCAAGTTCCAGCATAACAGAATGGCGAGCATGCACCGTGTGTAATATTACACGAACCATTTGTAGCTACTTTTGACCCCCTCATAATTCAGAAACTATTTGACGTAAACGTTTCAAATTTGGCTCACATAATGAGACTTGCGAGATAAATACATGCTCTAAATTTCATAAGCACAGCTCAAACAGTTATTAAGATATTAGCGTCCGAAAATCTAAATTTTTATCACTGACTGACTGACCTATAGATCAAAATTCTAACCCACTTTCAGATGACCTAGAAGGCTGAAATTTGGAATCCAGCTCAGTAATTGTGTGAAAGCGTAGGGAAAAATCCGAAAACAAAAAAAAAAACGGTCAAATGTGAGTCGTACAGAGCGAAAATTGTGTTTTTTGTACGGAGACCCCCCTTAAATATTTATTTTATTTTACTTTTATTATTTATTATGAAAGAAGAAATACAATTAAAGATTTTGTGAAAATTTCAAGAACCAATCGGTTTTCATCAGAATTAAAATGTTCAATAATTTTATGAAAAATGACTGACGTAATGAAAACTGGTTGGTGGTAAATGAAAAAAGTTAGATCTAATCTAGTTTAAAATCTCACATTATTTAAATAACATCAATTGTTATAGATATTCAATAAAGCAAAGAAATCGACTCTATTATTTGTTCATAATGTTATTTGGTTCCTATACGTACATAATTCGATTTTCCATGGAACTTGGCACTCATTTAGATCTCTATCCTTTTTACGGCGAAGTCCATAGACAAGAAATATAATGTTTGTATGGAACTTGGCTTAGCATTTTTACATTTATGTTTTTGGTGGGATGTAACTTTTCTATGATAAAGTCGACTTTACCTGTTAGGAAAAATTAGAGGCGTACTGATAATTACATTTTGGTATAATGGTATAATTACAGCTAAGAGGTACATCATCCTTGCTCCGTCATATTCTGAATCACAATTTATATTTAGACTACAATTACATTTTTTATACCTTCACTATTAATAAGTTTCTAGTCTGGTAGTGCTTCTGCACATTTCTTTTCTTTAGATTCTAAGTATTGCAAGCAGTTCAGTGGCTATTGGGACCCAAACTTCTCATTCGCTGCAAGCTTGCTTTTATCGATAAAATCTGGCAACAAGTATGTACATTCAAAAATCTTTTAACTCGTGTAAGAGTGATCCATATGCCGTCGGAATACAGGTCCTTCGCAGGCAGTATAACTTCAAACAGATTGTCCTGCATTCGAAAGTGTGCCGCCACAGATGCAATTTTCACCTTGCTTTCGCTTTTTCCCGGCGTGAGACTATCACGCACACTTACATAAGGCGTTACATCACGCCGACTAAAATACTAGTCGCGGTCACGGCCAAGGCTGTAGACAATTAAAGTAATGAGGACTTGGTGGGTGGACGCCGGGCCCACTTTTACTTTTAAACCGGTCGGGTTGACCTTCGTGGTGTCAACAGGATGCGTTTCGTCTATATTTTCCCCCATTTTGTATGTTTTAGTATGTTTGAAGTCTATTTGACTAGAATCTGTTGTATAGGAATTCGTTTTGTCTGCTTTATTGAAGCGAGCGAGCTTTTTCTGGTTAATTGTATATTTTGATATCTATTTTACATTGGTATTTTATTGTCTATCTTCACATTGGTTTGTATATAACTTTCATCGACTTTAGATTTTAGGGAAACTAGTTTTTTTTTCTATCTCTACATTTTCACTGATTCCATTTGGCTGATATTTTCTTATCTATTTCTGTAATGAAATTCTCACGAGGATTTTCTTCTTGCCAAGTAATAATGGTTTTAATAATTTGCTCCCAAATACACACAGACTCGAAAACTTTATGCATGTAGCCCTCGTTACGCTGTTGCCTGATAAAGCTAGAGATTACAAAAAGTCTATACCGGTTAAAGAATAATAATGTATTTGGGATACATTATTATTCTTTGACCGGTATAGAGTTTTCTTCTTGGTTACTAATATAAATATCTGGAAGACTGCTCGGATTTCAAAAGAAGTGAAAACATGAATGACTCCAAAACTCGCAGTTTATCGATAATAGGTATATATTATATCTAAATAGGTTTTGCCCCCTCAATTACACTTCATACTGTTATGGGCATTATACAGCCGTTGGAGAGACACCATCGCGTTTGTATAAAAACTAGAAGATGCCATACTCCGTAGCGTCCAAATTCGTTTATAGTGTGGCAACCGTACATTTTTACGAGATAAAAAGTATCCAACGTCCTTTCCCGGGACTCCCAGTATCTCCATACCAAATTTAACCAAAATCGGTTCATCGGTTTAGGCGTGCAGAACAGACAGACAGACAGACTTTCGCATTTATAATATCAGTAAATTAGTATGGAATTGTCTTTTTTAAAGTACAATATTTTGCCTATTGATATCTCGCACGTCTGTACAATTGGATATTGGTTTCGTACATACGTTGTACGTTGTACCTACCGACCGCCCTTGACTGAGCGCGACCGGGCGACCTTGTAATAAATGTAAAATGTTCTCAGTTTTGATCTATCAAGTTTGATGTTATGGGTCATCTATGTTGCAAGAATAGACCGCTATACGGCTAGTAGTTTGAGCTTAAGAAGATTTTATCAGATTATCAGGAGTCAGATAATATGTTTTATCACTAGATGACGCCCGGCGACGTACATTTTTACGGGATAGAAAGTATCCTATGTCCTTTCCCGGGACTCAAAGTATCTCCATACCAAATTTCAGCAAAATCGGTTCAGCGGTTTGGGCGTGAAGAGGTAACACTGTCTGTCATAGACAGGCAGATAGACAGATACACTTTCGCATTTATGATATTAGTATGCTTATAATAATATTAGTATGGACAATGGACATATAGTTTTCCTTAGTCTATGGTAATTGGTATGGATTAGATACGTCTTGGCTGTGAAATTAACACTTCAATTGTAATATAGAGCTTATTGTAAGCTCTGACATTTTTTCTGCAGTTTTTGCAATATAGGTAGAGCTGATCTTTCCCATTAACGGTCTCTCTTTTGGTTATTTAGAACAGGATCATTCTGCAGTTTTTGTAACGTAGAGTTGATAAAATTTAGCTTTGGCGTTCCCTCTCCATTTTTGCTATGTACAGTTGATCTTTGGTTATCGCCAGTTTTTGCTATATAGTATATACAGTTGTATCTTTGGCTTTCAAACTTCATTCATTGCTAGCTGTAGGTCGTTTTCCGACGTCCCACAGATGGATACAAGCCCCCGATAGGTGGTCAAGCGATTACGCTTGTATAATGTCTATATTTGTATTTCCTTTTTTGATAAAATATTCCTTTAGCGCCTCATAGGATACGCCGATTTTAATCTGATAGAGCCCCATGGTACGTGACAAGTATAACGATAATCCTACACTACAGCAATATGCAATATAATAGGCTCTTTTATTTGAAGAAAATTTTAACAACGGTGACGTCGCGTTGGAAAGAGTTTTTTTCGCATGTTAATGGCTTCGTGATTTTGATCTAGTTCTTCTTCTTTAAAAGCTGCCATGATGGACAGGATTGTTAGCTGTGTATAACATAATTTACTATCCTCAAATCACACAATCTCGAATGAAACCTGGGCATTGGGCAACTAGGTATTTTAAAAATGTTTTTAACAAATCTTATCGTTTTTTTTTGTAACAAATTTTTATGCTACATATTTCATACTATTTTTAAGTTATCGAGACAAGTAAAAAATTAAGTCAATATTTTACACTGAATATGGTCATAGTAAATAGCCATATTATATACTTGTTTAGCGACTTTTTGCAATGATGTTTATTTCTTTGCACCCATGTGCGAAGAAATATTATCTAGGGTTACCAATACAGAGACTTATTGATTAAATAGTTATAAAGAAGCGATTCATATTCATTCATTATGGCTGCCATACATGCTACGGTCTATCGAAGAGTGCCACCTGTGCAGGTATGCCTGCGCAGGTCAACCGAAATGTGTATGGGAATAGACTTGTGCAGTTTTTTGAGCCTGTGCAGGCGACCGGTGCAAAATCGAAAATCAATTCTTTCGAGTGACACCTGTGCAGACATAACTGCACAGGTCTCCGGTAGACCGTAGCGTGTATGGCTGACATTATAATTGTCTTTAATGCAGTGCATAATATGCAATAAAACAAAATCTACATTAAGTATGCCTTTGCCACATAAATTATTGTTTTTTATGAATTTCTTACAACGAAAAAATTCGGTGTGCTAACCCTAGAGCTCTTGGTCTATTCTAGCGAATTAATAGATTAATTGTAGTTAATAAGTGCAGTTCAATGTTCTTGGTTACATAAGTGAGCGTGGGTTCTGTTGGTTTTTTCGTTATCATGTCTACGATTGGGATATATTGTGGTATGTGGAGTTTTTCTTTCGTATTAGTATACCATATTAGATGGTTCGTTTTATATGGTTGCTTATGTTACATTCCAAAAGAATTAGCTACAAGGATAAAAAATCTGAAATTCTTGAAAGTGTAGGATTAAGTGTATTAAATATTATTTTTTATCTCTTGAGAACGTACCTTTTATTAACGGCTGTAATAATTCTTTAGACTTTAACAAGAAGTTCTGTAAAGAGGCATAAGCTTTGGCCTTTGCGTCAGTGTTAGGTTTCGTGACCAGCGTAAGAAACTCGTTTATCTTTTACCAACAAGTTAAAAAATAATGTTAATGATGATGATGTCGACGACTAACATATTATCTCCAATTTCCAGGTATGGTGTTCATAGCGGGTTTCATCGTGATCCTCTCTGCGCTGATGTTCTTCTTCCCGCGTGCCATCAAGCAAAGTCCGCTGCCGCCGCCGCCCAAGAAGGCTAAAGAGAAGAGGGAGCCACTCTTTAAAGGTGAGACCAAAGGAGCAATATGTGAGCTTAAAGGCACAGTTACACATGCTTATTTCAAGCCCGAAAGCATGATTCAACCGAGCAGTTGCTAGCAACTAAGGTAATAGCGAAATAAGCAAGCTTAAAGGAGCAATTATGTGTGAGCCTAAATGTTACACATGCTTATTTCAAGCACGAAAGCATGCTTCAACCGAGCAGTTGCTGCAAGCAACTAAGCTAAAAATTCGCTATTTTGAGCAATGCTTGGACACATGTGCTCGTAAGCAGCGGCTCGGTTGAAGCATGCTTTCGTGCTTGAAATAAGCATGTGTAACGGTACCTTAATATTATGCCACAGTACTCGTTGTTTTAAAGTTGTTATTATTGTGGCATGGTAACAGCATTGTGGCGGTACAACTATCGCCTAGACTAGATGTGGCACCCAACGCCTTTGCGCCAAGATTCGTTTGTCGCGCAGGAACCGTACCTTTTTCCGGGATGAAAACCATCCTATATCCTTTCCCGGGACTCAAAGTGTCTTCATACCAAATTTCAGCGAAATCGGTTCAGCGGTTTGGGCATCAAGAGGTAACAGATAGACAGACAATAGACATACAAACAGCTTACCAAATACCAACCACCACGCTACCACTAACCACGCTTAGTAGGAAGATCTTCATTTGTGGCAAGAGCATACTAAGAAATTGTAAAACTTAACTAATTTAGTGGCAAACAAGTTGTAGTTAAGTTTAACACGGTTATCTGTAATCCACCTAACCAATAGAAAAAAATGTGGTACTATTATCAAAGTACATGATCTACCAGTTTTAAAAATGTCTTTGCACTTTGTATCTTAAAAAATATTAACATAAAGTGATCACAACGACATTGGCCATAGCGGTAGCAATTTAATATAATATTTATAGCTACTATAGCACTGAAAATTATAAAGGCACACTCACATACATTCAAATTGGGAACAACATGACAACTTCCACTTAAAATCTTTATTGCAATTTACCTACCTAATTCGATATTCTGTTCACTAGCCAATTATCATTGAGTAAGACTTAACTATTATTTGGGCAAGCTAAACAATCCCTAATTACATTAAATTACAGGTGAATATATTAATGAGCTGATAATTTATTTTAAATTATTCTTAGCCGCTAACCACACCTATAGGTATATTTTGCAAATACCTTTCCAATCACCTTCTAAAATCTAATTCAAAGCAATTCTGTCGCTACATCTTAACATGCTATATTAATTTAGTACTATATTATTTGATTGTACCATCACCATTATTTTTTTCTCCTCTATCTAGAGTCTAGACTCTAGAGCACAAAAATACTACGTTTGAGTATTTTACAATTTTACCACAATAAAAATAGCATTTGCCTTTGCAAATAACAGAATGAAATGTGACTATAATATAACAATAAATGTAGAGCAATGTAGATTGTAGAGACTTGTAAATTAGTTACGTTGTACTCCAACAGATGTCACTATCCTGGCTCTACATCGCGCTATCGAAAACATTTTGGTTTCGCTTATATAGTCTGAGTGGCGATAGTTTGACAAGACCTTACTTCATAGGATCATTTCTATAGTAAGCTCTTCACGAGATCATCACACTATGTGAGATCACCACTAGCCACGAAGATGAGACGTGGCGCGGCGTCCTGAGCGTGAGGCGGGCGATGGTTCCACTACCATCAGCCCTTGATGATCGTTCACCTCTTCTTCGGGAGAGGCGTGGGTCGTTGTCGCTGTCTGAGTGGCTATTTTCAAAAACCTTATAAACATTATCTCCCTTACAAGTGCAAATAAAATCACCACGTTTTATAGAGAACATAGAGGTTAGAGCAGTTGAAAAAACTCACAAGTCACAATTAGTATGTATTCAAAAAAAAAAAAAAAACAAAAGTTTTGTTAACCTGGCACAGTGTGATAAAAACCTCGATTTTGTTTCACCTCGTTTTTCTTTCAAAATACTGTAGTTGATAGCTATATAAATATTAGAGTAGAACTCCGAGATCGATATTCTTTTTAGTTATTTTTTTAAAGAGTGTCAAAGTTGGCGTTTTTCCGGGTCAAAAATTTGAATAAAAATTAATTAAAAAAAAAAACTAATCAAGTAACATTAATTTTGTTTATACCAATTGAACAAGCACTTAATACTTTACTTTTTCTCCAAATTTGGTTAACCTACTGTGATCAAGTAGGGAGATATTTATTTATTTAATAATTTTAGTTTTTCATTTTTAATTTCGCGATTAGATCGAGTTAGAAAAAGTTTTAAGCATGAAACGATAGTGTGAGTAATCCTTTATCAATGTTATTAAAAATCACACTCTATATAATAACCTCTGTGTCAGAAGTTATATCCAACTTAATTTTTTTTTATATTCGGATTTTTTGTACCTAGGGTTGTCACTAAAGTTGATATTTTATTTTCCCCGACTACATCAGAAGGTGATTACTGATTAGATACTGTTTGGGCATATGAAATCATTAGTTTACGTTATATTTTTTCACTTTTTTGATTTTTTATTATTAGACCTACCTAAACGTGATCTTAATAAAAATTTTTTGTCTGTAAAGTCGCTTTACGGACGGTAGTTTAACGTGACAACTACGAACTGAGCCGATCGCTCGTGCCGATTATGCGTCTCTCTCGTTCGTGCCGCGCTCTCGCTTGCGGAACGTGACAATAAGCGTAACGGGACGATGACGTCATCTTTTTCGTGCATACAGCCGTTGGCATGTTGCCACGTCAAAAAAAGTACGTGCATATTTCAAGTTGGTTTTATCTTTTTTCAGACTTCTTCGCGACGATCAAGCGGCAACTCACCAACGACATCCTGATGTGGCGGACCGCGTCGTCTGTGCTGCACCTGATGCCGATCAGCGGCGTGTACTCGTTCCTGCCCAAGTACCTGGAGAAACAGTTCCGCCTGCCCACGCACGACGCCAACCTTGTCTCGGGTGAGGTACTAGCTGATCATGTCTACTGTGACTTGTGATAAAATCTAAAACTTGAAAGGTGTCAAGGGACACCCGGATGGAACGAAGTTATAAAAACGCCATCGATTGACGCCCAGGAATACTAACAACGACACTTTTGTGGAATTGTAATAAAATTTATTTAAACCGGACGGTAGATGTCGCTGTTTATTCTCAAAAATGCCATGTAGTTGACGCACAGGAATACTATCAACGCCCTCTGCCTCAACTATGTAGGTACTAATAAAATAGTGTCGAAGTCAAGTCATTATACATTAAACATGTTCTTTGCAAATTGCACCTATCTCATCTTGTCTCTACATCACCCAAAGATTGGCTGGAAGAAAATGACGAATGGCCTTAAGCCCGCCTCTGTACCTTGGTGTGTACAAAAATTAGTATAATAAAAAAATATATCACGCAGAAACCAACCATAAAAAGTAGTATATTTTCATCGCCGTAGTTTACTATTCTGTGCCATTCTGTACAAATTTTCGCGTGACCGCACACTCAGCTATAATATATATTTATGTGACATGTGGATTTAGTATAGAAAATATATAGTAATATGCCTAGGTATAAAAATATGAATATAATAATATTATAGCTAAGTCTGTGACGGGCTATATAGTAGTGCGAAATTTTAACCCCGTGACCAAAGGAGATTTCTGCATTTTGTACCATCGAGGAAATTGATTCCTAGGCAGTTGACAGACCAAAGTCGTTTGGTCGGATCATGTCAATTCAATGTTAATTGTGATCTGTTGGCTGGGTTTGACGTAACGCGACCAACCTACGTAGATCTCCCATCTGCCTAGGAATCAACTTATCTGATAGTACAATATAAGCTGTTGATGATTGCGGCCTGACCCTTAATGATTTTCCCATGATCGACGTCGATTGTGCATCTAGTATGGAAAACTTCACAATCATGCTCAACCTATATGACTCTACGTAGAGATAGGGCAGATCTCTTAACTGCTTATGTGAGACTATGCGCCTGTGTCAGTTTAGTGATATTGTATGCCAATGTTTTTATTTTGTATACATTAGTTGAGTTGGTGCAGTTACTGACTTACTGCTTCTCAGGCCCAAAGCACCAAATTGATTTCTCAAAGACAACCCTCAGAAAAATATACTCATATCCAAATTTCGGGTCTCTTCCCAATATAGGCAGGTTTAAGTCCACCACTTTGTCATACGCGGTTAATCGTTTGTTCAGCTTACTAACTTAACCCTCAACATTCACTTCCAGGTCTGGGCGGTATTCTGGTGATGGGTCTGGGCATCATCACATCTGGCGTCGTCATACTGAAGGTGGTGCCGACCGCGCGCCAGGTCGCCGCGTGGACTGCCGCCACCGCCGCCATATATAGTGCTGGTGAGGATGTTTGTTACCATAATAATTACCTTCAGGAATTTCTCCCATACCAATTTACAATGGTCTCTTGATCCCACACAGAGAAGAAAATGTGACCCTACCAGTGATGCTCCTGCAGATGCCGTGTACTTCTTCGTAGGTCCGTAATGCCATCTGGGGAGTTAAAAGTATTAAAAACATTAAGATTGCGATACGGTATAGCTCTATTGTTCACAAGATAAAGAGTTTGTGCAGAAGCATTGCCATGCTTTGCCGTAAATGAGTCGGGACTCGGGCCGAATGATCAATATGGCCTGGCCGAAAATTGACATGGAACATTTGTTGTGTTTCGCTAAGTGAATAACGTAACTGCCCAACCCAAGGTAGGTCGGTGGCTAAAGCGATTTTCAGGACTGAGAAAATAAGTAAAAGATCTTCGACTAAAATACGTGCTACTTGCAATTAGGTGTTGCAGTAAAAACTATTCTATGTGTAAGTACTCACATACGGTTTTGTTCGATCGAGCAATCACGTAGAGTAAAAACCACGGCTCTGGCTTTCGTCCACATATTCAGCATTGCTCGATAGTTTTACTCCAGCTACGAAAAATAAAGACTAGTGTCAAAAAATATGTCAAGCCGGCTCGATTCGAGCCTTCAAACTGGCTCGATGCGAGCCTTCGAGCTGTGAGTTTTGCGGTCCACACGGTGGTTTTTGCTCGATTTGGAGTAAAACTATCGAGCAAAACCGTATGTTAGTACTTAGCATAATATGTCCTTCTCCATCTCTCAATACCAAATTTTATATCTAATCGGTTCTGCTGTTTAAGCGTGAAGAGGTACCAGGTAGACATTTTCACATTTATAATATTGGTTAGGATTTAAATATCTTGTTCTCATTTCCAGGCATGGTGGTGCTGATGTTCGTGAGCTGCCCCGAGGAGAGCTACCGCGCGCTGACCCCCGGGGTCAACAACCTCACCTGCAGCACCGGCTGCCACTGCGATAGCGCGCCCTACAGCCCCGTGTGCGGACAGGTCAGGTTCAGACGATCCTGCTGACTATGTTGCATGGTGGTGCTGATGATATATGTGAAGGGGGTGGCTCGTGGTGGCGCGGGTTGGCTCGAGCAGGCGCATCCGATCCGAGGGAAGTCGGTAACTTCAAAGGCGTGGCTCGGCTCGAGATGGCTCGTGATATTACGCGCCGTGAGAACGGGTAGCGTGGAATCGCCTGTTGGCTCGTGCTCGCTCGTACAAATTGGCTTGGCGCGGCGCGGCTCGTGATATCACGCGCCGTGAGAAGTTAGCATAATATCGCACTGCTATTACAATAGTGTCGTAACTCGAAATGTATACTTTTTCAGAAATAGCAAAAAACCGATTTTAGACTTCCTGTTCAAGTTTTTCAGAAATTAAGAATATAATACCTATTCTTGTTTAATCAAAAGCACATTTATACTCACAAAATAATAAAAATAGGTCACTGTTAATAAGAAATTAGCGATTTTTTAGTTAATACAGTATTGATCTAAAAAGATATGCTAAAATACTGAATCATTTAGAGTTGAGTACTTATTGAAGAAAAAATTTTAGTTGCTACAATTTTAGATGATTTGTCTGATACATTTTTTATGAAATTAATTGAAGTTGCGATATGGATTTAACTTCATTTGCTTACATAAACACAATTAAATTGATCACTTATGTACAGGTAGTTACAAAATAAAACAAAATATTAAAGAGACACATAGTATCTGTTTTACATTTATTAAAAAAAAGAAAAACTCAGCCTAAATGTAATTTAACACTACAAACAATAATATTAACCTTTGGATGGATCATACACTTTGTTCTTACAGCTTCTTAAACACAGTCTTCCAGTCTTCTTATAAAGGCGGAATCTAAACATGATTGTTAAGGGCGTTCCTTACAGAGATACCGTAATTTACCGTATTTCAAGCCCCATAAACTCATAATTTGAAAGCTACAAAGTTATAATAAAAATACAGCAATAATCTTCAGTATAAATGGCCTTAAAACAAATACCATGAAACGCTCCTTGAGATCTAAACTTCTTGACCTTATCACATGGCACATACAAAATCAAGTCACAATCATTGATCAAAATCAAAACAAAAATAAAAATATCAAAATCAAATCAAAATTCAAAAGAACAAGTTGAAGATGGAGGTGACTCTTGAGATTTGGCACGCCGTCTCGTTCTCCTTATCTGACTGCACAACAGATGCTGACTTCTTCGCCATCATTACTAATAACTAGGTATGTCCACATTATGCAATTTCATCTTCAATTTTCGTCATCTTTTTTTTATTCAACTTTTGTTTGGCATATTCAATAATCAAATAAGTCAAAATCCACCCGCGTTGAAAGAAAATTGTCATAGCGAGGGATACGATTTCAATGCGCGTCATGGGCATGCCTCACGTTCGCTGTTGACTGCGCTATAATGCATGCCCTTGATGAACAAAAAAAGGCCCAGTGTGGACAAAGCTAATAATCGAGCTCGCTGCATGATTAATCTAAAAAGAAAACAATTGGATTTTTGAGTAGAAAGTAAATTATAAAAAACCACAAAATATAAAAAACCACCTATAACGTATTAACTGAAAAAAAATATGCAACAAGTCGTTGCTTATTTTGCTATTACTGTTAATTTATCTAACCATAATATTTAACTAAGTAAGCTATGAACATGAAATACCTATATATTACAGATTATACACCAAAAAACTTCATAAAAGTTATGAACCACCAACAATGTATTATGTCAAAAACTACTAAATAAACCTACATGAATGTTCTAATTTGAATTAATGATTTAAGTTTAAGATAGTATGAATCAGTTATAGTGAAGTAACTGAAAATAACACATGCGTTTTGATTTATTCTTCACATATCTGAGTCAGCAATACCGCAATAAGTTGAATTAGTGCGGTCCAA
Source organism: Polyommatus icarus (assembly GCA_937595015.1). Lineage (NCBI taxonomy): Eukaryota > Metazoa > Arthropoda > Insecta > Lepidoptera > Lycaenidae > Polyommatus > Polyommatus icarus. The sequence continues at coordinate 18,902,914 of OW569329.1, forward strand.
CGATAGCTGCGACACGTCCGTGCTTTCCAAGTCAGAGATCTATAGTCTATAGTGACTGACAACGCCATCTCAGAGTCGTTTCTAGCGATATTTTTACGACGGTCTTATTGACGCATAGAGGAAAAAATTATGTATCTTTTAATGATTGAAAATCAAATTCGACACATTTTGAGTTACGACACTATTGTAATAGCAGTGCGATATATAAATTATATCATCCAAGTGTCAAATATTTTTGTAGAACTGTACTAATTCACTACCTCCATCCTTTCAGGATTCGTACACATACGAGTCGCCGTGCCAGGCGGGCTGCCTCAACAGCCGGCAGCTCGACAACAGCACGTGGCTGTACTCCAACTGCACGTGTATCGACGCTCGCATGCATGGGGAGAAGGCGTTTAACACGTGAGTAATGACGTAACGCGTCGTTACGGCCGCCTAGACTGATCAATTTTTTTGTATACAAAACACACATTTGACAACTTGACACAACTTGACGCTTCGTCACTGACGCGTAGGTTAAACCTCAGCTTTATCAATATCACGCTTCAATTTTATTGAACAGTTTATTTGTCTATTAGATTGAAGGCGCGCGATGTTCAATATCAACCATAGACGGTCAATAATATTACGCAATACGTGATATTGTTCAATATTATTGTGAGCCTACGCTCCCGCTTACTGTTGCAACTAATTGTATGTTAAATAATGATTTCATATCAATAATTTCCTCGATGGTACAATATAAAACTTTTATTTTGAACATTCCAGCCTTCGCTACTACCACGTGAACGCGTCAAACGCGATCGACGACAGCAGTGACGTCACACTGGGGTTTGCGGTGAGCGGCGAGTGCGGGGGCGAGTGCTCGTCGATTTACGCCTTTATTGCGATATTCGCAGCGGTCATGTTCGTACACGCGAGCGGGGAGGTCGGCGCCGTGTTGCTTATTATACGGTGCACGGATAAACATGGTAAGGGAATTGTTACTGTATATTGGATTGCTATACGCTTGTACACCAGGCGTAACAAAACTGAGTGAACTCGTATAGTTCACTGCGACAGTAGCAGCGCTGAAAGAGCAACTTTTCTAAAACTTTTGTATGGAAAAATTTCTGATACACGGGCGCTTGCCCGTACAAATCACAAATAAAATTCTCATTCAGCGCTGCAACTTTCACAATGAACTTTGTATATAAGTAACACATACACATCCTAAAATATTATCACTTATAGTTTGTGCGTTTTAAGATGACATGAGTGACAGTTCTCATATTCCATGCTACGGGGTTTTTTACAAGAAAAAAAAAAACAAAATGTACTTATTAAATTATATTCCATCCACAAATACAAATTAATGTTTCCTATAATAATTGTAAATGAATAAAAATGATAAAATGCTAAATGCTAACTTATTAATATAAAATTATAAATATAAACTTTGAAATAGGAGTATAAAATTATTGCAACGAAAATATTTGAAAATTAATGTCAGATGCATGAAACGGAAATTATGTCAATAGAGATTGACACAGTTGAATCGAAATCAAATCGATAAAAAAGGGCGGCCATCAATCGCCGGCGCCACTCTGAAACATCAATTCGATTGCAATTCCTTTACGAAGTGATTTGATATTTTTAAATTATCGATAATTTTTTTTGGTAACTTCCCTACAATTGTCAATAATTATTATGTGTCACGCATGTCATCTTAAAACGCACAAACTATAGTTTTGTTACATCCTGTATATTAAATCCAGCTATAATAACTATACAAAGACTGCATGTCTTTGTTATTAGAAATGTTACATGAGAGATAAAGAAAGGCACATACTATTATAAAAGAGTAAGGCCCTGTTTCACCACTTCCTGATAAGTGCCGCATAGGCTATCCACAATTTAACTTGACAGAGAGAGTATGCAGAATCTGTTAGATAAGTTGTGGATAGCCTATCTGGCACTTAATATCACAAAGTGTTGTAACAGGCCCTTATAGGATAAAATATACAATATATAAGAAGAGTCACATGACAGATAAAGAAATGTATGAAAGAGTAAATAGTTATTTGTGATAGCGCGACAAATCTAGGAATTAGCGCAATCTATCCTCAGCTTACCGAGTTTCTTATTTAGATGGTTTCATTTCACGGCTAATATGATTCCATACGAAGAATATTTGGCCATGAAGCGTCGTGTCGCATCACTGTTGCGTAGTTTCGCTTGGTGCGTTGTGTGAGTCACAAACTTTTTTTAAACATTTACAGACAAGGCGATGGCGATGGGCGTGATACAGTTCGCGATCGGCGTGTTTGGCAACGTGCCGTGTCCGATCGTGTTCGGCGCGGCGGTGGACGCGGCGTGCCGGCTGCGCGACGCGGCGTGCGGATTGTTCGGCGCATGCGCATCCTACGACAGCGACAGATTTAGACACTTCTACTTAGGTAATTACAGAGACAGATAAAGATGTCGCTGGTTGCGATTATCCATATAATATTATATTATCAGAGAAGTTGATTCCTAGGCAGATGGGGGACCTAAGTAATTTGGTAATGCTTATAGTAGTTTCTCAAAATTTAACCGCTTCTGCCATGAACGTAGAAAAAAAGGCGATGGCGGACGGAGTCTTATTATATACAGCACTGTGTCTTCAGAGTCGGCCACGCACACATTCTTACGTGTGTCAAATGGCCGGACTAGCGTAAGAATGTGTGCGTGCAGACCGTGTACATGACTGCATGTAGTATGTACAGTGCTGTTTATCATAAGACTCCGCCCGCCTTTTTTTCTACGTTCATGGCTTTTGCATTATCAACTATTAAGCAAAGTTCACTAAAACTTACGTATCATTATCATTTATTTTTCAGGGTTGTCTGCCGCACTAATGTTCCTCGCGTTCATAATGGATATACTCGTGTGGAGCAAAGCGGGACGCATCGACATGAACCCGGGAGAGGCGCGCCGCTCGCCGCACGCGCGCCGCGCCTCCGACACGCAGTTGTGACCGCGCCCACCCGCCGTGACGTCGCCCGTCACGTCATACGATCCCGTGACGTCGAACGAGCCCGCCACGTCGCCGAATAGTGACGTCACGACGTTCTCGCCCGACCGCTCCGCTCTGACGTCACCGGATGCCATGAAGTCGCAGAATATTGTGACGTCACCTACCGCGACAGTCGCGTACGAGTCGCATTTTTGAATCCTCTAATTTGGACTGATCGTACTCAGTGTACAAAGGTTTTAGACGACGATTTTTCTCGAAAATTATAATGTCAGTATAGTGAAGTTGTTGCAAAAGTTTTTTTAGGATATTGTTGTCTCTTGTGAGATCTTATTTATAATGATATTGATGCATTATGTAATTTACATCACTAATTCGAGTCAACGGTACATCACAATGCTACTCTCTAGAATCTAGATCGATATTTTAAATTCAGTACAACTTTGTACAGAGAATATGCTGACATTTTTACATCTATGAAATATGCCATAAGGTACTATGCGTTACATGGTACGTTTATATTCTGACTGAACAATGAATTTCTGACGCCTCTACTTGCATTTTGTAAGCTTTTTTTATTTGTGCTCAATTTTTTTATTTACAATTTTCCGATCGTATTTCCATCGAAATATCGGATGTTTGTGGAACAAATTGAGATGTAGTTGTTATATTTATTCAATTCTTCGGAGGTGTATTGGAGGAATATAAAGGTGTGTCTACGCTGTCGATGCTGTTGTGACTTGATGATGATTGTGGACATACCTTTATGTTATAATTTACGAATATTACGGTACAAGAACAGATGTTGTAGATAAGCTGAAAACTGGATGTTTGTAGGAGAAACTTTCGAATCAATTTAATCGTATTTTTATGAATGTGATAGATTTACGAGTGACATCCAGAGTTTTTGGTATGCGAATTTAATGGCTAGTGATTAGAATTTTATATTAGATTAATTATTTTTTAACAAAATATCGTAACTTGTACATAGGTAACATATAATCACGTAGAGTAGGACCTCTGTTTATTGTTAGGTTGTTATTTTTATATTTTTAAAATGAAATCTTGGGTTATTAAATTATTTTGCTCTTGCGCTCTGGTCAGTTGTTGGGGCATTTAAATGGTAATTCGTCTACATTATACAAATCAATGAAATGTTTAATTTTTTTATTTGAAAATAAGTAATGTCGATGAATAGTAAATTAGAAAATTCAATACATCTTGATTCTTTAGATGGAATAATAAGTAAATATTTAAAATTGTATAACACTGAGTCTTATGAAAATTTTAGGCGAAACACTTAGGCCAAAATATAGTAAATAATTTAAATAACGTACCATCATATTTTGAAAATTTTGTCATAATTTTTTGTTGTTTGCATGTGATGCTACTGCTATTCGTAGAGCAATATACCAGTGTGGATAGGGCTTTACTTTTAAAGTTAATATTGCTTTTTTAAAGTTATAATAATAATTGCGGTAATAATATTTTTGTTGTAATTACAAGTGCAATATTAAAACTGACAAGACAAACACACTGCCATAACTGAATGGTTTTTTAAGGGTTTTCTACAATACTCTTACTATAGTCTGTGGCACATTTTTCAATTTTGGTGGCACATTTTGTAACATTGCGAGCCGCGAAAAAGATGTAGAGCGAGATGCAATATAGCATTACCGTTTGATGTGTGAGACAGCAAATCTAGTGTCTAGCTTTTTGGCGCTTCGCAGCTTTGGTGTATTAACGCCGTTAAATATTTGTGCAATTTTAGGTAATTTTTGAAGAATTTATGAAAATATTTAGGAACAAATTTTAGTGTCAAACTTTTTTTATACAGTACAGCTGTTGTGATCAAAAGTTTTTATGCCAATTTTTTGGTCAGCCATAACATCTATCCGTCGGTTAGCTCTGAATTAGCATGTTAAGTGTCTGCATAACTTTGAATACAATTTTACTAGTCCATGTAGTGCTAATAATACCTCGATTTTAAACTAAGCTAAGACTAGTTGTTGGCTAACGTTTGGAATATGCAATATTTTTAATATGTTGGCGGTTATTGGTATAACATTTGTGGACGAGAGCGTACGCAATTTAATCGGGTAGGGTATGTATGAATTTTTCTAACAAGCTAACAAACACATACTATGTATGGAATTTTTGTTATCATAGATGAAATTTGTATATTTATGTATTGACGCATAATACTTAGCAATAAATTGTATGCTTTTATATAGTAAATTATTTTGATCTTGTAAATCGTGAATGTAAATAATTTTTAGCGAATTTTAGCCTTTTATGTACTATTTTATTATATGAAGTACGATCTGTCACAGCTTCTTCTAAAGATTTTTTAAAGAAATATTGTGTTCTAATTTGTGCAATACAATTAAAATGTATATTATTTCTATTATATATTTTATGAAATCTTGTGCATAATATTGCGTACGTTCGTTTTTTTAATTAAATTATAATATTTTACATGTTAGACGTAGGAGTGTACCAAAACATCACGTTTAGTGAAGTAACGATAGGGAATTGAGTTGGCAGTGAGCCACAGGGCTAATGTTGAAAGGACAAGATCCAACGTCCATACAATTTTGGGCTAATTTTAAAAGTGCCGGCCAACGCAAATAAACCCATTATTTAAATAGAACATAATCTAAGGAATAATTTTTATTATTACACCAAAGCTCTAAGTCAAGTCTCCGAGTTGTTATTCAAGGTCAAACTTTTTTTTTATAACATGTAATAAAACTTATTTTATTAATTAAAAGCAACAATTAATCGATCCCAACGTCCCTATCCGAGTCATATAACAGATTGGAGGCCAAATACCTACAAATGGTTTGAAAAAACTCAAAGGAAGGGGGATACTCTACGTGCTTGGGGTACGCAAGGCATTTGTATAGTATTCCAAGTAAGCAATGGTACGTAGAGGTTCCCTCTTCCTTTGAATTTTTCCAAATCATTTGTAGGTATTTGGCCTCTAATCTGTTCTATGACTCGGATAGGGAGTTATTGCTTTTAATTATTAAAATAAGTTTTATTACATGTTATAAAAAAAAGTTTGACCTAGAATAACAACTCGGAGACTTGACTTAGAACTTTGGTGTAATAATAAAAATTATTCCTTAGATTATGTTCTATTTAAATAATGGGGTTATTTACGTTGGCCGGCACTTTTAAAATTAGCCCAATTTGGACCTTATCCTTTAACAGCGGTTAAGCCGAATTCAGTTGGTCTCATTGTCCAATTGATTAATAGAATGCTTAGGGCCACAAAACCGAATGTGCACATCGCGTCGTTATGTCATTTTATCGCAAATATTTGCGATGCGATACGATTTCGCAGTTATGTGTGAGAGATCTTAATTAAGGACTATGGCTTAAAGTAATAAAAACGGTGCGTTGTCGGTTTATTTTGACATTTGTCTTGATGGCTTACTGTATGCTTAACGCGAACGAGCTAAGTATGTGTACAGTTCGACAAGGCTTTAAATTAATGTCAATTATGTCAATGGGCGCTGCTGGTAAAGGAGAACTGTCAAAAATGACGTTTTTGTATGATAGCAGCGTTAGTTCCTGTTCTCGTCACGTACATAAACAGCCTTGTCGAACTGTACGTATGTATGGTCGCAGGTGACTTGCAAACATTGTAACTGCGCAGCTCTGGATGAATTGTTGATGTGACATCTGTCACGTTCTTTTTTAATTATTTGTAAATAATACTTAAAACTTTATTATAATATTTGTTTTATTGTTAAATGCCTCCTTCCAAAAACATTGAAGCATCTCGTTATACTTATGTAAAATTAGAATTGAGCAAAATTTAGCAAGTTAGCAAAACAAGCAAGTTTGTGTTAAACATATTAACTGCTTGATATAAACCTGTAACTTTATTAACCTGCAATGAATGCGAGAGATTAATATGTCCAAGTAACTTTTGTTCAATATACTTGGACTAATTACAATTGAGCCCCAAATTGTCAGCCACGATCACCAGCTGCAATTCTCGTTTCCCAGGTCGACACGGATTCGGAAACTTTAACGTGCGGTCATTGGTCATTACTCATTGCCTAGCGCGGCGAGCGTTTATTGGATGTCGCGCGGTGAAGTTTCCGGTTCCGGTTATCCGAGTCGAATTAGGTACGCATTGTGAAACAGGGCCCAGTAGCTCTACCATGATTTATCTATACTCCATACCGACTACGTACATTTTTAGTATGGCGATTTTAGTTACGCAAGTGACCGCTAGAGCGCTGTAAAATTTGCCATACTAAAAATTTACGTAGTCGGTTTAAACGTATGAGTTTAAAGCTAGTTTTTATGGTAGAGCTACAGATAATAATTAGGATTCTATAAATGAAACAAAACTTTGAAATAAAATTTATTTTATCATCTAATGGTGGTGCGCTTCGTAAGTGGAAGCGGCAGCGGCGGCCGACGTCTTGACATAGGAGTGCCCATCTACTGTGTAGTCAGTCTGGCTGCCGAGTGGTAAGTAGTCTAGTTCCTCGCTGGAATAAATTGTATCTTCAGAGCATGTTAAATATTTTTTATGAACAATAACTTAGTGCTACATTTCAAACGGCCTACTAACCTAGCTATCTAATATATTTCACGTCCCGTTCTACAAGATAAAGTACTACAAAGATACATTAATTATTACTTTAGCTCTGCAGCCTTCATTACTTCTAACGTTGAGATACAAGAAATGAAATATAAGGGACACATTTGGAACGTAGTTCCTTATCGCACTTTGCAAAAGGGGGCTAAACAGAAAAATTTAAGACGAAAAGTTGTAACGAAATATTTTGTGTCGTTACAACCGCACGGCTTGCAACTAGGTATAGCAAAAAGTTGTAAGGGCCAGGTCACAACACTGCGTTGCGACGTCGTATCGCAAAAACAAAATCGCACAGAAATGCGATGCGTTGTCACAACGCAAAAATGTCATCGGAAATCTCGGTTTCGCGTCGCAAATTTCCACGATGCGTTCTGCGACGTCGTAGATTTTTACGATGCGACGCCGCAACGCTGTTGTGGCCTGGCCCTTCGTGTGTCTCTCTCTCTCTCTCTCTCTCATTGAACAGTGTGGTGTAGGATGTAGCGACGATTTTTTGTGTGTATACAGGTTTTTTGTACGTTAGAAATAATAAACTGGAACTTCGTTCCATCCGGGTGTCCCTTGACACCTCTAAAGTTTTTTTAGTAGTGCTATGGTTGACTATCAGGTGATCAGCTTTACCTGGAGTCGAGTATGCTGTCCAGCTCGTCGGAGTCGCTCTCAGTGGAGATGATCTCTACATCGCCATGGTTGACGGCCGCGCCACGCGTGTAGGGCGCGAACGCGCGCTTGTGTCGCTCTACAAGGAATTGTTTTGTCAAGACAGTCGAAACCACCGCATCATAGAATTATAACCTTTTTAAGAGGCATTCCATAATTATAATCGTCAGCGCGAAAATTTGTCACCCTCGAAGGGAAATCTGATATGGCTTATATACGCCGCTAGAACAGTATTATGTTATGATGACACACGCAACTTCGTTGCGATTAAATTCGTCTATTCGCGTATTTACCAGGATTCAGTACTTTTTATTGCTAAATTTCATCAACACCGAACACGTAACAGATAGACTGAACTTTTGTCAACAGGATACAGAATATAATAATATTGATAGTCCGGCGCATCAGGCGAATATTTTAAAATGGTGTAATTATAGGGTAGGGTAGGTAATTAATTCCATGAGCTACACGTTCTGGATAGTTGTGGCGTCATGGTTTAGCTCTCGTTACCTACCTGGCTAGGGGCAAGGTTTTCAGAAGCGAGAAGTGAGCTATTTGCATGGCATGGCACCCATGTACGAGTAATCACCTTATGATCTTTGCTTATCCTATTTACACCGTGATCATTACATGTCTTTGCAGCAGGGCCGGATTTAGGTATATTTTTATGAGTATAGGCTACTTTAATTTTGCCGTCTATGTACGAACTCTGCCACCATCCTAGGACGCTGCCGCCCCCCTAGGATGCCATAGGACGCTGCCGCCCGTTAGCCATGGCCTATACTGCTTATGAATAAATCCAGAGCTACTTTTCAGTCGACTTACCAGGCACCACCAGGGCGTTGGCGAGCAGCGCGCACGCAACGACAACGCATATCCTCTTGTACATGGTAACTGTTGCGGATCACCGACTCGGCCGCTTTATACCGCCGCCATAGAATTCGGAGACCTTGCACATCATGCTGTGACATAATTGATTAACTTAACAATGACTGTGGTGATGTGAGAAGGGCATTTGGGGCGCAGGAGTCATTAACATGAGCATGATTTGATGAACTGGTTTCAGCTGATTAGCGATAACAGGAAATATCTAATCGAACATAAAACCTCCTCTTTTGGAAGTCGGTTCAAAAGAAGAGGATAATAATTAGTGTATATTAAAATGAAAACTTGAAAAAATATCAAACTAAAATCCTCGATTGAGCTCTCTATAAGGGATGGGGTGGATTACAAAAACCTTATTAGTTGATGAATTCGATTGATTATTATTTTGTCTATTAGGTAAGTATATAAGGGAAATACGTACAAAATGACATATACGGACAAAATGACATGTTTTCTGGCGAGTTATTTGCTGTAATTTGTTATTATTTGTATTAAAATCGATGAACTATGCTATTAGCCAGTGATTTCTATGAACTTTATTGCAATCATGAGATTATTTGGTGGAATTTGGATATTTATTTGTTTTTGGTTACATTTGTGTACAATGTACACTGTGCAGTATTTCTGTTAACATTTATAATTTTGTTAAGGGGATATGCCGCGAAACTACGAAAGAAAAACTAATCGGCAGTCGTGGAGCCAAGAATTCTATATATAAATGGCTAGAAAGAATCTCAAACGATTTAATTATTGTGAAGTTCTTAAAAATGTGAATGTCATTTTGTCCATACTATATGGACAAAATAGTTTTTGTGATTAGTCATATTTTTTCTTTTTGTACATTTTATTATAGTTTCTATTGAATTAAAAGACTGTGTTACTGATAGTCAATGAACCTAAGATAATGTTAAACCGTTAAGAGTAATTATAATGTCATTAAATAAAAAAATATGATTGAAAAACAAAACACCCTGTCATTTTGTCCGTACTTCCCCTAATTATTGGTTGTACTATGAGCAAGGATTCTTTGGTCTGAGTGTTTGTATCACTCAACAACAAGGTTAAGGCTGCTAACACGTCGGCGCCGCCACGGCGCCGTCGCCGTCTCTAAGTTAATGGTCCACTGAGTTTTTTATGCCCGCTGTACACTCTCGCCGAGAGCTCTCGGGCGAGATTCTCGTGCGAGAGCCCCTTGCCCGAGTGCGATCATGTAAGTACATTCTCGCTTAGTTCAATCGCAGTTAAGAACTCAGACAAGATGGACGAAAACGACCATTCACCATTCACCATGCATCGAAAGATATCATTGTAATCCAAAGATTTATAATCATATTTAATTTTATTTCTCACAGATAATGACTCATAATGTCGTTTAATACTGTTATTTTTCTGTTCTACACTTTTCTGTCCAATGGCGGGACTAGTACTGAAAGACGCGAGAGTGTACAGTAGTGCGCTCGTTTTCCTCGCGAGACCCTTTGTCTCGGGCGCAAAATACCGACAACGGACCGAGACGGTCCGAGACAGGCGAGACGAGGCGAACGCACCCATTTACACTCTCGCACTCGGGCCGCCTCGCTGTGTCTCGGCGAGAGTGTACAGCCGGCTTTACGCCTTTTCCGCGCGAGTTTCTTAAGGGGGTGACAGACACGCGAGTAAGTACGCGGACTTATGGCTCGACGATCTTAATCGCCCGTGTGTTAGCAAAAAGCCGCGAGCCGCGAGCCGCGAACCGCGCTCCGCGAGCCGCGAGCCTGGGGGTATGCTAATCCAGTGTGAAAGATTCTCATGTGTCACCGACGCGAGCCGAGTAAGTTCGCGAACTTAAAACCCGCGTGCTTTAAGGGCGTTCCGTCCGGAGATTCCGTAATTGACCGTATTTAAAACCTTATAAACTCATAATCTGAAATCTACAAAGTTATAATAAAAATACAGCAATAATCTTCAGTATATCAACATTCCTTTTGTCGTTTTAAATTTTCTATTTTTGTTTCTTATACTCATGATATCAGCTTCCAAAGTAATACCAATTTGTTAAAATTCAAGCATACATTCAGCATCTCCTTAGGATTTACAAATTACTATTATTTGAAACTCACGCCAATAGATCGACAATATCATAAACTACATATTCGCCGTTTAAAATTTTTTTAGGACAATTTTGAACTAAGATAAATAAAAATAATAGGGTTTTGGCGCGATGTCGGCAACGCGGCAAATGTATGGCCAAGGTCGTTTGCTCGGGGGACGGCCTTAAGTACGTACGTCTGTCACCCCTTTTACGCCGGTTCCTCTCGCCGGGCTAGTTCCCGAACCGGTGGTAGGCCTCATGTAGACACGACGTTCTAAAAGTGTTAACTTTGTTACTTCTTGTTGTTAACCTATTTGGAAACATTTTGATTTTGATTTTGAGTGCGGCAGAAATTGTCGCAAGGTAGGCTGGGCTCGCGTAAGTTAATTGTCGCTATGTCGATATGTACCTACACAGCTATACTGATACATAATATTATTATACCATATTTTGTCAATGTTATAATAATAAAGGTTGACTACTTTACTATTGTACCAGGTAATATCTGCCGTAGATCCATAACTTGGTTTTAAATAGGTACCTAAGTTGACGACATAGCTTATCTAACATTCAAATTATACGAATACATAAAAGAAACAACAAAATAGTGCTGAAACATAATTTATTAAAGAATAAATTAATAACAAAGGATTGCTAAAAATACTACAATATATTGTTTAAAACCTACTAGAATTCACAACTTGACGCTTCTTTATCTCTTAAAATATTTCCCACCGGTATTATCTTGTGTCATATCCTCCGCTACTGCCTTTACCAACTGCCTTTACCAATTGCCTTTACCATTGCCTTTACCATTGCCTTTACCATCATTTCCTCCGTATTTTTTTTCATTGCCAGTACCTCCTCTGTTGTCTTTACCATTACCTCCTCCATTGTCTTTCCCATTATCTCCTCCATTGCTTTTACCATTGCCTCCACTATTGCCTTTATTATTGCCTTCCCATTTGCCTCCATAATTGCCGTCTCCGTTTCTTTCCCTCTCTTTTCCTTTATTGCTTTCATTGCCAAAATCATCATAACCCTTGTCACCTAAAATCAGTAACAATACATTACACATCACATAATATTTAAATCACGTTCAAAATAATATGTAATTATTTATTAATTAATCAATCCTTCGATCGCGGATTCTTGGAAATGCTATTGTATTCTATTGTTGTCGCGATCACCGGTGCTCTTATGGGGCTTTTAGGATTAATGAATGTACCCATAAATCTTTGACTACATTATTGTTCATAATAATTATTATGCTTAACCGAAGATAGAAATACACAAAACTATAGATCGCTCGAAGTTATTTTACTTTGGATTTTCCTTGAAAATTTCTTTCAGTTGTTGGCATTATACGGATTTTTTGTTTTTAGAAACTACTAACACTTTATTTACAAGTTACAATTAACGAAATAATAGATATAAAACTAGCTGACCCGGCAAACGTTGTTTTGCAATATAAAAATATTTTTGGTATGAAAAATAGATGTTAGCCGATTCTCAGACCTACTGAATATTATGCATATAAAATTTCATAAAGATCGGTCAAGCCGTTTCGGAGGAGTACGGTAACTAACATTGTGACAGGGAAATTTTATATATAAGATTAACAAGTTAGTAGGTAATGATTTTATCTTACCTGGTGCAGCCACCACAATCGTAACAAGACATAAAACTGCACAAACAACTGTTAACTGCGACATTTTGAATGTTCAAACTGTTTTATTTTCATCTTTTATAGCTAGAGATAATTGAAAGTACTTGCAAAAGTTTTTGTGGATGTTCGGTATTTTTAATGTAAGAGTTATTACTCTATCCGATACGATGCCAGCATACGTTGCCAATGCGATATCGGTGCAAATTAAGAGCGAGCTGTCTAATTTTGTTGTGTTTTTTAATAAGTATTACGATCTCGGAAGACGATTGACTTTAATGAAATTGAGATTTATTTAATCATTGTAAATTAAAAATACTAGGCTAACGGAAAACACGATTAACTTATTTTGACTCGATAGTTTTATTTTTCGAAATTATGAATATTTCTGGGCTTTTAAACAAATATCTGTTACACTTATTCAGTTACTATCATTAAATAACTTGCACTACTACAATTATACACTTTATAAAATCATAGCTAAAGGAAATATTAGTATTGTATTTAGTTTTAAGTAATCATCAAAAAACTGTTTTGGGACTTACGACCTTTACTTTCGTGCTATAATGCGGGAACCCTTGTTACGCGATATTGTTCACTACTAGCTGCGGCTCTAAGTACAATTCGCACAGGCACGATTCAAGGGAACATTATAACACGATTGGAGGATAGCGGGGTGTGTAGGCGGGGCTAGCGTGTTTTGATATTTTTGGCAGACCGGTCTTAAGTACCTACCCGAATTAAATAATATATTACAGAAACCTTTGCTTTAATACTTATTAGTATTGTATTAGGTTGCTGACGATCTGTATATGTGTGTGCCAATAGGTTTCATTATTATAGAGTAGCTCTCATATGGTCCATTGAGTGTAATATTTTGTTTCATGTGCTCTCAATGATTTCGGAGCACAGTGGGTGGTTTTATACTAAGGAAAATCCACTAACGGCTCAGTCGGCAACATGGCATAATAGCGTTTGTCGGAAGCGATACCTGCTTACTAATTACATAAAATATAACAAGTCTCTTTTAATAATCGAATGACTGATGCTGATGTCGTGTCGTATGGTGTAATCACGCTTATAAGGTACTAAAAAACGAGATTGTTTGTCCTTGTTAGCGTAACAAAGCCAATATATCTGTTGTTTACCTATTATTCACTAGGAAAACTCTATTTATAAACAAATATTAATCCTTTTTCTGTAACTGTATAAGTTTTCCTGCCAGACGCCTGATAGAAGTCTATGTTTACCTACTTGAGACACATAATATAACTAGAGACTAAATATATTAAACCGCGCTTAGAGAAAATTAATAAATTAGAATGAAAATAAAATATTTAAATAAAATCAGTAGAGCCCTTAGCCTGACTTATTACTTGTTATAAGGAAGATGTTGCCCGTAACTCAGTTTGCCCAGATATAAGTTTGTCTAGCTCTAGCAGAAAACGACATACCATCGAGGAAATTGATTCCTAGGCAGTTGACAGACCTACGTAATAATATGGTCAGCTTATGTAATTTCAATGTTAGCTGTGATCGGTCGGATGGGTTTGACGACCATCATAGGTCCGCCATCTGTCTAGGAATCAACTTCTCTGATAGAACATCGTGCCGTGACACACTCAGGACTCTACTTTATGTCCTTTTCCAGGACGCAAAATATTCTCAGTTCAATTATAGTTTAAGCGTGAAGATGTACAAATAGACATACAACATTATGGATATCTTATCTTTGTACACTGTTTTATTCAAATTCTTTCAAATTCGAATTATTTATTAACCATACAATAATATTATACAATAGTATAAAAGCTAGGTAGCGTACAGCACGTCGTCTAATCCCATGCTAAGTAAAAACTTGTGTTATGGCAATCAGACAACGGATGCACGCCGAATAATTTTATCCTAATATATTTTATTACTAGCTGTCCCGGCAAACGTTGCTTTGCCATAATATAAAGTATTTCGAGCATATTATTATTATTTTATTGAAGTTACTAAATAAGTATGACGCCATGGCAACGTCGATCGCTATCTCGTCGCACAAAAAATGGTCGCTGTCAGTCTCAGGTTGTAATAATTTACTATTATTTATTCAACAAATGCACTTATCAATATATACACACCGGCAAAATTAGCGGAACATAATAAAATTTTATTTTTTTTTGAAAATTAATCGCTGTTTTTTATATATTTATTTATTAATTTAATAATTGACGATTAAAAATAAAACCTATATAAATTTAGGGCATAAAAACGTGTAAAATTAAAAAAAATCTGCAAAAATCTAAAATTAAGAAAAATCTTTGAAATTTCAGTAGTAAGTTTTTAAGTTAAATTCTTCATTTTTACTTAAGAAATGCCATGTTAACAGCGTGTAATGCCTTCTATGGATCTGAAGAGAGTCTGGATACGCCATTACATGCTTGCATTTTGATTGTCAATCATTTCCTGTGGGATATTCTTCTACTCCTCCAGTAGCGCCAACTCGAGCTCCTGAACACATTTTGGAGCTGGAGTTTTAATTCGTACCGTTCACCCATTGATGTGCCACACGTTCTCAATCGGATCCACATCCGTAGACCGTGCTGACCTCTCCACCTGGGCTACGCTAGCATCATTTAGGTCATAATGTCCGATTTTTTTACTCTATGGACGCGCGAAAAATTAAAGTTACTACCTAAAACTGTGTAAAAGGTACAACATGCAGTTCTAGGATGTCTGTGCTATTGCCCTGTACTGTCAAAGTACCATCATTAACAATCATCAGCTCTGTGCGGGCTCCAAATCATATGCAACCCCAAACCATTACGAAGCCTGCATGATATACCACTGTTTCCGTTAAGTTTGATGCTCTATAGCGTTCCTTACGATTTATCCACATTCTTTATCGCCTGTCAATAAAATTTACACAGAATTTGCTCCCATCACTGTACAGCACACGATTTCACTAACTTGTCAAATTTTGATGTTCACGCGCAAATCTTAGCCTGGCTCTTTGGTGCCCTGTCTCAAGTGTTGGTGCCTTTGAGTTTAATTTAACTTCTTTGAGTCTTCTTCTTACTGTAAAATCACTTACAGGTACATCTCAGACCTGTTCCTATAGGTTTCATCTCTGCAAAGCAGTTTAAGGTCGATTTCTTAAGGCTTGTACCCTTACAAAACGGTTATCCTGAACCTTTGCCACCCGATATCTGCCTTGTTCTCGTCTCCGAACGTAAGATCCAGCCTCTCTGTAGCGTTGAAATTTACGATGGACCACGAAAGCCGACACACCTAAGGCCTGACTGACCGAACGGTAGGTGTGACCTTTCTCTATCGTGGTTACAGCTCTAGCTGTCGTAGATGCTGGAAAATCCACTAATTTTGTATCTAAGCAATGTGTTCTTCCAAAAACCAAACAATCAAATGAGCTGGCATACCTTGCACCCCGCTAAAAACGCCATTCTTCTCAGAAACACTTACAACGTCAATCATCGAAAAACACTTAGTAGGGCATAATTGCAATAAAAATCTGTCAACTTGCCAGTTTTGTTCAATATTTTATTTCTTAAATGAGCTTAGAAACTATAAAAAAGGATTTCACACAGCCCGACCCACTTGAATTCAAGTTGTGGCCCTTTTTACTTATGTTCCGCTAATTTTGCCGGTGTGTGTATAAAGTACCCAGTAGCCGATTCTCAGACCTACTGAATATGCATATAAAATTTGGTAAAAATCAGTAAAGCCGTTTCGGAGGAGTTCGTGGACTAACATTGTGACACGAGAATTTTATATATATATAGCTGCTGTTTAGCATTGGTGATCCATTCCACATAAAATCGGGTTTTGAGTTAATAATGCAGTTTTATTCTTTAGAACATAAGGTTTACGACAGTGAAATCCATTTTTTTGAAAACCCACTGTAGCATATTCTAGATTACAAAAATGGTTAATGCTTCTTCCTCTAAGTGAGGTTTTGTATATAGCATTTATATACTATGTTTCTAAAATGATTTGCGCTTAAACCGCTGAACCGATTTTGATAAAAAATTGTATGCAGATACTTTGAATTAATTTAAACGACATTATATACTTTTTGTCCCGGAAAATGTAAGGTTTCCGCGCAGTCAACAAAAATGAATTTGGCTTATGATATCGATATTGAGTAGGTACATACATGTAGATATTACCTATGTTAGGTTTTGGAGAAGGACATAGGATAATTTTTATCATGGAAAATGTTCAGTTTTCACGAAATGTACTTTATTAATTTGCGTTTAAGCTGCAGAACCGATTTTGAATAAATTTAGTTAATGTAGAAATAATTAGTTTATATCACGTGCAGAGTTGGGCAAAAAGTAATTACTTATATAATTTTATTCAGATTACAAATTAATCAGATAGATGAAGTAATTATTGTGCATCTGATATTTCCCATAAGTTGATTAAAAATAATATTATGTATAAAATATATTCTAATTTTAGTTTGAAATAATTAGATTAGATTAATAAAATTTAATTAGACTAAGCGGGGGTCAAAAAATTCAAAAAAACACCTCACGTAATTTGTGGACGCCCCCTAACGACTATTTCAATAATTATTATATGTCTAATGTCCAATGCTGGTATTTTATACTGCCCAAGTGTGTGCGCAATACACAAGAGCACTCTGGGTTCAATGAAACCAGGCCAGTTACGCAGGAGTAATTAAATAGTGCCCTAGTGTGTGCGTAATACACAAGATAACTCTGGTTTCAATGAAGCCAGGCCAGTTGCGCAGGAGTAATTTTATAGTGCCCAAGTGTGTGCGCAATACACAAGAGCACTCTGGTTTTAATGAAAACATGCCAATTAAGTAAGAGTAATTTTATAGTGCCCAAATGTGTGCGCAATACATAAGAGCACCTGCGGGAAGCGCGGGAAGGAAAGAAGAAGCGGGAACTCTCTGTCCTTTCCCGAGACATAACGTGTCTGCATACGAAATATCATCAAAATCGTACCGTACCGTAACCGTACATTTTTCCGAGATAAAAAGGATCCATGGCCCTTTCCGGGACTCAGAGTATCTCCATACCAAGTTTCATCAGAATCTGTTCAGCGGTTTAGGCGCAAAATAGGAAATTTTATAACGCGGTAACCGTACATTTTTCATGACATATATTATCTTATGTCCTTTCACGAGAGTCAATGTATGAGCACACCAATTTTCATCAAAATCGGCTCAGTGGTTTAGGCGCAAATCATTTTTGTTTATCATACAGGTACCATACCTTTTTCCCGGATGTAAAGTATCCTATTGTTACGTGCTAGGGTTCGAGGATTCGGAGAGAAAGACCTGCTGACTCACTTGAAGACTTTATTCACAAACACTAGGTCACACTAATCACTAAGTCCAAACACTAAGCACTAAGTCCAAACACTAAGCACTATCACTGTCACTCACTATTGATCACTTGTTCTCACTTCGAAGTCGCCTCGAAGATCGCTCAGATAAAACTGAACTGACTGCCGGCTTGTTTACCTTTTATATGGCCCGCGACGCTTTCTGGAACGTTCCATTCTGGATAATTTACGTAAACACGGTTTGGACTTTTCTAGAAAGTACGCGCAGAGGTAAACAACTGTCCCTATCCGTAACACTATGAACGAATCTGTATACCAAATATCATCGAAATCCACGTAGCGGTATAAGCAGAAATCATTTTTGTTTAATGCCTGGGAACTGTACATTTTTTCGGAATAAAAAGGACCCTATTTTCTTTCCCGGTACTAAAAGTATCTCCATATCAAATTTCAGAAGAATCGGTTCAGCGGTTTGGGCGTGACGAGGTAATTTTATAACATTTTGTTAAAATAAGCACTTAAATATTTGTATTGAAAGAACAAATCAGAATATTGCATTTATGTGAAACTAGATGATGCCCGCAACTCCGTTGCGCCAAGACTCGTTTATCGCGCGGGAACCGTACATTTTTCCGGAATAAAAAGTATCCTATGTCCTTTCCCGGGACTCAAAGTATCTCCATACCAAATTTCAGCAAAATCGGTTCAGTGGTTTGGGCGTGAAGAGGTAACAGACAGACAGACAGACAGGCGGACAGACAGACAGACACACTTTCGCATTTATAATATTAGTATGGATATCACAAAGGACATTAATGCTATGTAATAAGCCCTATAGCAATATTGCATTAACAATTTTTATACGTTATCTCTTAAAACTGAATGTAAAATTAAAATGTTTTTTCATAATCATAATCTACGCGTTTCAACAACAAAAAAAAAAAGATACCGCACAATATCATTTTTTTGCTTAAAATAAGCAGAAAATAAAGATTATTAAAAAAAAACTTAAAACGCCGATTACTCAAAACTACAGTCGGGAGAGTTTTGGCGGGTGTCTGAAAGAGTGCTGTTGTGTTTTGTATTATTTTCCTAAAATTGTGTTAGCTGGGTTATTAATGTGTAATATTGGTAGAATATTAACCATTAGATATTCGTGTTCATGCACAAGTGTAGGAAAGTGATGTAATATCCAGAAACGTGCTATTTTGTGTTCCCTCCAAAACTCCATCGAAAGTTTCAGTAAAGCGTCTACCACTTTACTGAATCGACCGACTTGACTCCTTGACTGTTTGACTTTTACTTAGACTTTGACTAGACTTTAGACCTGACGATACATGAAAACGATGATGAAAATTATAATAGGAGGCATATGGTTTTCCCGCCATATTCCTTACCTTTTTACCTTGTCTGTGGCACAACATACACATCCTTTGTGTCAAGTTGCCAAAAAAGAAGAAAAAGAAAAAAGAGAACTACAGTCGGGGCATTTTAATAGGCCACATTTGACATCTGTCAGATTAATTTCCATAGTGAGGTAAGCTGCGTAAAAACATCGACCAAAACGAATAAATCGATACGGACTTGAAATAAAATATTTGATTTTTATACGTTATTTGTAAAACCAAAAACAAATTCCTGTCCCATTATTACTTTAATTCAAGGAGCAAAATAAGAAAAGTACATAATTTACAAAAAAATGCATTTATTCCCTTGAATTATAAAAAATGTTAAATTTTGTATTATCATTATTCATTTCACATAAATACGTGTTACTTTTCACAGCGTGGTTATTATTTTATGGGGATATTTCGTTACAAGTAATCAATGCATCGATACTATTTATTTGCTTTCGATTTTTAGAGTAACATCCCTAGAGTTTAAAAAGAAAAAAAGTCAGCTGACGTAACATTGTAACGACGTGCAATTATTAAGATCAGAATTTGTTTATTACGTTTAGAGTTGTTTATCAGTAAAAGCAAATCGTTAAATAATTCGTATCGGTCATATTTACAATAAATATGTAATTGTAATTGAAAAAAGTTAGTAAATTGTGCAGTTATAAGTTAACGAAAATATTTATTTTTTATGCACGTCGCTACAAGGTTACGTTGTGCAATTTTGATAAACTGTCAAATGTGGCCTATTAAAATGCCTCGACTATAGTCCGATGTGTAATGGAATACGAACGTTTAACAGCATCCATATAAGATTTACACATTCACACACACAATCACACTACACTTTATCACGTAAAGTCTCTTTCGGCGACGTGATGCGCGCTTCGTTCGTGAGCCTACCCCGGAACCTCCGGTAAACTACACCGGCGGGCGAGAACTCCTCCACCTCGAAGATGGATAAAACTTGAGTCGGCACTCTCACCACTGACGAACTGAAATTCACTTTGTATCGAGAGTGCAGACGCTCCACCCTCAAGGTGTAGGTGATCTTCTCGCGGACGTAGTTTACGACGTCTTCGACCGTCATGGACCAGTGACTGTCCAGTGACCGTAGACCGTCATAAAATAACTATTAACTAACTATAATTTTATACATGTATATAAAATTAAAAATTGAATAGCAAGGGACAGAGAGTATTTCTAGAACGTACTTACTAGTATAAGACATGAATTATCAGTCATCACCCATTGCGAGAAAGGGGGCTTCAGGGATAGCACAATGGGTATTCAATAACTTAAGAAAATAAAACGAAGTTATAAAATACCGAAAAATATATTTTGATAAGATGTTATGTACAAAACTTTAGATTTAATCTATTATCACATTTCGCTTGTTTACCAGCCGATCTTCATTAGTGGCTGAAACAAAAAAACAACAATTAATATTATAATAGTACACCTGAAACAAAAAACAACAATTAATATTATAATAGTACATCTAAATCATTTTTATTATTAGCCCATTTACAATGCAATGAGCTATGTGTAAAAATTATGTTGCTGGTGAATTATTATTTTTTTGTCTGTGTGCAAGAACCTGAAACGATATTTACGTCTTGTTATCTACTAAGTTGTTATTTTATTAAATACTGTTAATATTTGGTTGTAGAATTATTGTGATAAAGGAGAACCGGTCGTGGACTCAGTCGGAACTCGAAAAGCATGGAAATCTCTTGCTAGGGGATTTTCTCAAGCTAAACAGCTTATTCTGCTAGTCACTATTATGGCTGGTTTACACGTACTAAGTAGATAAATAGTAACTAAATTTTAACTTAATTTGAAGTGCCTGCCCGAAATGTGTCAAGTGACATTAAGCCCCGCCTGCCAACTTAACAGAAAATAGTCAAAATTCAAATTTCCTTGTTTAGTACTTAACTTGATACTTGCTACTAAATTGTGTGTTTACATGCAATAGGTAACTAAAATTAAGTTAAAATTTAGTTAACTACTTATCTACTTAATACGTGTACACCAGCCCTTATAGTAGTTGCACGATTTCCTATTACTTTGTCATACTTATTTCTTAGCAACAACTTGTGTAATTATGCTGAAAATGGACGGTCAAGTGAAATATTCTACAAAATATTATAATATCGAATCTGTTTCTCATCTAGTTTCAATTTATTTTTAGTGCTGTTGTATAATATTATATTATCTACAGCAGTATAAATGGTAAAACCGTTTAAAGACGCAGTTGCTGCAATTTACACATAATTTGAAGACGCGAGTGGAAGAACATGATAACTAACATAATATTGTAACATATCTAACAACGCCATTTCACGTTTGTTAGAGTAGGACGCGGCATTTTCGTTCGATTGTTTGAGTCTCAAAACAGTTTCGTAGCACGGCCCCTGCATCTAAACATATGAATAGTAACACAGTCTTACCCGTATCCGCCCTTATGTCCGCCATATCCGCCGCCTCCGCCGCCGCCGCCAGAGCTGGCGCTGGCACTAACGCTGGTCTGGGCGTTAGCGCTGGCGCTGGCACCCCCATATCCGCCGGCGCCCCCATGACCGCCGCCTCCACCGCCAAGAGATCCGCCGCCAAGTCCGCTTCCGCCGCCAAGTCCGCTTCCGCCGCCAAGTCCGCTTCCGCCGTATCCGCTACCTCCGTAGCCGCCTGAAAAGAATCGGTGATTAGTAGGGCCCGGAAAAATATGTAATAAAAATTCCAAAATATGTACTTAAATATGGACTAAAAAATCGAAAATATGGAAAAATATGGATTATAAAATTACAATAATTAAACATTGTTTTAGTGTAGGTACCTAACCCTGAAATATTTATTTTATTTTAATTTTTTATCAATTATTTAAGTACAAATATAATTAAAAGGATTTTGTAAAAATTTCAAGTGCCTAACTGTAGCCATTATTGTTATCGAGCGAAAAATAGCAAAAAAATTACGTTTGTTGCATGGGAGCCACCCTTAATTATTAATTTTATTTTTTAGTATTTGTTGTTAAAGCGGCAAAAAATGTAACACATTCTGTGAAAATGTCAGAAGGTTAGCTATAACCGTTCTTGAGATACAGCCTGGTGACAGACAGACATCGAAGTCAAAGTAATAGGGTCCCGTTTTTACCCTTTGGGTACGGAACCCTAATAATCGGCACAGAATTTTGTTTTTCTTTGTGTGTTACGTACTTAAATCCTTTATTTTACCCGAACACCGGAACATAATTCAGTTTTTGTTTAGCCATGTCAGCAACAGGACCTTTTGCATCTGAAACTTTATTTTCTATTTCTTTATTAATCCTTCGATCGCGGATTCTTGGAAATCCTATTGTATCCTATTGTTGTCGCGATCACCGGTGCTCTTATGGGGCTTGAATCCTGAAGGAATAATCTTCTTTGGAAACAATAAATACGACGATAAAGCGCGAGAGGAATGAAATATGCAGCCGCATGGTGGCGGGAACGTATTTTTTTTGTATTTTAGTGAAAATATGGACGATTGTGACATTTTCTTGCAAAATATGGACTTATCTTTGAAAAACCCTAAAATATGGAAAAATATGGAAAATAAAACTTGGTTTTTCACGGTCTAAACAATTTGCAAACAAAAATATGTATTAAGTAAACATATAAATCCGGGCCCTAGTGATTAGTAATGTTAAGGGGAGTTTCTTTAAATAATATGATTTTTGTCTTGGTGTAGGAATTTGTGATCTCTAAAGTATTTACTAAGAAGGCTCTATCGTAGTTACTTGTTTCCTCTACTTTAGCCACGTAGCTGTAGAACATAAGTTACTAATTGGAAGTTATAATCCTTATGGTAAGGATTTCTTTCACGAATAGTTTTTATTGCCGCTTACTACCTTTGAATATATTTTATTAATACGTACCACCGCTGCCGCCTCCTAGGCCGCCGCCGCCGCCGTGACCACCACCGCTTCCGCCTCCGAGTCCTCCACTTCCCCCATATCCGCCGTTACCGCCGCCTAATCCGGCGCCGCTCCCTAATCCGCCGCCTTTACCGCCCCCGAATCCGCCGCCACCACCGCTCCCGAATCCGCCCCCGCCGCCTAATCCACCGCCGCCCCCTAATCCGCCGCCGCCGCCTTTACCGCCCCCGAATCCGCCTCCACCACCGCTCCCGAATCCGCCCCCGCCGCCGCCGCCGCCTCCACCTCCGTAACCACCACCTCCACTATTTCCTGCTCCATAACCTGGGAAATAAAATATTGAGGAAATAATGTTTTTGAAGACCTCTTATGGTCTTTATCTTGTACAGCGTAGGGCAACTGGCAAGCATAGGTAAGTCTTTGTTTTGTTGGGCGAAGTTTTCCATTAGACGATTTGACCATTTTATTCTATTCGATCACAATTTAAATCTTCTATTAGCTATTATAAGTATGACGACCTCCGTGGCTCAGTTGGTGGGCTGTTGGTAGCTCAAGCCGGGGGTCGAGGGTTCGAATCCCGCAGACGGAACAAAAAGTTTTCAAAGTTCCTAGGTCATGGATGTGTATTATTTAATAAAAATCTTTAATATATGTATAATATAAAAGTATTAAATATATTTCCGTTGTCTGGTACCCGTAACACAAGTCCTTCAGGTACTTAGCACAGGGCCAGACTGACGTTGTGTGAAGCGTCCATAGAATCTGATAAACAAAATGCATCCAAAATGATTGATTTATTTTTGTGATACTATTTAGTTATTAATGTGACTATTAAAGTCGCTACGTGAGTCAAAACTTAAGATCTATTAAACAGAACCTAGGCATTATTAGTTGTTATAAATATTTACCTGGAGCCGCAAACGCACAGGCCACAAGGCCTAAGGCCACACAAGCTACTGCAAACTTAGTCATCGTACTGTGATGTGTACTCACAACACCAGCCTTATATACGATACGCTTATGTCAGACAAGCGCACTGTTTTTATCCCAGTTTTTACCGCACTTCAATCGATCGAAATAAATATTCGAATTCATAGAACTATTTTTTATTTGTTTGATATAGCCAAACACAAATAAAAACTTAGATGGAGGCCAGAGGAGTCATATTGGTGTGCTGATGAAATGTTATACTCGTACCTAGTACCTACACATTATTTCGTGGAGGTCTTAGACCCTCATTTCCTACTAATAGTTCAGAAGTCGGAGTTTGGAAAACATGCGAAAATTCGCAGGTTACTATATTGTGTGTATTTCGTTTATGTTTTCTTATTTCCCTTGAAATTGCTAAAATTCATATTATGTATATAATATATAGTATTATGAAAGAGTTTGTCTCTACGCGCTTTAACCACCGAACTGAATTAGATGAAATATTAATTTCAGTCGCTGGATAGGACATAGTTATAAAAATCTTTTTTTTTCTTTGTCTCCAAATTGCCTTAAAATTTTGTATTACACAATATAATCCAAATACTTTACGTTATTTATATAATTTATAGTATTTGTATTGTAGAGGCCACACAGGATACTTCAGCAGAGCTAACAATGTAAATTAATATTGGCATAGAGGTGTTCAAGTGATTGATCAACCAAATTCGGTTTAGTTTGTTTACTAACAGAACTCGTCTAGCTCCTGTTTTATACTTTGATGGATTTGATGATAGGCAACGAACTTGCGAGCCCCCTTATTATAGGATTTTTTTTAAATCCTGGATTAACCTATTAACTCCCAAGCGGTCGAATTCGACCGCGTCAACAATAGATTACTAAGAATCAGCGATCGAAGGATTAATGCGATGTTATGCTATATCTAGTCCATACTAATACTAATGCGAATGTGTGTTTACCTGCTACCTCATCACGCCCAAACTGCTACGGTTCCCACGCGATAAAGGAATTTTTGCGTTAAGGATTTGCTGGTGTCGTTTAGCCAGTGGCGTAACTATAATATCCGGGGCCTGTGGAAAATTGATGGGGCCCTATCAGTAAAAATCGTCACGTTAAGAGGGCGACTAACCCAAAAAATCAAACATCGTCCTTCTCTCTTCACATTCACGCCCGTCTTTCATAGTATGCCAGGTGAAAAAGGACGACGCGGATTCATCGCCAAATTAGTTTTTTCTCAATAACTTGATAAAATATATACAACATTTTAAAAATCCGCTAGGTCGGTTTTTCAATGATAGGATTTTAATTTTTATACAATGTGTTAAATTTTAAAATATTAACTAAGTTCAATTGCCACAAGCAATAAATTAAAAATTCGTGAAAATTTGATGTATCTTTGTGATTTTTTTCCATCGAGAAAATGTTAAGATATCGTGTTTTTGCTCATATCGAATACTGGGATATATAATGTAGTATCTAATTTTGGAAAATGAAACGATTCGGGGCTTATTTTCAAGTATAAAAATGAATTATTATAAAATCGAAAATTTTGGGTTAGTCGCCCCCTTAATAATAAAACAATGTAGAAAAATTTCTGTCCTCGCGGCCTCTTGGGCCGGGCACTTTTGGGTCGGGGGCCCGTGGCATTTTGCCAGCCCTGCCACGTAGTTAAGCCACTGCATCTAGTACTAATAACTATGCTTTTCGTTGAAATCGCAGTCCTAAAATTTTTTTTCGTAGATAAAGCGCGTAGGCGCGTAGCAAACAGCGATTTTTCGCTACGGTTATATCTGTGCGGTGTGTCTGTCTGTCTATCTATTATCCCTTCACGCCTAAACCACTGAACCGATTTTGCTGACATTTGGTATGCCGCTATGGTAATTATTATGCTCTGGGGAGGCTTCCCGGCTCGCCCACCCAGCACCCTTAGACCGGGCCCTGATTGTAAACGCCAGACATAGCCGATCTTTGCTATGTTAACTCAATAGTTTTATAAGAACTTGTAGATTTGTACTGTTTATCCTCATACTGATATCCTCATTCGGGTTTGTTGTTTATAATTACTTTGTGTTACGATATAATCATTGCCTCGAAGCACAGAATATATCTCGAAGTTAGTAATAAGTATAAAAAAGATAAAACCGTCTTCAAAATTCCCTATCTCAAAAACTACTGAATCGATTTTGATTAAACTTGCAGTATTCTCTAAGTTGAATAATATCTACCTAGTAAGTAGTACAAAAAAAATTACTTAAATCCACTGACAAAGTATGTACGTAGTACTTACTACCTCAGTGCTTAAATCAGACTTTTAATTCCGAAGATATGCCGTATGCGAACACAAACTTAAGAACATATTATACAATTTTGAAGTTTGGGACATTTAGTCCTGAGAGTATTTTTCGAAATTATTCGAAAATGGATAGTTCAGGAAATATTACAAACTAGTCGAATTGATATAACCTAGTACAATTTTTGGTGTCGGTTAAAAATACTTGACTTTGAATAAACTTTGTGTTTTCCTGGGATATTGTATAATTTATATTAACATGGGTGAGATATTCTTCGTAATAATAATTTATTCAGTAGTTGAAGCATAATAAATTCTCTATTTATTAACTCTACTGGCAGGTAGGTATTATACTATAACACTTTTGATTTGAAACAAGTATTATCAATACCAGTAACAATGATACATTATAAGTAAATATCTTCCAAGATATTTAAATAAATTTGCCCAATGGGAATTTTTTTCTTCCTCTATAAATCATAATGTTAGATGCATTATAATAATAGCTAGGAATATTAAAAGTATGTTCTTAACCATCAAATATACAGGGTGTAACAAAAGTAAGCTATAATCCTATAGGGTGTGTATATGTTTCTTGTGGAGAGTTCACTGTGACCAAAGACCAATTTTTTTTCACCTTTGTATGGAAAAACTCCAGCGTCACGAGTTTCCACACACAAAAGTGAAAAAAATGCTCTTTAATACTTTATAGTTTATCACATTCGATGTGATAAACTATATTGAGTATATTGAGTTCGAACTCAATATAGGGTACCCACAGTCCACACACACCAAAGTATTAATATCAGTTAGTTTTGTTACACTACAACCTGTATATCAAAGGGTCAAAATGTATAATAATTTTTGTGATTCGCCTCGCTAGTCGCTAGTGAGCGTTCGAAGTTCGAAGCCAAGAGATCGCGGCACCTAAATTTTCGTCAGAGGAAAATTCCAATCTTCAAAAATAATTCACCTTTAAATCTCGCTCATTAGTTTAAAAATAATTAGTATTGAAATGTGTGTCCATTACATTGAGAAAATACTTTTGTTTACAAACCGTGACAGAAACATCAAACGTTTAGCGCTAAAATTCAGGTGCTAGGTATTCCCTGAAGGTGAAACATCGGAAAAGGTTTTCCCAGGAAATATAAAGAGATCAATATTATCAGTAGTATCTACATTGTTTTGTTGAACGTTGGGAGCAAAAAATTTTAAATATAACAACGAAACGTTCTGAGAAGACGCAAAAAGTTTTGCCGTAGAGCATTGAAGTAGTAGTAGCGCTGATTTAAGGTGAACGCAGTTTTGGCCGCACCGCACGCACCGCAGTCGCCGCATTCGCAATACTTCATATTATTATGAAGTTGCGAAGACTGCGGCGCGGGTAGGTATGCGAGCTTGCCTATAACTTCATATAAAGAATGTAGAAGTTGCGAAGACTGCGGCGCGGGTAGGTATGCGAGCTTGCCTATAACTTCATATAAAGAATTGCGAAGGCGGCGACTGCGGAGCGTGCGGTGCGGCCAAAACTGCGTTCACATTTAGACAGCCACATTTGAGAAAAAATAACAAGTATTGTATTGTCTCAGTCTCGTGCAATTATTATGCATTTATAAAAATCCAAAATCTTGAATTTTATCAAATTGCTATGATTTAAAAAAATCAAGTCAAGTTAGATACAAATGATTATTTTTCTCTACATTTTGCGAGGAAAATATTCACAGTATCACAATTTTGCGCTGAGCAAAACAATAGCTACCTTAAATCTG
The DNA here is from genome assembly GCA_937595015.1 of Polyommatus icarus. Lineage (NCBI taxonomy): Eukaryota > Metazoa > Arthropoda > Insecta > Lepidoptera > Lycaenidae > Polyommatus > Polyommatus icarus. The sequence goes on from OW569329.1 coordinate 18,931,466, forward strand.
CTTTGTCAATTTTTAGTTCAATACTCTAGATACCTTTTTCAATAGTTGACATGCTGATGTAGTTTTTCTGTGAGATACACTTAATAACATCTTCAGATGACTAGTAACTTGTAGGTAGTACATAGATAATGCATTTTAGGAACATGACTTTTAATTAATATTATTGTTTAAATATGTTGCAGCCATTAGGTTGAGACTACCAATTCTATATAATATATTAGGCTTTTTAAGAAAAAAAATGTTTTATTTCTTTAATTATGGCTTCACGCGAGGCAGATTTTTCTCGTCTCGTCTCGTTCTCGTCTCGTTTTTACGAGAACGAGACGAGACGTTTTGGAAAATATTATCGGCGATACCGAGACCACATACAGGGCAATACGAGTCTCGTTTTGGGTCTCGTTAATTTTTTTAATGAAGTTTTATTTGAAAAATCAGAAAATAATATATTCTTCAAAATATAAAATCTGGTAACCATCCAAACTGCATTTTATCAGATAAATACGTTAGTCATAAAATATTCCTTATTCTCTTTATTATATTATAGAAAAAAATCATTATATACAACTAAGCGAGACGATACAAGACAACTGGTAACCAGACGAGACCGAGACTTGAACGAGACTCAATTTTTTGAGGATTGACGAGACTGAGACGAGATTTTTGTTACTCTCGCTTACTCTCGTCTCGTGTGAAGCCCTATCTTTAATAACCTCGTTTAAAAACTAAGAATCATTAATTATTAGCCTATAATACTGTCCCACTGCTGGGCAAAGGCCTCCCCAAGTATCTTCCATTGTCATAGGTCACTCCTGCGCCACCGTCCACCGACGGCCAGCCTGGCTGGTATGCCTCCAGCACATCACGCCACCTTTTTCTAGGCCGGCCTCGGCGGCGGCGTCCATCTTTGGGTGCCCACTCTGTTGAGACCCTTATGTTGTGACAATGAATATTCTTAACTTTAATTTAAGGTGAACGCAGATTTGGCCGCAGCGCACGCACCGCAGTCGCCGCATTTCGAATTCTTCATATAAATAATGTAGAAGTTGCGAAGACTGCGGCGCGGGTAGGTATGCGAGCTTGCCTATAACTTCATATACCTACTTAAAGAATTCGAAATGCGGCGACTGCGGTGCGTGCGGTGCGGCCAAATCTGCATTCACCTGTAATGAACTATTTAGTATTTGATAAAGTTTGTATGGAGAGTTAAGTAATCATTAAATAACATCGAGTACGGCTTTAATCCCATCAAGCTCCGTAAGGACACCGGTGACCGCGACAACAATAGAATACAATAGCATTTCCAAGAATCCCCGATCGAAGGATTTAGATTATTAATGATGATGATGGTTACGGATTTTATATAGAACATAGATATCAATCTCGGATATTAAAATCATCTCGCGAAGTTGAGATCGTGATTATGAGCGTATTGTATACGGTTTTCCTGTCAAGCTGACCGCAAACGCATGACTTGTATACTATATATAATCAACTATAGCAGTATAGAACTAATACTATAATATATACCAGTGCTTCCCAAACTTTTGCAACCGATAGCGAGCGGCCGCGACCGATAAAAATGCAAATAAAATGCTACTCTATGACGTACACAGGAACCACTTTAGGCGACGAGATCCAAATTGACGAAATTGTTAAGTACCTATTATGTTTCAAGGACCTGTAGCCAACACGTTTTCTTTAATTCTTATTTAAAGAATTGCGGATCAAAATGTACAGAATTCACATGACGTGAGTAGAATATTATAGAGTTCCTAATATTATTAACATAAACATAAGTCAATTTCATACATTTTTTACCGACTAAAACGATTCTACTATTTAGATTTGCTGGTTTCAGCTATGTTTTCCTAGTAAAAAAGAAACCGCACTAAAAGAAGTTTAGACTTACCAAGCATAAGTTTCACCACTTCCTGATAAGTGCCGAATAGGCTATCCACCGATTAACTTGACAGATCAAGTATGGAGAAATCTGTCAAAAAAGTTGTGAATAGCCAATATTCGGCACTTTATCAGAAAGTGGTGGAAGAGGCCTTAATTATTTTTACGATCCGTCCTTGATGCCCTAGGCATCGCCAGGGACAGTTTGAGAAGTACTGTCCTATGACTACTTATCGTACCTATCGACATAAGTACCTCGTTGCCTGCAACTGACATAGAAACAGATTTATCTAGACTAGATTATTAAATACCTAGATGACCCGTGAACTTCGTATCTCTTAACTTCTAAATTTGTTCACCGTATAAACCTTCCCTGGTCTTCCATGAATATTTCAAGACTAACATTAGCCTAATTAAGGGTTCAGCCGTTCTCGAATTTTAACGATACAAATTACTAAAAATATTGTTTTTTTTTTAATATAGATAATACAATATACAATAAACCTGATTCCTTTGTTAATTTTTTTACTATGGTATAATTAGGTGTCTAGTTTTAGCTTACAACAGCCATTGAATAGCCTTAATCATCTAAAATAGTAGAATTATTCACAAGGTTACACTAGATTTGTATGATGTCAACTTCTTAGAAATATATTTGCACAAAGATATGTTACAACAATAATATGGAGTTCGATAACATCGATTATAACAATCGGTTAAAAATTCACTATGCCTTTCAAAAATGTTTTGTTTATTACCTAGTTTGTAACCATAGGCACTTAATTTAAAAGCAATTTTACACGATTGAAAATTAAACATTTTTAAACCAAAGGCGCTTTGTATATTTTGTAGCCTCTACACTCTATAGTCTATATAGACTATATTATACCTACATAGCAGTATATTATAATTTATAACGTACTACACAATACAAAACATAATATTATTACAACTTCAATTAAAATCTACAACCAAGACATACAAAAACATGTCTTTGTTACTTTATTTGACGACTACGTACTCAAAGGAGCTTTAAAATCTACTCATCTCTAATACAAAATATATGTATTAATAATAATTATACATTAAAATATACGCTATGTACCATCCAAGAAATTGATTCCTAGGCAGTTGACGGACCTACGTGAATTGGTCGAGTTATGTCAACTCAATGTTAATTGTGATCTGTTAGATGGGTTTGACGCGCGACCAAATTACTTAGATCTCCATCTGCCTAGCTAGGAATCAACTTCTCTGATAGTACAATATTTGTCCTTGTCTGATACATTTAAAATGTCGCTCAAAACTGAAAGACCAAAATATATTGTGTAACTTATCCATCAATTCCCAAGCGGCATCCGGCTGCCGCATAACAATTGAAAGTCTATTGTGTCTGCGATTCCCACGATCGAGGTGTTAAGTAAGATATATTTTCATTAAAACTGTAATAATATGTATACATATTATGTATAAGTAGGCGCCATTGCGGAATAAAAATACATAGATTGCCAAAAAAGTTTTCCATACTCTATTTGTTACTAATATAATAATATATTTTGTATTCTGTGACTCTACTATGAAAAAACTATGAATCACATGTTTACTTAAAAGTTTCCATACATACTTACAATGTTAATTTTACCAGGCTTATGTAACGGTAAATGAATATTTATGAGATTACTTCTTATTGTTTATAGCATCTAATTGGACGGTCGTGTGCTTAAACTCGTGCGCACACTATAGCATTATAGTATCTGGCAGACCTAACTTCAGTAACTGTTTAACTAAAAATGCGCAGACTTTGCCAGGGGTAAAATATAGATAGTTAGCTTTTCCTTCCTCATTTATGCCTAACTCCCTACATTTTCATGAAAATTATGTATCTATTATCTAACTATACTGAATTAATAATTATTTAATTTCAAGGCTTTGCAGCATGGAAACACTCCTGAATTAAAGAGACATTTTATAATTCATTTTTAGGGTTCCGTACCCAAAGGGTAAAAATGGGACCCTATTACTAAGACTTCGTTGTCTGTCCGTCTGTCTGTCACCAGGCTGTAACTCGAGAACGGTAATAGGGCTAGAGAGTTGAAATTTTCACAGAATGTGTATACCTGTTGCCGCTATAACAACAAATACTAAAAACAAAATAAAATACATATTTAACGGGGGTTCCCATACAATAAACGTGATTTTTTTTTACCTTTTTTGCTCTATATCAATAATGGCAACAGGTAGGTACTTTTTCACAAAATCCTTAGTTATATGTGTACTTTAATATTTAATAATAATATTAAAATAAAATAAAAAATAATCGGCCAAGTGCGAGTCGGACTCGCGCACGAAGGGTTCCGTACCGTTATAGAGCAAAAATAGGCCAAAAATTGCGTTTTTTGTATGGGAGCTCCCCTTAAATTATTATTTTATTTAAATATTAAAGTACACATATAATTAAGGCTTTTGTGAAAATTTCAAGTGCCTACTTGTTGTCATCGTTGATACCGAGCAAAAAATGTTTGCAAAATTACGTTTGTTGTATGGGAGCCCCCCTTAAATATTTAATTTATTTTGTTTTTAGTATTTGTTTTTATAGCGGCAACAGAAATACATAATCTATGAAAATTTCAACTCTCTAGCTATTACCGTACGGAACCCTAATTGGGGGGCTCCCATACAAAAAACACAATTTTTGGCCTAATTTTTCTCTATATTGGTACGGAACCCTTCGTGCGCGAGTTCGACTCGCACTTAGCCGATTATTATACTTGATAATGCCTCGAATAATTATTTCATGTTTTAAACATACTGTATATCTACTACATTATGTTTGCGAGGGTCCTGACGTCTGTACTCTGTACTAGCGAAAACACGATAATATCTTAAAATTTTCTTTCTTCAAGTACGTGGTGTCTTTAATGTGCGATCGTCTTTAATATTGTGCTAAGTACTAGTAGATAACCATTTTAAATAGATGAAATAGTTTTCATACGAAGCGTTCCTACAACTTATTTTATGATAGTTTCACAGTGTTTTTATATCATATTATTATCCACTAGCTATATGACCGAGCTTCGCTCGGTATTAAAAAAATTCAAAAACCACCCATAAAATGACATTTTATGAAAATGATTCCTAGCTAGATCGATTTATCGCCCCCGAAACCCCCTATATACTAAATTTCATGAAAATCGTTGGAGCCGATTCCGAGATTCCAGTTATATATATACAAGAATTGCTCGTTTAAAGATATAAGATACTTCCATACTATACATACTAATATATAGGGCCCGGAAAAATATGTAATAAAAATTCCAAAATATGTACTTAAATATGGACTAGAAAATCGAAAATATGGAAAAATATGGACTATAAAACAGAAATATGGAAAAATATGGATTATAAAATTACAATAATTAAACATTGTTTTAGTGTAGGTACCAAACCCTTAAATATTTATTTTATTTTAATTTTTTATCAATTATTTAAGAACAAATATAATTAAAAGGATTTTGTAAAAATTTCAAGTGCCGCCATTATTACTACTGCTAGCCATTATTGTTATTGTACAATATTTATCTTAATGCTACCATCTGGCGTCATACAATAATATTAAGTTGTGTTATCCGCAGTGTGTTAAGTGTATTATTAGACGTTTTAGTTTTATCATCTACCACTAGATGGCAGGAAAATTGTTGTACATCGCGCTATCGGAGTTACTTCTATATTAATATAAGTGTCTTCATACATTTGAATAAAAACATGATCCGTACTCAAACCCGAGTTTCATTGACACACCTATAGGCACCTATACGAGTTTGTACATGGTCCTATCGGAGCCGGATGTCAATCGCGAAGTGCCGCGTAATTATTTTTTGGGAAAACTACTTGCGGGCAGTGGATCGCTGTCGCAAACGCAAGTAACAGGAGCCAGCCGAGGCAAAGTGCAGCATCGGCGAGCTTCAGACCGTGTCTTCAGGTGGAAGGCGCTGGTCAGGTCACGGTGGGCGGAGCCTGCCCATCATCAACACAAGCTTCTGGCGCGGGAAGTGACCCGCGGAGGTGCCTCAGAACAACTGCTGCGGGAGCGGATCAGCGGGTATTGAGGTCCGAGGGGAGTCAGGGCTTCCCTCCCTCGGTACATCACCAAGTGCGTGTGATTAGTGAGTGATATTGGAGTGATCCGGTATCTGGACAACAGTAAGTACTTTCAACCTTATAACTTAAAGAGAAATAACTTAGAAGAATTTCAAGCAAAATAAGAAACTTAATATAAAAACTTTAATATCTTGGACTTTAAAAATTTGTGTTAATTTTAACTTAGAATATTTCACGTAGTATTTGGACTTAGAATAATTTTCAATAAAACGGAGGTACGGGGAACCTATGCCCGATTTTTTTAAATTTTGTAACAATAAAAATACTTAGAAAAATTTCGTGAAAACTGTAAAACACTTAGAATATTTTTGTAAAAATTTGTAATACTCTTGATAAAAGATCTAAAGTTAATTTTCACTTACCTTTTAATTTTAAACATGGAAAACATTATTAACTTTCAAGAAGACTTGTACGAACGTATGGTAAAGGCAAAAACTAATTTTAAGAAATCGCCCAAAGAGCGCATTACCAAAGAATATGTAGATGGTAGATTAGAAATTCTCGAACAGTTGTGGTTTGAATTTTTGTCTGGTCACAAAGACTTAATGAGAAATTATCCAGCCAAAGATGTCAAAGGCTCAACTTATGTTACCAATGATTTTTATGATAAGGCTGAAGAATTTTATTTAGAGTATAAGTGTGATCTCAAAACTTTATGCAATAAATTTGAATCAAAGGTAACAGTTAAGAGTAATGAATCGACATCTTCAAATAAAACGCATGCAAACTATCCACAAATAAACATACCTTATTTTTCTGGAAATTATCAAGAGTGGACATCGTTCAAATCTCTCTTCAAGTCTCTTGTTATAAACAACGAATGTTTTGATGAGATACAAAAGCTTCACTACCTCAAATGTTACCTCAAAGGAGAAGCTGAACAATTAATTAAACATGTAGCTATTGAAGAGGGAAGCTTTGAGCGTTGTTGGCTAATGGTGAATGAACGATACAACGACAAAAAGTGGATATGTCATTACGTTCTAAAAAGACTTTTGAGTCAGAGAAACCTCACCACTGAGTCCAGTAGTGGGCTTAAGGAACTTGTAGACACTACAAATGAATGTATGGCTTCTCTGGCAAGTTTAGGTATTAAAGTTGACACGTGGGATGTAATTGTAATACATCTTATCAATCTGAAGCTAGACCCAGAAACGCGACGTCAGTGGGAGTTTTACTGTACCGCAAAAACTACTTCTGACGAATTGCCCACTTATCAACTTTTTGAAGGTTTCCTTAAAGAACGGTTTTCAGCTATTAACCGATTGTCACAATCAAGTAATAAACCTTCTAATATTACAACTAAAATAAAGTCTTTACATATTTCTAATACTGTAACTTGTGTCCTCTGTAAAGACTACCACAGAATTAACCAATGTACGCAGTTTCATAAAGCGTCAGTTGACACACGTCGCCAAATCGTCACTGACAATAATTTGTGCTTTAATTGCTTGGGTAGTGGTCACTCTGTCAAAGAATGCCGCAGCAAGGTGAAGTGTCGGGTGTGCAAACGAGCACATAACTCTCTTTTACATCCTAAGGGTGACAACAACAGAAACAATGAAGCAAGTGAGAGTGTTGCCGCGTCTAATGATACTTCCACGCAATTAGTCTCATGTGTTTCATCTAGCAACCGTACTTATCAGCAAGTATTACTTGCAACAGCTTTAGTTAAAGCATCTTCCCGAAGCGGAGAAAACTTTATATTACGAGCCTTAATCGATCAAGGATCGCAGTCTTCATTCATAACCGAATCGGCTGTACAATTCCTAGGACTGAAGAAGATATCAGCTGAGGGACAAATATCATGCTTGGGTGGCAGTGCAACCATCGTCTCCAAAGCAACAGTTGATATTCAGCTCCAGTCTCTATATGATCCTTATTTTACAATAACAGTACAGGCATACGTGATTAACAAATGTATCACATCCTTTCTACCCAGCAAAAGGGTAGACACTATACAGTGGGATGAACTACATTCCCTTAATTTAGCTGATCCGGAGTATAATATTCCGAACAAGATCGACATCCTTTTGGGCGCAGAAGTGCATGCGCAGATAATTAAAGACGGCCTCAAAAAGGGACCGCTTGGCACACCTTTGGCTCAAGCAACAAGCTTGGGATGGATCTTATCAGGTGTAGTCAACGGTAATGCTAAACCGAGTGGTCGACTTACATCACTACATTGTTGTACTCGCTCGGACGATAACAACAATCTCTTAAATAAATTTTGGGAAATTGAATCAGATATTCAAATGCCAAGGGATCGTTTATTTACTCACGATGAACAACGATGTGAAGAATACTTTGCGAAGACAACACGTAGAGATCCAGATGGTCGCTATGTCGTTCGTCTTCCGTTCAAGAACCAGAATCCTCAAGTAACATCTTCATTGGAAATTGCAGAGAAAAGGCTGAAATCACTAGAACACAGATTAAATAAAGATAAAACATTACAAACTAAATATAATGAAGTAATAAATGAATATCTCATTCTTAATCATATGGAACTTATACCTGAAACAGAAATCTACAATGAAAATGCCGTTTACTTACCACATCACGCGGTCGTGAGAGATGATAAAACGACTACAAAGGTGAGAGTTGTTTTCGACGCGTCCTGCAAAGGAAAAAATAACAAATCACTGAATGATCATCTCCTAGTAGGACCGACAATCCAACCAGAACTTAGACATATCATCATGAAGTGGCGCACGGCACCCATATGTCTTTCAGCTGACATTATTAAGATGTATAGGCAAGTAAAGACGGATGAACGGGACAACAATAATTATCAAAGAATCCTATGGAGAAAAAATCCTTATGAGAAAATAAACCATTATAGACTTACCAGAGTTACTTTCGGTACAGCTTCTGCACCTTACCTGGCTGTAAAGGCACTCCAGCAAGTAGCGCGTGACCACGAAGAAGAATATCCTATAGCAGCTCAGAAAACATTAAATGATTTCTACGTAGACGATTTTATGAGTGGAGTTCAAAATGTGAACGAAGGTATTAAGCTGTTTAAGGAAATGAATGAGTTACTAGGTAAGGCGGGTTTCAAACTACACAAATGGATAAGCAACAATGAAAAACTTAATGAACTAATGGAAGGAAAGGATGGGACGACAGGAAAAGGAAAGGACAAGGAAATAAAAGAAGATGAACTATTAAAAATATTGGGACTTACCTTTGACCGAAGCGAAGACGCGTTCCGTTTCGTAGTAAACCTCCCGACGCTGCAGGAACCTGTAACAAAAAGAAAAATTATATCAGACATAGCACGTTTGTATGACCCGCTAGGGTGGGTTGGACCTAACATAATATTAGCCAAGATAATGATACAGAAGCTGTGGCTCGCAGGTATTGACTGGGACGAAGTCGCCCCAGACAACTTACTAAAAGAATGGTTAACTTACCGTAGTAAACAAATTAAATTGACTAAAATACGTGTACCAAGATGGTTGGGGACATCTAAAGCTGATCGCGAAGTTGAGCTACATGGTTTTTGCGATGCATCTAAATCAGCGTACGCAGCAGTGGTGTACATTCGAACTTTGGATCCTGAAGGAAAGGTTAACGTCTCATTAGTTACAGCAAAAACGAGAGTTGCACCTGTGAAGCAAGTCTCAATACCGAGACTTGAATTATGCGGTGCAGTCATGGTAACTAGATTGTTAATTGAAGTAGCAAGAATACTAAATATTGCAAAACCCAACTTGCACGCCTGGACGGACTCAACTGTCGTTCTGGCATGGTTAAACAAACATCCTAGCAAGTGGAGTGTGTTTGTAGCAAATAGGGTATCAGAAATTTTAACAAATTTAGACCCGCACAATTGGTCGCACGTTAGTTCTAAACATAACCCAGCTGACTGCGCCTCTCGCGGTCTAAGCACAGCTGAATTGATTAACAATTGGCCCATGTGGTACACTGGACCAGATTTTTTAGCTAAACCTACCATTGTCTACAATAAACCTAAGAAATTAGAAACTGACTTAGAGATTGTTCAAGCTCACTGTACTACATTAGACGATAATACTTTACTAAACAGATTCTCTACTTTAACAAAGGCAAAAAGAGTACTAGCCTATTGCATGCGGTTCATCAATAACGCTAAGAAAACTACTACTAAAAACGCTACTACTTACCTTACAACTACAGAATTAAATGAAGCCTTAAACATTTACATTAAAAACTGTCAATTAAGCTACTTTAGTGAAGAAATAAAGAAAATTAAATTAAAACAAGACTTACCCAAAAGCTCCAATATAAAATCACTTACGCCATGTTTAGATGAACACGGTATTTTGAGAGTAGGCATAATACCTAAAAACTGTCGCCTTGCTCAACTTATTGTGGCTGATGCCCACAAAATCTCTCTTCATGGAGAACCACTGGTAACAATTCCTAATCAGAACCTAGAGACATTAAATGTAAGTTCATTAAGGAGGTGGCAACACGGTCAACGTATGCTTCAGGCTTTTTGGCGACAATGGTCGTAAGAATATCTCACCAAATTTTTGGTGCGATATAAAGCGAATTCAGCGTCCATTCACCAATTCAAAATTGGTGACACTGTTATCATTAAGGAAGATAACATGCCTCCCTGTCGCTGGCTTTATGGCAGAGTGACTGCCACTCATCCTGGCAAAGACAATATAGTACGTGTAGTTACTCTTCGAACGAAGTCAGGTTATCTTAAGAGACCTACTTCAAAACTTTGTATACTTCCCATTGCGGAATAAATATGTACCCATAAAATTGTTCTTATGGTTTAAAATAAGAAAATGTAGATACTTACTTTTATACAGTCCATTTACTTGTTTGATATGTAACACTGTGACAATCTAAAGTGTATTTTGAAAATGTACTTGTAATTTTTATAAGTCCAAAGGTCTTACTTAAAACTTTGGCCTTGGTGGGCGGCATGTACAATATTTATCTTAATGCTACCATCTGGCGTCATACAATAATATTAAGTTGTGTTATCCGCAGTGTGTTAAGTGTATTATTAGACGTTTTAGTTTTATCATCTACCACTAGATGGCAGGAAAATTGTTGTACATCGCGCTATCGGAGTTACTTCTATATTAATATAAGTGTCTTCATACATTTGAATAAAAACATGATCCGTACTTAAACCCGAGTTTCATTGACACACCTATAGGCACCTATACGAGTTTGTACAGTTATCGAGCGAAAAATACCAAAAAAATTACGTTTGTTGTATTGGAGCCACCCTTAATTATTAATTTTATTTTTCAGTATTTGTTGTTAAAGCGGCAATAGATATGTAGCACATTCTGTGAAAATTTCAGAAGTCTAGCTATAGCCGTTCTTGAGATACAGCCTGGTGACAGACAGACATCGAAGTCTTAGTAATAGGGTCCCGTTTTTACCCTTTGGGTACGGAACCCTAATAATCGGCACAGAATTGTGTTTTTCTTTGTGTGTTACGTACTTAAATCCTTTATTTTACCCGAACACCGAAATATAATTCAGTTTTTATTTAGCCATGTCAGCTACAGGACCTTTTGCATCTGAAAGTTTATTTTCTATTTCTTTATTAATCCTTCGATCGCGGATTCTTGGAAATCCTATTGTATCCTATTGTTGTCGCGATCACCGGTGCTCTTAAGGGGCTTGAATCCTGAAGGAATAATCTTCTTTGGAAACAATAAATACGACGATAAAGCGCGAGAGGAACGAAATACGCAGCCGCATGGTGGCGGGAACGTATTTTTTTTTTGTATTTTTGTGAAAATATGGACGATTGTGACATTTTCTTGCAAAATATGGACTTATCTTTGAAAAACCCTAAAATATGAAAAAATATGTAAAATAAAACTTGGTTTTTCACGGTCTAAACAATTTGCGTGATTTTCGGCCTAGAATGTGTTTTTTTACACGAATTATCATGTCATGATAATTCTACACGAAAAAACACATTCTAGGCCGAAAATCACGCAAAACAAAAATATGTATTTACATATAAATCCGGGCCCTACTAATATAATAAATGCGAAAGTGTATCTGTCTGTCTGTTACCTCTTCACGCCCAAACCGCTGAACCGATTTTGCTGAAATTTGGTATGGAGATACTTTGAGTCCCGGGAAAGGACATATTAGGATACTTTTTATCCCGGAAAATGTACGGTTCCCGCGCGATAAACGATTTTTGGCGCAACGTAGTTGCGGGTGTCATTTAGTTTATTTATCACATAAAATATATTAATATCGTTTTGTTAAATAAGCTGGCCGCATACACACGTTTTCCGAATTCGTTTTCCGTAGTCAGAAAAGCGAATGCATGGAATCAGTAGAAAATACGTTATCTGGCGCACACGTTCGATTTTTCCCGAACGGGACGAATTTGGTATATTCGGAACGATATGATATAAGTAGGTGATGATCAGTCAGCTGAGTTTGAAATAATACGATCAAATTACGTGGGTCCTCCATCTGCCTATGAATCAATTTCTCCGACAATACCTAAGTACATGAAATTAAAATGATTATGTTATGTTTATGTTTTCGGACCAAAAAACCTACTCATTAGTAAAAATTGCACCGTTTTACGAAACAAAACAATCAGGAGATATAAACAAGAAAAACTTACTGAGCTAGTTTTTGTAGTAGTTTTTATGTGGAGTTAAAAAACTGGTTGTCTGTTGACTGTTGTTCTATGTTCGAACTTCGAAATATCCTGACGTGGCTGTCAGCGTCATAGTGATGAACATTTCATTGCTTAGGAGTTTTTTATTCATGCACCAAATGGCAGACCGCGGTCCGCATCCGGACCGCCGACCCTTTGTGTGCGGACCACCGACCAAGCATTTTCGAAGATGAAATTCGTTTAATGTCAATAGCTTGCACCAATTTCACTCCAAACTTCAGACAGATATAATTAGCAACAAAAATTGTCACCTTTCTCATTGATGACCTTTGTAATTTCCGTTATCTGTTTAAAAAATATTTTTTAAATGTGTGGACCGCGAAGGTCATTTCTTAAAATGGACCCCGAGCGAAACTAATTGGTGACCCCTGATCTACGTCAACAAAAAACTATATTATATAGAACAGTGTAAGTATAAGATTTATAATTATATGGTATAACTAATAGTTATGCGCCATTTTTTAACCGACTTCCAAAAAGGAGGAGGTTATTATTAGGTTCGGCTGTGGATATATTTTTTTTGAATAATTTGATAGGTACTTATTACATCTATAATCTATATTCTTGTTATTGAAATCGGAATTATTGTTATCTAAAATAATAAAAAGTACTTAGTTTAGGAACTATAGAAGAACAAAAAATACACGATTCGCGATCTAATGGTTTTATTGGTAACTAATTATGTCTTAATTACAAATTACAAGCTATCGAGTAGAGTGGCCACACAGTGCCATCGGTTGAGCACATCCATACAATTACAAAACACACCGAGTGCTTGGCCGAGTGCACTGTCTCGGCAATTATTCGGTAGATGTCTTACGCCGTTAATTTATAGAATTCCTACGAAAGGGATGTCTTTGTAGTAAATGTAGGCCTTTCGAGAGCCCTTATTCATAGCACTCTTATGATAGGAGTCTCTGTATGTTCTATGTTTTTCCATGTTGTACATTCTTCGACAGGATTGTTCGCCTCTGCTCATTTGCGATGGTCAGTGCACGGGCTGAAGTAGCGACGAAGTTAGCGTCCGTAACCTTTATGACCTCCGGAACCTTGCTGGTAGCCGTAACTCTGCTGGTAGCCATAACCCTGCTGGTTGTAACTTCCCTGGCCGTGGCCATGCTCGTGGCTCTCGGAACTGCTGGAGCTTTCGGAGCTGTGGCGGTGGCCGTACTGGTTGCCGTAACCATGATGACTCCTAGTCCTTCTGACGTGCTCCTTGTCGTCCCTTTCAAGGGCTTCCCTGATGGCGTCCATTCTGGAGTGTTGTTCATTCTTTTCTAATTCAGATTTAACGTGGCTATGATCACTTGATTCTTGGTGTTGGCTCTCTCTGACGTGGCCACGGCTGGCTGAAGGTCCTTTCGGATGATACGCTGTAAAAAACACATTTTTATGTCGTTTATAACCAGCTCAAAAATAGTCCTAGTTCTTGTACATTGGTATCTTTACCATATTTATTATAATATCTTTATGCCTATACAAGTTGATGCCCGCATTTCCGTTGCGCAGAAATTCGCTAATTGCGCGAGAAGCGTTTACATGATATATTTTGACCGTCACAAAAACTGTCTTCAGTGCTTTCCCAGGTTTAAAGTATCTCCATATCAAATCCATACTTCCATACTTCTATATCCATATTAATATTATAAATGCGAAAGTGTGTCTGTCTGTCTGTCTGTCTGTTACCTCTTCACGTCGAAACCGCTGAACCGATTTTGCTAAAATTTGGTATGGAGATACTTTGAGTTCCGAGAAAGGACATAGGATACTTTTTGTCCCGGAAAAATGTACGGTTTCCGCACAATAAATTTTTATGATTTGCGCGTAAACTATTCAATCGATTTTGATGAAATTTGGTATGGAGATACTTTGAGCCTTGAGAAAGGACAAGGGATATTTTTAATCCCGGAAAAATGTACGGTTCCTGCACATTAAACATTTGTGATTTGCGCGTAAGCTATTCATTCGATGTTGATAAAATTTGGTATGGAGATACATTTAGTCCTGAGATAGGACATAAAATATTTTTTATCTCGAAAAAATATATGATTCCCACTCAAAAAACTTGCGCGTAAACCATACAATCGATTGTATTTTGTATCTATCTATACATATTATAAAATCCACTGAATATTTTTGAAAAATAATAAATACTTGGGACGTGATTTTCTATGCTTACGCGGACGAAGTCGCGGGCAACAGCTAGTTTCATCTAAATTGGTTTAACGGTTAGCGTAAAGAGGTAACAGACAGATACACCTTCAACATTTATATTATTATTTAGAATAGCATCACTTATGGGCATTCCCTACGGAGAATCCGTAATTTACCGTATTTAGAGCCTATTATAAACTCATAATTTGAAAGCTACAGAGTTATAATAAAAATACAGCAATAATCTTCAGTATCTCAACATTCCTTTCCACGTTTTAAATTTTCTATTTTCGTTTATTATACTCATGATATCAGCTTCCAAAGTAAAGCTAATTTATTAAAATTCAAGCATACATTCAGCATCTCCTTAGTATATTTACAAATTAATTTTATTTGAAACACACGCCAATAGATCGACAATATCATAAACTACATATTCCCCGATTTAAATTTTTTAAAGGTCAATTTTGAACTAAGATAAGTAAAAAAATAGGGTTTTGGTGCGATCTAGGCAACGCGGCAAATGTATGGCCAAGGTCGTTTGCTCGGGGGACGGCCTTAAGCAGAAACTCTACAAGTTTTATAATATAAATTAATAAGTGACTCCCGCAACTATGTTGCGGCCAAATTCACTGTACTGGAACCGTGCATTTTTCCAGGATAAAAAGTATCGTATGTCTTTTCCCGGGACTCAAAATATCTTACCCAAATTTCATTTAAATTTGTTTAACGGTTTAAGCGTGAAGAGGTAACAGACAGACAGATACATTTCACATTTATAATATTATTTAGAATAGCAGAATATATATTAGTTTTATAATAGTAATTTTATTACCTTCAGTTTTACTCTCTGATTCTTCATTGTGAGTTAATACTTCTTTGGGTTCATGATTGTCGTGAGTTCCGACTTGCGGCTCATGTTCTACTTTGGGTTCATGTTGGTGGCTGATCTCCCTGTTCATCTGACTAAAAGATTTTAAAATGTTTAAAAACAGAATTAAGGTCCCTCAAAAGCTTCTTGAATTCACTAATCATTACCTATGTTCTATCTGCTTGATTTTCTCAACGCTACGGTAGCGTTGAAATAAAAATTCACTACTATTTTAGTATGTAGAGTAGCGTAGACACTTTTTCTTGTAGTAGAAGTATCTACGCTACCAACGCAATAATTTAGTGCCAAATCAGCAAAAATTTTGTATATTTATTGATATATTACGAGAAAACTACTTTGGCGCCGATTTCGCGTCGTTGTAATTCGCCTGGAATATGAATGACGGGCGTAAGAGTGAAGAGACAACTAGGATGATGTTTTTTTTGGTTCATTTGCCCTCCTAAGCAATTTTTAGGCAATCCCTGCTCAAAAACTACTTGTTTCATATTAAAAAAGGACGAAAATTACGAACCAGCCGATTTTTCTTCAGGGACGTGTTGTCTTTAATGTGCGATCGTCTTTAATATTGTGCTAAGTATTAGTGGATAACCATTTTAAATTGATCAAATAGTTTTCATACGAAGCGTTCCTACAACTTAGTTAATTGTGGTTTAGCAGAATTTTACATTATAAGTTTACTAGGGTGTCCCTTATATGACAAAAAAATTTTTTAGAATTTCAAAATGCATACCCTGTATATTTTTTACTAACGTTATAACTTATAAGATACTCAAATATAAAATTTCGCTTTCCTAGCACAATTGCAACCCGTGCCGATCGAGCATCAAAGTTTAGTATGAAACGTAATTTTGTCCTGATATGTCTGTCTACATTAAATCACTAGAACTGCAATAAAAGTATGTGAAAATGGAACAATTCAATAAGATGAACATTAATCTTTAATTAATAACATACATTTCTTACAATCAAACAGGGTAACTTCTTTTTAGAGTAGTGTTTTTTACACTTTTCTATGTTCCTCAGTACCCTAAGGCACAGGCCCGGGCCTAGGGCGGCCAGATATAAAGGGCGGCAAATCGTGCGAAAAAAATTTGTAATGGGTGCTTCTGCAGTCATGTGAAGCTAGTGGCAATAGGCGCTATATTGTGATGGTGAATAATAGATCTCAATATCTGAATCTTCATATTACGTAAATAAATAAAACGTACTGGAATCAAGTTTCATTATAATATAATATATTTTTGTTTTTTTAACAATCGATTAAAGTTGTGTGCAGTAAAGATGCGTAGTGGCTTCTCAGTTATTAAAAGTTTGCGCGGGTTTTTGTACAGCCAGTTTTTGGTGAGATATTAATTAAAGCTTCCAACCCTCATCTTTCATAATATGATTAAGAGGGCGAATAAAGAAAAAAATTAAACATAGTCCTTTTTTCTTCACAGTCACTCCCGACTTTCATATGCCGGGTGAAAAAGGACGACGCAGAATCAATGCAAAGTTAGTTTTTTAGGGTTCCGTACCGTAAAAACGGGACCCTATTACTAAGACTTCGATGACAGACAGACGGACAGCCGTCTGTCTGTCTGTCTCCAGGCTGTAACAGCTCAAGAACGGTAATGGCTAGAGAGCTGAGATTATGTATTTCTGTTGCCACTATAACAACAAAATATATTGAAAACAAAATACAAACCAACTGCAGGTACCCGAAATGTTCACAAAATACTCAGCTGTGTTTTAAATACTTTAATAATTCATAATTAAATTTAGTTAAAATTAATAGAAAAGAAAATATAGAAAATTATAATTATTATTCTACGAGAGTTTATATACAGGGTACAATAATTAAGGGGCCGGGTACCCTTGGAATTTCTCATACAAACGTAATACCAAAATTATTTTCACATACGAAAATATTTAACATGTTTGAGTTATTTTTCAGTTTAGGTAGTTTTTTCGGAACGATATGAATTAAAAGTAGTTATAGGTCTACCAGAATCTGATGGCAAAAAGTGGGAAAATATATTGACTCTAGCTAAACCGGGGTGATTGGAATAAAACATTTTGATCCTTTTTTACCTTATAGCGGCTGATTCTGTGTGTGAAACATGCAAATATATAAATTTATCCAATGATCAAAGATATTTATTTTAAAATCTGCCGTCAAAATTTGCCATCAGATTCTGGTAGTCCAGTCCTATAAGTGATGATCAGTTAGCTGAGTTTGAAATAATACGATCAAATTACGTAAGTCCGCTACCTGCCTATGAATCAATTTCTCTGATAGTACCTACCTACCTACATAAAATTAAAATAATATTTTTATGTTTTCGGACCACTGACCTCTATAATACACTGGACAGGCGATCGGTATCAATAAAATGTTCCTATGTGAAAATCGCCATATTGGCGCTGATTGCTATGTGAAAGCAGTGGTGAGTGTACTCGGAACTAATATTTTGCAAATGGCGGTTGCAATTTTCTATGTAATTAGTTCACAGTACACTCACCGCGGCGCTTCAAATCGGCACAAAAATAGCTGTCATTTTGTACGGCATAGCCAGTCCAGTGTATTATAGAGGCCAGTGTGTCGGACCAAAAAACCTACTCATTAGTAAAAATTTGCACCGCTTTACGAAACAAAACAATCAGGAGATAAACAAGAAAAACTTCTACTTAGCTAGTTTTTGTCATAATTTTTATTGTGGAGTTAATAAACTGGTTGTCTGTTGTTTTATGTTCGAAATATCCTGACCACGTCAGGATCACTGTCAGCGACATAGTGATGAACATTTAATTGTTTAGGAGTTTTTTCATTCATCTACGTCAACAAAAATCTATATATAGAACCGAGTAAGTATAAGAATTATAATATGGTATAACTAGTAGTTATGCGCCATTTTTTAACCGACTTCCAAAAAGTGGTTATATTATGTTCGGCTGTAGATATTTTTTTTTAATGATTCGATACTTATTACATTTATGATCTATGTTCTTGTCTTTTAAATCGAAATTATTGTTCTGTTAAATAAATAAAAAGTACTTAGTTAGGAACTATAGAACAACAAAAACGAAACTATTCGCGTTCTAAGGTTTTATTGGTAACTAATTATGCCTTGATTACACCTATCGATAGAGTGGCGAGACAGTGCCCTCAGCTGAGCACATTCATACAGAACATACCGAGAGCACTGTCCTGCGAATCTACTCGGTAGGTGTAGTGAAGCCCTTAGGCCCCTAATTCATAGAATTCCTACGAAAGGGATGTCTATGTAGGCCTTTCGAGAGCCCTTATTCATAGCACTCTTATGATAGGAGTCTCTTTATGTTCTATGTTTTTCCATGTTGTACATTTTTCGACAGGATTGTTCTCCTACGGTTGCTCATTTGCGATGGTCAGTGCACGGGCTGAAGTAGCGACGAAGTTAGCGTCCGTAACCTTTATGACCTCCGTAACCTTGCTGGTAGCCGTTGTAACCTTGCTGGTAGCCGTAGCCCTGCTGGTAGCCATAGCCCTGCTGGATGTGTCTTCCCTGGCCGTGGCCATGCTCGTGGCTCTCGGAACTGCTGGAGCTACTTGAGCTCTCGGAGCTGTGGCGATGGCCGTACTGGTTGCCGTAACCATGATGATGACTTCTAGTCCTCCTGACGTGCTCCTTGTCGTCCCTTTCCAGGGCTTCCCTAATGGCGTCCATTCTGGAGTGTTGTCCATTCTTTTCTAATTCACCTTTGACCTCGCTGTGATCACTTGATCCTTGGTGTTGGCTCTCTCTGACATGGCCACGGCCGGCTGAAGGTCCTCTCGGGTGATACGCTGTAAGAAACACATTTTTGAGTCGTTTATAGTGCATAGCCAACCTTGTATAATGCATGGAAACCGGTTGATGTTACATCCGCATAAGACAAAAAGTTCACGATCCTAGATTTTGACTTCCTTGTTGCTCAAAAATAGTTCTAGTTTTTGTACACTGGTATTTTACCATGTTTAGGGCCTATTTCACCACTTTTTGATAAAGTTCTGAAATTGGCTATTCACAACTTTTTTGACAGATTCTCCATATTTTATCTGTCAAGTTAATTGGATAGCCTATTCGTCACTTATCAGGAAGTGGTGAAACAGCCCTTATTATAATATCTTATGCCTATACAAGTTGATGCCCGCATTTCCGTTGCGCAGCGTCGCTAGCGTTTACATGATATATTTTGACCGTCACAAAAACTATCTGCAGTGCTTTCTCAGGTTTAAAATATCTCCTAGCCTTTTTTTTTTGTTCGGGAAAATATATAATATTATATAAAATATATCTCCTAGCCTAGGATCCCTTCATAGAAGGACCTTCACCGAGCTCTTTACTGGATGTAAAGTATTTTATATTCAATTACGTATGTCAACAAATTAATTGCAAGTGGGTTGCCTAAAAAATTTCAGTCCAGAATAAAAAATAATAAAAAAAAA
Source organism: Polyommatus icarus (assembly GCA_937595015.1). Lineage (NCBI taxonomy): Eukaryota > Metazoa > Arthropoda > Insecta > Lepidoptera > Lycaenidae > Polyommatus > Polyommatus icarus. The sequence goes on from OW569329.1 coordinate 18,951,698, forward strand.
CGAAAAAAAAGTTTTTTTTATTACATTTTTCTGGTTTGGTTAATAGACAAATTCCATACCAATCGAAAGTATGAAGCCCATAGAATATGCATTAAGCATTAACCAGACCGGTACCGATTAGTAGTAATATCGATTTACCGGCCTACCCAAGAGTTGTGACAGGAAAAAAATAGACAACCTAACGTTTTCATACTCTACGGGCTCCATACTTTCGATTGGTATAGAATTTATAACCAAACCAGCGAAATGTAAAAAAAATCGGTTGTCTGTAAAGTCGATTTACTGACACTGAACGTGACACCGTATGACGTTGTCACGTTCAACTATCCTTAATACCTTAACCCTCGCTTCTGAATCTCTATAAATAGAAACAAACTTTTTCGTACTGTAACCTAAAGTTATTTCGATGTATTTCTTTCAAATGATTGTCTAAAAATATTTATAATGAGTAAAATAAACTATTCGCAATACAAAACGCTACCTACATACATTCGTGAAATCCAGTAAAATCTTCGAACAAAGCACAAGTCATACCTTGACACGTAATAGAGGAAATAGAGCCCAGGAAATAGAGCACAATTTTGAAAAGCCGAAATAATACTAATAACTCACAGATTATATTTTATTTTTCATTCAGAGTGTGGTCAATGTATGGTATGGTCATAATTAACCAAACTTCTTCATACAAAAATATTCTCTAAGTCATCGAAATACGTAATATAATCGAAACAAAGATCGCGGCCCAGGTGAGCCTTACTGAGAGCTGTCAGCGAGGTAACGCCGCATGAACTGTCATGTTTTTCGGGCGCGCGCACCCCATATCGAATTATAAGACGTTGTCACGTCAAAAAAGTTTTTTTTTCTATTTATTTAATTTTGAACTGAAATTTTTTAGGCAACCCACCTGCGATTAATTTGTCGACATACAAAATTGAATATAAAATATTTTTCATCCAGTAAACAGCTCGTTGAAGGTCCTTCTATGAAGGGATCCTAGGCTATCCATATCAAATTTCAACTAAATTGGTTTAACACAGACACAGTGAACAGATACACAGACTAGGGCTTCACACGAGACGAGAGTAAGCGAGACTAACAAAAATCTCGCCTCGGTCTCGTCAATCCTCAAAAAATTGAGTCTCGTTCGAGTCTCGGTCTCGGCTCGTTACCAGTTGTCTCGTCTCGTCTCGCTTAGTTGTAAATAATGATTAATGTAGTTTATTTCTATAATATAATAAAGAGAATAAGGAATATTTTATGACTAATGTGCTTATATAATAAAATTCAGTTTGGATGGTTACCAGATTTCATATTTTGTAAAATATATTGTTTTTAAAGTAGATCTTTTCTAATTTTTCGAATAAAAACGAGACTCTCGGGTTGCCCTGTATGTGGTCTCGGTATCGCCGAGAATATTTTTCAAAAGGTCTTGTCTCATTCTCGCCTCGTAAAAGCGAGACGAGAACGAGACGAGACGAGCAAAATCTCGCTCTCGCGTGAAGCCCTAAGACAGCCACTCTTTCACATTTATAATATCAGTTAGAATAACATCACTGCATAAGTGGAATTCTATAAGTTTTATAATAGTAATTTTATTACCTTCAGTTTTACTCTCAGATTCTACATTGTGAGTTAATACTTCTTTGGGTTGATGATTGTCGTGAGTTCCGACTTGCGGCTCATGTTCTACTTTGGGTTCATGTTGGTGGCTGATCTCCCTGTTGCTTGAGGATCCTCGAGCTAGAGACTTTCTTGGGTAAACCCTCTCCACTGGAAATACAAGAGAACATTAATTTTAAACTTGTCAAAATAGGTACTATCAGAGAAGTTGATTCCTAGGCATATGGCGGACCTAAGTAATTTGGTCGCCTATAAGTCAAACCCATGATCACAGGCCACAGCTATATTATGACGTCATTGAATTGACATATAAGCCGACCACATGACGTAGGTCCGTCAACTGCCTAGGAATCAATTTCCTCGATGGTACAAACATAGTAAACTTATGAAACTTTATATAACTTACTTTGTTGGAAATGCTAACAAAATACAAGTTTTTTTACACAAAAAACTTGTTTTTTGTGTAAAAAACTTGTATTTTGTACACAAAAACAACTTGTTGTTTGGTAGTTTTATACCTTTTGTAGGAATATCAAGTACAAGTTTTGAAACTGAATAGGGTAGACATAAGTACTGTAAGTGTGCTCTTTGGGGTTCCGACGAAAATTTTGCTTTTCAAAAGGGTTCCGCCATCAAAAAAGTTCGAGAACCACTGGGGTACAGAATATACCTACTAGTCTGATAGACTTGAAGACCTTCAGGGAATAGACTTAAGCACATATTCTGTTTTTTGATTTTAGGAATGTAGTCATTTTCTGATTTTAGGAAGTTATTCCCTAGACTTCGAACAAGTTTTAGTTCTATATATAAGAGTCATTAGGACTAGAAATCACTTACCTCTAGCGTGGGCTAGAGCCACCAGTGCCAATACACACAACGCGAGTTTCATTTTCGGACAAAATACTAAACATTTTTAGGTATCTCCATTTATATACCAATCTTGTAAACACGTTTAGAACAAGCTTTTCAATAAAAAAACTAAAATTTATTGCCGAAAATAAATGTATTTCCCCATCTGACTAAAAAAAAGTTCAAGCTAAAAATATGTTTAAACTTCAAAAACAGAATTAAGGTTCCTTAAAAGCTTCTTGAGCTTCTATATTAAATAAATAATGCATTTATTTTCAGACTTTCATAAATATTTTGTAAGTGAAGTAATTGATTCATAGACTAGTGGCAAGCCTCATTTGGTCGGGTTACGTAAATTCAGTGTAGTGTCTAAACTCTAAACACACTCGGCGCGAACACTACGCAGCCGAAATTCGGTATGACGCCAGCAATGTATTTTAAATTACCGATGACCCACCATGCCGAAATTACGTCGTGTTTACAGCCTAGTGCAGGGGTTCCCAAACTGTGCGCCGCCGCGTCCTGGTGCGCCATTTAAAGGCAAGAGGGGCGCCGCGAGTCGATCTTCCATCATAATGGGGGTATTACATTATCATTTATATTGGATCATTTATAGGATCATATATTATAGGAGCAAATCAAAAATGATTATTTAATCAAATAATCATTTTTTAAATAATCATTTTTGATTGGCTCCTATAATATATGATCCTATAAATGATCTAATATAAATGATAATGCAATACCCCCCTTATCCGTAACTACATAACACTAATATTATAAAATACAATTATAATATGAATTATACAAAGCAAGCAGATCATTAAAAGCTTGTTTATTATTATTTACTTGCTTAACCTAACTATAATCATTAAAGGTGTTGTAATATGTTTTTGTAATAGCTAGGTAGAATAGGGCGCCGTGACAAAATATTGGGACTTGTAAGTGCGCCGCAGGCTGAAAAAGGGAACCCCTGGTGTGTAAGACACCTCCGGGACATCCCTCCTTTATACGGCTGAAGGCGAACCGCAGGTGGTTTTAGTGAGTAGGAGTCTCACATACCCCCGGGGTGCTTCAGCCTACTAAGGCACATACCCAACCCGGGGCACCCATGATGGGTCAAAATAAAAAGTGTGTTAGACACGGCTTGACCTGGGTTTGACTTAACGCAACCAAATCGCGGCTTAGGATTTATCTACCTGTGAACACAGAATACATATTATGCTACGAATCAACTTCTCTGATATACCCACGTATAATACTTGCTCTAGACTCTAGGAATCTAGTCTAGACTCTAGAGCCTAGACTATGTTCCATGATTGCTCCATTGATAGTTATTAAAGCTCCTACATCGATTTTGGTAACAGGGTCTAGTTTACTACCACTTGTTTAGCTGTGGAGGAAGTATTATCAGAGAAGTTGATTCATAGGCAGCTAGGACCTACGTAATTTGGTTGCGTTAGGTCAAACCTAGCTGACAGATCTAACACTATATCCACCAGATTCCGACATCGACAGACGAAACATAACTCGACCAAATTAACTTAAGGCTGGCAACATACCATAAAGTTAATATATACCTTGGTATATTAACTTTATGCAGCATACACAGTACACACGTTTTCCGTATTTGGAAATCCGAATGCATGGAATCAGTAGAAAATACGTAAAGAGCGGGCTGTGCAATTTTGATGTGTTTTCTAATAAGTATTACGATCCCGGAAAACGATTGACTCAAATGAAATTGAGATTTATTTAATCATTGTATATTTATCTGATACTTAGCTAACGGAAAACACGCTTCACTTATTTTATTGAGTTACTATCATTAAATAACTTGCACTACTACAATCTTCCCGCACGATAAATTAATTTTGGAACAATGGACTTGCGAGCGTAATCTAGTTTTACATTTGAATGTAATAAAGATGTACGCTTTGTAGAGCTGCCATTAATTTACATACTCTACCTCTAAGTCGTAGGCTATAGTGATCGAGCACGGAATTGTTTATCAAACACAATTTAAAAATATAACCTCCCCCTTTTTGGAAGTCGATTAAAAATAGGTTTCATTATTCATATGTTTATTTCCTAGAAAGTCCTTGGACTATAGAAACATATTTATTTTTGTCGGCGCATTCTCTAGCATAATCGTAAAATAAAACATTTCGTAAATTAATAGCCATTTATTTGTAGTACTCGTCTCCTCTGAATCCGGGGTAGTATCCATCGAAGTTGTTATCAGAGAGGTCGGAATGTTCGAAATCCTCCCCAGAGTTACCACTGCTGATGCCTCCACCATACGAGAAAGACTGACGACGGGTACGGCCTTGGAAGCGGCCTTGATGATGATTCTCTTGAATGTGATCATGATGATCCCCTTGAATGTGATCATGGTGATCCTCCTGAATGTGACCATGATCCTCCTTCCTTTCTAAGTCTTCATGATGCTCCTGCTCATGAGTTTGAATATGTGGTTGATGTTGGGGGGTGATATCTCTGCCGTCGGAGGCGCTTCTAGTATACCCTCTCCTGGGATAAACCCTCTCCACTGCAAAAAGTAACGTTTAAATAATAAATCATAAAATAAAAGCTCTTTATTTCTGGCATATTACATTATTATATACCTATAATAATAATAATAATAGCTCCCACACCGGTTTCGGTGACGGTGGCCGGTTTCATTGAAACCAGGCCAGCTACGCAGGAGTAATTTTATAGTGCATAAGTGTGTGCGCAGTACACAAGAGCACTCTCTATTCCTTTACTCTCATAACCCAGTGGGACGGACGACCGACACGACTGGCGAGAAATCAGGCGCAAGACCACTGAGGTAGTAAGTACTACTCGTACGTACTACATACTATGTCAGTGCGCAAGACCGACATTTTATATGCCCATCCGACGCATGGATCATCTTACTTGTCAGACAATCAGGTGATCAGCCTGCATTGTCCTAACCAAACTTGAAAATAACATGTTTCCAACGCGGGAATCGAACCCACGACCTCCGAGTTAAGAGCCGCGGGCTATACCACTAGACCACGGAGGCGTCACCTTTAATAATACGCAGAGTTTAAGTAAAATATTATCATGTAACATTAAAGTTATGTTGACACTGTAATGGGATGTCCTGCACTCATAGAATCACTTGTTCTGGCTCATGTGGATTTAGTATAGAAAATATATATTAATATGCCTAGCTATAAACATATTAATATATATTATATTATAGCTAGGTCTGTGACGGGCTTTAGTCTGACTGTATCCTTGTCAGAGTGGATATAAAATACTATCAATAGACTTCAAAACTTACCTCTAGCGTGGGCCAGGGCCGCCAGTAACAATACACACAACGCGAGTTTCATTTTAGTACAAATCTAAAGATTTGATTTTTTATGCATTTATATACTATCTTATAAACTCGTTTAGAAACAAGCTTCTCAATAGCTGTGTCCACATTATGCAATTTCATCTTCAATTTTCGTCATCTTCTTTTTATTCAACTTTCGTTTGGCATATTCAATAATTGCATGCGTCAAAATCCACCCGCGTTGAAAGAAAAGTGTCATAGCGAGCGCTACGATTTCAACGCGCGTCATGGGCATGCCTCACGTTCGCTGTTGACTGCGCTATAACGCATGCCCTTGATGAACAAAAAAGGCCCAGTGTGGACAAAGCTAATGAAATTAGTATTATCGATAACAATATGCTTATTGTGTCTAAACGCGAGGCTATTTCCTGTCGGAAATTTTTTATTTTAAATGTCAAACTATTCCCATTGAGATGCAGTCATGAACATGATCAAGATTGACCAAATCACCATTTTGCCAATTGCATATAAAGGTGAGACCGCACTAAGCGACATTACGCTGCAGCGGAGTGCAGTCACGTTTAACTGCTTAAATAAAGTGCTCCAATGCGCTTTAAATGAATCATGAATGTAGACGGGGCGGTGCTGGTAAAGGAAAACTATCAAACACGTCATGTCAAAAATAACGTTTTTGTATGATAGATGCGTTAGTTCCTTTTCTCGCCACGTTCATTTAAAGCCTTGTCGAGCTGTATAAAATTGGGCGTTTTTACACTGCGACGGTAACAAGTAAACAACACGACACGATACCACAGAATAGATAAGGGCCACCGCACATATAATACAATTTCAAGTTGGCCGACTATCGTATCAACAAGTGTCGTGTCGTTATCGTCGCAGTGTGAAAACACCCATTGTATGAGCTAAACCGCACACACACACGCGCGCCAGCCGTGAAGGCAGTATAGGGGCGTGAAGTGTCGTATGACGTATCGCTCTGCTGCAGTGCAAGTGTAGTGTTGCCTAGTGCAGACTCACCTTAAAGACTCACCGCAAGCTAAAGCAGGCCATACACGTAAGTGTATACCTGACAGGTTTGCCTGTTCAGCTCAACTGTTCCGGTAATCCGAAACGCGTATGTGTTACAAAACTGTGCAGGGCTTGCAACAACTTTGCCTGACAGGCGTAACTCCTCAGGCAAACCTGTCATGTATACGATGCGTTTATGGCCAGCTTCAGATATTTTTTTAGCAGTAAAGACCAGTTGTAATCGTTTCACAATACATAGGTAATATTCAAACATCAAACGATCGAAATGATTATGATCAGCAGAATCTGTTGTTGATTTTCACAATTAACTTACTTTAACTAAAGTTTTGTAATAGTAAGGACAATAATAGAAAGAGTCAATAGTAATCGATCTTGGGACTATCGGATAAATATAACGGAAAGTGCTTCCTATCCACTTAGCAATAAAGCAAATGAGGAATATAAAAATAAAATATCGTTTTATTAGAAACCGTTCTTTACAGAAATCTCATTTAAAAAATAACAATAATAATAATTATTTTCTAATTATAATTCGATAAAAACTGGGTAACCTTGGTCAAGAAGATGAGAGCATCCAACAGGTTGACATTTTCGAAAGTGATATAACAAGTCTGCGCCGTATTTTGAATTTAGATTACAGCTGTTAATTGTTAAAGCTGATAATAATAATTGAAAACGTATACTCTTTTTTCCCTCTTAATTTGAACAAGCCTTGTAACTTACCTACTTCATCATCTGGCTAATATAATATCTGGATTACATAAAATAAACAGTTTTTTCGATTTCAAATAATTTTCGATCCTAAAGCCTCCATTTATGAAAAAAGACGAACATTTTCAAAACGTTAGTTCCCAGTTCCACCCACTTCATACACTTACGTCTTTAATATTATGTAATCAAGACTAAAAACCGATAAATTTCATTTGTAATCAGCAACTGCTGAACATTTTCATTTCAATTTTATTTTATTCTCGAAGGATCTTAAAAATTTTCATGCAGAATTACCATTTAAAGGTCTTTGAGTATTATTGCCAATCAATAATATTGTTACGTGCTAGGGTTCGAAGATTCGGAAAGAAAGACCTGGTGACTCTCTTGAAGACTTTATTCACAAACACTAGCTCACACTAATCACTGAGTCCAAACACTAAGCACTAGATCCAAATCACTGAGCACTATCACTGTCCTAGGTCGTAGCCGAGTCACTATCACAATCACAATCACTCACTATTGATCACTTGTTTTCGCTCCGAAGTCGCCTCGAAGAAAGCTCAGATAAAACTGAATTGCCGGCCGGACTGTCTGCGACTATTTATACGGGCCGGATCGAATCTCAGAAAATTCCGGAACATCCCAGAATAAACCCGATATGCGTAAACAAATATGAGATATTTCTAGAAAGTACTCGTAGGTACATACACCTAGCGTCATCTAGTAGCGAGTAGAGGATTTACGTTGCCTGTGTTCCCTTGGTAAGTTCGCTGGTCCGACGCTAGATGGCACCACGTGTCCGTATCCGTAACACTACTCCCCTCTTAGAGATGCTCGTCCCGAGCATCGTTGTTACTGCCATGGTAACGCGCCAGACGGTCTATGTGTACCACTTTGAATGTCCCTCTTGGTTGCTTTTGGATCCTGTAAGTCACGTCATTCAATCGGGTAACCACTTTGTATGGGCCGTCCCACTTGGTCTGCAACTTTGGAGATTTCCCTTTTCGGCGAGTTGGGTTATGCAGCCACACCAGTGACCCTTCTTCGAAGCCGCTCGTGTTCGCTTTCCGGTCGTATCTGGTCTTCATTTTCTTACTTGACTGTAACCCATTTTCCCGAACCGTTGCGTGTATATAACGCATCTTTTCCCTTAAATCGCAGACATAGTCTTGTACGGTCTTTGGTTCCTCCGGTGACCCTCCCGTCAAGAGGTCTACTGGCACTCGTAGTTCTCTACCGTAATTGACATACGCCGGGGTAGCTTTTATGCCCTCATGTTCGGCGGTACGGTACGACAGAAGGAAGAGCGGTATATACTTGTCCCAATCCTTTTGTTTGTCATCTACCAATTTCGCCAAATGCCTCTCAAGGGTCTGGTTAAATCTCTCAACCATTCCATCAGATTGTGGATGGTACGCGGTGGTCCTCGTCTTATGCATTCCCAAAATCCTGCACACTTCCTGGAAGACCTGCGATTCGAAATTCCGGCCCTGATCGGAATGGATTTCTAGAGGCACACCAAAGCGAGATATCACTTCTTCGACTAGCTTAGAAGCAACTGTTGTAGCTTCCTGGTTTGGTATAGCGAAAACTTCGGGCCATTTGGTAAAGTAGTCCATGACGACCATGAAATACTTGTTTCCCGATTCCGTTACAGGAAATGGCCCAGCTACGTCAACTGCAATTCGTTCCCACGGTGCGCCAACGTTATACAAGCGCAGGTTCCCACGACTCCTTGTCTGTGGTCCCTTCACTGCAGCGCAAGTAGTACATTTGCGGCACCAATCCTGCACATCATCTCGACAATGCAACCAGTAGAATCGTTCTCGCACTTTTGTTAACGTCCTCTTGACACCTAGATGACCTCCTGATACGCCATCGTGTATTTCACGGAGAACATCTGGTACTCTCGTCCTTGGGACAACTATCTGAAGATGGAACTCTCTGCCGTTAGTCTTCTCCCATTTCCGGTAAAGTATTCCATTTTGAAGTATCAGACTGTCCCATTGCGCCCAGTACGCCTTAGTGGCAGCGCCAGTGGGTGCAACCTCACTCCAGATTGGTTTTACGTCACCCCGTTTCTTCCATGTGATGATGTGCCGAAGGTCGTCATCTCTTTCTTGAGCCTGCCTCATAGCATCATTCTCCCATGGACCCAAAGGACTTGTTTTCGTTAACTTTAATGTAATTTCATTAGATTCCTGCTTAACACAATGTTTGCAGTCTTCTGAACACGGCCTTCGTGAAAGTGCGTCGGCATTCCTATGCGCCTTTCCGCTGCGGTGTTCCGTCTTAAAGTCATACTCCTGGAGTTGTTCAATCCATCGAGCTACTTGGCCTTCTGGGTTCTTGAATTGTAGTAACCACTTCAAGGCTGCGTGATCAGTTCGCAATAAAAACTGTCTCCCGATGAGATATTTGCTGAAATGTTGTAGCGTCTTTACGACAGCCAAGAGTTCTCTTCTTGTCACACAGTAGTTTCTCTCTGGCTTAGATAAAGATTTGCTGAAATATGCAATTACAACTTCTCTTTCACCCTGTTTTTGAGATAACACCCCTCCAATGGCCGTGTTGCTTGCGTCCGTGTCGACTAAAAACTGACCTTCAGGTTGTGGATACCCCAGGATTGGTGTTTCACACAGATGTTGCTTCAGTTTCTGAAAAGAATCTTCCGAAGTCTCGTCCCAAATAAACTGTCGTTTATCTTCTGTCAGCCGATGTAATGGTTTGGCTATCTCTGAGAATCCCTTAACAAAACGCCTGTAGTAGGAGCATAGGCCGAGAAATGCCCGCACTTCGGTTTTGTTTTTAGGGGTTGGCCAATTTTGAACTGCTTCCAGTTTCTCCGGGTCCGTCTGGATTCCATCACTGGAGATAATATGGCCGAGATAATTGACCTTACTCCTGAACAAACGACACTTTTTCGGGTTCAACTTTAACTTGGCCCCCTCTATTTTGGCGAAGACTCGTTCTAAGTTTCGCAAATGGTCCTCGAAGTCGCGGCCAACAATGATGACGTCATCCAAGTAGACTAAGCAAGCCTCTCCAACTAAGCCTGCCAGTACACACTCCATGAGTCGCTCAAATGTGGCAGGTGCGTTACACAATCCAAAGGGCATGACGTTAAACTGCCATAAACCTTTACCGGTGGAGAAAGCTGTCTTCTCCTTGTCTTTTGGATGAATTTCCACCTGCCAGTATCCAGATTTCAGGTCCAGGGTCGAGAACCATTTCATGCCACTCAAGGTATCCAGAGTGTCGTCGATTCGAGGTAATGGATAGCTGTCCTTCTTAGTGACATCATTGAGACGCCTGTAGTCCACACAAAATCTTGTGCTGCCATATTTCTTCTTCACTAACACAACAGGTGAGCACCACGGACTTGCAGACGGTTCAATTATCTTATGCCTTCTCATGTCCTCCAAAAGGCCTTCAACTTCTTTTTCCTTTGCAATGGGTATCCGTCTTGCTCGTTGACGAATTGGGTTCTCGCTTCCGGTATCTATCCTGTGCTGAACCATCGACGTTCTTCCAAGGTCGCCTTCCTGACTGGAGAAGATATTCGCGTGGCGTTGTAAAAACTTCTTAGCTTTCATGCTCTGCGAATAAGTCAGATTACTCTTGCAGTCATCGAGTAGCTCAGTCACTATTCCATAGTTGCTGCTGTTTGTTGAGTCTGAGCCTGTGATCGAACTACACTTTCTCATCCAGACAACTTCCTCGCACTTTCCAATGACGTCACCTTTGTTCAAGCAGATCTCGCGATCGCCAAGATTCAAAACCCTGACCACAGCGTTACTGTTTCCACTAACAAGGGTTCTCGCCGTCATCAGTTTTTGCGCTGATGTCTTGGTAGCCGTGTCTTCGATCAACACGCATCTGTTTGACTTTTTCTTTCCAGCTGGCGGTAGTTTAACCAGCACCCGAGCTTCCGCACGTCCAGGTATAATGACTTTCTTTACACATTCAACTTTCCCGCAGGCGCCTCCAAGGATGAAAATTTCCTCTTCACCACACTTGAAAACTCCGTCAGCGACATTAATTCCGCAGTTGTGCTTCTTCATGAAATCCAAACCCAAGATGCAATCGTCCATAATCTCAGCCACGATAACGTCATGAGGGTATGAGGACCCCCCTACATTAATCGTAACTGACATTTCTCCCAGGACGGGTATTGGCTGACCGGAGGCAGTAAGAAGCCTACAGTTAATTCTCCTCTTATGTCTACTTGCGGCTTTTACTAGATTTGGGTTCACTATCGTTCTAGAGGCTCCTGTGTCTAGAGTCATTTTGCAATCCGTCCTGTTAATAGTCCCCTGAATCACAAGACTATTTCCGCTGCATGCTTGGGAGATAACAGTTATCGGGGCTTCCTCCGCGTCAGCCAGCACTCGCCCCTTAGTCCTGGCTTTTATTCGTTTCCCTGATCCTGGGCAGGGGATGAAGCTCCTTGCTTCTTCAGCTCTTCTATTTGTTCCATGCGTTCCTCGAGCCTTTTCATCCTTGCCAGATGGGTCTCCTTCTGCGGGCAATTGAGCTGAAGATGGCCCCTCTCACCACACTTATAGCACATGGCTCCATAACTTCTCTTCGTAGGAGCCTTGACCTCCTTAACTTCCTCAGAGACCTCGTGGATCTTATGAGTCTGTCGTATGTCCCGGCGAACAGCCTCGACCTCCAAAGCATGCGCCAATGCTTCCTTAAGCGAGGTGTGGTGACGAAGCCTCACTGCAGCTCTGACCTCCAGATCCCTGATTCCGTCGACGAATGCTTGCACAATATTCGTGTCGACCATCTTGGAATCGGCTCCTGGGTGTGCCTTCTTAACCAGTTTTTCAATTTCCAACGCCCATTGTTGTAGTCCCTCTCCTGAGCGTTGGACTCTGTCACGAAGTTGAGCACGGAACACGTGCTCCAGGTGTCGCTCCCCGTATCTGGATTCAAGGGCCTCCATCAGGTCTTGGAACCCCTTTCCTGTATGTGCTTCTAGGACCGACAAAGCTTGCCCTCTGAGCGCAACAGTGAGAGCGGTCAGGCATTGTTCGTCAGTCCATCCGTTGGCAGAAGCAACCGTCTGGAATTGCTGGCGATAAGCGTTCCAAGAAGTAGTACCGTCATATGGTGGCACTTTAACTCTTGGTCCTTGTACCACTACTCCGGTAGTTCCAATCGACGTCGCGACTCCTGTGGTTTCCAGGCGCGCTTTCCACTTCTGTAGTTCTGTGAGGCCACTTTTCACATTTTCCATATCCACTCCTAGCCCGGTAACGCGTTCTTCCATTATGTCGACATCTTTCCGAAGCTTAGTCACCGTGTCACTAACATCCTTTATAGCCAATAGCGCTTTTTCTTGGAGGTCCTTTTGTTGCTCTTGAGACTCCATCATTGCCCTTTGAGAATCTTGCATAGTGCCGAGCTTGCGGTCTTGTGACTCTTGCAAAGCGCCGAGCTTGCGGTCTTGTGACTCTTGCAAAGCGCCGAGCTTGCGGTCTTGTGCCTCCATCATTGCCCTTTGAGAATCTTGTAAAGCCTGAATTAACTCAATTATGCTTTCTAATTGAGGAGCCATTTGAGGGGCCGTAGAAACTACGCGCGTGGCAGGATGGATGGAGCTAGTCGACGGAGCCTGAGCAGGCGGGGCCCAGTGGGCGGGGCCAGTGGGCGTGGCCTGAGTGGGTGTGTCCTGGTGGGCGGAGCCAGTGGGCGTGGCCATGTCCAGAGTGGGCGGGGCCTGGGGGGCGTGGTCAGTGGGCGGGTCCCGGTGGGCGGAGCCAGTGGGCGTGGCTTCACCCGAAGTGGGTGGAGCCTGGGGGGCGTGGTCAGTGGGCGGAGCCTGGTGGGCGGGGCCAGCAGGTAGGGCCTGCCCCGCAGTGGGCGGAGCTTGGTCCCCAGTGGGTGTGGCCTCCGCAGCTCCACCGCCAACTCCTCTCTCGGAGTCAATGGCAGCAGCTCGCTGCGCCCTTGTCCTGACACTCCCCTTGAAGTCCTCTCTCGGAGTCAATGGCATCTCCAAATCCCACTTCTGACACCAGTTGTTACGTGCTAGGGTTCGAAGATTCGGAAAGAAAGACCTGGTGACTCTCTTGAAGACTTTATTCACAAACACTAGCTCACACTAATCACTGAGTCCAAACACTAAGCACTAGATCCAAATCACTGAGCACTATCACTGTCCTAGGTCGTAGCCGAGTCACTATCACAATCACAATCACTCACTATTGATCACTTGTTTTCGCTCCGAAGTCGCCTCGAAGAAAGCTCAGATAAAACTGAATTGCCGGCCGGACTGTCTGCGACTATTTATACGGGCCGGATCGAATCTCAGAAAATTCCGGAACATCCCAGAATAAACCCGATATGCGTAAACAAATATGAGATATTTCTAGAAAGTACTCGTAGGTACATACACCTAGCGTCATCTAGTAGCGAGTAGAGGATTTACGTTGCCTGTGTTCCCTTGGTAAGTTCGCTGGTCCGACGCTAGATGGCACCACGTGTCCGTATCCGTAACACTATTTTAATGTTTTTTATGGCAAACCAACATTCCACAACAAAACACGAAAACGTGAGGCAGATCTTTCCAAAGGGCAAAAAATCCCCATCTGAATTAATAATAATAATCTATGGACGCTTCACACCACGTCAGTCTGGCCCCGTGGTAAGTACCTGAAGGACTTGTGTTACAAGTACCAGACAACGGAAATATATTTAATACTTTTATACTATGCATATATTTAAGATTTTTATTATATTATGATACACATATTTAATATACATCCATGACCCAGGAACTTTATAAACTTTTTGTTCCGTCTGCGGGACTCGAACCCGCGACCTCCGGCTTGAGCTACCAACGCGCTCACCACTGCGCCACGGAGGTCGTCAAATGTATTAAGCGTATGTACTAAGCGTCGTATGTATTAAGCGATAATTAAAAAGAAAAACAAAATATTAAAATATATAATTATATTTCATTTCTTAGATATCTGGCAGGACGGAGCGTAGGACAAGGCTCAATGGCGGAAGCTCATTTCGGAGGCGATCCACTTCGGGTCGATGAGCCAGCGGAGTTAGAACTTAGATATCTTGATTATCCTTCAAAACTTTCGCTGGAGCCGTATCTGAATCCTGGGTAGTAACCACGGCGGTAACCTCCTCTCTCGAAGCTCTCCGAAGATCCGTAGCCGTAACCGTTACCGTAACCATTGCCGTAACCTCTGTAACCACCGTAGCCCCCGTAACCTTGGTAGCCAAAGAACTGGCGTTTCACTCTGTCGTTTTTCACATCTTCGGCTTCGGCTGCGTCTGCTGCTTCTAGCTTCTGTTTTAGTCCTTCGATATGTGTTTTAAATTCTTTTCCCTCATTCAGGTCTCTAGGAGATCGCACTGCAAAAAATTGTAAAATTAAAAGCGTGGCCACATTGCCCCGTCACATTGCGTTGGGCTGCGTCGTCACAACGGCGACACTGCAACTTAAAGTAAACGTTGGAGTGTTGTAATTTGTTGTGTAAATGATGTAAAAACTTATTCATTCTCGAGGACTCAGTATTTGGATGAAATGACGGTATTGGAGGGTGAATGTGTGAGGAGGTGAGGGCTCTGTATAATATTGGATAAGTTCGGAAACATAACTCTGTATATTGGTTAATGCTCATGACGTCAAAGAACTTCATAAATATTATATTGCCAATTGCCAGAGCATTAAGGGCCTTCCCTACGAGATTCCGTAATTTACCGTAATTATAAGAGCCTTATAAACTCATAATTTAAAAGCTACAAGGATAAAAATACAGCAATAATCTTCAGTGTATCAACATTCCTTTCCAAGTTTTAAATTTTCTATTTTTGTTTATTATACTCATGACATCATTAAAATTCAAGCATACATTCAGCATCTCCCTAGTATTTACAAATTACTTTTATTTTAAACACACGCCATTAGATTGACAATATTATAAAGTACATATTCCACGTTTTAATTTTTTTAGGTCAATTTTGAACTTAGATAATTAAAAAAAATAGGGTTTTGGTGTATGGTCAAGGTCGTTTGCTTGGGGGACGGCCTTAACGTATATCACTTTCTTGGGGTGTAATTTTGTTACGTAACATTTGTCTCAACAGTCATGACACATCAGTGCAATATAGTACTGGGGTGGGAACCTACGCATTACGCAATCATTGTATTATCTCGCGACCTACACACCGCAGATGCACCATACAATTTGTAATTCGTTGCGACGACGCGACGCAACACAATGTAGCAATATGGCCACACTTTATGTGGTTTTGGTTGTGAACAGGTGTCATAATAAAATGAATGTTTCCTAAAAACAGGAATATGGTTTATTTGAACAGGTGTCGGACACAAAGGCATATATATATATAAAAAATACAAGGTCAACATGTTTAGGTGACTTTACGTCTGAGGATTTGTGGAACCATTTCATATAAATAATAATATTTTAGGCCACACTTTGCTTTGCCATTGCTTAGCCACACTAATAGTAAAGGAGCACTTTTTAGAATAGTTTCATAACGTCTTTTTTTTTTTTCGAAGATTAAATTAAAAATTATTATGAGTAATTAAAAATTATAATAAATGACAGTGGTAAATAGCCAAAAGTTTATACATAGTACTTAATAACATTATTTTAATATTCTTAGCAACAATAATTTTTAATTGCAAAAGTAAATACATACAAAAATCTAACGCAAGTGGTTTAAAATCTACATAGCAAAAGTATAGCTTTTTTAGTCCAATACGTATTAGTATCTATATTATGTCAGTAGGTATTACCACTACTAACCCAAATTGTCAATTATTATAATAAACCTGATCCGCTCATCTTTTATTATACCCCTTTTTCTAATGGTATCGCTAATGGATAAATTTGAATATTAATGAAACATGAAAAGTTATCAATATCATTATTATTTTTTCTTTTTAGGGTTCCGTACCTGAAGGTTAAAACGGGACCCTATTACTGAGACTACTACGTCTGTCCGTCTGTCTCCAAGCTGTATCTCAAGAACCGCTATAGCCAGACTTTTGAAATTTTCACAGATTGTGTATTTTGGTTGCCACTATAACAACACATACGAAAAATATAGTAAAAGTAATATTTTAGGGGGGGCTCCCCACACATCAAACTTAATTTTTTGGCCTGTTGCTCGTTACCAATAATGGCTACAGGCAAGCAATTGAAATATTCACAAAATCCTTAATTATATTTGTAATATAATAAATTAATAATAAAATTAAAATAAAATAAATAATTTATGGGGGCTTCCATACAAAAAACACAATTTTTTGGCAACTTTCGCTTTATACCGGTACGGAACCCTTCGTGCACTAGTCCGACTCGCACTTAGGCGATTATTTTTTATGCAATTAAAAAGAATACCTGCGGCGTCCCCCAGGGCCACTAGCAACACTACACACAGCGCGAGTTTCATGTTTGTGGAAATACTAAAATATTATATTTTACCTCCATTTATATATCTATCTATAACATGTTTGGAACGAGATTCTCGCCATCAATTTTGCCAGTTTTTGGGTAATTTCGTTAAAGGAGGGATCGTTAATCGTCAATTTTTCGGTTAATTATTGAGATAAATTGTGTTTAATTACTTGTTTTCATCAATTGTTTTTATGAACTCTACCTCTGGGGTTCGATTCTGAAGCGTCGATTCGTTCGATATGCTGCAGACCTGCGCACATGCTGACTTACGAATGATCAAGACGGTCTTCATTCGAAACGACATTTGAGGCCTTGGAATCGGTCCCTGATCTTGAACTATAAGGGTCATTGCGTACGAGTTACGACCCACGTGCAAATGTGCGTTGACCGGTAAACCAGTATGGTCACCTTATTATTATGTCACCACGCTCTAAGCCACCGGACAACGCCTCCGTGATCCAGTGACTTAGAGAGTGGATCTTGACTATGAGGTCGTGGGTTCGATTCCCGCGTTGGAATTAAATTGTTACTTCCAAGTTTGGTTAGGACAATGCAGGCTGATCACTGGTTTGTCTGACAAGTTATATGATCCATACGTCTGATGGGCATGTAATATAGTGCAGTAATAAACATGATTTGATTTGATTTTGATTTGTAAAAAGTCGGTCCTGCGCCTGATCTCTCGCCAGTCGTGTCGGTCTTCCGTCCGACTGGGTTATGAGAGTAAAGCAATAGAGTCGAGTGCTCTTGTGTACTGCGCACACACTTGGACACTACGAAACGGTGCGGGAGTTACTCGTATTATGTCATCAGCAGAATCGACAGTTAACATTGTTTGAATGTCTTAATACGGGTATGAAAAATTGACGTTAGCCGATTCTCAAATCTACTCAATAAGCATACGAAATTTTATAGCCATTCCAGATGTGTTTGGCGACACTAGAATTTTATAATATTTTAGATCATATTTAATAAAAATATGCATTTATTATGTTACTGCTAGTTGCCATCTCTGCAAGCTGGTATATGGAAAACCACGTGTTTTTCTTGGGGAAGTCGGTTTCGTCATCCTACACGTCATAGTTAAGAAGAGGGATGTACCCTTAGAGCAGCATAGTCTCGGGTACATCTCTCTTTTAACCGACTTTAATATAAGGAGGTTATCAATTCGAATCATATGTATGTTTATGACTATGTAATCCTCCCCTGTTAGTCTTTATCAGCGTCTGAACAAATGTGCCAAACAAAAGTGTATGTATGCATGTATGTATGAATGTATGTTTTTATGTTTGTGTTCGCATATCTCCGGATCTTTTTATTATTTTTTATTGCGACTGCCCCTTACTGTATCAGGGCTCATTGTTTGCTCTAACTATTTTTACAATTTTTGTTTATTTGTGGCTATCTCCGGAACTACATGTCCCATTTGATTAATTCTTTTTTGTTGTACTAGATTTTATTAAACTTAGGGAACGCTGCAAGTTTCATAAAAATCAGGGCAGTAGTTTTTGAGATAAGAAATTTTAATTCTCAATTACTTACGTATACAATTTTGAAGTCGGTTTTACCTTTTTAAAATATTATCATCCTTCAAATATCACGTGCTCTCTTAATTATTATTTATGACTTTATTGAGCCTTCCAGTTTTTAGTATCCTATCAATGATCGATATCGATAAGAAACATTTTGAAGGAAGTTATTTGTTACTTGTTACATTGTAAATTGTAATGCATAAAATATTTTTTGACATCTGTAGCTCTAGCATGGCCACCAGTAGAAATACGAAAGTATAGACAAACTGAGGATATAAACTACAGTATATGTCATAAAATAGGATTTTATTTGATATTTTAGGACTATAGTCTGTCATAAAGTGGCATTTTAATTGAATTTTTGTCGGTCGTGATTAGCCGCGGTAAAGATTGGAACGGCACCTTAAGTTTATCTCCACAGTTTGTCTATACTTTCGCATTTCAACTGGTGGCCATGCTAGTAGTGCAGTAGTGTGAGCTTGTACGAAGCTATGTCATGCTAGGCTTCTGATTATTTCAGACATTGGTTTTAAAACATTATAATGCTTGTTAGTTGTTATTAATATTATGAATTTTACATATTTGATGAGTTAGTATATCTGTCTGTATATGTGTGTTTATTCGTGGTAAGAGGCGTAATCTAAGAGGATCGTCTGATTTTGATCTAGTTCAGGAGGTGTTCATTATCATCAGCTTGCTCACAGTTTGGTGAGGATTATTAAAAAAGTGTAATGAGTGATGACTTGATGAGTGATGAGTTGATGACTAATGCCTGCACAGATCTGCGGCCTGCGGGGCTAAAATGGTCACATATAGCAATTCCTTTCAATCAATTCAGCAAATGAATAATTGTCAAAACTGTCAAACTGACGAATATCAAATTACAGAATACGAATTACTAGATATGAATTGCAAGCAGAGTGACCATATTGCGATAAAAAAATGAATCGTATTATGATTCTCTAAAGCGATCATTTTAGCCCCACTGATACTGCATAAATTAACCTAAAAAGTTTTAAATAAAAGGAATAAATTGTAACAAAAACTTAATTTATTAACTAAAATAATACTACAAATTTCACTAAAGCTCAGTAATATCCACCGTATCCTTGGTAACCTCCGAGACCTTGGTAGCCTCCGTAGCTCTGGTAGCCGCCTCCGTAGCCTTGGAATCCGTTGCCAACCACTCCCTCGTAGACCACCTCATCTCCGGGCTTAAGGCCGGGGATTCCGAAGTCGTTGCCATAGCCGTTGTAGACCACGCTCTGGCCTGGACGAAGGCCTCCGAAGGTGCCGAAGGGGTCTCCTCCTCTCAGGCCACCGCCGTAACCGTAGCCTCCATTACCGTAGTACGCCTGGCGAGTCTTCCTTTCGACTGTAAAAAAATCATTGTATAAATAATGTTTTTTTTTATTTAAAGCATTCTATCGCTACGGAAAGTAGCCGTGATTTTTCAACATGAGAGCTTTGGCTGTTCTTACGTACTAATCGAAAAGTCGGTCATAAGATGAACCCTATACAACAAAAGAAAAATTTTGAAAATCGGTTCACAAACGGCGGAGTAATCGTTGAACATACACAAATAAAAATAAAAAATATCCACAGCCGAACATATAACCTCCTCCCTTTTGGAAGTCGGTTAAAAAGTGCTTCGGGTCAAAATTAGCAAGTGCTTTTGAAGGTTATTATTACAAAATTCGCTAAATAATTTTACTTAATGCTTTGTAATAAGAAAAACGAATATGTCATTTAGTAAAGTTTAAAAAAAGGGTACAGATATTATTAGAGTTCTTGAAAAACTGTTTATGTTTGAGTTTGTTTAACGAATGATAAGGAAACTTGTTTTAAATCTTGGCGACTGAATGTCTGCGATTATTACAAATAATCGCAGACATAACATTAAAGCAATGAATGGCTTTCATGTTATAATTATTTACACATTATTTTATTAGATAATACAATGTACGATTTATAATTTTTACTTAACCAATATTACGAGCCTCTACTTATGTAGAGACGTCTTGTAAGTTAAGCAAGTCACATTGGAATAAAAATATTCAGAATTTAATGTCACCTTTAAATTACATTTAATGCATAAAATAATAATGAAATATCTATAATAAAAACAAATATCTATAACACCTGCTTAGTGCGAGCTAGCATTGAATTTAACAATATTTGAAAAAAAATCTCTTTTGATCCTCATACATTGCGGACCGTGATAGTGCGAGAGATAAACTCAACCTTGACTTCTTTGATTTGTAAATCTTTTTTCTTAAGCATCATGTCCTTTGTAATTTAACTTTTACTTTTTTGAAAAAATTGGTTTATTTCATTATTTAAATTACACAGATTTCTGTCTAAGTGTTAAAAAATCACGTTTGCTTGTTAGTCATTTCCTGCTTAATTGGTGAAAACCTGTCATTGGCTTTTTGTTTTTTCTATTCGTTAGCTATTTAAGTAAAATTCTAAGCTGTTGGTTTTCTAATATTAAATAAAAAATTTATAATTATCAATAATTTTCGGTGAAAAAGAAATGAATTTTACCTGCGGCGTGCGCCAAGGCGACGAGTAATAAGAAACACACAACTTGTCTCATTTTGGTGTTGGCTGGAAGTTGGATGGTGGAACTGGAATTCTATCATTTTGGAGTCCTTTATATACCTCTCTTAATACCTATCCAAAGGTTTCTACATAACACGTTTTGAGCGAGATCTCTCATAATTTATAATTATAATCCATTTATGATTTGGCCAGTTCGTTAATTCCAGTAGATAGTTTCCTTATTGCTTTTTACTTGACTACTGAGGGCGGGAACTGTATACTAATTTGCAAAAAAAATAGTATTTATTCCTAAGATTTAATGAAATGAAACTAGAAAGGAGTTAAATACGTAATAAACTTTACTAACTTTATAATTATGCAACGTAATTTAACTAAATATAAATAATTATTATTAAATATTACTACGACAAAGTTTTGTTTAAAACAAGCTAGTTAATGCAGGATCAAAACTCTATACTGTAGAAAAATTGAATACTCTACCTCCGTGGAAATGTGCTACACTTTTGTATTTGAGTCATAATACTATTATAACAATGGCAAAAGAAAATGCTTTTTTTTTCATTTGCGTTGTTCTTTGTTCATAAATAGTTAAAATCATGACCACATGAAAATAACTGTATTTTAAAAAGATAAAACCGACTTCAAAATTGTGCGTAATTGAGAATTAAAACTCCCTATCTCCAAAAATACTGAACCGATTTTGATGGAACTTGCACTGTTCCCTAAGTTGAACAATACCTAGTACAACAAAAAAAGAATTACTGAAATCGGACTTGTGATTCCGGAGATATGCGAACGCAAACATAAAAACATACATATATACAATATATTACATACATACACTTTTGAAATTTGGCACATTTGTTCAGACGCTGATATAGACTAACATATTGTACAAAAACTGGGCAGTTCTTCAAATATTACATAACCTTCTTTTTTTGAAGTCGGTTAAAAATAGTAACACGTTAGGGCAGCGTTTTGCTGAAATTCAAAGTTTATTTTCTAGACAACGAATCTTCAGCAAGTATTCGGCTTTGGCCGTTTGTACGAAGCTGAAAGTTGTGTTGAGAAATCGAAACCGAAACCCCAGTTATGTTTCACAAATCACAATTGTCTAGTACAGGGGTCACCAATTAGTTTCGCTCGGGGTCCATATTAAGAAATAAAAACTAAAAAGACCTTCACGGTCCATATGTTATAGGCAAACTCCGAAGCTCCGGCGCTCCTAGGTTGGACTGGTCAATCCTCAGGTCAGACTGAATGACTTAGTCAAAGCCCAAACAAATGTAAATTTTCGGCCTTTGACTAAACAATTTTCGTCAAACCTGGGAGGGACTAATTTGGTCAGGCAAACGTCAAAACACAATTTTATTAAATCGGGGTTTGACGAGTCAAACTCCGATATAGGTATGAAGTGTATTATCTTCGTATATTTGGAAGCATTTTATCATTTAAGCAGCTTTCAAGTCTAAACCGCTTAACTCTGCCAGTTCTGACACCTGATTGGTCAGCTTACGTGATTTTCACTTTTATATTTGAGATGCTTTGAGAGAATGCCGTGTGGCATTAGGCCCGCCTTTTGTACGATGTGCAATAAAGTATAAAATAAATAAATAAATGCTTTGGAATATACGGAGGTTAGTTTGTATAAGATTAGGTACTTATAAAAAATAACATTTTTAAAATTTTGATGTTAATTGTTTTAATAATTTCTTAAGTAATTAAAATGGAAAATTAATCATTTTTCTGACATGGTGAGGCATTAACTTTAATGTTAAAAATTAAATGAACGAACATGAAATGACAAAACAATCGGTCGGAACACCGCGAGAGACATTATGAACCTGTTTAAACATGTTCAGATCAACGTTTGACCGAGTTTTGCAGTCGCTTCTAGGATTGACTAGGCCAAAACCGAAACAGAATAATTTACTTTCGACGTTTGACTGAAAAGTTAGGAGCTCCTGGGTTTGACTAAAAATACTTCAGGCAAAGGGCGAAATTGAAATGTATTTCGGGGATCGCCTGACGGCTTTGGCCAAACCTAGGATAAACCAGTCCTTCCGCGAAGAGACTGTGTATCGGACTTTGACTATAACACATACATAAAAAAAATTGAACAGGTAATTACGGAATTTACAAAGGTATTATGGTATTAAGAGAAATTTATCTCTCTGATGTTTGGAGTGAAATTAGTGCAAGCTATTTATAGTTATTAAACCCTGAAGATGTTCATCAGTAAGTCGAGACCGAAATTAATTTTTATCGATGTTCATCTTCGAAAATGCTTGGTCCGCATACAATGGATCGACGGTCCGGATCCGGATGCGGACCGCGGTCTGCCATTTGCTAACCCCTGGTCTAGTCTGGAGCTTTCTGAAAAATCTTTATAATCCAGGTTACTTGATGATGCCCTCGATTCCGTTTCGCCAAAATTAGTTTTTTGCCAAATTTCGTCGTTTTCTGGGATGAAAAGTAGTCCTTTCCCGGGACTCAAAGTATATCCATAGCAAATTTCAGCAAAATCGGTTCAGAGGTTTAGGCGTAAAGAGGTAACAGACATATACACTTTCGCATTTATAATATTAGTATGGACCAATTTTGCGCATCTGTTGCTACGGAGGACCTATTATCCAAATTTTTTTATACGAAAAAGAAGAAAAAAAAAACCATCGTTTTTACTAGTTAAGATTAATTATTATTTAGCACAGGTGTTCCATAGACAAAGAAGAATGCACAACTTAAGCTGGTCCAACCACTCAATCAAGTATTTCCAGATATTTTATAGTTGGGATGTTACATAATACGTCATTCATTTTAATTTCATTTCCTCTAGAATTGTCTATAATTTAAAATGACGCAAAAAGGTTTGGATTTGAAATAGAATTTACTTAAAGTATTTTTTACTCAGTACAAACTTTTTTAAAATTACTTACTTTTAATAATGGAGGTTATATTATTGCCGCACTCACTGCCGCAGACATTTAATTATGATTAAACTTTAATTTAATGAAGAGTTTTGCTGATAATGTATGAGGCTTATGACAAAATTTTAAATTAATTAGGGCAATGCTGTCCCTAAAATTATCAGGTCGATGTGTGTCAGTGCAAATATCGACGTAAATGAAAATAAAATAACATTCATATCAGCGCGCCATGTACAGTGGCGGTTACGACGCTCGCGCGTCCTGGATAGGGCGAAATAGGAGAAAATTATACATTTTATTTTATTAATGACCGAACCATTTATTAAAAAACTATTCGTTTATTTTGTTAGAACTATAAAAAAGCTATCCTTTTTGTAAAAAATCATAACATTATCATTGAAACGAGATGTTCGAATTTGAAGTGTATTTTTGACCGACTTCCAAAAAGGAGGAGGTAATACGTTCGGCTGTATGTATTTTTTTTATGTATGTTGTACAATTAATCAGCCGTTTGTGGTCCGATTTTCAAAATTCTTTTTGTGTTATATAGGGTTTGATTCGAATTTGGTACCATGTTCATAAAAGTGGTGATCTGATAATGGGATCCATGAGTAATCGAGGGGACTTCTTGAAATTTGTATGGAAACATATAGTGATTTCGATTTTTTCTGAAGTATTCGAGGTAAATGCTACCAAAAAGTGAGACTTCGCACCAGGTTATACCCTGGATCCGAAGGTACCGAACAGAACTTTTGAATGCTTATAGGTACAGGTTCGGGGATTCCGGCGTTGTTTAAACAACTGAAAGCATAAGCCAACACATCAATTTGAATGATCATCATCATCACAACCATAATTATACCATGGGTCATCACACTATAACCCAATTATTGGTACTTTTCGCGATATTTTGCATCGAAGCAGTTGTTTTTGATGATGATTTCGCTGCTTGTGGACCGATTTTCAAAATTCTCGTGTTTTTGTATAGGATATAATCTTAATTTTGTATAACAATTACGAAAATAGTGAGCTGATGATGGGATCTATGAGCAATCGAGGGAAATCCTTGAAATTTATCAAAACAATCATAGTGGTTAAAATGTTGTCCTTAGTAAGTTAAAAATATTATGTTACGAATAAGAGAAATTTCATACGAAGGTACGAAGGTACGAAGGTGGCACTGAATATAACTCCAACCTTTAAAGATAAAAGTTTGGAAATTGCAGCATCGCTTAGATAACTACAAGCATTTACCACAATTTCGCTTACAGTTACATAATGTGAATAGTTAACATTCGTATTGGTTATTTACGCTTATAGCCTTATTTTGTAGATAACTAAATTATTTTTAACAAAAAATTAAAACCGACTTCCAAGGTAAAAACAATAGTAATGTGAACTAAAAAGTATTAAATAACTCTTACTCTTTAATAGTGCCTTTTTCAGAATTCGTCTAAATCTAAACAATTTCTGTACATACTACAGTCTTCATTACTTTGAAGTCGGTACCAGTCCCAAAAGTTTCAGATATTCTAAGTTCTGACATTACTGAACTCACGAATAAATTAGCTGGTACAGACTTCAAAATAATGAAGACTGTAGTATGTACAGAAATAGTTTAGATTTAGACGAATTCTGAAAAAGGCACTATTAAAGAGTAAGAGTTATTTAATACTTTTTAGTTCATATTACTATTGTTTTTACCTTGGAAGTCGGTTTGAATTTTTTGTTAAAAATAATAATCATGGTGATATTCAAGATTTTTTTTACAGAATTACTATGCCATTTTTCAATATTCTGTTCGGTTATTTTCTTTCTTTGTTCCTTTTTGAGTCAGAGTTGAGAGGTGTAAGAGAATTTAACATAATTTCTTCAGACTGGAAGCTTTAAAATCAGCCTTTTCGAACTGGCCTGGCCTTAATGAATGCCACACTGAGCGCGGCAGTGAGAGCAACAGTTAGTGTATTTTACAGAAAAGAATAATATAATAAGATTAATAACAGACGATCAGAGTCCGTCTACAAAAGCAGACTTATTTTTTTTTGTGTCTATAATTTAGAAAGAGAATTTTAAGAATGTGTGTTAGTTATTTACGAAAATATAGAAGTGATTACGACAGTGTCGTATGTCATGTACTTCGCTCTGAAAATACTGTATAAATCACCCACAACGGATGCAAAGGCCTAGTTTTTGTATGTCATTGAATATTATTATACAGGGTGTAACAAAAATAAGTGATAATACTTTAGGGTGTGTAGCAGCGCTGAAAGACCAAAATTTTTTTTCACTTTTGTATTGGAAAACTCGTAACGTTCGGGCCCTCGTCCATACAAAAGTGAAAAAAATCGTCTTTCAGTGCTGCTACTTGCACAGTGAACTCTCTACAAGGAACACGTACACATCCTAAAGTATTAATCACTTCTTTTTGTTACACAATGTATAATAGCGATTATTATACGCAAACGTCAAACATTTTTTCTGTTAACTGTCTGTGTTAGTGCTGCACTGCTTCCTCTAGACTCTAGAGAATTCTTTAATTGACTAGAGTCTAGAGTCAATTAAAGAATTGTCAGTCTAGACTCTAGAGTCTAGAGTCTAGACTGACAATTCTTTAAAAACTGTTTTTTTTATCTGTGTATGCAGTGAGCATTCAAGATTTTTTAATCCTTTGTTAACATAGCTCGTTAGCGGGTTTTTCTACTGCAATCCTATTTCTAGCTTATTCTGCTAATAGAATGATAATAGGTTTCACCATCGTATAATAATTGCTACTCATTATAAACGTCATCGATACTTAATGAAATAAATTACAACTTATCAACAGAATAGATTTGTTGAAATACTTAACTAAAATGTAAGTAGGTATGTTTAAGATTATAATGATTATTTTAATATAATTAAGGTGAGCATATTATGCTAAAAAAGTATGCAAAAATACGGGTTTCTGCTATAAAACTTTAAAAACTATAACAAAAATGTTTCGAGCACCATACTGTCGAATTTGAAAAACCTTTTGAGTGGATGGTGGATAACATTATTATAAAAGTAACACACGTAATTGAAATCTGGAAAGTAGCTGGGAGTTTAGTCTTTGCGCTAATAACCAGTTATTATTTAATTTTAAGGGCGTTCCGTCCGGAGATTCTGTAATTGACCGTATTTAAAACCTTATAAGCTCATAATTTGAAAGCTACAAAATTATAATAAAAATACAGAAATAATCTTCAGTATATCAACATTCCTTTTGTCGTTTTAAATTTTCAATTTTTGTTTCTTATACTCATGATATCAGCTTCCAAAGTAATACCAATTTGTTAAAATTCAAGCATACATTCAGCATCTCCTTAGGATTTACAAATTACTTTTATTTGAAACTCACGCCAATAGATCGAAAAAAATCATAAACTACATATTTGCCGTTTTAAATTTTTTTTAGGACAATTTTGAACTCAGCTAAGTAAAAATAATAGGGTTTTGGCGCGATCTCGGCAACGCGGCAAATGTATGGCCAAGGTCGTTTGCTCGGGGGACGGCCTTAAGTAACGCTTGGGGCCCACCAAATATCACAAATTACAGTAGAAACTAGAAGCCCATGACTCCTAACCTATTAGTTTATATTCGGGATTGACGACGAATCATATTTTAGTTTCTTTTTATTCAGTGAGCTTTTTATCAAAGACGAAATTTTGACCGAACATTATTTTAGCCCAAGGTTTTCGAAAGCTAATAAACTCTTTACTTACAAGATATTGTAACAAAACTAACTGATAATATTTTAGGATGTGTATATTGTGTTCCTTATATTATAGAGTTCATTATAAAAGTAGCAGCGCGGAAAGAGCAATTTTTTGTAATTTGTAAGTATTTTTCCATACAAAGATGAAAAAAGTTACTTTTTTAGCGCTGCTAGTTTCACAGTGAACTCTGTAAAGGGGAATTATACACACACTAAGGTGCAGCGCAGACGACAGACTATCCGTGACGCACTTTTTGTCTGTGGAAATAGAACGGTCTACTCTATGCAATTATATGCGGACTCTTTGCGCGTCGTGTGCGTTACTGCATATAATTGCATAGGTTCTATTTCCCACAGACTAAAAAGTGCGTCACGGATAGTCTGTCGTCTGCGCTGCGCCTCAAGTCTTATCACTTAGGTGTAACAAAAGTTACATCTTGTATATTCTAAGCATTCGAGTATAGGTACCCTAATTTGTACGGAACCTGCCATGGCTCGTCTTGCACTTAGCCGGTTCACATGAACAAGCCATAACTTTTCGTCGGTTATCTCGCCGTAAACCTGTTCGCGGTTTTTGCTCCTGCCCATGACCTTCAAACTTACATCGAGTGTTTCGGGTTTACACACGTGACTGCTGACCACATAATTATTGCGAAATATTACATTATGTAAGGCAAGAAGATTCGGTAAGGCATGAGTCAAGACGCATAAACCAGGGGTGGTTATAGACCCCATACAGCCAAAGTAAGAGATATATCTAATATATATAAATCTCCTGTCACGATGTTTGTCCGCGATGGATTCCTAAACTACTTAACCGATTTTAATGTTATTTTTTTTTAAATTTGCGCTTTTTTCCAATTTGAGAGATAGGATAGCTTAGATCTTTAATAATTAAGGTCTGTAACTACTATAATAATTATAGTCGCTATTTTATTTTATTGCAAATTATTTGTCTATAAAGAGCGACCATTGTTTATGCGACGCGGGTCACGACTCACGGGATAGCGATGGACGTTGCCATGGTGACTAATTCAATAAAATAATACGGGCGATATACTTTATATAATATACAAAGAAACGTTTGCCGGGACAGCTAGTAATATATAAGTACGAAGTAGTTACAGACCTATACACTATACAGCCAAAGTAAGATTGTTACATATTATATACATGGTGTAACAAAACTGAGTGGTGTGTACGTGTTCCTTGTAGAGAGTTCACTGTGAAGTTCATTCACAAGTAGCAGCGCTGAAAGACCAAATTTTTTGTTAACTTTTGTATGGGGAAACTCGTGACACTACAAAAGGGAAAAAAATTGGTCTTTCACCGCTGCTACTTTCACAGTGAACTCTTTACAAGGAACACGTAGACACCCCAATGGCGCATTTTCACTGGTCGATAGGGCCCGCATGCGGGGTGCGGGAGATTTCTGAAACGCATGCTACGACCAATGACGATGCGTCTAGCTGTTGTCAATTAGTTGTCACTTGTCACAGACTCCCCGCATGCTGTATACCGTACGAGTTAACGACTAATGAAAAAGCGCCCTTAAGGATTATCACTCAGTTTTGTGACATTCTGTATACTTACAGGATTAGTTCAGACCTATACTGCAACAGTAAGAGATATATAAGCAAGCGGAAACTAGGAAACCACAAATAAGCAAAGTAAAAGGGACTAAAAAACTGTATTGCAACTATACGTAAACTCGGCTTAGTTATTTGTTTATGCTGAAACTTGAATACGAGGGCTGCTATTTATGTATCCGGAACTGGCCACTTACAAGAACAATATTTAAAAAGTAATTACAACATATTTTGAAAGTAGAACTCTTTGGTTGAAGAATACATTTTGTTTCATGTGACTGTCAATTATTTTTCCATTGTGGCGTCATTTTGAAAATTGCGTGTCTTCATTTGCCATGGATTTCACGCGTGAACATTTTCGTGCAATGATTTACTACGATTTTCGGCGTGGGCTAAATCAACAACAGTGCTTTATTCAACTCACCGCAACTTTTGGAGATGAAGCACCATCAAAAACAACTGTTTATCACTGGTACAGTGAGTTTAATCGTGGGCGGTCTATGCTCACGGATGAAAATAAAGAAGGTTGCCCAAAAACAGCTGTTGTCCCACAAAATGTAGATGCTTTGCGGGAACTAATAATTCGTGATCGTCATGTTACATATCGCGAGATAGAGG
This sequence comes from Polyommatus icarus, assembly GCA_937595015.1. Lineage (NCBI taxonomy): Eukaryota > Metazoa > Arthropoda > Insecta > Lepidoptera > Lycaenidae > Polyommatus > Polyommatus icarus. The sequence continues at coordinate 18,981,669 of OW569329.1, forward strand.
CGTCCTTAGGCATAAGTATGACGAGCATACATAAGATATTACACGAACATTTGGCTGTAAAAAAAATATGTTCGCGTTGGATTCCGCACAACTTGACAATCGATCAAAAACGGGCTCGTGTCGATTGGTGCAAAAAAATGATAAAAAAATACAACCGTGGTACGTCAAAAGCCGTTTATAATATCTACACAGGTGATGAATCTTGGATCTATGCATATGACCCCGAAACTAAACAACAGTCAACGGTGTGGGTGTTCCAAGATGAGCCGAAACCAACAAAAGTTACTCGTGCAAAAAGTACTCTGAAGCAAATGGTCGCCTGTTTTTTTGGAATTAATGGACATGTGGCTACAGTGCCATTAGAGAATCGTAAAACGGTTAATTCTGAATGGTATACGACCATTTGTTTACCAGAAGTCTTTGAAGAAATAAGAAAGGACAACCGACAACGTACAATCATATTACATCACGACAATGCTAGCTGTCACACCTCAGCTGAAACAACTCAGTTTTTGGAGGGTCAAAAGATCGAATTGACTGGTCATCCGCCGTACAGCCCTGATTTGGCACCTAACGATTTCTTTTTATTTCCATACGCGAAGAACAAATTACGTGGTCAACGTTTTTCGAGCCGCGAAGAGCTGTTGATGCGTTCAAAATGCACGTTTTGGAGATACCTCAATCAGAATGGATAAAGTGCTATGAAAATTGGTTCCAGCGTATGCAAGTGTGTCGATCATCGCAGCGAATATTTTGAAAAGCAATAAAACCATATTAAATGATATATGTTTGTTTCTTTTTTTAATTCCGGATACATAAATAGCAGCCCTCGTACCCTGCAGGCATTTTAGCGTGATAGAAACTGTTTTATGTACAATCGAGGAAATCGATTCCTAGGCAGTTGCCAGACCATCGTCATTTGGTCGGATCGGATTGTGTTAATTCAATGTTAATTATTATGATCTGTCGGCTGGGTTTGACGTAACGCGACCAAACTATGTAGGTCCAATCTGCCTAGGACTCAACTTCTCTGATAGTACCTAATGGGACTAAATTGGAAGTAGACAGACGGAAATACAAAAAGACATAACCACTTTTATATTAGTACGGATCAATCTCGAATAAAAACTTTTGTAGTAGATGAATTATTAGAAAATTGTCATTGACGTATCAGGGGGTCAGTAACAATTCTCTAGTCTCTAGATGTGAACAGACATAGAGAATAGAGAACAGTGGCAGATTTCTTCCTTGGGGTCCTAATGGACCCCACCAACCATCTGCTTAAGCACCTGATGCTGATAGTTTTTTTGCTACATTTAAAACTGGTATTTAAATATTTATTATTTCGTACTAACAATAATTTTAACCATAAAACAATAACGTTATGGGTTTTTGTAACATCCGTAAAACAAAAATCATTTATATCTACTATGGATGGGTTGCATCAGAGGCGTGGTCAAAGTTAAAGTTATTGTCTAAGTTATGGTTATAGTTAAGGATAACTTTAACCTTAACTTTGACCACGGAAATTGACAGATGTCTGTTGTCTTTATTTTTTGTTAATATAATTAAAGCTAGAGTTATAGTATAAAATATGAATTATCTGTATAAATCGTCAGGAAAAATATTTGTTACAACAGCACTGTGATCCATTGTAAATTTTCACGTAGTAAGTTTGAGCAGGGTTATCGTTAAATATGGCGTCCTTAACCAAAGATTTGACATTTTGCACTGTAGTTATAGTTAAAGTTACAGTTATGGTGCAACCCACCCTAAGAGTATAGATCCATTTTATCAATTCAATATCTTATTATTTATGAAATAATAATAAAATGAATGCTCATATCGATTGATGGCATGTTAATCTAAAGTCACGTTTTTAAAAGATGGAAGAAGTTCATTAGTACTGGAATTTAAGTATACTGTAAGTATACCTCAAGTTTTGGGTAAATATAAATAAAAACGTATTTTTATTGCAAAATAATTTATTAACTAGACATTCACAGCTAATAGTTACACTTAATTACTAACTAAATAATAAAATTAATCTCGGTTTTATCATACTCAATTTCTTGTAATTAGCTTTTTAGTGTACAATGTACGGTCAAAGACGAAGAATTATCACTTTTTAAACCTTTTTAAGAAGAAATAACAGTAAAAAAGTGGTAAACTCGATCCATAGAAACACTATAATATATTGTCTCATGATTCATGAGTTTTGGCACTCTAACTAAGTCTACATCGTCTTTTCAACATTTGAAACAATCGGCAAATGAATATTATATTAATACATAATTAATGAGTTTCATTCAAAATCCTTTACAACAGTCATATTTATCTATTCCTTCGAATGTAAGCTTACTTTGTGGTTTCAAAATTCTAGAATTACTTTCCATAGCTACTGGCACTAGCGGAAGCGGAGGCTTTTGCGCTGGCTGACGCGTATGCACCCCCACTACTACCACTACCTCCACCGCACGTGCTGCACCCACAGGAACCGGATCCGCAAGCGGAACCGGAACTTCCGCTACCACCTGAGCTACCTCCGTATCCTCCGGAACCTCCAGCACCACCAGAACCCCCTCCGAGTCCACCTCCGTGGCCCCCGTAGCCGCCAGCGCTTCCGCCATGGCCCCCGAAACCGCCAGCGCCTCCTCCTAAGCCACCACCGTGTCCTCCGGAACCGCCAGCGCCATAGCCTCCAGAGCCACCCGAGCCCCCGCCTAAGCCACCTCCGCTGCCACCACCAAGGCCACCACCGAGGCCACCTCCGCTGCCACCGCCGAGGCCACCTCCACTGCCACCTCCGAGGCTGCCTCCACTGCCTCCTCCGAGGCTACCGCCAAAGCTAAGCCCGAAGCCGCCGCTGCCGCTCGAGCCGCCGTATCCACCGCCACCGCCGCCTTTACCGTATCCGCCTCCGGAGCCTCCGCCGAGGCCACCTCCGAGGCCAGCACCACCGCTGCCGACATTTTCGCTGTCGAATTTGCCCGATCCGCTATGACCAACGGTTAAACTGCCACTCGAGCCTCCGCTGAACCCTCCGCCGCCACCTTTTCCGTATCCACCACCGGAGCCGCCACCGAGCCCACTGCCACCGCCGAGTCCACTGCCACCATAGCTGCCGGAGCTGCTTCCACCGCCATTTGAACTCGAGCCACCACCGAGGCCACCTCCTAGTCCACCTCCGAAACCGGCACCGCCTCCGTAGCCTCCGCCACTTCCGCCGCCTTTTCCGCCGGAACTGCCACCTCCGTAGCCCCCGGAGCCGCCTCCGCCACTGCTCAGACTCTCGCTCGAGCTACCGCCGAGGCCTCCGCCGATACCGCCGCCGATCCCGCCCCCGGCGCCGCCACCGTAGCCGCCGCCGCTACCTTTTCCGCCGGATAGTCCACCTCCGTAGCCCCCTGAGGACTTTCCTTCGGAGTGGCCTCCACCTGAGCCGCCTCCGAACCCGGCGCCCCCGCCGTAGCCGGCCCCGCCGCCGCCGCTGCTGTAGCCGCCGCCGCCGCCGCCACCGTTGTTCGTCGTCCCGGTGAAGGCGAATCCGCCAGATTTTCCGTCTTCCGATTTGGTGTAGATCGTTTTTTCGTTGCCACCCCCGAGGCCGGCACCGCCGCCGTAGTCGCCTCCGCTGCCTCCGCCAATTCCGCCCGATGCGCTGAAGCCGCCGCCGACGCTGCTCAGCCCGGAGTGTACTTTTCCGATGATGCCGTTGACTCCCTCGCGAATGACGTCTAGGCCGGCGCCGAAGCCTGAGGCCAGACCTAGGCCTCCGCCGCCGCCGCCGCCGCCGCCGCCGCCGCCGTATCCGAAGCCCCCGCCGTAGCCGAAGCCCCCGCCGCCTCCGCCACCTCCACCTCCGCCGCCGCCAGCACCGTATCCTCTACGGACACGAACTGGAAACGAAAACAATTTGTCTTATTTGAAACAGTTACGTAGAGTCTAGAGAGTTAATTATAATATTATGTAATATAATATGGCTAGACGCCTGGCGGTTGTGACACGGCGTCAACAAAAACACACAAAAGTCGATAGCCCAGGCGCACCAATATAAATAATATCATTAAAACAAAACTTGTTACATAATTGTTATCTTCCTAAAAAAATAAAGCTTGCAGACATGGGCTACATTTAAAAAGGATTTATGAACTATTGCAGTTTCAGGACATAAGTATTATTTTTGGTCATTAAATACTGTATTATTATTTATATTGTAATATTACCTCTAGTTATGGTTTTAGGCGTATAAAATATTAAGTATGTTATTTTTTTACTTTTACTAATTACTAATATGTATTCTGTGTTTTTACATTATAACTATTTCAACTACTTATAGTTATTAAAAGAGTTATTACAAACGACTGGTATTTACTACTTATAGTTTTATGAACACTGTCAAATAATTTGTAATTCTATAAAATTACGATGCGATCTAGGAAATATAAATATGGAGGGAGCTATAAATTATAATCGTTGAACACCTAATAACTGATTAATGACAAAACAAATGAACTAAAGTAACTGTTAATACCCAAAGAATACCACAAACAAAAACTAAAGGTAATTTTCAACCAAAGAAAATTCAAAAGTATTTATTAATTTCTGATTGAACCTTTTCCTGTTACTTAACTATATAATACGGTTCATATTTGTATTTACCTGCGGCTTCTCCACGGACAAGTAGAACAACAAATACTAAACACAGCACCGGCCTCATGTTTACTACTGGCACCAGCAGCTAGCACCAACCTTATATAAGTCCATCCTCTGACGTCGCTGCTACGGAGAACTGAATTCCCTAGAGATTGACGTATTTGTTTATAGATATCACGACTAGCCGCGATCGATTAGATCGCAAAAAATATAAGGAGTAGCGCATACGAAGGATTTGGCTAAGCTTTTCGGAAATCTGACGTAGCATAATAGTTACTTTACACTGGCATAATCGCAGGCCTGTTTGGGCAGACAAGTTCGGGGATGAGACAGGACTAAACACGTAACTCTCACGTTTTACGTCTTGTAATTGCGAGTTTTCATGGGCGGCAACTATAATTGCTTACCATCAGGCTACGAAATAGTGTCTAATAATACGAAAGTGTGTCTGTCTGTCTGTCTGTTACCTCTTGACGCTTGAACCACTGAACCTATTTTGATGAAATTTAATATGCTGATTGCAGATGCTTCATAAGCCCGACCAAGAAGAAATTGTTAACTTTACAACATATAAGCTTTTGTCTAGTTATTTTCAATATATAGACTGCTTTTATAGGTTAGCCACTTTACAAAGTTAACCTTTGTCTTACCTTACTTCAAATAATGTTCATAATTGTCGATAAAATAAAACTTATTAATAATATTATGTTTGCTTCCAGGTAAGTGAGCTGTTTACCTTATCTTCACCGTGAACTTTCGAACTCGTGAGTACTAGCTACTACCTGTATCTCCTGCTAGTAAGTTTTTCATATTCATTGATATTCTGTCGGCATTCTTTATCTAACCACAAAGCTAAAGATTTTGAGATTGTTTCAACTTCCAGTGTCTTAAAAAAGTGGGTATTCTTAAATTCAAAAAGTAAAAACTACTTGGCGTTGTCTTGTTGATAATATTTTTTACTTCACATCATTTTGAACAATAGATTATAGCTAAGTATATAATGAAATAGTTTATTCACCTATCGCTACTTATGTATTTGGCTTTATGCTAAGTACTCACATACGGTTTTGCTCGATAGTTTTAGTGGTTTTAGTGGTTCGAGTCGAAGGAAATGACATATTTGACATATTTAATTATTGATTAAACGAACTTACCTTACGTGAAGTTCAATCAAAATTATACGAGGGGTTTGTCCGAAGATATTAGTATTCCTTTTTACACATAAGTAGTTTCACCTCTATTTGTTACCACATAGCACAATTTTAGAGCCAAGAAAAAAATAACAAGTTGTCTCTGGATTGCACTTTCCTCCATATGTTCCCGCCTCTTGTCTCTGATTTTCCCTTTCTCCTGTCACCTGCAACTCTCTAGAACCTTCATTTAGTTCAGAGCCAAAAAATAAAATGACATAGCTCAAGTTACTGGGGCGTTATCTACTGAGAACCAGGGTGGGTGGGAGTTCCTACTAATATCTTCGGACAAACCCCTCGTATAATTTTGATTGAACTTCACGTAAGGTAAGTTCGTTTAATCAATAATTATACTTCGGAGGTTTGTCCTCGATATTAGTATTCCTTTTTACACATAAGTAGATGTTTAGAGAACAAACAAGATATGTCATTTTATTTATGCTTAATTTTTATACTTAATCAAAGTACGAAAAATGTTACTTGTTAACATATTTTATACCTAATCTGTCATAAATTATAGGTACAATACCAAATTATTTTACTCACCTTCAACAATAATAGATCTATTAAAGAAACTAGCAAAGGTCATGGAGTTGACTGTCCAATTCGCTGTTAGGCGAATAACATCTAACACTCCTCGCTTAAATGCTAACGAAGTTAAAACGTGACGGTTGCTAAGACTAGAAAAATTTGACATCAACTCAATATTATCCTTAAAAACCATTTAAAAACATTACAATTTCTGAAATTAGATATGTTGTTTACTTAAGCCAATAAAGTTTTGGCTGGACAGATTTCAGATTTCTCTAGAAAATACGGTACAAGGAAATTGGATTGCATTCTTTTAGGTTTAGAATAATTATTATTACTTAAATCAATTATTTTTGTTAGAATATCTTTTTTAGTCATAATAATTTAAGCATTTAAATAAATTTTGATAAAGTTTGCACCCTCTGTGCAGTTACTAAAGCTAGTAATGTTATACATTAATTATTTTTGAGTTCTTATAAAGATAGAATATCATTAGGATGTAACGACCATAAATAATTCAAAATTATTATATTAACATCCTTTATCTCCAAATATTAAGCCAAAGCTTCGTAAGTATTAATACTGTAATTATACTTATTACCTTATTTAAAGATTTCAGTTAGAAAATTTAAAATTATAGACACTGACGGCCTAAATAAATCAACCTTATTTCAGTTATTTCTGTGTGCATATTCACAATATCATCTTTTAATACAAACATTACATTTTGTTTGTAACTTAAATTGTTTGATAACGACGTTACATTTAAATTCACTGCTTTTGAGTTACGTTAGTAACATACAATGTCATTGTTTTGATGTAAGAGTTAAGACCCAATATTTTCGCCCAGATAGCCCTGCGGGCTGCGACAACGAGGGTGATTGAACTGAAATTAATATATTACAGTATACACGCTACTGGAGGGAAAGCGTAAAAATAATATTGTGACCAATTCACTGTAAAAAGTAAAAACGTCAATGACAATAATTGCATCAGGGTCTAATTGCCCCTTTTTTGGTTTATTTGATTTTTGCAATTAAATCGATGTCTGACACACCTAAAGCTAAAACTATTTTGCGGAACCCAGTATCCAATATCTCCACTCTGTATCGGGATGCCTTTTTGGAAATTCCCGATCCGCAACTAATAAGTTTGCGGATTTAATGTACATGCAGCTGTAATTGTATAATTTTCTTTCCTCGCCCCATTGCCTGCATATGGAGCGTGGGCAATACCCCATACGGTGTGTGCATATAATAATAAATTAATAATATTATGGTTAACATAAACTAACGGCCATGCTATTTGACAGCTATTACAAAACTCTTAATGCATAATAATAATATGTTGTTATTTTTCAGACTGACCAATAATTGTCCTCCTGTCATGAACCCTCACAAGTCACAGGCTTCCCGCCCCGTTGTTGAGGCGTCAGGATTAATTTCACGACAAAAATTATGGTCTTTAATTTTTATAAATTATACGTATTCTACACCTGAAATCAGAGGTCTATAGTTATGGCCATTCCCTGATTTTACACATTCACAGTCTTATAGTAAGAGGATAAAAACATATAGGATAAAACTTGGAATTTGTAAATAATTTTTGGATTGTTCTCTTGCAAAATCTTAAATATTTCCTTGAACTTGTGTGAGTATTTTAAATAATAGAGGGGAACATGTAATTAACATCAATTCAGTCTACTTCGAGAAAAGATACGTTACGGCATAATATAGTAACTAATTCTTAGTCTGTGGTACGGCTTGTGGCACGGGCTACGGCGTGGCCGTGCCCTCCGTGCCGCTGATCTCGCCGCGGGGGCACTTTCGCGCCCCTAGATAGTAGACATGAAACAATTATTGACGTCAATTTTGAAACTGTACGCAAGTCTTCCATTTATAATGTTATTTAAATTTTTATTCAGATATTTTAAAATAAATCTCATTGTGTAAAACCAGATTTTAGCATGATAAAAACACTATCAAGTGTTGTCCTGGCGAATTTATATTAATAAGTAATTCGTTAGGATTAGGACTAAGCTATGGCTACATAGTATTATGTTATTTTATAACTGTTAATCCACCAACATTTTTAGTTCCTACGTTCTCATCGACCATTGTTGAATATAAAACTTAGGCGACCTGCTTAGTTTTCGGCTAGCTTGGTCTATCGCTTTCGTGGTTGTCGCTGTCGATGAGACGACGCGTCACGCGTTCCACGAGCTCCCTTGAAACGCGTGTTGTTTCTGAGGTGGGTGATTCCGAGGCCTGGTTCTGCATGATGGAACCGAACGCTGGTGACGGGTCGACTGGTCTGGGCGCCGAACATGCGCCAACGAGAAAATTTTGTCTACATGTTTTCTCGATGTTAGATGGTTTGTCACTTCATCTCTATACACCCTAGCATAACATACATTTTATCGAGTTTTGTCTAGATAATGTCGAGATTTAGACATAATGAGAAGAGTAGTTTTTAATTATCTCGAGAGTGAGATATCTCGTTGGCGCCAGACGTCGTCTAATGACAATGAGTAATGTCCCACGGCTGTATTTGGCTAGTCTTTTTAGCTACTTTTTGGTGACTCGTGACTGCTTTAGCTAACTTAAGCGTTTCAGCGAGATTATCTCTAAATAAACATTATAAGCTACGGAATCATAATGCGCTCTTACTTAAAAGACGGCACTTAAAAGACGTGTAGCGTCTACAAGCTTTCGTAATAATTTGTGATCGGGTGAATCATTAGAATTATTATTTTTTTGATATTTCAGAAAACGTGATCTATATTTCCATTTTCCACGTTCGATCCCGGTGCCGCTATTAATAATATCTTGATCGTGAGTATCGCAGACCCTATGGATCTGCAATTGTTATACAGTAGCCGGCCGCCGCTTGGGGATTGATGAATTAATAATTGACAGTTACGGGTAGGTAATAGGTAGGTATATAATTATACCTTTATATACCAGATGTTCAAATGTAATTTAATTTAGTGGCCAATTCAATATTGATTTTCGGTTCATAATTTGCAATTATTAGTAGAGTATCAATGTCCAAAACTCCAAGACATGCCGGATTCATACCCGTATTACTTTGTTTTTCTACCACGAGTTGCTTCTTGAGCCCCGGAAGTAGATGGAAAGCAGAGCCCTCGTAAGGGCTATTGGCGCCTGTGTGCAAAGAAAAAAGGATTTTTGGCGCCCCTATAGGCAAATTTTTGGGTCCTTGGTTTTGGCGCCTCTAAAGATGGTGACTTGGCGCCCCTAGAGGATGGCGCCCGTGTGCATTGCACACATTGCACATATGGTAGCGGGGGCCCTGATGGCAAGGCTAATTAAAAATATTCTCGCTTGTCTGTTCTATCAGTTGCAAAATGATGGGCTAAAAATAGAAATGTACATATATTTTTTATTTTTTTTTATCTACCCTCAATTTGTCAATGCAGCAAATCATTTTGCCGATTATTATGAATGTAATAATTTTATAATGCGATAAATAGTCCCACAGACTCTAATTCTCAATGCAAAATAAATGTAATATTGCGCGAATAGTCCTACAGACTACCCTGAGTGCAATAATATAATCCGTCGAACACCAATTCCAGGAAATCCTTTGTTGTCGCGGCCGACATGGGCCCTACAGGGCTTGAGGGATTAAAATATGCGCGAATAGTCCCGCAGACTACCCTGAATGCATTTTAGTTAAGGCAGCGAGATAATCCTATAGACTCCCTGAATTGCCCTTATTGACTTACCCTCAATTTGCAAAGCGGCCAATAATCTTACAGATTATATGAATGTAATAATTTATTAATGCGACAAATAGTCCCGCAGACTATTCTGAATGCAAAATAAATGTAATATTGCGCGAATAGTCCTACAGACTACCCTGAGTACAATAATTTAAAATATGCGCGAATAGTCCTGCAGACTACCCTGAATGCATTTTTGTTAGGGCAGTGAGATAATCCTATAGACTCCTTGAATTACCCTTATCGACTTACCCTCAATTTGCAACGCGGCCCGTAATCTTACAGATTATTATGAATGTAATAATTTATTAATGCGACAAATAGTCCCACAGACTATTCTGAATGCAAAATAAATGTAATATTGCGCGAATAGTCCTACAGACTACCCTGAGTGCAATAATTTAAAATATGCGCGAATAGTCCTGCAGACTACCCTGAATGCATTTTTGTTAGGGCAGCGAGATAATCCTATAGACTCCCTGAATTGCCCTTGTTGAAAATATTATCAGTCTTGTAACAATCCATGTGTCACTAAAAACAAAATGATAACTTACCGTTAACATCACGTTCACCTGAAGTGGAACTGGATGACGAAGATGCGCTTGATGCCGAAAAGAATCGTATAGGTATATAGCGTGATCGCCTTAAACGCCGTCACTTTTAAATATTTAACAATATTATTATAATCTAACGACTTTTCGTTTTTACGTTCCCCATTTTGAAACTAAAATTAGGTATGAAAATAACTTTTGTTCTAAAGTTAATTTTTAGTGCGATCGTGGTAAGCACAAAAGTGAATGAAGGTTCTAGAGAGTTGCAGGTGACAGGAGAAAGGGAAAATCAGAGACAAGAGGCGGGAACATATGGAGGAAAGTGCAATCCAGAGACAACTTGTTATTTTTTTCTTGGCTCTAAAATTGTGCTATGTGGTAACAAATAGAGGTGAAACTACTTATGTGTAAAAAGGAATACTAATATCGAGGACAAACCTCCGAAGTATAATTCCATCTAGCCTGCTCGAAGCGAGCCTTCGAAGTTCGAGCTGTCAGTTTTGCCGGCCCACACGGTGGTTATTGCTCGATTTGGAGTAAAATTATCGAGCAAAACCATAATATGTTAGTACTTAGCATAATATATAAGCTACTAGCGCACGAATATTATACTTCGATGGTATAATATGGGATAGGACTTAGGAGCGTATTTTATAATTTGAGTAAAATATACGAATCTCGATAGTTCAATAGCCGAATTTCTTCAACAAACGCTTCTCGGTTCTATATGCCGTATTCTGAGGTGATTTGACAAGAGTTGATATATATTTTCTACTGCGTTAGATTGGATTACGTCAAATTATTAGTAGCCCAATCAACAACAACTTGTTGTTAAAAACCCCAGAAACCTCAGAAAATAACTATAGTCGACAGAAAACCAAGTACATATCCGCCAAAGTATAAAAATTTCCTTTCCGCTTTGCCGAAGTCGAACAAAATATCGTAAACAATAATGTTCATACCAATTAAGCAGTCATTACAAAATTTAATAAAACAAATAAGTAAAAAAAAGATTATTACTTTGGTTTTTATAACTGATGGTATCTTAAGGCGAAGGCCACTCTGTAAGCACGCAATCATAGTAATTGTCTATAACTTGACTCATAAATTAACAGGCGGACAATTTATTTACGCGTAGACGTATGATAGTCGAGTTTGTAGGTCGCTTGCAATCTTGTGATTATCTACGACGATATTCTTAGGCTCATTTTGCACAGGACCTAAGCGATGGAGGCTATCATAGGTATTGAAAAAACATTACTAAGGCACTAAATCCTAAGACAGTTTAGACATACATAATAATTATAATTATGATAATTTATCTGTCCATAGCACAAAGTGTGAAACCCTGTTGTCACTGGATATCAGTTTTACGTGAAAAAGTAGACAGTAGTCTGTAGTCGCTTTTCAATTTAAAGTTCAATAATAAACAGCCTAGAACTCTAGACTCGAGAGACCCGATCAAAGGCTGACTTGAACTTTGTCTCAGAATAATGATTCCATTTCGTCATATCCATGGAGTTGCAACAGTCACAACAAATTCCAGATAATGTTTGCTACAACGATGTCAATACTGGATATGGCATACGCCATCAAAACTGTAGCAAATAGCAATGTTTTTGCATGCAAAATGTGTATCGAGAAAATATTATTGTCGTCCTTTTTGTCTTACAGTAATAGCATATACTACTTTCTCTTTCACTCATTTTACGCTTTCAATGCATATTTTACGTAATCAATGCAATGTCACCGCGTCCTATGGCCTACTGCTCTCAGATGAGTGAGCTCTCAGCTCACCCATTTCGAGGATGACACATTTCCGCGCTGACCATTGTGTGGAATGCCTTTTCTAAATGATATAATTCTATGGTTTGCTACAGCAAGATTCGTCCATAAGTTGGTACAACTAATATGTATTCTGTGCCATAAGTCAAAATTTCTAGGCTAGGCTATAAAATATAAGAGCCTAACATTAAGTGAGTCAGCACTTAGTATGTGACAAAAAAAATAATATCCACAGCCGAACATATAACCTCCTCGTTTTTTGGAAGTCGGTTAAAAATAGTCTTTATTTTAAGTATTTAATCTTTTTCTCAAGCTCAACTTTGGTCCGCTTAGGAAAATAACTGAATTAAAAAAAGGTCTTATTTATGATTGACACATTATGATGTAACTTCCGTATGATCCTACTCGTAACAAACAATGCTAAGAATCAAACACGTATTTTCCAAGGGTTTTCATATTTTCGATGGAATTTTCTATAAACAAACATTTAATATGAAATGTAGATTGTAGCGTGGTAAAGGTTAGTTATTTGACAGATAGCGCTTCCCAGTACTTATCTTTGATTAATTAATTAATTATCATGATCTACGAGTTAGTAATTAATATTATAACTTACTAAGAAATAGAAATTAACGCACGTGTTATTACTAGAAATAGGATTATGTAATAAAAAATTATTATTACGTGTTTATTGGTTCAATAACTTGGGATTTGGGAAGCTGTGTTACAAATAAAGGTTTTGAAAACTGAACACTAATGCCCGGTTTCTGAGTTTTTTTAAGTCAGTTTTTTATACAGGTGTAACTAAACTAAGGTATGATAATATTTTAGGATGTGTATGGGTCCCCTGTATAGAATTCACAGTGAAAGTAGCGGCGCTGAAAAATTCACTTTTTTGTTACTTTGGAATGGGACAATTCATGACTGTACTCGGGCCCTTGCCCACAAATAACCTGTTAAATCCTTTTAAAACTCTCAGGCTTTGTGTCATAAAACGTGCCTATAGTAATTGTAAAGACAAAGAATAATATCTTATATCTTTAAACGAGCAATTCTTGTATATATGTATATAATTAATAATTATATAATTGGAATCTCGGAATCGGCTCCAAAGATTTTCATGAGTATATAGGGCGTTTCGGGGGCGATAAATCGATCTAGCTAGGAATCATTTTCAGAAAATGTCATTTTATTCGTGTTATATCGAATACCGAGCAAAGCTCGGTCAAATAGTTAGTTAAGTATTATATTATCTAGAAACTCGTCCTAATGTTGTTGGGCGCGTCCCCAGACTATTCGTAAGTCGTAGAGCTATCAGAAGTTTCCATTTCTATAGAACATGTCCACAACACAAGCTTTACAAACCCAAAATACGAGATGAGTCAAAATAGCCTCAAGAATCTTGAAGCAGGGCGAACACGTTATTTTTCTCAATATGCCATGTCTATGTTTAATGCAATATATTAATTCACTTTGCTTGAATTATAATATATTCTTAAAGACATTAGCTCTACACAATGCATGCGGATGTGGTTTTTACATAGGTACAGATGCATCACGCTTCGTCTTGATAAACTTAAACGGAATATTGAAATGCTAATCTGTAGAAAATCTAGATTCAGAGATTGATACTACTTAATTGAGTAGAAGGAAAATAACAATAAAAAAACATAAAAAAAACAATTAAAACTAACTGATACTAACTGGTGATATTATTATTATATATAAATGGGAGTGCCTCCGCTGCCGGCGCCGATTGCAGAAATGGCTGCCGGCGCCGGTTGTTGAAATGGCTGCCGGCGCCGTTTACCGAACTCCGAAATTTGCCAAAATCACGCGATGTTTGCCGAATAAGCTGCCGGCTCCTAATTGGCAAACGCCGCTTCTCAATTTATGACAGAATAATGATCATAAACATATTATATTCTATTGTTGTCGCGATCGCCCGTGCTCGTATGGGGCTTGAATCTTGATGGGTGAATGGTGGTGATGATGATGCTGATAAATGTGATCTGCATAGTAGCATAATACAATATCTTTGCTTCTTTAAACAACGCTGAAACTCTCTAACATGTATAAGGAATCGGGTGTGCCTGCGCTGCCGGCGCCGGCTCCCAAAAGTATCAGTAATGGGAACCGGCGGTAAGTATACTGCCGGCAGCCGAGATATAAAACAACGGCTGCCGGCGCTGGCACTCAAAATGGGAGCCGGTAATAATGCGTAAATCACTAGGTTCCAGTGCCGATACACAAATTTTAAAAAGAAATAATTATAATCTCAAATATATTCGACTTCCAAAGGTAAAGGTTAGGTACCTATTTGTTCGGCTGTGTATATTTTAGTTTTTTGTGATGCATTTTCTAGCTTTACCTTAGCTATCTTTTTTCAGCTACCAAAAAGTAAGATTTTGTTAGAGAGTTTCAGCGTTGTTTAAAGAAGCAAAGATATTGTATTTAAATGTTACTATGCACTGTATGCAGATCACATTTATCAGCATCATCATCACCACCATTAACCCATCAAGCCCCATAGGAGTACTGGTGATCGCGACAACAATAGAATACAATAGCATTTCCAAGAATCCCCGATCGAAGGATTCAAATGTACATCCTTACAATATGACTATTTATGACCTTATTTGTACTTTTCATAGTCCTTTAGCTCAAGACTGATGTTTTTGATCATTATTCTGTCATTTGACAAGCGATGTTTGCCGAATAGGCGCCGACAGCCTATTCGGCAAACATCGCGTGACTTCGGCAAACTTCGGAGTTCGGAAAACGGCGCCGGCAGCCATTTAGGCAACCGGCGCCGGCAGCCATTACGCCAACCGGCGCCGGCAGCCATTACGCCAACCGGCGCCGGCAGGGGATGCACTCCCATAAGGAATCTTATGGGAGTGCCTTTTTTATAGTTTCTAAGCTCATTTAAGAAATAAAATATTGAACAAAACTGGCAAGTTGACAAATTTTTATTGCAATTATGCCCTACTAAGTGTTTTTCGATGATTGACGTTGTAAGTGTTTCTGATAAGATTGGAGTTTTTAGCGGGGTACAAGGTATGCCAGCTCATTTGATTGTTTGGTTTTTGGAAGAACACATTGCTTAGATACAAAATTAGTGATTTTCCAGCATCTACGACAGCTAGAGCTGTAACCACGATAGAGAAAGGTCACACCTACCGTTCGGTCAGTCAGGCCTTAGGTGTGTCGGCTTTCGTGGTCCATCGTAACTTTCAACGCTACAGAGAGACTGAATCTTACGTTCGGAAACAAGGACAAGGCAGATATCGGGTGGCAAAGGTTTAGGATAACCGTTTTGTAAGGGAAAAAACCTTAAGAAATCGACCTCAAACTGCTTTGCAGAGACGAAACCTATCGGAACAGGTCCGAGATGTACGTGTAAGTGATTGTACAGTAAGAAGAAGACTCAAAGAAGTTAAATTAAACTCAGAAGTGCCAGCAAGGGCACCAAAACTTGAGACAGGGCAGCAAAGAGCCAGGCTAAGATTTGTGCGTGAAAATCAAAATTTGACAAGTGAGTGAAATCGTGTGCTGTACAGTGATGGGAGCAAATTCTGTGTAAATTTTGTTGACAGGCGATAAAGAATGTGGATTAATCGTAAGGAACGCTATAGACCATCAAACTTAACGGAAACAGTGGCCTATCATGCAGGCTTCGTAATGGTTTGGGGTGGTATATGATTTGGAGCCCGCACAGAGCTGATGATTGTTAATGACGGTACTTTGACAGTACAGGGCTATAGCACAGACATCCTAGAACTGCATGTTATGCCTTTTACACATTTTTAGGCAGTAACTTCAATTTTATGCGCGTCCATAGAGTAAAAAAATCGGGCACTATGACCTAAATCATGCTAGCGTAGCCCAGGTGGAGAGGTCAGCACGGTCTACGGACGTGGATCCGATTGAAAACGTGTGGCACATCAATGGGTAAACGGTACCAGTTAAAACTCCAGCTCCAAAATGTGTTCAGGAGCTCGAGTTGGCGCTACTGGAGGAGTAGAAGAACTCTGATGATTTTTTGTTGAGAATATTAAAATTAGTAAATTATTATTTAACAAAAGGCAAAGGAAATGATTGACAATCAAAATGCAAGCATGTAATGGCGTATCCAGACTCTCTTCAGATCCATAGAAGGCATTACACGCTTTTAACATGGCATTTCTCAAGTAAAAATGAAGAATTTAACTTAAAAACTTACTACTGAAATTTCAAAGCTTTTTCTTAATTTTTGATTTTTGCAGATTTTTTTCTATTTTACACGTTTTTATGCCCTAAATTTATATAAGTTTTATTTTTTAATCATCAATTATTAAATAAATAAATAAATATATTAAAAACAGTGAATAATTTTCAAAAAAAAATGAAATTTTGTTATGTTCCGCTAATTTTGCCGGTGTGTTTAGTTGAGATTATAATTATGTATTTCTTTTTAAAATTTGTGTATCGGCACTGGAACCTAGCGCTTTACGCATTATCACCGGCTCCCATTTTGAGTACCAGCGCCGGCAGCCGTTGTTTTATATCACGGCTGCCGGCAATAAACTTACCGCCGCGCCGGTTCCCTATTTATGGGAGCCGGCGCCGGCAGCGGATGCACTCCCTATATAAATTGCTTATTAGTAGACACTTAATTTGGTAGACCGTACGTTAATATTTTTTGTGACATCACTTTCTTGGGTTAACCAACGTAACAAAAAGTGTGTGAGTATGTCATATTTTTTGGAAATACCAACATGAAATGACGTGCCTAATTAGCTAATTACCGCTAAAACTCTGATGATTTTTTGTTGAGAATATTAAAATTAGTAAATTATTATTTAACAAAAGGCAAAGGAAACAAATCTAAATGAAAAAAATATTTATTAAAAATAAATGGCAAAAAATTGTATAATAAAAGCACAAACAAAACAATAATAATGATAATTTGTATAACGTTACATATAATCATAGAATAATCATCGGTTTTTGTTCCTAAAGGTTATTTTCTTGACCTGAGTAATTTATTTTTTGTAATTAACACAGTATAGCGCCATCTACTAGTATTATCATGAATTATTCTGTACACGGCTAATCTATAAGCTATTGTAGTACACAAACTAAACGCTAGATGGCGCTAAATCTATTCCCAAAACTAGTGTCGCAGTTTTGATCTCCCACTAGAAGGTACAGTTTCTTCTATTTCAGCTTGCGGCGGTCCGTACGCGGTGGCGTGGCTCGTGGCAACCCCTCCTCGACCGGTGCTGAAGGCGTTGGCGATGGCGGTAGCGCCTTGAGGAGTGTTCCCGGATCTTCCTCCCCAACCAAAGAACATAGGGAAGTATGCTCCAGCGGGCATCCTTGGGGGATACTCCTCACCCTCCTCCTGGTCTTCCTCCTCGGTATTCTTGACTTGCTTCTTCTTAGTCACGCGTCTTCTGGGCGTGGAAGCGGGTTTCTCGACTTCCTCAATTTCGGGTTCAGTGATTTCAGGGGTAACTGCTGTTTTCAGCGTAGTCGTTTGTATCTCGACCCTCTCAGTTGGGTCAGCTATATCTGTGGCTAGGGTCACTGGGTGTTCGGGGGCGGCTGGCTGTTCGAAGACGACTGGTTTTTCTGGGACCTGCTCATGCACCTGGGGGTAGTATACCTCGTTCTGCTGCGGGATGTACTCTTCTTGGGGCGTCTGTCGCCTCCTGTCGGGGACGTAGTACTGGCTGGACTGGGGCTGGTACTGCTCCTCGGGTTTGAACATGAAGGCCGCCATGCCTCCGCCGACCGCGCGGGGGTTGTAGTAGGGGTTGTAGTAGCGACTCAGCACCATCCCACCACGGCTGCTGTCACTCGAGCCGTAGGATACTGGAGTAAAATAAACTATTTTTAGTACTTGATAGTCAGCACTGTCTGCACTGATGAGTAAGAGCCATATTATCATTTTTGATATGGAGACCTATTTTTTTAATGAAGTATTGATACAAAATAATATTTCTATTGTAGAATCTAAAAGAATGAGTAAGAAGAGAAGAGCATAGCCATTGCTTTGTTGTCTAAATATCTAGCAAATTTTAAAATTATGAAAACCTGAAGGCACATAATTCTCAATGAAGTATAAACGTTAAAATAAGATAAAAAGTACAATAAATCATAGAACTTAAGAATTTGTTTTTAAAAAAATATAATTTCTTCCAGTTCTCTAAGTACTACTACAAAAAAATAACTCACGTGTATCGAAGTTACTGCCATAATACGGATACGGGTACCCCTGGACCTCCAGCAGAGCACAGACTAAGAGGATGGCACAGATCATGGTTGCAGGCAACTCTGGTTGCTGGTTGCTGGGTTGTCGAGTTGTGTTGTTCCCACCAGGAGCGGCCGGCTTATATGTCTGTCTGACTGTGTCATTAGGATTCTGTCCACGATGCCGCGTCTGCGTCGGTTTTACATGGACTCAACCGTTATTGGTATCTAGTCAATAAATTATAGTTTGGTAACTTTTTGTATTGTTTTTTTTTTATTTTTTTAAGATTTTCGTGCTTAGAATTACGAATGTGGATGTGGCGCAGGACCAGGTCATCCTTTGTTGTGTCTACATTTTAAGTTGTTTACATTATTATAGTCCCAAAAGTAGTGGCATATCTCCAAAAAGTTGTTTTCTTTCAGAAGCTGTCCCAAATTAGTCAATGCAAAATATATTTTCCAGCTTAAGCTATTGCGTCGACTGAAATGTCTGCATTGTCTCTAGACTCTTAGGACTAGAAGTTGCGTTAGACTCCGCCCATGTAAAAACTGTGTCCTGCGAAAATTACACATTTTCTTGCGATAAAAAGTATAGGTACTATACCATTCCCCGCGGTGTATTCTAAGTCTATGCCTATCGAAATGAGCCAATTAGTCTCAGACAAACAAAACAGACAAACTTTTCCTCTTCATAATAATTAGTATAAGTGATGCAGTATAAGCTTATCGGTTATCAGAAAGAGTGACCCATGGTTATGGTGATTATGTCATCACCAACTCAGTCACGTTCTTTCTCTGCGGCTGATAACATCAGCTATAATGTCCAGCTAAACGATCATAACTGTCAAATTTGTGGAGCTCACGTTCCTGGTGACTCAGCATATACAAAAATAAGGTACCCTTAAAGGCCACGCAGACTACGATAAAATTGGGGTTTCAGTACATTTTTATCGGCCGATACAAATCGATTGGTGTGCGCACCTTCACACATCTTCGTACTGATTAAGCTTTTGAATTTCGATCAGACTATAAGGATAAGGAAATTTGGTGAAAGATACATCTAGATTTCAAAGAGTTCTTTTCCTTCAGTATATTATAATTTCCCTTGAAGCATTTTAATATTCCATTAAATTAATTTTATGACTAACTTGGCTGTACCGTGTCTAATTTTTTTCTGTAATTCACGGCCTAAGTATGGGCCTGTCTCACCACTTCCTGATAAAGTGCCGGATAGGTTATCCACAACTTGATTGACATATCCTCCATACTCTATAATCTATCAAGTTAAGTCATAAGTGGTGGATAGCCTATCCGGCGCTTATCAGTTAAACATTGAAGTTCACGTCATGATATTTCTATGCGGTGCCTAACATATTATTTACCTCTTATTTCCAAAGATAACATCAGTAAATCTTGATCCCTATCTTTACTGCGAACTCAAATTGTCTATAATAGACAAAATATCCATAAAACTGTGAGGAAAACGCGGTATTTTATTAGCAGTGATTCTGCGAATGCAGTACAACTGTTGTTATTGCAGACGGTCTGTCTACAGCTGTCAGATTTACTGATAACGCACCAGAGCAAGGACCTGCTCCATCACCGTTATAGCGATATATCACTATAGTAAACATGGTTGTAATTTTGATAGTATTTTAATGGGACACCTACTACGAATGCTGTGGCCGTACAAAATGGTTGAATCATAGCGTAAAGTAAATTTCGATAATTCTACACTTGTAGATTTATCGACTTTACGTTAATTTTTACGAACTCTATAAATAAGAGTTGTTGCTCCGCCGTCTTTAAATACAAAATATAATGTATTTAAAGACGGAGAATAACAATATTTTTTTTGTTTTCAAGTATAAAAATTAATAATACTTATAGAAAAAAAATGTTATGTTCCTTGCGTACATTTTATAAACAATAATTTTTACGTTTCTTTTGACGTTTCAACAATTAATATTTCTGTTCAAACGAAGTTGCAAACACTGATAAGTTTTGTTTCAAAATTAATTTGCGTAATGTATTCAGTACAGTACAAACCTACGTACAAAAAGCAGGAAAGACCTTAATGGATTCTTCGAAGCATTTAATGATTGCTATCGATGAACATTGTAAAAAGCTTCGAATACAGATTGTGACGTCACAGGCTTCGTTCCTGGAAGGTGAATTCAATGCATATCTTTTGACGTCAAATTAGCTCGGTACAGGTGCATCGGAACACAGAGAAATCATTTTTTTTAACCGACTTCAAAAAAGGAGGTTATCAATTCGACCCATAAAATTATTTCAGAACTGCCTAATTATTTACGTATTATGTATTATGAGCTAAGGAAGTTTTCTCCAAAATTTTATTTTTAATAACTAGTACTTAGTTGAGGAGTTAAGATTTTTAAACATCGTTTAGAAAGCGTATATTTACCTAAGATGCCTGCAATAGATACATTGCGTTTAGAAGCACGCGCTATTTTTCTCCAATGTGCCCAAGTCCAACCAAGTTATTATATATTTGAGCGTCGCTTTCACGCGATTTTCCTTGTTTGGAATTCTTAACGTAAAGAAATTGTTCACCAACTTTGTCTAAAATCCAGCCCCTTTACTGTTTCCAGAAAACACTAATTTAGTCAATCGCGCGAGTCTTTACGTAGGCCCCTGCAAAGTGCAATGTTAGGTTCATTTGTCGACCTCGCCACCGAATTACTCATCAACTCATCATGTCTATTGATAGTTAAAATTTAGGCCTATTAGTCATAAAATTCTTCTGTCCGCAGCTGCCCTGTGCCACCATTTTCCTGTCCATTGTGTTTGGGCATTAACATGGACATGTCGTATGGACAGATCAACGCGTCGCGTGCTCCTGTTGTTAATTTGTCTATGGTAGATCACGTACGGTTTTTATGAGGTGTTATGAGGAAAATTTTAATACTTTATCAAAGTTAGCGAGGTAGTTGCTACTTGCTAGAGCCCAAAAAAATCGAATGAGCTTACGGCCGCGCACAGATTTAATAATACTTTACGTTAATTCTTTGAATTACGAGTTTGACAGAAAATGTAAAATAGAGCGGTAAAAATCTACATCAAATTAAAGTTAAGTAATCATCAAGAGAGCGAAGAGAGCCCTAGTATATTATATCCCACAACCTGTAGGTACTTTACGGAGAAACTATATCACGCCTATTGATTTGTGCTTTAACATAGTAATTTTTCATTGTATGTAGATGTGTTTTATCATCGTGCATCGGTCAGTCAAGGTTTTTTTATGTAGATGTGTTATTATCGGTCAGTGAAGGTGTGACGACGCGAGCCCTAACAAAGCTCGGTTTTTAGCTAGTAAGTACCAAACATGAGTAATTAAAACGTATATAAATAGCGCCTTATTCCTCTACATTTTAGAGGAATAAGGCGCTAATACATTTTAGAGACTAAAAGCTTCCGCGATTACTCCTTAAAATATACCCAAGTGTAGACAGGCCAAGGAACTGAGTGGTCTCATGTCGTCTGGTGACGCACGATTATATCATCGTCGACTCATACCATAACAACAACAATGGTGGAAATACCTCACACAGTTTTGGTCACGTTATGTCCGATATTTATAGTGATATACATACTAATATTATAAATTCGAAAGTGTGTCTATCTCTCTGTCTGCCTGTCTGTCTGTCTGTTACCTCTTCACGCCCAAACCGATTTTGCTGAAATATGGCATGAATATACTTACTTTTAACCCCCTTAGTTCCGCGTGATAATCGAATTTCGGCACTAGAGTTGCGGGCGTCATTCTGTATATCAAAATATTAAAAGGTATCTGAAATCCTGCCTCTTCTTCAAATCTTTCTAATTAAAATTCTACCTACCTATGTTTTTTACCATCGTCAATTCTGTTTGTACCTTTAATCAAAGAAAAAATCCCAATTTTATCATAATTTTATCAAATTAAAAGGATTTTTTAGCAATTGAATAAATTTTTTAAAGTTTTTACTTTAGTATTATTGAAGTGAAAACTTTTTTAGCGCCGTTGAACACTTTTGTGGGATGGGTAAAAACTGTGAAACTCGCGTCAGATTTTCGTATTGATCGAAAAACCATAGAAAAACCGTAAGACGGTTGGAGAGTAGTGTTTTGTGTCGAACTCGAACCCGAACTCGAACTCGAACTCGAACTCGAACTCGAAAACTCGAAAACTCGAAAACTCGAACTCGAATTGTAAGGGTTTCGATTAATTAATCGATTTTTTAAAAATCGATTTTCAAAAAAAGTGGGTTAAAAATTTTATCGATTAAGGGTTTTGATTCATTAAAAAACGTTTTTTTTTAATAATCGATTTTCATAAAAAATGGGTTAAAAAAATGCACAACGTTAATAATCAAGTTTTAACTTCTGCCGGCACTCCCGGATTGCAACCCGTCTTTTTTTTTAAATGCACAGATTTAAAGTAGAGTTTAAATTCAACGTCCGTAAAATGCATAATTTTATGAAGACTCGTTTGAAGAAAATTCAGTGATAAAACCGTTTTTGGCCGGAATCCCAAATTACGTCACGCCTACGTATTTTTTGGCACTTTGAAGTTTTTATTACTCGCAAAGACATCACGTAAATTAATTTAAGGAGTTTTACGCTTATAGTTATAATATTATTATTCTTCACACATTCTATCGATGTTACTGTCAATAATTCAAATACAGTACCTAGATGCTAATTCGTGATTCCTAATTCAGAAGTAAATTCAAGGACACCAAAGATTGCGTTTAAGAAAAATACAATAAATCCTAAAACAATGGATTCGGAAAAAAACGCGCAGGTGTGCCAAATTATTTCAATATTCAAATTGAGTTTTGTTACAATAAAATATAATTAATGGTTAAACAAACTTACCTTAAGTGAAGTTTGACCATAATTATGAGAGTCGCTGCATCCGAAGAGACTTTATAATTAACATGGTAGTCCGCCTCTAGCTTCCGGCATCGAACACTTTTCAGAGCTTCCTGAAAAAATAAAATAGATGGCGCGGCAATGGCGCCATTTCTAGGCGGGATTTTTACCCCACCGCTACCGGTTTCTCCCACCAGTTTACCTCGGAGGTTCCCTTCAGATCGGTCCTCATTCTTTTTAGAGAAAGTACAATTAAATAAATTACGATTTTCCAAAGACATTTTAGGGTTTTTTGGGTGGGAGGGTAATAAAGTCTCTTCGGATGCAGCGACTCTCATAATTATGGTCAAACTTCACTTAAGGTAAGTTTGTTTAACCATTAATTATAAATCGTCGCTGCATCCTCGAGACTTTATAATTAACATGGTAGATGTTCAGAGTTCTTATGGAAAATCGTCATTTAAATTTTTAACACTGCAATATTAAAAATATATATTGTAGAAATGAATTTTTTATATAAAAATTTTATTCCTAAATATAACAGTATAACTTTATCATAGTAGTATCATAGACTGATGAGTCTTTATCATAGTATTAACATTCTTCTTGGTCAAAATTGTATTAGCAAATGCATTAACATTTATAGGTAAAAACATAGGTAAAAGAGATCTACCTAACCACCCTGCGACTATTCATAGTCTCTGCAGTCTGCAGTAGAAACGCCGCCACGACATTTCGCCGATGCAATGTAGAGGCATGACGAGTGCAATGTGCTGAAAACTGTCAAGTGCCTTTTTTGCCGTCAAGTTTGTCGTCAAGTTTTTGCCTTATGAAGGTCTATCAGCTTTATCTCTATTTCTAAGTGATTGTTTTTTTTTTTTGTAAGTAGATTTCTAATGTAAAAGCTGGACAAATTTCTTTTTTAAGATTATAAAAAGGAACGATAATCAATTCGCCGTGGATAGGTATTTGAAAAGTGGAGTTGTGAAACTTTTATAAGAGAAAGTGTCTGCACGCGTTGAGCAGTTGCCAGTACAAGTAGCGGGTTTTTTTTTTAAACATTTATATATATATGTATATAATATATATTTTTTTGTTATTGTAAGTGATACGATTTCATTTGGATACCAATTACTTTCAAAATCCAGAACTATATAGCGTCCCAAGTGTTCCGATGTTTAGGAAAACACGGTCTGGATTTGAAGACACCTTTAAGTAATCTACTGACATTACTATCTATCTATACTAAGATGAGAGAAAGCGCCGAGCGCATATGGTATTCACTCTTGAATAACTAGATCCCTGATTCCTAATCTAAATTGTTCAGTTATAAATTATAATACTATTTGATTTGAAACATTGAAACCATCAGTAAGCTTATTTTACAATTATTCAGTACAAAATTTCCAAATTTGTTTTTATTCCGTATCGTATTGCTTATGCATATTACTAGAAAAAGACGAAATCATTAGATCAATCGTCTCTAGATTGAATGATTCAAGTGAAAACGATTCCGTGATAAACGGCACGACACCACAAGGGGTGTGCGTTTCTGAAAGGCGATAAATGATAATAAAAATCATATTTTGGTCTAAAATAGATAACCTCGACGAAAATATAACTTTAAAAAAAATATATCCACAGCCGAACATATAACCTCCTCGTTTTTTGGAAGTCGGTTAAAAATAAAGGATACCATGCCTGAATAGGCCAGTAAGGGAAGACGATAATGCCAGATGACAAATCGTTGATTATTTTACGTACCTAAACCTTTTAATATTAAAGAAAATGAGGGAAAATAGTAGAAGTAACTACTCCAGTAATTCATTGTAAAGGTGTCAATATTATATGCGTTACGATGTCTTTTCCAAGAAACAAACTTATAAAATTTAGCATTTACGGGAGGCAAATAAATCAATGTCTGGAAGACAAAATTAGTCAGTAAACTTGTGGTAGGCCGTAGGCTTTAATGGACAAACTCTATTCAGTATATATATTACTGCATATTGACTCCCTGTCAACGTCAATATTCTCTTTAGAATTGATATAAGATACAAAAAAATATATATAAAAAGTGGCGTTCGTCGCACCATTGTCCATTTCTAAATTAGCTGTACTTCAGTATTAAGATGTTCGTACTACACTCTTCCCATTCTGTTGATGTAGGAGATAGCAGTCCATGTTATTATCAATTCTTCTCAAGAAAATTTCTTTACTATACTTACAAGGAATTTGCAAAACATTTTAAGGCTGCCCGTAACTTTTATTTTATAATATGATATTGTGACCCTTCTTCGTTCCAAAACCTATTTGATGTTTCCCCATCGCAAGCTATTCCCCATCCTGTGAGGGAAGCATCCGAGAATATTTCAATATGATATTGCTCATAGCGAAGAGGTTTGAAAGTAGTCAATATAAGTAAAATTGTTTTGCTACCATAAAAAAGTCTGACTTCAAAACTGTTGTTAATGACATTACTTTATCATCTAAGTAATTATCATTTGATGATCTAAGAGCCAACAATTTCTCTCTTCCAAACCGCTTCCTGAAAACTTGTATTGTTAGTTATCCATAATCCGTCAACCATAAGAAGTCAGTAGGCCTAAAAACTTTGCAAAACTCCTAGAAATATAGAATTTATGTATATATATATATTTTTTTTATTTTTTTTTACTAAGTTAGCCTAAAATTTCAAGTCTTTACTATGGGATACCTAATTCCAAATTCATTTTAGCTGTATTTATTTTGAAACCTAAAAATCTTTTTCTTGTATTCAGAAATATGTCACTTTACTGTTCATTGATTACAAAGCCAAATTTTTTTTAAATAAAATCATAATTTCAGTAACGTTATCACTGCAGGAATAATTATTGTAGGAATTGTCTTTACATAATAATTAATGTTATCTATATAGTATACTAGACAATGGCTCCGGATTCTTAAGTAAGTTATGACAGGTTTCATAAGTTTTGCAAACATGAATGGTGCAGAACACAGAAATAAATCAGCAAAACCCAGATCAAAGGGCAAGCATTGAAATTCATATTTCAAGAAATCCAAATCTAAAAAACTTTCTGCTCGATTTGTGTATGGGAATACAAAAATAAGCTTCTTCAAATCAACATTTGTAACGTCTAGTTTCAATACTAACTTAATAGCAGTCCTAAATTGTCCTCCATTTTAAGGGACTAGTCTTTATAAATAAATTAAGCTTTTAAAAATTCAGAACAAATCTGTAACTTGCATCATCCTTAGGAATGAGAAAAATTTTAGAAATAAATTGTCCAGGAACATCCTGACATTCAGAAACAGCGCCTCACAATTATTGCAATAATCTAGTGATTTCACCATACCACTTCATTGGCCGAAAAAGATTGATGCGGCTCGTAAACCTGTGTTACGCAATGAGATAAAGGAACCATAATATTATATCCAGATACACTCGAGAACGACAGGATCGTTAGTGAGTTTGAAGTTATTACAATGATGTTGCAGTCTTGCTAAAGCAGTTACCTCTAGCTCCTGTGGTTCCGTCTGTATGGTCCGCTTCGATCGGTGTGTGTCGTCGCAGTGCGCGGCCGCTTGCGCATCCGAGCTGGCTCCGTATTCCCGGGTGGAAGGAATGGTTCCATACCTGTTATTTGGGTGGGCCCCGAGAGCCTACCAGCCTGTTAGGCAGCGGTTGATCATGCTGACATGACGATGTAGAAAGTTGTTGTGGATCATAAGGCTTCTTAAACTTAATCTGTAGACCCGAATGTTTTGCTAATTTAGTAGCCTTTATGCAAGATTACCATTACGGTAACGAGTTAATTGTAAGACCAGCAATCGCCGCAATACACTGTCCAAAATTACTTTTTACCTTTTTCCAATCGTTTGTCCATTTCAAACTGAATCGGTTAAATTTTCAGGTATGTGGATATTTTCCATTAATTTTTGCATACACCTCTTACATAGGAGTCCACCACAAACTGGTCCCCAACGTTCAGAGATCTCATCCCTAATCTTCGGCGTAAAAACTTCCACTTTGTTTTTTAAGAACCCAAAGCTTTTAAAATATCATTTGATAAAGGTGGGATGGGTTCGACCGTATTGGGCACTGAGTCTGTCACCTTGAGAAGTTGAGACAGATGAATTATTATTTAGTAGCTCCGGTAGAGCGTCATGTTAATGCAATCACATCCGGTTGCATCAGTTAACAAAAGGTAATACGCACAACTGATCTAACACTCCGATCGGATGAAATTAAATACTCGCATTTACCTATCAGTCTGAAAGACTGAACAATAAAACTTTCATCATCCCCTAAAAAGGGGTAGCCAATTGGTATATACGGTCAAGATCGCATCAAGACTCTTTAAATATACCTTTGAAAAGGGTATGTGCGGCCATGATCGCATCATGACTCTCTAAACATACCTTTAAAAAGAGTATGTGTGGCCATGATCGCATCATGACTCTCTAAACATACTCGTACATATTTTGTTTTTATTTTATATTATTTTGTGTTTTAGTTTAAGATATTTTCGAAAGGTTGCCCATATTCACTTTCATCAAGCCCCAAGCAGCCACATCCGGCCGCGATAACAATGAGAAAGCTATTGTGTCTCGTTTTGCCACGACTGATGGGTTAATATTCCGGATGAATTCCGATTTTTAGTTGTTATAACAATAATTGTGGGTAGGTAAAGATAAACCTCCAATAATAAAACTGTATAAAAACAGATCTGAAAAAATAAGTGACTAACCTTCTTCACTAACTTCCGATCCATTCGTTTTTTCAAACGAACGCAAGCAACGACGAACGAATTTTCTTTATTTCTTCCTCCGAAATCGGAAGATAAATACGGAGATTTCGCTTACCCTTGATATTTAAAATTACTATGCACTTATATTCACATAAAAACACTTAAGTAAATTAATAAGTTATTTCACTGTTCACTTCACAAAATTAAAGCACTATAACTTAGTTAGAGATGTTTCGATGCCCGAACACTAAAAACGAATGAGGACCGATCTGAAGGGAACCTCCGAGGTAAACTGGTGGGAGAAACCGGTAGCGGTGGGGTAAAAATCCCGCCTAGAAATGGCGCCATTGCCGCGCCATCTATTTTATTTTTTCAGGAAGCTCTGAAAAGTGTTCGATGCCGGAAGCTAGAGGCGGACTACCATGTTAATTATAAAGTCTCGAGGATGCAGCGACGATTTATAATAAAATAAGATGTGTCCTTGATTATAAGGTATCGAATATTTAAACATCTTTAAATTCGTATTACGAAATGAACTTTACGTGCGTTGATTCCGATATTTTAAGGCTCAGTTACACTCGTTCAATTTTTTAAAAACTGTCTGTATGTCCTTATCCAGAACTCCATACCCCCCGAATTGGATGAGAGACTAAGGCCCAATTTCACCAACAACTGTTATGCTTAGCACAAACCTACGCGACAGTGCAAAATGTCAAACCTACAGTTATAGTTAAAGTAAGTTGGTGCAACCCACCCTAAGCCTGAATAGGTGACAGACAGGTAG
This sequence comes from Polyommatus icarus, assembly GCA_937595015.1. Lineage (NCBI taxonomy): Eukaryota > Metazoa > Arthropoda > Insecta > Lepidoptera > Lycaenidae > Polyommatus > Polyommatus icarus. The sequence continues at coordinate 19,010,780 of OW569329.1, forward strand.
ACAGAGATAACCTACGATGATAACATGACGCGCCCCTCCAAAATTCAAAACATTTGAAGTGCGTTGTCAAAACGTTTGAAGTGCGTTGTCTTGCGCAGTCGGCTAGTAATGATTAGTTGACAAACAAATATTAGTAATAAGTGACATGTGAAATATTGAGTACTGGGTTGATTGGTTGAATACTTACTACATACAAACTCTTTCATAAGGATGTTACTACACACATTGAAACATCTCTAGACATGCTTCAGGTATTTTAATATTAAGGATGTATCTTTCTGCATAAAGCACAAGTATAAATGAAGCTTCACACTTCTTGTAATGTGACATTTTTATCAGATTTTCTGTCTGCCTGTTCAAAATCTAATCTAAGATCAAATTAGGTAGTATGCTTGTTGGTTGACTCATTGAGCGTAGCTTACACGTGTGTTGTGAACCTAGAAAACATAGTCGTAAATTGTAAGTTCTAACGTTCATAATATAAGTTTAAAAATCTTCTTTAAGGGCAATTCAGAACGCAACGCGACGCGTAGATGCATTTCTAAATTTTTGTACTGAATTGACAGACTTGCATGACGTCATGACGAATTGCGTGAATTGAAGTGTGTCAAATTCATATTTTAGAAATGCATGTACGCGTCGCGTTACGGTCTGAATTGACCCTTCGTTAAAACCTACGAAGCTAAAACTAATAATTAATTTGACGCTTTTAGGCATTACTACTATAGTAGTGTAGTCATATTTTTAGAACATTTAGAATAAGACTGCCTTCCTCACTCAACACAAAAAAAAGTGAGAAAAGGGTGTCAACTCCGACGCACGACTGGAGATTACTCCTTAAGTACGAGTATCTAACCATACGCAAAAAGAGTTTATTCAAAAAAAAAAAGATTAATATCATAATTATGAAATCAGATGTTCCGGCAATATTATCTACACTTCCAAAAACGTGACACATTTTTTTCGTTACTTGTTTAATAGGTTTTATTACCCCTCGTATTTTTCTCATACCGGGCGCCTTATATATGAAAATCGATTCTTAAGGAGTAAACTCCAAAAAATGTGGGTTAGTACCAGCGTTGCCAGATTTTTTTTGTGCCAAGTCGGGACTTTGGAACTTTTTGAGTGAAAAAGCGGGATTCTTCAGTCAAAAGCGGGACAAAGTAAAAAAAAGATACAAAATCAAAAGTTTTTTGGATTTTTATCTTTTTATTTGCCTTTAAATATATAACGCTTACGTGACAATAGACGCTATAAAGTAGCCAAAGGAAATCCACCCCTCTACCTCCCACACTCTTATCTTCATAACGCACCTTTCTTTCTCAGCACGCTGCACGTACGTTCGGGCTTTCCCCGAAAAGCGGGACTGAGCCTGTCCCGCGCGGGACATTTAATTTTGATAAAAAAATCGGGATGTCCTGCCAAAATCGGGACGTATGGCAACGCTGGTTAGTACACAAATGCTTAACAGCGACCAATTTTTTACTTATTTTATTAAAATTATTACTGGCAGCAAATCAGCCATAGATTACTACTTTATTTAGAGTTTCGTGTAGGCAGGTGATGCAAAATTTCAACATACTTAAACTCTACATTGTAGAGTATCATAATTATTGTGTGTTTGTCTGTGCCTTTTTCTGCTCAATCTGTCAAGCAGAATAAAATGGAATTTGGCACTAGCTAAGCCCTGGTTTTTTAAATACAGGAAAGCTAAAAAGTCCGTTACCTCTACAGTATGTCGTTTGCGTTTAGGTCACTCCTGTACTCCTGTTTTCCTCAACAAAATTAGGGTAAGAGACTCGTCTTTATGTGAGTGTGGACTTGACGAAGGTTCTCCAGAACATATTTTCTTCAGCTGTCCAAACCGTCTGTCTTCCCTGTACGATTCTCTACCCCCTAATATCCCTCGTCCTACTGATTTCCGCTCCCTTTTATCCTTAGTTCATACTCCTTTTGTAGATATTTTGTGTAACTTTATTAACTATAATAACATTAAATTGTAGAATTGTGTGTTTAAATACTAACAAACTAACTTTTTGTACGTTTTGTATTGTCTCAGATTTATAATAAGGAGATTGATTAGACGAGTTTAAACTTGAGCCCGCTCCATACCTACGTTTTTTTTTTTAGTTTGGTTTCTTTTTTCACACTTATACTTTCACAAAGGCCAATAATTCTAGAGCAAAGTTATTACCACTGGCAACAAAGTCTTTTTATAACTCATCAAATTACTGACACTGGCTATTCCTTAAACTGGCTATTCCTTAAACTGGCTATTTTAAAGAAGAAGAAGAAATGGAATTTGATATGATATTTAAAGCCCAAGAGGGACATTAGCTTTGTCCACACTGGGCCTTTTTTTGTTCATCAAGGGCATGCGTTATAGCGCAGTCAACAGCGAACGTGAGGCATGCCCGTAACGCGCGTTGAATCGTAGCGCTCGCTATGATACTTTTCTTTAGCTTTGTCCATATTGTGCCTTTTTCTGTTCATCAAGGGCATGCCTTATAGCGCTGTCAACAGCGAACGTGAGGCATGCCCGTAACGCGCGTTGAAATAGTAGCGCGCGCTATGACACTTTCTTTCAACCCGGGTGGAATTTGACGCGCGTCACGGGCATGCCACACCTTCGCTGTTGACTGCGCTATAACGCATGCCCTTGTTGAACAAAAAAAGGGCACAATGTGGACAAAGCTTTTCAACGCGGGTGGATTTTGACGCATTCAATTATTGAATATGCCAAATGAAAGTTGAATAAAAAAAGATGACAAAAATTGAAGATGATTAAATTGCATAATGTGGTTATCACACGACAAACGAATATAATTACGCAGCCACAAAGCTGGAGGCAAAATCTAGTTCCTCGGAGCTACTATAGTAGACACAAACAGCAATACTTTTTTTCGGGCTGCTGCTTAGTACATTTTTTTTATAAAATGAGGGGCAAACGAGCAAACGGGTCACCAGCAGGCCTCGCATGGTCACCAACGGTTTCTTTCTACGGAAGAATAGACAAAGTGACAGATTTGCAAAGGAAATCCGCTATTTTGTCTCTAAAATCTCTCAGTATGTCTATTCTTTTCCCTTTCTAATGTTGTTATGCTACGCCTGCTGATAGAAAGCAACTATAGGTGTACCAAAATCTGATGGAAAAAAGTTAGAAAATAAATTGACTCTAGTCTCTAGCAATACCGGGGTAATTGTAATAAAACATTTTGATCATTTTCTTATGGCAGCTAATCTGTGTATTAAACATGCAAATATAAAAATTTATCCAATGATTTAGGATATTTTTTGAAAATCTGCTGTCAAAAATTGCCATCAGATTCTGGTAGACCTATAGTAACTACCGTCGCTCATGGACACTCGTAACATTAGAAGCCTATGTTTGTGTTTGTATATATAAATATAAATAAAATAATGTAGATCCGCATGGCCCAAATGAACATTTGGGGAGCCTCACGCCGTGCATATGGATGTGTGGTTCTCGGAAGATGCTCTAGCCGCAACCTGGACCGCCGTAACGGTGATTGTATTCAAATACAAAAGATTCGGCTCTACAGGATGTTCTGAAAAAGCCATATCGCTTTCGGTGTCGGTAGCTCGTTTTAGCGCGCGTTCAGACGTGCGCGATTTTTGCTCGCGCGGATTCATCATTCAGCACGTGTCGCGTATTTTTCCAAACGGTGCTGAATCCGCGCGAGCAAAAAACGCGCAGAAAACGCGCACGTCTGGACGCGCGCTAATTGTAATCAAACCAACAACGCAGGACACGTTAATGAATTTCTAAAGTACTGAATTGACAGATTTGCACGACTATCACGCAATTAAAGTCTGTCAAATCTATACAAATCTAGAAATGCATCTACGTGTCGCGTTGCGGTCTGAATCAACCCTTAGAGTACAACAAAAACTTTTCTGTTTTTTTTTTTATTTAATTCGATGGGACGAATAAGCTAATACGATCGGTGATAACTGATAAATCATGGTTTTTAAATATCCATCAGACGCAACATTCAGCTCATATTTCTCGTAACACCATCAAGCGATCACCATGGTTTGTCCTAAGTGACATTGAATTTTTTTTAGTTGTTCAAACGCGGGAATTTAACTCACAATCTGTTATTCAAATAAAAATACACGAGCAAAGTGTGATGATCTAACATTTGATTCTTCTTGTTAGGCGTTATATTTTAATTTTTATCAACTAAAAATATGATTTTTGAGAAAGCGATCTCATAAACTATTTTCTAATTTACTCACTAGTTAGGTAAGAGCTTTGTTTAAATCATAATAATAATTAAGACGTATATCCTTAATTTCCTTTCTACATTATATTACCTTGTATACGAACCAATTTCGGTAAAAATAACATTACTTATAAGGGAGCACAGCTGTTTAACAATCTACCAAAATCTGTAAAAGAAGCGAAATCTTTGAATACATTTAAACGATTATTACGCAATTACATTAACGATAACTAAATCCTCAACCTTATTATAATAATTATTCAAATGTAACCAATGATAGCGTTTTGTACTTGGACCACCCCCCAAGATGTATAGCAAAGACGTTTGCTTCTTAATAATTATTATGTTTTTTTTTTAATCTACACGCACTGTCGAAGTTTAAAATGTTGTAATATTTTATTGTTCTCATGTAAGTGACGAAATGTCTTAATGGGAAATAAAGATCTTTAAACCGAATTTCTGTAGCATAATTATATTGTTTAATTTTACCTTAATATAGTCTGTTTATTATAAATACTTGGTGGTAGACATTAGGTAAAAAAAAAAACAAAATAAACCCTGAACCAAAATTTTCGACTTTATCTTGCCCAGAGTGAGCACCCTGTATCGGTGGTGTTATGCGGTGCGCGTGCGCATCTCATTGCCCGTCAGTCCGCGTGCCGCTCTATGCATACATTACGCCCGTGTTTTTTGCTAATCCATCAAATACACCGGCTACGAACTTCTTAAAACAGTCATCATCATCATCAGCTCTATCATCACCATTCGAAATGAAAAAAAATCATATATTTTCTCTAATTCCTTTACGAATCCTTATAGCAAAGTTTTAGATCGCTGTATAAAATTATATCATGCTCCTTGTTATGATAGTTCTATCAGATTAAAAAATTTTAGTTATGTACATACATAACTAGTTTATGGTAGAAACTTATGTAACTATCCATTTTTAAGGTTGTGAAGGGAATGATGTGTGAGGAAACTAAACAGGGTTATGTTGTTGTTTGTTGCATTAGCAACAAACAAGCCAATTAATATCTATAACCAATAAAGTCAATTAATGATAACTTAACTTAGATTAAATTAAGGTTTTGGCATAAACTGGCAGGCGGCGGTCTCTTTCTGCGAAATTGTTATATCGCAGAAAGAGGCGACGGAGCGGGACAGAGAGAATGATCCTACCTCTCTGCCGCTCCGCCGGCGTAGGACGGGAGTGCGGAGGCGACGCTATGCGAACCTCCTAACTCTCGCCTAACGGGGCTCCGGGAGAGGATGGGAACCTCCCCGGCTTAGCCAGTCCCGGCGCCGAGGGGAACGCTTTAGTTTGCCTAAGCGTTCCCTTACTTTTGGTGGATGTCGGTCTCAGGTAGACCGGCCGGTCGTGGAGGGAGTCCCTTGTTTGTTAGATCCGGGATATCCCTCCTCTATACTGCTGAAGGCGAACTGCAGGTGGTTTTAGTGAGTAGGAGTCTCACATACCCCCGGGGTACCCAACCCGGGGCACCCATGATGGGTTTCCCCTGCGATAAAAAAAAAAGGTTTTGGCATAAACTCCATACATTTTCTTTGTAACTCTTCATTAAATTAAAGTTAAGAAGGCGACTAACCCAAAAAATCAAACATATTCGTCCTTCTCTCCTGACACGGCCCGTCTTTTATATTATGCCAGCCGCCAGGTGAACAAGGACGACGCGGATTCATCGCCAGATTAGTTTTTTCTCAATAACTCGATAAATACACAATATTTTATAAATCCGCTAGGTTGGTTTCTCAATGATAGAATTTTATACAATGTGTTAAAATATTAACTTAGTTCAATGCACGGTTATGGCACTAAATGAACATATCGCGAAAATTAGATGCATATTTGTAAAATTTATATCGAGAAAATTTTAAGATATTATCGTGTTTTTGCTCAGATCGAATTCTTGGAAATATAATGTTGTATCTAATTTTAGAAAATGAAACAATTCGGGGATCATTTTCAAGTATAAAAATGAATTATAAAATCGAAGATTTAGGGTTAGTCGTCCCCTTAAGTTATCGTTCGTCTCTGAGTGCGGTGGTTATCTACTGCTTAGGTATTCACTGTAATAAAGTAACAAGCGTTGGTGGATTAATAGATCTTGGCTCGGAGTTTTGGCGGGCATCTGAAAGAGTGCTATTGTGTTTTGTATTATTTTCCTAAAATTGTGTTAGCTGGGTTTTTAATGTGTAATATTGGTAGAATATTAACCATTAGATATTCGTGTTCATGCACAAGTGTAGGAAAGTGATGTAATATCCAGAAACGTGCTATTTTGTGTTCCCTCCAAAACTCCATCGAAAGTTTCAGTAAAGCGTCTACCACTTTACTGAATCGACCGACTTGACTCCTTGACTGTATTGACTTTTTACTTTTACTTAGACTTTGACTAGACTTTAGACCTGACGATACATGAAAACGATGATGAAAATTATAATAGGAGGAATATGGTTTTCCCGCCATATTCCTTACCTTTTTACCTTGTCTGTGGCACAACATACACATCCTTTGTGTCAAGTTGCCAAAAAAGAAGAAAAAGAAAGAAAGAAAGATCTTGGCTCAGCATTGCTGCTGCATCCATGCTGTATGTGAAAATGTTTCCAAACAGCATTTTAGATTACAAGATGATGCCCGTCACTCCGTTGCGCTAAAAATATTTTATCGCGCGGGAACCGTACATTTTTCCGGGATAAAAAGCATCACAAATCCTTTCCCGGGACTCAAAGTATCTCCATACCAAATTTCAGCAAAATCGGTTCAGCGGTTTGGGCGTGAAGAGGTAACAGACAGACAGACAGACAGACACACTTTCGCATTTATAATATTAGTATGGATATGGATAAATAAAACTACAAGTAAAATATTTTATAATTTTTATTTATCTTTGGGTTACCGCATTTTGTGCTCAAGGAAGAGGGTAGCAAAGAGAAAATTTTACTGACATCTTCAGACTTGTCGATTTCTAGAAGTTAACAGCACTTTCTAGATTCAAAATTAGGGCATTATATAAATTAGGTGTCATTTAACATGTTCATTATTATGTTAAGTGAAACTAATTGATCACTAGATTGTTAGTTTTTAATACTAATGTCATGGCATGCTCTTCGTGTTTATGTCAAGTGCTTAAGATTTATTTGGTACTATTAAACTTCCATCTTTCATTACTATTCTTGCATCTTCTATTTTAGTTCTTCTTCAGTTCTGCGATCCTAGTACCGTCCTGCAGGTTGGTCCTAACGTTGGTTCTCGCCTGGCGGTTCGCAGGAGTCTTGATAGTCAACGACGATTCCACAACCACCTCCTCTACGAATTGTTTGCCATTGTCCGCTGAAAAAAAAATAGTTCCAATTTTAAATATTTTCAAAAATGAAACAAAAGTGCAAGACACATAATAACCGCTCTATCTCTTTCTTATTGTGTTCTTACCAAAGATTACAGCATGAACAGAGCGTTTCCTATACAAGTGTTAAGAAAATACGTGGAGCAAATATATTATGAGAGATGAAACGAACGTAGGTACAATCAAAAGTTTTGTCTCAAATTCAGATTTACAAGAGCTGTGAGTATTGGCCACATGATTTCTCTCTTTCTGGCGGGTGATCAATTTCATACGGGTTAGTATAGGTTAGTACAGAATCTGATGGCAAAAAGTGAGAAAGTAAATTGACTCTAGTAATACCGGGGACCTAGTTGGAATAAAACATTTTGATCCTTTTTTTTCTTGTAGCGGCTGATGATTTATCCAATGATCAAAAATATTTTTTGAAATTCTGCCGTCAAAATTTGCCATCAGATTCCGGTAGACCTATATTATATTGCTTAGTGCATTCTCTTAGTCTACGGTATTGTCAGTTGTCACTTTAATCTCGTCTACGGTATTGGACACATCACTTTACAGTAAACAAATGCTAGTGATCCTCGCACTTAGGTTTAATAGGACTTGTTATGTTTATAAATAAGTGGGTATAGAACTAGTTTACTGTAATGTGCATTGTTTAAATGAAACAACGGTCTTCTATTAATGATAACAAGTTTTCTAAAAATATCAACTGTAAGAGCAAACGGCGTTTACTTTGACTGTTAAGAAATTTATAACTACTAATAATAATATCTTTAAAAAGCCTGCCTGACTTGCTATCTCTTGGCGCTAAGTCGCCTGAACAGATTAAGATAAAGTTTGTACGTAAAGAGATAACAGAAAGATAGACAGACACAGATTCGTATTTATATTTTTCGTTATTATTATGGCTTTAAAAGTGTCTGTCTGTCTCTCTTACTCTTGGCGCTAAAGCCTCTGAACCGATTTAGAATAAGTTTGGTATGCAGATAATTTAAATCCCGGACTTGTCCGTCTGTCTTGCACTTTTGTATATACCTTGGTATAGTTTTTAAAATTGTACAGTTACCGCGTATAATAAGCGAATTTCAGGCAGATTATTTCTAACAGATTTTAAAGAGTCCTTAAAATATTAACCTTTTTATAATTAACTTATTTAAATAATATTTTCTCATGAAATGTTATAATATTATTATAGCCTCTGTTATTAATTTATTAATGTGTTCTTATGATGAGAGATTAAATTAATATTCGTGTTGTGCAAAATGTTAACGTAATCTGAATGTCAAAGTTTTCAAATGTAGAACGTGGACTAGATTATTTTTTTTAAACCTTTAGAAAAACAACAGTATAAAGTCGGAGTTCCCTAGAACAAATTTTTTTGTTACTATCAAGCTGATTTTTTGTGAGAAGCTTCATTTTGATAAGACGAACAACATTTTTATCTTTAATATCGAAAAATCTTGAAAGTGCAGGTAGCTGAGATAGAAAGAATTTCATACTACAACACTTTTACTTTTACAACATTACTACAACTTTGGTTTGATGGTCTTAAAATATGTATTGTTATGTTTGTAGGACAATGTTACTTAACCAATCAACATACAAAAAATAAGCTGGTTAGGGTTCCGTTTTAGGATTCTACGATCAAAGCTCATTTTATGTATTTTGATAGGTTGATAGTTATAGCTTGATAGTAATTAAAAAAATTGTTCTAGGTAACCCTGATGAATCTATACTGACTTTTGGAAGTTTTAATGAACAAAATTATACTTTAATTAAATCTCTATCATCGTGCGACCATGTTATTAAATATTGCCATTTGGCAAGCCATATATAAGTAGGTTGGTCTAATAAATTTATTGTACATATTTTTAATTTTTTTAGGTAACATTGTAATTTGAATTTGTTTGACGTATGTTTTGTGATTTTGATCTGAGCCAATTTTGGGTCTCTCATAGTCATAGCTGATAATGTCATAGATGGAATGTATGTATTTGGAATGTCAAGTTAGACCTAATTTTAATTTAAAATCATCACTCATATGTCAAGTGTCAACACATCAGTAAATGTATGCTGATTATCCAAGAATATACGCGCTGTTTTGAATTGGTAACAATAACACAAGTCAATATTTCAACTAATAATGAAAAAAATAAGCAAGGGATCAAATTTATAGTGCTTAATCTCTAGGATACTTTAAGAGTTATGTAGTTAATCCTTCGATCGCGGATTCTTGGAAATGCTATTGTGTTCTATTGTTTTCGCGATCACCGGTGCTCTTATGGGCCTTGAAGGATTAATAGTATTTTACGTATATATAAGAAAATTGTTTGATAAACTATACAATTTAACACTTCCATCGTGGGTATCGCAGACACAATAGATTTTCAATTGTTATGCGGCAGCCAGCTGCCACTTGGGGATTGATGGGTTAAAGTAGCAATTGTATAAAAAAATATTATTTTATAAGTACAGTCCGTTTAATTTATCTTGACTCTACAGTCTACACTCTACAGTAACGAATGATAAATATATCAATAATAATAATAATTATGATTGATATTTATCATTCCTCGTTGTTACTGTAGAGTCAAGATAAATATTGTCATTAAAATCTCAAGTAAAATAAGCTAAACGAACTATAGTAAGGTTACATGCACTAGATACTATAGTCTAGGTCTAGGTAATCTAGATAAAAAGGCATATGAAATAAATTATACTTACCAACATTTCCGTACTGCAGCTTAGATTGTGGTGCAGCATAGGTACAAATAAAGAGTATAGCAAAAAGGAACAAATGTAGAAAACGCATGGCGCTAGCGACGGTCGACGCGCGAATGTGCGCACACTGACTAGGAGGATGATTCAACAACAATATGCAATAATAGTGCAAAAAAATTAGAGCATATTTTTAGTATTAATATTAATTTACACGGTCTGTTTCATTAATATATGCCTAGAAGTTATTTGTATATTGGTAGATTGTTTGCTGCATTATAAATTATTATCATTTCAATAACCAAATAGAATATCCGTGGGTTTTGGTTATCATAACTCACTGTTACAACCTTGATAACCTTTAAATTATCAGATTTATAAGACTTTTATTAATTTTTAATTTTATAGACAAAAATACTATGAGTATCATGTTACAACTTACATGTTATAAATTATGATTTCACTACATCACTTTACACAAAATAAGGCATTAAATATCGCCTTATTTAGGGTGACTACAATAAATACATTGGCTATACTTTTGGTATACATTATTCAAATATCAAATACAATACACAATCTTTATTCAGAAACTTAAAAAAAATGTTTTATTTCTGAATAGATAAAAAAAAACACTTGCAGAATGTTAATACTACTGGTGCCTACCACCGATTCGGGAACTAACCCGTCGAGAAGAACTGGTGATGAATTAAAATACAATATTATAATAACAGTGTAAACAGTGTTTGAGACCCCCTTTTAGTGAAGTTTACCTGTGTGAGGGGAATCTCGCTCTGCCAAAAACAATAAAATTTGGGATGTTAAGCTCGTTAAGGAATTTGTATAATAAGCTCGGCTAGTAATTATTACAAGTAGTCGAATATATAACCACAGATACAATTATTATTTTTAACAAAAAATTAAAACCGACTTCCAAGGTAAAAACAATATTAACATTAATATGAACTAAAAAGTATTAAATATTTTTTGCTATCTAATAGTGCCTTTTTCCGAATTCGGCTAAACCTCAACTATTTCTGTACTCAATCTTCATTATTTTGAAGTCGGTACCAGATAGCTGAATCTTCAGTCCTCTGACAGAATATTTGAAACTTTTGGAACTGGCACCGACTTCAAAATTATGAAGATTGAGTACAGAAATAGTTGAGGTTTAGCCGAATTCGGAAAAATAATAATGACCATAGAGTCATGAATGATGACTCTATGGTCATTATTAAAAGTATCAACTTTGTTCATGGGAGAGAATAATAGATGATTTAATATTGTAAATATCTTTGGACACCAACGCAAAAAACTTTATTCGCAAAACGTTGTAGAATGGTCCTGTTTCAAGTTGCATAATGACAGTGCAGTGGGAGGAGTTGCGACACCGACCACGACCTGATCTTATTAGTTGTTGCTCTCGACTTCACATGGACTTGTCAGGTTATAGAAAGTTACTGGATAAGTCAAGATTTCATTGCGCGCAAACTTCGAAAAAAATATAAATTTTTGAGTTGCGTGCGGGGTTTTGCTCTTCAGCCCCTGATTATTTTGAAATAGAGCGCAGAGTGTTTAAAGGATTTTTGTTAAGTTAAAATTTAAGTGGTACATATCGCAAGGAAATTGACGTGGAAGTTTAAGATAAATTATAATATCTATGGACTACTACTAGCTTCATCTCGTAACATACAATACAACAGATGAAGGTAGTAGTTTTCGCATCGCACGATAAAAATATATGTTATAAAGCGCCTTTAAAAACACAATAGCAAAATCTATTAACATTGATTTAGATATAATATGCAACTTAATTTAAGGCGCTCGTAATTGAAAACGGCCAAAAAATATTTTTTGGTAAACCTAAACCGGTCGATATATTTATTCATTTATTCAGCTATAAAAATTCAACAATGTGAAAATTGATGCTGTATACTCGTGTCGATTCGAATATATTTTCCAATAACTAATAATTTACATCTATCGAAGAAAATATGACAGAATCGACGAATTTAAAGATGGCTCAAAGATTTAGATTATGAAATAAAACTACATCTCAAAATAAAATTATATTATTTGAAAAAAGGCAGTTAAAACTATTGTTCAAAGCCAGTAGTTAATTTGGGGATACTCTGGGAAGTAGAAGGAATTTCCCGCGTTCTCGAAACTGAACTCAGGAGTGAAATCATCAAAATCGGGTTGAGATGCAAAAGTATTTCCAAAACCAGGATAAGTTGAATAAGCATTTGTAAAACTAGGTTGGGAAAAGTAGAAACTAGGCTGAGCGGAGAAGGAGCTTCCGAAGCTTGGTTGGGACGAAAAGGTGTTTTCGAAAAGGGGTTGAGAGGAAAAGGTATTTCCGAAAGTAGGCTGACTCGAGAAAGTGTTTCCGAAACCTGGCTGGCTGGAAAAGGAATTCAAAAAGTTAGAATTAATGGACTCATGGATTTTTTTATTTTGTTCAAAAATATCCTTTGTTATTTTATTGACGTGATCATCCATAGAGAATGAATTCCATTTTGGTGTAGGGATTTGAATAGGTTGCTGGAAGGATGGGAATTCTGGAATTTTTATCTCTGGAATTTTGATAGGGTCTGGAAAGACGAACTCGTTGGAACTAGGTATGGAATCGGCACTGGAATATTCTGGAATCACCTTGTAGAACTTCTTAGTAACTCCATCTTTTGATACCACTCCTTCTACGGTCGCGAATCCGTTCACATTTTTGGTAACGTATCTTTGATATTCATGGGTTGAATAACCTGAAATTAAAGAGTTTATTTTATAAATTATCCTTATTTTTAGAATCAATATGCTTCGAATAAACCCTCTATAATAAATAAAGAAGAAAAAACAATATGTTTGTCTGCTAGGCCTTATAGGGAGTACTCCCAAGGCAAAGTTGTTGCTAAAACATTAAAAAATAGATGGAAATCATGTTCTTTTTTTCACACTTCATCTTATCTAGGTAAACTTTGTTGTTGTTATTCTTAATTATTTGCACTTATAGTCTACTGGTACCATATTCCCAAATATAATTTAACCCATCAAGCCCGCGATGTGATCGCGACAACAATAGAATACAATAGCATTTCCGAGAATCTCCGATCGAAGAAGTAAACAAAACTCGTCAAAAATAATAGTCCCTAGTACTTCCTTACTCCTCGCAGGCACCGCTATGTTCACTTCCCGAGAACTACAAACTTTAATATTCATGGCAAAACTTTTAATACTTATGAATAATTTCTCACTTAAAAATCTTTCACACTAAACACGTTTATACTTTTACACCACATTATGTATTCTATGGTACCGTTATTACATGGTACCGGGAATTCGCATAAAAAATAGCCGAAAATCTTCACGCTTCAATATCCTTAATTCAACGTACCCGAAATCCCTTGAAGGATTATGGCGGACAAAATAACGAGAATACTTTTCATTTTAAACGCCTCTAACAAATGCGTAATGACTTCCCATGATCTTCTTTATATTCTTGTTCGTATATAATATGTCTTATACTCCGGTGGGCCTGCGACTCGCTACAGTCGCGCGACCGCTTTGAGGCGAACGGCTGATTAATGACCGAATAACTGTAAGCAGTTTTTTGTAGTATATAATATCTATGTAGAGTAAGTGAGTCATACGCTTCGTAAGCCTCAAATGATGAATGATCAAATATTGCCAAAATTAAATTGATTGAAAAGGGACGAACTTGATGGAATTTTTATTTTATCGTACACAGTCTATTATCGTGCTAAGAAATCAGGAAAAACTCAAAAAGACCAATAAAGCTCAAACCGTGTTTACATTTGCCAAAGTAAGCAATTTTGGTAATTCGCACTCATGGGTCAATGAAAAATTAAAACAAAAAATTGCTTGGGGACTTTAAGCGCGACTAATCAGGCGAATCACGACTTTTAGTCGTCATTTTCCAGCGTGGTAGCAGCTTTATTCTTCTGCCCGCAGCCTATAATATGATAATTTATAAAGATTTCGACCTTTTCCCGATTCATTATGAAACAGGCTGTTGCCAAGACCGGCTGTGTTATGTTTAGGTATCTAAGGACCGGTGACTCTAACTGGACAGAACAAGTTGTACGCGTATTATCAATTTTCGGCAAAACATTCCATTTAATGGGTAAAGGAAACTATCTTAGAGTAAATAGTAATAAAATACCAACTGGTTTATTACTCATTTATGGATGAAATGTTAAAGGTAGTAGGTACAAAATGTAGAAGCAGAGTACCTGTTGCTAGTGGTCTGTATATGCCGTAGCTACTCAGCTACAGCTAACAACACAGTGTTTATACTTTACTTAGGGCCTGTTTCACCACTTCCTGATAAATGACGAATAGGCTATCCACCACTTAACTTGACTGATAATGTACGAAGAATCTGTAAAAAATACTTTATCAGAAAGTGGTGAAACAGGCCCTTAATATTATAAATGCGAGTGTGTCTATCTGTTAACTCTTCACGCTCAAACCACTGAACCGATTTTGATTAAACTTTGTTTGGCTTTAAGTCCCGGGAACGGACATCGGATAGTTTTATTCTCGGAAAAAAATGTACGGTTCCCGCGCAAATAGCGACTTTAGGCGCAATGTCATCTAGTACTTAAGGCTTATTATTTTCTTGTACCGGGTTCATTATGAGAAGTAGTAGTAGAAGTAGTAGTTTAACCAATTTGATGGATAAAACATACAAACATAAATAGCATAAGAATTAAGAACCGTTTTAGTCTTACTGTAATAGGGTAAAGTGTGTAATTTTTTATCTCGCACTTTACTCTCGTTAATGTCTTTTCTTCCTCGGAAACTTTGATCACGCGTTACATTCCTTTAGATTAATTATTATTTAGAATAAATACATATTATACCTTCGAATTGTAAGTTTAATGTGGAGCACCGCGAACATTCACTTGTAATAATTTAACGTTATAGTATAGATTCGTTTTTAAGCATTACATTACAATACTACCTCCCTGACTGACGAGCATTCGCGTGTAATGTTACATTCGACTTTGGGCATTCCATTATTATAGCTAATTGATGTTACATGTTGTATCAAGATATTGCACAATGTATCATTACAAGGTGCGCATTGTAATGCTCGACTCTGTTACAAGCGAATGCTCCTGGTGAGGTAGCACCTTTACGTTGTGCATAATATGCATGCACACTTAAGGCCGTCCCCCGAGCAAACGGCCAAGGTGGCCATATATTTGCCGCGTTGCCGAGATCGCGCCAAAACCCTATTAATTTTACTAAATCTTAGTTCAAAATTGTCCTAAAAAAATTTAAAACGGGGAATATGTAGTTTATGATATTGTCGATCTATTGGCGTGAGTTTCAAATAAAAGTAACTTGTAAATGGTAAGGAGATGTATGCTTGAATTTTAATAAATTGGTATTACTTTGGAAGCTGATATCATGAGTATAATAAACAAAAATCATCAGTTTGTATCAGATGTTGAGTTCGAAGAAGACAAATATATATGCCAAAACCGTTTGCAAATCGGATCAGTAGTTTTCATGTTAAAGAAAAAAGTTTGATACAACATCTGACCCCCTTTTTTGTACCCTTAGAGGGGTGGGGGGAAAAATCAGTGATTTTCATGTGATGCTGGAACAAACATACAGACAGACAAAAATCTAACCACATTTTAATGTTAAAAATCGGCCAAGTGCGAATCGGACTTGCGCACGACAGATTCCGTACCGTTATTTAAAGCAAAAATAGAAAAAAATGTGTTTTTTGTATGGGGTGTCTTAAATAACAATTTTATTATAAATTATTAAAGTGCCCATATAATTGAGGATTTTGTGAAAATGTTATGTGCCTGCCTGCTGCCATTATTGATATCGAGGCCGAAACAGGCCAAAACAATCACGTTTGCTTTATGGGAGCCTTCCATAAATATTAATTTTATTTTGCTTTTAGTATTTGTTGTTATAGCGGCAACAGAAATACATAAGCTGTAAAAAAATCAGAAGTCTAGCTATAGCGGTTCTTGAGATACAGCCTGGAGACAGACAGACGGACAGACATCGAAGTCTCAGTAATAGGGTCCCGTTTTTACCCTTTGGGTGCGGAACCCTAAAAACAACTACAATTTTTTGTTATAAAAACGAGCAAACGGGTCACCTGATGGAAAACATCATCCAAGGACACTCGCAACATTGGAGTTGCAGGCGCGTTGCCGGCCTTTTAAGAAGGAATGTCACGCTCTCTTCTTGAAGGTTTGCAAGACGTGTTGGTCCAGAAATACAGCTGCTATCTTAAATTCTAAAATAAAAGATTTCTATACTTTTGTACACCATACAACCGTCTTGTGAATATTTGCGAAACTTGTTTCAACCACGATCGATGTTTTGATTTGATGATGAACGAGTTCTACGTTTAGATTATACATAGTTTTGAGTCACATTTATAGAGTTTTACTCCGTAATTAAATATGTGAATTTTTATTTTTTATTAAATTAGTTGAAAGGATTTCTTAAAGAACCGTCCGTTACTAAACGGTTAGTTAAAGTAATAATAAACTGATATTAAATTATATTTCATTTACGAGGTCCAATTTAGATCTACAAAAATCTTTAAAGAAGTAAAAAAGTATAGAGGATGGTATGAAAAGCAAAATAATTAGATAGAACACTATGTGCTAAAATAATATTTCCAAAAACCTGCGCCAAATTTATAATTTTAATAACATAAAAATTAATAGTTTACTGATAAGGTACAAATAGGAAAGACAAAAGGATTCCTAAAATCTCAAATGCCTTCAAAGAAATATTTTAGTAAGTCAGATATTATATAAAATCAATAATAATTATTGTCTTGGGAAGCAAAGTATCTCCGTAACAAATTTCATCAAAATCGCTTCACGATTTCAGCGTAAACTGTAAAGAGGTATTACAGACAGACCAATAGAGACTTTAGCATTTATAATTTAAATATATATAACTCAAACGTGATTGACTGACTGACATAGTGATCTATCAACGCACAGCCTAAACCACTTTACGGATCGGACTGAAATTTGACATGCAGGTAGATGTTATGACGTAGGCATCCGCTAAGAAAGGATTTTGATCAATTCTACCCCCAAGGGGTTAAAATACGGGATGAAAGATTGTATATAATAATACTTCTTAGCTCGAGTAAAGCCGTGGGCTGAAGCTAGTTACAAATAAAATATAACAGTAAATAAACAAATTATATCAAATCAAGTTAGGCAACTGTGACACTGGTCGTTGTAAATCTCGCAGGGTTCAACGAATCTATATAAACAAGCTTCTTTCTAGATTTATAAATCGCATTTTACCATATTATTTTATATTTGGATGATCAATTTACGATAATGTCATTGCCCCTGGCCGAGGAAGGGGACAGCCTATCTCTATATATAGAGAGTACAACTAGAAATGGGTGTTGTGCTATCTTTCACGTAAACAAATATGAATATGTTCGTGATAGCTCTCCTTCCTTTGCTGGCGGTGGCGAACGCTGGGATATACTCAGCGACATGGCCTGGTAAGTTCAATTCTTTATTATTATTTGTTTAACCAAATGAAGATTCAAAAGAAAAATAATCCAGGAATCCTTTGGCTTAGACTCTAGAGCCTATTGGTAGGCCTTCATCATTACTTGATCAATTTTTTAATTCTTAGAATACAGGAGTTAATCAATAACTTGTGTTTTTCAGAAGGTGAGGTAGATGCCAAGCTGATTCTTAGAAGTGGCCACATTGGACTGCAAGGAGTAGATTCAGCCACACACAATCCGGGATATGTTCCTCAACTCAGAAGTGACTTGGTGGAGGAGCCCAGTAACATGGACATGAAGAAAGATGAAGAAAAGGATTCTGTAAAACCCGTTCAAGAAGCGGATAACGAAAAAGATAAAGTAGAAGAAGATCCTGACCAACGCGATAGAGCTCAGGTTGGATTACGTAGCGAATATGTGGAAATTGGTCACATGCAGAACCGCCCACCGAGCGCCTGGGAATCATGGAGGTACCAGCCCAAACGTGTTCGTTCAGTCATTATTGAAGAGACTGACGCTAAACCGACTGGTATCGTAGAGTCCCCTGAAGCCCCAGCATCTACCGCTAGAACGCCAGAACTTGAGAATTTGGACCCCAAGCCAGTTGCTATTGTAGAAACACCAGAAGCACCTGTTTCCAACTCTAAACCAGAGAGCGAACCAACAAAACCAGAGACACCAGAGAAAGTTGAGAACGCTGAACCTATCGCAGACAACAAAGAGCAACTCAGATATGGATATTTGGTCCCGACTTACAATTACTACAGATACCCGATCCGTCTCAATCCTTCGTACCAAGCAGCCTCAGCCGTAGCCCAAAACGCTCCTGGCATCAACTACGCAGCATCATCAGCTAACTCCCAAGGCTTTGGGAATGGTGCTGCTGTATCCCAAGCTGTGAACTACGGTGGACTACAGTCTGCTGTGTCTAGTGCCAACAACAACCAGGGTTCCGCCATCGCCGCTGCTCAGAACTACGGGAGACAGTCGTCGAGTGTTGCCCAGGCTTACAACAATCGTGGTCGCGTTAGGTACGTTACCCCTCAGTACCAAAGTGCGAGTGCTTTTGCCGCCAACCACAACTGATCAAACTAAAATAAGTAGGTACCGTTTTTGAAATTGTATTGAATTAAAAATCTCTGAGTTAATTTTAATATTTGTAAAATCGTGTAAATGTAGATTTTTAATTTTGATCTCCTCTTGATTGACTGTGCTTAGATTTAATAATATTTGACTGATGGTAATTAAAATGTAATTTTAATTAATTATTCTTAATAAACATTGTCAATTGTCTCAGTGTATTTTTCTTTATACCTACGAGTATATCTTAATTTTTTGTGAGTATCTTGTTTTATAAATCTACTTTTGGTGTATCAACATGAGCAAAGATCGCAACATATTTTAAATAACTTATACTTATCATATTACCAAACATATTATGATCATCAAAGTGTAAAATATAGTATTTTATAATATTGACCATAAATTGTACAATACAATACATTTTATAGTGTTATTAACGGCTTCCCGCTGTTATTTTAATAAAAATATCAAATGACAATACCATTTTAAACAAATATTATAATGATAAATTTTAATAATAATGAATATGAAACTTATAAATATATTAATGACTAGCTGTTGCTCGCGACTTCGTCCGCGTTAAGATAGTATAATAACAAAGATGGGTAGTTTTCCCCTTTTTATGGTTCCTTATGCAAAGGTAAAAACGGGACTCTATTAATTAAGCAAACGTCAATCGCAAACGTCAATAAAGTTTCATGTTTTTTTCTCAAGAAATGACGGACTTTCATTTAAAGTTTCAACCCCTATTTCACCCCATTGGGGGTACAATTTCTAAAAACGCTTAAACACGTATCCAATCATTTTTAATCAGTAGCTCAAACCTAAAATTTCATGTTTCTAACTCAAGAAATAACGGACTTTCATTGAAACTTTCAACCCCAATTTCACCCACTTGGGGGTAGAATTTCCAAAAACGCTTAAATACGTATCCATTCATTTTAAATCAGTAACCCAAAAATAGTTTCTAACTCAAGAAATGACGAACTTTCATTCAAACTTTCAACTCCTATTTCACCCCCTTCAGGGTAAAATTTTCAAAATTCCTTCCTTAGTGGGTGTCTACTTAATAAAACAACCCTACTCACCAAATTTCGTGGCTGTGACTTTAACAGTTTTTGCTCAGCAATGATGAATCAGTCAGTCAGTCAGGACATGTAATTTTATAAGTATAGATAGATGTGTTATTATCAGTCAGTTAAGATATTGTGACTCAGCTCGGCTTTTAGCTATAACAAATACAATATCAGTAGGTAAATATTAAAACAGAATACATGGAGTATAGTACATTTATTAATACTAAAAATACTTATTTAGTCTAATAGTATCACATCATATTCGTCCATCCCACTAGGTAATGAGAGTAAACGAATAGAGAAGATTTGTGTATTGCAAAAAATACTTTGGCTCTAAAATAAACCCAGCTATAACACAATAATTGTCTCACTAGTTATAAAAAATAATAATAATATTAAATAAATGAATCTTCATTCCAACCCCACAACAGGTGATATTTTTAAATTACAATATAATTAACTAACCACAATATGAGGCCGCGAGAACACAAGATTTCCAAGAATCCGCGATCGAAGGATTAAATTAAATTTAGAATTATCAAAAGAAGACTTTGAGCACATGAAACAACGCACAATTATAATTATGAACACATATATTTAATTCACACTAGATTCGTTAATCTTTCAGTTCTGGTGTAGAAATACTACTTGCAACACTTCTGTGTTCAACCTTTCCATCCTTAGATGCACTTTTAGTCAGACCTAAATTATTAGGACCAGAATTCACCGACGCTGAGACAGACGTTCCGTAGCCATTACTTCCAGAAGTTTTGGTCAATGACAGAGCTGCTTGGTATCCTGGAGTATTGGACGTAGATACTAAAGCAGATCTCAGGACCATGCCATCTGATTCAGACGAAATTGCCGTTTGGTATCCTTGACTATTTTGGACTACGATGGTCTGCCCCGGAGAATGTCCTTTAGAGTTCGGATTTGGAATTGAAATATGTGGAATTTGCACTTGCAGTGGTTGAATAGGCTCCGGTATGATAGATTGTACATTTATCGGTTGTATATTAAGGGGTTGTGGTATGTTATACGGCTGTATATTGAACGGTTGTTGTATATTATAAGGTTGTATGTTTATCGGATGTTGTGGTATATTTGGTTGCATCGGTAGCTGCAGGTCGAATGCTGATGCAGGAACAAACCACGGGTGCTCTGAAAAGAAAATAATTGATGAAAACTCGGAAAATATATCCTGCAAACATTTTCATGAATATAAAAGTAATTGCAGGTAGGTACTGTAATTATAATCTGACGTGCTTTGTTTTTTATCTAAGCGCCTGTGCCTTTTTCGCCACTAATTTTCGAAGCGCGTAATAAGAATTATGTTTTCGAGTTATATACGTTTTGCAGCACCTTTTCAACTTTACAGTCTAAACATTAAAGGGCTTCTCGAATTAAAACTTTGAGGTATAATTAGATTCTTTAGGAGAAAAAGTCCCAACAAATACATGGGGTCGGCTATATAACTATAATGTGGATTTGAGTTTTTTCTATACTTATTTAAAACAGTGGCGTAACTATAACATCCGGATCCCGTGGAAAATTGATGTGGCCCTATCAGTAAAAATCGTCACATTAATAATAAAACAATGTATTAAAAAATTCTGACCTCACGGCCTCTTGGGCCGGGGCTCTTTTGGGTCTGGGCTCGTGGCATTTTGCCAGCCTTGCCAAAATTCAACGGGTCAACTTAACGGTTAACTATTATAGATACGCCACTGCTTCTAAAACTAATAGAAAAAGTTGGATTTGTTTGCTTGCAAGGACTCGAAAGTATAAGCTGATTTTGATGATATTTGATTCAGACAGATTCCTTAAAAGGGGCTAGGCTACTTTTAACTGCGGAAAACTGAACTGAAAAAATTCATTTGCCTTCAACTTTATTACAATAGTTGATGGCATTGTTGGTCTCGACACAAGCCTTAAAATAAAGAAAAAAATATTATATTGAAAGTATTCAAAGATATCTAAATGTATTTCAGATTTGACTGATTGAATTGTTTATAAAAATAGCGATTCAGTAGCTCCTACTATCAACCGTAATAATTAGTCATTTCATTATAACAAATTACCTACTTTATAATTTTACTAGCGATGATGCTAAATATTTTTACTTGCATAGACATATTTATTGAAAACGCTACAAAGTTTTAGTGATTATTTCAAAATTTCATTCAGACTTTTTTAGAGACACGGTTTAAACGTGATGTTTTTAAGAATTAAAAAAAATACATGTACCTAATGTATCAAAAAGAAAATTAACCCACTATTAGCTTTGCTAGGTAAATAGAAAATAGTATACATATTTTTTACAGTTAAATTATGAGTATATTGGTTTTCTACAGTCTATACTTACACAAAATATTATAAATATGTATGTCTGTCTGTAAAGTACCCCGCAAACGATCAAATTGTTTGTCAAATTTTACGTGTTTGTCAAACAGTTTGATAGTGTACAGCTTTGTTTGAAGCGTTTGTCAAACAAACTACGTGTTTGACCTGTTTGAAGAAATTTTTCATTGGCGTAGCGTTTGACATACGTGTTTGAACGTGTTCCGCTGTATTTGTCAAACAAGATGTCATGATCTCAAACCGATTCTAGCTTATTGTTTTGATTAACTTGTTTGATGCACGTTTGTTCGTCTGTGCTGCTGTTTGATGAAAACGTAAATTACATCAAACATGTTTGTCAAACAAATTTGCGCGTTAGCGGGGTACTTTACCCATTCACCCCCTAACCGCTGAACCTATTTTGCTAAATATTAGTACGGAGATACTTTGAGTCCCGACTCCCGAGAATAGGATACTTTTTATCCCGGAAAATATACAGTTCCCACGTCATAATTGAATTGCTGGCGTCATCTGGTACTGCATATTTGTTACAAATACTCGCGAAATGGAAGCCATGGACACGAAAAATTAAATTTAAACTTACTATAAAACATCGGCAGGGACGCGGCATCGAGGAGAACAAACGTCGATACAAAGATGAGTAATTTGAATGCCATTGCAAGTTGTTGCTGTAATGGTTGTGTTCGTTTCCCCGTGCTTATATATGACCTGACACTCCCACCTAAGGTCGTTTGTTCACTGCCACCGTCACCGTCAGTGATAAATTGATATTATTATGCGAATGTATGTCTGTTACCTCTTCAAACCGCTGAATCGATTTTGCTGAAACTTGGTATGGGGATAAATTTGAGTCCCCGAAAAGGAAAAATTAACAGTTCCCGCCTGTTAAACGAGTTTTGGCGAAACGGAGTATCGAGCATCTTCTAATAACAGTTAAAAAAAACTTAAAAACACGCTTTTTTCCAAAATTTTTCAAACAAATTATTGCAGTATGCAAAGTTTCAAATTAATTAGACTACTGGAGATAGGTGAAAATCGTGCTTAAAGATTCCGTTACATGCATAAAGCCCGAGCCCTTAAAAGCGTGTTAAAAAATGACACCTTATAACCTGGACATCGGCCGGGGTATGTGGGACTCTCCGAGAAACCTCCTCCTCCGACCCACTTAAACCCTCATGGTGCTCCACTCCCTGCCTAGGCATAGTCACGGGCATGATCAACCCACCGCAACTCTACCAGCGGTTGTCCGCGTCTCGCAGACTCATCAAAGCATGTAGACTTTTCTAGGTCGTTCCGTGGGGTGGCCTAGAAGCCCACTCGTGGGCCGCGATGTGTAGGAGCACCATGCGCATCACGGCTCTGCCAATTTATGACCTAGATCCTAGGCTATAAGTTTCATTTTCCACCAACATTATAGTTCACCGACTCGTGTCGCCACTGCTTTGTAGTGGTAAGCAAAACAAAACCTAAAGCATATTTTTTGTCGGTGACGTGACGTTACCGTGATGTGACCGACCCGGTGACGGTGGCTGTGGGCAATCGGCCTAAGGATAAAGATGAACCCAACGGTAAATGGATTTGAACCGATATTTTAACATAAATAAATCATAAATTTTTATGAATAATAAAATCTAGCTTCTGATTTTTATTTGCTGTTAATAATTTAAAGAGGCTAGATATAAAACAAGTTAAATATTTCCTTTCAGCTTCCCATTTTGGGCGCTTTAGATATTATAATGTAAGCACTAAATTATGTAAAATAAATTGTAAAGCTTACGATTAAAATCTAGATAGCCTGTACGAATTTGAAGTTATACTTTCTGTGAGTCGATATTTTTTTTATAATAAGATAGCTACGTAATTTATAAAGGTAATTTTACTTCGTGATAACTGATAATATAATCCGACTAAAATTAAATCTGTCTATAAATCAATTCCTATGATAGCTTATTTTTACCTATCATTTTAGAAATACCCTAAAATTGTAGCAATAAAATATACTCTATAATACCTATCTCCCAATCATTTATTCATTTTTACCGTTTTATAAATTGGCGGTAAGCCATTTTTCTTCGAGTTAATTACTATAGAGTATAGAGTGTTCTAGTTTTTGATGAATGTCCTCTCATTTTCTGCTAATGATCAAATAATAAATTATTTACAGTTTGATGAAATATTAGCTTATAATCACCAATCTACACGTGTATTTTTAGCCTCAAAAGATATTTTATTGATATTTTTTTGAATTTTATGCGTTTTAAGTATATTATTTGTAAATTGTTTTAAAAAAATATGCAGGTTATTAATAATATATAAAATTCTCCTCCAAACCGGCTCAATCGATTTTAATGAAATCTTGTAATGAATATGGAAAAACAACATTTGCCGGGTCAAACAAACAAACAAATATACTTTATTGTGCACAATATGTTCATATCAAAACAAAATACACAGGTACAAAGAAAATAAACTGCACACAAAGGCGGCCTTATTACTTTAAAGCAATATCTTCCAGGCAACCACAGGAAAGGAAACCGGGTCAGCTAGTAATAATAATAAAAATCTGTAAAGAGAAATCAAAGTACTAGAGAAATAAAAGGAAAGAGTCGCGAGAAGCTGCCTTCTCGCGACTCTTTCCTTTTATTTCTCTAGTACTTTGAATTCTCTTAATTAATACACTTCATAATAATAGACGACTTAAAATTCAGATAATAAACGCTGAGGTGAGTCTGTCTTAGATTTTTTAGATGTATTTTTTTGGTGACTGTGCAAACGTTTTTTTTTTCATCTACATTTTCCATTTGCTAGTTTATTTTCGCAAAGAAACAGACTGCTCTCTCCGTAGTTTTGAAAGGACGTATTTTTAACCGACTTCCTAAAAGGAGGATGTTCGTCTGTTTATATTTTTACAACAGTTTTTATTTACACACACTTTTTAGTTTGACTACGAATGGAGATTTTTATTAAGATTAATCATCTAAAGCGTTTGCCGCGGTAGGTGGGCCCGGGTGAGTCGAGTATGACACGAGTATATAAGGTCAAAGCGGTGTTATTGTACCTGTTTAGGTACATCAATAATAATCGGCCAAGTGCGAAATGGGTCTTAGTAGTACAAGTTCCTTATCAAAGTATACCTAATAATTTTTATTTCACTAAATAGAGAAGAAAGATTGTATGTGTTAATTCATCACGCAAAAACTACCTATCGAATATTTTTTGATATTAAATTGGCATATCCGCTATACACTTGGGCCACGTTTTATCCTGAAAAAATCACAAGGTTTTTGTAGCATGCACGTTGCATGGTCGCACGTTTAAATGAAATAAAGATTTGTTATAATATTTGTATGGGTTCATACCACACAGATTCAAAATAATAATCTTTATAATTACCCTTTTGGCTTAGAGTACGGTTAAAACTAGTTACATATTATACTGTTTACGTTTTTCTTTATAATTGCGTGTAATGATGTAAAAAAATTGATTGAAGTCTTTATTTTTAACCACATAAGAAAAAATCCATAAGTTACCTACTGGTTCTGCAAGATTTTAAGCTACAGAATCGATAAGGAAAAATCTTTACTTAACATTTCTAAAGGAACCCCAAATAAAATAATTTACAGTTTTATTATAATCAATCGTTTATAGCGGTACCATCATAAACGCTGCATATCCTTTCATACATTCTAACTATAATTGTATGATTTATGAGTATCGTGGGCGATAGTATACTAGATGTTGTCCATAACTTTCTTCACTCAAACGTTCGTGTATCTCGCGGGAACTGTAAATTTTTCGTTATGAAAATTCTTTCAGTGACGAATATAATATTTAAAACTAGCTGACCCGGCAAATGTTGTTTTGCCATATAAATTATCTCTAGTATCAATATAAAAGTAGATAAAAACCTATTTTCAGATATGACAAATATACATACAAAATTTCATTAAAATCGGTTGAGCTGTTTTGGAGGAGTTCGCGAACAAACACTGTGACACGAGAATTTTATATAAATAAAAATATATTTATCTTTCATTATATTTATAATATTAGTACAGGATAATGTTTTAATTTAAGATTGCAGAAGAATTTATGGTAGGCGTAAAGAACAGTAAACATATTTTGTGGTGTTTTGATTTATTACTCCAAAACGTAAAGTATTCGATAATGCACCGATCAACTTTGAAAAAAATACTAATTTTAAAATAATAATTTTAAAATACATAATTTTATTTTACTTTATAAAAGCTAACTAAAATAAAGTTACCAGGTATTATAATTTATAAGAGTAGTTTTAATTTTTTTTTTATGATGAATCTGATTACTTATATATTTTAATAAAACTCATAGTAGAGTTTAGTAAGTTTAAATAACAAATCATTACTTCAGTAATGTAAAAAAAATATCACTGAGGAGGAAAAAATAAAAGATATCATAATTTTTATCGTTTATTCAATAAATTATCAGTCTTAATCTTGAGTCTAGTAGTATCCAGTGTTGATGGCGTGGGACTGGGCGGCCTGGTAGCCCGGCACGTTGAAGCTGCTGGCCCCACTGCTGGAGAATCCATTAGCACGATGGTGGGTCGCCTGGGCGAAGTTCACCTGGCTCCTGCCGTAGTTCTGCGAGGCGGCAACAGCTGACCCAGGAGACGGACCGTAGCCCTGGGCAGAAGAAATAGCTGACTGGAAACCAGGTGCGTTTTGAGCGGCTGACAACGAAGAGCCGCTTAATCCGTTAGCGTTGGAAATAGCTGATTGGAATCCGGGAGCGTTCTGAGCAGAAGATAGCGAGGATCCACCGAGCCCGTTGGTGTTGGAGATGGCTGATTGGAATCCTGGCGCGTTCTGGGCAGCAGAAAGGGAGTTTCCGCCGTAACCATTGGTATTGGATATAGCTGATTGGAATCCTGGGGCGTTCTGGGCAGCAGACAGGGAATTTCCACCGTGTCCGTTAGTGTTGGATATAGCTGACTGGAATCCTGGGGCGTTCTGGGCAGCAGAGAGGGAATTTCCACCGTATCCGTTAGCGTTGGATACAGCTGATTGGAATCCTGGCGCGTTCTGGGCTGAAGATAGAGAGGAACCGCTCAATCCGTTAGCGTTAGAGACGGCTGATTGGTATCCAGGGGCATTCTGGGCGGAGGACACCGCAGACTGGTAGCCGTGGGGTCTGTACTGGTCTACTCTCTGGCCGTTGAGGATGAAGAGGCCTGACTCGTGGGACGGGGCCTGGGCGATGCCGATGCCCTGGGCTCCGCTGCTGGCATGGCCAGCGCCATAGGCTGAACCTCCTCCGCTCTGGTAGGCTCCGTTGCCGGCGTGGCCAGCTCCATAGGCTGAACCTCCACCGCTCTGGTAGGCGGCCCCGAAGCTGTTGGAGTGCCGGATGCCACCGATGTCGCTGCTGAAGCCACTGCCGATACCGAACGAGATGGACGGCTGGGCCGGAATGCCTGGAAAATTATTGTTCTTTTTTAATAGCTGTTAATAAAAAAAGTTTAAGTATATTTACTTAATTAAGGGCTCAATAAGGCCTCAAACTTTGTCGTAAAAAATTAAAAATAAATTTGTCTATTTGCCTTATATTTTAACTCAAGTCAATTTGTAAAAAAACACCGTAAACATAAAAAATATAGTAATTACTATGTGTATTTGAATGCTTTGGTAATAAACTATATTGATTGCTCTATGTAATGGTGAACCTTAGTCACCTTGAGGCCTCAAAATTACTTGATCCATTTACACGCTCAAAACATAAACTTTAATAAAACTGAAAAAATGTACCATAAAGTTACGAGTAGTGCTTTATAATTAAAGTAAATGAATTACACTTTTTAAATAATAATATTATAATTAATCTAAAGACTAAAAATAATATGAAAGTAAATATTTGAAATTTTAAATAATTTGAACAATAAAATAATGAACTTACTATACAAAACGGGCAAAGCGTTGCCAAAAACCGCGAGGGTGGTCAAAACGAAGGCCTTGGCGTACATTTTGAGTGTTTGACCATGAGCTGTGTGGCTGGCTTATATGTGGGTGCCCCCACCTTCCCCGGTCTACCTCGAGGAAGTCATCGTGTCATCGCTCCAATTTCTTCTGCCGATAATTAACTATTTATTTATGTGTCCTAATCCTGTTTGCTTTTACTCTTGACGAGGTAACGGATCGTAGTACACTACTATTTGGAGATCAGTAATTAAGTCAAAATATATAAAAATGTAATAATTAAGTTTACTATAAAATACCTTTAAACTAAATATCTAACAGCAATTAAAAAAGCTGCCTTTGCATGCTTTCGTATAATTCGTTTGCTTTGATTTTATACGTGTAAAACTGTCATAATTTAATGTAATCTATAAAATCGTTCTATGACTCATATGAATTTTTAATTTTGATAGTCGCACTAAAATTCAAGAACGGCAGTACCGATTTGGCTAATTTTAGTATTGATATATTCGTGGAAGTCGAGGGAAGGTTTATTGTGCATAATCTATATCTGTCTTTCTATGAATAATATGAGTTTTTAATTTTGATAGTCTGACTTAAATTCAAGAACGGCTGACCGATTTGGCTAATTTTAGTCTTAAATGAATATTTGTAGAAGTCCAGGCAGGGTTTATGTTAGGATGAAAGTGTTACGAGTGCTTAAAGGCCGGCAACGCACCTGCAGCTCTTCTGATGTTGCAAGTGTCCATGGGCGACATCTAGTAAAGAATACACATTAATTTATTACTTCAATATCCAATCAAATCCCTTGAATTTTTTAAAATCCAAAGTAGGTGTTACTCCTAAGAGTAGATTACACCAGAGGCGTGGTTACAGCTTTACAGTTATGGTCAAAGTTAAAGTTATAGTTAAGGCTAACTTAACCTTAACTTTGACCACAGAATTTGACAGATGTCTGTTGCGTTTATTTTTTATTAAAGTTACAGTTAATGCGATTGAGAGTATTGAGTTATCCATAAATATTTACAGGAAAATATTTGTTACAACAACACTGTGAGCCATAGAAAATTTCCACAAAAAAAATCGATATAAGCAGGAGCGGTTATGGTTATTGTAAATATGCCTAACCAAAGATTTGTCATTTTTTTAATTTTCATTAAATAAGGGGGCAAACGAGCAAACGGGTCACCTGATGGTAAGCAACTAGAGCTGCAGGTGCATTGCCGGCCTTTTAAGAGGGAATACGCTCTTTTCTTGAAGGTTTTTCGAACTGTATTTATAGCTAAAGTTATAGTTAAGGTTAGTGTTACAGTTAAAGTAATTTGGTGCAACCCACCCTAAGCTGTACCTTTTTTTTATGTAGAAACTATGTTAATACTTGAACTCCCGGGAAAGAGCTCTTTACCGGGTCATAAAATATATTATGTATCACACTAAATACGAGTATCATCATAATAATTATCATCATATCACAAAAATTGGTTTAGCTGCTTGACATTGAAGAAGTTAAATAAACAGACAGAAACACCGTTATATAATTTGTAACATATTTTACTCTATATTCTAAATAAAAAGTTAAGAATCCAACTTCCTAATTTTTATATAGACATTGCAAGTTTTTGTAATGTGTTGATACCTATCATAATCCTAAAATAGGATAAAAGTTTTAAAATTATTCATTTTATTGTAAGCTAGAATTCACGTACCCCTAAAATATATATAAATAAAAACGAATTTTAAATTGTGT
Organism: Polyommatus icarus; assembly: GCA_937595015.1. Taxonomy (NCBI): domain Eukaryota; kingdom Metazoa; phylum Arthropoda; class Insecta; order Lepidoptera; family Lycaenidae; genus Polyommatus; species Polyommatus icarus. The sequence continues at coordinate 19,040,883 of OW569329.1, forward strand.
TAGTTAGCTCGCTAAAACTCGTGAACGGCTGGATCGATTTGGCTAGTTTTAGTCTTGAAATATTCGTGGGAGACCAGGGAAGGTTTATATAAGAAAGGAAGTGATACGAAGTTTAAGTGCCGTTTCGTATAGTAAAAATATAAAAATAAAAATTATTTTATTTTTATATTTTTACTATACTTATATATTTCATTAGAAACGCTTTTATTCCCTCATGTCCCTTTGTTCCCTTTAATCTTTAAAACTATGCAATGGATTTTGATGATTCTTTCAGTGTTAGATAGCCCATTTATTTAGGAAGGCCATAGGTTATATTTTATCACGCTATTGACTAATAAGAGTGAAGAAATAGATGAAAATATGGAAAAAACGGGGAAAATTATTTGAAAGGGCTAACTTGAACGCGCTAATCTCAGGAACTACTGGTCCGATTTGAAAAATTCTCTCAGTGTTAGATAGCCCATTTACTGAGGTAAGGCTATAGGCTATATTTTATCACACCAAGACTAGGAGAATGTGGAATAAACGGGGGAATTTATTCGAAAGGGCTTAATATCTCGCGAACTCGCAATTTTTATGTTATTTGGCACAGATAAGAAGTAGACCACGTGAAGGATCATAGGCTATCGATTTTAATCATTTTTTCACTGGCTATATATTTTATACCCGTGCGACGCCGGGGCGGGTCGCTAGTATAATGTTACAAAACGAAAATTATTGCTAAAGTTTTTCATGGCGCTTCGTTCTCGTTGATGTCTTTTTCACCGCACAAAATGTAGTCACCAGTTAAATTTATTTTAGTGGTTAATTTTACTGGAATAACTTTCTTCAACATATATTTATATCATAGTTATTATATATTTTTATGTTTACTATATTTTAAAGGTATGAGACAGAATAAATTAAAGAAAAAATTAAATTTTCGAATATTTTCAAAAGAAAATAATAATGTACTCGTATACCTAATATACAGAATATTGTCTCGGATTTTGCATTTGATTTAACTTAGTCCAAAAAATATAAATAAGAAATTAAATTTTCTCCATTTTTGACTTTAGGCCTATTATTTAAATTAAACTATAAATGGGGGCGAGCAAGAAGCCTATATTGTTACCATTTTTATTTTGTTTTAAATGGAATTTTAAAAATATTTTAAAATATAAAAAGAAGTACGGGACTAGAAACTGAGAGATTAAGAAATTTACAAAAGTAAACGAGCAAACAAAAATATCATGTCAAGCGATTTTCGTCGCCCATAGAGAACTAATATCTTAAAAGCACATTTTAATAGTTTTTGGGATCACATCCATACTAATATTATAAATGTGAAAGTGTGTATGTATGTTGATCTGTAACCTGATCTGCATCTAAGCCGTTAAACCGATTTTGATGTTTGATATACCGATACTTGGTGTCCCGAAAAAGGAGATAGTTTTCATTCCGGGAAATTTACGGTTTTTGATTAACGAATTTTAGCGTAACTGGCGTTTTATAACCTAGTTGTGGGCGTTATCTTAGAGCAGGTTCACACGACACAATCCTGCACGTTTTTTTGCAGTACACGTCTTTTCTTAAAGTCAATTGGTTACGATTATTTTTGAAGTACGTGGTGATTGCTTAATCCAAAAAGGACATTGTATTTGGGATACCGTAGATGTAGTCTACTATGCCCCATATAAATGGTTTGATTGGAACATTTATTCGTCGATTGTACTGCAACAAATCGTACAGCACAATCGACGTGTGAATGGTTCTATATACATTGTATGCGCCACTATTTATTCGTTAAGAAGTATACTGCAAAAAAAAGTGCAGGAAACGTGCAGGACAATGCCGTGTGAACCTGGCCTTACTAGATTTTATAATATCCCTAGATTCCATGAATGCATTTGGTATCAAGTATCAACCATTAAAAACGTGGTTATTCTTTAAGCGACAATTTTAAGATTACATTATAGTCGCATTATGTTTTATTTGTTAACATTTACATAATATTATAGGATCATGAATTATTGACTAAAAATGGGGGGAGGGGAGCCTTTGTCCAGCTGTGGGACACAGTAGGCCAATATTAAAAAATAAATGATTTATTTAGTTGATGTCAGTTTTTTTCTGTATCTCATATTTTATAGTTGAGAAATTAGTGTAAGGGCCTGTCGACTTCTCCACGTCACGACGTCGTCAACGTGGAATGGTGAAACGACAGGCCCTTAAACTACTATTACACTACTATGAGCTTAAGGGCCTGTTTCACCACTTCCTGGTAAGTGCTGAATAGGCTATCCACTACTTAACTTGACAGATGAAGTATGGAGAATCTGTCAAAAAAGCTGTGAATAGCCTATTCGCCACTTTATCAGAAAGTGGTGAAACAGGCTCTAAGACTACGTTTTCGACCGGCGTATTCGCGCGAGGCCGTATCCGATGTAGAGGTAGACTGCAGTCACACTAGTGACTAGAGTGCAACTTAGAGTTAGTTCACATTGTAACGTGACACTGCAATACTTGCCTTTGCCTTTTTAAATGAGCCATGTAAAATAACTGAAATATGCATCCCAAATTCAATATTTAAATGACTGTTCAATTTTGGATGGCTCGTATAAAAAAACATTGCGTCGCATCGCTTTATCATGTTGTAATTGAATGTTTTGCTATAATGTGCTTCTAACTTTATGTCCAGGACATCAATGAGAGAGTAAATTTTCTGAAACAGTACATTTTCCCGCAAAAAGTAGCCTATACCTACATAGGCCACTTTTACTCGGTGTACATATTTTCATGTAGGCTTAGTATGAATATAGAGTAGATTACAGGATCTCTCTTGTGATCTACTCTTTACTCTTTACTCTTCTAGATACTACTACACCTGAGCTTGAAGAACAAACAAACAGAGCTTAAAAATATTAAAAAGTATAGAAAGAGACGAGATCTTGCGCTAGATCTTGTCTCGCAAACAATTAATAATAGTAAACAACTTTGAAGGAGGTCTCAACATTCGTCATCGTGGACGACCATAAATACTAAACTGGACTAGTGACTATTGCTGACAGTTAGGCAGTTCCAGAGACTAACGGGCAAATTAATAAAATGAAAAGTACAACTATTTCTCATGTTACGCCTACAATTTGAGTGACCCACTGGCTCTTTCTAGAAGTTTTATTTCTCCACTACTTCTTAGGAAACAGCGCGGAAACCGCCATATTGCCGCGATAAAATATAGTCCTTCTACTCTACGTTTGTGCGTCTGTGTTTTCAACCTCCCAAATTTTATCAAAATCAGCCCAGTATTTCCGAAATTTACTTGCGGGTATATAATGTGCGCTTTTATAATTTTGGACGTGACGGCAATATCGTGGACGTCGGCGGTAAAACGATAACATAGGGAAGTAAAATGTATGGAAATATATGAAGACGCTTTTAAACCATCGACGATATTTAACGTGCACGTAAGAGGACATCACGACGTCTACAGTCTACACTCTTCTGTTCTGAACCGCACAAAACGTCCGCGGTGCGTAAAATCAAAAGGGGATTTAACGTACCCACGGCGCCCACGATAACGTGACGTCCAAAATTATAAACGCGCACATTCCCTCGCTAATAAATTCGCATAGATTGCAATAAAAGCCCGAAGTAAGCTAAGCCCTGAATAATATTTATCTTGCAAGATAGAATGAGGGAATTGAAATATTATAATAATAATTATTTATTGTAAATATAATACATATTTTAATTATAATAATAAATACTGATTACATTATTTATTAATCTTATCATTATGTTTTAAAAAACTGGGATTACTTTTGATATGGTATTAATAATAATTGTAATGCCTACACCATTAATAATATCATATCGTCTGTTCTAAAATAAACTAATAATTGTACAATTTCATATTTTAATCTTCATAATTTTTGCAAATTAAAAAAAATCGTCCTTAAACAAAGATTTAAGTTGTGCTCGATAGAGTGAGCACAACTTTAACATCTCGTACATTTGTTATAGGTACTAATTGACTTTCAATAGACACAAAAAGCTTTAAGGAAATCGAAATTTTATTTATTTAACCTACATTCTACTATGTACGGTACATATTAACTGTGGTTTGAAGACTTGTTTGTAGGTACTGTAAATAAAAATGCGCTATTTAAACCATACTTACGAATACATATTTATATTTAAAAGTTAAAACACAGTGGTTCCGATCTCTTTTGTATTTAAGTGTATGCAATTATTTATGCATAAGGAATTTCAGTTACTTAATTTAATTATTTCTAGTGAAAAGGCTTAGCAGTTCCAAAGTCGAGACAAAATATTGTCGAAACTTTAAATCTTTGTTTGCGATATTACTAAGCGTTGAAATCAATTTATTGGTTACACGCTGTTATTAAAGGAACTTTTTATTCGTGTTATGGGAACTTTAGTATGAAACGGTCATACAGTAATTTGCACCTGCAAAATTTATTACGTTATGGTTATTGTATCAAATTATATCAAACAGGTTTGACTCGCCCACCGGTACAGCCTCTCAATGAAGTGTAAATATTTTTTAAACAAGTAACTGTAGAAAGATAATAGATATTCATTGGTAAAAACTTTGTTAAATTATAGGTTAGTAAACAGGAAGTTAGCACGCACAATATTAAAACTTATTATGTTTAAAAAAAGTTTTAGACGTTCCTGGTGCTGTATCTAATGATACACATCTTTTTAATATCAGTGTAGATTATGACTTTATAATATGAGTTATAGTAATAAAAAGAGTTCCTTAATAATTACAGTAAAGAAAAAAGTTTAGACCTTTTTAATACTTTTATTTGGCTTTAAGCATAAGCATGAAGACAAAGAAACGAGTAGTGTCTAGTCGTTGTCGTTCATCTTCAGGCTTAGAGTATTCAGTATAGGCCGTAGTTACTGGCTTGAGACTTCGCAGACTCTAAGGCGATGTTGTGAATGGCATTGCTTTGGATCAGATTGGCTCTGTGCTGCAAAGCCTGCGCCACACTCGTTCTATAACCTCCGTAGTTCTGGGCAGAAGCGATCGCAGAATTGGTGTTAAATCTGTCGTTTTCCTGAGCCGAAGCCAACGCGGACTGAATTCCGTTGATGTTCTGAGCAGCAGACAGAGACGAACCGTAACCCAGGCCGTTGGAGTTGGCAGAGGAGACTGCGGATTCGTATCCGATACCTTTCTGGGCGGAGGCAATGGCGGATTGGTAACGACCAAAACCGAAGTTCTGTGCAGATGAAAGAGCTGATTGGCTTAATCCATTGTTTTGCGCTGATGAAGCGGCAGATTGCTGCTGTCCCAGACCAATGTTCTGTGCAGATGAAAGTGCTGATTGGCTTAAACCATTGTTCTGAGCTGATGATGCAGCAGATTGCTGTTGTCCTAGGCCAATATTTTGTGCCGATGAAAGTGCTGATTGGCTTAAACCATTGTTCTGAGCTGATGATGCAGCAGATTGCTGTTGTCCTAGGCCAATATGTTGTGCCGATGAAAGTGCTGATTGGCTTAATGCATTGTTCTGAGCCGATGATGCAGCAGACTGCTGTTGGCCTAGTCCAATGTTTTGTGCAGAAGACAAAGCGGATTGGCTTAAACCGTTGTTCTGCGCTGATGAAGCGGCAGATTGCTGTTGTCCCAGACCAATGTTCTGTGCAGATGAAAGTGCTGATTGGCTTAATCCATTGTTCTGTGCGGATGAAGCTGCTGACTGTTGTTGACCTAAACCAATGTTCTGGGCGGAAGTCAAGGCGGATTGGCTTAATCCATTGTTCTGAGCCGATGAAGCGGCAGATTGCTGTTGTCCCAGACCAATGTTCTGTGCAGATGAAAGTGCTGATTGGCTTAATCCATTGTTCTGTGCTGATGAAGCTGCTGACTGTTGTTGACCTAAACCAATGTTCTGGGCGGAAGTCAAGGCGGATTGGCTTAATCCATTGTTCTGAGCCGATGACGCAGCAGATTGCTGTTGTCCCAGTCCAATGTTCTGTGCAGATGAAAGTGCTGATTGGCTTAATCCATTGTTCTGTGCGGATGAAGCTGCTGACTGTTGTTGACCTAAACCAATGTTCTGGGCGGAAGTCAAGGCGGATTGGCTTAATCCATTGTTCTGAGCCGATGACGCAGCAGATTGCTGTTGTCCCAGTCCAATGTTCTGTGCAGATGAAAGTGCTGATTGGCTTAATCCATTGTTCTGTGCGGATGAAGCTGCTGACTGTTGTTGACCTAAACCAATGTTCTGGGCGGAAGTCAAGGCGGATTGGCTTAGACCATTATTCTGAGCTGACGACGCAGCAGACTGCTGTTGTCCAAAACCATTATTCAGTGCAGAGGATGAGGCGATTTGACTTAGGCCATTGTTCTGAGCTGATGACGCAGCAGAGTGTTGCTGTCCGAGACCAATGATCTGCGCAGATGATAAAGCGGACTGGCTCAAACCGTTGTTTTGTGCAGATGACGCAGCAGACTGCTGGTGGCCAAAACCGATGTTCTGTGCTGACGACAAGGCAGATTGGCTGAGACCATTATTTTGAGCAGACGAAGCCGCAGACTGATGCTGTCCAAAACCATTGTTCTGTGCAGAAGAAATGGCAGACTGGCTCAAACCGTTGTTCTGCGCTGATGACGCGGTAGATTGGTAGAGCCCGTGTCCTCTGTTCTGGGCCGAAGCAGCAGCCGATTGGAATCGTCCGTAACCTCCGTTTTGGGCTGAAGAGGCTGCAGACTGGTAGCCGCTGTAGCCGTCATTCTGAGCTGACGAAATAGAGGATTGATATTGGCCCAGACCGATGTTCTGGGCAGAGGACTGGGCGGATCCAATGGCTCCGATATTTTGGGCTGAGGCTGCAGCGGAGTTGGATCCGGGGTAGATCCACAGGGCCGGGGGTGAGTACACGGGGACCACTGCTGGGGCCGCCTGCGCTGATCCTAAGGCCTGGGAGAATCCGTTGCCTGACGATCCAGAACCGGAGCCGTAAGCCGAACCTCCGCCGCTGCTGTAGGCGGATCCTATACCGCTGGAGTGGCTGATGCCGCCGATGTTGCTGCTGAACCCACTGCCAAACCCATACGAGATGCTGGGCTGAGCTGGTGCGTCTGAAATGAATAATACATCATTTAGCTAAATGAAAAAATGTCGTCGATTGTTAACGAAATATCGATTGATGTCTTTCTAAAATATTGATTTCTAGCAATCATTTTGAAAACATTCTCATTTATTGATAAATAATTCGCATCATATAGGAGATCGTAATCTACTTTTAATTCAATAATATAAAACAATAAAGAAGAATCTAGAAATGCATATTTTAACTATCAGATAACTTACTTATCCACACAGGCACCGCGGCTGCGACAGCGATCGCTGATAACAGGACAATGACCTTCGACGCCATCTTTCACCGGTGGTGAGTGATAGTGGATACCTCAGCCAAATTTCTCCGGCCTTATATACTCAAAATCCCGCCCTGCCCCCCGCGCCTCGCCGCGACAAGATCTACAGAGAGACGCGGGCGAATTGAATGATGTTACGGTAAACTGTACATAAATCATATTTTGACCCCGTGGTTAGGAGTATTATTCTATATAAAACTAGTACGGCTCCTTGTCGGTTAAAGTTAAATTATTATTAATGTCTATTAATGTCTATATAATTCAATATCTCTTCTATAACTTTAAGAAAATATTTTCTTAATGAGCTTTTCTTAAGCTTATGTTGTAACTTATACATAATGTTAAACGTGCCTATTATCACTGTTTTGTTAGTAAACGACGAAGGTAACAATTTTCTCATGATTAAGCTCAAGCTTATTCCAAAAAATGCGATGTAAGTACGTTTTTGTCATAAAGATTATAAAGATCACATTTTTTCTCCATAATCGGATTTGGTATCATAAAGCCTGCAAAGCGACGAACTCAACAACTTGCGGTTTCACACTACGTAACTGTTTTATGCATGACAGTTTACCAAAAAGAACTTAAAATTCGTGTACTGGTGGCCTCAGAACATAAGATTGTTGTTTTTCTAACGTACTAACAGGGAAATACCTCTTGTTTTTCCCATAATTTGGATCTATAAACATGTACAGTTTACTGAAAATTTCCTAGTACTTAAATATTAGGTGTCTTGCAAAACGTTTGTTACAAATCAATCTCTAATAATTGGTCGCATTAAAATGACTTCATTAGATATAATGTGATCCAAACAGGTTTATGAAAGTAATTAAGATAAGAAATTATTTATGTAATTGCATGAAAAATTTACAACAAAAATCAATTTGCCACATTAAGTAGCGAATAACTGTACACATCATAAATGCCTTATATGGTCGTAGAACAGGTCCTTAGATCCTCAAATTATTTCGAACTAATTTCGAATCCCATAAAATATTTATTGTACAGGTGAACGCTGAGACAACGGCCTTATCTTGTTGTCGAATCTACACTTTCGAAATTTATTGCTGACTTATCTTGCTAAATCAATTTCGCTAAATTTTTCTCTTGTTCCAAAATTTATAGCGAAATTTATATTGGAAAAAGCCGACGGAGATTGTTTTGTAAATATTTTGACAGAGTTAGGTACAGGTAAAATATTTCAGATTTATAATTTGTATATTATTAAAAAATGAATATTATTAGCCTCGCTTAAACTCAAGAACTGCTGAACACATTTAGCTAGTTTTCATCTTGAAATATTCGCGAAAGCTTAGAATATAAGGTTAATTTTAGGAGGAAAGTGATAGAAGATGTTCACCAGGTCTACTACACTAGAGTAGTAATATCGGTACTAGAGTAGTTTAATATAGGTCCCGAAATAAATAAATATTTTTTCGACGGTTATAAAATCTCTCTCAATAAACTAACATCGCGTATGCAGTACGTCTTTAATGCCACATAATCATCGTACTATTGATTTTTTATTTGGACAGGTTACTTAGGTATTTACTTAAAATAATTTTGAACTTTTACTTTGGACATGCCAATACTAAAACACTACTTCACAATTCAATAAATTTAAAACAGAAATTAACATCATCATTGATCATTTTAAGTGCTTTTTCGAGTCCTAATTTTATTCTGTCGCTATGGTTACGTTCAATGAACTTTTCAAGGAGTTTCATCCCATCCAATGCGAGTCAGAGGTTAATGCAACGAATAATGATTCAAATATTTTTACTTAAGTACAACTTATGATACTTTTTCCCTTTTTGAGATAAATAAGGATACTTGAAAAGTTGCGTTCATCAAGGGATAAGTGTTTAGAGGAGCAAAATTAGTTGCGGTTATTTAAGTTCCTAAATTTTGCGTTCCGAGAAAGATAACACAAGAGTCTCATATCAAGATCATTTTGAGAGCATTAAAATCACATGTTCATTCTTAAAACTCCGAGGTAAAATAAATCTCAACGAATTATTTCAAAATGAAATATATGATATAAGTATGTATCAGAGCACATTATGACATTGATTTAAGGACGAATTTTTGTACGATCGAGGAAATTGATTCCTAGGCAATCTACGGACCTACGCTACGTCGCGTCGTTTGGTCAGCTTATGACAATTCAATACAATGTTAACTGTGATCGGTCGGATGGGTTTGACGTAACGCGACCAAATTACTTAGGTCCGCCATCTGCCTAGGAATCAACTTCTCTGATAGTACAATATTGTAATGTGTGTATTCCGAACGTAAAATTCCATCGCGTAACTTCGGTATAGTTTTTTTAGATACTAAAGTGGCATATAGCATGTAGTGCAGTGAGAGTGTAATATATTATAATTATTAATTAGTAGGGAATACAATCCCAGCTAGCTTTTCTGATCCCGGAATTTACTAAATAAAATCCCGGTATTTTTGGAGTTTCGATCGGGATCCCGGTATTTAATCTTTTGTATATTATAGAGGTGTTTAATCGTTGCGTTGAATATTTAGTACACACTTGAAAAAGTAAAATTATTTCATCAGCGAAATTAAAATAGAAATGTGATTAAAATATTTTATTCAATAAATTATTCGTCTTAACCTAAATGCAGCATATAATATTACAAACCCGTACAAAACAAGATCATTAGTTTAAGATTATATCTAAACATGTAATAACAAGTATAAATATCGCTATTTTACAAGACAACACGGTAAGCAGGCGTGGTCTAACTCTTTGATATTTCTTCTAAATTCTATATTATTACAATAGGTCGTAGTGAAAAACCAGAGACATTTATCAGCTAAATTGCTCTAATTTAAAGAAGATTCTGGCTTCTATTTTAAAGAAAATACAAAATAGAGTATGTCAAAATCATCATTAAATTATGTTTAAGTATTCATTAAATGTCTCTGTGGTATACTTCACATTTTCGATTAAAAAATTATTTGCAGTAAATGTACTCTTTAGTAGAATTTTCTTTTTTCTGTACTCTATTTTACATACAAACATAATATAGCTCTAATAAATAAGACAAGACTAAATTAGACAAGCTCTAATGCAGCTTCGCAACTATTAGAGCTTGTCTAATTTGAAATGACGCGCCCCACCACTTCACTTGTTGATATAAATAAAAAAATTGTACTGTGAATACGAGGGAGGGGTGCGTCATTTTAAGTTAGACAAGCCCTACCTATTTATCAAATTCGATGCCTTTTGAATCTTATATCAAATTTTTTCTCTATGTAGATTTAGATTAGCACGCTAGTTGATCGTGGATTGCTTAATACTAATTCACTGTTCTAATGTTAAGTTGTTTAATACGAATCCTTTTTCGCTGATCGTCCGTAATAATTTTCGTTCACATCTTCGTATATCGGCTTAATATGTTCACCGGTTTCTTCGTCGTAGAATGCTGGTCTTCCTCCAAAGTTGGGACCACCATTGAAGTTGCCGTTAAATTGGTTGTAACCGTAGCCGTTGTTACCTGGATAAGGTCTCGGGTAGTGCCCAAAGTTACCATTGTACTGGTAGTAGTTGGGGTTACTTGGATAGCTGCCTCCGTAATATCCTCCACCTCCTGAACTGGATGTCTGTGACTGGCTGATCCCGATGTTGATTGGCGGTTGCTGGTAACCCTGGTTGTAGCCCTGGTAGCCGTGGTTGCCCTGGTAGCCGCCGTAACCACCGCCGAACCCGCCGCCACATAACCCAAGAAGGCCGCACAGTTTTTGTTTCAAGTGACGCGGTTCGCGCACTAAAGATTCTGAAATGAAAATGAATATTTTAAAAATAACAATCTAACTGCCGCGTAAGAGGCGTTTAACGATAATTAACTCATCAATCCCCAAGCGGCATCCGGCTATCGCATAACAATTGAAAATCTATTGTGTCTGCGATTCCCACGATCGAGGTACGGTATAATTAAACTTCAATTTAATGAATATATTGACATATAATGGCTTTTGTCACAATTTAAATTTAATATCAGTGAAGTAATTGATATTCGTCTCTGCAGAGCACGGCAGCAAAGAATATAATATACACTACGCGAAACGGCAGTGAGTCTTAGGCTGCCTTCACACTAGCGTTTGTCCAGCGTAGGCGTTTGATGAACGTATGCGCAGCGCAGACGCCGCGATAATGCGGGGCGTGCGTCGCAACATTAGTTAAGTTTTTATTTCCCAAATTCATGTAAAAGGTATTCTCTAAATTAGAGGCTGCTTATTGTGCTTATGCTTATGAAGTCAAGCTGGTTAATTTGATAAAGAAAACTGCATGGTTAATTTGATAAAGATGAAATTAGATTTTTTTAGATTTTAATGCTGCTAAAGCATCAAAAACTGCACAAAGGCTTACCAATGAACATGTACGTATATGTTATAATCATGATGAAAATGTATAATCAAAGATGCCGAAAGGTAATTATCACTTTAGTGCGACACATAAAAGTTACGACTCGATAAAAACGCAAGGAAACTGCTCGCTGACACTTGTCGCGGACTTTTTGCACGTTTTATGAGTTACTTACGATCAAAAAAAAGAAAAGTTTCCCTGCTGGTGAAGATGTTTTTTTTCAAGCGTTTAATTTTTAAGCCTTAAAATATTTTAATGAAATGGTACTTCTTTAAGGGGTTTCTTGATATTTGATAAAGATATTAAAGTCCATTGCGTATTACTAGACATCGGATTATATGCATTTGCATACTTACATATGCAAATGCATATAATGGCACTTTTTAGGCGATAGTGCATATTTTGGCAATTTTTCGTTGATAGTGCATATTTCGGTAGTTTTATGCCCTTGTGGCTATGCCTTCTAGTCTCCAAACTAGCACACCGAGACCACTGAACAGAGGTACGATAGATCAAATCACTTCAAATATGTGGCTCCATCCCCATTTAAAGAATATATAATACATCCAATAAGTACATTATCTTTCTAGAAACAAATTGAATAAAGTAGTTAACGATTTAATAAACTTCCATGGGCATTACGAATTAAGATTACAATCGGAAAATTCTCATTGGTGCTGTATGATAAATTAAAAATCCTGGATTTGATGAAATTGTAAAAATTGGCGCTTTTATTAACGGCACCACCGGAAAACTATTCAAAAAAGTAATAAATTTTAACCCGTCAAGCCCCAAGCGATCGAATCCGACCACGATAACAATAGAATAACAATAGATTTTCAAGAATCCACGATCGAGAGATATTAAGTGACTTTTGATTGTATATATTGCATATTTCGGCCATTTTTTCGTGCATACTTGCATGCATATTTCGGCACGTTGATCGTGCATATAATCCGATGTCTACCTATTACTGTTAACGCTGAAATAAAAGTGCTATTAAACTATTGTTTATAAATGTTTCAAACTACCAAATATTTTAGAACCTTTTTTCAGATTACAATTAATTTTAAAGATGCACTGATAATAATAACTATGATACATGAATTAAATACATAATATAACTTTTGTTTATAGGATTAAATTGGATTTGAAATCAACTTAGCGAAAATAAACTATTATTTAGTGTCAACTATTAAGCTTTTGTCTAGACTATATCTTTTATCTAGACTAAACTTTGAGTGCGGCGACTGACCACCGGCACAGCAGTGGGTGTTAGGTATTTTACGTAAGTTTTTAAGAAAAAGTCCTAACGAAAAAGACCTAACACCCACTACTGTGCCGGCCAGTGTGGCGATGCCAGACTTCAGCACGGTGTTTATGTGCGTGTGACTAGACGAATGAAAATTATAATTGCACAAGTTGATAAAATGCTATGCAACAGCTTTACCGCGGCAGTCGCCGAGTGCCACACTTTATATTATACTATATCGATCTATTATTTCTATTTAATAATATTACCATCAGTAGCTCCAGCGGCTAACCCTGCCAGTGCGACGAGACACGCCACTAACCACTTCATCCTGACCGATTTACCGTTATCGATTCTATTTATTCGGTGATTTTGTATAGTTTTATATAATCTGATGCGAGGTCAACGCCTACGTGTGTGGCCAGCGCAGACGGGAGATTTTAAAATTGTTGAGATGTACAACTTTTTAGCCTTATTTCTTAGTAATAAATAAAGTAGATATAAACTACCATAACATGGCGCGCCTCTCCTAAATTCAATACGTTTGAAGTGCGTTGTCAAAACGTTTGAAGTGCGTTGTCTTGCGCGGTCGGCTAGTTATGATTAGTTGACCAACAAATCTTGGTTATAAGTGACATTAACACCTTCACTGCGGCAAGTAAAATCTTAAACCTTCGTCTGGTGCGGCGGCGGGCCAAAGTGTGCCCCCAATGATTTTTCCGCCAGTGCGGGGTGGGCTTTTCTCGACCCACCAGCACAAGGTTAGATTAAATTACTATAACTTTGCGAAAACATAATGTAGGTGTACAGTTTTTGGACTGTTGGAATAACTTTAGATTTGATTCGCCCCGGGATCTGCCAAACAGGAAATGAGAAATAAACCAGGGAAAGTGGCGGGTCGATATCGACCCGAACCGCACTAGAAAGTATTTTTAGTAGAGATGGGTAAGTCAAAAATAAGGGGATATTGAAAATATATATTTTTATTAATATATTTAAATTCCTGTCTTTAAAACACAAAGCCCGTTTTTGTTTGCACAGTCTGCAGTATGTTTTATTTTATTATTATTTTTTTTGATTCGACACTCCTCATGGTTTCTCCCAGTTTTTAATATCATCCTGCACAATTTCGCCGTTTGACGCTCATCTCAAGGACATGATTTTTTGTTTCCTGCTATCGTGCGTTGTTAATTTTATAAAATGAATAATTATTGTATTTTAAAAAGATAAAACCGACTTCAAAATCGTACGTAATTGAGAATCAAAATTACCTGTTTTAAACACTACTGAACCGATTTTGATGAACAGTATTACCGAAGTTAAACAGTACCCAGTACAAAAAAGGAATTACTTTAATCGGACTAGTAGTTCCGAAGATGTACGGACACAAACATAAAAACATACATGAATTTGTATGTCACTTTAGAAATTTGTCACATTTGTTCAGGTGCTGATAATATAGACTAAAACATATTAAAACTAGGCAGTTCTGAAAATAATACATACAATATACAAGTTTAATTGATAACCTTTTTTTGAAGTCGGTTAAAAAACGCGACGTACGTCAGCTACGACTTACGATAGATTGCACATCACTAACTGGCGAGGCGGACGCTCGGTGCGGTATCGGGTCGCCAACCGCCTGCTTGTACGGCGGGCCGCAATAGGTCCACTGCCGCACTGAGTTGATTTTTGACACCTCCAGTGCGTGGTGGGCCGATAACGACCTGCCATAATTTTTTTATAGGAAAAACCTATAATTTTGAACACAATCTCACATATATATTTGCCTCTGTCGTACCTTTACAAACACCTGAGATAATCGTTCCGCACCGAGTGAGAGAACACAGTTTTCTTCGTCCGCACCAGCTGAAATTCCGCGGCGGGCCGATTTAGGCCCGATACGCAGTGAAGGTGTTAAGTGAAATATTACGAGTACTGGTTGATTGGTTGAATACTTACTACGTACAAACTCTTTCATAAGGATGTGACTACACACATTGAAACAGTAATTTGGAGGGGCACGCCATGTTATCGTAGTTTATCTCTACAACTTTTTAGCCTTACTTCTTAGTAATTAATAAAGTAGGCAGCTGAAGGGCCTACGTCATTTGGTAGAGTGATGTCAATTCAGTCGCCTAAGTCGTGAACTGTCGGCTGGGTTTGACGCCGAGCGACCAAATTACGTAGAATCTGTCTATAAATCAACTTCTCTGATAGTACAAAGTTTTAAGCTGGATTTTTCTTCAGCTGTAGGTAATTTAATTGTTGTTTCTTCTAATGTAGAGAACAAGTTAAACCAAATGCCTAGATTTGACATTAATAGAATTAATACCTAGAATAATATACAATTTTCTTGTTTATATATTTCAGATTAGTCTTTGGTTAAAAAATATAAGTAAATCATTCAAAGTTTTAAGGATACAAATCGCAAGTCTGCGCTTACCAAAGTCATTGATTTTTATAATTTCCGTCGGAAGTAAAATTTTGTTAGCAAAATTGTTTTTGACCATAAAAGGCATTCAAGGATTAGTGCGGACCACGACATCACGCGGAATTCATTGACTTACTAATTCATTGACCATTTGATCATTATCAGCATAATCTGATAATAACAGCTTCCACACTGACACCCAAGGCATCATTGTATAGTGTCCAAGTACACTCTTATGTCATGAGACTATTTACTAGTACCTTAGAGTATGGATCATCTTTCTTGACAGATAATCAAAGCCTTTACATAGTTTTTGTAAGTTCCACCGCTGGAATCGAACCAACGGCACCCGAATCAAAAGCTGAACTCTAAACCACCAAGGCGTTATAAAAAATATAGTTATCGTAATCATTATCACGTCGCTGTCATCAAGCTAAAGTTTACTTTATATGTTGAGATTCATTTCTTTATAATTTATCATCTTTGCTCCCAAAAACTTAACCATGTATGCAAAAAAAATAACTTATTATAAGAAAAATATTGCTTTATTTTGTATTTTCATGTTATGTTTGATAGTTACAAGCTAGCGTGATTTAATGATCTTGATACTTATCGGCATCATAAAAGCTTTACGACTAGAATTTAAATTTTAGATCAGTACCAATATGTTTTATCATTTCTAACTGAGCCATTTTATTGTCATTATAAATTTAGAGCGGTTTTCTGTTAGATTTATTATGAGCGAAATTAAATAGTAGTTCTTCAACTTAAACCTAAGTTGCGGAACTTCAATGAAAGAGATCATCAAAGAAAAGTAAAAAATTTGATGTGATAAAAGAAATATCATCAAAACATTTATTTTTTTACTTTAATCCTTCGATCGCGGATTCTTGGAAATATATTGCTAACGCGATTGAATTCGACCGCTTGGGAGTTGATTGGTTAAAAAGAAAATTTTAGGTTAAATTAAACCTTGCAAGTCATAACCTTACAAGTTTTTTCCATCATAACTGCCATGTTGACAATAATTTAATCAGTATAATTCACTAATATTACAAAATTAATTGATCCTTGAATCCAAAAACAGATTCCAAATCTCTGAAACTAATTTCTTTATATTGCCGTATCGCAGAAAAATATGAACAAAGCAACCAGTGATAAATGAATAACAATTTTTAAAAATCGAACTTTTATTTTTTTATCAGCAGTTTCGATTAAGTAAAGTGCACATCCATACAGCTGATGTAACTAAAATAACTTAAATTTTTAATCATTTAACACGTTTTTAATCGTATCAATTTATTAAAGCTGGTATTTTTTTAGAAATAACTTAATTTAATGGACAAATTATTTTGAATTCAATTAGTTCAGTCTTAAAAGAAAAAAATATTTTATTGAAACGATAAGCTTACTAATATTATGTAATCTTTAACAAATCGCATAATATGGCGTTTTTGAGATAAAAACCACATCGAGAAAATATATAAAATTGAATGATAACGGAATCAGCCCCAGTTGGAAAACAATAATTATGCATATTATCTTTACAAAGTTCAAAGTCGAATTAAAATTCTCAAACTTTGTAAATAGACTCACTAAATACGTATGTATTCGAATTTATATTCATTTCCTCTTTCCGGCACAGTCTCGACTCTCCTACTTCTCACCTTAGGATTCAATTTGTATGAGTCGGCACGACAGAGTGATTTGGCCGCTATGCAACAAATACACGCAATAATCGTTACATACAATTGCTTAAATAATCTGGTGGTTCCAATAACTTCCGTTCCACAGGGCTCCGGGTCAGGATGGGATCCTACCCGGCTTAGCTAGTCGGGCTAACTTCGGTGGAAGTCCGGTCCCTTTTAAGGTAGACCGGCTGGGTCGTAGAGGGAGTTCTGTGTGAGACAGATTCGGGACATCCCTCCGTATATTATGGCTGAAGGCAAACCGCAGGTGGTTTTAGTGAGTAAGCCCGAGGCTTCTCATCGGGAGTCCCGCATACCCCCGAGGTGCTACAGAGGCACATCCCCAACCCGGGGCACCCATAAACGGTTTCCCCTGCGTATCAAATAATAATAATAATCTCGTGGTGTAGCGGTCAAACCTGCGATTCTCCTGCAGATTCTGGGGACGAGAACGAGACACATATACACCTTCTCCTTGACTGTCCTGCTCTACTACAGAGCAGAAACAGGCACCTTGATCGCTACGAATACTCATCCAGAGAGGAAATTCGTGGCACCAACCCCAACCATATCATTCAATTTATGAGCAGCATTGGGTTGGGGATGGTACTCTAGTGCGAAGGAGTCACAATAGATACTCATGGGTCGCAGTATTGTCAGGACTACAGCGACTTGCCTTCTTTAAAAAAAAAGACATCAGAGCTACTATGACTTGTCTTCATACAAAAAAAAGCGGCCAAACCGCTCTGTCCCGCGGATGTATATTGTTTAAATTGAGCCTTACTTCATAAGAGTTTCGCTGAAAATTTAAAATAATGCATTGCTTTTTTACTGCGTGACCAACTTGATATAAATTATTCAGTCACTTAAGCTGCATTAAAAAAACGAACAAAGTTTTTGGTAGCCTTAAGTACCTACTATGACTTGCAGTTTTCATATTTAAATATGTATAACCTAATATCCTTATTGATAATCCGGAAATTGGCTTTTGTTATGAATCATGCCAGTTTTGTCAAAACGGTAACGTACAGGTCAACAAGGTTAAACTGACTCACATGGACTTAGCCAACTTAGTAGCGTCAATAGGCTTGAGTACACAGCATGCTATAATATACGAACTAACATGTGAAAAATGACCGTCATATACTTTGGTTTGAGTATGAAAGATGTTGGCCTATTCTCAGACATAATTTAGCAAACAAAATTTTATCAAAATCGGTCCAGCCGTTTCAGGAGTAAGCAAGAATAGGAAATAAAGGCATGTCAATCGTTGTTCAACTACTAAAATGATTATGAAAAACGATTCCCAAAAGCCATAAAAAAATGGTAGTATGGCGTATAATTAAAATTATACAACCCGTTCAAAATATCTGTAGACTTGGGTTGAGAGTCATAGCCATGCCATAATGACGGCACCACATCGTGTCTCAGTATATTAATAATTAGTTATAATAACGGGGTAGTACAAACTATAAAGTATAAACCCGTAGAACTCCCGTAGATCCCGCGTAGCGCTCCCGTAGCCAGCCCGTAGACGTCCCGTAGAGCCCTCGTAGCATTCCCGTAGCATTCCCGTAGCATTCCCGTAGCATTTCGGTAGCACACTAGTCGTAGGTAATTCGCATGCCGCACGGGAATATTATCATATTATTTTTTTGTTACATTCTTTATTTTATATTTAATTTTTTATCTTTATATAAAAAATAGCTTGTTACTGCTTGGCCTTGTTTTGACAAAACAGTTACAAGGAAATCTAAATATGTTTGAAAGTAATAACGAAAATATATTATTTAAAAAATATAAATGTAATTTTTGTAGCAATATTGTAATATCTTTAGCTTGGCTTACAATGGTTAACGGTCTTTATCCGTGAACTTGAACTCACAATACCAGTTTTTTTGAGGATAATCTCAGGCCCACTAGCACCACTCGTGGTTAATGTTAATCATTTGTCAACCGTGCCTTCTCTCTCATAATGCGGGCCTTTCAATCTTGTTGTCAAATAAGTTGTTCAATAAATATTTGCCAGTCTGGGTGAAGTTAATCCTGGTCCCTGGATGAAACGTAATATTATTATCTTAGCGGGCCCCTAGACGATCAATTTTATTGTGCAATATCACACACAATATTTGCGTCTGCGATATTATATTAGGTTTTGAAACTTTGGAGCATAAAGAGATAATAGAAAAGAAGTATTAGATGTTTTAAGATTTTAAAAAGTCTAAAATGATATAAAATTATTGTTGCATAAAAATCTGTTCTTTATTCTAGCAATAATCTTTATTGAAAATCATTAAAATTAGTTTAGCCATTCTTCAAGCAACGGTGTATGTGTGTATATGATTATTTTTATTTATTTAGGCACACCTCCTGGGTGAATGCGATGTTATCAAACTATCGTGACCCTCCTAACCTGGTTCCTAGCGCAGCTATTAATTATAACTTTATAAATCACGTCTAGGTCAGGTAGTTGCATACACGTAGCGAGCGATAACCGAAATATTATAGCTTCATAGATTTGAATGAAAAGAACTTGCAACTAGCAAACATACGTCGATTAAACATGTTAATGATCTAGACGTATTTTTAAATACAATTTGATCTAACATTTTGTAAGCTGAAAATATCAAGTCTTGACACTTGTGTTAGTGTTTCATTGTGTTTAAATTATGTATTTTTCTGACTGTATCTAATCTGAAAGTCTTCAGGAAAACAGTACCCTGCAGTAAACAATCTAATAACAAGTCTTTATACCGTCTTCTTATCTTAGCTTCGCTTTCCACGCAGTACAGTCTTTAAATGTCTTAAACCAACGATTAGTCTCGCCTCATTCCTCGCAGAATTTAGCATTAATCAAAAATATTAACAACTGACACAGTAACCTTTCTCCATTAATCATATTTTAACGGTTTCTGTAGAGTGCAATAACTTATTATCACTATTGTGTTAGATTTTAATTGGTTTTGGAATGTGCATATTTTGTCGCCTTTCTTTTATGTTTTTAAACTTATGAAAAGGTGCTTTTTTTGGCCAACTTTTTATTCCGAGCAAAGTTCTCTTATAGTAGAGTTCCCAGAGCGTAAAAATCGTGCAAGCCTCCGATTTTTGCAATAGTGGATGAAAATTGAAAAGAAAAAAAGGAATGTGTAGCTGATAACACAAACAATAAAGTTTACTTATTGAAAAGTTGTGCTTTTGATTTTTAAATTATGCTCTTAAACTCTCAAACTAATAAACTGTAAAATTTTGAAGAAAATTTGCATATTTCTTTCTTTTAAATATATAGCAAAATAATAAAATATATTATTATTTTTTTGATTTGTATCGTTGCTAAAAGAAGTTGAAAGAAAATAAGTTGAAAAAATATATAATTTAGATTTAAAATTAATATTTTTGTATGTAGATGAGCATTGAGCATACCTCCAAATGTGCTTGTTGAGGCACACAACAAGCAGGTAAATGGCGTTCCTATTTTTCTTTGGTTTTAAATAGGAAGTTTAAAATTATTTTTTAGGCTTAACAAAGCCTTCTGATTGCGTTGGGAATCTTCTTAATAAAAAGCGGACTGTAATTCTATAGGCGTATATTATGACAATATGTTAGCTGTCCAGTTGGTTCGGTGTCCGACGCACAGACTACTAAGGGATACTACGTATGTCCGACGAAGAGTGGCCGTCGCAGCGCCCGCGCAGCGTAGGCAGCGCGAGGTGGAAGGGGTCCGCGAGCCGCGCTCCGCGCGCCCCGCCAGAGCCCGCTAAGGCCGCGAGCACAGTCGCGCTGTTGTTTCGCGCTAAGGCCGCGAGCACAGTCGCGCTGTTGTTTCGCGCTAAGGGCGCGAACGCCTTCTATTTCTTAATGTGTATAACTTTATAGCTCTTACTATATTAAATTTTCTGAAAATGTAGCACAAACTTTTCACGGATATTTCGAAGAAAATCTGTATTTTATTTCTTTTGGTTAGGTTTTTACAGAATAACATTGATTTTTTTTTTCATTAATTATATTTGCTAAAATATACTTAAAGAAAAAAAAATACGAATTACGTTAAGAACTGATATTTTTTGTATTCAGGTAAGCATTTTCCAAACATAGGTCGCAGCATGCGTCTTTAGTATGTACGTGAGATTTGTAGCACCCAATTTTTTTTCTGGCTTTAAGTAGGAAGTTTAAATATATTTCAAAGACTAGAAAAAGTCATTCATTTGTCGATGCAATTAACGTTTTAGCTCTCACTTAAATAAATTCTCAACAAATGTAGAAAAATATTTTCAGTCTATTTTACACATTTTTAGAGATATTTAAACGTTTTTAAGTACTTAAAAGTTATCTAAAAAATAGATACGCACAACAAGTAAGTTTTACACACTTTTCGTTACAACCTTAAATCCACCCAAACCCTTTTATCTTGGTTACGACGAGCGTTAATCTCTAAAAACTTTGCAAAAACCTTATAGTTGTATTTAGCTTAGCAAAGCAAACTTTTTTTTTTAAAAATTGTGTATTTGGTTAATTTTCAACGTAAACAATCGGATAAGAGTCATTCAATAACAGGAACAAGAAAAAAAAATTTTTGTGGACCGGTTTTATATGGTGAAATATTAATTTTTAATTATGTAACAAAAAAATTAAAAGCACAAAAAAAATTTGGTAAACTTTGCAAGTTATAGTGTGAAAAAGAAAATGACACCTCAAAAACAAAAATCCATTCACTATTACAATTTTCGGAGGTTAAAACCTCTGGCGACTGCACTATTAGATTATAAATAATTATATCTATATCTATATCTATATCTATATATATAAAAGAAAGTTGTGTTAGTTACGCCACTTATAACTCAAGAACGGATGAACCGATTTGGCTAAAAATTGGTGGAGAGGTAGCTTAGAACTAGGAATAGGACATAGGATACTTTTTGTCCCGGAAAATGTACGGTTCCCGCACAATAAACTTTTATGATTTTCGCCTAAACTATTCAGTCTATTTTTATGAAATTTGCTATGGAGATACTTTGAATCTTGGGAAAGGATAAGGGATACTTTTGGTCCCGGAAAATGTACGGTTCCGGCACAATAAACTTTTATGATTTTCGCTTAAACTATTTAATCTATTTTGATGAAAGGCATGGAGATACTAATTTCAATCTATTGTTTTCTCAATTATACCAATTCGAATAATTAAGTAATCATTATTAAGACAGGACAACGTCTGTCGGGTCAGCTAGTATTATATAAAAGAAAGTTGTGTTAGTTACACTACTTATAATTACTCAAGAACAGATGAACCGATTTGGCTGAAAATTTGTGGAGAGGTAGCTTAGAACCAGGAATAGGACATAGGATATATTTTGTCCCGGAAAAATGTACGGTTACTGCACAATATACTTATATGATTTGCGCGTAAACTATTCAGTCGATTTTGATGAATTTTGGTATAGAGATACTTTGAGTCTCGGGAAAGGACAAGGAATACTTTTGGTCCCGGAAAAATGTACGGTTACCGCACAATATACTTTTATGATTTGCGCGTAAACTATTCTATCGATTTTGATGAAATTTGGTATGGAGATACTTTGGGTCTCGGGAAAGGACAAGGGATACTTTAGGTCACGGGAAAATGTACGGTTACTGCACAATATACTTGTATGATTTGCGCGTAAACTATTCAATTGATTTTTATGAAATTTGGTATGGAGATACTTTGAGTCTCGGGAAAGGACAAGGGATACTTTTTGTCCCGGAAAATGTACGGTTCCCGCACAATAAACTTTTATGATTTTTGCCTAAACTATTAAATCTATTTTGATGAAATTTGGTATGGAAATACTTTGAGTCTTTGGAAAGGACAAGGTATACTTTTTGTCCCGGAAAATGTACCGTTCCCGCACAATAAACTTTTATGATTTCCGCCTAAGCTATTCAATCTATTTTGATGAAAATATTTGGTATGGAGATACTTTGAGTCTCGGGAAAGGAATAAGGATACTTTTGTCCCGGAAAATGTACGGTTCCCGCACAATAAACTTTTATTATTGTTGCCTAAACTTTTCAATCTATTTTGATGAAATTTGGTATGGAGATACTTTGAGTCTCGGGAAATGTACGGTTCCGGCACAATAAACTTTTATGATTTTTCGCCTAAACTATTCAGTCTATTTTTATGAAATTTGGTATGGAGATACTTTGAGTCTCGGGAAAGGAATAAGGATACTTTTGTCCCGGAAAATGTACGGTTCCCGCACAATAAACTTTTATTATTGTTGCCTAAACTTTTCAATCTATTTTGATGAAATTTGGTATGGAGATACTTTGAGTCTCGGGAAATGTACGGTTCCCGCACAATAAACTTTTATGATTTTTCGCCTAAACTATTCAGTCTATTTTTATGAAATTTGGCATGGAGATACTTTGAGTCTCGGGAAAGGAATAAGGATACTTTTTGTCCCGGAAAATGTACGGTTCCTGCACAATTTATGATTTTCGCTTAAACTTTTTAATCTATTTTTATGGAATTTGGCATGGAGATACTAATTTTAATCTATTGTTTCCTTAATTATACCAATTCGAATTAAATAATTATCGTTAAGACAGGACAACATCTGTCGGGTCAGCTAGTTATATACTAGATGCTACCTGCAACTTCGTTTGTACCGAACGAAAATGTTCATTAAAACATAAAGAGATAAAAGAAAGACACGCTATCATTTTAAATAATATTACATGAATGGATAGATTATGAAATATGACTTCAAAAATGTGTGTATATCTCAAACACTCATGATTAATGAACAATGAAATAAAAAGTATGTGTTTACATTTTCATATCTAAAAATAAACATTGACAAACTTTCTCTCATAAAATAAAACACATTTCAAAATATCAAAAAATATAATTCAAGAATATAAACAATAAAATAATATAGGATTTTTGGAAAAGGATAATTGTAGTGTTCTCTAACGACGGCTCGGAGTCGGAAGTTATAATGTGAGTGTTATTCTCATATCGATAGTAGGTTATATCGTGCGGGGTTTTCACGACAGACACTATTTTATTCCCTGATGTTGAAATAGAACCAACTACGGTGGTAATTTCGCCTTGACCTGATATAATTATCTCACGGAAACCACCATTGGCCCTCAATATTTTTTCATTCTCTGACGAGGGATCGGAATTTAAAATTTTAGTGTTGTTCTCATGTATATAGTGCAAACGTGGGGTTTTCACGACGTGCATTTTATTCCCTGATGATTTAGGGTAAGTATGATTCTGACTGAATACTGTGTCATTGCCAATTTGTATTGTCATGCTGTGTGTGCCATAACGTATTGATGGCTTAGATAACCTTTCTGAAGAAGTTAAGGATTTCGGTAGCGTTAGATTCGCAGTCGTCACAGTGTTTTCTGAAAGACAAACGTGAAATATTGTTACAGGACGAATCCTAAAGCTTAGGCCAAACCTTCGCGTCAGTAACGCGGGACGCGATGCGGGAGCGTCTGCAACGCGAAACTGACGCGAAACCAATGATATTCTACTTATACAGATCTGTTACGTCCATAGTATTTTCCAGCTTAAATCTCTTCCGGACAATTTTCAAATTCAAAATTGCAAACATTGACAAATTTGACAGATAAGTGAAACAAAAGATACGAAAAACCATTTACTTAAAAGAGACAGTTCTATTTTTAAACGTCGAATCGTATCGCTGTCTCTTTCTTCGCCTGAGCTATGACGAAAATTCGTTTTTTTTCCAGAATGTGCGAAAAAATAATTGAAAATGTGAATAATCGAGGTATTTATTGCAATCAAGACATGTGGTAAGAGATTGGGCCTTATTTGAATCTTCACAACGCGCGCGGCAAGTAACATATCTGTATAAGTAGAATATCATTGCGCGAAACTGTTGTGCACCGTACCGTACCGTACGTTGCGAACCATAGATTATTCCTGCTCCACCGACGCGAAATTCCCACGTTGCAGACGCTCCCGCTTCGCAGTCGCTTTGGTCGCGTGGGTTTGGCCGAAGCTTAATTATTATGAATAGCTAAAAGCTTGGAATAGCAAAAAATGAGCTAAGAACTCATTTTTATAAAAAATACTACCGTACAAATCCTTTTCGCCTGTGACCAACGAAATATACGCACACAAGAATATCTGGTAAAACATTGACAAGGCTAGCTGCTATATCCTCTATATGAGTTGATGTTATTTGAACATCTGGGAATGGTTTGTTTCGATAAATTAATAAATTTATATTCCAAAAAAATTAAATTACTATAAAAATACAAAAGGTGGTTGGTTGTGAGTTGTGACCATCCATGGAGTGACCCAGTCAGGATGACAGGTAACTTTAATAAAACGTATTATTTTTTCTTTTTCTTTCTTATTTTTCTTCTTTTTGGCAACTTGACACAAATGATGCGTATGTTGTGCCACAGACAAATTGAGGTTATTTTTCAAAACCATGGCCAGTGTCGAGTAAATGGCGGGAAACAATGTTCTAGTATAGTACAATTTTTAGCCTCGTTTTCATGTATCGTCAGGTCTAAAGTCTAGTCAAAGCACAAGTCAAAGTCTCAGTAAAAGTCAATACAGTCAAGTAGTCAAGTCGGTCGATTCAGTAAAGTGGGAGACGCTTTACTGACATTTTCGATGGAGTTTTGGAGGGAACATAAAATAGCACTTTTCCGGATATTACATCACTTTCCTACACTTGTGCATGAAAACGAATATCTAATGGTTAATATTCTACCAATATTACACATTAAAAACCCAGTTAACACAATTTTAGGAAAATAATACAAAAACACAACAGCACTCTTTCACATTCCCGGCAAAAACTCCGTATTATTTTTCTCTATGAATCAAACTCAAATCAAACATCTCCTTCTCCTTCGTCGAAATCATAGACTTATAATATATTATACTGTCGTATAGACCACCTGACAACCCGAAAATGCGTGACGATTTTTGATCTGTCAATGTGTGCGTGTGCTAGTGATGTATATTTTACTATCGATAGTATTGTCCGATCGAGTTATTTTACCTGCGTTTCTATGAGAAATAAATAATATGCAACTTTGACAGATTTTGTAATTCAAATTAGGTATCATATATTTTATTTGGCAGTAAAAAGGGGACGATTGAAAAGTAGATACACATTTTCGGTTGGTGTGATTTTTGAAGTGAAAACTTCTTTAGCGGCGTTGAGCACTTTTGTGGGATGGGTAAAAACTGTGAAACTTGCGTCAGATTCTCGTGCTGATCGAAAAACATTGGAAAAACCGTAAGACGGTTGGAGAGTAGAGTTTTGTGTCGAACTCGAACTTGAATTGATTGTAAGGGTTTCGATTCATAAATCATAAATAATGGGTTAAAAAATGCACAACGTTAATAATCAAGTTTTTACTTCTGCCGGCACTCCCGGAGTGCAACCCGTCTTTTTTTCAATCGTCGGATATGTTATAACATGAGGTTCTTATAACGGTAAATAATATACACATTTTAAAGTTACTTACTTGTTATTCAGGTAAAAACTATCTGACAAATCAGCTCCTACATTAATAGAAATGCAAATATAAAGTTGAAAGTAAACGACAAACATAGTATATTATTTATTCTTAAATTAAATACATATCATAATACCCTTACACCCCCATTACATTTTTAGATTAGTTTTATGTTCTTGTTAAATACCGATAGGCATATCGATAAATTTGATTCAAGCCCTAGCGTATATGTAAACAATTTTAATGAAAAATTTTTCTTTAAAAATTGTGTAATTTAAGAACAATAGTACCTTTAGTTATGCAAAATATGAAAGTAAAGGGGAGGATTAACAATATTTTATTTGAAATAGAGAAATATAGACAGAATATAGCTAAAATAAACACATCGTAGCAATTAGGACATGAAGATTAATTACCTGTGAAATGTATATTTTTCAGGATTACTCCTATGATTTACACTGCAATCACTCACAGAACAAGTTACCATTGTTATATGTAATAGTATTTGTCGAAAATAATAAAGGATTTAAACAATAAATTGCAAATACCGAAAGGGCATAAAAACGGGTGACGACTTGGTGACGACCTGTCAAATGAAAGTGGTTAAAGGTTTCATTAGACTGCCTCTCTCTTTTCATCTTGTTATAATTCCATAAAGAATTTTCTTCTCTCTCGCACTCTTTGTTGGTCTTTAGCATCATACGTTTATGGTCGAAATGGATTTCACACAAATAAAAATACCTCTATCCTATGTCAAAATAAATTTCAAAGGCTAACTTTGTCCAGAATGGATGGAACGGAAACTCTTTCTAAAATATTTTCATGGACTCAACAAAGTAAAATCACGTAGCCTTTGTTAAAATTGGATTTGTAGCATAAAAGCTCCGATATAACAAACACGGAACATACATACAACTGTAGGAATAGAGGGAATATGTAACATACGAGCTTTTCCCGCGGCTTCGCTCGCGTTAAGAAGTATATATTATATACAAACTTTCATCCCCTTTTTTAACCCCTTGGGGTTGGAATTTATCAAAATACTTTCTTAGCGGATACCTACGTCATAACATCTACCTGCATGCCAAATTTCAGCCCGATCCGTCCAGTGGTTTGGGCTGTGCGTTGATAGATCACCATGTCAGTCAGTCACCTTTGACTTTTATATATATAATAACATATTATATTTTGCTGCATACAGAAATTTCGATAGCGCGATGCAGGATTGTGTGCTATTTGGTCTGCTACAGAATCTACAACTTGGCAAAAAAGAGTCTGGTGCGGTGACAGCTGAAACAAAAAGTTTTCACATATGGCAACATTAAATTACTTGTAAACTCCAAAGAATGGTTTACCAAAATTGCATCCAAGAGTTGCGTAGGGTTGTCTCTAATCTTTTATTAGCGCCCTCATTTTAAACTCACTCTTTTTTGCCAAGCTGTACACACATGGACTGTGAAAATCATCACCCTTACTTCTTCGCTATAGTCGAGCAAAATACAAAACAAATAAAAACCAAAAAAACCCAATATATTCTAATTCATTTCAGCCTTTAGATACAGCAATGGCCACTGCATTTCCGGTCCCACTTTGCGCGTTACTTATAGCCGAGTTATGTCCCTTGCAGGTATCGCAGGGGGCGTTCTGTCCCTGGCCTTGGAAATTCTGCCCCTGGCCCTGATAAATCCTACCCTGAACTTGATAATTTTGGCCCTGTTCTTGATAATTCTGGCCTCGATCTTGATGATTCTGGCCTTGCTGTTGGTCGGACTCGGCACGCGCATTCGCTTCGCTGTAAGCTCCGAAGTGGTGATGATGGTGGAAGTGCGGGGGCGGTGGTGGTGGAGGGTGGGGCGGCCCAGGTGGTCCAGGGGGCCCAGGCGGTCCAGGTGGACAGTAGGACCTTCTCAGCCGCTGGAGTAGACCACCTAGGCGAAATGGGGTTGTGAGTTAGAAATATAGCTACAAGCTTTCTCGATTATATTTTGCTTATGTCGGGTAGCATTTTTAAGTAAAAAAATATTTATATAGTTCCTTTAAAAACTAAAAACAATTGATGAACTATGAAAAAATAGATATTGTATTTAAATATAAATATTGCGATAGTAAAACTAGCATTTAAAATTATTTTTATTAAAAATTATCGAGCCGAGTGATCGGACCCTTTAGCCAAGACCTTTTCTTTATAGAATCGCCGATCAATAGCGTTCGTTATAATATTATGAAGTATTCGTTCGACTCGTCTAATATAAATTTCCATGCATTGTGATAGGCGATCCTATAAAGAAGCGATAAAGCGATAACGTGTTGGCTACAAGCTCAGTTATCTCAATTACGTAAAAGTAAATATTGCCGACTTACTTTCATCTCCAGTCGGTGCGCTTTGCACCAGAGCTCCCAACACCAATATTACTACACTCAGTCGCCACATTTTGACTGATCACCACCGAACTCAACACCACTTTATATCGTAGACGGAATTAGTATGGTGCTAATGGTTGAACAAACATTTCCCAGTACGGCTTTTGTGGTCTGTGATGTGTTATTTGTCAAGGATCTTAGGTTTTCCGTTGCGATGCGAAAAGACACAATCTGTTATTTTCTATAACTTGATGTTGCTATCTTCATTGCACAACGATATTTTGATGTATACCGTATATTGCACTTGCAATAATGTATAATCGTATGTTAGACAACCGTCCATGTAATGGCTATTTTCGGGATGGCTATTTTTTTAATGTATAATTTGAGTATACATTAAAAAAATATTTGTAAAAATCTATGTGGATTATTATTTATGCTGAGTCCTTTTCTACTTAATTCTCACACACAACATAGTGAAGTTATATTTTCACAAAACTGTGATGACGACACAAAATCCCCTGAGGTGAACGACCTCAAGGTTCCGAATTTCGGTGAAGTCGAGAGTTTATGTTATAATCTGACGGATAACGTTTGTCATGGCGTATTAAGTTAGCTCAACTTGTCCTGTTGTAAGCGGCAAATGAATAGCGGTACTTACCAAAGTAAGACCGCACACTGCAACTAATCTACAAGTTACTGTCAAATCTTTATGTATAAAAATAACGTGTCATGTTGTTTGACCGCGCTGAACTCCTAAATTACTAAATCAATTCAAATTTTTATTGCACACCGTGTGCAATTTTACTTAACTTGAAAGATAGGATAGCCTATATCACAGTAACCATAGTATAAAATCAGTCATGGAGGCCGCAATGCTTTTTTACAAATGGAATTACTATGTAGAAAAGCTGGTTGATCTTCATGACTGAATCCCAGAAAACGTTCAAAATCTTTGCATTAATAAAATTTAATAAAAACCGGCCAAGTGCGTGTCGGGCCACGCGTAATATACGGTTCCGTAGTACCGCTAATTTTTGAAAATTTTTGTATGGTCAATGAATGTACATACATTCATAACATGTTTTACACTACTAACAACATCATCTTTACTTTCAAAGGAATTTAAAGGACAAGTTCCTTCATACATCGCCGAATACATTTTTTTTAGTTGATCGACTATTACTCAATGACTTATAAAGTCTTCTTAGCCGTGATAGTTTTCCTTTTAAATTCAACATATTTCCTACTCCTGCGAATTTTTCCACATTTTCAGAAGCAACCGTTTAGCTGGTAGAAGGGGGGGACAAAACATATCCAACGACACTCCACACGATGGGGTGGACGCGAAAAAATTTTTTCATCCCCGCTTGATGTGTATGGAAGGTATCATAAAAAAAAACCGGCCAAGTGCGAGTCGGACTCGCGCACCGAGGGTTCCGTACAAACCTGCAAGGTTTACAAAGTTCGTTCATTACGACAATCGAGTCACGCGTTCATGAGGAAAAAAGTAATAAGTTTATATTTATTAAAAAATATACATTTTGTAATGTAACTAAAAATTAAAGGTTTTCGGAATTTTTCCTTTATGTGTGCTATAAAACGTTGCTTAATGCCAAATTTCAAGATTCTAGGTCGACTGGAAGTACCCTTTAGGTTTTGATTCCCTTGCGAGTACTTGCGAGTTTCAAAATATGCAGCTTAAATTGCTGTTTCTTTTGATTGCGTTGACATAGAAGTTTGATTTTGTTACAGCTTAAAGGTATTATAGACCTGAGTATTTGGTATGAATTTCAATTTAATACCTCTACGCGTTTATGAGGAAATGGGTAGTAAGTTTAAAATTATTAAAAAAAAATATATTATGTGATGTAACTAAAAATTTATGGTTTTCGTAATTTTTCCTTTATCTATGCTATAAGACGTTGCTTCGTACCAAATTTCAAGATTCTGAGTTCACGGGAAGCACCCTGTAGGTTTTGATTCCCTTGCAAGTGTCGAAAATTTGCGGCATAAACGGCTGTATCTTTTGATTGCGTTGGCTTAGAAGTTTGATTTTTTCACAGCTTCAAGGGACAGTAGACCTGAGTAATTGATATAAATTTCAGCTTCATACCTCCACGCGTTCCTGAGAAAAAGGGTCTTGACAGACGGACAGACGGACAACAAAGTGATCCTATAAGGGTTCCGTTTTTTCCTTTTGAGGCACGGAACCCTAAAAATATATTTTTTTAAGATTTCATGTACTATTTTGTTGCCATCATTAAGATGTACATTCATGCCAAATTACAGCTTTGTAGGTCCTATAGTCTCTGAGCAAAACTGCGGACGGACAGACAGACGGACGGACAGACCGAAACTATAAGGGTTCCTTGTTGACTACGGAACCCTAAAAAGTAGTCCAAGAACGTTTGTGTGCCAAACCATAAGGTCAATGATTTCATAAATGATCCTGGGAGTAGGATTGCTGATTGCTGGGCTGCTTCTACAGTCTAATACAATTTAATGTAATTTAAGAAACAGCAATCGTAGCCGGGTCTACTGGTCATTGAAAGAAATCATAAGAGCTTTCAGCTTAATCGCATTAGTATTTAGAAATCATATGGGCTAAACAGCACTTGCGCGGCAGTGGAACTACGCGGCACTCCTTGATGAGAAGGGGATATGGAATGGACATATGCCTGCCTAGCATACGCCAACGAGATATATCTCGTATCTCACTCTCGAGATAATTAAAAAGTACTCGTCTCATAATGTCAAAATCTCGACATTATCTCGATAAACACTATAAAAATGTGTTCTTGGATGATAGATCTACACGAGAAAAAATGTTTGTCATGCTAGGGTCAATAGAGATGAAGATACAAACTATCAAACATCGAGAAACATGTAGAGAGAGATATCTCGTTGGCGTATACTAGGCAGGCTGGAAAGTGAAGTGTTGCGTCGCTCAGCTGCAGCATACTCGTACACTAGTGCAGTCCAACCCCAAATGTTAACTATGGGAGATCGCAGACGTCACACTTTTTTAACCGACTTAAAAAAGAAGGTTATCAATTCGACGAGTATGTATGTAATATTTCCAGAACTGCCCAGTTTTTGTATATTATGTTAATCTATAACAGCTTCTGAACAAATGTGCCAAATTTCAAAAGTGTATGTATGTATGTTTTTAAAATACAGTGTGATCGAGTCTGCGGCGCACATACATTCACAGAATATGTATATCTGTTGCCGCTATAACAACAAATACTAAAAACAAAATAAAAATTATATTTAAGGGGGGCTCCCGTACAACAAACGTGATTTTTTTGGCCTTTTTTGCTCTATATCAGTAATGGCAACATGTAGGTACTTAACTTTTTCACTAAATCCTTAGTTATATGTGTACTTTAATATTTAATAATAATATTAAAATAAAATAAAAAAATAAAGGGGGCTCCCATACAAAAAACTAAATTTTTGGACTAATTTTGCTCTATAATGGTACGGAACCCTTCGTGCGCGAGTCCGACTCGCACTTGGCCGATTATTGTTTTTATTATGCATATTTATTTTTATTTTAAACCCTGCCCTGTTAAATATTATATATCCTACATATTGATAGCTGAAATTACATGGATGATAAGGGTGAAAATAAACATAAGTAGGTAGGCGGGGCGCCGAAGCGGCGTTTGCATTAGCCGGTACCCCTCCATGAGACCTGGAAGCCCGTGTGCAGGCGGAAGTCTATTCCCGCACAGCAGCAGCAAAGGAAAGAGGGGAACGGGTGCCACCAGATCTGGCAGCCCAATAGCGTCGCCAAGCGCGAATGCTGATAATGCGCACCTGACAAGACTAAATGGCATCGCCAACTGCCGGTCACAGAGTTGTTGCAGCAATTCGGCCAGCTCTGGAGGCGCATTGTAATGGAACTCTCACCTTCCGGATGGTACAGATGCTGACAGGACATGGGTGTTTCGGTCACTACCTGCACCATACGGTCAGACGGGAGCCAACGCCCCGGTGCGATCATTAATTTTGTACGGACGAGGACGACACGGCGCAGCACACGCTCGCTGCCTGCCCAGCCTGGGTCGCACAATGGGCAGAACTCTGCGCCGCTATAGGACCAGACCTGACACTCCCGGACATAATAAGAGCATTAGTCCAGTCGAGAGAAGCCTGGCAGGCGGTCTCTACTTACTGCGAGTCTATCATGACGCAGAAGGAGGCTGCTGAGAGAAATCGGGAATCCGATGAAGCAGCTGACCCGATAAGGAGAAGACGCGCTCAACATGAGCGGCTACTCCCCACATAATAGGGCTCAGGCGATGGATTGGGGAATCCGTCGCCTATCGCACGAGCTCTTCCGGTAGAAGAGCGCCCGGAGCCCCGGACCGCTCTCCCGGAGAAAGCGGCAGAATTCACGCGGATGGTTCTGCTGGTAGAGCAGATGACGCTGTCTGGGCTGCTGCAGTTATCGCCTCAGGCGGGTCCAGCATCTCAGCGACACGCGGAGAGGACCGTTGGGTTTTAGTGGGTAACCAAGGGTGCTCCCAGGGTACACCCGAGGAGTCCCACATATCCAGCCGCCCACCTAGGCTGCCGGGAATGCATCAAGCATTTCCCAACGGCAAAAAAAAAAAAGGCGGGGCGGCACTTTCAGTTTTTGCCCCGCCTAAAAAAAAATTGAAGATCCGGGGCTGAGTTGGATTTATAATCGTCCGCGTGAACACGCGTTTTGAATGCACCACTGGATCACAAGAAATAGTATGTTACGATTTATTTAAACAGCGGCGCTGCAGTCGCGGTGCTTGTTTTGCATGCAACAATAATAATTGCATGCAACAAAAAAAATGAAGCCGACAAACCGCGTGTTTATACGACGGACGCTTATAAATTTTGTGAGTCGTGAGTCGCAGAATTTCGGTTGGCAGAAATTCTGCTGCATTCAGATTCATAGAAAATTCCTACCTCATTCACACGAGCGTAATTTTGTGACTCATGATTAGTATGAAAAATAATTCACGCGACTAAGCGCGCTTGTAGGGCACATTTTCGACAGGTATTGAAAATCACTACTTGAGATAGGTTTCAGAACTTGCAATGATCAAGACCTCATTGGAGCCCTACCCACTAAAATCCCTTACCTGGATACCTTTCACCGAGTCACAGGAAGCGTGTTGGCTTGCTTCTCTAAGAGTCAGTGTTAATAAACGTAGCACGTGACTTGCTTCTCTTAATAAAGCCCTACAAATAAACCTTCAGAACAATCATCTTGGATGACACGCTCTCAGCCTTTTAAAATGGTATGTATTTTTTTAAGTTTGATAGAAAAAGCGTAGCAACTATAATTATTATGTATAAAACCACTTACAAGTCTCTCAAAATATAAGAGGTTCACAACTGCTCAGTTTCTTTTATCATATTTCTTTTCAATCGAACGCGGTACTTAGGATCTAGAAATTAATGGTATCCTAAGAATTATAGAGCAGGGTAAGTATCTCATTATATTCACTATTTTCAAAATATCCGCCATTGCCAATAATCATCGGAAGCCTCATTCTCGTCTTTCGAATTAGTTAGGTTAATTATGTTATGCCAGCCCATGATATAAAAAAAAATATAAAATTGATTATACATATTTTATTTATCGTTAAAACAGATTTATACATTAGTACAGCACTCATATAAAGGTATTTTTGTAGCAAACAATAATTACAGTTTGTAACGTCTGCGGTTTTAATAGCAAAGTTTAGTATATTATGTCGCCCTCTGCTCCGATCTTTGCGTAGCATTCCTTATTTGAGGCAGCCCACAGTTCTACGGGGGCCTAATATGAGGGGGGCCCCTGAGTTGGGGAAGGACCGTCATTTGTGGGGGCCCCGTAATTTTGATAAGGCCCCTTATTTGTGGGGGGCCCGTAATTTTGATAAGGGCCGTTATTTGTGGGGGGCCTGTAATTTTGATAAGGACCGTTATTTGTGGGGGGGGGCGTAATTTGGGTAAGGCCCGTAGTTGGGGGCATAATAGTTACCAGGGGGGGCCCAGTTAGGGGCGGGTGCAGAAAGGTAGA
Organism: Polyommatus icarus; assembly: GCA_937595015.1. Classification (NCBI taxonomy): domain Eukaryota; kingdom Metazoa; phylum Arthropoda; class Insecta; order Lepidoptera; family Lycaenidae; genus Polyommatus; species Polyommatus icarus. The sequence continues at coordinate 19,075,963 of OW569329.1, forward strand.
TGATTTGAGGCGGCGCGGGCGCACTGGTTGCATATTCCGGGTGGAACACACTGTGGATTTTGTCGAATATAGGTTTCAAGCATGGCGCCCGCTTAGCACGTACTACTGGATTCGCTAAAAAAACAAAAATCATGAAAATAGCATGATGGAAAATATTATAATGGATAATGGCAAAATACTTTAGTGTTTGCGAGGCAACAGCTAGTTAAATTATCACTAGTACTACATAATCGTAATATTCAAAACAAAAATTAAATCCGCAAAACTATACAACGGATTTTGATGCGGTTTTTTCAAATAGAGTGATTGGATACCGAAAGGATTAATGCTACATTCGAATGTTGAAATGGGGATTTTACAAAATGTCACTTTAAGGGGGTGAAAATAAATAAGGGATGAAAACGTTTCCAAACTCTGCTGTTTGTGAACTGACTTTTAAAAATTTTTCTTTGTAGTTCGTTTCCAAATTGGTCTTTTCGGTATTTTCGTACCACGTTCGCAGAGGTAGGCACTTGTCAAATAGTTATAATAATAAAATAGTGGAATCGTGGTGGTATCTCAACTTAAATAATTAGGTTACTATCTACTAGTAATACTTACTGTTTAGATGTTCAGTCTCTGCAGCTAACACCGTACCAAGCACAGTCGCGAAGAACAGAAAAACTCCCAAACGCATCATAGCTGTTACACTTGTTTTCTTTTAAGGGACCAAGAAATATAATGCTACAAATATCCTTAGCAGGTGCTTTATACTATTGTCATATCAAAAGTGGAAAAACCAAATTTCCTGCAATTAATCAGAAGTAATAAATAAGGAATATTATGTTTTATCTCTACGCTGTTGTCCAGAGGGTGAGCATATTTACTTTCAAAACGGGAATGAAATTATTTTGATTATTTTTCCGACCCAAATATCGACCAATAGAATTGCACCATTCGACGTCACGTGGTACAACCTACATGGTATTATACTGATAATTTTTTGAAAATTTTCTCTGGTTACCACGTGACGTCGAATGATGCAATTCTATTGGCCGACATTTGGGACGGAAAAATAATCCCCCGAATACCACACGAGCTTCAAAATTATCTGGCATTTCCCTCAAGGTTCCCTGCAAACAAATAAAGTCGTCAAGTTTTTCAGGAAAAATCACTCGCGCTTCGCGCTCGTGATTTTTTAACCTGAAAAACTTGAATCCTTCATTTGTTTGCAACGAACCTATCGGGAAATAGCCGATAATTTTGAAGCTCTTGTGGTATTATAAGTGAATATTTTTCATAATATTTTAAAATGATCCGATGGACTTCGTATCAATTCAATCCTAACATAAACCTTCCCTGGTCTTTTTAGGGTTCCGTACCCAAAGGGTAAAAACGGGACCCTATTACTGAGACTTCGATGTCTGTCCGTCTGTCTGTCTGTCTCCAGGCTGTAACTCAAGAACGGTAATAGCTAGTGAGTTGAAATTTTCACAGATTATGTATATTTATTGCCGCTATAACAACAAATACTAAAAACAAAATAAAATTAATATTTAAGGGGGCTCCCATACAACAAACGTGATTTTTTGGCCTTTTTGGCTCTATATCAATAATGGCAACAGGTAGGTACTTGAATTTTTCTCAAGATCCTTAGTTTTATGTGCACTTTAATATTTAATAATAATATTAACATAAAAAAAATCAAGGGGGGCTCTCATATAAAAACACAATTTTTGGGCAAATTTTGCTGTATAATGGTGCGGAACCCTTAGTGCGCGAGTCTGACTCGCACTTGGCCGATTTTTTATTTTAAAATTAGCCAAATCAGTTTAGCTGTTCTCGAGATTTAGAGACTAACAAAAACGAGCGTCCGGTGTCTTGGGCTTCTCAGCTCCTTCTCTCCCAAAGGATTAATAACTGACATTCTGCTGCGAGCTGCGATGTACTGCTTTTGAAAGTGCTGCTGTCTGGAACGCTAACGATGGTGAGAAATTATTATTATTATTTAGTCCTGAGCCCCCCCCCCCCCCCCCCCCTCATTCTGTTAAGATTTCTTAAAAAAAAGGATTATTCTATTTGCAAAAACCATGGTCACACTAAATACAGTGACCCTAAGGATAGCATTTTGTTTACATTATTATTTGTGTTAACTGGGTGTTGTAGGATCAGAAGTCAGCACTTATCAAAACACTGCACTATTTAAACAATGATTAAAAATATTTTATACACTATTTAAGATAAAAGGTTGAGTTGGTCTTTGGATAAACTTGGTCGCCAAACCGACTTATGCTATAACACTTTCTGTTGTTAATTATTATATACCTATACCAGGAGTCAGGACCGTATACAATATGTAATAGGTACATAATATACAGAACTAGCGGCCTGGTACGTATTACTGTACTTATAAAGTGTATTAATAAAACAATTTAATTGGAACTCCCCATTATCAAAATGATCCGACATTTATTGAATTTTAAATTCGTTACAAAAAATGTCAAAACTGAAACTGATGACATTAGAAGGGTACAGTATATATAACTAGATGACGCCCGCAACTCCGTTGCGCCAAAACTCGTTTATCACGCGGGAACCGTACATTTTTCCGGGATAAAAAGTATCCTATGTCCTTTCTTGGGACTCAAAATATCTCCATACCAAATTTCAGCAAAATCGGTTCAGCGGTTTGGGCGTGAAGAGGTAACAGACAGACAGATACACTTTCGCATTTATAATATTAGTATGGATGCTTTCTGCATCCCCAGCAATTACAGGTCGTAATGAAAAGTAAAGAATTAAACTGTTTATTTTATTACTTTAATTTAAATTAATCATTTGGAGACATATTGACATGAATTTTCTTTGTTTGCTCTCTTTATACAAAAATAACTGCTTAATATAGTAATAATTATGTATAGCATAACTCTAAAAATAACATTATTATTTTTTCTATATAATTATGCAAATCAAATAAATTATTATGTTTTTTGCATAATATGTAATATATTTATGCTTTTCAATTGAGATTAGAGATTTAAAATAATTATTATATTTTTTTTTCTACCGTCATGAGTAATTTTTATCAAAATATATTTTTACTCTAGTTATAACGTTAAATCTTAGCGTTAATAACAATCTGTACAAAATCTTGAACTAGGGTGAATATAGAAAATTACTGCACTTAATTTATTTATTGCCCGATCTCGCTCTAGCTATAGCTACGGCGACGGCATTGCCTGTGTCACTCTGAGCGTTACTGATGGCGGAACTCTGTCCGGTCTGTCCTTTGCACGTGTCACATTGGTCCGATCCCTGGTTGTAGCCTTGGTTGTTATAAACTCCTTGGTTGGTTGAATCCGCCTGACTGTAGGCCTCTGAATCTTGGTGGTGGTGATGGTGGTGGTCCCGTTCCCAGTATGGCAGCGGTGGCGGTGGGGGTGGTGGTGGCCAGTACGGGGGCGGGGGCGGCCAGAATGGCGGCGGGGGCGGTGGCGGATATTCTGATGGACAGTAGGGCGAACGCTTCTCGCGGTTTATGGGACTGGCTGGAATGAAAGAATATAAGTTTTAAAATGTGCATGGCTATGTATATTTTTGTTTAAACAAAAAAAAATGCGAAATATTTCAAAGCAATCCGCTGCTCAGCCCGATTCCAGGAAGCTCATGCACGTAGTATACTTTTATAGTATTTATGTATTTTAACACAAAAATATCAACAAGATACCCTTTTTCGGCTACTTTTAGCTAACTAGCTTAAAGTAGCTCAATGTGTAAGTTAGCTTGATTAAATTACTATCAAGCTGGTATATAATATTGTAGAGAAGCTAAAAGGTTCAAGTTGGAAGCCGGCTACATGAAGCGGCAGCAGACGACGCGCGACGTGTCGTCGCGACACTACTGGTTTCTATGTATTTTTATAAATAAGTGTCGCTAGCTTCGTGTCGCTACCTTTTCAATGCAAATATTCCAATCAATGCTCACAAATATTTTAAAAACAAAATAAAATAGATCAAAACGATTTAAAATTCGAACGTCAAGGTCGCCGATTCGTTTTAAATTAAGGGGAAGAACTCACCGCTGACATTTTCAATTAGTACAAATCCGAGGAACAATATCACCCCGAATCGCCACATATTGACTGTCTCACATATATCCGTGTTAACTATTTTATACTGAAACTATATCAACATGGAAAACATAATATGTGCTAATATAATTTGTATGCGTACGCGCTATGTTACTTTGGTTGACTGAGCAAATATCAAACGTGTGTTTTGTTGTTGGTTTTTATTGGGGATTTTTTGATAAATTATTTTCATCATGTCAGTGAATGATATCCAAAGTTTAATATCGACAGGTAAAAATATAAGGTTACTTATGCCCGTTTTCACCAACATCACCTAAAATTTAGGTGTCCCTTATGCCAATATTCCAAGTTTTGTTCTTGATGAATTGACAACCCCCTAACTCTTAGGTGACGTATATCACTACATAGTAAATAAAATTAAATTAAGAAATTTAAAAAAACTCCCGCCAAACAACTTTAAAAAGTAATAAAATAATATTTACTTCCTTTAAATTCAAATAATTCCTAACTTGTGTAAAGTAATATTTTAGTCCATAACACAGTGTGTCGGGGGACCGCCAAGTAAACTACAACATACAACCGCCAAGTCGATTCAGTTCGCTATGAATTGGTTGTGAAATCAAACATCTACATTATGGACTAAAATATTACTTTACACAAGTTAGGAATTATTTGAACTTAAGGTCGTCCCCCGAGCAAACGACCTTGGCCATACATTTGCCGCGTTGCCGAGATCGCGCCAAAACCCTATTATTTTTACTTATCTTGGTTCAAAATTGTCCTAAAAAAAATTTAAAACGGCGAATATGTAGTTTATGATATTGTCGATCTATTGGCGTGAGTTTCAAATAAAAGTAATTTGTAAATCCTAAGGAGATGCTGAATGTATGCTTGAATTTTAAGAAATTGGTATTACTTTGGAAGCTTATATCATAAGTATAAGAAACAAAAATAGAAAATTTAAAACGACAAAAGGAATGTTGATATACTGAAGATTATTGCTGTATTTTTATTATAACTTAGTAGCTTTCAGATTATGAGTTTATAAAGTTTTAAATACGGTCAATTACGGAATCTCCGGACGGAACGCCCTTAAAGGCAGTAAATATTATTTTATTACTTTTTAAAGTTGTTTGGCGGGGTTTTTTTAAATTTCTTAATTTAATTTTATTTCATACTTTTTAAACTTGTGTTGATTAAAGTGCAGAATAATTCCTATCAACAGAATCATAAGTGTTCTCATGATTACCATCTATCAATGTCCTTTTCGATGAGGCTGTTAATAAATATAAGCCCAAACATGAAACCTCCTCTTTGGGTTCATACGAAGCTCGGTTCCTATAGAATCCAGGTGATGCTGCAGCAGCAGCATGTAAAATATATTTACTGTTTAATGTTTATCTACTTCTTACTGGTTGTCGCAATTAAAATGAGCCCAAACACGAAACCTCTACTCTAAGTTGGCGAGGAGTTGGATATCCTATTGATTATCAGGTGATGGTGCATCACCAGGCCAACTTTCTATTATTATGTGTATACGTATATTGTATATTCACAAATGTCACGAACTAGAATGAAATATAAAACCCATCAAATGACTACAAGTTGCTAACGGCCTTTCATGAACCAGATAAACCCTGATTGTCCAGCACTGAGCAGGCTGATGATGATGAACTATAGCTAAGAACACTCTCGAACATGTCAGCTTTTAAACAAAAAAAAACTAGATCTAAATCGGTCCACCCGTTCGGATGCTACGATACCACGGACATGAACCAGATAAACCCTGATTGTCCAGCACTGAGCAGGCTGATGATGATGAACTATAGCCAAGAACACTCTCGATCATGTCAGCTTTCAAACAAAAAAAAACTAAATCAAAATAGCTCCACCCGTTTGGATGCTACGATGCCACGGACAGATACACACACAGACAAACAGACAGACAGACAGACAGACACGTCAAACTTATAACACCCCTCTTTTTGTCGGGGGTTAAAAACAAAGTCGCTTTTTCTGTCCTCATGTCCCTTTGTTCCCTTTAATTGCGGTTTTCTTTAATAGATAGAGTGATTAAAGAGGAAGGTTTGTGATAAATATGTATATTAATTATGGGAGTTCGCTATTTTATACAAGTAAAATATCAGACGGCCATTCTATAACAGATTCATTGTCAAGGCAACCGTCGTCGTCGCCACATACGTCACCTAAGGGCCGATTCACACCGGATCGGCAGCGGCCGGCAGCGGTCGGCAGAGGCGCGATCGGCAACGGCCGGCAGCGGCGCGAAGAGCACTTTTAGAGGCGCCGTCGGCAGCCGTCGGCGGCCCGACGGCCCGACGGCCGCCGACGGCCGCCGACGGCGCCTCGAGCCCTTTTAGAAGTTTTCAAGTGATACTAGTAGTTATAAGTATGTAAATAAAGTTTAAAATTATTTCACACTAAAAGTGCTCTTCGCGCCGCTGCCGGCCGCTGCCGATCCGGTGTGAATCGACCCTAAGTGTACGGGGTCGTCAATTCATCCCGTAAATTATAAACGTCACCTAATGGTTTGACGGATGAGTCGCATATTAGGTTGTTTTATTTCAAATAAACGTCACCTAAGAGTTAGGGGGTTGTCAATTCATCAAGAACAAAACTTGGAATATTGGCTTAGGGGACACCTAAATTTTAGGGGTTGTTGGTGAAAACGGGCATTAATTACTTAATACCTTACCAATTCAAAATATTGAAGCGAGGTTCAAGAAAATGTTTTTATTTTTCCAATCCATAACATAAATTAAATTAAAATAATAAATAAATTGTTCTTCTTCTTTTTCTTAAAACTTCTTCTCTGTCTACACATTTAAGGGAAAAGACCTAATGCTAAACACGGAACTAATAGATGACACTTACGAAAAAAATACCATAAAAATAAGAATTAAGTACTCTACTTATTTCTCAACACTGTAAATTTTATAAGCTTCTCAAGCTATCTCTTCATGTGAGTTGTGACAAAATATATTAGGGACGCCTTCGGGAACAAAATTTTAAAATGGGATCAGTTTTCGTAAATAATATGACCGCGTCAACACGCGCTCGGCAATTTCTTAGTAAATAGGTTAAGGAAGGCGAAATTTTGCACGTAAGTTTTGAATACATTTATTTGATTTTTTGTAATCTCTATTGATTTCATTGGATTAATGGTCATGTTCAATGTTGTATACACAAATTAATGTTTATTTAAGATTTTTTATCCATTTTCCCTAACAATATAAATGGTGTCTACTATTAGTTCTTGAAAATGTAAAAAAAAACCTAATAGATGACATGGATCGCATCTTTGAGTTTTACAATACATACTAAAGTTATTTTGTAGTTTATTCTACTGCAAAAAATATAATTCTATTACCAAACTAACAACTTAGAACTACTGTACCTAAAAATGGACATGGTGTCTAATATTAGATCTTGTACTAATCTAAAAATCGATTGCTTTAGTTTTTTAGCAGTAAAAAGAAGAAAAAAGAAGAGACAAGAGAAGCATAGAGACTAAAGACTGAAAATAAATTTGCTAGGAAAAAAATATGAAAAATAAAAATAAAAGGAAAGATAGTTTCAGCATGGAAGAAGAATGGATAGAATCTGGAGACAACGTGGATAATATTTCTGATGCATGTAGTTATTATGATGAAGTAAATGAAATCTTTTGAAAAACGGCAAATAAAGACCTAATAATATGAAAAATGTAAAATGTAATTTAATGTTCTATGTCAACTATTAGTTCATATTGGTGTCTACTATTAGTGATGTTCGTTTTTTGTGATGTCATCTATTATCTCTTTTGACTAAGAGTACAAAAAGACCAATAATATTTTATTTTATTGATTTTTCAGTGAATAATTATAATAGTTTTATTTTGTAAGAGTTACTGAAGACACGGAAGAAGTTATGAATCCTTTATTTACATAAATATATATTTTATACCACTCAAATGTTTCATGTTTCCTTAAAGTGTCTGCCATTAGGTCTTTTCCCTTAAAGTTTTCAACATTCGTTCGCTCGTTCGTTCGTTCCAGGACATGAAGGACAAATTTACGTAAAATGGACATGATACGTGAAATATAAAGGACTATTAATGAGTTCAAGAAGACTTTAAATGTATTGTTTATATAAAGTTTGAAAATATTATGTAGAGTCAAAAATAATCTTTTTCGTTTCTGTATTTGTGTCATATTCACTGTATGGGAATTGTATTGATTCGACGTATGTTAGTAAAATATAACTTCTCTTATCTCTACTTCGCAATAATATTTTTTACATAAAATTTCGTTCTTTTCAAAGGCTCCAAGGACAAAAGTACAGAAATAAATAAATCAAACTAAAGAAATAATTTATTATTGCTTTTATTCCTTAAATAGGTACATATACAATTTCTGTTTTATCCACCAATAGATAAGGCAATAGCTGATCCGCTATGGCTCTTAGCGTTACTGAGAGCGTAGTTGCTCTTACCGCAAGTGCTGCAGCCGCTTTGCTCAGAAGCTTGGAGACCTTGGGAAGCGAGGTTCAATGCTCCACCCAAAGTAGACTGTAGATCTTCTGAACCAAAACCACCTTTAGATCCATTAGAATTGAAGGAACCTAAGCTTGATCCACTCTGTTGTGATGTGCTTAAGCCTCCATTGGCACCAAAGCTACCAGATTCACTTATCTGGCCACCAGCACCAAAGCTGCCTGTCGGTGGCGAGGCCTTATTAAACTGGCCTTGACTTTCACCAATATCACCTCTATTAGCATCGTGCTGATTAGATCCTGACGCCCCAAAGGCACCGGCTTGACTTGAAGACGAAGAAAAGCCTCCGCTAGACCCCTGGTTTTGGATGTTAGATCTACCGAAATGACTAGACTGTTGAGCTTGGGTTGCATCACCTCCAGCACCCGCTTGACTGTTAAATCCAACTTGATGCTTGCCTTGGCCATGTTCAAAATGAGAGTCTAATTGAACTTGCTGCTGCCCGCCGCTAAATCCTTGGGATCCAGAATGAAAATTGTCTGTATGCTGTTGCTCTTGATTACCAAAAGATTCGACATTGTGACCATGTCCACCGCCATTTGCTCCAATCGCAGAGCTTTGAGCCCTACTATATCCAGATTTATTTCCATTAAATCCTTGGGATCCGAAATTTTCAGTCTGCTGTTGAAACTGCTGCTGATTACCAAAAGTATCAACATCATGACCATGGCCACCGCCATTTGCAGCAACTGCTGAACTTTGAGCGCTACTGTATCCAGAGTTTCCCCCGTTACCTCCTTGATTACCATGGCTACCGAATTGATTTCCACTTTGATATGAAAAGTGAGATTCCTTGAAACTTTTGTTGGATTGTTGTCCGCCAGAAAAGCCACCGTTCGATTGACCGAAGCCCGCTGATCCTACATTGCTTGCTTGTCCAGTATACTGACTAGATTTATCTCCGTAACTTCCCGAGCTGCCTCCGGATTGTCCGCCGAAGTCTGAAGATCCGCATTGGCCGCATCCGGATCCGGATCCCGTAGCACCTGATGATGCGAGGGAATAAGCTGCCCCGGATGTCGGCAAGCTGTCAGCAGCTGCTGCTGCGCCACTGAAGACTCCCTGTGCTGAGCCGTCAGCACTGCGAGCGAGTCCACTCCAGTTCCTCGTGTGAAAGAATACTGGAGGTGGCCCAGGGGGTGGAGGAGGTGGTGGCGGCGGACCGTATTGACCGTAGTAGAGGGGAGATCTCGCTACACGGCTGTGAGCATCTGTAATCAAACGAAAGACTCATTAGTCTTTTGTGTACCAATAGAAGTATCATATATTGTACTAAACCCAACGAATAACAAAGACTAAACCCAATATAAATGGATACTGTTATAGTATTTTATAAGGACTGCCTTTTTTGTTTCTATTTTTCACCCAACTTTTTTTTTAAATAAGTACCATTCTAAGTATAATAGTTGAAGTTATTTACCTCTAGCATAAAATTGAGCTGCATGTGCAGTCAGCACGCAGAGAGCCAACACCAACATACACTTCGCCATGTCTACAAGTGATCTGACTGCAAAATGTCTCCAACTGAGCCATATATACCGAACAAATGTGATAATATTATTTCTCAGAATGGAATCTTGAAGTAGTCACATAGGAATAGTAAATTGTTACATCAAATAATAGATTTGGCACTTAGCACGGATTGTTTGTTTCATCCATTAGCGATGCATAATTTTGCATAAAGTCGATCTTGTGATAAACGTAATTGGGGAATTACCTAATTCTTACAGTTTACTTAATTTATTTATAGCGCTCTGTTTACTTTAGATATGATTTATTTAAAATAGGTTCAAATATGAAGGGAAAGGCTATGTTTGTAAGCTACCAAGGTTTATCAGGAATTAAAAATAAATGTATTTATTAAGTGTATCAGTGTGAATCTCGCTTCCCGTATTTTGACCGCAATTTTATGAACGCGAGTGATCGCCATGTGGCGTAAAACATGTATTTTGCCGGCCTGTTCATCTATTCTAAAGTACTACCTAATTAATAGAGGTGGTACTATTAATAGAGGCGGTACCTAAGTACCACCTCTATTACCCCTATAGAATAGCTGTTTTACCCCCGCGGGGGTAATTACCCCCAGGTTCAGGACCACTGGTTTAGGGGATATTAGGAAAAACATTTACCTAAGCATGGCAACAGTCTTTTGGGTAGTGTGGTACCTACATTTAGGGGTCCGTTGCGTTCAGGTCTTAAGAAAACATTACAATTTTATATTTTATTTCTTATTACCTATCCCCTATTTACAGAATTTTCTGAAACACTCAGAGCTCTACCACTTGAAATGCTTTTGGTATTGCCGGAATTCACTGACGTATATTTCTGTTGCTCGTTGCTGTATTCCTACTAATGGTTGCAGCATTTCTATTGCTTGTTGCTGCATTTCTGTTGCTGGTTGCCGCGTTTCTGTAGATGGTTGCCGCATTTCTGTTGCTTGTTGCAGCATTTCTATTGTTATTTCCTGCTGTAGTGTTGTTCTGACTCCTGACAAGTGTACTTTGTCCAGAACCCGCAGAATTTCGGGGTCTATGGTGCACGAAGTAGGATATTGGTGACCTAATATTATAGCCAAGTATGTCGGCTTGAGCTGTAAATTATTATTAATAGAAATTTTAAAACTACGTAACTCGACTACGTACCTAATTTTTATATTTTGCAGTATATACACCGGACATTATTACTGTAATCTAATCATTTAATCAATATGCTTATTATTAGATATCATTTTTTACATAGACAACAAAAATAAAATGTTATTAATGTAATTGCTTGATTTCTTTCTCCTTTTGCCCATGACACGTTTCTACCGCTGCTTATCAGCCCTACTAAGCATGTGACCCGGTTGCAAGGTTTTCCTTTGGGCCATCCATTCATAATATTATGCTACACTCTACACTATCATAGTATGGCTTACTACCTATATTATTTTATTTTATATAAACATTTAGAAAGCCAGCCCGAAATCAACATTTCTTTTCTTAAACCTGCCGTTTAGCATGGCCACAGTAGAAATGTGGTCATGCTAAAGGGGCAGGTGAATATTAACTTACCCAAACATCCAATGACGACGACAAATAACAAAATAAAACTATTAACTGATATAAAAATCATTTTTTGAACAAGAAACTCAATATTATGCAGCTGTCTCTACGATGCACATAATGTAGTATGTGCACCGTAATAGGAGGGTGTGTCTGAATATATACCATTTTGGATCACTACTTAACAATTAGGATTCAATCAGATTATATAAATCGTGAATAATCCAAATCAATAAAATATCAGCTCTCAGTACGAGGCATAAGAAATAAAATCATTGGATTGAAATGTAGCCAAAAATATAGAGCAGTTACGTAAATAATAAATATTATGTTTTTCAGCAGCGTTATGTACCTAATTTACTAATTTAGGATTATTTAGCACCTTAGTAGCTTCATGAGTGCTAAACTATAATATTTATGGTGATAATTGGTTTATGGTGATAACTGATAAGCGATAACATAAAAAATTTGAGTGATAGACGCAGATTTGGCCGCACCGCACGCACCGCAGTCGTCGCATTTCGAATTCTTCATATTAAGGTAAACGCAGATTTGGCCGTACCGCACGCACCGCAGTCGCCGCATTTCGAATTATTTATATGAAGTTATAGGCAAGCTCGCATACCTACCCGAGCCGCAATCTTCGCAACTTCTACATTCTTTATAAAGGTGAACGCAGATTTGGCGGTTATAAATTATAATACTAGCTAAAAGTGAGCTTTGTGAGGGCTCGCGTCGTCATACCTTGACTGACTGATGACTGAATCAATAGGCGTGATAACTGATAGTTTTTCCATAAAGTGTACCACAAAATGTTCAGGTTGTGGGATATACTAGGACTCGCTTCGCTCGCCCTGATATGCTATATTATGTTAAGTATTAGACAAGGCCTAGCTTAATTTTTTAGCATACAATATGGGTAGAATACCTAATATATTTTAGGTCTCTCAGCTGGTCTAAAGTTCTGAGCTTGCGGCTTCTTGAGCCGAAGCCCCCTTGGGTTGGGGGCACCTGCATTTTGCCAGCCCTGCTACGTCATTGCTCGAACTATGGTAGCTGGCTGGTAACAACATCCTCATTATATTGTTTAGCTATAATATTATAGTTGAAAATCCATATTCATCGGTTTACATTTGGAGTTTTGCAGTTTAAATCTAGTATGATAATGTCACATTGAATACGAAAATTGTGGTGATATTTTTATATACTTATTAAGAACTAAGTTTGGATTAACTTGTTAAAACGTGTATAGGTATTTTCTTTATGTTAAAACTAAGTGCTTGACTTAAAATCTCAAGACTTTTTACGAAAAGATTTCTTATAACTAGAATCTAGAATAGTAAAACAATACATAAAATAATAATAAATTATATTTCACATAACACTATCGTTTTCCGAAGGCCCCGGCGCTCGATTGTGCTCCCGCGCCACCGAAACCACCAGGACCTATGGACCCTGCACTCGAAGACGACCTGGCTGCTCCTCCTCCGCCCACATTGATGCTGACACTCTTGGAGATCGATAGTCCTCCGCTAGGCCGGTGGAATCCTGACCCGAAGCCGGGCTGGTTGTACCCTGACCCGAAGCCGTTCCGGGGGTAATAACCTGGCCGGCCGAACTGGCCTGGGAACTGAGGGCCGGGTGGACCGAATTGGCCTCCCACTGAAATTATCAATGTAAAATGTTAACAATAAAGTCACAGATGATGATCAATTAAGATTTAGTATGGGATTAGTTAAAGCTCTTAATTAGAAAACACTGAAAACACTTTTAGGGTTCCGTACCTCAAATGGAAAAAACGGAACCCTTATAGGATCACTTTGTTGTCCGTCTGTCCGTCCGTCTGTCAAGACCCTTTTTCTCAGGAACGCGTGGAGGTATGAAGCTGAAATTTATATCAATTACTCAGGTCTACTGTCCCTTGAAGCTGTGAAAAAATCAAACTTCTAAGCCAACGCAATCAAAAGATACAGCCGTTTATGCCGCAAATTTTCGACACTTGCAAGGGAATCAAAACCTACAGGGTGCTTCCCGTGAACTCAGAATCTTGAAATTTGGTAGGAAGCAACGTCTTATAGCATAGATAAAGGAAAAATTACGAAAACCATAAATTTTTAGTTACATCACATAATATATTTTTTTTTTATAATTTTAAACTTACTACCCATTTCCTCATAAACGCGTAGAGGTATTAAATTGAAATTCATACCAAATACTCAGGTCTATAATACCTTTAAGCTGTAACAAAATCAAACTTCTATGTCAACGCAATCAAAAGAAACAGCAATTTAAGCTGCATATTTTGAAACTCGCAAGTACTCGCAAGGGAATCAAAACCTAAAGGGTACTTCCAGTCGACCTAGAATCTTGAAATTTGGCATGAAGCAACGTTTTATAGCACACATAAAGGAAAAATTCCGAAAACCTTAAATTTTTAGTTACATTACAAAATATATATTTTTTAATAAATATAAACTTATTACTTTTTTCCTCATGAACGCGTAGAGCTATCAAGTTGAAATTCATATCAAACGAACTTTGTAAACCTTGCAGGTTTGTACGGAACCCTCGGTGCGCGAGTCCGACTCGCACTTGGCCGTTTTTTTTTATTTAAAAAGTATAGTTACATGTAAACCGTACAATAAAGCGGAACTGAATTTGCGGGAAATAATTGATAGGGTTAATGTTATCTATCTTCTCAGTCCTCACGTTTAAACAACCAATTTTAATTAAATTAGATTTTTTTTTACTTTGAGTCCCCAGGAAGGGGTAACGTCACTATAGGATAGCTTTTATTACGGAAATACAACTGTTCTAACTTAGTAAACCTACCTGCCACAGCCAATATTACTATCGCGATCAAACACAGGATACTCCGAGCCATGGTTGACGATAACTCACTAATGGCGACCACCGCACCACCTCGTATTTATACGACATTACAGTGCTGTACAAACAAATGGTTAGCGATTGGATGTAAACACACTGGTCTACATGATAGGAAAACTATAATAGTTAGTCGTCATTAATATACCTAACTAGATTATGCCCGCAACTCCGTTGCGCCAAAATTAGAATATCGCGCTGGGACCGTACCTTTTTTCGGGATAAAAAGTATCAGCTATGTCCTTTCCCGGGACTCAGGTTCCATACAAAATTTCAGCAAAATTGGTTCAGCGTTTTGGGCGTGAAGAGGTAACAGACAGACAGACAGACAGACAGATAGACAGACAGACACACTTTTGCATTTAAAATTTATTATGGATTTCTAATAGTACAGTCAAATGAATTTTTTTGAAGTGAAAACTTCTTTAGTGGCGTTGAGCACTTTTGTGGGATGGGTAAAAACTGTGAAACTCGCGTCAGATTTTCGTATTGATCGAAAAACCATAGAAAAAGCGTAAGACGGTTGGAGAGTAGTGTTTTGTGTCGAACTCGAACTCGAACTCGAACGAAATGTACAGTCGGGGAAATGAGTTGTTTAGCAGAAATGTACAGTAGGGGAAATGAGTTGTTTAGCAGAAATGTACAATCGGGGAAATGAGTTGTTAAGCAGAAATGTACAGTCGAGAAAATGAGTTGTTTAGCAGAAATGTACAGTCGGGGAAAATTGTACTAAGCAGAAATGTACAGTCGGGGAAATGAGTTGTTTAGGAGAAGTTCAGTCGGGGAAAATTGTGCTAAGCAGAAATGTACAGTCAGGGAAATGAGTTCTTTAGCAGACGCGCTGATTAAGGCCGCGTTTCCACCTGCAAGACAACTGTAGCGAGAAGTGTCTGACAGTCTGTCTGACAGCAGCTTTTTTTTTCGATTGTCGATATTTTTTAATCGATTGTAAGGGTTTCGATTAATTAATTAAAACGATCGTTTTTTAATCGATTTTCATGAAAAATGGGTTAAAAAAATAATGCACAACGTTAATAATCAAGTTTTCACTTCTGCCAGCACTCCCGGAGTGCATGCCGTCTTTTTAGGGTTCCGTAGTCAACAAGGAACCCTTATAGTTTCGGTCTGTCCGTCCGTCTGTCCGTCTGTCTGTCTGTCTGTCTGTCTGTCTGTCCGCGGTTTTACTCAGAGACTATTGGACCTACAAAGCTGTAATTTGGTATGAATACACATATTAATGATGGCAACAAAATGGTACATGAAATCGTAAAAAAATATTTTTTTTATGGTACCTCCCCTACACATCAAGCGGGGATGAAAATTTTTTTTCGCGCCCACTCCATCGTGTGGGGTGTCGTTGAATAGGTTTTTTAAAAATATTGCGAGTATTCATAGATCATTTTCCGATTTAGGGATCTGTTTGTGAAATATTAAGTTTTAAAGTGGAAAAAATTGTTAGAGTCCAGTGTCTCCCCCTTCTACCAGCTAAACGGTTCTGGAAATGTGAAAAAATTCACAGGAGTAAGAAATATGCTGAATTTAAAAGGAAAAGTATCACGGCAAAGAAGACTTCATAAGTTATTGAGTAATAGTCGATCAACTAAAAAAAATGTATTCGGCGAAGTATAAATGGAACTTTTCGTTCCAATTCCTTTGAAAGTAACTGAGAATTGAGATGATGTTGTTAGTAGTGTAAAACACGCTATAGATATACGTTCATTGACCATAAAAAAATTGTCAAAAACTAGCGTTACTACGGAACCCTATATTGCGCGTGGCCCGACACGCACTTGGCCGGTTTTTAATTTAAATTAAAATCCGTAAGCCCGTATGCCACTCGGCGACTACCGCGGTAAAGCTAGGTATTACATATTATTATAATATAGCATTTTTTTATCAACTTATGCAATTATAATTCGCATTAATCTAGTCGCACGCACACAAACACCGTGCTGAAATTTTGAGATAAGCCTAACTTTTTTAAATATCGCTCCAAATGCCCTAGGTTTTGACCTGAAGACAAAAAAACCCAAACCAACATTCCGCTATTTATTTTCCTCAATGTCATTGACACCACTGTGTTTCTCCTTAAAATGTTTGTTTGCTTTCTATAATGTGTGATATGACGTTTTATTCGCAGAATCCCTAAAAATAACCTCACATTTGTGTACGGACTACGGACTAGTCACGATTCACAAACCGCTATCATTGTTTTAAAAAACGCCTAAAATTTTCTTGATGATAGGTTGCTAATAAAACTACACAGGCGCTTAAAATATTGCAGGCTTCGATGGTAGTTATTTGCAACCTGTCCATAACCTATTTAAATCTCTTAGGTATATTGGTTTTACATTATAACCAGCTGAGCTGCCATATTATTCGTTATTTCGCTTATGAAAAAGATGTTGATCAGCCAACATCTTTATCCTTCAGATGAAATTTCAAGAAAATCGGTAATGCCGCTTCGGAGTTTAGAGGCAAACACCGCGTCACGAGAATTTTGTATTTATTATTGGATAGCTACAGGCGCGGGTGGTTTAATACTTACGCAGTTTCTCTACCTGCCTATAAACCAATTTCTTTGGTAAATAATACTATAATTTGATCTTGCATTGAGGTTTTCCTTATTTACTCTTAGATGTGATTGTTGAATTTAGAGGTCAATTATCAATATGAATAATGATGTTCTGTGTAAGTAAATAAAATGTCTTTGTGGTTTTTCTGAGGATACCAAGTTTTGGGAAACCCCATTACGAAATCGCTAAGTATATCTAAAGTCTAGACGGGTCTGTTTCACTACTTCCTGATAAGTGCCAGATAGGCTATCCAGTATCCACAACTTATCTGACAAATACTCCATACCCTATCTGTTAGATAAGTTGTGGATAGTCTATCCGGCACTTATCAGGGAGTGTTGAAACAGGCCCTTACTGATGGTAATTTTAACCAATTTAACATACTGATGTCAGCAACCAGAAATAGGTGTGCACCTAGACCTAGACTCTAGGAGTCTAGAGGTACAAATTGTACATGCACACCTGTTAACTTAAATCATAGAGGAATTACCTTATTCAATATTTTTAAATGGTAAGTTCAAGTTAATAATAATATTATGCATCATGCAGATTAGTGCTTGCTCAAACTTTAATAATTTTCCTCGGGTATATTTTCAAATTTCCTTCTCCACTAGGCAAACCAATGTTAGTATAAAGCTGATTAGAAGCAGTTAAGTGTCGAAATAAGGCAAAAAGGTGATTTTGTTAGTAGTGTTTATTAAAGCTTCTGTGAAACATCACAAACACACAATGCAATTTTATACATAAAAACTCCCCCTTAACATTAATGAATCCTTGTTAATACAACAAGTAATAACATTCCATTGTTGGAAGCTGTAAAAACTAAACCTTTCTTTTCCCAATGACTCCAATTTTCCATGATTGGTGACATGTATGATAAAACCTGATAGATGTTGACAATATAAAGTGAGTGAGTGTAGACCAAAAGTGATAACAAAGTAATGGGGATACCAGATATCAAGTACACTGAAGATATATTAGTAGCCTCATTCATGGGCGCCGGCAGAAATAATTCCCAATGGGTGCAGATTTTAGTTTTCTTTCTTTTCTTTTCTTTTTACTTTTTACGAACAATAGTGATTGTCTATTTACGTCAACAGAATACATTTAGTGCCGAAACATTACGAACTATCTTTGTACGGTAGGCATGGTAATAGGGTTACAAAATGCTTTTTATTTTAATAATTTCTATTGATCCCGAGATTCCCAAGGGGTGCAAGTGCACCCCCTGGCACCCACCTGCCGGCGCCCATAGCCTCATTGTTTCACAAGAAAACATTGAATGTTAAACTCTTGGTGCAAGCAATTATGTATAATATAGTGATGGTAGTATCAAGTGTGACGCTTTTTTGTATCATACTATCTTTACAAGCACGTAAATTCTTATGACTAGAATAATTATTAATTTTTCTATGGAAATGACAATGTGTAAAAAGCATCTATACAAAACCATTTTACCAGTGTTCAGGACAGTGACCAACCCAACCAACACAAATTACACATTATGTGCATCAATCATTATTAATTACAAATAAATATTTTTTTAAGTCCATTCCATTCACCTGTAAATTTAATAAATGTTTTATGCATTAAATAATGTTGCAGTGTATGTTCACTGAATATGCCCGAGTTAAGCTGTCTACACACCAACGGTCTCATTTTGAAACAAGCTTGCTGGCGGCACACCAAAGCTGCCGGTCCGGCGGCATAACCTGCGGGGCAAGGCTGGGACTTAAACAAAATTGCAACATTCAGAAGCCGCCTGGTTTGTGCCACCGGGCCGGCGTCTGAATTGCAACATTCAGTAACCGCCGGGTTTACCCGCCGACATTAACACAACTCAGACAACTTTTTATTTTTTTTGTCATAACTATACAGAAAGCAGGCAGTACAAAGTTTTAATGTGTTACGTTCAATGTAAAGTTGTATGAGATCTGTGCAACTCAGCGTTAGAGCCCCGTGCATGCGTCATGATGTTCTCCAACCGGTTAGTCGTTTCTCGGATCATAGAGAAATCCGAGAGGTCGGGAAGGTCAAGCACAATATGAGCTGAGAGACGTTTGTAAACTGAATCTTTATCTTTTTTATTCCTCCTAGCCTCCTCATATTTTAATTGTTGTTTCAAAAATATTGACTGCTTCAACAATTCCTGTATGTTCTTGAAGCTGTTGGCTGCACCATCCATTGACTTTACTGCACTGTAACAGTAAACATTATTTTGTATTATTTCAATACACTAGCCCGCTTACTAATAAAAGTTGTACAAGCTTTGAATAGTTATAGTGTTTTGTTCCTGTCACACAAGTGACATTTTTAATTGGATTGAAGAAGAAAAACCACTGTGTAACTATTTAAAGCTTATACAGCGTTTATTAGTAAGGGGGTAAGTGTTCTAAATTTTATTTATTTAAACATGGACATATAAAAAAAGGCGGACGGAGTCCCACCGTACACAAAACTGTGTCATGTACACTGTCCGCACGCACACATTCTTACTCTAGTCCATACCATTTGGCAGGCATAAGAATATGTGTGTGGCCGACTCTGAAAACACAGTTCTGTGTATAATAAGACTCCATCCGCCTTTTTTCTACGTTCACGTATTTAAAATAGTGTTAGGAATGTCATTATATATAATGACATTCCTAACACTGTTACAACTTGTAACAAGATCAATAGCAGAAACTAATAATTAGAAACTCTATAATATAATCTCAGAGGTAACCAAGGGACACGCCAGACTATCTTGCCTATTAATGCACACTTTTATACCTTAAAGCATATTCTACATCATAGCAGCGTCCTTGCAGTTCATGTTGCAGTTTTGTAACTTCCACCCGCCTTTCTACCATCGGAGGCAAAGCTTTTCTTACGTGTTCTTGTAATCTGTACAATGCTAATGAAGGTTCATTGGCCACAATATGCATATTCTCAGAAATTCTTTCAGCCGCTGAAATAAGAGACACATTAAAATATTAATAATAGTTTACAATGTAAAATTCGTCTGTATTTTAGTTCAAATCACCTTTTTTCGCCTTTGATTCTAAATCAGAATCCCCCTGATACACGAACGCCATTCTGAAATCTTCTGTAAATACTTGAAATGATTTAACGAATCACCTCAACTGTTTAAGAAACACAGAGCTTTATTTTTATTAAATATAATTAAAAGTCTGTTACTTTTATGTTATAAAATCGAAATCCGATGTTATTTGTTTTTCTTCCTTTCTTCTTCTTCTTCACGTAGTGATTATATTCTCTTTGTTCTTCTTTTTTGGCAACTTGACACAAAGGATGTGTATAAGCCCCATCCCCACTCGCGTGCGAACCGCGCGCGACGCGACGCCGCGAAATTTCCGCGAAACGTGAGTGTGGATCCGATTCGCATATTTTTCGCACTTCGCGGCTGGTTCCCCGGCCGCATCCACACTCGCACGCGGACCGTGCGCGACGCCGCGGCGCCGCGAAATTTCTGCGAAGCATGAGTGTGGATCCGATTCGCATATGTTTCGCACTTCGCGGCCCGTTCCCCGAATGTTGTCGGTTTTCTGTCCCGCGACAAAGGGTTTTTTTTTAATCTTTATTTTAATAAGGGCTTTTGCCATACAAGACATGCCATTGTTTAGTGAACAGATAATACAATATATTAATACAGTCTATCAAGAAAGAGTAGACGCGCGGAGTTTTGCTGGGAATACGAAAGAGTGACGTTGTGTTTTTGTATTATTTTCCTAAAATTGTGTTATTTCGGTTTTTAATGTGTAATGTTGGTAGAATATTAACCATTACGTTTTACGTTCGTCCTCACAGAAAACCGGCGTTGACGTGGGAGAGCCATGCTTCAGCATGAATGGGCCGGCTCGACCGGAGAAATACCACGTCCTCACAGAAAACCGGCGTGAAACAGCGCTTGCGCTGTGTTTCGCCGAGTGAGTGAGTTTACCGCAGGCCCAATCCCCTACCCTATTCCCTTCCGTACCCTCCCCTATTCCCTTCCCTACCTTCCCCAATTACCCCTTAAAAGGCTGGCAACGCAGCTCTTCTGATGCTGCGAGTGACCATGGGCGACGGAAGTTGCTTTCCATCAGGTGACCCATTTGCTCGTTTGCCCCCTTATTTCATAAAAAAAACATTAAAAATTTGTTGTCGTGCACAAGTGTGGGCAAGTGATACAACTTCAAGAAACGTGCCATTTTGTGTTCCCTCCAAAACTCCGTCGAAAGTTTTAGTAAAGGGTCTACCACTTTAGTAAAACAACTGACTTGACTCGTTGACTTTACTGACTACTTTTTAACCGACTTCAAAAAAGGAGGTTATCAATTCGACGCGTATGTATGTAATATTTCCAGAACTGTCCAGTTTTTTTATATGTTAATCTATAGCAGCTTCTGAACAAATGTGCCAAATTTCGAAAGTGTATGTATGTATGTATGTATGTTTTTATGTTTGTGCACGCATATCTCTGGAACTACAAGTCCGATTTAAGTGATTTTTTGTTGTACTAGGCATTGTTCAACTTAAGGAATGCTGCAAGTTTCATCAAAATCTGTTCAGTAGTTTTTGAGATAGGGGATTTTAAATGTACGTAATTATTTACGTGGAACTTGAAGTCGGTTTTATCTTTTTAAAATACTATTTTTAGACTTTTACTAGACTTTTGAGTTGACGATCATCTGAGAAAACAACTTTTTGTAAACTTTTCACGAATTTTTTTTTTCCCGCCATATTTTACTTGACACTGGCCATTCTTAAAAAGCCGAGCGCCATATTATGAAAAAAGTAGACGCGCGGGAAATTTTTCAAATAAAGAACGCCTGAAGCGCGAACTACACTGCGGACATGTCGCGAACTTTGAGAGGATTTGGCAGTAATGTGCGATCCGCGCCGCGATTTGCGCCGCGATCCGCGCCGCGGTCCGCGGCGTGCCTTCGCGCGCGAGTGTGGATCGGCAGTTAGTTGTGCCACAGACAAGGTAAAAAGGTAAGGAATATGGCGGGAAAACCATATTCCTCCTATTATAATTTTCATCATCGTTTTCATGTATCGTCAGGTCTAAAGTCTAGTCAAAGTCTAAGTAAAAGTCAATACAGTCAAGGAGTCAAGTCGGTCGATTCAGTAAAGTGGTAGACGCTTTACTGAAACTTTCGATTGGAGGGAACACAAAATAGCGCGTTTCTGGATATTACATCACTTTCCTACACTTGTGCATGAACACGAATATCTAATGGTTAATATTCTACCAATATTACACATTAAAAACCCAGCTAACACAATTTTAGGAAAATAATACAAAAACACAACAGCACTCTTTCACATGCCCGCCAAAACCTGATTTTTTTTCAAAATTAAAATTTACATTTGACATTGACAGATAATAAAAAGTATAAATGTTTTTTTTATGAGCCTGAACTTAGAGACCAAGACCAATAATTTTGAAAACAAAAAAAAGGGAACTAATTTTTTGATCAGTTATTTAAATATTTGAGATGTTAATATGATCAGTTGAAAAAATTATTGAGCAGTTATTTAATTTAATAGCGGTTGATTAATTATTGCGACAGTAAAACATGGACAGTAATAAAATATCGATTGGACTGTTATTTTCTCATACAATGTCAATTCTAAAAATAATCGATCAGTTCAATTACTGAACGAGCGGTAAAAATGAGCGGTTCGATAGCCTAAGTAAAATGTTTCGAATTACGTATGTTTAATAAAAGTTCATATTATTACTATAAAAACCTGCTCTTGTTATACAATAAGTTAATTTTAGCTGCTACTAAGCAAATTATGTGGTTGTTATTATTTGTTTTTATAATATTACGTCATTTTGATAAAGAACCTAAGTATGTTTCGAATTACGAATAAAAGTTCCTATTATTTTTAATTTAGTCTTAAATTCATTCAGTGTTGCAGCGCCTAAATCTTTTAATGTTAATTTAGTTTCTTTTGTTTCTTAAAATTATGTTTTGCAATGTAATTTTTACAGGCGTTTTAATTATTTTTATTTTTGCTAATGAGGGATTTTCTTAGTTTTTTAATTTGATTGTCAAACAGCTTCCATTTTAGTAACTAGATGGCGTATGGGTAGACAACTATCGGTAGGTAATACCAGGGAATATCATCAATAATTGCTACATAACTGGGCAAAAGCATGTAAAACTTGATACATTTCAATTTGAAAAAGACACAATAATATTCCAATGAAAGGATAATAAAGTTATAATAACGATGTTTTAGTTAAAAGTCGCGGAAGAAATAGCCCTATTTACGGTTGTTCACACCAAATGTCACAGGGATAATACATTTTGGTTTTGACAACATCTTACCTGCACTTGTGCAAGATAACAGATATTTAGTGGCTAATATTTTACCAATAATGAACATCAAAAATCCAAATAACACAATTTGGGGAAAAATAATAAAAACCACACCGACAATAAAAAGTAGAAGTAGAAAACTCTTTCAGTTCTTTCTTTTCTTTTTCTTCTTTTTTGGCAACTTGACACAAGGATGTGTATGTTGTGCCACAGACAAGGTAAAAAGGTAAGGAATATGGCGGGAAAACCATATTCCTCCTATTTTATTTTTCATCATCGTTTTCATGTATCGTCAGGTCTAAAGTCTAGTCAAAGTCTAAGTAAAAGTCAATACAGTCAAGGAGTCAAGTCGGTCGATTCAGTAAAGTGGTAGACGCTTTACTGAAACTTTCGATGGAGTTTTGGAGGGAACACAAAATAGCACGTTTCTGGATATTACATCACTTTCCTACACTTGTGCATGAACACGAATATCTAATGGTTAATATTCTACCAATATTACACATTAAAAACCCAGCTAACACAATTTTAGGAAAATAATATAAAAACACAACAGCACACTTTAACATTCCCGGCAAAACTCACTCTTTCAGTTATCATGTTTTCAGTTTGACAAGTGCAAGGGTGTTCCTAAGCTGTTACCAGTATACTGGCCTAATTGCTTAAGCCAATGACCGCTTAGGAGTATGATATTTTGATTGTTATTACACTTGACAGTACACTGATATTTTTTAGAAACACGACCAACATGTAGTCAGTAATGCCAACCTGCAGATAATTTCAAATCGGTGGGGAACCAATAGAAAATTAGTGAGTGTCTACTGTCGCGCTGTCTGGTGGAGATGATAAAAAGAAAACATCCCATTGGTAGGCGGTAGTCGATATATTCTTGTCTCGTCCATTCTTTTATTGCATTGTAATGCTGTTCAATTGTTACAAAACTAATAAATATACAAAAATTCATCTAAATTGCATTTTATTCAGTATCCTCAAAATAGGATCAAAGTTAACTAAATCCAGTTTCAATACGAAACGTTCAATGAAAGTAAAAGTAATTTAATTTTTCATTACCAAGTACCGTCTGTCCGTCCGTCCGTCCGTCCGTCCGTCCCTCCGTCCCTCCGTCCGTCCGTCCGTCCGTCTGTCTGTCTCTAGGCTGTATCTCAAGATTATGTCTAACTGCCACACTCAGAGTGGAACATTATTTATTTAAATGTAATTAATTCAAAATTTTGACATAAGCCCCATACTTTATCTGTCAAACTCTTCATTAAATTGAAGCTTATTCATAATTAAATGTCTCTGAGTACGGCGGTTAGACCACAACATAGAGTCTATGTGTCTAAACCACAGTCTAAACACACTAGGCTTATTTACGCCAGCGTAATTTACGTGGCCGAAATTACGTTCAGCCGCTTACGACTGATGCAACAGCCGCTCTTTACCAGCAGCGCTCCAGCCCATTGGCCATGTTCATATTGCATAATTTATATGGCAAATTGGCAACTACGAAAAATGGAAACGGATTCGTGAGTAACGTTTCGTTATTCGGTACTAGATGGCGTACCCGTTACTCAGTAGTACCTACTCAGTACCGAATACATACGGTTTGCTACAGCTACCGGCTAAAACCAAGCATCTAGTAGACTTGACACGGGCGTACACCCGTAAGGGATGGATATAAAGTACCAACTTTGTCTGGTGTTACCAGACTATACAAATCTTATTTATTTTCCCCACACCAAATAATTTTTTTTATCATTTTTTCAGATGGCAAAAACGCTATTACATATTACCATTACTTTTTGTATTTTTATTATTAGCAATCTTCCCGTGAGTTCATCCGCGTGAGGGCTTCGCGTTGTAAGAAAATATATGTGACTGTGTCCACTGCAACCCACGGACACGCTACGCACGAATTGACTCAAGTCAAAGAAATAAATCCGTGCACGTCCACGCGTGCGCGTGGCCGTGCACAGCGTGCGCCGCGGTGGAATGGAGCCTTTAATATAATATACCGTATGCATATTTATTGAGCTTCAGAGAACATTCAAAATGTTTAAACTTTGAATGCTCTCTCCATGTTCGGGGTAATTGTTATGGATTTTAATCTTTGTACTTAAATTATAATTTTACTTACTATACTTGCTTTTTGCTAATTACTACTGTACCTACTTGCTATACTATCTTACTAATAATATTAAAAACGGGAAAGTTTGTCAGGATGTATAAATGTTTGGAGTCAGGAGGATAATAATTTAAGGTGGCACATAAACATAAATAATAGACAAAAGAACTAAGAAAAACACATAATATGAATTTAATCAGTACCGTATCATTTATTTACTATAGTCAGAATAATTCAAGGTGGCACTTGCGGTCATTGACCTTTCTAGTACTAGTCTAGGAGCTAAGTGAAAAATACTCGCACTGACTTCTGTTAACTTAAGAATAAAATTCTATTCTTGTATCATAGTAAAACGTCTTGGTTATATTTTCGTATGATAATCTCCAACTATTTATGAGTTTGAAGTGATTTAATTCATACTGTGTTTACATCGTGTATGGAAAATACGATATCACCTCGAAACATCTGTCACTTCATTGTGAACTACAGTTTGTACAGTTCGACAAGGTTTTAAATGAATGTGCCGAGAAAAGGAACTAACGCTTCTATCATACAAAAACGTCATTTTTGACGTGTGTTTGAGTTTTGACAGTTTTCCTTTACCAGCAGCGCCCCGTGAGTCGTGACACATTTAAAGCCTTGGAGCACTGTATAGAAAATGACAACATGACCGCTACAGACAGAATTCCGCGATTTGAGAATAAAACACACAAATTAATGTATACCGATCCTAGACAGTTGATAGACCTACGTCTGGCGAGACCATAGTAACTAATTCTTAATCTGTGGGCGTGGGGCGTATGCAATGTGCATGGCCGACTCTGAAGAAAAGTGAAGACACAGTTTTGTATATGACAAGACTCCGTCCTCCTTTTTTTCTACGTTCATGCATAGAATGTAAAACATACAATGTAAGTTATAAGTATGTTTTGATCTTACAATAGAAAGATAATAATATTATGTTATCTGAAGAAGTATGTTTAAGTTCATGTTGGATGACAATTGACAATTCAATATATTATTCTTGAATGATTTTTTAAGTATTCAAATTAATTATAATATTTTTTGTTAAAATAATAATTATTAAACATATAACAAATAACAATAATTCTAGGCAATTCTCCAACACTAGCGCTGGCAACCCTTGCAATCGTTTAACGCGACAAAATCAAAGAGTAATAATAAGCTATGGTTTGCTGTTGAAATAACGACCTATAGAATTTGGTTG
Organism: Polyommatus icarus; assembly: GCA_937595015.1. Lineage (NCBI taxonomy): Eukaryota > Metazoa > Arthropoda > Insecta > Lepidoptera > Lycaenidae > Polyommatus > Polyommatus icarus. The sequence continues at coordinate 19,102,769 of OW569329.1, forward strand.
TGTATTACTACAATAACAATGTTTTTTAAATACTATTTTACGCTGTAATAATGTAATTAACACATCATTCCTCGTGTAATAATATTCTTAGATAATCATACAGTCAATATTACTGCAAACTGAGAAATGTTAAATGCAAAATATCGTACTTACGAATGAAATGTTATGTTTTCATATTTCCGCTCGCTACGGCTTTTACAGCCTAAAATGTAACAAATCACCATGTTTTTCAATAAATTTAACACACACTTTAACACCGTCAATATTGTTTTTCGCTAAAAAAACACAGAATCAACGAATATCGCAAAGTACAATATGAGCATATCTTTTGTTGGTCAAAAGTACGATTCTTGACCAACAACAAAAAGTGAAACTCTGACAAGGACAAAAAAAATGTTACTGACTCTATTACTCTTATGAGTTTATGTATAGCTGCATCTTTGTCAATCTCGGTATTATTATTTGCTTGACAAATCCAATGATCCTTCATCCAAGGCTACCGGTTACAACTTACATAGTTCAAAGGTAAATAAATAAAACTTTTTGCAAATACCTGCCCACCCTGTTCTTACTGCAATATTATTTAAAATTAAATTTAAATTAAACATTATTGTATGACACAATAATTAAATGTAATGATTGAAATTTAAGTTAAGTTTAGTAGGAATGCTTGACAAAATCATTATATTTAGTATTATCTCCTTTATCTACGTGCGATAAGGCTATAAGGTAAGAACTGCACGTTTTTATGTAAAATTTGTTTTATCGTGGCATTGATATTGATTTTAAATACTTTCTTATCTTAGTACCAAGTGTACTTTGTATTATGCTAGTTCACAATACGCCTGAAAGATCCGGTTGATAAAGTTAATTGTTCAAATCCTCTAAGAATTCGCTTTATTTCTTGGTTGTTTTTGGTGTGTGCACAGTTAAAAAAACAGTAATGGTAAGTAAAATGATGTCATGTAAATTGTAAATGCATTGCAAAATTTTCGTCAACCCTTTAATTCCCAAGCGGTACCGGGGTGCCACAATATAACAATAATTTTACTATTGTGTCTGCGATTCCCACGTTCTAGGTATTAAGTAAAATATTTTATATTGTTCCAGGCTCTAGCAATACTTGAAACGCTCCGGAAGACTATGAATCTGTTTTTTCCCATCAAAATGTTGTTAAGAGTATACTCCTTCTTTGTCCTGCTAGCTGATATAGTGTGGGTGTTTGTAAACGGCTTCTATTGTATATTCCAAGCTGTTTATGAAGTTTTTAAACCACCACCACTTAAATCTGTTAGCAAGGAAACAGCCCTGGTAAGTAACTTATTATTATTATGTCAATATCCTAACTTTATATACTTAGAAATATACTAACTTTAGCAGAAGAGTAGTGTGTCTTGGTGGAGCCCCGTATAATTTTTTTTGGGGGCCCTCATGAAGAGTAAATTTCTTATCTTGGGGGCTCCGTATAATAATTGATATGGCAGATACGGCAGTAGCTCTTATAGTAGTACACTCCTGAACTGTAAGTTTCATAATGATTACATCATAATATAAAAGGAATAAAGTATTTTATGGTATAATTGAGGCTTCTGTTAGAATTACCAATGAAATTCTAGCATTCATCACTTCTTTGTTTTCAATTTCAGGTCATAGGAGCTGGTAGGGGAGTTGGACGTGATTTAGCTATACAACTAGCATTCCTAGGAGCAACAGTATTATGTGTTGATAAGAATGAAAACGCCAACAACAAGACCGTAGCCTACATCAAACGTAAAGGCTGTTTGGCCTTTAGTTACAACTATGACATTACAAAGAAAAACAATGTGACGAATCTTGCAAAACAGTTGAAGGAGGAGATTGGTTTTATCAGTATGATATTCTACTGCTGTGGTATACCAAGTCCTCGCTCACTGGTGAACCAACCTCCACAGGATATACATGAAACTTTGGATCTGACTTTGACATCTTATTTCTGGGTAATTTATGTCTCATTTATTAAAAATTACATTCAGTACAAACATTTATACATTTTTATCTATAGTAATATTATAAAGCGGAAGAGTTTGTTTGTTTGATTGATTGTTTGTTTGTTTGAACGTGCTAATCTCAGGAACTACTGGTCCGATTTAAAAAATTCTTTCAGTGTTAGATAGCCCATTTATCGAGGAAGGCTATAGGCTATATTTTATCACGCTAAAATTAATAGTGAAGAAATAGAGGAAAATGTGGAAAAAACGAGAGGAAATATATTCGAAAGGGCTTATTTGAATGCGCTTGTCTCAGGAACTACTGGTCCAATTTGAAAAATTCTTTCAGTGTTAGATATAGTCCATTTATCGATAAAGGCTATAGGCTATATTTTATCACGCTACGATTAATAGGAGCGAAGAAATATAGGAAAATGTGGAAAAAACGGCGGAAATTATTTGAAAACACTTATCTCACGAACTACTGGAGCAATTTTTCTGTTATTTGGCACAGATAAGAAGTAGACCACGTTAAGGATCATAGGCTATTTTTTGGGGACTAATTTGTCTGCGAAACGTATGTATTGTAATTTACGCGGGCGAAGCCGCGCGGAACATCTAGTTGCTTTATAAATTATGCTTAACTGAGAGTAACATATTTTTATCTAATCCTTATATTTTTCTTTAAATATTTCATAAATAGATTTCACCCATTTCATTCCAGCTCATAGATCACTTTGTGCCAGAAATGAAGAAGAGAAACCACGGGCATATTGTTGCGTTGACCTCTGTCGCTGGACTGAGCTACCTGAAGGACCAAATGCCGCTGAGTGTAGCACAGTTCGCAGTGCAGGGTCTGGCAGAGTCCCTAATGGAAGACCTGAGGGTTAACAAGATTGACGGAGTCCATGTTACACTGATGCACATCTACCCGTTCATTGTGTCTGACAGCTCAGAATTGACATTCAAGTGAGTACAGAGTCAACAATATCTGGTGTTCCTCAACTCAAACAGCCTAATTATAATATTCTATACTGTTTTATGTTAATCCATATGCCTAAGATAGTCCACAATGTGGCTTTACCAATGTTACGCTCAAAGACCGAAATCGCTCAGTGAGCGAAAAAATTGCTCACAACGCGTTATGGTCACAGTGAAACAGCCACGACGCGAAATTCGCGTCGTGGCTCTAATGAAAACGGCCACGACGCGTTCTGGCAATCACAAAAAGACCATAACGCGAAATTTGTGTCGTGGCTGGTATGCTATTCGTTTTTCTTGATTTGTTCTTGATTAATTAATCGTCCAGAGGTATGGAAGATTATAAATTTATAATATTGAATTACCACGCATACTACAAAACATTTTTTCTTTTACTAAATCACTGTATAATGTGTAAATTATCATTATTATTTATAAAATATCAAGTTCCATATAACTATCCGTACAGACAGACAGACAGTAATTATATTAGTACGGATAGTACGGAACTATAGATATTTTATAAAATATAATAATGATAAACATGTTATGCAGTGATTTAGTAAAAGAAAAAATGTTTTGTAGTATGCGTGGTAATTCAATATTATAAATTTATAATCTTCCATACCTCTGGACGATTAATTAATCAAGAACAAATCAAGAAAAACGAATAGCATACCAGCCACGACACGATTTTCGCGTTATGGTCTTTTTGTGATTGCCAGAACTCGTCGTGGCTGTTTCACTGTGACCACAACGCGTTGTGAGCTATTTTTTTGCTCACTAAGCGATTTCGGTCTTTGAGCGTAACACCAATATCATGTAGATCATAATATTATGTAGATAAGACAATATAAGACTGCACTAGCCAGTATTACTCTGATACTTTAGTAACACTCTGTACTTTTTTCATACTAATAAAATAGATTTTTCACCAATGCATAAGTTGTAGATAGCTATCAATATATCTATGTAGTACATATAAAACAAATTTTTGTACTGTAAAACCAGTTTGTTATTAATCCTTCAATCGGAGGTTCTAGGAATTCCCATTGTATTCTTTTGTTCTCGCGATCACCGGTGCTCGCGCCTGAAGGATTAATTCTCAACAGAACCATCTCTATAGCAGAACAAAGATTATAATATCTCTTTGGGTGGAACTGATTGTTTTTTTTTTTCAGGATATCCAGTTACTTCGGCACAATAACGCCTGAAAAGGCCGCAGCGAGTATACTGGATAGTGTGAGACGGAATTATCCAGAAGCTTCTATACCTAAATATCTGCTCTTCCTAGGACATATACTACGTATTCTGCCTAGAAGAGCAACAGTATTAATAAGAGATCTTTTAGACACAGGAGTCGACTTTGCCTAACCAACACCATTAAAAAAAACATTCCAAAGGTATTTAAATTATGCATTTATAGGACTAATATGTTCAACCTACAAACAATAAATACTATTATTAGTTGTAGTGTTAACACAATCTAGCTCTCTTTTTACTAGTTTGGTTTATTTCAAACTGCTTAAGAAAGTAAAGTTTATTCAATGAAGAAGAAAAACGCTGTTTTTCTAATATTGAGTACCAAAGATCATAAGATTATAAATATTTATAAAATACTCTAGAGAGGCAGTCAAGATTGTGATAAAATTGTTAAGTACATTAAACTTTATGGATCTTACTATTATTAAAAATTTAAAATGTTTTCCATAAAATAAGTGACTGTATGATAACTTTGGAAGTACAAACTTTTATTAATTTGTCAAGTATAATTTATAGACTTATACTAAATAAAAGGTCTTTATATTTGGTCTGAGTTTATAAAGCTGTATTTTTATAAATTATAAGATTTTACGACTGTCAATGATATTCAACTAAATACAGATCTGTTACGTTCAAAAATTTACGTTGAAAAATTTTCAAATTCAATTGACAACATTTCAAAATTTTAACATGGATTTTTTATTATTTTATAAGAAAGTAGACTTAAAATAAGGCGACACGTGTTTCTTGCTTTTTCAAAATTATGCATTTAAGATACCTAAAAAATAGATTTGAATCCTTCGTATTCTAAAGAGACGTAAGCGCCAAGTGACGTCATACTTACGCCTGAATGGTTAATTCCATTACAGTTTACAAAAGAAAAAATATGTCAATGTAAGTTTGTTACGTTTATTAGGACGTCTGTCAATGTCATCGTGGTATTTTCGTATGTTAGAAATGTCATTTTTGACAGTGACTGTTTTTTTATGCTTCATGATGTCTTTTTAAAACGATTTTACACCAGGCAAAGAAAAAATGTCTGATATGCCGTAAGTATGACGTCACAACGTATTTTTCAGTTTTTCTTTATTTTCTCAGTAAATAAACAATATAAAATTTTTTGGAATATTTTTTTGATATCAGGAGAAGAAACTAAAGAAACGGTATTTTTTATTTTAAGGCTTAAAAATTTTGAAATGTTGTCAATTGTCAAATTTGACAGTTAAGTGAAACAAAAGATACGAAATGACATTTACATAAAAGAGACAGACTATACAAAAGACGGGTCAATTGGCCCGTATTTAATGGCTTCACAACGCGCGCGGTAGTAACATATCTGCTTTGAGTTTTTTTATATAATATCATTGACGACTGTGCAGAGATATGACAATACAGTCATGAGCTATATATTTTTTTTATTATAATGACAAAAATACTCCTAAAATTACTGAAGACAAGATAACAGTTCTTATAGAATGAGATGACAATGCTCAAAATTATGTAAGGGGGGTATTAGATTATCATTTATATTGGATTCTAGATCATTGAGTCATTTATATTGGATAATGTAATATAGATAATTAATGATTCATGTCTTCCTTGATCATAGATTTTTGACGTTTGCTGAGAGATTGGATCCAATACGGTCATAGAAATTGGTGTTGCCAGTTACTTAAGAGGCCGGGTACCCTTGGAATTTCTCATACAAACGTAATACCAAAATCATTTTCTCATACGAAAATATTTAACATGTTTGAGTTATTTTTCAGTTTAAAATAGTAATTACCTAGGTTCCTGCACAAAATTTTACTTCAAAATATTTAAACACAAAATTTTTTTGTTTGTTTAAAATTTTTTTTTGTAAATTTACTACTAAATATTGAAACACTAAATAATAGAGTAAAACACTAAAAAATGTATAAATAAATAGTAAATTTACTACAAAATATTTAAATACTAAAAAATATTTTTTAAGTTTAAATATTTTGTAGTAAATTTACTATTTATTTATATATATTTTTAGTGGTTTACTCTATTTTTTAGTGTCTCAATATTTAGTAGTAAATTTACTCAAACATGTTAAATATTTTCGTATGAGAAAATGATTTTGGTATTACGTTTGTATGAGAAATTCCAAGGGTACCCGGCCCCATAATATAAAAAAAGAGTTTTTAATTTCTTGTTCGTTAATATGTTTCAAATTATGTAATGTAATTCTTTTTCTAATTATATACTTGAATAATCTTGCTGAAATAACGTAAAACAAGCATTGAGATGTAAACAAGCCATATTAAAAATGACGATGTCCTTTGACAAATCGAATTCTCTGAGATCCCCATTGGCTATTGAAACCACATATTATGACTAGAGATGTGCCGAGTGGCAAATTCTCCACTGCCGGCAATATTCCCAATCTTGCCATTGCCAGCAAATTTCCATTTTGCCGGGAAAATAGGCAATGTTGCCGATCCATTTATATAGCTTTATTATAAAATAATTCAGATTATTTTGTCAACAAAATAAAATACTTAATGATCAAAGCAACCTAATTTGTTTTTGGAACGAAGTTCCTTATCGCTCATTTTTTCAGCGTAAATTTGAAAGCTAGACAACGATATTTGACCTTTTCCCCTTTTTTATTAGTACCTGCATGTTAGGGGCAAATGGCGTTGATAGTTAGTATTCCTGTGCGTCAACTAGATGGCGTTTTTTAAAATTTAATATAATAAAAGTCTCGTTAGTTTGTTAATAATTAAATGTATCTCAAGAACCGCTATAGCTAGACTTCTGAAATTTTCACAGATTGTGTACTTCTATTGCCGCTATAACATCAAATACTGAAAACAAAATAAAATTAATATTTAAGGGGGACTCACATACAACAAACGTGATTTTTTCGGCCTTTTTCGCTCTATATCAATAATGACAAGAGGTAGGGACTTGAATGTTTCACACATTTTTTTGTTGTTTATGTACTTTAATATTTAATTATTATTTTAAAATAAAATCAAAATTTAAGGGGTCTCCTAAACAAAAAAACACAATTTAAGCCTATTTTTGATATGTATTGATACGGAACACTTCGTGCGCGCGTCCGACTCGCACTTGGCCGATTTTTTTTCCTAGCGCAAGTAATATAAGTAACATATATTTGGAAAATATTTATTACTACAGGCAATTTTGTCAGCAATATTCCCGGCAATTTTGGAACTGGCACCGACTTCAAAATTATGAAGATTGAGTACAGAAATAGTTGAGGTTTAGCCGAATTCGGAAAAAGGCACTATTAGATAGCAAAAATTATTTAATACTTTTTAGTTCATATTAATGTTAATATTGTTTTTACCTTGGAAGTCGGTTTTAATTTTTTGTTAAAAATAATAATAATTTCACTCTTTTTAGTTACACTAGTAGGTAAACCTTCGCGTATATTTTACGTATCTTATTACAATTTGTTAAGAGTCACAGTTCACACTCACAAAATAATATAGTATCAGTGAAGTGAACATATTGTGCTAAGTAATTTAACAATTTTAATACTTCAAACCCCAAGCGGTCACCGGCGATTGCGATAACAATAGAAAGGATCTATCAGATAAAAAATTGTATAAACTTGCATAGGATGTAGCGTAGCTACTCATCTAATATATAAAATTCTCGTGTCATAGTTTTCGTTGCCATACTCCTCGGAAACGGCTTGACCGATTCTCATGAAATTATGTGAGCATATTGTGAGGATATTGGTCTGAGAATCGGCCAACATCTATTTTTCATACCAAAAATTATTTATATGGCAAAACAACGTTTGCCGGGACAGCTAGTAATATAATATAATATTATCATAATTATTGACAGCTGTTCTTGTAATCAAGAATTCAATTTCAAATCCATTCAAATCGATACTTAGTGCGCCATCTATCGATTAATAAGTATAACTAATTAAAAAGACACTTATTGACTTTGTTTTGTTTAAATGCTCTTTTTAAAATAACTTTATTTTAATTCTATATTTTGTCTATAAAAATTTTATAAAGTAGTTAGTAAAGTATTCGATCTGTATATAAAGTAGTAAAGTATATTCGATCTGTCGTCTTTCGCCACGCGCCGCGCGGCGGCGCCGCGATACCGTCGCCTCCGCGGCGCTGACCGCCGTGTATATTTAAACAAAGTGTTGTTATACAGTATAAAATTATTATTATTATTATTATTAGTATATCCACACCTATACCTTGTACTATTATCTATTCTGTGCCATGAGACATTGGTGACCTTAACACGACGTGGTAATGAGGAAGACGATGATGATAATAAATAAAAATAAATAAAAATCGTTTTATTTCTGAATAAATTTGAATCAAATGTTTTCAGAACGTTGAGCTACATGTTGCCTACCACCGGTTCGGGAACTAACCCGGCGAAAAGAACCGGCGTAAGAAACTCGCACGGGGCCACTTTTTACTAAAAAAGTGGAAAATTAGTCTTTTAAAAAAATAAAATTTACAATGTAAATAACTTAATCTAATACAATTAGTTTATAGAAAGTCAACATGAATTGTAAGTCACATATAATAAATGTAGAAGCAGCAGCAAGCAGCCATCCTACTCCCAAGATGTGCCATCGTTTAGGAAATCATTGACCGTATAGTAGGCTTTGGCACACAAACGTTCTTTAATTACTTTTTTAAATTTATTAATTGATAGATTTTGAACGTTTTTCGGGATTTTATTGTAAAGGCGTATACATTGACCTTTAAAAGATTTACTTATTTTGCTAAGTCTGATCACTGGCATTTCCAGCTTGTGCCTATTTCTAGTGTTTCTACCGTGACTATCACCTTTAGTTTTAAATTTAGTTAGATTCTTTCTAACATACAACACATTATCCAAAATGTATTGAGAAGCAACAGTTAAAATACCAATTTCTTTAAACTTTTCTCTCAGAGATTCAAAAGCTGACATTTTATAAATTGAGCGTATAGCTCGCTTCTGCAGCACAAAAATTGTATTGATGTCGGCAGCGTTTCCCCATAAAATGATACCGTAAGACATTCTACTGTGAAAATAACTAAAATAAACTAGTCTTGCCGTGTCTTCATCAGAAATTTCCCTAATTTTTCTGACTGCATATGCTGCAGAACTGAGCTTACCTGCAAGGTTAGCAATATGAGGACCCCACTGTAATTTACTATCTAATGTAATGCCTAAGAATATAGTGGAGTCTACCAAATTCATTTTCTCATCATTTAATAGTAAATTGGTTTGAACTTGCCTAACATTGGGCAAAGTAAATTTTAAACATTTGGTTTTCTTAGAGTTTAAAAGTAAGTTATTAACATTAAACCAATGTACTATTTTTGAGAGAGTACTATTTACCTCGTCGTAATTTGACTGCCGTCGCTTCACTTTAAAAATAAGTGAAGTGTCATCAGCAAAAAGTACTATCTCATTATCCTTAACTAGATAAGGTAAGTCATTAATGTAGATGAGAAAAAGAAATGGTCCTAAAATAGATCCCTGTGGTACACCTAATTCTATTTTGGTCCCATTGGATCTTTTACTATTAACTTCAACCCTTTGAGTCCTATTTTTGAGGTAAGAAGTCAAAAGGCTGAGTTCTGAGTCCCTTATGCCATAGTGGTGCAATTTTCTGACTAAAGTAGCATGCTCGACACAGTCAAATGCCTTAGAGAGGTCACAAAAAATACCTAAGGCATCTTGTGACTCCTCCCAAGCTTCAAATATGTTACAAAGAAGACCTATACCAGCATCCGTTGTGGAACGGCCCTTAGTAAAACCGTATTGGTTATTGTGTAATAAATTATTTAAATTAAAATGTAACAGTAATTGTTGTAAAATTATTTTTTCAAATATTTTACTAAGAGTCGGTAAAATCGAAATAGGCCGGTAATTAGTCGGATCTGATTTAATTCCCGCTTTGAATAAAGGTACGACCTTACTGTGCTTCATTAAGTCAGGAAAAACACCACTCCTAATGCAGTCATTGAAAATTATTGCTAGATGAGGAGCTATGATGTCAACTATCGATTTAATAATTTTTGTAGACATGCCCCAGAGATCAGTAGTATTTTTAATATTCAACAATTTAAAGGTATCAATAATATCTCTAGGGCTAATTTCCCTAAACTTAAAATTGACATCACATTCCTTTACATTGTCTCTGAGTAGCTTTTCAGCAGTTTCTGGTGAGGAATTTAGATTTTTTGTAGTTGAGACCGGAATGTCAGCAAAAAACTTTTCAAAGACCGTCGCAACTTCAAGATTATTTGTAATCTTTTTATTTTCAAAGTATAATTCAAAATCAGTGTTACGACAGGTGACGTTTCCAGTCTCACCAGATATAACCTTCCATGTAGTTTTAATTTTGTTTTTAGAATTTTTAATTTTATTTTTGATATATAGAGCCTTAGCAGCTTTACAAACTTTTCTGAAGGTTTTAGAATAATTTTTAACATATGATTTAAATGATTCACTGCTGTTATTACACCTTTCATCATATAATTCATATAATCTTTGCCTACTTATTTTAATTCCTTTAGTTGCCCATTCAATAAATCTGGTTTTTTTATTATCGTTTCTAACTGTTTTAGAAGTAAATACTGTATTAAATTGTGTTCTTATTACCTTAAACAAATTATTAAAAGCTTCATCTGAGCTATTTGATCTACCCAATGACTGAATATTTGAATTTAATTTACTTCTAAATTGCTCAATACGTTTTGTAGTCACAGGAACAAACACAAGATTGTCCTTTACGTTATTATCGCAATTGACATTAAATGATGCTAACTGTCCACAGTGATCAGAGCTTAACTTATTAATTATTTCCTTTTTATCGGGAATGAGATTTGTAAATATGTTATCAATACAAGTAGCTGTAGTCTCGCAGACTCTTGTAGGTTCATGAAACAAATTGCAAAGGTTATATGATTTAAATAAAGATGTGAATCTAACAGTTGTGGAATTTAAATCCAATAAATTAACATTAAAGTCTCCACATATAATAACCCTTTTGTTAGATGCACATATTTTTGACAATATTTGTTCCATAGTTTGTTCAAAGGTATCAAATAACCCCGACGGAGGCCTGTATACACCCACAATAATAAGATGACTTAGCTCAATGCAGGCTACTTCAATTGTTCGTTCAATAGAGAGACTCACAATATCTTTACGTTCCTTAAATTTCAAATTATTTCTAATTAATATTAAAGAGCCGCCTCTAATGGCATTTTCTCTACTGAACGAACTAGCTATCTGGTGGTTATTGAAATTGAAAGTGAGTTCATATTGTCTGAACCAGTGTTCAGATATACAAATAATATCAATGTTAAATTCCTTTAAAAATAACTCAATTTCAAGTTCTTTACCTACCATACCTTGTAAATTTTGATGCACCAGATAAATCAAATTACATTTATTCTTTCTTAATATATTTGAGTCTAACGAATTATTGGTAGGATTTTCAATACTTAATTTATTTTCGCAAGAGATGTCCTCCATTGTCTTATTATCTAATTTAAATAAATATTTGGAACATATTCCAATTCGTTAATATTATGACTAGTATAATTCTGCTCAATAGAAGCAGTAGTCTCTAAAGCCAAACACTTGGCTGGTTTAAAATTTAAAAAGTTAAATAGCAACCTGGCTATTCGTCTTTTATAAAAATTAGATAAGAAGTACTTATCTCTTGTCATGGTAAATAACTTAAAATCTAAATTATTTATGTCTACAACCTGACATTGCTTATGTGAGTCATCTAAAATGATACAATTATTATTTACAGCGGTATACATTAGGCTGTTCAGTTGATACCTAGAAAAGTTTTCTTTATTATATCTCTTTGGCAACATTTGTATATAACCCCTCACCAGTGGCATGCAAAATGGCAGATTTTGGCACATCTGTGGCACCCTGAGGGGGGTTCCGCACAGTCCGAGGTTCCTACACGACCAGCATACACTAAAACTGCAATTTCTTGTTCCTTGGTCTTGCAGGAGCCCATAAAAGGATCTAAATCATTTTTTAATTAAATTTTCTACCTAGAAAATAGTACTTTTATGTTATATTTGACGGCAATAATGTTATACAGCTGGTATAATTACTGGGTACCAAAATGTTCAGTAGATTTTGGGTCATAATTTAATAATAAACCACTATGTAGCGAGCCAAGAGTATTTATTTATAACCTTATAGTACTACTTACAAAATAACATCACTCAAGTCATGACTCTCATACAAATATTTTGTAAAATCAAAGATTTAAGTACAGAACAAAAATGGAGGCTGCCTTTCAAACAGCTTCAAGTAGGCTGTGTATTACATGATATCTTAAAGTAATTTCATACTCTAGGCGTTACAATACTACATAAACAATAAATTAAGGTTATTATCTGGGTGGTACAAGAGTATCAATATTGTAGGTTCAGTAAATAATATGTAGGAGTTACACAAAAAGATATCTGTTTTGTTCATGAAAAAACCTACTTTGATACTAATGCAATTTACAAAATAAGTAGTAACTTTTATCCACAGAAGTTTGATTTTCTTATAATTATAATTAACAAAGTACAAAATAAAATCCTCCAAATTACATGAATTAAAGGAAAACTGAGTAGAAACATGAAAAGAAAACTTGCAAAAATGCTAAAATTTTCATAAATGAGTGTAAGATTAGTATGGATAAGACCTTTTTCATCCAGTACTTGGATGCATTGTGCAAGCGTTTGACCATCGCAGACAAAAAAGAAAATTTTATAAATCAAAATCTAAATAATATCAACAAAAATAAGTGATAATATTTTAGGGTGTGTACGTGTTCCTTGTAGAGAGTTCACTGTGAAAGTAGCAGCGCTGAAAGACGAAATTCTTTTTCACTTTTGTATGGGCAAGGGAATGAGCATCACAAGTTTCCCCATCCAAAAGTGAAAAAAAATTTTGATCTTTCAGTGCTTCTACTTTCACAGTGAACTCCAACAACAAAATGATTCGGCTATTCCATGTTATGCGAACATTCTAGTAGCGGCCATTAAAACTCAGAGGAGGCGTCTGTGAGGCCCCCCGATACGGGATGTCACCTGTCTGTGACAAAACCCTATTCGGGGCTCTAATCGGACGGTACTAGTTTTCGTCATTATTTAGAAATTAAAGAACGTTTTATTAGTGTTAGAGTTTAGTTAAATGAAACTACGTTAAATTATCATTGCAGTAAAGTAATATGAACTGCATAAATATGTTATTTAATGCTTTAAAAGCCAAAATCATTGTGCGAGTAAGGGCCATGCACGGGTTAGATTGCCGTTTCAACTCTTTTTTTTTACTTCTATTTGTTAAACACACACTTCATTCTAATAAAAACTGAAAGATTACTTACATAATATGCACTTCCCAGTTCTTTTCAGCTATTAACTCTGTTTTTATAACTTTTTAACACTCTTTTAAACTTCGCTGTCCTTACTCGTCGCGGCCGTTTTTTGAAGTGAGATTTTGCATTCCGTCCTTGTCTACCGAGAACTCAAATGACGCTTGCTAGCTGTCTTGTTCTACTTAGACGCGTTATAATAGGATAGACAAATACAAAAGAAGTTTTATCGCTGTGTTTGCACATTAAACATGTGAGGGTACCCATCGCCCCGGAAAGGGATTGCGCACAGTATCGAAATTTTGAAGTGCGCCCCCTAGCGGGATTCGCCACTGGTGAGGGGATAAGGAAAAGTAAACAAGATAACATTATTAATATTTTCCATACTAAATAATTTATCTAGGAATTCGGTCATTTGTTTTTTGTTTAATTTTCCCTTCCTCCCAACTAAAAGTATTATTGTTGTGTTCGGACAATAAGTCATAGCTAAAGCCCTGCACATTATTTCACTATAAGTAGCTCCAGGCATACAGAAATTGGAAACTGATTGTCCAATACACATCCTACTTAAATAAATACCTAAGTCCTTACCTAATTCATCACTGAACAAAGCAATTTGTGGGCATTCAGTATGTACCTTCTGACTGAAACATATATCAGTTATACTATTCAAAACAGAATGATTTACTTGATCTGAGGAACCATTGACTCTCAATAAAGAGTAAACCCGTTCCTCATTATAACGAGTCACTTCAAGTAAATCATTCATCGCTGATATATGCCTCTGTTGGGTAATGATGATGATGATTATGATGATGAATATGAGTTGCATTGTAGCATATGCTTTCTGTTCTTAAAACAACGCCGAAACTCCCAAACGTGTATCTATAAGGAGTCAGGAGTTCTCTCAGCATCTTCGAAACCATGGTATACCTTGACCCAATATTTGACTTTTTGGTAGCATATTCTTAGTACACTTCACATAAAACCAAAATCACCATATGTTTCCATATAAATTTCGAGGAGTTCCCTCGATTACTCCTGGATCCCATCATCAGGTCACCACTTTTGTGAACATGGTACCAAATTGGAGTAAAACCAAATACAACAAAGCAAAAATTTCGAAAATCAGTTCACAAACGGCGGAGTAATCGTTGAACATACAAAAAAAAAAAAAATATCCACAGCCGAACATATAACCTCCTCGTTTTTTGGAAGTCGGTTAAAAATAGGATCAATGATAAATGATAATGTAATATGCAGATATGATCAAATGATCATTTTTATTGGATCCTATATAATATGATCCTATAAATGATCCAATATAAATGATAATAGCCTAAGAAAATTAAGCCGAAAATGGACGATCAGCGGAAATAATTCGTGTAGTTTTGAAAATCGCTACAGTTATTCCTTGAGATATCCAGATAAACATATCGAAAATCCCCAAGGGTGGGGGGTGAGCTAAAGGTGTAGGGGGGGGTCAAAGGACCCTTTTTTTAGATTTTAGCTCATAAGTCTAAAACCTGCACAAATAGCGTAACGGTTACTTCTAGGAAAACATTATACATAAAATTTCCTTTAAATTTGATCCTATAATTTTTTTTGTATGGTCGATACTTTAGAAGTTACAGAGTGTTCAACTTTATATAGGTATAAAAAATGAGACGGTTTTATAAATAAAATAAAATTGTTATGTTTTCAAAATGTATTCAAAACTAGAAAATAATAATTAGACAGTCTTAATTAAATCAATAATTTTCTTCACTACATCATCATCATCTTCACCTTCTATATCTACCAAATCTACAGGTACGCCATTTGTACACGAACCCAAGTAGCCGTTGCATACTAGACTGCACGTGATACCAGCTTTTAGGCATCCACAATTACCAGTGCAATCACTTTTGCAGCGACAAAATATTGACTTCAACACGGTGTCAGGAGCTGGAGGATCATGAGTGGTAACAGGCTCGAGGTTTCCATCAGCTCCTCGCTTCCATCCCCACATTTCAGGAGGCAGTGCGTTACCTAACCACTCTTCGATATTACGCACACATACAAAACGTGTGGAAAGAGTGACTAGCATGGAATTAGTAAGAACTTCGTACAGCTGGAAAGCTTACTGTGCATTAAGCATGCGACGAGCGAGAGGTCATTAATCTTGGTCTGTCTCTTTCAAACTAGTGTAACCATGCTTCTTGCCTATGTGTAAATCTTAAGACATTTTAAAAGAAAATCGCACAACTGAGAAGCTCAGTTTAATAACAATTATTGAAATTAAATAATATTAAACTGAAGCAGGAAAGCGCAGTATTAAAACATGTCGTTTATATAATATTTATGCCTTATTTTATCGTTTTCTACGAAAAATGCTTTTTTCAATTTACTACCAATGTATTATCGTATATTTTACATGGCAATTGTGCGAAAGGGACAAACCAAGAAAATCGATTTCTCGCTCGTGCTCGCTACTATAAGAAGATATTAGTTAATAAAAATAATACTTTAGCACATGGAAGTAAGGTTCATTTTAATATTTCAAAATGATGAAGTAAGCCTTCCAGCTGTATAGTACTTCCTAATTCCATGGTGACTAGTCTAACGTTTTGTAATAATAGCAGCTAGGACAAATAATTATCTGTGAATAGCAGGTATTTGAATCAGAATAAGTTGTTTTCTTAGTCTCGGACGTTCGATGCGTGTTATTTTCGCGATTCGCACTTTTGAGGAATTTGACCCCCCTGTAGTTCCTAAAGTATCGACCGTACAAAAAAATTTATGGGACATAATTTAGAGGAAATTTTATGTAGAAAATTTTCCTAGAAGTAACCGTAATGCTATTTGTGCAGGTTTTTTACTTATGAGCAAAAACCTAAAAAAAGGGTCCTTTGACCCCCCCCTACACTCTTAGCTCACCCCCCACCCTTGAGGACTTTTGACATGTTCATCTGGATATCACAAGGAATAACTGTAGCGATTTTCAAAACTACACGAAATATTTCCGCTGATTTTATTAATTTGATCGTATTATAATGTAATACCCCCCTAACTACTATAATACCAAACCCCCACATACTAATAAAAATATTTAAACATCGAAAACAGCTATATTAGGGCTCGTCTACATTTGTATCATTTGCGCGATCAGATCTCCGATCAGATCTCCGTCGCGATCATCGCGCCGTAGAGATAAACTACGATAACATGGCGCGCCCCTCCAAATTACTGTTTCAACTTTCAATATGTGTAGTCACATCTTTATGAAAGAGTTTGTATGTAGTAAGTATTCGACCAATCAAATAGTACTCGTAATATTTCATTTTTTGTTTGTTTGTTTATAACTAGCCGACCGCGCAAGACAACGCACATCAAACGTTTTGAATTTTGGAGGGGCGCGCCATGTTATCGTAGTTTATCTCTACAAGTATGCGTATCATAGTGTGGACGCCTATTTAGATCACGCATCAGATACGCGACGGAGATCTGATCGCGCAAATGATACAAATGTGGACGAAGCCTAAGATGGCCCGCTTGTCTTTGTCTGGCGTCTTAAAAACATCACAGACAAAAGGAAAGGCATAAAATATATAACATTAGTAATAGGATCCCTTCCTATTATTTATCTATGACTTTGTATTATGTACATAATAATAATATATTTTATTCGCTGTGTTGATATTTTTATTAGTAAGTGAGGAACTATTTATAAGTATAAGAAATGTTTGTACTTTTTGTAAAAAATAAATTGAAAACGCAATAAAAATGTTTAATTTTGATTAGAATTAAGCCCGTCACAGACTTATAATATATATTAATATATTTATAGCAAGGCATATTATTCTATACTAAATCCACATGTCACAGAAATATATATTATAGCTGAGTGTGTGGTCACGCGAAAATTAGTATAGAAAATATATATTAATATGCCTAGCTATAAACATATTAATATATATTATAGCTAGGTCTGTGACGGGCTTTATTAGTTTTATCGTTTTTAAAATTTCAAGTAAATAAGTTAAGCAAAGCTCACTCCTTAATTAAGTATTTAAGCTTATGTCTTTTTTGAAGTGAAAACTTCTTTAGCGGCGTTGAGCACTTTTGTGGGATGGGTAAAAACTGTGAAACTTGCGTCAGATTCTTGTACTGATCGAAAAGCCGTAAGACGGTTGGAGAGTAGTGTTGTGACATCGAAATCGATTAATCGAACAATCGATTGTTTTTTTTTTTCGATTGTCGATATTTTTTAATCGATTGTAAGGTAGAAAATTAAGTAATAAAATAAAAAAGTTTAAGTAATCGATTTTCATAAAAAATGGGTTAAAAATTTAATCGATTGTAAGGGTTCCGATTAATAATTATTTAAAAAAACGTTTTTTTAAAAATCGATATTCATAAAAAATGGGTTAAAAATATAATGCACAACGTTAATAATCAAGTTTTCACTTCTGTCGGCACTCCCGGAGTGCAACCCGTCTTTGTTTATGTATAGGCTAATAGTTATATTATTGTGAAGTTTCATTATAATCCAATAAGTAGTTTTTACGTGAAAGAGCTTAACTTTAACATTTTTTCATCCATTACCTAAAACCATAGACGAATATTAATCAAAATTTACATTTGACTAAAAAGAAAAGTGCTTCGAAACAATCAAATAGTTTTGAATGTTTTAGCCTGTAATACAAAGAAAAAAAAACACAACTGTAAAGGAAAACAGCTATTTCTCTTCGAAAATTAAAATAAATAAAATCGTATTTTTTTATTTAATATATTAAACGTTTTTTAGTAAAACTATATTTTTATTTTTTACTCTCTATACATGAACGTAGTTTATACGTCCATGTCTCTATATAAAAAAATTTTGCCACCCTACACATCTCATGTTTTAAGACTTCATAAAATGTAATTTGTCCCATTAAAATTATTTATTTGTGGGTAATATTTAGAATGATTTCATGTTGTTTTTATTAAAAACATGTTAATGTGGGGTTCTCTTATAAAAAAACCTACTTAAACGCAAAAAAAGATCAGGAAGGGGTTTCTTAGCATATTGTTAAAAATAATATTATTTAAGTTATTGATATTTTTTCACCATTGCGTAATAAAGACTTATGTCCTGTATGTTTTACTATTTAGTTACAATTCAGAACTTTTTCGTAACAATATTTCATAACGACATTTTCGTTACGTACAATTATTTTGACAAATACTCATTTACTCCATGCTTATAACTTTCCTCAAATTAAATAATGTTTAAAGTAGGATTCATGTTCTAATAAATAGTTAACGGTGGGTGTAAGAATATGGCTATAATAATAATATTACAGGACGTAGTAAGTATTATAAATCATGATAAGGGCTTTTCCATGGTTTTGATAAAATTTTATGATCTTCTTCAAGTCATAACTTGAGCTTACGTATTTAAGCTAATCTTAAAAACGCCCTTTTTTGTAGAGTTAAGTAGAAAAATATATCAACACTAGACGTTCCGCGCGGTTTCACCCGCGTAAATTAGATATTTCACAGACAAATTAGTTCACAAATAATAGCCTATGATCCTTCACGTGGTCTACTTCTTATGTGTGCCAAATAACAGAAAAATTGCTCCAGTAGTTCGTGAGATAAGCCCTGTCAAATAAATTCCCTCGTTTTTTCCACATTTTCATCTATTTCTTCGCTCCTATTAGTCTTAGCGTGATAAAATATAGCCTATAGCCTTCCTCGATAAATGGGCTATCTAACACAGAAAGAATTTTTGAAATCAGACCAGTAGATCCTGAGATTAGCGCGTTCAAACAAACAAACAAACAAAAAAACTCTTCCCAATTATAATATTAGTATAGATTAAACACTTTGATGTTATTCTCTTATTTGTACTAGATGGCGCTTAGTACTGTGATTTTTTTTTATCCTTTGAAATAATTTTAAGTTCTTGCTTTTGAAGTTTTCTTAATTTATTATATTTAATCAAATATCTAAACCTATTAAGTATTTGTTTTTATGATATTTCAGTTAAATTTACAGTTTAATTTACAATTTCTTTTTTTTATCATAGCAATATATTTTCCTATGTCATTTGAACGCCAATGTCAAATCACAGACGTCAGTCGTCAAGTGTCAACTTTCGAAATATTTTGGAATTTGGAAAGCTCTCACAGTGGCGCTGTATTACAGTTTTATTTTGTGCGAGTGTAATTTACATAATTTAGGATTTGAACAATAAAACTATTCGGTTTGTAAAAAGTGCGACTGTTTTCAAGTGTTCGTAAAATCTACTGGACATTTTCAAGAGAATCTTTGGCGAGACTCCGTAAGATTCGCGACAATATCAAGTAAGTCCTAAGTAACTCTCTCCTACTGTAACAGCCGATCGATATTAGAAAAATACAGTTCGATTTACATGTTTTAGTTGCTATATACTATTTAGTTGATATATACTTTTAATACTTATTTCAAGCCATTCCTTAAACGTCTATTTAGCTATGGAATGGAACGATATTAAACATAATATATTTTACGTAAACAGAGAGTGTCGGATTTTCTCATTTCAACCGAATGTAGGACTCAAACAAAACAGTAGTTGTTTGGTATTATTACATAAACTTAGTGCTAAATTCGTAACCTTACTTAGTACTAAATAAGTTTCACTCCAGACTCCAGGTACCATGTAATTTATCTTTTCAAATAATACGTCGAATGAATAATTATTCTACTTACAGATGAATAATCCACATGCTTTATAAATAGAACATATTACTATAATTGAACACATTTCATCACTAGGTATTTTTAGTAAATTTTTCTTTATCATTATCATTGGGCAAAAGAGGTCAGCAGAAATATTAACTCCCATTATGACTGTGTTTTACTTTAACAAAGAAAATAATAAAAATTCAACATTATACATGGTATAAAATATTTTATTACAGTTAATATGCATTAATTATACATTTTTTAATTTAATTCTTTTAATGTTTTATTTTATAAATTCTACTTGTTTATGTTATTGCAAAAAGTCAACACCATTAAAACATTCACTTTAAACTTGTAGTTCTGATTTTAAAGACAGTTCCTGCTGTAATCAACAATATTCAAAATATCTTCATAACAAAGAACTTAGCAGATTTCACACAACATTTAATTAATAATTATTGCCTGCAATCAAATGCATATTTCGTTTATTGCTTGAGAAACATACTATTTTCTGGGATAAAAAGTATTCCTATTTCCTCTTTCCGGACTCAAAGTATCTCCATAGCAAACTTCAGCTAAATAGGTTCAGCGGCTTGGGTGTGAAGAGGTGACAGACAGACAGCCAGGCAGATACACTTTTGCATAATATAATATTAGAAAAATTTTGGATTTCATACAGTTTCCTCGAATGCCTGTGATTGATTGTATAATTATGTGGACATATAACCTTTGTAACTTAATATCCCATAAACTGCATTGCAAAACTAATATTGTATTTGAATGGGTCCAAGTTTTGTAATGAGTTGAAGTCTCATTTACAGTAACGAGACAAAATTTAATATAAGCGATGATATTATTTTTCAGACAATCTTTTAAGGCCGTCCCCTGAGCAAATGACCTTGGCCATACATTTGCCGCGTTGCCAAGATAGCACCATAACCCTTTTTTTTACTTAACTCAGTTCATAATTGTCCTAAAAAAAATTTAAAATGGGGAATATGTAGCTTATGATATTGTCGATCTATTGGCGTGTGTTTCAATTAAAAGTAATTTGTAAATCCTAAGGAGATGCTGAATTTATGCTTGAATTTTAATAAATTGGCTTTACTTTGGAAGCTGATATCATGAGTATAATAAACGATAATAGAAAATTTTAAACGGGGAAAGGAATGTTGATATACTGAATATTATTTCTGTATTTTTATTATAACTCTGTAGCATTCAAATTATGAGTTTATAGGGCTTGAAATACGGTAAATTACGGAATCTCTGTAAGGAACGCCCTTAATATCCCATAAACTGCATTGCAAAACTAATATTGTATATGAATGGGTCCAAGTTTTGTAATGAGTTGAAGTCTCATTTACAGTAACGAGACAAAATTTAATATAAGCGATGATATTATTTTTCAGACAATCTTTTAAATTAAAACTGTGCAAGAAAATGGTAGGAAGAATCATTGTGCTGTAGTCTGTACCACCCTTAGCTTGTTCTAAAAAACCAGCCTTTTTAAGTGGGAATATGATTCTCAGATTAAGAACCCTTGGGCTTCATTATAACACTATGGCATATATGGTAACAGTTTGGGAGGAGCTCTCGCGGGTGCGGAAGCTGGGGCAGGATTGGCTGCTTCGAAGGTGGGGTGAGGCTCTGGCGCAGGCCCAGTACGGTCAACGTACTGCTCAGGCTCTGCGTCCAGTTCTTGCGGCGTGGATGCGTCGCAAGAGAAAACCCCTCACCTTCCGTCTTTCACAGGTACTCACCGGACACGGTTGTTTCGGTGCGTACCTGTGTAAGATTGCCAGGAGAGAGCCAACGACAGCCTGCCACGACTGTGGCGCTGCGGAGGACACGGCCCAGCATACCCTCGAGGTGTGCGATCGTTGGGCCGTGCAGCGCCACGATCTGGTGGCAGTGCTGGGCGGGGACCTCTCGCTCCCGAGCATGGTGCGCTGCATGCTCGAGAGCGATGAGGCCTGGCTGGCGGCGGTCTCTTTCTGCGAATTTGTTATGTCGCAGAAAGAGGTCACGGAGCGGGACAGAGAGAACGACCCCACCTCTCTGCCGCTCCGCCGGCGTAGGACGGGAGTGCGGAGGCGTCGCTACGCGAACCTCCAAACTCTTGTCTAACGGGGCTCCGGGAGAGGATGGGAACCTTCCCGGCTTAGCCAGCCCCGGCGCCGAGGGGAACGCTTTAGTTTGCCTAAGCGTTCCCTTACCTTTGGTGGAAGTCCGGTCCTAGGTAGACCGGCCGGTCGTGGAGGGAGTTCCGTGCTTGTTAGATCCGGGATATCCCTCCTTATACGGCTGAAGGCGAACCGCAGGTGGTTTTAGTGAGTAGGAGTCTCACATACCCCCGGGGTACCCAACCCGGGGCACCCATGATGGGTTTCCCCTGCGACATAAAAAAAAAAATATATATATACGGTAACAGTTTGCTGAACCCACTGTTATGGTGGGTTCAATAACATCTGTGACAGACACGGACGTCTGATTGAATTCTGTTAAGTAAAATGAAGTGACCCTGTTTCACCACTTAGAGATTTAAAAGTACCGGATATGCTATCCACAACTTTTTTGACGGATTCTATACGGATTCAATACGGACGGATACTCTATCAGTCAAGTTAAATGGTGGATAGCCTATCCGGCACTTATCAAGAAGTGGTGAAACAGGCCCTTAGTTGAATTATTGTTATACTTTTTTTCTCGAGCGGTGACAGAGACAGCATGAGAATAGGATCCTATTTAGTGTTTCAGTAATCGGCCTTTTACCATTAGCGTCTAACATTTTTCCGATATCACTTCAAAACGATCATTAGGGAGTATCAATGACTAAATAACGTTTTTGAGCGAGGCCACAATGTTCTCGTACGTTGCGGTACGTTGCGTCGTCAGTCGTCATAAATACCGCATAACTCCGTTGTCACGACTCACGAGGCAAATCAACATAAGAGTGAATGTGCATGAGAAAGATGAGAGATCTTCCAAATCACCTGTCCGAGGCTCCGTCAAAATTTCGCATCATACGTAAAGTAGGACTAGCACTAAGGCCTAAGGCCGTTGTGGCTTGACCATCAAAATATGCTGGCTTGGCTCATGAAAAATGTGCGGAGGCGACGATATGCGAACTTCCTAACTCGTCTAACGGGGCTCCGGGAGAGGATGGGAACCTACCCGGCTTAGCCAGCCCCAGCGCCGAGGAACTTTGGTGGAAGTCCGGTCCCTTCTGAGGTAGGTCGTTGAGTGAGTCATGTGTTTCTTAGATCCGAGACATCCCTCCTTTATAGGCTGAAGGCGAACCGCAGGTGGTTTTAGTGGGCTCATGAAATATGTATTAACGAGAAACCGGCGACGCACCGCACCGCACTGGAGCAGTGTGGCCCCGCTGTTAATCGGTCCAACAAATGCTCTATTGATTGAAAACATCTCGTTTCGGGAGTACCGCCATCCATTAATATTTCCTTAATGACGCGAAGCATTAGCGGGCCGTAAATTATTGTTAATTTGATGCCAGAACCCATTTTCAATTGACAATGCCTTGATCAATAAACCTTCGCGAATTTGTATTAATATTCTTAAATGGGTTTTAAATTTTAATAAAGGCAGGCACTTGCTCCTTCTTGATATCTTCATTCACCACACCAAGTACTTCCACTCCTCCTATACCGTACAATCCGTCTTACTTTGGAACTCCCTCCCTGCAAGATTGAGACTCTCAAAAACATTAGGAACATTCAAGTCCTCCCTTACCTCAAAAAGTGTTAGTAATATTATAATTATCACGACATTAAGTAATTTGGAACTTAACTTAAATTATAATTAATTCATGTGTTATGTAATTATGTTACTTTATTTATACATATATGTACGTATAGTATATTAATTAAATTATTTTATATATTATAATATAGTATTATTTTATTATTATAAAGTATTTATTTTATTATATTACTTTGTATGTAGTATACTATATTTTATCTATTATGTATGTATTTATTACGATAGAATTATTTTATTATTTTAATTTTAGTTCTACATACTTTTAGCACATCACCCTCTCTCCAGCAATTTGTTCCTTTGTTTCAAAGGTTGCCTGGAAGAGATTGCTATTTAGTAATAAGGCCGCCTTTGTGCACTCTCATCATTTTATTGTGTTTTTATTTCATGTGTGTGTTTGTAATTACTGCGATGTGCACAATGAAGTATATTCATTCATTCATTCATTCATGCTCGTGTAAATTTCTACATAGGGCTTGATAGTTGATACATACCGAGTAGAGTGGCAAGACAGTGCTCTCGGCCGAACTCGTGCATATGTCGCAGTCATCTTGTTCAATCTGTGATTCGATTGAATGACTAGCGCATTCATTGAATGACACCATTCAATTGAATGACTCGGCCGAACGTCGATTGAACGATCATCCCTCAACGTTCAACTAGTTAGCGATTTGTAGCATAGCGTTTTCAAGATAGCGGACATGAAATCAGTCAGGCAATTGAACGTTTTTCATTTTCTTCCTACTGCGGCGCTACTAGTCACTAAAACAACTATGGCGTCCATTGAGTTAATATAATCCTTAATCTGTGATGGCGTCAAACAGCTCGCACAGCTGATAACACTTTACACTGTTTTGATATTTTATCGATTAAATTTACTTTAAAGTGCTTTATATTTGTAATAACTAATAAAATAATACGAAAGCGTGGATTTACCTATAACTACCCTGTCAACGGCTACTTGAAAAAAAATAGCATCCCATTTAACGACTTCGCTATATTATGACTCTTAGTCAAGACGTTAAACGTTACAGTCAACGTCTTGACGAGTTGTCCTTTAGTCATTCAATTGAATGCTGTCATTCAATGAATACGCTAGTCATTCGATCGAATCGCAAATTAAACCAGATGACTGCGACACATGTCAAACATGCAGAGCCATATAGAACAGTGCTCTCGGCCTGCTTGGCCACTGTCTCGCCACTCGGTGGGTGTAATCAAAGCAATAGTAAGTCGCTTCTCTCTGTCTGTCTCTTTTAAAACTACGGAAAGGTTTTTGATGCGGTATTTTACAATAGTTTATAATGTGGCTTTAGAGTTAAAAGAGTAATGACATAAGTATGCCGTGTCAGTTTTAGCAATTGATCGTTTTTCACAAAACACATTGCGCTCCTTTTAAATTCTGCATCTGGTTCCGGTATAAACGGCAGTGTCGATGCCTTAAGCACAGTGTAAGTGCCTTAAGGCTCTCGAGTAACCGGATATCGCAGTTGCATGCTCTTAAATATTCATAACTCACGATTGCATACTAATTATATTTCCTTTACAATCTACATGACAAATGTAGGGTTGTTGTACTGTAATTCGACTATCTATATATATAAAAGAAAGTCGTGTTAGTTACTTCACTTATAACTCAAGAACGGCTGAACCGATTTAGCTGAAAATTGGCAGGGAGGTAGTTTAGAGCCAGGAGAAGGACATAGGATACATTTTGTTTCGGAAAAATGTACGGTTACTGCACAATATACTTTTATGATTTGCGCGTAAACTATTCAATCGATTTTGATGAATTTTGGTATGGAGATATTTTGAGTCTCGGGAAAGGACAAGGGATACTTTTTGTCCCGGAAAATGTACGGTTCCCGCCCAATAAACTTTTATCTCAAGAACGGATGAACCGATTTGGCTGAAAATTGGTGGAGAGGTAGCATGGAACCAGGAATAGGACATAGGATACATTTTGTCCCGGAAAAATGTACGGTTACTGCACAATATACTTTTATTATTTGCGCGTAAACTATTTAATCGATTTTGATGAATTTTGGTATGGATATACTTTGAGTCTCGGGAAAGGACAAGGGATACTTTTTGTCCCGGAAAATGTACGGTTCCCGCCCAATAAACTTTTATCTCAAGAACGGATGAACCGATTTGGCTGAAAATTGGTGGAGAGGTAGCTTAGAACCAGGAAAAGGACATAGGATACATTTTGTCCAGGAAAAATGTACGGTTACTGCACAATATACTTTTATGATTTGCGCGTAAACTATTCAATCAATTTTGATGAATTTTGGTATGGAGATACTTTGAGTCTCGGGAAAGGACAAGGGATACTTTTAATCCCGGAAAAAGTATGGTTCCCGCACAATAAGCTTTTATGATTTTCGCCTAAACTATTCAGTCTATTTTTATGAAATTCGGTATGGAGATACTTTGTGTCTCGGGAAAGGACAAGGTATAATAAGGACAATACTTTTTGTCCCGGAAAATGTACGCTTCCTGCACAATAAACTTTTATAATTTTCGCTTAAACTATTTATTAATCTATTTTGATGAAATTTGGCATGAAGGTACTAATTTTAATCTATTGTTTTCTTAATTATACCAATTCGGATTAAATAATCATCGTTAAGACAGGACAACGTCTGTCGGGTCAGCTAGTTTGTTATATTATGTAATAAACAGTGTAGGTATAACAAAACTAAACAAAACTAAATTATAATAGGTGTGTCCCGTAGAGGTCGTTGTGAAAATAGCAGCGTTGAATAAACAATTTTTTTTGTGATTCGTATAGGCCTGTGCATCAGCGTGCAGCGTCGTGAATTTGCCCATATATTAATAAAAAAGGTAGTCTTTCAGCGCTGCTACTTTCACAGTGAACTCTATACACATATATATATATATATATATATATATATATATATATGGTATGAATTACGTATTTAAAATTCTGTAATGATCGGGACACACTAACGAGAAATGCCGTTAATTATTGCGATAAATCTAAAACATGTTTATATAGCCTAGTATTAAACGAATACCCAAAATGGGGGCCTGCTTGGAAAAGTCGAAAGCAGAAATTTTGACTTCGGTACTTTGTTAAGACTAGTTAGGAGATAAACATACTAAAAGTTCTGACTTATCAAAAAACGTGCTTCGTACGAGATTCTCTTGTACTACATAATAAAAGTAATAGAAGTACTCGATACGATGGTGAAGATGGATTGTCTCCGCCGCTTTTTGAGGCCATGCCATTATATATTTTCCAAGTTAATTATCCAAGGTTTTCTTCCTCCGCAAAAATTCCCGTCCAATCTAAGAAAACAAACTCAATTTGAAGGAAAATCAATTTCGGAATTATCCCGAATAAGTTATTTAACGTTTTTATCCGACTCAGGTGGTTTCGTCCCGTTTTAATTTTAAATAAGCCATTATTCTTGGGCGGAGTTTATTCCGCGGGCGATTCTTTTGTGCCGCGGTAAAATTTTATCGCGACTCATTTCTAAATGCATATTACTTTGTTTTCCAACGTTTTTATAAAATCTTTTGTGTGGGTAGATAGAGATTCAGAAGTGGGATGGCTCGGTAGGTGTGAAAATACGCTGTTATTTGAATTCGCTTTATTATGGTGCATTATAAAAGAGGTGAAATATGTGCTAATATTGTAATTGTGTGTCTGTGCGTCTGTCTGAAATGATTGTGAAGCTATCTTTGAATAGCATATTAGGTTTTGTCCACATTTGTATCATGATCGCATATCAGATTTCCGTCGCGTAGCATCGAAGCGTATCATGATCGCCGAAATGGATCGCTCGATTCTGGAATGCATTGAGACGTTAAACATACTGGGAAGGAACAACAACATCCGCCTAGTATGGGTCCCGGACCACAGTAACGTCCCCGGCAATGAACTAGCTAGGCTTGGGGCCGAGAGTCTCATATATGGCCCGGAACCAGTCTATAACTCCCAGTACCACAAAGCAAGTGCTCAAGGAATGGGGTCACAGACTATGCAGGAAGCAATGGGCTGAGACCCCTGGGCTTGAACACTCCAAGGCAGGGCTCGAAAACGTTATTTTTAATAACGGTTTTGATTCGTTCGGAACGGTTCACTGCAATAACGTTTTTGGGAACAAAAACGTATTTGAGAACGATTTGAGAACGTTTTGAAAACCGAAATGTTTGGATGTTTGGATCAGGGCTCGAAAACGTTATTTTTAATAACGGTTTTGATTCGTTCGGAACAGTTCACTGCGATAACGTTTTTGGGAACAAAAACGTACGTATTTTGTTTTTAGGCAAGTAATTATTAATATACAAAAAATTGGCAAAGTGCAAGCAGAACTCGTGCACGAAGGGTTCCAAGTTCCGTACCATTAGGTACAGAGCAAAAATAGGCCAAAAAATGTTTTTTGTGCATGGGAGTCCCCCTCAAATATATATATTATTTTAAATGGTTTTTTTATATTTTTCACTCTATTTCGATTAAAATTACCCGACCTTTTTTTTTATAAAAATAAGTTTTTTTATTTAATTCGTGATGAAGTAGAAACACTTTATATGGCAAAACAACATGATATTTTGTCGAGAAAGCTAGTATGTAGTTATATTATACTAAAAAAAGACGGGTTGCACTCCGGGAGTGCCGGCAGAAGTGAAAACTTGATTATTAACGTTGTGCATTTTTTTAAAAACCATTTTTAATTAATCGAAACCCTTACAATCGATTAAAAAAATATCGACAATCGAAAAAAAAAACAATCGATTGTTCGATTAATCAATTTCGTTTAAAATTAATTTTAATCATTACTTAATTTTAATCATTGCTTAATTTTAATCATTAGTTAGTTTTAATCATTACTTAATTTTAATTATTACGTAATTTTAATCATTACTTAATTTTAATCATTACTTAGTTTTAATCATTACCTAATTTTAATTATTACTTAATTTTAATCATTACTTCATTTTAATCATTACTTTATTTTAACCATTACTTAATTTTAATCATTACTTAATTTTAATCATTAAGTACTTAATTTTAATCATTACTTAATTTTAATCATTAATTAGTTTTAATCATTACTTAATTTTAATTATTACTTAATTTTATTCATTATTTAATTTTAATCATTACTTAATTTTAATTATTACTTAATTTTAATCAGTACTTAATTTTATTTTAACCATTACTTAATTTTAATCATTAAGGTCAATGTGTCGAAGTCCATCTGGGAGGTAAGTCCGTCTAGCGGCAATAACTTCCATATTTGAACGACTAGTTTCATATGGCTCAGTGGGTAAAACAATATTGCAAAGTTTGTTTGACCTAAGAAACAGATGTGTCGCTACTAACTACCTGTTACGAAAAAAATGATCTCAAATTTTTTTCCCGTTTTGTGCTCGCAGTCAGAGTGTAAGTCTCTGCCAAAAAAATAAAAAAAAAGTGGAAATACGATGGAGTTTTTAGAGTTTCTTGGATTACATAAATAATTTTGTGATGCTTTTACTTATTACTGGTGTTCGATTCGTTAATATCGCTTTAATTTCGTTATTATCACCTGCAACATGTGTCTAACCTAAAATTGCAATAATTGGGAAGTCCGTCTAGTCTTAATAAGGAAAGGCCGTCATATGCCGGTCTTGCCTCGAATCACATAGTGTCAACCTTGTCGAATCAGATACATGTCTTTATTGTTAATTTGCATTTTAACTTAGGACAACTAAATCATAGCATTGCCCAAATTTTACTGCACGAAAAGAGCATACAAGAGGGGCTGATAAAAATTGCAAAAGTTATAAACAATAAAGTAAAAAAAAGAAGGGTTTGGTTTTTTTTAATATTCCAAATACCAAAATTTATTTGAAATAATCAAAAGAATCATGGCCAAATTTATATAGGAGCCTGGACTCGACTTTTTTTTTTAGATTTGGTTGTTCTTATGCTCTAAACATAATTCCGTTTGAGAATTATGTCTAAATAGCCACGATTTTTTATAATAATTAATAACGTTTACAATTATTTTGAGGTTATACTTAAGAACTACCTTTTAACCGACTGCGGTGTAGCCTACAAGTGTATATTCGGCGATCTCGTTTCTAATTATTTCAATTTTAAGTAGAGTATTACCCAAAAAATAGAACGAATGCGAATGATCGCCGGCTGTCAGAACATAACGAAACTAAAATATATTGATCTTTTTTGTGGCTATTTATAGTGACCTTTCTAATGATTTTCGATGCCTTAAAATATTAAGGAATTTGTACTACTAATGGCATATCGGGACGTCACCACCCACCTGGTACGATTTGGCCATTGTTCTTTGAAAAAAGACCCTAGAGCAGGAAATTTCCTTAAAAATCCTACCTCCCGGACCAAAATTTTAATTGAGCGGCGAAATGAAAATGTTTGCAACCACTCAGACTTACGATATGTCGGACTTGCCTTAAAATGATATAAAATTAATTTTCTCTGGAATGCGAACCTTATTACCGACACCTTAAACACATATTTGAATGGCCGTTTTGCGGCTTTACTAGAAACCGTTGCCATGCATTTTACTTCACAAGTTAGGGCTATACTGCTGCTAGACGGACTTACCTCAAACTATAAGGGAAGTCCGTCTACACGCCGAGTTTTTAAAAAAAAACCACGTAAGTAAAAAAATACGGCAATTAAGATTATTATTAGATCATTAATCATTATAGGTCTAATAAATATATCGCCTATAATTTCCGATGACACAAGTTACTTTAAAAAGCAAATCTCAAGTCAATAAATTATGTTAAACTTTAATTTTAGAAAAGTATTGTTATATTATTTTGACTTCGACACATTGACCTTACTTAATTTTAATTGATACTTAATTTTAATCATTACTTAATTATTATTATTTTTTTATTAAATAAGGGGGCAAACGAGCAAACGGGTCACCTGATGGTAAACAACTACCGTCGTCCATGGACACTTGCAACATCAGAAGAGCTGCAGGTGCGTTGCCGGCCTTTTAAGAGGGAATACGCTCTTTTCTTGAAGGTTTGCAGGTCGTATAGGTCCGGAAATACTGCTGGTGACAGTTCGTTCCAGAGTTTTACAGTGCGCGGCAGAAAGTTACGCGAAAAACGCACTGTGGAAGACTGCCACTCATCAAGGTGATGAGGATGGTATGTTTTTCGCGTGGGACGATGGCGAAAAGTTGCAGGTGGTATGTTTCCGAACAATTCCTCAGAGCACTCCCCGTGATATAACCGATAGAGGATGCAGAGCGAACCTACATCTCGGCGTAATTCCAAGGGGCCCAAGCTGTTTGAAACACTATGGCAATAAACAATTCGAGCGGCCCTTCGTTGAATACGATCCAGAGGGAGCAGTTGGTATTTTGGCGCCCCTGCCCAGAGATGAGAACAATATTCCATATGAGGCCCTGTAGAGTTGTAAGCGTTGGTCCGGACTGAAGTACTGTCTCGCTTTTAATTATTACTTAATTTTAATCATTACTTAATTGTAATCATTACTTAATTTTAATCATTACTTAATTTTAATTATTACTTTATTTTAATTATCATTTAAGTTTAATCTATATTTAATTTTAAATATTACTTAATTTTAATTATCATTTAATTTTAATTTCAATGTTACAACACTAGTAACTCTTTGGAGTTGGAGAGTTACTAGTGTTGTAACATTGAACTTGTCTTACGCGTTTTGTATGGTTTTTCGATCAACACGAAAATCTGGCGCGAGTTTCACAGTTTTTACCGATTTTTGCTTTTTTGCTCGATATCAATAACGATAATAGGTAGGCCCTTGAAATTTGTCATAGAGTACTTGACTATATGAGTTCTTTATTAATTAATAAAACCAATAAAAAAATTAATAAAATTAATCCAATAGAAAAAACACAATTATTGACCTTATTTTGCTCTGTAACGGTACGGAACCCTCTATGTGTGAGTCCGACTCGCACTTGGTCTATAATTGCCTCGGCGTGCTCGCCGCAAACGAATGCCCGAAAAATAATAGTTAATTTTGTTATATATTTAACTTTTCATCGAGGAAACTGGAAAAACGGTTTAAAAACGTTTTAAGGATCAAAAACGAAAAAATCATAACGTTCTCAAATAGTGTTCCTAATAGCGTTCTGTTCCGAACGAAAACGAAATATAACGTTCTTTAGGTACTTAAGGCGATAACGTTTCGAAAAATATAACGTTTTTCGAGCCCTGCTCCAAGGCACTAATTCCTGGCTTCAACAAGAAACTATCAGAATTATGGCTGGTTTACACGTATTAAGTAGATAAGTAGTAACTAAATTTTAACTTAATTTGAAGTGCCTGCCCGAAATGTGCCCCGCCTGCAAACTTAACAGAAAATAGTCAAAATTATAATTTCCTTGTTTAGTACTTAACTAAATTTTAACTTGCTACTTACTACTAAATTTTGTGTTTACATGCAATAAGTAACTTAAAATTAAGTTAAAATTTAGTTAACTACTTATCTACTTAATACGTGTAAACCAGCCATTAGTGCTCACCTTGAATCCAACCTTGGAACCTTGGAACCAATTAAGAATCCTTACCAGAAGCCTAACTGAGCACTGCAAGCTCAACAAACACCTAATCAGAATGGGTATTTGTAGCATAACGACTTGCAGATTCTGTGAGGAGGAGGATGAAACACCTATTCACCTTCTCCTCGACTGTCCTGCTCTACTACAGAGCAGGAACAGGCACCTTGGTGACTACGAATACTCATCCACAGAGGAAATTCGTGGCACCAACCCCAACCATATCGTTCAATTTATGAGCAGTATTGGGTTGGGGCTGATTCTCTAGAGTCTAGTGCGAAGGAGTCACAATAGATCCTCATGGATCGCAGTGACGTCAGGGCTATAGCGATCTGCCTTCACAAAAAAAAAATCATGATCGCTAGTGTGGACGCAAAATGACCGCGATCATTGGGGCGTATCATGATACGAAGTGTATCATGATCGCATTATAGTTCAGAAAACGTTAAAGTTAGAAGCAAACATTGTAAAACTAAAATGATTCAACCAGCCATGTTGAAAAGGTCCCTGTTTGGGTGTAAACAATTTCGCCCCAGTTATATCCTTACATTGTTTGCTTTATGAAATTAATTTCTAAAGCTAAGCTTCAAGCGCTTAATTATGAAAATGTTTTTGACTCTCCTAAATCGCGCTTACGACGTAGAGTTAATTTTGATAATGAAAACCATCTCTGTACACCCTCATTTCCTAACCTTTTATGAGAATTTATTGCATGGATCCGTATTCGAAAGAAACTGAAAAAGGCTTAGATTTAAAAAGGCGTAAATGTATACGTCTTAATATGTTTCCCAAATATAAAAGTACCTCATTTCATTCTTCGTTCAAAATTAATTTGCCTCGGAGATTTTACAGTGACTCTTATGTTGCTAGCATTAAGGTCCTAAAAAATCTGAACGGCTGCTATTGCTGCGTCACCTATTAAGTAATTAATAGTCCTGGCTAGTTGTATAACTTAACATCTGTTAAGGCGAAGTCATGAGGGGAACTATCAACTAACATTGGGGTCTGGGAGTGTATTATAACCTGTGGTTTCAGCTTTCGCGGCAACATTAATTGGGAAACCGTGACTGGCTTGAATTACGAGGGTAGCTAACGAAATATATGAAGAAACACATATTATGTGCGACTTACGACAGTTTTTGGATGAAAATGTTGCTCTAGTTATAGTTGCTGTGACAGTGATTGATTGGCAGATCCAAATAAAAATTTTGTCGGGAAAAATTATGCGCAAAACGTTGACACAAAACTGTGGTCTGATATTGTAAATTAATGATATTTCGGGTGATTCTGGACGTAAACAAATAATTGTAAATACTATGATTATAATAATTATGTAAACACGATGTTGGTATAAGAAGTCATTATTTGGCAGTGTTCTGCCATCATCTATGTCATCCGTATGGTCCAACTTTTAAAACACCTTGCTGGGCACCACCTTTGCATACATTTTAAGGAAAAATTGCCAGTTGAAGGCAATAAGTTAAGTAAAGACGCACACTGTCGACAAAAATGTATAACTCGCCCACCGTTGGCATTCTGATCATAGCGCACACAGAAAAAAGTCACTTTTTCATGAAGCGAGCAACAGGAAAACATCAAAATATTTTGTGGAAAAATGCACTCTATTTTGCGTTTGCTAGAATATATTATTAGAATTTAAATGGTGAGAATTTCTGGGGTCTAGATGTAAAGTATGCCAACCTGACCTCTCCGCGCCGCAGCCGCTGTCAGTTACAAATTGTTGGGCCATCCGCAAGATGAATAGCTGTTTGACACGTGATAAGCGAAAGTAGCTTTTAGGGATATAGAATTATTTACAATTCCGAACCTCCCGGGGTTGAGGCGCCGAAAATTATCTGGTGTTTTACCAGGACTTTGTGAATAGCCCTCATCCAAATTAAGATGTAAGTAATACAATGGGTCTTAAAAATGACCGAATTCATAAGGCAGACTTAATAAAGACCCCAAACCTGCCCCAAACAAACATGTTCAACGAATAAATTCTTAAAAGCTAAAGGACTGAAAATGATGTAATCTTAGCCATCGTAAATAACCTCTCTAAGTAAAGATTTTTGAGGCAAAGGAAATTCGTACACAGACTTAATAAAGTCTCGCTGGTATTACATGAAAAAGTCTTGAAGAAAACAGACTAGCTTTTACTTCAACCCTCGGTAAAAAGGAAATTATATGTTTCTTGGCAGTTCCTACCCTTTGTATATTTCATTGTAAACTTACGCGCTACTAAGCGTGTTCTTTCTCAGAAATGTTTTCCTACCTACGCGTTTGTTTATGAAAAATGTTTCCAAACTACAACATACATATTTTGAAGTTAATGGCCCAAAAAATTGTGCTCTGAA
Organism: Polyommatus icarus; assembly: GCA_937595015.1. NCBI lineage: Eukaryota > Metazoa > Arthropoda > Insecta > Lepidoptera > Lycaenidae > Polyommatus > Polyommatus icarus. The sequence continues at coordinate 19,137,765 of OW569329.1, forward strand.
AATAACTTCTAAGTTTACTGTTCTGGTACGAAAAGAATCAGTGTTTTTGTACATTTCTACAACCTTTAAAACTCAAAATTTTGACATAATAATTAACCTTTGAAACACTTGTTAAATTAAGAGAAATAATACCGTAAGCATTTTAAACTCAAAATTTTGACATAATAAGTAACCGTTGAAACACTTTTTAAATTAAGAAAAATATAACCGTAAGCATTAAAAGCAGTTCACTTTTTATCACCGCAAAATGGGGTCTAATTTTCACGCGCCCCAAAATGAAATGACACTGAAACGAAAATATTCCTTAAATTTATTTTAAATCTGTACACAGACGATCGGCGAAAAACGCGAGCAGATGGGGCCGTGATAAATAACGGCTAAATAAACCCTCCATAAACGTAACACCAAATAATATGATCCCCCAGATCTTGCGCTGGTGACATTGTTAAAATTCACGATGCTCCCCTAATTTATAAGGCGGATTTTGTGCAAATTTTTCTCTACCCTCCGCTCGGGGTTTCGGTTAAGATATAACCACTGGTTCGCTCGATCCTCAGTGTGATTATCGCGTGAATGTAGAGTTTTTGTTTTTTACTGGTGAAACTTTGTTTTATTCCAAAGTAAAATGATTTTAGATCACAAACCATTTTAAGGATTTTTCGGGTATGTATTATTAAAAGATCGTTGTTTTCATTAAAATCGGCTTACGGATTTTTAAATAGACATGTGCCTTAATATAATTGCTGAACCCTTAAATTCATAATATAATATTTCTTCCAGACAAGAATTCCATTATAAAATAGATGCTTCTACAGGAATAGCATTTCTTTATGTTATTACTGCTTTATGAATACGTTGTTTAAAGGAGCAGGATGTAAATGTAGTCAGTGTGCTTTATTCTTCGCTCGAGGGATATTTATTTTAAAAGCAAGAAAAGTAAAAGAAAAATTTCGTCCTTTAGTTCTAGAATATAGGATATGGGGAATACACTGTGTCTTGTATTGGCTGTCTATTTGCTGATATTTTTTATACATAAAATTAGGTTTCCAAACATGTCACGTTATGGAAAGCAACTCCCTCGCCCATGGTTTGCACTTTGCACCATCAAGTTGCAAGGGCGTTGCTGGCTTTTAAGGAGGGAATACGCTCTCTTCTTGAATTCTTGAAAATTCTTGTTAGAATAACTCTGTGCTTGTGAACCAACATTTATGTTTTGGCCAAAAATATATTTCTAACGATACGTAATGTAATATGTTGTAAATGTATAATACCAAACAGTAGATAAGTACATGACCTAAACTTTTCGAAGCGTGTAAAGTCTTTCTGTTTTTTATTTAAGTCCGTGTCGATAAATTCAGCCCGAAGGAAGAAAATGTACCGTTTTCCATTTACAAAGCTTTCTCTACTTTACTAATAAAAGTTTTTTAAATTTCAAAGAGTACAAATTGTAACAAAACAAACTGTATTTGCTCGTGTTGCTTTTAGAAACAGTTTCAATTTTTTCCAATTCGAATGCGTTTTGTTTCCGTTTTTGAATTCGTTGTATCGATTTGTAAAGGATTTTTGTAGTTTTGAGTTTATCTTTTTGAAGATTAATTGTACCGGTTGAGTTTTACATTAATTTCGTCAATGATGGCAATTTGTAGAGTTCATAGCATTATATTACAAACGTTGTTTTTTACTGAGATAGGTAATTGATGTGATAAATTGAAAAGCAATAATTAAAGGTAATAAAGGACTGATAAAAGTACTTAATTATATGCTTAAACTTAGATTGTAAAGGTTTTGATTATGCAGAATAATGGCCGACTTACATTATCCCAATCCAGCACGTTTTTTTCAAAATTGCATTCCAGTGCCGGTTTACATTAATCCAATAGTAATCCAGCGCTGGATTGGATCACTGGATTGAAATAATGTAAGCTGGCCATAAGGGTACGGTTACACGGCCACTCTGGCATCAGCTCAGTCGCCAGAATGATGACTGTAAAGTACATAATAAAAAATAAAAAAAACAGTTCATCAATCAAACGATTACACGATCATCCTCCCGTCAGTCTGGATCAGGCTGATGGGCTGAATGCCAGATGATGCCAGACTAATCATGTAACTTATGTCTAATGTGGGTGGATGTACTTGTAACTTTTAAAAGAATAATTATTATTATAAAACTCATCTCTGCTTGTACTACTCACGGGATGTAGCTATTAGGTCCGTAGTTATCCCCCAGGTGATACTGCTAAACTTTGTTCTCCGTTCTGCCCTTACCCTCGTTTTGTTTCGGGAATAACGCCAACTATATCAATTAATATTAATATTCAATGGAGTTTGTTTTCGGCTACCTTCGCGTGGAATTCGACTTTGGAATGTCGTTAGAATGTTCCGACGATGCCGATCTCGATACAGGTCGAATGCGAAATGGTCGCAACTCGAAAACGATTGAAAATCGTCCCGGTAAAATTACGTGATAGCAATTGTCGATGCGTTTGGGGATACACAAAGCAGTCGTCCCGTATCAGATTACGACGGTGCGCCTTAATTGGGGAATAATTGCAACTGTATGGATCTGCCTCTATCGGATTCGCCCGAGGCGTGCTCCCATTCGCTGACAAATAATTTTTCAGGGTGTATTTGTCCGTTGCTCTGCATACTAAATAAGTTGTGTTCACCCCGGGAAATATTTAAATTAACAGCACACAAATATTTGTGTTGTCCCCCGCTGTGATTACCGAATCGTTTGCGTAATTTCGATCACGTATGACTAAATTAATGTGCGTTTATTCATTGTCGGGTAGTAAAACGTCTGTATCTATATTGAGTATATATTTTATGGCCTTCTATAATATTCATCTCACGATTTCGGTCTGCACGTCCTTGCAGGGTAATGTAGGGACTAGAATTTGAGTGCTTTATTTACGGCAGTCAGCCATTATATTCCAACTGCTTTTAAATTGAGTCAGTCTTAAATTAACTTTATTTGCATCAAGCTGCATCTTAATAAGCAGGAACTTTTAGTACCTGCGACTCCTCACAACAAACAAGGAATGGTGTTGAAATATTTTTTTCTGTACAAGGCACCTGTTTTCGTCAACATTGTTGCCTAAGTCCTTAGCGGCAAATCTGCGTAAAAATCGTTTCGTTCCATTAGGTATGTATGATATGTCAGCAGTATACTGATGAACGCCTCCGTGGTCCAGTGGTTCAGAGCTCGGCTCTTGACTCGGAGGTCGTGGGTTCGATTCCCGCGTTGGAAACATGTTATTTCCAAGTTTGGTTAGGATAATGCAGGCTGATCACCTGATTGTCTGACAAGTAAGATGATCCATGCGTCGGATGGGCATGTAAAAAGTCGGTCCTGCGCCTGATCTCTCGCCAGTCGTGTCGGTCTGCCGTCCCACTGGGTTATGAGAGTAAAGGAATAGAGAGTGCTCTTGTGTACTGCGCACACACTTGGGCACTATAAAATTACTCCTGCGTAGCTGGCCTGGTTTCAATGAAACCGGCCACCGTCACCGAAACCGGTGTGGGAGCTATTATATTATTATTATTATACTGATGATATGTAAATGTATGTACTGTATCAGTCAATACATACTTCTGCAGAAATGGAAAACGTCAGCTTTCGGCAGCTTTGCGTGATAGTGATAAACAGAATATGTTTTCTTATACCGTAGTTTTTCATATTGTATGAAGATTTCATACGTCCGAGTTCCTACTAAATAAAGCAAAGGGTTTTGATGTGATCAATAACCATCCCCTTCTTAAAAGATTAGCTGTAAGTGGGTTATTTTCTCATTCGGACCGCCTCTACGTCCATATTAATCATTCTTGGCTGAGTGCGAAGTCGTGTACGCACAGAGATCAGCTTTATCTGGTCCTAATGCTTTTGGTAATACAATATTTTTTTGTTGCCCTGGATTTATGTTGGGACTAATTGTGGTCTGGGTATCAGGAAGGAAAGGATAAGATTCTGCGTGACCTTAATGATTAGATGGCACAGTCCTATAATAAGAAATAACATCGAATTGTCGGAGGTTACTCTCCAAACGGTAACCGCGGAGAAATTTCCAAGTTAAAGGGAAACGCGTCGTGGACAATACACATGGAAATGTCCATTATTTACTTTCACTGAACACTACAGAGATAAATTCTGTCGGTTCATTTAAATGTATGTGGGTCTGTCGAGTTTTACAGAAGGCTTTGAAGCACACCAATTTGGACCTTTGTGCTTAAATGAAAATATACTGACCGGTGCGTTTGTGTTGGTTGCAAAGCGATTACGTCGGATTTAAGAAATGAATTCAGATGGGTTGTAATCGTTATGGTTTTCCTTCCTTAGACGTTTGTGGTCGAAACCTTTTGGAGCTCGAGTAATTGTTTTGGATTTTTTGGCAATAGGAACTTATTTAGTAAAGGACTTATACGGCATATATTTTGATAAAACTTAATCATTTCTTATTTGCAAAAAATTATGCCAAAATAAAAATAATGTTAGCATAATTAAAAAGCGTTTCAATCAGAATGCGGAGCATCAATTATTGGCTCGGTAGGTCATCACGGAGATGAGCTTATTCTACGTTTCATAGAGCAGTTCAGCAGCTTGTTCTTTGTTCAGTTCTTACAGTCCCTATTCAATGTGTAACATTGTAAGACATCCACACTCCTTTAAAAATATTAGCATACGAAATCACACAGTAAATATTTGATAGGAATATGTATCAGCCTCAAGCACCCCATGGGCCCGTTGTTTATTTGTTCTGTAACAAGCGCCCTTAACTTGTTGCGTACGTAAATATTTTTGCGTATATTATTAGGATTACCTCTACTTGTTCTGGAATGAACCCGATGGGGTGAAAATTCTTGTTCCAAATATTTACAATTTGTATTGTTCGTCACTTGTTTTACTTCTCTTTTGTTTTTTTGATAATTTGGCTTGTGAAATATAATTATATCCTTCGAACGGGTATTCTTGGAAATGCTATTGTATTATATTGTTATCGCAATCACCGGTGCTCGTACGGGGCTTGATGGGTTAAATGTATTACAAGTAGTTAGGGATTCGCCGGTTCTGGCTCACTGCCTCAATGTAGGGAAAAATGGGATTTTCGATGACCATTCGCCTAAAAAAAAAAAAAAGAAAGTTTGGTGTCAAAATATAGGTTTTCGGCCATTCCCGAATATATATATATATCGGCTTATCCTTCCTTTTTTTTAGGCGAATGGTCATCGAAAATCTCATTTTTCCCTACATTGAGGCAGTGAGCCAGAACCGGCGAATCCCTAAGTACTATTACATAAGACCATAACTATTTTCAGTAAGATCCGGTCAGCGATTTGGGCATGAAGAAGTAACAGACAGGGAGACAGACAGACATACTTTCGGACTAATAATATCAGTATGGATTATTTAAATAGTGTGACTAACCTACTTGATTCGGATAATGTAATTATTTTCCCGTTGTAGTGAAACTTGTGTAAAGTAAGTAATTTTAATTTAATTTTGACGCGTCATTCATTTAACCATCGCAGTATTAAACATAAGTGTGAAAATTCCGAATAGTTGGATTATGCAGTAGCTTCTGTAGAGTATTTTAAAAATAAAGGATTTCAACGGCTCGACTCTCTGGTTGTTTTACAGGGGGATCTGAGAGATGATACCTGTGGGACATTACGGGCGGGAATGTTTTCTGTGAAGTCGTAAATGAATACTCATTTTGTTTTTTTTTTCACAAAGTCGCTCGCTAGGTAAAGCATAAATAAATGTTGTTGGTTTTTTAGAAAACGGTGAAGGAAAATATTAAGAGGAAATTTATTTAGAAGACTTGTAAGCTACACAAGCTTCTCACATGAGTTGATTTAGATTTTCTTGAAGGAAAAGCAGCAGGCTTAGCATAACAACAGTAGAAATGGGAAAGAATGGACATACTGACAGATTTTAGTGATAGCGCTTTTTTTTGTCTTTCTTTCACTTTGTCTATTCTTCCGTAGAAAGAAACCGTTTCATTGGTGACCCTGCTAAGCCTGCAGGTGTGATATCCATATCTACTAATATTATAAATGCGAAAGTGTGTCTGTCGATTACCTATTCACGCCCAAACCGCTTTACCGATTTTGCTGAAACTTCACTCCCGGGAAAGGACATAATCTACTTTTATCCTGGAAAAAAGTACAGTTGCCGCGCGATAAGCGAATTTTGGCGGAACGGAGTGGCGAGCACTAGAGTAGTTTATATAGCTCAATATTAAAACCAAAATTATGAAATTTTTTTAGTCCTCAGATTAACAATAACATGAATAGAGAATTCAGAGTATCAGAATTCTTAATGTCGAAAGCTGTGATTTAAACGGTTGTTTACAATGCTGGGCATTTGAGTTGGAACTTAGACAATGGCTCGGCCTGACTATGTAGTTAAAAGTTTATCGTTTAAGTCTTAGTTGTATCAACTATTCCTTAGCGCTGTTCGTAACCTACATTTCAGTTTTAATGAGTTTTTATTGCGATTTGTGATTTCGCGGTACAATGATGGCCATCATGCTGTTTTCTTCAAACCTAAAGGGCTTATATTAATTACCAGCTGTTATAGGGTATTCAATAAGTGCGTTTAAAGTACGGACGTGTCATTGTCTGGCGTTGGCTGACTAGAATTAGTTTATCGCGCGGGAACCGAACATTATCCGGGATAAAATCTATCATATGTCCTTTCCTGCGTAGCTAGCATACCGTCGTAGATAAACGAAAGAAACTAAATTTTGACAGTTTTACCGGAAAAACATTGGAGAAAAAGTTTCTTTCGTCTCTCGATTTTTTCCGCTTTTGATGTCAAGCATGACAACCAATTTTATCCGCTTTTGACATTTAGTTTCTTGATTCTTTTTGTTTTTTATTATGGCACTTCGGCTATAAAACCATGGCTAGTGTCGAGTAAATGGCGGCAAACTCAAAATATCGATGTATAGCAACCCTGTCTATAGCCGGAATTATAGTTTTGATCTACAAACTACGAGTAATAAACTTCTTTAGGTTTTATTATTCGTATTTCGTAGATCAAAACTATAACTTCGACTATAGATTGGGTTGCTACAAGTCGTATTTTTGAATTTGCCGCCATTTACACGACACTGGCCATGGTTTTGTAGCCGAAGTGCCATATTTAAAAAAAAGAGTCAAGAAACTAAATGTCAAAATAGCCGTTGCTATAATGGTTGCTATGGAAAAGTTTCTTGTCTTTGTCCATTGAAACCATAAAGTTAATATACCTATCGGAATAGAGCAACAATCTCGAGCTGTCAAACGTAACCAAAATTGGTTTTCATCTGTGTGAAAAATATGTGTACGTATACACTTACACAAGCATGATTGAACATGAATTCTATGAGATTATATTGACAACGTGCGGCACGTGCCGACTGGACGTCAAAAAAAGAGTGCTGCTGTCATGTATCACACGTCTCTTTTTACCACGCGGTGTTACTGATAGTGGCATCTCGCTTGCTCAGGCCTTTGTTTCTCTATTCCGCTAGGTATATTAACTTTATGATTGAAACTCAAGTCGATGGGTGGCGCCATGCTCGGGAAAAAGATATGTAGACATGGGAAAGAAACTGCCATTACTTTCTTCCGAAGAATCGACTAGGGAAGGCCGTGCTAGCTATGCTGGGACTCAAACTATATCCATACCAAATTTCAACAAAATTGGTTCTGCTGTCTGGGCGTAAAGAGGTAACAGACAGACAGACAGATTAAAGGCCGCCATACACACTTTCGCATTTATAATATTAGTGTGGATAGATCAACATGGTGATTCCAAATTAGTTTGAATCCTAGACCTAAACGACCACACGGCACAAAGCTGTGAATGCACTATGACTTCGAAAAAATAGAGGCTCCTGGTTTGATTTGAAAGGGCCTAGTGTAAATGAAGGGATATATCGGCTGGAACAGGAAACAATATGGAATGTATCTGTACACGAATGTTGCGAAGATTTATTATGCCGTGGTCCATTCCCAACAGATACGATGCCATTTGTCTTCCTATAGACGTTTTTGTAGCTAATCATTTTTTCCTCTCCTTCCGACGTTGTCTTTGGAATTGTAATCCTTTTTAGTTCTTGTGAAATCATCATCATGATATTATGTATCAAGTACTTGCTTTTTTAATGGAATATTTAGGACCTATTTCTTTATCGCTGTATTCTCACTGATATCTTATCTGAGAGACATAAACAAAATCTCCAAGAAAGGTCATCTGTTTAAGAAAACTTGCTATAATAAGCTTGTTATAAATTACAATACATGCCTCAAAATCATGATAATATTTTTATTAACTACATGTACATTTTTTTAATAACATACGTAGGAATCAGCAACTCAATGACATTAAGCGAATTGTTGTATTTTTGATCAGCGCTGATGATGATGATTAATTAATCAAAGACACAATAGCAAGACAAAGCAGCAGAAATTATATTACCTGTTTGTTACAAAGAAGCTCCAGAGAGCAAGAAGTTGAAAAACCTTTGCCTTGATGAGTCTAGTATTTTCAAGTCGTAAATTGTAACTTGGAATTTAATTGAAAAGTTCTAATTAATATTTCGAAGTAAAACTATTGTTTTTATTATTACGAACGCAACATTTTTAAATGGTAAGTTTCTTAGATGTAATTTATGTTGAAGAATGTTCTGGAAAGAAATTGTTTACCTCGTAAGGATTTAAAAAAATATAGTTTCTTTTGTTCAATGTTTTTAACACTATGTACCACAACTAGTTTTCTTTACTGTTTTCACTAGCTTCCTAATCAAGGACCTTATGGTGTCCAGCACTAGATTACTATTGGAAAAATATGAACGGGCACTGGAATACACTGGAATGTAATTCAGTGCATTAATTCGCTGGATTGGGCCACCGGATTGGAATAATGTAAATCGGCCATTAATAGAAAAATACCACACGCGCTATACAAAATAACTTGTGTAAAATGTTATTGTCGGGGTGTAGGTCGACCTCCAACGAGGCGGGATGACGATCTCTGTTTGGATGATGCGAGTAGCAGGAGATCGGTCATCTTGGCGTTCATTGAGAGAGGCCTATGTCCAGCAGTGGACGAATATAGGCTGATATGATGATGAAAATGTTGGTTAGTGATGTTTACTTGAGCACGGCTTATCGAGTACGGCTTGTAGTTTTCAATCCTGTTGGCCAAATCCGATTATGCTATCAACCGAATCGCCATTAAGTTTGGCTTGAGCCCTCTGAACTACAAGTTCGTTAAGCGATTTCTTCAAGGTCAGGGCTTTTTAGAAACATGAACCTACTCCTACAGGATGTTTAATGAATGATAATAAAGCTGCTACTTTCACAGTTAACTCTATACAGGTTGTTAGGGTTAGATTAGGTTGTTACCGTTATCTTTAAAACCATAAAATGAGCCAGTCAAAATGAATAACTTTTTCTATCAGAACAATGCTGGGAACTCAAAAAAATCCATACTCTAAGAATCTGTATATTTATAGTCCGCGCGGTTGGTAGTTGGCCGCTCTGCCCATATACTCACATACCGGCAGAGCGGCCAACTAGTTCCGCTCGGACTATAGTTGTACACAGTATATCTGAGACAGGCGTCTTTAAGTGCAGATTGACAAATATTTCCGAAAAGTTCCACGTCTGACCACGATGAATGATTTCCAATTTTCCACATCGCGAATCTGTCAGGTAATACACACAGCTGACATCGATGATCGACTATGGACAATCATGGACGAAAATACTTTAGTAATCGGTTGTAAGTATTGTTCCATCATAAAATACGGTGGAAAGGCTGCATTATTACTATTCATATTAGGACAATAAAAACACTTTAAATATGCAGACATTTTTAATAGGCAATTCTTACGAATGTGAGAACATCTTTTACAATTAATATACTAGCTCAAAATTTTCCACTTTCTAACAAACATAGAATGTTTATTGAGAGCGCTTAAAGTTGTATCTAAATTAACTCTGTGTCAAACGCGACGCAGAAAGTTTGCGACGTATCACTCAATATAGAGAGTTGAGACAAATATCAACCTAAATTACTAAGCTACGAGTAACTTGTGAACTCCAAATACCAGAGCTTTCAATAATATTAAAGCTTTTTAAGTTATATGAGGCGTTTCTTTTGATCGAATAATGTCAAGGTAACGTAAAAAGTAGGAAGTTTGCGCTTAGAAAGTTTTCGCTCGCATTTAGTTTGGCCTTCGTCTCGACCTTTGTATCGTTAATACTCGAACTTTAAGGTGCACTGAGATGAATGGAACCAGTTCGAGATTCTGCGATTTAAAAAAGGTTTGGTCCTTTAAGTGTTCTAGGTGCCGGCATATTTAGTCACCTACTTTTGTATAGGTGTGATGAACCTTAGCCTGTAATATTTACCATTATTTACTAACGCGACATAGGAACCGATTCTCTAATCTCGAAAGACGTTTTGATAGAGGTGATATTTGAGAAGAGGTAAAGAGAATTGAACTAAACTGCCTTAGCTAGCTAAGGTAACTATGGTGCCCTGTATAATCGATAGTAGGTTTAATCGATATTTTAGGAGAAAAAAATACAAACCGATTGCAATAGTGTATAATTTTAATATGTCCTCTAAAATTGGATCAGAAATAAAATGAATAACGATATTTAATGCATTCCCTATTAATATCGGTCCTACAAAAACTGTCATGGCCAGTGGATAATGCCCACTTGGCACTCTGTGTATCAGCTAGCGAAGGCCCTTAAATTTGGAGGACGGGAGTCGCCTTGTGTGAGTAAAAGAGCGAAAATGCATTTCAATCGTCTGGTGGTTCAAAAGTGGAAGTTAAATGTGATGAATCATTTAATCCTTCGATCGCGGATATCAATCCAGCCATCAGGCTGGATTGATATGCGGCGGCGCGAACGCGCGGTTTGGCCTCTACTCCGCGACAATATCATAAGCAAATGTATGTAGCGATTTATTTAAATACCGGCGTCGTCGCACTATCGCCGCCAAATCGGGTGTTCGAGCGGACGCATAATATCCAGTTCCAGCATCAGGCTGTCATCGAAAATTGTGTCGACAAAAATTTCAACACAACAGGCTACATGTACGAGTACAAAGTAAGGACACTAATTGGTGTTTAGTGCACGTGATGGGATGTTTGTGACCGCTTTGCGAGTGAAGTGGCTCGTGCGGAGGCTTTTACGGAATTTAATATACTTTAGAAATCAGGTCGATGATTTTACCTGCACTCTGAATATAAGCTTCGAGGAGAATGGAATTTATGCCGTGGTTTCATCAAAAGGCTTGGACTGACAAAAATCCTCTTTGAAAATAGTTGGTACAATCGCAGACCGAATACAAGGAAAAGTGAGGCCCGCGTTCGGCGTAAATCTGAAGGCTAGACAGAAAGATATTTGACTTTGATTTGACCTCGACACTTTTTTATGAGTACCTGCATGTTAGGGGCAGATGGTGTTGATAGTAAGTATTCCTGTGCGTCAACTAGATGGCGTTTTTTTTTAAATAAACAGCGACGCGTTGTTAGTATTCCTGGGCGTCAATAGATGGCGTTTTTTTTAAATATTTTTTTTGAGTGTAATATGTATACAGGGTTTTTGAACATAAATGAATAACTTCGTTCCATTCGGTCCCTTGTCCCTTGACACCTCTTAAGTTTTTCGTTTGTAAGAGTCTCTAGTCCCGCATTACTAAGTCCCCGGTTTGCAACAATAAAACAAATATTACACTTGGCCTTTTATTGCCCCGAAACTAACACTCGTACATACTGACAAGGCCTCACGCAGTGACTATCTGTCTCTAACATACATCGCCATCCAGACACAAAACTGTTGTCAGTCGCTCATTCACACAATACACATAATATACATGGTCCCTACACGTTCATATGTTTAAAAACTACGCTACTGTCGTATGTAATAAGGGTCTTCACAGGTGCAGACAACTAACCTGTGAATTAAACCTTACCTACTTCTTCCAGTTTTTTTGCAGTAACAACAAAAGCAAGTACTGTATGGTAGAGTTATCACTTCAATTTGAATGAGTGATTGCTACTGCGGTTCTCAAGTTGCCTGAAATTTATTTCGAAATGTGAAGTAATTATTACATTACCAAATTCAGCGATAATCGCTGTAATTTTGTAGGTTTATTAACCCTTAATTCACTTCCTGAGTCCCAGGGACTCACATCAAAATTTTAAACGGCCATATTTTTTTATTTTTTTTTTTTATCGTCCCCCTAACATTATCAGGGCTATTTATTTTCTATTTGTCTATAAACACAATTTGTCTAATTAGCCCATTAATTAAGTTCAATAATATAATTTGTACAATATGATGATATCCAATATAAAATATAATTAACACTAAATTCCAATATACAATAAAATGATTCCACTAAAATAAACAAATAAAATACCAACGGCCATAATTCAAAAGTCTTAGCAGCTAGTTTCCCCCACGTCTCAGTACCTTCACGAGTGACATGACGCGGGTGACATGGTGCCGAGAGGATAAGTGCGTACATACCATATTTGGTGTGTTATTACGCCAAGTGAGTCCCAGGGACTCATAGTAGTGAATTACGTTATGATTATTTTTATATATTAAAATTTAGAAATGTTGATTTTTCACCGTTACAATAATTTAAATTATGTATGCTTTATTTTTCTGTTGTACAATTGTAAAATGGCTCTAAAAACATGAATTTATCAATCTAAGAGAAGATGGAGCAGATTCCATTCTGGAAGCCTGGCTTCAAGAAGACTTGGACGAAAAAATGACATTCCTGAAGATGTGAGCCACCCTGAAACAAGTTAGCTTGGAGGGAAAGTATTATTACTTATGCCACTATAAAAAGAGAACAAAAACTGCTCATCTGTGCACAAAATGACTGAAGCCGATATCTTTTACTTGCTCAAAAAAGATATGCCGACGTAGCTTTTAGATAGTGATAGAAACCCGCTGCACGTTTTTCTTCTTTGTATAGAAGCATACATTAATGTTTATTTTATTTTGTGTACCTTTGTTGGTTTAAAAATATAAAGTTCTTTTTAATTTTTAGAATATTTGTTAGTTTAGAGAAACCCAAAAAATATCATGGTTATATATAATATAAAGACTGATTGACAGATTGAAAGACCTTTTCTTAAATTTTCAAGAGGATCTCAGAAGTTTCGTTGGTTTTGTTATTAATTCTAACAATTTACAAAGTACTTAAGAATATTGTTAAACAAAATGTTGATGAAATTTTTTTATTTCATAAAAACATACATTTAAAATATGTGAGTCCCAGGGACTCATAGAAGGTAATTACGTTAGTAATTTTCACCTAGTGAATTGAGGGTTAATTTTGTCGGGTGATAATGAGCGGCTTCAAATTAGATACTAGCTTTACGTGAAATTGATAACTCAATGTTAATTGTTACTTAGACACAAACTTAATTATTACGTAAAATTGATAACTTAATGTTAATTCTTATTTGTTACAGATACACCGAGCTGGTAGAGACGAGTAAAAGCAGTCCTTGGGAATATTGATGTGAGTAAACTTTTCTATCTGGCAAATCATTTTACGTATAATATTGAAGATATAACAGTAATTCTTAACTAATTAAATTAAATTAATCATGAGAGGTGTTTATCATTAACTTTATTCCGATGCAGCATGTGACCGCGACTGAAAAAATTCAAATATAATGCTTTTTTAGGGTTCCGTAGTCAACAAGGAACCCTTATAGTTTCGGTCTGTCCGTCCGTCTGTCTGTCTGTCCGCGGTTTTACTCAGAGACTATAGGACCCACACAGCTGTAATTTGGCATGAATACACATATTAATGATGGCAACAAAATGGTACGTGAAATCGTAAAAAAATATTTTTTTTATGGTACCTCCCCTACTCATCAAGCGGGGATGAATAATTTTTTCGCGCCCACCCCATCGTGTGGGGTGTCGTTGAATAGGTTTTTTAAAAATATTGCGAGTATTCATAGATCATTTTTCGATTTAGGGATCCGTTCGTGACATATTAAGTTTTAAAGTGGAAAAAATCGTTAGAGTCCAGTGTCCCCCCCTTCTACCAGCTAAACGGTTGGTTCTGGAAATGTGAAAAAATTCACGGGAGTAGCAAATATGCTGTATTTAAAAGGAAAACTATCACGGCTAAGAAGCCTTCATAAGTTATTGAGTCATACATTTTTTTTTAGTCGATCAACTAAAAAAAAATGTATTCGGCGAAGTATAAAGGAACTTTTCGTTCAAATTCCTTTGAAAGTAACTGAGATAGTTGGTAATGTAAAACACGCTATAAATAAACGTTCATTGACCATAAAAAATTGTCAAAAACTAGCGGTGCTACGGAACCCTATATTGCGCGTGGCCCGACACGCACTTGGCCGGTTTTTATGAACAAGGTTTTATTTTAGTCTACCGACTACAAAGCAGTTGCTGCTTGGGTCGCTAGACTTTCAAATGCAACATAATAATATTATAGGGCTTGAAGGATTAATTTAATTTTTGTCTGTCGTGGGCGCATGCTGCGATGATCGGAATGGTACTTTTATTAGTAAAAGTTGGTACTACTAATATAATAAATATTCTGTGGTAAAAGTATGTACTGATATGTATTCTGTGGTAAAAGTAATATTTAAACACGTCCATGATGATAGTACATCAAACATAAGCAAGGTTTTGTTTCGTCTATTGCGTCGCTAAGCTGGAGAGCTGTTTAAAAATGCCACCTAATACGCGTCCATTCTGCCGAGTCCCTTATCGCGCAAATGCAATGTATTTAAAGCCGATTACGCCTATGTACTCTAGCAGCGCCAGCCGCGCCAACAATGCCAGCCCAAACAAAAGCTGAATGCGTATTGTGCCAGTTAAAACTGCTTTATTGGTTGCCATGAAGTTCGGTATTAAACCTATAATTTGATGTTTATGAAGGCCTGAAATTCAGCAGGTTCCTGTAGTTGAATTCGTTGTTCAAATTATATGTTATTTGCTGAACACAGGTCAAAGGTGTGTGTTATGTATGCGCAAATTTCCTTAATTTTCTTTAGGAAGAAGTACTCCCTAGGTCCTCGTTTGTGAAACAAAACATTATTAATGTTTAATAAATAAAATAAAAAAAACATAATTATGTCCTTTGAGTGAGTTCACAAAAGTGATACTATCAGTTATATGTTATACATGAATTAATTTAATTATTAATATATTTACTACGCTATCGAATTGGATATTAGTCTGTAATGATAGTTGTAAGAATGTTTAATAAATAAATAAATAAATTATTTAATTGCAATGAGTCCGATATACTTTTTATTTATTTAACACTCATTAAATGATACCATTAATCCTTCAATCGGAGGTTCTAGGAATTCCTATTGTATTCTTTTGTTCTCGCGATCACCGGTGCTTGCGCGGGGCTTGAAGGATTAAAATAGAAAGACGACACGAAGGAAATGTGTTTAAAAAAGAAATCTCTTACAGCCGCCCTACGTAGAGATATGTAATTTATGTACCTATGCCGTCATTAAATAAAAAAACCTTTCTCTGAGCTCATTCACTAAAAGGCTTTCAGGATTGCCAATTGGAAATTTTTGTAACGTCAATAATAACTCAGAGTCAGTGAAACGTGAAGATTATCTTCCTCGAACAATCATTGATCGCTTTTTGTGGGACACAGTGAGGCAACACGTTTCTGGAATTACTTAAAACGGGTCATTGTATATTGCCTTCGTAATTATTATAAACGATGCTTTGATCAAAGATTGAGTGTTGATTTGTTTTCAGCTATTGCTGGCCAGTGTCAGATGTGTCTAAAACATAGTATCTA
This sequence comes from Polyommatus icarus, assembly GCA_937595015.1. NCBI lineage: Eukaryota > Metazoa > Arthropoda > Insecta > Lepidoptera > Lycaenidae > Polyommatus > Polyommatus icarus. Next base: position 19,153,618 of record OW569329.1, read on the forward strand.
GGTGTACCAGAACCTGATGGCAATTTTTTAAATATATAAATAAATGGCAATTTTGACAGCAGATTTTCAAAAAATATCCTTGATCGTTGGATAAATTTTTATATTTGCATGTTTAACACAGATTCAGATTTTCAAAAATATCCTTGATCATTGGATAAATTTTTATATATTTGCATATTTAACACACAGAATCAGCCGCTATATGAAATAAAATCGGCCAAGTGCGAGTTGGACTCGCGCACGAAGGGTTCCGTACCGTTATAGAGCAAAAATAGGCCAAAAATTGTGTTTTTTTGTATAGCAACCCCCCTTGAATATTAATTTTATTCAAATATTATTATTAATTATTAAAGTACACACATAATTAAGGCCTTTGTGAAATTTTAAGTGCCTACCTGTAGTCATTATTGATACCGAGCAAAAAATGTTTGAAAAATCACGTTTGTTGTATGGGCTCCCATACAACAAACGTGATTTTTCAAACATTTTTTTAAATATTCAATTCATTTTGTTTTTAGTATTTGTTGTTATAGCGGCAAGAAAAATACATAATCTGTGAAAATTTCAACTCTCTAGCTATTACCGTTCTCGAGTTACAGCCTGGAGATAGACGGACAGACAGACAGACGGACAGACATCGAAGTCTCAGTAATAGGGTCCCGTTTTTTACCCTTTGGGTACGGAACCCTAAAAATAGGATCAAAATGTTTTACCCCGGTATTGCTAGAGTCAGTGAACTTTAAACTACTAGAGTCAATTTATTTTCTCACTTTTTGGAATCTGCAAAAAGTATAAAAAGTGAGAAAATATTATGTCGATAAAGATTGGTCTAACAGTTAGACCAATCTTTATCGACATAACGGCTTCTTACGTTTTAGGTACACCAAAAATTATGCTTCTCTTCCAACTATCTTTAACAATAATCTGCAAACAGCTGTCTTATTCATGTAACATTTTCATACTTTAGCGAGAAAAGATAAAATTTACGATCTCACTTTACTTGCCATAAAGTCACGCTTTTTGCTTGAAGTTCGGTGCTTGATCTATTGAATTTCTTCGTCTTCGTCCTCTCGCAAAAGGGTCGACTTCCTTCATTAAAATCTGCTGAAACACGGTACATTTTGAAGATTTCTTGAGTGGACGTGAGTGGTGTTTTTGAATATGGGCCATGGATCCAAGAAGCCTTTATGTTCTAATTTCCTTACAAAGTTTATGTAATTTTTTACATGAATTTTGAATAAATTACAAATGTCTGTACCTTTTGATAAGCTATTATTTTTGTGTAAGTAAGTTTTTGTAAGCTTTCGTAATTAAAGTAGTCTCTAAATGTGGAAACGTGTAAAGCAAGTCACAGACCTAGCTATAATAATATATTAATATTTTTATAGCTAGGCATATTACTATATATTTTCTATACTAATTTTCGCGTGACCGCACACTCAGCTATAATATATGTTTATGTGACATGTGGATTTAGTATAGAAAATATATAGTAATATGCCTAGCTATAAAAATATTAATATATATTATAGCTAAGTCTTAAATGGTGTCAAGATTTTATACAGCCTTCTATAAATTAAATAAACACTGTAGTCTGTATGTTTTCCAAATAAATTAAAATAAAATAAATAAAAATCACAAGATACGACGATTTAATTTGTTTTAGCGCTTCAACAGCTAGCAACTGTGTTATACATTCAGTTTAGTTCCTATTTACATTCTAAGCGATGCAACATACATCTTAATTACTGTTTGTATCGTTTTCAGAGAAACGAGAAGTGGAAAGTTACTACGGCACGAAATTAAATATTCTCTATTACTCGAAGTTAGCTCGGATATCTTACTGATTAGATTATGAGCTAGAAGTAAATACGTTTACGATCAACTAAAGCATCGCTTGCGGTGTATTTTAGTTCAGCAAAAGTTTTGCGAGCTAGATTTGGTCGAGTGGGCCAAAACTTACCTTCGGACACTGATCTAAATATTGAAAATGGTTTACCGCGACTTCGTGCATACGAAATCCGAGAATCGCGATTTTCCTGCGATAGAAGTAGCTGACGTGTCCCTGAGTCTACTTATTTTCGACTCTGATTGCATTATTAAGCCTCCTTGTCCAGTAGCTTAGAGCGAAGCTCTTGACTAGAAGGCAGTGGGTTCAATTCTTGATTCCCGCGTTGAAAACATGTTATTTCCAAGTTTGGTTAGGTTATGTTGATCGGCTGATTGTCTGACAAGTAGATGATCCCCTCGGATTCATGTCGGATTGGCATGTAAAAGTCAGTCCTGCGCCTGGCCTCTCGCCAGTCGTGTCGGTCGTCCGTCCCACTGGGTTATGAGAGTAAAGGAATAGATAGTGTTCTTGTGTACTGCGCACACACTTGGGCGCTACAAAAAATTACTTCTGCGTAAATGAAACCGGCCACCGTCACATAAACTGGTGTGGGAAAAGTTATAGTTTGTAAATGGTCTCTTTTGCTATTGATACAACAACTTAGCGACTCTACTTTTAACGAATCAACAACATTTACTTTGTTTCTAACGCTATCGTTTGTATTTAACATAATTTCCCAAGTCTCAGATGTGTTTCGTTGTAACGCTTGGGCCCCAATCATAAATAGTCTGGCCAATCGACACAAGCGTTATTTTATTCATACCCCTGTACACTCGCATGATCGTTTTCTCGTCTGTGAAGTTTTTTAGGGGATGGGTTTCAAATGTATTGTGTTATTTTCGTTTCCATTTGTGCAATTAATCTGTACAAAATAAAATACTTCATGGTTCTAGTGGCATTGCATTACCTAGAAAAATAAGAAGCTTTATCTATTATAGCTCTATCTATCTATTATAGCTCTATCTATCTATTATAGCTCTATCTATCTATTATAGCTCTATCTATCTATTATAGCCTAAGTTATTGCGATACTAGATGACACTCGCAAGTCCGTTGCGCCAAAAATTATGTTGTTGTAGGTACGGGAACCGTACATTTTTTCAGGGGAAAAACCATCCCGGGACTTGAAAGTGTCTGCATACCAAGTTTCATTAAAATCGGATCAGCGGTGTAGGCAGTAGGCGTGAAGAGGTAACAGACACATAAATAGACCATAAAGTTAATATACCTATCGGAATAGAGCAACAATCTCGAGCTGTCAAACGTAACCAAAATTGGTTTTCATCTGTGTGAAAAATATGTGTACGTATACACTTACACAAGCATGATTGAACATGAATTCTATGAGATTAAATTGACAACGTGCGGCACGTGCCGACTGGACGTCAAAAAAAGAGTGCTGCTGTCATGTATCACACGTCTCTTTTTACCACGCGGTGTAACTGATAGTGGCATATCGCTTGCTCAGGCCTTTGTTTCTCTATTCCGATAGGTATATTAACTTTATGAGATAGACACACTTTCCAATTTATAATATTAACTAGCTGTCCCGGCGAACTTCGTGTCACAACCTTGTCTGGACTTCAAGGATTATTTTAAGACTAAATTAGCAGAATCGGTCGAGCCGTTATCGAGTTATAGCGTTACTAACACAACTGGAAATCCATTTTTATATATATAAAGATTAGTAAGGGGCAATTTGGGATATCCTTCTTAGATATATTATAGTAAGAAAAACATTTAAATTCTACTTGTATTGAGCATTAAGCATCTATTCTTTCACTCGAAAATATTGCTTTTGAAAATTTTAAGAGCCCTCACAATATCTAATAGACATAAAAATACAAGCCATATAAACTGTTTTAGCGTAGACAGTAAAATTTTTAAGTGGCCCATAAAATATGTTTTCGTCGTATATTTCGACCCTAAAATATTTATGAAATGATTAAAAACAATGTACACAGGGCTCATGTTATGTGTATTACCTCTCGTTATTAAATTACATGCTCCAGATTTATGTTCATAGAAAAATATATAATATTTGAAATTGCTGGAATCGTAAAAGCAACACTGTCAGTTGTATAAAGTTTTAGTAATCTGTTATTTAACGTGAAACCTTTTGTTACTCTATGATATTATTATATATCTGTCTTTTGTTCTGTCGTTAGTAACCAACAGTATGTCACCCTCTGATTTGTGATCTACCCATACTCCTTCTTACGTATCATGCACCCGCCCAACTCGCTCCTCACACCACCAAGGAGACCTAAAAATCGAGTACCTTCTCCTTATTTTTTTTGTCAAGCAATTTATTGTGAGCTACTATAGCCTAAATTGGTTAGTATTTTTTTCAATTATCTATTAAGAGCGGACTGTCTTTTGCTATGTTTTCTAATAGGTATTACCTGAAAACGAATGTATCTGCGAAAACCGCATTCAAATCGGATCAGTAGTTTTCGTGTGATGCTGGAACAAACATACAGACAGACAGACAGACAGACAAAAAAACTAACTAACTTTTCGGCTTCTATAGCGATGTTGTGACACCCTCCGCTTATTATTTTTTGAGTATCTTTAATGTACAGAATTTTCATTTCTACCGATTTATTATATGTAAGTATAGATGGTAAAAGTAAATATTAGTATTGTATTTAGTTTTTAAGTAATCATCAAAAAACAGTTTTGGGACTTACGACCTTTATTTTCTTGCTATACCTAATGCGGGAACCGTTGTTACGCGATATTGTACACTATTAGCTGCAGTGCAAAACACAAAGCTCGGAGGCACGATTTATGGAATCATTATATCACGATTGGAGGATAGCGGTGTATGTAGGCGGGGCTAGCGTTTTGGCAGTAGGCTCTTAATATGTGACTTTACAGCCAAGGCAAGTATTAATAACCGTGTGTATTACAATAGGACATCCTCGACTACAAGTGTCTGGTATGATCGATGGGTCTGAACTCTGAAGTACCACGTCATGTAACCCAACCCGACCAATAAGTGCTGGATTTGGTATTGTATTTCCCTTGCCATCAGTTAGAGTGGGTTGCACGAACTGACTTTGACTTTAGCTTTAACTTTAGCTGTAGCTTTAACTTTAACAACAGTGCGAAATGTCAAATCTCTGGTTAAAGTTAAATATGGCGTCCAAACACCTGTCATCTCATACGACATCTGTCAAATTTTCCGGTTAAAGTTAAAGTCAAAGCTAAAGCTAAGGACGCCATATTTGACTTTAACTTTAACCACGCCTCCTCTGGTGCAACGCAGCCTTATTGTTTGATATCGATACGTTTATTGTACTTGTAATATCGGTTTCATTAGCTGTTGAATTCGTGGTCGATTGTGAAATAAATTAAACGTGAATCTAAATCTTAGTTCTTTATATTATATTTTTGGGTTGCCGCAACGTTATAAAACTTATGAAGGTGTGCAATAAGTTTATTTAACTCTTTTAAGAGGGTACGATAACACTGTTTTTCCATACAAACGTATTCCCCAATTTATGTGGCATATTTATGTGGTATTTATGATGGCAATAGTTTCTTCGTTTAAATTCTACTGCACCCGCGTTCCCTCATAAGTATTACCAATCACCCACTGTGTTAGTACTTAATTACTGTGACATGCTCGTATCTCTAGCACTATATCATATAATAAATAATAATATGTTGAAAAGAGAAAGAAAAAAGCTGTAAAAGACCAAAGAATAAGGCACTTTGCAACCAAAAAATGATTGAATGGAAAAATAGATTTTTTTTACTTTCCAATACGTCTTCGGCACACTCCGTGCTAGAATTCTCCGATACTTCATTATTTCAACTTTTTATGATCCATTACAAATTCTGTCGCGGCAAATGATCTATTCGCTTCCAATTTGCTCGGGAAAATTTTTATTCAAGTGCACCACTCCCAGGAAATGTTGGAAGGAAAAGCGTGAAATTCATTTATCAAAGATTCCACTTTCTTGATAGACTGGGTGTCCGTAATGGGCAAGAGGCATCGGATTGTTCGAGAATATTGCATTTTATGTTCCCACTTTGATATTGTTACATTTGGCTTGGGGATGCACTTATAGATTTTTAACCGACTTAAAAAAAGGGGGAGGTTTCTCAATTCGATATTCGATAAGCTTTTTCATGTTTGTTCGTGAATAACTTGGACGTTTATGAACCGATTTTCATGATTCTTTTGACGTGAAAACGTCTTATAATTCGATGTGGGCAGCACGCACGAAAAAACATGACGCAATATGCGGCGTTACCTCGCTCTGAGGCGTTCCATTTAGGGCTATGACGTTGTCACGTTCAACTATCGTCAGTAAACCGACTTTACAGACAACCGAGTTCGAGGTCGAGTTCGACACAAAACACTACTCTCCAACCGCCTTTGGTTTCGTTTTTTATTTTTGTTGAAAAGAGGACATATCAAGGCTGGTCCCATGATAAGGAAATACTGTTAGAAGGTCTTAGTTTTTTTTCCGTTAAAAATATAATTGTGTGATACATTTAAATTTTAATATGCTTCTTTTTATTCGATTTTGGCTTACGACGGGGCACGAACAGTGTTTGTGTTGAGATTTCGAGTTCTATATTTTTTGCACCAGTCAGATGTCTCACAGTAATAACTTACACTTTTTATACACTTTTTCCACTTTTATTAATTTATTTTATTGCAATTTTGTTTTACACGACCGGTTTCGATTTTATCGAAACACCTGATGATGATTTTATCGAAACCGGTCGTGTAAAACAAAATTCAAATAAAATAAATTAATAAAAGTGGAAAAAGTGTATAAAAAGTGTAAGTTATTACTGTGAAACATGAATTTCCACCAAGAAGTTACGGTACGTTCGATATCATATATACCAGTCAGATGTCTCGTACCCTAACTTCTAGGGTACGAGACATCTGACTGGTGCAAAAAATATAGAACTCGAACTAAGCCGAAAGAATGTATACCAGATATTATATTCAATTACATGGTCCGAAATAACATTCCGGGAGAGCGTCTAATGAAAGATTATTGCTTTTATTCTTGGAAAAAGTAAATATTGTAAAAATATAATTAATTGCTTATAAAAATTGTTGCGAAAGTGAGAGGAGAGCTCTCGACGCGCCGGCTGAGAACAAGCTGGAGAGCGGTTATGACGCCGAGATAGGGTTGCCATCACGTAAATTGCCGTGCCGGTCAGGCACGAGGTACGAAAAAATTCGTGGACATTTGGTCAAAATGTGCTTATTTCCACGGACTCCACTTAAACAGTATTTACGACTTGCCAATTTTTGCTTTTCCGACAAAAAATTGTAATCTGATTAACTCAAGTCCGTACAAGAAACCGTGTGTATGCTTATCGAGTGTTTATCTTTCATTTCATTGCTGCATGACTAAAAAGTTAAATTTCTCTTAACATTAAAAGTGTCCGGATTCTACTCGGACACTTTTCGAAAACCCGGCCGGACGCTCCCCGGACGTTCCTTAAACAAGGACAAATCCGGGGAAACCGGATAGATGGCAGCCCTACGCCGAGATGCAAATTAGATGATCGCAAAACCTTTATTTATACCCATTTAAATGAGCATTTAAATGAATGTTGGGAAGCGCCGCGGTTAAACTTCAGGATCCTGAAGTATTTGTTTCAGTTAAATCTTCTGAACGTCTTAGGTATTCTAAGTTATTAGGAAATTTTTACAGGAAATATTTTTTGCATATTTTTATGAAAACCTAGGTATATACTCGTATCGAACGTCTTGAAGTTTAGAACCGGTGGTAGGTCCATTCTCAGATTTTCTAAAAGTATTTGCTTTCCTTTTGCCAATTTTTACTCATAGGTCGTTGTAGTCCGTAGGTTATGTTTCGTAGTTTTTAACCATCAGGTAAAACCTGATGGTTTTACCTGATGGTTTGGTGGGATATTTTGATGAGAGATGTGTGTTATTATCAAATAACGACCTTATTAAAATGTAAGTCAACGCACACATCTGTCATCGAAATGTCCAGAATCAGCTGCTACTGATGATAGTGGCTAAATAAATGAAATCACTAAGCCATTAGTTTAATACACAACTTTCCAGCGTTGTTTCGAAGTGGTAATTCTTCGGAGCCACTCGGACGTTTATCACGCAATGAAACTACGGAGCTGGAGCGGCTGAGCTAATATATAACACTGAGTGTGCTAAGCCGCGAGATTTATATTTGAGCACTAGAGTTCACAGTCGCTATACTTCTCTTTACACCGCAATGAAGATAGAACGGGATGATTTAGTCTTAAGCTATTGCTCGCCCTTGGATCGTTGATTCTCCTATAGTTTGTATTTAAATTACGTGATAAGGTTATTTCTTAGTTGTATTATTATTTATAGACATCATTAATCTCCCTGACGTGTTCGTCGTGTATCCAGCTAAAAGGCTCGTTAGGTTAGGTTAAGTAAGATTTGGCTAAATGTTGATGTAGATCAGCTTTTCTATACTGCGATGAAATGTCGTCAGCTATGGGGCTATACGACACATCAACATAGTCATTATGTCGCGCCTGCATTTACGGTATTGCCTGAATAAAAGCATTGCTTTTTCCAACATTTCCAATATGGCGTACTGCAAACCAGAATGCATCGATATAATATAGTGTTACACGGCCGCAAACGCCTGCCCCGCAACCACTAACATCCGGACCGGCCATTCGCGATATTATATTACTGCGCCTTTGTATTCTTTTCCAATAAGTAGATGCTTCCCATCCATTTTACGATATGGAATATTCATATCCAGCTTGTAAACATCCTTAGAATATGCATGAGCACACATAGATAATAGTAAGTTTCATATTATGTTGCATATTTCAACGATTTCCTTTTTGGAAACCAAGGGCCTGTTTCACCACTTCCTGATAAGGTGCCAGATAGGCTATCCACAACTTATTTGACAGATACTCCATAGTCTATCGGCCATTCCCAATATTTGATCTATCTCTGGTTTTGCCCTACTAGAACAGATCCTATGATCTATTTTATGTCAATTCAATGTTAGCTGCGATCGGTAGTATGTCAAACCAGACATAGATTGAATATTGGGAACGGCCGTATCTATCAAGTTAAGTTGTGGATAACCTATTTGGCACTTATCAGGAAGTGGTGAAACAGGCCCTTAGTGTTACGAAGATTTACAATCGCATTTAACCGTTTAATTTTTCATCTTACATCGTCTTCAAAATATTCGCGTCCTTTCCAAGTGTTTTCCACTTTGCTGAACCGAAGATATACTGCAGCACTGTGCTGTGTCTAACACCAGAGGCTATAAATTATACAGCGTGTATTAGTCCTCCACGTCACCAGCATTAGTTTCGGGAAATACTGAATTTTGTGCACATTCCGCATTTCAATAGCTGCAGCGAGAACAGTCGATTATCGGCCAGACTCATTTGCATGACATTTTATGCCCCAAGCTGAGGACAGGCGTGTTATATGGTCCTCTATAAGGCTGGGAATACACGTCAGATTTTAATTAAAACTCGTTATTCGGGACTAAACGCGACTTATTTCAATAGTAGTGCTACTATGAGTACATACTTTTTCTCGACGTTTCGGCCGTGTTGCAACGGCCGTGGTCACGAGGGGACTGCAGGAGCGCGACGTCTTCGTTTGCACCGGGCCGTCTGATCTTCGACTACCCTCGAGTTGTCTAACATTTGTGTTCCAGTATATTTACACTCAGCAGGTTCAGTGCGACACACAACACTAACTGTATCAGACGGCCCGGTGCAAACGAAGACGTCGCGCTCCTGCAGTCCCCTCGTCACCACGGCCGTTGCAACACGGCCGAAACGTCGAGAAAAAGTATGTACTCATAGTAGCACTACTATTGAAATAAGTCGCGTTAAGTCCCGAATAACGAGTTTTAATTATAATGGAACGCGAAAGTTTAAAATGTTACGTCAGATTTTGTTTCCGATTGTCTGATCCGATTGTCTGATCAAACATACATTTATTTCAATACCTAATACACATCCGATCCGATAGTCAGATCGGACGTCCGAGTCGGAAACAGCGCCAAGGCGTTTACGATTTTACTGCCGTTCCGATTGTCTGAAGGTGCGGTCTGCATACTTTTGTACGGAGACCCAATAAACGTCCGATTCTTTCTTCCGACTTACCAGTTGATTCTCTACCATGACACTGAACGAACGTATCGCATGGTTGTGGTTCGGACTGACTTTTACTTGTAAACATTAAAAAATAAAAGAAATCATGTAGGGTGAATAATATGCCTAATACCCTTCGATCACTAATATACAAGATACACAGTCTCATACAAAACCTCTAGAAAATCTGTCCCCGAGTAATAGAGTTTAATGAAGTATACATTTATCTAAAATCAACCTTAAATATAGTAATTATTAAAGACCTTTTTATAAAACAATGAACATTTGTGTTTACAAAGCAATAAAATTTTTACGTCCGATGCACGCTTCATACTAAATTCAACCATCCGCGTATATGATTTAAGTTCAAATTTGTATAGTGCCAAAAAAAAAATCCAATTTTACGACCGAAATTCGCCGCTGGAACAGGGCGAAGTGAAGTATGAGTGGAGTCGAACTGTTAAAATTTTTTTTGTTGATTGTAATTTGTAATAATTTTAATAGTCCATTTTTTTATTTTTCCGAAGTTTAATGTATAAAGTGAGGAGTAATTATTTTTTACTTGTAATATTATGTTGTTCTAATGTTATGTCTAATTTTATCATTAACCAAAATATACATAAGTGTACATACATTTTCCGATAGGCCACAAAGGACAACTCACATCACCCAACGCCCATACTTTTTAACCTACTTAAAAAATCCTTAATGGGAACTATATTTGATCGAAGATGGGAACATAATATTATTACCACATCTAACTGGATCTCGAGGAAACCTGAAAAAAATCCTCAATAAAAAAATAATAGTAATAGCGACTCCATCAAATGGAACAGAAACATAGCTTATAACCCGAACATTTCAAGTGGGCATGATAAACTACGATAAGTACCTTTAGTATGAGTATTCGCAATTGAGATGGTTTATACCTGGTGTTGATTTATTTACAACTTAATTTTAAAACTGTCTTTTGGTGATTTCTTAAAGAAATACCAATATTTACAATACAATTGTAAGAAATATATTAGGATAAAATTAATACTTACCGGAAATATGAAATTCCATCCTTTTTTTTGGTTTTAGACGTATGATTTCTACAATTATTAAACGCGCACCGAGGCATGTTTCCCGGCGGAGCGTTCGAGCACTACTAAATCAAAAGTGCACCAGAATGTTGAGTTTGGTGCTCTTTTGGTGAGGTCGTTTTTTGCCGCGGATTGTGTATCTTGTATATTAGTGATCGAAGCTAATACCAGCCTCCCCCAAAAGATGTTTCAACTTTGTATCTCTGTTTTTGCCACAATTGCGGTCTTAAAAATATTGTTTTCAATACAGTTTTAGGTAGGTTGATTAATCTTTATTATGTAATGGTCTTGTTAGATTGAGTTTTTTCTTCTTTCGCGCTAACATAATCAAATATGCAATAAGTAACATTAGTTCGTCGTCCATCTTTTCTTTCTGCTCCGTATGCAAGCTACACTACAGATAGCTTGAGAACGACTGAGTTCAGAAAAAGTCTGGTGCAAGAATCGGATGTGTATCGAGTGAATACGATAAGATTATCTGACCAGACAATCGGAAACAAAATCTGACGTGTATTCCCAGCCTTAAGGCCATTAAACTGTTACTGTCAGTGTCAGATTCGCACACGCATTTTGAACGACTTTATCTGCTTCAGACTGGCAGAATGCAAATTGTTTATCGGTTTCTTCCCTCGTTATAAGCGCTAAAACTTTAAACTCAATAGAACAAATTCCAATGATCCGATGTTATATTTGTTTCTTTTTCCCTGTTTGGCTCTCGGAGAATTGGGTTAAAAAGGCAGGAATAAAATTCTGAAATCAATAAGTTTTTAATGTGTACTAACGTAGGACTTAGTAAAGCTTTTGACTTAATGGGAGCAGAAAACTTAACAGTCAAACCGCAGTTCAATACAAAGTTCATTCCGCAACGCTCGGACACTTGGCTTTCTTCCACACGATTTGTGCGGCTTTTCTGTGTAACGACCACTTTTAAATTGTTGCTTGGAACAGTTTTTCATATGGGAACAGCTCACCACTTAAATTAAGTCGGTTTTCGGTAAAATAGAGGACGATTGCGATTTCTCGATCGAAATGAAATATATTAGTTATTGATGTCAAACGTACATTTGATTCATCTCCGCCCCCAATAATACTTTAACGTTATTAGAGGGAGCGTGACTGTACCCCATATTTCAGTATCCGAACCCCTCATAGAGAAACATTATTCCGAATGTTATGATTATTTTACTACGTGCCCAATAGATTATGGCATTATTGTAACCCTCAGATTGGCACGTGTCTAGGTCGAAATTTTTTAACTTTCATCTGTATGGTTTTACTGTTTCCATGCCTCATTATTATTGCCACCCTCAGATGAAGGTATCTAGCTCAAAGATTTTAAAAGCTCCACTACATTTGCAGATTTTTGCCTTAACTAGGGAGTAACCATGGTAAAAAGGCTATTTAGGGTCTAGACCCTCAATAGCCTTTTTACCACGGTTGCCTAAAGTATTTAGGATAAATATTATAAAACAAAGTCGCTTTTTTCCCCTCATGTCCCTTTGTTCCCTTTAATCTTTAAAACTACGCAACGGATTTTGATGATTCTTTCAGTGTTAGATAGCCCATTTATCGAGGAAGGCTATAAGGCTATATTTTATCACGTTAATACTAATAGGAGCGAAGAAATAGAGGAAAATGTAGAAAAAACGGGGAAAATTATTTGAAAGGGCTAACTTGAACGCGCTAATCTCAGGAACTACTGGTCCGATATGAAAAATTCTTTCAGTGTTAGATAGCCCATTTATTAAGGAAGGCTATAGGCTATATTTTTTCACGCTAAGACTAATAGGAGAATGTGGAAAAAACGGGGGAAATTATTTGAATGGGCTTATCTCGCGAACCACTGGAGCAATTTTTATGTTATCTGGCACAGATAAGAAGTAGACCACATGAAGGATCATAGTACTATCGATTTTAATCATTTTTTCAGTGGCTTTATATTTTATACTCGTGCAACGCCGGGGCGGGTCGCTGGTTTAGGATAAAGCGAAAAACGCCACGAAAAATGACGACAACGACGAAAATTAATCGTCCCGCCCTCGGCTCATGTATCATGTAAAATTCATTAAAAACTTTATCAGACGCTGCGTGGAACCTATCAAGTTGTAATTCAGGCGCTTATCTCGCGAGTCCCCGGCGAGTCATTAAAGTCATAAGCATTCGCAGCTCAACAAGTTGCAAATTCCATGCGAGCTCAATAACAAACGGGGTTAGGCGAACTTTTGAAAATGTCGCCTTGAGACGCCCCTCCGCTCACATGCTTAGCAAGCAGAAGTGTCCGACTGAAGGTCTATTTTTGGCCGAAGCCGAAGCCGATTAATCGGCAATCGCCACAACCTTCGGCCAAAGCCGAAGCCGAAGGTTTACAATCTTAATCGCTCGACTCAGTAATTAATTTTTAACCGACTTCAAAAAAGGGGGTTATCAATTATTCGACGCTTATGTATGTAATAATATTTCCAGAACTGCCTAATTTTCGTATATATTGTGTTCTATCTGTATCTGTATCAGCGTCTGAACAAATGTGCCAAATTATAAGTGTATGTATTAGTGATGGGCCGAATGTGGTTTGAACCGAATACGAACTTCGGCCGAACATTCGGTAAAAATGAAAAATTCGGCCGAATTTCGGCCGAACTTCGGTTCAATTTCGCCGCGCTTTTTCGTGTTGTGACTTGTTTACGCACTTGCTGCAAATATTGCTAGATATGCCCCGCCCGGGCGCCCGCACTCCGCGCTTTCCCGCGGGGCCGTTAGCCAGCTAGTCATATTTTGTAAAGTAAAAATTTTTGTTTTTTGATTAATTAAAAGAGATTTCTTAGACTTGTTGAGAAGGGCAGTAAAATTTTGTTTTTTGATTAAATAATAAAGATTTCTATGGCTGGTTTGGTTAGTAAGAATAGCGGTTAATTTTGTGTTTTGTTTGTTTAAGTAACCGAAGATTTTTGAGACTGGTCGTTAAAAAGACCAGTTTAAGTTTTTTGTTTATCACGTACTGATTAGTTTTTCTAATTCAAATAAGTAAATGACTATGAAATATGAATGAGCATAGTTCTTGTATCAGACTTATTTTATGTCACTGTTACTACAGACATGTTTTTTTACATTTATTTCTATTATGGTAGTGCAAGTATATTTAGTGCCGAATGTTCGGCATTTTAACCGAAATTCGGCCGAATGACGAAGTTCGGTTCAAGCTGCCGAAGTTCTGTTAAACCGAATGTAAAACGAATTTCGGCCCACCCCTAGTATGTATGTATGTATATTTTTATGTTTGTGTTCGCATATCTCTGGAACTACCATTCCGATTTCAGTATGGGGGCGTCCACAAATTACGTGAGGTGTTTTTTGGAATTAAGACCCTCCCCCTCTGGTGAGATTTCGTGAGATTTTATTCAACCCCCCTCCCCCCACAAATCTCATGTGAGATTTTTCAAAATGTGTTTCTAACATAAACGTTTGGTTTGACAGTCAGTAGCTTTTCTTTCGAACAAATTTGTGAATGATCTTCATCGTATAACGATTACGCTTACGATTAAATCTTAAGCATACGTACAATCTGGATGAAATGGCCCAAAATAATACTTTTTTGTTGAGAAAAAAATTACGTGAGATTTATCGAGAGACGTGAGATTAGATGAGATTTGACTCGACCCCCTCCCCCTCCTAAACACCTCACGTAATTTGTGGACGCCCCCTAATTCTTTTTTGTTGTACTAGGTACTGTTCTACTTAGAGAATAGTGCAATTCTCAACAATATGGGTTCAGTAGTTTTGGAGATACGGAGTTTTATTTCTCAATTACGTATAATATTGAAGTTGGTTTTATCTTTTTTGAATACAATTATGTTCAATATTGTCTACGAGCTACAATTAATATTAAAATTAAGTACTTATTTTAAAACTTCAATATTGACGGTTTACCTCTATATTGACTGTCTCATAGAGAAGTTGATTAAGAGCTATGGTAATAAAAGTTTGTGATTTCGTGATTTATTTATAAGTTAATAATTTGTAAACTACAAATAATTAATAAAGTTTAAGGAAATACTCAAATGTGTAGTTCGAAAATGGATTAGAATTCGGAAAAAGTGTATAGAATCAAAATTATAGAGAATTTAACAAGTTTTTTTTCATTGTAGAATGTTTTTGCTACAACGCATCGTTTTTTAGTTATTAGCCAATAACCAAAAATTAAGACCTTATGCACTCTCCCCTCACTCCGGCTCACCTCCTAGACTTCAGGACTTTTAGTATGATTTATCCCTAGCACCCTGAATAAGTTCCAGCAGATCTCTCCCGCTCACGCATCCTACAACTACTTTATTGACTGAACTATTGTCAAAAAATAATATATTTTTTATTATTTCAGAAATAACAATAACTTGACCAATCAATCAGTCTTTGTTTTATTCGACTAGACCGAAACTAGACTAATAAAAAAAACAAACAAACACTAACTTCATAATAAATAATTAAATGATTTATTAAGTTAGTGTTTGTTTATTGTATTTGACAGTGACTCCCAGCGGCCTCTGCATACACGAGCACGACCGGTCCGTCGCTCTCTCACGACTCACTCAGTCTTTCGTAACAGTTCGTTCAATTTCGACGGTTGCTCGGACCTTCGGCAAAGCTTCGGCTTCGGCCGAGTTTTAGGCCGAAGCCGAAGTCTTCGCCGAAGGTGGTTTTTTGGCCGAAGGTGGCCGAAGCCGAAGCCGAAGCTTCGGTCGGACACTAGCAAGCAGCTTCGATTGGCTGGCAGGGTGATGGAAAGCCAAGCTTCGGCTGTGCAGCTTCGCAAGCATCTACGGTGATGACGACGTGGGAAAGCCTCGTCAGGAGTTGACGAGGGACAAACACAGAACAGCTCATCATCGGCATGAAATAAAGCCAGGTGTGAGATTACAGGTTCAATAGAAATTTTAAGGGCCAGCAGGTCTAAATGCGACTTCAAGACGCAACCCAAAATCTATGAGTTAGGGATATCGCCTTCCATCAGACCATTACACCGCTCGCACAAGTTTCATGTTCCAACAAAAATGCGCGATTGTAAAGCAGCAGACTGCCTAGCGTTTGAATCCGGCATAACGGAATTATTGATCCAATGAAGCCTGTCTGAATCAGATTACACAACATATATATGACTCGCCGATGTAAGAAGGCGCTGACTCAAACGGGGTGAATAAACTGCATTAGCTTCAAAACTTTATAGCTTCTGCATAAAGAAAAAACAGTACCAAGCGAAGTAAGTGAGCCTAGTTATCTACTTAATAATTAGCCTCACTATCCTTGAAAATTGACATTTGAGTAATTTTGTAACACTATTAATTATCTTGCTTGTAAAGTTTCCTTTGATTTAATTTAAAAAATCTTTAAAGTATAAAATAAAATGCCGAGACTTGCACGTTCAGTACTTCAGTGAATACGTGTTATCAAATGAATACACTATTACAGAGTGGAAGTACCTGTTAATAAGTTGAGGATTAAGTTATTACAAGCGTAATATGTAGAGTATGAAACGTAATAAGAGCTCGAGTATAAAAGAATAAATCCTCCGAATGAATGCCATGTGGAGGAATGTTCATATCCCCGTGCCGTTTCAACGGCTCTCTATATTACTTTTTTTCTACCCCTCTTTGTTTGTATGGCTATAAACGAATATATTAAAGCTGTCGCAATTAAATCCTCTGTTCCGTGTGTAAGAGGATTACAGTTTAAAGTGAAGGTATCTGGTGTATTAATTTGTATTTCTACCTAAGCTCCATAATCTGTATCGATTTTAGCGTATAGGTGGTTATAATTTAAGACGGAGTCTACATCTGTCAGACGGCTTAGGACTCCGCTAGGAGAGCTAATTTTGCTGTGAGATTTGCTAAAGCAATATTACAAAGCGACTGCTAGGTAATCTAGTAGTTATAATATTGATATTTTTATAAATCCGATAAATCATGATCATCTTTATTCATCTTTGTTTGCGGTACAATTTAATGTTACAATTTCACATCGTCATAATATCCTATCCGTGTAATTTAATGTTATGTTTTATGTAGCGTAACAAATAGCTTTACTTTTCGGGGTCCGACTCTCATACCTGGAAATTCGCCTTGAGCACAGTCTTGATGTGTCACTCACGCACATACTCCTGCTGTCGATGCATTTCTAGGTTCTCTTAACACCCTTTTGTACCCTCTTCTTATTGTTTCAACTTCATCGTATGCTTCTTTCGCGCTCTATACCACTGGCCTCCGTGGTCTAGTGGTATTAGAGCCCGGCTTTTGACTCGGAAGTCGTGGGTTCGATTCCTGCATAGGAAACATGTTATTTCCAAGTTTGGTTAGGACAATGCAGGCTGATCACCTGATTGTCTGACAAGTAAGATGATAAAAAGTCGGTCCTGCGCCTGATCCCTCGCCAGTCGTGTCGGTCGTCCGCCCCACTGGGTTATGCGAGTAAAGGAATAGAGAGTGTTCTTGTGTACTGCGCACACACTTGTGCACTATAAAATTACTGCGTAGCTGGCCTGGTTTCAATGAAACCGGCCATCGTCACCGAAACCGGTGTGGGAGTATGCTTCCTTCTCTGCTTTCATTCTGTCATGTTGAAGTTGTCCCGTGTGCACTGCACTTTAAGGCTCATAAACTAGTATTCAACTCCCTAATATCGTTGTCCCGGTGATCTATTAGTGACGTAGCTGGTAATTGTGAGTCCGGGTAATGTTGTTTGGCTCGCTCGCCTCGCCGGTCACAGTCGTCGGCCGTTTACAGTTTAACAAGCCGTGCTGCTGCAATTAACTCCAATCAGCGCTCAGCCAGGATAAATTTTAAAACAATTTCATCACGGTGCGAATCCAGATTTAGAATTTCATATTTCCAATTTAATTTGTGATGTAATTACAATTTACGAGGGAATCGGGACTATTTTTTTATTTACTTTTACCGCAAAAAATATTTTAAGTTTATTTTTGCAATATGGATTTGACTTTTTCTGTCATGATTATATAGATACATTATTGCTTTTACCTACCCGGTACACACAATTTAGTTGTCTTTAACACACAACGTTGTCTTTTAGAAAGTTTATATTTTCAGAATTATTTGTTGTTTAATCTAGCGACGATTGAGGTCTTTTTTCATAGCAAATAAACAACCAATTCTTATCAGTTTCGAATTGGCACCAAACAATATTGACTCCGTACAATTTCGAATAAAAAATAACAACGAATTTCATTTTACACCGTGATTTCCTTGAGTGTTTGTTTCACGCATTCGTGTACCCCGATTCACTGTTCGAGGGATTTGTTCGTGTTGACTCAATCTATAAAGTCAATATTAGGACGCCATGCGCTTTGAACCGTCGACGCTCCTTATCATAAAATTCATATGGGGCTCGCTAGCCATCGGGAATTTCTTAATCATTGGAAGTGCTCTTAATCAACCTTCGCTCTCTGCTGGTTTTATTGAAAGCTTTGTCTTTTTTGTGTTATGTTTTTATTAAATTGGTTGCATAAATTGCATGTTTTTCTCCAACCATTGTATATTGGTGGTATAAAGTAAGGTATTGGAGGGAGTCCTATGTTCGACAGATCCAGGACATCCCTCCGTATACGGCTGAAGGCAAACCGCAGGTGGTTTTAGTGGGTAAGAGTCCCAAATACCCCCGGGGTGCTTTAGCCAACTGAGGGACATCCCCAACCCGGGGCACCCATGATGGGATTCCCCTGCGCATCAAAAAAAGGTACTTATCATAAATTTAATCCAGTCGAAACACGTTGTTATTCTTCTGACTTGACGCGTGAATTGAATTTTAGAAGGTATACTAAAAATTATTTCCGAGTTGCTTATTAAAACTTGGCGAAACAAGAAAAAGTGTGAGGCATTATGTGACAGACACCCGGTTAAGGCCACAAAGCGTTATCCGGTTAACCGTCTAGCCGTGTGGTGTTCCTATCAGAAAACCACTTGTGCGCCGAGTGCTTTCGATCTACTTTCATACTTGAAAATGTTTTTCCTTCGCTTTTAAGTGCTTTTTACCACGATTTTTCACGCGTCGAATTTTCGAGATTACATATTTCAAAATTGTTAGCTTTGGCTAGATAGTTATAGCTAGAAAGTTCCTTTGGGAATGATCAGAGCTTTTTGTGTAAGGTTTGCGTACGAATAGTGCCTGGTACCAAAAGTTATTATGTAGAAAGCCATGTCACGACAGCTCAAATAAACCAGTTGACCTACAAGGAATACCTCGGGCTACATTTTGGTTCGTGAAACATGACATCAAATTATTCAAGGTTCCTGCTATGGCAGTCGTAAGAATAGTAATAATTAATTAAAACTACTCATGTTAGATCTGGGAATTCACACTCACAATATTTTTCATACATTCTGCCAATAAATTATATGAATATTATTTTTAATAACATTAATAAAGTGAGATTTCCCATACCACCCAGTGTTCAAAATAGTCATTTGGGAGCGTCTTTGATGATAAATCGCTTTAAAAAAATGGAAATAGAATTTTCCCGTAACAAATACGAATGCAGGCTCGTTTTTGGTCGCGCTGGAGCGATGACAAATCCCGTCATCCCGCGTCTAATACGATTGCGACTTGCGAGACTGTTCGAGTATCAGACGAGGTTCTTATCGGAATTCGGGGAACTTAATACCGCCGTAGCCCCCACGGCTACGGCGGTATTAAGTTCTTTGTGGGATAGAATTTTTGTAATAGGGTAGCTACACCTCGGAGCACGGAGTTGTTTTTCGTAAATTCGCCGTATTGCCTCCGGGTATCTGTGTGAGAGTAGGTACCTGTTTCGTCAGAGCATAAATGGAAACAAAATATGATCGTATATTTTTGAGATTGTATGTTTTTGATTCCATTTGTGGTACGCTAATATGGTATAAAGCATTTTTTACAGTATAATATGTTTATGAAAGGGACAATAATAATGAAATTGTAGAAAGTTGTAAACGGAAACTACTTAGATTTAGATGGTCTGGGTATATAACTTTAATCTCTTAGGATAAGGAGGATTGAGACGCGTACGCTCCGCCGCTTCCGAAAATACCTCAGCGTTTCCATTCTTACCTGTACCGAAAGAATTTCTGATAAATCATTTAATCTCCGCTGTATGAGGAAATATCCAACGTGCTATTTCGTCATTATGTAATAATTCATCATTGTCTTGGCCGACAGGCTATTTTTGTACAAATTAGGTTCTCGTGTTATTGCGAATGTAGGGCCCTTTTTACCCCTAAGACTTTTTTTTTATTTGGGATTCATAAAGAATTTTATATTTTTTTGCCTACCTTATAATAATAAGAAAAATTTAAATCCGAGGACTCTATGTAGTAGAAGGTAATAAGAATCTTTGACCGAATATAAATATACAATATCCTGGTTGTAGGTCATCCATCACCTCTCGAAGAATTTATTTAAATTGGTATTTACATTGGCTTCCGAACACCTTCCACGTTTTCCTCCTGATTGTATTGAAGCCATAAATCCAGTCGATACGTACCTCAGTAAATTGGAGTCGACTTAATAGCCAATATAATGAAACTTTTCCTTTTCGAGTACATCTCGCGTGCAGATCTCGATATATTCTCATATTTGCTTACCGTATTTGTTTTGTTTTGATGATATACGGGGACTGTTGTTTTGAGTTCTCTAAGGGTGCGTCCACATTTGTATTATTTGCGCGATCAGATCCCCGATCAGATCTCCGTCGCGTATCATCGAAGCGTGTCAAAATGATACGCGTATCATGATACGTCCCGATCGCTATTTACCTCGTATCTGATAAAAATAAATAAAAATAAAAATATCTTTATTAAACATACAAGGACAGAGCACAACCAGAGTTTATAACACAAACGAATAACAACAAATTGACATGACGCACTGTAACATATAACATTGAAGTACTTAAAAACTAATGGGTGATTGGTTATGGCTGTGCAATGCACACACCGCATGTTTAAAGGGAAAGCCACTCAGGCATCGACCGCGGCAAGCCGTGGCGCCTGATCTTCCGTGGCCCCCTGACAGTCAGATACGTGTCATATAAAATACACGCATGATCGGCAGAATGATCTAATAGGCGTCCACACTATGATACGCATACTTGATACGGCGCGATGATCGCGACGGAGATCTGATCGCGCAAATGATACAAATGTGGACGCACCGTAATATATTGGTCAGTAATCTCAAATAAAGCTACCCACCCGTATTTAGCCCTCCAATCTTAGATGCATATCGGGTAAAAGTTAAAGGAGCACCACAAGGGTATGTTCTTTGGCCAGTTTTGTTTACATGTTTTGCGGTTGCGAGCCGAGTTGATTACGGCGCTAAATGGGGTGTAACGGATATGTCGTATGCAGATGCACCCACTGTCGCCGGTAGATAACTTTGAATGTAGGTCGCAGTGTTATTGGCATTAATAAAATAGGTCGTCCGTGTAAGAACAAATATCTACGTTATTGGATATTGATTCAATGACTCCTATTTAATTGTTAAGCTTTCAAGTATGTAAGGATTATAATGAAATTACTCTATTTAATAATAATTATTAAATTGTAATAAAATATGTTACATATTAAGTCAATCACCCAAAGACTTCACTTAAAGCTTTTTAATATAAGTCATATTTTACAGAGTAATCATTATTAAATTTAAAAAGTAATGAAATTATAAATATTAAAATACAAACTGAACTGATATCTGAATATTTCAAAGTAATATTTATTCCAGACTCTAATTAACTTAAACCCTCAAACGAATATGACTGAAAATAAAACGTTAATACCTTCGTTCGTCGCGTCGAAATTACCATGACGCCATTTACCATTTCGAATACGCCATACGTATCTGTCGTTGATAACTTTTTTACATACGTTTCGGCGAATTACAAGTGAGAGGCAATTGACATAAATTTTGTGATTTTCACGTTCAATCCTTCAAAGACACGACAAAATGGGAAAATCGTGACAATAACGACAACGAATTTCAAGTTTTCCTTGTTTTCATTACAGATATGAAGGATCTTTGACCTTTGAAGCTTGATAAAGAAGTATCAGCTCCAACTACAGTCCGAGAATATTAATTGAATAAGTTTTGAACACAATCTAAAAAGACCAATTCGATGTTGCAGTACAAACTCCCACCGAAGTTTTCTGTTGATTGCTCACTGGCGTCCTCATGAAATTATTTTGACCCAATTTAATGGGGGCGGCTTTGAAATAGCTATCGGCAAAATGAAGTTCTTTTAAGACTTAGCTAAAAGAAACCTCTTAATAATAATAATAATAATAAACATTTATTCAACAAATACATGTTCACACCACGCTGCACTTAAACACACATATTACACAGATACAAGGTACAAAAAACAAAACAAATAAAAAACAAGCAGTAAAAAAAACTTCAGTAAGAAAATAAAAGAACATAAGATACTTTTTAAAATTGAAGGACTAGGTACCCTGATGCAAGTGCGATGCGAACACATTGTCGAAAAGGATTCCACTCAGGCTGTGATCACGGTATGGGATACCTGTACCGTGATCCCTGGTATTCTGTGGTAGTGTATTCTCTTCTATAATATATCGCACGGGTGCAGTTTGCTTGAAAGTCAGTGGCAACATGCAAAGAAGTTGTAAATACAATCTTACAAGGATCTTATGGTACTCGGTTGACATTATTGTTGTGGCGAGAATGCCTCAACTTTGTAGCACTTGTATGACAAGGCGACGGCATTAGCAAAAAACACCAAAGGTATAGATCACTACACGAAACAGTCTCCGAGCGAAAACCTCTCATCACAATCGCCGAAAATCTCCAGGAAAGCCAAATTAAGTTTGGTATACGTCACAAGCGCAATCTGCCGACGGATAATTAATGGGGTTGATTTACATTCTATCAGACGCGAAATTAAACAGACTAATGTGTACTGCTTCGGCTGTTACCGTAATTTGAATACTTAATTGTGTCACGGCTATGGATTATGGTGTAAGAGTCGCGCAAAATCACAGTATTTAAAGAGGATTGAGGAATTCTTTACGCCCAGAAACTGGGTAGTTTTTTCGCCCAAAGAATTCTAACTATACAAACGGATGGTGCGTTTGTTTCACGAATATTTTGCTTAAAACTGTGCCGGTCGTAAATATTTTCACGTTACGCATATAAATTGCCCGTTAACACTGGACATTAAAGAGAATCCCTTTTGAATTATTGCCGCAGATAATTTGGCTCAGAAAATTTAATTGTAAGTAATTGTCGTAATTAGACGGGCAACAACAGTCGCGTGGCCTTTCTTTTTCCCAAGTTGCCTATTAAAAATTGTTACAAATAAGCCCAATGTAACCTTTGTAAAACAAATGAAATATCGTAAAATGCGCTTTTAACCGACACTTTTTATTCCATCGAAATTCAATCAAAAGTTTTGACATTCAGTATCGGAATACGGAATGGCGATGTCCAATGAAACGTCGATTATGTTCCAAACTGCCCATCACGTTCCTCGGATCCTGACGTTGCCAAACGAAGGCAATCAGCGGGACACGGGCGCCGCGGTGTTGCCACTTATTCATTTTACATTTCCATGCCTTTATGCGGAATTATGTCAACGAGATTCGACTTTTCGTTTAACTTTTTTATCTGCTGGGTACCTGTTCCTTCTGCAAAACGGATAAATGAATTCATTCACACAATCTATATATTAATACGCGAGAGAAAAACTTTGTAACTCTTTTGACAAAAAATGGGGAAACGTAGGTGAATGAAATTTTGCACAGTTATAATATTTTATATGGTGAAGGAGTACATCGAGCTAATATTATTTTGAAATTATGCTTTTATCATACATTTTTTTAAGAAATAAATCATTACACACACTACACATACACTAGGAAAGATGACAGATTTTTGAGTGACAAGCATACGTAAACATACGAAACTAAGGTCAAATTTCGTTCATTGGGCGATCTCCAATGTTTATAATTAAGGGCGTTCCTTTCGGAGATTCCGTATTTTACCGTATTTCAAGCCTTATAAACTCATAATTTGAAATTTACAAAGTTACCACTGTTGATCCTGGCGACGAGTTGCAGTGGTGGGAATGTGTGGTAAGCCTTTCGCCCGTATAAAAAAAACTACAAAGTTATAATATAAATACAGCAATAATCTTCAGTATATCAACATTCTTTTCCACGTTTTAAATGTTCTATTTTCGTTTATTATACTCATAATATCAGCTTCAAAAGTAAAGCCAATTTATTAAAATTCAAGCATAAATTCAGCATCTCCTTAGGATTTACAAATTACTTTTATTTGAAACATGCGCCAATAGATCGACAATATTATCATAAACTACATATTCCTCGTTTTAAATGTTTTAGGACAATTTTGAACTAAGTTAAGTAAAAAAATTGGGTTTTGGTGCGATCTCGGCAACGCGGCAAATGTATGGCCAAGGTCGTTTGCTCGGGGGACGGCCTTAAGGCGTATAGAGTCGTGAAATGGTCATTTTGTTTTTGTATCTACTCATTCATTTCTGGCAGGAAAAAATTGAAAAAAATATATGTGAAAGATCAGTTCAACAACTAATATATCAACATTTTTTTTCTGCTTCATGTCTTACCCTTGCTTCAATAAAAAAATAATACGTGACATCGATTTTCGATTTGGAATCGGGACTCCTCCTAAACGGCTGTGATATACGGTATTTTTTTTTGCGTAGATATATTTAGAATCTGTTTTTCTTGAATATCAGCATTTTTTATAAAAATCAAACAATATTTTCTTTGAAAAGATATCGAAAAACAGTATTTCCGAACGATTTGGTTCAAAGGTGGTCTGCGCGGGCGCGGGCGGCAGTCGTCCGCTAGCATTCAGACGGGGAGGCTGTGTCACTCGTTGCTAAATCTTGCGCCTGTGTGTGTGCTATCGAGCGTCTGTTTGTGTGCATTAGATCACTACAATATTTGCATGAGTGTTTATGTAGAGTAGTTAGACTTAGAGTACAATCAACGTAAAAAGGTTGTAATGTGGTTCGCGCATGGACGCTCTTATGAAGAGTACCTAAATTGTTATTTACTTCATGATTATTTTTAGTTAAATAATATAATATCTAATATAATATCTATGTACGCTCACATCACGTCAGTCTGGCCCCGTGCTAAGTACCTGAAGGACTTGTGTTACGGGTACCAGACAACGGAAATATATTTAATACTTTTATACTATACATAATATATTTAAGATTTTTATTATATCATACACATATTTAATACACATCCATGACCCAGGAACATTGGAAAACTTTTTGTTCCGTCGGCGGGATTCGAACCCGCGACCCCCGGCTTGAGTTGCCACACACTCTAACCATTGAGCCACGGAGGTCGTCAAAGTTATAAGTTATAAGTTGATTGTTCCACGCGTATAGACGTTATAGTATTAATATTTTAAGTATTTAAATAAAACAAGTGTATAGGTGTATGGACGCTCTTATGAACAGTACCTAAATTGTTATTTACTTCATGATTTATGCAATTCGCGTTTTTAAGATTCAAACTGTTACTGTAGATTATCATTAAACATGAACACAGTTATTGGTTGATTTGTAAAGCCTAATGTAAATTTAAAATTGTGTTATATCATCCAAACGGCCTACCGTTTGGATGATATAACACAATTTTAAATATTTTCAATATTTTCGCCAAAATTACAAGATGACCGTTTTTACGCTCTGTCAATTCAAGACTCTGTCAATTCAAGACGAGTCTTGAATTGTCAGCGTAAAAACGGGTAAGTCGTACGTGTCCGTTTTTACGTTGTAAGAATAAAAATATTATATTAGGTCCTAAATTCATTCAACACTTTATAAAATTAATCTTATTGTCATAGTTTATAATATTTATGTAATAGAAATTTTGGCTCTTCAGTAAGAAAAACTAAAAACACAGACATATTTTTCTATACGCTGCTAATTTAAGAAATTTTTTCTATGCTATAATGAACGAATAAAAAGACACGTCATCAATAACTATAGGTCCATAGTGAAAAATTCTAATAAAATGTGATTGTTTGATAAGTTAAACTGTATAGTTTTCAAAAGTCTACAAATTTTAGTATAAAATATGTATTCACTAATTATTCTGTTTTCACTAAAGGGTAAAACTAAACATCATAATGTTGAAGTTGCCTTTTTCTTCTTATTGGTCTTTTCGGATACGTCTTGAGCAAGGTAAATTTTTACTGACTCTTAAGAATTTATGAAGGTCATAATTTTAACCGACTTCCAAAAAACGAGGAGGTTATATTATGTTTGGCTGTGGATTATTTTTTCATTTTTTTTTGTATGTTCAACGATTACTCCCGCCGTTTGTGAACCGATTTTCGAAATTTTTGTTGATTTCGTGCAGGGGTACGATAGACTCGATCGAAACCTTATGTGAATAATAGAAAATATTGATTTCGAGTCGACAACTTATATCCGCAAAATTCGTATTATGGAGTATTGATTGATTCGTATTGTACGTCAATGACACATGCCGCATTATGTGTCATTGACGTAAAGACAGAGTTGCCAGTAGTTTTGTAGTTCCCAGTATTACATGCCTATGTCGTTATAAAAAATAGAAGTATAAAGTTTTAGCTGATGAATCCTGATGTATTTATTTTATATTTCCATTGGCTCATAAATCATAATACGTATGCAAAGTTTAGAATAATTATTAATTCATCATGCAAAGAAGCCTCAGGCCTCAGCCTCCGTCGCAGCTATTATATCACGTCGCAGATTATTTATTACATATATACTGGACTAATATGAATATTTAAGTGTATATATTACATATATACACTTAAATATTCATATTAGTCCAAATTTGATTGAATGTGTGGCACTAGTCCCACTAAAAACGAACAAAAATCTTATAATAACTGAACGTAAATGATAACAAGTCTATAAATAATTCTCTACCTTAGAGGTAGAAACAGACAAGTACGACATGACGCGGAACGGCGCGTAATTTCCAACGCGGTACAAGACGGTAAGTATAGATGTCCGCATCTACCACAGTAAAATCTAATAAAACTTCCAACTTGTCGTCGTTTACGTCTTTTTATCTTCGGAATTACTTGTGAAAGAAAAAAAATGTAGGAATATGCGTCTCATTATAATATTATGGAAGTGCATGATGCAATAAAAAAATTGCTATTATGGACATGACCTTTTATACGTAGGGACCGTCGATAGAAATACGTCGTTACATACGTCTTTAAAAAAAAGCGATTGCCTAGCAAATAAACAAAGGACTACCTGGTTAATTAATATATCGAAGAATGAAGCGAAGAAATATAATTAATGTTAAAAAAGAAAAAAAATCGGGTACCCAGTTTCCAATCAACAAAAACCCGAAAACCCGGGTTTTAAAAATTGGGCCCGTGTTGCGATGCCCTAGTTTAGGCAAGACAAGCACGGACCTAACTAAGACAGCCAAGACTTGAAAAATTATCTAGATACCTACTGATTAATTTTTCATTTTTTTTCAGTGCCTCTTAATAAATTAGACATAAATATCATACTTGATACTAAGCGTAAATCGTAATTCGTGTAGCATTAAACGTATTAAAGTCATTCGTCAAACATCTATTTATTCACAATAGTAATTCATTTTCATATAAATTGCACATTTTAAAGCAAGTAGTAGGTAGGTAGTGGATTCGAGTAAAATAGGCAGTGATAAGTCAGGAGTGCTTCTGTTCGTCATACGCGCGCTTAATCTATGTACGATGTTTTCGTGCGGGGAGTGCAGAGCAGGGGGACCTAAGCCACGCCCAAACGTCCAAGGTCATCGACGACTCTATGCGCCTTAAACACTATTTTCAATTAATAGTACAATTATTGAAATTCTAAGGACCTGTGCCCTACGTTTGAGAATTTTATGAACATAAAAGGGTTTTTGTATAAAAGTACGACCACAATATTATGATTTATGAGTTATGACCACCGAATAACAAAACTACAGGAAATGTAACTCCCATACTTCAACCGTTTTAAATTTGGCTCTTTTCGAACACTCAAATATGACAATTTAGATTCCCGCCAAGGTCGTTTCCCAGGTAACGTATCATAATATTGCGCGCTGGACAACAGCCTGCGCGGCTATTATCAATGTCACAGTTATGAAATAAAGCGGATGGCATTATGCAGTATACACCAAACATATCTACTATCACGAAGAAAGGAGTACATACTCGTAATTATTATTTTAAAATCAAACATTTTCCTCTGATCCTTAAATCGTGGATAATAATAATATATAATAATTTTGAACAAACCGTGTACGACTCGGACGAATTTAAAACTATCCAGAGCACCTAGACAAGACGTTTTCAGACTACAAAAATATATGTGCTAAATTATTACAGAACTAGCGCGACTTCGTCCGCGTGGACTTCAGTTTATAGCGCGCGGTGTCAAGAAAATTGGTGTCAAATTTAAAAGCTTTTTAAAACCCTGGTACCCCTCAAATCAAAATATCTAAAAACAGCTGTGCAGCGCGCACATATTTCATTTTTTTATATTATACCTAAAGCTTATTTAGCCCCCCATTACACAACTTTAGCTTTACCTATAAACTATTTAGCATTGGTAGGTTTAAGGTTTCGTCACTCATCAGTCATCACAGCGTAGATCAAGTACTGAGTACTGACTACTAAGTAGTTATTCATTATTTATAGACGTGCACAGCAATCGCAAAAATCGAAAAACGGTACTTAACTTGGTACCACCACTTATAGAAAGATGCACGAGCAAGCGATATCGCGATGTAGGAGACGCACGGCGCCATCTATTATGATTTTTGGAACTAACTTAATTTGAACAAATTTACGCATTTTCACCCCCTTACAACCCCTTTTTCCGGTTAAAAAGTAGCCTATGTCCTTTCTCAGGCTTTAGACTATCTGTGTACAAAATTTCATTACAATCGGTTCAGTAGTTTTGGCGTGAAAGCGAGACAGGCAGACAGACAGACAGAGACACTTTCGCATTTAAAATATTAGCAAAGATTATTACAGAACTGAAATAAAAAACTTACGGTACAAATGCAGATTTTCGTAATCTCTTTAATTTTCGGTCATTACTCATACAAAATATATCATGACTAGTGCCCGGAAAAATATGTACAAAAAATCCAAAATATGTTCATAAAATATGGACTAAAAATCGAAAATATGGAAAAATATGGAGTATTAAATAGAAATATGGAAAAAATATGGAGTATAAAATTCCAAAAATTAAACGTTGTTTTAGTGTTATAGGTAAGAAAAGAGTCTCTCGTGACAGTTAACAAAGAGATAGAGGCCAGAAATATGCTATGCTGGCTTTGCCTTTGCATATTTGGTAGGCCAGAAATATGCTATACTGGCTGTGCCTATGCATAAATGGTTTGGGAATAAACATATGTGACAGTATTAACTGTGCAACTTGCATGACATGCTGATCATAATAATGTAACCATGACAGCACGTAACGCACGCATGCTGCATGATTTGACGTGGGAGAGCCGTGCTTCGGCACGAATGGGCCGGCTCGACCGGAGAAATACCACGGGCTCACAGAAAACCGGCGTGAAATAGCGCTTGCGCTGTGCTTCGCCGAGTGATTGAGTTTACTGAAGGCCCAATCCCCTACCATTTTCCTTTCCCTGCCCTTCCCTCTTAAAAGGCCGGCAACGCACCTGCAGCTCTTCTGATGCTGCGAGTATCCGTGGGCGACGGAAGTTGCTTTCCATCAGGTGACCCGTTTGCTCGTTTGCCCCCTTATTTCATTTTAAAAAATGATCGTCTTGGGTTCGCTTAATATTGGCTAAATGATCCCTGCACGTCACCACTCACAATTCACGATATTTTTTTACTTCAGTTTTTGTTTAGCCATGTCAGTAACATGACCTTCAGCATAGCCGAAACTTTATTTTCTATTTCTTCAATAATCGTCTTTGAAAACAGAATACCGAAAAATATAATAAATAATAATATAAAACGCGAGAGGAACGAAATACGCAGCCGCATGGTGGCGGGAACGTATTTTTTTTTTGTATTTTAGTGAAAATATGGACGATTGTGACATTTTCTTGCAAAATATGGACTTATCTTTGTAAAACCCTAAAATATGGAAAAATATGGAAAATAAAACTTGGGATTTCAAAGTCTAAATATGATAATTCGTGTAAAAACACATTCCCTAATCATGACTATTAAAGTGTATGCTACATAAACGAGTAATCTGGCTCGGCATCCAATTCAGTTCGTTTCTTACTAAACGAAGTACGAACGGCATTATAAAAATAAGATACTCCATACTGATGTCAGTCAAACCTCAGACCCCCGGTTATGAATTATGATTAATCTGTTACATCTTGCATAACACTGTCCATGGCGACTTTGTAAAAATTTTGTAATTATATTATTTTTTGATTATTGCATTTTAACAATAACATGTAAACTTAATAAGACAAACACAAAGAGACCAGCTTAATTTTACGCAAATACCCTGGCATCCAACTTAAATAAACCATCTTTTTGGGCATGTTTTTGGGTCGGAAAAAATACAAGAACTTTACCTAAGCATAATTTAAAAAAAATCACTTACTGATGAAACTTGAAAGGTTATTCCTGTATTAAAAGTCGTATCTGTGTGACTTCTACACCATTTCACAGGGCATTTAGGCATTTTAACAACGAAAATTTTGTAAAAAGCTACGTAAAAAGTAAGTAAACCAAAAGTAAACAAATTGTAAAATGAGTTTGACAATAATTATCATGTCAACCTGGTTGAACGTCACTCGAGTATATATACACGAAAAATGTGTACCGAACACATGCATAAATGTGCATGTATTCGGGTCACATTTTGTAGCCATTTGGTGCACTTTTTTTGACGGAGTTACTCTTCCTGTAGTTTAAAGTTCACTGGTTATGAACTGGTTTTCACTTGCTGTCACTAGATGGCGCTGTCAGGCGTCTACATCACGCTATCGCTTGTCCGATATTCATACGTATAGCAGCCGAGTTTCCTTTGATATAGTTGGTATTTCTCCGGTTAAAGAGCCGGTCAATCCGTTCCGAAGGATTGAAATTTTTATCTGCGGTCACAATAAAGTATTGTGAATCGCCAATTAATGCAGTATTGACTATGTCCTAAGTCCTAACCTAATAACTTACTACAATTTAAATAATCGTAGCAGAAAGCGCATTGTTATATTTTCGCATCAATTAAGTATTATTAAAATTATTATTTTTGATAAAAATAATAATTTGACTAAGCGTGGATAGGAACATTTTTTAAATGTAGTATTTTTTAAATTTTTCAACTTTTTTTACAGAAAAATAAGTACAAGAGTTACGTCACTTAGAAACCCTATAATCGTTTTTTTTTACAATCGTACTAAATAGTGATCTTCCATGACATGAAGTTAAATTAATTTAAACTACAATAAAATGCTGTATTCCAATTCACCATTGTAATTGCATAAAGTTAATATACCTATCGGAATAGAGCAACAATCTCGAGCTGTCAAACGTAACCAAAATTGGTTTTCATCTGTGTGAAAAATATGTGTACGTACATACACTTACACAAGCATGATTGAACATGAATTCTATGAGATTATATTGACAACGTGCGGCACGTGCCGACTGGACGTCAAAAAAGAGTGCTGCTGTCATGTATCACACGTCTCTTTTTACCACGCGGTGTTACTGATAGTGGCATCTCGCTTGCTCAGGCCTTTGTTTCTCTATTCCAATAGATATATTAACTTTATGTGTAATTGTAATTTTTCGTTATATTGTTACTTAGGTATAATTTTTTCAAAAATATGTCATGGCGAAAGCTGTAGTTAAATATATAATTGAATAATATAATTGAAGTCATCTGCGAATCAATTTAAATTTCAACCCATCACGAGGCAAAAGTTATTTAATGGCGACAGAACAATGGTATATTCCATTAAAGTGAAACGAACAGTTAAAGAAATTATATTGAAGTGGGCAGGTAAAAGCACTCCATGACAAATCTCGAGCGAGTTTTGCTTGCGCCCTCTGTAACACAGAACACTTAAAATATGTCGGCCTGGATCACTAAAGTTCGGTTTTTATTGGCAGTGAAGGTTAAAGAACTAAAGACAGTTCGTACAAGTTTTAATTGTATTAAAATAAAGCTTTATAGCGGCCAGGTTTGGTAACAATACAGTTTCAAAAGTAGTGGTAAGTGATTTATGACGTAATAATCTGGAACTTAAACCACTACTTTTACTTACTACACTAAAGATTTAGTAAAAAAGATTATCTTTCATTCCATGAAGGACTAATGTTATAAGAACTAATATTTTGCTTTACAGTGGTCCGACCCCTTCGTTTTTTTATATAAAATAAGGGGGGCAAACGAGCAAACGGGTAACCTGATGCAACTACCGTCGCTCATGGACAAACGCAACATTAGAAGAGCTGCAGATGCGTTGCCGGCCTTTGGTATGTAAACGCGTTTTAAAAAGTTTAAAACTTTAGGCTTCCTTGCGTTTGCTGAGCGTTTAACTTGCGTTTGTATTGATACAAACGAGCGTAAAAAACGTGTGGTAGGGCCCTTAGCTGCCATCAATTTACGATGTTTGTCGGTCAAGAGTTTGACTCGCACTTGACCAATTTTTTATACCTCGTTTACGAAGAGTTAAAAGCAGCGAGTTTTACGTAAGCTACCTTAACTGTTCCGCTGTGTGGGAGACGTGTCGCTAATTTATAGCATACTCGCGTGGAATTTAATTCTAGTGAGAAATTTAAGAGGGAAGCCTCACTGCCCCGTTGTGTTGCAGTTATGTATGCAGTTTCTATACGTAGGCCATAAATGCGATACTTAAACGTGTAGTTCGCCTTTGATTGCCCGTGATCGACATCGTGCACAAACAGCTTGCAAACACGGCTATCATTCATGGCCTGAAACAGAGAGGGATCATTCAAAACTAAACTATATAAACTACTAGTGGTCCGCCCCGGCTCCGCCCGTGGTACAAGCATATCCTATAGCAAGGGACATCTTAGCTATACATTGGTGAAAGAATTTTTGAAATCGGTCTAGTAGTTTCAGTAGTTGAGATCATCGCGTTCAAATAAACAGACTCTTCAGCTGAATATTAGTATAGATATATAAATAAATACTCATTAAATTTACATACTTGCCCAATTTTTAACCGCAAAAAAAGCATCGGATGACGCTTCGTCTTGTAACATCGTGCACTGACCCTAAAACCTGCTAAAACGTAACATTTCAAGAGCTTGTTTACCTACACTCTTCTCTATGTCTAATACATACTACATAGTGACAGTTACAATTATTGTCCTAAAGACGTGGTTGTAATCAGATTCATGCATTGATTTCACGCAATCTGCTATATCTGTTAAAAGAATTTTGACCGTCCTTTTTGTCACAGTGTAAATGCTACAGACTCTACAAGAAAATCATAGGAAACCGTTGATTAAAAATTTCAAAACAATGCAATTTCATTAGCTGCTATCAATTTAAGGTCTTTGTCTATCGGTGCTCCGGGGTCAAATCAAAATCAAATTAAATCGCTTCTGCCGGCGCGGCGTTTTAATCAAATCGCCATATTTATGGCAAACACAGGGTGGGCTAGCCAAATCAATGGCAGAGTGACTGATTTGTTACGCTTGATCAAGCGTAACAAATCAGTCACTCTTAGCTAAAAATCCTTACGGGTTAAATCTTCAACCCGAAATCATACTAAGGACCTGTTTTACCACTTCCTGATAAATTGCCGGATAGGCTATCCACATCTTTTGTGATTCTCCATACTTTA
The DNA here is from genome assembly GCA_937595015.1 of Polyommatus icarus. Taxonomy (NCBI): domain Eukaryota; kingdom Metazoa; phylum Arthropoda; class Insecta; order Lepidoptera; family Lycaenidae; genus Polyommatus; species Polyommatus icarus. Next base: position 19,187,610 of record OW569329.1, read on the forward strand.
TCTGTCAAGTTAAGTGGTGATAGTCTATCCGGCCTTTTTATTTGGCAGGAAATAAAGCTTTTTTTTGCCTAATAAAATGTGGTAGTTTAAAATATGTTTAATATTGACATGACATGTTGCGAGTGACCTTGTGAGACGGTATGACTCAGGCGACTTATCAGGCGACTCAAACTTCAAAGATCACTTTACTGGAAAGTTTTCTGCCTTTATTTTATTTTTATTTTTATTGATAATTAATGATTGATATTTTTATTGATATTTTATTGATATTTTATTTTATTTTATTTTATTTTATTTTATTTGATATAAAGTTGTCATTGTACCCGATAACGCCACGGGCAAGATTGTTTAGGAGCTGCTAAGAATTTAATATCACAAAGAGAATTTTAAAGTTCCAGTGAATTCGATAATAAAAATAAATTAGTCCTTCAAATATTTCGCTGGCTCTATTCCAAATGCGTCTGCGAAAAAGGAATTACTTTTAAATCAACTGTTGAATCGCAACTTGGTCTGTACGGTTGTAATTCTGTTTTAATTCGCTAATTACTTGGGCGATTAGTGGTTTTAATATCGTATGGTTTAATTTTTACTGGAATAACCATAAAGAAAGGTAATGTAAAATTGCAGCCTTACAAGGTGTATCAAAACTTAGTGACAATACTTTAAGGTGTGTATATTGTGTGCCCTATGTAGAGTTCACTCTGAAAGTAGCAGTATTTTTCGTCATTTGTGTGGGCAAGGACAGTTCGTTTTGTTACACCTAAAATCTAGTCAAAATATTTTGATTCTCGGCTATTATGTGATGTCACGACTGTATTATGACATTATCGAATCGTGTCTTGATTATGACATAAAAATTGACAGTAAACAACAGTAAATAAAGTTTTGTTCGACGTTTGACAACGATTTCTGTCAATATTCTGATATGACGTGTGCAAAATGTCGAATTATGATCGGTTTATTTATGTAGGTATGTGCTATACCAACATAGACACAAAAACACGACACGTCGAGCCGTGTTTTTGTGTCCCGGCCGCCGCGGCATGCCCGTGACGCGCGTTGAAATCGTAGCGCTCGCTATGACATTTTTCTTTCAACGCGGCCGGGTGGATTTTGACGCATTCAATTATTGAATATGCCAAACGAAAGTTGAATAAAAAGAAGATGAAATTGCATAATGTGGACATAGCTATATAGTGGAGCCAGAGCGTAAAAATCGTGCAAACCTCCGATTTTTGCAATAGTGGATGAAAATTGAAAAGAAAAAAAAGGAATGTGTGTATATAAGTGATAACATAAATAATAAAGTTTACCTATTGAAAAGATGTGCTTTTGATTTTTAAACTATTCTCATCCACTTCAAGTAAACTCATAAACTGTAAAATTTAGAAGAAAATTTGCATTATATTTCTTTCTTTTAAATATATAGCAAAATAATAAAATATATTATTAGTTTTTTGATTTGTATCGTTGCTTATATTCCAAAGAAGGAAAACAAGTTGAAAAAATAATATATAATTTAGATTTAAAATTAATATTTTTGTGCTTATTTTTAAAATTAATATTAAATAGGAATGTTAAAATTAATTATTAGGCTTAACAAAGCCTTCTATTTCTTAATGTGTATAACTTTTTAGCTATTACTATATTAAATTTTCTGAAAATGTAGCACAAACTTTTCACGGCTATTTCAAAGAAAATCTGTATTTTATTTCTTTTGGTTAGGTTTTTACAGAATAAAATAGATTTTTTTTTCATTAATAATATTTGCTAAAACATACTTAAAGGAAAATAATACAAATTAGGTTAAGAACTGATATTTTTTGTATTCAGGTAAGCATTTTCCAAACATAGGTCGCAGCATGCGTCTTTAGTATGTACGTGAGATTTGTAGCACCAAATTTTTTTCTGACTATAAGTAGGAAGTTTAAATATATTTCAAAGACTAGAAAAAGTCTTTCATTTGTCGATGCATTTAATGTTTAACATACTTCGGATCGTAACCTTTGGCACAGGCGCGATGTGTCACACCTGGGCATTTGCTGCACTTAAATATTATTGACAATTAACTATTGAATTAATCAACACAATGACCATTAATTATTATATAACTCTGTACTGCTTATTTAATATTCAATTTATTTATTCATATCTTTAATTTATTGATTATATTATTTTATACTGTGTGACATTATTCTTTTTATGCAACCAATTATTTTTAAGATTCGATATTAATTGAAGTTTAAGTAATATTATGTCATCATAATTCATTATTGCTATATTTTATGGGATGCTACCAGGAATACCAACTAGGAAAAACACTATCTTACCCTTCGTTTTGTAAGCCGAAGCTGAGTGTGCTTTTGGTGGTCTGCCGGATGGTGTTCCGTCCGGAGTCATTTATGTACTTATATTTCAATAACCGTCGCTTGTCATCTTGTTAGCTAAAAATTATAATAATACTAGCTGTCCCGGCAAACGTTTCTTTGCCATATTAAGTATATAAAGTATTTTTTTTTAATTTGATCGCAGCGCTAACTGTCGGGACAGACTAAAATTTAAATTCGAATTCGAAATTATTTAAAATTTGACACATGTCGGATCCAATGTAAAACATTCCAAAATCAACAACTACTAATAAATTAAAAATTAATTGAAAAAACATTATCCAGCGGACAAAATTGTGAATCTAAAACATTCCCAGATCCCCTTGAACACACACAAAAAATTTCATCAAAATTCGCATTGCACCGCATTGTAAATCTGCTATTTTCAGTAGTTGTAACTTGTAAACTTCATTACTTTGTTTTTTTGTACTTAAGCATGTTTTTTATGTTTTTAATTTTATGTTACTGTAATTTTATGTTTTTTTTGTACTTTTTTTATTTATTACTTATCTCTTTTTTTCATACCTACTTGTATCATGTACGCGATCAGCGCATTTAGAGTAACCATAAACGGTTATCACTTTTTTACGGGCAAAACACAAAGCATCAAGACGTCTTCCGGTCATGTCATCTGTCAAGATTGGAATGTCAACGTCACCCTTCGCTTCGATGGCAGAGGTCTTTTCCCTGGGCAGGGGAACGCATCATCTATCTTCAAAACGTAATATTTATATGTTATTTTATATCTTAACTTATATAATACAGTCCACAAGTTTAAAGTAAATAACACAAACAGTCATGTGAATCAAATGTCCGTTATAATGTGGTGTAATGTGTATGTGTTGAATAAATGTAAAAAAAAAAACTTTGCAAAAACCTTATTAGTTGTATTTAGTTTACTTTCTTTTTTTAAAATTGTGTATTTAGTTAATTTTCAACGTAAACAATCGGATAAGAGTCATTATATAACAGGAAAAAGTAAAAAATATTCTTAACCGATTTCATGTGGTGAAATATTAGTTTTTAATTAAGTAACTAAAAAATTAAAAGCACAAAATTTTTTTTGGTAAACTTTGCAAGTTATAGTGTAAAAAAGAAAATGACACCTCAAAAACAAAAATCCATTCACTATTACAAGTTTCGGAGGTTAAAACCTCTGGCGACTGCACTAATAGGGTTTGTGCAAATGTACGGTATGACTACATCACTCGTAGTGTTTTCTTTTGCTGTCACTAGGTGGCGCCGTCAGGCTTCTACATCTCGCTATCGCTTGCCCGACACTGATACGTATAGGAGCCAAGTTTCATTCGTTGCAGTAATCGCCGGTCAAAAGTCGGTCAATCCGTCCCTATGGATTGAAATTTTTATCTGCGATCACAATAATATATTGTGAATCGCCAATCGCCATTAAATTAAATTCTTATAATTAAAAGGAAGTTAGTAAATCTTTACTTTGCATTTTCCAACGTCCACAATATAAAATATAATACCCTTCCTAGCAGTCGGGTAATAAGGTGCATTGTTACTTGTTAGTGGTTGTTATATTTTCGCTTCAATTAATGTTGTTTTTTGAAAAAATACATAATAATTTGAATAAACGTGGATTGGATCATTTTTTAAAAGTATTACATGGTAGCATTTTTTCGATTTTTTTTCGAATTCTTCACAGAAATATAATATTATGTAACAAGAGTTACGTCACTTTGAAACCATCATATTCTATTTATTATTTTTACTATAGTACTAAATAGTGATCTTCCCCATAATACATACATGAAATTAATTTAATTTAAATTACAATAAAAATACCTTATTCCAATTCCTCATAGCTTGCTCTGTAATTAATTGTAATTTTTCGTTATTTTGTTACTAATAAATTATAATTGTTGGAAAAATGTGTCATGGCGAAAGCTGTAATTAAATAATTGAAGTCATCTGCGAATCAATTTAAATTTCAACCCATCACGAGACAAAAGTTCTCTAATGGCGACAGAACAATGGTATATTCCATTAAAATGAAAGGAACAGTTAAAGAAATTATATTGAAGTAGGCAGGTAAAAGCACTCCATGACAAATCTTGTTAAATATTAAAAGCGAGTTCTGCTTGTGCCCTCTGTAACACTTAAAATATGTCGGCCTGGATCACAAAAGTTCAGTCTTTATTGGCAGTGAAGGTAAGAACTAAAGACAGTTCATACAAGTTTTAATTGTATTAAGCCTTTATAGCCAGGTTTGGTAACAATAAAGTTTTAAAAGTAGTGGTATGACGCAATAATATGGAACTTAAACCACTACTTAAGGTGAACGCAGATTTGGCCGCACCACACGCACCGCAGTCGCCGCATTTCGAATTCTTTATATGAAGTTATAGGCAAGCTCGCATACCTACCGGCGCCGCAGTCTTCGCAACTTCTACATTCTTTATATGAAGAATTCGAAATGCGGCGACTGCGGTGCGTGCGGTGCGGCCAAATATGCGTTCACCTCAAATCTGCGTTCACCTTAAATCTCTAGTACAATACAAACGTGTAGAGAGATTTGGTAAGTAGTTTAAAGTTTAATCGTCAACAAAAATAAAAACTATTAAATAAAAACTTTTTTGCTTTATAATGGTCCGGAGGACGCCTTCGTATGAAAGTCCAACTCGCACTTCACCAATTTTTTATACCTCTTTTGTGAAGAGTCACAGAAGCAGCTAGTTTTACGTAAGCTACCTTAACTCTTCCGCTGTATTCGGCTGGGGCGAGACGTGTCGCTAATTTATAGCATCCTCACGTGGAATTTAATATAACGCGCTTAATTCTAGCGAGAAGAGGGAAGCCTCACTGCCCCGCTGTGACGCCGCAGTTTCGTTGTATGCAGTTTCTATACGTAGGCCATACATGCGATACAAACGGGTAGAGATATATTCGTCTACGATTGCCCGTGGTGTGTATGGTTTGACTAAATAAACAGCTTGCAAACATGGCTATCAATCATAATGTATCAACTACTAGTGGTCCGCCCCGGCTGCGCCCGTGGTACAAACATAGCTATACACTTAGGGCTTCACGCGAGAGCGAGATTTTTCTCGTCTCGTCTCGTTCTCGCCTCGCTTTTACGAGACGAGAACGAGACGAGATGTTTTGGAAAATATTCTCGGCAATACCGAGACCAGATACAGGGCACCCCGAGAGTCTCGTTTCGGGTCTCGTTAATTTTTTTATTTTGTTTTTATTCGAAAAATCAGAAAAGGTCTATTTAAAAAACAATGTATTTTACAAAATATAAAATCTGGTAACCATCCAAACTGGATTTTATCATATAAATACGTTAGTCATAAAAATTCCTGATTCTCTTTAGAAATAAATCATTATTTACAACTAAGCGAGACGAGACGAGACAACTGGTAACGAGACGAGACCGAGACTGGAACGAGACTCAATTTTTTGAGGATTGACGAGACCGAGACGAGACTTTTGTTACTCTCGCTTACTCTCGTCTCGTGTGAAGCCCTATATACACTCAGGGATATCTTAGCTATACATTGGTCAAAGAAATTGGTTCAGTAGTTCCTGAGATTGTCGCTTGCAAACTCTTCAGTTTTATAATATTAGTATAGATATACTAAGTAATATTATAAAACTCATTAAATCGACATACGACGTACTTGCCGCGTTAAAAGACTATTTGCCCAGTTTTTTAACGGTTTAAAAAAGCATCGGATCATCACGTAACATTGTGCTCTGACCCTTAGGCGTTACTTTCAGTACGACCAATTGTCCAATGTCAAAAACGCACAATTTCCCCACCACATCGCACAACGTTAAAAATGCCAGTAAAGCCTCAAGTTTTATTGAGTTAAACTTGTTAAAAAGGGGAACGCATTTCCCGCCCGTATCGGAGACTCGCGTTGCGTGAGCAGCATTATTATCGGACCCCCTTTTCCCTCGAACCCCTCTTAGCCCAAACCCCTCTTCCCCTCGCACCCCTCCCTCGTAATTACTGAACGCCGCTGAACTTTAAACTGGGTTCAGTAGTTATAACTTTGCTTATTATATTTATTTGGAGCGGTCTTGTTAGTGGCTGTCGGTTTTGCGAATGATACGCTGAATTCTTGACTTTGATGTGTGGTTATGAACTAATGGCAGTATTGCCGAAGTTGGTTGTTCGTGAGGAAACTTATCAGGACAAAAATTATCGTATGTGTTAGCAAGCGCTTTGTTCAAGGTATCTCTAAAGTCTAAACAATATTAGAATCGCTTAGCTTATTACCTCTGTCTGTCTTTTGAGTCTTGACATACCTACACACTTTTGTTTTTCCAATATTGCACATTAACTTTATTAATATTGTCCTAAAGACGTGGTTGTAGTCAGACCCATGCGTTGATTTTCACTCAATTTGCTAAACCTGTTAAAATAATTTTTGACCGACCTTTTGTCACAATGTAAATGCTGCAGACTACAAGACAAATGATAGGAAACCGTTGTTTTAAATTTCAAAACAATGCAATTTCATTAGCTGCTATCAATTTAAGGTCTTTGTCAGTCGGTGCTCCGGGCTCAAATCAAAATCAAATTAAATCGCTTCTGCCGGCGTTTTAATCAAATCGCCATATTTATGGCAAACACAGGGTGGGCTAGCCAAATCAATGGCAGAGTGACTGATTTGTTATGCTTGATCAAAGATCCTTAGCTAAAAATCCGGGTTAAATCTTCAATACGAAATGATACTAAGGCCTTTTAATTTGGCGAGAAATGTAGCTTTTTTGCCTCACGAATGTAGTAGCTTAAAGAGTGTTAACTGACTTGTGTTGCGAGTGACCTTGTGAGACTTAGGCGACTCAGAATTTAATTTAAGAACACAAGAGAATGTCGAATTTTCATAGGATTATTAGTAGCTGTATACGTGCTAGGTAGCCCTCTGACGACCTTTGTGTAATAATCCCAATTAAGATACAGAAGTCCGGGATGCATGTACTATCAGAGAAGTTGATTAATATGCAGATGGGGGACCTACGTAGTTTGGTCGCATTACATCAAACCTAGCTGAATTGAATTGACATGATCGACCAAATGACGTTGGTCTCTCAACTGCATAGGAATCAATTTCCTCGATGGTACATTGTACTTACATATAGTAATGGAATTGTTGGAATGGTACGGTTTATATGAAATTTTGGCATATTGCTGGTATTGTACAACGTACATGAGGTCATATTGTTTTACAATAGGTGGCTTGCGGCTTGATATATGTACCGTATTATATGCTAACCCGTCAGCTTTAGCGGCGCAAAACATAAAACGATATAACAATTATGTTAGATGCGTATTCCGCAACCGAATATTAAATTGTGTATAAAAAAGTTACAAAATACCCCTTTTTGGAAGTGGGGTCATGGTGAATGAAACCGTGATTTCGAAGCATCGTATGACGTAAATACTATCAGAGAAGTTGATGAAGTAGGCAGATGCCGGGCCTACATAGTTTGGTCAAGTTATGTCAAACCCAGCCGACAGATCACGACTTACATTGAATTGACACAATCCGACCAAATGACATAGGTCTGTGAACTGCCTATAAATCAATTTCTTCAATAGTACCAATCGACTTCGATCATGGGAAATCATAGACGAATATGCTCTACACTTTTTTAAATCATAAATGTTTGTATGAGCTTTATAATGTTCGGGCATTGCTCATAGAAACATTGAACAAAAGCAACCTGTTTTAGCGCTGCTACTTTCACAGTAAACTCTATAAAGGGGTAACATTACCCTTATATTATATAGAGTTCACTGTGAAAGTAGTAACTCTACTACGTACTACGTGTGTATGCACACCCTAAAGTATTATCATCTTGTTATGTTACTATAAGCTACTTATTGTAAGCTAAAATGTCTTACAACTCACGTACGGAATCTGCTACCAGACTGTTCATAAGATTGTAATGTCCTTTGTCACAATAAAGTTGTAACTAATTGCATTACAGTAATGAACAGTCCCAAAGTGCGGGTCGTTGACCTCGCCCTTCGGGGAGACGCCGCCAGACGGTGTTGTCTTAAATGTAACTGCATTTTACATGCTTTTGATCTTAAAGGAAAGTGGTAAATAAAATAGTAGACGAGATCTATTTACGATACGATACGGGTTTTCGTAGTTGGATACAGTGGTGGGAATGTGTGGTGGGCAAAAGCCCGTTAAAAAAAACGAGATTTACGAGTTTTTTCATCAGAAAGCTTTGTTAAGTTGGGCTAAATAATAATTTTAATCGGCTTGTATGATGGTGATAAAGATTTGAAATGTAGAGCTTATTTTTTTGTTTCTGTATCTACGTAATCGTCGGCTTGTATCTACGTAAAATATTTTTAATGATTTATCGAATTCAAAAACTTCACCTAATTTAGCTATAATTGTAAGAATAGTGTCATGTACTTATAGCACCTTAGAATTGAGGGCTCTAGCACACGACTTTCTGTAGGTACGCTCTTCGCTACTAACGCTTGTTCTTAGCATTTGAAACGCGCAACTGTATCGATGCAAACCAGCGATGGTACAGCGATGTCATGTACTTATAGCACCTTAGAATTTAGGGCCCTAACACACGGCGACTTCCTGTAGCGATATAGTTGTATCGCTACTAACGCTCGTTAATCGCATTTTAAAGGAACGAGCAACTGTATAGATGCAAACGCGCAGTATAGCGATTGCATCGCTAAAAAAAGTCGTCGTGTGCTAGGGCCCTTAGAATTAGCGAAATGTGATACAAACTGTAGATCACTCACTCGACATATTAAAGATGTCTCTCTCCACCAATAGCTGAAACATAAAGGTGCTGGCTATTTTTATACAATTTTATTTTGCTAGTTGGGTTGGCAAAAGATGGCAGATAACAATAAAGTAGGAACAAGTTCATCAACATCCAAGTGTGTATTTTTCATAGTTTTTATTATCTGGATTTTAAGCTCTCCAGAATATGATTCGATATTTACACCGCAGAAATAAAACACTTCCATCCTGCATATTAATCGCCCAACAATAGGCTGTATCAGACGATGAAAAATACCATTGTGCTCCTGTAGCCTGTACAGCTACTGCAACTTTGAAACTTATTCCTAAAGGCATAAAGTTGATATCGATGTAGAAGAAAGGGATTACCGCGACAGACAGATTACCTACGTACTCATGGTAGCTTGGTACTTCAGTTTTAAAAGGCGCTTATAGTTTGAAACCTGAATGTAGCAACCTACATTTTTGGGGTTTTAAACCAGAACAGACTTCTAACTAAGGCAACCGCAGTTCGCACAGTCGAAATGGCTTTCTGAATTAATTATAATCTAAATTCCGCTAACTTGCCTCAGGCCGGCCTAGTAACCGGAAAGCTTGGTTAGCACTATTTTTACAAAAAAAATTTAGTTTCTTATTATTTTTAGCAATATTCCGCGAAATAAACTTGCACCTTTAAGTAAATGAGTGAGTGCACGCATAGGCATGCGTACAGCACCTCCCTCCTCCCACACTGCCTATGCATACACTCGCATGCAAAAACTTGCAAACACCACCACCACACAAGCAATAATGTTGGCAAATCCGTGCAAGGCCTCTCACCACCATGCACGTTGAAAACCTCGACGCGCGTTTCGCTCCAACGCCGGAGCATCCTCAGGATGTGGACTCTACGAACAACGTCCGTCACTTGACGGACGTTGTTCGTTGTGTACGCATAGGCAGTGTGGGAGGAGGGAGGTGCTGTACGCATGCCTATGCGTGCACTCACTCATTTACTTAAAGGTGGATGTTTATTTCGCGGAATATTGCTAAAAATAATAACAAACTAAATTTTAAGCTATGGACTTCCGCAAAGTAACGCCTGATTCCAATAACTATTTTTACAGATAGAGAATCATGACCTGAAAAAATCAGAATGTGTGTGGAACATACTGCTATTATATTGTGTTTCTAATATTCTGAATGAATAATTATATTATAAATTCAGATTATTATGAATCCATTCAGAACACGCTGAACATTTATTAAATAAGAAGGTATATAATATATATACAATATGTACCATCGAGGAAATTGATTCCTATGCAGTTGAGAGACCAACGCCATTTGGTCGATCATGTCAATTCAATGTTAATTATGATCTGTCGGCTGAGTTTGACGTAACGCGACTAAACTACATAGGTCCCCCATCTGCATAGGAATCAACTTCTCTGATAGTACATTATAAGCACCGTAATACGTATTGTATAATGAGTTATAAACTTATAGTTACAGTAACGTTTCGGTGCTGGTTGCGTGTTGATATTATGTCACGGCTATCGATTTTAGAATGTCAAGGTTTTCCCTCCCTCATACTCGAAGAAAACACGTAGAAATTTCCAGATTATGAACATATTTTTAGAAGTACCTATTACGTTTTCATGTAGCGACAAAACCGCTTTTCTCATTGCCATGATAATATTCACATGCATTATAATAATTTATAACTTACTAGAAGTTCCGCGCGGCTTCGCCCGCGTAAATTAGATGTTTCACAGACAAATTAGTCCACAAAAAATACCCTATGATCCATCACGTGGTCTACTTCTTATCTGTGCCAAATAACATAAAAACTTCTCCAGTAGTTCGTGAGATAAGCTTTTTCAAATAATTTCGCCCGTTTTCTCCACATTTTCCTCTGTTTCTTCACTCCCAAAAGTCACAGCGTGATTTAATATATACCTTCCTCGATAAATGGGCTATATAACACTGAAAGAGTTTTTCAAATTGGGCCAGTAGTTCCTGAGATTAGCGCGTTCAAACAAACAAACTCTTCAGAATTACAATATTAGTATAGATAAGTAAAAGCATCACCTCGGTCTTCTTGAGCGCTTGAAGTTGTGTCTACATTAATCGCATGAAAACAGAAACGAGATAGCTAAAGAGAAGAAAGAGGAAAAAACTAACGTAAGCGATAGGTCTATAACCAACTTTGTGTTAATTATCACCGGGTTATAGCTAGAGTCACCACACTACCTTGTTTTGGATGCAATACTTTGCGATGCGTTAGTTAGCCGATGTTACGTCGTTGCGATAGATCGAAGTAATCTGATAGAGACGTCAGAAAAAGATATAGGACGGATACGCATGTTGCATTTTAATAACAACGCCTTGTGGTACGGGAGGTAGCAACGTTTGAGTATTTCAGGTCGGCTGATTTTGTGATATGTCGTCATTCTTGCCTTTCTGGTTAGAGTCCTGGCGGTCTGGCTGCCGGTAGTGGCTGCGTTCATTAGTGCGCATTTCATTTATCCAGGTTATGCTATTAAGGGCGTTTCTTCCGGAGATTCCGTAATTTACCGTATTTCACGCCCTATAAACTTATAATTTGAAAGCTACAAAGTTATAATAAAAATACAGCAATAATCCTCAGTATAACGGCATTCCTTTCCCATTTTAAATTTTCTATTTTTGTTTATTATACTCATGATATCAGCTTCCAAAGTAAAACCAATTTACTAAAATTCAAGCATACATTCAGCATCTCCTTAGGATTTACAAATTACTTTTATTTTAAACACACGCCAATAGATCGACAATATCATAAACTACATATTCCCCGTTTAAAAATTTTTTTAGGTATATTTTGAACTAAGATAAGTAAAAAAAATTGGGTTTTGGTGCGCTCTCGGCAACGCAGCAAATGTATGGCCAATGTCGTTTGCTCGGGGGAAGGCCTTAATATAAGGAGCGCCTGATAAAAAGAAATGGCAATCAAGAGCAAGAATGAATACATATTATCACAAAATCAGCCAACATGAAATGCTTTCTCGAAAACTTTGCTACCTCCTATACTAGTAAGTTATACTTGTGTTTTTGCTTTTTAGTTAAGTAGGTAAATTGGCTAATCAAACAAAAAAATACAAATACAGGCTATATAAATAACATTAAGTATATTATGTTTATTTACTGGAATATTATTATTTCGCTTCGTATACATTCGTAACTCGTAACCCTTTTCATACACGCTTGCCAGTTCCAGATGCTTCGGTTTGACCTTTTTTACAAGTAGGACTTGTGAGTGTAGTGGTTTTTAAAGGGCTTATAATTAATTGGCCACCAGATATATATAGTAACATTTAACAGCCAAAAAAAAACTAAAGATTTGATGGTCCTAAAATATGGATTGTTTTATTTGTAGGACAAGGTTACTCTTAAATTAAAAAACTATTAACCTACCAATATACAAAAAATTCAGCTGGTTACGGTTCCGTTTTAGGGCGCATTTTCATTAGTCGTTAACTCGTGCGGCATACGGGGAGTCTATGACAGCTAATGGCGCATTTTGATTGGTCGAGGCATGCGTTTCAGAAATCTCCCGCAGCCCGCATGCGGGCACTATCGACCAGTGAAAATGCGCCATTAGGGTACAGCAGTCAACCAAGCGATGGGAATTGTTCAGTAGCCCCTTTGCTGCACAATTTTCATACCTGGTATGGTGGCATGGCCACAATTCACAAATGAGAAGCTTTCGACCGAGGGACGAGAGAGCTGATTTTTCTCGGCCAAGCTGAAGCGCACCATCAATAGATCATTATTATAGCTGTCGTAAAAATATACCACCGTACTTAGAACATTCGATACCGCGTTGTAGGATTGTAGGAGTTTTTGGTACAACGTAGCCTAGGAGTAAAGTTATTCTTGCTCTAGTCTGTGTTTATTAATAAGGCCGATAACTTTGGGGTGCTTGCCCATACAAATACCAAAAAAAGTATCATTACTTTGTTTTGTTACATCACGGTGTGTATAGTCTTTGCACTCATTTCCTTTTTATTCGGATATTTCAAGGCATGTGTAGGTTAATGAAAATGTTTTGAAACTCTTAGAGCAGGGATTAGCTTCTATTCTTTCTAATAGTTTAAAACGATTACACATTGTATTGTAAAAAAATATTGCGTACCCAAATAATATTTAAAAATAATTAAAGTTATGGGTCCTGTAAGCATTTCTAACATTTACTTAAGTCTATGGTCAGTATATAGGTCGTATGTAAAGGTATATTTTCTACGTTCCTGTAGTTCTGTCTCTTGACTTTGCCAAGTGATTTGAGGGCGTAAAGAGTGGCAACCTCAGAACTTTTGAATATTTTTATTCAAAGTCAAATGTAATTTTGCGGTCACTTTGAGAATTTTCGACTTATGAATGTTTTTTTTTTGTTACAGGTGAGTTTTTTCGAGTGGCTAGACATACGAATGTACGAGCCGCGAGTAGGAGGTAATTTTTAGTTGCTGTTTAAATCACGCTAATTATTATAAACGCGAAAGGTAAGGTTATTTTTTTTTCAAGTAAAAACGACTGAACGAATTTTAATAAAATTTGCATTAGAGATAATCTAAAAACTAAAAAGTAATATTATGCAAAGCAAAATCCGTCCAACAGTATAAAACTTGTGTTGCAGAAATACGATTTCAATAACACGATTAAGTTGCTGCACTGTATGCTATTAATATACGTCATGCTATTACCTCGCTTTATTATTAAAATAAAAAAAAATATTTTTTCAGACAACACATACATTTTAATAATTCATGTGAAGTAAACATAAACTTGCTAAGGCTAATCTTATGGTCGTTTCTCCAGTGCTGGTTCATAAAATAAACATCGAGCTTTGGTTAAATTTGTGTAGCGTATTATTTGCGGAGGCGAAAACTTTATCGAGTAAGAGTTTAATTACGTCTACCCACACGGTGAGGTCACGGACCGGGTACGAAACGTTTTACGATACTAACGAGGTTACAGAATTAGGGTATAGATTAGAGGGCTACAGACTATCTACGCGTTAAAGGACTGTGGGCTTATCTAATGCCCTTGCCGCACCTGCGTAGTGTTTCGTGCTTAAAACGATACCGTACCGTATCGTCCAATAGCTATGTCCACATTATGCAATTTCATCTTCTTTTTATTCAACTTTCGTTTGGCATATTCAATAATTGAATGCGTCAAAATGCACCCGAGTTGAAAGAAAAGTGTCATAGCGAGCGCTACGATTTCAACGCGCGTCACGGGCATGCCTCACGTTCGCTGTTGACTGCGCTATAACGCATGCCCTTGATGAACAAAATGCCTAGTGTGGACAAAGCTAATGGCATCGTCTCATAGCGTCATAGAAGTTTCATACGATAGACGCATGTGCGGCCGCGGCATAAGTCCTACGGTTTACGTTCTGCAAGCTACGGGTTACGACTTTTGGTCTACGCGCTACGGCTTTTAGTCTACGCGCTACGCATTACGACTTTTGGTCTACGCGATACGGGCTTAAACTTTAAACTGATAAACTGAAGTATCACTACCATTAACATAAATAAATAAAATACTTTTTATGTGAATCAAATATTTGTCTACAAAAATTAATAATAAAGTTCACTCGAGGCGAGGGTTTTTCTAATATTTGTGACGTCATAAGCCGCCTTTGATGTGTGGCACTCGATACGGGCTTAGCTGGTGACGTCTGTCGGGCCGCGGGCGAACCTTTGGCGCGGGTTTTCAAGCTTCGATTCCGAAAAAAGGTTGGGGAAAAACTGGGACTTAGGGCTGGTTTACACGTATTAAGTAGATAAGTAGTTAACTAAACTTTAACTTAATTTTAAGTTACGTAGTTGCGTGTAAACACACAATTTAGTAGCAAGTAGTAAGTTAAAATTTAGTAGTACTAAACTAAACTAGTAGAAGTAAGTTAAAATTTAGTAGTACTAAATTTTAACTTGCTACTTGATACTAAATTGTGTGTTTACACGCAACTAAGAAACTTGAAATTAAGTTAAAATTTAGTTATGTACTTATCTACTTAATACGTGTAAACCAGCCCTTATTTTGTCAAAGTTTGTTTTGGTAGTGTGTTTTAGCAGCGTACGTTGTAAGTAACTCCTGTCTAAATAAACGATTATTTTATGCGTTTTATTATTTTTATCTGCAATAAAAAAAAGTAACGCATCATTCATTTACATACATATTGTAATTTCTTGGGATTTTACTCAAAATATTATTATTATACAAAGTTTTATGCTATGGATTTCATAATAATAAAACCTGATTATATTAACTACATTTTTGGATTTTTCGCGATCTTAGAAGCGAAATGCGTTTCAATCTTAGTGTACAAAACGATAGATCGCGATAGACATCGTTACAGCTTTTAAAGACGACGTATAAGAGCGAGAAAAGATTTTCGAGCAGTAACGAATGGAAAGGTTTAGTATCCCTGCTCGGCGCTAATAGTGTAGTTGGCTGGATTAGTAGTAATAGTTTGTTACTGTACGTGATGCCTCTGTGCTCGCTCAGTTACTCTGTACACACTGTGCACTGTGCAGACAGTCTTAATGCTGTTTAAAGATTTGTGCTTGAGTAACGAAGAAAATGAGTATTAGTTTATTGGATTGGGTAAATTATTACAACCTAGAGTTGGAATATACGTTTAACGCGCGGTAATATATATATATATATATATATATATATATATATATATATATATATATATATATATATACAAATATATAATGAAAATCGGCTCAACGGAAAGTGGAGCGGTGAGGAAATAAGGAGGTGATGAGTAGAACAGACAGGAAATTGTTAAACATTTTTGCATTAATAATAATAATAGTTTAGGGGAGGGGAAGCCTTTGCCCAGCAGTGGGACACCATCGGCTATTAATAATATTAATAATAATAATATTAGTTTGGATGTAATTTGAAATAAAATAAAATTGCAAATTTACTATAATTAAAGATCTAAGCTATCCTATTTCTCAAGTTGGAAAAAAACACACATTAAAAATAAAACATTAAAATCGGTTAAGTAGTTTAGGAATCCATCCAGACAAACATCGTCACAGGAGATTTATTTAATATTAGATTGAACAGTATTTCTTCAAATAGTCAATTCTTCCCAAATCGAATATATAGGTTCTTTCTTCAGATTTTAATTACG
Source organism: Polyommatus icarus (assembly GCA_937595015.1). Taxonomy (NCBI): domain Eukaryota; kingdom Metazoa; phylum Arthropoda; class Insecta; order Lepidoptera; family Lycaenidae; genus Polyommatus; species Polyommatus icarus. The sequence continues at coordinate 19,203,950 of OW569329.1, forward strand.
AGTATACGAGTAACAATATCTATAACCCAACGGATGCTTAAAGTATCCTTAAATAACATTAATAACTTGCATTATTCAGAACGATAAAATGTTTTTAAACATTGCGATGTTCATTCCGCGGCGGAAGAATGTCGGCCGAAATAATGAGTGCGTTCACCCCGGGGTTAGTGATGGTGGATGTTTGTTACACACGACACGATATTATCGGGTGTAAAGAGGCGTAATTAAAGATTTAATTAGAAAGTCGGTGTATGTAGCGGTGTACTTTTTGAGAGGGTTAAAAGTCTATCATGTGCTCGAGTAAGAAGTAGTGGATATTTGTAAAAAGTTAGCGTATGTAGCAGAAAATTTAAATTTTTGAAACTGAAATTGTATAATTTTGTGTGCAGGGTGGTGGATGTTTTTCACACCTACACCACGATTATTATTGGATCGGCTTTAAATAGGTGTAATTAAAAATTTTCATCAGAAAAGTATGTTTACTAGCGGAAAAGTGCTAAAATTAAGTACGCCATAATCAACATCCGTAGTGGATTCCAACCTATATAAGGTTTGATTATCGAAATCGAGTTTAAAGAGGTGTAAAATTTTTAATTACAAAAAGTATGTTTATGTTGCGGAAAAAATATTATACCCGGGTTTAAGAGTGTTTACACGTTCGCCAGGGTGTCAGTATCGACATCAGGCTGTAGTAATTAAAAAATAATAATCGGCCAAGTGCGAGTCGGACTCGCGCACGAAAGGTTCCGTACCGTAATAGAGCAAAAATAGGCCAAAAGCTGTGTTTTTTGTATGGGAGCCCCCCTGAATTTTTTATTTTATTTAAATAATATTATTAATTATTAAAGTACAATTATATTTAAAGCCTTTGTAAAAGTTTCAAGCAAAAAAGGCCAAAAAATTACGTTTATTGTATAGGAGCCCCCCCTTAAATATTTTATTTTTATTTTAGTATTTGTTGTTATAGTGGCACCGGAAATACACAATTTGTGAAAGTTTCAGAACTTAAGCTATAGCGGTTCTTGAAATACAGCCTGGAAACAGACAGACGGACAGACAGACATTGAAGTCTCATGAATAGGGTTCCGTTTTTACCCTTTGGATACGGAACCCTAAAAATTAATGTGAAAAGTCAATCTATAGCGAAAAAAGTATTTTTGAGAGCGTGGAAATTTGGCGTCAGTCTGGATGATATTTATAACGACTTTGATGACGGTGTTCAAAATGTAGGAGGTAAATAAAGCTAACAGGAGGATAAATTAAGAGCTAGATATAAAATTAACTCACTATACTGGTACACTTTATGTTGTGGCCTGTGGGTATATGAGTGGTGATGCCCGCAAAGAAAGATCTTAGTTAAGTACCACGAAACCGTTTTGAGACTCAAACAATCGTACGAGAATGCCGCGTCCTACTCTAACAAACGAGAAATTACTGTGTTAGAGCAGGATGTGGCATTGTCGTCCGATTGTTTGAGTCTCAAAACGGTTTCGTAGTAGGCCCCTTAGAAAACTTCGATAGCGCGATGCGGGATTGTGGTGCTAATTGCTAATTGTAGGTACTCCCACAATGTACTACAAACAAACCTTTTGGCCTCATTGAACGCGCTAATCACTGTTTCACTCAATCACTCCAGTGATAGCTTGTTGGCTGCTCCATAAAACAAAAGAATAATGACGTGTTTGCTGATGGCGCTTGTCGGTCACATGAATGTCTGTCCCGACCGCCAATTGAATGACGGACGCTTATGAAATGCCTGTAACTGGGTTACGTATGTGATATACTATACACTGTATAAGTTACAGTCCATCTATGCGTAACATTGTGTATGTTATTGTGTATTACATAGGATATAGGTTACATAATATGTTTGGCGGTGGTAGGGGATCACTTCTGTGCCTATCAAGTGACAAGTGGTTGGAAAGACCGAAGTATTGGGGTATGAAGGGAACTTTCGACTATTTTTCAACGAGATGTTTCCCGTTACATCGTTTCGATTAAATTAATTTAGCGCGCGGGGACCGTAAATTTTTCCGCCACCTCCTTTCCTGGACTAAAAGTATCTTCATATAAACCTGAACCACTGTACAGCTTACGCACCTGAGACAGAAGTCTGTGTTTTCGTTTCCTTGGTAGAACCATTGAAATTATCTCAAGTCTCCTTGATTCATTACTATAATTCCCTAGAGTAACAAGTGTCAATGCAGTTAGCTCATCAGAACTTGCGACGATAGTTGCTAACTTCATCCAATGACTGCCGTTGCCAGTAACTATCGAGCAGTGACAGTGCCCATAATTGCTAAGGGACACCTGGAAGTTGTATGGCTCTATTACACTTTATGAGATACTTAGCTGTGCACCCTGGGAGTTTGTCTAGACTTGTTTTATTAAATTTTGGACGGTGTTGTTTGGGGTCTGACGAAAATTAAACTGTCGCGATAGAAGACGAAACACATAGCCAAATATATGGAATATCTTACACATAATATTATGTTTGAAAAGTATAGATATAGGTTTTCAATTTCAAAGATGGGCTTGAAAGAATCCTAAACATTAAAAGATAGTAAAATTTCTGAGGATGTCTTTGAAACTTTTTGAATTTCGCCTAGCATGCAAGTTTTAGATTTTTTATTTCAATTTTATTTGAAAGGACAGTGGTTGAAAGTAAGGCACACAATATTTAGTCGGCTTTGCCATTATTACTTTCAGCTAGCTATTTAGCTTTTTAGGCAAGAGCTACGCTTAAATAGCACATAATATTCTGCTTAGTCTCAATCCTTACTTATTCCCTTTTGCAACGTAATACATTATTAAGGTCGTCGACGCCTCTCTGTCGCATACGTCACGACCGGCGACCAACTTAGTCACAGAACTATTTGCAGTACATAAGAGTTGTAATTAAATTGTTAAGTAATCAAAATGAGGATGCTGATTTGGCATGCATCGGCGAAATATGCTTTGCTGCAGGCGTAGTGAGATGTGCAAGGCGAGGGAGTCCAATTAAAAGTGTGTTGTCCGTGCGAATGCCATTTATTGAATGCCATCAATTATACTTATAACTTACTATTGCTAATATTACACAATACATTCAGCAGTAATATTATAAAGGAGCTTACACACTACAGTAGCATGGTCACCATAGAAACGGTTTCTTCCTACGGAAGAATAGACAAAGTAACCGTTAAACAAGACAAAGTGACAGTAATGGAAATCCGCCATTTTGTCGATAAAATATATCAGTATGTCGATTCTTCCCCGTATCTACTGTTGTTATGCTAGCCCTGCTGGTTGCTGATGCATGTTAGATTACTTTTTAATTTGGGAACTGCCCACCAAAAACTCTTACCACTGCAACTCCTGTACTCGTATGACAGGATGGATAGTGTGAAGCAACCACGAATACCCTTTCATATTAAACTTAGGAAGTCTGACGGCCAAACATAAACTTTCTTTCTCGTAACGTAGTTAATCAAAAGAAGGAAGGAATAGGAAGTATGATTGCACTATTGTGCATTGTTACCACACAGTATAGAGCAGGGGTCACCAAATGGCGGACCGCGGTCCGCATCCGGAGCGCCGACCCATTATGTACGGACCAAGCATGTTCGAAAATGATCTTCGTTCATCTTAGGACTTCAACAACTCCAGGATTTGTGGTCAATATATAGATATTGACCAGCGCGTGTGTGTTGTGCGAGCTATAGAGCTCGCACCCATATTTCACTCCAAACTTCAGAGAGATATTTAGCTACAAAAATGTTTACTTTTCTGACTGTTATCGAAATAAATACCTTTGTAATTTCCGTAATTACCTTTGTTTATATTTTTTTTTATAAAATGTGTGGACCGCGAAGGCCATTTCATGTCCTAAAACGGACCCCGAGCGAAACTAATTGGTGACCCCTGGTATACAGTCTACTATAGATCATCGATGGCGGATCATCGTTATTTGGTCGGGTATAGTTCTTGCAATCTACGAGTGCGCGTCGCCTTTATTTGTAGTTGGAAATGTGTATAGACATTTTCGTTAGAGTTCGTACCCGACGGAGCAGTTAGTAGCGAGCGAGCCATGTACGCGTGCATAGATACGGTCACTCACACAACTAAGGGCGACGCGCACTCCTAGATTGCAAGAACTATAACGTCAAGTCAATGTTACTCACTATCTGTCGGCAGGGATTGACATAATAAGACCAAATTACGTAGTTCTGCAATCTGCATATGAATCAATTTCTACGATCGTGTAGTCTAAACCATTATTAGAATCCGTTATAGCCAGGCCGTGTCACCCTCGATCACCATGTTCCCTGTAACATGGCGTCCGACAGTCGCATACGTCACAGGCCAGCTGTTGTGCAACTGTGCAATGTGACGTAACAGATCGTGACTGCATAGATAAGGGCACCGAATTTTACTATCGGAATTGGTTGGCCCCGCGCCAAGTTCGTACGTGTATATAGGTTGTGTTTAAAGCGATAGCTTAGAATTTCGGACCTGATTGCTTTGAAGATCGCTCGAACAGAAGTTGATAGCTAGGCATGTTGGTATTTTTGGGTAGATAGGATGATGTCTTTGCGCTTTGACCTTGGCTTATAGACCTTGTAGTAGAGGGTTGGTGGTGTTCATTTTTAGGACCTCTTTCTAAAAATCATTGACATTGAAGTTATTTTGCCAAGTCTTACAATTGAGAAAATGCTTTATTGACTATTTTCATTTTTAACATTGTCAAACTTCTGTTCTAGGCATTTGAGGGCTAGTTAGCCTTCCTCGCTAGCCTAGAGGCTACAGTCATATGCTATCTATCTTTGTTTATTTGTCGTGTGAGCAAAGGGGGCTGGTAGTTGCGAAAGTGTGTCTGTCTGTCTGTCTGTCTGTTACCTCTTCACGCCCAAACCGCTGAACCGATTTTGCTGAAATTTGGCATGGAGATACTTTGAGTCCCGGGAAAGGACATAGGATACTTTTTATCCCGGAAAAATGTACGGTTCCGCCGCGATAAACGAGTTTTGGCGCAACAGAGTTGCGGGAGTCATCTAGTAGATAAATATTACAAACTTGTTCGTGTATTGTCATTACTCATTAACAACAGATCGTTTCAAACAAGGATGTTTTTTTTAATTTTGGCTATTTACTGCCTAGTCTGTAGTTTCCCTCGCTAGTGTGCCGTTTACCGCTATCGATTTATAATTTAGGCTATAAGGAATCGAGCTGAAGCCTGTCGTGTAGCGGGTCGATGCCGCGGCGGCGCCGGCCGGACGCCCGGCTAGGGCTGGCACTAATTGTTGCGTGTGTGAGGTTAGTTACACTTGCCGTAATAGTATGGTCGTTATACTTGGGTTTATAGGTTCAGTTAGATTGCATTCATCCATCTATCCGTCTAAAAATGTAGAGTAACATTATTATAAAAATTTAATGATAAATTAATTTAAAAAATATAGCATTTTAACTCCTCTAAAACATAAAACTAAAGAAGGTTAAAGAAACTTGTATTTGAACGTCTTGGCCCTAATCTGCGCATCATAATAATATGTAGGAAGATGTATGGATATGATTTTTTTTCTTCTCAGTAAGGCTTCTTACAGACGAATGGCACTTATCGACGGCATGCGTCTGCCGTCGACAAGTGCCGATCGTCTGCAAGCGCTCTAAAACGCACTGGCAACAAACTACAAATTGTCAAGTTTAGTTTAAAAGTTCTAAATGTATCAACCCTACGCCCCATATTTCATAACCACAACGTTTTTCCATGCACAGGTTCGCGCTCGTCCCAACTTCGAATAGTGCTTTAAACTTCGCCGCAGATATTGAAATGCTTCGGAAAATATTAGCATGCTACAACAGGGTATAAAGGATACTTTGAAGTATGTAATGGTGTGCTCTACCTGTTTAATTAAATCTTTAGTTTGTCTGGCTGCATGCTGAACGGAGATAAAATTTGTTCGTATGTAGAAAAAAATAAAGATTTTAACGTAATTAACGAAATACATAACAGGGACTTTAAAAAATATTTACATGACAGCGAACCAGAATTTAACTTCGCTAGATTTCCTTGACTTTTTCGGCTTAGAACCGTTTATTTCATCGCGATAAAAAATAGCCTATGAGATTATCATTTCTCTTGCTTTTATTTATATCGAAGCACAATTTTTATATCGAAATAGCTGCAGTAGTTCGGCTGGCGATGAAATATTTACTTGGTGGCTTACAAATAATACTACTTATTAACCGAACCTTTTCTTTTTGTCATGTTAGTGTAGTTTAAGCCAGGCTATAATATATAACTCAACTCTTAAGTAGTAAATGAATAACCAGATGAAATGCTGTTTTGTTGTAGTCACGGTGTGGTCTGCTGGGTAAGCATAATAAGCGTTTTCCATATATTAAAAGTTAAAACATAAAGCAACCCCCATTGTTTCCCCTATAGAACCCTAATGGCACCATCGCAGACCAATTGTCCTATTAACTTTAGTAAAAAGAGCACCTTTTATGCGGAGTTTTCAAAAGACCGACCTAGTCCTTAGCCTCATTATTATACGGTAATTGTAGCTTGAAATCTCCATGCGAAAGTCATTTTGAAAATTAACAGATGGAATAGGGCTGTCTGGGACAAGCTTGATAAAGAGCGGTGCCATTTTCTTTTTATACCCCCATGTTGTGACTTGTGGACATTTTTAGTTTACATGAATGATCACGGTAGAAAAATTCTCTATATTATGTAGGTATGTGAAGTTTATATTATGATGTATATTATAATATACTTAGTTGGATTTAGTTTTGATTGTAAGTACAACCGAATATAGCTTATATCTCATATTAATGAATATTATGCTTTAAAAATATTTAAATTCATAAATTTAACATAGTTAAGCTCTGTACCAAAATGAATTGGTACAGAGCTTAACTAGGTTAGGTATATTAAAACCCTAACCTAGTATTTCACTATTTTTAAAAGCGACTCATTATTTCCTAAACCATTAGCCTCATTAGTCCATAATACTTCTTTGACTTACAAAACAAATCCTTAGAACAAAGTAATTAATCATTCTTTAAGACCCAAAGCCTGTGCTAGGAGCGAAATTAAAATGAAATAGTTGAGAGCTTGAAAATATTATCTCTGCGCTGTATTAATTCCCGTAATTGCTGGACTGGATTCCCTTAGCTCTTTGTTGCTCTAGAACAGGGATGGCGAACATTTTCGCGATCACCGTGCCCTTTTTCTGAAAAAATCTTTCTGAAGAGTCATAAACGTGCCATTCAAATTTTTTTGTAATTCTGTGCCTATTTCAAAGTTTGCCTTATTTGGTGCTCACTATGCAGAGATGGATCTACCTTCATTTTTGGTAAAATCATTTCAGTTTTGTGACCAGAACGGTATTCCAAATTTTATGTCACGTGCCATTGGTGGCTCGCGTGCCATTGGTTCGCCATCCCTGCTCTAGAATCTGCATAATATATAGCACACAACCTCCCTGCCTACTTGGTACTCACCTACTACCTGGCACTTGCCTGCTGGAACGCACTTGGCGCATCTCAGCTGCTCTGATTGCGTATTGCACTTTGTCTAGTCTTTAGGTTCCTTTGTTTTATTCTTTTCAATGATCATCTGAATGAATGTTAGCGCGGAATGCGTTAAGCTACTATAATATTTCCTGGCCTTAAATATTTTACGCTACTTAAGGGACTGTGATGAAATTACATCAAAGTCCCTTAAGTAGCGTAAGTGTACAAAGATAACGAACAGAGACAGACAAACAAACAAGAAAATACATTAATTATAAAATTGGTCCAAATATATAACTTTGAAATAACTTATAGTAATGTGGGTATTAATAATAATAATTATAGTTATTACTTTTAAATAAATTTTCGTCAGCGTTGTTATGATGAGCTGTTTGATCAAAGTAGATACTAATTCCAAAGATGATATTTATAGATTTTATAGTTTAAGGGCCTGTTTCACCACTTTCTGATTAAGATATTCACAACTTTTTCTTTTTCTTTGATGATTCAGTTTGAAATAAATATTGATTATTATTAATTGCTAATTTAAGCTTAACTAAAAACTTGTTTGTTGGGTCAGAAGGAACCCTTAGAAATTGTTCACCCTGAATCACATCATTAACTCTGTCCAAATAATCGTCGCGCTCCATCACTACTACTGTGTTACCCTTATCCGCTTTAGATATTACTAAGTTATTATTATCTATTGTTTGTTTTAATGACCTCAAAGCCACTCAAAGCCACTCTTCTTTTAGTCAACAAAATTAAAGATGTGACTTTGCCACCTCGTTGCAAATTAGTTTCACTTGATGTTGATAGTTTAGTCACTAATGTTCCACGTAAGGAAACATTGGGTATTTTAAGGAATGCATTAGAAAAACGTTTACCTCCTGGTGAAAGTAATGAATTGCTTACTCTTACTAAAACCTGCATGGAACAAAACTACTTTCGATTTAACGGCGAATTCTTTGTTCAAGACGACGGGCTTGCTATGGGTTCACCTTTAAGTCCTTTGATGGCCGAAATATTTATGGACGATTTTGAATAAAGAAATATCGTCGTTAATAAAAGTATTTTATATTACTTTAGATACGTAGATGATTGTTTTCTTTGTTGGACGGGTACACAGAGACAACTGGACGTATTTGTTAAAGAACTAAATAAAAAACATATTAAAATTAAATTCAAATTAGAATGTGAAGATAATAACACCCTAAATTTTCTCGATTTGTCTATTTCTAGAGTTAATAATAAACACAGTTTTTGAATCTTTCGCAAGCCGACATATACTTATACTACTATTCATGCTTCGTCATGTCATCCTTGGCAACACAAACTCGCGGCCTTTCATAGTTACATTCATAGATTATTATCGATCGCTCTTAGTAAAGATAATTATCAAAAGGAGCTTAATATCATTTTCCAAATTGCGATATCCAACGGATATAGTCCAAAAATTATTAATAATATTTTGAAAAATAAAAACAAGAAAGAACTGGTTAAGTTTTTGTACGCAGGTCCTATTGATAAGGAGATAGTTAGATATAAGTCCAGTTTGACCTACATGGGAGAGGTATCTGCACGCTTATCCAAAATAATAAAAAAACAATGAAATGCATGTCGCATTCAGGACAAATAATACTTTAAAACATCATTTGTGTCATAACAAAGACCGGATTGATGAAAAATATCAGTCCGGCGTCTATAAGATCGATTGTCCTGACTGCGGTAGTGTATATGTGGGTCAAACTGGACGCAGATTTGAGACTCGGTATAAAGAACATATCGCGGCTTATAGGAATGGTCATCCTGATAAGTCACATTTTGCTAAACATCTTTTAGATAGTAATCATACCGTGCCTGATGGCCATTCCTATAAAGTTTTACGCCTCCGTGGTCTAGTGGTAAAGAGCGCGGCTCTTGACTCGGAGGTCGTGGGTTCGATTCCCGCGTTGGAAACATGTTATTTCCACGTTTGGTTAGGACAATGCAGGCTGATCACCTGATTGTCTGATAAGTAAGATGATCCATGCGTCGGATGGGCATGTAAAAAGTCGGTCCTGCGCCTGATCTCTCGCCAGTCGTGTCGATCTGCCGTCCCACTGGGTTATGAGAGTAAAGGAAGAGAGAGTGCTCTTGTGTACTGCGCACACACTTGGGCACTATAAAATTACTCCTGCGTAGCTGGCCTGGTTTCAATGAAACCAGCCACCGTCACCGAAACCGGTGTGGGAGCTATTATTATTATATAAAGTTTTACATAAATGCGATAAAGGCTTTCGGCTGAGCGTGTTGGAACAATTAGAGATCATAAAAGAAAAGAAAAATAACAGATTTGCATTGTTGAATGACCAAACTTGCTTGACTACGTCACCGCTTATTAATATGTTCGGGGGTACTGGTGAGGGTAGTGGGGGTAGTGGGGGTAGTGGGGATAGTAGTGGGGCTTGATAGGGTATAAAAGGCGGTGTTGTTCGTAGAGTTCACATCCTGAGGATGCTCCGGTGTTGGAGCGAAACGCGCGTCGAGGTTTTCAACCTGCATGGTGGTGAGGGGCCTTGCACGGATTTGCCAACATTATTGCTTGTGTGGTGGTGGTGTTTGCAAGTTCTTGCATGCGAGTATACGCATAGGCAGTGTGGGAGGAGGGAGGTGCTGTACGCATGCCTATGCGTGCACTCACTCATTTACTTAAAGGTGGAAGTTTATTTCGCGGAATATTGCTAAAAATAATAACAAACTAAATTATAAAACTTTGTGTAGATTATAAATTTTGGCTATAATATTAAATTATTTTTAACAAAAAATTAAAACCGACTTCCAAGGTAAAAACAATAATAACATTAATATGAACTAAAAAGTATTAAATAATTTTTACTATCTAATAGTGCCTTTTTCCGAATTCGGCTAAACCTCAACTATTTCTGTACTCAATCTTCATTATTTTGAAGTCGGTACCAGATAGCTGAATCTTCAGTCCTCTGACAGAATATTTAAAATTTTTGGAACTGGCACCGACTTCAAAATTATGAAGATTGAGTACAGAAATAGTTGAGGTTTAGCCGAATTCGGAAAAAGGCACTATTAGATAGTAAAAATTATTTAATACTTTTTAGTTCATATTAATGTTATTATTGTTTTTACCTTGGAAGTCGGTTTTAATTTTTTGTTAAAAATAATAATAATTTCACTCTTTTTAGTTACACTAGTAAATAAATCTTCGCGTATATTTTACGTATCTTATTACAATTTGTTAAGAGTCACAACTCACACTCACAAAATAATATAATATTATCAGTGAAGTGAACATATTGTGCTAAGTAATTTAACAATTTTAATACTTCAAGCCCGAAGCGGTCACCGGCGATTGCGATAACAATAGAAAGGTTATTGTGTCTCGTTTTTCCACGATCGAAGGATCTATCAGATAAAAAATTGTACAAACTTGCATAGGATGTAGCGTAGCATAATATATAATATTATCATAATTATTGACAGCTGTTCTTGTTATCAAGAATTCAAATCGATAGGTACTTAGTGCACCATCTATCGATTAATAAGTATAACTAATTAAAAAGACACTTAATGACTTTGTTTTGTTTAAATGCTCTTTTTAAAATAACTTTATTTTAATTCTATTTGTCTATTAAAATTTTATAAAGTGTTAAAGTATTCGATCTGTATATAAAGTAGTTAGTAAAGTATTCGATATTCTGTCTTCTGCCGCCACGCGGCAGAAGACGGAACTGAACGGACGGACTGGGCAGCGACGCCGACCGCCGTGTATTAAAAACAAACAGGTGTTGTTAATTGTTATACAGTACATAATTATTATTATTAGTATATCCATACCTATGCCTTGTACTATTGTCTATTCTGTGCCATGAGACATTGGTGGCCTTAACACGACGTGGTAATGATGATGATGACGATGATGATGATGATGATTATGATGATGAATATAAATTGCATAGTAGTTTATGCTTTCTGTTCTTAAAACAACGCCGAAACTCCCAAACGTGTATCTATAAGGAATCAGGAGTTCTCTCAGCATCATCGAAACCATGGTATACCTTGACCCAATATTTGACTTTTTGGTAGCGTATTCTTAGTACACTTCACATAAAACCAAAATCACCATATGTTTCCATATAAATTTTGAGGAGTTCCCTCGATTACTCATGGATCCCATCATCAGGTCACCACCTTTGTGAAAATGGGACCAAATTGGAGTGAAACCTAATACAACAAAACAAAAATTTCGAAAATCGGTTCACAAACGGCGGAGTAATCGTTGAACATACAAAAAAAAAAAAAAAAAAAAAATATCCACAGCCGAACATATAACCTCCTCGTTTTTTGGAAGTCGGTTAAAAATAGCGTGAGCTTTCAACTATAAAATATGTAAATACAATGCAAAGAATATAATGTCGCTTTGTCCAAGACAGCCAGCTGGTGTAAAGGAGTGCAAATCTGTTGTTTGTGTAGTCGGGGGTTCGGGTTTTGTTTTGTGTCTGCTCAGTGCTAGACAATGTGTACGTCGTACGTGCAGGAAAACTTGTAAGGAACTTCATTTGGTTAGTAAGTACGGCCACGAACAAGTTAGGATTGTAGCAGCATGGACAATAAACATAGCTATGGTACAGAACAGTAGCTTTTTTTTTATGCGCAGGGGAAATCCATCATGGGTGCCCCGGGTTGGGTACGTGCCTCAGTTAAGCTGAAGCACACCGGGTTTATGTGAGACTCCTACTGCCTACCACCACCTGCGGTTGCCTTCGGCCGTATACGGAGGGATATCCTGGTTCTCTCTACCACAGGACTCCCTCCACGACCGAACAGTAGGTAAGTTATTGTAACCTAACCGTAACAAAGTATATCTATAAGAAGAAACACGCACTTTTACATTCGTGATATTGGTAAGGATCATCCAATATGTCCGTCTTTTAAAAATATATTAATAGTTGTAATTTGTAAAGTTTAAATGTCAAGTCCTTTCTCAGTTAAAACTGCCGGTGTAACCACTGCACCTTCGGCGTTGCTAAAAGTCACATAATACCGCTCTTTATTCCACACACCATGAAATAAAACAACGGAGTATTTCATCAAATTAATAAAATGTTTGAGTGCAGTTTAAATTGAAAGTCAGTGTTAATTACGAAGTTCGCTTGTTATATTTAATTAAGCTTTCATTCAGTTAACGATTCCATTACCCGCGAAAATTATCTACGTCCAGTGATGGATGGTTTTAACTCCTTTGAGTATTTTATATTTGAATTGGTTGTTTATGTCTAGATAGAGATTCTTTTTTTGAAAATTCAAAAAAGTGTTCGGCTGCATCGCGCTATCGATTTACTTAAAATGATTGACGAATAAAGAAATGTTTCCCAATGTTATTTTTGTTTGTTTTGCATACACTGTGTCCCGACACCGGTGTCCGATCCTTTAATGTCATGATCTATGGCATATTTTATCGACAAATTGGCTCTAAAATTTTTGCTCTCTCTCACGGTTTAAAAATGTGATTTAAAATGAAAGAATTTTAGAAGATGAAAACTTTCTCTATCTTTTAAAAATAAATAAAAACCAGTTTAATCTGCTAGATTTTTTACAAAAAGTCATTAATAAAAAAATACACATTTTTTTCTTAAGCTTGAGTTTTTCTGTGTTTAATTTCACGAAATTTATAACATATTCACTATGTAAGCGTAGTCCACAAATTTAGCTATCAAATGAGACCTTTTTTATCTTCATAGGATATTTACAAGAGCAGTTCTGGTCAGATTAGTGTGAAAGCTCGAGAAAAACTAAAATGGCTGCCATTAATACAATCTTGAGAGAGAAAAAAAAATTGAGGGCCAATTTGTCGATAAAATATGCTATAGATCATAAGTCATAACATTAAAGGATCGGACACCGGTGTCGGGACACATTGTATACAGGCTTGAAATATTTTTCGCTAAATTGGACGCTCTCGTCATGACAAAAAAAATCTTTCATATGTTTATTAAATCAAATATTAAACTTTAAAACAGTTATATAAAGGAGACACGTTTTTTAATGAAATAAGGGGCCATCGAGCAAATGGGTTACCTGATGAAAAGCAACTTCCGTCGCCCATGGACACTTGCAGAAGAGCTGCAGGTGCGTTGCCGGCCTTTTAAGAGGGAATAGGGTAATAGGGGAGGGTAGGGATGGGAAGGGAAGGGAATAGGGTAGGGGATTGGGCCTTCGGTAAACTCACTCACTGCGCGAAACACAGTGCAAGCGCTGTTTCACGCCGGTTTTCTGTGAGAACGTGGTATTTCTCCGGTCGAGCCCGCCCATTCGAGCCGAAGCATGGCTCTCCCACGTATAAATATCTCCCACGTTGTTAATATTATAGCTTTATAAAGTTAAAGTTACCTAATATTAATAACAGTTAAAAGTTTATCGAAAACTGATGTAAAATATTAAATAGTTTATGTCAGTATAGTGCGAGAAGCATCGCGGGGGTGCAAACTTTCAAAGCAGCTTTCCTTTTAAAAATTTCCACACTTTGCCGATAAGTTTTATATTTACGCTACCATGTTCAAAGTATATTCTGCCTAGGAAATTATATTTGACTATAAAATATTTTGTGAAAGAATGACTAACTGGCTAGTCAATTCAAAAGTAAAGCTTTATTTCTTGCTCGACTCAGTGAAAAAATCGTAGATGACTTCTGGAGTTCAGAACACAACTTTCGTGGTCCTGTGGTTTAGAGAGTAGCTCTTGACTTCGTTGACTCTTGAGATGGCCGGTGGGTTCGATTCCCGCGTTGGAAACGTGCTATTTCCAAGTTTAGTTAGGACAATGCAGGCTGATCACCTGATTGTCTGACAAATTAGATAATCCATACGTCGGAGGAGCATGTAAACAGTGGATCCTACGTTTGATCTCTCGTAAGTTGTGTCGGTTATCCGTCCTACTGGGTTATGAGAGGAAAGATAGGCAGAGTGCTCTTGTGTACTGCGCCCACACTTGGGCACTATAAAATTACTCCTGTTCATATGGTCTGTTTTCATTGAAACCGGCTACCGTCACCGAAACCTGTGTCGGAGTACTAGTCATAAGGTCAAGCAATTTAACAATGACCTCCCATGAAACCGGAAATCGCGTCATGTAAAATCATTACGCACCAAAAGTCAAATAACACCCGAGAGCTCTGTTATTTCGGTAAGATCAGTGGGAGGTGAACAATGGCTATTATTACGGAACACGATATTTTTGTTACGCCGCACCCGACGGGAAAATTTCACGCGACAGGTAAAGTCGGCTGTCGTTGTTTTCACAAACTGGCTATGGTTAGCGATTGTCATTAATCACGTGAGGCTTGAAAGAGTGGAAGGAGTTCAAGAATCGCGAAAAGCGCATAAGCGGAAAGGGTGTTAAGTATGATATCAAATTAGTTTTTTTTAATGATAATGAATGTAACTCAGTTTTATAATTTCAGAATAAAATAAATATTATTTATTTAATACTAGCTGCTGCTAGTAATATTTAAATGCTAATCTTTAAATACAGATAGTATTTAAAGATAATATTTTAAAAAAAGTATTGTATTGTCTAGGTACGTAATATTGGTGGTTACGTCCATATCATTTGTCGTTTCCTCTTAACAAATATTATAAGTTATAACTCTAGATCAGGGGTTCCCAATCTTTTTCAGCCTGCGGCGCAGTTATACGTCACAATATTTTGTCACGGCGCCCTACTCTACCTAGCTATTAGAAAAGGATACTTATACAAACACGTTTAATGATTATTATTATAGTTAGGTTAAGCAGGTAAATAACAATAAACGAATATTTAATCATCTTCATCTGCCTGTTTTGCATAATTAATATTAATATAATTTTATTTTATAATAAGTAGTCGTGGTTTTGGATAATGATAGAGGATCGACTCACGCCTTTCCATTGCGCCCCAGGGCGCCGCGGTGTAAAGTTTTGGAACCCCTGCTTAAACTCAGCGTATACTTAAAACTATGTATAAAAAGGAGATACGTTGTTAATATTATAAATTTACCTAGTTGAAGCCTGAAAGTATCTAATATTTATTTAATAACAGTTAAAAGTTTATCGAAAACTGATGTAAATCGAGGAATCACTTGACTCAACCTCAATCATCAAAAAATATTCAATTTGTTCAACAAAACATCATGTTTGGAGGAAATTTCGAGGACTAATGACACGGTTGTCTTTAACTGCTACGTAATTATCTTCAAGGGGTCGAGAATTGCTAAAAATGATATAATCGCGTGACAGCTAATGGATGACCCATCATCTGTGTTGAAATTGAATGGTTGTATAGAATTGGAAGTAACTAGAATGTGTCGTCACTTTTATAAAACTCTTGAACTTTAAAGTATTATGACAGATATGGTTTGTAGGTTAACTCTACTAAAAATAAAACACTCTGAAACATAAAACTAAAAAGATGTCGTGTTGAGTTCGCAGAGCAACTGGTTTCTCTCTAGCTTTTTATGTGACATACTCGTAGTTCTTAATGTTACTTGCGAAGACCGAACGACGGTTCTTGCAACAATGTATCAGGTATTTATTGTACAATTGTACAATATGTCCCTTTCGACTTTCTAGCAATATTAGGTAAAATAATTTTTAGAATTTAACAGTTCATACTACAGAAAGTAATACCATTGGCATTCCTAGTATTTTAAGCTAAAAAGTCTAACAGTTGTCATTGTTGTTTCAAGCAAAAATCTAAGGATGGCTAAGTATTACCCTAAATGTATTTTTCATAATAATACTAACATGTTAACAAACATACGTTCAGTCGTTTGCGTATTTTTTGACACATTCGTAAGTGGGAAACCCAGGATGACAATCCATCCGCTACGCAGGGCGGCGCGCATGCGCGGGGGCGGGCGCCCGCCGCAGTCCGCACGTCTCGAGCGAAGGGGCAACACGCGCGCCTACCCCACCGCAGTGGCGCAGTGACGACGTAGTGTAGTGTTACTATGGATTGCTATTATCAATAAAGTGAGTTCCTTTGCCTTGTAAAAAATTAGCGTTCCATTTTTAATTGTCTGTGGTTGAGTTCGAATTTTAAAAATGTGTTCATTACCTGTCATCTGCTGTGTGCTTCTGTTTAAATTGGATGTCTTTAAATATTTAATTTTTTGTGAGTTCTAATTAAAGATTCGAAAACTTTGTTATCTTTGCATATCGGAAATCAATCGTCTTCTGAAGGTTCTAAGAACCAATAAGACTAAAAAAAAACTAAAAGGTATGACGAATGTTGGAGCAGAAAGACAATTTAACCCCTAATGGAAACAGAGGGCTAAAAGTTAGACTTATCTGTCGGTCTGCGTGTCTGTCAACTGGCCAATCGGAGCAAACGGGCAGACTGATTTTTATATACTTACTTTATTTTGAATGTTAATAAATATCAGACGTTTTAAGGCTGAATGTGATCAACGAAACCCCTATTTCGTTATCAGCCGTCGCGTTCGTTTCGTGTCGCGATACTAATTAACAAAGAAATATTTTCTTTACATTTCTACGGCGTATTTTCTCCACAAAGTAGTTTCGGCCCCTATGTAAAAGGGGTGTTTTATGTGTCTAGAATGTTTTGCTTAGTCTTTTTGGGGTAATGTTTTAGTAACATTTTTTTGATGTATAAAGTTTTATACTTATGTAATGCAATCTTCGGTTGTAGGTATGTATGTTATATATTAAGGTATATATTGTATGGGCCTACGTAGCCTGATTTAAATAAATAAATTAATAAAAAAAAAAAAAAATGTCAATAAAGCTAGAATAAAAAGACATCAGGGACTTTCTGTTGGTCTGATAATTCTATAAATATATAAATCAATAAATAAATATATAAATCTGGTAATCACTGATTAGTGGTTACCAATCAATTTATAATGTCAAATTTGTTTTGAATGTAGTTTTAAAAATATAAAGTCGACCAAAGTCATACTAACAACTGTAATATATGCGCATTTTGTTAAAATCCCAGTAAACATAAAATTCGTATAAAATCGTGTTTTCACGAAGATTTTCCCGAGTTACGTGAAACTTCACAAATCATACAGTGAGTACAAACAGCGAACTCGCTCAGGGCATTAAAAATCCATGTTATACGGGAAAAGCAAATAACAAACTTATGCATACTCTCGGGCTCTATCACATTAGTTCGATTTGCAGACAACAAATAATACATTTATCGTGTTCGAATCTGTATGTCTTAATTATTGTCTTAATGCAAAAATTGCATTAAGACAATAATTATTATTCAATGAAAAAATTGTGGTACCTATTTTAATACTGTTACAGTAGATAAAAAATAACATTTAATTTTGCTAAAGCTACAGGAGCTATGTATGCAGTAAATCCATTTTCAAGTGACATTTCAACTGCGATAACTTGTTAATTTCGTTAAGCACCTCTGGAATCGTGCAAGTTTATAACTAATGCTTTAGAACTTAAGAGCTATAATCGCTAACATTTCGGAGAACTTCTTGTAACCGGTCTCTGTAATATGTGATTGCAGAACTTAACAGACGATTTTATTAGAAAAGATGGTCCTGGAAGTTGAACTAATGCATTAGGGCCGTAACCAACATTTCAGCAAACTTCTATTTGCCGGTCGCTGTAGTTTATTACAGGGATGCAACGATTTCGTTAGAAAAGATAGTGCTGCAAGTTGATCTTATGCATTGGGACCGTAATAAACATTTAAGTAAACGTTTGCTAACCGGTTGGGGCGGTTGCTTTAGTTTATTTACAGAAGTGGAACGATTTCGTGGAAAATAATGGTGCAGAAAGTGGAACTTCATTTCAGCAAATTGTTTACCGATAGCTGTAGACTCTAGTTTATCCGCAGGATGTGAACAGACACGTAATTTCTATTGCTAAAGAATTGTCCTGCAAGTTGAACTAATGTATTGGGGCCTGAAAATTTCAACAAATTGTTTATCGGTCGCTCGCTTTATTATATTCGCAGTAGCCGTGTGCAAGTCAATTTCATTGGAAGAGACAGCCCTGCAAGTTTAACTAATGCACTGGAACTGTTACAAACATTGTAGCACACTCCTATTAACTAGATGTTATAATAATTTATTATATTATAATGCGACAGTAAACATTTCGTTAAGTTAAAAAAAGATGGTCCTGCAAGTTGAACAAATGTATTGGAACCGTAACAAAAGTTTTAGAACTAACTCTTCGGTTTTTCGGTTCTCTACCAATTCGGTTTATTTCTATTTGCATGAGTAGAATGATATTTTTAGGAATGGTGGTCCTGCAAGTTGAACTAATGTATTTTACCCGTAACATTTCACAGAACTGTTTACCGGTCGCTCGCTGTATTATATTTGCAGGAGCCGTGTGCCAGACAATTTTATTAGACAACTCTCCAGTTTGTACTTTGTTCCCATTGGTTCGAGAATTTACCGATTTGTCTGTAGTTATACAATTTCCAATTGAATGTTAGATTCCTATGTTATTGTGAGAAAATATTGTAATTTTGGTTTCAAATGTCATTACCGTCGCGTGTTTAGGTATCTATGGAATTTATCTATATAACGTATAATAGCAAGTATCATAATTTATCATACTGTATAGTGTATAATTAATAATATTATAAATTGTGATACCTGGATTCTAGGTTACTAATCATTTATTATTTTATTTGTCCTTTGTAAACGTTATTATTATGAAGTAATTTATTCATGAATCGCTTAGATTCCACTTTATAATTTTCACTTTATAATCAAATAATGTACTATGAGAGTATAACACAGTTATAATATTAATCCTTCGATCGGGGATTCTTGGAAATGCTATTATATTCTATTGTTGTCGCCATCACCGGTGCTCTAATGGGGCTTGAAGGATTAATACAAGTTCCAAAATTCGTTTATCGTGCAGGCATACATTTTCCGAGATAAAATGTGTCCTGTGTACTTGCCCGGGACTAAAAGTCTCTCTATACCAAATTTCAACAAAATCGGTCCGTTAGTTTGGGCATGAAGATGTAACAGACAGACAGACAGACAGACAGGCAGATAGATACACTTTCGCATTTATAATATTAGTATGGTTTTACATTGATGCAGTCGATACAAACTAAAATAGTATGAGAGTATAATACAGCTATAGTCTATACGTTATAAGCCCACTATTATAGATAACCTGCAAGTGACGTGTCGAGGGGTCCTCCCCTGTACTTTGTGAAAGTTTACACTCCACACATGTGTGATACAAGCTAATGTGATCCGTAAATGTATGATTAAATAAGGTTTATAATAGTGTACAGTTTGTGTGCGTGGTGAGTCAATAGTGAAATACCATAAATGCAAGTTTCGTTGTGGTGTTTTTAGCTTGCTGCAAAATATTTTGTACTGGTTGGATTCGGAAAAATGATTCGCCTGAACATTTCATTACGTTCTACGTAAATTAATAAGACAGTTAGTTTTAATGTAGAAATTAGTCCGTGTCTAAAAATTTGTAATCATGATTCTGTTAGTAAAATTGTTCAGATAAATATATAAATTAGTAAGATGAAGGAATAGTATGGCATATCCAGCTTTAACACTTAAATACTAACCACTTGTGTTGTACGCATTGGACTACAAATAACTTACACTTTTTTTCACCGCACACATTTAAATTTGTATGTGTGAGTACGCTGAATCAATTCCAATTTCCAATAATCCATAACACTCACACACTCACACGGAACTCAATAAACTGGATGCGTCATCGTAGCGGCGTAGCACCGTAGCACCGTAACTCGTAGCGCCGTAGACAGTAGTGCGTTGAAGTCTTATATATCTACTAGATGTCCCGGCAAACGTTGCTTTGCCTTATTAGGTATTTCGCCCTGGGTATTATTTTCATTATTTTATTGAAGTGACTAAATAAGTATGTCACCATGGCAACGTCCATCGCTATCACGTCGCACAAACAATGGTCGCCGCTCGAGTTGTAATAATTTACTATTATTTATTTAACAAATGCAACTATCAATATAAAAAGTACCTAGTAGCCGATTCTCAGACCTACTGAATATGCATATAAATTTTGGTAAAAATCAGTAAAGCCGTTTCGGAGGAGTACGGCTGCGTCCCCATCAGACACGGCACGGCGCCGTCACCGTAACACGGTGCCGCGTACGGTGCACCGCGCGCCCCTATTCTGGGTGAAAAAAACGAGGCACTTATTTCGAATACATAAAAATCGGCCAAGTGCGACTTAGATTCGCGCACGAAGGGTTCCGTACCATTATTATTGAGAAAAATAACCAAAAAATTATGTTTTTTGTCTGGGAGCCCCCTTAATTATTAAGTCATTTGTAATACGAATTTACCCAAAATTTCCTCTGTTTCTGTTTCTTTTTCAATCTTCGTTTTAGTAACAACAAAAGAATAATTCTTTCGCGATCCATATGCAGACAAGCAATCTCTTTCGAGTACAAATATCGACTGAATAGGGACGCACCGTTCGCGGCACCGTGTTATGGTACGGCGCCGTACCGTGTCACGGTGGCGGCGTCGTGCCGTAACACGGTGACGGCACCGTGCCGTGTCTGATGGGGACGCAGCCTACGGAAACTAACATTGTGATACGAGAATTTTATTTTAAAGATGTAAAACTAGACAACCCGTGAACTTCGTATTAGATAACTCCTAAAGTTTCTCGCTATATAAACCTTCTTTGGACTATCACAAATAATCACATTCATATAAGACAAAATATTGGCAAATCGGTGCAGCTGTTCTCGAGTTATAGCGAGACTAAAAAAATTGAAATTCATTTATATATGGATGGAGAGACGTTCAAGGTCCATAAAATGTTACGTATAGTATTTAGAATATTGTTAAAGCGAATACAATAAATACAATACACAATATTTTCCAATCTGTTATAGGTACTAACAAGGAACATATTAGCCATCCAAACAAAATATCGCTTTCGTTCAAACTTACCACTTGAAACTTTCTGTGAGGATGTTTTGATGAAAATAACTTTTCCGCCGGACCGGACGTATCAAATTTACATCAATTTTAATTTCATAAAGCGCTCTGTTGAGAGCTTTATTATATTTTTCGGTTACATAAATGGATTTCCAATGTCTTTAATGCTTGAGGTTATCTTTACAGGTTTATTTACCTTTTTTATAAAATTGGATTTACTTAAAAGTCGTTTATTTTTTATACTAAGTATTAGATTCTTGTGAAAATAAACTCTATATTCCTATGTAGAGTTTATTTTCACAAGAAGATTCTTGTGTATGATATAGGATACATACGACCGTACGTACCAATATTAGGTAATCTACTTATCCTATCTGATTGCGGCGAAGCCAAAAGAAAGGTTGTGAATTATTTCTGCAGCCTGTGTATTATGTTTGGGTACTTTTTGTTTGTTCCACTTTCTCAGCGGCTAATGGCTATATAATAATCATATAACAGTTATAACAGACTATACAATATCATGTGATAGCTACATGTATTTCATAGTCGATTTATAGGTACTTTAAAAAAAGTATTCGTCAATGAATATTCAGGAAGTTTTTCCAGTATTTCACGCATCCATGTTTAATATTATTCTATTGGGGTGGCGAAGGGTGCCACTAGTCATACCCAATCATAGTTATGTCCCCTCTCCGCGAAATTGGGTAATAAATGTATGAATGGATTTCCGAATCGTAATTTGGAATGATTCACTCGATGTGGTCTTCTTTCTGCGATCAATTATTTTGTGGCATTAGCGATTCATATTGGTTGAACTTTTTCTTATACTTGTTATCAATAAACTATATGAAATGTGGTATATTATATTTTGATTATTAAAGATCCATATAAAGATTTTCACGGCGAGCCATGCTGGATAGCCTTGAATGCTACCAAAATTGTCGAACATCAACATTCCAAACAGTTAGTCGCTTGTATTGGTCCATTGGTGAAAGGCCCGATAAAACAATTTCGGCAACATTGTTTTGGTAGATGGAAAAATGTGGTTAGATATTTTTACTTAAGTTAAACGCATTTTCTATACGAAAAACCAATAATGTAAATACGGCTTGTCTATTGTGGTCGCTTAGCGACTACAGGACAATGCACTCAAACACGGACAGACTAAAGTTGTACGTATAAAAATATAGGTATGTGTCAAAAAACCCTGTAGTTCATTCTACTTTTAGTGGTAATAAAATTAGTGAAGATAGTTAAACTAATAGTTAATTCTAAAACTTGCAGGAACTTACTTAAATATAGAGTGTCATAAAATCATTAAAATATCATATTATGGTTGGAAGAACATCCTTTCAAGATATAAAGTATAGTGTCTCATTTAGCTTCCGAAGTCTATAGAAAACCCAATTGTAGTTTTATTTAGTTATTCTAATACTTAATTCTTGTTATACCAGAATACCAAAGTCACGTACATAGTGTAGCAGCGTTGAAACGGCGAAAAGTCGAATCAGAACAGTTGGTTGAATAATGAATGTGCGGTTCTGAAATTCACGTGGGCCATTGTTGAGTTCCTAAAACGAGAGCATGATAAATGTGTTTTAATTGTGTTATGGCGAAATTATAATTGTTTGGGTGAAACGGTAAAAACATTGTCATGATTTTATTTAACGTAAAAATTTGAATGATTCGGTGTGAAAAACTTGGGTGTTGGGTTGTGAGTTTGTGACATAATATATAAGTTTTGAACGTGGTTCAGCTCCTTTCTGATAAAGCCTTGTTCTTTGACAGTATTAAGCGTGTTACTGCACTCAAAGCCTATGGGGTTGGAAGACCATCATCCTCTGATCCCATCACTGATAAAGGCACATTTGCACGACGCTTGTTGTCTATGAATTTACAGCTCTCTCAAAGCATTGTTGGCCACCGATACTGAAAATGTTGCTGGTCTTCTAAAACCTTGTAGGTTTCACATCCACCTTTCTGTATCTTTTTTGACAAGGACACATCGCAAGTTAACAAAGGCTGCGCTTCGATCTACAGAACTTGATGATTAGATTTGTCCACACTGTGCCTTTTTCTGTTCGTCAAGGGCATGCGTTATAGCGCAGTCAACAGAGAACGTGAGGTATGCCCGCGACGCATGCCCTCTGACCGTATCCAAAACTTCAAAAATGACAATGTTGGCGTTGCGTTCGTTGACGCATTCAATTATTGAATGTGCCAAAACGAAAGTTGAATTAAAGAAGATGACGAAAATTAAAGACGAAAGCGCATAGTGTGGACATAGCTATTAGCAACTAGCGCACGCGTTTATCGCTTTTTACATTATGTACATACTCCGACACAAAACTGCGAATTCGCATCGCATCGCAAATATCTGCGACAAAACTCATAATAAAAATGACATTGTGATGCGAATTCGCTCGAATTCTCAGTTTTGTGTGGGAGCCCTTAAATCTAGTGCAAATAATTTAATTCGCATCAGACTCGTGCAAGGCCGGGGTAAACTGGAATTATTATTAGGGGCTACTCTGACGCATATTAAACAGTACTCCAACTGTAGGTTATATCCAAAGTCAAAAATGGTATAATTACATAACTTCGTATCAGAAATGAGGCGAATTGAGTGTAATTGTGAAATGTTCGCTACCTCATAACACAATGTGTTGGCGCCAAGCCAGACGACACTGTTCAAGCCGCGTACGTCGCGTCCCACTTCTGATCTGACTGTACTTTATATACGTTGAAGTTGGAAGAGAAATAGCTTATGGTGTTATTATATTTGAATTCGAACCAAAATAGCTTATGGTATTTACTATTGGTATATGGTGTTATTTATTAGCTCCATAAACTACCCTTGCTTTTGGTCCATGATAGACTAATACAAGCGATTACGAACTTGTAGGAGGGCCAATCATTATAATATTATAAGCGCATATAGGCTGTAATAAAATAAAGTAATAATATTTTAGGGTGTGTATGTGTCCCTTGTATGTATACAAGTTACTCTTTCAGAGCTGCTACTTTCACAGCAAACTCTATATTCGGGACCCATACACATCCTAAAGTATTATTGCTAAGTTTTGTTACAGTAAGTTTTGTAGAGTTCACCGTAATAGTGACAGCGCCGAAGGAGCAACATATTATTGCGTTTTGCGCATTGGGCAAGCGTCAGGAGCTCGTTTATACAAAAGTAAAAAGTCAATTCAACTTGGCACTTAAACACAACTTAAAAAGCGGACAAAGCATAAATACCGAGAACGGGAGAAATATAAATAAATACCAAGTGGTATGACCTAATCTGATTAAAATAAATTTCTCTATGTGGGACACGGCGGGCCGCTTCGACCCTACGATACAGTGTAAATGTTAAACGGTATAGTGACTCAGACGTGTCCGTCAAAGCAAACTTTCGACAACAGAGACTAGTTTTACGCTCGTTTGATCAATTATTTTTCCGCTTGAACTTATTTAAAACTATGATATTGTGTGCGTACCCTGGATTTGGCGTTCTAGGACCCCCGTAATTTACAGACTTTTAGTCAGCCGATACTTAGACAAAATTCTAAGTCAGTTTTAAGTACATCAGTATCGGCCGATACAAACCGTTTCTTGTGCGACCTCCATCTTCATACTGATTAAGCGTTTGACTAAGTAGTCTGCGGGGGCTTTTAGTAAGAAGTTGGTCTACTGTGTGTTATTTATATTGTGGCTGCGACCTGATAACCCTGTCGCCAGTCGCAAGTCTCAGAGTTGCATGTCCGCGGTTGTTGGCCGGTTACGTCACCTTAGTAAATGTGTCACATACAGCTTTGTTAATAAAATTTATGTTGAGGGGTTGAATCAAAGATTTTAGCTTAGATGTAAATAGATATATTTCTTATTAGCTATGTCCACACTATGCGCTTTCGTCTTCAATTTTCGTCATCTTCTTTCATTCAACTTTCGGGCGCATTTTCATTAGTCGTTACTCGTACGGTATACAGCATGCGGGGAGTCTGTGACAACTAATTGACAACTAATGGCGCATTGTCATTGGTCGTGGCATGTGTTTCAGAAATCTCCCGCACCACGCATGTGGGCCCTATCGACCAGTGAAAATGCGCCTTCGTTTTGGCGCATTCAATAATTGAATACGTCAACGAACGCAACGCCAACTGTCATTTAATAACAAAGCGAAAGTTTTGGACGGTCAGAGGATATGTGTCGCGGGCATGCCTCACGTTCGCTTTTGACTGCGCTATAACGCATGCCCTTGACGAACAGAAAAGGGCACAATGTGGACAAAGCTATTGGATTTAATGCTTCACATCAAGTTAGACAGACTCAATGCGAAATACTTAGAATGTAGCCTGGTATAATAGTGCTGGCGCCAAAATTAGTTTATCGCGCACCTACCATACGCTTTCAGGGATGAAAATTATCCTGCGTTATTTATAACTAGACAGTAGACAGGTCTAGACACTTCAAGATATTTTAAATGCCTTGACAGCATAGCCCCCTATGCCTAGACGGCATTTAAAATATCTTGAAGTGTCTAGACCTGTCCATGCTAATGAAATCAAAATCGGAGAAACAATTCAAGCGTATTGACTAATGAGGTAACAGACAGGTCATCCTTTCGCATTTTAAATAACATTTGCAAGAATTTGTCGAAAATTATTATACCATGCTACTACATATTATATTAATTTCAATATTTCCTAGCGAACAGTGTGTCCAGCCCATACCTTCGATCGTGTCGGGTCGGTGACCTGCAGGGCTGGCGCGCAACCTATTTTGATTGTGACCGGTGTCCGCTGCATTACGTGCCCGACTGTATTATTCCGGTCGACGCGCTCGCTAATGAACTGTGCGCGACTGTACTCGCACGTGAGACAAACTTGCATACACGAGTGGTTGGTTTGAGGGTTGATTCAGACCGCAACGCGCAAGCATTTCTAAATTTATATGGATTTGACAGATTCGCAAGACGTCTCGCGCAATTGGAATATGTCAAATCCATACTTTATGCCGCGCCGCGGCTCGCCTAGCCTCGTCGCGTTGCGGTCTGAATCAACCCTTACTTGACTAGGATTATTGTGAAACAAACAACGAGTTGCACTGTAGGAGTGAACTAAAAACAAAACGGCGCGTTAGAAAAAAAGGGGGATATTATTTCCTCGTATACGCCTCGCCGACGGTCTACTCTTCTACCGATCGGGTGTACTGACTACCGACTCCGAATTTAATATTTTTTACCCATTTCAAAAATATGTTTTCACTAAATAAAATGTTAAAGTAAGTTTGTAGTTTCACTAAATAAAATGTAAAAGTGTTTTAAACCGTTATATTTTAAAAGGCACTCATAAAACTAGCGCATCACATCAATATTTATCCGAAACGGTGCTATTGAATATTGATATTGGCTCTCCTCGCGAGTGCGCTTATCTATACGCATTAATTCTGTGATAAAAACCATTTGACCTACAAAGCGTTCTCTTGATTGATTGAAGTATTCGTGTAATTAAACGTGCGGCTTTGGCAAATCATTTATCATAGGACTGATAAAGCGGCTACTGTGGGCTCCGTCGGGTCGACGGGCCGGCGGGCCGATCGGCCGATAAGTCCCCCAGTTGCGGCGTGTGAAAGTGGCTTAAACGCTTTCGAATAATTTCAATATGTTCCACATTTGAACCGGGGACATTTATCACCGTAATCATTTAAGCCGAAGAACTTCTGGTGAATATATTACCGACGATTTCCAGTCGGAAAATTTCGTTTTAGCGGCATTAGCGAGAATGCTCAAAGATACCACACGTTTGTAACATTGTTAAATCACAAATGGGGAAAAACCGTAACAAAAGACTGTTTTAGGAAAAATTTTAGGTACCTAGTAATATATTATATCTATGGGCGCTTCAAACCACGTCAGTCTGGCCCCGTGCTAAGTACCTGAAGGACTTGTGTTACAGGTACCAGACAACGGAAATATATTTAATACTTTTATACTATAGATATATTTAAGATTTAAACCTAATGTATAGTAATATGGTGCCTTAAAGCACAGTATAGCAATATCCCTACAGTAACGAAACGCCTTTGATGTCGCACGATGCCGCCACCGGTGTAGGTACCGAGCAGATATGCCAGGGTTGCCACGAAACGGGAAATAAAATAAAAATAAAATATTGTGCTTGTAATATTATCATTTAATCTGTTTAATCGATATTTACGTGAAACTTTATTTTTAGATTATTTCAATTCTCTACTAGATGATACCCGCAACTTCGTTGTGCCAAAACTCGTTTATCGTGTGAGAACCGTACATTTTTCCAGGACAAAAAGTGTTTTTTTTTTTTTTTTTTTTTTTTTTAAACCGTTTATTCCAAATAAAATACAAAATTGGCTTAAACTAGTTTCCCGCCAAACTAAAAAGTTTATTGGCGGGTACGCGCTCTTAACATAATTACCAATAAATTTATCAATACACAAAACTAATATATATCACTAAAACTAAATTATATGATAAACTTCAAACCGTATCACTTATTTACCTATATTTCTTGTCTTATAATCGCATACTAATACACAAATAATTAACAGCATCTATTTATCATGTTACAACAAAGCAAAAATAAACAAAAATATATTATGTTTTCAGCTATAATCAATAAAAATAAGAAAATCTAATATAATGTATATAAATATGTGTGATTTTGGAACAGTTAAATTTACCTTGCATTCTACTTTTTTAGGCTATTGTCTATTTATCATATATGTATTTTGACATAATATTTACTAAAGTTCCTGTAATAACATAGTTTTTAACTTCTTTTTCAGCATGCCAACACTAACCTTAGGATTTTGATTCAACCAAAGAAGTCTATTAAAAATTTTAGGTATTAGATATTTGTTCGTCCTTTCCCCATAGTAATTAGTAATTTGTGGTTGGACTAGCTTTCCACAAGTCATTTTCCTAGTATTATGCGTATGTATAACTGTTTCTTTATAGTTTTTTTCATAGTAATGCTCAATACTTATTAAATACTCCACTTTTTTATGTACTGGTAATAAATTACATTTTTTAAATAATAAATCATAATTTTTGTTACATTCAAGTTTTTCTGTTTTGCTTACTAAATATTTAATGAGTCTAACCTGTAAATTTTTAATGTTACTTAAATGTGTGTTGAAAGTACGGCCATAAACAATAAGACCATAGTTCACTAATGACTCAGCTAGAGCGTTATAAACAACTAATAATGTATGTTTACTTACTATTTTACTTAAATAATAAAATCTTCCTAATAGCGACCTAAGTTTATTACAGATTTCATTTACGTGCGTTATCCAACTAAAATTTACATCAACGTAAAGTCCTAAATATTTAAATGAGTTAACATATTCTATAGTTCGACACGAACAATTAATTTTATTGTTATGTAAGCACTCATATGTGTGGCCCACGATAGCAATATCATGCAGCTGTATCATTTTGGCCGAACGATTATAGGGTGAGCGTATATGCATGCACTTAGTTTTTGACAGGTTAAGTATAATTCCATTATCATGCGCCCACTTGGTGATGTTTTCAAAATCTTGTTGTACATTGTTTTTTGCCTCTGTGATATTTTTAGACGCATATATTATACACATATCATCAGCGTACATAAAATCTTTGCATTTTTCTACTATGTCCTATGTCCTTTCCCGGGACACAAAGTATCTCCTTGCCAAATTTCAGCAAAATCGGTCCAGCGGTTTGGGCATGAAGAGGTAACAGACAGATAGACACACTTTCGCATTTATAATATTAGTATGGATTTAATATTAGTAAAAATTTCATTAAGCCCCCCATAAGCTCACCGGTGAGCAAGACACAATAGAATAACAATAGATTTCCAAGAATCCACGATCGAAGGATTAAAATAATGAAGATGCATTCGAATATTTTATTATTCGTAGGAATATAATATAAAGTATCCAACAATTAATCATACTATAACAATTGGTAGGTACGGTAGGCCATATGTCAGGTATAACAGAAGCACTTCAAATCTCGCTCTTATTACGTGCGCGGTAAGGGCGGTCCAAAGGTCAAAATGTTACACAGTGTAACATTTTTTGATGTATGACCCTGTGTAGTGTGTACCTAGCTAGGTAGGTACTAATTAGTATGTAAAACAGGGTATTGACAGATTTTTAATTTATTCTAAGTATTTGTTTCTCTCCATGTTACACTTCTTACAACACGTAAACAATAAAACAGATAATATGCAAATAAATGCCGCCAAGGCCAACACAATATTAGTGTGAACTGTGAGCCGAGATTTATGAAAATTTAAATCCTTTTTGTTTTTTGAATCAGATTTACATCCGGACACTGAACACATATTATATCACATTGTTTATAAGATAAGTTATCGTTTTAAAACACAAAACTCGTAGACAATGCCACAGTATAGCAATATTATTGCTATACTGTGCTTAAAGTTACAGATGACAACTATTATAAACCGATGGTACCAATCTATGTAGACTTGGCGTTAAAAATTTGAATAAAAATATTTTCATTTTGATTCTTTTCTATCCAGTGTCCAGAATATTCACCCTTACTTGATCACGCTTGACGAGTTTCATATGAACATCAAATTATACAAAAATCTGCTACGCCTAACATACAAAAAAGCTTCAAAATTATATAAAAGGCTCATGAATTGTGCAGTACACTCGTACTGTCCGTCTGTCAATGTTGTGGATGCGGGTGTTATCGCTGATATGAACAATGTAAATACGTTTTTTTCGCCACGATTACTATTCATTCTTTACATGATGACGATCTTGACTGTTTTGTATAATGTTTGCCTTTACAACACGCCTTTTCACGCCATATTAACTTTATTAAAGGCTTGTTTCACCACTTTCTGATAAAGTGCCGGAGAGGCTATACGAAACTTTTTTGACTGATTCTCCATACTCTGTCAAGTTAAGTGGTGGATACCTATCCGGCACTTATCAGGCCCTAAGTGTAAAACGGCATGTTTCTGGACCTCAACTTTGTATCTGTAATAATAAAGATATTTTTAGATTGTGGAATGTGTGTGTTTAATATGAGACACTTATCTGTTGCTATAATATACATTACACAATTTTATTTCAAGGGTAATTTTATTCAAATAGTTTTTCAGTCTCAAAAAGTTATATTATTATCGCATGAAAAACTTCGATTTTTGCAAGTAGACCCTTGAAATGCCCTTTACTTCTGGCTGCTCCCTAGAGTAAAGGGTGAATATAAGCTCTACCTTTTTGTATGCCTAATGCCCTTTAGAGCCTTACGTCGGTGCATAAGGTGACGGGTTCCAACAAGATATCTTTTATTCAGTAAATAGTAAATGGTTTTTTTTCTATAGTATGTTTAAGAGACTCATCCTATCACACACACACGTGCAGGAAACCATTTTTATGTAGTTAAGTTAAATGTAAGAATAAATAGTTCTAGATATTAGTTATTACTTTGTTAGTCCATTGTTTGTGAGGGGGGGGGCCTGGGGTACCAATATACAGGCCTTGGCTTAGTTTGGGCTCCATGTCTCCCACAAATTGCATTTATTCTTGTAATTTTGGGAGAAATAAACTTATTTTTATTATTGTCATATGTATATCTATACTTATTATAAAACAAAGTCGCTTTTTTCCCCCATGTCCCTTTGTTCTCTTTAATCTTTAAAACTACGCAACGGATTTTGATAATTCTATCGGTGTTAGATAGCCCATTTATGGAGGAAGGTTATAGGCTATATTTTATTACGCTAAGACTAATAGGAGCGAAGAACTAGAGGAAAATGTGGAAAAAACGGGGAAAATTATTTGAAAGGGCTAACTTGAACGCGCTAATCTCAGGAACTACTGGTCGGATTTGAAAAATTCTTTCAGTGTCAGATAGCCTATTTATTGAGGAAGGGTGTAGGCTATATTTTATTACGCTAATACCGGTGAACTTTAAACTACAGGAAGAGTAACTCCGTCAAAAAAAGTGCACCAAAAGGCTACAAAATGTGACCCGAATACATGCACATTTATGCATGTGTTCAGTACACATTTTTCGTGTATATATACACGAGTGACATTCAACCAGGTTTACATGATAATTATTGTCAAACTCATTTTCCAATTTGTTTACTTACTTTTTACGTAGCTTTTTACAAAATTTTCGTTGTTAAAATGCCTAAATGCCCTGTGAAATGGTGTAGAAGTTATACAGATACGACTTTTAATACAGGAATAACCTTTCAAGTTTCATCAGTAAGTGAATTTTTATAAATTATGCTTAGGTAAAGTTCTTGTATTTCTTCCGACCCAAAAACATGCCCAAAAACAAAAAGATGGTTTATTTAAGCTGGTCTCTTTGTGTTTGTCTTATTAAGTTTACATGTTATTGTAAAAATTCAATAATCAAAAAATTATATAATTACAAAACTTTTACAAAGTCGCCATGGACAGTGTTATGCAAGATGTAACAATTTAATCATAATTCATAAACGAGGGTCTGACTGACACCAGTATGGAGTATCTTATTTTTATAATGCCGTTCGTACTTCGTTTAGTAAAAAACGAACCGAATTGGATGCCGAGCCAGATTAGTCGTTAATGTACATACACTTTAATAGTCATGATATATTTTGTATGAGTAATGACCGAAAATTAAAGAGATTACGAAAATCTGCATTTGCACCGTAAGTTTTTTATTTCAATTCTGTAATAATTTAGCACATAGATTTTTGTAATCTGAAAACGTGTTGTATAGGTGCTCCGGATAGTTTTAAATTCGTCCGAGTCGTACAAGATTTGTTCAAAATTATTATATATTACTAGCTGTTGCCCGCGACTTCGTCCGCGTGGACTTCAGTTTACGTGCGATGTCAACAAAATTGGTGTCAAATTAAGCTTTTATAAAAAAAAAAACCCTAGTACCCATTAAATCAAAACACCCAAAAACAGCTGTGCAGTGTGCACATAACTTATTTCATTTTTTTAAATTAATCTTTATTTATGCCAAATAAAGTATATTTAGCCCCCCAATTACACAACTTTACCCATAAACTATTTATCATTGATAGATTTAAGGTTACGTCACTGCATAGATAAAGTACTGAGTTATTTAATAACTTAACAAAGAAATAACAATAGAAAAAATTGAAATCTGATGTAAGATGATACCACCACTTATAGAAAGACATTTGAGCAAGCGTCATCGCGATGTAGGAGACGCACGGCGCCATCTTTTATGAATTTTTGGTTTGAACAAATTCACGCATTTTCACCCCCTTACAACTATTTTTTCCAGTTAAAAAGTAGCCTATGTCCTTTCTCAGGCTTTAGACTATCTGTGTACAAAATTTCATTACAATCGGTTCGGTAGTTTTGCCGTGAAAGCAAGACAGACAGACAGACAGAGATACTTTCGCATCTATAATATTAGTATAGATTATTATCGATGACTTAAGGATCAGAGGAAAATGTTTGATTTTCAAATAATAATTATGTACTCCTTTCTTCGTGATAGTAGATAATATTATGTTTGGTGTATACTGCATAATGCCATCCGCTTTTGACTATTAGTGTCCACGGCTTTGTTTCATAACTGTGACAGTGACAATAACCGCGCAGGATGTCGTCCAGCGCGCAATATTATGATACGTTACCTGGGTAACGACCTTGGCGAGAATCTGAATTGTCATATTTTAGTGTTCGAAAAGGAGCCAAATTTAAAACGGTTGAAGTATGGGAGTTACGTTTCCTGTAGTTTAGTTATTCATTGGCTAATAGTGATAGGAGAATGTGGAAAAAACAGCAGCAGAGCAATTTTTATGTTATTTGGCACAGATAAGAAGTAGACCACGTGACGGATCATATGCTATCGATTTTAATCATTTTTTTCAATGGCTATATTATATTTTATACCCGTGCGACGCCGGGGCGGGTCGCTAGTTGACAAATAAGTTTAACCATATTATTTTTGTTACAGGTAAGTTACCCTGATTTCAAGTACTTGGGAGGCGGGAGCATCGTTGCTTGGAGTTTTAACAGTAAGAAAAAAAAACTAATACCAAACCAAAAATGCGCGGCTTTACTGAGATAGGCCTACCGGTAGCTCATTCTCTTTTCTCTTACCATTGAGAACTTACTAAGAATATTTGCGTGCGCAAAAGAGAAAATAAACTACTGTATTCCCTCTAATTGAACCTTGTAAATAGGAGCCTGTATATCGAACCCTATAATATTATATGTTAGTGTAAACACCGTTATTCTTGAAACCATCAAATGAGCCCGTTCTCATAGTAATTGTTCTCATAGAAAAAGTTGTTCTTTTTGACGGGCTCATTTGATGGTTTCAAGGATAACGATGTTTGTAACATTAACGCACTGTATATATAAATCGAACCCTGTATATCGAATCCTATAAATCGTTTGACGATACATGCAATCGAAGCGTAAATAGCTGACCCAATTGGAGTGGAGATGAAAGTTATGATAGCTCCAGTTCTGTCGCACGCACTCCGGAAATGATCACTGGCTGGTCCAGCGCCTCCGGAAAGGCCCAGCCGGGCCATTCCGCTGGGCCGACCCCGGAAATTGCAGCAGTGGTAGGCTAATTTTGGTGACTAAACGATATTGAAGTGTGAATATGACAGCTTTGGAAGTGTTGGATTTGTGTTAAAACCAATGATATTCTACTTATACAGATCTGTTACGTTCATACTATTTTCCGGTTTAAATCTTATCCAAACAACATTGACAAATTTGACAGATAAGTGAAACAAAAGATACGAATTGCCATTTACATAAAAGAGACAAACTAATAAAAGACGACCCAATTGGGTCGTATAACGTATTTGAAACTTCACAGCGAAGCTTCACAAGGTAGTATATCTGCTTTGAGTTTTTTATACTTATATATATCATTGGTTAAAACAGGTATTTTAGTGATTGTGAAAACTGGAAAAATTGTATTGTCCATTCAGAGCTGTTTTGCCTCTGGACTTTTCCGAGTACAACATGACAATAACTTTATTACCAATCTGATATTTGTAACACAAATCCTTCAGGTACTTAGCAAGGGGCCAGACTGACGTGATGTGAAGCGTCCATTCACGTTTCAACAAACATAATATTTTAGTCGCTTAAAGCTATAACAAAAGTGTAAAGAATGCTTACTAAACAAGAGGGAATAAGCGTTAATTCCATATTCAAAAGGTACAATTTATAAACGTGAAATCGGCTTCCAATGAGCCCTTTTCTACGTCAGCCGTATAAAACTGCGAGTGTAGGGAACAACACGTCATCAGCCAACACCCCACCCCACACCACACTTATCTGTGTGACACACGAGTGAGGCCATAGATGTAGGAAGCGTAGAGATGTGTAACTTGTGTTTCAAATAAAAATAAAAAAGAATAGCGGAGTATTCAATTAGCCTTAAATTTTTATCTTTTTTAGAAAATCGTCTTGTTTTTGAGGGTCACCAATCCATGCGTGGCATGTTTTGAAAGTGTTCGAAGGAAGATCTTCTGACCTAGCTAGGTGCTGTGGTTGCCAAAGCCTGACTGATTAATTTTCAGCTGTCTATGATGTGTAAACTACAAATATTTTGGGTAAGTCAGTAAAGTTAAATGATGTTGTATCTATGTCTAAATTAATAAAAAAGCAATAACAGTAGAGGCTGCAATCCGAAATTGTAGATATTTTTTTACGTAAAAGTCTAGCCACAAATATTACTGATCACAACCAAAAAATAAGTTTAAAAGTCTGCAACGGAGCTTTGGCATTTACCGTCAGAAATATTCTATTTAACGGGAATGAAAAAATGTGTGAGAGTAGAGAGTCGAGAGTTGTAAATGATGAGTGACACCGTCATGACGCGGCGCCAGCGTTGTAGCCTTCTGACTCTCGTAGACACGGCACAGTTTTACTCTCATAGTAAGATAACCGAATTCTATGTCATTCTAGCTAGACGTTGTTTATGATTTTGTGCTTGTAAAGTTTAATCGTTCTTTTGCTAATGTAATTTCTATCTAAATTCTTATCTGTAGTATGTGAATTGTGAACTCTACCTTTAACTATGGTAATTGGTATGTTCTCTACGTATAAAAAAATATTAACATCAAAATTGGTTTGGTAGGTTTGACCTTTTTTTTGCTTTTGCTCAGTAGTTGGCATTGGCATTGGCTCTTAAAAAAAGATTTGAACTTCATTTGATTCACAGTAACTAACATATTCGTAGATATGTGTTTATTAATACATAGTTAACTTTGATTTGAAGATAAAATGCCTCACCGTCGCGTCGTCGTCTATAGTTCTTGCAATCTAAGAGTGCGCGTCGCCTTTATTTGTAGTTGGAAATGTGAATAGACATTTTCGTTAGTGTGCGTACCCGACGGAGCAGTCAGTAGCGAGCGAGCCATGTACGCGTGTATAGATATGGTCACTCACACAACTAAGGGCGACGCGCACTCCTAGATTGCAAGAACTATACAAAATTTTAACGCAAATAATTAAATGCACATCATGGTGATTCAATTTTACAGACAACATTATTCGCAATACTTTTAATATCTGTCATCTGTAAGAGCTGTTTATTTAAACCTGAATAAAAATGATTAAGCTGTAATTTTATAAATATAAATGCGATTTTCTAGTATAACTTAAGCCGTCAGTCCACCGCAGCGCACGGAGAGACTACGCACGTGCGTCAAGCTTCGCTTTACAAGAAAATATATTATGTGACTGTGTCCACTGCAACCCACGGACACGCTACGCACGATTTGACGTTGTCAGAGTAATAAATCCGTGCGCCGCGTGGCCGTGCTCAGCGTGCGTCGCGGTGGAATGGCGGCTTTTATTAGTAGTTTGATAATAGAAGTGTTTCCAAATCTCGTCGCTGTCAAACTGATAGTTGAGACACTGTTTCTTAAGTATGGTCAAAGTTTAACTTAAGTGCTACAACTAACAACGCTCTTGTTTTTAAACCGCCTTAAACGGTAAGAGCCAAGCCAAGAAATTGGTATCAATGAGTAGGAATATGAAAGCGTTAGTTTTTTTCAATTGTTTTTTCATGCGCACAAGATTTTAAGGCGCTGCACTTGCTAACGAACTCTCTAGAGTGTAGGCGATGGCGCGGAGTGTTTTAAAAATAAACCGGCGCTAAAAGTTATTTCAACTAAATAAATCATAACAGTGGTGGCGTTGAAAGGCGACCTACATAGGTCTCCGGAATAGCCTGGCTTTTTAGCAATTTAAATTTAGAACGAACGTTTTTCTTTGCGTTTTTGACATTTGGAGTGCTTTCGACGCGTGGGTTGTGAGAGACAAACTTATTCTGCGTGAGATGTGATTGAAATTACTTAAAATTATTAATTTTTATAATGCAGATGCAGTTTTTCGAGAAAATAAGATAAGTAGGATCAGTAGTGCAAGAAATCATTACGTAACAAGTTTGCCAATTTCCACAACTTACGTGTTGTTTTCCTCAATATTTTCGTATGAAATTAACGTGAATCCCCCGTGAATTAGTGGTGAAACCAATTCCGTATTCCATAGAACGTTCCCGGCTCCCCCGACGAACGTAAAAACGTAAGCACTTCGGCAGGGAAGGCCAATTGATTTACGTTGGCATTACACAGTTTGGAAGTGTCTATTTGGATAGAAAGTGTCTATTACGCTGAGTAAACTTTTACCTCCTTACTAATAAACGTTGTATAAGCTTTGAATAGTTATACAGTGTTTTGTTCCTGTCACACAAGTGACATTTTTAATTGGATTGAAGAAGACAAAACACTGTATAACTATTCAAAGCTTATACAGCGTTTATTAGCAAGGGGGTATGTCTGAGAGTAGTAGTGTCCTAAGGTACAATTGGAGTCCAATTACGACTTTAGGTAGTAGGTTTGTATATAAAGTAGTTCTGTCTATTCTGGTATGTGTTTCGAATTGATAGAACAACGTTGGACTCCAAAACTTTGACAAGACAAACCTTAAGTGGCAAATAATATAATAATTATAAAACACACTTATAGATGTTTGCTTTTGATGCTTTAAGAAAGAAAAGCTGCCTACAGAATTAGCCTTTACAATTATTACTGTTTTTATCCTTGTTAATCTTTTTTATAGACACAGTCTATTTAAACGAAAAATGTCGATCAATTTCAGTGACCATAATTAATTGATGTTTTGGGACTTTTATTGGACCTGCCATGTTGGAAAAGTTTTTTAATTATAAAAAGGTTGGTTGGTTAAGTGCGTTGTCTTGGAAAATTGTTTGTAACTTTGTCTACTTCCAATTCTGTTGGGAAAAGTCTGTTTTGATATTACGTTTGTTGGGTGCCATTACTATTTTATTATTAAGCAGGTCCTTAGAGAAAATTAGCGATTGTAATGCCCGCAGAAACGATTGTATGGTTTCAATAATTTTCATCTGCACGATTATATTTTTAACTCCTTGGCATGCTCTAAAGGCAATACTTTCGGATTTGATCTTGAGAGGTATCATTAGATTCATCTTAGTTTTGACACTAACTGCCGGATTCAGACGAATATTAATTACTCAACCGTAATTAAGTGGAGATTTTGACTGATAAATTGATAATGTATGGTGCTTATGTCAAAATCTCTATTTTATTACAGTTAAATGATAATTGATTAATTATTCCCCTCTTTAAGTGTTCAAACTCTTGAGGTGTGAAAAAAGCTTTCTAACCAGCTTTTTTCACACCTCAAGGGTGATTCACAAAGATTTTTTCGCCTCAGATTCGACGACATTTACCAATATACGTGCACCACTGCTAGTGTTGACCAATGACAAGCGGGTTTTTTTTTAATTTGAGCCAGACGAGAATTGTGAATCCCGGCTCTCTATGTTTAGCGGTAAAAATGATAGATCTCTAAGGCTGTTCGTGTGGAAAAGTCAATTTTTTGATAC
The DNA here is from genome assembly GCA_937595015.1 of Polyommatus icarus. Taxonomy (NCBI): domain Eukaryota; kingdom Metazoa; phylum Arthropoda; class Insecta; order Lepidoptera; family Lycaenidae; genus Polyommatus; species Polyommatus icarus. The sequence continues at coordinate 19,242,379 of OW569329.1, forward strand.
GATCGACTCGCACGGCCGTGCTAAGTGTGTCAAACCCTACATGTTGTAGTCACAGACGATTTACTTGCCGTATATAATGTGTCTTGTGTTTCGTATATAATTTACGAGTGTCCTTGATATATATTGTAAGAATACGACCGTAACTCGAGCCTAAAAAGTAAATAAGTATGTGGTATGTATTTATGAAATTTGTGAATCCCTAATAACTAGCGACAGAACTTATGCAGTAGAAAGTAGAATTTTTATAAATCAAGCTAACCAACTAGTTCGTTAGTTAGCCGTTAGTTTGATTACACAGCAGTAATTATTTATTGTGCTTATGTGTGTGCGCAGGTACTCTCGTTTAAATGCACATTCGGCGGTTGTGTTAAATTATCTTTATAGTCAGATAGATATTTTTTTGCTCCAACGCTGGAATCGACTCTACGACCTCGGGGTAGAGCTCTACTAGAGAGCTAAGCTCTACAAGACAACAAAAGCTCTATATTTTAAGACTTGAATAATTATTATCATTTATTTTCTATTTCTATGAATACAGCATAAAGGGTAGCATTAAGTTGATATAGGTATGCGTCTGGCTCCGGGTAAACAATGTGCAGCCGCGGGCTGTGTTTGCCGACCACCTTTGTGTATACTGTGTATACTGGCGTGGATGTATCATTCATGTAGGGCAAAGGATGTTGCATTGTTCGTAGTAGTATGTGGGTACTGGTAGGAATTGTAGGAAGTTCAGTTTGGATTCAAAACAACCGAAAAATTCCTTCCAAAGATATGCCAAAAGGTAATGAACTTTTTTACAAAAGTACATTTTAGAGTGTAGACTTAACCGTTTTTTATGTAGGTTAGAAGAAGGGACAAATAGACACCCTACTGGTAGATATTTTGTTTTTTACACGGACCCTGCCGTTATGCCACGGGTTTTGGCAATGATATAAGCTATTTTATAGCCTGCGTTTATATAAAATGGTTCCGTAGATGTGTCAACATAATATTGTTTTAATCCTTCAGGCTCCGCGCGACCACCGGTGATCGCGAGAGCAAAAGAATACAATGAGAATTCCTAGAACCTCCGATCGAAGGATTGGATTTGATTGGGAATTGTGTAGAAATGCGAAGTCCCTACATATGGCATGTCAACGGCCCTGTACGTGTATTTTCCTGAAAGCATAATTGAATTGACTGAGAGACAAGCTAATGCAGACGGCAAAGGCAACATCAGGATGCTATTTTGATCCTACATTAATACTGCTTCGATCCAGTCTTGTTATTATCAAATCGAAAGTATTCTCTTTCGTTCCGAGCGTTCTTCTATACGTTAATCGAGATATTTTTAAACAATCTAAATGCGTTTGACGTTCAGTTTAAAATTTCATGATAATACCACTTTGTAGTTTGACTGCATCGACAAAATATTGGATCGAAATTGCAGAATAGGCTACTTGACCTAATTTTTTTCTTCATGCTAATCGCTTCATAATCATTCATTTTCACAAAAAAAAACTAATATTTTAATATTTTACACAGTAGAAACCCATAAAAATGTTTATTGAAAAATATGCCTCTTAAATGGCGCCGAAAACGCTGTCCGCCATAGTGTGACGTCATACGCTTTGTATTTTAAACTCTTTTTATTGAAATTTTTTTTATGTGCTAAATCTACGAATCTAAAAGTGCCCAAAAATTATAAAATAATTTAATAAGAAATTAGAAATCATTTGTAATGTTGAAAACTTTTGGAGAAAAGTTTTGGCCATTTCATTTCCCGTCTACAATAAATGGAGATAATATATATATAAAACTGATGTTTTATTTGAATTATTCAAGAAAATATATTTTACAAATCTTTCTAGGCTTATTCTTATTTTTATGTAAAAATAAACTTACATATAGCGAGCGCGATAAATAAAAGATATTAAATTAGTACGAGGATGACGTCACATCCAAATCGGAAGTACCGCAAAAGCGTTTTCGTCAGTACAATTACTATTTTCATAAAATCATATTTTCAAATCGACTTTGTTTATCAATCATAAGCTTTTATTTGATGATAAGGGTGAAATACGGTTTCCTAGGCCAAGTTCTACTAGAAATATGCATTTGTTCAATGAAATTGAACTAGCGATTTGACCGAGCCTTGCTCGGTATTCGATAAAACACGAATAAAATGACATTTTCTAAAAATGATTCCTAGCTAGATCGATTTATCGCCCCCGAATCCCCCTATATACTAAATTTCATGAAAATCGTTGAAGCCGATTCCGAGATTCCAATTATATACAAGAATTGCTCGTTTAAAGATATAAGATATAGGTCAAGTAGCCTATTATGGTACACTTTCACTATCACTTTAGAAAGATGCGTTATGCCTTCAACGTGATGCTTCAGCTTGATAACAAAATCTAACAAAAATCCTGCTCTATATTTTTCTAGTTCATAGTGAACCGGCAAAACATTTCCAACGTGTTTTTAAGAACAAAGTCGCTTCCCGCTCGCGCTGTGCGCTATTTATGATTAGAACTTTAAAATTGCTCAACAGATTTTAATGCGGTGTTTTTAAAACATATAATAGCTCCCACACCGCTTTCGGTGACGGTGGCCGGTTTCAATGAAACCAGGCCAGCTACGCAAGAGTAATTTTATAGTGCCCAAGTGTGTACGCAGTACACAAGAGAACTCTCTATTCCTTTACTCTCATAACCCAGTGGGACGGACGATCGACACGACTGGCGAGAGATCAGGTGCAGGACCGACTTTTTACATGCCCATCCGACGCATGGGTCATCTTACTTGTCAGACAATCATGAATCAGGTGATCAGCCTGAAGTGTCCTAACCAAACTTGGAAAATAACATGTTTCCAACGCGGAAATCGAACCCAGGACCTCCGAGTCAAGAGCCGCGCTCTATACCACTTGACCACGGAGGCGTTAAAGGCGGCGGAAGCGTTTTAAGACATAATTATTCAAGAATCAAGTGAGGAAGGTTATCGTTAAAGAGGTTAATGTTATGTAAATTGATAAAACTTACATCGCATATTAAAGAACAACATCCCGCTGTAAAAATATTAATCTCGCATATAATCAGGCGCGGCACGTATTTTTAAGATTAATTAATATAATCTATCCATTGGATATTAAAAATATGCTTCAGTGTTAATATATGCGGGAGCACGCGGCGAGATAGCGATGGCGAGCTCCTGAGGGGTTCGATCAGGATATTCAGAAAATGCCGTGTGCTTTTTAGTATGGTGACCCACGGGGATACTGTTATTTTGGAATAAAAGTAGCCTATGTTTTGTTAAGCTTTAAGTACCATAACTAGAGTAGAAACAAGTTAGACCTTAGGCAGAAACTACAATTGGCAACAATTTGGCTGATGGTCCTCAAAATGTAAGAAAATATGTTAGTAATGGAACTTCATACCACTGCCCACTAGTCTTATTATTAAACAGACGAACATAATATAACCTCCTCCTTTTTGGAAGTTGGTTAAAAATGTAAGAAAGGTTTTCAAAAAGTTAGCGAAGTCAATAATTATAGGCATACGAAAACCACGTACCTAAATGATATGCATACGGTAGTACATAATTTTACTACAGTCTAAATGTCTACTCACTACTGCACTCTTGTATTAGGCTTTTAGAGTATTGGTTGATACTCTTCCTGTAGAGTGATGATGATTACTAAGAAGCACGTGTTCCACTTGCGTTTATTTGATACGCGTGACTTTTTACACGTTTCGCCTCCATTACGCAAAACGATTTTCAGCTCATTTACGATAAAGTACACTCTATACATACTCAAAATCTTAGTCATCATCATCAGCAGCAGCAGCAGCAGCAGCAACTTATTATTCTTAGCATACACGTACATTTATTTTTATCCGACTTCCAAAAAGGAGGAGGTTATATGTTCGTCTGTTTATTGCAAGCGTACTTCTCCTTTGATTTTTACTTTTGGTCTTACCACCTTTAAGCTGACTCCCGATTGATTGATAAAGAAAGAATTTGAATTTGATTTACAATAGTCTTGCTCTGTCATTCTGCCTACATAGCTATATCTGGTAGATATTGTTGTGTTTTCTAAGGCACTTTAATTAAGTCCCTTAGAGTATCAAAGGGTTTGTCTTGGCTGGGTAGGTACTGCTGTCAATTTCTGTCAATATTTCAGCTTTGTAGAGAGAGTAGTGCATTTTGTACCGTAGCTTGTTATGAGACTAATTTCCATGGTGTTTACCAATCAAATTCAAAATGGCGGAACGGCGCACAGATAACCGCTAATGAAATATCGCGTGTATCGTACTGTGGTCGGTGCCGCGCCGACATTGATTGGACTTTGACACAATTATCATTGCCAATGTCCAGCGAAGTTAGGATTTCATTTGTATTTCATGTAGGATGTATGGACACGAATAATGTACAACTTGCATTAGCCATCCATTTGATGTAAAAGTAAACCTGCATAGTGCATACCTACTGTTAATTTTGCATGCCTGGTTGTAACAGTACTTTCTGCTATGATGCCCATTTTCAAAATAATGCAACCAACTTTAATATCATATTATGTTAACCACGCAATCAAGAAAGAAAGCCGCCTTAATTTGGCAGAGTTTTCAATTATTTTGCTGTACATTTACATCGAATTAAGGTGTACCTTTGAACTTTATTATAACAAGAGCGGAAATGGAAGACCAGATCTAACAGCAACTTTTCCTTAGCAACCTAAATGACGATTAATATAATCCGGTAACCTGGTAATGAGATTATCTCCAAATTGTCTGATATTAAACATCCTCGATTACCCCGTAATTAACTGACAGCTACTAATTTTATTAGCGTCCTCGACGTAATACCGCCATAAATATATTAACAGAAAATGGCGTTCATCAACGCCTCAAAGGATTGCAGTTGCAAGTGATAATCCTTTGAGGCGTTACTATTATTAGGGTTATAATAGTTTTATTGGTGTCTCTACTAACTGATATAGAAGGAATAAGAAGATACATTTTAGCGACAGGGATTAAAGTTCTACTTTCTAGGGACTCTTGATGTTAACGGCATGTTTGTAGCAACGTGGCGAATGTCGATCATCGACAGTGTATTACATCGACAGTCGATGTAATACACTGATCGACAGTGTATCACATCGACAGTCGATGTAATACACTGATCGACAGTGTATTACATCGACAGTCGATGTAATACACTGTCACTGTAAACACTCTTGCCATGATAGATGACCATACCTACTGCCAAGATCTCCCAGCTCACTAGCTGTTTACAAAAATTTGTCGTTACGATCATGTATAGAGAGATATAAGTCGCTTATATCTCTCTATACATGATCGTAACGTCTAATATATTATATGTCCATCATGAGCCAACGACAAATGCCGTATAAGTTATAACGTAACATGCTTTACTACGTAAAAATAAAGCTAACGTTTCCCTTGTTCCTGCGTCATATTATGCGTAAAATATATATTACATACTCCATCCTATAATATGGACCCCTCAAAATCAGATCATCATAATTCATGACCGAAATCACGAGTCGTTTGTACAGAATGACTGGTTGAGCCCACATTTTTCTTTTGATCATACCCCGCTTGTACTCGCCAAAGGATTGTAATTGCAATAACGAGTGACCAATTACTTTGAGTTTGTAGGACTGGCCCGTGGCGTAATCAGGATTGTAGAGTTGTGCTGTCCTAATTTTAGTATGATATTTTATAATGAGAATGACCAAATTTAAGTAACCGGTCACCGAGCATTGGTTCTTGTTTACAATATTGTAAGGTACTTTTGTGAGATCTTGCTTACAATATTGTAAGCCATTTAAAATCCTTTTTGAGTTAACATTGGCTAGTCCTAAAAAGAGAAGATAACCCTATGGGCTATGGCTATCTCACAGAGGGTATCCATTTCCCTCGAAACAAACGTTATCTCTATAGTCTCTGGTCAACAATTTTCAGGAAACAAACGAAAATATCAATTCTGCCAACGATGTCAATACTTGGATATGGCATGAAATAATTATGTGTATCGAGAAAATATTGTCGTCCTTTTTCTCTTACAGTAATAGCATATACTACTTTCTCTTTCACTCATTTTACGCTTTCAATGCATATTTTACGTAATCAATGCATTAAACACGTCCAACTGTCACCGCGTTCTATGGCACACTGCTCTCATGTCGGCACTACATATAGGCGAACGCGTTGGCCAACGCGTTGGCCAACGTGTCGGCCCAATGTGTAGAACGGGCGACTCGCGCGTTGGCGGTAGGTATTTAGACGTTGGCCGACGCGTTTTGTCGGCACTACATATAGGCGAACGCGTTGGCCGACGCGTTGGCCAATGCGTTGGCTAACGCGTTCGCCTATATGTAGTGCCGACATCAGATGAGTGAGCTCACTCATTTCGAGGGTGACACATTTTCACGCTGACGATAGTATGGAATGCCTTTTCTAAAGGTTATAATAATTCTATTACTCCGAAACCCTTGTAGAAAATGACAACACTGTTTTATTAACGGAACTCTGTCAATGGGTCGTAATAATTTAATGGGTAATCGTTAAGGTGAGGGCCTGACTGATAAGACTCGTTATACGTGAGGGTAGGTGGAATAAAAACGTAGTAAAGCGGTATGCCCGAGCGTATAATATTTATACCCGCTGCGTACAACTTCAGGATAACTCAAGGTTAAAGACTAAAGGCCTAAAAACAAATACTCCATTAGCTATGTCCACATTATGCAATTTCATCTTCAATTTTCGTCATCTTTTTATTCAACTTTCGTTTGGCATATTCAATAATTGAATGCGTCAAAATCCACCCGCGTTAGAAAGAAAAGTGTCATAGCGAGCGCTACGATTTCAACGCGCGTCACGGGCATGCTCACGTTCGCTGTTGACTGCGCTATGACGCATGCCCTTGATGAACTAAAATTGTGTGAACTTGATGGACCAGTGTGGATAAAGCTATTGGTAGTCGGTCTGTGATCAAAAACAAGAGTAGGTAGTATTTATCTGATTTTGTCAACTCCGTTGCAAGAAAATTCGTGCGTCGTGCGGGAACCATAAATTTCTTCGGAATAAAAATCCTATGTCCGTTAACAGATAGACACACTTGTAAATTGTAATATTAATATGGATTTGCTCGTCTGGTTTTTAAGGAGATATAAGACGGATTTTTTTCGAATGATAGTTAATTCGGATGGCAGCTTTAATTTTCTTTTAACATTATACATTCAGCACTTGTGTTTTTTTTTTAATGTTAGGACTTAAGACGCATCACATGGACTAAAAGCACTGAACAAAATACACAATACAATAGAAAATAACTGTTACATTTATTAGTTCCTGGATTTTGGAGACTTACTGGTATGACACGTTTTCATAATAGCAATATTGGTCACGATATAACAATAAGCTTTTGTTTTTCTACCAATATCAAAGATGGGCATTTTTAAACAAAGACTCCATTGTGTTCCGGGAAAACAATCCGGAGTCCGCCAGCTGAATATCAATTTTTTCCGTAGCTTAGAGAATAAAAAAAAACCTAAGCTAGATATAAACTACTATGGCGTTGAGCCATGGTAGATATCCATGATTGCTAAGCTTAATACTGCAACTGCATGTACGCACAATTTCGATGTCGTTGGACATGGCCAGTCATGGACGAATATTATGTTCGTTTTATTATCGCTTCATGGTCCATCATCAGCCAATATGTTGAGGCCGCTGATATTTAGCGAATACTTATAAGTCTTATAACTAAGGGGCGATTTCACCAAAGAAATGGAACGCGTTCAAAGCACTCTGAACCGGCTCAAAACGTATAAACGCGATTATAACATCGAAATGCATTTCACCAGCGTAAACGGAACGCGTTCACAGCAAATCCGAGTTTTATCTTCTGAACGCCCAAAGTCTGAAGTTCAACGTCATAAAACCCGTTCAAGCCCTGTCATGGCAGAACGAAAAACATAGACAAAAGAAATGTCAATATGGCAGTTTTGACACATGCGTTTGTAAGTTTATGTATTGTTTCTTTCTATTTTAAAGTTAAATTAACGTGAAAAGGCTTTAAAATACAGAAAACATGTAAAATAATTGCGCGACGTCACGTAAACTTAGATTTAATAATCGCGATCAAAAGAAGGTAGTGAAATCCAATCGAAACAAAACGAGATTTACGTCGCAGAATGAACGCGTTCAATGAAAACTAAGTTTTATAAAGCTAAGTTTTATGTGTATTTGGTGAATTCCCACCTTAACATCTAACGGACCTAACTGTGTTTTTGAACTCACTTTTGAAATGTGGTATGGTCTACTTATATTACTCATATTTCAATAGCCGCTTACTGACCAAGCGAGCCGCCTCGCCGCGGCAGTCTTGCGCGCAGTTGCTCGGTCGGTCAGTACGTGTTAGTGCGCGGCAAACGTCCGAGGCGCCTTTGAGCATCGACCAAAAACCGACAACTTTTGGCTCGGCCGCGGCACGCTCGGGCGAGGCAGCGAGGCTGCTCGCTTGGTCAGTACGCGGCTATTTCCTTTTCGGGCAACTTTAATCGGTTTTTGGTCTGTTTTGTTATAAATTACCGAAACTCCACACTACGCTTTATATCTTGTTGGCTGTCACACAAATCGCAAGTGCGCCATCGCAACGATCCCATTGGAGCCATTTCACAGGTTGGACAGGGCCTGTCCTTAGACAGTATAAGTCAATGGCTTTTGATCATTCACTACACGTCTTCACTTTATTTGGCCGGGTGAGCCTTTTCAATGTGTCTTGATTTTCTTTGTCTCCGACCTCTGAACCCTCCGCGTGGGTCAACTTTAATGGATTAGTAATCACTCTTAGGATGTATGTAATAAACTCTATTTTAGCTTGGCTTTATAAAGAGTTAATAAATGGATCTGGAGGATCTGGAAAAGGATCTTTCGTAGAAACATGGCAACAGCCAGAGGGCAGTTTAAGCTCGAAAATGATCAGTAAAAGCGAATTTATACAAGATGTACCTTATATGTTTTTATATTATTCTTATAATATTATTACGTTTATATATTATTACTAGCTGTTCCGGCAAACATTGTTTTGCCATATAAAGTATTTCGATTTTCGCCCATAATATTTTATTGAAGTGACTAAATAAGTATGTCACAATGGCAACGTCCATCGCTATTCCGTAGCATGTAAACAATGGTCGCCGTCAGTCTCGAGTTGTAATAATTTACTATTATTTATTCAACAAATGCACTTATCAATATAAAAAGTACCCAGTAGCCGATTCTCAGACCCACTGAATATGCATATAAAATTTGGTAAAAATCAGTAAAGCCGCTTTGGAGGAGTACGCTATCTAACATTGTGACACGAGAATTTTATATATTATATTTAAAGAAGACAATAAAGAGCAAACCGGTGACCTGATGGAAACTAACTACCGTCAGCCATTGACACTATTAATATTCTTCTTCTATTACTCATTATAATTCCCTAGTTACTTACTGTAATTTAGTAAAATAATTAGAACAACGCGCAAGTCGCAACGTTTTAGTGGCAGTAAAGTTGCCCGGGGCCCGTTAATGTAACTTAACCCGGTTAATTATTACTTTATAATATCAGCATAGGTCTATGTTTGCATAGGCTAACTTGTTTTGTACGTAGCTTTGTAAGTACTTAAGCAGAAGAAGAAGAAATATTGTAATGAAATGGTAAAAAAAACTAAATTATATCCAGGCAACTGTAACAAAGCTATATAATATGTGATCAATTAAGATTAAGCGCTACGATGGAAAAACATAATATTATACAAAATATTATGTTTTTCCATCTTCTTATTTTTGACTTCGTCGTAATCTACTAGAAACTATTTTCGAAGAATTAGAGACTAGAGTTGACATTAGTAATATAGTGTTTCTATTACCACCCAGTATTGACTCCTTAGTCTTTTTACACATTATTTTCTAAGTATGAATGCCATGTGGTTTCTAGTCTCTACTTCTCTCTCGCTGTTTAAAAGCTATTGTTTTAAGTTCGAATTAATCTTAATTAAAGACTAGAGGTAAAATAAGTACCATCTATGAAAAAATACTAGAGGGAACCATCTATGAAGAAGTACATTAATTTTTCAGAACATTTAGCCACGTTGCAAGCACATAAAGTGTACCTGTACAAACACATTAGCGGTTCCCCTGTTTATTGCTTTATTCAACAGTTTAGGGCGAGTGCTCTAGCGACTTATTAGGGGGGACACTGGGAGCCTTTACGGGGTTTCCCCGCTAAGTGTTTGTTTATTGCGCCTTTATTACATAATAATAATATTTATTGAAGTAGAAACTACGCAACGGATTTTGATGATTCTTTCAGTGTTAGATACATTTATCGAGGAACGCTATTGGCTATATTTCATCACGCTAAGGGCGCATTTTCATTAGTTGTTAACTCGGGCGGTATAGAGCATACGGGGAGTCTATGACAACTAATGGCGCATTTTGATTGGTCGTGACATGCATTTTAGAAATCTCCCGCACCCCGCATGTAGAAAATGCGCCATGTAGAAATATCGACCAGTGAAAATGCGCCATTAGACTTATAGGAGCGAAGAAATAGAGGAAAATGTGGAAAAATTGAAGCAATTTTTATGTCATTTGGAACAGATAAGAATTAGATCACGTGAAGGATCATAGGCTATCAATTTTAATAATTTTTTCAGTGGCTATATATTTTATACCCGTGCGACGCCGGGGCGGGTCGCTAGTTTATAGTATAAATACGAAAGTTTGTCAGTCTTTTCGTTCCCTCTTTCGTATACCACTCAACTAATTTTGATTGGAAATTCAGTATGGTACTCTGAGTCCTTAACATGGACATAGAAAAGTTTTATCGCGGAAAAAATTGATGGTTCCAACGGGATAAACGAATTTCGGTGCCACGAAGATATTTGTTCCGTAAAAGTACTGAGGTCCTGTGGGATGGGATATTTATTTTGCCTCTTTCTCCAAGCCAAATTACAACCAAATGTTCCGTACTTTTCCCATAAAATGTAACAATTTGACAACCCTGCCGAATCCATCAAATTCAAACTTTATCCCTAAAGATAAAATTAATTCCCGTTCGTCCGCATTCGGCCAAAACTCTATTTTAATATAACTTTAGCCTAATTCAAGTTAACGGGTGTTACATAATTGTCATCCCGGCTAGATCTGACTCGGGCGGAATATTACGGTCTGGGGACCCGATTCTTATACCTCGTATGGAGTTTCGATCGCAGTCTGTCACACATACAGTAACGATGTAACTTCTATCTCGTAGTTTGTACACAGTGGTCATGTGTAAAATAGTACAATCTTAGTTCTTCATAATATTTAGAATTTTATAGAAAAAAAATTGTCGGCCCAAAGTAAAACTATTGTCTCTCAATATAACGAAAGATTTTACGCGTATGAAGGCCCAAATTCTCAAATGTCCAAAATAACTTGACTTACTAGACGCATTTTGTACCATCCCACAAAAATTACGTATTTCATTTGTGGGTTAGTATTCAAATTCTTAAGGGCATTTCGTCCGGAGATTCCGTAATTGCCCGTATTTAAAACCTTATAAACTCATTATCTGAAAGCTACAAAGTTATAATAAAAATATAGCAATAATCTTCAGTATATCAACATTCATTTGTCGTTTTAAATTTTCTATTTTTGTTTCTTATACTCATGATATCAGCTTCCAAAGTAATATCAATTTGTTAAAATTCAAGCATACATTCAGCATCTCCTTAGGATTTACAAATTACTTTTATTTGAAACTCACGCCAATAGATCGACAATATCATAAACTACATATTCGCCGTTTTAATTTTTTTTAGGACAATTTTGAACTAAGATAAGTAAAAATAATAGGGTTTTGGCGCGATCTCGGCAACGCGGCAAATGTATGGCCAAGGTCGTTTGCTCGGGGGACGGCCTTGACAGCGATCGCATGTAACTGTAATACGAACTTTGCAGTTATCGTAGCTGTGTGTAGCACAGCTTACCGTACTCGTATGTGATCATATTGTGTGCGCACGACCCAATCCCCATTCGAAGTTCGAGAATCGGGCTCCTGGTCGTTACGGTTGACAATATGACTAGTGCCTTGATTACACGGAATTGTATATTCCGTTATACATATTCATAACGGAATCTTGAACTTGGAGAACATATTGCGTTGTAGAGACGTTTGGTGAGAGATTCTGAGTATCTAATTTGTATAATGTCTAACGTTCCAAAGATACATTACATTTGTCTATAATATACCTATTAGTAGGATATTATGATTTATGATTCGTGATCGAAGTTTTTTGATCTAAGATTAAATAATAAATCATGAACATTTTTATAATGTACTCAGAATACAGACTATTTTTTATTAGAAACAGAATTTATGCCCATAAAATTGTTTTTTTTTTTTGAGAATTTGCTTCAAAAATGTACCTTTAGTTAGTATCTGCAACTTTTAAACTCTTTATAGAATTTTTGTTTTTTTATTAGTAGTTTAGTTTTATTGGCCCACTGGGACCAATGACCTTGGGACCTTGGGACCAAACACCAGAGTACTCCGAAGTAGGATAGGCTGTATTTTAGATTAAAATTGTGGAATCAGAGTACTTTTCATCAGATCAGGACTGTCTCCTATGTATCCACAAGGTTGGTCACTCAAACCGTTCCGCACAGCCGTCACTTGTCAGTGACAGCGCAATATAAATACCGCCAGATTGTAGTTAGTCCTGACACTTGTGACGTCACCGAAACTTTGCGACGTTATTTGACAGCTGTAACTCATGTCACTTTGACGCGTTGCCATGGTGACGCTCATAATGGTGCGAATTGCTGACATTACTACTAATGTCTCGTATTTTATAGCAGCAGGTTACTCGTATTTTATTGAAGACTGTCGTAATGACGTCCAGAATCAGAATTTAATAAATCATTAATTAACTACAATAGCAATGCTGACATTCAAACGTTATAATGCTAGTGTAATTACTCGTCTCTCGACTACTGGCGTCGCTAAGTACAGCTCTATGGGAAGCCAAGTGCACCCTTTTAGCGCTCACAGCGTTCATCCACAAGTAACAAGCTTCTTGAATTTGCATATCGCGATCTTGAAGCGCTTTTCGCTTAATTTAAGTGACAAAAATTGGAACACCATAAATATTTATCAACTTTTACACTTGACTGTACTATTGTAGTTGTTGCCAAAGTTCACCGCAACATCCAAGTATTCAGCTTTGTTCCTTGTTCGACCTAGACTCTATAGTCGGGGCATTTTAATAGGCCACATTTGACAGTTCATCAAAATTGCACCACGTAACCTTGTAGCGACGTGCATAAAAAATAAATATTTTTGTTTTGTTATAACTGCACAATTCATTAACTTTTTTCTATTACGATTACATATTTATTGTAAACATGACCGATACGAATTATTTAACGATTTGCTTTTACTGATGAACAATTCTAAACGTAATAAACAAATTCTGATCTTAATAATTGCACGTCGTTACAATGTTACGTCAGCTGACCTTTTTTCTTTTTAAACTCTAGGGATGTTACTCTAAAAATCGAAAGCTAATAAATAGTATCGATGCATTTATTACTTGTAACGAAATATCCCCATAAATCAATAACCACGTTGTGAAAAGTAACACATATTTATGGGAAATGAATAATGATAATACTAAATTTAACAATTTTTATAATTCAAGCGAATAAATGCAATGTTTTTTGTAAATTATGTACTTGTCTTATTTTGGTCCTTGAATTTGCAAAGAAAAAGTAATAAAGGGACAGGAATTTGTTTTTGGTTTTACAAATAACGTATAAAATTCAAATATTTTATTTAAAGTCCGTATCGATTTATTCGTTTTGGTCGATGTTTTTACGCAGTTCACCTCACTATGGAGATTAATCTAACAGATGTCAAATGTGGCCTATTAAAATGCCCCGACTGTAGTCCGTATATTATTAAAGGACAAGATCCACCGACCATACAATTTTGGGCTATTTTTAAAAGTGCCGGCCAACGTAAATAAACCCATTATTTTAATAATAATCTAAATTCTAAGGAATAATTTTTATTGTTTGTCCCCGAGTTGTTATTCAAGGTTAAATAGTTTTTTTTTTATAACATAGGTAATAAAACTTATTTTATTAATTAAAAGTGTGGCGGTCCGCGGTACCCACAATTCGCCTAACATTCCTGCAATCAAAACATCAAAGTTTTCTAAATGCGACGGTATCTTTAAATTATACGACAGCTAGAATGTATCACGTGGGCCTGACCGAGTATAACACCTCGCTCGGTCGGAAGATCTTCCTTTGGCCTCCACACATTATTCCCACAAAAGCAATAAGTAATCGATCCCAACGTCCCTATCCGAGTCAGATAGGAGCTTTACCAATCAGAATGCGTATGACGTTGATTTTACATAATATTTTCATGAAAATATCGAGATCGAACAAGAAACTAAGCTGCAATAATGTTGCATCAAAATAGAATTGGGGTACTGAGTGCATTCAGTTGTACTGTCAGGGACAGAAGTGATTTATTAATTATGTCAATTATGTGAAGTAGATGTAATGAGGATGTACTTGTATGTTAATTAATGTATGTACTTACATACATTATACTATTTGGTTACTAAATCAGCATAACTTGGTGGTGTATTAAGGGATAATGTATATTTTCTGTTTCCTATTTCTAATTACTTAAAATTTGCAAGCGCATAGACATTTTACTAATACGTTTTATCCTTAATGATACGTTAAAAAAGTGCCTTCGATAGACAAGGAGAAAACATTATTTATCTATAACGTCTGTAAACATATTGTAGATTTTTTACTAGTGATCAATACCCACGTAAAAATAGCTTTCTTCAACACATTCTATCCAATTCAAAATGCATAAAGTAATCCTACCATCAGGCTATTCATCTGCTCGTCTATCCCTATAAAAGTAATAAAATATGTGACTTGCGAGAGCGTGCATTTAGCATATTCACCCACTTGCCATGCGGAGCGTTACTCAGGAACGATGTCAAGTGCCGGACTTATCTCTTTTGCTCATTATATAGTTTGACACTGTGTGGAGACTTTAAGGAATAAACTTGGAATTGTTGCTATTTAATGTCGACTTACGGAGCTAGGATAAACTTATTTAAATTATTATATACTTCTTTAGCAACCACCCCATTACTTTATTAAGTAACGGGGTGGGGGCTAAAGAAGTTGCGTCTTTCAGAATTGGTGTTAACTCCTAGTGAATACACATTTTTAATATCTGATATATTTACAACGAAAATGAGTTTTTACTTTTTACACAAGATATCACATCGAAGGCTGGCAACGAACTTGCATCTTCTCTGATGTTTCGGGCGTCTATGGGCCAGTGTATCAATTTCTATCAGGCGATACGCTTGCTCGTTGACCCCCTATTTTCATTTAAAAATGTACGACACAGATACACAAATATTTTAATCGTCGTCGATAGCAGCGAATTAATCTTCATAGCTTTTTAATATAAAAACTTTTTGCACTATCACTAATGTTCCTTTTTCTTTGGTTTCAGGGTTGAAGCTGTGAAAATGTTGAGAAAAGGTAAGAAAATAATCTTTATTATAACCCTTACCAGACTTCAGCGTTGTATGAAAATCATTCTGTTGTCTAATGGTATTGAACAAGAAGTACCAAACTTACTTTTGTAAGGTACTAAATGTTGCAACTTTTTTTTTTATCTTTATTTAGGACTTGGTTCAGAAACAGACGACCATGTCGTACTCATAAGGTTACAAAATTACAATTTAACAATTTCTTACATCTAAACCAAACTTAACTAACTTGTACAAACATAATACTTATAGCATCACTAGACAAAGACTCCGAGAGTAGAATATTAACGCCGCCTACGCTATTAAACATAAACTTATTAGATAAACTACTTCTAGATGATGCGTAAATGTTGCAACTTGCACGCTACTTCGCTTTACAAATTTCATTTTTGCGCTGGAGCTGAAGCATGGAGGATAAATTCCAGGCTTTTAAATTATCTACATAACAATCTGAATCAGTTCGACTTGAACGGGATGTAAGTGCTAACTAACAGACAGATCGAAACTGTATACGATATAACGATTTAATATAAAAAAAAATGACTAAAATGTTTTTAAAAGAGGGTCCTAAGAATAATAATTAAAAATCCTGGCACTTTACAGATTTAAAAATCACTTAGGCCGCAAAATGCAGTCATGAATATGTATAAGGCGCTAAAAGTACTCTTGTACAATGTAGCTCTACTGTGGCTCTACTTCAAAGGACGCTTAAGTGGATTCTTGAAGAATCACTGCAGTAGTTTGACCTAAAAGGCTCTAAACTAAAAAATTAAATAATAATGATTGTTTTGAAAACGGTTGTGTAATACGTTTAAGTGTCAAAAGGAATAATTATATTAAAAAAAACCCTTTACCAATAAAGATACCAATGAAAAAGCTAGGTAAAATGTCTCATCTATGTTTTAGGAACAAGTTTTCAGAATATTAAGGACAAAACATTTTATAGAATGTACCTTGTATAAATAACTATTAATTAATAACATGGAATAAAAATGGAAATACCAGTGTATAAATAACGTCAGAAACAAAGAATCTAACTTTTAATTTTTGAAACAGTTAAAATGTTACCAAGCAGTAATTTAGAATAATTTCTCTCATATTATATGGATAATGGATTAGTAGATTGTACACGAAATAATATAATAAGCAAGTCCTTGACATATTATACCATTATATTTCATCGCAATCCTCTACTTTCTTGAAAATTTTAAACGAAGTACGCCTCTAGTGTACTCATAAATTTCGTTATCTTGGCAGAAGAAAACGAAGTGGCGACGGCAGGGGCACGAATACTTTTGAAATACTGCACAGAACGCTACAACCTTTACTGTATAATGAAGTTTAAGAATCGGCCAAGTACGAGTCGGACTCGTGAAGGATGAGTTCTGTGCCGTTTATTTGTATTCAGCAAAAGTAGGCAAAAAATGTATTGTTTTGTATGGGAGCCCACTTAAATGTTATTTATTTAATTTGTAAAAAAATTACGGTCTAGCTATCGCGGTTCTTGAGGTGATAGGTGGACGGACAGATAGACAGACAGCGAAGTCTGTGTCTAAACATCACTAGGCCTAAGTTACGCGGCGTAAATTCCGCATGATTACGCCCGCAATGTCAAACGCATACAAAATACGGACGGAACGCGACGGAATAATGTGTCATCCTTAAGGCCGTCCCCCGAGCAAACGACCTTGGCCATACATTTGCCGCGTTGTCGAGATCGCGCCAAAACCCTATTATTTTTACTTATCTTAGTTCAAAATTGTCCTAAAAAAAATTTAAAACGGCGAATATGTAGTTTATGATATTGTCGATCTATTGGCGTGAGTTTGAAATAAAAGTAATTTGTAAATCCTAAGGAGATGCTGAATGTATGCTTGAATTTTAACAAATTGGTATTACTTTGGAAGCTGATATCATGAGTATAAGAAACAAAAATAGAAAATTTAAAACGACAAAAGGAATGTTGATATACTAAAGATTATTGCTGTATTTTTATTATGACTTTGTAGCTTTCAGATTATGAGTTTATAAGGTTTTAAATTCGGTCAATTACGGAATCTCCGGACGGAACGCCCTTAATTTAAAATACATTGCGGCCGTAATCATGCGGAATTTACGCCGCGTAACTTCGGCCTAGTGTGTTTAGACACCTAAGTGTTTACTAATAAACGCGATCCCGTTTTCATTCAGCCTTCGGACATGTGGAATAACGGAACCCTAAAAAGGAATGTTTGTTGGTGTCACTCCCCGAGTTTTCCAAGTTTCACGGCTTGCTTTCCGAGATTTACAACTCGCGATAAACGAAAACTTCATTATTAAACATGGTTTTCGTTTTAATTGTAATTACGTAGAACCATAGAAGTTTTCCTAAAGTTTATTTTCTACGTAGAAATATGTAAATGTAAGTAGATTCTATTGCTGATAGAAGATTTTTATAAAATATTAACTATCGTCGATTATTGATAAAATGTCATAAGATTTCAACGATCTCAATATTTCTTATTTAACAAACAAATAAATGAATAAATTTTATTTCCATAGATAACAGTTTACAGCAACCAACAGTCCTGGCTCCGACGCTAGGCGAAGCCTGTCCTGTGGGGGAGTTTATACTTTATATACACATTCACTGATGCACAAGGAATACATTGTTACGTACTATTACCTACATCATTACAAGTTACAACGTACCTAAGACATGAACAAATTTATACAGGACAAATTAATCTAGAGTTAAGTACGGGCAAGAACAAACACTACAATCTCAACTTTATTATTTAGAAATATTTAGGAATTGCTCCTCAATATGGTACACCATAGTTATTTAGGTGTGGTAGCTAAAAGTGAAACATCTCGTGGGAACGGCTTTGAAACTTCACAACCTCAGCAAACAGCAGCTACGTAAACAGCCACTCCTCATAAAAAGTTACTGTTTTAGGCCGATATAAATAGTCAGCCGGTAGACTCAAGATGCATCTCGGTCTCAAGACACGGTTCAGGCTGTGTGGTTGGTTGGCTGTCAAAATTTGGACCAATCACAGAACCGCGTCTTGAGACCGGGTCGCATCTTAAGTACTGACTTTATATACGGGCGTAAGTGTTGGTTTAGACAACCCGCATTTCCACTGCAGATACCGAGTGGTTAAGTGCGAACGTTGTAATACAACGCTTTTGTAATAACTAATAAGCTGTAAGTGGTTGAAACGCATGGGTCCGAACCGCGCGGTTTCCGCTGTGTCTGATCTAGCCTTTAGGATCTATCATAATAATAAGTCACACACCGATTTCGGTGACGGTGGCCGATTTCATTGAAATCAAGGCCGAGTACGCAGGAGTAATTTTATAGTGCTCAAGTGTGTGCGCAGTACACAAGAGCACTCTATATTCCTTTTATTCTCATAACCCAGTGGGACGGACGACCGACACGACTGGCGAGAGATCAGGTGCGACCGACTTTTTACATGCCCATCCGACGTATGGATTATCTTACTTGTCAGACAATCAGGTGATCAGCCTGCATTGTCCTAGCCAAACTTGGAAATAAGATGTTTCCAACGCGGGAATCGAACCCACGACCTCCGATTCAAGAGCCTCTAGGATCTATCATAGGAGGATAGGATCTATCATACTAGTGGTGTTGAACGGTTGCGCGACGATCACCAGATCGTAGGCGGTTTGATCGCGGTGAACACACGGCAAATACGTGGCGAATTCGCGGTGTCAACTATATTATATTATGTATGACCATACGCGCTAAGAACGCTGGCTGATGGTGATGAATCGACCCCATTTCATTGCAGTAAACCGTCTAGACGACTACACTGTACTTACGTTACTGAACACGCACGAATAATTTACTGGAAAAGCTTACGTGTCCCTGTTGTATAGGCGGTAGTTTTGATTCTTCAATCCGTCGAAGTATTTGTATAAGGTGTAAAAAGTGAAATAGGTACAGATGTTTTGTGTATTATAATTTATAAGTTATAATAATCGACTCCTTATTATCCACATAAATGTAATCGACATAAAGAGGTTAAGGCAGAATGATATAAAAAAAATCGAAATAATCTTAAATGAGACAACAAAATCTATAATACGTAATTAGTTATTTTATCTATATATGTTGTAATATATGTATATATTTATTTTATATATGTATATATTGTATATAATGTGTTTATTTTATTTTACATAATATTATTATGAATATAATTATACCTAATATTGTATTATTCATTTTAAGGTATTTTTAATCCCTTTGTCCTCTTTTGGGTTTGCATCTACCTCACTTTCTCTGAACACCCTAAGGTTTGGCTGGAAGATAATGCCACGAGGCATTAAGCCCGCCTTTGTACGGAAATGTGCAAAAGTTTTAAATAAATAAATAAAATAAATAAAAAAGTTTATTATGATATTCTTATCTACGCTCATATTTTTCTTTTTATGTCGGGATCTAACAACATTTTATAACAATTAGGTACAAGACCAGTTCCGAATTATTTATTATCAGATGTACATATTATGTTCTGTGTACAGGAATTTTTAATTGGTATATATGTTACGCTCAAAGACCGAAATCGCTCAGTGAGCAAAAAAATTGCTCACAAAGCGTTGTGGTCACATTGAAACAGCCACGACGCGAAATCCGCGTTGTGGCTCTAATGAAAACGGCCACGACGCGTTCTAGCAATCACAAAAAGGCCATAACGCGAAATTCGTGTCGTGGCTGATATACTATTCGTTTTTCTTGATTGATTAAATGTCCAATTGGTATGGAAGATTAAAGAATTACCACGCGTACTACAATATATTTTTTGTTTTTACTAAATCGCTGCATAGCGTGCTGAACTGCTTATAAGTAGTTAAGCACGTTACAAGTTATAATAGTATTATAATGATAAATCATTATAATATTATTTATAAAATATCCATAGTTCCATACTATCCGTACTAATATTAAATGTCTGTCTGTCTGGCTCAATGTGTTGTTGTTATTTTTAATATAAAGTAATCAGATCTAATATAATAAAAATATAGTTTTAGTTTAATTTATATAATTTAAATATAATACTACTAGTTGATGCCCGCTACTACGTTGCGCCAGACGGACAGACAGTAATAATATTAGTACGGATAGTATAAAACTATGGATATTTTAAAAATAATAATGATAAACACGTTATGCAGTGATTTTGTAAAAGAAAAAAATATTTTGTAGTACGCGTGGTAGTTCAAATACTTAATATAATCTTTCATACTTATGGATGATTAATCAATGAATAAAAAATCAAGAAAAACGAATAGCATATCAGCCATGACACGAATTTCGCATCATGGTCTTTTTGTGATTGCCAAAACGCGTAGTGGCCGTTTTTAGTAGAGCCACGACGCGAAATTCGCGTCGTGGCTGTTTCACTGTGACCACAACGCGTTGTGGGCTATTTTTCCGCTCACTGAGCGTTTTCGGTCTTTGATCGTAACATATGCATCGATTGCTTCCTGCAGACAAGAATAGGTACAGACAGAATGTGAAATATAGTTTAAAAGTTCTGTAGACAAGACCCAGACTTGTTCTCAAGGGGCAAACTCAGACAGACTAGGAAAGGCAAAAGAACCATAAAATGTATAATGTAAGGGTCAAATAAATTTATTTGCTGCCTTGCATGCAGATTACTGCATGGGACTTTAAAGAAGCAAGATTAACCAATGACAATGCTATTATACCTTCAAAGAAAAGTCTTCCTTTGTCTTGAAGGTAGCTGTAGTTATAAAAGTAGTTTTTTCGAAAGAAAAATCTATTGTTGAGCGATGTTAAGCTCCTGCGAGCCCGGAGGTACCTACTGTTCAATAAGTTAATCTTACAAGATATTTTTAAAAGTTTCCTTTATAGTGCCTTTGACGCTGGAAAAGTTGAAGGAATATCACTAGTATATTATACAAAGAAGATAAGTAAATATAACAATGTAATCACCGACAGAGAAATTGATTAATAGGCATACCTACTAGATGATGCCCGCAACTTTTGCGCTAGAATTCGGTTATCGCAACTGTAAATTTTTCCAGGATAAAATCGGGCCATCTTCCTTGCACCGTGCACGCGTACCTCGTGAAGTAAAAAAGCCTGAAATCGAAAGAATATTAATTGAGATAAGAGAATGTCCTTGCGCGTACAACACCATATTGTGTGCGTGAGTGAGACAGCGTGAAATAGTATCGATATTCGAGGAATGGGGAACAACAGGCAACAAGAAAATCCAATTTTACGACACCGCATTCACCGAATGTGCCATACGACCTGAACTCGTAAATCGTGATCTGTATCGTCTTATGTAGCTGGGGTATGTCTGTTTGTCTTAAGCTCGGAGTGAGCCGGCACTGCGTAGTGCAAACGAGCAATCGGGTCACCTGATGGCAAGCAAGCAAATTAGCCTCGAAGAAGCTTGGTGTTCTTAACAGAGCGAGACAGTACTTCAGTCCGGACCAACGCCTACAACTCTACAAGGCGCAAGTTCGGCCTCATATGGAATACTGTTCTCATCTCTGGGCAGGGGCGCCAAAATACCAACTGCTCTGTGGATCGTATCCAACGAAGGGCCGCTCGAATTGTTGATTGCCATAGTGTTTCAAACA
The DNA here is from genome assembly GCA_937595015.1 of Polyommatus icarus. Taxonomy (NCBI): domain Eukaryota; kingdom Metazoa; phylum Arthropoda; class Insecta; order Lepidoptera; family Lycaenidae; genus Polyommatus; species Polyommatus icarus. The sequence goes on from OW569329.1 coordinate 19,264,661, forward strand.
GCTTGGACCCCTTGGAATTACGCCGAGATGTAGCTTCGCTCTGCATCCTCTATCGGTTGTATCACGGGGAGTGCTCTGAGGAATTGTTCGGAATCATACCACCTGCAACTTTTCGCCATCGTCCCACGCGAAAAACATACCATCCTCATCACCTTGATGAGTGGCGGTCTTCCACAGTGCTTTTCTCGCGTAACTTTCTACCGCGCACTGTAAAACTCTGGAACGAACTGTCACCAGCAGTATTTCCGGACCTATACGACCTGCAAACTTTCAAGAAAAGAGCGTATTCCCTCTTAAAAGGCCGGCAACGCACCTGCAGCTCTTCTGATGTTGCAAGTGTCCATGGGCGACGGTAGTTGCTTACCATCAGGTGACCCGTCTGCTCGTTTGCCCCCTTATTTAATAAAAAAAAAAATGTAGCTGGGGTATGTCTGTTTGCCTTAAGCTCGGAGTGAGCCGGCACTGCGTACTGCAAACGAGCAATCGGGTCACCTGATGGCAAGTAACTACCGTCGCGTCGCCCACGGACACTCGCAACATCAAAAGAGCTGCATGCGTTGCCGGCTTTTTATGAGGGAATACGCTCTCTTATTGAAGGTGTGCAGGTCGTATTGATCCGTAAATACTGTTATGGCGAATGTCGATGATAATGAGGTTCCATTATTTTTCAAATTAAGGAACTTCTGGAGGGTAGAGCGTAAACCGTAGTTTACGCTCTATTTCAGCTAAATACCGGTACTCAGATTTAATAATCACCTTAATTAATATTCAGACCTAAATTCCATAAATTTTCCATTAAACTTTTAATTAAATTAAAGTTTTAAGTTATCATTAAATGCCTCTAAGTGCGGCCGTTAGCTTTCTGTGTAGTCTATTGAACTTTCTCTTAATTATTGAGCTCTGAGATTAAACTTTTCATAAGCAATAATTTTCTTTCATACACATTACACATCTCTAAGTAGATGCGGCCCTAAAAATATTTTTCAATAAGGCACAATAGAAGCAGCGTGCCCCCGGGGAAATATATTTCCAACGCAATCCAGTTTCTTGATTGCGATTGTGGAATAAACGTAATATTTCTTTGATGGGTATATTTTAAAACTCCAGTCAGCTGTCTACGCGCAGAGCTGGGGATAATGGAAACAATGGATACCAGTGATTACTAATCATTCCTTGATTGATGTCTATCAAAGCCGTAAAGAGTATAACTATCAGCTAAATATGGTTGCCACTATGATTGTGAAGTCTTGTTGATTACGGAACACTAACCAGACGATTTTTTTTATGGGTTAATCTAATATATATAAATCTCCTGTCACGATGTTTGTCCGCGATGGATTCCTAAACTACTTAACCGATTTTAATGTTTCTTTTTTTTAAATGTGTGCTTTTTTCCAACTTGAGAGATAGGATAGCTTAGATCTTTAATTAAAGTCGCAATTTTATTTTATTGTAAATTATTTGTCTATAAAGAGCGACCATTGTTTATGCGACGTGGGTCACGGGATAGCGATGGACGTTGCCATGGTGACATACTTATTTAGTCACTAATTCAATAAAATAATACGGGCGATATACTTTATATTATACTAGCTGACCCGGCAGACGTTGTTTTGCCATATAAATAATTTTTGGTATGAAAAATAGATGTTGGCCGATTCCCAGACCTACTCAATATGCTCACAAAATTTCATGAGAATCGGTCAAGCCGTTTCGGAGGAGTACGGCAACGAACATTGTGACACGAGAATTTTATATATAAGAAGGCAAAGAAACCTTTGCCGGGACAGCTAGTTGTTATATATAATTTAATAGTAACTTTGTCCTATACATACAGAAAAATCCATATTTTGGGACCAGCAAATCGAAATATTTAATCCTTTCTATCTCTGTTATCTACCATCATATTCTTAGAGGAAATTGTTGTTCCTCTTATCAAAACGCTACTTACAAAAAATTTGCTTGATATTAATCACTAATCAGGTCAAAGAAATGTTCTAGAGAACCTGTACTATAATAATTTATTTAAGAAAAGATCCAAAATCAGTTAGATTTGATCTAAATTAAATTTGTAAAGCTAACTAAGGGCTAATAATAAAGCTCAACTCAATTTGCACTCTATAATTGGGTAATAAACTTCATTTTCCGTTGGATTGTAATGGACGAACAAAACGAACGTAACTCTTTTCATAGCGTCAAAGATTTCCCTAATTGTGTTAAAGTCCTCTAATAGAATTTGTCAACTTCACTTATACCAGAGCTTCGGCCAATATTGGCAGTGTCATAGCGCGTTTTCATAACTACACCATCCGATACGATGTCGGAGTCGTTTTCCGACACTGGGGCTAGAAATAACGTTTTAAACTATGTTCCGTAGATATTGGTTTCGAATATTGATATTGGAAGTCGGAGCGAATAAACGAGGCGGGTCGATACGTATTTCATGTATTTTACTTGTCCGATATCGTATCGTAGATTCGGATCGGTTGACGTAAAAACCTTGTCTCTGTAAATGGGTCATCGCTTGATTCAACAGATTAATCACCTTGGCAACTGATCGCTGATAATTAATGATGAAATTGTCCAAATTTGAGAAGTTCTGGAACTTTTTACAGCTTATTATAGCCGGCAGTTTATGCTTCACCAAAACCTTGGCTAAAGTTTTGCTAATTTTTTGGCAGAATTCGCCAATTCCATTTTTGGTTGCCTTGCCATAGCAACGAGTTTCATAGTCATAACTCATAATATACTCCACGAAATAATTTTCTCATTCTATGAACGGTGTTTAAATAACTTATTTGACGAAATAATTTTCTTATTCTACGAACACTGCGTTTGTATTACTTAACTAGAAACTAATGCCTTATTAAAATGTGATTCTGAGAATTGCCGCCCGCTCTATTCTGGTATATAAAACAAGACTATTAGACAAGATAATTAGATATAATAATTTTGAGAGGTTTAAAAGGATAGCCTATTTAATTTATTAATTTTTAAATTATTAATCCACGAAAAACTACAGATTTAACCTCATAATGCAAAGAGATTGTTCAATACTAGGCAACAGAATGATTTCCAATTTTGCGTATTCCTTACAAAAACACGTAGACAACAGACATAGATATGTGAAAGAGTAAATTGGCGACAAGGATTCCTGTGTCGAAGCAATAAAAATGTTCTGTATAAACGCAGCCACGAAAACAGCGGAGCGTCGCACCGCCCAGCCGAGCGGGACAAGGCACTAGCGGCGGCGGGAGACGTATGACATGTTTGAATTCCGCTTCAACTCTCGCTACATCTTATGATTTATCGCTTTAATGTATAGCAATCGAGTGATTTATTTAGTTCAGCAGTTTCCATCTGGTGAATCCGGATTTCTTACAAAATTGCAAAGAGTCACTTGAAAATATTTGACACCGCACCATTTACATTTTGAAGGAATAGACGATCTTCAAAATAGTTTAGTCATAGCTCTATTGCAATAGCTTAGTGCAAACTATTATCAAGAAAGTGGATCATATTATGCTGCAATTTAATCTAGTTGTGCCATTTAAATAGTAAGATTATTGCAAACAAACAGCTGTAGCAAAATAGTACGTATTATTTTGCGTGTGTCAATTCATAAAAAAATTATAAATATACAACATAATTTACTTAGCGTTTAACAAAAATGCAAATACCAACCGGATTATATTGTTACACCGCTTTTTAGTTCGATTTAATATTAAAATAAAAGCTTATAAATTATTATTTATGATCCAAAATTGAATCACTGGCTAATAAGCACTTCCAATATAAATTAAAATATCTCATACTTGGTACTAAAACTGCTTCATATATTAGCACTATAAGCTTGTTGAATAATATTTTTTAGGAAATAAGAATAAATTGTGCTTATCATATTAAGCAACGTTGAAGTGGCTTTAGCTTACCGTATTTTTCTACAGCTGCCGTGATTCTGTATACGAGTAATTCAGTTACTTTTACTGTATAGCTTAACAGATATGCTGTGCACAATCAAACTGAATAGTATCTTTATTTCAAACGTCAGTAATACCAATTAACGTCTTATTTTTGTGGTTGTAAACGCTTCAGCTTAGCGGTTTCACACGCTGCCGCGCTGCCGTCGTGGCCCCGCTGCTAATGTAGTATCGATCGGATAGTTTGGCAGCGCTCGCCGATGGCATGCGGGGCGCGTCGCCGAACAGCCTTACTAATGCTACAAACTGTCCACAGTTGTTTTGCCCCTGAAATTCTTTAAAAGTGAACTCTATTCCATTGCTATAAAGGTCCCCTTAAAGGTAGAATAACCTTGAACGCTCTGTTGTGTTTTTATTTAACCCCAACTGCAAGTAGCTTTGAACTAAGTTATATTTGCTTTAATTAATAAGGGGTCATTATTAAATGTTCTTTTTTAATCAGTCTCTATGTTCTCTATAATTATGGTAATTTTTAAGTTATCATCAGCTTATTAGTTATTACCCATGTCGGATGTAGGTACCGCGGTAAGTGATTGTAGTCAACTATGAAATTAGCTTTGCCTAGTATAGACGTGTTTTGATTTGTAAGTGATTCTTATTCTGAAAGAGTCTATGGTTGGGCACTATAATGTTGGGTTACATAAAATTTATGCGTCTATTATCATCATCATCATTATATATCTTAGACACGAACACAAAATAGAAACCCTCTTATTTATATGGTCTACTTATGAGCGGCTCCCTAGAATCTAGAATTCTAGATGATCAATTTTACTGTACAATATCACGTAATGTGCAATAATTTTTGAGCGTCTGGCGTCTAGGGTTGATAATATTGAACGCGCCCGCCTTTCAATCAGTCAAATAAATTGTTAAATAATATTGCACAATAAAATTGAGCGTCTAGGGGCCCACTTAGATTAGGTACTATTCGATGTCCGCTCTGTGTCTGTCATGTAGACAAAGGGTTTTAAAATGATGATGATGATAAAGACATTAACATAAAAAAGGTCATCAACCTTAACTCTTTTGCATATTGCGTGTACGAAAGCAAACAGCCTATCCGAGGGTACCGTATGTCCATGCCCAAGGTCAAGCGTGAGTCACCCCACCACGTGACGTCGACCCTTCACCCCTGTACCCCTGCACCCCTCCTCACGTTGACAGACCAATCGATATACACGTGAATTCGGATTTCAAAAGCTTGGAAGTTTTGAAAGGGTTGACATTTGATGGTTGGGTCTGACCCGACTGATTTTTGATGTGACCCGGATTTGTTGGTTTTGAAGAATGAGTTTTAAACTGTGGGTGATATTCTGTAAAAATGACTAATATTGAAAACGCAAATAAAAAATTGATACTCCATCATCATCAGCTTATCACTGTCAATGGGCATTGTCCAAAAAAAAATCACATGTACTTTTTATATTTTTTTTTCGTTAAAATAGGGTATTTTAAGAATATAAATTAAATAATTTTGAAATTCATTGGCTAGTTTTTTCTCAATAAATTTTTAAAGTTTCGCTCTGACGTCATCATCGGCGGCAATGTCCTCTGCAGTATGTTTTTTTTCCTTTCAATCTTATTTATAATGGCTGGTTCGTCAAATGCAAGTTATCATTATGTGAAAGCTGATACGAGAAGCTTACCAAAAGTTCGAAACGTAATGTTGGTCGAATTTATTGCTTATTTAACGCCATTGAAGGTCAAACTAAGTTTAAACATATTTGTTCAAAAATAAAAGTAACTAATGGGTATTTTTTTCTTTTACATACAGAAAAACAATCACTGACCTTATTCCTCGAAATGTTTTTGTAATGAGCAAAATTAAAAAAAAATGGACAATCCCCATTGCTGAACTTAGGCCTCCCTCTACGAACGCTACGAGTAAAGCTGCGTATCGACTACGCGCTCCTGGCGGAAAATTCCGCGGAACGCGTTCCAAACAATTGAAGTATATCAACTAAGCGCGCCTGGCGCGCGCGGCAAGCGTTCCAGTGTTTGACCGTTCATCATGGAAGCCAGCAGGGTACGGGCAGCAGCAGCTTTCGTACTTATTCACAGTATTATAAAGAAGAAAAAGGAGAAACGAAAAGTACGTTGGTGGATAAAAGAGCTGTACCGAAAAAGAATGCAGTATGGAGTGTCGCTTATAAGAGATATGCAGTTCGAAGTGGTAGAAGACACAATGAAAAAAATGTCGATAGAAGATTTTTTACTTGAGAAGCGTTTCGCACGAGTTTTGCGAAGCTATTACAGTGACTGAAAGGCTGACAATAACTTAGTTCTTGCCACTGGAGACTAATATACAAGCTAGCAGTCAATATTGGGAGCTGGGAGCGCAATAAACATAAAAAATACAACTTGTCCGTCTCAATTGGCGTGCACGCCACGACTGATGCGCGGTAAAAAACCGACACCCGATGGAACGCACCGCTCCGTGTTCGTGCGCTCCAACGAACACATTGGCGCGCGTTCCAAAGTGGTATCCATTTCGCGCGGCAGGAGCGCGCGCCAACGTTCGATCTCTTGGAGCGCAAAATCGATACGCAGCTTAACTATCCCTACCTCGGGCAGCCCTCGATCTGCCACTTTCTTAAAGTTTCAGTCTATCGAGTAGCATCTTGTTTGCCTAATCATGGCCTCTTTCTTATATCTTTTCTACTCTATCGACCGTCGGTCCTTCTGCAGATATAGCCGGGCCACTTCCACATCAGCACACTTTCAATAACCACAGCTTCATAACCAGATAAGCACATGCGCACAAAATCGTTAAAATTTTAAATCACTAGGACAACATTTATTTTGATCGGATTGACGCAGTTATTTCTACCAGGGTTGCCATCGTCCGGGGAGCATTCGACCGGGTCAGCTGGCCTTGTTTCTGGAAGGTACTGTCAGAGAAATAAATGGCCTTATATATTATTACTTAAGTTAATCTCATTCGACATAACCTGACCAAATAAGTCATAATAATATGACTTATTTGATCAGGTTATGTCGAATGAGATTAGGCGGACCATCGATTTATTTCTTTGATAGTACATTTGAAGACGACTTCAAAATCCGAGGTTTTGTTGAGTGATGTCATTCCAAAGTTTAGTGGCAACCCTATTTATAACCTAAACGTGACCATTTGTTTTGCGGTACAAATTTATCGCCTATCGGTATAATATATTGTGCTGTGACCTTTTTAATCGCTGCAAGTTTAAAACAAAGAACGGATTTAATTGCGACTGCTTTAAATTATTTTTATTCGTTGCATTTTAAATCCATCTGTTACTTTAATTGATACGAAAGTAAAGTTCTACGGAGGCATTGTTCTCCCGTTATAGTGTTATTATTTTAATTCCTTTGTTCTCATTCAATAAATTTGTTTTATTGAATCAAATTTACTTTAAATGAATTATTATAATAGTCATTTATTTTGAGTTAAGTGTTTGTTTTAGTTGCTACAATTCAGCGTGGCAATGCTGTCAGCTTGCTGGGCACTCTGCCAGATGGGGACGACCTTTTTTTTTTTTTTTTTTTTTTTTTTTTTTTTTTTTTTTTTTTTTTTTTTTTTTTTTTTTTTTTGAGGAGGGGAAATGCATTACGCATCCCCCGCCCCCTCGGGGGAAGGGGCAGGGGTATGTCGGACTCCCTCCGCAGAGGTTTAGATGGGGACGACCTGGGAAAGTTTTTCTTTTTATAATTTTATATTCTAAGTTTGTATATATTTGTATATTTTATTTTAGTTTGTATTTTTAGCAATGAATTTGTTATTTTAAGTTTATATTATTTTCTAAAATAATGTTATGGTGTATTAATAAATTTAGTTCATTAAGTTGCTACAGGATTTCAGATAACTTTACCTAATAATTCCTACCTACCTATTCATTTCGAACATTTAAGAATTTAAAGGCGTTCCTGAATTTTAATATGGCCTCCTACCTACCTCCGATAATTTTACTTTTGAGAAAAGTACGTGTTAAAGTTTTAGTCTCTACTCACTTCCCTGTTCTTCACCTGTCGACATACTAAGCAGCTATAATAACATAATACAACATATTGCAAAGATATTTAAACTAATGTAATGTAAGTGACATGCATGTTTTCCATCGGGGACCGGGGTAAATTACATGTACATCTCGTAAATACCATTCTAACTAGGCCATTTTATATCTAGGCGGTGCGTTTAACATAATATCTCTAGATATTCTCTAGATATTTACACTAAAGTCTCTTACGGATAATAATGCAAATTTTTTCATGAATGTTAAATGCCATGCTGACTTTATAGCGTAGAAGGCGGCGCGTTATTAATTATTATATTATTATGCCTCAGTTTTTTAAACTAAGATGCAAACTTTTACCAGAGGTGAAACCACATGGGTGAATGCCATGCTGACTAGGACATTGGGTAGGCGGCACGTTGTTACATTATGCCTCAGTTTTTTACACTAAGATGCAAAATTTTACCAATGGGGTTAAACCACGTGGGGGAATGCCATGCTGACAAGGACATAATTGTCTAGGTGGCGCGTTATTAGGTCTCAGTTTTTTACACTAAGAATTTAGATGCAAAATTTTACCAATGGGGTTGAACAACGTGGGTGAATGCCATGCTAACTAGGCCATTCTGTAGGCGGCACGTTATTATGTCTCAGTATTTTACACTAAGAATTTAGATGCAAAATTTTACCAATGGGGTAAGGGTAAAAACTACGTGGGTAAATGCCAATGAATGCTATTGCGTAGGCTATATGTCTCAGTTTTTTTTTTTACACTAAGATGCAAAATTTTACCAATGGGGTTGAACTACGTGGGTGATTGCCATGCTAACTAGGCCAATCCGTAGGCGGCGCGTTATTATATTATTTCTCAGCTTTTTAAACTAAAATGAAAAATTTTACCAATGGGGTTAAACTACTTGGGTAAATGCCATGTTAACTAGGCCATTGCGTATAGGCAGCGCTTTATTATGTCTCAGTATTTTTACACTAAGATGCAAAATTTTACCAATGGGGTTGAATTACGATTTACGTGGGTGAATGCCATGCTGACTAGGACATTGGGTAGGAGGCGCGTTATTACATTATGCCTCAGTGTTTTACACTAAGATGCAAAATTTTACCAATGGGGTTAAACTACGTGTAACGTGGGTCAATGCCATGCTCACTAGGCCATTGCGTAGGCGGCGCGATATTATGTCTCAGTATTTTCACACTAAGATGCAAAATTTTGCCAATGGGGTTGAACTACGTGGGTGAATGCCATGCTAACTAGGCCATTCTGTAGGCGGTGGCGGCGTGAGGGCTGCGCCGACATGAGCGCGGGGGCGGTACGCGGCGCCGGCGACTCGCCCGGCTCCGACGGCGACATCACGCGACTCTTCCCCAAGTGCCGCCCCAAGATGCAGCAAGACAGGTACATGCACCCGCTTCGCTGTGTGTTCGTTGTCCAGCGTGACCACATGATCCCCAAGGCACCGACGCTTAGCCACTAAGGGTGTACTTGATAGGTCTGTTTGTCGGGTAATTTTGAAATGAGATGTGTAAAAACCTGCTGAAAAATATACACACTAAAATCATACTGTACAGACAAAACCGTCTAATATATCCTTAACCGTATCTGAACACGCTTGCACAGCTACATCCGGCAGGTAATCGTGAGCTGAGTGGTGTCGAAATCGGGGCAATGTAAATGCTCCGATTTATCTATAAAACTTAACTGTATATAGACAAACCTGTCAGGTACGTACCCTTACGCGTATGGCTAACACTAGCACAGTTTCCTGTTCATGTGTTCAAATCTAGGCATCACAGCAGGTACACATGCTTCGCAAAGCAAAGCTTTTCCGCTCGTGTTATTTCGATGTTTTGTGATCATCATAATTCAGAGGTAGAGTAGTTGGCACCATTTTATATAATACACAACACCCTGTAATTTGCTTCGCACCAAGCAGCACGGAGCGCTCCAGTCATTCAATGTTCTACTCACATTTCTCCAAGTGAACATAAAAGGGAGAAATAAATACCTATAAGCGGACCGATACTGTATTACTTTCGGCAAATAAAAGGTCCATCAAACGCCTGTGATGAATAGCGTGAAATAACACCACCTAACCCCCTACGCATGTTGTAAGATCCGACATTTTGTCTGCCATTCCCGGCTGACCCAGATGTACGAAAGCCGTGTATTATCAAATCAAAGGCTTTACACAGTTCCGACATTAATGTGATTGAGGCACATATTTTCGCGAAGATGCTTTTAGGCAATGCTCAATTTGACCCCGTTGCAAATTATTTTCTGAAATATGCCTCGCCTTATAAGCAATATTTGCTGGAAAAGCAGAACCTTCCAAAGAGGTTAGGGATTAAATAAAGAGGTTCATCAAAAGATTTAATCATTTCACAAGTCTTACATGAATGGACAACGTATGAATGCTATAAGCTAAATTTAAAAATTGCATAATTTAAAATTGCCAAAAACTTGAATTTCCATTAACCAATAGACATTCCATATCAGTCATAACTTTTTACCACCGTATTGGAACGAAGTTCCTTATCCCGTGTTCGCCGTAAATCTGAAGGCTAGACAGAACTATATTTGACCTTGATTTGACCTCGACACTTTTTTATTAGTACCTGCATGTTAGGGGCAGATGGTGTTGATAGTAAGTATTCCTGTGCGTCAACTAGATGGCGTTTTTTTAATAAACAGCGACGCGTTGTTAGTATTTCTGGGCGACAATAAATGGCAATTTTTAAATATTTTTTAAGTGTTTTTTGAACATACATGAATAACTTCGTTCCTTTCGGGTGTCCCTTGACACCTCTCAAGTTTTTTCATTTTATATTATGTTTTTATTCAATACGCTTCCTGCACCTGTTCAGTGTTAATGTTGCACTTAAGTTTCAGCTCTGAACTCGTTGAAGTTTGCCATCGCAGCTGACTGCAGCATCAGCTCTTAACTTTATGTTAATTTGTGATCTGATTAGGCGCTTCCGTTGCAAATAACGCGACTCGTAGCTACTTAAGTGGGTGTAGTTGAAGGATTCTGAAGTTGAGTTGAGCTTACTAGTTTGTAGTATTGGCTTCGCGTGTGGTTTTTTATATCCTCCATTGCGTTAGTCCGGTGTTTTTTAACGTGTGGTCCGGTATTAGTTGCTATAAAAACTTTAATAAGTAAATATTTGATATCATATGATGAAATGGAATCAAAATGTTATTGCAAGTTTGGATTGAATATTTATCTCAATAACATAAAGACAAAAACGTAGAGCAAATAGAAAATGTTTTCATAACACTCAAGGGTCCTGTCACACAGAAAATTCAAGGACACCATCAAGTTTGGTCAGATTTTAAGTGGTTACAATATTATTATATTAATAACTTTAATAAGTCTACCAGGATCTGACGGCGGATAGCAGATTTTCAAAAAAATATCCTTGGTCATTGCATAAATTTTTATATATGTATTTGCATGTTTTACATACAGAATCAGCCGCTATAAGGAAAAAAAGAAAAGTAAAAACATTTTATGGGACCTCAAGATACAGATTATAAAATCTATTTGTGTTATTTATTTCAAATATCTAAACCCTGATTGAAATAAATTTTTGATAGCATTGCTTTTATAGACTGTAAAAACTATCCGAAATAAAATGGGATCAGGAGAAATCGTTTCCCATTTTAGGAAGCGTCCAAATATAGACTGCTCGCAATAAAGTTTATTGTGTCCCCGAAGATTGTTCCGCTGATTCCTATTACACCGTTACTGTTATGTCTTCATCAGGTTGAGTATATGAAGTAAACATATTGCTTTTTAATATGGCTATTTCAAACAAACTTTGGAAAACGGAAAAATATTTGAAACAGATGAGGAATCCGACGCAAAGTCAACGGTATTTTTCCAGCCGCTGTTTATTTTTGCTGTAAAGCTCTTTTATAAAGCACTTCCCAGAATTTTTGCGAATAAACTTAATGCGATTCCTTGAAAAACAACACACCTATAAACTGGCAGTTTATTTGACATTTTCACGTTATATTTTCCTAGTCGTTTCTGCTTCATGTTTCCACTGCCATTTGAGTGTCATTCTAAGGCAGTAAAATTGAATTTAATGCTACTGGACTTTACGGCTCGATACTTTTGTAAATTAGTAAATAAGTACTCAACATTTGCTGGTAAAATTATACGAGATCCATAACATGAAAATGATCAGTCGGATCAGCAACTCGACAATTTTTTAAATTTATCGCACCTTGCAAAATATGATTGTGTTTCTTCTTTATTTAATAAATATACAGTACCAAATATCAAAAAGGTTTACCTAAAGAAATACGACAAAATAGCGGTTGTAACTGTGACATCAGAAGTGGGATCATCCGTTTCTCTTACTTTTTGTACTGCCATCATTTTACGCTTTGTGGCATTTAATATGAATTCATATCACGTCAGCTACGCGTCACGCGTGTAATGCGGAGCAATAACACGCGTGTCAAGGCTTTTCTGAACTAAAATTACGGCAATTCATAGTTTTTTCGGCTTTCCTCTTATGTGAAAGTTGCTGTGTCTATTTTCAAAATTCGACACGTGGCTCATTTGTTTCCAATTGTTGTAATCGGCTTCGTAGTACGGACCACAGTTTTCATTATAATTGCATACATTTTTTATACTGATGTGCTGGATCGTTATACTAGTGCAGGGTGTACGAAATGCTAAAACGCTTGGTTCGCCTTCTGGAAAGTCGGATAAAAATCCTGTTTAAAAATTATTGCTTGAGCTATATTTTCTGATATTTTTTTTCTAGCGATTTATTATAGTAATCAAAGTGTGCTATTCTAGTAAAATATATGCCAGGTGTTCGCGTTGCGCTTTTTAGAGCTTTTGGCAGCCTTGTCCGACCTTGTTCTACATCTCTAATGGCTGTAACTTCACATTCACTAATCCCGGTTTGAATTCGCTAGTGCTTCAGTATTTGTGCATATTATATTATGCTCATAATATGCCGATGTAGATTATATCCGTTATACTCGTTATTGCGGTCAATAAATCTTCACCATTTATAATATTATGCTCTTCGCCGTCGTATCGCGGTCGGTATGTTCCGTTTATATTGATTATATATTTTATTCGCTATATATGCTCTTTGCCCTCGCGTCCGTATGTTCAGTTCATATTGATTTTTACATTATATTCGCTTGTATGTGAAGCCCAAAATGCATAATATGCTAACAGGTTATCCTGCGGTTTATAAGACGCCATTTTAAAAAGACCTACGCTCAACAAAATGGCCGCCGTTGAGTTTTGGCGCTAAACGTTATTTTCTCTTGTCACCAGACTGAACTCCGGCCTGGAGGGTCGGGACATGATCAGCATTAACAACGTGTCATCGGATGAGGAGCGGGAGGAGCCCGTCATCCTCAACACCAAGGGTGGCAGCTACAAGCTGAGGGACTCTAGGTATGTTTTTTTTTATACAATAAGGGGGCAAACGAGCAAACGGGTCACCTGATGGAAAGCAACTACCGTCGCCCATGGACACATTAGAAGAGCTGCAGGTGCGTTACCAGCCTTTGTGAATGTCTGAATATAATTATAGGTTTTCCCTGATGCGATAGAAACTTACCAATATACTACTTAAGTCTACATTCTGAAATAAACATGTTTAATTTCCATAGGCTGTGGTGTTAGATTATAAGCTTTCAGTTCCTTATGAATTGCCCTACTGTTATTAATCAACCAACAGTTTAGCAACTAACAGGCGTCTCATACTTCGGATGAGAAAAATAATTTATGACAACACGAATTACGAAAAATTTCTAAAGACTGGTTGAAATTGCCTATTTTTTCATTCGAATATTCATAAGAGAGCTATGCAGTATAATTTTCAATAATTACTTATATTATTTGTAGCAAGTGGTTCTGTATTTGACTTCTTTTCACAAACTTGTATGTTAATGCTTCAACTCCCAAGCGGTCATATGGCCGCGATAACAATAGATAAGCTATTGTGTCTGGTTTTTCCACGATCGAGGTATATTAAATTGAGTAACAGTTTCTCACAAGCGATGTTTTAACAGCGAATTATCTACCAGGATAATAGAGATAGCAGGAGGTAGGGAGCTGTACTCGCAGAGCCGGGCGAAGGCGGTGCGGAAGCTGCGACACAACAACACACACAAACACAACCTCAGGAACAAAATCAGGTCGCTCAACAAGGATGAGTACGCGACGGACAATATTAGTAATGAGGTATGTACTAGGGTAACATATAGTGTGAGAAAGAGAAAATACTTCTCTATTACTCATAAGCAGCTTGCACGCCTAGCAAAGTTAACATATAGAATGGCTTACTTTGTAAGAAAAATAGACAGTGATTGAAGATTGAAGTGAAGGCAAAGAATTAAGAAAATCTGTCATGTTTAAATGTCCCTTAAATATATCTGTATTTCTATTCTTTCGCATTTCGCATTTTTACTGTAGTCATGCTAAGCTTGATTTTACTTTGAAGAAAAAAGTGTGTCAGCTCCGACGCACGACTGGAGCTTGCTCTACTATATATATATAAAATAATCTTATATTATATAAAATTCTCGTGTCACAATGTTAGTCCACGAACTCCTCCGAAACGGCTTTACTGATTTTTACCATTTTTTATATGCATATTCAGTAGGTCTGAGAATCGGCTACTCGGTACTTATAATATTGATAAGTGCATTTGTTGAATAAATAATAGTAAATTATTACAACTCGAGAAAAACGACGACCATGATAGCGATAGACGTTGCTATGGTGACATACTTATTTAGTCACTTCAATAAAATAATACGGGCGATATACTTTATAATATGGCAAAGAAACGTTTGCCGGGACAGCTAGTAATTATATAATATAAGTATATAATAAATTATATAATATAATTATTATATTATTTTATATAATACTAGCTGTCCCGGCAAACGTTTCTTTGCCATATTATAAAGTATATCGCCCGTACTATTATTTTATTGAATTGACTAAATAAGTATGTTACCATGGCAACGTCCATCGCTATCTGTCGTCGTTTTTCTCGAGTTGTAATAATTTACTATTATTTATTCAACAAATGCACTTATCAATATAATAAGTACCGAGTAGCCGATTCTCAAACCTACTGAATATGCATATTAAATTTGGTAAAAATCAGTAAAGCCGTTTCGGAGGAGTTCGTGGACTAACTAACATTGTGACACGATAATTTTATATATTAGATTATATTCCGATAGGTATATTACCTTTATGGTCTTAATACACTCACAGCCATATTAGAAAGTTGCGCACTAAAGGTGCGCACCAAAAACGTGACACATTTTCGTTACTTGTTAGTAGGTTTTACCCCTCGGATTTTTCTCATATCCGGCGCCTTATATATGAAAATCGATTCTTAAGGAGTAAACTCCAATAAACTCCAATGACATAGATCAATGATTTTGTAGCATTAAAGTATGTTTACTAATAAAAACGTGTGCTAAAATATAGGCACTACCTACTATTAAAATCTGCTTGTAATGTCATTAACACTTAACTGCCCATTGTTCACCTTTTTCGTAGACTGTAGCAGTTAAATTCTGTTTCCAGATATCACTGAATAGAATAAACAATGAGAGTAAAAAGATGATATCGCGGCACACGTCACCGACATACACGAACGGTGACCGAGAGATCGAGAACAACATGGGGATACCGAAAAATAGTTCCCCCATACTCGATCCCCACAAAAAGAACGATGTCTCCACCAAAAGTAGCCCTATAGCGGTGGTGGCTGACGGGGAAGTCGTCGTGTTTGACGACAGCGACGATTGGAAAGGTGACTTTTTATTCACGTGCACTAACCTCTATAATACACTTGACTGGCTGTGCCGTACAAGATGACAGCTATCTTTTGTGCCGATTTGAAGCGCCGCGGTGAGCGTACTGTGAACTAATCATATAGAAAATGACAACCGCCATTTGCAAAATATGTAGTAGTTCCAAGTACTCTCACTACTGCTTTCACATACCTAGTAATCAGCGTCAATATGGCGACTTTCCAATAGGAACATTTTATTGATAGCGATCGCCTGTCCAGTGTATTATAGAGGTCAGTGTTCACGTGTCATTCTTAATTTGAAACTACCCTCGTTGCGACAATAATCACGTTTTGAGCTGGTCTCCCACATGAATGCGAATTAGTATCACATAGCAAATATCTACGACAAAACTCATAATAAAAGTGATATTGCGATGCGAATTCGTATTTATTTGTAGGAGCTCTAAATTCGAGTTCGTTTCGTGGAACGAACGACGCAATTGTCGGCAACGCTTTTAGCCTTTGATATTTTTTGGATAAACGTTAACATTGAGGTCGCTTTAATCAACAGAGCTTTAAGTTTACCAGTTTTTCTAAAAATTAAAAAAGCAAGCCGAAATCTTAGCCATATTAAGTCGACAAAAGCTTAATTGTATGCTTGTATAAAACCTAACAATGTACATTTAAAATACTGAAACCTGTTGCGGGCTTTCGACTCTCCAGCAAATTACAGCTGTTTACGCTTTCGCACTCGAGAGCCAACAATCGGCGGCGCCGTGATTATTGTCGCTTCTACCCCTAACCATGTTCATAAAACTTCTTTTTGTTTTTCTTTTATTTTCAGTGATATTGAATTCTGTGTCCCTAGGTTTGAGGATGGACCCGGACGCTAGCGATGACGAGATAGATTTGAGTGTTAAGAGGACTTTAGACAATATGAAGAACGGTGATAGTGAGATTAGGAGTGAGAGTAGAAGTGGGTCGACTCCCTCGCGGGAGAGGTTGAGTGACGGCAGCCCCACGGGGGCCTGGCTGTCGGGGGATGAGGACAAGAGGGTGACCAGGGTGATAGGCGAGCTGCCGATAGCGGAGTACGAGGGGTCGCCGCGACGGTACGGGATTGGACAGAAGATGCCCGTCAGATCGCCCCGACCGGGATTCCCTCAGGTACGTAGAAAAAATATCCTAAAGCTTGCCCAAAACAGTTACAAGGTCTGGTTCCCTTCTTGAGCAAAGATCCTTCTTTCTAAAGATCTTAAAATAGGATCAGAAAATATTGCAGTCGTGCAGGATGTGCAGATGTCAATGGTTGATTAAAAAGCTTTGTCAGCAAGCAACCAAGTGACCAATCATTGTTTCAACTTGTTTTCAACGAATTAGGACGTCTAGAAGAAGCTCCAACAATCTTAGACAGATAATCCATCTACTGTTATCGGCCATCGGCCCACGTTCATATAAATACTTTGAGTGGCCAAACAGTGCAGTTTCATAGAATCTGTATCAGAACTGAAATTAATTTATCTTCTTATTTTTTCAGCGGGTGGTAACGGAGAGCAGGGACGCGAGCCCGCCGCCAACCGCCGCGGCGTTCGACTACATGTACGAGTTCTCCGAGACGAGGAAGGTGCTGGAGGAGTTCTTCCGGTGCCCCACTGGCGGACACCAGAACGACGAGATTGTTAACTTCCAGGTGAGAGTCTGTCAAGTTCTACTTTATTTCTTCGATTTTCGAGAAGCTTTTTTCGGGAATGTGTGTGAAGGGATTTGGTTGGTAGACTCAAAGTGCATAGCAATGGGTTGGGAGATTGTTAACTTCCAGGTGAGAGTCGAGTTCCACCTTCCTTCTTCGATTTTCGAGAAGTTTCTTTGAGAAGCTTCTTTCAGGAGCGTGGGGGTTTAGTTGGTAGACCCAAAGTTCAGTGTATATCAAGTTCCACCTTCTTTCTTCGCTATTCGAGACAAGGTAAGAGTTTGTAAAGTTCCACCTTCTTTCTTTGAGAAGATTCTTTCAAAAAAAATGAAGCTCAGGTAGGTTTAGTTGGTAGACCCGTAGTTTATGGCACTGGGTTGGCTCAATAACCTTGCTGTCTGTTCTCGCGGGGGTCTCGTCGCCGGGTATGCAGAATACATTTCCTTTCACAGCAAAAAGAGGTTGTGTCGTCATCATTATCAGAAAGCTTTATTTGAACTTAATAACACCATCCTACTAGTAGTGCTGAATGCCTGAGAAATTGCCTTTTAAAATTAATTTTGTAACTTTCTCATTTAATATTGTATTGTGTTAATTTTCCAGGAGCTGGACTACGAGCTCCGGAGGCACACGCAGGAATGTGGCTCAGAAAACGGCATAGAGAGCGAGAACGAGTGGCCGCAGGACAACCTGGACTCGCCGCACGCCGCGCACAACCACACGGACTTCCTCGGCCTACAGGTGACTGTAGTTCTGTCTCTCTCTAGCGTGAACGGCGTAGAGGGAGAGCGAGTGGCCGCAGGACAACCTGGACTCGCCGCACGCCGCGCACAACCACACAGACTTCCTCGGCCTGCAGGTGACTTTAGTTCTGTCTCTCTCTAGCGTGAACGGCGTTGAGCGAGATTGAATGGCCGCAGTACAACCTGGACTCGCCGCACGCCGCGCACAACCACACGGACTTCCTCGGCCTGCAGGTGACTGTAGTTCTGTCTCTCTCTAGCGTGAACGGCGTAGAGCGAGAGTGAATGGCCGCAGGACAACCTGGACTCGCCGCACGCCGCGCACAACGACACGGACTTCCTCGGCCTACAGGTGACTGTAGTTCTGTCTCTCTCTAGCGTCAACGGCGTAGAAGGAGAGCGAGTGGCCGCAGGACAACCTGGACTTGCTGCACGCTGCGTACAACCACACGGACTTCCTCGGCCTGCAGGTGACTGTAGTTCTGTCTCTCTCTAGCGTTAACGCCGTAGAGGGAGAGCGAGAGGCCGCAGAACAACCTGGACTAGCCGCACTTCGCGCACAGCCACACGGACTTCCTCGGCCTGCAGGTGACTGTAGTTCTGTCTCTCTAGCGTGAACGGCGTAGAGGGAGAGCAAGTGGCCGCAGGACAACCTGGACTCGCCACACGCCGCGCACAACCACACAGACTTCCTCGGCCTGCAGGTGACTGTCTCTCTAGCGTGAACGGCGTAGAGGGAGAGCGAGTGGCCGCAGGACAACCTGGACTCGCCACACGCCGCGCACAAACACACAGACTTCCTCGGCCTGCAGGTGACTGTAGTTCTGTCTCTCTCTAGCGTCAACGGCGTAGAGAGAGAGCGAGTGGCCGCAGTACAACCTGGACTCGCCGCACGCCATCATCATCAGCTAATTACCAAATACATGTTGGTTGGATTTGAAAAAAAATTTGATTTGGACTATAGCTGTCCTCCTGTAACATACCATCTGTCTCTCTCAGCAGCTGGTCGTGCAGTACGCGGCCCCGGACATGTCTGCGCTGCGCGCCGCTCACTCAGTTCACGCTGTTTCTTTCTAATATATAGTCTATCTCTCTCTTAGCAGCCGCTCACAGCGTTCGAACTGTCTCTTTCTAATATATATCTGTCTCTCTCAGCAGCCGGGCGTGCGGTACGCGGCGCCGGACATGTCTGCGCTGCGGGCGGCGGACGCGTCGCCGGCTGCGCGCGCGCCGCTCACGCCGTTCGCGCTGTCGTCCGCCGCGAGCGACTCCCCGTCTGAGCTGTCGCTAGCCATCATGGAGAGCGAGCTGTCTGAGATGAAAGGTCAGTTTCGTCTCAGACAGCATCATTCTCAGAATCATTTTCAAGCCTATTGGAACCGCCAAATTGAAAACACGGTCATTGCAAAATGTTATTTGACAGTTTATTCTGGCTGAAGGGCAGGTGGCCCTGTCAAAAATAAAGCAAGATTTTGGATGTGTGAAAATTATGTAGCGTCATGTTGAGTAATAGCTGCTTAGCATTCACGCTCCTGTTACAGTGTTATCGACACGCTTAAAAATCCTTGTTTAATAAGCGTAAAAATCTTTAGACATGCTATAAGTAAATTTTAAAAAAGCAAAACGATTAATAAATTCGAGAATAAACAGGAAAAAATATTTTTACGATCAAATTAGAAGAACTATTGGTATACCAGGATCGGATGACAAAAAGTGAGAAAAGAAATTGACTTTAGCAATACCGGGGTAGTTTTAGTAGAACATTTTGATCTTTTTTTCCTTATAGTGGCTGATTCTGTGTGTGGACCATGCAAATATAAAAATTTATCCAATGATCAAGGATGTTTTTTTTAAATCAGCCATCAAAATTTGCCATCAGATCCTGGTAGACCTATAGTAAATTGTGTTGCAAACTATTTTCTAGTAGATCGTAACTGCTTCTTATGAGCTGCTCCTACTGTTATATTAACAATGAATTGTAATTTTTTCCAGTCCAAATAGACTCGAACCGCGTGTCCAGTCTGCCCATTGTAGAGGATGGGCTGTCTTCGGGCCACGCGTCTGACACAGACAATAATAACCAATTGGTAAGATATTTTGTTATCAAGCTAAAAAAAAAGGAATAGACATTTATCCAAATCCCAATTTTTTTGACTACTACTATCTTTCTTTGACTACTAGCGCCATCTATTATATAAACTTAAAACTTAATAGCGCCATCTATGATTCCAAAGACAAATCTTTGCCTATTATTTTTTGTTAAGTTGTTTTTGTGCACTTTTCACAAAGTAGCAAGTATTATCAGGGCCCCCGCTACCATATGTGCAATGTGTGCAATGCACACGGGCGCCATCCTCTAGGGGTGCTAAATCACCATCTTTAGGGGCGCCAAAACCAAGGACCCAAAAAATTTGCCTAAAGGGGCGCCAAAATCCTTTTTTTGCACACAGGCGCCAGTAGCCCTTACGGGGGCCCTGAGTATTATCATAATAATATAATTGAAGAAGTAGGAACTCGATTAACCGGACTAATAATATTGTCGTTAGGCATTCGGATAATCGAAAATATGAAGAAAAGCAGGGCTTGTAAATACATTTTCCGATGATAGTCCGGATAATCGGTATTGTACTGTAAAAAAGACTTATAATTAACTATAGCTATTGTTGGTTAATTATTTTGTTTCAGAATCACTCTGTACAGATAGAAGAAATTGTAGATAGCGGAACTAATACGGACCCCCACATGCTGTCCGACGCCGACCTGCACTCGCTCGACCCTCTCGGTAAATATAACATACTCATATTTTGTAAGTATATTGTACAACTGTACACTGTAGAAAATAAATATACTTAATTAAAAAACTCGAACTCGAACTCGACTCGAACTCGGTTGTCTGTAAAGTCGGTTTACTGACGATAGTTGAACGTGACAACGTCATAGCCTTAAATGGAACGCCTTAGAGCGAGGTAACGCCGCATATTGCGTCATGTTTTTTCGTGCGCGCAGCCGGCCCCATCGAATTATAAGACGTTGTCACGTCAAAAACTACTCTTCGTTCATCACTTGTAGAACACATTGGGAGAAGCCACTGATTCTCAAGATACAGGCATTGCCTAGTTTGGGAATCAGAGTCTTCATAGAAGTGTGTAAAAATATGTTTTGATGCTATATAAAGATATAATTATTAATTTATTCGCGTTATGAAATCAATAAGATCCCGCGTATTTTATGTTATAATATCAAAATCGCTAAGTGTAGCACTTGGTTACGTGGCGCCGTTGAAATTCGTTACAACTATTATATTATAGTTAATGGAATCAGGCGTTACTTTGCCGAAATCCATAGCTTAAAATTTAGTTTGTTATTATTTTTAGCAATATTCCGCGAAATAAACTTCCACCTTTAAGTAAATGAGTGAGTGCACGCATAGGCATGCGTACAGCACCTCCCTCCTCCCACACTGCCTATGCGTACACTCGCATGCAAGAACTTGCAAACACCACCACCACACAAGCAATAATGTTGGCAAATCCGTGCAAGGCCCCATGCACGGATTTGCCATGCAGGTTGAAAACCTCGACGCGCGTTTCGCTCCAACACCGGAGCATCCTCAGGATGTGGACTCTACGAACAACGTTCGTCAAGATTTTTTTTTTTTATTATTATATTATACTAGCAATACGCCCAGGCTTCGCACGGGTATAAAATATATAGCCACTGAAAAAAGACGGTCGGAGAGTAGTGTTTTGTGTCGAACTCGAACTCGATAACAATAAAGTATAGACACTGAGACAAGATAGACCACTGCTAGGGAACGTTAGGCTATACTACTCGTAAGCGATTGCATAGCTTTTATCGCGGGCTTTGAGCGCCAACGCCGCACAGCTATGCCGGCGTGTGCTAACTGCTAACCTAACCTAACGTCCACAGTTCGGCAGTCTTCGGCTCGGTGTTTGTGTATGCGAATTATATTTTCATAACTTGATAAAAATGCTATGCAAATGCTTTACCGCGGCAGTCCCCGGACCCCGAGTGTCACACGTTTATTCCTATGACAGGAACGTTGACAGACTAAAAGATAAAGACCAATTTATATCAAACTAGCTGTCCCGGCAAACGTTGCTTTGCCATAATATAAATTATAAAGTACCTATTTCGCCCATATTGTTTTTTTGAAGTGACTAAATAAATATGTTACCATAGCAACGTATAGCGCTATCCCGTCGCACAAACAATGGTCGCCCTCAGTCTCGAGTTGTAATAATTTACTATTATTTATTCAACGAATGCACTTATCAATATATACTTAAAGTACCCAGTAGCCGATTCTCAGACCTACTGAATATGCATATAAAATTTGGTAAAAATCAGTAAAGCCGTTTCGGAGGAGTTCGTAGACCTAACATTGTGACACGAAAATTTTATATATAAGATTGTTATCGAGCTTCACCTGTGTTAGTATCTGTAATAGAATTCTATAGATTTCTTTAATATAATTTTACCCATGAACAGCGTCAGCACCGCCACCGCCGGCGCCGGCGCCGCACCGGCCGGACGCGCACGCGCACACGCCGCGACACAACGACGTATACCCCAGGTAATTATTATGATCGTAATAATTATAATAAAATAATAATCATAATCTTTCTTTTCTAGAATATACCTATAATAAAGGCATACCTTTTAGAATATACTAGCGACCCGCCCCGGCGTCGCCAAGGGGGGGCGAGAGGGGCAGCTGCCCCCCCCTAGAGATTCTAAAAAAGTTGCCAAATATAATGCAACCAAAGTCCAAAGTTTTTGAGTTGATTTGCTTGAAGTTCAAGCCTTGAACAATCATTCCCGTACGTCGAAACTCGAATGAATTCACTAATTCCACTCTAATTCATAGAGAATGAGAAAAGTATGAATTGTACCTAGTAGGTAAACTGTAAAGTCAACTTGCCCCCCCCTGCGCCATCGGCTGGCGACGCCCTTGGTCGCGCGGGTATAAAATATATAGCTACTAAAAAAATTATGCCTATAGCCTTCCTCAATAAATGGGCCATCTAACACTGAAAGAATTTTTCAAATCGGACCAGTAGTTCCTGAGATTAGCTGAATGCGCTAATCTCAGGAACTACTGGTCCGATTTGAAAAATTCTTTCAGTGTTAGTTAAGTTAAATTAAGTTAGCCCTTTCAAATAATTTCCCCCGTTTTTTCCACATTTTCCTCTATTTCTTCGCTCCTATTAGTCCTAGCGTGATAAAATATAGCCTATAACCTTCTTCGATAAATGG
Source organism: Polyommatus icarus (assembly GCA_937595015.1). Taxonomy (NCBI): domain Eukaryota; kingdom Metazoa; phylum Arthropoda; class Insecta; order Lepidoptera; family Lycaenidae; genus Polyommatus; species Polyommatus icarus. Next base: position 19,288,170 of record OW569329.1, read on the forward strand.
GCTATCTAACACTGAAAGAATCATTAAAATCCGTTGCGTAGTTTTAAAGATTAAAGGGAACAAAGGGACATGAGGAAAAAAAGCGAATTTGTTTTATAATAAGTATAGATATAGATGGTATTTTGATTAAATAATTGGTGAAATTATTATGTAAAGACGGTTGTCTTGTAGTGGACGTGCATTATAACATTGCATAGCAAGATTAAGCGTGTAAATCTTTAGCTTATGGCAACGATAGAAATGGAACAAAGATAATTAGTTGACATAAGAAGCTTATTTTAATAATGCTGCAAATACTATTTTTATATTAAAAATATTTTGTTATTTTAATTTAAGAATATTATTATTAGTTCGAAATGTGTTTATAGGAAAAGGCCATCGTCAGCACAGAGCACAGAATCAGCGGAGATCAAACCAGCGAGTGGCGATGAAGGTAATAAAATAAAGTCATTTGATATTCCCACACAATTTATAAGTACTATCAATGCAAGGTAAATCAAACTAAAAAAAGATTATCCATTGACTGAGTGGACTTAAAGGTGATCGCACATTTAAGTAGAACGCGCTTGCGGCGAACGCGCCGTATTTCGGAGTCGTTGTATGAAATGATGTGAAACCTCGCACATTCGTCCGCACCGTACGCGCCGCATTTCGTGTACTATGCGGTGCGTTCGACGCGTACGGCTCTGTTATGTGCGATCAGCTTTATGGGTCGCTCCCACCGTGCAGAGTGTCAATCATAGCAGTACACAGTGAAAATTTCATAGCCTTTCGTCTCCCAAAATCATAATATCGTAATCAAAATATTATCGTTTTATGAATAGCAATAGCTACATCGTTAGTACGGTAATGATTGCCTCTAAAATATCAGAAGGCGCATTATAGAATGTGTTCCAGTATATGCAGTGGTGGCCGTACCATTTTGAGGCCCCGGGCGGCAGGTCTTTGCGAGGTCCTTTGGCCGTCTACCCACCGGCGCCAACACCGGGACCTCACAGCCAAAAATTCAAATAAATTGCCACTTTATAACATTTTGCTTGACGCGAGGCCCTTGCAAGAGCCAGGCCCCGAGCGATTGCCCTGTTCGCAATCCCCTAAGGCCGCCACGGCCTATAGTAGATAGTTAGGGGCTTACAACTAATGATGACGATTTTCCAGATGAAGCTGACACGGATCTGGAGACGGACAGACTGCTGGGCCAGCAGAGAACTGACGATCAGGGATTCTTCGACGATAAGGTCAGATTTTAAGTTACCAACAGGGCCCCCGCTACCATATGTGCAATGTGTGCGATGCACACGGGCGCCATCCTCTAGGAGTGCCAGCCATATTTAGGGGCGCCAAAACCAAGGACCCAAAAAAATTGCCTAAAGAGGCGCCAAAATCCTTTTTTTTGCACACAGGCGCCAGTAGCCCTTACCCCTGGTTACCAAATAGAAACTAAACTAAAGATTATCGCACATTTATCAGCACGCACGCGCCAAACGCGCCGCATTTTAGTATTCGTTGTATGATAATTGATGTGATGTGAAATCTCGCACATTCGTCCGCATCGTACGCGCCGCATTCCGTGTACTATGCGGTGCATCCCGTGCTGACAAATGTGCGATCAGCTTTACATATAAATTCTCATAATAACACCATTACAATTTACAAACACTTTCGAAAACATAGAGGATTTGTGTCAGTTTAGCTATAAATAACGTTTAGCTTTGCCCACATTGTGCCTTTTTTCTGTTCATCAAGGGCATGCCTTATAGCGCTGTCAACAAGGGCATGCGTTATAACGCAGTCAACAGCGAAGGTGAGGCATGCCCGTAACGCGCGTTGAAATCGTAGCGCGGGCTATGACACTTTTCTTTCAACGCGGGTGGATTTTGACGCGCGTCACGGGCATGCCACACCTTCGCTGTTGACTGCGTTATAAAGCATGCCCTTGTTGAACAAAAAAAGGCACAATGTGGAAAAAGCTATTGGCTTATTACCTAAAGGGATACCTAATACTTACTTAAAATTTATTGCTTTTAGAGACTGCAAAATATATACCACCATAATCAACTTTTCTACTTGATGTTTTATACAGAAAACGCTGCGCCTTAGCTCTTTTATATAATAATCGGCCAAGTGCGAGTCGGACTCGCGCACGAAGGGTTCCGTACCGTTATAGAGCAAAAATAGGCCAAAAATTGTGTTTTTTGTATGGGAGCCCCCCATAAATTTTTATTTTATCTAAATACTAGCTGACCCGACAGACGTTGTCCTGTCTTAACGATGATTATTTAATTCGAATTGGTATAATTAAGAAAACAATAGATTATTATTATTTTTAACAAAAAATTAAAACCGACTTCCAAGGTAAAAACAATAATAACATTAATATGAACTAAAAAGTATTAAATAATTTTTACTATCTAATAGTGCCTTTTTCCGAATTCGGCTAAACCTCAACTATTTCTGTGCCCAATCTTCATTATTTTGAAGTCGGTACCAGATAGCTGAATCTTCAGTCCTCTGACAGAATATTTAAAATTTTTGGAACTGGCACCGACTTCAAAATTATGAAGATTGAGTACAGAAATAGTTGAGGTTTAGCCGAATTCGGAAAAAGGCACTATTAGATAGTAAAAATTATTTAATACTTTTTAGTTCATATTAATGTTATTATTGTTTTTACCTTGGAAGTCGGTTTTAATTTTTTGTTAAAAATAATAATAATTTCACTCTTTTTAGTTACACTAGTAGATAAATCTTCGCGTATATTTTACGTATCTTATTACAATTTGTTAAGAGTCACAACCCACACTCACAAAATAATATAATATTATCAGTGAAGTGAACATATTGTGCTAAGAAATTTAACAATTTTAATACTTCAAGCCCGAAGCGGTTACCGGCGATTGCGATAACAATAGAAAGGCTATTGTGTCTCGTTTTTCCACGATCGAAGGATCTATCAGATAATAAATTCTACAAACTTGCATAGGATGTAGCGTAGCATAATATTTAATATTATCATAATTATTGACAGCTGTTCTTGTTATCAAGAATTCAAATCGATAGGTACTTAGTGCACCATCTATCGATTAATAAGTATAACTAATTAAAAAGACACTTAATGACTTTGTTTTGTTTAAATGCTCTTTTTAAAATAACTTTATGCGACGCCGACCGCCGTGTATTAAAAACAAACAGGTGTTGTTAATTGTTATACAGTACATAATTATTATTATTAGTATATCCATACCTATGCCTTGTACTATTATCTATTCTGTGCCATGAGACATTGGTGGCCTTAACACGACGTGGTAATGATGATGATGACGATGATGATGATGATGATGATTATGATGATGAATATGAATTGCATAGTAGTTTATGCTTTCTGTTCTTAAAACAACGCCGAAACTCCCAAACGTGTATCTATAAGGAATCAGGAGTTCTCTCAGCATCATCGAAACCATGGTATACCTTGACCCAATATTTGACTTTTTGGTAGCGTATTCTTAGTACACTTCACATAAAACCAAAATCACTATATGTTTCCATATAAATTTCGAGGAGTTCCCTCGATTACTCATGGATCCCATCATCAGGTCACCACCTTTGTGAAAATGGGACCAAATTGGAGTGAAACCTAATACAACAAAACAAAAATTTCGAAAATCGGTTCACAAACGGCGGAGTAATCGTTGAACATACAAAAATAAAAAAAAAAAAATATCCACAGCCGAACATATAACCTCCTCGTTTTTTGGAAGTCGGTTAAAAATTAGTATCTTCATGCCAAATTTCATCAAAACAGATTAATAAATAGTTTAAGCGAAAATCATAAAAGTTTATTGGGCAGGAACCGTACATTTTCCGGGACAAAAAGTATCCCTTATCCTTTCCCGAGACTCAAAGTATCTCCATACCAAAATTCATGAAAATCGATTGAATAGTTTACGCGGAAATCATAAAAGTATATTGTGCAGTAACCGTACATTTTTCCGGGACAAAATGTATCCTATGTCCTATTCCTGGTTCTAAGCTACCTCTCCACCAATTTTCAGCCAAATCGGTTCATCCGTTCTTGAGTTATAAGTGGCGTAACTAACACAACTTACTTTTATATATATAGATTATTACTAATTATTAATAGTGCAGTCGCCAGAGGTTTTAACCTCCGAAAACTGTAATAGTGAATGGATTTTTGTTTTTGAGGTGTCATTTTCTTTTTTACACTATAACTTGCAAAGTTTACCAAAAATTTTTTGTGCTTTTAATTTTTTAGTTACTTAATTAAAAATTTATATTTCACCATATAAAACCGGTCCAGAAAATTTTTTTTTCTTGTTCCTGTTATTTAATAACTCTTATCCGATTGTTTAGGTTGAAAATTAACCAAATACACTAGTTTTAAGAAAGAAAGTTTACTTTGCCAAGCTAAATACAACTATAAGGTTTTTGCAAAGTTTTTAGAGATTAACGCTCGTCGTAACCAAGATAAAAGGGTTTGGGTAGATTTAAGGGTTGTAACGAAAAGTGTGTTTAACTTGCTTGTTGTGCGCATTTCATTTTTAGAGAAATGATAACTTTTAAGTACTTAAAAACGTTTAAATATCTCCAAAAATGTGTAAAATAGACCGATTTTTTTTTCTATATTTGTTGAGAATTTATTTAATTGAGAGCTAAACATTAAATGCATCGACAAATTAAAGACTTTTTCTAGTCTTTGAAATATATTTAAACTTCCTACTTAAAGATAGAAAAAAAATTGGGTGCTACAAACTCACGTACATACTAAAGGCGCATGCTGCGACCTATGTTTGGAAAATGCTTACCTGAATACAAAAAATATCAGTTCTTAACCTAACTTGTATTTTTTTTTTCTTTAAGTATGTTTTAGCAAATATAATTCATGAAAAAAATAAATAAAAATCAATTTTATTCTGTAAAAACCTAACCAAAAGAAATAAAATACAGATTTTCTTCGAAATATCCGTGAAAAGTTTGTGTTACATTTTCAAAAAATTTAATAAAGTAAGAGCTAAAAAAAATAATAATATATTTTATTATTTTGCTATATATTTAAAAGAAAGAAATATGCAAATTTTCTTCAAAATTTTTCAGTTTATGAGTTTACTTGAAGTGGATGAGAATAATTTAAAAATCAAAAGCACAACTTTTCAATAGGTGAACTTTATTATTTATGTTATCAGCTACACATTCCTTTTTTTCTTTTCAATTTTCATCTACTATTGCAAAAATCGGAGGTTTGCACGATTTTTACGTTCTGGGAACTCCACTATAAAGAACATATATAATTAAGGCCTTTGTGAAAATTTCAAGTACCTACCTGTTGTCATCATTGATACCGAGCAAAAGATGATTGAAAAATCACGTTTGTTGTATGGGAGCCCCCCTTAAATATTTAATTTATTTTGTTTTTAGTATTTGTTGTTATAGCGGCAACAGAAATACATAATCTGTAAAAATTTCAACTCTCTAGCTATTACCCTTTTTGAGTTACAGCCTGGAGACAGACGGACAGACAGACAGACAGACGGACAGACAGACATCGAAGTCTCAGTAATAGGGTCCCGTTTTTACCCTTTGGGTACGGAACCCTAAAAACAGTATAGGTATAGATATAATTAAGAGAGAGGCAAAATGTATGATAGTCGCGGTATTTTTTATATAATGCTCGTGACTTATGATCTTACTAAAATAAAACGGATGATCAAATTTAATTATCACTAAACGGATAATTAATTAAGTACCTCAAAACCAGTTTCGTCGACCTTGTTTGCTAAGACGTTTTATTTGAATAATGTATAAATGAATACATATTTTTTATATTCTACGTTTTTATTCACTCAGCAGGTACCTATTTCCTATGATTTTTAAATAAAACCCATCAACAAGTGGACAGTACAAGTCATACAATATGTCGTGTTAATTTGTCAAAATGGCCTATATTCTGTCGATCACCAATTCCAGGAAATATTTTGCTGTCGCGGCCTTACGGGGCTTGAGGGATTAAATAGTATACTAGATAAATTTGAACACAGTCTAATAATTGTGTTGTTAGTCTTTTTGACTTCTGCAGTTATGTTTTACTGCAAACATAACGTAGAGCAGATTGGTAGCATGTCTACGTATGACATAATATTTTTTATTTAATGTGAAATAATTTTCTATATTGTCTGTCTATAGTATGTCTAATGTCTATATTCTTATTAATATATATCAAGTATCAATACACCTGCTTTATGGACATGCTTCTTTTGTAAATAGAAATAGATCTGCAGCTGATTCAAATTGCATCTGCCTCATAATTTAATTTAAAATTATTTATATTATCTAATATATTCTTAGCAGGTAAGATTGTTCAAATCTAATTGTCACCGAAACTACTCAACTTTTGATGAAATTTTATACAGATACAGAATAAACCACAGGGAAGGACATAAGCTACTTTTTAACGATTAAAATGTACGGTTCGGGATTTTATTTTGTGCGTACGGAGTCACGGAAAACATCTGGTTTATACTGACTACATACACCTACACAAATAACTAGGAATATATTAATAACGGTTACTTTAGTATTAGAAGGCCGATTTACTCAATGTTTGAGGCATATAAGGTAATGCAGCTGGTGTGTTTTTTCTGTGATCATTTTGCAATATTCCTTGACGTACGTTTCTATGTAATTACCTAGAATGTGTAGGAAACAGCTGTCTAATCTATAGTCTATACTAATATTATAAATGCGATGTTTGTCTGCCTGTTATCTCTCAATATTAAAACGTTGAAAATATCGAAATAAAATTGTGTACGGAGAATTTATTTGTAGTTTCAATAAAAGACATAGTAAAATGTACGGTTCCTATTGTTAAACACAGAAGCACAGGCAATGTCACAGTATTATGGATGCTCGGTCATTTAAAGGGGTGACACACGTACGAACTTAAAGTACGCGGGTTTTAAGTTCGCGAACTTAGTCGGCTCGCGTCGGTGACACACGAGAATCGCTCACACTGTGCCGAGTGTGAGTTTTTTGTTTGACATTCGATCGTGAACGCGTTTGGCGTTTACTAAGATTTTGCATGGGAGCTGGGCTCACTCCCGTGAGCATCGCTAGGTGGCGCTGTACAAATCCCATACAAAATCTTAGTAAACGCCAAAGGCGTTCACGAAAGAATGTGAAACAAAAACTCACACTCGGGCCTCTGAACTACCATGCCCCCAGGCTCGCGGCTCGCGGCTCTTTGCTGACACACAGGTGATTAAGGGCCCTCTCTCCCTAAATTAGCAGGTCGATTGTCTGTCAGTGCGAATATTGACGTAAATGACATTAAAATAACATTCATAACAGCGCGCCTTGTACGGTGGCGGTTACGACGCTCGCCGCGTCCATGATAGGGCGAAATAGGAGAAAACACCTTTTTAAGGCTTAATATAATACATATTTCAAAAAAGTAAAAAAAAAACAAATTATTAACTTATGTATTGCAAAGCAGTAGATATTTTTTATATATTCTTTTGATAAATAATGAAGGAGTAAAGTGGTTACATTCAACGATTTGAAGGTGATTTGGTTTTTTATTTCTTTATTATGTGATACCTATAGAAAAAATATGGCAAAACCAAATTACGTATCATAATATCATGTAGATTACTAATTATTTTTTTCAGATATAATTTCTCTGTTAATGCCGATGAAAAGTTATTTCATCTGCACGCTTTTTTCGAAAGAGCAGCCTTAAGATCGTCGAGCCATAAGTCCGCGTACTTACTCGCGTGTCTGTCACCCCCTTTACAAAGAGTATATAAGGAGATAAGCAATTAACTGTGAGGTCATCGACATTTTAACAATGATCAGACGTATGACAGAATTACTTGAAGATAAAATATTATTGTTTTGTTTTGTTAAAGTGTGAAATGTGTATGTTACCTGTATACGATTTAACCACTGAATCCAATTAAATAAATGTAATATTAAGTTTATTTCTTTCAATCCTAAAGCATATAGGATTTTACCACTAAAAATGTCCTTTTCAACCACCGAATCAAATTATTGAAATTACTTAGATAAAATTAATATAAATTTAATTTTTTTGAATTCTAAGGGATTCCGGTAAAATAAAATACTGTAAATTTTATCCCTAAAAATTAAAAAAAACGTCCTTTATAGTTCCTCGGAGCCCTCACGCAGACTACTAGATAATATCTAATAGGTATTATGTGTAAATTTTATTGAAAATTACTGGTGTATCGATGTCCCCACTCGCGATGGTACACATGTGTGAATCATTGAGCGATCTACGTTTGAGCTATGAGGTAATGTAATCGTTTACGATCTGCGCGCCCGTCCGACCGACCTTGCTCTCTTATTATGTGCACGTCATAGAATATGTGCGAGTTTTGTACCTATTGCGAGAGTGTCTCCCAGAGACTCTTGAATATTACATAAAAATAGTTTAATTATTTTGAGTTCCTTAGTTACTAGTTTGCTAATTAAGGCCGTGTTTCCACTGAAGAGGAGCGGAGAGGAGCTTAGCGGTGCCGATCACCATGCTCGAAATCTTCGTTCCGCTTTGCTGTCATTCCGCTGGAATAGCACGATTCGTCAATTCGAGAACCGCTAAGCTCCTCTCCGCTCCGCTCTGCTTCAGTGGAAACACGGCCTAATACCTCGATTGTAAGAATCGCAGACACAATAGATTTTCAATTGTTATACCACAGCCGGGTGCCGGGGATTGATGAGTTAGTTAATAAATAGGTAGTAATTAGTATGCTAATCAGTTTAAAACTTAGATCTTTGTTTAGAATTTACATCGAATTAAAAACAAATTAATTTTAAAATGCTCTCTGAATTTGTTTATTTATAGTTAAGTAGTTTAAAACTCTGAACATTTCATTCAGTCATTTCGTAACCCAAACAACACATTATTATTTACAATTATTAACTAGAAAGTTAAAAGAAATAATAGTAAAATATTCATAATTACTTATTCATTTCGTATCAAGGTATACACAGATGTTAAGTATTAATCTAATCTAATATTATCATAAAACACGTGCATACCATTCGACGTGATGTGATGTCGATTCTGTGGCAACACATTCCTTATCTACTCTATGTCGCTTGAATCAACGTGTTATTGTGGGCGAGCCAGTCATAACACGGCGCGATAACGTATCACACGTCAGCTGTTATCATGTGCATTACATGAAGTAAATGGACGAAGATAAAGATACAAATGAAGAACTACACAATTAGTTGGTAATAATTGAAGAAACACACGAAATAATGCAAGTTAATGAAAAAATAGGTGATAAACAATGTTTTGACGGTAACATGGAAACTATAAGCACTAATATCGATACATTGTGTGAAGAGAGTTTAAGCGGAAGAGACGTGGAAGTAGAGAATATAATTACTGATTTAAATGAAGAAATAGACAGTAAATTGCGGGTGACTGATGAATGTGGTGAAGGATTATCTGAATCGGTGATAAGTGTAGAAAAGGATTGTTTAGTTATTGATTCTAGTGATGTAAAAAGCGAAGTAGGGGTAGAAATGAATACTGAAATATGTGAAACAGTTGAAAAGTTAGACGAAGTGAAGTGCAATGGACTTGATGAGTGTGATAATGTTGAGAATGTTAATAATAATGACGTTGATAGTGTAAATAATAATGTTAACAGTGTGAATAATAATGTTAACAATGTTAATGAGGTTAACAATAATGAAGGACAAACAGAAACGGAAGGAAACGTCTCGGGACAAAGTGACTCAAATGTGAACGAGTGCATAATTGAGAACTGCTCGAATGTTCCCGATGAGAAACAATGCAAAAAGGTTGGACATGTTTTAATTAAGTACTTTTTAGGTACTTGTTTTCCGCGAATTCTTTTGCGTGGAAACATCAATTATTTATTAATATTTTCTGGTATAAATTATGGGGATTACGCTGTAAGACGTTCCTGTTTGCAGTGGATTGGTCAATAGATTTTTACATACGATATGATTTTGACACTGTAGTAGATTCCGCGCACCTTCGCGTGAATAAAGAATTTCTCAGGAACCGTACACTTTCCCGCAAAAAAGTAAATTATTTCCTTTTCCGTGGTCTACCGTATATCAAATTACATAAAGATCGGTTTAGTAGTTCGCGAAATTAGCGCGTTCGAACAAACAAATAATATTAAATATTAATTATAGATATTAGGTGTCCGTATCTTCCTCACTAGGTATTTTCTTTTAGTACCTATCTACCTTTTTATAAACGCATATATTTAGGCTGTACTTTTATCATTTCAGCCACCTATTTGACCAAAACATAATATTATAAACATACTGAACATACTAAGGAGATTATTTTCAAAAATAATATTAGCCTTGCTTATCTACCGTGTGTTGCGTTAGTACAGATAAAATATCTATTATCGGGATCAATAAAATTTAATGGCTTTAGGTAGGTGTTATTTAATACCTAATGATGTTTTTAACATTGATTAAATGATTATTCAACATAATAATTGTGGAAATATTCAGTTTATAGTCAAAATTAACGGAATATTTCCATAAATATTATCTACTTATCGACCTTCAACTGTTTAATCGTGAAAAGGCTTGAGGTTTTCCACAGCTTTGATGAACTGTATTTTCCACACATAGGAACAAATTCATTACCGTACGCACTTTTGACAAGTCATTATTTTTCATACGAATCGTATATACGATGAAAACTTCTTTCCCATGGTCCTAAGCATTTTATCTAATTAATATATTATAGCTTCAATTTTATTCAAGAAATTGTTAGGCATTCGTGTACTAACCCACAAAAAATACGTTTGATTTGAATTATGAATGAAGTTATGATCTTTAGATGATTTAGAACAAGACTGCATTCAAAATTTAACAAAAAAAAGGTTTGTGAGTTAGTAGAACTAGTACACAAATGCTCAACAGCGACTAGTTAATCCTTAGTAAGTAGTAAGTAATCCTAGTAAGGACTGTTAAAATTATGGTAGGAGTTTTTTAACAAAAAAATTTAATTCTGCACACACAAATTTGATTTTGGAGTACTTACAGGGAAAAATGTTTTTAACATGCCCACCTTAAGTTATCTTCATTTGAAAAAAATAGTTTCAACGATTAAATGGTCAGTATTGTCTCAGTAAAATTAAAAATAACAATTAAGTATGTCTCCTATATATTTAACTTGAAATCGTCAAATTTCAGGGGTGGCGCAAACCCAAGTCCCGGACGGTAATGCCGGCGGGGGGCGGGGCGGCGCGCGACCACACCCACGATGCAGACCACGACGACGCACTGCATAATGGCAAGGTATGGCATAAAGTATGTTTAATGCCTTGGGATTAAGGGTGAAAGTTGCCTGTACAAGGAGTAGAGATAGTTAAAATATTCAATCATCACTGCTTGTCTCTTATGCCGGCACTCCGCATAGGCAAGCTCATTGGCGAGTGCGCTGGTCCAGCCACTGGCCCGATGTGTAAAACGGGCGTTGGCACATTGGCGGTAGGTATTTGGATGCTTGACGGCGCGCTTGCGAGCTTGCCCCGCGGTATCGGTAGCATCAAAGGACACTTGTCGCAAGCGTGTGAATTACTCACAAGCGCGTTGGCAAGCGCACCGCCAGCGCGTTAGCGAATGCGCTTGGCCTATGTGGGGAGGCGGCTTTACGTTATTGCCCTTATTACGATTTACGGACCTTTGGAAACGATGAAGGAAATAATTTATGACTAGAAGAGGTTAGATTCAAAACCTCCTTAGTCGTCATAGATAGTTGTAAAAGTCGCATTCCTAGACAAAACTTACTCGGATAAGTTTTAGCTTTACAAAGGCAGAGATTGGCGCCACTGTGCGTTCTTAGACCTAAATTGACCTAATATTTCTATAATAAGTGTTAACAGTACATATTGCTTATTTCAGGACAAGGAAAACAAGAAGAAGAGTAAAAACAAAGAAGGTTAGAATAGAACTATTATTACATTATCTAAGTTTAAAAACTTTACACCTAAGACCTATTATTGTCCTATTTTAAACATTGCACTCCACCTACAACTTGGAGAAAAAACCTTAGCCCTTTTTGATAGTTTATTATAATATTCCTTTGCCTGCACGCAACCCTGGAAATATTTACTGATGGTGAGTTCCATTCAGAATTAATCCTTTGTCCATACAATAAAATACAGTATACATACTGTAAATAGACAAAACAGAGCATGATTTGTATAGTTTGACCTTGAGAACGAATTAAACTCTACTCCTGTGTATATACTAACCCGTGTGTGCCCAATATCTCTTCCATAATGAAGGTACAAGTTGTTGCAAGAGCACAAATTAGACAAGCGATTTAAGCTCCAAAAACATACATACATTCAAAAATCATAACCCTCCTTCTGGCACATTCGGGTAGCAAGCTTGTGGCCATTGCAAAAAAAATATTCTTACAGTTTACACCCATACACTCAAAAAGTTTAACACAGACGTTTTAATAAGACAATATTTTGTCTTTATAACAATTTTACTAGGAAAGTGATATTGTATCAATTCAACCTTAAAATCGCATTTTATAGAGCCTTCTACTGTAGCTACTAGAATGCTTAATTATTTTAATTTTAGGTCAGAATCGTAAGTTTTGATATATTTAGCACTAGCTGTTGCCCGCGACTTCAGTTTATGGTGTCAACAAAACTGGTATCAAAAGCTTTTTAAAACCCTGTGGTACCCATCAAATCAAAATACCCAAAATAGGTGTGTGTAAAAAAAAAATATGTGCACACTGCACATAATTTTTTTTTTTTAATTAAACTTTTTTATACCAAATTTAACATTACACAACTTTAGCTTTACCCATAAACTGTTTACTATTTAACATTGGTAGGCTGTTGTTTCTGATATTATCTATCTTGGTAAGTGAGTTATTTAATAACGTGTATTACAATCGAAAGAATCGAAAAGGGCGACTCAACATGGTACCACTTCTTATAGAAATACGCATGAGCAAGCGATAGCGCGATCTAGGCGAATCTTGGCGCCATCTGTTATGAGTTTTTGGAACTAACTTAATTTGAACAAATTTACGCATAAACACCCACCTTACAACCCTTTTTTCCAGTTAAAAAGTAGCATATGTCCGTTCTCAGGCTTTAGACTATCTGTGTACAAAATTTCATTACAATCGGTTCAGTAGTTTTGGCGTGAAAGCGAGACAGACAGACAGACAGAGATACTTTCGCATTTATAATATTAGTATAGATAAGGTACGATGGGATTGACATGAGATTGTCTTTTTTGTACAAAATCCCTTTAAATAAATAAAGATTAAAAAAACCTCAGAATCAACCACATTTGAACAATGTCTACCTTATTTTTCAGACCTGGCTTCAGTCCTGATAGAAGGCGTGCTGTTCCGCGCCCGATATCTCGGCTCCACCCAGCTGGCGTGCGAGGGCCAGCCTACCAAAGCCACGAGGATGCTGCAGGCCGAAGAAGCGGTGTCGAGGATCAAGGTATGTTGGTCGCACTATACTCCGCTGTCAGCAGAGCAACTACGTATAGACCGACAAGGCTTTAAATGAACGTGGCGAAAAAGAAACTAACGCCGCCATCACACAAAAATCCCATTTTTGTCATGTTTTTGACAGTTCTCCTTTACCGGCAGCGCCACCGCCCATGTTCATTTAAAGCCTTGTCGGTCTTTAACGTGCATCAGGTAAGCAACTAGCAGATGTTGCAAAATGTTTGCTGTCTGTCGGGACGATTTTGCAGTATCTGCTGTTAAACGCCTGTTGCCTGTCGCAAGATATGTCACAACCTAGCGCGCAAGATGCAACTGGTTTTGACACTAACAATGGAAATAATGAATCAATAAATAATAAAATTCCTTTTTAAAGTTGTTATGAGACAAAAATAAATATTAAATAATGTTGTTATACTTTCTGTGTTATGTTTAATTAAAAATAATTTTACGACACCATCTAGTGGCAATAATATTTAAGTAAGTATAGTGGCAATACTTACTTAAATCGAACATCAAAATCAGTTGCTATTTAAGTAAAATGGGAATGATATCTTTAAGTTATCGTTCAGAAACAATCAGTTATCTATACTTCTTAATACTTCGATATAATATTTCTTATTGTACATAAAGACACAATAACTCTTTCCGTGTGAGTTTTTAGCGCAATAAAAGTAAAATGTATACTTTTATAGTGCAAAAATCATGTATTGTGCTTTAATATCTAATAATTATTATTAAATGCGGATGCATTTAATAATAATTATTAGTTGAAAGCTAGAAAAGGATGTTAAAAGTGCAAGAAATAAAAATCATAACTTTTGTTTTATGACTTGAAATAAAACTCATACTTCCTAGAGAAGTCTGACTTTATTCAATTCAAGCAGTTGAAAACTCACACATATTACAATGTAAATACGACGCATTCTCACAATGTACTGTAAAGTCGCGGCCTGTGTGAATCGGACACATACACGTAGACACACGAGCATGGAATTACATTTTCTCTTCCTATCGAGTAGTTATAACGGTTTCCATGAGAAACAAGTAAAGTATAAGAGCAGTATAACGTTCATGCAAACACACTGCGTGTAAGTGTGTGCGTACGCGGCGTGCACGCACACGCACACACATTGGCGGAGCCCACGCACACATTCAAAAAAATCGTGACATGTTTGTATGAAGATGTTATATTGTTCTATAGGGACTGTGCAAGAAATATAGGTGGCAGCACTTGTCTAGTAAAATAGACACCAGTTCGCAGCACCATCGTTGTGCACGATCCCTATTAGCTTGTAATTTTTATAAAATTGGAAGCAAATCAGTAGCAGATTGCCATTAAAAAATTACATAATATTATTTTGTAATTGACTAAATTGAGATACGTTTTACATCAAATAAATCACACACAACAAAATGTGGTACAAAAATAAATATTGGACTTTAATTATTATTTCTTTGTATTGTAATTTGTAACGTATAAATTTATCAAATTTTGTAGACTGTTTTATCAACAACTTCCTAAAAAGTGACATCTATCGTTGTACTGTTAACATTGTGAAAAACGCCATCTAGTAGCGAGTGTTTAAATCTATTAAAGTTGATAAAATAGTCAACATATAACAAGAAAACATTATTTTAATTTGTAATAGGTATGGAAATCGTTCCTTCTTTAGTATTTAGTATTGCTAACTATCCTATAGTTAGTTCTAGTCTTCTAGCTACACGAGTTTTTCTCTTGCACGCTCAAAACAAGGTAATTTCATGCTCACTAGGTTTAGTGTTTTGAGAATGCTAGTGGGACCTATACCTAAAGGTTTCTTTTTAATCGACTAAAAATCGATTACCGCTCCTACAAGCGTAATCGATTCAAAAAGAGACCTACGTATCCTAAAATTAAAAAAATGGTTTATCCTACCCGCCAAACTATTTACGCTCTTATTGACTTGGCACTAGAGTATTTTTTTCAGTGTGCTCCTCACCCCGACCCGATCCAGGAAGACATGGCCGGCTAGCCTCCAGTATCTGACGCTTGTGCTTTGCTATGCTTGTGTTTGCGATTGCAGGACCGCGGCTGGCTGATTAAATAGCAGGGTGGCCAACTTTAAAAAAGTAACGTGTACAGAATACACGCACCTTCATTAATTGAAATTCAAAAACCGCCACTTGTGTCGTGATGCGGCGTAGTTTAAAATATGCTAACGTGCCTAAAAAATTACCTCAAAAATATTTGGGGGTAGATTGTAATTTAAAAAGCATGGTATCAGACAGATGCCCTAAAATTATTTTGTACAAATCACTTAATGCTATAATATTGTCGTGGGACGCTTCACATTTCACCATGTTTGCAGCCACAAAACGATAAACATCTAACTTTGGATTTGTTGGCCTCCCTCACCTAGCATGTATCGAATGACGTGCGTTCCAATTTCCATCAGGCTTGTTTTGATTTGCATTTGACGTACTTGTTTTGCATATCATCGTGCAGTTTGTCGAACGCTTGCAGAATAAGCCCCCATCATACGCACAGCATGGAACACGACCCGATTCACACCGGCTATGTGGCCTTACACGCACGGGCGTCGGATGAGCTTTCACTCGCAAACTGAACCCTATTGTGACCGTACTAAGGTTGATAGGTTGTGCTTTCATAACGACGGCTCGCTTCTCACATATCATTCTGTGTGTCGAGTTGTTTTGCTTGCTTGCGAATCGGCTTTTTACGCGTTGGGATGCTTTTCAGTTTTGTGAGAGTGGCATGTTCGAGCCGAAACGGTCAAGCAAAACGATCCGATGTGTCAGTTGAAATCACATTTTAACAATCATAAAATCTAACTGAGATATGCCTAGACAGCGTTTTCTTAAATAATATAACTCGCAAAGGCCTATGTCCTTCGAAATTTGAACCACGCAATAAAATCGAAGGCTATAAGACTTGTTAAAGTGTGAGCGAGACGGCACGAGGCGTGGTGTGTGAGAGCGAGGAGGTTAGCCGGTGTGTCCCACAGTGGGGCTGCGAGGGTCCGTACTCGGGCGTGTACGCGGCCCCGGCGGCGGTGTTTCGCCTGTCTTTCCTCGGCTCGGTCGAGGTGGAGGAGGACTCGCGGCGCCGCAAGAAGCGCCCCAAAAAGAATATGGTGGAGGAGGCTGTCACTAAGATCAAGGTGGTTTGGCGGTATTGTTCACGCGGCTCGTGAGCTAGAGATACGGCCTGGCTACAAACTAAACCTAGGAATGATTCACATAATCTACTGCTTCAGTATAGATGTTAAAACAGCTGAAGGTCACACATAAATATATATTTTTTAGCCTCTAAATAAGCAGTAGATTAAGTCTCCAAAATATTAGAATCCAAAATATTAAATAGATGTCTATATCAGGTGTGGTAGTTAATACTACCACACCTGATATGTGACATCTAACAAAAACGCGCTACAATGTACCCATTTATAAGTTTATGGCCAGGCCGTACTGTTTGACACACGATTGACACTAGTGTTAATATCATTTGCATTTTTATGACCTCACTCAATACTTAGGAGAACACAAATACGGTTGCTAGGAAATATTTATATTATTTTAATCTATATTATTTTTAAATTTACGTAAAGCGCCATCTATCGCCAATTAGTGGTGGAAAAATGAAACTATCGTTAACATGTGGGTAAAACAGTTTCGCTCTTACATAAACATAATTATCAGGATAAATTCTACTGTTCTTCATCCACAAGCATGATATGACTGTTCTCGTTGCATGCTCGATTTCATCTAAGCTAAACCAGCTAACGTATTTTAATCTGTTGTTTCATTTTCATGGTAACGTTGGATCAGGCGTTGGTAAGTTCATTTGTTTTTGCAAATATGGTAGAATTGATTAATAAACTAACATTTTCCAAATATGTAGTTTGAAATGGAAAATTGAGACATATGTCTATCTCTTTCTTTGCTGTTGTAAAATCTAATCTTAGCAAATATTTTTCAGGCTCCAGAAGGTGAAAATCAGCCAAGTACAGAGGTGGATCTCTTCATATCGACTGAGAAGATTATGGTGCTGAATACAGAACTAAAGGAGATTATGATGGACCATGCGTTACGAACTATCTCCTACATAGCCGATATAGGAGACCTTGTGGTACTAATGGCTAGACGACGCTTCGTACCTCACGAGACTGACTCCGACCAACCTAAACTGAACCGTACGCCGAAGATGATATGTCACGTTTTTGAAAGCGAAGAGGTGAGTTACTTAGGCTTTTAAGGCGCAAAGTTTTGAGAGAGTATTTATATTAACTGTCTCACTCTTTTGCTGAGTTCAAATAAAACATCTAACCAATTTAGATCAAGTAAAAAATAATATAGCGTGGGCAGAATTTAGCGTGTGTCCAAAGTAAGTGCAAATGCTATATTTTTTAGCTTTTGCTTACTTAAAATACAAATTTACCCACTCACACTATTGTGCATCAAACTACGCTACTATCGTACTCAACCAAGTAGCCCAGTTTTACTTACACTTTATATACTAACGTTTAAAGTATTGACGCCATTTTAATCCTGTAATAATTTCAATTTCAGGCGCAATTCATAGCCCAGTCCATCGGGCAGGCATTCCAAGTGGCGTACATGGAGTTTCTCAAGGCCAACGGCATTGAAGACCACAGCTTCGTTAAAGAGATGGACTACCAGGAGGTGCTGAATAGCCAGGAGATATTTGGAGATGAACTGCAGATGTTCGCTAAAAAGGTAAGGGTTTATGGAGTTACATAATATATCTAGAACATCCGACAAGCTACATAAGGTGTGGTAAGATAATCGCAGACAACATTTTGGGGATATCATCTACCTACTGGTTTTGTATAGACATTAAGGCAAATAATAACACAACTGACAAACATTTTACAACGCAATTTCGCCCTCATCAAGGTAGATTTATTTCTTCTGTGACAATTATTAAAACGTGCAGGTTAGAATAATGTTTTCCATTTAGTCATTTCTATAAGTAGTTTGTTACAGTACACTCAACAGTAATAGAATTGTTTGTATCTTCAGGAGCTGCAGAAGGAAGTGGTGGTGCCGAAGACCAAGGGCGAGATCCTTGGAGTGGTGGTGGTGGAGTCCGGCTGGGGCTCCATGCTGCCCACCGTCGTCATCGCCAACCTCGCGCCCGCCGGCGCCGCCGCGCGCTGCGGACACCTCAACATAGGTAACTGAACCTTGTTGCACCCGGAAAAGGAGCGGGAATGGCAGATCACGGCCGTGCTGGTGGAGTCCGGCTGGGGCTCCATGCTGCCCACCGTCGTCATCGCCAACCTCGCGCCCGCCGGCGCCGCCGCGCGCTGCGGACACCTCAACATAGGTAACTGAACCTTGTTGCACCCGGAATAGGAGCGGGACTGGCAGATCACGGCCGTGGTGGTGGAGTCCGGCTGGGGCTCCATGCTGCCCACCGTCGTCATCGCCAACCTCGCGCCCACCGATAGGTAACTGAACCTCGTTGCATACGGAATAGGAGCGGGAATGGCAGATCATAGATAGATCGTACATAGTGGTGTGAAGTGTGGCTAGGGCTGCTCTTACCATAGGTTAATTTTATCAATAAAGGTAATTGAACCTTATGATGTACGAAATAAGACCGAACATTGTCAACTTTGGTAATATTAACCTCATAGTATTTGCAATATCGCACTCTCTACATAATTTAAACTTTTTCCGTGCTTTCCCTTTGACTTGAAGATTACCTTGAAAATCAATTTTCTCAGCGTTTTTGGTGTTGCTCTTATGACGATAGCATCCAGTAATGCTGAGTACAGACATACGGTTTGGCTCGATAGTTTTACTCCAAATCGAGCAATAACCACCGTGTGGACTGCAAAACTAACACCTCGAAGGCTTGCTTCGAGCCGGCTCGATGGAATTAAATATGTCAAAATATATGTAATTTCCTTCGATTCTGAGTAAAACTATCGCGCAAAACCGTATGTGAGTACTAGTAGTTTTCATGTTTAGTTCAAATCAAATCAAGACGTCAATGTTAGGGCTTGGCTTCACGTAACCCCACGAACAGACATGGGTGGATAAATTTCTTCGATAGTTCATAACCCTTAATTTCACGTTAAAATCACAACTTTACCACAATTTTTATAATCCTAGGTGACCAAATAATCGCGATCAACGGCGTCAGCCTCGTCGGTCTCCCGCTGTCGACCTGTCAGACGTACATCAAGAACAGCAAGACTCAGACCGTGGTGAAACTGACGGTCGTGCCGTGCGCCCCTGTCGTCGAGGTGAAGATCAAACGGCCAGACACTAAATACCAGCTCGGGTTTAGCGTGCAGAATGGTGTGGTGAGTTAACAGAGATAATAATAGTACCATAATAATATACTTGTGTACTAATAGCAGAGAAAACAGAACTAACGAGTAGGCCGACTTCAAAGAGATCTCGAAATTTATACGTTTGACATAGTATGTCATATCAGCCGGCGCGCGCTGTACTAATGCGTTATGGCCGATTTACACGGGTGACTAACGGGTCGATTTTAGTCACGACTTTGGGGCTTGCGACTTTAGCCGCATGCGGCGTAGTCGACTTGCCATTTACACGGTCGATTTTCGAACGGGTGACTAAAATCGTGCGGCTTTAGTCACCCGTGTAAATCGGCCATTACTCAGCATTGTGAAACATGTCGAAATCGGTACTCGTGGTACTTGCGGGAGTGACGACGTGCACTGATTGAATTATACTATTGGGACTGCGCAACCACTTATCGCTCCGCCTCAACGCATAATTTGTAAATAAACAAACTAATAAAAAATCATTTTATCCGCAGATATGCAGCCTCCTCCGCGGCGGGATCGCGGAGCGCGGCGGCGTGCGCGTCGGCCACCGCATCATAGAGATCAACTCGCAGAGCGTCGTCGCCGTGCCGCACGAGCGCATCGTCAACCTGCTGGCGACGTCCGTCGGCGAGGTACGTGCGACAGAGACAGATAGAGCACATGTGACGACTTCCCTCTCACACACATAGAGATCAACTCGCAGAGCGTCGTCGCCGTACCGCACGAGCGCATCGTCAACCTGCTGGCGACGTCCGTCGGCGAGGTACGTGCGACAGAGACAGATAGAGCACATGTGACGACGTCTCTCTCACACACATAGAGATCAACTCGCAGAGCACTCAAAAGACAAAGTTACATTCGATATTGTAAAAACTTTTTATTCGCTGTTTTTCAAATGCCGCACTAGGGTGTATCTTAGACATTGAGGCATTGAATTAACTTTAATTATTTAACAATGTAATACTTCGTGTTTAGAAATAATATTAATTTTTATAAAACAGGCAACGTCTCAATTTCAGATCCTGATGAAGACGATGCCGACGTCGATGTTCCGGCTGCTGACCGGGCAGGAGAATCCCGTGTTCATCTGAGCGCCGCCACAAGTGCCTGCTGCGACCCGCCACGCCCCTCGCCACACCCCCCGCCACACCCCGCACCGCCCCCTCACACGCACATGTTACCCACACATATGCGTACCTAACCTAACACGTTTTTCTACCTACCCACACTTTGACCTGAACCTAACACGTGCTTAGGATTTAGGACTCACATTGCTCTGATATGCCATTATAATATTATTACATTCAGTGCCTCCAACCTATTAAAAACAAACAGTAAAAACACGTTCCAAGAAGTACGACTTACTTTAAGGTGTGTACGGAACGTAAAAAAAGGTCTTCGTTTTTCATTGTCATAGAAACGATTGTCGATATGTATAGCAAACACACTGTACTAAGTAACATAATTGTACCATCGATATATTATCTTATATCACCAGACAGTCGATATATGAAAACGGACGTATCCTGAAACATAGTTGTAACGCGCTTACACTTTGAAATAAACTTGTACAAGTGTAGAGTTGACACTAAAAACAATCTTGTAATTTGTAAAGCAGGGAAGTTGGCATCGCGAGAATGTAAAGTCACTCGCGCTGCCACGCGGCAAGTGTGGGCTGAGTGTAAACGCTCACTCGCGTCGTTACTGCCACAGAAGACATAGAAGTATTCAGGGAAATATTTCCTGCCATGGCAGTGGCTGAATATAAACGGTGTTTTAAAGTTATGTGACGAAGGGGTAATTTATTTAAGAACACCCACCGTACACGGCACAAGCACTGGCATAGACCCGCGTATTTATTTTAATGGTTAGGGTGTGAAATATGATGGTAAATTCATGGAGAGTGGTGATGGCAAGTACCAATTTTACTAACGTCGATTTGAGTTAAACGATGTATACAAAGTACTTTCCGTGACTATAATCAAAAGAAGCCATGTAGAAAAATTGCTGTATAAAAATGAACAAAACGGTGCGCCGTGCCGACATCTTCTCATAGATTTTGAGAGTTGTTTCAAAAATCCCTGTGTGAATTTTACGAATGACCAGAGCTCGAACAACCAAGAATAAGATTAAAAATAGTAAAATAACTTTATTTTATTATTACTTGATTTGGAACTCATGGCAAGACAAACTGGCGTTTTTAAAATTGGAACTAAGTCCGTATTGCCTTTATTTACTACGCAAACACCAACATTATTACAAAATGTAACCTATTTTCTCATACAGTATTCAAATAATAATTTCATAGTCACGAATTTTATTTTAGAATGCACAGATTTTTTTCAGTCTTTGTTTTTTTAAGTGACAAAGATCATCGGTTTCATCATCATCCCTCATCAAATGTATATTGACCAAAGTATTTTTGTACGCGTGTAAGGCTCGAGCGGACAAGCCCAGCTACATATTGACAATATCTATGTATACAGCTGTTCTAGAAAATTAACACTAAACTATTCAGATTAAATTTAATCTAAGCGTTGGCAATGAAAAACATCAAATTTTCTGTAATCTGAAAAAAACAATGACACGTGGTTTTATCTTTTTATTGTTAACGAGAATAAATTTGATCTGAAAAGCTGAGTGCGTCGGTTTGGCTTGATTATTAATACTCACAAACTAAAGTGATGTCTATATTTGGGAATGCTTACAGTGCTTTTGTGGCTAAGATAATATTAGTTTTAAGTTATTCGTAAGCGTTTGTTAGCTGCACTTGCCTTACCTATTCCTATTTCCTACACCATAATTTAAAATAAAATATCTCGAAAGGCACTCGATTTTGAATAAAAAATAAAAGTACGCCATCTAACAAAAAAAAAATCTCTAAAACTGCTGAAGTGCCTATCTCTATCACATTCGATTTTCTTATGTAAAAATTGTATCCAAATTATTTCACTGACTTCAAAAATACCTTTTTTGGCAAGTGCAAAGTAACACTATCGTAAGAGGATGTGTACCTATAAACCTACTTCATATATTATTTATATCTGTATTTATAATTGAGTATCACTCGCTCATATCTGCTTAGATGTTGTAAGGATAGGTCGCTGAGGATATTATTAAACTATGTACCTATAGTCATTTTGCCATATTGTTTTTAGACGTTTTAAAGTTTATTTTGTACGTTTTTATTTCGATTAGGTAGAAAAAAATGTACTGCCACGACAGTCCGTCAACTGTTTGTCTTTGTTCATACGTCATCAACTCATCATCATTCCATTATTTTTCGTGCGAGTCGAGCACGGTTCTCGATCGCATCTCGCTCAGTGATATCGAGTAATATCCGAGGCATCGTCGAGATGAATCTCAAGTGATCTTTGATAAATAAATGAATTGATTAGTGAATATAAAGCATTATTTCGTGTAGCGTTTCGGAGATATGTCATATTTTGTAAATTTTATAGTGTGGCTATAGCGTAATGTAATCTATGTATGTCCCTATATTAGCTAAGCTTAGCGCTCTGAGGACGAGTGTATGAAATTGATACTTTGACAACATAATCTTATAAACACTAATGTATTTCGATCGTTTTTATCCTAAATCGTGTCCTCTATGCTTCGGTAATCATTTAACGTAGTTAGTGTCCCAGAATACTCCTTAGTTTTTGTTTGCTACGAGACCAGTGACGTTTATAAAACTAGGCTTTTGTTAACGATAATATTATGAGTTTAATGTTTCTTATTTCAAATTATACATTTTGATTGTAGCATAAAAACTTAAAATGTGAATTCTTATTTTCTATTCAACTCACAGTTTTATATTTAAAGCTCCCTTACACAAGATAATTCTAGATAATTTGTTACATTTTGGTATTAGTCACTGGTGGAGGCCTTCTCATTTTGTATATATTTACGTTATATATAGTTGATAACAGTCTGATACATGTAATTTTATATTGCTAGCTGTTGTGAATAAGATTTATTTACATGAACAGATATAACATAGCGTTTTATCGAGGAGCTGGAAATATCGTAGGTACACTGATATGTGAAATAACTATTGTTGTTCTCATTTCTAAGAGTATTATTCTAGTCTGCATTACAGTTAAGAAATAAACAGAACAAATTGACTCTCTTTTTATTTTTCATCCTAATGTCCTTGAGCCACTGTAGCGGCGCGCCGCGCGAGTCGAAAGTGGCGCACTCTGGTGTTTAATTAAAGCAAATCGGGTAGGCAAAAATTATTATTCCTTCCTTCACATAAAAATCATAAAATCATGCCGCCGGCTTTGCCGGCTGAATAACATCATACTTACTAATATTATAAATGCGAAAGTGTGTGTGTGTCTGTCTGTCTGTCTGCATGTTACCTACCTCTTCACGCCGAAACCGCTGAGCCAATTTAGTTGAAATTCGGTATGGTGATAATTTGAGTCCCTCGAGGAAGGACATAGGACACTTTATCCCGGAAAAATATACGGTTCCCGCGCGATAAACTAATTATCTAGTAACTAGTTCTTAATAAATTTTTAAATAGTAACTACTAGGGTAGCAAATTTTGGTAGTAATAATAAAAATATATTATAATCGAGGCTACCCTCATACATACCTAGCTCTGCTACTAGAGGGTAGCAGAGGTACGAGGATATTAATAAAAAATTGAAAATTTGCAGTCACCTCCTGCATACTTCTGCTACCTTAGTAGGTACTGTAAACATTTTTTAAGATTAGCAGTATGATTTTACTGTTTATATTATTCAAATATTAAATACCGAGGGTATTAAAAAAAATAAAAAACAATACATAGCAATTACCTCTTGCCAATGATATTATATAAAAAAACTCAAAGCAGATATGTTACTACCGCGCGCGTTGTGAAGCCATTAAATACGGGCCAATTGACCCGTCTTTTGTATAGTCTGTCTCTTTTATGTAAATGTCATTTCGTATCTTTTGTTTCACTTATCTGTCAAATTTGATGATTGAATTTGAAAATTGTTCGGAAGCAATTTAAGCCGGAAAATAGTATGAACGTAACAGATCTGTATTTAGTTGAATATCATTGCCTCTTGCACACTTCTGCTACTATTCAATTTTCTTATAGATTTACCAGTAAACTCATAAATTATTCGGCTACCCTCATTTTATTTAAAAATAAAATTATCAATAGCAGTCACCTCTTACATGCTTCTGTTATCCTAGTACTATTTGAATTTTTTAAACATGACCTACCTACCAGTAACCTTATAAATTCTTCAACTACCCTCATAGTATTTCAAAAAATAACAATATTAGCAGTCGCCTCTTACTTCTACTATCCTAGTACTATTTGAATTTTTAAAGATTACCTACCCTCATAAATTCTTCTGCTACCCTCATTTTATTTACTTAAAAATAAAATTATCAATAGCAGTCACCTCTTATACATACTTCTGCTATCTTAGTACTATTAGATTTTTTTAAAGATTACCTACCTACCAGTAACCTTATGAATTCTTCAACTACCCTCATAGTATTAAAAAAAAAACATTAGCAGTCGCCTCTTACATAGGTACTTCTGCTATCCTAGTACTATTTGTTTTTTTTTAAGATTACTACGAGTACCAGTAACCTTATAAATTCTTCTGCTACCCTCATCTATAGTTATTATAAAACAAAGTCGCTTTTTAGGGTTCCGTAGTCAACAAGGAACCCTTATAGTTTCGGTCTGTCCGTCCGTCTGTCTGTCTGTCTGTCTGTTCGCGGTTTTACTCAGAGACTATAGGACCTACAAAGCTGTAATTTGGCATGAATACACATTAATGATGGCAACAAAATGGTACGTGAAATCGTAAAAAAATATTTTTTATGGTACCTCCCCTACACATCTAGCGGGGATGAATATTTTTTTTCGCGCCCACCCCATCATGTGGGGTGTCGTTGAATAGGTTTTTTAAAAATATTGCGAGTATTCATAGATCATTTTCCGATTTAAAGATCCGTTTGTTTTTTAAAAAAAAATTAAAAGTGGAAAAAATCGTTAGTCCATTGTCCCACCCTTCTACCAGCTAAACGGTTGGTTCTGGAAATGTGAAAAAATTCACGGGAGTAGGAAATATGCTGAATTTAAAAGGAAAACTATCACGGCTAAGAAGACTTCATAAGTTATTGAGTAATAGTCGATCAACTAAAAAAAATGTATTCGGTGAAGTATTAAGGAACTTTTCGTTCAAATTCTTTTGAAAGTAACTGAGATGATGTTGTTAGTAGTGTAAAACACGCTATAAATGTACGTTCATTGACCATAAAAAATTGTCAAGAACTAGCGGTACTAGTTACTACGGAACCCTATATTGCGCGTGGCCCGACTCGCACTTGGCCGTTTTTTTTCCCTCATGTCCCTTTGTTCCCTTTAATCTTTAAAACTACGCAACGGATTTTGATGATTCTTTCAGTGTTAGATAGCCCATTTATCGAGGATGGCTATATGGTATATTTTATCACGCTAAGACTAATAGGAGCGAAGAACTAGAGGAAAATGTGGAAAAAACGGGGAAAATTATTTGAAAGGGCTAACTTGAACGCGCTAATCTCAGGAACTACTGGTCCGATTTCAAAAATTATTTCAGTGTTAGATAGCCCATTTATTGAGGAAGGCTTATAGGATATTTTATCACGCTAATGGCCTGTTTCACCGCTTCCTGATAAGGTGCCCGATAGAGTTATTTGACAGATTTTCCATACTCCATCTGTCAAATTAAGTGGTGGATAGCCTTAACAGGAAGCGGTGAAACAGGCCCTTAGACTAATAGGAGAATGTGGAAAAAACGGGGGAAATTATTCGAAATGGCTTATCTCGCGAACTACTGCAGCAATTTTTATGTTATTTGGCACAGATAAGAACGATCATAGGCTATCGATTTTAATAATTTTTTCAGTGGCAATAGATTTTTAAATACCCGTGCGACGCCGGGGCGGGTCGCTAGTTTTATTTAAAAATAAAATTATCAATTATAGCAGTCACCTCTTACATACTTGCTATCCTAGTACTACTTATTTGAATTTTTTAAAGATTTCCAGTAACCTCGTATATACTTCTGCAGTTCTGCTACTCTACTCCTTTCCTATTACTTTTCTAATAAAAAGGGTTAGCAGCAATTCCTTGCAAATTATTATGCTACCTTGACTACTTTTACATACTGGCTATTTTCTTTATTGTTCAAACAAAACAAGATTTTAATATAGTTCTTGCAATCTACGAGTGCGCGTCGCCCTTAGTTGTGTGAGTGACCATATCTATGCACGCGTACATGGCTCGCTTGCTACTGACTGCTCCGTCGGGTACGCACACTAACGAAAATGTCTAATCACATTTCCAACTACAAATAAAGGCGACGCGCACTCGTAGATTGCAAGAACTATAGCTTATATATACACACCTACTTAGGTAAGTACTTCTCTTCCCTCGTAAGGTACAGTTACTTACCGAGCTACTGGTAGTTGTGGTGGGACGATACTTACTCGTATTGGGTAACTTTGCCTCAAGTGGAGCAGTGGTGGTATAAGAGACTTAAGGCGTACGAGAGATTTGTATGTATAGCATCATTAGCATGAAGCATCCAAAGTTATTATTATGTAATTATGTAGATATATTGTTAATCTTAATATTATTTGCACTCTTAAATCATGATATTACTAATTAATAAATAAACCTCATTCTTTATCTCATTGCAGATGACATTGCTATTGATATCAAACAATTTCTGGATAATATTATGCTTATTAAAAATAAGCCGAAGCATTAAAATTTAAAAGGAAAAAAGTATTATTACCTACTTAAAGACTGTAATAATATAATATAATAAAGTAGTGTCAATTTGACCACTACTAATGTTCTAGTCGTGTTGTAAATGGTTGTAGACTTTGCTTTTAAGCTAAATTTGAGCATACTTACATTCAGTGGCCCACAAATGACAATATAATGTTTGGTGTGAAAAAAGCCTAATACATACTTACATTTCAATCTTGACAGGCGACAGCCTTACGCAGAAAAGTGTCTTTCCAGATTTTGTTCATTCAACATTCCAACATTGTAAGTTACTGGAGCCAGAGTATTAGGCTGCGTTTCCACTGAAGCGGAGCAGAGCTTAGCGGTGCCCAAATTGACCAATCACCATGCTCAAAATCTTCACTGTCATTCCGCTGGAATAGCACGATTGGTCAATTTGGGCACCGCTAAGCTCCACTCCAATTCAGTGGAAACACAGCCTTAGTTTATATTCTTGTAGCACAGCAACATTTTGTATATAGATTAGGGGATTAACAATAATAATATTTACTCCACGCTAAAGTCACAAAGCTGAAATTGTGGCTGTGGCATTTCCAACTTATCAAAAAAGACAGCAGCATTAATTTGCAAATTATGGAGTAAATCATTTTGTTTAATAATAATTAATACTTAATAGGGAAAATATTTGGCATGTTGCATCTAGTATAGCTGTAGTGTGGTTGTTTTGTAATAATATAATAGGAACAAAACTATAGTTTCAAGTTATAGCCTTCAGGCTTCAATAGGTACAGTGTAAAATGCAGACAAGGCCTCCTCTCGCTTTGAACAAAGATAATTATGTAAAATATAATCCACTTGCTTCTAAAGGGATTGACTCAACACTGAGTAATGAGATTAGCATCACCTGACATGCAGCCAGCAGCAGCACATCACACAGAAACTATGTTCTATTTAAAAAGCTTTATTCAAGTTTAAACAGTATTCAGCTTTAAAACAATAACATAACACAAATCTCCAGAAAGGAATTTGTCTATGAAAATAAAATATTCAACAAAGTATTTAAAATTTATTCTTTGTTTGTTTAAAATTGAGACTGTATTTGTATCAATTTCATCAATTTGGTTTTATTAATATTTGAACTATCTATGTTACCCTAACAGTATAGCCCGCATCGCAGGAGTGGCACACAAGAGTGCTCGATGGTTGAATTACTTAACCTCTAAATGTTTTTATTTGATCCACTCTTTGCTCCAATGCAATTTAACCTAAATGCAATCCATATTCTAATTTAAAATAAAATATTGGTTAGCGTTTGTTTATAGTGTATTTTGATATTACTCACAAAGCCAAAATAAACTCGTATAAATACAATTTATTGAAGTTTTATACAATACATAATGTTATGGGGCGACACAAACATTTTGAAAGTGACATTCACTGTAAAATAAATTATCTTTCTCCTTGTTCTATGAAAACAATCAGTATCTTTAGAGATCAGTAAACTGATACTACATATTATGTTTGTATACTATCTTGATAAGAGCTATACAAAGGCATTGAACTCTGCGACACCTTACATCCTTTGTATAAAATTAACCAAATTTAATAATTATTACATATATACATTGTCGTCTCGGAACTTACATATCACTACATCGATTACAGTAAAAAAATATGCATACCTAACTATTACGAGAAGCTAAAGGTGAGGGAAACCGAAACCGGTACTGGACTAAGCCGAGACAGAAGGCGGGCTAAGAAATGCAAAGAAATAACCTGGATGTGTAGACCGCAGCACGGCAGCGCTGCCAGACTCTGCCAATAAAAAATTTATTCACAAATGTCTCTCACAAGTTACTCGGTCTAAGTTGTAAAAATAACTTGCACTCTTAAATCATGATATTACGTGTGTTAGTTTCGTCCACTTCGTGAAGCGCGAGGAGCGAGCACCGGGCGCGGGGGCGGGCGCTCAGTTGTCCATGGCGTATCGCCTCGTCCAGTCCTTGGCGTTTCGGATGGCCTCGCTCTCGTTCACTTTCCACAGCTCGGCGACGTCGTTCGCAAGGGGGTCGTCAGGGTTGGGCGCCGACAGCAGCGCCTGTATGGACAGCAGGACGGTGCGGATCTGAAGCGCCGGACTCCACTTGTCTTTGAGGATGTCCAGGCATATGCGCCCCAGCCGGTCGATGTTCGGATGGTATATCTTCGTAATAAATCTAACCTTAGGTGCTGACATGGGATAATCCTCGGGCAGGAATAATTCTAATTTGAACAGCCCACCTTCGAACGGCGAATCCTCCGGGCCGGTGACGATTACGTGAAAGTAACGAGCGTTGTTCTCGCTTGGCACGGCGCTGATTCCCGGCACCGGTTCCTGCATTAATCGTTGAGTCTCTTTGATTATTCTACGTGGTAGGGCTGCCATTTTATATATGCGGTCTAGCGCAATTTGTCAAACGAGAGCACGTACACATATAATTGATTATAATATCTAATTGTCTTTGCACGGTACGTATAATTAAAGTTTAGGAGGCACGTTT
Source organism: Polyommatus icarus (assembly GCA_937595015.1). NCBI lineage: Eukaryota > Metazoa > Arthropoda > Insecta > Lepidoptera > Lycaenidae > Polyommatus > Polyommatus icarus. Next base: position 19,318,350 of record OW569329.1, read on the forward strand.
TCTAGACTAGAAATTTAAAACAGCAATACAGCCATGATAAATCTAAAAACGCAACTTTTCTAACCAATGGTAAAACCAACTTCAATTTTTTAATACACCATAGATTATAGAGCGCGGTAGAAGCAGACGACAGATAATAAAAAGAGCAATAGACAATCTCTTTGTCTTTTAAAATTGCTGAATCATTACCTGTTTATTGTTAAAAGTTGTTGTAATAAAAATATTAATAAATTAACATTATGTTATTAAATTATTTTGAAAATTAAACAAAACAAGCCAGAAAAAAATATTCACTGTGTATTGTGTTTGTGATTCGCCGCGTTGTGTCTGTAGAAGCGCTCTGACCGGCACGATATCGTGTATCGACGATAAACGATAATATTATCACATTTATTTTTGGAACGAAGTTCCTTATCACGCGTTGCGAAAGGGCGCTAGACCGAAAAAGTTGTAACGACACTTTTTTTATTAGTACCTGCATAGTAGGGGCAGAGGGCGTTGATGGTATTCCTGCCTCCTGGGCGTCAGCCGTCAACTAGATGGCGTTTTTGAGAATAAACAGTGACATCTACCGGACGTTAAATAACTTCGTTCCATCCGGGTGTCCAAGGGACACCTCTCAATTTTTTTTAATTAATTAACGCCTCTAGTACACCGACGCTGCGAAACGTGAAATATCCAGTGCGAAACAGGAATAGAGTGAGATGCCATATAACGCATTGCCCAGTGGCGAGTGAGACAGCAAAATATCGGTTCGCCGCTGTTTGGCGTTTCGCAGCGTCGGTGTACTACAGACGAAAAAGACCGTACAGTCATTTTGGGTAACTTTGAATTGCGGTTTTAACTTTGAACAATACATTTTTATAAATTTTTTTATGTGTTCAAAGTTAAACCGCAATTCAAAGTTACCCAAAATGAGATTAACGTTTATAACAGAATTTCTGTTATTGAAGTGAAAACTTCTTTAGCGGCGTTGAGCACTTTTGTGGGATGGGTAAAAACTGTGAAACTCGCGTAAGATTCTCGTGCTGATCGAAAAACCGTAAGACGGTTAAAAAAATCGATTTTTTAAAAATCGATTTTCATAAATAATAGGTTAAAAATTTAATCGATTGTAAGGGTTTCGAATAATTAAAAAAATCGATTTTTTAAAAATCGATTTCATAAAAAATGGGTCAAAAAATTGTAAGGGTTTCGATTAATAAAAAAAATAGTTTTTTTTTAATTGATTTTCATTAAAATGGGTTAAAAATTTAATCGATTGTAAGGGTTTCGATTAATTAAAAAAACAGATTTTTTAAAAATCAATTTTCATAAAAAATGGGTAAAAAAATTGCATTATTTTTGTAACCCATTTTTTATGAAAATCGATTTAAAAAAAAAAAAAAAAAAACGATCGTTTTAATTAATTAATCGAAACCCTTACAATCGATTAAAAAATATCGACAATCGAAAATAAAAAGCTGCTGTCAGACAGACTGTCCGACACTTCTCGCGACAGTTGTCTTGCAGCCATTAAGGCCGTGTTTCCACAAACACGGCTTTAATCAGCGCGTCTGCTAAAGAACTCATTTCCCGACTGTACATTTCTGCTAAACAAATCATTTCCCCGACTGTACATTTCGTTCGAGTTCGAGTTCGACACAAAACACTACTCTCCAACCGTCTTACGCTTTTTCTATGGTTTTTCGATCAATACGAAAATCTGACGCGAGTTTCACAGTTTTTACCCATCCCACAATTAAAGTGCTCAACGCCGCTAAAGAAGTTTTCACTTCAAAAATATTAATAAACGTGTTTTTGACGTGATAACGCGATATGGGGTGCGCGCCCGAAAAACATGACAGTTCAGCGGCGTTACCTCAGCTGAGGCGTTCCATATAAGGCTTGAAGTGCAAGCGAGAGCGCGGAACGAGCGACAAGGAACCACAATCGGCCTTTGCGTTCGGCAGCGTTCGACATCCGTCTCTCTCCTAAGTCCTACTTGAGTGAGCGATGCTTATATTTTGACAGTTGATAATGTTACTCTTTCTAACTAACGATGCAGTAAGTTGAGTGAAAGAGAAAGCTCATATCGGTGTATAAACGTCAAAAGTTTGTAATATTATGTCAAACCTAAAGCGCTTAAGCGCTTATTCCATTTCACTAAATTTAGATATCTAAATGATTTAGTGACTAAATTTAGTCAAGTGGAATAACATTTAGAAGTTTATGGCATTAGTGATAAAAATGTCGTCTTGGCGGGAATTTGAAAGAGCGCGGTTCCAAAAATTTTTTTCAAAATTGAAAAATTATTAAATTATAATAATTTACTGTAAAAAGTTGTGTAAATACAAGTATTTAGACTATTTATAGTGTGTAAATAATAAAAATGGACGGAGATGAGGCGGGCGGGGAGATCCCGCCTACCTCGAAAAAAAGACCCCGGCCCCCGGATGACTTTGGGGAGGCTTCTAGTGCTGGCGGCGGAGGTGGTGAGGACATGTATTTGCCATTTCGTAAACCCAATTATAAAAGACTATATTCTGAAAATTCTATTAATACAGACTTCAAGGTGTATATAGAAAGCAAAAATGTGCAAGAAAGGTTGGGAAATAAAAGCCCAATTTATTTAAACAGTATATTTTTAAACATAAAAGGTGTAGTAGCAATTCGGCGTATTAACGCAAACAAAATTGTTGTGATTTTCAAACAACATAACACGGCCAATAACTTCATAAGTAATATTAGCTTTCTTGAAAAATATAATATGAAGGCATACATCCCGGCAGCTCAAATTGAAAAAACAGGAATAATTAGATTTGTACCAGCGAATATATCGAACAAGGATCTTTTCACAAATTTAACTTCTACATATGAAATAATTGCAGTGCGAAGATTCATGAGAAAAGTCGGTAATGAATTAGTCGGTACACAAACTGTCAGTATAACGTTTTTGTCAAATAGCCTACCTGATAATGTGCAATATGAGTTATTTTCTTATAGAGTATTTGATTATGTTCCCCCTTTGCAACAATGTTATAAATGTTTTAAGTTTAATCACTCAGCCAAAATATGCAACGGAAAGCAGCGCTGCTCAATTTGTTCTGGTGAACATTTTTATAAAGAATGTAGTAAGCCAAATGAGATTTGCTGTACTAATTGTGGTGGACCTCACTTGGCCATTTCTAAACAATGTCCAGTTAAAATAAAGAAATTATTAGAAAAGAAAAATAAAATATCATATGCAAGCATTGCTGTTTCCAAAGAAAATGTTGATTTCCCTCCTCTGCCAACTCGCACCACACCTGTAAATAAAAATGTAAATAATGTAAATAATACATCCAAATTTGTAAATAAACCTGTAAATAATAAGCCTATTTCAAGAGATGTAAATATACCAAACATAAAGTCGCTTATCATTGGAAATGATGATGTACTAATGGCCCTGGTACACACATTGGTCCAAGTAGCAAATAAGAGTGATGAAGTACCTGTTACAACATCATTCATTAAAGATGTTCTTCTTAAGAGTCTGTCAATATAATGGACTCACAAACCCAAAAAATATCTTCTCTACGTATTGCGCAATTTAATGTTCAAGGGATAAATAACAAAAAACCTCTGCTTACAAAATTTTTAAATGATAAAGATATTGATATTTGTCTACTTAATGAGACATGGTTAAAAGAACACCAGTCTGTTCGAATTTCTGGATACAATTTTTATAACAAAATTTCTAAGAATCCTCGTAATGGTGTAGGAATTTTAGTAAAACCATATTTGAAGTACAATATTATAAATACCAACTTTTATGAAGATATACAGACAATAGCCATATCTGTATATACAGACAATACATCTTTGACTATTCTCTGTGTATACTGTCCTCCATCCGTTGGGCACATAAGAATGAACAGATTGCGCAATATCATAAGAGATCTACCAAAACCTTTGTTTATTAGTGGAGATTTCAATGCACATCACATTGCTTTTGGATGTTTATCCACCAAAAGTCGAGGCCAAAGTTTATATGATATAATTGATGAATTAGATTTATGCATTTTGAATAATGGCAGCTTTACAACAGTAAATTATCCTACATGCAACCCTTCAGCAATAGATGTAAGTTTTGTTAGCCCTCACTTGGCACCCTTATGCGAATGGTTTGTGCATGATGATGCCATGGGAAGTTATCATTATCCAACAATAACAAACATTACTATGTGCATTGAAAGGTACACAATAAATGAATATGATGACAGATTTTTATACCATAAAACAGACTGGAATAAGTATAGGGAATCATCTAGTACAGTCTTTCATGAAATGATGGTTAATGAAGAGGATCCAATGAAATCTTATGAGGAGTTTTGTACTCGACTTAATGAACTTAAACAAATGGTAGTTCCTAGATTTACTAGAGCAAACTTTAGGAGTAGGCCACCCGCACCGTGGTGGAATAGTACGTGTGAACAAGTAGTTATGAAATCATATGAAGCACTTAAATTTTATAGAAATGATCCAACAATAGAAAATTACATTAGCTATAAAAGAATAGACGCTATTAAAAAGCGTACCATAAAGGAAGAAAAACGTAAAAGTTGGAACAATTTTTGTAACAATTTCAATAGAACTACACCTATAAGTAAAATCTGGAACCTTATTAAAAGATTTAAGGGTATTAGAACCAATAATAAGTCTTATCAAAATGATTTTGTACAACCGTTATTAGATAAGTTGTCAGATAATTCCGATTTAGTTAATCCTGACGCATTAGGAAATTATTTTAATATAAACAATGAAAATCCGCAATCAAGATTTCTATTGGATCCGTTTTCATGGTCGGAATTTTTAGCAAGCACAAAATCTAGAAAAAATACTAGCCCTGGTTTGGACGATTTTCCATATATATTAATAAAAGAACTACCAGAATCTATCCAAAAAATATTACTGTGCATTTTAAATGGTCTTTGGCTTAAAAAACAGATACCAATATCATGGAAGACTCAATGTGTGATACCCATACTTAAACAAGATAAACCACCGGAGCAGGCCAGTTCTTATCGGCCAATATCTTTATCTTCATGTATTGGTAAGATATTTGAAAATATGCTAAAAAACCGCCTGGATTGGTACGCAGAATCTCATAACATCATTCCTCAAATTCAGTATGGGTTTCGTAGAGGACGAAGTTGTTCAGACAGCTTCATTTCTCTCATTCACGATCTGAAAAATGCAAAGGGCAATAAATTACATACTGTTTGTGTATTTTTAGATGTCCAGGGCGCATTTGATAATGTGGACCCTGGTATATTAGTTAAGGTACTTAGTAATGCTGGAGTACCCGGATATGTATGTAAATGGATTTATGATTTCCTCACTGACAGAGTATTATATGTTAAGCATAATAATATTTTACATGGGCCCCGAACTGTATCTAAGGGCACAATGCAAGGTGCAACATTATCACCTTTGTTATATAATTTGTATATATGGGAGATATGTAAATATGTAAATATTAAAAATGTAAATATCCTTCAATTTGCAGATGACTTAGTTTTGTATTGTTCAGATGTAAATTTGTCAGTAGCTATAGAAAAGATTAATGCTTGTTTAATCCAATTGAAAAAATATTATCGGCAAAGATTAAATTTAAAAATTAATGCTAGTAAAAGTAATGTAATGATATTTGGAAAAGACACACCATGTACTAATGTAACATATAATGGTGAGATTATTCAAAGAGTAACCTCACATAAATTCCTGGGTGTCAACATTGATCAGAAATTATCTTTTGAGGATCATATTAAACATGTGTCTAGAAATGCCATCAAGGGGATTAATATTTTAAGATGTCTTGCAGGTGTTTCATGGGGAGCAGATCCCAAAATACTTTCAGTGTTGTACAAGTCTATTGTAAGAAGCCATTTTGATTACAGTACTTTAGCCTATCTGAATAGCACTCATACTTATAAGTTAGATGTAATACAGAATAGAGCTTTGAGGATTATATCAGGGGCAATGTGTTCGACTCCCATAAGGGCCATGGAGGTCGAAACAAGTATTATGCCTCTGATATTAAGGCGCCTTTATCTTGCAGAAAGATATTGTCTTAAGCTACTTTCATCAAATAACTATCAAATTATAAATAGAATCATACCTCACCCAATCATCACAGACGGTCCATTAGCTTCACCTCATGACCTTCTAACTGGGGTGTCCCCAACTTTGTGTCGGATTTTCCTGGAAATACAATATCTTTATTCAAATATTAAAAAGTATACACATTGGTCATGTTATATGCATCCGTATAGAAGTATAATACACCCTATTCAGGTTATAACAAAATCCATCAATAACAATGCAGACATCCTTGCATTTTTAGATGAAGATAACAAATACTATACAATCTATACTGATGGTAGTAAGGGTGATGATTATGTGAGAAGTGCTATATATGATTCTCAAAGGGACTTCGCTCAAAGTTTTGTTCTAGATAAGCAATGTTCTATTTTTACAGCAGAGGCATATGCAGTTTTTGAAGCCTTAAAATTGATAAGCGGTGTAAATAATTGTAAATATTTTCTGATCTTAACAGACTCTCTGAGTCTCATTAGGTGTCTTCAGAATGTCAATTTTAATTTTAAAACGAACTATATCATTTATTTTATCAAAGATTTCGTGTGGCGACTGGAAAATAAAGGTATAACAGTAGCCTTTATGTGGGTCCCTGCACATAAAGGTATCTCTGGAAACGAAATAGCAGACAAAACTGCATATGATGGGGTCAATGCCCTAGATGTCAAAAGTATTGTAAAAGTTCCTATGACCGACTTTTATTGTAAGGTGAAAATATCTGTAAGAAACGTTTGGGAAGATTTTTGGAAAGAAGACCAAAAACTCAAAGGCAAGTGGTATGGACAAATTCAAGAAAACTTACCAACAAATCCATGGTACAATGAGCTGAAGATAGCTAGCCGTGACTTTATCACAACAATAAATAGACTCAGATTTGGTCATAACACTGCACCTGCACACCTTGCGAGATTAAACATATTAAGCAGCAATAATTGCACATTTTGTAACGAAGAGAACGCCGACATGAACCACATTTTCTTCAGCTGTTCAAGATTTACCTTTCATAGACTAGTGTTGGCAACTGAAATTATTGAAGATAGTGATACCTCCCGCCGCCAATTAAGTGATTTACTAAAAAACCAAAAGTGTTATAGTGCCTTCTACAAATATATTAAAAATACAGTGGGAACTTTATAAATATTAAAATACAATAAAAACCCTTAAAAAGACTTGGCTTAAAGGTCTCGTTACCAGGCCATTAAATCTTATAGTCCAGTCATTTTAGACAATTGAAATAAAGAAAATTCCGACACAGCCAAATTTTCGTAGAGACCTTAGGTTTACCACAAGGAATAAAGTGTCAAAAGTCCCCATCAGTCCCATGTGAGCTTAGGGACTTATTCGGGGCCCAAGGTAAAAATTTTAGGTTTTTTGGATTTTTCTCGAAAACGGTAAGTTTTATCGAAAAGTACTTCAGAGCAAAGTTGTAGATCTTAAAATTCTCTATAAAAATGGTCCCTATGATTTTTTCTCTAAGACCCACTATTTCCCAGATATTACGCTTGTAAGAATCACATTCTACATAGTATGCACACATATGCCACGTATACCGGGTGCAATTAAACCTACCTGCCAAATTTTTTTTGGGGCTTAGGTGTCATAAGGAGAGTCCATTAAACCACAAAAAATAGGGTGATAATGTTTTTACCATAACATATTTTATCCCAACCTAATTCAGTACAGCTTGGTCACTACACGCACTCGCAACGGCGCCACTCTGTCGCCCGAAGGCGGCAAAAACCGGCTACCGGCAGGGGTCACCAATTAGTTTCGCTCGGGGTCCATTTTAAGAAAAGAAATGACCTCCGCGGTCCGCACATTTTATAATAAAATTATTAACAAAAATCACATTTTATAAAAAATTATGAAACAAAGGTAATTATGGAAATTACAAAGGTATTTATTTACATATCAAAAAAAAGTAATAATTTTATTGCTTGCTTGGAGTGAAATTGATGCAAGCTATTGAAATTAAATCCAGGATGTTCATCAGTAAGTCAAGACTGAAATTTATTTTTAAAGTAGCCCGCAAACGATCAAACATCAAACATGTCAAACACGTACAAATTACGTGTTTGACGTGTTTGAAGAAAATTTGGATTTTACTACGTGTTTGACGTGTTTGATGTTTGATCGTTTGCGGGCTACTTAACGAAGTTCACCTTCGAAAATGCTCGGTCCGCATACAAAGGGTCGGCAGTCCGGATGCGGACCGCGGTCCGCCATTTGGTGGTTTCGAGTATACTATCAAGTTCAGACATGGCAAGGCAATGAACTGAACCCTGAAGACTGGGGTTGGAAATTGATAAATAATACTTTGGAACCGATTCGAACTTTACTGCCCCATGCTCCAGAAAAACTTCTTAACACTATTTTTTGCAATTGCAAGAAAGGTTGTAGTGCCAAATGTGGCTGTAAAAAAGTAGGGTTGCAGTGTTCTCCAGCGTGTACCAATTGCCAAGGTGTCTCTTGCTCAAATGTTTAATTAAATACAAGAGAGGAAAATTCATGTGATTTTGATGAAGAGACAACTTCAACAAGCGTTCATCAACAGGAAGGAGAAGAAGGAGAACAAGAAGAAATTGAAGAAAACATGATTGTTGAAGTTGAATATGAAGAGTATGAGTCAGATTAAAGTAATAAAAAAAAGTTAGAACGACAATTAAACTCAGTAACTCATTCATACTATTAAATAATTATTGTTCCTGAAAATAACGTCATAAAGGTTCGCGGAATAGGCCTACCGGGGATACCACGTTAAAAAAAACGCGCCGAGTACACTACCTCACAGGTGGTGTGGAAATGTGTGCATATTATGTAGAACGTGATTCTTACAAGCGTAATATCTAGGAAATAGTGGGTCTTAGAGAAAAAATCATAGGGACCATTTTTATAGAGAATTTTAAGATCTACAACTTTGCTCTGAAGTACTTTTTCGATAAAACTTACCGTTTTCGAGAAAAATCCAAAAAACCTAAAATTTTTACCTTGGGCCCCGAATAAGTCCCTAAGCTCACATGGGACTGATGGGGACTTTTGACACTTTATTCCTTGTGGTAAACCTAAGGTCTCTACGAAGATTTGGCTCTGTCGGAATTTTCTTTATTTGATCACTATTTTTATGTCTAAAATGACCGGACTATTATTAAAAAAAAAAAAAAAAAAGATAAAAATGTCACATCAAGTAATAATTTGACTTCAAATATTGCATAGCTTTTTACGTGTACTTTAGGGTTAAAGGATATTATGTTTATCGATAAAAATATTGTCATGGACCAAATGATTTTGTTTTCAGGATTTGAAAATGCTTGAAAATAGACGACGAACAGAAATATTTAGACGCAAGTTTCATGCAAGTTTTTTAATTCTTACTCCCTCATGAAGGCATCACAATATTAGGATTATCATTTCAAACGTAAGTTTGAATTTGAAACAATGATTTTATTGAAATAAAAAAGTTCTAACGGAGAGCAAAATAATTGCATGATCTACATACATCTCAATGTCTACAGCTCTCACACCTCCCCCCTGTATGTACTCAGTTCGTTACTTAGATCTACTTTTTGAAATTTTATCCTGGCATTACTCTTTTTGACGTGACAACGTCTTATAATTCTATGGAGCCAGCTGCACGCACGAATAAACATGATTCATATTGATGATAACAATTGATGTTATTTAAATAATGTGAGATCTTAAACTAGATTAGCAACTTGGCAAGTTTTCATTACGTCAGTAATTTTTCATAAAGTTATTGAACATTTTCATTCTGATGAAAACTAGCCAAGTAAAATCTAATCTAGTTTAAGATCTCACATTATTTAAATAACATCAATTGTTATAGACATTCAATAAAGCAAAGAAATAGACTCTATTATTTGTTCATAATGTTATTTGGTTCCTATACAATTATGTTATTTCCATGGAACTTGGCACTCATTTAGATCTCCATCCTTTTTACGGCGAAGTCCATAGGCAAGAAATATAATGTTTGTATGGAACTTGGCTCAGCATTTTTACATTTATGTTTTTGGTGGGATATCACTACTTTTTGTAAAGTAAACTTTCCGAGCAAGCGTAGACACCTTCATCTTCCCAATTTAAACATTCAATGGCATTAATATTCGACTATATTCAATGGCAATTCGCAACCTTAATGTGTCGTTTCACCACTTCCCGACAAGTGTCGGCTATGCTATCCGCAACTTATCTGGCAGATACTTCATCTATCAGATAAGTTGTGGATAGCCTATCTGAAACTTATCAGGAAGTGCTTCATCTTCAGCTTCATCTTCCCAATTTAAACATTCAATGGCATTAATATTCGACTATATTCAATGGCAATTCGCAACCTTAATGTGTCGTTTCACCACTTCCCGACAAGTGTCGGCTATGCTATCCGCAACTTATCTGGCAGATACTTCATCTATCAGATAAGTTGTGGATAGCCTATCTGAAACTTATCAGGAAGTGGAGAACAGCCCCTAGGCCTTGTTGAGACGTGAGTATCAGACGAATAAAACAAAGAAAATCCAAGCGAATGGAAAATGCAGAGTGTACAACTTACTATGCGGAAGTTAAGTTGCTATTATTATAGCTGTCTAACAGACAGACAGACAAACGGACGGACGGACAGACAAACGGACAGACATATTGAAATAATTCTATGTCTTTTCTCGGGACTCAAACTATATCTCCATACCAAAGAACAATCGGTACAATCAGTTTAGGCGTGAAGACTTAACAGACAGACACACATACTTCATAAAGTCACTTTCTATTCATTTATATGTACAATAAACGTGATTTTTTGGCCTTTTTTGCTCTAAATCAATAATGGCAGCCGAAAGGTACTTGAAATGTTCACAAAATCCTTAATTATATTTCTTCTTTCCTAACAAATAATAAAAGTAAAATAAAATATATATTTAAGGGGGGTCTCCATACAAACAACATAATTTTCGCTCTGTACGACTCGCACTTGACCATTTTTTTTGTTTTCGGATTTTTCCCTACGGTTACACACAATTATCGAGCTGGATTCCAAGTTTCAGCCGTCTAGGTCATCTGGAAGTGGGTTAGAATTTTGATCTATAGGTCAGTCAGTCAGTGATAAAAATTTAGATTTTCGGACGTTAATATTTTAACAACCGTTTAAGCTGTGCTTTTGAAATTTAAAGTATGTATTTATCTCGCAAGTATATAATGATATATGAGCTAAATTTGAAACGTTTATGTGAAATAGTTTCTGAATTATGAGGGGGTCAAAAGTAGCTGCAAATGGTTCGTGTAATATTACACACGGTGCGGCTCGCCATTATGTTATGCTGGAACTCGGCTTGACACTCTACCGCGTGTCTAGACTCTAGATTATACTCGTGCACACCCTAAATAAACAAATAAATAAAGCTTTAACTAAGACTAATTTTGTCCATAGATTTGTTAGTGACAGTTAGTAACAATTAGCTTATATAAGTAAAACTTGCACGAGTCATATAGAGTGGAGTGCACTGTGAAAGTAGCAGCACTGAAAGAGTAATTAATTTTCAATTTTTTTATGGGCAAATTCATGATGCTAGGACGCTTGCCCATACAAATCACAATAAAATGCTTTTTAGCGCTGCTACTTTCACAGTAAACTCTACACAGGTGACTCGTACACACCCTTAAGTATCATCACTTTGTTTTGTTACAGGATATTTTTGACTTACTATATTGGGGAAAATATGCAACGAATATAGGCCTAACTACGAAACCGTTTTGAGACTCAAGTCTCAAACAATCGGACGGGAATGCTGCATCACAGTATTACAATAATATTTACCCTATCATGGAATATTGTAATACTGTGGCTGCGTCCTGCTCTAGCGACGTCATTTCACGTTTGTTAGAGCAGGACACGGCATTTTTTTTTTATAAGAACGCAGGTCGCTGTAGTCCTGACGTCACTGCGACCCATGAGGATCTAGTATTGTATCCGCACGGAGGATGCGGCATTCTCGTACGATTTTTTGAGTCTCAAAACGGTTTCGTGGTACGGCCCCTGCAACGAATATTATTTCATCCCTGTACATTGTAGGTACAATAATATTATGGATACAGATTACAGGGTCTAAACTCTAATATGAAATGTCGACAGGAAATCCGGTGCCCTAACAACTACATGCTCGAAGTCCATGAAGGATAGCTGGCCGTCTCCATCCATATCCGCTTCCTCCAGCACGCTGGCGACGATCTGGTCCAGCTCGGGACTCTGCAGTTCCCCCTTCGTGAGCAGTCTAGAAGCTTCTAGAAGGTCCTCCTTGCCTATGTATAAGTCGTTGTCGAGGTCGTAGATGCGGAAGGCGTACCTGAAAAAAATGAACATGGAAACAGCCGTATTAATCCTATAGGCCCCGCGCGAGCGCCGGTGATCGCGAGAACAAAAGAATACCTACAATGGGAATTCCCAGAACCTCCGATCGAAGGATTAATTACTATACCTACTCGTATATTTATATGTATACTTCTATGCTTTTATATTAATGTTACAGATGCGAAAGTCTGTCTCTATCTCTTCACGAATAAGCCATAGGGCGTTTGCACACTGCACGATAACGACACGACACGATACCACAGAATAAAGGGCCACCGCACATATTACACAATTTCAAGTTGGCCGACTATCGTACAAACTGACTATCGTACTAATTCTAATATTCACTGTCACTTAATATTGAATGCACCCAAAATATTCTCCTTTCTTTTCGCCTTCGTTTTATTAGTGCCACAATAAAAGCGTGCTTTTTACGCATTTTAACACGCACGTCGCTAGGCTAGCAACACCGTTACCAACTAAATCTAAAAGTCTGCGGCTGGCAGCGTACACGATGAAGTTGTCCAATTAAATTGTGACACTACTCAATTTAGTTTGTACGAAAATAGTCGGCCAACTTGAAATTGTATTATATGTGCGGTGGCCCTTATCTATTCTGTGGTATCGTGTCGTGTCGTTACCGTCGCGCGTCGCAGTGTGAAAACATCCATTGGTGTAATAGCTAGGTAATCGGTAGTGCGAATATTGTTTAGTACAGTGTTTTTCAACCAGTGAGTCTTCTGTAGGGGGTCGCCATCCAGAGGCCTAGAGGACTATATTATTATGAAAATTAAAGGTAAACATACAAAGCAAAGGGTTGGAGGTCGAGGAATATTTTTTCGTACCAGTAGGTTTACTGTAACTGCAGCACTTCTAAATTCTAATAATTGGATACTTATATATGGCCACGCTGTCCTCGGGCCACAACTTAACAGGTCTCGATGTTCCCAGGCCACAACTTACCCAGGCCTCAATATCCCTGGGCCACAACTCACCAGGCCTTCATGTGCCCGAGCCACAACTCACTAGGCCTCTATGTTCTCAGGCGACAACTCACCAGGCCTCGATGTCCTTGGGCCACAACTCACCAGGCCTTGATGTCTCTGGGCGCGGCCTCGCTGAAGACGGACATCATGTCTAGGAAGTCGTCGAAGGTGAGTCCCTCGCCGTCGTGAGAGAACACCTCGCAGATGCGACGCTTGAACGGGTTCTCCTGTAACAGTTGAGAGGAACATCAATCGTTCTGTTATCTTTTTTGACGCGATATACCTTTCCTATAAGTTAGGCTGGATTTATATACTTCCGCGAGAACGCGCGGTTTGGCGGCTACACCTCGAGATAACAAAGCAAATGTGTGTAAGGGCCGCGCCACACCGGAATGGCCGCGGCGCGGCGAGCACTTTCAGTTCCATATGATTTTAAACTTTATCTTCATTATATATACGTAGTATCGCTTGAAAATTCTAGCTTCCGCCCGTGGCCGCCAGCGGCCGCGATTTCTCAAGCGATACTATGTATTACAATAATAAAGATAAAGTTTAAAATCATATGACACTGAAAGTGCTCGCCGCGCCGCTGCCATTCCGGTGTGGCGCGGCCACGGAGCTGTCTATACTCGGACCATAAAGGTAATATACCTATCGGAATAGAGAAACAATCCCGAGCTGTCAAGCTTAACCAAAATTTGATTTACATCTGTGTATACAATTATGTTTACGTGTGCGTGTCAGTGATGTACAAACATCTTGTAATTCGACAAAATATCGATCATGGAATAATAATTGTAAGATTGTAAACATAATGCCGGCTGTACATTCTCGCCGAGACACAGCGAGGCGGCCCGAGTGCGAGAGTGTAAATGGGTGCGCTCGCCTCGTCTCGCCTGTCTCGGACCCTCTCGGTCCGTTGTCAGTATATTGCGCCCGAAACAAAGGGTCTCGCGAGGAAAACGAGCGCACTACTGTACACTCTCGCGTCTTTCAGTACTAGTCCCGCCGTTGGACAGTGTAGAACAGAAAAATAACAATAATAAACGTCATTATCAGTCATCATCTATGAGAAATAAAATTAAATATGATTATAAATCTTTGGATTACAATGATATTGTTCGATGCATGGTGAATGGTGAATGGTCGTTTTTGTCCATCTTCTCTGAGTTCTTATCTGCGATTGAACTAAGCGAGAATGTACATGATCGCACTCGGGCAAGGGGCTCTCGCACGAGACTCTCGCCCGAGAGCTCTCGGCGAGAGTGTACAGCGGACATTTAAAATGGGATAAAATAAAACTGCATAGATATAATATAATAAAATTGTAATTTTGAATTAAAATGTGACTTTTCTTCAAAATGCTTGCTGCATAATTAAGTATGCATGAATTTTTCTTCGGAGTCCAGTTTGGACGGTTAATTATTTTAAGCCATGAATTTCTGGTATCCAGGTCAGCAGGAAATCTGAAAAATTGGCCAAGTGTAAGTCGGACTCGCGCATGAAGGGTGACCGGTTTCAACCGGGCATTTTCTAAAACCCGGTACGATACGACATGACATGTCATGACACGATTCGACACGACAGGTTACGTCACGTGACATCAGTACCTACACGACACGACACGACTTCACTAGACCCTATTAATTTTCAATTCACTCTCAATGAGCCTATTGAGCCCTTTTATTTGATGCCCATCTTGCAGAAGTGCTTTCAACTATTTCCCTATCTTGGATGAGCAGCCGTTTGGATGTAGAATGACATTACATCTGTGGAAATTTCAGAAGTCTATTACTATAGTGGTTCTTGTTATACAGCCTGAAGACAGACAGACGGACGGACGGATGGACAGACGGACAGGCAACGAAGTCTTAGTAGTAGAGCGGACTGCGGGACCCACTACTAGGACTTAATTTTTACCCTTTGGGTGCGGAACCTTAAAAACGATAATTAATAATGTATGATAGTATATTAATATACTCAAACTAATTATAAACTACGGATGAGTATGTTATCATTTCAACATTCCTAGATAATTAGTATACTTAATTAAAAAATATTTTTATATCGACACAACTTATCGATAACTTGATGCAGCCCTAGTGTAAAATAGATGAAAATTGTTTACACAAAATATCCTTAAATTGTGCACCATGGCTAGTCAAGTTATGTTTTCCATATAATTAAACATATACAGAAGTGAACACGGACGAAAAAATACCAATAACTCGTAGGGAATTGGCAAAAATAAACTTAAAACTAGGTCCTGTCGATGTAGAATAATTCACCTGTGAAATGAATATTTGTCCGGGTTTTTTCGATGTGTGGATCCAGAATCATTCCACAAACATTTAACCATGTTTCTAGAGCAGTATTTCTAAAAATTATTCATTATTTAACTTAAAATCACAATTTTTCTGAGAGCCCAAATTGACAACGATCGGCCCAGGGGCAGACAGACTGTCAAACAGATGAAAAAAAAGCTATGCAACCTCAAATCACGCTTCTCTTTCTACCACGCAGTGTTACTGATAGTGACATCTCGCTTGCTCAGGCCTTTGTTTCTCTATTCCGATAGGTATATTAACTTTATGACTCGGACGGAGCTAATACAAAGGGCGCGGCTCTAATTGACAGCTCGACCACGCCGCTATTTAAATACTTGAATATAAATCGTAACGCGCTATTGCTTGAAATCTCGCGGTGTAGCGGTTGAAACGCGCGTTCGCGCGGACGCATTGATAATATCCATTTCCATCATCATTCATCAATCCATCCAATAAAATCAATTTGCTTTAAAGCTTGTTTTTTATATTCTACTTTAATACTTCGATCGTGGGAATCGCAGATACAATACCACCTTTTCAATTGATATCCGGTAGCCGGGTGCCGCTTGGGAGTTGATGGGTTAAAATTTTAAACACTTCACATAATACAATAATCACATTGTTTGACCGGTACAGTTCAGCCAAATAGTTGGCCTAGAATCTATATGCTAAAAATATAATAACTAGTGAATACTAGATGGTGTACCTTTAGTTCTGGCAGCGTGAGTATTTTGTCGAGCGGCACGGCGAGCGAGCGCGCGTCACTCGGGGTGAGCTGCTGCGGCACCAGCGACGGACACACCGCACGGAAACGGTTGAACACGCTGCAATTGTTATTTTAGATTAGCTTTAAAAATCCAATCTAATATAATGCGAAAAGAATATGTCTGTCTTTTGTCTTTTAACACCTAGACTGCCTGGACACTTAACAGATTTTCTTCAACGTTTTTATAAATCGGATGTTCGCACGAACTAAATCTCTGGAAAGAAAGTACTCAGGATGTTTTTTTTTTAATTTTACAGAATTTTGAAGGTTATAAAATTATACATCTCTTGCACAATAAATGACATAACTACCCGTGCCACGAGTTGTAAACAAAACCTTGTTTTATATTGAGTATTATAATAAAAAAATATATTATAATTTTAATAATATTTCGTAAATCTTTTCTATCAAATAATAAGGAAAGATAAGTACTGGCTACTACCTACTCAGGCCCACACACACACGCACACTGCACACTGACAGCGCACACACAGCCACACGTGTGCTACGAAGCTCTACGATAGCGCTACGGTAGAGCTACGGCATAGGCTTTCTCAAATTTTCAGTTTCTTGCATTTTTTATGTATTGAAAAAGGGTTTATTCTATACATTTTCTGCAATTCTTTTTTTCATCATTAATAATAATAAAATTGTCTTTAATTCATAAATTTAATAATCAGAAAAGGTGTCAGCCACGCCAACATTCATGAGTAACACTTACCGTAAAATTTCCTTCCTTGTAAAGAAAGTACAGTCCTTGAACATACAATTATTAGGAAATAAGATATAGTAATAAAAAATTATATTAAATTACATAAAATAGTACAACTAAGTGAATAATACATAAATTACAGCCAAAAAGCTGTGTTTATGTTCGTAATAATGATGTCCTATTGTTAAACAGGAACAAAGTTTCATAATAGGTATATCATTTTAAACTTGTACTACCATAATAATTGTAACTTGTTTAACTTTATTAAAACACAAATGCAAAAAAGTCCAATAAAATAAGCAAACACAGCTACGTTTACTTGAACAAAATAGTGTAAAATGTATGAATTTTGTAATATTATAGACCTTACGTTAATACGTTATGTTTTGCAATAAACAATAACATTGCTAACGCACACTTTGCTTAGGTATAGTACTTATAAGTTACAGACACCCGTTCACCGTTATTTTGCCTCAAAATTATGACCCTTATAACATTGGTATTAATGTCCATGTGACTGTCTCTTTACCTGATAGTCCTCCAGCTGTTGTTCTGTGAAGGTGACGATTTTGTTGCCCATAGCTCTGCTCAGTGCCCATACAGTGACGCGACAGTGACCCGACAGTGCTATGGCGCGCCGACACTCGCTACTGACGTCAGCGCGGGTGTGGTCGACATAGATTAGCTATGGCTAGAGGTTATTGTTACTAGAAGCAGCGCAAAACATTAAGATCGCTGAGAAAAATTAAAAGCGTTAGTAATGTTCGATTATTCACGCTCAAGGATCACGGTATTGGTAGATGACGATGAGCGAACTGACGAGATACCATTTTTTTTTAATTATATTATTATATCGATGACCTCTGTGGCTCAGAGCTATTGGTAGCTCAAGCCGGGGGTCGCAGGTTCAAATCCCGCCGACGGAATAATAAGATTTCACAGATCCTGGGTCATGGACGTGTATAAATATGTGTATCTTATAATAAAAATCTTAAATATATATTGTAAAGTATATTTGTATTAAATATATTTCCGTTGTCTGGTACCTGTAACACAAGTCCTTCAGGTACTTAGCACGGGGCCAGACTGACGTGGTGTGAAGCGTCCATAGATATTATTATTATTATTATAATCAGTAGGTACTATCAGAGTTCAGTTGATTGCTAGGCAAATGGTGGACCTATGAAATTTGGCCGCGTTGAGCCAAACCCATGAGACCGATCACAGCTAACATTTAATAATTGACATAAGCCGACCAATTGACGTAGGTATGTCAACTGCCTAGGAATCAAGGTAATCA
Source organism: Polyommatus icarus (assembly GCA_937595015.1). Taxonomy (NCBI): domain Eukaryota; kingdom Metazoa; phylum Arthropoda; class Insecta; order Lepidoptera; family Lycaenidae; genus Polyommatus; species Polyommatus icarus. The sequence goes on from OW569329.1 coordinate 19,336,916, forward strand.
TGGTACATACTTATTATCTTTAGGGCCTGATTACACCTACCGAGCAGAGTGGCGAGACAGTGTTCTCGGCTTATTTTATTTCGTTTGGCATTTTATTGCATTCGGTTTTCTAAGAAATTCTTAATTCTTTCACACGAGCGTAATTTAGTAAGTCATGATTACTATGAAAAATAGTTTTAGCTACCGAAATTCTGCGACTCACGAATCACAAAATAGCACCCGTTGCTTCACCCTATTTTTTACATTCTACCTATTCATTACTCTGTGAAGGTGTAATAGGCCACACCTTGTAATTTGTACGTTTTGGGATTTATCACTCTAGTGATTGCATTTCGTCCGACTGAGGGGTCGACAGTACATTCTATTAATTATTCAGGTTAGATTTTCAAATCAGTACTGACTGTTTAATCCTTCGATCGCGGATTCTTGGAAATCTATTGTTATTCGATTGTTGTCGTGACTCGTGATCACCGGCACGGTGATCTTATGGGGCTTGATAGGTTTAAACGATGATTTTATTAACTTAAGTCTTGTCTAAGATTCTAATATAAAATAACTAAATGAAACAAGAAATAGCGGTCAATTCTTTATTAAATTTTGTAACTTAAGCAAGTTAAAGCAATTTCTAAAAATGATAAAATCCAATAATAAAAGAAATATAGTAATGTGATACAAAATTACAAGTGTTTGATGTGATAAAATGGTGTTGATGGTGATGACGACGACAGCGACAAAAACAACAGAATAATTATTGTACCACATTACTCAATATTATACAACAAATTTTGATACCGCATACAATAATTATTGGTCCCCCTACTCCAATAAAAGTCAATTTCCAAAAATATGTTACAGGCCTATCATTAATACAGTAATGCGATAAAAAATTATGTATTTGTTGTGATGAAATGATGTTAGTGACGACGACAGCGACAACAAAAACAACAAAATAATTTTACCACATTACTTAACTAATATTATACAACAAATTTTGACTACCGCATACAATTCTCCCTAAGTTATTGTGGTATCATCAAAATTACAATTAATTCATACCATCATCAATCTATCCACTGTTGAACGTAGGCCTCCATGTGCGTTACTACTTCTCTGGTTTAAATTAACGATAATTTTGACGATAAATAACAATAACTTAGAAAGATTTTCGATGAACAATTAATTTGAGCTCCATAGGCAAAAAGCTTTAAAGAAGCGAGTCCGAAGTCCACTTATACCTAATTTATACTAAAAAAAATTGTGTACACAAAGGTACTGAGTGTAGATATACCTCTTTATTAATAAAGATAATATTTAAATATCGAACATACGGTCTGCTTGTCTTTGCTTGGCGGAAAATAGACAGCGAACCTTAATTAATTACTTATACCGAAAGTTATACCCTGCGTAAAATGTGTTTTATATTGAGAGGGCTAGCAGATATTGTTAATTTTAATAACTAATATTAATAATATAGTTATTGGATCCTTAAAACTGCTCAATATACCTAATGCTAATTGGACGTTACTACTTCTCAAAATTAAAATATAATCAACTTCTGCGTTACTCAAAATATATTATTCATGTATTAAATATGGTGATATATAAATAATGGTGATGTTGTTGTGACGACGACAGCTACTTAAATATTGCAATATATTTTATACATGTATAATATATAAAAATTAATATTTAGATAAGGCAATGAATTAATAGCAAATTAATTGTAAGCCTTATGGTACGTACTGTTTAAATGTAGTCATTTTAGAAACGGACGTACTCCTACTTAGGTTGTTAAAAATAGGTTATATTTTAACAATCTAAGCAGTACTAAGGGTTTAGTCGTAACTTTGATGAAAGAAATAGCTTGATTTCAGGCCCAGGGTTAAACGATCTGTGGGCTTAAAAGTTATACGCGAATTGTTTGTATTTACACTAAAATTGTAATTATTATAGCCAAAAATTTACGCTGGTTTACTGTCTATATTTAAATTGGAAAGACATAGCCGTCCTTTTGCCCCTGATTCTTACAAGTTAATTCTATGCCCATCCCGCGCAGGCGTCGATGCAGGCGGCCTCGCTCGCGAAGTTGTTGGACTCGTGTGTTGGGAGAGGGCAGTAGTTGGACCAGTGCATGATGTAGCAGCGCTGCGTCCGCCAGTCGAAAGTGTACCTGAGTATGAATAACTGATTAATCAAGGGTCTAAGGGTGAATATCCACCGGAGCTAAATTGCATTTTGAGAACCACTACAATCGCCGTCTGATCTTTAAACACGTCATTCCCACAACGCAGCTCCGCTGAACTTTCACGTAATCTCGGTTGTGATATTTTGTAACAGTGACTTTTAGCACGTTTTCCAGAGGCTATACAAATATTTAAAATTACGAACTTTTAGTGAATAGATACACTTTAAAAAAGGTTCACTAGTTCAAAAAAGGCTATGGGCATTTCGCCCATTTTTTAAACATCTTTTGTAAAATTATATTTTGTACTAAGGAATTTAAATACATACCTGTTAGTATGTGGCCACCTCCTGAGTGACATGCTCTCTATCACACAGTGTCTTTCCCTCGGCTTCGTCTGACATACTTCGGCGGTTACTGAACAACAAATAAACACTTGAATATTTGGTGCTAAATATTAGACAATGTTTCTAGGACGGGTTTTTTAAAATGTTGTTTATCTTGTTGTCATAATAGCCTAGTCCGCATTGAACGAATACTTCTAAGGACTGGTGCCAATCATGTACGAGATCTTTACGACGATATTTTCTTATAACGTACCTACAGCGTGGATCTGAACTTGATTTTATACTATCAGAGAAGTTGATCCCTATGCAGATCGGGGACCTACGTAGTTTGGTTGCGTTACGTCAAACCCAGCCGACAGATCACAATTAACATTAAGTTGACATATTTGACCAAATAACGTTGAACTATCAACTGCATAGGAATTAATTTCCGCGATGGTACATCATCATCTGGGATCAATTTGCACCCTCGCATTTGCGATCAATGAATTAGGCTAGGCTCACATTACTCATTTTTGAAAGTAGTTATTTTAATAAGGGCAAATGAGCAAACGGGTCACCTGATGGAAGCAACTACCGTCGCACATGGACTTTCGCAACATCAGAAGAGCTGCAGGTGCGTTGCCGGCCTTTAATTAAAAATTTAAAAGTACTTATAGCAATTAACTCACTGCGTGATTCGCCAAAGCCGATGTGTGTTAGCAGTAGCATGACGCAGCACAGCGCGCGGCGCATTGCTCGGGTTATCTGGTGAATGACGAAATATATGCCGCTTTAATATACTCAATCATTATTATTAACATTATCTTTTGTGATTACTAACATTAAGATAACTGTATGAATTGACCTATTCGCCATTTTGATGCCTACCCTACATAATTAATATCGCACGCTTCAAATTAGTAGAAGCGTTTAGATTTCTGAATTTCGTTTAGAATTTAAGTACACAAATTTTAGTAACGTTTAGAATTCTATTGAAAGACCAAGAATCAAAGATTATCGAGTAGTAAGTATAGCTAGCTTACTTCCAGACTAATATGTATTATAAACGCCAAAGTATTTCTGTCTGTCTGCCTGTTAGATAACGCCCAAACCACTGAGCACATTTTGCTTAAATTTCGTATAGGAATACTTTGAATCCCAGGAAAGGACACTTTTTATCCCGTAAAAATGTACGGCTTCCGTGCATTGAATTATATTGAATTATTGCGCAACGGATTCGCAGGCGTTTAATCTATGTGCCTATTTCATATTTTGTTAAAATAGTGATGTACGAGCCACGAGGAGGGTGTTAATATGCCTTATTGGATTAAGTACGTACCCACTAGACTTCTATAAGCATTAGGTATGATGTAACCAAACTATTCTTTTGCCACGTCAAAGGAATAACAATCTATTTTTAAATTTACTCTCTCAGACCCTTAGGGATTTGAAATGTATCCGAGATGAGAAGCTGGGAGCTCAAGACCACGCTTTACGTCCCAATTGGGGGACATTGCTTTTAACAACAAACGTCTAGACTCCTGATTATGTTTAGCACTTAGTATGAAACATTCGTTTACACTTTACATCGACATGTTTTTAAATAAATCGAGGCAAAAACGCTTTGAGCTTCATGATACTATCTCCATAATAATGTTTCTAAAGTCTTCAGTAATTTAAAGTAAAGTTTATGAAACTTTTTTTAGTTCGAAAATCGAAATTGAAGCGTTAAAAACCTAAACAAGATGGCCGACACAATTACAAAATGGCGTCGCGTCGGTGTCGCGGCAAACGTTTTCTTGAGATAGCTTTTGAAATAAAAATATAAATGGAAATAAGAATGATTTATCTAAAAATAGAATCTTTATCTCCCGAGCATCAGACTATTTATTCACCTGCTTGAGGAAAAACAATGTGACCTACAAAATTTTGTTTCTAGTATTTTGTACGATTTTATATTGTTAAAATAAGAATTTTCCTTTTAATCAATTTGTTTTTGTGTCTATTCCTACATTTTTAAACTAACAACGGACACAAACTACTGCGTACATACATGAAACAAAAACAAGAAATATAACGGCCGTTTATAACAATTAAAAGAAAAAAACACAAAATGTTCATAAAAATGTACCTATAATATTATAGTACAAAGTAAGCAATATTAAAAATTTAAATATTCAAAAGTCTCACCTGAAAGAATCCCGGCTGAAGTAAGATGACACGTGCTGCTGCTTGTCCATTCCGATCACGAGTGACATGATTCAAAAACGTCTGGAACTTTCCGTAGAACGTTATTTATTTACACTTGAAGGTACTTTTGAAAATAATATTCATAAGGCCACACATTGTGTACGGCGCGACGCGCGACGCGACAAACGACTAACGAGCACATCAAAGACATAATATATCCCGGATGCAATATTATATTTACATTTTTTCTATTAGTTATTATAATGCAAAGATGATAACAAAAAAATAATAGTTAACATTTTAGGTAGGTAAGTACCTATTTGCTATATTAATCCTTCAGGCCCCGCGCGAGCACCGGTGATCGCGAGAACAAAAGAATATGGGAATTCCTAGAACCTCCGATCGAAGGATTAATTAATATGAAGACTTGCACCTGATATTTTATCTAGTAGGAGAATGGAGGAGTTTCTTCAACTCTTTCTCTTGTCATAACTTTCGAATATAAATAAACTTTCGAAGAATGTAGATATTACTGTCATGTACTGCTTGTGTAGATGGAAGGAGGTGTAGAGAGTGCAGCTGATAATAATCACTAATAATAATTAGTGATTATTATGAGCTGCACTCTCTCGCGCGACATCAATGTGGCATGGGTCTTACAATTTACATATTATTTAACTACCTCCTTTAAAAATTTATTCTTTAAAGGCGGTTATACACTCGATACAGGGGAATAAAAAAAGAACATTATATTATGTATCTACGGTCGAATTTAGAAACCTCCTCCTTTTTGGAAGTTGGTTTAAAAAAGTATTTCCATACCTACATCAAAATTGGTTCTAAGAGTGAAAAGCGTAACGGAGAAACAGACAGAAACATTTTCGTCTTTATTAGCACAGATTATCTATTATTATGAAATATAGTTAACTACGAATTAAGATATTAGTATGAATAAGAGCCACCGCAGACTACAGACTTTTAGTCGACCGATAGTTTGATCGAAAGCTTAATCAGTACTAAGATGTATAAAGGTGCGCACACCATAGAATTATAACCTGGCGCACACTAAACGATTTGTATCTGCTGATAATAATGTACTGAAACCCAATTTGGTCAAACTATCGGCCGACTAAAAGTCTGCGGGGGCTCTAAGGTTGACGCCTTTAGCCACAGTCCACAAAGCTAAAAGTAATAATTTTATTACCCGACTACGGCGAAGCAAAAATGAGGGTTACGATTTTGGCCTGTATGTATGTATGTATGTATGTGGGTATGGATGTTTGTCTGTCCCCCGTAACTTTAAAACTACTTGTCCTATTTAGACAAATGAGGTGTTATTGGAAGCGTCTTGATTGTCCGCTGGTTATAGGCTACATGACTTTACGTAAAATTTACAAACACTTAAAGTATAGGACAAAAAAAAATTGTTCTCCTGACTATGTTGCGTCAAATGAAAGAACTTTGTTAGCACATTTCAAATATATAAATTTTATTAGCTATTTGTTAACCGACTTCCAAAAAACGAGGAGGTTATATGTTCGGCTGTGGATATTTTTTTATATTTTTTTATTTTTGTATGTTCAACGATTACTCCGCCGTTTGTGAACCGATTTTCGAAATATTGTTTTGTTGTATTAGGTTTCACTCCAATTTGGTACCATGTTCACAAAAGTGGTGACCTGATGATGGGATCCATTAGTAATCGAGGGAACTCCTCAAAATTTATATGGAAACATATGGTGATTTTGGTTTTATGTGAAGTGTACTAAGAATACGCTACCAAAAAGTCAAATATTGGGTCAAGGTATACCATGGTTTCGAAGATGCTGAGAGAATTCCTGACTCCTTTTAGATACACGTTTGGGAGTTTCGGCGTTGTTTTAAGAACAGAAAGCATAAACTACTATGCAATTCATATTCATCAACATAATCATCATCATCATAATCATCATCATCGTCATCATCATCATCATTACCACGTCGTGTTAAGGCCACCAATGTCTCACGGCACAGAATAGATAATAGTACAAGGCATAGGTATGGATATACTAATAATAATTATTATGTACTGTATAACAACACCTGTTTGTTCGGCGTCGCCGCGCCGCCGCGCCGAGCGTGGCGGTAGACGACAGAATATCGAATACTTTACTAACTACTTTATATACAGATCGAATACTTTACTAACTACTTTATAAAATTTTAATAGACAAATAGAATTAAAATAAAGTTATTTTAAAAAGAGCATTTAAACAAAACAAGTCATTAAGGGCCTGTTTCACCACTTGCTGATAAGGCTATCCACCACTTAATTTGACAGATGGAGTATGGAAAATCTGTCAAATAACCCTATCGGGCACCTTATCAGGAAGCGGTGAAACAGGCCATAAGTGTATTTTTAATTAGTTATAGTTATTAATCGATAGATGGTGCACTAAGTACCTATCGATTTGAATTCTTGATTACAAGAACAGCTGTCAATAATTATGATAATATTAAATATTATGCTACGCTACATCCTATGCAAGTTTGTACAATTTTTTATCTGATAGATCCTTTGATCGTGGAAAAACGAGACACAATAGCCTTTCTATTGTTATCGCAATCGCCGGGTACCGCTTCGGGCTTGAAGTATTAAAATTGTTAAATTACTTAGCACAATAATATGTTCACTTCACTGATAATATTATATTATTTTGTGAGTGTGAGTTGTGACTGTTAACAAATTGTAATAAGATACGTAAAATATACGCGAAGATTTACCTACTAGTGTAACTAAAAAGAGTGAAATTATTATTATTTTTAACAAAAAATTTAAACCGACTTCCAAGGTAAAAACAATAATAACATTAGTATGAACTAAAAAGTATTAAATAATTTTTACTATCTAATAGTACCTTTTTCGAATTCGGCTAAACCTCAAGTATTTCTGTACTCAATCTTCATAATTTTGAAGTCGGTGCCAGTTCCAAAAGTTTTAAATATTCTGTCAGAGGACTGAAGATTCAGCTATCTGGTACCGACTTCAAAATAATGAAGATTGAGTACAGAAATAGTTGAGGTTTAGCCGAATTCGCAAAAAGGCACTATTAGATAGTAAAAATTATTTAATGCTTTTTAGTTCATACTAATGTTATTATTGTTTTTACCTTGGAAGTCGGTTTAAATTTTTTGTTAAAAATAATAATTTCGTACTTTTTAGAGCGCGTTTTAGTAGTCGGGTTTTAGTTTTTTAAACTTTATTTCTATAGATTTTAGTATCAATATCTTTAAGTCGCTTCGGATGGTAAATGCGACTGCACTGGTAATAATTTTTAACTGCTGGCAATCAAATTTAGAAATACTCAACTTGATTTAATGTCTTCTATCAGAACGAATGGGTATATAATAAACATTGATAATAATTTTATGCATTTACTAGCTGTCCCGGCAACAACAAAGTTTTGTACAATAACAGCAAAGTATTTAAAAAAAGCACACATTTTAATTTAAAAAACATTAAAATCGGTTAAGTAGTTTAGGAATCCATCGCGGACAAACATCGTGACAGGAGATATTTATATATAATAGATTATTTTATGTGATTCTATTTGATAGGATATCCAATACGGAGTAAGTAATAAGTTTAAAAAAAATTAGAAATTACACAAAAATGTACTTAATCTAAAGTTGTTAGGATAGAGAAGTAGGTAATATAAGTATTAATATACATAATAGGTACTGTTTAAAGTAGGTATAGGTATTATACTTTTTATCCGATTTTAAAAAATAGATGAGGTTTTAAATTGGGCCATAAATATTCATTTATTATTTGCTTCTAAATAATCTCGAAATTACGCGCGTGTGTACGGCGACGCCTGGATAATTTGGCTGTAGCGATATCGATTTTTCTCAGCAATGACTAAAGCTAAGAAATTAAAGTTCATTGTCAGTATTCATCATGTCTTTGTCTCTGAATAGCCCATAGCATAACACGATAGGTCAACTATTATAACACAGAATAATCATTCAAAAAGACCTCTGTAAAAAAAGGGATTCCTATTTTGCCAACAGAGGAGAGCGATTTAAGCTTCCAAAATTTGTACATAGATTGGGTCAAGCATACACTTTAATTTGCCCATAGCTTATATGAAATGCATTTCTGGTTTTTAAATTACGCGACAAAAACCATTTTGTCGCTTACACCCTTTCCATTTTTTGCTGTTCCATTGCTTGTTTTCTATAAGAGGCCGGGCCGTGCTAAGAAATTAAAGTTCATTGTAAGTATTCATCATCTAATAAAAAACAAGCAATCTAAAACATATCCAACACGGTTTTTTACTTTAGCGCGGCGTCACCTTAATAATATTATAAGGATTAGAGGGCCCTCGAGGATATTGTTCGTGTTATCATCCTAATTGCTTTCATATTATGTTGTTAACGAGACTTACCTGTAATAAGGGAATTGTAGTAGAAAAATAATAAAATTTCTTGGGAAATCTAATAGATGAGACACAATCAACCGTCTTTTATGACGATACAAAGATATTGTTTATGTGTCTTTCATAAATAGAACTTGAGCGTTTGTTAGAACCTGGCAGAATTCAAAGGTGAGAAGTTCTCACTTCTCATTGAGAACTATTATATAGTTCTACTCTTAAATTCTACCTATTCTTACTAAACAGGGGAAAAATTAGGGGAATTAAAAATGTATATCGTAAAATTAATAAGCAGCATTAATAACTTAAAATAGCTGCCAAAAGACGAAAATTTAGCTCCTCCGTGACAGCTTTTCGGCTGCCGTGACCAGGATTCGAACCTGGGTTACTACGGCCACAACGTAGGGTCCTAACCACTAGACGATCACGGCTGTCGGAGCGGGTGACTGTTATACTCAATATTGTGACCACTATAATAATACTAACAAATAAATACGTCGCAATGGTACCGTTAATGTAAATAAATAGCGAGCATTTTAAATTAGTCGCTTTATAGCACTTTCACTCTGCCGCAGTTATTTTATTCGAGCAATAGTTAAGTAATTGCTTAAGGCGTGCTTACACTACTACTAAGCACTAGAGCTACGGAGACGATTTATCATTTATTATCATCTGCGTAGCAACTGCAAGAAAACTAGTACTCATAACGCTGTCAATTTTTTCAATGATTAATTATAGTTTTAAGGCTATCACAGACAGAGCAGATAATGTAAAGATGTGTATATAGCACGATACAATATCTCGATTCATCTCAATACATCTTTCTATGGAAATCGTCAGGAGACCACACACAACAGCTATAATGTATATTTTTACATTATAGCTGTTGTGTATTATTTCTATAGAAAGATGTATCGTGCTATACTTAATTATACATCTTTACGTTACCTGCTCTGTCTGTGACAGCCTTTATACAAAGCAAACGATGTATTTATTAATGTGTAATAACATATTGTAATAACAATAATTTAGTTACAATAATACATCATGCAAACCAATATAAGACGCGCTTTTATTGGATAAAATGATCATTAATTAACGATTAGTTTATTGCTAGCTCCATTTCGCCTAAATAAGGTCTTACATAATATATAAGTATTCTATTCAGATTTCAGAGCTTACATTTTTATGAACTTATACCACTCAAGTGCATGTTATCATTGTATGCCTGATTCATTCGTTATAGTTACATATGGAAATATAAACATGTTTTCATGTTTACAGTATAATTTAAATTTTAATGTTTAGAAGCTGTAAAAGCTAATGCCATTTTCAGTTGGATAGTAAAAATTTAAAGCGCCGGCACACTACTGGGTCATAAAAGTTTATAATCTTTTTACGAGCCACCAACAAAACCCTGAACTATTGATAGTAAAGGCGAAGATGGCCCTTTCTTATTGATGAACGGGGAAGAAGCAGTGGTGCCAGACGTTAAAATATAATGTATAGTCATAATAATTTTAAAATATTATGACAGAATAAAGAAGGCAAGATTGTAGAACTTAACTGACTTATGAAAGTGCTTAGTCAAAATGCAATGTCAAAGATGTATGGAATTTGACAAGATTTAACTAAGATGACACTTAGAGCCTGTTTCACCACTTCCCGATAAGTGTCGGATAGGCTATCCACAAGTTAAATTGGCAGATACAGTATGGCGAATCTGTCAGATAAGTTGTTGATATCCGGCACTTATCAGGAAGTGGTGAAACAGGCCCTTAGCGATGTATTATGAGTTTTATGACTTATATGATATATCCAATCCCATACATTTTCCACATCTAACTTTGCTATTGAAACTGGCGAATGCATTTTGACCAAGCACTCAGGTGAGTGTTTGTATAGTGAGCAAAGGCTTATAAAATTGTGTCTAAACTTCATGGCTGGATTTATATTTTTATGAGTATAGGCCACTTTAGTTTGGCCGCCCGCATGTACGAACTCGGCCGCCAGCCTAGGACGCTGCCGCCCTTTATAGGCCATGGCCTATACTGTCTATACATAAATTCAGAGATGAATGACGCCTCCGTGGTCCAGTGGTTCGGCTCTTGACTCGGAGGTCGTAGGTTCAATTCCCGCGTTGGAAACATGTTATTTCTAAGTTTGGTTAGGACAATGCAGACTGATCACCTGATTGTCTGGCAAGTAAGATGATCCATGCGTCGGATGGGCATGTAAAAAGTCGGTCCTGCGCCTGATCTCTCACCAGTCGTGTCGGTCGTCCGCCTCACTGGGTTATGAGAGTAAAAGAATATAGAGTGCTCTTGTGTACTGCGCACACACTTGGGCACTATAAAATTACTCCTGCGTAACTGGCCTCGTTTCAATGAAACCGGCCACCGTCACCGAAACCGGTGTGGGACTTATTATATAAATTCAGAGCTGCTAAGCCTCATGTCGATAGTGATGATGAATACAAATGTACTGCGTCCAATTACTGCTGGTTACAAATTGCGACGGCGTTTTACATAATTGTGATGACGTCATCCATACACAGAGAGTTAATTATTCCCGGCGACAACATGCGGTCGGCCCGATGTAGTGTCAACACGGCTTTATGCGTTCGGTTAGTATGTGAACATGGCTTTATGGGTAGTACTACGAGGTACTTGTTTCGAAAATTGGGAGGAATTGGGGGATGCGGAAGCCGTAAATTTTATTGGGATGAAAAATATCCTACTTAGGTAGCTATCACTTTTTGCGGCTCTCAAAAGTTTCAAAAGTTAGTTGTGAAAACAAGTACACGTAACAGACGCACCGACAGATAAAACATTTCACAATCATAATAATATGGATTATTATACATATTATGAGTTGTTTATTTCAAACAAGGCGTTCACATACAAATTATTCCACTAAAATAGCCTATGATTGTTCACGTGGTCTACTTCTTATCTGTGCCAAATAACAGAAAAATTGCTCCAGTAGTTCGTGAGATCAGCCTTTTCAAATAATTTCCCCCGTTTTCTCCACATTTTCCTCTATTTCTTCGCTCCTATTAGTCTTAGCGTGATAAAATACAGCTCTTAGCTTAGCCTTCCTCGATAAATGAGCTATCTAACACTGAAAGAATTTTCCAAATCGGACCAGTAGTTCCTGAGATTAGCGCGTTCAAATAAACAAACTCTTCCGCTTTATAATATTAGTATAGAATTCGATGCTGAGATCCTCGGCAACTAATTGCCTGGTGTAAATGAGGCTTATGCGTTGGTCTCATGTGAACGACGCCTTACCGTCAACCGCAGCGGAAATGAACACAACCACAGGCGCACCACACACGATCAAACTTAATGGCAACCCGGGGATAATCAGCATTGTGACAGTGACACATGATTTTGGTGATAGTAAGGAACCGCATCTACATAATTCGGGGCTTATCCAAATACTTACTCGTACCTATACATTTTAATTATTATATTATTTAGTATATTTCAGATATACCATACTTAACCGATTCGTTGCCACCTTCATTTTCACGAATTCTTACCACAGGCCAAGCAGTTTGTTCGATGACGCGCCATAAGCGTCATCGGCCCTGCTAAACGATGACGCCCCACGTTCGGCATTGGCCACTGGTTGTGTTTTATGCACATTTAGACTAAGGAATTGTAATAACAGTATAATAAATTAGTTTTAACGTGTTTAACAATCGTTGTATGCCGCGCCTGGCGCTATATCGGCCTCACTGAATCTTTTTAAATGACGCGCTGGGCGCGTTAAATGACCTAATATTATCTAAATCTGGCACCTCGATAGATTTAGATAAAATTAGGTATAGAGTAAGTCTTTAGGAGACGGCCCAGGAAAGAAAGAAAATAAATTTTGTTCCAAAAAATGTACGGTTCCCGAGAGATAAACGAATTTCTGCACAACAGAAAGCAACATCTATTGAGTAATAATTTAGAAAGGCAGACGGATGGTAATATTTTACCGTGTATAAAGCCGAGCACTTCAAACTGCACTTCGCGGTTCATTTGTTTCCATTGGCGATGGCAGTTGACAAGTAGCTCGTTTTTGTCGAGGCGAAACTTTACTTAGCTGTTGGTTTTTTTTATAAAATATTAGGGGACAAACGAGAAAAACGGTCATCTGCCTGCCTAGCATACGCCAACGAGATATACTCACCCTACATGTTTCTCGATGTTTGATAGTTAATTGTATCTTCATTTCTATTGACCCTAGCATGACAAACATTTTTTCTCGCGTAGATATATCATCGAAATAACACATTCACAGAGTTTTAAGATAATGTCGAGATTTTGACATTATGAGACGAGTAGTTTTTAATTATCTCGAGAATGAGATATCTCGTTGGCGTATACTAGGCAGGCTGGAGGAACGCAACTACCGCCGCTCCTGTAGCTTTTCTAATAAATATTACGAGTGTCCATTCGTAATTAGAAAAGCTACAGGTGTGAGGTGCGTTCCTGGCCTTATAAGAGGAAATACGCTCTCTTTTTGAAGGTTTGTTCTAAACTTGTATTAAGCTTTAAATGTAATCTTACTTGATTTTATTTCCTACACAAGCCTTTGGGGTTGCATTTGAATAACGCATTGTAGGGAGGGGGGGTAGACCCCCCTGACCCCTCCCTAAAGTTAGGAAATCAGTAGTTACCACGAAAAATAATATTTATTTTTTGAGGTTATGTTCAATAAAACAACCAAATTAGTGGACTTACGACCAAATTAAGTAGTCTTATTTGGGTGTGGGCAAACTCAGTTCTATGACTAATATTGAAATTGTTTTATAGTGATTTTTATGAAGCTGTTTCTAATATCCGAAATGACGCCAAGTTAGTATTTTTTTTTTAATTTTTCTTTTTGGCATATATATTTTTCACTTGAAATAGCTCATTATACTATAACCTATACAAAATATACATATTTGTGTGAATAGCTTTAGTCTTTATAAGATTAGGAGTAGTTTTATACAAGTGTCCCTATTTGGGGCCAATGGGCACATTGGATGTAAATTATTCCAATGTTTGTCCACCGATCAATTTTGTATAATCAATGAACTGAAGGGTATTCAATAGATATGATAAATACTATGGACTTCAGGAAGTTGCCATGATTGAAGATGACAGTGAAAAGTGTATATTTAGTCGTATTTCCTTCGCAACCATGTGTCTCTTTACCAGTTTTTCATTACTCCAAGGAGAAGCTGGCTATTGTGCAACTGATACTGTTAGCCAAAGCAGTAGAGAGAAGTGTCTTCTCGTATCCGTCAATGGTATGAAAAAAAAGAAAACGACGAGTTTGACTACCGTTTCGACCAATGAGTTTCTAATATACTAGAGTGGCAATGTCTTACAAACTGATGCAAAAAATGCGTAACCACTTGATAGCCCAAAAGACAATGTCACTTCATAATGTTATTATGTCATTATGTATGGCAGATATGCCTGCTGGCATCTTCAAAGTGGTGACGCGTTGCTGTCGTAGACTGCCAATCTAGTTACGTTAGTAACATACAATATCATTGGTTTCGACCAACTAAATCAGAATTTGTTTTACATCGGCTGGATTATAATGTCTGTTCGATCGGGGCACGCCATGACAGCGTTTTTCTTCTGAAAAAGGAAACAGATGTATCACTGTTGAAATAATGTGGACGTTAGCTTCCTACATTTTTATCAAAGCTATAACAAGGATTTGTGTATGGTCAAGTCAACTGGTCAATCGATTTTCTCGCACTATTATACGACACAAAAATTGGTGGTAACTGGTAGGTACTGTTTACGCACATGCTGGATTGCTTTGCCACTGCTACAGTGGCAAACGCATGGCGGCTGCATCATCAAAGTAATAAAAAGAAGAATTGAATCAGCTCCAACTTCGGCGGCATTTGGTCGTCATTACTTGAGACATATAAGCGGTAAAATCCTGCAACCAGCAATACATATCTGTACTGCCAAACCTGCAGCATGAAGGGTCACTTTCCCTAAAAACTGTTCCAACAATTGCGTTGTTCTGATGGGCTAGCATTACGTCATGAAAAAGTTCAAAGACAATTTGAGAAATGTGTGAAAAGTAACACACGATATATTCATAATGAACGTATCGGAAATTTTCACACCGCTTGATCCCATTGGCCCCATTTGAGGACGGCAATTTTTTTTATATAAAATATAAAATAAAAAAAAGTTTTTTTGTTTTTTCCTAATAATTTTATTGGTTTCTATAAATTAATAAAGAAATTTCATATTTTCCACGGCTCAGTTTCATTTGGGTCTAAATGGGTTAATCTGCGTTATATAAATTTCATTACTTTCGATTGGCTTTTAAGTTTACTAAGGCTGTTAAAGATTTTTACGACTATTATTGATTATGTACTTAATATTTATACAATGAATAATTGTTTTCTTACGTAAAAGATTTAACTTTACGTCCCTAGTCCCATTTGCTTCATATTCTTCCACGGATCAGTCGATGGATGAATGTGGAAACATTCATCCATCGACTGATCCGTATGCTTCGCGACGTGAATGATGATTGATGGTACTTGGTAGTTCGTACTTCGTTGGGTATAACTTATACCTAAGTCGTGTATATAGCCAAAAGCGACCAACAATGTAATTTTTAATGTCCAAGTATGTAATTTTCAGTGAAAGCAATTAATAAAGACCTCTATCAAATTCTACCTTCGTCTTCGTCTCCGATGTAGTATGAAAGTTCCCCGGTAAGTGGGGCGGTAAGTGAGTTTGACAGTTATATTATTGTCACAAGCACGCCGCATCGAGACTACTGCAAACGTTTACAGTCTTTATAAGTACTGTTGTTTTATCGAGAGGTTTTTATGTATGAAATTGAGGGTATTTCATTAGTTAAAAATCCTCTTTGTTTTTTAAAAATATACTTACCTTCAAAATCATTTTTAAAAATGCCTGGACACTGGTAGGTAGTACCAGCACAGATTGCCGAATAGTTTATTACCATACGTTTTGGCCTTTCGGGTGGTTTATGGCGACGCCTTGATAATTTGGCTGTAGCGATATCGATTTTTCTCAGCAATGACTAAAGCTAAGAAATTAAAGTTCATTGTCAGTATTCATCATGTCTTTGTCTTTGAATTACCCATAGCTACGATTGATCAACTTTTATAACACAGAATAATCAATCAAAAAGACCTCTGTAAAAAAAGGGATTCCTATTTTGCCAACAGAGGAGAGTGATTGAAGCTTCCAAAATTTGTACACAGATTGGTTCAAGCATACACTTTAATACTTCGATCGACGATCGGGGCTTCCAAGAATTGCTATTGTATTGCTCGTACCGGTGCCCGGTGCTCGTACGGGGCATAATTTAAAAACCGTAAATACATTTCATAAAACCTTAATCGAACTGTTTAATATTTCAAACGCACATCTATTTAGGTAGATTGAGTTGGTTTGTTGCTGCTGTCGAAAACAAATAAAGTAAAATTATATTGTTATGGATAATACGATAAAATGATAATGAGACGAGAGTACATAGACGTCCTGTCCTATATATCAATGTATATGTGCACAAGTTACCTACCTGTTAACAACTAGCTCAGCTTGTTCCGTAAGTCAACATCAGCCGGAAGTTTTGCTATCCTTCTGTAGTCTTTGTCTTTGTGTGTTTGCACTCCAGACAGCTCGAGATTAATGTACGTTGAGGTGTTTGTAGTAACTACTATGGTAGTTATTTAGTTAGCTTTGTAACTAAATGGGTGAACTTATAACATTATAAAGTATGTAGTTTTACATAAAGTCCATATCCTGAGGATCGTACACCGATCATGTATCTTGCGACAGGTAAGCAACAAGCATAATCTTATATATAAAATTTTCGTGTCACAAAGTTAGTCCACGAAGTCCTCCGAAACGGCTTTACTGATTTTTACCAAATTTTATATGCATATTCAGTAGGTCTGAGAATCGGCTACAGGCTACTTTATATATTGATAAGTGCATTTGTTGAATAAAGTAAATTACTACAACCTGAGACTGACGGCGACCAATTGCTTGTGCGAGAAGATGGCGATCGACGTTGCGACATATTGCGACATGGCGACATACTTAATTAAGTCACTTCAATAAAATAATATGGGCGAAATAATTTATATTATGGCAAAGCAACGTTTGCTGGGACAGCTAGTTTATTATTAATGTCTTCTGTCAAACGCTAATTGTTTACTTGTCACAGATCACCTTGCCGGTGTTGGGGGCTATTTACTAGAGCGAAACGAGAGCCTGACCGAGCATGCTATCTCGCTCGGTCGGAAGATCTTCCTTTTCGGCCGCCACGAACAACGTTAAATTGGTGACCACCGATAAGAACACGCATCCTTCTGGACATCAGTCATCATCAACAATCCCCGCCCCTCCGCACCACGTCAGCAGACATCAAGCACAACCGGGTCGCCTCGACCATAAGCCGCGTTGGGCGTCCGCGCCGGTCGAACCCGTGTCCGGCTTGAACGGGGCAGCCATAGGCTACAACGACCGGTCAGCAAGCAGAGCACGGGGTCCCTCTCCTGGTCATTGCACGCGTAGCTTCGGCCCACACCTGACAACACAAGCGCCTTGAAGAATACCACCGGTCTTCGGGGGGGAGTGATGTGGCGGTACCCTAACTCGCCTAACAATCCTACATCGCGCTATCGAAGTTTCGGAGAACGGCAAGATATATACAACGTCTGAAATGACGTCAGTGGGCTTCGGCCTGACCCAGCATGCTATCTCGCTCGGTCGGAAGATCTTCCTTTTCGGCTGCCACTAACAACGTTAAACTAGGCAGATGGAGGACTTACGTAGTTTGGTCGCGTTGCGTCAAACCTAGCTGACAGATCACAATTAACATTAAATTGGCATGATCCGACCAAATGACATTGGTCTATCAACTGCCTAGGAATCAATTTCCCCGATGATACATTTACCCAAAATTCTGTGACTACCGTTATGGTTTTGAATTTGCATCGCCCGCGTCAATGTGGTCTGAAAGATTGGTCAATTATGCTAATGTGGTATATCGCTAGCTGAAGCAAGAACAATGTTTGATGTATGAAGTTTTCTAACAATATTTATTACTGGGAACATAATAGATGATAATATCGCCTTATCTACTTTGATGGATTGCCATAATATAGATAGCGGTATTGCTTTCGCTTATGCCATAATGGAGCTTTATGTTTGCAGTAAATAAAGACTTATTATCCCATCGAATATTTCTCGCACACCATGTCTATTGTGTAATGTAATTTATCGGGTTATGGCAAGCCTAGCCATCATAGCGACTAACATTGACTTAACCCGACCAAATAGTACGTAGGTCCTATCGATCTCTTCGAATCGAATAGGTATCTGGCTGTCGATTATGTGGTGGTAAATAAGCGAAGGTTACAATTATTAATATTATCATTGTGCGTTCTTTTTACGGGATGAATAGCTTTTATTTTATTATCACGGCATTTATTATAATAAAACGATAGCAAGACGTGTTTCATACACTTTATTGCTTGACGGAAACTCTCCATAAAATCTCAAACAAACTACGTTAACGACGAAACGAGCGTTCTTATACGAGGCACTGAGAGAGAGGAATCACAGATCGAGACAGCTTAGAGATAGACGGACCGGGCCTACGCTGACAAGGATAGCGAAATTAGAATAATGTACGGTAGCCACGTGATAGGACGAATTGTGTCTGTCCATACTATTCTAACTTCGCTACCGTTTCTTTTTGCTACGTTCATAATGCCATTTCGTTTATCAATTGAAATGGCAGTAGGCGAAAAGGTCACCACCTGTCATTTCCAGAGAAAAACCACGATGGAAATTAAGGAGGTAGCAGCACTGCGTTAGGCCTCAGTAGAGGAAGCTGGAGGGGGGCGGGCGCGGCGCGGGGGCCTTGCGGGCCAGGCGCGGGTGGAAGGCCCCCAGCGCCGCCTCATTGGTGGAGGAGGGCCGCTCCTCCCGCACCCGCAGCTGCGGCAACCGCCACGCCGCGCACGCCGCAGTCAGCGCGTGCCGGTTCAGCACCCAGTAGGCCGCCGCGTTGATCGCCGAGTGCGCGTGGCCCAGCAGCAGCGCGTACTGCGCCAGTATTGTCGGCGCGGTCCGGCCGAACGCGGCGCAGATCACGATGACGGCGTGCGGGCACCAGCAGCCGCCGAACAGCGCCGCGATGCCGACTAAAATGTTGCCGAGCCGCCGCCGCGACCGCAGCGTCGACGTCTGCGGCTGCGGGCCTAGGAGGCTCGGCTGGAGTTTTTTAGCTCGGACGTCGCCGACGTCGACGGCGTCCCGGCGCTCGCGGCCGACGCCGGCGATGATGATGACGTGTGTCGGCCGCCGGATGAGCGGCACGGGGAGGGGCAGCTCGCCGTGCGCGGCCCGTGCCGTCAGCGATAACGCCGTCAGTTTGACGCGTACAGCCCAGTGGCAGCGCGTCACGGCGACCACGGGCATGCAGTACGTGACCACGGCGTGCGCGGCCGCCAGCGGCGGACACGACATACAGGTCGCGGTCACCGTCACTGCACCTGGAAGAGAGATAGATAATGAAGATTAGTCATTTGGTATTTGATTTTCCCTTCAAACCCGTTACCCGATAATAAAAACTATGCACTGTAAGTTGTAACTGATGCCCAGATTGCAAGGTTAGGCTAATCAATAACGCCAGTAAATAAATAAATTGTGCTTCAGACAAAATAAACAGTTCCTTACTTAAATAACAAAATAACAAAACATGAACGTCTATATTATTAACGAAAATGAAATATAATATTCAACAAATGCGCCTAGCTGGATATAATAGCAACATGATAAGACGCAAATGGCACAATGCATCAGGCGCTTTTCATTTAGTATCACAATGCTTCGTTTTCGGCAGAATAAATACTCAGCTTTACGTAGCTCGTATATTAAACATATTTTTCGTTCATATTACGGGATTTTCGTATTATGCCCGAGTGTAATGGTATCAAATAATACCCTGGATCTGTAATAATTTCGCCGTAACATCTGGTCATTTTATGTAACCCTAAACTTTGTATTGATGTTGGGGACGTAATAAAGACGTTTCTTATAATAAAGTCGACATATTGGATCCACGATGATATTGAAAATCTTTATTATTAGCCCTAAAGCTGGGGGCACAAAACCGTTATTCCATTATCATCATCAGAATTTCTATATAATTAGGCTGACCATTAGTTGGTGTCTTTAGGTAATAATAGGCTAAAAAGTAGCCTGGAAAATTGTACGGTTCCCGCGCGATAAACGATTTTTGGATTAACGGAGTTGCGAGCATCTAGTATTAATTATTATAACAATAGTACACTTCTTTCGTAGTCAGATAAATAATTTTACACTGTCCTTGCACTTTTTCCACTTTATTTTAGTAGATTTCTTACAAATTTATTATATTATACACGACCGATTTCGAAAAATCATCGTCAGATGTACTGCAGGTAATTTTAAATTTTTAAAAAATTTGTAAACAAAAAATGGGTTGTCAGCATCATAAAATTTTTCTACCATTCAATACAATTTTATACCAAATAACAATGTTTTCTACCAAAAATCGCAAAATAAAATTTTAAATGTATTGGAACCTATAAAATTGATACTTAAATAAAAAACAATTACATTAAATATATCAGCAAATCAGTTAATTAATGTCCTGTAACAATAATGAATAATATTATTATACTAACAATTCATAATCATAAAGTCACAAGAAATATGGGAACCTTCTAAACGATCAGACGTGCCTCTCAAATTCTGTGTTATTACAGGACATTTAAAATTTATTTTAGGACATTATTTTACGTTTGACATTTAATTTAATAGAGATTTTATAAACTGACATTGGAATTACTTTGACATGATTTATATCAATTAATTAATTTGTGACATTATTTACTTATATTTAAAAAAAATGTCATTTTATGAATTGTTTGCAATAAATCTACTAAAATAAAGTGAAATAAGTGCAAGGACAGTGTAAAATTATTTATCTGAACATGAATTTCCACCAAGAAGTGACAGTACATTCAATATCGTATCTTTCGTAGTCAGCTTGATACAGTAAATCCTTGGTCACTGCTAACATAATAATATAATTATATCAGGGACGTCAAATAACAACGACCCTTGTAACATATTGCTGATTAATGCTATAATGGCGCCCCTTGTAATGGCATGTCCTGATTTTTATCCTGCCCTCATCGATCCTAATTAATCAGGATCTTGTACAGCCACCGGGCAAGGGTTTTCCTAGTTTCAGATAAAGGAGTTTTATTATCACCACTAAAGCTGAGCTTAGTGCGCAAGTATAGTGCTCATAAAGGGCTGAAAAGATGTACTTTGGATAGGCGTCTTATCTGGTATACCTTAAAAATGGCTTGAAATAAGTATTTTATAATACTGGGGACGTGAAGAATTGTAAATGTCACAAGGATCGCTTATTGCTTATGATTTGACTGAAATGAGAATCATTTAACATTAGTAACATACCTAGTTAAAAATCTTGTACTTGTGAGGTCAAGCTCTGCTCTGAGCAAAGCTCGATCTCTCAAGTACCTACAAGATTTTTAGAACTAATATCTCTAAAATACGCGGTTCCCGGATTGTTTTCTCATATTGTATGTACCATCGAAGAAATTGATTCATAAGCGGTTGACGGACCTTCGTCAATTAGTCGGATTATGCCAATTCAATGTCTAGCTGTGGTCGGATGGGTTCCAAATTCGACATAACGCGACCATATTATGCGTAACGCGAAATATAGGTGCACTATCTATGATTCAACTTCTCTGTCGATAGTACATGATGATGTACTACTAACCTAGTAGGAGAGCGGACGTCCACACTAGTGTGACGGCCAGGTAGGGTCTGGCGCAGGGTGTGCGTCTACCGCGCCGCACCGCACCGCAGCGGTCTGCGGCCATCGCGACCAGCGATAACGTACTCGCCGCTACTGGGAACGACTGAAACAGAAATTAATACAGGAGTCAAGAAACAAGCCAATACGACTTTGAAATCAATAAGATTTTTAAAATATAACTAATTAAAAAGTTAGCTCAACTTTTGGCTTCGGCTGGCTGTTATGTAGTTTCAAGTACTGAAATTAATGAAGGAAGAACCTGTAGTAGCAGTTTGAACCTAGCAAACAGTTAAAAATAATATTTATGGTTGTTTTTTGTGTAATCAACTTAGCTAACAATAATTAATATAAATATTATGCATAATGCATATATATTATATAACATACGTAACAGCAAATACGATGACGCTAACGATGAGGAATAGAAACAATAAATCCGTTTTAGGAAAAAAGTAATTTTATTGACAAGTTGTAACGAGATTCAAACAAAAAGTTTTTATTAGAAAAGTGCGAGCAAAAAGCGTCCCCGATCCCCGACTCCCGGTAATTATAAGATTTTGTTTCTTTTGTCACGGATTTCTTGTTATCATAATGCACGAACTTTGGTAGATGACTTTGGCTGAAAAATCGAAAAGTTTTTAACGTACATGTTGAAAATTTACGTATTATTAAACAGTCAATTCTTTGTGAGAACTTTTTTGATTGATCTGCTTGGGTAGGTACTTCGAAGTTGAAGTTTTATTTTCAAATATCGCTGTAGGTACTTACTGTAAATTCTAGCTTTTAGCTTGAATGAGATTTGACAACTCATGGCTGAGTAGCAGCACCGCTGGCTAGTAAGCCATTTATCTGACTTTATTATTAAAGCCTCTTCGATGTAGGTAACAGGTAGCTTAACGGAGCTATAATAAAATATAAGTTAAGATAAAATTAAATAATAAATAAACAACAAACTATAATAAAAACTAGTATAAATAAAGAGTAAAAAAAATACAGTTTAAATATAAAAAAAGGTTGTCATCCAGACTTGCCTTTAGGGAGAGTGCCTAGAATACTATAAGCGACATTGCCCCGCTGTAAAGCCAGGCTTAATCGCTGGCCAAAACACGCTCCAGCCCTCTGGTCACCCGTGCGTTCTATGAGGCGAGATGATATCAAATTAAAAAACTTTTTCATGTCATCCCCCCCATGGGCCTAACGTATCAAACGCAAGCGACAAAAATATGTAGTCACGGCATAAAGACACATATTTTCGCCGCTTACGCATTTGCGCTTCGGACGCCGCCGCACCAGCCGTCACTGATGTTCCATGTAAGTAGGAGGCCGCCAGTGTGTCAACATATTATGTTGCGTCCCACACCAAGCACCTCCCACCTTTCCATGGAACTAATGTTAAACCGTCGGGTCTCTTGCCATCAACACGAGCAATACCATTCGGCTCTAAGATAGCCGGAACGTTGATGGAGACAAGAGCCCGACGCACAACATCATTCAACGCTGCGTGGCGCGATAGACGACCAGCGCTCCGCTGGCAAGAAAGCCCATGGTGACCCAGACGATCTACCATAGATCCACAAGGGCAGCAGTGTGGATGGTTTGTTGGCAAACCTAGTCGCAGACTGATGGCAAGGGAGAAGGTGGTATTGTCCAGCAGCGTGCCTAAATTTGGGGATGGAAGTGCTTGGAGCCAGAGTCCAGATTCCCAAGTTGCAGCAGCAAGAAGGCGGGCTCGCTCAGCCGCGTCGGAACTAGTATTAACTAGCTTATCAAATACAACACAGCAAAACGACTCATCCCAAAGACGCTGCAAAGATAATATGTTGGCTGGGACGGCCCCATTGGCACTAGCTTCTCTCCAGGCCTCTAATAGCTTCATTATAATACGGAAAAAATGCCAGTCCTTACTAATGCACCCATCAGACACGGACATACACACAAGTGTAGCTTTAGCACTGCTTAAACTTTATTACTAAGGCTAATGAGATGTATGAATTTGTAGGAAGGGTTTTTAAATAACGCGTAGCGATCAGCACTAATAAATTTCTATGTCGGCGCCGACGGTCAGCGAGCAGCCAGCGTGAGACTAAAATTAGCCTTAGGAATAGCATTTAGTCCTCACCTCGACGTAGTACGCGACTGAGCACGGCATAAGTTGGCGGTGCGTGTGGCAGCAGGTCGGCTGCGCACGACGACAGCAGCTGCGGCGTGCGCAGACGGGACGCGCCGCGACGCCAGCGCCCAGTGTGATAAGGGCCTAAGAGTTTGTCCTCACCTCGATATAGTACGCGACTGAGCACGGCAGGTGGTGTATGTTGGCGGCGCGCGTGGCGGCGAGCGGCGCGCTGGCGGCGCACACGAGCAGGTCGGCCGCGCACGACGACAGCAGCTGCGGCGTGCGCAGACGGGACACGCCGCGACGCCAGTTCTCAGTGTGATAGGGCAGGTTAGTCCTCACCTCGATATAGTACGCGACTGAGCACGGCAGGTGGTGTAAGTTGGCGGTGCGTGTGGCAGTAGGTCGGCTGCGCACGACGACAGCAGCTGCGGCGTGCGCAGACGGGATGCGCCGCGACGCCAGCGCCCAGTGTGATAAGGGCCTAAGAGTTTGTCCCCACCTCGATATAGTACGCGACTGAGCACGGCAGGTGGTGTATGTTGGCGGCGCGCGTGGCGGCGAGCGGCGCACTGGCGGCGCACACGAGCAGGTCGGCCGCGCACGACGACAGCAGCTGCGGCGTGCGCAGACGGGACACGCCGCGACGCCAGTGCTCAGTGTGATAGGGCAGGTTAGTCCTCACCTCGATATAGTATGCGACTGAGCACGGCAGGTGGTGTATGTTGGCGGCGCGCGTGGCGGCGAGCGGCGCGCTGGCGGCGCACACAAGCAGGTCGGCCGCGCACGACGACAGCAGCTGCGGCGTGCGCAGACGGGACGCGCCGCGACGCCAGCGCCCAGTGTGATAAGGGCCTAAGAGTTAGTCCTCACCTCGATATAGTACGTGACTGAGCACGGCAGGTGGTGTATGTTGACGGCGCGCGTGGCGGCGAGCGGCGCGCTGGCGGCGCACACGAGCAGGTCAGCCGCGCACGACGACAGCAGCTGCGGCGTGCGCAGACGGGACGCGCCGCGACGCCAGCGCCCAGTGTGATAAGGGCCTAAGAGTTAGTCCTCACCTCGATACAGTACGCGACTGAGCACGGCAGGTGGTGTATGTTGGCGGCGCGCGTGGCGGCGAGCGGCGCGCTGGCGGCGCACACGAGCAGGTCGGCCGCCCACGACGACAGCAGCTGCGGCGTGCGCAGACGGGACGCGCCGCGACGCCAGCGCCCAGTGTGATAAGGGCCTAAGAGTTAGTCCTCACCTCGATATAGTACGCGACTGAGCACGGCAGGTGGTGTATGTTGGCGGCGCGCGTGGCGGCGAGCGGCGCGCTGGCGGCGCACACGAGCAGGTCGGCCGCGCACGACGACAGCAGCTGCGGCGTGCGCAGACGGGACGCGCCGCCCGACGCCAGCGCCGCCATGAGGCTTACATTGCCTGGGACATGGAAATATCATCATTAGCCTTGATCTTGAGCCTGCTCCACTAACCTCCATTATACAAGTGCGCTGGACATGATACCCTTTGAATTGAATCAGCGCCCCCAATGCATGAAAGAGAACTAAATCTGACGTGCAAATGACGTTTGAAAGTCGCCATATTGACGCTGATAGCAGTAGTGGGAGTACTTGGAACTAATACTAGTTTCTACAACCAATAGCGATAAGCGTCCATTAGGAGCGCTGATTCCGCTTCAAATAGGCATAAAAAATTGGAGGTCAGTGGCGTGCTCAGACTTCAGAGGAAGAGTTCTTGATCTTATATATTTTGTAATAATTATGTGACCTTGGTGTTTACACATAATTATTATAATAACTCTGAATGGACTGTAATGCCATATTATATCCCCGCACGGCACGCTGACAGGATATTTTCTATCTCCGCACTGCTATCAAAACGTGCATTAATAGGTATGGCTAAAAGCTACTTTACTGCGTAATACGCGTAATATGATAGCGCGCCTTGCCATAGATAGATTAATTAATACAATGGGAATTCCTAGAACCTCCGATCGAAGGATTAAAGCGCTGATGATGCTCAACGAAGTACCGTCAACAAAATAATTGTTATTAACTCGCTATAAATTGTCGGCCATTAATTGACGGCGAAATGAGATGTTGTAGCTGCCGGGCCGCGTAAAGTTGCAGTAAACTCAAAACAATTACTTTTATCCGGTTGTGAAAAAAGGATTTTCAGGGTTTTACTTATCCACTGTTATCAGAAATTATTAAGTGACAAAAATTTTTGGTATTTATATAAATTTTCTTTGGCAGAAAATGTATGTTCAATTTTTTAAATTCCTAATGGTATCAAATTGAATATTTCATTAATTGGGCTTTCGCCGATGATTTGAATTCGCGATTCAACGCAACAATTTGTTATTAAGTTTACTGTTAATTAATTAAAACTTTACATAATATTAACTAATTAATGATTATAATATTATTAGATACAAAATATATAAAAATGTTTTCAGACTACGCGATTCCCACGTTCATGAAAGTATCAGATTGATATTTTTCTACATATTTTATTTGCTAAGGAAAATCGTCTGAAGAAATTTCATTTATAAGTTAGGCAAGACGAGGGCGGAATATATTTTGTGGCAATGAACCTTTTGAAATCATTGTGTGACTCGTAGAAGTTACGATTTCTATGCGTCCTCGCGAGCCTAAGATAAGCTTCACAAATAGGAAACCTATTTGCAAACATTTCAATGTACAATTGAGATCGGACCTTTACATTCTAGACCGTCTAGGTTCTTATTGAGTATTTGTACCCTGGGGTCTTGTCATTACTTCTTATTGCCAGTATTTGGTGTCCCCAATAAGTGATAACGTAGCGCAAATTGAATAACGGGTTTTTCGACAAAATTGAAGCGCTGCCTAGTGGATTCGCGTTTACAGAAATAATTTTTCAACATTTTGTCTACCTACTACCTGCCTAGCTGTTCTTTCGTGTTAACTGTTCAGTGTCAAATGTCATATTATTATAAACCTTCATTGCTATCGACTATATAATATTAACTAAGTATATTGCTTGCAACTAATGGAAGTATTGAAATTTGGAAAGAGACAGCAACACTCCAGCTGCTCTAGCACGGGGATTGTCGATCTCGAAGACATAGATAAAGACAAGAAATAACTATAGTTTCTTAGATAATAGTTCCTGTTTTAAAGAGATTCATCGACAACAGAAATCATTTTTAATGCATTTTTAATGTAAGTTTTACGAGCAACTTTTACGACCTATTGTTTTGCGAGCTCGGATTTTATAAAATGTTACAAAATTTGTGTAGCACTTTGGCGATGTAGATTCATTGAGGGTGGAATTATCAATTTTCCCACGCTAAACAATGGGTAATAAAAACACTTCACAAAATGCACTTAAAAATAAAATAACATTGACAATGAATCTACGACCTTATTTATTTTAGACGTAGAATCTTTTATCAAAAAAACTATAGTTATATTTTGTCTACGAAGATCGGAAATAAATTTCAATCCCCGTGCTAGCGCAGCAGGTCGTATTTCCTTACCAATAATGCCAATAACAGACACAAGCACGTACAGTGCGAGCAGGACAGCGATGTCAGCCTGCGCGCGCGCCTCCTCGCCGTCCGCGCTGGCGTTACCGTACATCACGCATCACTCCACCAGGGAACTGAAACAACAATAATATTCTGTGAGAGAAGCAATAATTTAATGATTAATTAACTTTAATTTATTAAATAGTAACAGATAATGTTAAATTAACAAATTTAAAAACAACCCCCAATTCATGAATTTAAAGTTTATGAAACCAAATACTTCTGCATTGAGTGGTCTGATGATGAACTATAGCTAAGAACACTCTTGATAATGTAAGCTACCGAACAAAAAAACTAGATCGAAATTATCGAAATTGGTCCAGCCGTTTGGATGCTACGATGCCACGGACAGACACACACACAAGCAAACAGCCAGACAGACACGTCAAACTTATAAGACCCCTATTTTTCGTCGGGGATTAAAGATGTATTGAGATTACGTCAAAATCTTTATTAAAGTTTCTGAGTGCGGCCGTAAGGGTATTTTACCCAAGTGGGAGGAGGGTTTTATTTTTATTAAACGGAATGTAATATTAACAATCTTTACTAACCAAAGTTACACAGGAATATTTTGCTTTAAACTTGTAAGAAAATATAGCAAAATAAAACATTATCCAAGATTTCTCAAAAAAATAATAATTATATTATGTACCTATAACAGTAAGATTTTCAATCATCAAGATTGTACACCACCCTTACTTAACGGAGTACCTCTGAGTCGTGTTACAAAATTTAAATACCTCGGTCACGTGGTGACAGATACTCTCAGTGATGAGGAGGATATTGAGAGGGAGCGCAGGGCGCTATCGATCCGCGGTAATATGCTGGCACACAGGTTTGCCAGGTGTACAGCGCCTGTCAAGATAACGCTTTTTAAAGCATTTTGTCAGACGTTTTACACCTGTGGTCTGTGGGCCAGCTTTACTCAACGGACCTATGGCGCCTTGCGGGTCCTCTACAATAACATATTCAGGTCTCTATTGCGGCTCCCTCGATACTGCAGTGCATCCGGGATGTTTGCCGATGCAGGAGTCGACGATTTCTACGCGATTATGCGGAAAAAGGTAGCGTCAGTAGTGCATAGAGTTCGGGAGAGCCGGAATGGGGTCCTGAAGATGATAGCGGAGCGAATTGACTCTGCACTCCTTCGCAGACTCACTGAGCTACATGTCAGGGTAGCAAGACGAGCTGCATTTTGATTATTTGTTAGTATAAGATAATTTGTCACAATATCATTTAAAATATGGACTTCTTTGTCTGAAAATAAATTATTTTTATTTTTTTTATTTTTTTATTTTATTTATAGTACAAAGAAACGTAATAATACTCGTGTGTTTTTGACACACGAGTATTATTACGTTTCTTTTAAATATGTTATAAATATTAATTTAAATGATGGCTAGAATATTATTATTAAACGCGTTTTATCTTCCACAAATCGCATCGTCTGAAAACGCCCTAATTAAGTAGAGACAGAACTTAGGAGTTAGGACAGTATGTTTTATTACGCGTTGTGGGTTTAATGGCTGTAGCGACAGCAGCACAATTAATTGCCAGTTGCCACTCGCAGTTTATGACATTTTTATGGCAATGTCTTTTGTCGACTTTACTTTCAGGGTACTAACCAAGCCTAATCAAGCTAATCTATACTAATATTATAAAGCGCGGAAGTGTTTGTTAGTTTGTTTGTTTGTTTGCTTGAACGCGCTAATCTCAGGAACTACTGGTCCGATTTGAAAGATTCTTTTAGTGTTAGATAGGTAATTTATCGAGAAAGGCTATATAGGCTATATAATATTTTATCACGCTAAGACTAATAGGAGCGAAGAAATAGAGCAAAATGTGAAAAAACGGAGGAAATTATTTAAAATTACTTATTATCTTAAGAAACTACTGGAGCAATTTTTATGTTATTTAGCACACATGAAGAATAGACCACGTGAAAGGACATGGTTTCTTTTTTGCGGAAAAATGTACGGTCCGTGACGTGCCTAAATTACGCGGGCGAAGCCGCGCGGAACATCTAGTAATTCATAATCCTTATCTTGTCCGTCTTTTGACCAATTCATATAAATTATAAACCGTCCGTGACATTTTGAACAATAAAAAAAATAGAGACAAGACACAGGATAATTTTAGTAGCGGGAAAATGTAAGGTTTCCACGCGATAAACGGATTTTAGTGTTGTGGCCAGGCCCCAGGGCGCCGGACAAAAAGGGGAGCTGAAAGTAAAAATAACTTTATTTAACATACAAGGGACAGAACACAGCCAGAGTTAAAATAACACAAGGAATTACATACATACAACATTTAACTAAGTACACTAAAGGTGAACGCAGATTTGGCCGCACCGCACGCATCGCAGTCGCCGCATTTCGAATTCTTTATAATATGAAGTTATAGGCAAGCTCGCATACCTACCCGCGCCGCAGTCTTCGCAACTTCTACATTCTTTATATGAAGAATTCGAAATGCGGCGACTGCGGTGCGTGCGGTGCGGCTACATCTGCGTTCACCTTAAAAAGTACTCTTATGGAGCTGCACAGGGCATGTTTCAAGGGTAACATCGGAAACAACCAGCACCCTGAGCGCTGGTTGTGCTAAAACCGGCACTGATTATGATTTACATTTCTGTAAGTGTTTGGTTACATAATAATTATTGTACAATGAATGTAAGTTCAACGAGAGCATTCAGTGATCAAAGGAATAGCTGGAGGCGTCGTAACAAGTTGTTTGATGTGGCAAACGGTTACCACTTGTTTGCCACTAGCTTTATTGTATAAAATATTTGCTTTTGAGGTTTTCCATAATAATTAGCCGTTTATTGTTTTGAAACAAAATCACCCGCGGAATATTAAATTTTTTTGAACAATTAAAATTACATTTTTAATGTTTATTATGATGAACAATTAAAATTTAATTTTTATTGATTATTATAATTAAATGCGTCACTGTTCCTCTAGTATAACTAGAACCAACGATTTCTAATTCTATGACTATACTCCACTCGGGATAACTTGTCGCTAGCGGTCATTGACTCCCTGTCAAAAACTTTTCCATATAAAACCACGATTGATAATATCTGAAACTTCGTTGTCAATCGCGGTTTATAAGGAAAATGACAAGTTTATGACAGGGAGTCAATGACCGCTAGCGACAAGTTATCCCGAGTGGAGTATAGTCATAGAATTAGAAATCGTTGGTTCTAGTTATACTAGAGGAACAGTGACGCATTTAATCATAATAATCATTAAAAATTAAATTCCGCATATAGTATAGGTTATTTGCGCAAAACACGTCTGCTACGTGACACATCATGCTGTCTCTTTCTACCGTTTCGCGGCGCAGCGCGTGACTCATAGTCCTTCAGTCATCAGTGTTCAGTGTGCTTGAAGAATTCGTCCAGGGATGGTCCAGTCCAGTCCAGGGATTCGTCATATGTTACGGTAAATATATTTTTTGACATTTTTATCATGATTATTATCAAAACAAATTCCGCTCGGCACACTTATCGGTCCAGTTATGACTAAAGAGTTGCTTTTCTACCTTGCCGACACCTTCTGAGTGGCGTGCTATATAGAGTTAATGACAAGTTGACGTCGAATTAACGTAAGTAGACATCGAATTAACAAGTAGACGTCGAGCTAACAAGTCAACGACTCTGAGTTAACATGTCGACGACGTCCAGTTAACGAGTCGACGTCGAGCTAACAACTCGACGTCGACCTAACAACTCGACGTCGAGCTAACAAGTCGATGTCGAGCTAATTACAACTTGACGTCGAGCTAACAACTGGACGACGACCTAACAACTCGACGTCGAGCTAACAAGTCGACGTCGAGCTAACATTAAGTCGACGTCGAGCTAACAACTGGACGTCGAGCTAATAAGTCGACGTCGAGCTAACAAGTCGACGTCGAGCTAACAACTGGACGTCGAGCTAACAAGTCGACGTCGAGCTAACAACTCGACGTCGAGCTTACAAGTCGACTTCGAGCTAACAACTGGACGTCGAGCTAACAAGTTGACGGCGAGCTAACAACTCGACGTCGAGCAAACAAGTCGGCGTCGAGCTTATATATCGACGTCGAGCTAACAACTCGACGTCGTGCTAACAACTTGGCGTCGAGCAAGTCGGCGTCGGAATAATAAGTCAACGTCGAACTAAATAGTCGACTCAACTACTTGTCATCGAATCTCTATTTTTTCCATTTTCTTAAATACATACATTTTTTGCAGATGGCTGAAGTCATCGCGTGGGAACAGCTCACTTTCATGACGTGTTGTGATGACCAAGAGAGAGTCGCGTTCGAAGCACTGATTACGGCGATTGACCAGCATTTTCCTCCGGATTGGCGAACTTGGAAGATAAACAACTGCTTATATCAAGATCTCTTTGGGAAAGGAATATCACAAAATGTCGACTCAAAGATAAGATTTGCCCTACCTATACTTGATCTTGCGAAAATCTTTCAACCATCTGTAGACTCGGTGTCGGAGATTAAGTTCCGACATATCAAAAAGAGACTACTTAACTGGCCGTTAGGAAGGTCGGTTCTTTACGCACCCTACGATATTGTGGAGAAAATTCATGGTCCGGACTACAGAAAATTTGTAATTGCGGTACGGGAGTTGAAGCCAAAACTTTCAAACAGAGCATCACATCTGCTACGCAAATCAGCCCCATCTCACTCAGATCGACCAACAGATTCGTTGGTAAATCAGAGAAAGAGGCACAGATTAGAGACTCCAGTTATTCAGGCACACTTACCTCGAAAAAGGCTGTCCACTCCGGCGACAACTCTCCATAAAAAACTCCTGATAGCAGCATTAAAAAGGCAAACAGCGATCCACGACATTTTAATTGCCATGTCGGAACAGAACGAGATTATGAAGAAACTTTTGATCTATCATAATAACAAACGAGCAAATCCCATCAAGCAGCACGTTCTCGATACTACATCTGAGGTCATGCCTGACAGCACTAGCGCTGACATTTAAGTGGAGGTGGAATATAAATCGTCAGGATAGAAGAGTTTATAGCCACAGACTCATCTTTCCGAAAATGATGTGGCAATTAAGCCATCCAAGAGTGCAGACAAGTATACCAATCCATTTCACAGCTTCTACGTCGAGTTGTTCTAAATATTCCACGTTTTTAATCTCATTTTCTTGAAGACAAAGCTCTTATGCAAGCTATCAAGCAGCAGCAAGGAACTGACAGGAATTTATAATTTTTTCCTGCCTCCAAAAATACTCCGTCACAGCTTCAAAAAAGTAGCAATGAATCAAGGAGACTTAGCGCCTGTTTCACGGTTTCCTGATAATTTGCCGGATAGGATATCTACAACTTATTTAACAGATGCTCCATACTTTATCTGTCAAGATGAGTTGTTGATAGCCTATCCGGCACTTATCAGGAAGTGGTGAAACAGGCCCTTACAGTAGAAGTAACCACTTTTGAAGCATCAATCTCACTCACGTTTCAGCTAAAACCTAAATATATTTTTAGCCTTTGGGAAAAAAAAACATGTATTCTATTACCTAAACCAACTTTTTT
Organism: Polyommatus icarus; assembly: GCA_937595015.1. NCBI lineage: Eukaryota > Metazoa > Arthropoda > Insecta > Lepidoptera > Lycaenidae > Polyommatus > Polyommatus icarus. The sequence continues at coordinate 19,370,204 of OW569329.1, forward strand.
GTTACAATTTACAAAGTAATACATCATTGTGTCACAAGAAAACAGTTTGAATAATAGAGTGGAAAGGAAGGGCCGTTATTCCGCGGTATAATGTTATTGCCTTATCAAATTAAGTCTTGTCTGGAAACAATGTCTTTTAGATTTTCTTTTTTGGTCCTTCGATTTTCTGGAGCTTTCGTTAATTGTTACTTAAGTATTAGTTAGTTTGCTAAATATTCTTTAATCGTAATAAAGAGATAATATTATTGTTCGTTTAAACTTATTAAGGCTTTTCACATATTGAACACTTATTTTTTTGACAAAGAAATAAATTGTTTGCTCCCAATAGGCTTTCATTTGCTATCGATCGTTTCTCTCCATCACTATTTTAATAACAGTTTACTTTTGACCATTTTATGCAAGTGAATACTCTTTAAAAACCTACTAACATCATGCACTCTTAAAATCGATAAGGAAGCCATATTTTAGAAGAGAGATTGCTTTCAGAAGCCTGAAGTCGTTACTCTGTCTAGACTCTAGACGAGTCTCGCGGACAGAGATGTGACGTCACCGCAGCTGGAGCTCATTCATCATCATCAGTCTGCAGTCATGAGTCATGTTGATAAGCACTAAGAAGAGTATAGTTTGTAAACGGTAGTTCTCACGGGTCCCACTTGTATTTCAAGCCCCGTACGAGCACCGGTGATCACGACAACAATAGAGTACAATAGCATTTCCAAGGATCCCCTATCGAAGGGCCCGGATTAATAGTGAGGTGAAAACAGGTTTATTGAGAAAAAATATATTTCGAGTGATATTTAGGAGATAACATTTAGGGCAAGTTAAGATATATAAAAAAAATTTGCTCCTCCGTGACAGCTTTTCGGCTGCCGTGACCAGGATTCAAACCTGGGTTACTACGGCCACAACGTAGGGTCCTAACCACTAGACGATCACGGCTGTCGGAGCGGATGACTGTAATACCTAATATCTGTATCTCATTCCAAGTAAAGTATAAACTTGCAAAATTAAATAGGCATTAGATTGTATGCAGGTTGCTGGTGTGATGGTGTTTGTGTATTCTGTCGGGCTACAACTGGAGCACTTTCACCGCAATTATCCGCACGAGTGAGCCAGAGGCTGTTATTGCAGCCTACAGCTGGTACAGTCGACACCAACCGTATTATTATTATTTGTTATTATAATCATGTTAACCTGTTGACCTGTGAACTGTGATCTATACTATTAGCTATGTCCACATTATGCAATTTCATCTTCAATTTTTGTCATGTTCTTTTTATTCAACTTTCGTTTGGCATATTCAATAATTGAATGCGTCAAAATCCACCCGCGTTGAAAGAAAAGTGTCATAGCGATAAGAGCGCGTCACGGGCATGCCTCACGTTCGCTGTTGACTGCGCTATAACGCTTTCCCTTGATGAACAAAAAAGATCCAGTGTGGACAAAGCTATTCAGGGTTGTCACAAGTTAAAACAAAACCATATCATCTCTTGCTATAAAGATATTTTAGCAGTTTGTATTTCCCTGGACAGTATGTCCATACCAATGTATAGGTTTTGTATTTATTAGTGAATCCAGGGAAATAGTTCAATAACATTATAATTTAATTTCCACCAAGAACTTACACAAGGCGAAATAAAAGATATATTGCTTTTACTTTATTTCGTACATCCTCCCGTTATTCCCTACATTTACATGTCTTAATAAAATCCCCTCATAGCATACTGCACATTGTACAACGTTATATGAGAGAAAATTTTAATAAGCCCATGTTATGAGCAGTTGCTTTTATTAGAAAAACATACTTCCTTCTTATGGTAACACGGTTTTTAATACCATGAAGATTGTTACGATTTAAACATTGTGCTTATTATTTCACAAAGGTTTTTCACTAGAAATCATTTGAAGTACAATTATTATTATGACAAAAAATATTCTTAGGTTCTTTAATGCTCAAATCTTTGTTTGGTGAAGCGAAAAGTATATATAAGGATGTAATTATATTTCTCTACAAAAGTAAATGTCCAGAAAGTTCCTAATCGCTTTAGTTAACATTATAATAAGAATGAATAAGAAAAGTTTATTTTGCACATCACACAACACAACACAATATTTGCAAAGGACGAAAGAATAAGGAGACAGAACAATTAATTTAAAATTATTGTTACGTGCTAGGGTTCGATGATTCGGAGAGAAAGACCTGGTGACTCTCTTGAAGACTTTATTCACAAATACAAGCTCACACAAATCACTAAGTCCAAATCACTGAGCACTAGCACTGTCCTAGATCGTAGCCGAGTCACTATCACAATCACAATCACTCACTATTGATCACTTGTTTTCGCTTCGAAGTCGCCTCGAAGATCGCTAAGACGAAACTCAATCCCGGGCCGTCTGGTTAAATGTCTCAACCATTCTATCAGACTGTGGATGGTACGCGGTGGTCCTCGTTTTATGCATTCCCAAAATTCTGCACACTTCCTGGAAGACCTGCGATTCGAAATTCCTGCCCTGATCGGAATGGATTTCTAGAGGCACACCAAAGCGTGATATCACTTCTTCGACTAGTTTAGAAGCAACTGTTGTAGCTTCCTGGTTTGGTATGGGCAACACTTCGGGCATTTGGTGAAGTAATCCATGACTACCATAAAATACTTGTTTCCCGATTCCATTACAGGAAATGGCCCAGCTACGTCAACTGCAATTCGTTCCCACGGTGCGCCAACGTTATACAAGCGCAGGTTCCCACGGCTCCTTGTTTGTGGTCCCTTCACTGCAGCGCAAGTAGTACATTTGCGGCACCAATCCTGCACATCATCTCGACAATGCAACCAGTATAGCAAATCGTTCTCTCACTTTTGTTAACGTCCTCTTGACACCTAGATGTGTCCCCAGTGGCTGTGGCCTCCGCAGTTCGCTGCGCCCTTGTCCTGACACTCCTCTTGAAGTCCTCTCTCGAAGTCGAAGAATTCTAGAAAGTTCCTTACTCGATTCACGTAAACAAGTAAACACGTAAACAAGTAAACAACGGTCGGAACTTTCTAGGAGATTCGAGCATGTACCAACTAGTGCCATCTAGTTTCGAGTAGGGGATTTATGTGTAGTGTGTCCCCTGGTTTTTGCCGGTTTGATGCTAGATGGCTCTGTGTGTCCGTATCCGTAACATTATATTGTGTGATGCCACTAAAATGGACCCCAGCTCAGCATAAGCAGCAAGTTGCTGCACTGATTTTCTGCTGGGACCAAGGTGTGACATCACAAAAATATAGTTTGACAATACAATCAGGAACTAAGAGCGTACTAAATTAATAAACTTAAATCTATATATATAAAAGAAAGTTGTGTTAGTTACGCCACTTATAACTCAAGAACGGATAAACCGATTTGGCTGACAATTGGTGGAGAGGTAGCTTAGAACCAGGAATAGGACATAGGATACATTTTGTCCCGGAAAAATGTACGGTTACTGCACAATATACTTTTATGATTTGATACTTTGAGTCTCGGGAAAGGACAAGGGATACTTTTTGTCCCGGAAAATGTACGGTTCCTGCACAATAAACTTTTATGATTTTCTATTTTGGTGAAATTTGGCAAGAAGATACTAATTTTAATTAATTGTTTTCTTAATTATACCAATTCGAATTCAATAATCATCGTTAAGACAGGACAACGTCTGTCAGGTCAGCTAGTACTAAATAAATTATTAAAGAAAATAAGTAATAAATTATATTGAAATATTTTATATCTACTCATAGCAAAGGCTTACTCTTCATCGGAGCAAATATCTATATAAACCTGTTCTGTATGTATATCTATGTAATTATCTGTAAACGTCTATTTTAAAAATGTTAAAGATAATGCAGATCGGGGAGCTCTAAGAACCATGATTGTCACGCCATCGCCATTAAAATTTACTTGAAATCCATATTTCCATACTAATCCATATTAGAGATAAACTACGATAACATGGCGCGCCCCTCCAAATTACTGTTCAATGTGTGTAGTCACATCCTTATGAAAGAGTTTGTATGTAGTAAGTATTCAACCAATCAACCAGTACTCTTAATATTTCACTTAATGTCACTTAATATTACCAAGATTTGTTGGTCAACTAATCATAACTAGTAGACCGCGCAAGACAACGCACTTCAAACGTTTTGACAACGCACTTGAAACGTTTTGAATTTTGGAGGGGCGCGCCATGTTATCGTAGTTTATCTCTACTTACTAATAATATTATAAATGCGAAAGTGTGTCTGTCTGTCTGTCAGTCTGTCGTTTACCTCTTCACGCCCAAACCACTGAACCAATTTTGTTGAAACTTGGTATGGGGATACTTTGAGTTAATGATATTTAAATTAAATTACGTCTCGTCATCAATGCTGTTCAAATTCAAACCCACTTGAAATTTCAATCAAACCCGACCGTTTGACGTTTGATTTATATTTGCGGTGGAAATGGGCTCGATGACCTGTTAATTATAATTTCATGTGATTTAATTATGAATATTCTATTATTTTTCGGTATTAATTAAATACATTAACATCTCAACATAAAACAAACGATTTGCCTATGTACTGTAAGAGCAGAGGTTTTCAAACTCTTTTGTTTCGTAAACCCCTTTCAAAATTTAGCGGATCCGGTGGACCTCCTGCAGTAACCCTAGTATTGTACTACCCTACAATACTAATCTATGAAAAATGCAATTATTACAACTTTTTTGACGCATTGAATATCTTTAGTCTGTATAATCCATATGCTATCATTTCTACCGACTAGCTGAAAATTCAAGGTCCCATATAGGTAGTCGTAATACAAAAATATTCTTGAATCTAGCGAAAGAGATTTTCCTTAGCTACGTACAGCGGACATCCGCACCACAGCGTGTAGCGACACCATGATACAAGTTAAACTATAGGATATTATATAAGAATATTGAGTGATATATAGTCAGATATTCGAGATACCGTCGTTCTGTTTCTTATAAGGGCCTGTTATTCTGTAAGAGTTCAATTTATAATTAATGGTTCCGTAAATTAGTTATAACTATAGCACAGGATATAATATTATGATGTTTGTTATCCGCAATTTCAGTTCTTTCAACTTAGGACCTTCTATGTTAGACTTTGATATCCATCAAAGCTAGATAGTAAATTGCTGGATAATCTTGAATGTTTGGGTCCACAAACATTCATGACTATCCATAGAGATTAATAGTACTGTGAATCTGTCTACAGCATGCACAATCGATGAGATTCATAGGCAGGAATAGATAATTAATAATGTCCGTTTGCAATCACTTGCATTGATCTATCATGTGCCAAAGTGGACGGGCCACATAAAGTAAAATAAGTTTCAAATAGAGGTCGTGGAAAATAGCTACGTAGTTTAAAATTGTTGGTGTGCTTATTTCAAAGCTAAGTTCTCAACAAAGTGGCATTAAAAATTACATTCATTGTTGCCGCGGCGGAGAATAGTCACAAATGTTTCTAAAGCTGAAAAAAATAGGAGAAATGCTTTAACAAAAGTGATATTTATTCTTTTATAAATAAAATAAAATTTCTTAGGACGTGACGAATATTAAATTTCAAATCGTAATTTTAAATTGTGAGTATGCTGTATGACATCTTAATGGAATGTTTGATATTGTTAAATTCTAGCTTTTTAATAAAGGTCACACGAAGATTTAGCAAGTCTGTTACCTACGTTTGCATTTTATATTATACTTAATATACTTACCGCAAAAATATTATATTCAAAAAACGCCAGATAATATTATTATTATTATTTTATGTTAGCTGGACGGTCACATATTATGACGAATCAAAATGTGATAGCTTTTGAAAAAGTATTTAAATACATTTTATATGAAAAAACTATCAATACATTTTGTATTGGTATTTGGTTTTGGTTAATCATTGAAATTGTTTTACAAAGAATATAATATACCTACTTAATTGTAAATATATCAGATTAAAAGTTGTTGTATTTATTAAATTAATTAAAATAAGTCTAAAATGAATACTTACATAAATGTTATCAAACAACAAAAACTCTTAAGCAGTGACAAATTTAATTAAAGCAATTTAATTTTTAACAATGAAAGATGTTACAATTGAAATCGTAGATATTTAACACTTCAAATATCATAGTATTTTCATTTAAGTAATTCTTGTTAGTTTATAAAGATTATTGAAAGTGCAATATTGAAATAAAATATTTTTGACATCTTAAATATCCATAATTGTTAATAATATTATAGATGCGATAGTGTGTAGACGTACTAACAGAACCTTTTCACGCCCAAACCGCTGAACCGATTTAGCTGAAATTTGGTATGGAGATACTTTGAGTCCCGGGAAAGGACATAGGATACTCTTGCGGGCGTCATCTAGTGAAGCAGTAATCGTCTTCTAAATCAAATCAATAATTTTTATTCAAAGAAGGTATAAACATAAAACATACTCGTTTTAAACGTCGAATCTATGGGTGCCTACCATCGGTACGGGAACTAACATTTTCTTCTTGTAAAAGGTACCTATATCCAAAGGTTGTACGTATTTTATGTCTATTTAGGAATATTAGCATTATTACTATTAACACGAAAATCCTTATACACAAAAATTAAAAACCTACTCTTTTTTTGACATCGGTTAAAAAGAGTATATCCCGTAATTTGTTTCGGAGTTTTCGGTAAATTTCGCTTCACCAGATGTTCGGTGTCCGTGTGTATTATAATAGCTCGGACGATAAAAATATAAGAAGCACTTTCCACAATTTTCACCCCTCATTTAAACGATTATTTTCTTTCATTTTCCTGTTTGGGTCGCTTCGAGACTGAGAGCAGAGAGAAGTTGCTTAAACTAGCTATTGCCTTGCTCGTCTGAAAGTTCTTAGTTTCAAACTGCCTCAAGATCCTATCTTATACTCGTAAATTATTGAAATAAAATAACATATTTTATGCTTAAACCGGACTAGACAGAACTCAAGGATATGTTGTCCACAATCAAGAACTGTATTTCTTCATGCAGGTATCTACAGATTTGATTGATTCTTAGAAAAAAAGTCGGAAAGTTTTATACTCCGAAAAATTGTTAGTTACTAAGTAAAAACATATTTGATATTATTATAACCGAAGAGCCAACATAAGAAATATTTTTTATTAATAAATAATATAATTTTGTGTTTGTAATAAAAGGTAACTAGGATTACTAAAGTATTTATAACAGACAAAAATGTACCATTAATTCAGAACACATATTTCAATTCATAAGCCCCTGGTAAAAGCTTCTCAAAAGCTTATAAAAGTTGAAGACTTTCGAATAATCCCATTGGGAATCGGGAGCTGTAGGAATTTGTCAGATCAATCCGAAGGTATGTAAATTGTATTTACTTTTTAATGAAATTCTTTCGAGACTAGACTTTAGTTATTTTTATAAAAGCTCAGTCGCAAATCCTTAAACCTTCTTACGTCTAAGCTTTGGCCTGTAACGAGTATTTGTGTAAGTTACCCTTATCATAAATCATACAATGTATCCATAAAAATATGTTCGTGAAAAAATTTTTTTGTATTTTCTTTGGGTTTTTCTCATCCAACTGGAGACACTGATAAATAATCCTTATTCAAACTATAACACTGCCAGATTTACACGGTTGAATCGATTTTGATGTCATTTGGATAAATAATTTGAGTCTCGAAAATGGATAAGGATAATTTTTATCTGTGATAAACAATTAACATTTGACGAAATTGTGGTTAGCATCTAGTATTTAAAATTTCTGTATCTCTGTTAAAAATACATATAAAAATAGAGGCGCAGTCCTGGAAAATTTGATGCGTTAGTGCTCGTGGGTTGGAAATGCTTTTTCCATTTTGTTATGGACACCAAAGGGCACTTGTAACTATAATTGAAATACTCAATCAATCCAGTGTTCTAGTGGACTGTTACAGTTTTCACGTAGGTAACATGAATCTGAGAGCAGGATTCGGAATTAAAAAAAAACGGTTTGCACCTCGGGAGTGATGGAAGAAGTAAAATAATAGCAGACACACATAATATTAGTCACCGTACAGTAGAGAAAGAGAGGATATTGCTTCATGTCTTACTCCGCGCCGGTGTTCTGCTCTCCCTCCACTCCAAAGAAGAGTACAACGTCGTTAAGGAAGTTTTCATTTCAAAAATATTTTTGTCACTAACACAACTATTACTAGACGAATTTAATATTATAACTTTCGTTAACATAAATACTCAAAAACATAACCATCCTTCTGGCACAGTCGGTTAAAATGTCTTGTCAGTCGATATAGCGTTGATGATGATATTATATCAGAACGTAGGGTCAATTCAATTAGACCCAAGGGCCCCAGTGTCCCCAAACATTTGCCCTCAAATATTTACTTAGGGCGCTATCAGCCGCAAAGGTAATAATTTATTTTTCAATTAATCTGACCGTTAATTTTCAGATGAGGTTTGAATTAACTTAGCAAACTTTGAAAATTATTAATGATGATTTATAACTTTCGAAGAGCATCCATCCTGCAACTTGGATTGGCATTTTGGTTCAATTCCCGGTCACCATTTGAAATTTAATGACCAATGAGTTAATACCACAAAACAATTTTCAATTACATAATTAGGCACATATGACTAGAGGCCTGATTCACCACTTCCTGATAAGTGCCGGATAGGATATCCACAACTTATCTGACAGAATCTCCATACTCTATCTGTCAACTTAAGTTGTGGTTAGCCTATCCAGCACTTATCAAGAAGTGGTGAAACAGCCCCTAAGTTATTTGGTCGGGTTATGTCAAGACCAGTCGTCAGATCACAGCTGGCATTGACCTGCTATGATGAGAGTGAAGAGGTAACAGAGAGATAATATGACCTACTCGTTGGCTTCAACTCAGGATATCAATTCATCAAAACACAGGTTCGTTTTAAAAGCAATTTTCAGTCCAATACTATTCCCACTCATGTGGAAAAATTCGATACATTTTCATACGAATAGTTTTTCCCGCAGGTGGAAATATGGCGCCTGTTTATTTGAGCTTGGAACAGCGGCCTCGTTTAAAACCGACATAAGATTATGGTAAATGTACCATGGTCTTAAAGAAAACCGGCATAAAATTGTGTGCATAAAACGTGTTCGCTATGTGCGTGATAGAGGTCAATTATTGATTACAATGTGAGTAAATATGTTTCTCGTATTTCAGTTGTCGCCAGAAGGACCCAGTGAATCTCGTTCCTGGAATCTCGGTTCGGTAAACGCCCTGTGATTACCCTGTTGACTTGTAATCTGAAGATTATGGTAGTGGAATCAAGCTGAAATCCTAGTGTATAGCTGTTTTTAATGTGTATGTCGCAGGCGACTGGTTAAAAGAGCCATTCAATCAAACAGCTAGCCTTTTGACTGATCAACGCCATTCAATCACACGGCTATACGTCGTTAAGCCGACTTGTTGACTGCAACGTTCAACACTACAGCTAGATGACGCTTAGCCAACTGGTTAAATGGTAAATTAACTAAGGTGACCATTCGTTTAGTGCTATTATTACACAAGCGTAATAATAACAAGCAGATTAATTGTATTCTAACTCATTTTGAACACAATTGCAAAAAATACCTTGATGATGCATCATGCATTTCATAATCCCGTAATTTCTCCTCGAATATTAGTTTAAATTTTGATTCACTCGTATGTGCCCCCATAATTTCTGTCTCTTTAATAATACTTGTAACGTAATTAGGGAATGCAATCCCGCAAGAGAATTTCAATCGCGGTATTTGCGGGATTGAACCATCACAATCCCGCTGGATCCCGGTATTTGCGAGATCCCGCTGGGTGGATTTAAACTTTTTAAAATAAATCGTTATAATGACTTTACTTGATAGACCCCGTTTTATTCTTAGAATCTCAAATAAAACAAATTTTGTCAGACACTTTTTTTAAGGGTTTAATTATTAACACCTCCATTATTACTTCAGACTTTATAAAAAAAAAATTATAGAAAAACTAAATCATTTTTTTGGAAATGGCTTCGTAATAATAATAGTTAAAAAAACTAAAAAAATCGCTTATTTATGTCCATCGTTTATCGAAACTTTTTTCGAAATATAGGTAAAAATTGTGCCCAAAGATTTCGAAACGGTTCCAGATATTCGACACAAGGTAGCTAGCAGCTGGAAGTGCTCGCTCAGCATCCACGCTGGTTAGTTCAATTGTCATTTAAAGTGAATTATAGGTGAATTGAAGCTAAATTGTTAAGCGGTTTGCCTGTAGCCAGTTCACGCACCCCCGCGCGCAAAGTTACGCATATGAATCACATTTCTTTGTAATCCCGCTAGTCCCGCGGGATCCCGCAAAATTTTCGACCGGGATTAGTCCCGCGTAATGCATGCGGGATCCCGGTATTTCGGGTTCCCGGTATTGTATACCCTAAACGTAATATATTTACGAAAAATATCTTATTACTACCACAAAACACCGGTAAGTTGACGCCATATTGTAAACAAAACGCACCTAGCGCCGCGGTGGTGAGCGCTGAACTAATACTGGGATCTCTTATTAATTGTGCCTTAATAACAGATCCCGTAATCTATACATTATTCTATTTTCGCAAACCCAAAGACGGCCCAAAGATTCATAGATTGAATCTTTAAAATTGAAATCGACGATCAATCTTAACTCATAAGTTATTTCGCAGCGCCTGAGCTTTATAAATGGACCTTGAGTCGAGGGCTTGGGGTTCAAAATTAAACGTCAGGGATTGCGGTTAATACAATTTGGCGGTTCATTTCTTCAGCGGATCCCTCGAGATCCGTTTATGTCCCTTGCCCTAAGCAGCGCCCTTCATACGGACCTCGGCCCTTTGCCATTTGCATAATGTACACTTAGAGGAAACTGCGGTGATTTCAGTGTAATTACAGTATAAACAGAGTTTACCCCATTAGCTAAGTCCTCAAATTAACTCTATGTCTTCATCTATTACTAGGGTAAGTATAAAGAGTCCCTAAAGATCAAAAAGAGGAGGCCCACATTAATAAGCTGCTCTCATTCTCCCACTCAATACTAATGTTAGCACATACTTTCTCTCAAGATGATCTTCCTGTCGCACTCAGAGATAATAGATATTAATCCTTCGATCGCGGATTCTTGGAAATCTTTTGTTATTCTATTGTTGTCGCGATCACCGGTGCTCATGGGGCTTGAAGTAAAATATGATTAAACTTCAATTTAAAGAAGAGTTCGACAAATTATGGTATGGGGCTTATGTGAAAGTCTTCATTTAATTACAGTTAAGTACATATTATGTTCTTCTCTGGCTTCTGAGTGCGGCTGGTTAATTATTGAGTGTGATATGAAGAGCGTGTTGCACTATTGTTCTGAGCACTTCTGAACGCTTGCCAAACTATCAGGAGTTCTACTATAATAGGCAATAGACAACTTCTATAATATTTACAACAACTCAACACTGCTTCTTTGCATTTCATTTTTGTTCTTTTATTGACATTGCCACAACAATCGAAAATGTAATAACCTAAATATTCAATAGCCCAGTTTGTATGAAATTGAAATGTGCGATTTGAATACCTAATTCCGAGCGTAACTTTTGTATCGTCAGTGAGCAGAAACATTTCTGATGAACATTAAAATACTTTACATTAATTTACTTCATTCATATTTTATTGAAATTTTACACGCAAAATTTTGATTGTAAAGCTGTGGATATTATGTCAATTTGATTAGGTCTGGGGTAGACCTGTGCATAATTTTGAAGTATATCTTACGGCCGCCGAGACATTTGATGATTATTTTAAAACTTTAATGTAATGAAGAGTTTAATTAAAAATAATATATGGCAACTGAAAGTTTATGTCGCAAAACTTCATTAATCCTTCGATCGCGGATTCTTGTAAATCTATTATTATCCTACTATCGTCGCGGTCACCGGTGTTCTTATGAGGCTTGATGGGTTAAATAAAAATTAAATGATCCTTGTTCCAACGCCGAGCCACACAAAAGTATACCGCGCGAGAAAAATGTATTTTGGTAATTCAATAGTACCGTGTGAACTGTACACGTTTCATTATCCGGGGACCGTCGGCCGTCGGCCCGTCGCCATCATCACGACGTTGGAAACCCAATTCTATTACGTTCTGAAAGAAAATGGTGAAATTGCCTATCGAAAATCCCATCGTACATAATATTTGATGAAATAACCTGTCTAGGAGCTCCATTCTTTGATATAAAATGTGATTACAACGAATACTTTTTGTTGAGTAGGAGCGACTATATGGAGTGCGGTTTATTCGGTGAAACGTACATAATATATAAATACAGTAAAAATGTATTTAAATATAGAGTCCGTCATAACTTTAATAGCTTACGAATTTTTTTACAATACATATTCTATTCACTAGCATTTATGATTGGCTAGCGCCTTAAGACTAGCCAAACAACAAAAAAATTAAATGTTATTCTTAAATGTTGTGTTATTGTCACCTAAAAGGTATACCTTTATAACCACCAGTACCAGTAAAAATTTACTGGATAGCATTATAGCCACCCGTACTTACATTCACATCATAATAATGGATTATACAATATACATTAAGACACACCTTACACAAAGTCGTTCGTTTTCTACACGAAAATTATTGGCACCCCGAAATCCTCGATTGAACGTGGCTCGCGTAAAGGTGCTTACAATTCTCCTCACATCATACAAAAAGATTCATACAAAGTTTAATCCGTTCTGCAATCGAAATACGAAATGCTGAAAAACCTTTCGACGTAAAAACACGCACCTCAACAGAATTGAAAATGGAAAAACAAACCTTTTACTGACAGCCGAAGAAGAGTTTTCCGGTCTTGCTTCTAAGCACAGTTAATAGCAGTAAGTACTCGTATTAAATATATTAAAGACCTTATATGACACGTAAAATCAAGTTTTTAGTACACGATAATAATGTTTTGTTATTTGTCCATAATATAAGAAACAATCCATATTTAATATATCCATATTATCCATACTATTATTATAAATGCGAAAGTGTGTCTGTATGTCTGTCTGTCCGTCTGTCTGTCTGTCTGTCTGTCTGTCTGTCTGTCTGTCTGTCTGTCTGTCTGTCTGTCTGTCTGTTACCTCTTCACGCTTAAACCGCTGAACGGATTTTGTTGAAATTTGGCATAGAGATACCTTAAGTCCCGGGAAAGGACATAGGATACATTTTATGCCGGAAAAATGTACGGTTCCCGCGCGATAAACTAATTTTGGCGCAACGGAGTTGCGGGTGTCATCTAGTAATATTATAAACGCGAAAGTGTGTCTGTCTGTCTGTTACCACTTAACGCCCTAACTGCTAAACCGATTCTGCTGAAATTTGTTATGAACATACTTAGAATCCCGGGAAAGGACATAGGATACTTTTTATGCCGGAAAAATGGTTCCCGCACGATAAAATACTTAATAATGTTCATTTACTTTATTTATATAGACTGTCATCATAGATGCCCCTAGCTCCTGTCAAGCCCCATAAGAACACCAGTGATCGCGACAACAATAGAATAACAATAGATTTCCACGATTCCGTGATCGAAGGATTAAACTTTTGTTACACTTAAGTTGCGACAAAATTTTGTTTTTATCTCACCTAAAGTCTGTATAGCACTTACAACGGGTAGATAAAGAAACAATAGACTGACATTACCCACTTAACTTTAAGTGCGGTCTAAATGTTCCCGATATCGGCACGGATAATGCCGTAACTCGATTTACGCCTGATACACGGGTCTAGACCAGTATTTCCCAAAGTGTGGGTCGCGGGTAGATTTTGGGTGGGCCCTGAAACTATAGGACGATTGTCGTACTCGTTCGATTGTCATTTTAATCGTTCGTTCGTCGTCGTGGGTGCGTGCGGGACGGGGGCGGGGCATTCGAACGCAAACGTAATTGTAAAGAAGTAAGGCTGACGATGATGATAATATGGTAGTGAACTACGATAAGAATCGACGGGTAAATGCTGCGGCGGCAACATACCACTGCTTTTTTGTCTTCATTACGCAATGTGGGCCGCGAACTTTAATCTTTCTTGTAGATGGGTCGGGGTCGCGACAAGTTTGGGAAACACTGGTCTAGACTCTAGATAGATCTAGAATCGATTTAAATTGTAATCGCCAAACCGGCAGATATGCTCCAAGGTTCACTTATAAGTTGTAACCAATCTAAAACTTCTAAGATATAGTTTACTTATGTATATTGACTTTGTGCATGGAGGTGTCTGGTCTCTGCTTTGTGATATTTAGGGCCTGTTTCACCACTTTCTGATAAAGTGCCAAATGGGCTATTCACAGCTTTTTTGACATATTCTCCATACTTTATCTGTCAAGTTAAGTGGTGGATAGCCTATTCGGCACTTATCAGGAAGTGGTGAAACAGGTCCTTAGGGTTTGTTTCACTACTTCCTGATAAAGTACTAACTACTTCCTGATAAGCTACTTAGACCTGACCGAAGAGCTTTTAACAAAATTAGAGCGTTTGCAAAACCTTTGCATACGCTTTATTTTTGGCTTAAAAAAGTTTGACCACATATCAGCTCATAGGTCAAAACTTAAGTGGCTTCCTATCCGCCTCCGTCGCAATTCCCATATCCTTTGTCTATTGTATAATATCCTGTATAACCCCCTTTCCCCCTCCTACCTTGTTGAACGTTTCAATTTTTCACGACCACTCCATAATCCATGCAGGTCCAATACAAGAATGAATCTTTCACTCCCATCCCATCGCTCCAATTTTTACTCCTACTCCTTTACCGTTCATGCAGTCAGATTGTGGAATTCGCTTCCCCACACTGTTCGTGATAGCTCTACCATCGGTGTGTTCAAGAAACGCTTGAAAGAGCATTATCTTCAAGAATCTCAATCCATATAAATAACGTTATTAAATATACATATAGTATTTATGTATTATAGACATATTGTATAGTATTTATAATTTATTATTAATATTGTACTATTATTTATTTTGGTTAACTTAATACATGTATGTTTCATTATTATTATTGTTATTATTAGTTTTGTGTATAATGTATATTTAAAGTTTAATTTTGTTATTGTGCACGCTCTATCTGATGTCTTATATCACATCTCTCTCCGTAGGGCTGCTGTAAGAAATTTCTTTAGAAATAAGCAGTCCTTTGTGTCGTCTTTCTATGTCAATTTTTATGTAAACAGTGTTTTGTGTGCAATAAATGTTTAAATAAATTAAATAAATAAAAGTACCGGATAGGCTATCCACAACTTTCTTAACTCTATCTATCAAGTTAAGTGGTAGATAGTCATCACTTCTCAGGGAGTGGTGAAGGGCCCTTAGAATTTTTTTTTATCTATTAGGACATATTATTACAGTATTGTTTTCACGCTATATACAGCACCAGAATCTAAAAGGCGGTAAACAAAAAGTTTCGTCTAACGTTTGACAACGTTTCTATCAATATTCTGGGCAATGCAACATGTCAATGATTTTGGTCGGATTATTCACTGTAAGTGCTAGTAGCGCCCTCTGCTCAGACCGTTGCGTAATTATGTCTTTAAACGAGCAATTCTTGTATATGTCCGCCGCTATAATGAAGGCTAAACCTAGTTGTAACCGAAGATAAGTAGGCGATATATACCTAAGTTTAACCGCATGTGGCAGGCTGCACCTAGTTGTAGGCGAGTAAAACTAGGTGTAGCCACACTTCGGCTATAAGTCCTAACATATATATATATATATATATATATATATATATATTATATATTATATACCAATTATATATTATATACTTATATATATATATATATATATATATATATATATATATATATATATATATATATATATATATATATATATATATATATATATATATATATATATATATATATATATATAAGTATATAATATATAATTGGAATCTCGGAATCGGCTCCAACGATTTTCATGAAATTCAGTATATAGGGGATTTCAGGGGCGATAAATCGATCTAGCTAGGAATCATTTTTAGAAAATGTCATTTTACTCGTATTTTATCGAATACCGAGCAAAGCTCGGTCAAATAGCTAGTATTTCCTAATAAGAGAAAAAGCCTGTTAGGAGCTCTGGAATTTTCTGTAACAGGGATAAAAAAACAATTATTCAACTACCTGTGGTAACCTACTCGTTATAAAGTCACGTCATGTTTCCAAACAAAAATAATAAAGTAACAATGAGAATTCTCCTATCCAGTAAATAGCCTGTGGAGCTTTAATCAAAATGTCAACATTTCTCTTTTATAAATGTTCATTTATCTTATATTTAAATTTAAGCTGACATTCTGAGTTCTGACATTAATATTTATTAAGGTGACTTCAATTAGTTGATATTAGCCGGCCCCTAGATCAATTATTGTATTGTCAATATCACGCTTCAATTTTATTGAACAGTTTATTTGACAATTATTAGATTAAAGGCGTGCGACGTTCAATATCCACCCTAGACGGTCGAAGGCGGGGTCAATTGTTCAATAATATTCTTCAATGATATTACACAATAAAATTACCCACTTATTCCTAGGTTGTATCAGGCTCTTTCAATTTCAAGCGTATGGACGAGACTGGCTGTGTCTTACTTTAGCAAGTCCGACATGAATCATGATAGCCAATAGCCATTATAGAAATATCATATTATGATCTTTTCCTCATTCCGTAAAAAATCCTCACTCATTTTTCATACGGATGGACGGATGTAAAAATAGCAATTCCGGAATTTTATCGCGGCTGTCACAGATGTGATAGCCCTCCCCGAATGTACACAACTTGCTTGGAAATGAATCGCCCGTATTATTTATACTAAGCGATTGTGAAAAATGCCTATCCTGACGTAATATCTAGCATACTCAAGTACTGTGCTTAAAATCACTAGGGCAATGAGTGACAATATCTCTCACTGTCGCACTCAGAGCGGAACATTAATTACTAAAATGCAATGATATTATATAAAACCGGCCAAGTGCGTGTCGGGCCACGCGCAATATAGGATTCTGTGGTACCGCTAGTTTTTGACAATTTTTTTAATGGTCAATGAACGTATATTTATAACGTGTTTTACACTACTAACAACATCATCTCAGTTACTTGCAAAGGAATTTGAACGAAAAGTTCCATTTATACTTCACCGAAAACATTTTTTTTAGTTGATCGACTATTACTCAATAACTTATGAAGTCTTCTTAGCCGTGATAGTTTTCCTTTTAAATTCAGCATATTTCCTACTCCCGTGAATTTTTTCACATTTCCAGAACCAACCGTTTAGCTGGTAGAAGGGGGGACACTGGACTCTAACAATTTTTTCCACTTTAAAACTTAATATTTCACAAACAGATCCCTAAATCGGAAAATGATCTATGAATGCTCGCAATATTTTTAAAAAACCTATTCAACGACAGTCGACACCCCACACGATGGAGTGGGCGCGAAAAAAAATTTTCATCCCCGCTTGATGTGTAGGGGAGGTACCATAAAAAAATATTTTTTTACGATTTCATGTACCATTTTGTTGCCATCATTAATATGTGTATTCATACCAAATTACTGCTTTGTAGGTCTTATATAGTCTCTGAGTAAAACCGCGGACAGACAGACAGACAGACAGACGGACGGACAGACCGAAACTATAAGGGTTCCTTGTTGACTACGTAACCCTAAAAAACTCAAAGCAGATATGTTTCTACCGCGCGCGTTGTAAAGACTCACATACGACCCAATCGGGTTGTCTTTTATTTAGTCTGTCTCTTTTATGTAAATGGCATTTCATATCTTTTGTTTCACTTATCTGTCAAAGTCCTATTTTGAATTTGAAAATTGTTCGGAAGAGATTTAAGCCGGAAAATAGTATTAACGTAACAGATCTGTATAAGTAGAATATCATTGCTTAAATGTACAATTAATAAATTCAACATTTTGACATAAGCCCCATATATTATTAGTCGAACTCTTCATTAAATTGGAGGTTAATCATAATTAAATGTCTCTGAGTGCGGCGGTTAGACTCAATTAAGTAATTAAGAACAATTTAATCCATAGGTTCCCCTTAATAATGCATGGAAATAGACCGAAACACTTTCGCCTATATATTAATACGAGCTTTGGCCCGCGGCTTCGCTCGCGTTAAGAAGTATTATTATATACAAATTTTCATCCCCTGTTTTAATCCCATGGGGGTAGAATTGATCAAAATCCTTTCTTAGCGGATGCCTACGTCATAACATCTACCTGCACGCCAAATTTCAGCTCGATCCGTCCAGTGGTTTGGGCTGAGCGTTGATAGATCACCATGTCAGTCAGTCACCTTTGAGTTTTATACATATAATAATATATTATATAGATGGACTGCTACATATTAGTATGGATTGCTACACATTTAGATATTATAACTCGCACAAGCCTTAAAATTATAATAATTCTCATTTTGACAAAAAACAACGTCCCATTATGGGTCATTATCATTATAAAGGCCGTCGAAAATCTAATAAGATGTTGTATGGGGAATTTGCTTTGGTAATGATACCAAAAAATATAAAAAATCCATTCATTGTAAATGCGAAAATGTGTCTGTCGGTACTTGGTACCTTTTCACGAGCAAACCGCTAAACCGATTTTTCTGAAAGTAGGTACGGAGAAACTTTGAGTCCTGGGATTAAATAAATAAATAAATAAATAAATCTTTATTTCAGACTAATTTTGTCCATAGATTTGTTAGTGACAGTTAGTAACAATTAGCTTATATAAGCATATTAGTAGTGTTAGTATAGTAATCAGTATAATCATATTTTATTTATGACATCAAGCCTATCCCTATCTCCATCCAGTGTTTTTGAATGGGACAGTCTAATTTAGAGGCAATGACCTTCAGAATGCTGTTTTCACTGCTACGAAGTCTATGCAATAACGAGGCTACTTTTTTGCGCATCAGTGCGTGAAAGCCGTCAACGCGAGACTCGGCAAACATTTTTGACGCACTGCAGCGCCATGGTAGCCCCATCAGCATTCTGAAGACATTGTTGTATTGGACGCGCAGGACGCTGTAGGTTCGGCGCAGATATGTCAGCCACAGGCCACCCGAATAAAACGACTGACAGAACGCTTTAAACAGAGTGGTTTTGACGTCCGTAGTACAGCGAGAGAACCTGCGAGCTATCATATTGCCCCTCACCGCCAGCGCCCTGCGTTCCCTTTCAATGTCCTCATCGTCTCTGAGGTCACTCGTGACAATATGACCCAGGTACTTAAACCTGCTGACCAGCTCCAGGGGAGTGCCACTGAGGCATATTGGAGGCACACGGCGAACTATCTGCTTTGGCGTTAGGAATATTAAAATGTTGCTCTTTTTAGTGTTATAAGTAAGACCGTGTGCCTCCGCATATGCCTCACACACATTTAACAGCTTCCTCAAACCTGCCACCGAAGGACTAAGAAGCACCATGTCGTCTGCGTAACTTATGCTATTAACACTCATACCGTCAATGAAGCAGCCGACATGCATGCTACTCAGCCTCTGGATCAGCTCATTTATGTACAAATTAAACAGCAAAGGCCAGGTACGTCCACCCTGTCTCAAGCCGCAGTTCAGTCTGTAGATATCAGACAGAGCACCAGCCCAGCGCACCTGATTTTTCTGGTTTAGGTACCAGTACCTGAGAAGTGAGATGTACTCCTCCGGAACACCCTCTCTCCTCAACTTGTCCCATAGAATATCGTATACGACCAGGTCGAACGCCCGGGACAAGTCAAGGAAACAGGCATATACCGACGTCCTTCTCATCGTATAATATTTGACAGTGTGTTTGAGAGTTAAAATAGCACTCTCTGTTGACACACCTTCTCTAAATCCAAACTGTGCATCGTGGATTGAAACAAAATTAGTCAGGGTACCTAGCAACACACTGTCAAATATTTTAGCAGCCGTGGTGGCAAGTGAGATGGGCCGATAGTTACTCGTGTCAGACGCATCCCCAGTTTTATTTTTAACAACAGGCACCACTATTGTTGCCATAAGCGCCTCAGGTAGATAAGAATGACTTAGGCACAGGCTGAAGAACAGCGAGAGTACTCGGGGAAGGTGTACGCCCGCATACCTAAAATGTTCAATGGAAAGACTGTCGTGGCCCGGCGACTTGCCACAATGCATTTTGCTAATAATTTCAGTTATATATTTAGCCGGTATTTTATGATTAAATTTAGCCACGGCAGCCTTGCCATATCTGCTAGATTGGTGTGACGAAGCCAATGGCGAGACCACGGTAAACTTATCTTTAAATATATTAGCAATCCCCTGGTGATCAGAGACGCCGTTTACAGTCTTCGGAAGGCTAGGCCTGCCGTTCAATTGGTTGGTCTTATTCCAAAAGCTTTTAAAATTTTTCTTAGAATGGTCTGAAGCCAAAATATCCATTTTAAATTGGTCTTGCCTATTTTGGCACCATTTTAACTTAGATTTAAAATGTTTTCTAGCATTCGACATTTTGTTATACAAATGACCTTGTGACGGTCGTCCAGCCAAGATCCAATTTTGAAATGCAAGCCTAGCCTCACGATGAGGCTCAGCCACATACTCATTCCATCCCATAATATGACCACCTTTTCTTTTACATTTCTTTCGAAATGTTTTTATAGCTGATTGTGATAATGTGTTAATAATATCATTGTACATACCATCTAAAACTAACATATGTTTCTTATCATTGCAAAAATTATCAGAGCATACGGAAAACTCCAATGGAAAATCTATTAATCTAAGTTTAGAGTTACAGAGACTTTGATACTCTTTTATTTGTGAAGAGGACCTTTCACCCCATATCACACGATTACATTTGTTTTGATTTAATTCTGTACAAATCGAAACTTTACATTTTATTTTTTGTATATTACAAGTAACAATCAACGGATAGTGGTCAGACCAATAAACGTCATAATATACTGCTACATGAATGACAGTATTTTGGGCCGATCGAGTGACAACACAATGGTCCAGCCACCTATTGCATCCATAAATATCGCTAGTGTAGGTATATGTATCCTTGGGACACATGTCGGTATCAACACAAGACCATAAGTGTTCACAACAAAAGTCTCTCAACTCTTTATAAAACAGTTCGCTAGGATGTGCATTAAAGTCTCCTAATATATAGAAAGTCTCAATACCAAGACTTTCCTCCGATTCTATGATCGAACGAATGGCCGCCAAACACGAACAAAATTCCGGTAAGTTTTCGAGAGAGTTAGTTGGCATATAAACACTGAACACGACAAATTGCCTAGATTCTACAGTGACTTTTATCGCACATATACGCACATAATCACAGGCAATCACAGACACGGAATCGAACACATTTTTACGCCACAATAACGCCACACCGCCATATGGTCTCCCGGTGAGCAGCCCCTCTCCAGTGTTAACAGCTGATGTACCAGTACTTCCGAAATCTCTGTTTATTGTGTTTAACAAAGGTAGATCATGAGGCAATAACCAGGTTTCTTGTAAAGCTATTATGTCTGCCAAGCCACACAGATCTTTAATTCCCTCGATTGATCTTTTAAACGATTTGCAATTGAAACTAATTAGTTTAGTGTTATTATCCATTATTGATTTGTGTTGGTGTTTGCCTCGACTTAAAATTTATAAAACGCCGAAAAGTTACTCCAGCGGGCCACAAGTGATCTTCAAGATACGTGCTTAATTTATGTTTATTTACAAAAATTTTGAAAGCATTATAACTTTTCGGATTTTTCATTTTAATTTGAACAACTGTAACTGACTCACCTGTTTTGCGATGCACGTACTCGGCTATATCCTGCTCCGATACCTCACTATGCACATTTGATATAAACACGGGCACTTTTATATCCGCGGCCTTAAAATTATTGTTTGAATTTTGATCTGTACATGCATTACCTACTTTACTTACAATTTTTCTCTTTTGATTTTTGTAACGCACAGTTTTCCATTCGTTTTCACTGTTATTATTTTTCTCACTTAAATTGTTCCGTTTTAAACCTGCTTTCGTTACTTCCACATAGCTTTTATTCAAAGTCGAGTCATGCGCAAGCGCAACAGCTGATTGTTCCTTCCGCGCCGGTTGCTTTATCTCGTTTTCACATCGCACGGTTTCAATAATAACAGGTGATGCTATCTCGCTTGCACTAGTTTGAATAGGCAAATAGCTCGATACCTCAGTATTTACGAAGTTCGTTTTTTCACACTCATCATGGCAGATTTCAGATAATGCTTGTGGCCCGCTGTTGAACAAATAGGCTCCACCACGCTTTTTATTTATGTTAAAATGTTCTTCTAGCCTCGTGTACTCCATTAATCTGTCCTCAAAATCATTTTTATGCACGTAGTTACGCTTGATATCGTCCAAAGATTTTTCAAAAAGCAACAATCTTTTTAGCATGCTCGTTACATCAATGTGGTCAAATGTAACCGGTGGTAACTTTTCAAGATCTTTCGCCACGAATACAGGCAATAATTCTGGATCTGTTGCCTTAAGAAGTGATATAATATCATCTAAATTTCTTTGAGACTTGCCCACTCGCTTCCGTGTAGTCATTTTTTTACTCAAAGATTCGAAGAGTAACGACTTTGCCACTTCAATTTCACTGTCACTAAACGCACTTTCGCATATTCGTGTTAAGCTTTCCTCGTCCATTACGTCGATTTTGTTCTGTATAAAGGACAGAACTTCCGATATCACTAGATTACAACTAGAACATTTCAGTAATTGCGAATTCGACATTTTTGCAATGCGTGGTCTGACGCACACGCACCCCGTGACGCGGCTGGGCGCAGACTGATTAAGGACATACGATACTTGTTATCCTGGAAAAATGTACGGTTCCCGTACGATAAACGAATTTTCAGATGACACAAGCATGTCCGTTGCCCCAAAATTCGTTGATCGGCCTTTATCCTTTCCTGGGACTTAAAGTATTCCCATACCAAATTTCAGCAAAATCGTTTCAACGGGTTAGGCGTGAAGAGGAAACAGGCAGACAGACAGACACATTGTTGCATGTACAATATTAGTATGGATTATTTTACAATGTTTAGCTCTTTAAACACCTAAAACCACAAAATCACTACCCTCTTGAAATGAAATGCATTCTTAGCTTATCTATTCAAAGTACAAGTTACCCAGAGCAAGTTTGCTAGAGTCGAGTATCATAGGAAGTGCTCCCGAAGACAAACTAAGGTAACTCGAAACTTCTGACTTTGGCTATGTCAAACTTTGGATCTTAACATTGACATTGTCAAACAACAGAAGCTACGTCGGCATGTTTACCTTAATGGATAGCCAATTAGCTAAGTTCAGGCTTTGATACACGAGGAAGATACGAAAGTGATTGTAACATGCTACCTGTACAAGATATTGACTTTAGACATAAGATATGTCTAAAGTATCTTACACTAATCTGTAAGTTATGCTAACCCGCTAGGAATGCTGTGAATAAGTTTGGTACCATAGCTTGCTTTAGCTATTCATTGTTTTTATTTAGTCTACTAAATAAAAAAATTGAATACTCTGAGTATCTTATATATAAAATTCTCGTGTCACAATGTTAGTCCGCGAACTCCTCCGAAACGGCTTAACTGATTTTTACCAAATTTTATATGCATATTCAGTAGGTCTTAGAATCAGCTACTGGGTACTTTATATATTGATAAGTGCATTTGTTGAATAAATAACAGTAAATTATTACAACCTGAGACTAATGGCGACCATTGTTTGTGCGATGAGATAGCGATCGACGTTGCCATGGCGACATACTTATTTAGTCACTTCAATAAAATAATATGGGCGAAATACTTTATATTATGGCAAAGCAACGTTTGCCGGGACAGCTAGTATACTATAATAATAAGTCTACTTTGTCTACCCAAAAAAAATCACAAGAAGCGTACTTTTTTTGGAATAAAAAGTAGACTATGTTCTATCGCAGGGGTCGGCAGACCCCGGCTCGCGAGCCGCATGCGGCTCTTCCATAGGAAATATGGCCCTTGGCTCTTCTAAGAAGAGTCTTCTTACACTCATAATCCATACTAATATTATAAATGCGAAAGTGTGTCTGTCTGTCTGTCTGTCTGTCTGTTGCCTCTTCACGCCCAAACCGCTAAACCGATTTTGCTGAAATTTGGCATGGAGATGCTTTGAGTCCCGGGAAAGGACATAGGATACTTTTTGTCCCGAAAAAATGTACGGTTCCCGCGCGATAAACGAGTTTTGGCGCAACGGAGTTGCGGGCATCAGCTAGTATAATAATAAGTCTACTTTGTCTACCCAAAAAAAAATCACAAGAACCGAATTTTTTTTGGAATAAAAAGTAGACTATGTTCTATAATCTATCCCTTCGCTTATTCTACAGGGTGTAACAAAGTTACTTTAGGGTGTGCATAATTATGTGTCTCTTACGTAAATTCACTGTGATTAATTCTTATAAGTACATATTTAAAGTTAACTTACTATTTCGGGGGATCAGCACTTATTAAAAACATTCTACAAATGCGTAAATCAAAATGTCGAGCTCAACAGTTGGTCTCACGCCATTTTAGATGTTGAACATCACAATTCAGACCTAAAACACGCGTACATTCCGGGATAATGTATTCCGGTGAAATACAAACGTCAAGTGAAGCCTTGTTCGAATTGGGTCAGCGACAACCGTACAAGGCGCCCGCACCACACAGTCAGTAAAATTTGTGTTTTATCATCCGATACGATAACGATGTCGAAGGCAGATGTAGAAAGGTTCCTACTTTGATTTAATCCTTCGATCGCGGATTCTTGGAAATCTATTGTTATTCTATTGTTGTCGTGGTCACCGGTGTCCTTATGGGGCTTAATGGGTTAAATGGCCAAGTAACAAGTAGTACATAGGTTGTTATAATATTATGTTTATTCAAATGGCCAAGTACATAAAAGTATCGTTTTTATTTATTTTTATACAAATAGCGGAGTCTTGGGTCATAATATTTAAAGAGACATTGCTCACTACAACTTGTGCTAAAACTGTAAGTACTATGATAGTTACTGAAAGTTTCTAAAGATTCTTCCATATTCTCTGTTTATAAAATTGTGTCTGGGAAAGTGTTACTGTCTGTTTGTCTGTTCGGGCGTGGTAGGGATCACGCCCGAACCGATTTTGCTAAAATTTGCTATAGAGATGCTTTGAGTCCCGGGAAAGGACCTACGATACTTTTTATCCGGTAAAAATGAACGGTTGCTGCGCGATAAAGAAATTTTGGCGAACGGAGTTGCGGTCGTCATCTATATTTTTTTTTTTTTTTTTTTTATTTATTTATTTCACAAAATACAATATTTTATGTGTTGTTACAAAATATAAACTCGCCAAACTTTAATGTTTGAAGGCGAGAAGCGCTCATTTTACACTTACAATACTTTTTTTTTAAAGAGTAACATACAAGATTTTTTCCAACAATATACCTTTTGACTTACACTTTACTTACCTTATACAATATTACAACTAACAAAACTAACATTAACCAAGATTAATCATAATAATAATAATATTATGTATGATATATTAGATATTATACATAATAATAATATTATGCATAATAGATACTGTGCATATTAACGTATTCTGCACATTCTAACGGTTACATAATATTATGCATGTATCTATATTTTTTTATCTATCTTATGTAACTTACAATTAGCTTATTATTTTAACTAGTAACTATCGATGAGACTATACCCATATTATATGCATAAGCATATTTGATTGCGCAAATATGCAATGCATAAAATTTGGTGTCTGTATTTATTATCAGCATTCCATAAGATGCTTACGTAATTTTGTTTTAAGCGCACCTATATTTAATTTTATATCATGTCGTAGTATATCTATTTTATTAAATAATTTAGGTACTATAAATTTTAATGTCCTTTTACCGTAGTAGTTGTTAACTTTTGGCTGGAACAGTTTATTTTCGGTAACCTTACGTGTATTGCACTTATTAATAATTTTTGTTTTATACTTATCTACGTAATAATGCTCTAATCCTAACATAAATTGAATTTTTTTATCAATAGGCAAAATCTCACAGATAGAAAATAACTTGTCATAATCTTTTCTACATTTTTTCTTAACATTATTGCTAACCATATATTTTAATAGCCTTTTTTGTATATTTTTTATATCTTCTAAATATGTTTTAAAGGTTGTCCCGTATATAGAGAGTCCATAACTTATTTGTGAATCAGCTAGTGCAAAGTACACCACTCTTAAGGTTTTCTTATCCAATATATTCTTGAGTTGGTAAAATTTTCCTAGCAACAACCTCAACCTATTACAAATGTTATTTACATGTGATCTCCAGCTAAAGTGCTTATCAACAGTAAGTCCTAAATATTTTATTGTATCGACATACTCGAGCGCAGAACATTTACAATTAGATTTATTCGAGTGCATACACTCGTAGGTATGTCCCACTATGGTGAGGTCCCTGTCGTTTACACATTTAGCGCTCCTATTGTATGGCGAATGTATATGCATACATTTCGTTTTTAATAGATTTAAAATAATGCCATTGTCATGTGCCCATTTACTAACGTTCTCAAAGTCCTCCTGTACGCATTTCTGGGCCTCTTTTATGTCTTTGGAAGCATACATGAGGCACATGTCGTCTGCATACATGAATTTCTTACATTTTACAATGACATTAGTTACGCTATTGACGTGCATAGTATAGCCTACTGGCCCATACACCGAGCCGGTGGGGACACCGAGCTCCACATCCGCCTCTGTACCGGCCACACCAGATATTACAGTTGTTATTTTCCTATTTGACAAGTAGTTTTTTATCCACCTTTTTGTGGGCCCACGTATTCCGCATTCATCCATGGCCTGTAGGAGAATATCATGATCCAGAGTATCGAACGCTTTTTTATAATCGATAAACAGGACAATGACCTGTTTACCGGAGTCTAAGCATTCGTTAATATAATTTGAAAATGCTGACAATGCAGATATAGTGTTGCGCCCTCTCCGGAAGCCATATTGTACGTCACTGAGTATACTATGCTGTTCTAAGAATGTAGTAATCTGCTCAACAATAATTTTTTCTGTAATTTTATCTACAACAGATAATATTGCTATAGGCCTATAGTTAGTGTACTCTAAGTGGCTTCCAGACTTATATATCGGACGAATTATTGCTTTTTTTAACTGATTAGGATAAGTACCATTTGACAGACAATTATTTATGAAATTAGCAAAGATAGGACTTAACTGTTTGTGCATTAATTTAATATCTTTTGCCCTAATTCTATCCAGACCAGGTGCTTTCTCATGAGACAACATTTTTATAATCTTTTCTATCTGTGTGGATGTTACTTTTTTATATCTAAAGGTTACCTCACTCGGCTTAACGTATTTGTTTCTATCTAAAAATTTGTTATTACATATATTATGTTTAATCTGTTTGATTTCTTCCGTAAATGTCCTAGAAAAATTTGTACAAATTTGCTCCACACTATCTGTTTTCCCTAAATGTCTTAAAATTACTTCATCTAAACTAGATTTATTACGACCCAACCACATATTTATGTTTGACCAGATTTTCCTAAAATCTCCATTACATTTTACAATTTCCGATTGTCTATACTTATTTTTTGCAATAGTTATTAATTTATTTACTTTATTTCTGTATTTTGTGTAGTCTAATCTCTTATTCATATTACTAGTATCGGCTTTCCATATTCTAAATAAGTAGTGCCTCCGTAATAACATAGAATACAACTCCTTATCTATCCATGGTTGTCTTATTTTTTTGTTTTTAATTTGAACAGTAATTGTGCTATCATTATATATTCGATTAAAGACAGAACAAATAGTCTGGTGCAACTCTAAAGGACAAGCTATATTTAATAATTGTGACCAGTCGTATTCGACAAGCTTTTTTTGAACGATTTTATCACATAATACATCGCGCACACTATTGTCTGTAACTACACAACATTGTTCATTATCAGTTGCACGCAAGTTCATCAATAGCCCTATTACATAATGGTCGCTGATGCGCGCCTCCAAGACGTAGGCGCACGAGTCGTCATCGCTGCGTCCCGCTCGCACCCACACGTGATCCAAGCACGACGTCTCGAGCCGGCCGTTCA
Source organism: Polyommatus icarus (assembly GCA_937595015.1). Lineage (NCBI taxonomy): Eukaryota > Metazoa > Arthropoda > Insecta > Lepidoptera > Lycaenidae > Polyommatus > Polyommatus icarus. The sequence goes on from OW569329.1 coordinate 19,398,425, forward strand.
CGATCGCCTCGCGCGTTATCACTCCTGTCGGTATTGCACACTGCAGTCCTCGTTCACACAGGGTGTTTTTGTACCTTGATATTATTGGATTTGTTAAATCATTATATATGTTTATATTAGTGTCTCCGATAATGATTACATTTTCTGATGCTGGAATCGACTTCACCACGATATCTAATTGTTGTATAAAAATTAATTTGTTTTTGGCAGGTGGTCTATATACAGCGATTAGATGCGTTGTGCTGTTTCTATATTTAAGCCGTCCGTGTATCATTTCCACAGCTTCTGCCTTCACTGTTTGAGCATCGAAATTTATTCCATTTTTGACGTAGATTAATATTCCTCCTCCTCTTCTGGTTTCTCTCGTGTATATATGTTTATTGTATCCCAGTATTTGATATATTGGAAGGTCGTCCATCTTTATATTTATTTCGCTCAATATTATTATATCTATATTATAATTATATTTGTCTAGTAATAGGAGTAGTTCATTAAAGTGCTTTCTAAGTGAGCTTATATTGAGATGTATTAAATGTGTATTCCATAATCCCTTTTGTTCTATGTCGTTATTTAGTGTAGATATATCATAGTACTTTTTAAAAGTGGTGCTACTTGGTATGCTAATTAAATTATCAAAAGTTGCCATTTTTGTTTATTTATTTTTTAATTTATATTATAGCCAACTGTGTACACACCTCATTTTTATGCTTGTTTACAATCCTCGAATTTGCATAGGTCTTCTTCCGATCTAATGTTGTATATCTTTTTTTCTTCGTCATTTTTTTTAACCAGTATATTGCCATTTTGTACCCAAATATACTGGAAGCCCTTAGGTTTTAGGTTATTTCTTACGCTCCACAGCAGTTGCCGCTTAATTTTTGGAAGATCTTCATTTATGTATATTCTTTTTTCGTTGCCATTACCATATACTTTGTGATTAGTTATTTTAGTTTCTTTCTTCACCATCAGCCAGCTATTGCGGGCTGTCTTAGAACGTAGCTTAACCAGCACAACTCGGGGTTTTGAGCCTTCTATTTTTTCTGATCCTACCCTCTTGGCATCTTCAACTTCCTGCGGGTCCAGATTTAGTTTCTTGGCCAGGTTTTGAATTAGTATTTTTGTATTTTCCGATTCCTGTTTCTCTAATCCATGTATTTCAATGTTTTTTTCTTTGTTCTGCATCTCCAACTCCTGTACTCGTTCTTCCAAAGCTTTTGTACATTTCTCCAAGTAAATATTCCTGTTTTCTAACGCCTTGATTTTCTTTTGCGATTCTTCTTTATATTCATGTAACGACTGATACATTTCAGCGTAGAACTCGACACTATTAGTGAGATCTTCAATTTTCTTCTCCACGCTAAAAATTACCGCTAACTTTTTGTTTATTTCAGCCAAAACCTTCTCGGCACTTTCTTCGTTGGGGTTGAGTGCTATTATTGGGTCTTCTAGTTGCCTTTTGGGACTGTTGGAGTTCTGACAGTTGTCGCACATTGCAGAGTGTAGGAACTTTTTATTTACACATTTTTTATGATAAACTGTATCACAATCACCCCTGCATTTGACTATGTCATCCTTGGTCAATGAAACAAAAAGTTTGCATTTCTTGCATTGCGCCATTTCCGATACTTTTTTAAGTTTCACTTTAAGTACACAGTTTTATTAAGTATACAGTTGAGCTTTGGTAAGTATAATATAGTCGATAACACGCGTGACGCGACCGTGCGTTGAGCGCTCGCGCACCGGACTGATAACTTATGACTTAATTTGAATTATGACTTAATTTGTGGTAAGAATATAGTTTACTATATTCTTACCACAAATTAAAATGATCCTGCCTCCTTTAACAGTTTAAATGGTGTTTAAAATCTTTCTTATCTTATGACTTATTTGCGTCTAATCAGACATCGGACAATGACTGTTTCTCAAACCGACACAGCCATGCCATGTCGTTGCCCCATCGTTGTCGTGTCGTCGCCGTGTCGTTAAGTGGGCGACTAACCCTAAATTTTCGATTTTATTATTCATTTTTATACTTGAAAATAAGCCCCGAACTGTTAAAATTAGATACTACATTATATTTCCAAGAATTTGATTGGAGCAAAAACACGATATTTTAAAATTTTCTCGATAAAAAAATCACAAAGATGCATCTAATTTTCACGCATTTTTCATTTATTGCCATAACCGTACATTGAACTAAGTCAATATTTTAACACATTGTGTAAAATTCCTTAATATTAATTATTGAGAAGCCGACCTAGCGGAACCAGCACAACTCGGGGTTTTGAGCCTTCTATTTTTTCTGATCCTACCCTCTTGGCATCTTCAACTTCCTGCGGGTCCAGATTTAGTTTCTTGGCCAGGTTTTGAATTAGTATTTTTGTATTTTCCGATTCCTGTTTCTCTAATCCATGTATTTCAATGTTTTTTTCTTTGTTCTGCATCTCCAACTCCTGTACTCGTTCTTCCAAAGCTTTTGTACATTTCTCCAAGTAAATATTCCTGTTTTCTAACGCCTTGATTTTCTTTTGCGATTCTTCTTTATATTCATGTAACGACTGATACATTTCAGCGTAGAACTCGACACTATTAGTGAGATCTTCAATTTTCTTCTCCACGCTAAAAATTACCGCTAACTTTTTGTTTATTTCAGCCAAAACCTTCTCGGCACTTTCTTCGTTGGGGTTGAGTGCTATTATTGGGTCTTCTAGTTGCCTTTTGGGACTGTTGGAGTTCTGACAGTTGTCGCACATTGCAGAGTGTAGGAACTTTTTATTTACACATTTTTTATGATAAACTGTATCACAATCACCCCTGCATTTGACTATGTCATCCTTGGTCAATGAAACAAAAAGTTTGCATTTCTTGCATTGCGCCATTTCCGATACTTTTTTAAGTTTCACTTTAAGTACACAGTTTTATTAAGTATACAGTTGAGCTTTGGTAAGTATAATATAGTCGATAACACGCGTGACGCGACCGTGCGTTGAGCGCTCGCGCACCGGACTGATAACTTATGACTTAATTTGAATTATGACTTAATTTGTGGTAAGAATATAGTTTACTATATTCTTACCACAAATTAAAATGATCCTGCCTCCTTTAACAGTTTAAATGGTGTTTAAAATCTTTCTTATCTTATGACTTATTTGCGTCTAATCAGACATCGGACAATGACTGTTTCTCAAACCGACACAGCCATGCCATGTCGTTGCCCCATCGTTGTCGTGTCGTCGCCGTGTCGTTAAGTGGGCGACTAACCCTAAATTTTCGATTTTATTATTCATTTTTATACTTGAAAATAAGCCCCGAACTGTTAAAATTAGATACTACATTATATTTCCAAGAATTTGATTGGAGCAAAAACACGATATTTTAAAATTTTCTCGATAAAAAAATCACAAAGATGCATCTAATTTTCACGCATTTTTCATTTATTGCCATAACCGTACATTGAACTAAGTCAATATTTTAACACATTGTGTAAAATTCCTTAATATTAATTATTGAGAAGCCGACCTAGCGGATTTTTAAAATGATGTATATTTATCGAATTATTGAGAAAAAACTAATTTGGCGATAAATCCGCGTGGTCCTTTTTCATCTGGCATATGAAAGACGGGCGTGAGTGTGAAGAGAGAAGGACGTTGTTTGATTTTTTGGGTTTGTCGCCCTCTTAATGGAAAATTTCCAGCACGTGGAATAATTAAGGAAATGCAGATAATTTATTGTTTATCGATTTCAGTTTAAAACACCATCCGGCGCCGAGCCGGCTCGCGCGGTTGGCCGCGATCCAAACTGTTGATATGCTGCTGATCGTATGCCAGATAACCCTGATATAGGTACCATCAGAGAAGTTGATTCATAAGAGTGCACCGTTATTTGGTTGCGTTATGCTTATGTCCCTTGCTGGCAGGTCAAAAACAACATTAATTATATTTTGACAACCCGACCAAAAAACGAAGGCCCACAAGTTGCAACTATGATGAATGAATACATGGAATATGGATACAGTAGTGAGGGGCTGGATACTGGATCCTTGACTAGATGGAACCATGCTGGATACAGGTAGTGGATGGTAGACATAACTGCTAAAATTACTGCTAAGCTCTGCGATAAATTATATTTAGTTTCGATGGCGTTACTAATAACGCTGGGGGCGCATTGCCAAGCCACTATAATAATTGTAATTAATAAAATAAAGAAATCTATTGATACATTTACTGAATGTTGATATTTTAAATTACAAAATAAGTTGAAGGCTTGGCTTGAATGTGATCTGAAAACTTTTTACGACAGAAGTATTAAAGCTATGCAATATTTTGCTTGGCTCGTTTTACATTTCATGTTTTGGTGGGGTCAGCATTTTCGCAACATACAGTAAGAACATTATTTTATCTAAGACCTCAATCTATGAACTAGACTCTTGTATCTACCCGTAAGCCCTAACTGATGTAATATATTGATGTAAGCCGGAAAAAAGGAGGATCGCGAAGATAGATGAGTTTAAAATGTTCTCATAAGTTATTCCATGCAGAGGCTTGGTGGCAGAGGCTGGAAAAATCGCATGACTTAAAATATGCAGATATTCGAAAATATAAACAACGGTCTCAAAAATGCTGCCAAGTGTAGAACGTGACGTGTTTACTTTACAAAATGAACACACGCTCTTGATTATAAGGAAATATAATATTTTCATCAGGAAATGTCACCCATTAAGCCCCTACAATTTAAGCTTAACCCATTAGTGCGTACGAGCACCGGTGATCGCGACAACAATAGAATACAATAGCATTTCCAAGAATCCCCGATCAAAGGATTAAAAAGATAACAGATAGACTGACTGCACATTCTAAATTGTTTTATTACTATAGGTCAACATTTAATCTAGACCGTAAAGAGGAAAATAGTAAAAAGTTTAGCTCCTCCGTGACAGCTTTTCGGCTGCCGTGACCAGGATTCGAACCTGGGTTACTACGGCCACAACGTAGGGTCCTAACCACTAGACGATCACGGCTGTCGGGGCGGGTACTGTAGCAGTCGAATATCGACGCCGCTATCGAGTTCGGAAATACGCGACTATTTGCAAGTACCCGCAATGTGGAGCAAACTGTTCGAGTGCACTGACCACTGTATTTAGCCGTGTTGTGTTGTAACTATCATGTTGTAACTGTCGGCGAGACCGGAACTAATTGCGATGAAAGTGTCTGCGGCGAGAGACTCGCGCCGATACAGCCGCCTCTCACCCGCCCCGACAGCCGTGATCGTCTAGTGGTTAGGACCCTACGTTGTGGCCGTAGTAACCCAGGTTCGAATCCTGGTCACGGCAGCCGAAAAGCTGTCACGGAGGAGCTAAACTTTTTACTAATTTCCTCTTTACGGTCTAGATTAAATGTGATCGTCTAGTCTAGTGGTTAGGACCCTACGTTGTGGCCGTAGTAACCCAGGTTCGAATCCTGGTCACGGCAGCCCCGAGCTGTCACGGTGAAGCTACATTTTTTATTTTTCCTCCTAACCCATTTTAAATCAAATACTAACAAATAAAAATAAAACAGTTTTAAAAGTAAGTACCAGTTTTAGCTTCTTCACGCTAATCAATTTTGATAAAAAATGTATGGAGACAATTTAACACAAAATCGTTTGGCATTTACTAATAAAAATATACCGTTCAAGTTGGGATAAATGAATTTTACAATAATTTAAATGACATCTAATTCGTTTACTCAAAACTTAAAATTATTGTTCTACCGTTAGCAAAAAAGAAGACATATGAAACTAGTTAGGCAAATAAAATTGTGCAGTGAATGTATACATGATTGATGGATGGAAATCCATTCGGCGCATTGTCACAAAACAATAGAATCAAATGATTTTCATAGTTGAATTTTACCATTTCAAATACATACACTTTCCTTTAAAACTATAAATAAATCCTTTAAAGCTATCGACTTGGTATTGGAAGTGTGTATTTATTGTACAGGTGCAAAGTTTTCAAATCATTTTTTACCCCCTCACTACGAAAATATTCAAGTGGTTTGCTTGTCTTTATCTAGATTCTAGAACATTGGAAGAGTCAAATATAAGAGAAAGACAGCGATTTTCGAATAGTTGTAATAGTATTTAGCTGTATTAATATATTCTTTAATATTTTTTGTAATTGCTATATTCTTAGCATCCACAGCAGATACCTTGCGAGAGCAATGCGATAGCAATTATTGCGCGATAATTACTCCAAAATCGCAATTTCGTATCACGTATCAGCCAAAACAATACGATTGCAATCGATCGCTATACATGACACCATTGTTTTTATACCCAGCAATCGCTCGCACGATTATTTCCAGTGGATTGTTAATCGCTATTTTTACGTGATAGGCCTGCCGGTTAAGTGACTTATCGGAATAGTTCTAAAATATTTTTGTTTCATCTTCAGATAAGCCTTAAGTTAGACGATACGCCCTCCACGGGCTCCACCGCAAATCATACACAGATCGTAAATCTTACATTATCTTCTCTGGGCTCACCAGGATTAAGACGAATGGTCCGTCAGTTCTGGTTCATATCAATCAATTATGGTCTATAAGGCCCGAAGTAATAAGCCCCAGATGATGTAGGGTTAATTTGCGACCTCATAAATCACATTAGTTGCGAAAAAGCACCCATAACCCTTTTTAGATTGCTGTTTTATCTGGACCTTTGTACGCATAATCTATTTATATAAAAGTGAATTTCTAATATAAGTATTGCTGAAACTCGAAAAGCTGAACTGATTTGGCTAATTTCCTGAAGTCCAGGGGAGGTTTATGGGGTGAGAAAATTTTGGAGTTAAGTGATACAAAGTTCAAGATTCATCTAGTACCGCTTATATAAAATTCTCGTGTTTTGCCTGTCTTCCCCGAAACGGCTTGACTGATTTTTATGACTTTTTATGTGCTTATCGGATAGGTTCAAATCCATGACCAAAATCTATATTTTTTCATACTCTAATGGTATCTGACGTTTGCCAGGTCTGGTAGTTTTTTTATAAAATTACTTTTTGAAATTGGTTTAAGCATTAATTTATGTATATACTGTCTGCTATACCTATTTGAATTATTTAAAGCTTTGAGAAATATTAATGAAAACATATAGAGTTTAAAGCTATTTAAAATAATATTTATTTGAAATAATTTATTTACTGTACTCACAGACAAATGTATTTCTCACATAATTTAACTTATTTAGTTCGCTCTGCGTCGAAAACATTTCAGTACAGAAATGAATTTAAGCTTTAACTTTATAGGGAAGAGTTGCATTTTGCGTGCACAAACAAAATGGCGTAGTGCAAACGGTAATTGAAAAGAAACAGCAAAGGTAAAATATCAGAGACGTGGCTAACGACGTAACAATGTTGGAATACAAGTTGGAATATTTTTCATGCAAATATTATATTACATTTTATTTAATAAAAGATCAAATGTTAGAATCGTTTTTTATTTCAGCTTACATTCGGCTAAGTACAATAAGTTGAAACATAATAGAAAAATCTTTTTTTCCGTGGCTTCACCCTAATGGCTAATCTTAATATTGTTTGGATTCTAAGGTCTAATGATTAACAATAAAGGATTTATTGCCAGGCTTAGAACTAATTTACAGACATAGCAAAGGAGATCCAAAGATTATACCCACAACATTACAAGTTTAAGGCATTCGTTTAAAAAGATCAAAGTTTTTGAAGTAAACAGTTTCAAAGTTTATTGTGCTATTCTCTTAGTTTTTCGCATGATAGAATCCAAGATAAATTACGTCTTACAAACTCTGAAAATATAGTTACTGTCAGTCGACAGTCGGACCTCACTTAACTATGTTAGCTGTAAAAGCAAAAGTAAACGAATTGGAGATGAAATCGAGAGGGCGCAGTGTCCGGACGATTTACAGCGCTTGTACGTGATTCGCTTGAAAATACACAATTTACTCACAAACTTTAACTTAGTAAATTACTCCTTAGGGAACGTAAGTTGCGTGAGTTTTTTAAAAAATATTGACCTTCCAGTCAGGTCGTGATCTGGCTTTTTAGCTGCTCCGGGCAAAAGTAATTTTCGGCTCCCTTTAAAGTCATGACTCATGACTCATGACTCATAACTCATAAACAAGTTTTGTTCTAGGCCGTGATGGGGGAATATTTAAGTAAACTACATAAATATTTTTACTATCCAACAAGTAGGTTAAATTCTCAAACTTGGTTGGTGGATGGCTAATAGCTACGTTGAAAAATAGAATAATTTTCACTGCTCTGGGCAAATGCCCGGCTCGACCCCCCTTAGGGTTTCCACACAAAAGTGCGAATTCGCATCGCATCGTAATGTCAATTTTAATATAAGGTAATGTCAATTTTAATATAAGTTTTGTCGCAGATATTTGCGATGCGACGCGAATTCGCAGTTACGTGTGGGAGCCCTCCAGGATCGGGCTCTACTGACAGCTGGTGTCGTAACTCGTAAGTAGGTACCCCGTCAGGCTAGCCAGCCTTTAGTGAGATAATGTGAGATTATTGTGCCAAAAATATTATGTTCAGCTGACCTCACGTCCTACACGTAAGTTTTATCAGTTAAGTAAAGTTAAATATTCATTTATTGAAGAACAATAATTATTATTGTAGTTAAAACTTTTTTTTTTAAGATTTCTATCTGAAATAATGTAATAATACTATTTGTGGTGAGCCCAAAAAAATACTTTTCAAACTTTAAATACATATAAACATTTAAACGTAATATAATATTAGCATTTAGCTCTTGAGTTCTGACACTTTCTAAGTCCAAGCCACGAGGACATAGTAACAAAGATTTTAATCCTTCAGGCCCCGCGCGAGCACCGGTTTTTGACGTGATAACGTCTTATAATTCGATATGGGGTGCGCGCACGAAAAACATGACAGTTCATGCGGCGTTACCTCGCTGACAGCTGCTCTGAAGCGTTCCATTTATCCTCTCAAGTCTCTCAACAACCGTAAGGCCCACCTGGACCGCGCTCTTTGTTCCGATTATATTACGTATTTCGATGACTTAGAGAATACTTTTGCATGAAGAAGTTTGGTAAGGTATGACCTTTGATACATTGACCACGATCTGAATGAAAAATATATAAACAATCTGTGAGCTATTAGTACTATTTTGGCTATTAAAAATTGTGCGCTATTTCCAAGGTATGATTTGTGCTTTGTTTCGAAGATTTTACTGGATTCCACGAATGTATGTAGCGTTTCGTATTGCGAATAGTTTATTTTACTCATTATAAATATTTTTAGACAATCATTTGAAAGAAATACATCGAAATAACTTTAGGTTACACTCGAAAAAGTTTGTTTCTATTTATAGAAATTCGGGAGCGAGGGTTAAGGGGTTAAGGATAGTTGAACGTGACAACGTCATACGTTGTCACGTTCAACTATCGTCAGTAAACCGACTTTACAGACAACCGATTTTTTGAGCCGAAGACGACCAAACCACGAGACCATTCTGAATTTTTCAGAATGGTCTCGTGGTTTGAGCCAAACAAAATATAAGTTAAAGCAGTAAGAAACGTGATTTTGAGAATTTAAAAATAGAATGCGGTATTTCTCTACCACTGAAGCCGGGATATATAAAGGCTTTATTTATCTGCCAATAAACTTTTACTATTCTGTTTATTCGTATTGCAAGTTTTATGAGAATCCTCGTAGGTATTGCTCCTATAATGCATTATAAAATCGAATATAGAACAACGATTTGATGCGATATTAAAATAACAACGATAACAACATTTTTCTTTTGTTTGAGTGACGTAGCAACTTTGATGAAATTAATATTATATTGGTCGTCAATTAAATAATTTGATGTTGTAGTTAAAATTAAATAAATTAATACGCTTATTATTATATAGAGATATAGAGAGGGAGCGGAGGTCGTTGTCTGTCCGGGCGAATATGCTGGCCCGCAGATTCGCGCGTTGTTCAATCGGGGTGAAGATCACGCTTTTCCGTGCGTACTGCACCTCGCTGTACACCTGCGCTCTGTGGGCTGACTATACGCGGCGGGCATACAACGCCATCCGTGTCCAGTTCAACAATGCTTTTAGAGCAATACTGGGGCTTCCACGCTTTTGCAGTGCCTCTGGTATGTTTGCTGAGGCGCGAACCGACTGTTTTTATGCTACCATGCGCAAGCGTTGCGCGTCCCTCGTGCGCAGAGTAAGGGCTAGCTCCAACAATGTCTTAGCCATGATAGCTGACAGACTCGATTGCCCCTACATCAGGCACTGTTGTGATAAACATGTATGGTATGGAGGCAGTCGTGATATCACTATTTGACGTAAATTAATTTTTTAGAAATCCGGCATAGTTTTGAATGTTATTTTAATATTTTAATTTTATACACCTAACCACTGATTTTAATTTTAGACAGAACGAATTATTATTTGTTAATTTTAATTTAATCTATTTATTATTTTGTTTTAATTTATTGAGTCAAATTTTATTTATGACTTGTAATCAATTTAATTTAAGTCTATTTTATCATAATTATTATGCTGCATGATCTTATTGGTAATTTTAGTTGTGATTTGTGTGATGCTAATATTGATATAATGTAATTCCGACATGCTATGGGTCGTTGAGATACCTGAAATAAAGACATTCTATTTAATTTTTTATTTTATTTTATTATTCATTTTATTGACAAAACTTCTGTATTCATTATGTCTATAACCTACTCGTACATAGATTTTATAGGCAAGTTGTTATCAACTCTGATAGAGTTTTGAGTTTCGTCTGATATTTTCATCTTTTACTACAATCGTGTCTACTGTCTAGCACAAAATACAGTGTGTTTCAAAGGTTGGAAAAAATCGTAAAAAGTCGTAGAACAAAAGGCTTTTTTTACGGCTTACAATACCATATTTGAAACACCTTGTATAGTGCTGAAAAATTAGGCAGAAATTCTAGTGAATACAAATGAATCTGTGACTGTGAATGACGGTCAGAACCACAGACATAGATCAAGATAGATACCGCATGTCCCTCCATTTGTATGAAAACGAGCGTGTCACTTTTTTCCTACCTACTGTGTTTTACCGGTCATAAACAACGTGTCTATTATTTAGGCCAACGTTTCTATTTTTACAGCTCCGTACCGCATAGTTAGACATTTTTTCAATCCGATTGACGTCCGATTCTGATAACGGTGGAGCGCAGACTAAAGAACAGACTTTTGAAAGACGAGCATTGCTCGTCGTTTGGGAACGCGATAATATGGCACGCGAAGTACATACACATGCGGTATGATCTATCTTGATCTATGTCTGTGGTCAGAACAAATGAAATCAGCGTCGTAATGAGCTGAGGGCGAGCTAATCAACATCGGACACGTTTCCATTTGTTTTACTGACGCATCTTATTGCCGACTCGCAGAGGATATTAACGAAATTCGCAGGTTACGTCACTTTACATCGTTTAGGTTCACGTTGCAATCAACGTGAAGTCGATGCATTGTAAAATACGAGCCAATCAATGCTGAGCTTAAATTACTAAACAGAAAATTCATGCTCATATACAGGGTATAACTAAAATAAGTGATAATACTTTAGGGTGTGTACGTGTTCTTTGTAGAGAGGTCACTGTGAAAGTAGCAGCACTGAAAGACCATAATTTTTTTTCACTTTTGTATGGGAAAACTCGTGACGCTCGGGCCCTTGCCCATACAAAAGTCAAAAAAATTTTTCGTCTTTCAGCGCTGCTACTTTCACAGTGAACTCTCTACAAGGAACACGTACACACCCTAAAGTATTATCTCTTATTTTTGTTACACGCTGTATAACACACGTAACTATATAATTAATAATTATAATTGCTAAAAATTTAGTTTGTTATTATTTTTAGCAATATTCCGCGAAATAAACTACCACCTTTAAGTAAATGAGTGAGTCCACATGCGTACACTCACTTATTTACTTAAAGGTGGATGTTTATTTCGCTGAATATTGCTAAAAATTATAACAAACTAAATTTTAAGTTATGGATTTCCGTAAAGTAACGCGGCCCGTACCACGAAACGGTTTTGAGACTCAAACAATCGGACGAGAATGCTGCGTCCTACTCTAACAAACGTGAAATGACGTTGTTAGAGCAGGACGCGGCATTCTCATCCGATTATTTGAGTCTCAAAACGGTTTCGTAGTAGGCCTACTGATTCCATTAACTACAATTATAAAAGTGTGACTGTCTGTCTGTCTGCTGTCTGTTAGTACCTCTTCACGCACAAACCACTCAACCGATTTTGCTGTTCGCTATGGTAATACTTTGAGTCCCGGAAAAGGACAGAGGATACATTTTGACCCGGAAAAATGTACTGTTCCCGCGACATAAGCGATTTTTGGCACAACGGAGTTGCGGGCGTCATCTTGTACTTAATATGTTTACGAGTTATGACTTATCGCCGTGTGTGTTAAAGTGTTCCACTCATTCCAGAATCTAGGGTTTTTGTGGGTTCGATTCCTCCAATGAGTCCTACAATAGAAACATGTAGGGTAAAATGTTAATAAAGGCAGTAAATGAGGACCACCTCATTTAACTAAGTTTTATGAGCTTTGTAACAAGAAAGTGCATAATTGTAACAATAATAATTGAGAATCTTATTAACGAACTTGACATTTCTGTGTAAATGTCCCTACGTGACAGCCCTGAATAGGCAATATTATATTATTGGCTTGTAAATTGTTATACTTGTGTGACGTACGTCACTCAGCGCTCTGCACACGTCATGTCACACCTACATAATATTAATTTAATTCTCTTGGGTCCCTTTGCAAATCATAAGATTATCAAGCTCAAAATTTCTAAAACTGGGTGTTAAAATGTATACATTTTCTAAACTTAATAATTAATGTAACTTTCAAGTAACAAAATTGAATAGTAGTTAATTTTTTTTTCAAAATTATTGGTTCCATAATTTTAACATTTTTAATAGTTTCTGCTACTTGAAATACAAACTTACATAACTAGTATCTATGTAGATTTATACGATATTTAAAATTTAAATTCATAAAAAATAAAAATTAAATAGAATTTCGTAAACTTGACAACCCTACCGACATCCACTCTCTATTCAGTGTGAGTGTAATCTGAATATGAATACCGCGAGGTGAGTTACTCAAGAGCTAAGAAGTTTGTGCCTATTCTATCTTAAATTCTATTTACACGTAAAAGGTACTTTAGGGATTAAATTTAGTGTACAGAAAGAAAAACCCAGTCTTAAATAATTCTAGTTAGAACAGCGATGTGGTCTCTGACGTAAAAGGTACTTTCATGAGAATTATTGGAAAAATTACAGAAAGCTCTGATAGGTGCACTCAGAAACATTTCTAAATATTATTGATTGCATAGTTAAATCTAATTTTATAAAGAGTTTGGCAAAAAATGTATCTAAAAAGCTTCATTTAGTAAAGCAATAATTAATTTACTCTAAGTGTGGCTGTTAGGCCCATAATTTAATTGATAAGTATTATGTGTAAAAAGTGAGAAAGTAAATTGACTCTAGTCTACTCTCATTTTGATCCTTTTTTTTCCTTATAACGGCTGATTCTGTGTGTGAAACAATGCAAATCTATTATATATAAATCTCCTGTCATAATGTTTGTCCGCGATGGATTCCTAAACTACTTAAGCGATTTTAATGTTTATTTTTTTTCAATGTGTGCTTTTTTCCAACTTGAGAGATAAGATAGCTTAGATCTTTAATTATAGTCGCAATTTTATTTTATTGCAAATTATATTTGTCTATAAAGAGCGACCATTGTTTATGCGACGCGGGCCACGGGATAGCGATGGACGTTGCCATGGTGACATACTTATTTTAAAATAATACGGGCGATATACTTTATACATTAGTGCAAAGAAACGTTTGCCGGGACAGCTAGTACTTATATAAAATTCAATGATCAAGGATATGTTTTGAAAATCTGCTATCTTTGCCATCAGATTCTGGTGGACCTATAGTGCCGTAATGTGCCTATTGACTAATCTAGCGTTTAATCTCTTATCCTTATTAGGTAAGACGTACAAAATAAGATGGATTAAAACTTGAACAATAAAGCGAGTAATGTAATTAACAGTCAGATAACTCTTGAGTTTGATTTATCACTTGTTTTGTATTGTGTTAAATGTTTGAGTAATTCGTACGAGTTGTACAGCTTTACCGAAAGTTTTATTACATAAATCTGTTACACCCAATGTAAAGTGTGAAGGATTTATTTCTTTAAAGTACTCTTTATTGTAAAAATCTTTTTTACTTGAATATAATTTATATTCAAGTAAAAAAGATTTAGAGAAAAAGATTTAAAGATATTTTTTTGAAGTGAAAACTTCTTTAGCGGCGTTGAGCACTTTTGTGGGATGGGTAAAAACTGTGAAACTCGCGTCAGATTCTCGTGCTGATCGAAAAATCTTGGAAAAACCGTAAGACGGTTGGAGAGTAGTGTTTTGTGTCGAACTCAAACTCGAATTGATTGTAAGGGTTTCGATTAATTAAAAAAATCGAATTTTAATAATCAATTTTCATAAAAAAATGGGTTAAAAAATGCACAACGGTAATAATCAAGTTTTCACTTCTGGCGGCACTCCCGGAGTGCAACCCGTCTTTTGTTATAAGTTATAACTTATAATCTTACGAGTCCGTATTTCAAAGAATGTGGGGTGAACTATGTATATTGACAACAAGCTTATTATTTTTTTATTATTATGAAAATGGCGATTTAGCAAGAAAATAATTTTTAACTAATTCAAAACACACCCTGGAGTGGAATAAAAGTTTACAAATACATATCTCTATTTATGCAACTGTAAGAAATATAATTTCACGTTAAAATTATAAACATATTCAATCGTAAATATAGATGTTTAACAAACTGAGTAATTCCAGAATTCAGATAAATTACAAACATTTAACATACACGTTGCACGAACATTATTAATGAGGTGTTTTACGGAGGACACAGAAGCCACAAATTACAGAAGGTCGGTCGTATAACAAAAAGGTCTGATTTCAAGACATAAGTGGATGAAGCGGGTAAGTAACAATTTGAAAACTGTCGTTTTTTGCATAAATAGAGGCTTTAGGACCGGAAAAGTTTTTTGAAATAAAAAAAATGGATTATAATATGTATAGCTCTAGATATACTAGGCAGATGATGAAGCGGGTAAAATACAAGGTTTGTTCAAATTATAAGGGAAAAAATAAGGAGTTTTAAAATTACATTTCATAGTAAATTAAACCAAACGGCATATCGAGCGGAGACAAAATCGTGTAAAATTATACACAAAATGAAATACACATAATATAATACTTAAATTAATAAATTGAGAATTTTTATACGCGCATTAATATATTTAATATCATTATAGCAATGGATATTCATTAATCATGTAATATTATATTCTGATCTAATTGGCATGCATAATGCAGACTACTAGTGATCATACAAAATATAATATGCCAATTAGATTTTGAATATTGAAATTAACCTAATTGTATATAGATCAAAAATATACAACATAATCAAAAATGCTATCTGATACCGAAATAATAACATTGCCCTAATGCTCAGATTATGCAAGGGGTTTATCTATTTAAAAAAAAAAAAATCCACAGCCGAACATATAACCTTCTCGTTTTTTGGAAGTCGGTTAAAAATATGGCCATTTCATCCGTTGTGGATGATTCAATCATTAATTCAGTGCGAGGTAACCACTCCTCAAATACTGTAGTGCCTGGGACAAGCTTTTTAATTGTCCGTATGGTTGCCATATGGCATTCTCGGAACAAAATCGGCCTAGGAATTGAGAATAAAAAAAAAACTAGGCCTTTGCATCCGTTGTGGATGATTTATACAGTATTTTCAAAGCGAAGTAACCACTCCTCAAATACTGTAGTCTGTAGTATCTGGGACAAAATTTAAATGTCCGTATGGTTGCCCAAGCGCTTACGGTATTCTCGCAACATAGTCGGCCTAGGCCAGAGGAAAGAACTATTCAATACGTCTGGGACCAACTATGTGCGGGTTTCCTCACGTTGTTTTCCGTCACCGTACGAGCGTTCGTATTATGTACTTGAGATCAGAAAATGTCTCATTGGTAGGTACACGCCTCCACCCGGAATCGGACCTGCACCCTCTACGAGTGCGAACCAAAGATCTACGCTCCTTTGAGGATTTAAAGGAATTACTATTATGGATAT
The DNA here is from genome assembly GCA_937595015.1 of Polyommatus icarus. Lineage (NCBI taxonomy): Eukaryota > Metazoa > Arthropoda > Insecta > Lepidoptera > Lycaenidae > Polyommatus > Polyommatus icarus. The sequence continues at coordinate 19,414,666 of OW569329.1, forward strand.
ATTAGGAATTGAGAATATAAAGGAATGAGCATTGAGCAGGCCAATACCTCTGGGACCAGCCATAATATTATGCGAGTTTCCTCACGATCGCGATGTTTTCCTTCACCGTACGAGCATCCGTATTACGAATATATACTTGAAATCTGAAAATTTCATTGGTGCAAATTTCATTGGTGTACTTAGGTAAGTATACCCGGGATTGAACCTGCACACTCTCCAGTACTAACCAAAGGTCTACCCACTAGGCCTTGGACGCTCTTTTTTATTCATAACAAAAAATTAAAATGACTTCCAAGGTATTAAAAACAATTATAACATTAATATGAACTAAAAAGTATTAAATAATTTTTACTATCTAATAGTGCCTTTTTCCGAATTCGGCTAAACCTCAACTATTTCTGTACTCAATCTTCATTATTTTGAAGTCGGTAACAGATAGCTGAATCTTCAGTCCTCTGACAGAATATTTGAAACTTTTGGAACTGGCACCGACTTCAAAATTATGAAGATTGAGTACAGAAATAGTTGAGGTGCCATGAGACATTGGTGACCTTAATACGACGTGGTAATGATGATGACGACGATGATGATGATGATGATGATTATGTTGATGAATATGAATTGCATAGTAGCATATGCTTTCTGTTCTTAAAACAACGCCGAAACTCCCAAACGTGTATCTATAAGGAGTCAGGAGTTCTCTCAGCATCTTCGAAACCATGGTATACCTTGACCCAATATTTGACTTTTTGGTAGCATATTCTTAGTGCACTTCACATAAAACCAAAATTACCATATGTTTCCATCTATCTGTCAGATAATTAGTGGAACTAAGATCCGGCACTTATCAGTAAGTGGTGAAACAGGACCTTAATCTCATATTTTTATAAAATTTATTATGCGATCTGTCTGACAGCATACTGAATCTATTTTCCCGAGACGTAAATATGTGGTCGATGATATGAGTATACATATAACATGACATGAGTATACATTTATATTACATGGAATGTGTCTGTACTCTACAGAGAACTCACGTTCTTGCAGTAGTAGGATTATATAATAAATGCTCTGGCCGATCCTTTCTTATATTCAGAGAATTGCACAAATCGCATCAATCGACTGGTCCATTTTTGAGATAACACGCTCATCAAACTTGCTCGTCAATAAATCGATTGTAACGTGTGCTGTGTGGCTTGTGGTACAGTCCTTTTGAAACCTCATGCTGTCCAAGTCCATATTTTTTAATTCGGGTCAGAAATAGTCCATTCTTAGACCTAAATATTTCTTTCAATTTTATAGCTAAGTACTTGAACAAAATACTTAAAAAAATAATAATTTAAGTTAAGCATTACATTAAATAAAGCTTTTAATCCATTTTTATCCATTTACAATAGTAACACACAATTTTTTCAAACTGATATCAATTGATATTGCATTAAAAAAGCTTCTTCTTTAAATTACAAAAGCGATATTGCCGTGCAGTCCAGTCTTAAAAAATCAAAATCAAAAGATTATTATTATATTAGGTTTAATAGCAATATTATGAATAGTTTTACCTTAGCAAACTACCTTTATCTCGCCATAAATTTGCCATTATTATCGAAACTTAAATTACATTCAGTTAAGTCGTTAACCAACACCGGCGATAAGTATTACGTAGAACTTTATAACCATTTAACTAATTACTATTGTATCTATTTTAACTGACTGTTTTGTTAACAGGTACACCATAATATGCTTTATAATACCAAAAGCACAATATAAAAATATAGAACAGGAGATGATCTTCAAACTAAACTGCCCGAATAGAACAGCGATATTTCGGATTACTTGAAGTACCGCGAGTACTAAGAATAATAAAAAACTATATAAAAAATTCAATGGCGTTCTACCCGTAAACTTATAGTTTCTGTGTAAACTTATACTTTTATTCTAATCAGCAGATTTTTAGTCATCGGCAGCCGTATTCTATAGTAGTTTTTAATCACAAAAAATTTATGCTTTCCACGCTGCAACAAACAGCTAAGGCCTAATGTGAAACCCTACATCTCTGATCATCAGCACGGCTTTTTCAATAATAGGTCTACGACAACTAATATGGTATCTTTTGTTGACAGTCTGATGGACTCTGTCGATGCTGAAAATTGTGTAGATGTAATCTACACGGATTTCAGCAAAGCATTCGACAGAGTTCCCCACGATGTGCTCTTGATTAAGTTGCACAGATTTGGATTTGGAGGCCCTATGTTGCGCTGGCTTAGATCTTACTTACGAGGTAGAACCTCAACTGTAATTGTCAATGGATATAAATCGATCCCTTTTCCAACAAAATCCGGTGTTCCACAAGGTTCTCGGCTGGGTCCCCTGCTTTTCAATATTTTTATAAACGATATATGTATGTGTTTTATTTATACCAACTTTTACCTCTTTGCAGACGATCTTAAAATTGTCAAAACTATTACCTCACTTCAAGATACGCTTCAACTCCAAAGTGATTTAGATAACTTATCCATCTGGTGTAAAAATAATCTAATGAGCTTAAATTCTAGTAAATGTTATCACATGCGCTTTTCCCGTAAAATTAAGGTCCTACATCCAACTATTTACAAAATTAATGATTATCCTCTTTCTCAAGTTCGAGAAATACGGGACCTTGGTATAACTTTGGATTCAAAACTGCAAATGAATAGACACGTTGATAACATTGTCTCCCATAGCTTGAAAACCCTAGGATTTATTAAACGTAATGCTGTTGGCTTTCATAATCCACTCACAATAATCACTTTATACTACGCATTAGTTCGCAGCAAACTAGAGTACTGTAGTCCTGCATGGAACCCCCATTACGCTATCTATTCCAATCGTATTGAACGAGTACAAAAACGCTTTTTATGGTATTTATCCTTTAAGCAGGGCTTGGCCAAAAAATTGCCACATTATAAAGACAGACTAGATTACTTTCGGATGGTTTCGCTTCATGATCGTAGACAGTACTTCGATCTAATTTTCCTGCACAAACTTGTAAACGGCACTATTGATAGTAAAGAACTCCTGAAAAGAATAAAATTAAATGTACCAAATCGTTTACCAAGAAAAAATAAATACAAACCTTTTTACATTAAATCAGCCAAAACAAATTTGGGCCAATTTTCGCCGATTAAAAGGATGTGCAGGTCTTATAACAGTTTGTCAAATACTAAGGATGCTTGTATCTTCTCAAATAAATTGGCTAAGTTCAAAAAATTAATTGTTGGTTTGTCGCGTTAGGTGCTGCTGATGTTTCACTTTTTAAGCTACATACAATTTTTGTTTTGTTTTTGTGTTGACCCTTCTCTGTTCGTTTCTCTCTCACATTGTGGTTTGTTTTTAAGTATGAAATTATTGTTTATTTGTTGCCATTTTAGATTCATCATAGTTATTAAATCTTAAGATAATGTGTGTAAGATTTGTGCATGTAGAACTACACCTGTAATTTAGGATACATTAATCTTTATTCTACAATTGTATGTTTTCTATGTCAAGATCTTTTCTGATGTATTTCCTTGTTGGTGTGTCAAATAAATAAATAAATAAATAAAGGCAACAAAGTTACGGTAAGTATAAAAGAATAATTTCTCAAAATTATTTATGAAAAATCTAAAATTATTATTCTCTACTTTATAGATTACCGACCATTCTCGTTTAAACCCTGTACTAAGAAGCCACTTAGAGCCACCCAACACTGCGCCTTTGTAACAAGAACCTGCAATCGCGTAGAATGAAAATTGTTTCAAATTCAACCTTTAGTTCAGATTGGTCTGCGTCATACAAGTTTTATATAATCTCTTTTAAGTCGGTTAAAAATACTCTAGTATTTTATAATAATAGCAAAAAAACATTTGCCAGGTCATCTATGACCGTTTTTGTGCTATGTTGTTTCGAGTATGAAAAAAAGATGTTGGCCAATTTTCAGACCTACTGGATATGGAAATAAAATTTCATTAAAATCGGCCAAGCCATATTATTGATACATGGGTCACTCACGTAGCGCATCACCTGGAATCGAACCTACACCCTCTCGAATCAAAGATCTATTTTGTACTGGTATTATTAATAATAATTTTAGATATCCATACTTCCATACTAAATTATGAATTCGAAAGTGTGTCTGTCTGTCTGTCTGTCTGTCTGTCCGTCTGTCTGTCTATCTATCTTTCTGTCTGTCTGTTACCTCTTCACGCTCGAACCGCCGAACCGATTTTGCTGAAATTTGGCATGGAGATTTTTTGAGTCCCGAGAAAAGACATAGGATAGTTTTTATCCCGGAAAAATGTACGGTTCCCGCGCGATAAACGAATTTTGGCGCAACGAAGTTGCGGGCATCATCTAGTATTTAATATTTTTAAAATTTTACAGGAGATGAAAATTCAAAGGTATATTTTATAACAAATAATCTCTCAGACGAGGGTCTCCTCGGGATCCAATTTAAAATACCTCGTGTAATTATCGTGGACCTGTTAAGCCACTGCCCAGCTGAGTATTATCCAGACTCGTTAAAGCTTCGTACACATTATGACGCAACGGGGCGGGCCGCATAAATGACATGAATGCGGGATAGGTCATGAAAGTTGTATGGAAAATGTGACCTGTACCCGTAACTTTTAAGTAATATATGTACTCGTACTCGTGCGTGCCGTTTACCCTAAGATTTACATGTTCCGAAAATCGAACGTTAACAAGTTTATCATACCTTTCTAAGGGCCTTATCACACTGGCGATTAGCGAGGCATTTGAAAGCGACGCGACTGCGCAGCGCACACGCTGCGATTGCGCGACGTGCACGCTGCGACAGCGCAGCGTCGTCGCGGCGTGGCGTGGACGCCATTTTGTATACTCGTATTTTGTATACTCCTTAAAACACGATAGTTTTGCTATCAATTTTAACACGAAGAAGCGAATTTTCGTCCAAATCCCACGTTACGTGGAATCCCACAACAAACACGTCTACGTCACGAAACATTTCAACGTTAATCCTCCTACGTAACACATTTCGCGTCGAATATATTTTCAATTTCGGCTTGTTCCCGCGAAAGGAAACGAAAATTAATACCTTTTATGTTGCTGAATAAAATATACACTCATATAGGTACGTACATTATGCTATTAAATTGTATGTCGTATCAGACGTGTGAGAGCGGTACTACAGGTATTAAGAGCTATTTATTAATAATTAATAAGCCCTATAATAGTATTATACTAAGGGCAGCACACGGGCTACCAGCCACAGCCACAAAACGCCGCTGCCGCGGCATATTTCCTGTAGTTTTCATACAATTTTTGACGCCGGTGGCCGCCACACCCTACAACGATTCACTTTACGACCAATAGACTAGCTTAAAAAGGGCGTTAGTGGCTGTCACGTGTGTCCCGTGTGCGGCGACACTAATACGAAACAAGACGTGACACGCGATGCGTAAAAGCAATACAGAACTGAAATAACTGATGTGACACTGCTTTACATTTTAATTTGGTATTTGCTATGTTGCCTTTCTCTAAAGTCAAAATCAACTATTCTTAAATTGTACTCTGCAGAGCTCTGGAGCTCCGTATGCCGTATAGCCGCAAGCTATACATATTACACCATATAAATTGTCTTTAATAATGACATCGGACACCAGTTTGGAGACAATTTATTCAAAGACTTCTTTTTTGGAGGGTCCATCAAAATTGACACTTCTTAAAAGGGTTCAGCCACCAAAAAAGTTTGAGAACTACTGCTTTAAATGATCTAGTATATTTTTTATTAGAAACTAAAGCTGGTGTAGATGCAACGCATGCAGTAGATGCTCAACAATTATTATAGATAGCTATTTGACGGAGCTTTGCTCGGTATTCGATAAACCACGAATAAAATGACATTTTCTAAAAATGATTTCTAGCTAGATCGATTTATCATTTCATGAAAATCGTTGGGGCCGATTCCGAGATTCCAATTATTAAATATATACAAGAATTGAAGAAGATGTAATATTATAGATTATTGACAACATATTTTGATAGCACAAAGTACGTTTAAAACTGTCAATAAATAGTAATTTGTTTTTAAATGTAAATTAATAACCCAAAAAAGCCTCAATTTAAAGTCTATTAAAAATGTAGAGGAAAGTCGGTGAAATTAACGAAAACACAAAAATTCCGGGAAGAAATAAAAATCAGCATCCAACTGTAACCCTCAAAGGAAATACGAAATCGAATAGTTCGTATTGCCAAAGAGCTTACGAATCATATTTTAGTCCGAAAAGCTGAATCATTTTGTTGCTTCGAAAATTAGTTCCCTAAAGGGGTGTCCGTTTCTTTGAAACAAGACGATGAATGATAAATTTGATAGTGTCTGTCAAGCAATCGTGGAAACAATGATCTCAATTTTAAAATAGGCTTTGGCAGTCATGGATTCGGTTCCTAGATTGGTCCTAATTTCCTGATTTGGTCCTAATCAAACGTAGAAAGTTTTGTTCTACATTTGATTAGGAGTTAGGATAATGCGCCTGATTATTATCTGACAAGAAAGAATAATAATATGATATAATTATGTATTCTCCTGAGCTTGAGCGCACATTCTTACTGCTGCACTCAGAGTGGAACATTAATTACTTAAATGTATTTAATTTAAAATTTTGACATAAGCCCCATACATTATCAGTCAAACTCTTCAATAAATTGAAGGTTAATCACAATTAAAAATGGCGGTTAGACTCTGAAAAAACTAAACCAGCCATCGTCGCCGAAACCGTTATTTTATTTTATAGTGACCGTAATACCGTATAATAACCTACATAATAATCGATGACATTGTAAATGGTTAACAAAAGCTTTGATGTTCCTCAAATTAGCTCTCATTATTAAAGCGCGGAATTCGAGGGACGCTTTGTTTTACTACATTTTGTCTTTGTCTTACTACATTTTGTCTTTCAGTCTTTGATCAACATTTTCTAAATATTATCAAGTGCGAGTGAGAAGAAGGAAGGGAAAACTTGTTGTTTACTTTCAATTTTTGGCGTCGATAAATTCATCTGATCATTTTTTGTACATCTTGTATTTCTTACTCCCTCGTGTTTACACACAAAATGAAAAGGTGACTAAAAAGTAATCGACGAAAAGTCAATTTGAATGAATAACCACCCGAGTAAACCATTATATCACTACTAACTTCATATTAAATAAATAAATAAAGGGTTTTATTCTGTCATCATTGAATGTTACACAAACTTTTTTAAATATCAACAGAAAACAAAAAAATATATATATTAACCTTAAAAAAATATATATTTTCCGTTCACTACAAATAGTATATTAAAAATACAATATTATAATCAGTTATAATGTTACGATTTTTGATTAAAATTTATGTCAAAATTAAACAAAACCTATTAAGATTTTTTTTAAGAATTTTTAATGTCAATATTAAAAAATATATATAATTTAGTATTTCGGGAACTGAAATTAGGATTTCTGTCTCGAGGCACGAGGGCTTTCGTTTATGTACTTAATTTATCACGGTATAACGTCTACGGATACGGTGGGCGGGCGCCGCGGGATAAACGTAACAACGTAACAAGGAAATTGTTAAAAACTACGGATTACTTACTTGTTCAACAGCGCGTAGGCTACTGTGTTGTATAAATACCTATATATTTTAATAATTTTTTGCTACTTTTGCTAAAATTTTTACCTAGAATAATTTAAATCTTTGTTGTTATATTTTTGCTTCAATTTAATTAATGTATGTAAACGGTGAAGTGATAACCAGTAGAATATTTTATACTAGGTAGTCATGAGGACTAAAAATATTAAACTCGCATCAAAACACGTGATCTGACCGGAAATTCGTAAGTCCGAGGGTCTCCTCCCCCCTCGGTCTTACGAATTTCTCGGAGGGGGTTGCGAGTGTCCATGGGCGACGGTAATTGCTTACATCAGGTGACCCGCTTGCTCGTTTGCCCCCTTATTTAATAAAAAAAGGGAACTAGACTGCCGCTGAAAACGTATTCAGCCTGCTCTGCCGCTTATTTTTCATTTCTGAGTTCTGACAGCAATCCTGGAGTGCAATTTGTAATTTTTTTAATAAGATTAATTCAAGAAGAGCCAGGTATTATAAAAATTAAAAATTTATCCTGTACTAAAATATATCATCGATAAAACAAACAGAAGCGATGACAAAGCTTCCCGAAGTTTCCGTGAGAATTTCAGCTTTGGGGAGATTTTGTCGACAAAGACTTGTAGACTGTAGTTAGTTTTTCCGTGTACTGTATGATATCCAGCTTATATACAGAACTTTATTACCAGGGTATAAGGTCGCGAAGCGAATATTCGGATGTGTTGTCAAACGTACCAGCACAGCAGTTTCAATACCGTTACAAGCCTGTGTTTGTTGGTCAAAGTAAAAAACGATATAATCACTGTGAAGAATATATTTTTTTACTGTGACATACTTCTGAATATATTGAACGTTATTTTCTGAAATAAATTAAACGATATTGCACATTTGGGTGCTTAAACATGCCGCGGTCTTGTACTATTTAATACAATAGGTTAAATTTTTTTATGTTCTAACATTATATTCCTCAATAACTTGAGGAATATAATGTTAGAACATAAAAAAATTTAACCTACGTTGACATATTGTCAAGTATATTGTCAAGTAGCACCGTTAGATTAGGGACGTACGCACTACGCATCTATACTCACATTTACATCGGGGGATTTTTAGATAGAAAAAGTGTCGAGGTCAAATATCGTTCTGTCTAGCCGACTCTAGCCTGTCTAGTTCGGCGAACGCGCGATAAGAAACTTCATTCCAATAATATGGCAGCTTCAGTTCAAGTAACTACTACCACTTTCGGATTAGCTATGTACTGGCGTCACAATTACGAAACTTTCTTTGTATGAGAGAACACGAAAGTGGCTAATTATGTCGTGTTAATAATAAAAGTAAATTAACAAAACGCCATCGTTCCGCACGTTCCCTATTATCAATTTAGAATTAACAATATAAACGACATTTATATATATTGTTCGTTCTGAAGTTATATTGGTTTTGTTTCGGCATCATTTTGATTAATATTTCAACAGAATTTTGTCCTATTTAATTATTTGACAGTTAAATGTTTAGTAACTTTTCAAATACGGAGCCAGTCCACACGGCGCGTTGCGTCAGCGTTGCGATGACGCAGCGCTACCGTTGCATTGTTTTACATACAAATAACCAAGGTGTTAAATAAATACGGCGCACTGCGTCGTCGCAACGCACACATGACGGACAGTAGGCCCCGAGACGAAGCGGGAGGGGGTGTTGACGTTAAGACTGCTTCGTAATAACGCTGCGATGGCGCAGTGCTCGTGTGTGTGTTCGTGGCTATGCGTCAAAATATTTGCGTTGCGACGACGCAACGCAACGCAACGCACCATGTAGACTTTCTCTTACAGTTTAATAAGTTGAGAACAATACGTTGGAGTTGGAGCGATCAATTCTAAGGTTTTTCATGGACTGGAATAAATTGCTGTAGTTACATGGTTCAAATAGCTTTAAGCTTCGGATGGCTAATACTGGAGAATTGCTGTTTGCTAGATTTTCTGTAGAAGTCGTTTCTAAAAGAGGAAATATTTAATTGTACTTGTCAGTCTTCATTGAAAAGTTCTAAAATTCAGCTTTTTACCTTTTTTATTAAAAAACAAGGGGTCGCGTACGTACTACGACTGAAACCTTGGGAAGAGGTTCCAGTGACTGAAATTGGTGTTGAACTTTTACTTAAGTGATTCACATAATATTTCTCCTCATTACGAATCGCTTTTTTAAATTAATCCTAGGCTTGTTATACAAATATGAATGAAGCTACGCTATTTTGTCGAGTTAGGTCAGTGTCAATATTTCTGATATAATTATTTATAACAAAATTATGTGTTGCACACGTTTTAAATTATTATTTTCTTTGACTGAACATTGTAATAACAACAGACAACTTTACAAACAGACTGTAAAATGTATTCAGATACATAACGCTATGAAACGAAAGTACCAGGCGAACATGGAACATAAAGAGAAAACTTTGTACTGATATTGCCCATACATAACGGGTATTACGCGCTTACGTCATTTCGTCTATTGTATTCGAAATTCATCATCATCACAGTTATTATCCCAATTAAATAATATCATTATTGAAGTTAAAACTGGGTAGAAGAAAAAGAAATTCGATCACATCTCGGACTATCGCAATAAACTACAGTGGCTTCCTATTCGCCAGCGTCGAAACTATAGGACTCTTAGTCTGCTGTTCAAAGTACTTTTCTGTCCTTCTTCCCCCTCCTATCTGCACGACCTTTTTTCTTTTCCTCATCTCCAGGACGAGTCTTGTAGAACTTTTAGACGTACTCTTCTCCAGATTCCTTCTCACCATACCGACTTCCTTTCCTATTCTTTCACAGTTCACTCTGCCAGGCTTTGGAACTCTCTACCACCAGAGATTCGTGAAAGTAAAACTTTGGCACTATTTAAAAAGAGAGTCAGGTTGCATTATCTGCGACAGAATACGCAAAATATACTATAATACTACACAATACCATACAATATATATATATATCATATTATTATATATTGTATTTGTATATACTTAACTTACTACTTATTATACTTTACTATATTACTACATAGCTGTAGGTACTAAGTTTATCTTTAATATTAATTAACGCGTGCACACTAATTTTTGCATGTTTTATAATCACACATTCCTATTTTCACTCAGGTCTTCTGGAAGACATTCCATCTTTGGAATAAGATGTACCTTTGTACAATACATATTTTTAGTTTTAAGCTGGTTTGTTAACTTCATATTGTGTGTACATAAATTGTAAAATAAAATAAATAAATAAAATAGAAAATGTTTTACTCGTGTGATGGGTAAAGGTTCTAATCGAAAATCCGTAAGACGAAAATGGAAGTAATATATTTTTCTTACTCATCTCTATCGCGTGAATACTACTAACTATTTGTGTAGATATCTTTACATATTACTCCGTAACGTAAAAGGGTATAACCTTAACTATTCAGTTTCAAAAAATAGGATGCGAAATAATAAATATTTTCCAAAGTAATTTTCTTTCAAAGAAAATTTATTTTCTTTGTCTCATTTGAAAGGTTTTATAAATGTATAGAATTTTTTATCGGCGATAGATAATATCGACGGGCGCTGAAAGGGAACTGTCTACAACGAACTTTTATAAAAATTAATCGTCTCGGAGTTTTTTAATGTTTTCTTTGTGAAATCTATTTCTGCGTTTAGACGCTTTAATATTTATAATAATTTTACAATTTGTGTATATGTTATATGTTTTTACATCTAAAGAGTTTTGTTTGTTAATTATGATGTACACATAGGATCAAAAGCGGCAGTAATTTTGATGAAACGTAGCAGAGACAGAGGTGTCGATTACGGGCACTCTTTTACCAAAAACGTTATAAGTTATAACAATAATAATAAGCTAATCGATTAAGCATCTTGCAACAGGTAAGCTACAGGCGTCTGACAGCAGATATTGTGCTGCAATACGCCTGTTGCATGGCTGTCCCAATATAATCGCCGGCCTGCCATTCGGCTGTTGCTACGTAGAGGTGCTACGCCGTAGACGCGCTACGGTTGCGTAGCGTGAGTCCTACTGCCAGCAGTTACGCAGCATGAGTCCAATCAAGGATTAAATGGGCAAAGTTACTGTCATACTGAGTGGTTTTGCCCAAAAGCATTTATTCATAATTTGAGGTATTAAAAATCCCTAAATGAATATAGATAAAAAATTGAGTGCTAAGATGACGTACAAACGAATATAGATTAATAAAAATGGAGGGCTAAGATGGCATACCTAGATATATAGTATACTGTGTTGCTAGACACACACATAGAAACGCGTCTTATTAAACGTTTGTGGCGAAGGTTAAAAATCAAAAACAAAAAAAACGCCAAAAAAACTTGTCCCTTGTGTCCTGAGCCTTATTCATACGAGTAGTAAAAAGTGTTTGGTTTATAAATTGTGCCTCGCGGGTGCGCGCTAATGTAATACAGACCTTACTGCGGTATTGTTACAATAGACAGAACGAACCAGTAGACCGACTTCAAACAAACTGACGAATCGGCGCGGCCACACTTTGGCTTCAGTCTTGAAACTAGCGGGCAACGGAGCGGCGTGTTCCATTGTATAGATTAATATGGACCGGTTCTCGAGAACAACAGGGCCGGGCGGCGCGGCGAGCGGCGTGCGGTGTTCTAGACGGCTTATCCATATTAATCTATTCATTAGAACGCGTCGCTCCCGCCTCGCTGCTTGCTGATTTCGATACTGAAGCCCAGCAGTACCCGCGCTATCAACGGCTGAGCAACGCAGTGTCATGGCGCGCCAGCCGATATGGCTACGTCAAACTTATACGTTTTGAAAACACTTCTAAGTCGGCTTACTGGTTCATTCTGTCTATTATGACATTACATTCCCAGTGGTAGCGGAGCTCGGTTTTTATGGACTTTTTAACCGCCCAAATAAAATATTTTAATAAACCCCCAAATTTGTCGTTACATATTTAATTTTGCGTACAAATGCTGATTCTGCGTCTCTCGTGGGCTATAAAAGAACATATTGCGATTTACGATGAGTATTTTTAATGTATCTGTGTAGCACTGATAATTTATATTACATTTTTTATAAAGCTTTTCATTATTTGCAATAAAGGGTATTTTGTTTATTTTACATGTGGCAACAATTTACTAAGTGCTAACCGAAAGAAATTGTTTGTTCATTTTGTGTTTTAAGTGGCTTAAATTAAAACATTTTTAAGGTCCTCTTAAAGCATATTGTCCTTAGTAAAAGATTATACCTATTTAATAGCACTATAGTCCAAACTTCCAGGCGAGGCATTTGACATTTTTTATACGCTTTTTATTAGCTTCACCTCTGTATGTTTGTTTGTAACCGACTTCTTTGGGCGCGATTTTGACCTACTTTAAACGGCCAGATTTCGTTCAAACTTTGTAGATTTATCGAGGACTGATGACAATACACTAATTTGATATAATTATTCTATTTTGCAATTTGTATGTTTGTATGAAGTTTGTTTGTGACCGACTTCTTTGGGCGCGATTTTGATCGACTTTAAATTCCCAGAAAAAGCGTGTTTTTAGTTTTTTTAATTAAGTATTATTTAAAATTTAAATAAAACTTTGTGCCTCGGTTCGCCGTTTAGATTTTAACAATAATTTTTCATAATTGCGTACCTAATCGCTAAAGAAATATAAAATTTTCATATCACACAATGTATATATTATTCAATATGACAATAATTATGCCAATCCAAGCCACTACCAGGGCCAATAGCCAAGTTTGCGTCGAGCCTACAACTTTCAAATTCAGAACGCTCCCTGCGGGGCTATACAAGTTTGTTATGCAAATGTATGCCTCATGTAGTTGGAACTTCAGAGAGTTAGACGTATTATGATACTTCAGGACGAAGATTGATATGGATCATAGTATTAGTTTTGTGTTAATTCCGTTGTGGTTAACAACTGTATGAGAAGTACAGTTGTTAACCACAACGGTACATTACTAGAATCATGGAAATAAATTATTATCAATTGTATAAAATAATTGTATAAGTAGAGGTTTTGTCTTATCTTAACACCTCCATCGGACAGACACAATAGATGTTCAAATGTTATGCGGCAGCCGGCTGTTGCTTGGGGATTGATGGGTTGATATTATGTTTCGTTATTTTATTTATATTTTCATTCTATATGCATTCAATAAATTTTTGAATCCTTTATTTGGCCTTATTATGTTTTTCCTTGAAAACGACAGATGTAACAATAATACTTAAAAGATAATAATTATTTAGTTTAACCCATTAACCGCCAAAATGAAAGCAATAGTATTTATTTAACAAAACTTGCATTTATCTGCAGTTTATATGTTAAATAAATGAAAAATAAAAGAAAAATTAAAAAAAAAATTGAAATCCTCCCCTTAAGGGGGTGTACTCAGTTAGGTACAACGGCGACGTGTTATGGAGTACTTGGGTGTGATAAGGTTAAGAACTAACTTTTTTGATAAATACTTTTTTATAACATTTTTTTGCACTGACAACGAACTCCTGTATGATGTTTTACATTTTGAAACTATTAACAAACATTTTTGGGGTAGTAATCGATACAATCTTCAGGTAAACTAGAGACTGACGAGGAGGATTACTTCGTTTTTAATTATATTTTCTGACATAATTAAAATGTTACGATGTTTCGTTGTAACAGAATATAAGCCATGCTATCATCAAAAGTCGTAAGTGGTAAATGCAAACGCTAATCATTGACAATAACTAATGAAAAAACATAATTCAAATAAATATATAAAATCTATCATCATCTTTACCCAAAGAGTTGATTTGCGTTCCGTCTTTTCTCAAAATCAGTAGCAGTATCTGTAGCTGAAGCTAGTAAACTTTTGTCCTTGATATCCACTAATAAGTATAAGAAGTAAAAAGTATACAGGATGATTTCTGGAGTCATATTTCGTACTTAAAAAGGAGTGTGTATATTAGCTTATGTTACCACTAGCTATTGCCCGCGACTTCGTCCGCGTTAACATATTATAATAACAAAGGTGGATAGTTTTACCCTTTTTGTGGTTTCTTATACAAAGGTTAAAAACGGGACCCTATTTAAGTAAACATCAAACGCAAACGTCCATAAACTTTCATGTTTCTAACTCAAAAAATGACGGACTTTCATTTAAACTTTCAAGCCCTATTTCAACCCCTTGGGGGTAGGATTTCCAAAAACACTTAAACACGTATCCATTCATGTTTAATCAGTAACCCCAAAAATAAAGTTTCATGTTTCTAACTCAAGAAATGACCGTGGAAATGACGGACTTTTATTCAAACTTTCAACCCCTATTTCACCCCCTTCGGGGTAAAATTTTCAAAATTCCTTCCTTAGTGGGTGTCTACTCAATAAAACAACCCTATTCACCAAATTTCGTGGCTGTAACTTTAACAGTTTTTGCTCAGCGATGATGAATCAGTCAGTCAGTCAGGACATGTAATTTTATAAGTATAGATAACACTTTGCAAGTGACAAATTTTGTAGTATTATAATATTATATATTCTAGTTGATACTTGCTTCATTGTTACTGACAAGATAGATTCCTTTTACAAGGTTTAGCTATAACTGTCAAATCTTTTAGCTGCTATTTTACCTGCGTTTTTTTGTCTACAACGTCGGTAATTTCAGGACAAAGAAATGTGTAAGAAAGCGGACATTTACGCTGTGATATGAGTTTTCTGGATGTATATGATAATTTTTATTTATAAAAGGAGCACAAAATAGCTTTCCCTTAGTATTCATAACGATATAACATGTTAAAATTAATCAAACTCAATATTAAAAAATTCTGAAAAAAGGAAAATTTTGCTAATGGATTCGGCCGTTGTACCCAACTAGGTACAGTAGTGTTTGAATCACAATTTTTCCATCTATTTCAATAATCTACCACAAACTTATTATTTATTATACAGATAACAATGTATTGAATAAAAAAACAAACACATAAAGTGGCTGAATATTATACGATTAGAAATAAAGAGAAAATTTATGAGCTTACTCTTGCAGGTCGCAAAACTGTCAGTTTCAAACCTTTTTTTTTTTTTTTTTTACGCATCCCCGGGGGAGGACCACCGGGGTATGTGGGACTCCCCGGGGCGGACGCACCCGGGACTACCCACTAAAACCCCAACGGTGTTCCTGCTCCTGAAGGTGGGACTACGGGAAACGCGTGATACACGACCGCAGCCCCACCACCTCTGCCTCTTCAGGCTCACTTGTGGACCACAGTCCACATTACTCCGCGACGATGCGCTGGAACACCTAGCGCATCGTGGCCTACCCGGGACTCGTTGTCATGGGCGACGGCAGCCCCATACCGACGCCCCGAGCTCCCTGCTAAGGCGGGATGTCGTGCCCATGTCTGGCCCTTGGTCTCCGCCTCGGCCTTCTCCGAGGATCGAGCGTCACCGCCTCTCGCCTACCTACCTTATGATAACTAATATATATTCTGTGCTTATGATTAAAAATATTGGTTGTCAGTATAAAGCTAAAAAAGTTGAAGCTTTATCTTTAATCAAATATATAAAATAGAAAACTGAGATGTGATATCACACAAAATTTTGAACTATTGTATGTGTAACTTGAATTTTGTATGTGTACCCAATTGGGTACAGCGGCGATAAATGAGTTAAAATGCACAACATTATTGTAGGTACTTACTTCCCAGAAGAGATCATGTGATTTGATACAATATTTTCAACAAAACACAGCCATTTTTAGGGTTCCGTAGTCAACAAGGAACCCTTATAGTTTCGGTCTGTCCGTCCGTCTGTCCGTCTGTCTGTCTGTCTGTCTGTCTGTCCGCGGTTTTACTCAGAGACTATATAAGACCTACAAAGCAGTAATTTGGTATGAATACACATATTAATGATGGCAACAAAATGGTACGTGAAATCGTGAAAAAATATTTATTTTTATGGTACCTCCCCTACACATCAAGCGGGGATGAATATTTTTTTTCGCGCCCACCCCATCGTGTGGGGTGTCGTTGAATAGTTTTTTTTTAAATATTGCGAGTATTCATAGATCATTTTCCGATTTAGGGATTCGTTTGTGAAATATTAAGTTTTAAAGTAGAAAAAATCGTTAGAGTCCAGTGTCCCCCCCCTTCTACCAGCTAAACTCTTGGTTCTGGAAATGTGAAAATATTTACGGGAGTAGAAAATATGATGAATTTAAAAGGAAAACAATTACGGCTAAGAAGACTTCATAAGTTATTGAGTCAACTAAAGAAAATGTATTCGGTGAAGTATAAAGGAACTTTTCGTTCAAATTCCTTTGAAAGTAACTGAGATGATGTTGTTAGTAGTGTAAAACACGCTATAAATGTACGTTCATTGACCATAAAAAAATTGTCAATAACTAGCGGTACTACGGAACCCTATATTGCGCGTGGCCCGACACGCACTTGGCCGGTTTTTAATCAGCACATCATGATATTCCTCGTTGGTGTATTGATTTGTAGATAAACTTGTGACGCAATTTTAATTTATCAAACCTACATAGCTTGAATACTTCTTTTCAATTCATTTGGTTTAACATTGTAATTTCATAGCACGAGATCTTTAAACTAGAAATGAAGCTTGACCAATGCCATTGTTTTCCTTCATTATGTAGTAAGTAAGTAGCATATAAACTAGCAACATTTCAGCAGTATCTGTAACTTTATAACCCTAGAATTTTTCCACTTCTCACTTCTATATTACTAGTGTCGTTTATGGTAACAATGTCGCCTACCTTAAGTAGACTACATTTTTCTTATATGTATTTTACTGTAGACTAGATGACCCGATGGACTTCGTATACACTTCCCTCCTAATAGAAACCTTCCACAAAAATTTCAAGACTAAAATAAGCCAAATCGGTCCAGGCGTTCTCGTCTTAGCAGGATTTACAAAATTTTAAATTCATTTTTATGTAAGTACATAAAAGGTTAATTTCAATAGATACTTTGTATTCAATTCTCGCTTGACAATAATCCTTAATCAATTGAGTTTGCTGACGTCACAAACCCACGATCCTTTTGTAAAAGTATCAACAGGTGCCCGGCCGGTTTGTAAATTAACATTTACGATGAAAAATCCCTTCAGGAAAATCTTATGGGTATTCCAAATTCTAATTATCTGATTGTTAATCGTACAGAGAGTTTATTTTATATTATGTAATTGTTAATTTATGAATCGTTATACTTACTTGGATAGCTGGGGAAAATAAATGTATTTTTTTTATGTTTGCTCGTATATATTTATCTGACAAATTGTGGGTAGAAATTTTAAGGTCACGTTAAAATTATACAATACAAACACTTTCCATGTTAATTACCTAAACCAACTAAAAGATTGAGATGAAATTGTAATGAAGAGCAATCCATACTAATATTTTTAATGCTAATGTGTATCTGTCTGACCGTCTTTCTGTCTGTATGTTAGTTAACACTTCACGCCCCAAACGCTCAACCGATTTTGTTGGAATTTGGTATGGAGATACTTCATTTCCCGGGAAAGGACAATAGGATACTTTTTATCCCGGAAAATGAACGGTCCCTTTCGCGATAAACGAATATTGGCGCAACGGAGTTGCGGGCGACATCTAATCAGACAGAATTATCTTGCTTGTATCTTTTAGAGCCCTCATCTTTTATTTTCCTTTCAGTGAGACTAATTCAATGCTAAAACCGCTTAAACGATTTAAATGTTTAGTGCCAGTCGGAATTCTAAAGGTATTAGAACTATCACAACTAATATTATTAATGTGTCTTATCATCTATTGCATAGATTTAGACGCAATTTTGTTTGGAGATACTTTCAAGTCCGGAAAAATACATAGGGTAGTATTTATCGCAGCAAAATATACGGGTCCCGATCAACGAATTTCTGCGCATCGCATGATCTTATCTTGAATACGATATCTAGTACCTAAACCAAATCCGTTCATGAATTTAGGCCATAATTCGCACGTACCTCAATAAGCTCGTCTATAATCCTCCTGTACACTAGTTCGCACTAAACCGGTGACGTCACATAACACTCGTACTTCCCGCGCTCACTCGAAAATGGAACGCACGTCCGCTCCTCACCAACGCCAAGGATGCACTGAAATCCCGTACGGACTGTTGCTGAAAACCCTGAATACATCAAGGTATTGTGATACTTATATTTAGGGGATATGGTTTATTGTCGCTTGCGGGTAATAATGGACGTATTTACGTTTTTGTGGTGCATACAAATTAGTGTTCGGGATCAAACGGTATTTCAAGATAAATGGCGGCCTTTTGAATCAAAGGAAAATATTCAGCATTAATTATTACGAGCTTTTTTTTTGAATAATTCTAAATTCTTTGCTGAACTGATTTTGACGGACTTTCAGGTATATGAGAAGTAATATATATAAGCTACTTTTCTCAGCTCTGGGCGGAAAACGTCGCCTTTCTTCCCGCTGCGCTTACCGATGTTGCCGTTTTCCGCCTCCGTCGGTGAGAAAAATAGTATACGCACCACGGGCAGTAAATGAGAAAGCCTCAGATCACATGTTTGTTGACCTCGGCTTCGTCTCGGCCAACAATTACATGTGATCTGAGTCATTTCTTATTTTCCTGCCCTAGGTGCGTAATGTACTGTTTCATTATCATCAACAACAATAAGTCATATTATTGTATATTTATTAATATATATTATTGTATGTGTACACACTGTATTTTTGCCGTCTTCTGCCATTTTCATTTCTTTTCATTATTTCATTTTAGACAAAAGAACATCGAAGAAATTTAAAAATAACTAGCTGTTGCCCGCGACTTCGTCCGCGTTAACATAGTATACTTATATAGACTTTCATTTAAACTTTCAACCCCTATTTCACCCCCTTCGGGGTAAAATTTTCAAAATTCCTTCCTTAGTGGGTGTCTACTCAATAAAACAACCCTACTCACCAAATTTCGTGGCTGTGACTTTAACAGTTTTTGCTCAGCGATGATGAATCAGTCAGTCAGTCAGGACATGTAATTTTATAAGTATAGATAAAATTATGCTACTGTGAAAGTACAGTACGCGTTCAATTCTAAAGTCGTAAATTCTTATTTTAACCTTAGTTTGGGCTTTCACAGTAACAGATATACAAAATTATATCCCGCCCAAACAGACGAGCAAACAGTAAAATCTCAGAATTTATGTTACAAGTGGAACCCTCTCATATGTTTATGGCTACTGTAAACCACAACTAAACCACAAGGAAGCTTTCAAGCCTCTTACGCTGTATAGCTATATTATAGCGCCTTAAATGTTCTATATAGCCATGTGGAACATTCAAGGCGGTTACCGTACAACCCAAAAACAGTTTTAGTTGGTTTTAGTATAATTTCACTAAATTTTTAAGCGAGCATGAAATTGACCCAGCTTCCTGCAGCAATTTATGTTTTACAGAGTAACTGAACATTTCACAATAACTAGCAAACAAACTTATATAAGTACTTAATATAATATACTTAATCAATACTCGCAGATGATAAATATATAAAAATTTCATCTTACTCCATCCAGTGGGTACGAAGTAAGTAATCAAATAATACCTAAACGAAATTAAATCAAAGTAATAATTTTTGCTTTTTATTTGTAAAATACAAATTACATTGCAGCACATGTTTCTGCCATGTCTAAGTTCAGGGTGTCTATGATGAAGATACTATATGTTGTTTTGCTGTGGTGCTTGTATTAAATATTAAGTAATAAGTAATATGATTAAGATTGAAATATATAAATAATTTTGCCGCAACATAATACATGGAATTGACGCGCGAGACTTTTTAACTTTTTCTGAAGAAGGTTTTCTTTTTATTGTTATGATGCTCTGCCCGAAGTGAGCACCGCCGCCGAAAATTGGCGGGACAACTTCATCGTTTATTATTATCTGTCCCAAATTCAGACCCTTACTCAAAAGAATATTTGTTAGGTTTTCTTTATCTGTAAACAAACTAGCGCGCAACGGTAATGACGATAGATTAGTCTCCGCAACTCCAACTGCTTCCTCAAAGTCGTTGAAATGTGATGTGTTCGGGTTATATTTCAGTATTAGTTCTCTGTATGCCCGGTCTCGCCCATCGGCCAATAACGCTTGGGTAAGGTTTTTGTGCTTAAGTAAACATTTTGCACAAGCAGTCGACGTCACCATGTGATCCGCATGTTCTGAAAAAAACTACACAGGATAAACTCTTAAAGACACTGGGCTGTAATGGATTACCATGATTGCCACCATAGTCGCGCCGTCTAAGACCGGCCATAGACGGACGGCATCTTGCAGTCTGACACCGACAGCAAAATGTGGTCGTCGTACGGCGATCCTCAGTTCATACTAAATTCATATCCGCCATACACGGACCGCTCGAGCAGTTATTGAGCGCTCTAGAGCAGTAGGTCCCGACTGTGACTTGCGGTCCGTCTATGCCCGGGCTAAGGGCCCCTTTCCTAGCCGCGAATTTACAAAGTCTATACCATTAGAGTGAAAGCGCAAACTGAACTGGCTTTGCTTTTGTTAGACAAAGACTTGACAAAACCCTAATCTATTATAGTACAGAAAATGACCGAAATCGCCTAGAATTTGTTGCCACATGACGGTAACAAAGTGCACCGACCAAGCGCGTGTGCCCGCATAATAGAAAAAAACCGGCCAAGTGCGAGTCGGACTCGCGCACCGAGGGTTCCGTACAAACCAAAATATGCAGCTTAAATTGCTGTTTCTTTTGATTGCGTTGACATAGAAGTTTGATTTTGTTACAGCTTAAAGGTATTATAAACCTGAGTATTTGGTATGAATTTCAATTTAATACCTCTACGCGTTTATGAGGAAATGGGTAGTAAGTTTAAAATTATTAAAAAAATATATATTATGTGATGTAACTAAAAATTTATGGTTTTCGTAATTTTTCCTTTATCTATGCTATAAGACGTTGCTTCGTACCAAATTTCAAGATTCTGAGTTCACGGGAAGCACCCTGTAGGTTTTGATTCCCTTGCAAGTGTCGAAAATTTGCGGCATAAACGGCTGTATCTTTTGATTGCGTTGGCTTAGAAGTTTGATTTTTTCACAGCTTTAGAAGTTTGATTTTTTCAAGGACAGTAGACCTGAGTAATTGATATAAATTTCAGCTTCATACCTCCACGCGTTCCTGAGAAAAAGGGTCTTGACAGACGGACGGACGGACAGACGGACAACAAAGTGATCCTATAAGGGTTCCGTTTTTTCCTTTTGAGGTACGGAACCCTAAAAAGCATCTATTTAAATAGGATGCGGGCAACTTGCAGTCTAACCAAAACTACGCGTAGATGATAACACGCATGACATGAAAGGGAAAAGAAAATTATACAATGAGTGTCGGTTTTAGCACTACCAGCCCCCTGTACGAGATTTATTCGGCGCCCAGGGTGCTGGTAGGCTCCAGCGCTCCTTTAATCCGGCGCCCTGGGCGATCGCCTAGCGTCGCCCCCCCTAACACCGTTACTGTATACCATCGGCGTCGATCAAGGGTCACAAACTCTCATACGTTGAAACGTAAACGCTTCTATTGGTTCACAATGTACCAAAGTAGAGATGGATGCACAACATACCATTACCGGCAACTGCCGCTACACACATACACAGGACTGCTGCAAGCCGGTGAAACATGCTCAACACATATCTGGAGACAAGCGAGTGATATAATTGATGGTACTTTACCCCAAAATTTTAGAACATGGTTAAAAGGGACATGCTTGACTTGTAAATAAAGTGACATTGTCAAGCAAGTCTTCTACCATAGATATTGAAACTATCTGCTGTAGCCAAAGACCTAAATTAGGATATGATGTAACAATACCATATTATACAAAGTGGATAATTTGGAAGGCTCCATTCCACCGCGGCGCACGGAGAAACTACGCACGTGCGTCAAGCTTCGCTGTAAGAAAATATATGTGACTGTCCACTGCAGTCTGCAACCCACGCACACGCTACGCACAAATTGACTCAAGTCAAAGTCCGTGCACGTCCAAGAGTGCGCGTGGCCGTGCACAGCGTGCGCCGCGGTGGAATGGAGCCCGGTAGGCTGTGTATTGTGTACACCATAAACTTTACGGTTTACTTTACTACTTTATGGTGTAAACGTAGTTTATAATGTTCGAAATCTCATCGTACTAGAACAAAACCATTATTATGTATCACGTTATTCATAGCTGCAAAAACTATATTTTTATACATAGTGTAGAATGTAGATCTTTTATTAGTAAGAAGGTAAAAATATATAGTTCTTACAGCTAAAA
Organism: Polyommatus icarus; assembly: GCA_937595015.1. NCBI lineage: Eukaryota > Metazoa > Arthropoda > Insecta > Lepidoptera > Lycaenidae > Polyommatus > Polyommatus icarus. The sequence continues at coordinate 19,437,624 of OW569329.1, forward strand.
ATAAATCAATAATACATTTTACTTGAGTCACAGAACTCCCTGGTAAGATGAAATGTTAAAAGGATCGGAAATTAGTCACCGAAGACAAACTCTCACAATTTGTACCGTAAAGGGGACGCACACGTGGACGCCTAATGGAAATATATTGAGGACATAATATTGTGTACTATCAGAGAAGTCGATTCCTATGCAGATCGGGGACCTAAGTAGTTTGGATGCGTTACGTCAAACCCAGCCGACAGATCACAATTAACATTGAATTGACATATTCGACCAAATAACGTTGGTCTATCAACTGCATAGGAATCAATTTCCTCGATAGTACATCGTGCACATAATACTTGAAAACGTTTATTGTCTTGTGTTACTTTTCCAGAAGAAAGAAATATAAAATACTTGTGTAAAAATGTCGGTACACATTGTTAAATATTGTATTCATTTACCGATGGCCACTTCAGTTAACCGAGCAATATTGTGCAGGGTCGAATTCAGTTCAGGGAAAATTGTGCGTGAGAATTTTCCAGCACCATAGAGGAATATAATTCATCGGATATCCAACACTTTCCTGTCCACCACCCGCCGAGTAACAGTGTTGACAAGATGGTCTTTGTCGTGTCAAACATCTGACATTGTCATGAGTTACGAACTCTCATTGGCAAAACGCAAGGTGAGTTTGAAGTTTGATGGTAGGCATGGAAGACATTATAAACATTATAAATGTAAAAGCGTTTGTCTGTCTGTCTGTTACCTCTTCACGCCCAAACTGCTGAACCGATTTTGCTGTTCGTATGGTATACTTTGAGTCCCGGAAGGACATGGAACACGTTATATCCTGGATAAATCTTTAGCGCATTATCTAGTTTTTTGTATAAAATTCATTCCGAACAGAAATATTTGAGTTTGAACTTGCAGTGGTGTGCGTCACCCCTATCCTGATTAATTACGCGTTCACGTGGCTCTATGGCGGTATTGAAATCCGGAGATCTGCCTCCATCCGCACGCGTCTCCGGCGACACACTTTACCTAAAGCTACGATTGAAATCACGTTTGTATACCTACGTAAATCTTAGGGCCGCGCTACATCGGAATGACAGCGGCAAGGCGAGCACTTTAAGTGTCATCTTCTATATCTATTCTATATCTATATCCATATCCATATCTATATCCATATCTATATCTATATCTATACTTATTATAAAACAAAGTCGCTTTTTTCCCTCATGTCCCTTTGTTCCCTTTAATCTTTAAAACTACGCAACAGATTTTAATGATTCTTTCAGTGTTAGATAGGCCATTTATCGGGGAAGGATATAGGCTAAATCTTGTCACGCTAAGACTAATAGGAGCGAAGAAATAGAGGCAAATGTGGAGAAAACGGGGAAAATTATTTGAAAGGGCTAACTTAAACGCGCTAATCTCAGGAACTACTGGTCCGATTTGAAAAATTCTTTCAGTGTTGATAGCCCACTTATTGAGAAAGGCACACTATATTTTATCACGCTAAGACTAATAGGAGAATGTGGAAAAAACGGGGGAAATTATTTGAAAGGGCTTATCTTCCGAACTACTGGAGCAATTTTATCTTATTTGGCACAGATAAGAAGTAGGCCACGTGGAGGATCATAGGCTATCGATTTTAGTAATTTTTTCAGTGGCTATATATTTTATATCCGTGCGACGCCGGGGCGGGTCGCTAGTATGGTTTTAAACTAATTTATCTTCATTAATGTATTTATTATATATTTTTTTATATTTGGTCGAATATGTCAATTTAATGTTAATTGTGATCTGTCGGCTGGGTTTGACGTAACGCAACCAAACTACTTAGGTCCCCGATCTGCATAGGAATCAACTTCTCTGATAGTACATACTACATAGTATCGCTAGCACTTGAGTTGTGAAGTCTACGGCCGCCCGTGGCCGCTCGTGGACGGTGGCGACCGCTGGCGGCCGCGATTTCTCAAGCGAAACTATGTACTTATTATTGTAATATAAAGTTTAAAATCATAATATTATGACACTGAAAGTTTTTTGTAGTTGTGGTCAAAAAGGAAAAAACGTGTATCTTATCCCTAGGGAACCGCACATTTTATGTTACATTTCATTCAAGCAATAATTATAACTAGCCTGCAGCCTATATTTCTCGTAGATCCCCTTAAGGCCGCCCCCCGAGCAAACGACCTTGGCCATACATTTGCCGCGTTGCCGAGATCGCACCAAAATCCTATTTTTTTATTTATCTTCGTACAAAATTGTCCTAAAAAAATTTAAAACGGGAAATATGTAGTTTATGATATTGTCGATCTATTGGCGTGTGTTTCAAATAAAAGTAATTTGTAAATCCTAAGGAGATGCTGAATGTATGCTTGAATTTTAATAAATTGGTTTTACTTTGAAAGCTGATATCATGAGTATAATAAACAAGAATAGAAAATTGAAAACGGGGAAAGGAATGTTGATATACTGAAGATTATTGCTGTATTTTTGTTATAACTTTGTAGCTTTCAAATTATGAGTTTATAGGGCTTGAAATACGGTAAATTACGGTATCTCCGTAAGGAATGCCCTTTTAGCTTTACTAGTAACTACTACTTTTAAAAAGTGTTCCTAATTATTATATTTCTAATACCAAAGCTTTTCATCGCTTAATTGACGCTAGGTTTACAAACTAGGGTAAGCCGACGAGCTTAAAGAGTCCATTAGTTTAATTAAATAGTTCGCCGGCGAACAACTTTTAATTTCATCCTCATTAATATTCATACTGTATGAGCACTCTTTTTGTGATTTAATATTTAAACTTAGGTTTAAAAATAGTCGTTTTAATAATAATAACTGTTTTAAGCATAATAATAATCATAAATTGAATGATATATTTTAGTCTAACAATAACTTAAGAAATTATTAATTTAAAAGTCTGTCTATAACTGCCTCTATGCTTTTAAGCCGCTGAGCCGATATGATTTGAAATATTATACAGTACTTGGAGTCCCACGAAAAGACGTAGGATAGTTTCACTTTCAAAAAATGTATGGTCCCACACGACAAACGAATTTCAGAGCAACGATGTTGCAGACACATCTAGTAAACTTAATTATCTTTTGAATAACGCAAGCGGTTTTTTTTTTCATAATTATTGAAAAAAGATTTATTGTAAGTATCTAAACACACTAGGCCGAAAAAACGCGGCCGAAATTCGGCATGATTACGTCTGCAATGTATTTATTCCTTCGATCGCCAATTATTCTTGGACATCTTTTGTTATCGCGGCCCACTTGGGCCTTATAGGCCTGGAGATACTGACACAAAATTCTTGGTAATTTGTACCAGTATGGCGGTTTTACAGGGGTATAATTACGTAAAGGCAAAAAGGAAAATTATGGCCATAGCGCTCGTACTGGCAGCCCAAACGCGTGGGCGTTAATCGAACGTGTCGGATAAATAACGAGTGTCGAACGATTTGTTCTACAAAAATGATTGTATTTTCAGATAGTCGAAAAAAATAAGTAGGCGAAAGCGTAATGCCATACTTGTCAGGTGCGGCTTACAGCCCGCCATGCCGACGCGAATACGTTAATTTTAATAAAAAAATTGAACCATTTGTACCAGGCTAATTCTTGCATAGCTAATCATCGTCGAGTAGCCATTCACGAAAATCACCTTGCCACACTTTTCCGACAGGTCCCAATGGCCGCCATACTACTGCAAAGGTGTAATTTTTTTTTCGTCGAACGATTTGTACCACCCTGAAACTTTTTTAACAGTTCCCTGTATGATCATAATGGCGGCCATTGGGACCTGTCGGAAAAGTGTGGCAAGGTGATTTTCGTGAATGGCTACTCGACGATGATTAGCTATGCAAAAATTTGCCTGGTACAAATGGTTCAATTTTCCGGTATAGCGGGCTGTAAGCCGCACCCGACAAGTATGTTTACTATATATTTTTTTTACTATCTGAAAATACAAGCATTTTTGTAGAACAAATCGTTCGACACTCGTTATTTATCCGACACGTTCGATTAACGCCCACGCGTTTGGGCTGCCAGTACGAGCGCTATGGCCATCATTTTCCTTTTTGCCTTTACGTGATTATACCCCTGTAAAACCGCCATACTGGTACAAATGACCAAGAATGTTGTGTCAGTATCTCCAGGCCTATTACGGGGATTGATGGGTTATATTGCTAATCACTGATGAGTATGACACACCATGCCGAAATTACGTCGCGTTATATTGTAAGCGTAGCTAGCGTAATCATGCCGATTGACGAACTTTGGCCGCGTATTTTCGGCCTAGTGTGTTTAGACACTAAAATACATTGCAGGCGTAATCATGCCTGAGTTTGGCCGCGAATTTTCGGTCCAGTGTGTTTAGACAGTTAGGTCACACTATGGCAGCATAATCGACCTACCAGTATAACCAACTACCAGCTCCATTTCGTAGAGATGTTATAGAAGTTTAATTAAAAACTTACAAACTGTCGGTGGAACACCTGAGGCGAAGCCGCGAGTAAACATTTGTCAACCGCTAACTGAATCTAGACTAAGTTGAATTGTCGTCAGCAATTAAAAGTCTACCCGCCGAAGTTTTGCAATTTATTAAAATTTCACAAACTCTGCTTTAAAATTAATTTGTAATGTTAAAATAACTATTATTTAGACGTTCCGCGCGGCCCCGCATGCGGCATGCACCTCCATCGTGGGTATCGCAGACACAATCGATTTTCAATTGTTATGCGGCAGCCGGCCTTGGGAATTGATGGGTTAAAGAGAAAAATGGGAACCGTACATTTCCCTGCATATAGATAATATTATTAATATTATATATCTGTGCCAAAGTACTTACATTAAAACCAGACCAATAGTTCGTGATTTCGTGATAATATTATTAGTGCATTCAAATAAACTCATTATTTAATTACTAACTTAGTTTATATATTATGTATAACAACAATTTGGCTACTTGAGCTGAGTAATATCTAATAATTATCACATGTTATACGGTTTAGCTTTTAAACATTTACATTATCTATTATTTAAAAGTATTATAGTGACACATTTACCGAGCAAACACAGACTAATGAGATTGCCGTATTTATTTTACCAGGCGAGTAATTATTATTTCGTATGTTCAGTAAAGTAAACTAATCTGATTTTATATTAACGTATATTTCATACCGCCTACAGTTTAGATATTTACTAAATTAAGGTCAGTACAGATTCCTCTTTAAGAGATTATTAGTAAAATATTCACGTCCAACTTAAATATAGCAACCATTACAGTTTAAATTTTAACACTTGTTACCTAAATTGGACAATATTACCTGTCCACTGTTAGAATTGAAGACGTTGGAGAAAGAAGGTAAGAAACAGTTAATTTTTTTTTGTATAAATGGAGGCTTGAGGGTCGAAAACATTATTTGAAATTAAAAAATGTGGATTTTATATAAAGCCACATTATGAAATAGGTAAATTAGGTACAAGGTTTGTTCAAATTATAAGGTAAAGAATTAGTAATTGTCCTTACGTTATACGAGTAAAATGTTAGTTACCCTTCTGAGTCTTCCACTCACATCTTTAATAATCTGCTAGACGTGCTAAATGAAATCGCTCTTATTTGTTATTTTTTGGAACGCTGGAACAATTTTGAAAAGATGCTGTTTAGGCTCTCAAAACTTCAATTTAGTTTAAGAATTCAGAGTGTTAAGACTTCTTCTTCAATTTAGTTCAAGTGTGTTCTTAGGATCTTGTCAGAGATATTAATTGTTTATTCAGCGTAGGTACAATAGTCATTATTAACAACTGAAGAGAATGAAGCATTAGTGAATGCATAATTGACAAAAGTTTAAAAAAATTTAGCCCCTCCGTGATAGCTTTTCGGCTGCCGTGACCAGGATTCGAACCTGGGTTACTACGGCCACAACGTAGGGTCCTAACCACTAGACGATCACGGCTGTCGGGGCGGGTGAGGGGCGGCTGTATCGGCGCGAGTCTCTCGCCGCAGACACTTTCATCGCAATTAGTTCCGGTCTCGCCGACAGTTACAACATGATGGTTACAACACAACACGGCTAAATACAGTGGTCAGTGCACTCGAACAGTTTGCTCCACATTGCGGGTACTTGCAAATAGTCGCGTATTCCCGAACTCGATAGCGGCGTCGATATTCGACTGCTACAGTACCCGCTCCGACAGCCGTGATCGTCTAGTGGTTAGGACCCTACGTTGTGGCCGTAGTAACCCAGGTTCGAATCCTGGTCACGGCAGCCCCGAGCTGTCACGGCGGAGCTATAATTTTTATGTAGATTTGAACTAGAATGTTCTCCAATCTTTACAGCACGTTTGTTAAATCGTTGTGGGATATATTGCTCAAGTCTCAACAAATATCATTTTTAGGGTTCCGTACCCAAAGGGTGAAAACGGGACCCTATTCATGAGACTTCGATGTCTGTCCGTCTGTCTGTCTCCAGGCTGTAACTCAAGAATCGCTATAGCTAGACTTCTGAAATTTTCACAAACTGTGTATTTCTGTTACCGCTATAACAAAAAATACTAAAAATAAAATAAAGTTAATATTTAAGGGGGGCTCCCATACAAGAAGCGTGATTTTTTGGCCTTTTTAGCTCGTAATCAATAATGGTAACAGTTAGGCACTTGAAATTTTCACAATATCCTTAATTATATTTGTACTTTAATAATTAATAATAAAATTAAAGCAAAGTAAATATTTAAGGGGGGCTCCCATACAAAAAACACATTTTTTGTCTACGTTCACTCTATACCGGTACGAAACCCTTCGTGCGAAAGTCCGACTCGCACTTGGCCGATTTTAATATTCATGTTCATTGCAAGTATTATAATTTATAAATTATAAGGCATTAATGTAAAAAAACAACGAAATATTTTGGTACAAAACCGTAAACTGAAGACGAAGCGATGTATTTTAAAGTGCCTGGGGATGTTTCTGTCGGCGTGTGGGTTGTGCGGGGTAATGAAGGCCTAATTTTATTTCATTTACAGTCAGTTTTTTACCCCTGAAAGGACCTTCATAGCAACGACATAAGTATTACTCATATTATAGAAACTCATATAGAAAAGATTTACCGCAACTCTTTCTCTAACAATTTTTGTTGAATAACTTCATGATGCATATTAAAATTAAATACGATAAAAGGTTGCAATTTGTAAAACGATTAGGGTATTTTATACAGTAATGTAGCATGTAAAATCAAAATAAACTAAACATCAAAGAAACTGTAGTAGTAAGTATAATATCCTATTGAGAATAAGTCAAGAGTTTGAAGACTTTACTGTTTAATTTTTTTCGATTGAGCGAAGATTTAGTGCGAAAAATGTAACTTTGCATAAGCAATATCCGGTAAGATGTTTCCTTATTTTTTTCCCTGAATTATTCGTTCCTCTAAGGACCACCGACGCTCAAAGCTACGTAATTTTAGTTTCCATCGATATTATCCATCCATACTAATATTATAAATGCGAAAGTGTGTCTGTCTGTCTATCTGTTACCTCTTCACGCCCAAACCGCTGAACCTATTTTGCTTAAATTTGGCATGGAGATACTTTGAGACCCGGGAAAGGACATAGGATACTTTTTGTCCCGGAAAAATGCACGGTTCCCGCCGGCGCCGACCGCGCGGTAAACGAGTTTTGGCGCAACTGAGTTGCGGGCGTCATCAAGTTGACTATAATATATTATACAACTAGCTGACCCGACAGACGTTGTCCTGTCTTAACAATTCGAAATTCGAATTGGTATAATTAAGAAAACAATAGATTAAAATTAGTATCTTCATGCCAAATTTCATCAAAATAGATTAAATAGTTTAAGCTAAAATCATAATAGTTCATTGTGCGGGAACCGTACATTTTCCGGGACAAAAAGTATCCCTTGTCCTTTTCCGAGACTCAAAGTATCTCCATACCAAAATTCATCAAAATAGATTGAATAGTTTAGGCGAAAATCATAAAAGTTTATTGTGCGGGAATCGTACATTTTCCTGGACAAAAAGTATCCCTTGTCCTTTCCCGAGACTCAAAATATCTCCATACCAAAATTTATCAAAATCGATCGAATAGTTTACGCGCAAACCATAAAAGTATATTGTGCAGTAACCGTACATTTTTCTGGGACAAAATGTATCCTATGTCCTATTCCTGGTTCTAAGCTACCTTTCCAAAAATTTTCAGCCAAATCGGTTTATCCGTTCTTGAGTTATAAGTGACGTAACTAACACAACTTTCTTTGATATATTATATAGATTCATAAAAGCAAACAGCAATTCGTAATTGAAATATTGCTATTTATTTTTACCAGGAAATTAATTAGGAATATATTTCCCACATTTTCCTCAGGTCAAAAGTTGAGGAGGGGAATTGATTTGATTTTGATGAAAGCAATTAGTGATTAAATCGTCGTCAGTAACTTTAACGATTACAGCAGGGGTTCGTATACTTTGAACGGCTCAGGGGGTTCTGTATTTACCTTAGTCCTTAACTTTAAATACTATGTACTAGGTCCACGGCCCAGCGCACGTTAGGGAACATGGTCGGGTTTTAGAGACCGGGCGGAATCATCTTCGCCTTAGAGAGTGCCACATATGACATACTCCGGTGGGCTCAGTGGCAGTGCTACCTGCACCCGTAGCCTACCTTGGAAGTCGGGTTCAATTTTTTGTTAAAAAATAATCATTTCACTCTTTTTAGTTACATACAAGAGGAGGTTTTATGCGTAGATAACCACTACAAATATTAACTATCCATATTATATTACTGTAATCGAAATTGTGGTATATGCTTGCAGTTATCTAAGCGATGCTGCAATTTCCAAACTTTTATCTTTAAAGGTTCAGGAATTCTGTTCAGTGCCTTTGGACCGAGAGACACCTTCGTATGAAATTTCTCTTATTCGTAACATATGTTCAAGTTAGTAGAAACAATATTTTAACCACTATGAGTATTTTGATAAATTTCAAGGATTTCCTTCGATTGCTCATAGATCCTATCATCAGTTCACCACTTTCATAATTGTTATACCAAATTAAGATTATATCGTATACAAAAACACAAGAATTTTTAAAATCGGTCCACAAACAGCGAAATAATAATCAAAAACATCAGCTTCGATGCAAAATATCACGAAAAGTACCAATAATAATTGGGTCATAATGTGATGACCCATAGTATAATTATGGTTGTGATGATGATGATCAATCAAATTGATGTGTTGGCTTATGCTTTCAGTTGTTTAAACAACGCCGAAATCCCCAAACCTGTATCTATAAGGATTCAAAAGTTCTGTTCGGTACCTTCGGATCCAGGGTATAACCTGGTGCAAAGTCTTACTTTTTGGTAGCATCTACCTCGAAATTTTCTGAAAAAATCGAAATCCCTATATGTTTTCATACAAATTTCAAGGAGTCCCCTCGATTCCTCATGGATCCCATCATCAGATCCCCACTTTTGTGAACATGGTACCAAATTCAGATTCAACCCTGTATAACGACAAAAGAATGATGAAAATCGGTCCACAAACGCCGAGGTTATGGTTGAACATACAAAAAAAAATATACAGACGAACATAATTATAACCTCCTCCTTTTTGGAAGTCGGTTAAAAATGATTAAAATCCTAAACCTATGATCCTTCACGTGGTCTACTTCTTATATGTGCCAAATAACATAAAAATTGCTCCAGTAGTTCACGAGATAAGCCCTTTCAAATAATTTCCCCCGTTTTTCCACAATCTCCTGTCTAAGCGTAATAAAATATAGCCTATAGCCTTCCTCAATAAATGGGCTATCTAACACTGAAATAATTTTTCAAATCCGACCAGTAGTTCCTGAGATTAGCGCGTTCAAGTTAGCCCTTTCAAATAATTTTCCCCTTTTTTCCACATTTTCCTCTATTTCTTTGCTCCTACTAGTTTTAGCGTGATAAAATATATCCTATAGCCTTCCTCGATTAAATGGGCTATCTAACACTGAAAGAATCATCAAAATCCGTTGCGTAGTTTTAAAGATTAAAGGGAACAAAGGGACATGACGGAAAAAAAGCGACTTTGATTCTTTCTTAGCGGATGCCTACGTCACAACATCTACCTGCATTAGTGATGAGCAAAGCAAGACCAAGACCAAGACTCGACCAGTCTTGGTCTTGGTCTTGGTCTTGCTTGTGCAGTCTTGGTCTTGGTCTTGCTCAAATCTGTCTGGTCTTGGTCTTGGTCTTGGTCTTGCACGCCTAGTCTTGGTCTTGGTCTTGCAAAAAGCAAGACTCTTGCAAACATTTTTCAAAACTTTTTGTAAACGTTTTCATTTTCTCAAAAACACAGAAAAATAAAAAATTTGAAAAATAAGAACTTTTTCTGGGATTTCTTCTAGAATCTAGATTATTTTTAGGGTTCCGTAGCCAAATGGCAAAAACGGAACCCTTATAGATTCCTCATACAGTCTGTCTGTCTGTCTGTCTGTCTGTCCGTCCGTATATCACAGCCACTTTTCTCCGAAACTATATACTTAGAGCTATACAATTGAAACTTGGTAAGTAGGTGTATTCTGTGAACCACAATAATACTTATTTTGATACAAAAATAGAAAAAATATGAGAGAGACTCTTTCAAAGTGGTAAAATCTTTGTTCTCTCCCCTCTAACTTCTAAAGTATGATAAAATAAGGCATGATAAGTCTAAAAAAATATATTATGATTGTACATTACTATAGAAACTACCAAGAAAAAATTGGTTTGAACGAGAACTAGCAAGTAGTTTTTGTATACGTTATAAATGGTATACGTTATAAATGGTATACCTTAATTTCATTAATTCAACAGAAATCGGCCAAACACGAGTTGTACTTGCGCACAAAAGGTTCCGTACCACTACAGAGCAAAAATAGACTAAAAATTGTATTTTTTGTATGAGGGCCTCCCTTAATTATTTAATTTATTTTAATTTTATTATTAATTATTAAAGCACAAATACAATTAAGTATTTTGTGAACATTTCAATTGCCTATGTGTTGCCGATATTGATAAAGAGCAAAAAATAGCAAAAAAATCACGTTTGTTGTATAGGAGCCCCCCTTAAGTATTTAATTTATTTTGCTTTTAGTATTTGTAGTTACAGCGGCAACAGACATCTAGAACAGAAGAGCGGCAACAGAAGTCTAGCTATAGCGGTCCTTGCGTTATAGCCTGGTGACAGACAGACGGACAGACGGACAGACATCGAAGTCTTAGTAATAGGGTCCCGTTTTTACCCTTTGGGTACGGAACCCTAAAAATATTTTAATTTCATGAAATAAACCTTTTTGGCTGATGCGGAACCCTTCATGGGCGAATCCAACTCGCACTTGACCGGATTTTCGGATTCTCTCTCGGTTGAAACATCTTACTTTTCGGCCGCCATGTATAATGTATATGTAATATGTATTCCCAAATTTTTTGTTTGAATGCATGGTTACATAATCAAAAGGGTAAAAACGGGACCCAATTACATACTTACACATCGCTGCCTGTTCGTCTGCCTGTTTCCAGGCTGTATAAGAACTTGAAACTCATGATAAGTAGATAATGTTATTAATATTTTTAATAGTTATAAATATTTTATCTCATGTTATAGTCACTGCGACTAATTAATTTTTTTTAGCAAGAGTCTTGCATTAAGTAAGACTCTTGCATAGTCGGTCTTGGTCTTGGTCTTGTTCTTGCACACCTAGTCTTGGTCATGGTCTTGGTCTTGCATTTTTTGCAAGACCAAGACCAAGACTGCAAGACCAAGACTAATTTTGCTCATCACTAACCTGCATGCAAAATTTCAGCCCGATCCGTCCAGTGGTTTGCGTTGATAGATCACCATGTCAGTCAGTCACCTTTGAGTTTTATATATAAATATAGATAGATAGATGCTATAGTCTGTCATAAAGTGACATTTTAATTGAATTTTTGTCGGTCGCGATTAGCCGCGGTAAAGATCGGAACGGCACCACACGGCTTATCTCCACAGTTTGTCTATACTTTCGCATTTTTACTGGTCGCCGTGCTAGGGCTACAGGGAGGCATAAAGCATTTCCCGACGTGACAAAAAATTTGTTTATCTATGCTGTTTGCTAATGCCTTCCTCGTCCAGTACGTTTCTGGCATTAGAAAACAGTTAACTTTTATAAATGCTTTTTTTATAAAATAAATGGCTGGACCGATTCTGCTAATTTTAGTCTTAAAATAATACTTGAAGTCCAGGTAAGGTTTTAAACTTTAAATGTGACACGAAGTTCGCCGGGACAGCTAGTAATATTGTAATATAATGATTGATTAATAAAACTTTTTTAATAGAAAACTTTGAGGAAACTCACGTAGCACTCTCGTAGCATGATAAACGATTTTCTTTAATATCATAAAATTATCAATTTTACGTCACCAGTAATTCCAGTTTAGCACAAATCAGACTTATTATTAGGGAAAAAAGGTTCAACGGTTGTATCTATGAGTGTACTATCAAAGTGCAAATACTCGGTCCCTTGATCTAGGGGCGGTTTTGGGAATTAATATTTGTTATAAGACAATTAATCTTTGGAGAAAATTCAACCGGAGAGTTCTCGTTAATCGGCTATCGTCTTCATCAAAGTATTTTGATAACGAAACCACAAAAGCTCGGTTACTTTATGAAATATGCAATTTAGAGTTTAGACGAAGAATTTTATAATATTTAAACGAGACATTTTTGTATACGACGACTAGACTTGAAACATGCAGCAATGGCTGTTTATTGAGCATGTAGAGAGTTTTGGGAGGGAAAAACGATCTAACTAGGTCTTATCAATAATTATTTCATGTTTTTTTACATCTTTATCTTCTCTCTTCTTTTTTTTATGTGAGGAATAGGGTATCCTATGCACTGTTGGTTTATCTAAGCCTATAGCACAATGACAGAAATCAGCTTGTATAATTTCTCAGACAGTGGCAAAGGTAAATAATCGGCCAAGTGCGAGTCGGACTCGCGCGCGAAGGGTTCCGTACCATTATGGAGCAAAATCAGGCCAAAAATAGTGTTTTTTGTATGGGAGCCGCCCTTAATTTTTTATTTTATTTTAATATTATTATTAAATATTATTAAAGAAGACATATAACTAAGGACTTCGAGAAAAAAATCAAGTACCTACCTATTGCCATTATTGAATCACAAAAAAGCCAAAAAAATCACGTTTCTTGTATGGGAGCCCCCCTTAAATATTTTTTTTTTATTTTATTTTAATATTATTATAAAATATTAAAGAAGACATATAACTAAGGACTTCGAGAAAAAATCAAGTACCTACCTGTTGCCATTATTGATATAGAGCAAAAAAAGCCAAAAAATCACGTTTCTTGTATGGGAGCCCCCTTAAATATTAATTTAAGGGGTTTTAGTATTTGTTGTTATAGTGGCAACAGATATACATAATCTCTGAAAATTTCAACTCTCTAGCTATTACCGTTAGAGAGTTTATTACAGACGGACAGACAACGAAGTCTTAGTAATTTACCCTTTTTTTACTTTTTTACGTTTTTACCCTTTGGGTACGGAACCCTAAAAAACGCTTAAAACTTCTTTACCCTCTTGTACATCTGGGAAATTATTTTAAATTACTCGCCGGTCGTATCGGTCTGCCGTCCCACTGGGTAATGAGAGTAAAGGAATAGAGAGTGCTCTTGTGTACTGCGCACACACTTGGGCACTATAAAATTACTCCTGCGTAGCTGGCCTGGTTTCAATAAAACCGGCCACCGTCACCGAAAGTCGAAACCAGTGTGGGAGCTATTATTATTATCTGGGAAATTGATCCATAAACATACGATGGACCTACGGACCAATAGCGATGATGACAAGGTCAAAGATTAGCGAATTTTGTTAATAAAGTAAAGAAAGCACGGTAAAAAATAAGCGTAACCAAAATTTCAGCTCGATAGCATTTGTATTTTTTTTGTTAGGCGCCTTCAAAGTTGGATAATCAAGTCGAATTTTTTTTCAATTAAATTTCTTAATATTTGTATACCATTCGATAACTTATGCAATTAAAAACAACTTTTGGTATGAAACCACTTTCATTAACGCAATATTTAATATACCTATCGAACAAAGTTCTCTCCCGATCCGTACAAACTACGAAAGACTGACGTCAGTCTTTCGTAGCACTTGGTATGGAGCGTTTCGGGCAGGTCTATATTATGAGATGTTTGAATTGTTCATATCTTGGTGAATTTTTAAGCTATGAGAGTCATTCTTTCAGCGATGTTTCTATTTTTTAAGGTTCATTCAATTACCAATAAGAAAAAAAATTGGTCATCAAGCCTATTCTTTTGGTATATCTTTATCTATATTGTATATCTATATATCTATATGGTATATCTATATCTTTTGGTATATCAACCGAGATCTGGCTGAGTTTGACTTAAACCAAGTAGGTCCGTCATCTGCCTGGCGAGCCGCAGGTGGTTTTAGTGAGTAGGAGTCTCACATACCCCCGGGGTACCCAACCCGGGGCACCCATGATGGGTTTCCCCTGCATTAAACAAAAAAAAAAGGTCCGTCATCTGCCTGTGAATTTTCTCTAATCGTAGGTATGATGCTGCTTTTCTCACAGACAATCTTGGCTACCTTAAATAGAACCTATGCAGACTTTTTACGCGTCGCGTTACTGCATATAATTGCATAGGTTCTATTTCCACAGACTAAAAAGTGCGTCACAGATAGTCTGTCGTCTGCGCTGCTGCTTACCTGTCTATTATTTTCTATCTCTCAATATCGAGAAAAGTAAGTCAAAATATCCCGGAATAGGACGTCACTGTATTATCCCGTGTAATAAAGGTAATTAAATCCGGCGGGGGTGGGGGCTGGGGATAGGGGGCTCCCCAGCCCCAGAACACGCCGTGTTAACGAGCGATGTAAATACTAATTAATTACCGTTTATAATCACACTCGAATTTCTACTTTATTGCTATTATATAAGGTATATTTTATTGTGTTACCTGCTTTTATTACACGCATGGCAATTTCGACTTTATATAAATGATATAGGGGTGATTTATGTGTATAGCCGAGACACATTAAAGTGCGAACATGATATTTTTGTATCGGATAATTCCTTAATTAATTATCTCGTATTTGATTATTTAACATGTAACGTATAGCTTTCATGATTCATGAAAGTATCAGGGCCACAATTCTTATTACATACTCGTAGAATATAGAAATATTTCACATCCAAATTCATGGGACAAACAGTAATTGTCCCACCACGTATTTCGTAAGTATACGTATATAATAATTATGTACTTAAATAATACTAGTTCTTTAATGCGAAGTATGTCAAAAATAAAACTAACCTAACCTAACCTAACTCTTGGGTCTAGACTCTAGAGTCTAGAGTCTAGACTCTAGACAATATAGACTAATACATATTATAGAGTCAGGGGTTCCATTTTATATTTTTGAAATCCTTCGTATTAAAAAACTCGTTTTATTTAAGTTTGTTGATACCGCCATCAAAAGTATGAAGATTGATATTATTTTCGAAAGTATGTTATTTTTGTTACCTATTTTAAAAATGAAATAAAAAATATTATTTTTCAAATTATAATTTCAGCTTTTTAAAAAATTCAACTAGGTTAAAAAATTTGTTGGTACATTTCCTACTCACTTAACTTTGGCTAAGCGCTGGAAATTGTCGCCACTCTCGCTTAAACCAGAACATAGTAACATTGACCTTAATAGTAGCCTTGGCACTTACAGTCGCTTAACCAGAGCCTATCGCGTTGTCCCATTTACCCAACTGGGGCAGGAAAAGAGGTTAATGTCTTGTGACGTAACCGCTGATAGATATCCCACTTATTTTGCCGGGATTAAGGAAGTAGCCCCAAATACATTGGAGGTGTGAAAATTTCGCCCGCAAAAGATTAAGGTCAAAAGAGATAAAGCTTATAACAGAATTGATTTTGGACGAGGGAATATTATAAACTAGCGACCCGCCCCGGCGTCGCACGGGTATCAAATATATAGCCACTGAAAAAATGATTAAAATCGATACCCTATGATCCTTGACGTGATCTACTTCTTATCTGTGCCAAATAACAAAAATTGCTCCAGTAGTGCGCGAGATAAGCCCTTTCAAATAATTTCCCCCGTTTTTTTCCACATTCTCCTATTAGTCTTAGCGTAATAAAATATAGCTTATAGCCTTCCTCAATGGGCTATCTAACACTGAAAGAATTTTACAAATCGGACCAGTAGTTCCTGAGATCTTCCTCGATAAATGGGCTATCTAACACTGAAACAATCATCAAAATCCGTTGCGTAGTTTTAAACATGAGGGAAAAAAGTGACTTTGTTTTATAATATGTATTAAAATAGGTAGGTAAATAAATACTTCTTCAAAATTTTCCAAATTGGCGAATATACATCTTAATTCATAATGTTTATTTTATGTTGTTTAAAAACAGATAACATAACTAAAGCTAAAACATGTTTAACATATTATCAGCAGCATCATACGTTATGCCTAGAAAAAAAAGCCCGGCATAAGAAACACCATAATATAACGTTTCCAGAAATTCAAAAACTAATATACATATTATCTAATTTAATCTTAATCTGTTCTACGGCTTTAAACGCAAGATTGTCAGACGGTCAGACTGACAGAAAGAAAGACACACAAAGTAATAGTATGGATGTTAATATTACCCTCATGGGGCTGTCTGTAGACTGCAGAGAGAATTCATTTCTTATCTCCCCGTTTTGTGAACTCGTCTGTGTGCTTTGTCGTAACTCGTATCAGCTGTCACGAACATGAGTTTGAATCCTGAATCGCAGAATAGATATGTCCACACTATGCGCTTTCGTCTTCAACTTTCGTCATCTTCTTTCATACAACTTTCGTTTTGGCGCATTCAATAATCGAATACGTCAACGAATGCAACGCACACATTGTCATTTTTGTTTTTTGGATACGGTCAGAGGGCATGCGTCAGGGACATGACTCACGTTCGCTGTTGACTACGCTATAACGCATGCCCTTGACGAACAGAAAAAGGCACAGTGTGGACAAAGCTATTCTGACATCAAACTAATATATTATCATTATTAAAATACTTACTACTTAAAAACTTTTCTTCAGTAATTAAACATAATTTTAAGACAAGTATGTACTAACATCAATGGCCTTATGCTATTGTAATTAATGTAAAAAATCATCTTGTATTACAAAACCAAAATGCAAAGGATATTTTTTCCCACAGTATGACACATTTTTCTGCAGACCAAGCGGTATATTATGTTGTTAATTTATCACACCTATTTTATTTAACAGTTTTATGATTTAGAATCTAAATCATTTTAGATTAATCAAGACGTGAGTGGAAGAATAAGGTAAGTAACATGAAAAAACTTCCCGTTTTTTAACCGACTTCCAAAAAACGAGGAGGTTATATTATGTTCGGCTGTGGATATTTTTTTTTATTTTTGTATGTTCAACTATTACTCCGCCGTTTGTGAACCGATTTTCGAAATTTTTGTTCTGTTGTATTTGGTTTCACTCCAATTTGATACCATGTTCACAAAAGTGGTGACCTGATGATGGGATCCAGGAGTAATCGAGAAAACTCCTCGAAATTTATATTGAAACATATGGTGATTTTGTTTTTATGTTAAGTGTACTAAGAATATGCTACCAAAAAGTCAAATATTGGGTCAACGTATACCATGGTTTCGAAGATGCTGAGAGAACTCCTGACTCCTTATAAATACACGTTTGGGAGTTTCGGCGTTGTTTTAAGAACAGAAAGCATATGCTATTATGCAATTCATATTCATCATCATAATCATCATCATCATCGTCAACATCATTACCACTTCGTGTTAAGGTCACCAATGTCTCATGGCACAGAATAGATAATAGTACAAGGCATAGGTATGGATATACTAATAATAATAATTATGTACTGTATAACAACACCTGTTTGTTTAATACACGGCGGTCGGCGCCGCAGAGGCAACGGCATCGCCACGCCGCCGCGCGGCGCGTGGCGGCAGACGACAGATCGAATACTTTACTACTTTATATATACAGATCGAATACTTTACTAACTACTTTATAAAATTTTAATAGACAAATAGAATTAAAATAAAGTTATTTTAAAAAGAGCATTTAAATAAAACAAAGTCATTAATTGTCTTTTTAATTACTTTATACTTATTAATCGATTCTACAGTTTTATTATATGTATAGATAGATGGCGCACTAAGTATAGATTTGAAATTGAATTCTTGATTACAAGAACAGCTGTCAATAATTATGATAATATTATATAATTATGAGTAGATACGCTACATCCTATGCAAGTTTATACAATTTTTTATCTTATAGATCCTTCGATCGTGGAAAAACGAGACACAATAGCCTTTCTATTGTTATCGCAATCGCCGGTGACCGCTTGGGGCTTGAAGCATTAAAATTGTCAAAATTACTTAGCACAATATGTTCACTTCACTGATAATAAATA
The DNA here is from genome assembly GCA_937595015.1 of Polyommatus icarus. Taxonomy (NCBI): domain Eukaryota; kingdom Metazoa; phylum Arthropoda; class Insecta; order Lepidoptera; family Lycaenidae; genus Polyommatus; species Polyommatus icarus. Next base: position 19,456,166 of record OW569329.1, read on the forward strand.
ATATTTTGTGAGTGTGAATTGTGACTCTTAACAAATTGTAATAAGATACGTAAAATATACGCGAAGGTTTACCTACTAGTGTAACTAAATAGAGTGAAATTATTATTTTTAACAAAAAAATAAAACCGACTTCCAAGGTAAAAACAATATATCATTATTAATATGAACTAAAAAGTATTAAATAATTTTTACTATCTAATAGTGCCTTTTTCCGAATTCGGCTAAACCTCAACTATTTCTGTACTCAACCTTCATAATTTTGAAGTCGGTGCCAGTTCCAAAAGTTTCCAATATTCTGTCAGAGGACTAAAGATTCAGCTATCTGGTACCGACTTCAAAATAATGAAGATTGAGTACAGAAATAGTTGAGGTTTAGCCGAATTCGGAAAAAGGCACTATTAGATAGTAAAAATTATTTAATACTTTTTAGTTCATATTATTAATAATGATAATATATTGTTTTTACCTTGGAAGTCGGTTTTAATTTTTTGTTAAAAATAATAATAATTTGCTTAAATGGAGGCTTTAGGGTCGGCAAAATTATTTGAAATAGAATAACTGTGGAGTATATTTTTAGCCAGATATATTATAGCTAGGTCATAAAGTAGATAAGTTACAAGTTTTATGCAAAAAGTAAGGGAAAAAATGAGTTATTATCCGTATGTTACGAATGCTATGATCTTTATAATGCTGATCATAATATATTATATCTTTGTTCTTCCTGCTTCTTCTGCTTCTACATTATAATAATATCATGACGTTGACTCAGTAGATGGCTCTTAACTCCGGTAACCTAGCTTTATGATGTCTCAATACTCATACAGCTAGATAACCAAAGATAATTCACCTATCTACCTCTTCTTTCTTTTTCAGTTCTTCTTTGTCTTCTGCTTGTACTTCTTCTTTGTCTTCTACTGGTATTCATTATTCTTGTGATGTCTTCTTATATCTTAATGATTCTTCTTGAGTTTCCTACATTGTTTAAAATGTACGTGATATACGAAAAAGCCTACCTTTTAACTCAATATGGCAAACTAACTCCAACTTTTAACATTAAGTGCTCATATACTTATGCTTAGTCATTACTCATATTATATTATTTCTATTTAACTTTTAAATGAGGCAGACACAAACACACTACTGCTAATCTATAAATTAAGTTTTTTACCTCTGATAGGACCCTTATTTCGACGACATAAAAGCTATAATATGGTAGAAAAGTCCATGCCGCTTATACATAATATTTCTGCAGACCTTGGACTTTTCTTCGTACGCTACTTGACGTAAAGGAACCAGTTTTTAATTCATTACTATGAATGTCAAGGCGAATACACAATATACATATTATGACAAGTAGACATAATTTGTTATTAGCATAAACACCTGTTGTAGACTAAGAAATAAATTGGCTTCTATTTTAACAATTACCTATTCTTTAAAGCTACCGCTCATCAATCCATACGGCTTGTTTGCAGTCCAAAATTGAATCAAGCGTGTTGAGTTTAGAGTGCGTGCAGTGCGACTAAATGGACGGTTTTTAAAAACAACATAATATAGATAACAATAATAACTTACATATGAGAGAAAAGAATATTTTACCGGATTAACGAAGACATTAGCTGCAGGTGTTAGCATGGAACCAGTGGCGGCCTTACCCATTACGAAGCCAAGGGCGGAAGGTTTTTGCGAGGCCCTGGGCGGCAAGTCTTTGTGAGGCCCTTTGTCTTCCAAAAAAACACCTTGCGAGGCCCCTGCAGGAGCGAGGCTCCGGGCAATTGTCCAGTTCGCCACCCCCTAGAGCCGCCAGTGCGTGGAACCCACTTATTTGTAGGATCCATCTTCCATCCAAACTTCCGTGATGGGCGATGGCAGAGCGAACCTGAAATTGTTAAAAAATGGGATTAGCTTACTGGAACCTGTATTTCAAAATATTTTCACCTTAGATGACATAATATTTGTTCTATGTATTCTAAATATTATTAGTTATTACTAACATGCAATTCGTTATACATATATTTTTATTCGCTATATCTTAATATATATATTTCTTGTGTGCGTGTGTATGTGACTGAACTCCTCCTAAACGACTGGACCAATTTTGATGAAATTTTTTGTGTGTGTTCAAAGGGATCTGGGAATGGTTTAGATTCACAATTTTGTCCGCTGGATAATGTTTTTTTAATTAATTTTTAATTTATTAGTAGTTGTTGATTTTGGAATGTTTTACATTGGATCCGACATTCGAATTCGAATTTTAATTTTAGTCTGTCCCGACAGTTAGCGCTGCGATCAAATTAAAAAAAAAAACTTTATATACTTAATATGGCAAAGAAACGTTTGCCGGGACAGCTAGTCACTTTATATAATTAATATTATTAAATGCAATACGTTATAACTTATACGAAACAAGTGGGAACCGTACACTATTCCGGGATAGAACCAATCCTATAATATTAACTTCTCCCAGGTTTCAAAGTATAAATTTTCTCCAAAGAATTTTCAACGGTTTGAGCGTAAAGAGGTAACATACAGACAGACAGACTCAGACATTTACAATATGAATATGGAATCGCCATCGCCATTCTGAGAGTGTGCCTCATTCATTATATTTTAAAATAAAACCATGACACAGTGCAGCTAATGAATGGTACAGTCATTACGCGTTAGCGGCTCTGTGAGAATCACTGAGCAAACACCGCTCTGCACCGCACACCATAGAATTATAACCTTAGTATTGACATCGTTGCCGCACACTATACACTGTAACTATTTTCATATGTATACTTTAAAATCTAAATGGAAAGTATTAGTAGAAAGGATAAATATTTTGATCCACTAAATTCTTGTTAGTTCCTAATCCCGCAAAACTATTAAAACTTATTTCCACTCGAAGGAAATGGCGAGACACATTTACTGCAGAGTTTATACCGAGTACTCGTACCGACGAATGTTACATAAAAAGCCCGTTTATTGGTTAAAACCCAACTTTACTTTTTGATTCTGCAAAACCTTTGCAAGTAGCTACTGCCTATTTTATCAAAGAATAAAGAAAATAGAGGCTCTAACTTCCTAATAATTAAAGAAATGGCAATATAATGTGTTAAAATCACAGATAGCTGAACAATAATGATTATTATGTGTTGTCACACATATTACTATTCTATGAAACACCACAGTATATTGACCCCTAACATTAGCGGTTCTGTTCGCGTTCCGAGGTCTTAGTACTCTGGGTGCTTGTGGCCATGAGCAGCGGAGAGGAAACAACGACCTATCAGAATTTTCCTTCCCCGTATGATTTTCTTACGTTTATGTTAGCTTCACATTGTTAAGTTACCTGTATTCATGGTTAAAATAAAGATTATGAAAGTCAGGATAAGCTACGATGTACTGAAGAAAATTATTCTGGAGGTGTCGGACTTACGTCATTTGGTCACGTTATGTCAAAACTCAAACCCAACCGACAGATCACTGCTAATGCTACGTACTGACATACGGTTTTGCTCGATCGAGCAATAACGTCGAGCAAAACCCGCGGCTCGGGATTTCGTCCACACATTCAGCATTACTCGATACTGTTATTTCAAATCTATTATATTTAATTCCATCAATCCGGCTCGATCCGGTTTCATCAATCCTTCGAGCGGCTCGATGCGAGCCTTCGAGCCTTCAGTTTTGCGGTCCACACAGTAATTATTACTCGATTTGGAGTAAAACTATCGAGCAAAACCGTATGTGAGTACTTAGCATTACATTTAACCCATCAAGCCCCATACGAGCACCGGTGATCGCGACAACAATAGAATACAATAGCATTTCCAAGAATCCCCGATCGAAGGATTTATTGATAATATAATGTTCCATGTCATAATCCAACCAAAATAAGTACGTTCGCCATCTGCCTACGATTCAATTTCTTCGATGTTACATTAATTGATATAGTTCTTGCAATCTACGAGTGCGCGTCGCCTTTATTTGTAGTTGGAAATGTGTATAGACATTTTCGTTAGTGTGCGTACCCGACGGAGCAGTCAGTAGCGAGCGAGCCATGTACGCGTGTATAGATATGGTCACTCACACAACTAAGGGCGACGCGCACTCGTAGATTGCAAGAACTATAACTACAAGAAAAGTTACGTCGTCTTAGTTATTTCTAATCTCAAATAATAAAATGCCACTAACTTTAAAGTGACACTTTAACATGCGTCAATTTTGGACACAAGGACCATAAGGGCAATAAAATATTATTATGTCCAATAAATTGTTCATAACTCGTCCATGAAACAAAATCCAAATTAAACTAGGAAACATGAAAATTATATTACTATATAACATCACCATATTTCGGGTGGCGGTCACAAGTCACAACAAACAAGATCGTAAAAATTGCCCCCGATATTCTCGCAATAAATATTGCTAATACGTTATATTGAAGGAAAATTTAATTAATGGCTGGTCCAAGACGACAAAGGCGATCTCCGATATTATCAAATATTTTCAATATTCAATATCAATAATTTCGAGGGAGACAAGGGATATTAGATTGAAATGATATCTTACATTTATACCAGCTTTATACCTCTGACTCTGTTTTGATAACATCAATAAATATATTACTGAAACATAAAATTAATACATAAAATGTCAGCAATTAATCCTTAGATCGGAGGTTCTAGGAATTCCCATTGTATTCTTGAATTTGTTCTCGCGATCACCGGTGCTCGCGCGGGGCTGAAGGACTAATGTAGACATATTTTAGGCAAATTTGCAGAAAATTCAAATTGTTTTATTTTTTTATTTTTATTAAATAAGGGGGCAAACGAGCAAACGGGTCACCTGATGGTAAGCAACTACCGTCGCCCATGGACACTCGCAACATCAGAAGAGCTGCAGGTGCATTGCCGGCCTTTTAAGAGGGAATACGCTCTTTTCTTGAAGGTTTGCAGGTCGTATAGGTCCGGAAAAACTGCTGGTGACAGTTCGTTCCAGAGTTTTACAGTGCGCGGCAGAAAGTTACGCGAAAAACGCACTGTGGAAGACTGCCACTCATCAAGGTGATGAGGATGTTATGTTTTTTACGGGACGATGGCGAAAAGTTGCAGGTGGTATGATTCCGAACAATTCCTCAGAGCACTCCCCAAATTCCTCAGAGCACTCCTCAATTCCTCAGAGCACTTCCCAGAATTTACTTAAACTGACCTGCCGATGACATAGGTCCGCCGTCATAATAATTATGTATTACATTTTTTCGATGGTACATTGACGGTTAAAAACGGTACATAAATAATCAAACGGCCAATCAACACTCCAAAAAAAAGGTAAGTCCGTCCGTTTGGATGGCGGCCGGTTCTATTTTTCATAATACGTTGGTATGTCAGACAACGCACTTCATATACTAATATCCACACATTATTATTCAGTCCATATGTTTGTATTACGTACGCGTCTCACGCAAAACGCCAAATTGTATGCGTCAAGGTCGAACAGAGTCGCGGGCGATGCTTATAAACGCCTTTTGTGTAGTTTAGCATGAGTTTTTATGGGCCTATATTGACCTACTGCTGGGCAAAGGCCTCTCCCAAGGCCTGCCCAATGGCAGGTCTTGGGAGAGGCCATAAATTCATACTGTAATAATAATAATAATAATAATAATAATAATAATTTATTTGCCAGAGTGAGATGTACAATATGGTCTTCATAATAAAATATAGGATCATATCACTCAACTAAATTAATAGTATGCAAATGTCATATAATTAATCTAAAAGGTCGAGAAAAGAAGTAGAAGTATTGCCATCACTAAATGTCACAATATGTCATTATTTAAAGACAAGAGAACTGTCAGAAATAAGTACCAACGAAAAAATCCTTTACTTCATAGAAACAATTATTTACAAGCCATTCATTTAGTTTTCTTTTAAAAGGAATTAGGCTCAGTTTTTCTAAATCTTTTGGCAAGTTGTTATAAATTTTAATAGCCATAGAATAAGGACTTTTAAGAAACGTTGTGCTGCTACATTTGGGCATGATTAATTTATTGGGATAACGTTGTGATCTTTTTGTATCATTGTTATCCTTGTTTTGTACAAAATATTTTGGATGCTTTTTAACAAAGATGCACATGTCTCTAATGTACATACATGGCAGCGTGAGTATTTTCAGTTTTTGGAATAAGGGTTTGCAACTTTCAAGCGGCCCTACACCACAAATCGCCCTAATACACTTCTTTTGCAATTTGAAAACTGAATCAAACTCCACAGAGTTGCCCCACATTATAAGACCGTAAGATAAGATTGATGACACATATCCATGATATGCACAAAGAGCTGCTGATATTGACACGGTCTTTGCTAAGCGTCGAAGTGCATAAACGAATTTGTCAAGCTTGCTACAAATATAGTCAACATGTGCTTTCCAGTTGGAGTGTTGGTCAAACTTTAGTCCTAAAAATTTTAATGATTCTACTTCTTCTATAATAATGTTGTCATAAGTGATTTTCTTGGGTATTTGCATTGCATTGTAATATTTAAATTGCATTATTTTAGTTTTATTAAGATTAACTTGTAAGTCATTTTTTACCAACCATGATATTATGTCATTGAGTGCATTTCTTATTTCTTGCTCATAAAATAATATATTTTCGCATTTGACCAAGATTGTAGTGTCATCAACGAATAGAAGTTTAAGGTGTTTAGTTGCCGTTGTGACATCATTAATATACACCAGGAAAAGAAATGGACCAATCAGACTTCCTTGTGGAACTCCTATGTCTAAATATGCATACCTAGATTTGTAAGTTTTTTTAAAATTACCGACATTTTTTGTAATAATTGTACATACCTTCCGATTGCTTAAATAGGATTTTATCAAGTCATATGCCTTTCCTCTTATTCCATATTTTTCTAATTTATCCAGTAGTATGTCATGGTTAACTAAGTCAAAAGCCTTAGTCATATCTAAAAATATCCCCGTTATAGGTATTTTGTTATTTAAACTGTCATGAATTATTTTGCTTAAATAAAAACAGGCTTCTGTAGTAGAGCTATTTTCTCGGAAACCAAATTGTTCATTAGCCAGCAGGTGTTCTGAATTGAAAAAGTTTTTTATACGTTTTATCATGATTTTTTCAAAAATCTTTGCTAAAATCGGAATCAAAGTTATTGGGCGGTAATTACTTATTTCAGTTTTGTCATCTTTTTTAAACAAAGGCCTAATAGTTGAAATTTTTAGTCGGCTAGGAAAGACACCTTGTTCTAGTGACTGGCTTATAATTTTGGCAAGTGGATAGCATACTTGTACTGCACACTTCTTAATAATGTCCGTTCGTATCTCGTCATAACCCACAGCGTTTGTATTCTTTAAAGATAATATTGTATTATAAACTTCACGAGGATCTGTAGGGTGTAAAAAAATTGTGTTTTTATTTATGTTTATTGCACAAGTCTTTTTTTCGTTTATATTTTTTTCTTTTTTAGGCCTTATATTTCCTATATTGGTAAAATAGTCATTAAATATTTTGCAGATGTCATTAGGTTTAGTATATACGTTCATGTCTTTCTTAATATATTCAATGTCATTATCTTCATTATTATTTCCTAAGTTTTCATTTATTATCTTCCACCCTGCTCTGCATTTATTTTTTTGATTATTTATATATTTAGTGTTTTGTAATTGCTTTGATTTGTATATACATTTTTTTAATAAATCATTATATTTTACTAGACGCTGTTTTGTATTGTAATTATTTATTTTTGAGATTCTTAATTTTAAATACATTTTTCTTTTTACCAAACATGATTTCTTTATACCCCTAGTTAGCCATAATGTTCGTTGTTTATTCTTGTTATTACGTATTTTTATCAGTGGAAAACATAGTTTATAAAAAAGGACTATTTGATCGTGAAATGTATTGAACGTAACTTCCACATTTTCTTCATCTCTTAACTCTGAAAAAGACAAGGCTGAAATACATTCCTGAAATTTACGAACATTATCAGCACTGTAATCTCTTCTAAATTCCCATGTGATGTTTGATTTTGGAACATTTTTTACTTTAATAGTCAATGTCTGAGCAGTCTCATGGTCAGATAGAGCTAGGTGATGAATATTTGACTTTGTCATTTTGAGATTGCTGACGATTAGGTCTATGCAGGATGATAATCTAGTAGGGCATGTTATGTGTGAAGTTAAATTGTAGTTTTTAAGTAAACTTCGTAGTTCGCGTGTGTTTTTGTTATTTTTAAGGGTGTCTAGATTCCAATCACCACATAAAACTATACTTTTTTGTTTTCTTTTATTATTTACGTCATGAAGTAATTTATCTAAGTTTTTAAAGAATGAATATGTATCACTTTGTGGAGTTCGGTATATACATACGACATATAATTTATGATCCAGTAATTCTATTCCACAGCATTCAAATTCATTCGCTATTCCCATATTTTTAATCCATTTTATTTCCTTACAATTTATATAACTTTCTGTCAGTATGCATGAACCCCCTCTCTTAGCGTTTCTGCAGAAAGCAGCAGATAATTTATATCCATGCAACTGAAGTAAATTTTCGGAACCTTTCTTAATAAATGTCTCTGTTAGACAAATAACTTTTAAGTTATTTAAACTTTGTTTTTTTAAATCTAGTAAGGATAGGTAAAGTAATTCCGCTTTATTTATGGCGCCAGCAATATTTTGGTGAAGGATTGTTAAGGTCTTATCGAAAAAAATCTTCATTGCTTGTTTGTTCTATATTTAAATTCGATAACTTATTATTATTACTATTGTTCATTATTTTGAAGTAGTATGGTATTGTGCCTTTGATATTTTCTTTATAATTATTTATTTTATCTACTACTTTAGGTGCAGAAACTTTGTCAACTTTTTTAAAATAGAAAGTTATTTTATTTCTTTGTAAGTCCGTAGTTGTATCCGATACTTTTTTATTTTTTATATTTTTTATAATATTACTTGTGTTGTAGAATGGCAAATAAGTGTTTAGGTAGTCACTATAATCAATATTAAAATTTATTTGTTCTGTTATGTCTTGTATGTAATCATTGTAATTTTTGTGAAACCTTTGAGCTTTAATAAAGGTGGTATTTTTGTGCAATTTTAGGAGACACTGTATATGGTTATTGAGTGTCACGACCCTGAGGTAATCATTTGATTGTACTTCTAGGACATAGACACGTGCATTGCGAAGCTTATCTAAAGCGAGTGCTAAATTATTTAGAAAGCTACATGGATTTTTTTCATTTGTACCCACTCCTAATATAATTACATCTCTTTCTGTCATTGTATATTTTAAGGATTCACAACTTCTAAGAGCTTCATTACATAGTGCATTAGGTTTTATAAAAGAAAATATGTTATAATTGTTATTTTGTTTTTTATTCCTAGCATATCTTAATCTCTGAGATAAGCCCATTACACTTTGTTCTCCTAATATATGTATGCAAGCCCCTTTTTGAATTGACCTCCTTTGAATATTATACACAGATTTTTGTCCCCTTATGAGTTCTTGATTTGCACTATCTTTAACATAAACTTTATGTACAGAATTGTTTTCATCTTCTTGGAAGTCTATTTTTCTTTTAGCAGAGTAGCTAGTTATTTTAGGACGCTTTTTATTACTTTTTTTGATACTGCTAATTGGTGCAGAGTGTATTTTAGTCAATAGCTGTAGTTTCTTTTCCAATTCTTGTATTTTTTTTAAAAGATTGCTATTTTCTAATAATAACTGCTCTATTTCTTTATGTGCTATGTCTAATTGAAGTTGTACATCTTTAAATTTATCACGCAATTCTTGTAACTCCTCATTCATTGTAACAGATAAATTTGGGAGACTACTAATTTCTGGGTCACGACATAATGAAGTAGGTGAATTATAATACAATGAATTGTCTAGGTTTGCATCCTCGTAGTTCAGACTGTGCCTACGTCTCCTTACTGTCACATACTCATCATCGTGATTGGTCCTGAGTTCCATTCCTGTGTAGAAAAAGCAACAAGGTAAACCACCACGATAAGCAGGAATGTTAAAAAGAAATAAAGAAATGAGAAACAAGAAATAGGTATATGTATATTTCAGATGGTTTCACAATTATATTATTAGATTTAAGTCACACTGTTAAAATATACAAAAAATACTTACTTAAATTTTATTAAAATTTGTCAAGTGATTAAAATTATAACAATAAATATATAAAATGTCCACAATTATAATATCAATTCAATAATTTCATTTAATATTGTAAAATAGTTAATTCTAATAAAACAATAAAAATACAATGTCAATAGATTACAATAATTATTATTATAGGGATTAGTGTTATTAATTTATTAGTAATGTCAATAATATGTTTGATAATATAGGAATTAGTAATATTAATTAGTAATGTCAAGTGTAAAATAAAATGTCCTAATATATTTTAATTTATAATAAATATGTATTTCATGTCAATTTATAAAAATTTTATTAAAATGTCACTATGTATTCATTAAAAATAAATTAATATATCATTTAATCAGCAATAATTTTCACTGTTTTCTTTGTTGTCATGTGAAGCCCCATCTCTTGTCCAATTCTATGGTGAATAATATAACAAACTAATAATGGCTAGCGGATTTGGATTTGGGTAGGTCGGTACTTACTTCTGATTAACAAATTAACCGGTACTTGTTATTTTATACAAACAAAGTATGTTAGATAATATCTATTTCAAATTCTGGAGTATATTTCAATTGAAGAAAAGTTTGTTTTTACTTTGGCACTTTGCTTAGGTACACGCTTTCCTTAAAGTCTATTCTTGGTTTTTTTTTTAAAGTCCAAAATATGCCATTTAAGTAGTTTTCATGCTAATAATATGTTACAGAACATTTTATTATAGATTAAATTTGATGTGAAAGTACCGTAATGTTACAATACAGGAAAATTAAGTTTTGTTTTAGGTCACTTTACTACACGCTTAGCTTAAAGCTTATTATAGATAGGCTTTTGAACTTTAAGCCGCAAACAAGTTTTCATGCAAGTTATTTTTTAAGTAAATAATTTTGATTGTGTTGTTTTTATCTCATCATGCTTATTCCTATAATATTTTACAAAATTACAATCTTATTTCTTAGGATATCACATAGATCAGATTGCATGCATAATATTGTACAGTACCTTTAGGTGAATTGTGTTTCACATAATATTATGATCATTTACCTTACCTCAACCTTTTACTTTATACTACTTACTGTACAAATAATAAATGATAGAAAACGATGTCAACATAGTATGTACACCTATTTTTAACCTATTTTTAAGACAGTAAACAGCAGAGTCCAAGAAACTGTCCAACAACTAAGCACACTGACAGGGCTGCAGTGAAGGTTCCTGTGTATCTTGCAATTTTCTGATTCCTGTTGGATTCCTGACTGCTTAGACTTCCTCCCGATGTAGTACTCGTAATATTGGTTGGGGAAAAAATGTTTTCACAAGAGCCTACTGGGCGTCTGGGAAAGTTGTTATATTTGTGATTGACCTCGTAGTACTTTCTCATCGAAGCAGCTCCAGTGTAGTGTATCTAAGTAATGATGGAATTATTCTTGCGAGATGTAAATAATTGCTCTTCTCCTTGTGAATTGTGATGTTCCTGTTTTTTCTTTATGTCGTTCGCTTAACGCATTACGAAAATTTAAAAATGGCGAACAGCAGTTTGCAAGGCTGGTTAAACGGCACAGTTCTTTTGTTTGTCTTGTCACTAATTTGATAACTTTCCACTGATATAGTTTATATTTTAGTGAATGAGCACTGCAATTTTTAGTTTTTTGCACTTTTATTTTGTAAACAACGCTTATTATAACTTTAAATTCACAAAATATGCAGAGGTGATGTGAACCGTTTCAGGGATACCAGGCGAAAATGTATTAGCGCTAGACCAATGGTTTAGCGCTAATATAGTATGAATTTATGAATAACTATTTGATGCCCGCAACTCGATTTCACTGATAAAAATTTATCGCGCCGGAACTGCATTTTCTTGCGGGATAAAAAGTAACATATGTCCTTTCCAGGGACTCAAAGTATCTCCATACCAAATTTTAGCAAAATCGGTTCATCGGTTTGGGCGTGAAGAGGTAACAGACAGAAATACTTTCGCATTTATTATGGATTCTTTTATGTTATCTGACTGCAAGCTACCACATGATAGTAAGCGAGTACCACCATGAGTGTACTGCCAGGGAAATCGATCTATGGCCAGATGGAAGAGCTACGTAATTAAGTTAAACTATGTAAAGTTCACATCTGACAACCCGACCAAATAACGTAAGTCCGTCGTCTGGCTTTGAATCAATTACCCAGTTAATACTATGGAGTATGGACGAAACGACCAAGATTATTTTACTATTTCTATATAAGCGTGGAAAACAAATCCTTCATTTTGGTCTTAAGCAGGCCACAATAACTCTCAGTAGTTATCCAAACGGGTCTGTGAGTAATGCCCGTCGTGAGCGCTAGATCTAGATAAATCTAGACAAGTCTGTCGCAAATGGTACTAACAGTTACTAAAGCACGGTAAATATTTCCACGTCGCGGTTAGCGCCGACAAAGAAAATTTACTTGGACAGCACTTGAGTGGTTTGACCTGCGTATTTCATAAAATAATATGGTAGATTGTTTTTACATTCTTCATGTTTCTTCTAATTTTAGATTGGTTAAACATCGCGTGTGCGATGTAGCAAATATAAATTTTAAACTAAATTGATATTTTTTATGAATGTCCACATTCCTCAATTAAAGTGAGGAATGTGGACTCCTATAGGTGTACCAGAATCTGATGGCAAAAAGTGAGAAAATAAATTGACTCTATCAATACCATATAATAGGAATAAAACATTTTCATCCTTTTTTATTCCTTTAGCGGCTTATTTTGTGTATGAAACATGCAAATATAAAAAAATTATCCCATGATCAAAGATATTTTTTGAACATTTGCTGTCAAAAATTGCCATCAGATTCTGGTAGACCTTCTATCTATTTTGACATTAGCAGTAATAAAACACTTTAAACTCGCGAAGGAAGCATTGTAGTTTTGTTATAATACCTGTAAACTGTAGTGTACCTAAAGTACGAGCCAGGATTTCTCCTAGTGTTTTAGTAATTCGGCTGAGTTGTTAGTAATTAACTAATTACTATTATAATTACTCAGCTACGTGCCCTCGTCTGAGGACCGAGCACTGTCTCGCCACTCTACTCGATAGGTGCAATTAAGGCCATAGCGTTAAGGCGACGCCTTGATAATTTGGCTGTAGCGATATCGATTTTTCTCAGCAATGACTAAAGCTAAGAAATTATAGTTCATTGTCAGTATTCATCATCTTTGTCTTAAAATTACCCATAGCATAACACGATTGGTCAACTTTTATAACACATATTATTCAATCAAAAAGACCTCTTTAAAAAAAGGGATTCCTATTTTGCCAACAGAGGAGAGTGATTTAAGCTTCCAAAATTTGTACATAAATTGGTTCAAGCATACACTTTAATTTGCCCAGAGCTTATATGAAATGTATTTATGGTTTTTAAATTACGTGACAAAAACAATTTTGTCACTTACGTCCTTTCCATTTTTTGCCAGGCTGGCCTCTCATAAAAAACAAGCAATCTAAAACAATAACAACAACAATCTTGTGCTGTCGTCAACTACAGCTGCGGCAAGTGTGCCGGTATAATATATGGTGCACACTATACAGTATGTACAATGGCTGGCCGAGGAAATTAAACACAGATTACTGTATAATTACTGAACACTCTACTTGGCGGCTGCTGACGGAAGAGTGATCGTCACTCTCGTCGGGCGACCACTCTAACCATCTTCACTCCTACCCAGTAGGCGTGTCCATCTTTATTTATCAATACACTACAAATCCAACACGGTTTTTTTCACTTTAACGCGGCGTCACCTTAAGCACCATATACTGACACCAACACTTTAGTCACAGATGTTAGGTACGAAGCCTGAATCCTAGTAATAGTAATTACTAACAACAGCCGAAGTAGACGCGAGCGTCTCTGTCAATATTGTGAGCACTCGCGACCGCAAATATTTCGTTTCCCACAACTCGCCACGGCCGACCGGCACCTTTGACAATTATATCACTCTAATTATATCTTCTAACTTTAAACTCTAAGAAGTACTAGGTGAAATCTAAAAAGTACTTCGTTCTAAGGAGAATCTGTGGAATGATAATAGGTTTACAACCATTTACCTTTATACTTCTAGTTTATAGCCAATCTTGCCCATAGTTTTCAGCACTTGCAGATTTTGTCCGAGAGCACTTTCCAAAATGTTAAATTAATCCTCAACTTCTATGAAATAATGTGTAGTAAAGTGACAAGCGTCTGCGTGACAGGCAGTATCGAGAATTGAATTTGGCATTATTTTCTTTAAGAAAAGTTCTCCGCGACAAAATCTGTAAGCGTTTTCCTTAGAACGATGTGCCCACTGCCCAGTTACTGTAATGTAATGTACTATTTGATTAACTTTTTGATTTCGATATACACATTTTTCATAAAAATCTATTTGATTTGAATAAAGCCATATTGCTATATTATGTAGCTACATTAAATGGAATCAACCTTGGGGTATTAGCATTCATTAAAGTGTATTAGCAAAATTCGTTCGTTCAAAGGTTTTGTTCCATCCGTCCATCGTGAATACTAATATCCATCAACAATCCACGATCACGCGTGCCGAAGGACGAAGCCGTCGTGACATCCTGCTGACGATTTAAAGAATGCTTGTATTACCATACTCAAAACGGACATTTTGAACTTAACAATGTCCTTAAAATACTTTTATTGACTTATGGATAGCTACTTAGTACCTAATAAGTAGAAACATAAGATTTTATAATTAGTACTGTAACTCAAGTGTTTCCTTGCAATCAAACATGCTAGCTCTAGACAAGTTTTACACATGTGCTAAGTATATAATGTACTACTAAAAGCATTGCTGTACTACTTGAAATCAAGCTAGTTATACAATTTGTCATAATATTATATTCGTATTACAATTAATCAGTCATTGATAACATTTCATTACTAAATTGCTGCAAAAATTTACGATATCAAGCCAGACGTTTTCTTCAACTTTCTCAGAAAAGTCGCTGTTGCCTCACCAGTAATTGGTCAATTGCAGTGCGCAACACGTCTGATAGACAACCTCCATTTATAGGCATTGATGAAGAAACATTCGTGAAACCCGACTGGGTTTCCACGAAAATATGAGCTAACGCCCTCTTTAGGTGCAGTCTCAAGGACTGTAGTTGTAGCGTGGTAGTAATATTGAGTAAATTATTCAAGAATGACGTAATAAAGACGTGAGTGAATGTAGTTAGGTCTGGATGTACATTAAAAATCTTAAATATAGTATAAAAGTATTAAGTATATTTCCGTTGTCTGGTACCTGTAACCAAAGAATTCTATTTAAACTTAGATAGATTTCTTTGCCTGTAACACAAGTCCTTACTTCGTACTTAGTACGGACCCAGACTGACTGGTGACTGGTGTGAAGAGTCCATAGATATTATTATTATAAAGTGACTAACATTATTGAAAATTTTCGTTTATTTAACCCGGCGACAATGACGCCGGGTCATATTGACCCGAGCCATGTTTAATTAGATATATTTTGTCTTTTCCCAATGGAATGTTTTCCAATCTTCGTATGGTTGGAGATACAACCCTCTTTCATCCGCCAAGCAGCTAGCTGTTCAGGCCATACCTAGCAAGATACTTGTGTGTCAAGTTAAAACGGGTCATTATGACCCGGCGTCATCGTCAGTGTAGTATTTTCGTGACTAACTTTTATTAGTATTCAAATATTGTTTTGCCTTATTTTTTACGTTTTAAAGGAGAATATCATTGACAAATAGCCCAGAAAGGATTTAAGAGTTGTTACAATAGTTAGACTTTGACGATGACGAGTCTTAGGCTGCTTTGGGCATAGAACTTGTGGACCGCGTATCTAGGTAAAAGTGAAAAAAATCCTGGAACTTATAAATGATGTGAAGTCTGTTCATCTAAAAAGATAATAATACACTTCACACATGCACAACATGTCCAATTTTTATATGCTAGGGCATGATTACCTATTGTGATAACTGTAATAGTTCTATAACTCTGAATGAGGAAGTAAAAGACTGATTTCTTTTTATTTTCATGTTAGTAAGTTACAACAACCTCTCTTTAAATTCATCAGTAAATTTTTTCTTTCATAATATGTAAGAAAATTTTGCGAAAATATAAAATTAACGTACACGTTAAGTTTTCAAGGTTGATTTTGCATCTGCCGCGAGGAAAGCCAATAACAAAAATATTTAATATATAACACAGGGTTTTTTTTAATTTTATACATAATTAAAGTCCCCTTTTAAAATAATAAATAAACAAAATCGTAGTAGCTTACTTAGTTTCATTAAAAATGTATATACAAAGTTCGGGTCAAAATGACCCGACGCCATAGTCCATGTAATTATTTTCACGTCATTGACGCCGGGTTAAATAACATAGATTAATATTGATACAATATATCCGTGAATATTTAGTATTTACGAGTAGGTACCTGAATTCATTTAACTTGGCTCACTGGTATTTAATTTAGATTAGACTGTGTGGTTTTCTTTCAATATATTAACAACAATTTATTTGTCCAACTGTACCTCATATAAATTGATTATCGTACAATCACTTTTGCCACTCTAATTGTTAAAAAAATCTATATATTTTCATCTAAATCTGAAAGCATATTTTATAGTTTAAAACTCTGTAAACAAGTAAAAAATATTCGTTCATAATGACTAGAAAATAATAACATAAGAAAGCAGGTAAATATAACACTTGTAAAAATATGTATGGTCATTATTATTATAATTATAATAACAGATTTACATAATATTATCATATATTTTTCTTAGAATTCCCAATGATGAGTTCATAGATCGAATAGTAAAATAAAGTAACTTACCAAAGTGATGATGGGCAGAAAGGAGACAGCATATACTCGTAACACTTATTATTAGAAGATGCAGTTGGATTTCTGTAACAAAAAGAAAAATAGTTTTATGTCATGGTGTCATTGTAGTAATAGTATAAGTTATTGGAAATGCTTCAAGTCAGGGGAAAAGATAATCTATATAAATAAAAATTATTGTTAGTCTAGCTAGAACTCGAAAATGGCAGAATCGATTTGACTAATTTTAGTCTTGTAATATTCGTGAAAGTCCAGGGAAAGTTTTTACGGTGAGAAAATTTAGGGGTTAAGTGATACGAAGTTGAATTTTTAAAGGGTCTCTTAGTACGAGTACAAAATTTTTATTGCGTTACCTTTGAATCTTAACAAAAAACTTATTTCTTAACTGTAATATCTTATGAGTTATGACTATGTTAGTGATACATTTCATAACTGAGGTTCAGTTCATCTTTAAGCGATAAACCCTAAATATGCTTCCGATAAGCGACGTACAAATACCGTCAGTCCCTCATGGGACGGATATAAGCCTTTTGGGAGTTAAGTAAAAATGAACAAAGGGGGTTGTTAGTAGCGACAAAGGAAGGGTCTCGTTAGTCGTTAGCGGCGCGGATCAAACGCTACCAATTACGTCACAAATCAGCTGTTCAAGGGTATAGAACCTTTTACGGGATTTTTTTGTTAAAAAATACTGTCACGTCAAAATTGTTTAATTATGTTTGTTGTTGTGTTCTCTCTTGATGTACTTTTTGCTAAGAGCAAGATTGGGATTAGAATTTAGATCTATTATTTTAGGGGGATTCTATCGCCACGGGTGGGACACTTGTACCTTAATTTCGGTATGTGTGACTAATTTATGCAAATTGTATCAATGATATCAAATTGGTTTATATAAATAATAACAGAATATTTTATATACTTTTATAATTATATTGAAGGCGGGGATAACACCGTGTAAAATGAAATCTAAATGACAGTAAATGTTTGCCACCAGTACGCCGGGGGTATGTGGGACTCTTACCCACTAAAACCAATCCTGATTCCTGCCTAAAGTGATTCAATGACAATGAATTATTACGGTGGCTAGTACTATACAACTTTTACATTACAATTTCTAAATCAAAATAGTGACTTATTGAACACGTCTTCAATAATCACACGATTATTATAAAGGCGAATGTTTGTGAATTTGGATGTTTGTTACTTCTTCACGTCTAAACGGCTGGGGCGATTTTAATAAAATTTGATGTGAAGTTAGTTGATTACACCGCTTAATACTTAATACCCTGGATTACACCGCGATTATTACCGCGGGCACAACTAGTAAAAGTATAACTTACGGCCTTATCACACTGACGATTAGCGAGCGATTTGAAAACGACACGACTGCGCAGCGCACACGCCGCGATGACGCCGCAATTGCGCGGCGTGTACGCAGCTTGCCAGCCTTGCCTTCCGCGTTTTGGACACTCAGTAACAAAATGGATTCTGACGTCACATCCCTAGACGAGTGTACAAAATGGCGTCCACGCCATGCCGTGACGACGCTGCGCTGTCGCGGCGTGTGCGCTGCGCAGTCGCGTCGCTTTCAAATCGCTCGCTAATCGCTAGTGTGATAAGGCCCTTATGAATACAGTTTTCACTGTATTGTACGTTATATGTATCGTAAAGAACTCGAACAATATCACGAGCAAACTTTATATCGCTGTGCTAATCGCCATATCGATGTGATGAAAGGAAATCTCGATAAAGTCCATCGGGATCGGGAAAGTTTGAGAGATAACGCCCGCCGTAACGTCACAATGTTCCATTTATATACACAACTTTAGCAGTAACAAAATGTGTTTCAAATTAGTATGAAGTTGCCGTTGTTATTATGATACCACTCTACGATATTAGCCTATGACTATTCAGGGGGGTTAATGATAAAATAGTATTCAGGGGGGTGAGCCAACATCTTTTCTCTATCGTTTCTTTGTAGAATAGCCGATCAAATTGTATGAAATTGACATAAGACGGTTCAATCGTCATTTTAACGAATGCTTTAAATGTCAATTCCGTACATTTTGATCCGCTGATCAAAATGTACGGAATTTCGTTATCGCTTCGTTATAGAATCGCTATTCTATAACGGAGCAATAACGAAAAAGTCTTGGCTAAATGGCCAGAGTGCTTAGTCAAGTTCAATTCGCATTTCGCTAGATTAGATAACGAAGTTAGATGTCAAAAATGTATGGGATTTGACATAACGCATCGCAAGCGCCATTGACACTTAATTAGCGATGCGATATGTCAAATCCCATACATTTAACTTAGTTATCGAAACTAGTGAATTCAACTTGACTAAGTTCTCAGGATCGAAGCCGAATGAGGCGGGGAGTCTATAGACAACACTCGAAAAATAGCTTAAGCTTTACACAAGATCAACACGATTTTTTTTATTTTTAAACGGGCTTTGGCCTTTGGCCCACCAAACATTCTCATATCTCCTGTGTCGCCAGGATCGACAGCA
Source organism: Polyommatus icarus (assembly GCA_937595015.1). Classification (NCBI taxonomy): domain Eukaryota; kingdom Metazoa; phylum Arthropoda; class Insecta; order Lepidoptera; family Lycaenidae; genus Polyommatus; species Polyommatus icarus. Next base: position 19,475,693 of record OW569329.1, read on the forward strand.
GTATCCAACCACGAAAACCCTTTGATATTAGGTATCTCAGGGACATGCTTAAGCTGTCTTGGGACCCGCAACGAATTTAATCAGAAGAAGATAGGAGGAGTGGGAAGTATACAGTTTTCCCTCCCCATAAAAAGCGGGAGACAGCACAAAGTTGCAATGACCGAAAGTCAAAGAACTAAAGGGAAAGCACCACGGGAATAATTAATGTTAATCATGACTACTAAGCTAGAAGTTAATTTTGCAATTTGTTGTGTTACACTATTTCCAGTAATAATTCAATAAAAATGAAAACCGACTTCCAATGTAAAAACAATCGTAATATGAACTAAAAAGTATTAAATAACTCTTACTCTTTAATAGTGCCTTTTTCAGAATTTATCTAAATCTCAACTATTTCTGTATATACTACACTCTTCATTATTTTGAAGTCGGTACCAGCTAATTTAATCGTGAGTTCAGTAATGTCAGAATATCTGAAACTTTTGGGACTGGTACCGACTTTAAAGTAATGAAGACTGTAATATGTACAGAAATAGTTGAGATTTAGACAAATTCTGAAAAGGCACTATTAAAGAGTAAGAGTTATTTACTTTACTTTTTAGTTCATATTACGATTGTTTTTACATTGGAAGTCGGTTTTCATTTTATTTTTTTTAATAATAATTTTACTCTTTTTAGTGTTGTCTAAGCAAAATTGTGGCAAATGCGTGCAGTTATCTAAGCGATGCTGCAATTTCCAAACTTTTATCTTTAAAGGTTCAGGAGTTCTGTCCTTTGGACCAAGAGACACCTTTGTATGAAATTTCTCTTATTCGTAATATAATATGTTTAACTTACTAGAAACAACATTTTAACCACTATGAGCGTTTTGATAAATTTCAAGGATTTCCCTTGATTGCTCATAGATCCCATCATCAGCTCACCACTTTTGTAATTGTTATACAAAATTAAGATTATGTCCTATACAACAACACGAAAATTTCGAAAATCGGTCCACAAACAGTGAAATCATCGTCAAAAACATCTGCTTCGATGCAAAATATCACGAAAAGTACCAATAATAATTTTCCTTAGCTGTCTTTAAAAAGCGACTGAAAGAGTACTACCTCAACAAAGAATCCTAAAACTCGTATTAAATATACATATAGTATGTATTTGTTTATTTATTAAATTATAGTATATTTTATAATATATATATATCATAACGTAATTATGTCTAAAAATATATTATTATAATGTTAGTTGTATGTGTATTATTATTTATTATGTAGGTTTCTATAATTGTTATTTATCTGTGCACGCCCTATCTGATATTTCCCATCACATTTCTCTCCGTAGGACTGCTGGAAGAAATTTCTGTTAGAGATAAGCAGTACCTGTTGTGTCGTCTTTCTTCTGTGTATTTTTCGTGTAAAACATTTGTATGTGCAAATAGTAAATAAAAAATAGTAAAAAATAATTGGGTCATAGTGTGATGACCATGGTATAATAATTATAGTTGTGATGATGATGATGATTAATCAAATTGAAGTGTTGGCTTATGCTTTCAGTTGTTCAAACAACGCCGAAATCCCCGAACCTGTACCTATAAGCATTCAAAAGTTCTGTTCGGTACCTTCGGATCCAGGATATAACCTGGTGCAAAGTCTTACTTTTTGGTAGCATTTACCTTGAATGCTTCAGAAAAAATTGAAATCACTATATGTTTCCATACAAATTTCAAGGAGTCCCCTTGATTCCTCAAGCATCCCATCATCAGATTACCATTTTTATGAACATGGTACCAAATTCGAGTTAAACCCTATACAACACAAAAAGAATTTTGAAAATCGGACCACAAATGGCTGAGTAATCGAGGAACACACAAAAAAATATATACATACAGCCGAACGTATTACCTCCTCCTTTTTGGAAGTCGGTCAAAAATTAACACGATTGACAAAATATGTATCGACATAATATTATAATGTATTTGTAAATCGTGTAACTATAATATAATTTTTTTTGTGAGTGTGCTATGTTACATATCCCCATATTTATAAATGATAAATATATATCTTAGAACCAACATGTACAGCTACTGAATATAGATCACGTAAACAATCCTAAGATACCTTATTAAAGAAAAAAAGTTGTAGACTAACTACATGTTCATAATAATTAATATTGTAGTATTCATTAAGAATAATAATGATAAATAAGACCAATAATCATAAAATAGTACTACACTATTTTACTAATATTATATTCTAATTTTCTTTATCGTTATTTGTAAAACAAAAACTTAATTTCAATGATTTCAAATGGCCTTGTGAGTTGTATATTATGATGAGAGGAACCACATGCATATAACTTATAAGTTCAGGTCAAACGAGCAAAAACATATTAATATTTCTATAATTATTATGACTTCGTTTCATACTGTATACCTACATTGCCGTAAGCCGTTTTTTCTATTGATCATCAACTTGTCTTCAAATATTATTATTTTTCCCTATGCTAATCCAATTATCATTATTGAATGTAAGTACCATCACAGAAATTGATTCATAGGCAGTTGATGCAGTTGACAGAGTCTACGAGATTTGGTTGGGATACACGTCAGTCTTGTTTCTTTTGTCATTGACAATATGAGACTACTCACTACTATTTTATCTAGATTAGCCAGTCTACGTCAGATCATTGTAAGTGTGTCGGCTGGATCCAAACCGACCAAATTACGTGAGTCAATCTGCCTATATGAATATCTCTATTAGTACTTTGCTATCTCCTAAACTACCTTAGCTTATTTAGGCTTATTGGTTATTATGCAGTATTTACTAGGTACGTAAAATACTTTAAAAATAAGTATTTTAAGTTGAATCAAAATTGGATAAGTTGGGTAAGTATATTTATTAAATTCACATAATTTTATCCGGTGTTATTGCTGATTTATCTACAAAAACTCAGTGTATCCGTCACAGACTTAGGCTCTATAATATATATTAATATATTTATAGCTAGGCATATTTTCTATACTATCCGTATGTCACAGAAATATATAATATTATAGCTGAGTGTGCGGTCACGCGAAAATTAGTATAGAAAATATATAGTAATATGCCTAGCTATAAATATATTAATATATATTATAGCTAGGTCTGTGACGGGCTTAACATGCTATTCACATAAATATTTATGTATTTAAATCCCTCATCCACAAAACGAATTTGAATTTCACCTTACATTTTACATAATACGAATTACGATCCAATGCTTTGAAGCATAGCGTAACATACGAGGGGACTAGACGATATTCAAAGTTTCTGCTCCATGATTTTTGGAGCGATTCTTGTAAATAAGCACTATGTACGTAAAATAATAATTAGACTATCTAATTACTGGGTACTTAGACAACTTGCATTCCATAATTTGGACAGCGAGGTTAGGAACCAAAATGTATGTAATGTGTGGCCAAGTGTACTTTATAAACCCTATATATGACATATTGACTTCTGACGTGTCAATTAAATTAAATAAATGGAAGTTGACTTATGCCTAGTCTCTGAGGTTTTCTACAGGATTCTTACTTTTCACTTCTTAGGGTTTAATCAGACAGCAACGCGACGCGTAGATACATTACTACGAGTAAATTTATATGGATTTGATAGATTCGCAAGACGTCTCACGCAATTGAAATCTGTCAAATCCATACTTTATGCTGCGTCGCCTCGTCGTGATGCGGTCTGAATTGACCCTAAGGAGGATCTTTTCACTAGTACTTCCAAAAACACAAAAAAATCAACACTGTGATGAAGTATAGTCAAAAACCCTCAGAAAAAGGCATTATAGTAACCAAAACTGATTGCAATCAAAAACCCACTCCTTGAAATTTCTCATAAATTAGGCCTCCCAGCGAGATTTCTAACTAAAAATAAATTAGTTCCACGATGCAAGGTACATTCGCGACAAAAAGCGGATGCGTACAGGTGAGTCCAGCGGAAACAGGTGAGCGCGAACGTATAAATCAACTGAATTAAGATGTTCCCTTTTTTGTTCGACTGTTCTAACTACAGGTTCTACTTTGCTGCTTCGCTTGTTTGTTTCGTTTTGTCTAATGAAGCTTGCTTTGCCTACTTTTGAATAACGTTGCTTGTTCAGTCTAGTTTTAAGTTTACTTAAAAGATTATTTCTGAGCGTAACTCCTACCGGAGGAATGACACTTCATAAATTTAATTTAACAAAGATTGTGACATATGCAGTCAAACTCTCTATTAAATTAAAGTTATGGCTTGGAGGACGGCTGTTAAACATTTTTAATATATTTAATAGCGCATTGATATGTGAAATAAAAATTATCTAACGTCTGAATGTCATGCCTTAACAGCTTAATAATAAATGAATCGCTGGATAGTAAAGACTATTACGATTGAAAGTCATCTCTTTAGCCTAATAATAAATGTATCCTTGCTCACTTCATTTATAGTTAGAATTGTCAGTGTTAGTCATTTTGTCGTGGACATTATTTTTGTTCGTATTGTCTACTCTAGCTTATAGGCTATAGCTAGAATCGTTGCTTATTTCAAATAGTTTTTGCTGACTGTAGTTTATTAATAGTCTGAACTTGTTTTATCTATTTTATTAGTAGTCCGTTCGCTATTGACTTCTCTGATTATAACAGTGTTCTTTTTGTCCAATTTATAAATAAGCTACTAGTTTTATATAGGTTAATAGCTTTACTAATTTATTTCTTTGTTGTTCTGACTAAGAGGTAGGTAACATTTAACTCGTCTAGTTATAATGTTAATTTTACTCGAGTTAAATATAACTCTTGTACAAATAGTTACTTTTGTTCTATTAGCACCGCCCTTCACTGCTATAAATAATTTTGTCTGTCTGTCCAGTTTTTTGCACCTTCTATTTTTATTACAGTAATTATCTTTATCGTTCTATTAGGCCTGGCGTAATTATTGGAATTTCAAAGACCGGCTGATTCAAGATTCCGATCTCTAATTTTTATGTCTTCTACTTGTTAAGTTTTTACATGTTTTTATTTATTTATTTTAACTATATGGATGATGGATATATTTTGCACCATCAATTTGGATATTCGCTTCTAATATATATATTTTTAGTAGTATTTTGGCCTAAGCCAAAGACCCATTTTTAGTCACTTTAAGGCACAATTTTTATACTACATAATTATATCACTTTGTTCTGTTGTAGATAATATTTCTATTTTTAGTTTATTAATGCTTTCATCTTGCTATTTTCACATTTAATAGAAAAAAATGTCTGATTAAAAAGTTTATTGAGCTTGGAAATATAACAAACTTCTACATCTATCATTTATCATTTTTAAGTGTTGCAAAAAATAAGAGGATTCTTACCTGATTATAGCAAACTTGATGAATGTAGTTTGGGCCCAAACCTCGATTGGTCGGGCTGCCATTTATAGTCCATCTGGAAATAAAGAAAAAACCTTATGAATTTTTAATCTACATACACTAATATAATAAATAGGTAAAGTTTGTTATTTTGTTTGTAGGAGGTAGTCTCTGAAACTACTCGTAATGGCCCGATTGAAAAAAAAATTAACACCGATAGAAAGCTGGTGCGTTATTTTTTCCCGTTTTTTTCCGTTCCTTATTTTTTTAATGAAACTATGTCGTCGCAAAAGTTAGTACATAATAACACGACAGAGTTGTACCGTACATATCAATGTAATTACTACTAGACATCACACATTTCAAGGTTGAAATTAATCACAGAGTAGAAGTAGTATTTAATATTGAGTAATCTTAATAAAAATGAATTTTAAATTTTCTTAATCTCAGAACGGAAATTCGATTCGATGGATGGCTAATTTTAGTTTTGGAATATTCCTGGAACCATACAGGTTTTAAATATTAGGAGAGAAGTGATACGAAGTTCACCTGTTTATCTACTGAGTAATACACTATTAACAAAAGGGAAAGAAAAAACACTTCATTTTAGACAACAAAACTTGCACCAAGAAACGAGAATGCCTTAACTTAATGAATACAAAAACTCACACAATAACAATAAAATGAAGCACCTTTTGTATCGAGTAACGTTATTACATTTTATATCCAACGAACCTAACCTCAAAAAAGATTATTTACATTCCGTTTTTGCGTATCCCAATTCCCGAATGGTAATTTCGGGCTAAAAAGGGTTAACCCTTCCGAAAAAACACCAAAACACTAATAATGTAAAAACAATCCTAAACAAACTTTTACCTTCAATTACGACGAAAAGGCGGGAAAAACACTACAAAAATCCTCCGGCGAGGCTCATAGGCGACTGAGTGAGAGGGCAAGAAAGAGTGACTGAGTAAGAAAGAGTGAGACAGATAGCCTTGAGCTCCCCGCGAGCTTTACAAAGACTGGACCCCCGCGGAGGGCGATCACACAAAGACTGGACAGGTGGGCTGAGATTGCAGGTGTACCTACTGATACCTGCTTTTGTTGGTAAAGGTATATCGCCATTTTATTTTTATTTGTATAGATAAAAATACTGGGTGATTTATTTTACTATCTTAAAGTATGATTTAGCACTTGGCTATTTCTGATTTTACTGGTCAAAATTGAATATGATTTTGTTGATGATATTTATTTATAGTTACCACTTACCACCAATTCAATCAAAGTTTAATCAAATATCTCGACTGCATCTTTATAAACCTTTTTAACCTCACCAAAAACGCACCATCACAACTTCACAAAAAAGGATGGTTCCTTGATTACAAAATCGTATTACTCGAGTCAGTCACTAGCGCCATTGCAGAGGCGTAATTCTATAGCCACTTAATCAAACACACCAAAAAGTAATGTAAATCGCGCCCACGCGGTAATTCGGTCCATTCCCATATAAATTACAGACCAAAGTGGAAGGCGATTTGCCGTTCACAAGCCATTAACCTCGGTAAGTGATCGAAAATGTTAGGTAAGAGGTACAAAAAATGGGACTAATACAGCCACAATATAACTTTGATTATACCCAGCTGGAATGACTATGAAGAATCAGATGTTTCTCGAGATACAGTACATAGTTGCAAAAAATCTGTGTAAGCCGATCGATCGATTTTCATTAAAATTGCTACGAAAATAGGCAGCATGAATTTCAAGAACGAAATGCCGTGCCGAAATTACGTCGCGTTATACTGTATGCGTAGCGCATTGCAAGCGTAATCATGCCGAACTTCAGCCACGTATTTTCGGCCTAATGTGTTTAGACATTTACTCTCGATGAACTAACAAAACAAAAAATGTGATCTTAAAATATTGCACGTCATCTTACACCTACATAAAAATTAAAGTCTCAGAATTCATCATCTTTTGTACAGTACAAAGTATACTTAACGGCCATACAAACACAAAGCAAGTCTCGAGCCTTTTGTCCGGTCACAAACCACCAGTCATTCCGACGGTTCGGAGAAACGCTAAATAAATACGCACAGGTATGCGCAGGTAGACCTTCAGGTAATCTTATACCCTGGATTTTAATGTTATACCTTAATAAAAATTTTGGGTCCTATGTTTAAATTATGTTCAATGACGAAAACTTCGCCTTCTTTTGAAACATCTCTCACGAGAGTAAAATTGAGCTTGGAAATATTCACTAAGACTCAATCCTGTACTCCAAAGTATAATGTAAGTTAATAACAATTTCGGTAATAACAAGGTAAAATATGAAACATGCTCTCTATTTTTGGATACGCTCTCTAGAGCACATCCAAAAAAAGTAGAATTTCTATATATACTAATGGCTGATTTCTGCTAGCTTTACTAACGCTCAAAAGATTAATTTTATGACAGTTTATGTATTTAGCGATTTTGATTGACTAACGTCAAATTATTATCAAATGAATAACGCTGTTGAAAAAAAAACTCCTGTTAAAAAAACTCTGGTCCTCCTTGCCAAGAAACCGGCCATAAAACCAACGTTAAACATTCCAGCAGAAATCACAATTCTCATATTTAAAACCTTAACACGCAAGGAATGTAAGCACTAGACAACAGTCAAAACACAATGCATTATTAAAAAAAATTAAAATACCTACACCTACATCTCATTTGATTTTCAAACCTATGCCTGTATATTTAAAGTTTATTTCACGTGTAGTGTGTAATAAGAGCGTGCGAACACTGCTCGATGCCGTCGTAGATATGGTGTATTCAGGGGGCGAGTGTACCGAGATCGTGACGATACTGCTAATGGTGCGCGGTGACCACACCACACGAGCATAACGGACAAGTGCATTCGCAGAAATGTACGCAAGAGATGGGCAAAATGTCCAGAAACGCTCAAACTAACTGCCCATCTACTCGTCTATATAAATGCCCAAAATGCCCAGACGTTTTCCCATCGCCAGGTCAAACGCCTCGATTTTGGCATACGGAAACCGTACACGATGCTTTTATATTAAGTGGAAACTACATTGTTATTCTAAACGAACGTTTCCAAACAAAAATTAGATATTCCAGACTGATTCAATTCCTAAAAGTTCATTTTTACAATAAATACAAAACTTATTCGAATTTTGTAGACTTTGCAGACATTTTTAAATCACTTTTGAACACTGCACTAAATTTTATACCGGGAAAACGAAACGGAGTTTAGCATGAAGGTGTTTTTGAAAGTAAATATTTAGAAATTCCAAGAAGCGAGCACATTTACATCTGGAATGGTGATTTAGCTAGACACACGAGGAGTTATTTTTTCCCCGCCAAAATATGTGAAATTAAGTTTTTTTTTTGGCATTAATGGTTTAAAATTCCACGAAGGTAACACATTTACTTTAAGTCTCGTAATTTTTCGGTTTTTTCGGCTAGACCCAGGAGGAAGTTATTAGGGTGAATGTAAATCACGGTACACCTAATTTAATTTGGAAACGCATGCGCCACGCTCCGCCGCGCGGTCTGTTTCACACGAGAAATTCACGCTCGCTGCCCATGTAAATCGACCAACTGGTGTACGAAAACAATAAGAATATAGATAATAAACTAGTTTTTTTTTCTTGTATTTAAATCTAAGAAAGTTACTAATTAACAGCTTAGAATGTAAACAGTTTGGAAAAACTCGTGTTCCTATTCATGATTTGTACATTTTGATAACTACGTTAAAAAAATTGTATCATGAAGGTAAATTAAGAAAAATATATATATCTATATAATATGATCTTATATTCCTATCTTACATTTTATGGTGCTTACATAAATCAATCTACAAATAACACCTGATTTTCGAGGTGATCCCTGATGAATTACCAATGATTTTTACCCGAACGTTTCTGCTAAATGCCTACTGCATAATCGTTAAACAACCAAGATCTTTGCTCAATTTTCTAACATTGACAGAATCCACAAAAGTCCCAAAATCATTGTCACCGTATTAGGTTTTCCTACATTATTCTTAGTCGGATTCACACGGAGTCGCGGTCGCGGTCAGTGGCTATGTCTATGTATGTGTGTGTCTCTGTTTATGTGAGTGTGTGTATGTAAATTCGGCTAACAACCGGCAAGTGGGCGCATCGCCGTAACGGCACCGAAACTACAATGCCTTAAACTGAGAAAATTAACAAAATTATAAAATGAAACCGTTTTTTGTCTGACTAATATTGTAAAGAAGAAAATGTTCGTTTGTATTTAATGTGCTTCAAACTACAGGATTGATTTTGAAGAAATTTGGAATAGATACTTGTAGAAACAAGCTATACTTTATTTATTTCGGAATGTTATTTTATAATTCCCTTGGTATACTATTTTTACACAAGCGGTGGGTAAAAGCTTACATTACACATTACATTACACTTTAAGCTTACTGCAACTTTTAGTAATTCAAGAATATACTTTTGAATAGGCCCCGTCAATTTTCGTTTTGAAATACATTTCTCACAAATACATAAAATTACTAACGTCCATTAAACGTATGGACAGTTCAAAACAAAAGTTAAATTCATTTTTAATTAGAATATTAAAAATATTAGTTAAATTAGTTTTCAATTAAGTAAATAATTTAAAAAAAATAATGAGGCCGCTAAAAATTCGTAGCGGGCCCTACGCGGCGTAGCCCTCAGGGTGCCGGCCAAAAGACATCAACGCGCTCAGTTCATCGTCTAATAACTCCTCTATATTTCACGCTGGGTGCATACACATAAAAACCCCATGAATAATGTATGAAGTTCGAAAAAAGTGTAATTGTGAATGAGATTCCACGGATGGAAAAGTTTCTAATTACTCATTTACATAAGACACCTGTTTCTATGTGGAGTGAAATAACTAAAAATGTTTTTTGGCATATATTTTATTACTAGAATGCCCGCAACTCCGTTGTGCCAAAATTAGTTTGTCGCGCGGGTACCGTACATTTTTCCGGGATAAAAAGTATCCTATGTCCTTTCCCGGGAGTCGAAGTATCGCCATACCAAATTTCAGCAAAATCGGTTCAGCGGTTTGGGCGTGAAGAGGTAACAGACAGACAGACAGGCAGACACACTTTCGCATTTATAATATTAGTATCCAGGATTATTTTTATTGACGAGAAAATTTTAAGAGTGCTTCTCTTTACTACATCTAAGATGTGTTCAAGACTCTTCGTCGCGGTGTTTTTGTCACAATATTTTACTTGCGTGTGCTAATCAGATAGGTATAAAAATCCAATCACGAATTCGTACTTTTGAAATTCGTGTTATTCTGTATGGATTGGTTAACTTAACTTTTTCTTCGTGTCATGACAAAGAAATTATTGCCTGACGCTTTGCTGACAGTGTCAATAATTTAGTGAGATGTCAAAACGATGTCAGTGGAATGTACCCTGATATTTCGCGGGGGTCAACGCCCTCACTTTCCAGAGGCAGCGCCGGCGCACTAATGACACATGACGACATCTCAACTTATTCATTAAGTCGACTTTCTAATCGCGATTGGGATTATATAAGGCTTTACTTTATATAAGATATTGGTTGCAAGTAATACGATTCTGTAAGCCTATTACACCTTAGTAAGAACAGATTAGTTTATCCAAACTTCCATACTAATGTTATAAATGCGAAAGTGTGTCTATCCGTTCGTTACCTCTTCACGCCCAAACCGCTAAACCGATTGTGCTAAAATTTTGTATGTAGATACATTTAGTCCCGGGAAAGAATATTCTTTTATCTCTAAAAGTAAAAATGTACGGTCGCCGCGCAATAAACGAATTTTGGCACAACGAAGTCGGGCGTTATTATCTTAATATATATATATATTTCTTGTGTGCGTGTGTATGTGACTGAACTCCTCCTAAACGACTGGACCAATTTTGATTAAATTTTTTGTGTGTGTTCAAGGGGATCTGGGAATGGTTTAGATTCACAATTTTGTCCGCTGGACAATGTTTTTTTAATTAATTTTTAATTTATTAGTAGTTGTTGATTTTGGAATGTTTTACATTGGATCCGACAGTCGGCTGCCATCGCAGTATCAAATTTTAAATAATATTCGAATTCGGATTTTAATTTTAGTCTGTCCGACAGTTAGCGCTTCGACCAAATTTAAAAAAAATACTTTATATACTTAATATGGCAAAGAAAAGTTTGCCGGGACAGCTAGTAGCTATATAAATTATACTTATACCTACCCCCTTACTTTATTGTAACACATAATAATGTGAATGTATTAAAGTTACTTCGAAGTAGTTTGACACAAAAAAGCTAGTATTATAGTTGTGGCTTTTTAAATGTTTCCCTCTTGTAACAATGTATTTACTATTTTCCTCTTGAATTCGAAAAACCTGTCTTTTTAAAAATTCCAATGTTAACGATTGGCAATTCTAAAGCCTTTAAGAAGACATTTTCCGCATCGAATATTAATTTATTGACTAGTTTTATCCTCATGTCTACATGCGTAATTTATTTTATGACTCTGATTTCAACTTCTTACCTTATGCGTTTTTTAATTAAATAAACCTATAGTGGTAAAGTTTTACCTATAAAATATACCTAATATGAGTTAAGTGCTAAGTGCTACGACGTAGAACCTTTAAAAATTATTATTATTATTTTATGCTTTTAAATTTCTTTTTATTTTTCTTTTTATCTTTTATGTGTTTTTTCATTCTGGTTAATTTGGACTTGGATATTTTATTTAAAGTCGGAATTCAGTTTTCTCTGTACTTTAAATTCAGTTTCAAGTAAATATACCGCAAATACATTTTTATTACAGTTTCTGACAAAGATTTTAGTCGTTTTCGGAGCGAGGGTATCTCAAACTTGAAACTACAATTAGCTACCTGCTACCTGGCCGAAGGTGCGGCAGGTAGTCTGGTCACCTCAAACAAAAAAGGGTGAAGATTTTTTGTCTGCGAATGCTTGATTTTTTTTTGGACGACGTTGGTTGACTTATTTAACATATAAGAGGCGATTAAAAAATTCGAATAACTCAAGTTTATACGTTTAAAAGTAAATACAATAAAGATGAAGGTCCTAAAATTATCTCACGCTACTTGTAGCCTAATTACAGTAAAATAATGTACCTAAAATCATCTAAAAGTGTTCTGAAATGAGTTTAAAATGCCGGAAAGCAAAAAACTGTACTCAAATACGCCGGTAGGTGCAAAAACTATGCGAACACAAACACTAGGCGGTGCGTCACGCGGCGAGATTCGGCTCGCGCGGTCAAGGACTGACACCCGGATGTCAGACATGTGCTCACCACAGCCTCAATTTCAGGCATTCTCCTACCTCGTATACCTCAAAAGGTAGCTTGTTAAGTTTAGCAGTAGAAGAAACTCGGAGGGAAACTTACCGTATCGCTGAGGTTGCGGAGGCTGTCTCAAGACAGTGTTTGTATCACTGCACGTTACACAGTCCTCGCCGGCGGAACAGTCTGGTCGGTGTGAGCGCGCGGCACTGCGCGGGCGGCGCCGCGTGCGGACTGCGCGCGCCGCGCCCGCCCCCCCGACTCCCCCCGCCTCCCCCCGCCGCGCTCCGCCCCGGCCCGCCGTCATGTCACAGCCGCGGATTTAGGCTATATTCATACTACGGCAGAAGTCAGAACTACATCGAGGCATGCCGCATGCCCATCTCGAAGCGATGAAGTAGGATTCACGTTCTTTCTGTGATAAAGAGATGTAGTGATTCCTATTTGTCTAAGGTAGTGCTTAAAATAGAACTTCTCATCCCAGACAAAGCATGTGTCGTTTAATAAATAATGCCAGGAGCGATTCCCAAGCCTCGAAGTTTTACGTGAATAACCAGCGATCGAAACGACATGCGACGTTTGAGGATCCCTGGCATGTTCAAAACCTTTTGACGCTTCGGCTCTGCCGTAGTATGTTCCGGTCCTAATACATCGCGAAATGGCCGAATTGACCGGTTTCGGCTTTCCCGAACATTCGGCTTGTAGCACGTCTTCCCGAGCGAGGCGGTTTTGAGATACTACCGGTTGTGTGACGCCGGACGGCCGCGTGATTCGATGTCTAGTATAACTATAATCACACCCACGTAACGTGCCCGACTCGAGTCTTGAACACGACTAACAAGACAAGGACAATAACCTATAGTAGCTTCAAGATTAAAGTATCCATCTTTCATATTATGTACGAGCTTTTGCCCGTGGCTTCGCTCGCGTTTAGAAGTATTAATGTATACAAACTTTCACCATCTATTTCAACCCCTTGATGTTAGAATTGATCAAAATCCTTTCTTAGCGGATGCCTACGTCATAACATCTACCTGCATGTCAAATTTCGGCCCGATCCGTTCAGTGGTTTGGGCTGTGCGTTGATAGATCACCATGTCAGTCAGTCACCTTTGAGTTTTATATATTTAGATTTCAGAAGAGACCCAAAGATGAAAGACATAGCGACGTCTTGTATACGATAAAAGCTCAATAATATTATATTTGTTTCTAGGATGCATTTTAAATTATACATTAGAAATCGCCAAATAGCTAAGCAATTTGCTGGCGACAAAGCAAAGCAGAATAATGGCAAAATTTGCACGTAGCAATAGATATGGAAGTAAAGCATGCTTACAGCATAGCAAAAGCTACTTTTAAATCTGTTCTTACTTGCCGTCTACGAAAAGCAAACAGAACAACTACCATAAGTGTGAAGGACTTTATATCTTACCGTACTCCCAGAAAAGGTAATTTTATTTGACATCAACACTTTTGAAATCAGAGCTGTAAACTTCAAATAAAGATACTATTGCTAGGGAGGCAATAGCTAGGTAATTGATATATTAACGACTGCCTACTGATTCATTAGCGGCAACTCAAATAAATTAAGCAGGCCCCAAGCTCCTTGATATCAATACGCCGCCTCAGGAAACATAAATATGTGTGATTAATTGTTTGACTATCGCCAATATTCTATTGCCAATAAGCTCCTGTAAGCTTTTTTATGGAAGAAAGGTAAAGGAGAAGGCGAATATTTTCAGTTAAAGCAAAAAAATATATTGGGACAAAGATAATAAGAATTTTGTAGCTAAAGTAAAATAGGATGAAAGACATACTTTTTTTAGGGTTCCGTAGTCAACAAGAACCATTATAGTTTCGGTCTGTCCGTCCGTCTGTCTGTCTGTCCGCGGTTTTGCTCAGAGACTATAGGACCTGCAAAGCTGTAATTTGGCATGAATGTACATGTTAATGATGGCAACAAAATAGTACATGAAATCTTAAAAAAATATTTTTTTATGGTACCTTCCATACATATCAAGCGGGGATGAAAAATTTTTTTCGCGTCCACCCCATCGTGTGGGGTGTCGTTGGATAGGTTTTTTAAAACTATTATGAGTATTCATAGATCATTTTCCGATTTAGGGATCCGTTTGTGAAATCTTAAGTTTTAAAGTGGAAATAATCGTTAGAGTCCAGTATCCCCCCCTTCTACCAGCTAAACGGTTGCTTCTGAAAATGGGAAAAAATTCACGGAAGTATAAAATATGCTGAATTTAAAAGGAAAACTATCACGGCTAAGAAGACTTCATAAGTTATTGAGTAATAGTCGATCAACTAAAAAAAATGTATAAAGGAACTTTTCCTTTAAATTCCTTTGAAAGTAAAGATGATGTTGTTAGTAGTGTAAAACATGTTATAAATGTATGTACATTCACTGACCATACAAAAATTTCAAAAATTACCGGTACTACGGAACCCTATATTGCGCGTGGCCCGACACGCACTTGGCCGGATTTTTATGTAGTTTTTATAGTGTCCATGTGACAGACTAGAGACTTTTCTTACGTACCAAATAAGTACATATTATTGTATAAACATTTCAAACGATACCGTTTTAAGTATGTAGATATGACTTTAAAGGAAAAAATCATACTTTTTATCAAATTTGGATCAAATCTTTTAAAACTGTATAGGATGTTATGCCAACAAATTTCTAAATAGAACCGAATACTAAATAATATAAATAATTCATAACCACCTAATAATGTATTCACAAGTTCGAAACTAAAATATTATTCACACCTTGACTTAATAAATTGTGATTTGATAGCAGTACGAGTGTTGAATGTCCTCACCTAATGTTAACTGTCTGTAATAGCAATGTAATATTGTAGTAGACAAATACTAACGAGTAACGACCTAACTGATTAAATATGATATAGGATTAATGATTTATAATAAAATGGTTTCATTAGCTTCGTTGCGCAATTTTATTTTGCAGGATTCGCACATTTTTTGCAATGAAAAGTATCCTTCGTCCTCTCTCGGGATTCGTGAAAAGGTTCCTTAATTCCTAATAGACAAACAGAAAATCTCCATAGCCGAACATATAACCTCCTCCTTTCTGGAAGTCGGTTAAAAATCAAGAAAGAGATAGACACACTTTAGCATTTTCTTACACTCTCTTTTCACACACTGTGGTCTCAATTTTAACTCGTCTCGTGGTTTGGATAACAGTCCAAACCACGAGACGAGTTAAAATTGAGAGCAACGGGTGTATAGATAAAATTGCTGATGACAAGTTTTTGATAGAAGTTTTGTAGGTAATAAAATTAAAAAAAAAACAATTTGTTAAACTTGGTTAAAGTTCTAACGTAAATCATTTTCCTCGTAATATGAGTCTTTCATGGTCTTCCACGAATATTTCAAGGCAAGAATTAGCGAAATCAGTTTAGCCGTTTTCGAGTTTTAGTGAGATTAAACTTTAAAATTCATTTTTATTTAAATGGGTATAAGATATAATATATGTACAAGATAATATTATAGTCATTATCTTTATCCCTCTTTTGTTTAATAATAATTTTTTGCACTATTGCAAGGGCCCGATTCTCACATTATCTTGAATGCTTCTTCGAAGTTCGATAGTTAAGCCGAATTATAAAAACAGGAGAGGTGATCAAATTAGTTTTAATCAGTTTACGATAACAGCGAGCTTAGATTTAATTAGTATGAAAATCGGCAACATAGTTTTTGTAATTACTAAATTTCCTGCTAAGCTAGTATGATCGTCGTTTTGTTTAATAATAATTTTTTGCACTATTGCAAGGGCCCGATTCTCACATTATCTTGAATGCTTCTTCGAAGTTCGATAGTTAAGCCGAATTATAAAAACAGGAGAGGTGATCAAATTAGTTTTAATCAGTTTACGATAACAGCGAGCTTAGATTTAATTAGTATGAAAATCGGCAACATAGTTTTTGTAATTACTAAATTTCCTGCTAAGCTAGTATGATCGTCGTTTTGTTTAATAATAATTTTTTGCACTATTGCAAGGGCCCGATTCTCACATTATCTTGAATGCTTCTTCGAAGTTCGATAGTTAAGCCGAATTATAAAAACAGGAGAGGTGATCAAATTAGTTTTAATCAGTTTACGATAACAGCGAGCTTAGATTTAATTAGTATGAAAATCGGCAACATAGTTTTTGTAATTACTAAATTTCCTGCTAAGCTAGTATGATCGCGAGAGTGTTCAATTAGCCAAAGCACATGTTTTTTTTTTAATAATTCAATTGCGCAATCAACAATCGCTTTAAAGTGAACGAACAAATTGTGATAAATTATTGCAGAATATCGCAATGGAAATAAAAGAACCGAGATGAAAAACTGTGTCTGGTTCCGTAGTTTAAACCGCCTTATATGTAAGTCCAATGATATAATAATAATTATACCCACAGACTTTCGATTCTATCGAACTATAAAAAAGTATTCTGATTTACGCCACGCAAACGACAAACTACTCATTTTATTAATGTTTACGATTCCAGCGCCTTTAATTTGATATAAATTTACGTTATTCCAATCTAGTAATACAAACCAGCGTTGGATTGCTACTGGAATGATGTAAACGGGAACTGGAATGCACTGGAATGGAATTCAGTAATCCAGTACTGAATTGGATTACTGGATTGAAATAACGTAAACCCGCTAATAACAAAGCAGATCGACCTACTGGAAAGAAAATTACTTCTCGTAATAATAATGTCAAATCACCAACATATTTTATATTCAGATTTATCTAATTTTGTAGTTTGAATTTTAGACAGATATTACATGACAGAGACAAATCTCAGAAAACAACGCAACTTATTAACCCTAAACTTCTATTGTTTTTATGGAAGCTTTTTGTAACATTTCGAAAGGTAAAAAATGATATAAATGTGTAGATAAATTATGTTTTAAAATCATTTTACAGTCGGCCAGCGTTTCTCACGCTCGTGAACATTTCGATCATAAAAACTTCAGCTGCCCCGTCAGAGGCGTCGTAACACATAAATCACGTATACTTGCATTAAAATTTTCGTAACCATGATATTATTTATTGAACTCTTCACTATAATATTAGTATACTCTTTACTACAGATATGGTATAATCTTGTTTTTGTTCCCGAGACTGTATTTGGACAATTCTTTATATAACATTCTATCTCTCCCCAATTAGATCCGTCTTTAAAACATTTGAATATAGCAGATCTACTTCCTTCAGAAGCACCAGCTATATAGGTAGTTAACGTTTATAAAAAAGTATTTAACTACGTTGTAGTGTAAGCTACAAGTTTATTGACGGTGTTATGTGTGTTTGTTACGGTGTTACTTAAAATTTACCCCACAATTTTTTAATAACCACTTTAAAGACTGTACACATACGGTAATGCACAAACCAAGTCCAGTCAGATCGGTCTGCGACCCGACCAGAAAGATCGGCCTCCTCATGTCGAGGCCTTAAAATTCCCCTCAACCGATCGCTATGATTTACTGTCGTAATGTAAACGTAACTAATACACAGTAATCCTGCGTAATTTGGCAATGTTTGTATCTCCAACTCAATCAAGTTTATAAATTGCTTTAACCGAACTTGGTAAAGCTCGTTACTAATGGCTTATTCTAGCATAATATAGCCTAATGGAGATTTATCAAATCTTAGTCATTATGAATTGAGATACAATGTTAGCACCAGTCATATTCAGATTTCAGAGTTCGCAGTAAAAAATTAGCTACCGTGATATTTTTTTTTTTTGTGGAAATATTGTTGTAGTTAGTGTAGTTTATATTTTTTTTAATAATTCATATCCCTAACATTATCAGGGCTTTTTATTTTTTATTTGTCTAATAATCTATAGATGTAGTGTACAGTTCGACAAGGTCAATGATGTCAATGGGCGCTGCTGGTAAAGGAGAACTGTCAAAAAGGGCGTTTTTGTATGATAGAAGCGTTAGTTCCTTTTCTCGCCACGGTCATAAACAGCCTTGTCGAACTGTGGTTTATATTCGTTTAACGCGTGGGATAAGACATATCCTATATCCTTTCCTGGGACTCTTTGTATCTGCATACCAAATTTATAAAATTCGGTTCAGTAGTTTAAGCGAGAAGAAGTAATGCACAGACGGACACACTTTCGCATTTGTGATATAAGTATGGAAGTATGGATAAATAATAATAACCGAACATTCCAACCAACCTAACGGAGCTCATTGTCTTTCAATCTTAAATCTCAAAAGAAATTGTATGCCGCCCTGATTCAACGTTAGAAAGTCTAGCACAATGGTGGGCGGAGTGATCGGTCGTGATCGCCGTGATCCGTCGTGATCGGCCGTGGTCGCTCGTGGTCGCTCGTGGTCGCATGACTCATGCGCATGACTCCATGTGGAATATTTATGAGTAATGAGAAAAGTACAGCTAATGTACCAGGTCATAGTTCGCCGCGAATAAAATATGATTGTCTCCTGGAGTCGATGTGGAGTTCTAGATAAACCCGCTTACTAAGGCTTCTTACAGACAAAAGACATTTAATTACCAACGGCAGATACAACTGCATCCGTCGCCACTTGTCGACGCGGACGGCTGCCTTCAACTGTTGGCAAGTGCCGTTCATCTATAAAAAGCGTTATAAAGAAATATACCCAGCGTACATTCTAGATCTGATTGTCTGCCAATTCTCATGTGACAAAGACAGTCAGATCTCGTTGTTAGGTGTGTTTAAATATTTTTCAGGAAGGAAACTGATGTTTAATGTTACATTGGAAATAAATGTAATATTTGCAGGAATAAAATACATATTTAAATCACGTTATTATTAAGTTGTTGCAAAGTACCAAATTAGTAGCAACAAAATAACAATTATTATTTTTAACAAAAAATTTAAACCGACTTCCAAGGTAAAAACAATAAGAATATTAACTAATAAGTATTAAATAAGTCTTTCTCTTTAATAGTGCCTTTTCTAGAATTCGTCAAAACCCCAATTATTTCTGTACTATAAAGTCTTCACTATTTTGAAGTTGGTTTGGTGGTTGGTGGTGGTTGGTTGGCAATTGGTTGGTTATGACTTCAGTCAATGTCAGGATCTCAAATATTTGGGACTTCAAAGTACTTAATGAAGGGTTTATGTACAGAAATAATTGGGGTTTTGACGAATTCTAGAAAAGGCACTATTAAAGAGAAAGACTTATTTAATACTTTTTAGTTAATATTCTTATTGTTTTTACCTTGGAAGTCGGTTTAAATTTTATGTTAAAAATAATAATTTCAGTCTTTTTAGTTATTTATATATTTTATTAATATGGTAAACACATAAGTGTCAGTTGCAGATAGATATTATGATCTCGTCTCGATCTAAAAGATTATTAAAAGTACTTATAATACTCGTAGAGCCATAATGTGCTGATGCATGCCATGGTGTAATGGTAGTGATGATGATGAATATAAATTGCACGGTAGCATATTACGCTTTCTGTTCTTAAAACAACGCCAAAACTTCCAAATGTGTATCTATAAGGAGTTAGGAGTTCTCTCAGCACCTTCGGAACCATTGTACACCTTGATGCAAAATCTTACTTTTTGGTAGCTTATGCTTAGAATACTTCTCATAAACCCAAAATCACCATATGTTTCCATATAAATTTCGACGAATTCCCTCGATTACTCATGGTCCATGGATCCCATCATCAGGTCACCACTTTATGAACATGGAACTAAAGAGTTAAACTTTTTACAATATAAATAACGCTCAAAAACCTCATCTCAATTTTAATGATTATGAAAAGTACTAATAATAGGGCCATAATGTGATGATGCATGGTGTAATGGTAGTGATGATGATGATGATGAATATAAATTGCACAGTAGCATATTATGCTTTCTGTTCTTAAAACAATGCCGAAACTTCCAAACGTGTATCTATAAGGAGTTAGGAGTTATCTCAGTACCATCGGAACCATGGTATACCTTGATGCAAAATCTTACTTTTTGGCAGCAAATGTTTATTATACTTCTAATAAAACCAAAATCACCATATGTTTCCATATAAACTTTGAGGAGTTCCCTCGATTACTCATGGATCCCATCATCAGGTCACCATTTTTATGAACATAGTACCAAATTCGAGTCAAACCCTATACAATACAAAAAGAATTTTGAAAATCGGACCACAAACGGCTGAGTAATCGTCGAACATACATAAAAAAAATACATACAGCCGAACGTATTACCTCCTCCTTTTTGGAAGTCGGTCAAAAATACTTTAAATGCAAGACCCACAAAATTCGAATCTAGGTATTCAACATCTAGGGCATTTCAAATAGTCTAGGTCCGGTTTATATTGAATATGGTTTCCAAATGAAGTAGTTGTTGTATGATTTATGTATATCGCGGCGGAGGTCCGCCTGGGATGTGTGGCATGGAGATTACGAGAATATCAACATTCGAGTAATCTATGAAGATTGTATGTGCATTTCTGCGAAGAATAAGCAAGATAGAAGATACATTTTTAATTTTTATTATAGTAAAACAACCTCGTAAAACGAGAAAATTTTTGAGCCCACAACACATGCCTTCGTCTAGTGACCTCCAGTTAAGGAGCTCTTAATCATCACAGACGAGCCGAAGGTTCCCATGTCCCTACTCCCCTACTTGGCTCATGTGCCATGAGGCATTTTGCTAGTTAGGAGGTAAATGATGGTACCGGGCTTGTTCGAATCATTAGGGACTTTCAGCACAGAATACATAATAGTACCTTACGGTACTTTCAGGGAAATGAGGGACCAGCTCCACCGATGGGTACGGCAGCAACTCCTATAGCAAATATTTGCTATTACCACACACTACTAGCGCTCGAAACCTACATTCACAAAAAGATTTTTTAATTTTATGCAGATTTCAGAAATAATATTTTAAGCTTAGTCTTGCAAACTTTAACGAAAATTTTTTGTATCGTTTTAACGCAAGATTAACGGCATTAAAATTTTCCCGGAACTCAAAGTGTCCACGTATGTAATAAAAATCGGTTGAGCACCTAAAACATAAACAGTTAACCTTCAACAATGGACATCTAAAAGTTGTAACATACTTATGGACATGGGGTCTGACAGACCGCTCATATTTTCATCTGTTTTTTAAATAATTAAAAGTTTATTTTGTATTATTTTTGCTTAAATGACTTAACACACAACTGATTTAGGGAATGTATGGGTTAGATATCCAAAATTATAAATTATATTGTAAAATTAAGCATATAAAGCAAAAAAGTCGATTTTAAGACTTTCATTCATCTGTTACGAAAAAATGAACTTTTTAAATAAGAAACATAAGTTTTAGAACTTTTTGTGTTATGTATCTAATAATATAAGCCATACCAAACATAAATATTGAAATTTAAACTCCTGCGCATATAACATAAAAATTTTGACATAGGTCAAATATGGACAAAATTATTGACAGTCATTTCACATGGTTAAGGCCACCACAAACATAATTATAGCTTAAATATAACTAAAAATCGTGATTAATCGTTATTTTTGTTGTTTAGACCGATTCAATCGATTTTTTGCTGAAAAAATTTTATTTCCTAAACATTACCTCTCCTAGACTCAAATTTCTTCCTTAGAACCTTTTCAGTGCAATATTCTTATGGTTTGACCGATTCCAAGTTTTTTATGTATAATAACGAAGTATTTCGTTAAAAAAAAATAAGTAGAAGTTATTTCAAGACATTTTGTTCAGACATTGATTGAGCGCTACCGAAAACACAAACAATATTCTCTGTATGGGAAGCATGGACATGCGGTCTCACAGACCGCGCTCGAAGTTCGAAACGAAATAACTATGCAAACTTACAATCAGCGTCTAATTTTTTTGCTTCATAATACATTTTGCAACTAAAACTGAAGCTACTGAGCGCCGCAAGTGTGAAGCTTTAGGGGAAGTAGGGTAGATGCGATTCTTGCAGGGTGCGAGCGGTCTGTGAGACCGCGCGTCCATAGTTAAAGGTTAAGACTCAGAAGGATACACATTCGCGGTCATTGACTCCCTGTCAAAAAACTTGTCATTTTCTATATAAACCACTATTGACAAAATATGACAATGAAGTGTCAGAATCGTAGTAATAATAATTTAATCTGTGTTTAGGTATAAGAGGTCAATACAATACGAGCATTTTTCATTTAGTGCCTAGACTAAAAAGGTCAATGAGTGCTACCGCCATGTTTAGTATAGACGCAGTTCGGATAACATCTTTTAACTGATTGTAACCCGAACTTTACAAGTCCATAAATCAGGTCTTGCAAGAGTGTTCCAGACATAAATTTACTTTTTCCGAATCTTGAAATTTCGCTTTAACATGATAAGTGCAGTTGCCAGCGTTGCCGTAACCATTAACGTTGGCAGAGCGCCCGGCAGACAGTTTTGCATGAGTAACAAGTTTTTAACATTCCACAATTTTGCTACTTAGTAGTTAGATTTCCTGAGATTTTAACTCTTTTTAAGTTTTCAAGTCCATACTAATATTATAAAATTAAATGCGGAAGTGTGTCTGTCTGTCTGTTATCTCTTCACGCCTAAACCACTGAACGGATTTGGCTGAAATTTGGTATGGTATACTTTGGGTCCCGGGAAAGGACGTAGGATACTTTTTATTCAGGAAAATGTACGGTTCCCGCGCGATAAACGAATTTTGGCACAACCGAGTTGCGCGTGTCATCAAGTACTTAATAAAAGCTTAGGACAACGCCAATATGCTTTATTTACGGGATACAGTATATTACTGTAGTAAAAGAATACTATAAGCCATGAGTCTAAGTTGCGTTGCTTTTTCATAAACGTGTGGAGTAAACTGCACTGGTAAAACGAACAATACTGAAATACCGTTCTAAAACAGAATATTCATAGCTTATTGTAATGTATGACAGTATCACAAGAAAATTTGTTTTAAACTTAAATAATTGTACCCAAAATCAACAAAGTGAAGTAACAAATAAACTAACCGAAGTTGGAAACATTTAAACTTAATAAATGTCAATTTAGCTTGTATATGACGTCGTAACAACGTATACCTCTCATAATTTTAGTGGTGTAACCGCAAGCGATTCCAACCTTTAGGGTTATTCAATAGAGTCATAATAAATGACAGGAGACATCTGGGATTAATGGAAGGAGAACAAGGGTTGTAAGTTCAAAACTTTCAAGATATTAACTGAAAACAATACCATTGTAGTGTATGTACGTTTTAAACATTCGTAGCACCTCCATCGTGGGTATCGCAGGCACAATCGATTTTCAATTATTGTTATGCGGCAGCCGGCGGCCGCTTGGGGACTGATGGGTTTAGGGGACTTTCCGATCTTGTCTGCAAGTGATCGCGACCGACAAAAATTCAAATAAAATGCCACTTTATGACATAGTCTGTACGTTTTATTAACCGACATTGGTCTATTGGATATTGGACCCATGGTGCCGCTGCTTTATAGTGGCGTAGAGCAAAATTATACGGACCGATACCTTCTGGGTGTACTGACTACTGTTAATGTTTTTAAAGTGTTGACCACCAGCTACATACATACTTTAAAAGCGTTCGTAAGTCCGTGGATTGAAGCCACGTTTGGCCGGCCAAACAGTACAATTTATACTTAACAAGTTTTCTATCAATGCACGCCCTTAGGTAACTCATTTCTTAGAAAAATTGTTATTTTTTTAAAGATTGTACTATAAATATCCTTGTGTGTGTGGCCCAGTGTCCCACCCAAAAAAAACTTACTTCTATTTTCTTCTTATCTTACATTTGAGAGTTAATAAGCTAAGTGCAAAGTGTTTCTGTTTCCTTGTTTTTGATAAGTTGCTGTATAAATCTAAGTTGACTTAAACGTTATGTTGTTCTAGACATTCTAGACCAAAAGCAATATTCAGTCGAGCTTAATTTACTACTCTTGTTTCGTATAATCCCTAACACAACTGGAATGTTTTAGTGCTGGCTTAGATATGCTGTTTGTTCTGGATACTAATATTTAGTTTAGAGTCTGAATTCATTTTTAATATTATATGGCGCTCACACCTCCGCTGCGCCAAAATACCTTTGTCACGCGGGAACTGTACATATTTCCGGGATAAAAATATGTATCCAATATCCTTTCCCGGGACTCAAAGTATCTCAAAACCAAACAGCAAAATCGGTTTAGGGGTTTCGGTGTGAAGAGGTAACAGACAGACAAACAGACGAATTAAACATATTAGTATGGATTATAAATGGATTTTAAGGATAGGGCGGTTTTGTTAGCGGTTACGCTTGCGTTGGTTTTATATCCCATAAGAATACCATTTCAGGATAAAAACATGTGACATTCCAATACTAGTATACACCATAATATTACTTAATTTATTTTGCTGTTTGGTTTTGAGTCCCGGGAAAGGACATAGGATACATTTTATCCCGGATAAGTGTACAGTTCCTGCGCGATGAACTAATTTGGACGCGACGAAGTTGCGAGCGTTATCCAGTACTTAGGCTGTGTTTCCACTGAAGTGGAGCGGAGCTTAGCGGTGCCGAATTGACCAATCACCATGCTCGAAATCTTCGCTCCGCTTCGCTGTCATTCCGCTGGAATAGCACGATTGGTCAATTCGGGCACCGCTAAGCTCCGCTCCGCTTCAATGGAAACACAGCTTAAAATATTTGCAATTCCATTTGCTTAGTCTATGGCAATTCCAAATAACTATTTCTTGAAAGTCGCGAGCTATAAGGTACTAACTTAAATCATCCTGTTGTCCCTTATTCTCTTATCTCAAACATCTATTACGATAACAATACACATTATACCATTGCCAACTACAGCCTGCCTGAGGGCGGAATACATGAAGAAATAAATTACTGATGTAGTTACTTTGTATCGCCATTGGGCTTTTCATATTTATTGATATGAAAGTCTGGTTGGTAATTAAAATGTTAGCTATTTATTAGTAAAGATAGAAAATGGGAGTTTTTGTACGTACGTTTGTTGTCTACTTCGTGGATATTATATTAATAACATTTGACATATTTTCTACAGAAAATGTAGCGATATGTGTAATTCTGTTTAAAAATACACAGTATAATATTTTAAAGGCGAAAGTTTGCAAGTGTGTTCATTATTTCCTAACGCAAAAACTACTGAACGAAATACTCTAATAGCTAGGTTTTCCCGTGGCTGAGCTAGTATTAAATAGACAAAAAAACTACACAAGTCTTCAACTAGACAATTTGAATGGGAACAAAAAATCACAGCGGATAGTAGTGGCGAGCGAGATCGTGGCCCAAACACAGACTTGTGAGTCAATATATACCAGTTCGTAGTTTAAACAGTGGTCTCTAACCTCTATACTACGGGTATAGAATCGCTAATAAGTAATGAATAGCTTGTTTACAAGTTTTGTTGCTGTTTTACGCCTGATGAGTGTCAGAGACAACATACAACGCTATTGAATAAGTTATTAGTCATTTTTATAAAGCAACAGTAGAATAGATTATAAGTTCAGTTAAAATATGTAATACCTTGACATTGATAGGACTAATAAATTAGCCTAAAGACGGTTGCAACAGACAAGAACTCTTTTTAAATTTAGGAAATTTTGAGGGAGCTCCAAAAAAAATAACTCTCAAACATTACAATTTACAACATAGAAGGAGCTATTACAATTACACTATGAAGTTACTAAAGTGGATAATCTAAATCATCGAAAATTGGGGTGAAAAAATTTTTCACCCCAATTTTTGATAAAGCTTCAAAAATAAGGATTCGCACACTCTGAATTCTAATACATATTTTCACCCCAATTTTTGATAAAGCTTCAAAAGTAAGGATTCGCACACAATATATATTATAGAAGGAGCTATGGTATAACTAACGGTTACGTCAGTCACCGGTTCATGTAATTCACACCTGTCTTATTCATATTTGAAGACATGCGCGGATGAAGTGGGTAAGTAACTATTTGAAGATTGTCATTTTTGCATAAATGGAGGCTTTAGAGTGGGAAAATTATTTGAAATAAAAAAAAATGGATTCTGTGTATAGCCAGATAATAGATATATTATCCAGATGATGAAGAAGGTAAGTACCAGGTACAAGGTTTGTTCAAAGAATAAGGGGAAAGTGAGTAATTACTGATTGGCCTTATGTTATAAAATGCTAGTTACCCACTTCATTCACACCTGTCCTATTCATATTTCTAGACACAATGGGTTTTCAATTTAAAGGACATGTTTTTTTTTTGGATGGTGTTTGCAATACATTGTTGAATTCTCAAGTTTTACAAAATCGTGCTCTAAGTCTAAGCTAGATCATTAACTACCCTACTCTTCTTGTATCCATTTATGTTTAGTCCGTGTTTTTTTTTTTTTTTGGCAACTTACGATCTCTGATAACACATAAAGGCTGTCACAGATAGAGAAGGGTAATGTAAAGATGTATATTATAGCACGATACAACTTTCTATAGAAACAGCTATAATGTAAAAATATACATTAAAGCTGTTGTGTGTGGTCTCCTGACGATTTCTATAGAAAGATGTATCGAAATGTATCGTGCTATGATATACACCTTTACATTACCTGCTCTGTCTGTGACAGCCTTAAACTCGCGAAGTTGCCGGAAACTTTTGGCTATTACCTCTATAATGATCAAAATCTCCTATGTGATTCGGTATTTTGCACTATCTGTTTCTAAATACTCGAAACTTTCCAGTGTAAGTACGCTGTTCTAGAAGTTTCCACTTATACCTCCTTTTTCTTAGTGGTATACCAGAATACCTCCACGTTCGTCACGTCCTGCCGATTACCAGCGCCGAGATAAAATCCGCACAAGAACATGTCCAAACTTAATGCAGTGCTATTAGGCCGACATCTTGCGCGAAAAAATTATCGGCTTCGAAAATTAGCACCGCATATACCTGAAGTTTGGGTTCTTAATGTGCACTTCCACTGGAGCCGAGCTAAGCTGCGTTTATTATGAAATTATTGGTTCTATTCTATTAGATCACTTCGTTTGCATGATCTCTCTCAGTGCAGTGTTTCTATTGGGTCTTATGCTTAAAACGTAAATAAGTGGTCAGTTCTTATGAGTCTGTGGGAATATAAAGACGAAATTTAATTACATAATGTTTCATAAGCCCGGTAGATAATACAAATATTAAAGTTTCAAAAATCTTTGTGGAGTACAAAATTGTGTTATTTGTTTACGATTAATTCGAATCAATTCTTAAGAAGAAGATAGTAATCGTTCTCTCCTCTGCTTGTCTGACAAGCGTTTAAGCACTCTCCCGCTTCCGCCTATCGTTCTTACACCTCCCCGCTACCGCCTATCGATTGGACTGCGTCGGAGGTTGTACCACATGAGCCAACGCATCTGCATCGCGGGGTCAGCGACCTCGGTATAACGAGTGACGTCACATTCGCGGCCGAAACCAGCTAAATGCCACGTCGAGCTCACGGACATTCCGACGAAATTAAAAAAGTATTACGTAAGTTATCGATTCCACGAATTTACTCACGAAAATAATACTACCTCCATAGTCTATACATAACAGATATACAGCAGTACATATAACCTCCTCTTTTTTAAAAGTCAGTTAATGATAATTAATTGATACTGCTAGGTTTGCCGCGTGTGACTGCTACGTCGTTGCGAATCAAATCGATTGTAACGCGGGAACCGTACATATTTTCACAATAACTGTCGTATGTTCTTACTTGGGGCTTAACCAAATTTCATCAAAAATCGGATAGCGGTTTAAGTTTGAAATTGTTATGAGGGAGGGAAAACCATACACTATTATTGCATCTAAAATGTTACGACCGTAGTAACCTGGATAAGAAAATAAAATACAAAAACACAAACGACAGATTACGTTGAGAACGTAGTATGGACAACATACTCGTAAAGACCAAAATGATTACATACTATGTTTTTACATCCTCGTCCGATTCTACGAATTATCACGATTCACGACAAATTTATAACTAACATTTTGAGCAATACTTAATCATTTTAAGGCATAAATTCGCATACATCTATTTGAAATATTCACAAACATGTCATAAGGGCACTTATATTCTGAATAAGTCTTATATTCGCAAATTTTATCGCTTCATTATATCTTGATGAGTTTTTTGACGCCGGCATTACATTCCTTCCCAAAAATGGCGACCTTTTTAGCAAAATGTCACATCAGTTAAAATTAAAGCTTTACTAGACTTGTGTACTTCTGATTTATAACGTAACTTCTTGATTACGCTTACCCCCAGCCGAGTTTTAAACGAATTCCTTTGAATTCAGATTTAAAAATGTACCTTCACTGTGCCCAAAATTTTAAAATAAACTTGTGAGTATGCATGCGCTTTTATTCGTGGCACAATCTTGGTCTTTCTCCCGATCACGAATAATACAAAGAATGTTCGAAAACCCATAATGAAACAAAGTATCAAATATATTTGCTTTTACAATCTTTCCGAGCCTTTAAATACTTTGCATAAAGAAAACAAATGCTTGAGCTTTATTTATACAGGAATTTTCGCGGCCGTACACGGTGACAATAACATTCTATTCGACACTTGAAGTATGTTAATCTTCGATCAGTATTTCAGTCTCTGGAAGGCCGCGCTGAGGTAGGCAGAAAATAATTAAAATGCCCCTTAATCTACGCCAACTATCTGTACATGCAAATTCAAAGGCTTATCTGGACCACAGACATAGCGAGCAATTGTACATTGTATTTTGTCATTTTTTATGCCATTTCTACTAAAGAAAATTTCTCTAAAGAAACATTTTTTCTGATAGTACGTCGACATAATTTGCTTAAATTGCATACAATAAAATTAAATCTAATCTAATACCATTTATTTGATATGCCTTTTTACTAGCTATTTACTTGCTCCGTTAAGTATACAATATGTCCGTAGCACTCTGGGTGCACTTCCATACTAATGTTATAAATGCGAAAGTGTGTCTGTCTGTCTGTTACCTCTTCACGCCCAAACCCCTGAACCAATTTCGCTGAAATTTGGTATGGAGATACTTTGAGTGCCGGGAAGGGACATAGGATACTTTTTGTCTCGAAAAAATATACGGTTCCCGCGCGATAAACGAGTTTTGGCGCAACGGAGTTGCGGGCTTTATCTAGTTCTCTATATTTCCCTCAATATGCTTAGATTTGTTATTACTGCAAACGTTTACCTACCCTCAAAATACTCGTATATGTCTGTAGCCCTGTGGGTGCAGTTTCTCTAAATTTCCCTCAATATCCTTAGCTTTTGTAACCATTTAAACATTTACCTACACTCTCCATACATCAATGTATGCTCCGTGATATATATGTCTGTGGCACAAGCCCTGTGGGTGCAGTTTCTCGATAATTCTCTCGTTGCTCCGCCGTACAAGGCGCGGTATGCGACAATACCCGCCCAACCGGCTTCGGCAGTTTCCCCAAAACCATTCGGTAAAAGTCCACATTTTGCATTCGAGATATCATGAGGCATTTAAAATGGTATTTCGCTTACAGTAGTGTACTTATGTTTAAAAGTATTGGTAATATCAGATCGTATGTTAAAATAATAAGCGCCATCCAAAATGATTATTGCGAACCGTACATTATTCCGGGATATAGAGTATCCTATGTACACCCCGGGACTTTGAGTCCCGGGGCGGACATAAGATCTATCTCCAGATACATAGATCTATCTCCATCTAGGATATATTTCCATACCCATTAAAATCGGTTCTGTGGTTTAAGTGTGGAGAGGTAACAGACAATCAGGCACATTTTCACATTTCGCACGATAAACGAATTTTGGCGCGGAGTTGCGGGCGAAACACAGTATTACAGTATTGAATAAACAAGGAAAATACCTAGTTACTCCACTTTTGATGGCACCTTGAATCAATGCCACCACGATAAGATCCAAGTACGCGAGATTGAAGTACCAGAGATATAAATTAATGGATAGATAAGGTATCCGCCATTAGAACCTTTATCAGATCGCCCGCTGCCAGTTCCGCTTCTGGTGTTCAGTCAGAGATTTATATCATCATAGTAAAAATGTAGTTTGGTCTCCTAGTTGTTTGATTAAATATTCAAATACTGACCATATCTTTCCGTAGAAGAATTTGACAATATTTCATCAGCCTAAACGCAAAAATTGTAAAAACTGCATTGTTGTATAATTCCTAATCATTTCAATGTCTCACCAGTCCCAAAGATAAGCTTTCATCCCAAAGCCTGAGAAAAGCTGGCAATTTCTTTTTGTGTCGAAGCCTCGTTACATTTTGTCAACCGGGTCCTTACGTGTTAAATACTGTATAGATGATCCCTTAGTCCTTACATAGCTAATTCATTTTCGTTTAATACATCTGATTTAATTCTATAATAATTAAAAGTACTTAAAACCTAACTGACAATAATTAACTTAGTGATTCGCGAGATGTAGCTAACGGTGTACATAATATGAGGTCGGCTCTAATTAACTGAGCCTTCTACACCACGTGTACTTAAATTAAATTTATAATTACCCAGATGTTACCCGCAACTTCGTTCTCGACCACATAATAATCCGTGATAACCGTACATGTTGCAGCAACAAAAATATCCTGTCTTTACTCTTACCGGTTACTAAAATAAACAGTATGTGGGGAAGATAGACCAGCAGCCGCTGCAGCTCTTGCGTACAAAATATTATATTAGTATAGACAGCACTTAAAATAACTATGTCCACACTAAGCAATTTCATATTCAATTTTCGTCATCATCTTTTCGTTTATTCATTTATCATCATTTATCATCATTCATCATCATCATTCAACTTTCGTTTTGGCATAATATTATTCAATAATTGAATGCGTCAAAATCTACCCGCGTTGGAAAGAAAAGTGTCATAGCGTCGCTTGCATGCCTCACGTGCAAGATGTTGACTGCGCTATTGGCGCATTTTCACTGATCGATGCGGCCGCATGCGGGGTGCGGGAGATTTCTGAAATACATGCCAGGACCAATGACAATGCGCCATTAGTTGTCATAGACTCCCCGCATGCTGTATACCGTACGAGTTAACGACTAATGAAAATGCGCCCTTAAACGCATGCCCTTGATGAACAAAAAAAGGCATAGTGTGGACAAAGCTAATAGGATATATTAACTGCAATGTTTTCACGCTAGAGGCAAGTAAACAAAAGTTTTGTTCGACGTTTTTGACAAAGTTTCTGTCAATATTTATTTATTTATTTATTTTACAGTTTATTGCACACAAAACTATTATAAAGTAACATAATATTGGAAAGACGACACAACAGGTACTGCTTATCTCTAAAAGAAATTTCTTACAGCAGTCCTAAATAGAAAAATATGAACAGAAACATCAGATAGGGCGTGCACAGATAATAATTAATATTGATGAACAACTTAAATTACAACATTAAAATATAATAATTATATTATACTATAATACTTATATACTAATAATACTATTCTATAATTTATTACATACTATATCAACATATATACCAGTTATGTACATATAAATATATAAACATTATATAGATAAATATTATATGTATATTTAACAATAATCTTAGCTGGATTCAGTACTGAGGTAGTGTTCCTTCAATCGTCTTTTAAAGATAGTGATTGTGGGACTATCGCGAATGGTGTGGGGAAGGGAATTCCATAATCTAACTGCATGAACGGTAAAGGAGTAGGAGAAGAGTTGGAGCGATGGGAGGGGAAGGAAAGATTTGTTCTCACATTAGGCCTACAAGGGACGTCTAATAATATTCTGATATGTCATATAAGTATGATGTGTGAAATATGTCGGATTTTTGGTAGAACTATTTACTGTGTGTGCTAGTGGCGCCCTCTTCTTGGAGTTTGCAGTATTGAAGAATTTAAAATTAAAAATGACGATAAAAATAATACCAGACTGATTAAAACGAAATGCTTGAGTAATAAAACATGAAACCGCTTTGATAGAGTGAAAAATAAACGTTTATTTTTCGCTCTATCAAATCTAAAAAATCTCATTTAAATGTTAAGCTCAGATAAACTCCAGTCGTGCCAATATACCACTCATACGTATGAGTGGTATATTGGCACGACTGGAGTTTATCTGAGCTTAACATTTAAATGAGAAATTAAAGGTCACTTAACAATGTTTCGTGTTTAAATTTTTTAATATTTTGCTACATTTTGATTATGATTACTAGACATACTAAAACTCGTTTAATCTCTGATCGCTAGATATTAAAACTTATATTAATATGTTCCTTTCCGGGACACCGGGGTCTTCATCATACAAATTATTATTATTTTTAACAAAAAATTAAAACCGACTTCCAAGGTAAAAACAATAATAACATTAATATGAACTAAAAAGTATTAAATAATTTTTACTATCTAATAGTGCCTTTTTCCGAATTCGGCTAAACCTCAACTATTTCTGTACTCAATCTTCATTATTTTGAAGTCGGTACCAGATAGCTGAATCTTCAGTCCTCTGACAGA
This sequence comes from Polyommatus icarus, assembly GCA_937595015.1. Classification (NCBI taxonomy): domain Eukaryota; kingdom Metazoa; phylum Arthropoda; class Insecta; order Lepidoptera; family Lycaenidae; genus Polyommatus; species Polyommatus icarus. Next base: position 19,508,926 of record OW569329.1, read on the forward strand.
ATATTTAAAATTTTTGGAACTGGCACCGACTTCAAAATTATGAAGATTGAGTACAGAAATAGTTGAGGTTTAGCCGAATTCGGAAAAAGGCACTATTAGATAGTAAAAATTATTTAATACTTTTTAGTTCATATTAATGTTATTATTGTTTTTACCTTGGAAGTCGGTTTTAATTTTTTGTTAAAAATAATAATAATTTCACTCTTTTTAGTTACACTAGTAGATAAATCTTCGCGTATATTTTACGTATCTTATTACAATTTGTTAAGAGTCACAACTCACACTCACAAAATAATATAATATTATCAGTGAAGTGAACATATTGTGCTAAGTAATTTAACAATTTTAATACTTCAAGCCCGAAGCGGTCACCGGCAATTGCGATAACAATAGAAAGGTTATTGTGTCTCGTTTTTCCACGATCGAAGGATCTATCAGATAAAAAATTGTACAAACTTGCATAGAATGTAGCGTAGCATAATATTTAATATTATCATAATTATTGACAGCTGTTCTTGTTATCAAGAATTGAAATCGATAGGTACTTAGTGCACCATCTATCGATTAATAAGTATAACTAATTAAAAAGACACTTAATGACTTTGTTTTGTTTAAATGCTCTTTTTAAAATAACTTTATTTTAATTCTATTTGTCTATTAAAATTTTATAAAGTGTTAAAGTATTCGATCTGTATATAAAGTAGTTAGTAAAGTATTCGATATTCTGTCTTCTGCCGCCACGCGGCAGAAGACGGAACTGAACGGACGGACTGGGCGGCGACGCCGACCGCCGTGTATTAAAAACAAACAGGTGTTGTTAATTGTTATACAGTACATAATTATTATTATTAGTATATCCATACCTATGCCTTGTACTATTATCTATTCTGTGCCATGAGACATTGGTGGCCTTAACACGACGTGGTAATGATGATGATGACGATGATGATGATGATGATTATGATGATGAATATGAATTGCATATTAGTTTATGCTTTCTGTTCTTAAAACAACGCCGAAACTCCCAAACGTGTATCTATAAGGAATCAGGAGTTCTCTCAGCATCATCGATACCATGGTATATCTTGACCCAATATTTGACTTTTTGGTAGCGTATTCTTAGTACACTTCACATAAAACCAAAATCACCATATGTTTCCATATAAATTTTGAGGAGTTCCCTCGATTACTCATGGATCCCATCATCAGGTCACCACCTTTGTGAAAATGGGACCAAATTGGAGTGAAACCTACTACAACAAAACAAAAATTTCGAAAATCGGTTCACAAACGGCGGAGTAATCGTTGAACATACAAAAATAAAAAAAAATAAAAAAATAAAAAAAAAAAAATATCCACAGCCGAACATATAACCTCCTCGTTTTTTGGAAGTCGGTTAAAAATCGTTAAAATCGGTTCATCGCTTGGCGTTAAAGGGGTAATAGACAGACAAACAAACTTTTTTCTTTCGTAAAATAATAACAGCACACAATCCCTGAATCGCGCTATCATAGTTTGTCTAAAAGCTCAAGGGGATTCTGAAAAAAAATTTTTTTTTATTATTACAATGTTTGAAATGACAACTCGTTGTTCGGTCGAAGCCCGAAGGTCTTCCCATGAGGCTCTTATGAATCCATACTATTATTATAAATGCGAAAGTGTGTCTGTCTATCTGTCTGTCTGTTAGCTCTTCACGCCAAATGAAATTTGGCATGGGGATACTTTGTGTCCCGGGAAAGGACATAGGATACTTTTAACCCAGAAAAATGTACGGTTCCCGCGCGATAAACGAATTTTGGCACAACGGAGTTGCGGGCGTAATCTAGTAAATAATAATCCCACAACGTAGAATATAACATTTTGTTGTGATTTTGTTTTGATAGTACTCTATTATATTAATAATGTCAGACCCCTGTCAATTGGCAACAATTTGGAGCTTTTCTTTTTATTTCATCAATTAATTAATCTTTCAAATAATTCTCGGATAAATCCATTTAATTTAAAGTAAAAAGATAATCCAAACACAATATAAACATGAAAAGTAGCCTATCTTTATACTTTAGCGTGATTTCAGAAAAACAGTGCAGTATCTCGCCGTATGTGTAAAAAATGTATTTGTTTTGAAAACGGAAGACAGAATGAAGTTGCAGTAACCAAAAAGCTAAAGAAGTAAGTCAAAATTTATTTAAAAAAACAGTGATTTTCACTCTAGGAATGACGGCAGAAGTGAAAATGAAACAGAACATAGTACATTTTGGCCGTGTGGTAGAAATAGGGGGTATCCTCCTGGCGTTTAGTGTTTTTACTTTTTACTCATTTCCAAAAAGCATTTAACGTCAACTTTGAATAATTTTATTGATAGAGTTGGTCTACTATGTTATGTTTATACTGTGTCCAACGAGCGGGGGTTTATCGAAACAGCGTCAGATGATGATCAGTGTATTGACGGGAGTTTAACATTTTTTACCCATCTCAAAAAAATGCCCCACGCAGAGTTTTCTTCTCAATATTAATCCTTTAAGTCATTCTACTACGTTATGTTTATACTGTGTCCAACGAGAGGGGTTTATTGAAACAGCGTTCAGACGGCGATCAATCTTCGGGACTCCACTCCGCGTCGACCCTCCTCAGACTGTGCTCTATCCATTTTTAATTGGTTGCCATTTTAAACTTTATGTATGTTTGTGTTATTAACTATCCAGTAAATAGTTTCTTTATACAGTAGGTACTACAAGGATACTTTGTGCAGATATTTTAAGTAACGATGCCATCGATAAGGTGGCCGGAATTTTTTAAATTTATGGGTTTAAGGCATCGCAAATGCCATGTCACTTTAAACCTGCACTATTATAAGTAGAGTTCATGTCTGGTTTCTAAGGCTTATGGAGTTTATGTATTCACGAGCGCTTTTGGTTAGCAAACACAAAAGCGCTAACCAATCGCCAACGCTGGTGAATGAAATAAAAAATAAAAATAAATAATAACTTCTGCCAAAAAACCTCCTTATCAAGATAAGATAAGAGCTCCACCCTCGTGTTCTCTAATTATACTGTCCCTTTTATAAAGACTTTATTCCTCACATTCAATTTATTACCACCTAGATTTCTATCACCGAGACGATCTAGCAGCTAATTGTCTAAGTCCCTGCGCGTTTGTCATTCGCCGCCAGCTCGCTGGGGACCGCCAGGTAATGAAACGACTAGACACACAACTAATAGCAATCTAGGTGAGTGGTGAAATGAACGCTATTTATTGAAGTGGCAACATCTTTAGAGACGTTATGCGCTTTTCTGGGATGGGTGAAAATAGTAAACTGTCGGCGCGGTATAGGAAAGAAAGAAATATCTCCCTTTCCTTAAAATAGTACATTTTTCCACTGCTGCTGAAATTCATGCATATAACAATAATTATTAATTTATATATATATATATATATATATATATATATATATATATATATATATATATATATATATATATATATATATATATATATATATATATATATATATATATTGTTACGTGCTAGGGTTCTTTGGATTCAGAGAGAAAGACCTGGTGACTCTCTTGAAGACTTTATTCACAAACACTAGCTCACACTAATCACTGAGTCCAAACACTAAGCACTAGATCCAAATCACTGAGCACTATCACTGTCCTAGGTCGTAGCCGAGTCACTATCACAATCACAATCACTCACTATTGATCACTTGTTTTCGCTCCGAAGTCGCCTCGAAGATAGCTCAGATAAAACTGAATTGCCGGCTCGACTGTCTGCGACTATTTATACGGGCCGGATCGAATCTCAGAAAATTCCGGAACATCCCAGAATAAACCCGATATGCGTAAACAAGTATCAGATATTTCTAGAAAGTACTCGTAGGTACATACACCTAGCGTCATCTAGTAGCGAGTAGGGGATTCGTTTGCGTTTTATGTTGCGCTAGCTTGACGCTAGATGGCACTACGTGTCCTTTTTCGTAACACTACTCCCCTCTTAGAGATGCTCGTCCCGAGCGTCGTTGTTACTGCCATGGTAACGCGCCAGACGGTCTATGTGTACCACTTTGAATGTCCCTCTTGGTTGCTTTTGGATCCTGTAAGTCACATCATTCAATCGGGTAACCACTTTGTATGGGCCGTCCCACTTGGTCTCTAACTTTGGAGATTTCCCTTTTCGGCGAGTTGGGTTATGCAGCCACACCAGTGACCCTTCTTCGAAGCCGCTCGTGTTCGCTTTCCGGTCGTATCTGGTCTTCATCTTCTCACTTGACTGTAACCCATTTTCCCGAACCGTGGCGTGTATATAGCGCATCTTTTCCCTTAAATCGCAGACATAGTCTGGTAAGGTCTTTGGTTCCTCCGGTGACCCTCCTGTCAAGAGGTCTACTGGTACTCGTAGTTCTCTACCGTAATTGACATACGCCGGGGTAGCTTTTATGCCCTCATGCTCGGCGGTACGGTACGACAGAAGGAAGAGCGGTATATACTTGTCCCAATCCTTTTGTTTGTCATCTACCAATTTCGCCAAATGCCTCTCAAGGGTCTGGTTAAATCTCTCAACCATTCCATCAGACTGTGGATGGTACGCGGTGGTCCTCGTCTTATGCATTCCCAAAATTCTGCATACTTCCTGGAAGACCTGCGATTCGAAATTCCTGCCCTGATCGGAATGGATTTCTAGAGGCACACCAAAGCGAGATATCACTTCTTCGACTAGCTTAGAAGCAACTGTTGTAGCTTCCTGATTTGGTATGGCGAACACTTCGGGCCATTTTGTGAAGTAATCCATGACCACCATAAAATACTTGTTTCCCGATTCCGTTACAGGAAATGGCCCAGCTACGTCAACTGCAATTCGTTCCCACGGTGCGCCAACGTTATACAAGCGCAGGTTCCCACGGCTCCTTGTCTGTGGTCCCTTCACTGCAGCGCAAGTAGTACATTTGCGGCACCAATCCTGCACATCATCTCGACAATGCAACCAGTAGAATCGTTCTCGCACTTTTGTTAACGTCCTCTTGACACCTAGATGACCTCCTGATACGCCATCGTGAATTTCACGGAGAACATCTGGTACTCTCGTCCTTGGGACAACTATCTGAAGATGGAACTCTCTGCCGTTAGTCTTCTCCCATTTCCGGTAAAGTATTCCATTTTGAAGTATCAGACTGTCCCATTGCGCCCAGTACGCCTTAGTGGCAGCGCCAGTGGGTGCAACCTCACTCCAGATTGGTTTTACGTCACCCCGTTTCTTCCATGTGATGATGTGCCGAAGGTCGTCATCTCTTTCTTGAGCCTCCCTCATAGCATCATTCTCCCATGGACCCAAAGGACTTGTTTTCGTTAACTTTAATGAAATTTCGTTAGATTCCTGCTTAACACAATGTTTGCAGTCTTCTGAACACGGCCTTCGTGAAAGTGCGTCGGCATTCCCATGCGCCTTTCCGCTGCGGTGTTCCGTCTTGAAGTCATACTCCTGGAGTTGTTCAATCCATCGAGCTACTTGGCCTTCTGGGTTCTTGAATTGTAGTAACCACTTCAAGGCTGCGTGATCAGTTCGCAATAAAAACTGTCTCCCGATGAGATATTTGCTGAAATGTTGTAGCGTCTTTACGACAGCCAAGAGTTCTCTTCTTGTCACACAGTAGTTTCTCTCTGGCTTAGATAAAGATTTGCTGAAATATGCAATTACAACTTCTCTTTCACCCTGTTTTTGAGATAACACCCCTCCAATGGCCGTGTTGCTTGCGTCCGTGTCGACTATAAACTGACCTTCAGGTTGTGGATACCCCAGGATTGGTGTTTCACACAGATGTTGCTTCAGTTTCCGAAAAGAATCTTCCGAAGTCTCGTCCCAAATAAACTGTCGTTTATCTTCTGTCAGCCGATGTAATGGCTTGGCTATCTCTGAGAATCCCTTAACAAAACGCCTGTAGTAGGAGCATAGGCCGAGAAATGCCCGCACTTCGGTTTTGTTTTTAGGGGTTGGCCAATTTTGAACTGCTTCCAGTTTCTCCGGGTCCGTCTGGATTCCATCACTGGAGATAATATGGCCGAGATAATTGACCTTACTCCTGAACAAACGGCACTTTTTCGGATTCAACTTTAACTTGGCCCCCTCTATTTTGGCGAAAACTCGTTCTAAGTTTCGCAAATGGTCCTCGAAGTCGCGGCCAACAATGATGACGTCATCCAAGTAGACTAAGCAAGCCTCTCCAACTAAGCCTGCCAGTACACACTCCATGAGTCGCTCAAATGTGGCAGGTGCGTTACACAATCCAAAGGGCATGACGTTAAACTGCCATAAACCTCTACCGGTGGAGAAAGCTGTCTTCTCCTTGTCTTTTGGATGAATTTCCACCTGCCAGTATCCAGATTTCAGGTCCAGGGTCGAGAACCATTTCATGCCACTCAAGGTATCCAGAGTGTCGTCGATTCGAGGTAATGGATAGCTGTCCTTCTTAGTGACATCATTGAGACGCCTGTAGTCCACACAAAATCTTGTGCTGCCATCTTTCTTCTTCACTAACACAACAGGTGAGCACCACGGACTTGCAGACGGTTCAATTATCTTATGCCTTCTCATGTCCTCCAAAAGGCCTTCAACTTCTTTTTCCTTTGCAATGGGTATCCGTCTTGCTCGTTGACGAATTGGGTTCTCGCTTCCGGTATCTATCCTGTGCCGAACCATCGACGTTCTTCCAAGGTCGCCTTCCTGACTGGCGAAGATATTCGCGTGGCGTTGTAAAAACTTCTTAGCTTTCATGCTCTGCGAATAAGTCAGATTACTCTTGCAGTCATCGAGTAGCTCAGTCACTATTCTATAGTTGCTGCTGTTTGCTGGGTCTGAGCCTGTGATCGAACTACACTTTCTCATCCAGACAACTTCCTCGCACTTTCCAATGACGTCACCTTTGTTCAAGCAGATCTCGCGATTGCCAAGATTCAAAACCCTGACCACAGCGTTACTGTTTCCACTAACAAGGGTTCTCGCCGTCATCAGTTTTTGCGCTGATGTCTTGGTAGCCGTGTCTTCGATCAACACGCATCTGTTTGACTTTTTCTTTCCAGCTGGCGGTAGTTTAACCAGCACCCGAGCTTCCGCACGTCCAGGTATAATGACTTTCTTTACACATTCAACTTTCCCGCAGGCGCCTCCAAGGATGAAAATTTCCTCTTCACCACACTTGAAAACTCCATCAGCGACATTAATTCTGCAGTTATGCTTCTTCATGAAATCCAAACCCAAGATGCAATTATCCATAATCTCAGCTACGATAACGTCGTGAGGGTATGAAGACCCCCCTACATTAATCGTAACTGACATTTCTCCCAGGACGGGTATTGGCTGACCGGAGGCAGTAAGAAGCCGACAGTTAATTCTCCTCTTCTGTCTCCTTGCGGCTTTTACCAGATTTGGGTTCACTATCGTTCTAGAGGCTCCTGTGTCTAGAGTAATTTTGCAATCCGTCCTGTTAATAGTCCCCTGAATCACAAGACTATTCCCGCTGCATGCTTGGGAGATAACAGTTATCGGGGCTTCCTCCGCGTCAGCCAGTACTCGCCCCTTAGTCCTGGCTTTTATTCGTTTCCCTGATCGTGGGCAGGGGACGAAGCCCCTTGCTTCTTCAGCTCCTCCATTTGTTCCTCGAGCCTTTTCATTCTTGCCAACTGGGTCTCCTTCTGCGGGCAGTTAAGCTGAAGATGGCCCCTCTCGCCACACTTGTAGCACATGGCTCCAAAACTTTTCTTCGTGGGAGCCCTCATCTCCTTGACTTCCTCGTAGACCTCGTGGATCTTATGGGTCTGTCGTATGTCACGGCGAACAGCCTCGACTTCTAAAGCATGCGCCAATGCTTCCTTAAGCGAGGTGTGGTGACGAAGCCTCACTGCAGCTCTGACCTCCAGATCCCTGATTCCGTCGACAAATGCTTGCACAATATTTGTGTCGACCATTTTGGAATCGGCTCCTGGGTGTGCCTTCTTGACCAGTTTTTCAATTTCCAACGCCCATTGTTGTAGTCCCTCTCCTGAGCGTTGGACTCTGTCGCGCAGTTGAGCGCGGAACACGTGCTCCAGGTGTCGCTCCCCATATCTGGATTCCAGTGCCTCCATCAAATCTTGGAATCCATTCCCTGTATGTGCTTCCAGGACCGACAAAGCTTGCCCTCTGAGCGCAACTGTGAGAGCGGTCAGGCATTGTTCATCAGTCCATCCGTTGGCAGAAGCAACAGTCTGGAATTGCTGACGGTAAGCGTTCCAAGAAGTAGTGCCGTCGTATGGCGGTACTTTTACTCTTGGTCCCTGCACCACTATAGTGTTTCCACTAGATACCGCAGCTCCCGTGGTTTCAAGGCGCACTACTTTCTTCTGTAGTTCGGTGATGTTGGTTTTTACATTTTCCATATCCAATCCTAACCCGGTAACTCGTTCGTCCATTACGTCGACATCTTTACGAAGCTTAGTTACCGTGTCACTGACATCCTTTATGGCCAGAAGCGCTTTCTCTTGGAGGTCCTTTTGTTGCTCTTGTGACTCTTGTAAAGCGCCGAGTTTGCGGTCTTGTGACTCCCTCATTGCCTGAATTTCAGCCCTTTGAGAATCTTGCATAGCGCCGAGCTTGCGGTCTTGTGACTCTTGCAAAGCGCCGAGTTTGCGGTCTTGTGACTCCCTCATTGCCTGAATTTCAGCCCTTTGAGAATCTTGCATAGCGCCGAGCTTGCGGTCTTGTGACTCTTGCAAAGCGCCGAGTTTGCGGTCTTGTGACTCTTGCAAAGCCTGAATTAATTCAATTATGCTTTCCAATTGAAGAGCCATTTAAGGGGCCGTAGAAACTACGGGCGTGGCAGGATGGATGGAGCTAGTTGACGGGGCCTGAGCAGGTGGGGCCCAGTAGGCGGGGCCAGTGGGCGTGGCCTGAGTGGGCGTGGCCTGGTGGGCGGAGCCAGTGGGCGTGGCCATGTCCAGAGTGGGCGGGGCCTGGGGGGCGTGGTCAGTGGGCGGGTCCCGGTGGGCGGAGCCAGTGGGCGTGGCTTCTCCCGAAGTGGGTGGAGCCTGGGGGCGTGGTCAGTGGGCGGAGCCTGGTGGGCGGGGCCAGCGGGTGGGGCCTGCCCAGCAGTGGGCGGAGCTTGGTCCCCAGTGGGTGTGGCCTCCGCAGCCCTACCTCCAACTCCTCTCTCAGAGTCAATGGCAGCAGCTCGCTGCGCCCTTGTCCTGACACTCCCCTTGAAGTCCTCTCTCGGAGTCAATGGCATCTCCAAATCCCACTTCTGACACCAGTTGTTACGTGCTAGGGTTCTTTGGATTCAGAGAGAAAGACCTGGTGACTCTCTTGAAGACTTTATTCACAAACACTAGCTCACACTAATCACTGAGTCCAAACACTAAGCACTAGATCCAAATCACTGAGCACTATCACTGTCCTAGGTCGTAGCCGAGTCACTATCACAATCACAATCACTCACTATTGATCACTTGTTTTCGCTCCGAAGTCGCCTCGAAGATAGCTCAGATAAAACTGAATTGCCGGCTCGACTGTCTGCGACTATTTATACGGGCCGGATCGAATCTCAGAAAATTCCGGAACATCCCAGAATAAACCAGATATGCGTAAACAAGTATCAGATATTTCTAGAAAGTACTCGTAGGTACATACACCTAGCGTCATCTAGTAGCGAGTAGGGGATTCGTTTGCGTTTTATGTTGCGCTAGCTTGACGCTAGATGGCACTACGTGTCCTTTTTCGTAACAATATATATATATATATATATATATATATATATATATATATATATATATATATATATATATAAATAAAATAAGCTGTTATTGTTAAGATCTTCCAGAACTTTGAATAAAATGTAACACATCTTATATCTCTAAGAACTTAAGGACTTTTGTTACTTCTGATGTGAAACTTTTATCACCAAAATCTGCGATACTACTTCAAATTAAAATGACTACGCAAATACTACTTTGAATGTTTATAGTATTAGCAAGAAAAAGGTATACGACCGAAACACTAAAACAAAAATGCGTTGTTCTCCCACATTGTTGAATTCGGCACGAAAACCGATTCGCGCCACAGCCATAACACCGCATAACGGGGGCATTGTTCGAATTCAACATGGCCGACTGTCTTGAGCAAATTTTGGCTGAAAACTTAGCCATATTAGCATAATAATTATACGGGACCCTTAGGGCCACTTACACCATGATGTTTAACTCAGAGTTAAAATTAACTCTGAGTTAAACATCATGTCATCTCTATCACTCACTTGGTGAGTGACAGATATGACATGATGCTTAACTCAGAGTTAATTTTAACTCTGAGTTAAACATCATGGTGCAAGTGGCCCTTAGGAGACAGGAAATAAATAAAGAGCAAACGTGGAACTTGGTTCAGTTGTAGCAATTACTCGTATAAGGGACCATGAGGGAACCATCATGGATGAGGACTGCCCAACATCGGGATGGTTGGTGCTTGTGGAAGGCCTACGTTCAGCAGTGGATAACAATAGGCTGATGATGAATGAAGGAACAAGGAAAAAAAAATTGAAAATCTTCTGGATCTGGATATTCATTCGTGATGATTTCATAGCAGTTCAGGGAACGGGCAGGAACTATAATGGGTGGCATTATGTGTAAATAATGGAGTTTAAGTTTTGTATTTGAGACGCTACCTAGTTCGCACGTTCCCTATTTTTTGACGTGACAACGTCTTATAATTCGATATGGGCTGCGCGCACGAAAAAACATGACGCAATATGCGGCGTTACTTCGCTCTGAGGCGTTCCATTTAAGGCGTTGTCACGTTCGAGTTCGACACAAAACACTATTTTAAGCGGGCTTTGGCCCACCACACATTCCCACCACTGTATCTCCTGTGTCGCCAGGATCGACAGCGGTATCCAACCACGAAAACCCTTTGATATGATCTCAGGGAGCCCGAGGGACATGCTAAAGCTGTCTTGGGACCCGCAACGAAATTAATCTAAAGAAAATAGGAGGAGTAGGAAGAATTCCAGATTCCCTCCCCATATAAAGCGGGAGACATCACAAAGTTGCAGTGACCGAAAGTCAAAGAACTGAAGAAGAAGCACCACGGGAATAAACGTTAATAATAATAGTGACTACTACGCTAGAGCTAAATTAATTAATTAATTGTGTTAAGACAATGTGTTAATAACATCTTAATCATATGCGGTAGTAGTTTATACCACACTTATATTTAGGAATATAAGTTAATTTTAAGATCATTGCACTCAGCGCCGTTACACAGATCTCACAAGCAGACAGTATTGTGACTGCACAGTCATTCCACTGAGTCATTTCCGTCAACGTGCTTACATGAGAGTGTGAAATACACACTACTATTGTATACTTTTAACCGACTACGGCGAAGACAAATGGAATGCTTATTCTGTCAGACTAGTATATCCCACAACCTGAATACAACCCGGATACACTTTACGGAAAAACTATCACACTTATTGATTTGCGCTTTAACAATTTTTAACCCCCGACAAAAAGAGGGGTGTTATAAGTTTGACGTGTCTGTCTGTCTGTCTGTCTGTTTGTCTGTGTGTGTATCTGTCCGTGGCATCGTAGCATCCAAACGGGTGGACCGATTTTGATCTAGTTTTTTTTTGTTTGAATAAAACAAAACTTGACTTGATCGAGAGTGTTCTTAGCTATAGTTCATCATCATCAGCCTGCTCAGTGCTGGACAATTAGGGTTTATCTGGCTCATGTCCGTGGCATCGTAGCATCCAAACGGGTGGACCGATTTTGATCTAGTTTTTTTTGTTTGAACAAAACAAAACTTGACTTGATCGAGAGTGTTCTTAGCTATAGTTCATCATCATCAGCCTGCTCAGTGCTGGACAATTAGGGTTTATCTGGCTCATGTCCGTGGCATCGTAGCATCCAAACGGGTGGACCGATTTTGATCTAGTTTTTTTTTTGTTTGAAAGCTGACTTGATCGAGAGTGTTCTTAGCTATAGTTCATCATCATCAGCCTGCTCAGTGCTGGACAATCAGGGTTTATCTGGCTCATGTCCGTGGCATCGTAGCATCCAAACAGGTGGACCGATTTTGATCTAGTTTTTTTGTTTGAAAGCTGATATGTTCGGGAGTGTTCTTAGCTATAGTTCATCATCATCAGCCTGCTCAGTGCTGGACAGTCAGGGTTTATCTGGTTCATTAAAGGCCGTTAGCAACTTGTAGTCTTTTGATGGGTTTTATATTTCATTCTAGTTCGTGACATTTGTGAATATACAATATACGTATACACATAATAATGGAAAGTTGGCCTGGTGCTGCACCATCACCTGGTAATCAATAGGATATTATCCAACTCCTCGCCAACTTAGAGTAGGTAGAGGTTTCGTGTTTGGGCTCATTTTAATTGCGACAACCAGTCAGAAGTAGACAAACAGTAAATATTTACACGCTGCTGCTGCAGCATCACCTGGATTCTATAGGAACCGAGCTTCGTATGTGTGGAGGAAAGTGGAGGTTTCATGTTTGGGCTCATATTAACAACGTCATCGAAAGGGACATACATAGGGTAATCATGAGAATACTTATGATTCTGTTGATAGGAATTATTCTGCACTATAACCAACACAAGTTTAAAAAGTATGAAATAAAATTAAATTAAGAAATTAAAAAAAAACCCCGCCAAACAACTTTAAAAAGTAATGAAATAATATTAACTGCCTTTATAATTCCTAACTTGTGTAAAGTAATATTTTAGTCCATTATTGTTGTCAAGTTGTGTCGGGGGACCGCTAATGTAGATGTTTGATTTCATTTCACAATCAATTCATAGCGAACAATCGAGATAGTCAGCGACTTGGTGGTTGTTTGTTGTAGTTTACTTGGCGGTCCCCCGACACACCTATCTTCCATTCATCAGTCAGTCAAGGTGTGATGACGCGAACCCTCACAAAGCTCGGGTTTTAGCTAATACTTAACTAGATCCATAATCAGAAATCATACATTTTTAAAGGTTAACCGCCTGAAATTACTTCCATGCAAAAGAAGTCCCCAGTCATGGTCCCAAAATTCGTGTAACATTCCAAAAAGATAAGCTAAGAAGAGAATCTGTTATAATTTTACATTTTAGGTATAAAATCGCGTGATATAGGCTATAGCAGACACATTAAAAGGTCCATACACTCGACAAGTCGACGCACCGGTCTCGCCACATCCTAAATCACATATTAATTACAAACCATGGGAACTAAACATTTTAATTAACGAGTTTTTATAATTTAATGTGACATAATCCATTTCCAATACTGTATATAAGAAGAAAAAAAAAGAAAATATTATAATTTTACGCAGCGTATCATGATCCGATGTCTTCGTCGTGTGATTTTTCCAATGTAGTAAGCAAAGACGCTGTATCTTCGCGCCGCATCTATTTATTAAAAAATATATATGTCTGTCTGTTTGTTACCTCTTTACGCCGAAACTGCTGAACCGATTTTGCTGAAATTTGGCATGAAAATGCTTTGATTCTCGGGTAAGGACATATGATACTTTTCATCCCGGAAAATGTACGGTTCCCGTGCGATAAACTAATTTTGGCGCAACGGGGTTGCGGGCGTCATCGAGTGCTAAATAAAGCTAGGTGATGATGCTGACAACACGATACGGAGATCTCATTCATTTTATGACTATTAAAACCATTTTCAATCAGCAGTAGCTATAAAATACAAGCAATATAATATGATAAAATCATTAAAACAGACTAGAGTCTAGAAACCTACGTATTTTATGGTTTATCAATGGCGAAAACTGTAAAAGACATTCTCTGAGGGCGTAGGGACTAGGGACATGCTGATTACGTACAAAAGGCTAAGGGAAATGCCACTTAAATACACAATGAATTTGACATCAAAAACTTTAAGGTTGAATGTCAATAGAATCGCGCTAATGTAATAGCGCCTTAACAGAAGGTCATCTGGACGTAACGGTGTCTGCACACGACGCGAGTTCACGCCAGATCAGCGCTTCTCAAACTGTTGGTCAAATAAATCCAATCGAGGTTCGATAGAATTTTAAATCGTTTGTACGTTTGGACGCGTGTAAATTGAAGTATAAATTATTTAAATTCCTACGTTTCTACAATGTGCTTAAAGTATCTCACGTTTCTACAACGTGATTTTTCAACTTTTGAAGTCTGTATCCCACCAAAAACATAAATGTAAAAATGCTGAGCCAAGTTCCATACAAACATTATATTTCTTGTCTATGGACTTCGCCGTAAAAAGGATGGAGATCTAAATGAGTGCCAAGTTCCACAGAAAATCGAAATAATTACGTATAGGAACCAAATAACATTATGAACAAATAATAGTCTATTTCTTTGCTTTATTGAATATCTATAATAATTGATTTTATTTAAATAATGTGAGATCTTAAACTAGATTAGATCTAACTTGGCCTGTTTTCATTACGTTAGTCATTTTTCATAAAGTTAAATTGAACATTTTAATTCCGATGAAAACTAGCCAAGTAAAAACTAATCTAGTTTAAGATCTCACATTATTTAAAATCAATTGTTATAGATATTCAATAAAGCAAAGAAATAGACTCTATTATTTGTTCATAATGTTATTTGGTTCCTATACGTACTTATTTCGATTTTCTTTGGAACTTGGCACTCATTTAGATCTCCATCCTTTTTACGGCGAAGTCCATAGACAAGAAATATAATGTTCGTATGGAACTTGGCTCAGCATATTTACATTTATGTTTTTGGTGGGATATCACTACTTTTTGTAAAGAAAACTTTCCGAGCAAGGGTAGACACCTTGCCCGATTAGAATGTCACACGTGTGACTTTAGGGGAGGAGGGGGCCAGGCCTCCTCATTGTTTATCTCTAAACAAACTAGCAACAGACTAGTTATAGCCACGATTAAACTACCACGGTCTTAACCAGACCAGTAGCTTAGACCCTTTCGAAAAAAAAAAAAGGGTAGACACCTTCATCTTCCCAGTTCAAACGTGCATAATATTCGACTATATTCAATGGCAATTCGCAACCTTAAGGTGTCGTTTCACCACTTCCCGACAAGTATCGGCTATGCTATCCGCAACTTATCTGGCAGATACTACATCTGTCAGATAAGTTGTGGAAAGCCTATCTGAAACTTATCAGGAAGTGGGGAAACAGCCCCTAAGCATTGTTGAGACTTGAGTATCAGACGAATAAAACAAAGAAAATCCAAGCGAATGGAAAATGCAGCTACCATTAGAAGGCATTGGAATAATATGGTATAGCACAAGTGTATTTCCAACCATTAATTACTACTTACTCGTATATAGTGTACAACTTACTATGCGGAAGTTAAGTGTAGCTATTATTATAGCTGTCTAACGGACAGAGAGACAAACGGACGGACGGACAGACAAACGGACAGACATATTGAAATAATTCTACGTCTATTCTCGGGACTCAAAGTATATCTCCATACCAAAGAACAATCGGTACATGCAGTTTGGGCGTGAAGACGTAACAGACAGACAGACACACTTCATAAAGTCACCTTCTATTCATTTCAAGTTTTTTCAAGTCACAAATAAATGTTTACGGGGAGCTCCCATACAATAAACGTGATTTTTTGGCCTTTTTTTTGCTCTAAATCAATAATGGCAGCCGAAAGGAACTTGAAATGTTCACAAAATCCTTAATTATATTTCTTCTTTCATAACAAACAATAAAAGTAAAATAAAATAAATATTTAAGGCGGGTCCCCCACACGAAAAAAAAAATTTTTGCTCTGTACGACTCGCACTTGACCAATTTATTTTGTTTTCGGATTTTTCTCTACGGTTACACACAATTACCGGGCTGAATTACAAATTTCAGCCTTCTAGGTCATCTGGAAGTGGGTTAGAATTTTGATCTATAGGTCAGTCAGTCAGTGATAAAAATTTAGATTTTCGGACTTTAATATCTCAACAACCGTTTAAGCTGTGCTTATGAAATTTAAAGCATGTTTTTACCTTGCTAGTCTCATTATATGAGCTAAATTTGAAACGTTTATGTGAAATAGTTTCTGAATTATGAGAGGGTCAAAAGTAGCTGCAAATGGTTCGTGTAATATTACATACGGTGCATGCTCGCCATTCTGTTATGCTGGAACTTGGCTTGACACTCTACCGCGTGTCTAGATTTTTAAAGTCACATTCGTCTTTAATAAATTTTATATGAACTCAAGAAAATAGTCACAAATTCTCAGCGCTTGAAAAGTTAAAAAGATACGCTCAGAATCTAAAAATGACAGCTGCAATATAGTATCTCTTGGGGCTTGTAAATATTTCTATAAATGCAATATATTATTTTATGTTTTGACTTTCGACGAAAAAATTTAAATAATGTTCATCCAGAAAACATAATAATTAGTCTGATCAAGATCAGATGAGATCTGCCGTCTGCTCGGTTTTACGTAACACTAACAAATTATGTTAATCCGCATTTGCCTATGAATAATTTTCTCTGCCAGTACATTCATAAAAAATTGGTGTCGAAATAATATCCTACGTAATTTTGAACTCAACTGCCATAACCGCAACTGAATCAAATCAGCCGGAACTGGAAACAACAAAAACTATATAACTAAGTTTGAGAGCCACTGGTTCAAAGCAATTTACCTCTGGCCCATGCAAATTACCGGCGTAGCGGGAATGATCTTCAATTCCGTAGAACTCGGAGCTCTGACGTTTGCCGCTCAGTGGAAACTAGAGAAAATAAAGGAAATATTATATTTAGGAATTAAAAAAGTAATCCAGCTTTGAGGAGCCTGATGATGATGAGTTTTTAACCGACTTCCAAAAAACGAGGAGGTTATATGTTCGGCTGTGGATATTTTTTTATTTTTTTTTTTATTTTTGTATGTTCAACGATTACTCCGCCGTTTGTGAACCGATTTTCGAAATTTTTGTTTTGTTGTATTAGGTTTCACTCCAATTTGGTCCCATTTTCACAAAGGTGGTGACCTGATGATGGGATCCATGAGTAATCGAGGGAACTCCTCGAAATTTATATGGAAACATATGGTGATTTTGGTTTTATGTGAAGTGTACTAAGAATACGCTACCAAAAAGTCAAATATTGGGTCAAGGTATACCATGGTTTCTGATTCCTTATAGATACACGTTTGGGAGTTTCGGCGTTGTTTTAAGAACAGAAAGCATAAACTACTATGCAATTCATATTCATCATCATAATCATCATCATCATCATCGTCATCATCATCATTACCACGTCGTGTTAAGGCCACGAATGTCTCATGGCACAGAATAGATAATAGTACGTATGGATATACTAATAATAATGATGTACTGTATAACAATTAACAACACCTGTTTGTTTTTAATACACGGCGGTCGGCGTCGGTCGCCGCCCAGCGCCGCCGCGCGAAGACAGAATATCGAATACTTTACTAACTACTTTATAATATACAGATCGAATACTTTACTACTTTATAAAATTTTAATAGACAAATAGAATTAAAATAAAATTATTTTAAAAAGAGCATTTAAACAAAACAAAGTCATTAAGTGTCTTTTTAATTAGTTATACTTATTAATCGATAGATGGTGCACTAAGTACCTATCGATTTGAATTCTTGATAACAAGAACAGCTGTCAATAATTATGATAATATTAAATATTATGCTACGCTACATCCTATGCAAGTTTGTACAATTTTTTATCTGATAGATCCTTCGATCGTGGAAAAACGAGACACAATAGCCTTTCTATTGTTATCGCAATCGCCGGTGACCGCTTCGGGCTTGAAATATTAAAATTGTTAAATTACTTAGCACAATATGTTCACTTCACTGATAATATTATATTATTTTGTGAGTGTGAGTTGTGACTCTTAACAAATATAAGATACGTAAAATATACGCGAAGATTTATCTACTAGTGTAACTAAAAAGAGTGAAATTATTATTATTTTTAACAAAAAATTAAAACCGACTTCCAAGGTAAAAACAATAATAACATTAATGTGAACTAAAAAGTATTAAATAATTTTTACTATCTAATAGTGCCTTTTTCCGAATTCGGCTAAACCTCAACTATTTCTGTACTCAATCTTCATAATTTTGAAGTCGGTGCCAGTTCCAAAAATTTTAAATATACTGTCAGAGGACTGAAGATTCAGCTATCTGGTACCGACTTCAAAATAATGAAGATTGAATACAGAAATAGTTGAGGTTTAGCCGAATTCGGAAAAAGGCGCCCAAAGTGGGGCTCGAGATTTTTATTTCATATCAATTTTATGGATGTGTTCAGCTGACGTTTTATGAGAGAATCATAAGCTATGTGTTATTGTATTATTTGATTGGATATATAAAATATTGCTTCGATCGTGAAAAATTGAGGTGTGTCTGTTCTATAGACAGCAAACATTTTTGAAGTGGAAAAGTTGAGTGTATCTAGCCATCCATTCCAAAAATTTACTTTAAAATTTATTCAAATTAGGCAGTATTTTCAATAAAAATTCACGTAGATTTCTTGATAACACAAACACTTCATTTTCATGAGGTTACAACATTACGAGAGAATTGTAAGAGAGCGATGACACATTGACAGCTAATCATAGAGAACATTTTTCATAGACTAAAGAGTTATTTTCTTAAACTAATAGCGCCATAGTAGCAGAGAACTTATATTATACTTTTACTAAGATACATCTACATTATAAATTTATTCATCCAATACTCCCACTTAAATTTATAACGTAGATACAACATAACAATTGAATTTACATTTACTTATGTAAATAATTTTCCATACATAAAAATATAAACCTCCTTTTAGTTAACACAAAATCACTTGACTCAGTTTTAATCAAACATTAGTTACATTGAATATTTCTCAAGATCTTATCTCTATTTGAATTAAATCTATTGACCGGTAACGCTTTTGTTAAGAAGTCAGCTAATTGACTTGAACTCTCTACATAATTAATATTAACAATTTTCTTTACAACTTTCTCTCTAATAAAATTATATCTAATATCTATGTGCTTGCTTCTTCTATGGAAAACAGGGTTATTAATTAATTTAATTGCACTCTGATTGTCTATATTCAAAGTAATTGTGCCTTGTGGCTCACCAATATCACATAGAAATTGCCTAAGCCATAAAATTTCTTTAGTTGCTTCGCTAGCCGCCATGTACTCAGACTCAGTTGTAGACAACGCAACAGTATTTTGTTTACGGCTAGACCAAGTGACAGGACCTCCATTAAGTAAAAATATATACCCTGTATTAGACTTCCTAGTATCCAAATCGCCTGCAAAGTCAGAGTCAGAGTATCCTACTAATTCAAAATTACCCTGATACACAATAGACATATCTTTAGAACTAATCAAATAACGCAATATTCTCTTTACAGCCGTAACATGTGAGGGACCTGGGTTATTGACATATCTACTAACAATGTTTACTGCATACGCTATGTCAGGTCTAGATACAGATGACAAGAATAACAACGCTCCCACTGCTTCTCTATATGGGAAATTAATAGACTCACTACTTGTATTTTTAGACAAATGTACATTTACATCAGCAGGGGTGTTACTACTATTTGCATCTGACAAATTAAATTTGTGAATTATAGTTTCAATATATTGTCTTTGACTTATTTCAATACAACCTATTTTACTACTTATCTCCATACCAATAAATGAATTAACATCTAAAATCTTTATATTAAACTTTTGTTTAAGAATATTCAATATTTCAGATAATACAACTTTACTTTTGGACAGTAGTAATCCATCATCGACATAAAGAATTAATATTACTTTTACATCTTTGAAATATCCGACAAATACACAATTATCAGATGGACACTTTTTGAAACCACAGATATCAAGAAAAGAACTAAACTTTTTATTCCAACATCTAGATGATTGTTTGAGACCATATATAGATTTAATTAACTTACATACTTTTGTAGACTGAGTTTTCAATCCCTCCGGAACCTCCATGTATATGTCCTCGGAGAGCTCACCGTACAGGAATGCTGTCTTTACATCAAATTGCTCGATCTGCTCATCTCTCGCAGCAATACTTAGCAATACCCTGATGGAATCATACCTGCTGGTGGGCGAAAAAGTCTCATTATAATCTAAGCCCTTTACTTGTGTGAACCCTCGTGCACACAGTCGTGCCTTGAATCGTACTATTTCTCCATCTTTATTTTTCTTTATGGTAAATACCCATTTACAAGACACAGGTTTCTTTTCTGTACGATCAACTAGTATCCATGTTTGATTTTCTTTATGTGACTGAAGCTCTTCAATCACAGCTTTCTCCCATTGATGAGAATTTGGACTATTCATAGCTTCTTCATAAGTATTAGGAATTTCAAATTCTGTGAAATTTACCTCCAGATTATTATCTCGACGTCGACGTAATGTGACATTTCTCAAATCTTCCTGCTCCAAATTTATATATCTTGGAGGAACATAAGTCTCATCCAGTTCTTCTAAACTTTTCATACTATCATCTGAACTACTTTCTTCAGGCAAACTACATTGTTGATCTACAACATGTTGAAATTCATCCTGTGAGGAGGACCTGGCAGAATCATCTTCCTGTCCAGGTGTCACATTTATAAAACTTTGTCTTTCTTCAGGTGTAAAACATTCATCAAATTTTACATCCCGGGATATTGTTATCTTTTTGGTATTTTCATCGTACATCCTGTAATTCTCATGGTCATATCCAACTAACAACATCTTGACACTTTTCTTGGAAAGCTTTCTTCGCTTTTCTTTTGGTACATGTACATAACCAATGGACCCAAATATTCTGATATGTTGCAAGTTAGGTTTCACTCCATGCCATAATTCAAATGGTGTAATATCTCCCGTCTGGCTTGATGTATTTCTATTTAACAAATATATAGCACAGTTAACAGCTTCGGCCCACATATTCAAAGAAATGTTCTTTGCATATAGCATTGTTCTAGCAGATTCCATGATGGAACGCATTTCTCTTTCTGCTCTCCCGTTCTGTTGAGGCGTATATGGGGCAGTACGCTCATGCGTTATTCCCTTTTTCTCCAAAAATGATGTAAATTCTTGGTTTACATATTCACAACCATTGTCAGTATGTAGTATGCACACATTATGTTGAAATCTATTTTGCACAATCGCATTATACTTTAGAAAGCATTGGAATACTTCACTTTTGTGTTTCATGAAGTAAACATGGCGATAACTTGTAGCACCATCTTTGAATAAAACAAAATATCTCATACCTGATACAGATGGCTCCTCTATAGGACCACATACATCACTGTACACAATTTCTCCAGGTTGTGTTGGACCTCGGGTTGATTTCAGAAAGGGGCGTCTTGCTTGCTTTCCATATTGACATGCTTCACAAATAAATTCCTGATTTCCGCTCAATTTGACAGGAATCACTCCATTCTTACTCATATTTTGAAGCTCTTTGATATTTATATGTCCTAATCTTTCGTGCCAAACTTTAATATCAGTTTGCACAATATTACATACTTCTTGTTTTACTGTTTTGATATCTAATTCGTATAGGTTATTTTCTGTTAAATGTCCGCTCATAACAACAATATTATTTTTCAATATTGCAGCTTTTTCACAGCTTTTCATAATCGTGTATCCTTTTCTTGTGGCAGCACCTTCGGAAAACAAATTTCTTCGTAAATCGGGTACATATAGTACATTTTCTAATTTACATCTCTCCCATGTACCATTTACTTTTTTATCTAACAGTATGGTTCCTTCACCACATACTGTAATACTCTGTCTGTTACCTAATTTAACAAAATTGTTGTGTTGAGACTTGTTGAACTCGCAGAAGTAGTTACGCTTGAAAGTCATGTGCATTGAGGCACCGCTATCAAGAATCCATGCCTCTTCATCATATTCATTCAAGGCAGCACTGAACGCTAACATATTGTCAGGTTTCTTACTATCATGCTTTTTCTTCGGCATTCTACATTCCTTCGCAAAGTGACCTCTCTTGTCACAGTTGTAGCAAACAAATCTATGACTCGACACCTTTTTCCGATCATTTGAAGAGTTCAGTTTATTTCCATTTCTTGGTTTGAAATTTTCTTTGGAAGTTACTAGTGCTGTCTCACTATTGCTTACATCGTTGGCAAGGCTGGCTTCTTCGTCTACTAGACGAGAAGTGAGGTTTTGAATTGTCTGACTTCCTGCGTCCAGTGAGAGCCAAGCTTGTCTAAGTGATCGGTATGTTGACGGTAATGTACTCAGAATTTTAGTCATTACTGCCGTGTCGCTAATTTTTTCACCAGTTTCTCGTAGCTGCTTTGCTAAGCTTTCCACCTTCGATACATGCTGTGCCATGGTATCACTTGCATTGTATGAATATTGGTAGAATTTTTCATGAACTAACATTTTGTTATATTCTGATTTCTGTTCATAGATGGCTTCTAATTTTGACATGACTTGTTTAGCAGTCTCGCAGTTTTCTATAATGGATATTTGATTTAAATCCATGGATGATGTCAAAATGAACATGGCCATGCCGTCATCTTTATCCCACTGCACTTGCGAGCTGGCTTCCTCTGGTCTTGCCTTTTCTATGTTTAATCCGCGTGCTCTCAACGCGCATTTCACTTGGAATTTCCATTGTTTAAAGTTTCTTCCATCAAACTTCTCAATTTTCATGGCATTTGTAACCTCCATTGTAGGTTAGTTTTTATATCGGTTGTAATCTTGCTCTGAACTTGAAATTTTTATTGAAATATATAATTATCGTGTGACTGGGCCGATAACCTATTCAAATTAGGCAGTATTTTCAATAAAAATTCACGTAGATTTCTTGATAACACAAACACTTCATTTTCATGAGGTTACAACATTACGAGAGAATTGTACAAAACTGTACAATTCTGTATTTTTTGTAAGAGAGCGATGACACATTGACAGCTAATCATAGAGAACATTTTTCATAGACTAAAGAGTTATTTTCTTAAACTAATAGCGCCATAGTAGCAGAGAACTTATATTATACTTTTACTAAGATACATCTACATTATAAATTTATTCATCCAATAAAATTATACATAGGTACTCGTAAAGAAAAAGGGTTTTACTTATAGTGTTTCGTCCTCGTACGATGGGTTAGAAAATAAGTTAATCAAGGTAATAAACCGACAAAGAGTAAACTTTGCATTACTATTATTATTTTTAACAAAAAATTAAAACCGACTTCCAAGGTAAAAACAATAATAACATTAATATGAACTAAAAAGTATTAAATAATTTTTACTATCTAATAGTGCCTTTTTCCGAATTCGGCTAAACCTCAACTATTTCTGTACTCAATCTTCATTATTTTGAAGTCGGTACCAGATAGCTGAATCTTCAGTCCTCTGACAGAATATTTGAAACTTTTGGAACTGGCACCGACTTCAAAATTATGAAGATTGAGTACAGAAATAGTTGAGGTTTAGCCGAATTCGGAAAAAGGCACTATTAGATAGTAAAAATTATTTAATACTTTTTAGTTCACATTAATGTTATTATTGTTTTTACCTTGGAAGTCGGTTTTAATTTTTTGTTAAAAATAATAATAATGGTAAAGTACACTCCCGATCGTGTAACCTTTTAACAAAAAAAAGTAGGTAGATCAAAATCTGCCCATCCATTTGGATTCCACGATGTCACGGACAGAAAGACAGACGGATCAAACTTATGATAGTAATTTTTCAGTCGGAAATTCTGCAAGCCATTTAAATGAGTCCTAGGAATCGTGATAGGTTTGTATGAAAAACATAACCCTTCCTGGCAGTCGGGTAAAAAATCGACTTCCATCATAAAACGTTTTCATCTTTTTGACCTTTTCATAAAAAAATACGTTAAATATGGTGGACTTTAAGTGTTTTCGTGTATGATACCCGAAAACTCTTAAAACCACAATCTCTAACTTGAGATAAGATTTAAAACACCACAATATTATTAATAGCAAAATTACATAATTAATGTCTTGAGATAAGTTGACTTAAAAAGAGCTGGTTTTAGATTGTCGTTACGAAAACCTGATAGACAAGCTCTTAATTTTATGTAATAAGAAATGATCTCGTGCTTATTTAAAACTTGGGATAAAAATTAAAAAATAAATTCATTAAATCGTTGCTTAAATTTTTCTGAGGAATTTTTGATTGAGAATTGCGAAAGATTTGATCAAAGTATAACATAGATTCGCATATTTTTAAACATTAATGATTTTGATATCTGTTTTAAATTAATAAGGCTTATTTTAATATCCTTTCGATTTTAATTTATCAAGCCCCAAGCGGCCACATCCGGCCGCTATAACAATGAAAAAGCTATTGTGTCTCGTTTTGCATCGACTGATGGGTTAATGGGAAAAAAAGTAAAAATGTATTTATTGTAAGCGCCAGACGATTATAGTAGGTACTTAATTATTACTAGACTATTCTAAATTCATCACTCATCAAACGCTTCTAATATCAAAACTTTAGCATTATGACGGTTGCTCGGAACAAGCACCCGTTTCAAAAATGATTTACTCAGGTAAGTAACATAGGGATGATCGATATTCATCGATGTTAAAGAAACATCGATGTTTAACTATAAAACATCGATGTTTTAACATCGATGGGTTGACTTCGATATCATCGAAATATCGATGTTACCTGAATAAAATATCGAAACGTCAATTGTTCTTTTGGGCGCGGTCTAGCGTGCAGTAGGTGTACTAGCTTCAAGTATAAATATTGCATAGTCATTAGCAGATGATCAAGTTTCAACTATTTTCAACTAGATGAGGAGAGCTCATAGCCGTACGAATAAGTTTGTTTTAATTTGTTACGGAACAGACTGAAAGGAAAAAACATGTCAAAGTAATTTTTTTTACAAAGTGTCCCTAAAAAATACTGGGAATGTTATTTTTTTTTATTTTAGTTATTTCTAGTGCATTTATCTAATAATTAAAACTTTTCATAAAATAATAGACAGTTTTACCTATTTGTTTCTAAAAACATCGATGTTTTAAGAAAATCGATGTCTTTCGATCGATATTTATCGTACGTCGATACTTTTGATTCATCATGTCATCAATCATCATCGATGTTTTCCTAATATCGATCATAATACTCCAGGAAAATTAAACATTCGACCTCGGAATAACTCGCATTCCTGCTTCCTTCCTTCCTCTACCAATTTCGAGCTGAAAATTGGTAGAGACGTTAAATACACCATTACAAATAAAACCGTTAGATAGCCTAACAGTGTTAGATAGCCCATTTATGGAGCAAGGCTATCACGCTAAGACTAATAGAAAAGAAGAAATAGAGGAAAGGAACATTTGAAAGGGCTAACTTGAACGCGCTAATCTCAGGAACTACTGGTCCAATTTGAAAAATTATTTCAGTGTTAGATAGCCCATCTATTGAGGAATGAATGCTATAGGCTAAATTTTATCACGCTAAGATTAATAGGAGAATGTGGAAAAAACGGAGGAAATTATTTGAAAGGGCTTATCTCGCGAACTACTGGAACAATTTTTATGTTATTTGGCACATATAAGAAGTAGACCACGTGAAGGATATATAGACTATCGATTTTAATATTTTTTTCAGTGGCTATATATTTTATACCCGTGCCAAGCCGGGGCGGGTCGCTAGTTATGTCCTAAACGGCGGTTGATCCTAGCATCTGTAACGGTCACGTCGGCCTTGGTCGTCTAGAGCGGGTTTTTACACTTCTAGTGAAATATCGTTTAGAAGCTATAAAACTCAAGGTTAACGCATTTTGACTCCTCTGGATGGTGTGGGCTGAGTATTAGCCACTACGTCTGTTCCGTCCCGATATCACGAAAATATATAATAGTTTGCCAGATAATATCTAATAGTTTTTCTAATATCTAATAGTTTCTAATAGTCTGTTGCAACAGATTTTGCACTATCTCAACCCCTACTAAAATAATTGTTTATCTATTTTTCAATAATTGTTCGTTTACTGTTAGATAAATGTTTACGCCAAAAGCATAGAGCTAGATATTACGTAGCAATAATAAATAATAATTTAATTACTTCTAGCACAGATTACTATAATATTATTATAGTAGTCTTTAAATTTCGCATGTTCTTTTTACGATCCAATCAAAAACTATGATGGGATTTCGCAATTTTGCAATTTATTATGTATTTATCGGAAACAGGGCAAAAAGCTACTTTATAAGTAAATACATGTGATAAGTTTTAAAATATTTAATCCATTACTTAACTAGTTTCAAGCAACTAACTCTAAGGCCCAATTTCACCAATTTATAAAGTGTTAAACAGCTTGTTAAAATGTCGTGTCTTCTCTTTTTTTCATTCACAAGAAAAACGAAAGAGGTAACGTGATACTAATTCGAGCGTTAACTTTAACAGTCGTTGGTGAAATTGTGGCTAAAACTGTTAGCCGCCAAAGTGCTTGTCGCGGCAACTTTTAAGCTAAACGGCAAAATCCAATAGCAATTTCCATGGCTTTTAGCCTCGACATAAAGGACGGAGTTCAGATAGTGTAAGGTCACAGCGAATATCGGCGATAAATTCTACTCAGCCCATTTATGAGCCGTTATTGTCCTATGGAATGGCAAATTATGGCACATATTGCTTATTATGAGGATATTTAGATCCAATTATACTATGTTAGTGTACCTATAAGCAACATTATACATAGTATGAAAGTATATTACGTACTTAGCATTATAATAGGCATTATTACAGGAATACTTTAAAACTTTAGTTATATGGAGGCAGTTGAAACTTGAGAGTATAATGATACTAATTGTTTGTTTATATATATTAATTTAACACACACAGCCCCTTATCTATAAAAAGATCCACACGTTATATTAATAATATGCAGATGATATATGTATTTACCTTGTCCAATACATATTATGTTAGAAAAGTATCTTGACAGATTAAAAGACAACACAATGTATAACTACAACAACAACAGTATGTACTATGTAGGTAATATATGGATCTTCAGATTAGTGGCTAGTAGGTTATGAGAATCTTTAAATTATGTAGAAGTTCTCAAAATAACTATAATGTTGAAGAAATTGTAACCCAAATACAGCTCCCCATCTCGAGAGGAATTTCTTTATGGACGAGTAATTCCTAAGCAAAACTTCACGGAGGCTGCGCCGCTTTAGGGAGGTTGTACACTAACACGTGTTACGTGTAACAATAAGGTTGTTGTGGGTTCAAGGAATTTAAGATGATTTAGTAGGTAAATAGATGAAATAAAAAATAAATAACAGAATTTTAAATTAGATGTTGAAATGTTTTATTATGTTTACTTCTTTTTTACATAAAACGATAAACCAAAACACTGCTTAATTAGCAGACTTTTGCTGTTTTTCAAATTGCTATTAGTTTTTCAAATGTGATTTCCCATATCAAATGCATAAAAACACCTTGTTATAGCGATGTCTATAATATTCAAAGTAATAATAATAATAATAAATTCTTTATTTGCACACACAAAAGAAAATACATAAAAGCACGTAAAGAGATAAAAAACAAAAGAAATAACAACAAAAAAAAAGTATAAAAAATTACAAAATTGTGCAAAAAGGCGGTCTTACTGTTTTAAGTAGTTTCTTCCAGACAACAGTATAAACCCAGCTGTTACTAATAAAATAATCCTCACTGTTCATACAGATTACAGACGTATTTATTCACTGTTATGTCGTTGGCTGATAAGCTATTCTTCTAACGTAGCTTTCAAAACATCTGTATATATACTGTGTGGATCTTATTATTAGCAAGGAGCTAAGTAAATAAAATGTTTTTTTCAAAATTTTCAGTGTACATGCCTCCTAACATGATCCGCTACATTTCTCTCGCTCGTCGGTGGTTAAATACTGGATTAGACGAAATTACCATCATTGTGTTCGTGCCTTAATATTTACCCTCTACTTACAGCATAGTATTTTCAAGTGAAAATTTCTTAAACATTGTGATTTCAATTCGACGGAACGAAAAAGAAGGTAGTCTAAAATGTGTTGATTATTAGTTGAAAAAAGAATATTCTTTATACCTACTTACTTGTAATATCAAAATAATCACAAAATGTCAAAAAGTTTATGAAATTTTATTGCTTTTCCGGGACTCAAAGTGCTTCAATACCGAGAAAAATCAGTGCAGTGGTTTAGGCATGAAGAAGTAACAGACAGACAAACTCACTCTCGCATTTATTATTAGTAAGTATGGATGTCCACTGTGCCTTTATGACAAAATTATTTATATAGAGTTAAGACTCATCTCACAAGGTGTATCAGGGTTTTCAAGACAAACATCTATGGCAAAGCTTTCTTGTCTAGCATTGGGCTAAGATAAGAGGCGAAACCCACGTAAACTTCGCAACTTTCCCGTCCAAAATAGAACAAAGTGCGATATAAACTGTGAATATAAAACTTTTTTTGTTTCTGTCCGCTTGTCTGCAAAATAAACCGCAAAACTGTCTGGACATAAAAAGTGTCTTCATGTATCACTGTCGGGATTCGAACCCGCACTACTCAGCTATTAATTATTACTACCCAGTACCCACAGTACGTCCTCCTAAGGACAGGCTCTGTCTACGCATAACATATCAACAGTAGTGCTCTGTTTTCGATTTTAACTATTTTACAGCAACATTGAAGCGCCTTTGTTTTTTGTTTAATCTATAGTTCGTTTCGAATATCAAACGACCAACTTTTGAATATGGCCACTTAGAACGGAGTTAGTCTTTTTGGTTTGATGTTTAATTATACGATACGCTATATATACGATAATTTTGCTGTTTGATACATATAACGCCAGCCCGTTCGAACAGAAAAGATACTGCCATAATAATAAATTAAAATATTAAAATCACGCTATTTATATAATCAAAGTTTATGTTAAAGCTTTTAATAGCTCATCCTTACTTTCGAAATCCTCCTGCCCACATACATAGTGAGTCACTCGGCCTACGCGCCACTATTGTATGCACAGAGAAAGTACGATGCATACAAATCTCTACTAAAACACCTATTTTGTTATATTGCGAAGTACAATGACCTGTGACATATTATACTGTGACATGTAAGTAAATTATCTTAATAAGGTAGGTTTATCCATGAAGTCTAATTAAAAATATAGATTACGTGGATCTATAATAATTAGCAGACGTAAAAAGGACAAGGCGAGCATCCATGACATGGCGGACCTTCTTTATCTGGTAGAGCTATGTTAAGTAAATGATAGTTATTATAATAATAATAATAATACTGCAATAGTCCTACACTGGCCGCTGGCTCTCCTTGGTCGTACTCCTATAGTTCGGACAGGGAGAGTCGCCGGCCAGCGTCACGTTACATCTAGATTAAAACTGTGTAACGGGCCTCTACGTGTTGGCTTTGGCCCCATGCATGCCTTCCAAAGGTCCGGAATTTAATTGCCCGTGAGTAAGGAGTGCTTTACACAAACATAATAATAATAATAGCTCCTACACCGGTTTCGGTGACGGTCGCCGGTTTCATTTAAACCAGGCCAGCTACGCACGAGTAATTTTATAGTGTCCAAGTGTGTGCGCAGTACACAAGAGCACTCTCTATTCATTTACTCTCATAACCCAGTGGGACGAAAGACCGATACGACTAGTGAGAGATCAGGCGCAGGACCGACTTTTGACATGCCCATCTGACGCATGGATCATCTTACTTGTCAGACAATCAGGTGATCAGCCTGCATTGTCCTAACCAAACTTATTTTATTTTATTTTATTGGTAAGGAAGACTTACAGTTCGTTGAAAGTTAAAATAATAGTAAGATAAGTTTACAATTTAGAACCAATTACAAGTCTTCACAAGTGAATTTTCATTTTTTTCATTTTCATTTTTCAAATTATTCGCTAGATGTTGTCTTATACTTTTAGCACTGGTGCAAAAGATGTCTATATCGTTATTGTTTTTTATTGAATTATTGAGGGACATACACGATCTGGGAAAGAAAGAGTTAGCTCGGAAACTGGTGTTAGATAATGGGACATAAAGGGTGTTAAAATAGCGGGGATGAGTATTGCTGGGAACCTTAAGATTTAATTTAGCAAGCAGTGAGGGACAGTCAATGGAACCATTGGCGATATTGGTAAGGTAGGTAACATCACTGATATTTCTTCTAAGAGCAAGTGGAAGCAGATGGAGGTGGCTGCATAAGTTGTCGTAGCTATAATTTTGGTAAGTATTTAGTTTAAATTTATATTTTAACAATCTAATTAGTTTTTTCTGCACTTTTTCAATCTGATTTATATAATATTTGTATTGAGGATCCCATATTTGGGATGCGTATTCAAGATTACTCCTAACTAGGGCACAGTATAGAACTTTAGTTTAGAGAAATCTTTAGTTGAGCGTATATGAAATCCAAGCATTTTAGAGGCCTTGCTAACAATAGTTTGGATATGCTTGTCGAATAAGAGCTTGTCATCCAGTGTAATTCCCAGGTCCCGAACATTGGTAACCTGCTTAAGTAATTGGTTTTTAATTTTATAGCTAGACTGAAATTTGTTCCGCTTGCGTGTAAAAGAAATAAAACAGCTTTTGGATACATTTAGATCCAGAGAGTTGTCTGCACAGTAACGATCTAGTCTTAGCAAGTCCTCTTGAAGCAGTATTTGATCCGAAAGATTATTTACAACTTTAAAGATTTTCATATCGTCCGCGAATAATAAAAAACTAGAATTATGGAAGCAGCTATCAATATCCTGTATGAAGATAATAAACAGTAACGGCCCAAGCAAGGATCCTTGAGGGACTCCAGAGTAAATCTGGCGCCAAGTTGAGGAGTATCCATTAACAACAACCGACTGTAATCTATTACTTATATATGATGTAAACCATCGAAGTAAAATACCTTTTATACCGGCTCTGGCTAACTTAGATAATTATTTAAGGTGGTCTATTCTATCAAAAGCTTTGCTGTAGTCGGTGTATACAGCGTCGACTTGTTCTTGGTTATCCATTCGATCAGATACATAGTCTGTAAATAGGATAAGGATAATATTGTTGATCTACCTTTAATGAATCCATGCTGATACGGGCTAAGTTGTGAACGTAATGCTGAATAAAGTTGATTGTAGACAATTCGTTCTAGAACCTTAGCTAGTACACAAAGCTTGGAGATGGGCCGATAATTTTCAATCAAGAGCTTAGCACCTTTTTATGGATTGGTGTTATAAAGGCCGATTTCCAAATCTTGGGTATGGTGCCTGTAGGGGCTACTGCTGCAGCCTGCCCTACAACTAATATTATAGAAAAGATGTATGATAAAGATAAATGATAATTAAGGGAGAACGATTAAGGATGATAAATAAAACCGCTCCCTTTGATGGATAAATGATAACTAACTTTATTTCACGTAATACAAATGAATATGATCCGCGACATTATTGAATCTTAACGTGTAAGCATAATTATTTATGTACGGTTGGCAACAACCCGTACATCCTGCGCCCCCCGAAAGATGGCGAGGTTGATATAAATTGAAAACTATATCATACAATAATACACTATAAACTATTCAATACAAATTGTATACAAGATATTTTTAAAAATGTAAATAGTAAAACATAAAATTTAGTATAAAAAGTGATAGGTAAAATTCTTGTTCAATATAAGAACAAAAGAGTAAATAATTTGCAAAAAACAAAATTTATCTTATGATATTATAAGCATGATAGCTTTAGTCATTCAATTCACTTAATCTAACAGAACGACTAAACATAGGGGAAGTGCTTTTATCGAGGCTTAACACTGATTGTCTGATTTCACCTGATACATTTCGAACATTCGGGACACTCGAGAACACTTCACTAATTGCCTTTTTATTTAGCACATTCACATCACTAACACTAACACTGCGCTGGACTCCCGCGCCAGCGGCAGGGGCGGGGGCGGCAACGAGGGCGGCGGCGGGGGCGACGTCCGTGTCGCGCGTGCCGCGGGACGCCTCCCCGCCCGCCAGCTGGCGCCTCCGTCGAAGCCGGCGAAACACCACCACACCGCCGATGATGATGAACAAGCTAACCATGATATATCCCAGAGCATAATGATGGACATCGTGCACACTAAAGTCCATACTATTAGCTGATTGTTCCTTTATTTCTGATATCTGCGTCTTTAATACTTCCAACTCACCTTCATGGTTTTCTAACTTAGGTATATCGATCGAGGAAGTGTTAATGATATTATTCAAGACGGAGGACTGGGGTATTTCGAGCTTTTGATTGATATCTAATCGGTTGCTAAAGTAGTTGTGGGAATAAATTGTGAAATCATTACCCTTCAAAATGCACATAGGACCTAAGCGTATGACTCCGCTGCCTATCAGTACCTGTGACGTAATCCCAGCTGGGCAAATCAGTCGGACACTGCATTGTTCGCAACAGGTGTACAGCCACTCGTTATCTGCGTGTAATTTTATCCAGCGCTCTGTGCAACGCGATAGCTCCGACTTGCATAGCGGTAGGTCAGTATCGCCGTCGACGATGTTGACATCACAAATTGATTGTTTAATCTTCGTAGTATAAACAGGGCTATTAAGAAAGCATAAAATTTTCTCGTTTGATAAATGCCGACATGATTGAAGATCCGATTCTAATAAAAGGATAAGAGAATCCTTGTTGATATTAAACCCAATATAGGGAAATTTCGTAGTTAATTGATAGTATTTCTGATCTTTCTTCTTAGGTAAACTTATGATCTTGTCGAGCTCAAAAATTTCGTTGTTTAATATAGGGATCTTTACCTCAGCAATAAGATATTTGTCTGTGACTCTCGCGGCAACTCTCAGTAGCTTATAAAGCTGAATGATATTTGAGCCGTCCGTCGGTAGCACGAGCTCCCTTTGCAAACGACCTGATATTATATTTATTTGATTTTGCAGTTGTTCCGGTGATAAAAAGTTTGTGCTGATATGACCTTGATTAATTTCGGTGAGAGTCGAAATTAGAGGGTGTCTGATCTTTTACCTCTTCAGACAGTAATGGAACTAATTTGATAACTGGCCTCTTAATTATATTATTTTTAGTTTTCAGTGATACAACTCTGACTTGTCCGTCTTTTCCAGGGTAAAGCTCCAGCACCCGGCCCATAGCCCATTTTCCAGGAGGTAAGTTTTCTTCTTTAATTAGTACAATGTCATCTATTTTGATATTTTTTCCTTCTTTCTTCCATTTAGATCTAACCTGCAGCTGCTGCAAATAATCAGACGACCAACACTTCCAAAATTGCTTATTGATAGATTGAACGAGCTGCCATCTCTTTGATAAACTCATGGACTCCGGTTCCGTTTGAGGCCTGGTGATGATCGGACTGCCAATTAGAAAATGTGCCGGCGTTAAAATAGGATCCTCTGGATTTTCAGTGAGCGCGCAGAGTGGCCTTGAGTTGAGGCAAGCCTCTATTTGATGAAGAAGGGTAGTAAACTCCTCGTACGTGAGCTTCTGCTCGCCAATGACCCTCTTGATATGAAATTTTAAGCTTTTTACAGCAGCTTCCCACAAACCTCCCGCATGGGGGTGAGAGGGAGCGTTAAAATGCCACTCTACTTTCATCTCAGTGATGTTATCGAAAAATTCCTGATTGATGGTAGCTGCAATCTCATGATACTCCTTTTTAAGTAGCTTGTTGGCGCCTATAAAATTAGTTCCGTTGTCACTATAGACGTGGGATGGAACCCCTCGTCGTGAACAAAATCTCCGGAATGCACCAAGAAATGATGGCGTACTTAGATCTGATACTAACTCTAGATGAACTGCCTTCGTTGCTAAGCAGATGAAAACTGCAATGTAGCCTTTGGTGGTTTGAACACCTCGTCCTTTATTCAATTTTAGGTCTACATGCCCGGTGAAGTCCACTCCACTATTAGTGAAAGGTCTAGAAGGAACTACTCTCGGCTGAGGTAAGTCTGCCATAATTGGTTGATATTTATACTGACTAAATCGACGACATTTAACACAGCGCCTCAATTCCCTCTTTACAGTAGACATTCCACTAATGATCCAATAGTTATTTCTGATATAAGCTAGTGTCAGTCGGGCTCCACCATGTAACGTAGTGATATGTGCTTGATCAATGATAAGAGAAGTAAATCTACAATGGCTACTAAGTATGATAGGATGCTTCGCGGTCCAATTTATATGTGAATTCTTCAGACGACCGCCAACTCTTAATAGTCCATTTTCATCAATAAAAGGATTCAAACTTGATAATTTGCTGTTCTGATGAACATGTCCTTTTGACGTGATAAATGACAAATCCTCGCTAAAATCTATAGCTTGGATATTTTTGATAATAATATTGTAAGCATTATTTATTTCCACGAGTGACAATGTTTTTGCTGCATTGGACGGTTTCCGTCTTCGAGTGATGAAACGTAACACCCATGCCACGGTTTTCGCAATAAATGTAACAGAACTGTGATTATTTAACAGTTCTAATATAAAATCAACCTTACTGCAATGTAAGGTTGTGTTCACACTGCAAGAAACTTTTTTAATTTCAATATCTGGTTCTGCGTATGATGGTCTAAGAATTTGGTCAGGTTCGAAGGAAGTGAGCCATTCCGGGCCCCCCCACCACAAACGATCGTCAGCTAACTTCTTTACTGATTCTCCTCGTGTCGCACTGTCTGACGGATTTAATTCCGATGGTACATAGTTCCAGTTCGACGATGGTACAATTTCCTTAATCTGTTGAACCCGGTTTGCAACAAATTGCTTCCATCTTGATTGATCGCCATGAATCCACCCTAACACGATCATGGAATCCGTCCATGCGTATGTTTTAACATGTATGCTAGGCAGGGTATTCTCCACCTTCCGAATCAGCTTTGATAAAAGTAGTGCACCTAATAATTCTAGTCGAGGCAGCGACACGCTCTTGCTTAAAGGCGCTAATTTTGTTTTTGCAGTTATTAACCGCGATGTGCGCTCGCCTTTATAATTTGTTGCAACACAATATACTGTGCAAGCGTACGCTTTTGCTGATGCGTCGCTGAAACCATGTATTTGATACGTACATTGAAGGTTACCGATGCATCGTGGGATTTTTATGTTCTTGATATTTTTAAAATCTGTTCGTAATTCTGTCCACTCTTGAATGATATCACATGATAACTTTTCATCCCAGGATTCCACCGTGACCCATGCTTTTTGGAATAGTAACTTAGCCTTAATTGATAATGGTGATATCCAACCGATGGGGTCAAATAACTTAGAGATATCTGATAATAGTTCCCGTTTAGTGTGATATTTAGGTTCCGATTCAAATTGATAATCATATGTAAAAGTATCTGATGACGGATTCCACTTAAGGCCTAACGTTTTACGTGATTCCGAGCAACGAAACTCGTACGGATTATTTAACTGGTCGCATGATAAATCTTGTAGAAGCTGTGGCTCGTTGCTTGACCATTTGCGTAGGTTCATGCCAGCCCCGCGTAAGATGCTTATCAACTGCTTCTGCACTTCCTTCGCCGTTTCTAGATCGTTACAGCCTCCCAAATAGTCATCCATATAAAATCTATCTTTCAAAGCCTTCGCACCCAAGGGGTACTTCTCAGCATCGTCCATAGCCAGCTGCTTCAACGTCCTCATTGCCAGGAACGGTGCTGCCTTCGTCCCGTACGTCACAGTCGTGAGTCTATAATTTTGAAGAGGTACATTTCTTGTGCTTCTCCAGACCACCGATTGAAGATTTTGATGAGCCTCTTGGACCAGAATTCTTCTGAACATCTTCTCCACATCAGATGTCATCACAAATCTATATTGGCGCCAAGATATGATAAGAGCCTGTAGGTCGGCTTGTAAATTCGGGCCTTGCTCCATCACGTCGTTTAAACTCAGACCTGATGATGTTTTGGATGAGCCGTTGAAGACCACCCGCAATTTGGTAGAAGTGGAGTTTAAATTGAGTACGCCGTGATGGGGAAAATAATATGATGGACCCTCACCAGACTTGGTATACGGCACCATGTCTCCTAGTTCTTGATATTCCTTCATGAAATTTTTGTAGCTGTCCGAAAATGATTGATTTTGAGCCATTTTGCGCTCTAACTGATAAAATTGGGCAACTGCTTTCGGACGTGATGAACCAAGTTTTTCCTCAAAATTTGGTTTCATAGGAAGACATACTTCATACATGCCACTTTCCAAACGTTTTGTAGTCGAAGCATATAAATCTTCACAAAACTGTTCTCCGGCTGATAGTGATGATGATTGTTCGACTGAGATCTCCTCCATCTCCCAATACTTTGATAAATCTGATACATTGTTGATAATCACGTGGCAGTTAAATCTCCTAACATTACCAGACAAAATCCAGCCTAGCCTGGTCTGCTGCGCAATAGGAGCCTGAGGTGGCCCTCTGATAAGTCCACTCATTAATATTTGAGAATAGACGCTGGCATCTAATAATATATCAATAGGACGGGAAATATTATAATCCGGATCCGCTAAGTTGATATGCTGCAAGTGTGACCATAATTTTTTAATAAAAGAGATATTTGGCAAATTATTTACAACACGTGAATTAATGATCATAGCTTGTGTCGTAAAGCTAAAGTCATCATAAATAGAGTGACATTCAATTTCCAGCAGTCCTTTGCTCTGCTTTGATCCGTAGCCTATACCTGATACTGATGCATGATATTTATGCCGTCGGAGTCCTAACATCTGTGCCGCATTTTCTGATATCAAAGAAATTTGAGACCCTTGATCCAAAAGCGCTCGAAGAGTGATAAGAGAGCCGTCAGCTGATACAATCTTTAATAAAACTGTGGTCAACAAAATTTCTTCATTTTCTCCGGCGACGAAACTAACGTTATGCTGCTTAGTAACATGATTAATGTCGTTTTGGCTACTTTCGGGGCGAACTAATTTAGAACTAAAACTACCAGTATTTACAAAAGCCTCATGCAACAAAGAATTATGGTCACCCTGGCATTCCTTACAACGCTTTGTAGAAATGCATGGATTATCAAAATGCTTGTATAGACAATTCCTACAAACTTGATGTTTCGCAATTGTTTGTAACTTTAACGCTGGTGTCATATTAATAAATCGCCTGCATTTAAATAAATCATGATTAAAATAACATAATGGGCATTTCGTAGAACGAGTATGATAAGTTTTACCCTGATACTTTTCGCGACTAAAATTTCTTGCAGGTTGATACGATGATGATGATGACTTCGGGTTGGTTACATGCTTCGATGTTGTAGGCGGAAAAACTTCTCGTTCTTTTTTATGCATCGGTTCCAAC
The DNA here is from genome assembly GCA_937595015.1 of Polyommatus icarus. Lineage (NCBI taxonomy): Eukaryota > Metazoa > Arthropoda > Insecta > Lepidoptera > Lycaenidae > Polyommatus > Polyommatus icarus. Next base: position 19,546,300 of record OW569329.1, read on the forward strand.
GCAATAAATTTTGACTCTAAAAATGTGATAAATTCAGATAACTCAGGTAATTCTCGCGGCGCCTTTCTGGCTTCCTTATAATCTTTTAACGTTTCAACGTCCAGCTTTTTTGATAGAAGATGAACAAGCAAGGGATCCCAGGTTTTTTAATTTTATAGGCCGACTGCTTCTGAAGACTCGGCTGATTAATCAGCGTCTCAATTTGGTTGGTGAATAAAAGCTGCTTATTGTCATACCTATGAACTAAAATATCCCAGGCTGTTAAATAATTTTCTGATGATATATGCAGGTGCTGGATCAGTCGCTCGGCTTCTCCTCTTACCTTCCCTTTTAGGTGCTGCATTTTCTGGGCGTTCGTCAGCGAGCTATTATTGTGTATAGCTTCACTGAATAAATCAAAAAACGTGGGCCACTGAGAGTATTTACCGGTGAAGATAGGTATCTCCAGCTGTGGAGTCGAATGCTGGGTGTGAACCGTAGATGATAACTTTCTATGGAGCGCCCGCTTGATATCCTTGTACTCCTTCTCGTAGGTGCTATATTCTTCTTCGTATTCTAAGTCAGAACCTTGCAAAAAGTCATCTACTTCTAAATGCTGCGTGTCAATAACATTCCAACGACTTTTCAGATTTCGGAGCTCCTCTTCTATCTCCCACTTCTCTGCGATTTCTTCGATATTGATACTATTAATTAAGCGGCTCAGTGCTCGGAAATTAGTGCGCTGCTTTGATAATAATTCCTGAATCCTTTCAGGCGGAGCAGTCGAAGATTTGTCTTCTTTAGGCTGATAGGTCAACAAGGTGTGCTTAAGGGTTTGATAAATGCTTTCCATCTTCGCGAAATGATTTTCCGTAAAATATGGATTATTTTTGTCCGAACTACCTAACAAAAGCTCGTTATTCTGCTCAAATTCTACCCACAGCTCCTCGACAGTGCTAAGTCTTCTTTGAATATATTCTGGAGTTTTTCTACTCGCGGAATCTTTTCCGAAATTTATTTTGATACTGTTAACTGCCTTGATAATTTCAACTTGCCGTTCAAATATATTTTCCATCATGATAAATCAGAAATAAAATTATATTATGATAAAAAGGAACAATCTTACTTGAGTCAGCTGTGCTCGGGATACGAAACAGCAAACCTGCGAGCTGCGACGTCACGATGATGATGATCAGCGATGATGAGCAGACCTCCCGGCCCGCCAAATGATGATAGCACCTCACAAACACTCCACCAATTCACATACAGTACAGTACACCACGGTTTGAGCTTTGCAAAAAGTCACTTAAAACTGATATTGATATGATAAAGTCTTGATAAAATAAAATCAGAAAGCTCAAAATTATGTCCACACGCGCCACTATGTTATGATAAAAGTTCTGATAATTATTTATTTACGAAGGACCAAAAAAAATATAGGTGTAGGGGCTACTGCTGCAGCCTGCCCTACAACTAATATTATAGAAAAGATGTATGATAAAGATAAATGATAATTAAGGGAGAACGATTAAGGATGATAAATAAAACCGCTCCCTTTGATGGATAAATGATAACTAACTTTATTTCACGTAATACAAATGAATATGATCCGCGACATTATTGAATCTTAACGTGTAAGCATAATTATTTATGTACGGTTGGCAACAACCCGTACAGTGCCGGTTTCCAATGATGCGCGAAATAGTAAAAATACAGGGTAAGATTGAGATTTGGCACAGCGAACAAAAAATATTGGCGGTAGATTATCAGGGCCAGCAGATTTATTAATATCTAATGATTTAAGTAATTCAAAAATTTGAGTTTTGTCAAAAACAATATTTCCGATGTCAGCGTCAGTAGGTGTAGTAACCTGTGTGGCAGATATATTGGCATCGTAATGATCAAAACCATAGGAAGCAGTGTTTAGGAAGTTAGATGAAAAGTAGGAGGCAAATAGTTCGCAAATACCGGATCCACAATCACTGGTTTGTTGTTGGTATGACATCGACGCTGGCATACCACTGCCCCGAGACTTGTTTTTGATAAAATGCCAAAAGCTTTTTGGATTTGTTGTAAGAGAGTTCTCAATTGATTGCAGATAGGTGTTGTATTCAAGTTTAGATAGGTCATTAGTCTTCTCTCGCAAACGTTCAAACTCTATTTTATCAGAGAGGTTACCGTATCTAGTGAATTTCCTATGGTATTTATATTTAAGTTTGAGTAGTTTAATAAGCTCTTTGGAGAACCAGATAGGGTGGTCACTGCTGGACTTTACTAAGTATGTGGGTATGTATTTTTTACAAAGATCTGAAATAATACTATAAAATCTATCAACAGCTCGGTCGATATCAACGTTTAATAAATTATTGTCCCAGTCGGTACCAAAAAGTTCCTGATTAATTTTATCTTAGTCTCCTTTTTTAAAATTAAACGAGTTCCTAGTTTTAAAAGAAAGGTATTTCTCAGCGGCCAGGCTCAGATTGACCTCCAGTGCGGGGTGATATGCGTCTTCCGGTGTGAGAAGGTCAGGGGTTGAACGTAAAGTAAGGTCGTGATCATTATACAAGACCAAATCGAGTATTCGCCCATAGCGATTAAGTACGGAGTTGAATTGGCGTAGTCCGCAAACTTGGAGTGTGTCCAGGAAGTCAACCAGGTGGGTGCCTGATACATTGAGTGCTTGCATGTACTCGTGACTACTGGGACTCCATTCTATACTACTAAGGTTAAAATCACCGAGAACAAGGAATCTATCCTGTGGACTCGTTGCCATAATCGTTTCGAGTTTGTCACAAAAAGTGGCAAGTTGATTCTGAAAAGAATTACCTAATGCTTCGGCGTATAAATGAAGGATGAAGAATGAAATCCTGTCCGATCGTAAGCACGGTCACGCCGCCATACATGATATCGCCCATCGAATATCTCCTCAGTAGTAATCTGATCGTTAAGCCACGTCTCGGATAAACAGACTATGTCGTAATTAGACAGTTCCAGTGAGTTTTTAAAATCATTTGTTTTCGTACGGAGGCCCCGTACGTTCTGATAGTAGATGGTTAAGGCAGACATTGGAGAGAGTGGACTATAAAAATAATTAGTAGATAAGATACTATAATATTGCAGACGGTGTGATAATGGATATTATAAGGGTAAAAATAACGTTTGATTGGTAGGCGCAAATTTTTTTGAGTTTATATAATTTGGAAATAACATATTGTTTCCAACGCGGGAATCGAACCCACGACCTCCGAGTCAATAGCCGCGCTTTCTACCATAAACCACGGAGGCGTTAAGTAGTTATTTTAGGTAGGTTTGACAGTTCCTGACCAAATAACGGGACTCCGCTATCTGGCTATGTATCACTATGGCTATAGCACAAGCATAGCCTACCTCTTACATAAGGATCTTATGGCACTTGGATGTGATGTCAGGAGGGCGTGGATATGGGAGGAGCACATCAGAGTTAATTTTTATTATGGACAGACGCAAAATGACACAAATAATATTGACAGGTCGTCACCGTGAGTGTAAAAAGTTCCAAGTGATATTTTATAATATAGCAACCATGGACGTATAAAAAAAGGCGACGGAGTCCCACCATACACAAAACTGTGTCCTTCAGAGTCGGACAGCTAACTGTATGTACACGGTCCGCACGCACACAAATTATTACGCTAGTTAGCTAGCTAGCTAGCATGTGTGCGTGGCTGACTCTGAAGACACAGCTCTGTGTGTAATAAGACTCCGTCCGCCTTTTTTTCTACATTCATGATGGTAACGTTAATTCTGGATTACGCTCCAAAAGAGGCTTGTAGCTGATGTGTTAGTATTCGAAATTTGATTTGAAAATTATAATTATAAATTTATTTGACTTCCAATAACGTCCGAGTTCAATAAATCATACTCTGTAATTATGAAGTCGGATTGGCCACAACTTATTATGTAGAGCCGATGGGTGGCCCTAAATGGGCACACTGTGTCTCCCGAGTCCATGGGGGGTTGTCCCTGAATGGGTCCAGTCCCACTGCGGGACACAATAATAGCTATTAACACTCCGTTTATTGGACGCTGTTAATTACACTATTATGAACGTTTAATAACCTATTAGAATAACGGATCTAGCACTAATGGAATTGCTGTAATATTAAAGTGTATTGATCGGTGTCTATTGCTTGGTCTGGTTTATGAAAGTTTTCATATCACTCTAAGTTCTAACCTCTACTTTAATGAACTATCTAGACTCTGAATTCATTTTGCATAATAGAATGATAATTTTCTCTCAATTGATGAAATTATCCTTTTGAATCTTCGTGCAGCTTTTTTTTCGCCTAGAATTCCTACATTTTTCTACGATAATTATAATATGTCCCAAAATACTTCCAAAAAAGTAATTGAAGCTAGTTGTAAATATGGCTCTTTTAACAAGAAGACGTAAGAGATAGACATTGGACAGACAAAGCGGAAATTGCAGCAGATATTTTTAGATGTGATTTCGTACAAACCATAATATTATAATTATCTAAAAATTTTGATAGTTTTGTCTAAAACTACAAAATACTATTATTACAAAATGTCAAAACATCGCCTAGCACGCTGCGATTGGCCAGTCATTTAATCCTTCGATCGTGAATTCTTGGAAATCTATTGTGTCTCGCTCACCGGTGAGCTTATGGGGCTTGGTGGGTTTAAGTTTAACTTTGCTGTTTCATAAAATCCGATCTGGATCGAAGCTGCATTAATATTTGATTAGAATATCAGAATATGTGTTTAATGCACAAGTTGATTGGCCGAGTTTAGATCTGAAATTAAAACATCTGCATTCCAGTCTGATTGCCTGTCTACTAGATCCGGTAACGTTTTCTAATCTAGAATCAACCGCATGGGATTATACACCTTATCGCTTTATGTATAAGACCGAAAATGTAACAGTGTAGATGAACGTTTATAGACGTCCGTAGGCGGTGACGAAAGCTAGTCTATCTGAGATCATTTTCACAAATTTTGACTAAAGTACCTCCAACCTAATATAAACTTTCCCTGGACTTCTAGAGTTTTTCGAGACTAAAAGCCAAATTGTTTCAGCTGTTTTCGAGTTTCAGCGAGACTAACGAAATTGAAAATTCCTTTTTTTTTAATGGGCGATAAATTAATATCCATCACCTTCATCCTACCCAATATAAACCTTTCCTGGACTTCCAGAATTTTTCGAGACTAAAAGCCAAATTGTTACAGTTGTTCTCGATTTTTAGCGAGACTAACAAAATTGAAAATTCCTTTTTTATAAAGAGGAGCGATAAATCAATTTCCGGCTATGACCCTACACTAAGGCTCAATTTCACCTACGACTGTTAAAATTAATGCTCGATTTAGTATCTCGTAACCTCTTTCCTTTTTAGGGTTCCGTACCCAAAGGGTAACCTGTCTGTCCGTCTGTCTGTCTCCAGGCTGTATCTTAAAAACCGCTATAGCTAGACTTCTAAAATTTTCACAGATTATGTATATCTATTGCCGCTATAACAAAAAATACTGAAAACAAAATAAAATTAATATTTAAGGGGAGCTCGCATACAATAAACGTGATTTTTTCGGCCTTTTTCGCTCTATATCAATAATGGAAAGAGGTAGGCACTTGAATTTTTGACACATTATTTTGTTATATGTGTACTTTAATATCTAATAATAATATTTAAATAAAATAAAAATTTAAGGGGGGCTCCCATACAAAAAACACAATTTTTAGCCTATTTTTGCTCTGTATCAGTACGGAACCCTTCGTGCGCGAGTCCGACTCGCACTTGGCCGATTTATTTATATGAATTAAAGAGAAGACATGAGTTTTTAACAAGCTGTTAACACTAACAGACGTTGATGAAATTGGGCCTAAGGTTTGTTTGCCCGTAGATCAAAATGATTTGTAGCAGAGTATACATTTATTATTATACTGCTCATGGTCCAGATAATGGGAGATCTCAGACTCTTCGCCTACAGCCCGTGTATATACTGTAACACTAGTCCCATTCCGCGCCTCTCCGTGCCTTATATGGCACTAATTAAACAGTACCTTCGAGTAATTTAATATCTAAGTTTTGTAATCTCAAGTGCTAATCGTGTATTATATTGTGTAGTAAAATTGTATATCGCATTTTAAAACCTTTTTTCCGAAGGTTTTTCAACCAACTGTTTGACATTTTTCTGAAGTAAAACTTCTTTCACTATATATATATAGTAGATAAGTAGTAACTAAATTTTAACTTAATTTGAAGTGCCTGCCAACTTAACAGAAAATAGTCAAAATTCAAATTTCCTTGTTTAGTACTAAATTTTAACTTGCTACTTACTACTAAATTGTGTGCTTACATGCAATAGGTAACTTAAAATTAAGTTAAAATTTAGTTAACTACTTATCTACTTAATACGTGTAAACCAGCCCTTAGCGTGAACTTAAAGAAGATGAGTGGTAGACTTCTTAAGTTGAATGTACTGTTACTATAAGTACAAATGTCGAGTAGCAAAGTAAGATATTTTAACAATTTCTGATGCCTGATTGCAAACTTATATTTCTTGGAATTTCAACCCGCGCCCAATGAACTTTGTCTTTAAAATTGTTTTGGGGCCAATTTGACATTTGAAATTGACATAACTTTCTTGTCTAAAGATTTTACACATCGTAGCCTATCCTAACTTTTAAATTTTCGGGACGGCCTTGTCAATCAATTGTTATAAAAACCGTCGGCCCACGCTTGGTGAGCCGCCAACAGGTGAGGTCATCGACCCCGAGTACCGTAACATGCTATGTATTCAAATTACACTTACGACCTTTTACTTGGGCGGAATCTTCGAGAATAAGACAAGGACGGTCAACTTATAAACCTTTGTTTTGGATGTTTTTGATCGATTACCTGCTTTTCTGAAAAATCCTTAGTAGAAAAGAGAGTACGGGCTCTTAAGTAGCAATACTTACAAAGTTTTTTAACGTTTTAAATGAATCATGCTTTTCGGGATTCTCATTTTAACTAATAAACCTATTTTAACTTTTTATGAATAAGGCTTGTCAGTAAGTGGTAAGTGTGTGTATTAATTGTAAAAATAAAGATTAAATAGTGAATGAAGTTTAAAAAAACATTTTTTTACCGGGCAGTAAAATTGGAGGGGGGCCTATTTGATTTTATGGGGGCATTTGGCCACCTCTGCACCCCACTTCCGCGGTCCCTGTCACCAAGTGATCAAATATAACTTCCATGTCTTTTAACGCTCAAGTCATATTCAACCCCCTACTGCTACGTCTAACCTAACCACTGGCCCATAGGTTCCATATGATATGCAGTAATAATAATAATAATAACGGACTCTACGTATTGGCTTCGGCCCCACGCATGCCTTCCAAAGGTCCGGGATTTAATTGCCCGTGAGCAAGGAGTGCTTTACACAAACATAATAATAATAATATCTATGGACGCTTCACAACAGGTCAGTCTGGCCCCGTGCTAAGTACCTAAAGGACTTGTGTTATGCCCGCTGTACACTCTCGCCGAGAGCTCTCGGGCGAGAGTCTCGTGCGAGAGCCCCTTGCCCGAGTGCGATCATGTACATTCTCGCTTAGTTCAATCGCAGTCAAGAAGATGGACGAAAACGACCATTCACCATTCTTCGAAAGATATCATTGTAATCCAAAGATTTTTATTCATATTTAATTTTATTTCTCACAGATAATGACTGATAAATGACGTTTATTATTATTATTTTTCTGTTCTACACTGTCTAACGGCGGGACTCATACTGAAAGACGCGAGAGTGTACAGTAGTGTGCTCGTTTTCCTCGCGAGACCCTTTGTCTCGGGCGCAAAATACCGACAACGGACCGAGAGGGTCCGAGACAGGCGAGACGAGGCGAGCGCACCCATTTTCACTCTCGCACTCGGGCCGCCTCGCGGCCCGAGTGCGAGCCGGCTGTACACTCTCGCCGAGACACAGCGTTGTCTCGGCGAGAGTGTACAGCCGGCTTTACAGGTACCAGACAACGAAAATATATTTAATACTTTTATACTATACATATATTTAAGATTTTTATTATATCATACACATATTTAATACACATCCATGACCCAAGAACATTGAAAAACTTTTTGTTCCGTCGGCGGGTTTCGAACCCGCGACCCCCGGCTTGAGTTGCCGCACACTCTAATCATTGAGCCACGGAGGTCGTCATAATAATGTAGGAGATGTGGGTGCGATTAGGTCGGACGCGGCCCGTGGCCCGCGTATAACGTTGTTAGCTAAATTGGACAAGATACACCACTGACGTACCATACAGGGACCTCGATGTAGAAAAACATTGCATATATTTGTGAAAACTTTATTGGCTCATGTTATGTGCTACTTTACTACTTACAGCTGTTATGTGTTAAAATGTTGTTTGTTTTCCAATAAAAAAATAAAAACTATGTGAAATTTTCGCAAAAAAAAACTTAATTATTAAGAAGTAAACTTACTCTTATCATAAAAATATTTTACACAACGCTAAGATACGTGCGTGTACTCAATGAAACAACTAATTTCTGTTGTAGAATTACGCTGTTATAATATTATGTGATACTATATTACTCTCTTTTAAACTGACTTCCAAAAAAAGAATGTTTTCGTTTTGACGCGACGGTATAAGCAATTGCACCCATTAGAAGACACAAAAACACCAATTCTAAGGTCATCGGTCATCCTTTCAAATATTATGTAGATGGAGGACTTGTATGTTTTACCTCTATTAGTATTGCAAATATTATATTCTACTATTAGCCCATGTACACTCGGGGAAGTTGATTCCTATGCAAATGGGGGATCTACGTAGTTTGGTCGCATTACGTCAAACTCAGCAGACAGATCACAATTAATATTGAATTGACATAATCGACCAAATGACGTTGGTCTCTCAACTGCATAGGAATCAACTTCCTCGATGGTACCTATCACAATTTCAAATATATTTTTTCCTTTTCCTTCTCCTTCAGATCTGCTGTAGCCTGTAACGCAGTAAACACACTTCATATGCGATGTAGAGTCGCATAATATAAAATGTGTTCACTGAGCGGTTTGGTACATCGATGGCTAAATTGTACAGGATAGTGTATAGTCCAGATCACCCGCTTCGCCGGGACGGAAGATTATTCGGTCGGCCTTGATTACTGCCACTAATTATGCCGAGCAAATCAGTTCAATTCAAATTGATTAACTACAGTCTACAGCTAAAACCTGATATAACAACCACAGACGTTATATCCGATAATTTGTATAAACACAAGTATTTCGCGTCAGCCATTTAAAGTTAAGACTATTGTATTTTAAACACAAAAATACACCTCATTGTACTTATTTTTGTTGTATAAATTTTATCATTATTTATTTAAAGTCGTCTATCAATTCCAAATTTTCTCCAAATCAACAAGCAACAATAACTTAGGAAAGCGAATATTTAATATACAGGCCGGCCTCCGTATCACGTATCTTGCGAGAGCAATGCGACAGCAATTATTGCGCGATAATTGCTCCAAAATCGCAATTTCGTATCACGTAACAGCCAAAACAATACGATTGCAATCGATCGTTTACATGGCACTATTGTTTTTGACAACCAGCCTTCGATCACTAATATACAAGATACACAATCCGCGGCAAAAAACGACCTCACCAAAAGAGCACCAAACTCAACATTCTGGTGCACTTTTGATTTAGTAGTGCTCGAACGCTCCGCCGGGAAACATGCCTCAGTGCGCGTTTAATAATTGTAGAAATCATACGTCTAAAACCAAAAAAAAGGATGGAATTTCATATTTCCGGTAAGTATTAATTTTATCCTAATATATTTCTTACAATTGTATTGTAAATATTGGTATTTCTTTAAGAAATCACCAAAAGACAGTTTTAAAATTAAGTTGTAAATAAATCAACACCAGGTATAAACCATCTCAATTGCGAATACTCATACTAAAGGTACTTATCGTAGTTTATCATGCCCACTTGAAATGTTCGGGTTATAAGCTATGTTTCTGTTCCATTTGATGGAGTCGCTATTACTATTATTTTTTTATTGAGGATTTTTTTCAGGTCTTTTAGTTTGCATTGATAGTTTAACGTATTTATATAAGACTCTGATTGAATCTGATACTGTTTCTTTTCTTTTTATCCAAAGTCACTATAACTTTGCATTTGAAATACTTCAGATGAATTGAAATCACAATATCATCCAGATAAATGGGTTTTTCAGTATAAATAGCGAAGAATTTCAAACCAAATTCGGATTAACCCGATACAATAGCGAAAAAATCTTGAAAATCGGTCCACAAACGGCAAAGTGATCGTTTACGATAAACAGACGAACATAATATTATATTCTCCAGGAGGAGATTATAATATTATGTTCCCATCTTAGATCAAATATAGTTCCCATTAAGGATTTTTTAAGTCGGTTAAAAAGTATGGGCGTTGGGTGATGTGAGTTGTCCTTTGTGGCCTATCGGAAAATGTATGTACACTTATGTATATTTTGGTTAATGATTATGTATATTTTGGTTAATGATAAAATTAGACATAACATTAGAACATCATAATATTACAAGTAAAAAATAATTACTCCTCACTTTATACATTAAACTTCGGAAAAATAAAAAATGGACTATTAAAATTATTACAAATTACAATCAACAAAAAAAATTTGAACAGTTCGACTCCACTCATACTTCACTTCGCCCTGTTCCAGCGGCGAATTTCGGTCGTAAAATTGGATTTTTTTTTGGCACTATACAAATTTGAACTTAAATCATATACGCGGATGGTTGAATTTAGTATGAAGCGTGCATCGGACGTAAAAATTTTATTGCTTTGTAAACTCAAATGTACATTGTTTTATATAAAGATCTTTAATAATTACTGTGATTAAGGTTGATTTTAGATAAATGTATACTTTTTTAAACTCTATTACTCGGCGACAGATTTTCGAGAGGTTTTGTATGAGACTGTGTATCTTGTATATTAGTGATCGAAGCAACCAGCAATTGATCGCGCAATTATTGCTAGTGGATTGTTGATCGCTATTTTAACGTGATAGCCCTGCGGGGTACTTATTCTGAAAGCGCTAAACCAGTCGCGACAGTCGTCTCCGTGCGAATTTACGACGTCGTCGGGCGCACTGGGGGCCGTAACTCAGTATCGGACAATGCGCGTCAGATTATAATCTCCCGCTTCTCCCGGTATCGCAGATGTAATGTGTATAATAGCTCATTGTAAGACGCTAGGCTAGCTAGACGTGAGCACTGAGCAGCTATTCTGAAACCATTCGATATAATATGTAATATTGTGAGAGTTTTCCGTCAAAATAGTATAAACGCCAATTTTACTCCTTACATAGATAGAATTAAATCTACTTAATACTTTTCGGTAATGAAACCAAAAAATATTCTATACACACACTTGAGTTTATGTTGGTTTCCTGTTAGTAAAAGATAAAACCAGTTTGGTAACTTAATGGATTAGTAAAAGCTGTCGATAGTATGTAATCTAATCACATAAACTTTGAGTCTTGAAAAATGCACGCAGCACGATAATAAAGCACTTTTAACATTTTTAGCCACAATTAAAAACTTGTATGTCTTTTAGGTATATTTTTGTAAACATTGTGGTATTTTATCACAAGCAGTAACTTTTTTAACTAAAAAAAAATAAAAGCAAATATCGAATACTTTCAGGGTAGCTTCCCAGGTTTTGTCATGATTGCGGTCAATATCGGTTGTTAACGAGTACCTAAAGCTGTACAACGTCATACGACATGGTATCACAGGCTAGTCGGACACGAGATCCGATATCGGATGCATGTTGTTGCATTATAATATTTAGTTGATTATTAGCTTTGTCCACACTCCACATTATGCGCTTTCGTCTTCAATTCTCGTCATCTTCTTTCATTCAACTTTCGTTTTGGCGCATTCAATAATTGAATGCGTCAAAGAACGCAACGCCAACTGTCATTTTTAATAACAAAGCGGAAGTTTTGGACGGTCAGAGGGCATGCGTCGCGGGCATGATATAATGATACTTTGAGTCCTTTCCCGGGACTCAAAGTATCTTTATACCAAATTTCATCAAAATCCGTTCAGCGGTTTGGGCGTGTAGAAGTGTCAGACAGACAGACACACTTTCGCATTTATAGTAATTATTAAGTAAGTATGGATAATAACTAATAAGCATATATAATATTATATATCTTGTAAAATATGAAATAGAAATACATAAAGCAAAAGCTCTGAAATATTCCAGAATCCTTTATCTCATAATGTGTGCTAAAAATAAAGGATTTTCGGTGTCTCGTACTTTTCTTCTTTCCTTAACCTTCGAGACATTAGGCATTATGGTAAAATATTTGGATACTCTGTGTCTTAATCCTTAAACGGATGGCTCGAGTCACAAGGAGATTCTTTGAAGATACATTCTTTGGTTTACAAAGAAGATTTTAAGTAGATATAATATTCTCAACCAAGTTTGTTGGTATTTTAATTAAATGTTAGGAAGAAGTTTTAGAGTAAACTTCTTACTAATAGTGTATACAAACGTTATATTTTTACGTGTTTTTCCAACAGATCAGATTAGGATAAATGTATGTAGGTATATGTACCTTTTTATGGACCCTTATAATTAAGTTAGAAATAAGCTACATGTAAAAATTATATTCGAATTTCATGTTACTACCTCCAAATTTTTCATACTTTAGCAGTTGCTTGAGTCAAGACACATTAAAAAAAGACAATAATTGGGTCATTTAAAACCAACAAATATATGTGCTTGTTTCCCAACAACGCGTCAGGGCTATCCGGTGTTTTCGCCTGAGGCATTTCTTGACTTACACGTGTGGGTAATAAACTTTGTTTAAATATGAAATCCGCCATTTTGTTTTCGTAAAAACGATTCTCGTAATGCCTTTTAATCAGCTTTAAACCTACTTAAGCAGATATTTATAGAACTTACAATTTTAAGCTGTTTCATCTATGATTCCTGATGAATCGAAACGATCTATCGCAAATGAGTTTTCTTCAAAATTCAAGAAACCGGTTCATACCAGATCAAATCGGACCGAAATAAAGAAGTCTTTTTGAAATGATCCATTTCTCTGAACCGTTGAATAGGTTAATAACTTAATACATCTCATAAAGTTAATAACTTGCCTATTACCTCGCTTGTTAACTTATAATTACTTCACTGAGAGATTCTACCTGGCTACCCGAACCAATTTGACAGTTTTAAGTTTGTATTTAGTGGCAGTAAAGCGAAGTTTTCGGTGTTTATTAGTTAATCTAGTTTAAGCTTGTCTCTGTAGTTAATGAGCGTCGACTTCATTAATAGTATTTGTGTACTTGTAGCAAAGTTTATAAGTCTTAATTCTAGATAACTATTTTTGTCATAAATCTAGCTGTTTCTCCTTCTCGTGTTATTTAAAATGCTTTTGAAACAAAACTTTGTCTAGCTTTGGATGTAATAACGTGTTAAATAAAGGGTACTTATAATATTTTTATAAATGAGACAAAAACGGGACGATACAAAGCCATAGCCCTTAATCGTCTTCTTCATAGCCCTTAATTCGATTCCTTAAATTGACATTTAAAAAACTAAACTGTGACTCAAAGAAATCTGTACTGACTACTCACTAATATTAAATTAAGAAATTAAAAAAAAACCCCCGCCAAAGAACTTTAAAAAGTAATGAAATAATAATTTACTGCCTTTAAGTTCAAATAATTCCTAACTTGTGTAAAGTAATATTTTAGTCCATAATTGTTGTCACGGTGTGTCAGGGGACCGCCAAGTAAACTACAACATACAACCGCCAAGTCGCTGACTATCTCGATTCATTTCGCTATGAATTGATTGTTCAGAAATGAAATCAAACATCTACATTAGCGGTCCCCCGACACACCTTGACAACAATTATGGACTAAAATATTACTTTACACAAGTTAGGAATTATTTGAACTTAAAGGCAGTAAATTATTATTATTTCATCACTTTTTAAAGTTCTTTGGCGGGGGTTTTTTTAAATTTCTTAATTTTATTTTATTTCAGACTTTTTAAACTTGTGTTGGTTATAGTGCAGAATAATTCCTATCAACAGATAATCACAAGTATTCTCATGATTACCAGGGCCCTGATGAGGTTAAAATGTAAACGCAATGGACTGTATTAACATTAATATATTCGTAATTACAATATACAAAAGAATGCCCATGTGCGACGCGTACAAGCTCAGAAGGTAAAGTGAGTTTGGTTAAGAAGTCTTTTTAAGTGATGTTTTGTAGACTTCACAGCAGCCTCAGCAAGTGAATTAAAATGTGGGCTCTATGCAGGTGTAAAAATAAACTCTATGATCAATGTCCTTTTCGATATGAGCCCAAACATGAAACCTCCGCTTTGGGTTCATACTTCATGCGAAGCTCGGTTCCTATAGAATCTAGGTTATGCTGCAGCAGCAGCGTGTAAATATTTACTGTTTGTCTACTTCTTACTGGTTGTCGCAATTAAAATGAGCCCAAACACGAAACCTCTCTATCAAAATCGGTCCACCCGTTTGGATGCTACGATGCCACGGACAGATACACACACAGACAAACAGACAGACAGACAGACAGACAGAGAGACAGACACGTCAATCTTATAACACCCCTCTTTTTTGTCGGGGGTTAAAAATAGAAGATGTTGTTAATCGCTTTCCGATAAGCGTATCATTAATATATTTGCCTATGGAAGTAAAATAAAAAAATGTAGTCGTGACTGTACCCTACGCTCAAGTTCGGGCCCTGGGACGTCTGTAACCTTTTCTGTATCGTCTCAGTATCACAGATCTGCAACGCTATCCATCTGCGGACCGCCAAGGGCGATCCCTACATTTTATAGTCTAGGTTTCTTATACAAAATATATTGTGTCTTAAGGCGGCTCTTTCGAGAAAAGCGTGCAGATGAAACAACTTTTCATCGGCATTAACAGAGAAATTATATCTGAAAAAAATATTTAGTAATCTACATGATATGATACGTAATTTGGTTTTACCATATTTTTTCTATCGGTATCACATAATAAAGAAATAAAAAACCAAATCACCTCCAAATCGTTGAATGAAACCACTTTACTTCTTCATTATTTATCAAAAGAATATATAAAAAATATCTACTGCTTTGCAATACATAAGTTAATAATTTGGTTTTTTTACTTTTTTGAAATATGTATTATATTAAGCCTTAAAAAGGTTTTTTCTCCTATTTCTCCCTATCATGGACGCGGCGAGCGTCGTAACCGCCACCGTACAAGGCGCGCTGTTATGAATGTTATTTTAATGTCATTTACGTCGATATTCGCACTGACAGACAATCGACCTGCTAATTTAGGGAAAGAGGGCCCTTAAAACATTTATCCAGCTTTCTATTTCCAACTTTTTTATGGGAATGATTGAATGCTCTGGGGTGAATTGGAAAAGGTGAAATAGAGTTAAATGCGTATCGTTCAAAAATATGTATTTTTAGTGCTTTTAATTTCGTAAAATTAAACATTGTGGCTATATCCTATCAGAAAAAAAAATTCATAAGCAGTCACGTACCGATCTTTTTTAATCGGGTTATATCAGTCGTAACGTATCAGCAGCTAGGCTTGATATAACCCGGCTAAAATAAATAGCCAATAGGTCCACTATCGGCCAATGCCACCTATGTAATTAATTACTTCAATGGATGTACAATTGCCTGCTTGCCTCTTCATAGAAGATAAATAGAAAGAAAATTGGAGTAACCAGACTGTAGACATAAAGTTAATATCTTGAGAGCTAAAAGATTATCAGACTTTGCCTTCAGCTAAAAGGTTTCTCCGTAAGGAGCAATATAAGATGGCGCCATCCATAAACTCGTGTTTCGGTTCGCCATTTTGCATATCCCCAGAGAGCAATTAATCCCCAATGAACCTTCCTCATCAGCTTTAATTTCGTAAGTGCTTTTTAACGTCCTTTTTATGACAGTCTTAAAGGTATCTCCGAAACCCTTTCTAAGGTCGTGTTCGAACCAAACTGACTGTAAGCCGGAGAATGTGAGCAGGCTCACTGTGAGCCCCAGTGTGAATGTGAAAATGGTATCGAATGTGCGCGCCTATGCCTAGCGTAATAGCGTATTGTCAGTTAAGAGTGAACGAAAAAGTGAATATGTATGGAAATACAATAAACTGCGTAACATTCGCTCACATTCGGCGGCTGACAGTCAGTTTGGTTTGAACACGGCCTAATAGCACAAAGAAAGGATCAGAGATGAAAGAATCTTGTTTTCCATTTGGTCCTCAGCTATCTAGATTATTATTAGCAAGCAAAAAATAGCAGTTATGTTGTTTTTAGGCAATGCAAACGCACATTGCTGAATTTGGTTAATTGTAAATAGAATCGCTTGCAATTAGACTTACTAATTAAACCATTAACAGACAGCTAAGAGCGGCCTCTCATAATTGCAATAGATCGCAATCGTTTCGATCCGACGAAAATAAAGGTTTCTTAGAAAAAAAAATAGAATAACTGCGTAAGAGTCGCAAATTATTTTTTTCTACGTAAGCTGCAATGATAATTCCAGAGTGCTTTACTGGCTAACACATTTGTTTATTAAAATCGGCTTGAGTAGAATTATGATAGAATAATAGTAGCTAATAATGCTCATGTCATGTTTACATTAATAAAACCATGTTGTGATGTCTTATATCACATCTCTCTCCATAGGGCTGCCGTAATTATAAGAAATTTCTTTAGAAATGAGCAATCCTTTGTGTCGTCTTTCTATGTCAATTTCTATGTAAATTGTGGCTTGTCTGCAATAAATGTTTAAACTTTAAATAAATAAATAAAAACCACACGCTTCTGATTACACTATGGACAACTTTTGCCAATATTATGATATGGCATACAGTGCATACAGTACTGGCCAGTAGTACCATCTGCTCTTTGAGTTTTTTTACTGCAAATTAATCTCAAATAAACTAAAAAGCCTACTAGATAGACACGTCGGAATTCTCATTCTTATGTTGTTTGTATAAAAGCTGAATAACATTTAAAATGAAGCTCCAGACCTTTAGGACTAATCCCCTTGACACGGTATTTTTACACACCGCGTTTACTTCGTTAAAGACCTCTTAATAATATAATCCGATTTACGCTCACTGAGACTGACGTAAGTGCTACGAAAACTATGAACCTGGCCAATCTTTAAGAATAATAAAAATACCAAAAAAATCTAAATGATTTTAGTCCTAAAATATGTTCAAATAATAAAATTAGTTTTGTGCTGCCTGTAAATTATATTAGCGATATTTAATTTCATGTATTGATAAATAACGGACTGCAATAAGCAATATTATAAAGCCAAATATGTATACGACTCTTTTTTAGCGCATAGTTATGCTAAAAGCCTGTGAAAAGCTAAGCGAACCTCGTTTAAATAAATATTGTTACAAGCTTATGTAGGAGATATGTAAAAAAGGTTATTAAAATCAAGTTACAAAACACAAAAGCTTGGACATTCCAGAGGCGAGCTGCACAAAATAAAGCAAGTCCACAGTTTACGCGGTCGGCCATTTATGACCCGGTTCTGGGTCCCATGCGGTCGGTTTTTATTTTGGAACGAACAGCGTCTGACCTCCGTGGTCCGGCACCCCGCCCCTTCGGCCCCTTCGTCCCCCGAGCACAGCTTACACTTGAATAAAGTTTTTCGTTTTTCACCAATCAATGTGGCAATGGAGAGCCGGGTCTTTCTTGTAAAGTATACATCATGGGTAAAACAGTATTTTAAAAAGACAAAGCTGGCTTCAAAATTAGAAATTGGGAATCAAAATTGCCTATCTCCAAAACTAGTGAATCACTTTTGAAAATTGGCACGTTTGTTCAGACAATGATAAAGACTTACATATACGAAAACTGGCAGTTCAAAAATATTACATACATGTACGGGTCGAATAATTATTGATAACCTCCTTTTTTGAAGTCGGTTAAAATACCCTTGGGCAAATGCCCATTCCAGGCCGGTACGGGCTTTTGGTCATTTGTGGGTGTTTACTCTTTAATCTTTATCCATATAGATGGGAAAATGCCTGGGCATTGCGGGCATTCATGGACATTTGTGGCATTTTTCCCATTTCAAAATCTGCATGTAAACCTTTTGATATTATAAAAGAGGTGTCGTGTTACATTACCACTTAGAGGCAACAATCAAAAACCGACAATCAATAAAAAATGTATTATATACGGTATAGACATAGAATTTTACTATGAAAAATCAATCCTTGAAGAAACCAACAACTACGAGTAAATAATATTTTTCGGCGATTTAAAAACCCCCAAATTGTATCTATACGCCAAACCGATTCAATTTTGTTATCTAGAGCATAATAATATGTAATACGTATAAACTATAAATACTGTATGTAGCACAGGCAGCGTACAAAGTAGTGAACAGGTCTGACCGGCTCGCGCTTGGCCGAACCAGTGATCGTAAATATATCCAACTTTAACCTACTAACAACTTTTATCTAAAGTAAGAAACTAGTTTACTAAAACTAGACTTAGATACTACTAAGTAGGAACTAATGCATTAAAATTGTGGAATAAATGAAACGAACATTAGTACTTTAAATATAGAAATGTATCTATGTACCTTTTTATTCTACACCGATTTGGATAAAATTTGGTTTAGAAATACTGTAAGTCCCGAGAAAGGAAAACTAATTTCCGCGCAATCGAATCTTTCGTACAAACTAGCCCCCGTTGATGTCTTTTTAAAGAATTTTTTGAAGATAGATGCATATTGCACATTATTTTAGATGTTACTAGCTGTCCCGGCAAACGTTTTTTTGCCATAATAATAAAGTATTTCGCCCATATTATTTTATTAAAGTGACTAAACGCAACGTCGATCGTTATCTCGTCGCACAAAGAATGGTCGCCGTCAGTCTCAGGTTGTAATAATTTACTATTATTTATTCAACAAATGCACTTATCAATATATAAAGTACCCAGTAGCCGATTCTCAGACCTACTGAATATGCATATAAAATTTGGTAAAAATCAGTAAAGCCGTTTCGGAGGAGTTCGTGGACTAACATTGTGACACGAGAATTTTATATATAAGATTACCTTAGAGACTAATGGCCTGTTTCACCGCTTCCTGATAAGGTGCCCGATAGGGTTATTTGACAGATTTTCCATACTCCATCTGTCAAATTAAGTGGTGGATAGCCTTATCAGGAAGCGGTGAAACAGGCCCTTAACTACTGATCATATCATCAAAATTTGTTCATTTTATGTGTAATAGTAGAATTTAGACTTCAGAATATTAAATAGACGGTGACCCACGATGAATGGCAGTCTTCTACCGTGCGTTTTTTGCGTAACTTTCTGTCACGCACAGTAAATATTATATTCTGGACCGAACTGTCGCCAGCAGTATTCCCGGACCTTCTGCTGCAAACATTCAAGAAGAGGCTCTTAAAAGGCCGGCAACGCACCTGCAACTCTTCTTGCGAGTTAGTACGAGTGTCCATGAGCGACGTGTGCTTCCATCAAGGTCACTTGATGGAAAGCAAATTTTTGCTAGTTTGCCCCCTAATTTTATAAAAAAAGAGAGATTCAAGACGTTTTGAACCACTGGACCACGAGGCGTTACAACTATACAAAGTATACAATATCACGTTTAGTTATACAACCGGTCGAATAACCCGCCAGAGTTCGAAGGCCTCATTGTTATTGAATTAAATTATTTGTGAAGAATCACCTCCCATATCTCCCATCGAGACTCATTTTAAAAAATGACTCGGACTTTGCGGCCATGATTCATCCGAAACGTTTTTGATTCTGGGTCATAATATTACTTAAATAATTTTTGGGTGGGTTCGAACTCAAAGAGTTATAATATATATAGAAATAAAAGGTGGTCGGTGGAGTTGCCAGCCTTACTTTATAATGATCCTGAATTATTTAATTAATGTTGTAAATGTTGAAAATATTACCCGCGCACTACCATACTGGTTACCATAGCAACGTTTCACTGCACTCCTGCGCAGCGATTTCGTTGAAAACAGCCAGCACTACCGAGAAGTGGCTCATACATGGAGCACAAACCTATTAGACCAGGTCTACTTGAAACAAGATAGTCTTAAGACGGACTATCGTAAGATGAAGATGTGCTTACTTAAAGCAACTATTTCGAATAATAGCTACAAAATGTCTGTCTATTTAAGGGCATTCGTCTATCAGTGAGTGCGCGCCCTTAAAGCGGTAATGAGATGTGTTTCAACTTTCATATGAAAACAAATTTATCCAAACTGACTGTGCTCTGAATTCTGATTGGCGGATACTGTTGCGCCCGCGCAGCTCAGCCATTGGTGCGGTAATGTAAAGCACGAGCGTGATTCGTTCAAATCTAATCTATTATTCTAGACAAACTGGGCTTAGACAAAATATATAGCTGAAATTACACATAGACTTTTATGTTCATTGCTTCTCCGACGGTGTTTATATACAAAATAATCATAGTCACTATATATAGTCATATGCGCGAAATAAATGGTCTTGTGAAAAATACAAACCACATAAAGTAATGTTTGTTAGCATTGAAAAGTAATCATAGTAAAAACTTGATAAGCAAGATTGTACATTATGCAGCATACTTACAATCTATTACTAAGCATCTAAGCAATAACTAAGCCAAGCCGTTGCAAATTTAGAGCCACTGGCGATGCACAATAAACTTAAAACAGTAAAAAAAACCTTAAAATCTCCAATTTATACGAAAGCAGTTTATTTTACGGCGTATTTTAAAATAGTCATTATGTGTAATGATCGGACTCGGCTTAAGACTATAAAAGTCCGGCCGAAGTGTAATGAAGTACGCGCGTAGCAACAGCGGGGAGTGGGCGGGAGTGGTGGGGAGTAGAGGGGAGTTGCGAGGAGCGCGCGGGGAGCGCGAGGTCTACCTGCGCAGACGCTCCCCAAAACGAACAAGAGGCTGCATTCCTGCCGACGCTACTCGACGTAGGGTTGACACAGAAAGATACATACAGAAAGATTTGGCTGTTTTGTTTGCTTTTAATCCTTCGATCACGGATTTTGAACATTCTATTGTATTCTATTGTTGTCGCGATCACCGGTGCTCTTATCGGGCTAGAAGGATTAAATTGAAATAGATTTACAAAATAATATATAAATATGTGCGTAGCTTTTCCCCTTTTTTTCGCTGAGTAAATATTTTAATTAGCAACAGATTATAATATAATTTCCTCTCCTGATACCTACTCTATATCAATGTTTCATTTTGTCAAGGCAAATACGGATCGATGCTTTAAAATTGAAAAATGCCGAAAGATATTTTACTTCGCCAATCAGCCTATATTCGTCCACCGCACTGCTGGACATAGGCCTCTCTCAATGAACGCCAAGATGACCGATCTCCTGCTACTCGCATCCAACTTCAACACATAAAATTAGACCTCCAAAAAATTTAACTGTGAAAGGTCTACAAAATTACGTTCAAAATAGCGTCGCAACAATTTACCGCCGTCAGGCATGTTCAAAGATAAAGAAACGTGATCTCATTTCAGGAGGCTTTCAATTCCAGACCTGAAAACGAAAAAAATGCGAGAATAAATAAACCGACCTACTCGTAATTTGTTACTTCATTAGGTACAACACATATTTTAACAAGATCAGTCAAATTGCTTTTCGTTGTATTATTGTTCGTTGCCTATATTCAAGGCAAACAACATTGCTAAAGAAAAGTAATTAAAAATACATACAACAATTCTTCTATATATTTAGTCGCGACGCTATCGCCACACAAAAGACGACACACAATCACATCAGAATTCAGAATCAGAAAATTTACACATGAAAATCAATATTCCGAATCACCAAATCATCGTTTGCACAGCCCTAGGCGCACCTCATCCCTTACATCCCGACATTCCCCACACAAAGACCTGTTGCTGCCCCCTCCCCCGCCCAGCCCCCGCCCGCGCCCGAGCTATAAATAATTCTACATTGGACCGATTAATTCGTGCCCGATACCGATTCAACTGTCAATTAAATAGGAGACTGGTAAAGTATTGGCCCCTGTGGTAGAACCCTGGGTAAACTGAGTTAGATGGCCGTGTATTGTAAGTACAGTTGCAACTACTACTGAATTTCTATTAAAAATATATAGAAGATACAAACTAATATGTTAAACGTTGTGCCTCTAAAGAGCGTCATAGTTATACGATCGTTGAGTTATACCGCATACTTCGCTAAAATCGTAATTCTCACGACAAATTAGGTAACATAATGAAATGAAAATGACCGAGAATTATAAATATTTCGAAAGAACGTTTTGAAGATTTATTCCATTCCCAAAGGATACATTAGAATGTAGACCTAAAGTACAGTTTACCTGTAACTTCATAACTTTAATCCCGATGGGCAAAGTAAGGCTTTCGTATTAAAATAACCTGTAAATAAATTACTGCAGTGTTGCTGTTGAAATTTTACAGTAAAACAAATTGAAACTAGAAATCCTCATGTGATTTGTCTTAGAGAAAATTCAGTCCATTCGAGAGACTGTTCACATTTTTCTAGCGAACAAAAATAAGAGGGAAAGCTTCTTCTTGTTAGTCTTACGTCCGACTTCCGAGTGAGTCGTTATTTATAATAAAAATCACATTTAAGGCTGGTAAAGAAAAGTCGTTTATATCTTTAAAGTTAGAAGTTTGGAAAGTAAATATAATGTTAGTTTTTACTGGAAATCAAATTTGAGAAGTGTCGTATTTTTCAGCGGTAATTTTTAAGTATTACACAAAAATCTCAAAAGTAAATACCCTACGAATATGAAATGTGAAAATATTTTTTTAAAAGCGCTCAAAAGTTTTTTTTTTCTTTATATCGCGGCACAAGCTTTACGCTGTTTTAGAATTCAAATCAGACCGCGATAACCGCGGCCGGCCAACTTAGCATATTTCGCCAAAATAAAAGCCTTTTAACGCCCACCAAATGTGCTTTAATATCTTTTAAACATTCGCGACCGCAAATACTTTTAAGTTTAAGCCACAACTGAAAAGGTATGCGGTAGAAAACTTATAAAGAGAAACAAGAATTTGCACTATCTGATAATCAAAGGCTGCATTCCTTGTTGGGTGATGTATCAGGAGTACTGTTTTTCAGGAGTGAGTGCTTTCTCCTAAAGCTCTCGAGAGCCAAAAGCTTTGAAACTATATTGTTAATAAAATAATAATGTTAATATTTAAATATAAATATTATAAATAATATGTTTGTAACTTACATACTTACCCTGTACAGTTTCCAAATTGTTAACTCGTGAAAATGTGTGATGAACATTTCGAAGAAATACGTGTAGCGCGCGAGATTCTTTAGTTGAAATAAATGGTAGTCAACATTTTCTTTGATTTGCCTCATCTAGTCTGTACTATTTAAAAGTCACATAAAATCGTGATTCGTGACACGCTGATGATGGTAATGAACTCAATAAGCCACGGCATTCAATTGGCGACGATGATAATTTCAAATTATAGCCATTCCCTTTTACGTCAAAAGAGAATACTTTCTTCGAGCAACCCTAAGCGTACTATAAACTCACGCTTAGCCTGAAACGGACTCTATTTGTGTGAGGATATAGTTGGGTATTGACTGTAGGTGGTATAAAAGCGTACAATGGTTATTAAGTGTGTGTGCTGGCTAGACAAGAAGACAATCTGAACATAATCTCGGGGCAGTTCGTGACCAAACTCCGGCGCATGTCGCACGCACACACGCGCGCGCCTGTGGGCGTGGGACGCGTTTCCATTGGCTTTTTCATTAATTGGATAAAACATGAATTATTCTGGAAGAAATTTAATTTTCTGGAATTTGAAGGAATTTTATTATCCCGGCACTCAAACTAGGTCTCCTACAGAACTCCTTTAATGCTCAAATTTTGAAATATTCTCTCTTCAAACCTTTGCTTGCCAAGTATTTTTTACTATTTATAGAGGTCTCTCACACTAAATACTAAGAGGAACTATATAATACTAATTACAAGTATTTATTTGTGTGTGTATCTTTTGTTTTTAAGCCATTCGCTGCCTAAGGACTCAAGCAAATATTAAGCTCATAAGATGGTAAAAAATTGAAATCAATGTTCACGATGGACAAATATTTAATCGGTAGCGCTCCAAAAATCAAAATACTTATTGGATAAAGATAATAAGGTTTACAGCGGATATTAAGGTCGTTAATCCAGTAGGTCGTTATGCTGATAATGATATCGTTTTAAATTTATATTAAAAACCCACCGCTTTCCTTCAATGAAATAAAAATATTTATGAAAAGAAACATAATTTCTCGTGAAAGTACGGTAGAAGTTTCTCAAATAAAGATTCAGGGTGAATCGAGCAAGTAACGAGCCAATTACTTATAATATTAAATGTACGTACGCTACATAAAATTTCAAATTATGAATTTTGTGGAATATAAAAGTAATTGGGTAAATTATTTGCGAATAAAATGTGCTGTATCCTTTGCGGTAAGCGGCAATATAAACTGCCCCCGTATCACGTATCTTACGAGAGCAATTCGATAGCAATTATTGCGCGATAATTGCTCCAAAATCGCAAATTTGTATCACGTATCAGCCAAAAAAATACGATTGCAATCGATCACTATACATGACACCATTGTTTATATTATACCCAGCAATCGCTCGCGCTATTATTGCTAGTGGATTGTTGATCGCTATATTTACGTGATAGCCCTGCGGGCTCGTTTAAAAAATTATAATATTATGGCGATATGAAAATCAAACAACTTTTTTTAAGGAGATTACGTATATACCCTCAATTCTTATGATGCTAGTATTTTACCACAGTTGTAGTCAGTTTTATTTAGGCACCGTTTGAAAATAATATTCCGATTCCCAATATGCATGTGCACGTGCACAGTCCCAACAAAAATTATCCCATATCCATGTCAGTCATATGCGTGATGTTTGCTATGATCTAGTCTCCGAAGCCAAAATCGGTCTGGAAGTATAAAAAATTGTTAAACTCTTTTCAAAGAAAAAAAAACAATGAAAAAATATGGAACCATGTCTAACGGCAGGTACAATGGAAACGCACATACAACTCGTTTCGCGGTGCGCGTACAGGCGGCGAATAAATGGTTCATCAGAGTCAACGCACGCGAATTCGGAACATGGCGTTTTTTGCCGTACGGTGGGTATGTGTAGTATTATTCACCATCACCAGAAACTTCGGTGCGAGCGTACTTTGATGCGTAGCAACTAGCAAGTGACAATCTACAAAGATCTGTGGTCCAAACTATCAGATGAATCACTTAAAAAAAACACCTTACTTCGTGGTACTCGTATGGTATGGACCATACTCGTACAATAATAATTACGGTCTTTTAGAGTGATAACTGACGTAACGGCATATAAAATATTAAAAAAGTGTGCCAGTAAGTGAATATTAGACGAAATATCAGAGTCAGGAGTCAGGGACCCATTCCAAAAAAGTGCACAACGCCACTAAAAAAGTTTTCTCTTGTAAAAGGTTTGATTTGTACCAAGGGACAATTAACTTTTTACAAAAGCAAGGTATATAGATATTATTATTATTATATATAAATGCCTTTATTAATAATTCAAGTTGGCACATTTTCGGATCATTATTCCTAAGTCTAGCTTCACTAACGCTAGCAAAGTGTATGAGACCTTAAAGGCGGATAATGACGCTATTGTATAAAGTATAAACCTTTTAAGACTTTGTTCCAGGATTTTTTGCTCACAAATAGCTCGTTAGCTGAACACCCGCCATTCTAAGCGAACAAAAAATCTTTCAATGCTTTTCGAAGTCTACAGTGGTTACCAAAACATACATTTTAATATTAAAACTTTGCCTTGCGACATTGATGATGACCCAGGAACAGAAGTAAAAGATTTTTTAAGAAGAACGTAAATAAATATATTGGTACAACGCTACACGGATCTTCATGCGAATGATATTATCTGCATGCTGGCGAGGACGCAATCCAGCTGTCACATAATATGACACCAGCGATTACTTATAAATCTTATAATTTGGCCAAATTGAAATGAAATTTGGATTGTAGTGAAACGGCTGCGTTTAATATGACATTTTAAAGATGGCAGTATTCGTTCTTATTTCGACCAAGAGCTGAAACATCCTTATAGAATTGTGTTCATTAAACTTAAATCCTATAAACAGTTGTGTCCAATTTTTCAGGTCTACTATTTATTATACAGTCTACTATATTTTCAATTGTTCTTATACCTTAAGGTTTCGTAGCCTATGAACACTCTGAATACTTTAGGCGCAGAAAGCACCGCGAACAAAATGCAACACCCCGTAAGTATTATGCAAAGTGTTAGCGGTTCGGGAAACTCGCAATTCGCAAATCTTGGCTTTTTGTTGCCTGAGTCAATATTATACGTACAATGCTCTTTTAACGATATATTTATTTATTAGCAATCGATTTTGGGAATTTAAGCCTCCTTGAAGGGCCAAGATAATGTGTTTTTCTGTTATTTCCATGGCTTTGTAGTTTGTATGCGTGATATTATGGCATAGAAATTCTAGGGAAAACTCGTTTTTAATCCCTAGGGGTGAAATTTTGAAAAATTTTCTTTCAATTTCTTGTTTAAATAACATAGAGTATTGGGTGTGATATAATCAATTTTCGAACGATATGTTACAGAACATTTTACAGAAATATTTGCTTACATAAAGTTGAAACTGTTATCATTTATCAACACGTTTAGGTGTGCTATTTTATTTAATCCTTTACATAATTTAGAAAAAAATCCAATATATTTCGTTATCAGTAGGTATGTGATATCGAAAACCCGTGTGAGAGTCGAGAGCCGGGCACAGGAAGAATAATGTTGCAAAAAACCTGACAGGCCGAACCCGACAGACCCGTCCAACCGAATTATCCTACAGTCTGCCACCAGCTGTATACTGCTAGAGAAAACTAACCTTTATTATTTTTGTACAAGATGGCAAATAGCGTGTAATAAATTAAGCGTTTTGTGAGTGGAGCATTGTACAATTCCACCAATAACACAACCACAGTAAATCAATCGTGGTTCTTAACGAATTTTTATTACACTTATGTAGCTTATAACTTGAGGAATTCCGTTTAAAAATATAATATGTTTCGGTAAGTGCCAGAACTTAATGGACCCAAAATATTACACAAGATAAAAAATAGCATAATATAAGATTTAAAATACCTTAATAAAACCTTTTTGTTACCTTTTCTTAAACTTCATAAAATGCTAAGAAAAATTCAATAAACTTTATATTATACAGAGTAGTAATTTCTTATGATAATATAAAAAGATATTATTATCTTATGAGATAAGTGGAAACCGGCCAAGTGCGAGTCGGACTCGCGCGTCGAGTTCCGTACCATCAACTAAGAGCCACATAATATAATATTCTTATGTTAGGCCCCTACCTTTTTATATGACTTTGATACCGCACGAAGAAGAGAAGAATCAAGTTAATTGTGGGGAAGACCCTCGCAATTTTTTTTCAGAGGTCCATATCCATACCAATATTATAAAAATGTCAACCCTTTACGGCCAAACCGCTTAACCGATTTTGCTGAAATTTGGTATATGGACCTATGGAGTGTTTGAGCCCGGGAAAATACATGTAATGTTTTATATCTCGAAAAAGTATACCTACGCTTCCCTCGCCCTATCAGCTTTGGCACAACGAATTTATGGGCATCGTCTAGTAGTAACATAATTTGTGAAAATTTCAACTATCCATCACCGTTCTTAAAGCACAGATTATAGACAAACAGGCAGCGAATTTTCACGATAAAGTTTTTACCCTTTGCGTACGGAACCCTAGACATGAGACGGAGGTGTCTGCTCAATTTGCCGAGACAAAGAAAGGTACTTTAGACACATATGGCACCGAAACCTTTACAAATTCGCACCATTTGTGAGCAATCTTAAGTCTGATATGCTCCAGAATAATCACAGTATACGTAATACAATATACAGCTAATACGGCTGCACTTAGAGGCATTTCATGAGGATTAATTTTATGATGATTTTGACACATAACATAAGGGACTTACGTGAAAATCTAGTTATGTAAATAATATGCGTCACTGAGTAGTTAGATTATTTTCTTACTAAACTGAACAAAGCGCGCCTCAAGCGCATAATTTAAAAAAATTATCAATTTCTGAGTGCGCAACATTTTGTCCAAATGTATTGTTTTAGTGATTTTTAAACCAATAAATTTTTCTTTCTTTTTTCATCAAAACTATGAAGAATATAATATACACGTCGAACTCGCATGAAACTATCTGTATTAAGCTAATTCAATTTTAAGATTATTTACGAATTAGTCTACTTTATGAAATTTATAATATTATGGAACTCAAAGCTTTATAATATAATATAATTCAATAAGAACAGAGATCTGTAACTGTAAGTCTGTAACCAATAGATAAATGATCTACAGAGCAACAATCGCGAACAACATCTGCGCTATCTAGATTATAGAAAGCGATGCACCAGCAAGAGATGTAGATAGAAAATAATCACAAAACAATTTGTAAAAAAATTGCCTAGAATAATTCAGGACCCCGATTCTACCAAGCAAAGATAATGTAATTTAATTTCTTGCTTGAGCTAATCCGTCTAATCAAACTTTAATTAAAGTTTGATTTATAAACTTTAGGTTAATAATTAAACCATATTAAGTTGGTTGGGAGCTATTTTGATATATGAAACATGACATAGCCTTACTTTTTTTGTATGAAGATTTTTATATATACGTGGTGCTATATCGTTTGTAAACTCAAAGATATAGAGCCAATCTTTTAGATTTAAAGCTGGTAACACTACACTATATTTAGGGATCCAAACTAATAGCTCAGTGTGCTACGATTTAGGGAGAAATGCTTCCTTAATTATTCTGCAGCTTTCCTCCAGCCTCGTTTCTCTAAGAGTGGATTGCACGAACTAACTTTAACTTAAACTGTAACTGTAACTTTAACCTTAACTTTGACAACAGTGCAAAATGTCAAATCTCTGGTTAAAGTTAAATATGGCGTCCAAACACCCCATATGCTCATACGATATCTGTCAAATTTTCCGGTTAAAGTTAAGGTTAAAGTTAAAGCTAAAAGGACGCCATATTTAACTTTAATCTTAACTTTAACTTTAAACACGCCTCTGGTGCAACGCAGCCTAAACAAAACAGAAGTGACGTCACATGAAAATGTCACATCGCGCATCTGACATTCCTTTTGGCGGGAAAAAGGCCATTCGCTGCCATATTAGGAGCATACCGTCTGCCCGCTTCTTACTCACCTATTCAAAGAACAGCGCGTCCGACTAATGGGAATTCTAGAAATTGTTCTATTAAGGTATTCCATTAACTTAAAACAGAGATCGTAATTATAAGGAAAGATGCTGATAAATTCGAGATGTTTTACGCCAAAGATTTTAACACTCAGTTCTATTTCAATGCGACTTCGTTTCGGGTATTGTCCAGTCAGTTTCCTATCAAACAATAATAATATAGTATTGTCTATCAGAAATAAAACAATTGTTATTTTATTTATACTAAATAAAAAACGGTGGACCCATATTGATGAAATTCAGTGTTTTTATTGGAATCGATCAATATCTATTTTTCACATCCGAAATAAGGAATACGGCAAAACAATGTTTCCGGATCAACTAGTCTAGAATTAAGGCCCGTATTTTTGGTTAGTACTTAAGATGCGACCAGGTCTCAAGACGCTCTGTGATTGGTCCAAATTTTGACAGCCAACCAATCACAGAGCCTGAACCGTGTCTTGAGACCGAGATGCATCTTGAGTACTGACCAAAAATACGGGCCTTAAGCGCATCACACCCGGTGAAGATAATATAATATTTTATCTTAAGATGCCCAAATATAAAATATTATAGTATCTTAAGCTATCACACACGGCTAAGATACGATAATATTAAAAATATGTTCATTTCCTTACGAGTCTGCGTTGGTGCCACACGTATTCCTTGTTAGAGTTATATATACAGGATGATTGACTATGAGTGATAACTAATAACTGATACTGTCTTACTTCTTGATTTGTTAGACAGCTTCTCAGACGATGATTCTGATATAGAATGTGAAATGCAGATTGCAGTAGCACATTCCAAAAGGAGAAACATTTGGATAGAGCCTCACATAAAAAAGAGAAAAACCTGCGGCGAATTTAACCTTTAGGGTCTACACAGACGGACTGCATTTCAACTGCAATCCAACTGTAAATTGCAGTTTGAATGCAGTTGACACGACTGCAATGCGACTGCAATAGAACTGCAAACCAAACACGCAGTCGGATTGCAGTTCAGTTGCTGTCGGCGTGCAGTCGTGTGAACTGTTTGGTTTGCAGTTCTATTGTAGTCGCATTGCAGTCGTGTCAACTGCATTCAAACTGCAATTTACAGTTGGATTGCAGTTGAAATGCAGTCCGTCTGTGTAGACCCTTATCAATATCTATCAACGAAGAAGTTTCAGGAGTATTTTAGAAATTCAAGAGAAATATTCATTTCGATTCATGAGCTTTTTAAGCAATAATAATAATAAAACAATAAATTATAAGTCAATTTTATTTAAAATTATCCGAAATGTTACTTTTTCCATCAAAATGTTACTTTTCGAATGAGAGTAGGTATGTAACTTTCTAACATACAGCACTGGCAACACTGCGTCCACTAGTGCGTCCGAGTAGTATATGTATGTACGTTCTGGAGCACCTATAAGCCAGTGTAAGAAGATCCTTGTGTGTGGTGTAGTATGTATGTGAGTGGTGTGTCATGTTATGTTGGTATAAGTTGTTAGTAACCGTCGAAAACCAGTGTAAGAAGATCTGTGTGTGTGGTGTAGTATGTATGCGAGTGGTGTGTCATGTTATGTTGGTATTAGTAAATAGTAGGTTGATATTAGGTTGAAAATTAATGATAATGATCAGCGTGAGTAGTGTATTGTTGTTTCGACGGCGGCTGCGGCGGCGGCGGCGAGGGTTGACGCAGCGGGCTATTGTTGGTGTTGGTAATCATGAGTGATGGTGGGCGGCGGGCGGCGGCGGCGGCGGTGGTGGTGGCGAGGGGTTGCGTCAGCGGCGACGGCAGCGGCGACGGCTGCCTCAGCGGCCTCGGTGGATCAATGTTTTCTATATAGTGATTATTATGTTCAGAGCCCCCGCTAGCATATGTGAAATGTGTGCAATGCACACGGGTACCATCCTCTATGGGGGTGTCAAATCGTCATCTTTAGTGCAGGAGCGCCAAAAAACCAAGGACCCAAAAAATTTGCCTGAAGGGGCGCTAAAAAAATCCTTTTTTTTTTTTGCACACAGGCGCCAGTAGCGCTTACGGGGGCTCTGATTTTATGTTAATTAGGCAACCGGAGAAGCTGCTTGTGAGATATTTTTTATTAATGTAGTTTAATGTGTTTTGATGAGTGGTAATGGAAAATTTCGCAATGTTGCGCTATATTCTCATTTTACGAGGTCGTTTTAAAAGGGTCGTTATCAATTATTATAATATTTTATTCATCCTACGCAAAGGAAGCGGGTAAACGATAATGTATCATTTGTATTGCAAGCATACAATATGAAAAATCTGGATAGTCTTGATTTATGTTGGTTTGTATGGAAAATGGAAGTATTCTTATTACATTATTAAAAGTGTATGAAAAGATGAAGTAGTTGGAGTCATATTGTGTAAAATATGTTTTGATGTATTAGTTAAAATATATGTGTTTATGATGCGTGTTTGTCGGTGAGTCCTATATTTTTTGAAATAACGTTTGGTGACATTAGTTGCGGCATGTTGCAACATAACTCCCACGCATGTTAGTATAAAAACAATACATTTTCAAAGTGTAGATCATTTTAATAGTTAATAGACTTGTTGTTAATTGATATTAGTTTCAGTGTAAATATGTTATTTACTAGTTTATTACCATGGGTGGTGATGTTGCACATTCAACGCGAGAACAGTACAGATATGGTGGTGAGAAACATTTCGAAGTCAGTAAATGAAGATTTGTTGAATTTATGTAATAACAAATATTGGAATGTAAAGAATGTGACACTTTTCGAAACGAATGGTACTTTAATAAGAGACTGGCTGATAAAGTTTTATCTTTATGAAGATGTCGTTCCTCGTTCGGGGCCGCTGACGCAGCCGTCGCCGCTGCCGTCGCCGCTGACGCAACCCCTCGCCACCACCACCGCCGCCGCCGCCGCCCGCCGCCCACCATCACTCATGATTACCAACACCAACAATAGCCCGCTGCGTCAACCCTCGCCGCCGCCGCCGCAGCCGCCGTCGAAACAACAATACACTACTCACGCTGATCATTATCATTAATTTTCAACCTAATATCAACCTACTATTTACTAATACCAACATAACATGACACACCACTCGCATACATACTACACCACACACACAGATCTTCTTACACTGGTTTTCGACGGTTACTAACAACTTATACCAACATAACATGACACACCACTCACATACATACTACACCACACACAGGGATCTTCTTACACTGGCTTATAGGTGCTCCAGAACGTACATACATATACTACTCGTCCGATCACCGATGAGCCCGCTGCTCGACACAAAAACACCCTGTACATATTCATAAAGATATATTTCGCATCTTAAGATAACATATTAAGATACGAAATATATATATCATATCTTAAGATAAAATATTAAGGTACGAAATATATATTTAATATCTTAAGATACAAAATATAAAATATAAATTAACTTCGTCGTGTGTGATGGTTCATAGGATTTGTATGGTGAGTGATATTCTAAAATATGCTCTAAGATAATATATATTTTATATTATCTTCACCGTCTGTGATACGCTTAAGAATACTATCAATATAACAGTTCGCGGCAATGTTTAATAGGCCATTACATTTAATATTCTGCCAGTACTAATTATTTATTTACATTATTTATGTAACAAAATGAAAAGGTGAAGCAGTAAATTTGAAATAGTGTTAATATTATAATCTAGATAATTTATGGGTTAGAGATAATATATTGTATATGATATGAAACATAAGTGATGCAAGAAACTATGGAAGAATTTATTTTCATAGAATTTGCAGCTGATACCGAAATAACCTATAATAAATGTATGTATTTAATAAAGTTTATAATCTAGATAATTTATGGGTTAGAGATAATATATTGTATATGATATGAAACATAAGTGATGCAAGAAACTATGGAAGAATTTATTTTCATAGAATTTGCAGCTGATACCGAAATAACCTATAATAAATGTATGTATTTAATAAAGTTTCAACTTACATACAATATTAATTTTGTCAACAAAGTTAGCTATCTTTGTATAAAATTTGGCATGCGTTATGCATATTAGTGACATATCTATGTGTGAAATATTTATATTTTAATTTGATTCCGCCATCGATTGTGCCAGCCAGCTATCCACAATTAAAGAAATTAGCCCAGGACCGGAAGAAATTCTACCAGCTGACCGCCGAACTTCGTTATGAAGAGGGCACTAAATGATGGTGATGATCGATTAGGATCAAATTACTGGTATCGGTACTCAAGAATTGAATATCTACTAGAAACTTAGTAAAGTTTTACTAAGTTCTTATGCTGTAGTCAAAAAAAGGATTGAATCAAATAAGCAACATGGTTGCAAATTGCAATTATTTTGCCATTGTAGAATAGGGGTTGCAATCGTAAAGCAGTTTTCTGTAATTTTCTAGTCTGTAACATAAGACCGAGAGACTTCGTCCTTATTGCATTCGAATTCAGTTAATTTACGAGAAACTTTCTCTATAAATACGCAATAATAAAATAACTTTTGAAATGAAATAGAACTTCAAGAATTTCGTTTGCACAGCAAGCGAACTCACGTTTTATTGCATTTGTTTTGCAAACAGTTATATTATAAGTAGCTCAAGTTTATAGGTGAATAGTTTATGAATAAAATTGAAAATGCATAAAATCCTGAGATAATTATCAAGGACATGATGCTTTTTTTTCGGTGAAAATATTCAGGTGGCTAACCTAAATGGAAGATGTTCATTGTTCCGAGCACTAATTCAAGTGAAAAGCAATGTAGACTGTAGAGCCTTTCCGCTTTTTGACATGTATAAATACCTTCCATACTCTAAAATCTATATATTCATTATATACAGGATGTAACAAAACAAAGCGATAATAATTTAGGGTATGTATGAGTCGCCTACATAGAGTTAAGGGTAAAAGAGTAACTTTTTTAACTTTTATATCCAGGGTAAATTCGTAACGCTCGGGCATTTGCCCATTTAATCGCAAAAAAATTTGCTTCTTTAGCGCTGCTAATTTCTCAGTGAACTCTATACAAGAGACACATACACAGCCTAAAGCAGGGGTTCCCAACCTGTGCGCCGCGGCGCCCTGGTGCGCCGTGGAAAGGCAAGAGGTACGCCGAGAGTCGATAAAATAAAATTATTATAACATGGATTGTTCAAAGCAGGCAGATGATTAAAAATTTGTTTATAATGTAATTATTATTTACCTGCTTAAAATAACCATAATCATTAAAGGTGTTCGTGTGTCTATCTTTTTGTAATAGCTAGGTAAAGTAGGGCGCCGCGATAAAATATTGAGACATGTAACTGCGCCGCAGGCTGAAAAAGATTGGGAACCCCTGCCCTAAAGTATTATCACTTACTTAGTTACATTATGTATAATAATTTATCTGTGCTAGCTTTACTACAGAACATATTCAACCCACGTCAAATTATAATATAGTTAATTTGCAGAGAAATGTACCTCTGGGGGCTGGGGCGTACACAATACAGAGTACCGACCCGAAACACTCAATCATTAATCATAATAGAGAGGCTTCATTTATCATTCATATAAAGGATCCTCGTGCCAAATACTACGGTAATTACCGCGTAGGTATAATACCTATACTGCGTCATAGTCGGCACTATTCGCTATCGTTGATCATTGGCATAATACGAGCGTTCCTAATGTTACTTGCGAAATGCTTTGAATAGAAAGAAGATTTTGATCTTAATTTGAGTTCGGTCAAAACTGTCGCCATTACTAAGAGAGATTTAAATAATTACTTAACTTTTAGTTAAACGAAGGTTTTGATCTTAACTTCATGGCATTTTCTATCATTAATTAAACGATAGTACAAACCCCATCATACATTTTCTGTTTTTAACGGCCATTCTCAGGAGAGCAAAATTTACGTGTCCCGGGCTTGTATACTCTGTAATATTATCTTATTCAAGTATGTAATATTTTTAAACGGTAGATAGCATCAGTATCTAGCTACAAACATAAACATAGGCTTCTAATTTAAGTAATTCAGACTAAATTAATTGAAGTCGTGTTCAAAAACCATGTTTTTCTAACTACCGTAACGTGTCCCCACGCCGACTTGATCTCGAAACTTGCTTGTAATTTTTATAACGTACCTATTTAATTTAATCTATTCATGGTTTTAAACGCCTATAAACATTGGTTATCGCATTGCAAAATATCGACTCAATAGGCCCAGCCTATAAATAGTTATCATGAAATAATCGCTTGTCTGATCAAAAGTGCTAATTACCGTAACACCAGCGGTTTTTGGATGCTCATCCAAAAATATCAGGATTTGGCACATTACAAGTGCATGGGTTGCTTCTCCTTAGTGTGTGCCATGGCCCATCAGCGGTCCCACGTCGTTAATGTTAGTGTGCTGCCAATAAAGCACGTTAGTATCTAATTACCATAGCTTTGGTTACAAACTTGTCTAATTACCGTAATCGTTACTTTTCAATTATGTTTAAAGTAGATTTTTATTATGTATATTATGTTTATGTTACATAATTTGGCCTACGTACGTTGCCCTAAGCTAGTTTTTGTCAATTGTGTCGTTGTATCGTTACGTAAAACACTACATTTGTCTAATTACCGTACCATAAATTTATCGTATCGTATCTTTCATTTCTTTAATATTTCAATGTGTCTAAGTCAAATCGACAAAGAAAAAAATGGTTACGGTAATGAGACAAATAATGCCAAACCGGAGAATAGCCGTAAATCACTTAATTTTTCATTTAATTGAAGTTGAGTACTCATGCCTGTAGGTAAGGCTGTAAAACATAAGGGAAACCTCTAAAGAAATGTTCAAATCACAAGTATATAATAAACTATTCGCCTTACTAATGGTTTCAATCAATTGCCTTAAGGCTTAATGGTTTAATTGAAAGTTGTGGAGTTTACGACAGTAAGGCTTTGCTCACACACGACAGTCATTAGACAGTTTGTCTACTCAACAGCTTTGTTGATTGGTTAATATTTTGACGTTGGTCAATCAAAAGCGCTTGTGAAAAGATGAAATACGGTAAAAAAAACCTTTCTTGTAATGAGTTCACTGTCAAAGTAACACCGCTAAAAGAGCTGTTTTTTAAATTATTTTATGGGCCAATTCATCATTGGGGCTTTTCTCATGGAAACATAAAGTTCAAATTAATATTTAAACTCTTTTAACACTGTTGCTTGCACGGTAAAGTCTAGTAAGAGGTCAGTAAGAGGCACATAGTTTTGTTATGCTCAATATTATACTTCGTACTGCAATAGTCAAACGAATATTTTGTCGTAGGTGAACGCTAAGCCTAACTGAGAATTGCGACTAGTGATAGGGGAAAGAGGGAGACGTATCAATAGAATCCACCGTTAACGAGCTCAACTATTTCATACTAAAGTACTGTTCACACTAGTACAGCACTATCTTAAAATCAAGTCTATTATAGTCTAATTTATCATAAGCGCGAGACACTCAAGAAGATAAATATAATATGTTACGGAAACTCAAATACAAGAAACACCAATAGATTTGAGAATAAAAACTATAAGTATGGCAGACCCACGAGCAATAAAAATTTTATAAGCCCCTAATCATGAGTTGACAGCAAACTTAACAATCATTTTGATAAGAGATTTGGTAATAAATTAGTTATAATAAGCGATTGCTGTGAGTGTGGTTTGTGATTTATTTTACCAGACAAATTACGGGATGTCAAGAAATTTTAAATGCCAGAACCAATGTGCAGTTCTCTTAAGTGGTGTACGTACGCACCCGTTCTGAGATTTAGTGTAACGATTTAGGAACAGCGAACGTACATTTACACCGTAATTTATAGTACACTATACATGTGTCTCGAGACGGCTCGCTTACTAGAGCTAGGAATCGGGCCAGCAACTATCTTAGCGACAATTCGCGCGACATATCGCCCGCTTCATGGAAATAGCCATGACGTCATGAAGTGTCATGACTTCATGGCTATTTCCATGATCAATTAAATCAAAATATACGCATCTATTCACGACACACTTAAAACTAAGAAGGAGTCTAGAAAGAGAAGAATGCGAGAGAAAGACGCGCACATAATTAAAAAATTGCCCAGTGTTTTATTTCATACTGAAATGGGAAATTCAAGCTGAGTGATGTAGATTCAAGAATTTCAAGATAACTCCGACCAGCAGTTCGCACGATTATTCGCTTTACTAGTCGCTGGACTATTCGCTCGACTGTTCGTGCGACTGTTCTTTCCACTAACTGTCAGTAAAATATTCTACTATTCGCCACAGACAAAACTAATTTATGCGAGTATTAAAATTTACGTGAACGCATTTTATAGTTCGTAAAGTCGTGGAATAGGTTTAACATGAGATGATAATAAAATGCAAGTGGACCACAAACCACTCGAGTGCTGCATTTTCTGTACTCCAGAGGTTCCCAAACTCCTTTGTTTCGTAGACCACTTTCGTTAATTATGGTGGACCCTACAATATAAATCTATGAAAGATGCTATTATTTTAAGTAACAGTCGCATTACTTCTTAAATTATTATCTGTTTAATATGCGTCTGATTAGAGAATTCAAGCCAACATTTTAGTTCTTCACTGCAAACCAATTTCGCAAAATTAATTTTCATCGACGCGTACCATTGTGGACCCCTTTTTGTCAGGCTCAACGTAGGCCCCGTCCCTCGTGACCCCTGAGGGTCCACCTAGACCACTTTGGGAATTACTAGTGTACTTGAATAAGTACGTTTTATTTACATATTATGCCGAGTCCTCCCTCTGTGGTTATGTATAGTGTATACTGTATAGCTATAAAATGTATTAATCCACTTAAGGGCGTTCCGTCCGGAGATTCCGTAATTGACCGTATTTAAAACCTTATAAACTCATAATCTGAAAGCTACAAAGTTATAATAAAAATACAGCTATAATCTTCAGTATATCAACATTCCTTTTGTCGTTTTAAATTTTCTATTTTTGTTTCTTATACTCATGATATCAGCTTCCAAAGTAATACCAATTTGTTAAAATTCAAGCATACATTCAGCATCTCCTTAGGATTTACAAATTACTTTTATTTGAAACTCACGCCAATAGATCGACAATATCATAAACTACATATTCGCCGTTTTAAATTTTTTTTAGGACAATTTTGAACTAAGATACCTAAGTAAAAATAATAGGGTTTTGGCGCGATCTCGGCAACGCGGCAAATGTATGGCCAAGGTCGTTTGCTCCGGGGACGGCCTTAACGTTCAAGGATAGCTTTTTCAAGTCGAGGCTCGATTGTGTTTTTAAACATTACTCTGAGTAGATGTATATAGAGAAGGTAGGATAATTTGAAATATTCGAATTGTATTAAGTAAGTTAATTTTTATTTCTGATTTTGTAAATTAAATGTTTGAAATTCTAAGTTCTCTTAGAAACTAAAATTTCTTAATGTTATATAATAATTACTAGCTGTCCCGGCAAACGTTGCTTTGCCAAAATATATTATGGCAAAGCAACGTTTGCCGGGACAACTTCAATAAAATAATATGGGCGAAATACTTTATAAAGTATTTCGTCCATATTATTTTATTGAAGTGACTAATTAAGTATGTCGCCATGGCAACGTCGATCGCTATCCCGTCGCACTTAATGGTCGCTGTCAGTCTTAGGTTGTAATAATTTACTATTATTTATTCAACAAATGCACTTATCAGTATATAAAGTACCCAGTAGCCGATTCTCATACTTACTGAATATGCATATCTATAAAATTTGGTAAAAATCAGTAAAGCCGTTTCGGAAGAGTTCGTGGACTAACATTGTGACACGAGAATTTTATATATAACTAGCTGTCCCGGCAAACGTTGCTTTGTCATAATATTATAAAGTATTTCGCCCATATTATTTTATTGAAGAGACTAAATAAGTATGTCGCGAAACAATGGTCGCCGTCAGTCTCAGGTTGTAATAATTTATTATTATTTATTCAACAAAATATGCACTTATCAATATATAAAGTACCCACTAGCCGATTCTCAGACCAACTAAATATGCATATAAAATTTGGTACAAATCAGTAAAGTTGTTTCGGAGGAGTTCGTGGACTAACATTGTGACACGAGAATTTTATATATAAGATTATATATTTCTAAAATATTATAACGCTAGAGGCAGCACCAGAAAAGTGTTGTTCGATGTTTGGCAACGTTTCTGTCAATATCCTAATATGAGTTATGTCGAGTCATGAGTAGTCATGACGTATGCCACATTGTCACATTAATCTAGACGCGCGGTAGCGTGTCAAGCCGAGTTCCAGCGAAGCGAGCCGCACCGTGTGTAATAAATAATACACGAACCATTTGCAGCTACTTTTGACCCTCTCATAATTCAGAAAATATTTCACATAAACGTTTCAAATTTGGCTCATGTAATGAGACTTGCGAGATAATTATATGCTCTAAATTTCATGAGCACAGCTCAAACGGTTATTAAGGTATTAACACCCGAAAATCTACATTTTTATCACTGACTGACTGACCTATAGATCAAAATTCTAACCCACTTCCAGATGACCTAGAAGGCTGAAATTTGGAATCCAGCTCGGTAATTGTGTGTAAGCGTAGGGAAAAATCGGAAAACAAAAAAAAATCGGTTAAGTGCGAGTCGGACAGAGCGAAACTAGGCAAAAATTGTGTTTTTTGTATGGAGACCCCCCTTAAATATTTATTTTATTTTACTTTTAATATATATTATGAAAGTAAAAATATAATTAAAGATTTTGTGAATATTTGAAGTACCTACCGGCTGCCATTATTGATTTTGAGCAAAAAAGGCCAAAAAATCACGTTCATTGTATGGGAGCTCCCCGTAAATATTTATTTGTGAAGTGAAAAACTTTAGGAAATGAATAGAAGGTGACTTTGTGAAGTGTGTCTGTCTGTCTGTTACCTTTTCACGCCCAAACTGCTTGTACCGATTGTTCTTAAATTTGGTATGGAGATATAGTTTGAGTCCCGGGAATAGATATAGCATTCTTTTAATACGTCTGTCCGTCTGTCCGTCCGTATGTCTGTCTGTTAGACAGCTAAAATAATAGCTACTTTACTTCCGTACAATAAGTTGTAACCTATAATAGTTAATGGTTGTAAATGTACACCTGTGTTATACCGTATTATTCCAATTTCCAATACTTCCATTCGCTTGGATTTTCTTTGTTTTATTCGTCTGATACTCAATAAGGCTTAGGAGATGTTTCCCCACTTCCTGATAAGTTTCAAATAGGCTATTCACAACTTATCTGACAGAATAAGTATTTGCCAGATAACTTGCGGATAGCATATCGGACACTTGTCGGGAAGTGGTGAAATATTAACCCCTAAGGGTTGCGATTGAATATAGTGGAATATTATGTAGAACGTTATGTTTGAACTGGGAAGATTAAGATGTCTACTGTCTACCCTTGTTTGGAAAATTTTTCTTTACAAAAAGTAATGATATCCCACCAAAAACATAAAATATGTAAAAATGGAAAGCCAAGTTCCATACAAACATTATTCTTGTCTGTGGACTTCGCCGTAAAAAGGATGGACATCTAAATGAGTGCCAAGTTCCATGCAAAATTGAAATATGTATGTATAGGAACCAAATAACATTATGAACAAATAATAGAGTCTATTTCTTTGCTTTATTGAATATCTATAATAATTAATGTTATTTAAATAATTTGAGATCTTAAACTAGATTAGATTCTACTTGGCTAGTTTTCATCAGAATTAAAATGTTCAATAACTTTATGAAATGACTGATGTAATGAAAACTGGCCAAGTTAGATTTAATCTAGTTTAAGATCTTAAATTATTTAAATAACATTAATTGTTATAGATATTCAATAAAGCAAAGAAATAGACTGTATTATTTGTTCATAATGTTACATGGTTCCTATACATACATATTTCGATTTTCCATGGAACTTGGCACTCATTTAGATCTCCGTCCTTTTTACGGCGAAGTCCATAGACAAGAATAATGTTTGTATGGAACTTAGCTTTCCATTTTTACATATTTTATGTTTTTGGTGGGATTATTATTTACTGTTACATGTGAGCTAGTTTCCTCTGCGTAATATTCCCTAATTTATAAGAGAAGCTTAGAAATCGAAGGAAAATACTATTTATTTCGGAAAAATGTACGGTTCCCGCGCGATAAACATCATCATCATCGTCATCTAGTAAATGAATATTGAAATATTTACCGTTATCAAGGCACGAATATTACGGCAACTTGACCTTATTTTCATTGAAAGGACATTTTGCCATTTAAAAACTCGTTTCAGCCACACCTTAATTAAACATATTATTAAGAAAAAATTTGTTATTTTTCACTTTAAAAAGTATTTTACTATTGTTTGCTGTGACCTTATATATAAAAATGGATTTTCAAATGTGTTAGTCGCGCTAAAACTCGAAAACGGCTGAACGGGTTGGGCTGATTTTAGTCTTAAAATATGCGTAGAAGTCCAGAGAAGGTTTTAAAGTGACACGAAGTTCACCGGGACAGCTAGTATGTATATAAAAACGGATTTTCAAATGTGTTAGTCGCGCTAAAAGTCAAAAACGGCTGAACGGATTGGGCTGATTTTAGTCTTAAAATATTCGTAGAAGTCCAGGGAAGGTTTTAAAGTGACCTGTGACACGAAGTTCACCGGGACAGCTAGTCTTCTTATCTTATATATAAAAATGGATTTTCAAATGTGTTTGTCGCGCTAAAACTCGAAAACGGCTGAACAAATTGGGATGATTTTAGTCTTAAAATATTCGTAGAAGTCCAGGGAAGGTTTTAAAGTGACCTGTGATACGAAGTTCACCGGGACAGCTAGTATTATAGTTAATAGAACATCATCTTTTTAATAATATGTATAATAAAAGTTACTAAACTCCTTCAAAATGGCTGGATCGGTTTTCATGAAATTTTGTGTGCTTATCGGGTAGGTTAAAGAATCGGCCAACTTTTCACACTCCTTCACTGATAAGTGTACTGGAATGCGAAAATTTGTAGTGCACTAATTATACAGGTCGTCACATACACGTCAAAATAATTATAAAAAAATATATTTGTCTCATTTTTCAGTTTCAGAAATGAATTAGAATCTAGAATTAGAATATAAATGAGTCTGGGAATTAGGGGCCGGCTGATTTATTACTATGTAAATGTTTCTTTTGGGAGAAATTATTTCGGAGATTCAAATTTAATTTTCTTGCTAATTGCATTAACTGAATAACCAATTATGAAGACGTAGATTGAAGAATCATAGCTGTGTAATAAAATTTTATTAATGAAGTGATAAAAATATTATTAAAGGTATTGGTATTCATATTATCTATAGAAATATTGTAAATGCGAAGTTGAAATATCTATCTATACCAGCCTTTCCCAAAGTGGATGATAATGCCCCCTTGTGGGCAATGAAGGCCTAAAGGGTGGCGGTGTGGGACTCAGAAAAAAAGGGGGCGTTGTGTAGAGGTTTGGGGGGTGATTTATAATTATTTCATTATGGGGGTGGTATAACATAATTTGTTCTCAAAGTGAGCAGTAGACAAAATAAGTTTGGGAATCCCTGGTCTATACCTAAATGATAAAGTCATAACCCTCCTTTTTGCTTCGCCGTAGTCGGGTAATAACCGACTTTGCTGAAAA
Organism: Polyommatus icarus; assembly: GCA_937595015.1. Lineage (NCBI taxonomy): Eukaryota > Metazoa > Arthropoda > Insecta > Lepidoptera > Lycaenidae > Polyommatus > Polyommatus icarus. The sequence goes on from OW569329.1 coordinate 19,589,443, forward strand.
TTGGAGAAACCTTGAATGTCAGTAAAGGTCATAAATTTAATTTCGGAAAAAAGTACAGTTTTCGCAATAAACTTATTTCGGTTTAACGAAGTTTCTAGGAGGATTTAGTGAGAAAATAAAAGTTTGCACCTGGTTTGCACACTGCCTTTGTCTCTTGCAAACGAGACGAAAATTGTAGGTACAGTATCAGACAGTCAAAAATTTCGATACGATGGCAAACGCAAATTTTTTACCCATCCCAAAAAAATGCACTAAGCAGCAAAAACTTTAAGTTTACATTAAATTTGTTAAACAGACATACCTTCTTAAATATTTAACAAAATTAAATAAAATATAAACATTTTCTATTAACTAGGTCTCACAGGAATCTAATTTGCGTCTTAGTTCATAAGCTAAAGTACTGATTCCTCTGAAGTCCTCTGTTCCTGTCTAACTAAAGAACTATTAATATTTTGTTTACTTACTTCAGAAAAACAAGCAATTTTCCACTCGCTCTTAAACATTTCCATGTTATTAGGGTTGATACTGAATGGTTTTTGTAAAATTTTATTTATTAGATGCGATACTGAAACATTCTTAGTAAGGGAAACTTTATGGCAGTTGGTGCCAAGTCATTTCTGCGTGTTGTAAAAAGCAAGTATTGTACCTCTAATATATTATGTATACAATGTATATTAAAAAGGTTTTTTAACTAAAAAGTGAAACAAAGAACAGATATTTATTGAAGATAGCAAGAATGCACATTATGCGAATTTATCAATATCAAGAAATATTAATTAATCTTTTAAGTTTTTAACTTAGATGAGACAGCCCTGTGCTGAACAGTTTGTTAATTACCTCGAGCTATTTCAAATTCAAAGGCTTCTGAAAACATACAGATTTAAAGTAATCATAGAGCTAACAATATATTAGTCCCACGTTCGATTGATTGGAGTATTAGAAACAAGTATGTTATATAATATTTACATAATATATAAAAATCCTTTGTCCAGAATTACTTGATGAGGTATAAGCTCATCAGCCTAAAGTCTAAACCATGTATCGTAGACTTGGTAGGTGAATTTGTCGACGCAGGCCACCGATAAGGAGGGATTTTTCGAATTTTTTTCACTAAATTTAAAGCCTTGAAAAGACACTATACAAACTTTATATAGCTTATAAATCGACATGCTTATGATCAGCCTCCTACATCGAGATAATATGAGGCTATAATTATGCTATAATATAAAGTATAAGCACCTAAACATGGCGCGGGCACAGGGGAACTTGTTTATTATAATTACGAAATAACGATCATAGATCATACAAAGTTCGTCGACCTCGAACAAAAAACGCAACAAAAACGTCGGCCAATGTTCTTAAGTACGTATTTAATAGTCAATTGTCGCTATTAAGGCTACACCACACTAGGAGTATAAGGAGGCAGAAAAACGAGACGCGGCACTTCAGTATAATGATTAGTGCGGTGTTACCTTTAGTGAACTGTTACCTTTAGTCGGCTGTTACTTTTAGAGCAGCCATTCTCAAAGTGTTCACACACATATTGTGTTTGGCAACACATACTTTTTTTGGAGTCCGCCAAAAATGTCACTTCATAAAAGGGTTCCACTATCAAAGAAGCTTGAGAACCACTGCTTTAAAGCATAATTATTATGAGAGACATGAGAGACGGTAGGATGCATCATCTGATTGTCCGACGAGAAAGATGATCATTGATTACTCTTGAATAGTGTCTGTGTCAGCATTGTTCATCCCAATGTAAGTAAAGGAACAGACAGTGTACTGCGCATACACTTGGGCTATATAAAATGTCTCATACGTGGCTTTAATGAAATTGGCCACCAACAGCAATCAGGATGGGAAAATTAAAGAAGTCCTTAAAGCACAACTAGATCCCAATATTACGAGAGAGATAAAATAGATGAAAAGCCCTAAGACGACTCGAGTGTTCTGTGACTCTAGTAAAAAAAAAAACCGGCCAAGTGCGAGTCGGACTCGCGCACCGAGGGTTCCGTACAAACCTGATTCCCTTGCGAGTATAACTTGCGAGTTTCAAAATATGCAGCTTAAATTGCTGTTTCTTTTGATTGCGTTGACATAGAAGTTTGATTTTGTTACAGCTTAAAGGTATTATAGACCTGAGTATTTGGTATGAATTTCAATTTAATACCTCTACGCGTTTATGAGGAAATGGGTAGTAAGTTTAAAATTATTAAAAAAATATATATTTGTGATGTAACTAAAAATTTATGGTTTTCGTAATTTTTCCTTTATCTATGCTATAAGACGTTGCTTCGTACCAAATTTCAAGATTCTGAGTTCACGGGAAGCACCCTGTAGGTTTTGATTCCCTTGCAAGTGTCGAAAATTTGCGGCATAAACGGCTGTATCTTTTGATTGCGTTGGCTTAGAAGTTTGATTTTTTCACAGCTTCAAGGGACAGTAGACCTGAGTAATTGATATAAATTTCAGCTTCATACCTCCACGCGTTCCTGAGAAAAAGGGTCTTGACAGACGGACGGACAGACGGACAACAAAGTGATCCTATAAGGGTTCCGTTTTTTCCTTTTGAGGTACGGAACCCTAATTATACAGTTTTGCCGTACTTGTTCAATTAGTTTGAACAAGTCGATATTTGTATCCCACTGTGGGACTCCGTCATGGACGCAATCATGTTAGTTCTGTTTGTTCATATCCCGCGGTCCTTGGCGGCCAAACTAAATCACTGAGTATCGGCAAATACTACTTTTATATTACTTCTGCTCCCAGTAGAGTTCATATTGAATGTCAGGGTACGAAACTAATATTCTGTGATAAGTTGGTTATAATATGGTTATATAAGTTAAAGAATTTGTACAAATGACACATAGAGGCTTTATCGCGGCTGATGGATGCACGGTCCATCCGCGGACGTGAAAGACCTAACCTTTATGTCAATAGCAGACGTCTGCGGATGCAAAAACATCCGAGCCAGATTCTGTTCGGACGTCCGAACGCTCAAGGTCGCGTCCGCGACTTATGTCAGACAATGTGCACAGTTTAGTGTATTTTGTATTAATCAGATAGAAACAAGCCGCATCCGATAAAAACGTCCGCAGACGTTCGTCCGATACTTTTGTTCCCAGCTTTTTGACGATATTTAGCTTTGTGAATTACATACAAGGTCAACAAATACAGCACCATCAACATTTGACTGCTTATGTCTATTTTGTTCCATTTCATGGATCTTTTGGGTGGGCTTGATGTTGGTTACCAAAATTGCGTACGTCCGACTTTTGCCAATGAATCAATTCCTCCAATAGTACTATAATACATAATATATTTGTTCCTTCTTCGAACATACGATTTTCATTATCATACGAAATTCGAGTAATATCCAATCGAAGTCATACAGAGAACAGTGTCTCGACACATACATATTAACATCGGCCCCTATAGCCCATGGGGTATCTCGGACCGCATTCCTGGACCCACGCCTGCACCAACCTACCACCAACTTACCACCCACCCTGAAACCCAAACGTAAAACCTTATTACAAAAGCATAAAGCTTAAATTCAAAGGACACTGGAAATTCAGGTGTTCTAATAAAATTGTCGTTCGGCACGTAACAAAAATTAATCGTAGCACCTCCGTTGTGGTATTACGGCTCATATTCGCGTGGATCGAAACGGCGGTGTCTGCTACATGTTGCCCGATACAATGCAACATGTAGCTACGAGAAAAATCGACGCTCTTAACGCGTGGTAATAGGGTTGAAATTCAATTAAATTTCCAAAGCTGGCTATACTCGGAGGCTGTGCGGCGGCTCGCGATTGGTGTCGTTGTTTTTTTGTGACCGCGGAAGGGATTAATTTAAAGCAAATAAACTGTTACACGAGTGTGTGGAGTGTCGCTAATGAAAACGCGAGCGAAACTACACCGAAATTAGTACTTCTGAAGTACTACTGTCACTATGAAAAACAAAAAAACGCTAAATTAAATCTCCAAAAGTATGAATTTTTATGAGAAAATAGACGAGATTTTATAAACAAAGTTACAGCACAGACTACTAAGTTATAACGTAAGATACTGTTGCAGACCATTATAATTCACAACCGTGCAATGAAAAGACCATACCTTGGTGAAATGCGATACAAGTAAAATGTGTAAGAGATATTTAATCGTAGATCGTAAGCATGGGCGGCGGCGGGTGGTGCACTTGCACCTCTTGGGAATCTCGGGATCAACAGGAATTATAGAAACAAAAAGCCGTATTGAAATCATTTTTTTAAGAACGCAACATTAGTTCGTAATGTTTTGGTACTAAATGTATTCTGTTCACGCTGTTGTTGGTAAAAAGTAAAAAGAAAGAAAACTAAAATCTGCACCCCTTGGAAATTATTTCTGCCGGCGCGGCGCCCATGATCGTAAGATAAAATTTTGCCAAGCCAAGCTGACAAACTGACTTATTTGGAACAAATTACGTAGATACGCCATCAATCAATTTATCTGATGGTATAGTTCTTGCAATCTACGAGTGCGCGTCGCCCTTAGTTGTGTGAGTGACCATATCTATACACGCGTACATGGCTCGCTCGCTACTGACTGCTCTGTCAGGTACGCACACTAACGAAAATGTCTATTCGCATTTGCAACTACAAATAAAGGCTACACGCGCTCGTAGATTGCAAGAACTATACATTTAAAAAAGTTCATGTGCGGTGTAGGTACAGTGTTCGCAATTTTTTATCGAGTTCGTCCGAGGTCGTCGATGGCTTCCATCGGCAATATCGAGATATATATCTAGATAACAAGGCCAATGAACCCTTAAACTGAGTTATATATAGTGCGTTTGATCATTGACTCAGTGTCAATTGAGGTCTAAATACTGGTACTGCGATCGACCTTTTCGATCAATGTAGTAATGAATATAAATCAACAGGCTCTCGGTTTTATTATTCATACTAGCTGCTGGACTTCTTAAAAAAACATTAACCAAATTGTCATTTGAAAATAAACTTGATATATTATTTCAACATGATTTCAACATTTCTTATTTAAACTAAGCATGTATTTTTTCAAAAGGCTATAGAAAAGACTTTAACCTACAATTCTTGGAATTTTCCACTGTTTGAGTCACACAGGTAGGTATATGGTGGTTTTTTACCACTGTTTCACCGAATTTGATTACTCATTGTACCACCGAAAAACAGTTTTCATCCGCTTGTCGACAACTATTAATTACTACCTATTACTATATAGGAGTTTGGTCATACTGTGACAAATAAGATATTATACATGTTGGTTCATACCACGACAAATTACATATCAATTTTGACGTCACTATAACATAGTACCAGTACACATCATCAAATGGAGACGCTTCACACTATCTGTCCCTATGCTTAGATCTTGAAGACAACGCAAAAAAAATATTTTGCTTTTTTTAATAGATCATAGAGTAACTTAGGGAGAGACATACATTGGCTTTACGTGTATGTAGTATAATATAGTATAATAAAAGAACGTACGTCTAGTCAGCTAGTTTCATTGTTTTGTAGATAAGCACGTGATGATTTCTTTAGACTGGTCGTCTAGTACAAAAGACATCAACGGGCGCACTGCGCACGCGCATGACATCAAACACTCAGACCACTCGACTCCACTTGACTTTCCATCAAATTAAGAAGATATTGAATGTATTGAATAGTTGAAGGCGTACTTGACTCTTGAGTAATGAAAATCGAATAATTTTAAAGAATACCTAGTTTTGTACTAACTCAAGTAAGCACTCAACCAAAAAGTGAACCGAGATTTTTCTTTATGAGAGATACTTTTTTAATAAAAAGACACTTACCTGACTTTAGGTATGATTCAGGTTGAATCATATCATACCTAAAGTTTACATATTAAGTGACAGTCTTAGGCACAGACTAAGAAGAGGTCTTAGGTAGGTTGAATAAAAAGATAAGTAAATACATACCTACATTTAGAAAAAAATGTCTCTTTAGCACTTTAGATGCTTTGCTTTATTAAAGCTTACGTTTGCATATATAACATGCAGTTGTTTTATATACGCTCACATTTCATACTGTATGTTGTACTATCAGAGAAGTTGATTCATAAGCAGATTCCGGACCAATGTATAAATTTGGTCGCTTTGTGTTGAACTCAGCCGACAGAATATTACGATTAACATTGAATTGACATAATTCGACCAAATGACGTAGGCAGAGTAGACAGAATTATAGAGTACTAGATGATGCCAACAAAATTCGTTTATCGCGCGGGAACCGTACATTTTTCCGGGATAAAAACTATCCTATGTCCTTTCCCGGGACTCAAAGTACATATATCCATACCAAATTTCAGCAAAATCGGTTCAGCGGTTTGGGCGTGAAGAGGTAACAGACAGACAGACAGACAGACACACTTTCGCATTTATAATATTAGTGTGGATGCCGACTTAGAACTGATGTTGAAATTTTTAAATTTGACGTATTTTGACATGCGATTTAAATTGTCAGAATCCAATTTTGAAGTCTTTATTTTAAATATTTAAAAATAAATTATATCAGCCAGCGCGAAGCACATTCCGTTCATAATCCTAGTGAAACCCGACGAATTTGACAGATATTGAAACCTGTCCGTTTCTTTGCAGTCGAACTACTGGTATATACAATGTGTTCCGACACTGGTGTCCGATCCTTTAATGTCATGATCTATGGCACATTTTATCGACAAATTGGCTCTAAATTTTTTTCTCTCTCTCTCGGTTGTAAAATGGCAGCCATTTTAATTTTTCTCGGGCTTTCACACTAATCTGACAAGTACTTCTCATGTAAATATCCTATGAAGATAAAAAAGGTCTCATTTGATAGCTGAATTTGTGGACTACGCTTACATAGGCTAATTCGTGAAATTAAACATAGAAAAACCTAAGTTTAAGAAAAAAAATGTATATTTTTTATAGATTAAGTTGGTTTTTTTTTTTATTTTAAAAAGATAGAGGAAGTTTTCATCTTCTAAAATTCTTTTACTTCAATACTCTAAGTCAGATACCTAGTCCATACCTAGTTGTAATTAAATCTATTATAATTTATACTCAAAAAGTTACTGCCGGCATCCTTATTAAGGGAAGGGAACTAATGGCAGACACTATAAGGAAACATGAAACATTTGAATGTTATAAAATATGTATTTATGAATATAAAGGATTGATAACTTCTTCCATGTCTTCAGTAACTCTTACAAAATAAAACTATTATAATTATTCTCTGACAAATCAATTAAAAAATATATTATTTGTCTTTTTGTAAACTTAGTCATAAGTACTAATAGATGACATCACAAAAACCGAACATCACTAATAGTAGACACCAATATGAACTAATAGTAGACATAGAACTTTACATTACATTTTACATTTTTCCTATTATTTGGTCATTATTTGCCATTTTTCAAAAGATTTCATTTACTTTATCATAGTAACTACATGCATCAGAAATATTATCCACGTTGTCTCCAGATTATATTCATTATTCTTCCATACTGAAACTATCTTTTCTTTTATTTTTCATATTTTTAAAGTGAAAACTTCTTTAGCGGCGTTGAGCACTTAATTTGTGGGATGGGTAAAAACTGTGAAACTCGCGTCAGATTCTCGTGCTGATCGAAAATCCTTGGAAAACCCGTAAGACGGTTGGAGATGGAGAGTAGTGTTTTGTGTCGAACTCGAACTCGAGCTCGAATTCGAACTTGAACTCGAACTCGAATTGATTGTAAGGGTTTCGATAAATAAAAAAAATCGATTTTCAAAATCGATTTTCATAAAAAACGGGTTAAAAATTTAATCGATTATAAGGGTTTCGATTAATTAAAAAAATCGATTTTTTAATAATCGATTTTCATAAAAATAGGTTAAAAATTTAATCGATTGTAAGGGTTTCAATTAATTTAAAAAATCGATTTTTTAATAGTCGTTTTTCATAAAAATGGGTTAAAAATTTAATCAATCGTAAGGGTTTCGATTAATTTAAAAAATCGATTTTTTAATAATCGATTTTCATAAAAATGGGTTAAAAATTTAATCGATTGTGAGGGTTTCGATTAATTTAAAAAATCGATTTTTTAATAATCCATTTTCATAAAAATGGGTTAAAAATTTAATCGATTGTGAGGGTTTCGATTAGGTTAAAAAATCGATTTTTTAATAATCGATTTTCATAAAAATGGGTTAAAAATTTAATCGATTGTAAGGGTTTCGATTAATTAAAAAAATCGTTTTTTTAATAATCGACTTTCATAAAAATGGGTTAAAAATTTAATCGATTGTAAGGGTTTCAATTAATTTAAAAAATCGATTTTTTAATAGTCGTTTTTCATAAAAATGGGTTAAAAATTTAATCGATCGTAAGGGTTTCGATTAATTTAAAAAATCGATTTTTTAATAATCGATTTTCATAAAAATGGGTTAAAAATTTAATCGATTGTGAGGGTTTCGATTAATTTAAAAAATCGATTTTTTAATAATCCATTTTCATAAAAATGGGTTAAAAATTTAATCGATTGTGAGGGTTTCGATTAGGTTAAAAAATCGATTTTTTAATAATCGATTTTCATAAAAATGGGTTAAAAATTTAATCGATTGTGAGGGTTTCGATTAATTTTAAAAATCGATTTTTTAATAATCGATTTTCATAAAAATGGGTTAAAAATTTAATCGATTGTAAGGGTTTCGATTAATTAAAAAAATCGTTTTTTTAAATTAATCGAAACCCTTACGATCGATTAAATTTTTATAATTGATTTTCATAAAAAATGGGTTAAAAAAATTGCACAACGTTAATAATCAAGGTTTCACTTCTGCCGGCACTCCCGGAGTGCAACCCGACTTTTTTTTCCTAGCAAATTTATTTTCAGTCTTTAGTCTCCATGCTTTTTTTGCCTCTTCTTTTTTCTTCTTTCTTTTCTCTGCTCTCCTTTTTCTTTTTTTTACTGCTAAAAAACTAAAGCAATCGATTTTTAGATCAGTACAAGGTCTAATATTAGATACCATGTCCATTTTTAGGTACAGTAGTTCTAAGTTCTTAGATTGTTAATAGAATTATATTTTCAGAGAATAGTGATGATTTTTGCAGTAGAATAAAGCACAAAATAACTTTAGTATGTATTGCAAAACTCAAAGATGAGATCCATGTCATCTATTAGGTTTTTTACATTTTCAAGAACTAATAGTAGACACCCTTTATATTGTTAGGGAAAATGGATAAAAGATCATAAATAAACATTAATTACTGTAAACAACATGACCATTAATCCAATGAAGTCAATAGAAATTACAAAAAATCTAATAAATGTATTCAAAACTTACGTGCAAAATTTCGCCTTCCTTAACCTATTTGCTAAGAAATTGCCGGGTGCGTGTTGACGCGGTCACATCATTTACGAAAACTGATCCCATTTTAAAATTTTGTTCCCGAAGGCATCCCTAATATATTTTTTCACATCAACAGAAAGCATAAGAAGCTTATAAAATTTACAGTGTTGAGAAATAATTAGAATAATTCTTATTTTTATGGCATTTTTGTCGTAAGTGTCTTCTATTAGTTCAGTGTCTACCATTAGCGCCTTTCCCTTAGTGTGTATAATATACAATTCGAAATTCGGAACTTGTTGTTTTTGATTAATGTCAATGGTGTTGGGTACTTTTAAGTTTTTAGTTAAGTACTTTCAATTAGATTTATATTTAGATTTATTTATTAGATATTTATTTTAATTTTCTGCATTTTGTAATTACTTTGTAGTTTTTAGGGAATTTATTATTGTTTTGACAAATTTAGGACGTCTTGTGTGTTGCCAATAATACAGATACCATAGTTGCCTGTAGCGGCGGCGCGCGACAGCTATTTGTCGCGATGCGACAATATCTTTCGTCGGCCGTCGCGCCAATTTTAGTTTTTAGTTATTTAATAATATTTAGATATAATCTTTATTTTTCTTTGTCTGTTGTATTTGATCTAAGTTGTTCGCTAGCTATTCTAATTGGTTTATAATGATATCCATGTCGTCACCAATGGCTCTTGCGGAAGACCGGCGCTGAATGTTACAGCACATGCCGAGCATGAGCCAATTTGCGGCTGCTAATTGGAATTAAGTATATAATTATTGTTATTTTGTGATTCTGCACCATGTATGAATGTAGTTGCAAATAAACTTTATTATTATTATTATTATTATTATAGATAGTTTAGAAGTTATAAAGATTTTCTTATGATGAGGTCAGATTAGTATGAAACCAGAGAAAAAATATTTTTTTCAAAGGTTGGAGAAAAAAAATTTTAACTCATGATGTATGGCTTATATTAGTGACAAATTGGCTTTCAAATTATTTTTTTCTCCAACTTTTGAAAATAATTTTTTTTCTCTGGCTTCATACTAATCTGACTACCTCATCATAAGAAAATCGTTATAACTTTTAAACTCTCTGACTTAGAGCATTGAAGTAAAATAATTTTAAAAAACGAAAACTTCCTCTATTTTTTAAAAATAAAAAACAGTTGAATGTGCTAGATTTTTCACAAAAAGCCATTAATAAAAATACACAATTTTTTTTTCTTAAACTTGGGTTTTCTATGTCTAATTCCAAGAAATTTATAACATATTTCCTGTGTAAGCGTAGTCCACAAATTTAGCTATCAAATGAGACCTTTTTTATCTTTATAGGATATTTACAAGAGCAGTTCTGGTCAGATTAGTGTGAAAGCCCGAAAAAACTAAAATGGCTGCCATTTTACAACCTTCAGAGAGAAAAAAAAATTGAGGGCCAATTTGTCGATAAATATGCCATAGATCATGACATTAAATGATCATGACACCGGTGTCGGGACACATTGTATAAAAATATAAAAAAATATATACTGGTAGTTATGTCTATTGTGACGTAGGTCCGTCAACTAATCAATTTCTTGATTGTAGATACTTTGCCTATAATTAAAATTAAAAAATATAAAACTTATTTTGCAACTCCGTACAAAAGAGTTTAACGCGTGCGCGCGCGCACGTGACGTCATCGGCAACGCCATGTTCTTACGGCCTCGGCTGTTTAGATTTATTTTACCTCTGAGTTCCTACAAAAATTACCCTTATTTTGTTGATATACGGTCCTGTGACGGTGAGAGGTTTGTGTTCTCAATGGATGCTGAGGCTCTAGGAGTCTAGGACATTATTATATCTATTTTAGCTCTTCTACAAAAATTACCCTAATGTCTTCGCCATAGATTAGATGCCTGTATTCTGTACTAGACAATATTTAGACTGCAGGACTTATTATGGTAAATTGACAAGCAATGTGCACTAAAATAAACTTAAGCTTGTAATCATAGTTTTGTGGTAGGCTAAAAATTCAATTGTAACTCAAGATATACTTTTTCGTCTCTGGTAATTTTAACTTTAGTAAGTCTATAGGCTAAATATCAGGCTATATCTTCTATTTCATATAAAATTATACAATAGAGACGGACCCAGACACGACCCGAGTTAAAGCCTATTGTACATCCTACGCGCCGTACCTAATAAGTACCGCGTGATACTATACAAATGTCCATCATGAGTTATAGGATTATCATATTATTATGTGTCAGAGAGTATTCGTTTGTTTTTCTCCTAAACTTGTAGGTCTAGTAATCAGCCTTTCCCAAAATGGGCGATAACACCCCGTCTGAAGGTGTGGGACCCAGAAAAAAAATGGGGGCGTTGAGTAGAGGCACAGTATAGCAATGGATATTCAATATTGCTATACTGTGGTAGAGGTTTGGAGTGTGATTTATTTAATCAGGATGCATTTTAAATTGACAAAATGGGGTCGCTAAAATATAATTTGTTATTAAAGTAGTAGACAAAATAATTTTGGGTACCTCAGGTCTAGTTAATGAATGGCTCGCAAATTTAGTATTTTTATTGCATTTTTCATTCATTATTGTTTGAGTTTAGGTGGCGAGTCTGTCTGTGTGTCTATACGTGTGTGTTTCTGTCAGTGAACCAATTTTAATCAAGTTTTTGTTTTCTTTGAAAGCCAACATTATTTACTCGTAGAGTGACCTTAGCAAGTAAACATACAGGCAGACACACTTTATTAGTATATATTTGAATCAGACGTAGCCCTACTCAGAAGACAGTAGGGCTATTTCGTTATGTTGATACAGCGTTATAGAGTGGTGATGTGTGTTTGTACGCTCGTTCACGCGCGCTAAGTGCCCGGGATCGAACCTGCACCATCATCCTTCATTACGTTAGCCCCGTAACGTAGAGACTGAAGATATAATATTGAGCTAGAGGATAGACTGTGAAGATAATGAGTACGATATACATAGCGGAATATACACGATAAATCTAAAATCTAAAAATCGTTCCGTGCCGCTTAGCCCGCGTAAATTAGAAATAGCTTATGATCCTTCACGTGCTCTACTTCCTATCTGACCCAAATAACAGAAAAATTGCTCTAGTAGTTCGTGAGGTAAACCCTTTCAAATAATTTCCCCCGTTTTTTCCACATTTTCCTCTATTTCTTCGCTCCTATTCGTCTAAGCGTGAAAAAATATAGCCTATAGCCTTTCTCGAGAAATGGGCTATCTAACATTGAAATAAATTTTCAAATCGGACCAGTAGTTCCTGAGATTAGCGCGTTCAAATAAGCCCTTTCAAATAATTTCCCCCGTTTTTTCCACATTTTTAGGGTTCCGTACCTCAAATGGAAAAAACGGAACCCTTATAGGATCACTTTGTTGTCCGTCTGTCCGTCCGTCTGTCAAGACCCTTTTTCTCAGGAACGCGTGGAGGTATGAAGCTGAAATTTATATCAATTACTCAGGTCTACTGTCCCTTGAAGCTGTGAAAAAATCAAACTTCTAAGCCAACGCAATCAAAAGATACAGCCGTTTATGCCGCAAATTTTCGACACTTGCAAGGGAATCAAAACCTACAGGGTGCTTCCCGTGAACTCAGAATCTTGAAATTTGGTACGAAGCAACGTCTTATAGCATAGATAAAGGAAAAATTACGAAAACCATAAATTTTTAGTTACATCACATAATATATTTTTTTTTTATAATTTTAAACTTACTACAAATTTCCTCATAAACGCGTAGAGGTATTAAATTGAAATTCATACCAAATACTCAGGTCTATAATACCTTTAAGCTGTAACAAAATCAAACTTCTATGTCAACGCAATCAAAAGAAACAGCAATTTAAGCTGCATATTTTGAAACTCGCAAGTACTCGCAAGGGAATCAAAACCTAAAGGGTACTTCCAGTCGACCTAGAATCTTGAAATTTGGCATGAAGCAACGTTTTATAGCACACATAAAGGAAAAATTCCGAAAACCTTAAATTTTTAGTTACATTACAAAATATATATTTTTTAATAAATATAAACTTATTACTTTTTTCCTCATGAACGCGTAGAGCTATCAAGTTGAAATTCATATCAAACGAACTTTGTAAACCTTGCAGGTTTGTACGGAACCCTCGGTGCGCGAGTCCGACTCGCACTTGGCCGGTTTTTTTCTCTATTTCTTAGCTCCTATTAGTCTTATGGCCTGTTTCACCGCTTCCTGATATGGTGCCAGATAGGGTTATTTGACAGATTTTCCATACTCCATCTGTCAAATTAAGTGGTGGATAGCCTTATCAGGAAGCGGTGAAACAGGCCCTTAGCGTATGAACGCTTCTCAAAAAATTTGTACCATTTTTTTAGAAAAAATTTTTTAAATAAAAATTTGTTTAAATATTACTGATTTTTTTATTTCAAGATATGGGTAAATGTATATAAAATTTGAAATAGGGGTTGTTTTCAGACATAAAATGTTTATAAATAGCAAAATCTATTATAAACTGTTATACTATTATACTATTTCCTATTTTGTTACCTTTACTAGATTACGTAAATTCAATGTTGAATTGTGTTATTAGAAATTTGATTTGATTAAATAGGATAGTAAAACAAAATTTAATTTGTTTTTAAAATATACGTTACCACTCAAAAGTAACAAAAAAGGAAGTAACAAAAAAAGTTAAATAAACTTTTCAACTCGTATACGCATACAACTAAAACTAATACTCGTTTATGATTTGACTCACGAAATCAAAATTGGGAGCTTTAATAGATCTAAAAGCGAAATAATAATAATATTAGAGCTTACCTGCGTTTCTTGGGTAACAAAGACTGGAATTTTTTTGGACCACTACGCTTCGCGCACGTGGAACGTAAGAGAAATATCAAAACAAAAATAAGATGTACACCGAGCTTAACAATTTTGCCACTATACTAAAACATGTTTATACCAAAATAGACTCCAAAATTTTAAAAAATATGGGCACAAACAGGAATTTAAAAAAGGAACTTTTTCCGCGATACACTAAAACATTATTTATTAATTAAATTTGTTCTAATACGACCAAATATTCTTTTTAAATGATTTATGGTCTTGCAGCCCTAAATAAATACATGAGTTGCTTCAAAAATTTCCGCAAGGCCTTACAAATACAATCAATTGTTTGGGAAGGTAAGAAATTGGGACACGTCACTTTTCATACAACTAGATATTAGACCGATTTTCAAAATATTTTTATAGTGAATAATTTATAAATATAATTATAATTTGTAGATGTTTTTTGTGAATTTATTTAACTTACTACGTATACAATTTAATAGAAATGGGTAATGGTCTATGTTATTTATAGAAAAAAAAATATTTTAAAATGTAATGTGTGAAAGTACAATTTTTTTAGGAAACGCTCGTATAGTGAAATATAGCTAATAGCTTTTCTCGATAAATGGGTTATCTAACGCTGAAATAATTTTTCAAGTCGGACCAGTAGTTCCTGAGATTAGCGCCTTCAAATAAGCCCTTTCAAATTATTTCCTCCGTTTTTTTTCACATTTTCCTCTATTTATTCGCTCCTATAAGTCTTAGCGTAATAAAATATAACCTATAGCCTTCCTCAATAAATGGGCTATCTGCCATTTAAATAATTTTTCAAATCGGACCAGTAGTTCCTGAGATTAGCGCCTTCAAATAAGCCCTTTCAAATAAAGATTCCCACCGTTTTTCCAGATTTTCCACTATTTCTTCTCTTTTTTTAGTCTTAGCGTGATAAAATATAGCCTATAGCCTTCCTCGATAAATGGACTATCTAACACTGAAAGAATTTTTCTAATCGGACCAGCAGTTCCTGAAATTAGCGCGTTCAAACAAACAAACTAACAAACTCTTCCGCTTTATAATATTGTATAGATATGAATACGTTTTTCGATAGTACAATGTACAGGCAAAAGCACTATATTATTATTATAAACATACAGAAATATACGTATCATAAATTATTTCCATCCTCACTTTTCGCACTTAAAGCATCGTCGAAACAGGATTGTTATTTTAGGCCGTATTTATAAGATATCTAAGAAGATAGCGTTAAAATATCTTCGTATTGGATCAGTATAACTAGCCTGTATAGGCCTCGTTTCAAACAATATTTAATATGTGAATGTAAGTTTATTCGTTATGCTTTCACGCAATAACTAATCAAATGATGAACTGGTATTTGAAGTAGGTAACGTAAAGATTTCATAAAGAAATATAATAATCTCATTAAATATTCAAATATGTAGGACAACAATTAAGACAACATTTTTCAGAATTACGACCCTAAGGGAAGAAGATACAATTTGCCTTCCAGTTGTCTTAATCCATGCAGGCATTACCGTGGGATAAAGCTAGTAAAACGTAAATAATATAGCGCACATATCTTCGTATAGCTCGATATATTTGACCAGTATATACTGCGGTCCGCACCACACGGTGAGCTCTTAACGAGGAGCGCAAACATCGCCAGCTACCTCCCGCGACTTCGTCTGAATTAATTGATGTGTACCCACTGCTTACTGCTCTATCTACAGTGTGAGGACTTGAAGAGAGTTGATCTACTGTGTGTTATTTATGTTATGCAAATTGCACATAGCTCTTGTTCGAAATTCAAGCTATAATTATTGTTGAAGACGTGAGTAGATGAACACGATAACTTACAGTAAAATGCCGTTTTTCAGGGCCGGAAAAATTATAAAAAAAAACTAGGCATTTCATGTGTAGCCAGATATAATATTGGCCGTGATAAGTTAGATAAGTTACAAGGTTTGTTCAAATGATATTATGGGAAATAATTAGAGATGTGCCGCCTATCCAGTCACTTTTGTAGTCGGCGACTAGTCGGCGAATAGTCGGCAAAAAGCGCCGACTAATCGGCTTGTTACTTTTTGCTATTATTTAAATTACATTAAAGAAAAACCATGATCATTATTTATTTAAAAGTGTTCATATCACACTCAATAAGTATTACACATTTTAAAATTAAATGAAGTGATTCAGAAATTCTAATAGAGAAATTATTTTTGTAAATATAATTTTAACAACAAATTAAGTATGTACAAGGTGTGACAGAACTAAATGATAATAATTTAGGATGTATGTGTACTTCCTTGTAGAGACTTCACTGTGAAAGTAGCAGCGCTGAAAGACGAAAAAATTTTTTCACTTTTGTATGGAAAAACTCGTGACGCCGCGCTGGGGTGCTTGCCTATACCAAAAGTGAAAAAAATTTGGTCTTTCAGCGCTGCTACTTTCAGTGAACTATTTACAAGGAACACGTACACAGTACACACCCTAAAGTATTATCACTCAGTTTTGTTACACCCTTTATTATTAAATCGAGATTTCATGTAAGTACTTACATGAAATATTTAACGAAAACCATTAACTGTATTTAAAACAAAATAAAGTGACGTACTCGAATTAAACACGTTTGCAGACGGCGTGTGCGACTAAACCGCGAAACAGCAGTAAAAAAGCGTTAACGGAAACTTCTGAAACCATGATCGGCTTGCCGACTAGTCGGCCGATTAGTCGGCTTCTTTGCAGCCGACTAGTCGGCTAGTCGGCTAGTCGGCCAAAGTCATGATCGGCACATCTCTAGAAATAATGAGTAAATGTATGTCACAAAATGTTACTTATTGTGTTCTTCCACTCACGTCTTTATTGCTTTTGTGCAATTTGCTTATCATAAGCAAATTGCACATAGTTCTCATGTTCGAAATTCAAGTCTGGATTACTTGTGTTCGAAAATCGAATCTATAAACAATTTGTGTAGACTTGAACTTTGACGAGATATTTGTATGATGTTGGAAACTATACGAGTACTAGCTGATATACTAAGTTTAGGCTGTACATAACCTTTAACCTAAATACTAATACCTACATACTTGTTTTCTCAAGTACTTTATCTTAAAGCGACTTCACGGCACAAAATACTTATGTTAGTTATGGGCTATGGCCCAACCCATGCACTGAGTTAAAAAATAAGTCGAAATGTTGTGACTCGCCTAATGGTCAGAATAGTGGCTAGAGATTTATATTAAAAACAAAGAACGAACAAAATTATTACTTTTGTAAACTCTAATTAACCCATCAATCCCCAAGCGCAAGCACCCGGCTGTTGCATAACAATTGAAAATCTATAGTGTCTGCGATTCCCACGATCGAAATATTAAAAGCTCTCGTGAAAACAAACATAGTTTCTTTCATGATAAAGAAAGCTCGTCCAAAGCTTAACGTGGTACTGCCGGGCTCATAAACATTTAATAAATTTAACTTAAATTATATGATCAAGATTTTGACATAAGCTTAATGCAATTTCTGTCAAAATGTTTATTAAATTAAAGTTATGTTATATTTAATTGCCTCTTAGTGTAAGTACTCACATACGGTTTTGCTCGATCGAGCAATCACGTAGAGTAAAATACACGGCTCGGGCTTTCGTCCATACATTCAGCATTGCTCGATAGTTTTACTCCAGTTCGAAGGAAATTAGCTACGAATAATAAAAACTAGTGTCAAAAAATTTGTCGAGTCGGCTCGATTCGAGCCTTCAAACTGGCTCGATGCCAGCCTTCGAGCTGTGAGTTTTGCGGTCCACACGGTGGTTTTTGCTCGATTTCGAGTAAAACTATCGAGCAAAACCATATGTGAGTACTTAGCATTAGAGCGGCTAGGCTGTAGAGATCTAAGATTCTTCAATAACACAAAATTGATGATGGATATGATTCCTAACTAATTTAAGGCCTAACACATTTTAATAGTCTTAGAAGGAAAGCAATCTTATTGAGACCTCCACTCAACTTTATTATAATTGCCTGACTTATGGCTTCTCATAAAAATACCTCAATACTTATAAACGTGAATTACAATGCAAAAAAACGTGTTTAGATACAATGTTCGTTGGAACCACACTATACGTGGTAAATGAAACCCTGTTTTATGTGGGGTAGGGTTAAAAATTGAGTGATCGCGAACGAATCACGTTGTGAAACAATGTTACTCGGGTAATATCAGGTTTCAATATAGGAGCGGTGATTGTTAAAGTTTTCGTTTCTAAAGGGTTCGATTTCTTCTGTTTGTTACCCTCCGTCCTAATTCTTACACCCCGAATATTGATCACAGGTTTTTTCATTCGCGCACAAATCAGCTTGTGTACGAACGAGTGAGCAAGCTTGCGATAGCAGCGATATGACGTAAAAGAATCGGGACCCTGACGTAATGAGAAGTATGTGAAACTTTTGGTCCTTAAAAGACGTAAAGATCGACATTTAATAAGTAATTTACTCCCGAATGAATCGAAGAGTTTTAATTGAAATACTGATTCTTATGTGTGGGTAGACCAAAAAAAAGGGCTACGCATTTTTTATATCAAAGTAATAAAAAATTAATAGATCATCTTAAACCTTTGGATACAAGTAAAAATCTGAGATTGGTATCTTACAGTTTATTAATAAGGACCTAAGAATATGAGGTCACTATTGATAGAGCAGTCAATTTAAAACCTAGAGTGTAGAGTCTCGAGACTCTATTTATTTATCTGAGACACCAACAAGGAAATACATCTCTATCATCTTAATGTGGACAGCAAGCAGTTGTTTAAAGTCTAGAGTTAGCGTTTGTAAAATAAAATCACTTGCGGTATGCGGTATAAAACGCGTAAACTCAACCGCAGCGGCGGAGACCGCGCAAACGGTTTGAATTTCGAACTAATTTGTGGATGCGCGGAATGTCAAGGGCTCGTACGGTACTGCATAATTGTAACGGTAACACCACAGTATAATATATCACACATAATATTATCATACAGTTAGTCCTTACCCTGTCATTAAAATGAATGTGTGTGTCTATTTATCTGTTACCTCTTCACGCTTAAGGGCGTTCCCTACGGAGATTCCGTAATTGACCGTGGAATTCCGTATTTAAAGCCTTATAAACTCATAATCTGAAAGCTACAAAGTTATAATAAAAATACAGCAATAATTTTCAGTATATCAACATCCCTTTCCCCGTATACTCATGATATCAGCTTCCAAAGTAATTTTATACAGTATAGTATTTTTAAACATTCAGCATCTCCTTAGCATTTATAAATTACTTTTATTTGAAACACACGCCAATATATCGACAATATCATAAACTACATACTTATTTCCCGTTTTTAATTTTTAGGACAAAAATTTTGAACTAAGATTTTTTTTAATTTCATTAATTTCATTGTCTGATTCGGGCAATCTAGTACGAAGATGAACTACTGTGTGTTATTTATGTTGTGCAAATTACACATAAGCTCTTATGTTCGAAATTCAAGTCACTAGGAATACTTGTTTTCGAAAACCGAATCTACAAACAATTTAAAATTCACAATCTGTACAGAAAGAGCGCTTCGAATTTGAAATTCAGATTAAAAAAATACAGAACAAGTTTGATATTTAAACACATTTAGATGATATTTGCTGACAAATGGGCCGACGAAACAGGTACCGCCACAACACTACTAAACAATACACAATGGAACATTTAAATAGCTTTTTTTTTAATGTTATCAGTTGTACCGAGAAGCAGATAATATAGAGACGAACGGAAAAGGAAAATATTTTATTTCTGAAAAGGTTATAAAGTAACCGACTTCTATAATTATATTACGTGACTAGCTGTCCCGGCAAACGTTGTTTTGTCATTTAAAATATTTCTACTTCATCAGTTGATACAAATTCTTACCCCCTCTTTTGTCCTCTAAGAGGGATGGGGCGAAAAATTGTATACACGGCGGGGTTAATAACCAGAAGTTGAGTCGGAAGAAGACAAATATATCTGTGAAAACCGTATGCAAATCGGATGTTTTCGTGTTAAAATTCAAATCGGATCAGTAGTTTTCGTGTGATAGTGGAACAAACATACAGACAGACAAAAAACTAACTACATTTTTGGCTTCTATAGCGATGTAGTGTAGACCCCCCGCTTATTATTTTTTGAATATCTTTAATGTACAGAATTTTCATTTCTACAGTTTTATTATACATTTTATGTATAGATAGCGGTCGCCCGCGGCTCCGCCCGCGTGGATGTCGGTTACCGCTGCAAAAAGCCTACCCAGGAAAGACACGGTCAGCAAAATGATTCCCAGGTCAATTCACAGAAACATCGACGACGCAGTCATTTTCCGCAGGCTGCACAGATTGTCTTTCTGTCCAGATGTTAATCCCGAAGTGCAACCCGTTGTTTTAGGATAGATAAAAGCGATTATTGTAGAGCTTTTCTATAAACAACATTAATTATTGACGTTAAGTTATTTTCAGGTAACAAAATATACTGATGGTCGGGAGCCCCGACTTGTGATAGAGCAAAACATTCTTTTCGTAAATCAATTCCTACTACGAGTACTTTGAATGTTTGGCCCTGGGATTTGCATAATATTTATCGTTAGTGCAAAATATTTTTTTACAAGAAATTGGAGCCTTTTGAATGGTATAGGCAAATCAGTAGGGATCATTGGTATTCTTGGTATATTATGAGCCAATTCACCAGCTGCAGGGCCGGTCATAATCTTCGCTACTGCGCACCCCCGGCTTGATAGCGCCCACTTCGAAACGGGCATAAATCGCAATTTTTAATTTCGCCAGAACTTCTAAACCAAACGTCCAATTTTAATCATTCAAAGACCAAATATTATCTACATAAACTGTACTTAGTGCTGAAATAATTCATTTTGATAAAGATTAATAGCATGAGTAAAATCAATGCGTTTAAATGTAGACCAAAAAAATCAAGATTTTTAAATAAAATAATGGTTGTTGTACTTCACTTGACATAGATAGGTATAGTGTGTCGCGGACTTTTTTGTAGATATTTAAAAGATCTACATTTACTTAGAACATTGTATGATTCTATCTGTTATAGTTTAGGCAGCGTACGCAAAATAAGTAAATTTTCTGGTTGATTTTTTTCACCTTGTGTCAGAAAAACCCAAATATCTTACGGAACCCTATATTTTCCGAAATAAAATGTAGCCTATGTTACTCGTAAATAATGTAGCTTTCGAATGATGAAAGAATTTTTAAAATCGGTCCAGTAGTTTTTGAGCCTATTCATAACAATTAAACAAACAAACAAACAATCAAACAAACAAAGTTTACCTCTTTATAATATTAGTATAGATATAGATGTAATGTATTATATCCAAAAGCAATAATGTAACACAACTGATTTTCAGTACTTCCAAACTGTCTGCAGCAATATTTTATATGAAGCATTTAGTTTGAATGTCTTGAAAATTGTTTACCCAAAATATGTCCCTCTCCAATGTGGGATGATGCATATAGTACTAACCAATGATATTATATAAAAAAAACTCAAAGCAGATATTATGTTACTACCGCGCGCGTTGTGAAGCCATTAAATACGGGCCAATTGACCCGTCTTTTGTATAGTCTGTCTCTATTATGTAAATGTCATTTCGTATCTTTTGTTTCACTTGTCTGTCAAATTTGACAATTGAATTTGAAAATTGTTCGGAAGCAATTTAAGCCGGAAAATAGTATGAACGTAACAGATCTGTATTTAGTTGAATATCATTGATACTAACCATAATTGCAAAAAGTGTAGCATGCACAATCCACACGTATTTTATAGACCAATATGCCTCTCCACACGTTCGAAATATAATAAGGACCCTGAGCCACGTAAGGCCAATATAACGGGAAAATGCTTGTTATTCGTTTATTAAGTAAATAATTTTTTTTAACTAAATATTTTCATAAGGTATCATATTATAAATCTCTTTTTAACCTAGCTTCAATAGCCATTCAATAAACTTTAGTTTTGTTAAGGCTCTTCCAAATGGCCTTGCAAGGAACACAGCTCCAAACAAGGCCAATATTATACGTCAGTCGTTTAACTTGAAAATAGAGTCACAATTATTTATTTATTTGCTTTTACAAACAACATTATAATTTCTTTAAATTAAGCAACACATTAAATGCTCAATATATTTATATCATCTAAAAAAACTTTGACGAACGTTGCTTGAACATCATCTTATAACTAAGAATATTTAAATGGAAATTCTTTAAAAATAGAAGCAATGAGTGTCACATTGACACCTTATAACTAATTGCCAATGCGTTTTATAATACAAACAAAAATTTTTTAAATCTAAGATGGCCTTCTTATGGGCCCGTTCTTTATAAGGCCAAAATGTCCAATATGCGTGTATAAGTTTAATAATCCTAATAAGAAGATGTTATACAAAATAACATTATTTTAATTGTTACGGTACGCATCTATAACTAAAAATAACTGTTAATATGTTAATGATGTTTAGATGTTTCTTGTAAAGTTTATGTTCCCTAGCAAGGCCAACTATCAAATCTTTGGTTGGGTCTTATAAGGAACCACCAGCCTTCCTAGGAACATTACCAATATTTTGACGTAAATCGAGGCATAAGTAGATTTTCTTTTATAAATACCATACATGTATCCCTACACGATAATGCCCTGTAATAAAATTTGAGATAGATATAGGTTATATAACTAAAAACTAAAGTTTTTCAGGGTGCGGAAATTACAATTGTAGCCTCGACAACCAAAGTCTACAAACAGTGAGATCTCACTGCCACAATGGGGATTGTCCATTTTTTTTTTAATTTTGCTCATTACAAAAACATTTCGAGGAATAAGGTCAGTGATCGTTTTTCTGTATATAAACGAAAAAAATACCCATTAGTTATTTATATTTTTGAACAAATATGTTTAACCTTAGTTTGACCTTCAATGGCGTTAAAGTAGCAATAAATTCGACCAACATTACGTTTCGAACTTGTGGTAAGCTTCTCGTATCAGCTTTCACATAAAGAGAACTTGCATTTGACGAACCAGCCATTATAAATAAGATTAAAAGGAAATTTAAAATATACTACAAAGGTCAATTGGCCGCCGATGATGACGTCAGAGCGAAACTTTAAAAATTTATTGAGAAAAAACTGGCCAATGAATTTCAAAATTATTTAATTTATATTCTTAAAATACCCTATTTTAACGAAAAAAAAATATAAAAAGTACATGTGATTTTTTTTGGACAATGCCCATTGCGGCGCGATCGACTCGCCGCCGCGTTTGTGGCCATAAGTTTGATGGATCTAAGTGTGTAGTAGAAGGAAAATGTCTTTACATGACGATAACTGCGACTTTTTGATAGTTGGCCTTCAAAGGAACATGGCCTTACATGGCTCAGGGTCGTTACATACTATTTGTTTGATTCGCCAATGCGTCAACGTGGAAAGTCACATAAAGCTAACAATAACAATTAAGGGTCCACTACCTAACCACATTTAAATCAGCCCAATAAACCCGAAGCGGGCAAGGGCCCAGCTCCAACAATATTAATCGTTCCGATCCCTTTTTTACCGCAGCACCTGTGCCCATCATTCCAATGACTCTCATTTTTTAAGATAAATAAAATATTTTGACCCCCACCCCACCGATCCATTTTAAAACTTGACTCGACGAGATAGAGTTTAATTTAGAGTGGATACGTGATTTAATGTGGTTTTTTAATGACTTCTTTGTAGACAGGGGTGAGAAGACGCAGTGGGCAGGTAGAAAATCGATTGTTGTTCGATCCCGTCGATAATAATACTGTCTGTCGCTGTGATTACAACGATGTCAGTGAATAGATTTAGTTAACACTCTGAAACAAAATGCTAGCTAATTTCAGATATTATAATATCATTAGTCATCGGGTGAACATAGACCCCACTTCTGGAGAGTCAACATACCCGTCAATGTCCCTGTCATGAGAAAGGTCTACCCCATAAGAGCACCAACGATCACAAAGGGCGGCAACGAACCAGCAACTCTTCTGATTTTGCGGTGTCCATGGGCGACGGTAGTTGCTTTGCACCTTGTGACTCGTTGACTCATTTGCCCTCTGATTTTATATTTAAAAAATCCCGATCTTATGCAGGCCTCATCCAATCACCGCCTTCTTCAAATTGTTGGTCCATCCTGCGATTTTCTCTACGTTTGCCTCTGCATCTAGTTATTACATATCGAGTTAAATAGATACTAGCAATATCTATTACTAAGCAATATTTAGTAGATTTCGCCTATGTATACTGTATGCCTGGTTTCTGAACTCTTTCGGTTTCTTGAGGTTTCTTGACAGAAAATAGATCTATTCAAGCGTTGTTGATTTGTTAAATTTTTTGGCCCAATCAAGAGCGGGTAGAGAATAGTCACTTCTGTCAAAAACATTAGAAGCCGGCCACAAGTCCGTAAAAAATTTGAAATTCGAACTTTATGTCTTTTGTATTTAAAAGATTTCTTCAAATCTTCCAGAGTTCCGTACCACTTAATTTGCGACATGTATTTTTTTAAATATAGTAATATGCAGCCAGAACAATATATAGTTTGGTTACCGTCTGAGCTAGGTCGTTAAATCTAGACGTCTGCAAGACCTGAGTAATTACTAGCACTAACTATTTACTGTAATGAATTTACAGCGGGCAGACGGTTACTAATATATGGCTAAGCTGAAGTTTGTACTGAGGTTTGTACTTTTATAGCGGTTAAAATTTTTAAGACAGTTTTACAATACTATTGCTACGATATTGTTGGATAAATATTAAATTTCTATATTTGCATATTATTTAACACACAGAATCAGCCGCTATACAAGGAAAATTAACAAAAAATTAAAATCATTATAATATTCATTATTTTGAAGTCGATACCAGCTAAGAATGGTGAGTTCTTAGACAAAACATTTTTAATTTTAAAGACTGGTACCGACTTCAAAATTATGAAGATTGTGTACAGAAATAGTAGAGGTTTAGGAGTATTCTGCATAAGGCACTATTAATAGTAAGAATTATTTCATACTTTTTTGTTCATTATAATAATTTTTAGAGTTTGTACTCCGGGAGTCGGTTTTAATATTTTGTTAAAAATAATAATTTCACTCTTTTTAGTAATTTAAGTAATTTATAAAGTTTTTTGTAAATACTAATGTGTTCTACTAAGTGACTTTGGAGCCAGGATACACATTTATGATATGAGAACTATAAAGTTAATATACCTAGCGCCCTCTCGGAATAGAGAACTGCATAAGCAACTCCAAGAATATACTCGTATCACTGTATAATTAATAATATAAGCTTGGCGTTAATCAAGCAATGATAAAATTAATGTTCATGCGCCTCATAATTCATAGATCTCATAATCAAATTGCTAACTATTGGTAACCTGATCACCAAGTTTGAATCATTTACTTTGATATAACAATATAACACCAATAAAATTTTTGAAATAGTTCGACAAATTAAGAGTTATGATTTAATGATTCTGATGAATGTAACTTGCATAGTAGCATATGCTTTGAGTTCTTAAACCAAAGCTGAAACCCCCAAACTTGTATCTATGAGGAATCCGGAGTTCTCTTAGCACCTTCGGAACCAAGGTATATCTTAGTGCAAAATTTTGCTTTTTGGTAGCATATGCTTAGGATACTTCTCATAAAATCGAAATCACCATATGTTTCCATATAAATTTTGAGGAGTTCCCTCTATCACTCATGGACCTTATCATCAGCTCGAAATAATAAAATAATTTTCAAAATAGCTTAACTTTCTACAGAACAATGTTTAAAGACATCCGTGATCCGTTTTGATCTAAAAATACTATGAAAAATACCTACCAATTATAATATATACCGTAATGTGAAGGTGTATGGAGGAATGGTGGTGATGATGATGATGATTAATGTAATTAGCTTAGTAGTATATGCTTTCAGTTCTTAAAACAACGCCGAAACCCCCAAACATGTATCTATAAGGAGTAAGGAGTTCTGTTCACCACCTTCGAACCATGGTATATCTGGTGCAAAATCTTACTTTTTGGTAACATATGCCTGGAATACTTCATATGAAACCAAAAAAACCATATGTTTCCATTTGAATTTTGAGGAGTTCCCTCGATTACTCATGGATCCCATCATCAGGTCACCACTTTTGTGAAAATGGCACCCTACTACAACAAAACAAAAATTTAGAAAATCGGTTCACAAACGGTGGAGTAATCGTTGAACATACATAAAAAAAATATCCACAGCCGAACATATAACCTTCTCGTTTTTTGGAAGTCGGTTAAAAAGGATCAAAATATTTTAGTCCAATTACCCCGGTATTGCTAGAGTCTATTTATTTTCTCACTTTTTGCCATCAGATTCTGGTAGACCTATAATTATGTATTTTGGACGCTATAACTATTATGGAACAAATACAAAAAAATGGCGAAATCGTTACCCTCTTGAATTCTCCGTACTCTAGACTCTAGTAAAAGAGTCGAGACGATGTTAACAGGGCCTTGGCCTTCGTAGTAATACAACATGAGCCTCATTATCTCTACTAACGAGTATTTATAAACTTCCTAAATCTTCTTTGGAAGTCGATTTTATAAACGCAATTTACAAAATTTGGAACACTTTATACAGCGAACTTTGTAAATGTGAATTAAATTATGTTCTGACTGAACCTAATGATGAGGGTATGTTATCTTTACAATAATTTTAAGTAACTTTGGTAATTAAGGGTGCGTTCACACTTCACACCGAGAGATTTTTAATGGGTGTTTGTTGAGATGGGGCTTGGGAAGATCCTTAAAGATACTGAGCAAATTTTCTGAATATAATCAAGGAATAGATAAATATTTTTTGAGTAATAAGAATAATTTAGTTAAAATCAAGGATTGCCTCTAGTCAGCAATTCTATATTTAAGTACATATTTG
This sequence comes from Polyommatus icarus, assembly GCA_937595015.1. Taxonomy (NCBI): domain Eukaryota; kingdom Metazoa; phylum Arthropoda; class Insecta; order Lepidoptera; family Lycaenidae; genus Polyommatus; species Polyommatus icarus. The sequence continues at coordinate 19,616,634 of OW569329.1, forward strand.
GCCAAGCAACGGGCGCATGTGGACAATATTATCTACCAATAACGTAACAAAATCAAAGTCTTTGTTCGCTGGTTCTAACTTTGGCATTAGTTAGTAGTTAGGTACATCTATATATTTCTATCAATTATAATATTTCTATCTGAAAAATAGGTAGCTTATAAAAGTAGTGACATGTTATTTTAAATAGAGAATTAAATAAAGAAATAAAATTTTATTAGACACTACTTGTTAGGTTTTTTGTATCATGTTTTAAAATAAACGATCGGTAGATATCGGTACGGAGCTAGCGGAGGCTGGCCCGCGAAGCCGTAAGTCGTTGGGTCCGAGCTGCGAAGCGCGACGCGGCTTTACACTGATATTAAGTTTTGCCCGACAGTGACAGGGCTTAGGAGTGTTATGTTTTTTTAATATAATATATGTGCAGAGCTTAACAAGACAGCTCAATGGAACAAGCCATTCCACTGAGCTGCCTTTTTATATTTTGCAATTTGTTCCTTGTAATATAAACTAGAATTATACTAATCTATACTAATATTATAAATGCAAAAGTGTCTCTGTCTGTCTGTCTGTCTGTCTCGCTTTCTCGCCAAAACCACTGAACCGATTGCAATGAAATTTTGTACACAGATAGTCTAAAGCCTGAGAAAGGACATAGGCTACTTTTTAACCGGAAAAAGGGGTTGTAAGGGGGTGAAAAATCGTAAATTTGTTCAAATTAAGTTACTTCCAAAAATTCATAATAGATGGCGCCGTGCGTCTCCTACATCGCGCTATCGCTTGCTCATGCATCTTTCTATAAGAGGTGGTACCATGTTGAATAGCGTTTTTCGATTCTTTCGATTGTTATACACACAGAATACAAATGCCGTCGATAATAAATAACTCACTACTCAGTACTTTATCTACGCAGTGATGACTGATGAGTGACCTCTACCAATGCAATGCTAAATAGTTTATGGGTAAAGCTAAAGTTGTGTAATGGGGGGCTAAATAAGCTTTAGCTTTAATTTTAAAAAATTAAATATTATGTGCGCACTGCACAGCTGTTTTTGGGTATTTTGATTTAAACTTTAAGGGGTGCCAGGGTTTTAAAAAGCTTTTAAATTTGATACCAATTTTGTTGACACCGCGCGCTACGAGTATAAACTGAAGTCCACGCGGACAAAGTCGCGGGCAACAGCTAGTACAATATACATTATAAGTACATTATAAGTACTTGAAATATCTAACTACTATTAATTTAGTTATTTAATTTAAAGGTGTGTCTGTTTTCTTGTCTTATGCAAATAACATGATTATGTATTGGTACCTCAAGTCCTTAGAATGGACGAAAAATATTTTTTTTCGTGTTACCACGATATATATTATAATAGCGATTTTTGTTCAAATGTAGTTACAGACAATACCTATCTGCTTTTTTTATATCCAAATAACTCAAAAGCTTTGTCCACACTATGCCTTTTTTCTGTTCGTCAAGGGCATGCATTACAGCGAAGGTCAACAGCGAACGTGAGGCATGCCCGCGACGCATGCCCTCAAGCCGTATCCAAAAAACAAAAATGACAATGTTGGCGTTGCGTTCGTTGACGCATTCAATTATTGAATGCGCCAAAACGAAAGTTGAATGAAAGAAGATGACGAAAATTGAAGACGAAAGCGCATGGTGTGGACTGTGGACATAGCTAATGGTGTGTTCTAGTGATCTATCAACGCACAGCCCATACCACTGGACGGATCGAGCTGAAATTTGGTATGCTGGTAGATGTTAACGTTATGACGTAGGCATCCGCTAAGAAATGATTTTGATCAATTCTACCCCCAAGGGGATAAAATAGGGTATGAAAGTTTGAATGAAAGTTTGTCAATTTTAAACCGATCGGGCTGACCCTTTCCATGCATAAATGTAGGATTTTGATAAATTCCACCCCTAAGGGGATACAATAGGATAAGAACATATTTTTAACCGACTTCCAAAAAACGAGGAGGTTATATGTTCGGCTGTGGATATTTTTTTTTATTTTTTTTTTATTTTTGTATGTTCAACGATTACTCCGCCGTTTGTGAACCGATTTTCGAAATTTTTGTTTTGTTGTATTAGGTTTCACTCCAATTTGGTCCCATTTTCACAAAGGTGGTGACCTGATGATGGGATCCATGAGTAATCGAGGGAACTCCTCGAAATTTATATGGAAACATATGGTGATTTTGGATTTGTGTGAAGTGTACTAAGAATACGCTACCAAAAAGTCAAATATTGGGTCAAGGTATACCATGGTTTCGATGATGCTGAGAGAACTCCTGATTCCTTATAGATACACGTTTGGGAGTTTCGGCGTTGTTTTAAGAACAGAAAGCATAAACTACTATGCGATTCATATTCATCATCATAATCATCATCATCATCATCGTCATCATCATCATTACCACGTCGTGTTAAGGCCACGAATGTCTCATGGCACAGAATAGATAATAGTACAAGACATAGGTATGGATATACTAATAATAATAATGATGTACTGTATAACAATTAACAACACCTGTTTGTTTTTAATACACGGCGGTCGGCGTCGCTCGCCGCCCGGCGCCGCCGCGCGAAGACAGAATATCGAATACTTTACTAACTACTTTATAATATACAGATCGAATACTTTACTACTTTATAAAATTTTAATAGACAAATAGAATTAAAATAAAGTTATTTTAAAAAGAGCATTTAAACAAAACAAAGTCATTAAGTGTCTTTTTAATTAGTTATACTTATTAATCTATAGATGGTGCACTAAGTACTTATCGATTTGAATTCTTGATAACAAGAACAGCTGTCAATAATTATGATAATATTAAATATTATGCTACGCTACATCCTATGCAAGTTTATACAATTTTTTATCTGATAGATCCTTCGATCGTGGAAAAACGAGACACAATAGCCTTTCTATTGTTATCGCAATCGCCGGTGACCGCTTCGGGCTTGAAATATTAAAATTGTTAAATTACTTAGCACAATATGTTCACTTCACTGATAATATTATATTATTTTGTGAGTGTGAGTTGTGACTCTTAACAAATTGTAATAAGATACGTAAAATATACGCGAAGATTTATCTACTAGTGTAACTAAAAAGAGTGCCAGTTCCAAAAATTTTAAATATACTGTCAGAGGACTGAAGATTCAGCTATCTGGTACCGACTCCAAAATAATGAAGATTGAGTACAGAAATAGTTGAGGTTTAGCCGAATTCGGAAAAAGGCACTATTAGATAGTAAAAATTATTTAATACTTTTTAGTTCACATTAATGTTATTATTGTTTTTACCTTGGAAGTCGGTTTTAATTTTTTGTTAAAAATAATAATAATGTATACTTAATTAATGAGCTGGAGGCGTACCAGCTGGGCTGGCCAACGGTGGCGCTGGAGCGAGACAAGTGGAAGAACCTGGGGGAGGCCTTTGCCCAGCAATGGGATAGTATAGACTAACAAAAAAAATGTACTTAGATTCTCGACTGATTGAACTGAAATAAAAGATTACTATGATAAAGACGTTTACTTAAAATATAGGGTCCCGTTTTTCCCTTTGTATAAGGATCCACAAAAGGGAAAACTATCCACCTTTCTTATTATACTATGTTAACGCGAACGAAGTCACGGGCAACAGGTAGTATTGAAAATAACCTTTAAGTTTCTACCTCTACCGTGTTCGTAGTGATTTTATGAAAAACTCTATTGTAAGTTGTACTTTAAATCTAGCGCCTGAAAATTTAGTTTTAGGGCTTAGGAGGATGATAACGAGGGGCATGTGTAATATTTTTTATAATTCTTTATGATCTAAATATATATGGCTGAACCTCCTTTAGGTTCAGCCACCTCCATTTAGGACATCACCTTTATTATAGGCGACTTACCTATGACTAATGAATATTGAATAATGATACAATTTGAAAGTCATGCAATCAAGGCATTGGATACCTATTAATTTCACCTACTTTCTAGTCTTTTTTGTGTATTTTTAAAAACCAAATGTGAAAAAAGTGCTGATGCTTCATAATGAAGCGGTCGAGGGTTCTACAATTTAAGTCGGAGCGAGCCGCGTCGCGCGCCGATCAGACAGAAGAAAGTATGGCGGTGGATGATAGTAGGGACCGGCCGGACCGGTTATGCTAAGCCCATTGTGGTCAGTTTTTGTACCCCCGCACCCCCCGCCCCCGCAGATCGCGCCATACCCCTCCCTGTAGCGCCGCGGCTCGCCAAATTATTGGACCAACTGTTTTCGCGTAGGGCAACATCCGTGTTTCAAGAACGTGTTTCAAGCAAAGATCTTTAGTTTCTTATTTTGTCAATTATGGTATCTAGGTATTTTGGATTGTAGCGAGGTTTTAGGATGTTGATTGTGAACATAGGAAGTTTTTAATTTGCATAGCTTTTATCGCGGGCGTTGAGCGCGGCGACCGAATCTCGAAATTCCGTAACGAAAAAACCTAACACCCCCCACTACGACCGTTCGCGTTCGTCGTGTTTGTGTGCGTGCGGCTAGAGTCTAGACGTATGTGCCACACGTATTTTTATTTTTGTATTTTGTAATAAAATACATCTGAATCGGCCAAAACTAAACGCTAAACCTTATGGCCGTTTTTGAGGTTTTTTGAATTTGATTTTGCAGAAGTTTTTCTATTCGGTAGCGCTTTTGATTCAACTTTTGATTTGTTAACGCCTAACGGCAAAACGCTATCCAAAAAATAAGTAAGGCATAAAATATGAGTCATAAGACAAAGAGGCCCTTCGAGTCCAACGAGATTCGAGTCAGATTAATCTTGAATTAATTCAAACAATTATTCCCACTTATAGAAAATAAACCCTAAAATGCAACATTATACCTTTTTCTTCAAAATCTACAACTAAGTGGTGCAGCTACTGGCTTTTCCTAAAGATAGAAGGACACTTTCCACGAAAAATGCTTGTGACTATCGACTAACCCATTACCTAAACTTCTTGATGTCTTGAGACACTGGGTAAGGTTATAATATGTTAGCGGCTAAACCAAGCTAAAGAGTAGACATTGACGAAACATTCAGCTATACAGTCATAGCGAACCAAATCAAACGCAAATGAAACATTGTTAGGATACGGCTACCTCACTGTCCTTATGGTTTTCAAGTCCAAAAATCTGACTCGACAGACAATGAAGTCGAGGGAGGTGTTCAGTCTTTCCTCTTTCTGCATCGGCTCTCGTCTTTCCTTCAATAATAAGACCACTAGCGTCTAGCTGACCCGGCAAATATTGTTTTGCCATAAAAATTATTTCTATTTTCAATATAAAAAGTAGATAAAAATTTATTCACAGGCCTAATGTACATACAACATTTCATTAAAATCGGTTGAGCTATTTTGGAGGGGTTTGCGCACAAACTCTGTGACAGGCATTGAGATGTACCGTACGAGGAGCTACGTACAGGGAATGGTCGAATGAGAAGTGACAATAATTGTGGACCTTTAATTATCATGCGTGTATATTTTTTCCCAATCTAATAATGTCAATATGTACAGTTTAATTATTATTATACGGATATTATGGTACGTATCGGAATTCGGAGCCCGGAGACTGGGGCACGTCATTGATATTTAAAAATATTATAAGTTTGTTATAAGTGCTGTCATCTGTTGTAGAACTTGAACACTACATAGGGCTTTTTTGTATGGAGCCAAAAGTAATTTAAATGTTTTTATAACCTTGACATACCAATTTTAAATTATTTACTAAATCCAATTTTGTGTTCAGATTTTTTGAACCCTTTAAGTTTAAAATATTTGAAACAACCTCGCATTACCTACTATACCTAGCTCGTGACTATAAAAATAGTTAAAGATTTTAAAAAAATGACAGATGTCAAATGTCAATTTTCCAAAAATAGTCTTTACTCTTTGGTCACCAATTGTCAAAACTCAAAATGATTTTTTGAGATAATATTTGCCGATGAAAACATAAATTTATGATATTTATTTACAATGGGAGGCTCACAAAGCACTCGAAAGCTTAGTGTCGACAACGATAACGCCATACAAGTGTCTCAAGAAGCATTAGACCGAATACAAGCACAACTCAGTGCAAATGTAAGTAAATTACAACATTACATAATATAAATTAGTGTCAAGACTGTAAACTAACCTGTGTTTGAGATGTTTTGATTACCGAAATATTTGGAGCAGTTTCGTCTAAAATTCTTGCATCTTCGAGTCATATTTTGACATAATATAACCTTCAAATGTGAACCTCAAAAATCAATTAAAGTCTACATGTTTTAATGGTAATGTTTTAGAAAATCGAACAACCAAGTCCACAGCAGTATGCGCCACCACCTCCAGTATATGATACACAAAAGCATGCAGCAGAAGAAGCATATTGGGTGCAGCGCATAGAAAACTTGAAGAGGGCCCATGAAAAAATAAATAGTGGAATGCATATAGAATACCAGAAGACTCTTAAAGAAGCAAATGAGTTATTTGAATTGGTAAAAGCAGATAAAATCGCCACCAAACTACCTCCATGCCAAGAAGAAAAAGCTAAGGTAACTTTACATATTTTTACATTATATTTTATGCTTTAATAAAATATTGGCTCCAGATTCCCACAAAAATATTTTTCTTAGTAAAAGAATTAAAATTATACAATATACATGTAGAATATGCTTTATTCTATTTATTAATTTATTTATTTGGTATATGCAATAATAATAGAAATAACAATATCTATGGACGCTTCACACCACGTCAGTCTGGCCCCGTGCTAAGTACCTAAAGGACTTGTGTTACAGGTACCAGATAACGGAAATATATTTAATCCTTTTATACTATACATATATTTAAGATTTTTATTATATCATACACATTTAATACACATCCAGACCCGGGAACATTGAAAAATTTTTGTTCCGTTGGCGGGATTTGAACCTGCGACCCCCGGTTTGAGCGTCCAATGCGCTTACCACTGAGCCACAGAGGTCGGCAAAGCCACTGTTATATTTTATTCTTGAATAATAAAAAGGATTTTTTTATTCTTTTTACAAAATTACCACAATGCTATGTATTAGACATCATAAGTACCTAATTGTAAAGCTTTGCAATTTATTATTTAATATTGTTTTGATATTTGTATATGTAAATTTATGATCTCATAATAAATAGTGTCACAAGCTTTGTGCAAGATACTTTGTTTTAAAATTTTATTCCTAAATGTATTACTCGTTTTCAGGTCCTGGAATGTTATTCCCAAAACCCTAACAAATCCCTGGTGTGTTCAGTACTTGTAAATCAATTTAATGACTGTGTATGCAAGAGCCGTCTTGCAGCAATCACTGCAAGCCCCTGAGCTGCTGAGTTAATTTAAATAATCTGCAATCTAACACTAGAAATGTATGTGCAGTAGTTAATATTATCAATAAATTGTTTATTTAATGGTTTTAATTTTATTTTATTCATAACCAACAGTATTTAAAAATGTTTATATTTTTTCCATCGTAATAATATAATACAATAGACCTCTAAGCTACTGGACCAATTTTCATGAATTTTTGCACAGATATGGAATAGACCACAGGAAAAGACTATTGTAGTAACAGAAAAGTATTCCAGAGGAAGCAGCTGACCTAATATTACTTGTATGTAAAAGCATGATAAAAACTTTTATTATAATATTATTATAATAAAAGTGGCCGCCGGCATACCAGCCAGGCTGGCCAGCAGTGGCGCAGGAGAGAGACAGATGGAAGTCTTTGGGGGAGGCCTTTGCCCAGCAGTGGGACAGTTTAGGCTAGAAATAATAATAATAAATATAATATTATTATGTATTGTATACTGAACTTATAAGGAGTAGCCAAGTAGGGATTCCTGCTTATTATAATATTATCTATGATTGGTTTCCAAGGTAATAACAACTTCAGTGCAAACACAAGTCCACCTAACCTTGCTATATTTTACCTTACATTTTACAATGCCAGATATAAATAAAGATGGGACAACTAAGACAACAAAGAGAAAAATACCAATTTACCCTGGATTCCCAGAGCTGGAAAGGTCAGATGTCAGCATATATCCCACCTACTCTAAGCTGGATCTTGATTAGTGAGTACACACCTGAATTTCGTTTTGGCTTATATATATCAAACTTATATAACAAGAAAATTCTTATAACACTGCAAAATAGACAATTCGGAAAAAAAGGCTGAATAATAACATCAAACTTGGCTTAGTACTCTACTGTTTACTGTCAGATATAGTGTATTATGTATGTAATATGTATAGTAGATTTTTGCTATAATATTGCTTCCTAACATATTCTATTCCAGCCGTGTGGTCTGTCGCCATCGTTATCATTGGGCAAAAGTCAAAATAACCAAACAATTTATGAGAGAACTTCAGAGTTTTGAGAGGTTGCAGCCTCTAGCTCTGGATGGTGTGAGAGTCCATCGTGAGTTCTCCCAAGGTATACTCTCCCACAAGATACCACCGAGGCGATACATTCAGAAACTAACTCCTGACCCATTGACGTCCAGCCAAAGAATGAGGGTGGAGGAAATTATTAGTGGAAAAATCAAATTTAACTAATCACAGGAAAATCTGCTTGGAAAAAAAAATCTTGTGACATTTTAATTTTGCTTAGTATAAATATAAATTTTTGTGCAAATAACATCACAATGAAACAGATTACAGAATATTGTTGGCCAAAACTTTATTTGATATTTAGACACAAAACCTAAGAACTGTTGTTTTCTGCCATTTTTTTCTTCTTAATTTTTTTGCTCTTTTCAACATTTGTCTGAAGGTATGATGCTTCTTTCTTTGCCTGTGAGATTTCAGCTCGTAATCTTTGTTTCATGGCTGCCTTTTCATATGCTAATCTTTCGCTTAGGTGAATCCATTTAAATCTGGGGATGTATTTAATATTCCAAAGCATATCATAGTATCTAGACTTTTTTCTCGTTCCAATTTTTGTATTGTTCAGATTGGCAGCTACGGCCTTTGCTATTTTTTTCTTCTGAAATTCTACCCAGCCTTCTGTGAACTGGTTAGGAACACGTTTCCTTTTCTCACCGGGTTCTGAAATCAAAATAGTTTTAATATTATGGTCAGGTCATCAAAAGTACCATAAAGTATTAAAATAACCTCAAAAACTTACTGCTACTGGATTGTAAATAGATTCTGCCGATATCGCCAAATTGACTAAAAATTTCTCTTATTTTGGCGACATTCATGTAAGGCGGAATAGTGGAGAGGTAAATAATGCCTCGTTTCTTTTTCTTCTTCTTTAGATTTATAGTCAAGGATTCTGTAACCTCACCATTTTCAGTCTCACAATCTGACCCATTGGGGGGTACCCTTTCTGCATCACTATTTTCTTCTGGCATGTTTTATTAAAATAAAGAGAGGCGGAACAGAGAAAATTCGTAAGAAAACAATTGTTTTGTAATAAACATTGAAAATACAATCAATATGTTTCGTTTGTGTCAGTCACATGTAGGTATATTGACAGTTGACACTGACAGTTGATAGTCTCAAAGTTTTTTTTTTGTTCACGAGAAAACAATTACCTACTGAAATCTCACACTGCACACGGAAATCGGAATACAAACTATTGCCAGACTGAGTCAGTCACTGACAATGTCAGTGCTCACTTACTCCCCACTACTCACTAGTCACTACTCAGTACGGTGATTTACATTTTTACATCGTGTTATGAACAGTAAAACCTATCATGAATGATCAATTGATCACTAATCACCTAATCAGTGACTCACTGACTTTTTTGATTTTTCGTACTCACTCATCACTGACACTCAGTGAGTAGGTACCTACGAAAAATCAAAAAAGTCGAGATTGGGTTGTTTTTTTTTATCATCTCCACCAGACGGCGCGACGGTAGACACTCATTAATTTTCTATTGGTTCCCCACCGATCTGAAATTATCTGCAGGTTGGCATTACAGACTACATGTTAGTCGTGTTTCTAAAAATATCAGTGTACTATCAAGTGTAATATCAATCAAAATATCATACTCCTAAGCGATCATTGGCCTAAGCAATTAGACCAGTATACTGGTAACAGCTTAGGAACACGCTTGTACTTGTCAAACTGAAAACATGTTAACTGAAAGAGTTTTCTACTTCTACTTTTTATTGTCGGTGTGGTTTTTATTATTTTTCCCCAAATTGTGTTATATGGGTTTTTGATGTTTATTATTGGTGAAATATTAGCCACTAAATATCCGTTATCTTGCACAAGTGCAGGTACGATGTTGTCAAAACCAAAATGTATAATTCCTGTGACATTTGGTGTGAATATCGGTAAATACCCTAATTCTTCGTGAGTTTTAACTAAAACATCTTTAAAATAACTTTATTAACCTATTCATTGGAATATTATTGCGTCTTTTTCAAATTTAAATGTATCAAGTTTTACATTCTTTTGCCCAGTTTTGTAGCAATTATTGATGGTATTCCCTGGTATTACTGTAGGGATGGGTAAGGCAGTAAAAACTGAGTCAGAGTAAAAACTCAAACTCAGTAAATACTGAGTATTTACTTTTTTGCATGAGTTTTTACTCATTGGACACAGTAAAAACGTTTTATTCAATATTTTAGGTTCTAATTACATTAAACATTACAGAATAATAAAAAATACTTAAAATTATTAATTATATAACAGATTCATAATTTTAAGTAAAATTAAGACAATATAGACCTTCAAAAATAATAAAAAGTGAAAAAGGATAATAGTAGGATGTAACCCATTAGAAAAGGAGGAGAATAATATAAAAATTAAGGGAAAATAATTTACGGGCGATCTGACTTCGGGAAGGGTGTGGGGTGGTAATAATAGCTTAAAACATTAAGGGTAAAAAACTATTTATCTCGATTTCCGGTAAAACTCAAAGATGTTTTGGCGGGCATGTGGAAGAGTGCTGTTGTGTTTTTATATTATTTTCCTAAAATTGTTTTAGCTGGGTTTTTTAATGTGTAATATTGGTAGAATATTAACCATTAGATATTCGTGTTCATGCACAAGTGTAGGAAAGTGATGTAATATCCAGAAACGTGCTATTTTGTGTTCCCTCCAAAACTCCATCGAAAGTTTCAGTAAAGCGTCTACCACTTTACTGAATCGACCGACTTGACTCCTTGACTGTATTGACTTTTACTTAGACTTTGACTAGACTTTAGACCTAACGATACATGAAAACGACGATGGAAATTATAATAGGAGGAATATGGTTTTCCCGCCATATTCCTTACCTTTTTACCTTGTCTGTGGCACAACATACACATACCTTTGTGTCAAGTTGCCAAAAAAGAAGAAAAAGAAAGAAGAAGAAAGGTAAAACCATAAAGTTAATATACCTAGCGGAATAGAGAAACAAAGGCCTGAGCAAGCGAGATGCCACTATCAGTAACACCGCGTGGTAAAAAGAGACGTGTGATACATGACAGCAGCACTCTTTTTTTGACGTCCAGTCGGCACGTGCCGCACGTTGTCAATATAATCTCATAGAATTCATGTTCAATCATGCTTGTGTAAGTGTATACGTACACATATTTTTCACACAGATGAAAACCAATTTTGGTTACGTTTGACAGCTCGAGATTGTTGCTCTATTCCGATAGGTATATTAACTTTATGGGTAAAACTCAAAGTTTTTTTTTTCATATATATATAGATTTTCAAATCGACTTTATTTATCAATCATAAGCTTTTATTTCATGATAAGGGTGAAATACGGTTTCCTATGCAAAGTTCTACTAGAAATATGAATTTTTTTCAATGAAATTAAATATATTATGTCAAATAGCCTATTGTTATGTTTTTTAGGATAGCTTTCGGAAGCTATTTCTCAATATTTTAGTACTGAGCGATTATAAAAGAAAAAATACATTTATTTTTATTTTTATCAAGGATCAATATATCAAAATTTGGCAGGAAGGTTTAATTGCACCCTGTATATAAATATAAATGAAAACCTATACTTATAAAATAGTATGTCCTGACTGACTGATTCATCATCATCGCTGAGCAAAAATAAATTAATAAAGAATTTCCAAATTTGAGTTTTTTTTCTGAAAAGATTTACTGCAGTATAATATGTATAAGGGAAAGGCGCTAATGGTAGACACTGAACTAATAGATGACACTTACGACAAAAATGCCATAAAAATAAGAATTATTCTAATTATTTCTCAACACTGTAAATTTTATAAGCTTCTTATGTTATCTGTTGATGTGAAAAAATATATTAGGGATGCCTTCGGGAACAAAATTTTAAAATGAGATCAGTTTTCGTAAATGATGTGACCGCGTCAACACGCACCCGGCAATTTCTTAGCAAATAGGTTAAGGAAGGCGAAATTTTGCACGTAAGTTTTGAATACATTTATTAGATTTTTTGTAATTTCTATTGACTTCATTGGATTAATGGTCATGTTGTTTACACTAATTAATGTTTATTTATGATCTTTTATCCATTTTCCCTAACAATATAAAGGGTGTCTACTATTAGTTCTTGAAAATGTAAAAAAACCTAATAGATGACATGAATCTCATCTTTTAGTTTTTAAATACATACTAAAGTTATTTTGTACTTTATTCTACTGCAAATATCATCACTATTCTCTAAATATATAATTCTATTAACAAACTAAGAACTTAGAACTACTGTACCTAAAAATGGACATGGTGTCTAATATTAGACCTTGCACTGATCTAAAAATCGATGCTTTAGTTTTGTAGCAGTAAAAAGAAGAAAACGGAGAACTGAAAACAAAAAGAAGAAAAAAGAAGAGGCAAAAGAAGCATGGAGACTTAAGACTAAAAATAAATTTGCTGGGAAAAAAATATGAAAAATAAAAATAAAAGGAAAGATAGTTTCAGCATGGAAGAAGAATGAATAGAATCTGGAGACAACGTGGATAATATTTCTGATGCATGTAGTTACTATGATGAAGTAAATGAAATCTTTTGAAAAACGGCAAATAAAGACCTAATAATATGAAAAATGTAAAATGTAATTTAATCTTCTATGTCAACTATTAGTTCATATTGGTGTCTACTAGTAGTGTTGTTCGCTTATTGTGATGTCATCTATTAGTACTTATGACTAAGTTTACAAAAAGACCAATAATATATTTTTTTATTGATTTGTCAGAGAATAATTATAATAGTTTTATTTTGTAAGAGTTACTGAAGACATGGAAGAAGTTATCAATCCTTTATTTTTATAAATTATATATTTTATAACATTCGAATGTTTCATGTTTCCTTAAAGTGTCTGCCATTAGGTCTTCTCCCTTACTTATATACTTTTTCACCATTGGAAAGTAGACATTTCAACGAATAGAAAGCATATTTACCAATTTTTTAAAAAAAGCTGATATTTTGACGGGTGAATTTTCGATTAAAAATTAGGGTATTTTTTCGACATAAATTCGAAATAAGGTGAAAAAATTAATACTACTTATCAAATAAATTACAGCATATTTGGTACATTAAAATGTAAGTTTTCACCGAATTTCGTGTTTTTTTTTGAAAGAATAAATAAAACACCAAAAACATGTTTTTTTTTAATTTTTCACATATATTTTGAGGTTATGTGAAAAAGGCGTAACTACAAAAGTTTTAGATTTTTTTCTTATCTACAGCTTTGCCATTTGACTTTATATTTTCATTGGAATAATTAGTTTTGCCAGAAATCGAGATAAACTGTTTTTCCCCCTTAAGTTTATATAGTGATTGGTGATGATGATGATAATGAATGTAATTTGCGTAGTAACATATGCTTTCCGTTCTTAAAACAACGTCGAAACTCCCAAACTTGTATCTATAAAGAGTCAGAAGTTCTCTCAGCGACTTCCAAACCATGGTATACCCGGTGCAAAATCTTACTTATTGGTAGCATAATATTATGCTTACAATACTGCTCACGAAACCGAAGTCATCACATGTTTCCATGTAAATATTTAGGAGTTCCCTTGATTTCTTATGGATAACTTCATCAGGTCACCACTTTTATGAATACGGTAATTAATTGGGATGATAACCTTTACACCAAAAGAAAAATTTTGAAAATCGGTTTACAAACGGCGAAGTAATCGTTGAACGTAAAAAACGAACATAGTACCTCCTCCATTTTGAAAATCGTTTAAAATTGTAGCCTATGTGCTATTCTTATGTATAAGCTATATTAATGTAAAGTTTCATTAAAATCCGTTCAGTAGTTTTTGCGTGAAAGAGTAACAAACATCCGGACATTAAAACTTTCGCCTTTATAATATTAGTAGGATAAGTAGGTATACAGTTACTTACATATGACATTTTTTTATAACACCGAAACTGTAAAAATCGTCTAGCGAAATACAAAAATTAGGTACCTAGTCTATCATCAAAATTAGGTATTCTATAGCTGAGGTACCAAATTTTTCGTTACTGAGTCCAAAAAATATTAAAAGAGAATTTGTCATTCAGTATATAATTTTATTTTCATTTATACTGGTTATACTTAAAAAGAACATAGCTTATAATTGACTTATAATACTTAAAATATAATACAAATAAATAATAAATAAAGAAAAACCTTAAATAATTCAATTGTGGTTAGTAAATAATAAATACTGAGTTAAAAGTAAATACTGAGTAGCTAAATTCATTTTTACTGAGTATTTACTCTGGTCTGAGTAAATACTCAGTGGATTACCCATCCCTGGGTATTACCGATAGTTGTCTACCCATACGCCATCTAGTTACTAAAATGGAAGCTGTTTGACAATCAAATTAAAAAAATAAGAAAACTTCTCAAAAAATGTATTCACGACAAAAAATTAAAACTGTCAACTGGGAGTTTTGCCGGGTATACGAAAGAGTGACGTTTTGTTTTTGTATTATTTTCCTAAAATTGTGTTATTTCGGTTTTTAATGTGTAATGTTGGTAGAATATTAACCATTAAATATTCGTTGTCGTGCACAAGTGTGGGCAAGTGATACAACTTCAAGAAACGTGCTATTTTGTGTTCCCTCCAAAACTCCATCGAAAGTTTTAGTAAAGGGTCTACCACTTTACTAAAACAACTGACTTGACTCGTTGACTTTACCGACTACTTTTTAGACTTTGACTAGACTTTCGACTTGACGATAATCTGGAAAAACAACTTGAAAATTTTGTAAATTTTTTACGAAAATTTTTTTCTCCCGCCAAAACTTTACTTGACACTGGCCATGGTTTACAAGCCGAGAGCCATAACAAGAAAAAAAAAAAAAAAACTGTCAACTGTCAATTGTGTTTTGACTTGTGAAATGTGACGTCATTCTACCATAAAAAAACATTTCGTGCTGTTGTTTTTAGTGCTGCAAAAATATTGGAATTATTTCATAATAAATCAATAATACATTATAAATTTCCGTCATGGGTTGTGATGGTGGTACTATACCAAGAAGAGACGAACTCGTTCGTTTGAAAAAGAAACCAGAACAGGTAAATTCTTAGCGCTTTGTTTCATCATGTATTCCTTGTAAGAACGCTTTCTTATGTCTATTAAAACTTACGTTTCAGAAAGATAAAGATGCAGAGCGTTCGTTTAAGTGGCGTAATTGTGCGCTGACACAGCAGCCTTTGCAAGAACCCATCGTCGCGTGCGGCTTGGGAAGGCTCTACAGCAAGAGCTCTGTACTTGAATCATTACTCGACAAGGAAACCAAACCAGAGTCTATTAGCCACATCAAGAACCTCAAGGTAGTGTAAATTGTATTAATATTGCTAAATTGTTAACTCTGTTTAAGTTCTATCACCACAGAAGTCATTTTTGGGAACTTTACAGGTATAGTTCTTGCAATCTAAGAGTGCGCGTCGCCCTTAGTTGTGTGAGTAACCATATCTATGCACGCATACATGGCTCGCTCACTACTGACTGCTCCGTCGGGTACGCACACTAACGAAAATGTCTATTCACATTTCCAACTACAAATAAAGGCGATGCGCACTCTTAGATTGCAAGAACTATAAGAAAAAACCAATCTACAGACTAACTAATTTGATAGTTGGTTTTTGTCTCCTGAAAAGCTGCTAAAAATGACCAAGTCACGGTGATACCATTCCATATTATAAAGAAATACTCAGGGCCCCCTCTACCTTATGTGCAATGTGTGCAATGCACACGGGCGCCAAATCGCCATCTTTAGGGGCGCCAAAACCAAGGACCCAAAAAATTTGCCTAAAGTGGCGCCAAAATCCTTTTTTTGCACACAGTCGCCAGTAGCCCTTACGGGGGCCCTGGAAATACTACTTATATTATTAAACAGTGTCATAACTATGCTTTTACTGATTGGTTTATTTCACATGTTATAGGACATCAAGGACTTGAAATTGATCAACAATCCCGCATACAAGAAGACTGAGCATGCTGAGGGTGCAACAGAGAGCAGCGCCCCGTACATCTGCCCCATCAGTGGGCTGGAGATGACCGGAAAGTTCCGCTTCATCTTCCTCTGGAGCTGTGGTTGTGTGTTAGCGGAGCGTGCTCTGAAGGAGGTCAAACAGAATCTCTGTCATATGGTTAGTTAATTTTTCTATAAAATTGTGCATCATTTTGGAATGTCCCTTTGTCTAAAAAATAAAGCTATCAAAATGATTATAATACCAAATTGATCACTGTGACTATTGTTTTAATCCTTCGATCGGGGATTCTCGGAAATGCGGTATTCTATTGTTTGTGCGTTCACCGGTGCTCGTACGGGGCTTGATGGGTTAATATTATCTTATATGATTGTTTAAATGTAATATCTGAACATATTGCTAATTATTCTATTTACACTTGTTTCAGTGCCAGCAGCCATTTACAGATAATGATGTGGTTGTACTAAATGGTACAGACGAGGATATTGTTAAAATGCAAGAGAAAATGGCCGTAAGAGTTGCAAGCAGAAAAACAAAGAAATCCAAAGCAGAAAAAACAGAAGTTAAAGAGGAACCATCGACTCCCTGCTCCTCAACTCAAACATCATCATCATCAACTTCATCAGATGTCAAAACAGAATTCGAACCGCAGCCAGGTGGCAGTGGTATCAAAAAAGAAATGGACACAATACCACTGTCGCTCCCCAAGTTCAATCCAAATAAACAAGCGCGTGGCCACTTTGGCTCCTCAAAGCGAGCTTTTCCCACCCAACTGGAACAAGATCCTTCATACAAGAAGACCAAAAAAGACTACAGTATTGCCAAAGATCCAAAAACAAGTGAAGTTTATAAATCCCTTTTCACATCACATCAAAGTGACAAGGAACAGCAGAGGGCCCATTGGGTTACGTACAATCCATTCTATAATTAATTTGTACCTTGTTTAATGTAAAGGCAATTTAGTATTTCAAGGATGAAGATACTGTAAATAAAAAGTAGGTAATGAAAGACACTTTTATTTATAATTTTAAATTTTAATGAAAACATTAAATTGCACAAAAGTAAACAACATTGTAAAAGCTAAAAACTAAATATTGCACAAAAACTTATTGCATGATCATAATAAAAATGTAATAAAAACTTAACGAAAGAAATAAATGTTTAACAAAACATTTTTTTGCATCACAGCAAAAAATGCTTCAAAGCAGCCTTAACAAATTATTGGAATGTAAAGCTAAATTCGAAAAAAAAAACTTACACAAAGAGAATTATTATAAAGTTACAAAACATTCTATGACAACATTGTATGACAATAATATTATTCAAATAAATACTAAGAAGACTTTGTAAGCATTATTATTGTAAACATTATTTTGTGCCATTGTCTCGTAATAATTTTGTCTAGCTTTTCCAAAAGCTTTTCACAAGAGTCGAACTTTGGAGTCGAATGATTAATGAATAAATCGAATCTGGTAAAATAATACTTTGTACTACAGTCTACAGATACTAATAATGGAATAAAAACGATAGTATGGCAAATAATTCTTGCACAACTGGCAAAATTAATACATTATAATTTATAAATTATAATGTATTTGGCCAATGATATTCAACTAAATACAGATCTGTTACGTTCATACTATTTTCCAGCTTAAATTGCTTCCGAACAATTTTCAAATTCAATCGTCAAATTTGACAGATAAGTGAAACAAAAGATACGAAATGACATTTACATAAAAGAGACAGACTATACAAAAGACGGGTCAATTGGCCCGTATTTAATGGCTTCACAACGCGCGCGGTAGTAGCATATCTGCTTTGAGTTTTTTTATATAATATCATTGTATTTGGCACAAACATATATACAGAGTGCAATTAAACCTTCCTGCCAAATTTTGATATAATGATGCTCACACACATATTTTGTCTTTTATAATCATTCAGTACTAAAATGTTGAGAAATAGCGTCCGAAAGTTATCCTAAATAAAACCGGCCAAGTGCGTGTCGGGCCACGCGCAATATAGGGTTCCGTAGTACCGCTAGTTTTTGACAATTTTTGTATGGTCAATGAACGTACATTTATAGCGTGTTTTACACTACTAACAACATCATCTCAGTTACTTTCAAAGGAATTTGAACGAAAAGTTCCTTTATACTTCACCGAATACATTTTTTTAGTTGATCGACTGTGGGGATTCTCCTAATATATATTTAGATTTATTATTTTATTATGTTTATTATTTACAATAAAACTTATATACATATACACTTAATAAATTATTACTTACATATTTACATTATATATATATAAAAATATATTTATACACTAAAATAAAAACAAATATTAGTAATATAAAACCTTATCCTAATTAAATAATATAATACTTACACTAATAACATCATTAATAATTAAAACCTACGGATTACGTGCCGTGCCGTCCCGTTGTCATAAACCGTGGTATGGAACCGCGCACGACAAGTAACCGCGGTGACGTCAATGAGACAGAGCATACGAGTGCAAGGAGCGCACCCGAGAACCGGCTAGTCGCTGCGCCGACGCTCGCCGCGGACCGCTCCCGCTCGCTTGACAGTCAGTCCGTTTAATACGCCTTTGCGACGTGGATGCTATATCTAATTCTTAGCTCAATCGAAACGCTTGTATTAATCGTTATTGTTTCTTTCTATACTGCTACTTCACTGACTTTCTTCTATCTATTCTGCTTGTGCTTGTGATCCGTATCCTTCTGTGCATATGAACGATATTGTGACGTTTAGTGTGGTGTGGACAATAAAAGGATATTTAACCGTACGTGAGTTATTTACACCCTCGTCATACACAAGTTACTACAACTGGTGACCCCGACGTGATCTACTCTGAATCTACGCCTATAATAGCTTTTACAACATCAGCGACAATAAATTTCCATGGAAAACTGCGCCTTAAGCTAAGATCTAACTTAAGTTCTATAACACCATAGGTCTCGATGATGCTTCCGTTGGCTGCAGAAAGTTGGAAGGTGGTCTTGGCTCGTCGTTCACGCAGCGCAGATCGGGGGAAAACGCAAACGTCGCTTCCTGTGTCCACTAAGAATTGGACTTTCGAGCTGCGGTCTGTGACGAAGAGGCGACCAGTGGATGGTAGGCAGTCGTCAGTCGCCATTATCGACCGCCTTGCGCGTTTCCCGAAGTCTTGAAGTCACACGGTTTGATACATTTGTGCGCCTTTGCACCATACTTGCTGTGGTACCAGCACAGGGGGTACTTGCGGTAATTTGAGTTCGACCTGCTTGAGGACCTGTGCCGGCTACGGTCTCTTGGACGATGTTGGTTGCGAGGACGACGATCCAGCTGCATGGTCAGGTTTCTGACGGCCTCCTTCAGTTCAGCTATCTCTAAGGCCATGGCCTGGGTACTTGGGCCTGGAACGCTTGCTGCTGCGGTTTGGAGGGTAGGCGACACGATGTCCTGGACTCTGTCTGCTAGGTCTGCGAGGACTTCCAGTGAGCTCGCTGGTTGTGAAGCCAACAACGTTTGGATGTTGCTCGGCAGACGGCTGCTCCAGATGGTTTGCAGGAAATCGTTTTGCACCGATGGTCCAGCCAAACTTTGTAGGTGGCGCAAAAACTGGGATGGTTTTCTATTCCCGAGTTCTTCGTGCATGAGAAGTTGATGCAGCTTCTTCTCACGGGATGCAGAAAGACGCTTAATCAGCTCTTGCTTCAGCTTTTCGTATTTATTCGAAGACGGTGGGTTCGTTATAACGTCCTTAACTTCCTTTGAATATTGCGTTTCTAAATTACTTATGACGTAATAAAATTTCGTCGTGTCCGAAGTAATATTAGATATGGCAAATTGTCCCTCAATCTGAGCGAACCATATTTCGGGCTCTTCGGGCCAAAACGGTGGTACTCGTATTCCGACACGGCAAATGTCGGACGGTGCAGTGGAAACGGGATCTCGTCCGTGACGTGTACTCGGACCTTGCCGTGCGCCGCCATTATCTGACACGTTCGATTTTGCTGTATCACTGTCACTCATGATCATAGTCTAGACTCTAGTACTTGCGTTTATCCTGAGCGTCTTCAGAAGGGGTCACCAGTTGTAGGTAACTTGTGTATGACGAGGGTGTAAATAACTCACGTACGGTTAAATATCCTTTTATTGTCCACACCACACTAAACGTCACAATATCGTTCATATGCACAGAAGGATACGGATCACAAGCACAAGCAGAATAGATAGAAGAAAGTCAGTGAAGTAGCAGTATAGAAAGAAACAATAACGATTAATACAAGCGTTTCGATTGAGCTAAGAATTAGATATAGCATCCACGTCGCAAAGGCGTATTAAACGGACTGACTGTCAAGCGAGCGGGAGCGGTCCGCGGCGAGCGTCGGCGCAGCGACTAGCCGGTTCTCGGGTGCGCTCCTTGCACTCGTATGCTCTGTCTCATTGACGTCACCGCGGTTACTTGTCGTGCGCGGTTCCATACCACGGTTTATGACAACGGGACGGCACGGCACGTAATCCGTAGGTTTTAATTATTAATGATGTTATTAGTGTAAGTATTATATTATTTAATTAGGATAAGGTTTTATATTACTAATATTTGTTTTTATTTTAGTGTATAAATATATTTTTATATATATATATATAATGTAAATATGTAAGTAATAATTTATTAAGTGTATATGTATATAAGTTTTATTGTAAATAATAAACATAATAAAATAATAAATCTAAATATATATTAGGAGAATCCCCACATTATTACTCAATAACTTATGAAGTGTTCTTAGCCGTGATAGTTTTCCTTTTAAATTCAGCATATTTCCTACTCCCGTGAATTTTTTCAGATTTCCAGAACCAACCGTTTAGCTGGTATAAGGGGGGGGACACTGGACTCTAACGATTTTTTCCACTTTAAAACTTAATATTTCACAAACCGATCCCTAAATCGGAAAATGATCTATGAATACTCGCAATATTTTTAAAAAACCTATTCAACGACACCCCACACGATGGGGTGGGCGCGAAAAAAAATATTCATCCCCGCTTGATGTGTAGGGGAGGTACCATAAAAAAATATTTTTTTACGATTTCACGTACCATTTTGTTGCCATCATTAATATGTGTATTCATGCCAAATTACAGCTTTGTAGGTCCTATAGTCTCTGAGTAAAACCGCGGACAGACAGACAGACAGACGGACGGACAGACCGAAACTATAAGGGTTCCTTGTTGACTACGAAACCCTAAAAACGCTACAGTTAATAGACCCGACGCGTCGCCCGCGCGTCGGGTGCCCCCCCGCGTCACCCCCGCTCATTCCCCCGCGCTGCAAGTGACCGTTTTGCAACAATTTTAAATGTGATGAAATATGTCATTATAAAAATATCACCCAATTTTTGACGTGACAACGTCTTAAATTAGGTTGCGGCTGGGAGTCACTTATGAAAAAGTGTAACGCTCGGTAACGTTACGATGAGTCACCGAACGAGAGAGAGGCCCGCCGAATGCCTTGCGTCTCTCTCCCACACGTTGTCACGTAAAATCTTCGCCCGTAAAACCGACTTTACAGGCAACCATTTTTTTTTTTTTGTTAAATGGACTCCTAATAATGATACCTAAGCCCTGGAAAAAATTTTGCAGGAAGGTTTAATTGCACCTTGTATTTCAATATAAAACATTGTTTAAAAGATTTATCAAATAAACATACTATAATAATAATTATTATTATTTTGAAATACAAAATTCACAAACTACAATCTTTATTCTAAATGGAAATTGAAATGTTTATGGAATATGCCTACTTCATTTTATTCTGCTAATAAATACGAAAACGTATTTTACATAGTGTAAACTAGCCTTATTAACACTTTGGCTTCTAGCCTTATTGGCAATTTGGCTATAAGTATTCTGTATTGATTCTTTGGACTTGATGAGCTTTTATTCTAGATTTTTAAAGACCTTTCGAATCGAATCGAACATGTAACCATAATGAAGGTGTAATGCCCAGAATATTTGCCGGAAATGCATCAGAAATCTGATAAAAGCGACAAAAAAATCACAGTCGCCACCAATCCGCGACCGCAAAAGTATACACAAAGTATAATTTACAGAGAGCCAGTACTGGCTGCCAATAAGACTGGCAGCCAGTATTGGCTTGGTATATGCCGCGTGTGAACAGTTTTTCAAGCCAGGCCAATATGTTCACACGCGGCATATACCAAGCCAATACTGGCTGCCAGTCTTATTGGCAGCCAGTACTGGCTCTCTGTAAATTATACTTTGGTATACATTGGCTTGGTATATGCCGCGTGTGAACAGTTTTTCAAGCCAGGCCAATATGTTCACACGCGGCATATTATGTCAAGCCAATACTGGCTGCCAGTCTTATTGGCAGCCAGTACTGGCTCTGTGTAAATTATACTTAATAGCTGCTCTAATGCCAGTCATATTTTGTCACATTGGGCGTTGCAGCTTTAAACGTTTAAAAACAAATGTGTGCAAAGGCCAAAGTTACAGTCGTAAAAACTATAACTAAACCTGAATTTTCCATCGTTAAATTCACAACAAAAGAGATCAAATAATTAAGCTTACTCTGAACAAACTACTCTTTACAAACGTAACAAAAATCATCAATCAAACTGATATAGAAAGTCAAAATCACTGGAATGTATGTTATTTTATCTTATAATCATTAAAATAAACGCATGATAGTCTCATAATGGCAAGATATTTTTACTAACATGTTACTAACTCCTGTCATGGGTACCTGTGTCTGAGAACCCGTACGATAATCCATATTTTTCTAAAACCCAAATTACGCAAATAAAATCCTACTTCACACTCTTTCACTCATTCACTGACAATAAAAATTGTGTAAAAAGGATTTATGTCTTATAGTTACGAGAATTTGGCTTCTACGCTTTATATTAAGCTGTCGAGTCCTGTACCGAGGCCAGCGTGGCTTCTATAATCAGGTTAAAGTCGAGCTCGTTGAGACTGGCTTTAGCGGTTAGCAGGTCTAGGAAAGTGTCTAGCGGGGAGAGACGCTCGCCCGACGGCAGAGCTGCGATACCTGGATAGAGGAAAAACTGTTTATTTGCATGCTGAATAAAAAAAGTTGACAAAACTATTATATTCAACAGGTTATATTTACATTAATAGGCAGATCAAGTGAACCAAAGACCAAATGTAGAAATGTCAGGATCAAGATAATATCATGGATGTTATTAGCTGGTATAAATGTAATGTCAATAACATCAACAATGGGGATTGTCTATTTTTTTTTAAATTTTGCTCATTACAAAAACATTTCGAGAAATAAGGTCAGTGATCGTTTTTCTGTATATAAACGAAAAAAATACCCATTAGTTACTTTTTCAACAAATATGTTTAACCTTAGTTTGACCTTCAATGGCGTTAAATTAGCAATAAATTCGATCAACATTACGTTTCGAACTTTTGGTAAGTTTCTCGTATCAGCTTTCACATAATGATAACTTGCATTAGACGAACCAGCCATTATAAATAAGATTGAAAGGAAAAAAAACATACTACAGAGGTCAATTGGGCGCCGACGATGACGTCAGAGCGAAACTTTAAACATTTATTGAGAAAAAACTAGCCAATGGATTTTAAAATTATTTAATTTATATTCTTAAAATACCCTATTTTAACGAAAAAAAATATAAAAAGTACATGTGATTTTTTTTGACAATGCTCATTGTGATTTGTGTGTATTTCTGAGAACCAACAGTTTAGCTATTATTATAATAGGCAATAGCCTATTGTAATAATAGCCGATCGATGTAAGCGACTACATACAAGTCAGCATGAGAGTGGCGCGTTCGCCGAGTTGAATCTTATTATCAATTATTGTCTTAAACATTTTTATTCATGGTGAATTTTATACAAAATGCTTTCTGAATGTAATGTAGTGGAGTGTATACTTGCATAATATATGCAAATGCATATACATATGCAATGGCACTTTTTAGGCGATAGTGCATATTTTGGCAATTTTTTGTTGATAGTGCATATTTTGGTAGTTTTATGCCCTTGTAGATGCCTTGTAGTCTCCAAACTAGCACACAGAGACCACAAAACAGAGGTACGATAGATCAAATCACTTCAAATATGTGGCTCCATCCCCATTTAAAGAATGTAATACATCCAATAGGTACCATCGAGGAAGTTGATTCCTATGCAATTGATAGACCAACATTATTTGGTCGAATATGTCAATTCAATGTTAATTGTGATCTGTCGGCTGGGTTTGAAGTAACGCAACCAAACTACTTAGGTCCCCGATTTGCATAGGAATCAACTTCTCTGATAGTACATTATCTTTCTAAAAACAAATTTTTCATTATAGTTGGCAACATTAGCAAAAAATTTGAATAAAGTAGTTAACGATTTAATAAACTTCTATGGGCAATACGAATTAAGATTACAATCGGAAAATTCTAATTGGTGTTGTATGATAAATTAAAAATCCTGGATTTGATGAAGTTGTAAAAATTGGCGCTTTTATTAACGGCACCACAGGAAAATTCTTCAAAAAATAATAAACTTTAACCCGTCAAGCCCCAAGCGATCGAATTCGACCGCGATAACAATAGAATAACAATAGATTTCCAAGAATCTGCGATCGAGAGATATTAAGTGACTTTTGATTGTGCATATTTCGGCCATTTTTTCGTGCATACTTGCATGCATATTTCGGCACTTTGATCGTGCATATAATCCGATGTCTCTAATCACTAATGTCATACCTGTGTCGCGGTGCGGCCTGTGCGGCGCGCGGTGCGGCGGCGGGGCGGGGCGGCCGCTGAGCAGCGCGTGGGCGTGGTCTCGCGCGCGCAGCACGAGCGCCGCGCGGTGCGGCCACGCCGACAGCGTGCGACGCCCTCGCGCCTCCCCCACTAGTTGGATTAACCGTAGCTTGTGTTCCACCGTGCGGGTTGAGTCGTCCTTAGCTGTGAACAGGGTAATAAGAAGCTGTTAGCTGGGTTCGTAGTCCGTACCACGAAACTGTTTTGAGACTCAAACAATCCTACGAGAATGTTGCGTCCTACTCTAACAAACGTGAAATGACGTTGTTAGAGCAGGACGCGGCATTCTCGTCCGATTGTTTGAATTTCAAAACGGTTTCGTAGTAGGCCTACTGATTCCAATTTTTTTTAACACATTTCACTTTCCTAGCACACTCCCGCCACTGTACCAAAGCGAAAGAATATTATCCATATTGATATTAAAGGCAAAAACACATACACCGCGCCGTTACCTCTTCACGCTAAAACCGTTAAGCCGATTTTGTTGAAATTTGGTATTGCGATATCCTAGAAAAGGATATAAAAACATTGTTATTCCCCCACGCGATAAACGACTTTCCGCGCAAGTTGCGCGGTTCATCTAGATTCTAGGGATGTTAAGTTTGCTTAGCTCCCAATCGGACAACACACACATTGACAACTTTGGATTTATTATTGGTAGAATAGGCCATGGCCGGTATATACAGGGTGCAATTAAACCTTCCTGCAAAATTTTGATATATTGATCCTTGTTAAAAATAAAAATACATGTATTTTTTTATACTGATTACTACTAACACTACTAGCATAGATACTTATATGAGCTAATTGCTACTAACTGTTATAAAATTAACAAATCTATGGACAAAATTAGTCTGAAATAAACTTTTATTTATTTTCTTTTATAGTCACTCAGTACTAAAATGTTGAGAAATAGCTTCCGAAAGTTATCCAAAAAAACACTACAAATAATGGACACGATGCGTCGGCCGCGCGTGACGTGCCTCCGCGCGCGCGCCTCATCCCGCGTCAACCCCTCTCATTCACCCGCGCCGCAAGTGACTGTTCTACAACGATTTTAAATGGGATACAATTTGTCATTGAAAAAAAATAACACCCATTTTTTTTGTTAAATGGACTCCTAATGATACCTAAGCCCTAGAAAAATTTTGGCAGGAAGGTTTAATTGCACCCTGTATATAGATAACAGCGTTCTATCATAGAATCATAGAACTTCTATGGCGTCCTAGAGGGGCCGGCGGCAGCGTCCTAGGATGGCGGCAAAGTTCGTACATACGGGCGGCAAAATTAATGTGGCCTATACTCATAAAAATGTAAATCCCTGCACATTATACTCACTCGCAATGATCGCCTTCATGACGTCAATCTGGAGCTCCAACACATTCCGATGGACGTACTGCATGAACATATGGAAGGGGAGGGCGCGGTAGCCGAGGTATGTGAGGAAGGAGGGGAACCCCTGTGGCAGGGGGAAGGCCACCGCCTCCGCCGCCAGGTAGTATGCTTCGAATAGCTTGAAGAGAATCAGCGCGTGCGCCGGCTCCAGCTCATCGCTGCGGAGAGGATATATTTAGTTAAACACATTATGCTTTGTTTCTCAATATGTATTATGTAACGTTTCATAGGTTAGAAAGAGAAAGGTACATTTCTATTATTTCGAATAAAAACTCTAGGGCTGATTTGGGGGTTAAAATTACCTTATTATTTAATTTGTGTTATCTTTCACGTTCTTGGTAGGTATTTGTGAAAGGTAACAATGTAGATATTTACTTTAAACTGTGTATTTACTCCATGCTTTAAACTGAAACCCAGATTTAAGCAGGAAGGCTTTGCAGCTTGAGTTGGATAAATATTTGGAACTTATTGCGGCTAATGAAATGTTGAACAGAAAAGGAAACGTTATATTCTCTTTCTCTCCTTTTGTTTTTGGTTTGAAACTGTTTTTATTTATTTCATTTAAAAAAGAAACGTGTGGCCCACACCTGATCCAGCTCGAAGGACCAAACGATTTGACAGTTGACACTCTTATAACTTCATGTCACACGTTTCTTTTTTGAGAAGATGTACAAACACACACAAACAAATATTTTACAAACAAAAAATTGTGATAGAACTCCAAAAAATGTGCAACAACCTGTGGAAATATAAACCCAATGGAAATCGTGTCGAGACAAATCAATGGTCAACCAAACCAAAGCAAAAGTGCAACATAACCAAAAATAAAAAAACAACAAAAACAAAATGGCGCTGAAAAACAAAACCACACGTAATGAAAGCAACAAATTAGACCAATATCAGCGAATCGTGAGTGATGATTCCTAGTTCAATGCAAAAAAGGACCCGAATTTTTCCCTTAATATTGCCAAAATAAAACACAAAACTCCGACCATGCCATAAATAGAGAATGAACACAAGGAGGACTATAGTATGTGAGGAAATCTTTAGTTTTATCAAAACGTCAAATTAGTTTGTTTTATATGCGCCAAAAAAAATCGGCGTACTAAGCAGTTAACAAACTTATTTGCTATTTTTTTAATGCTTAAAGGTGCTCCCTTACCGGGAGCATTCGCTTGTAATGTAACGTTACAGGGCCGAGCATTACATCAGTGAAGGAGGAGAACCGAGCATTACAATACGCACTTTGTAATGATACAGTTAATAAAAGAAAACTTTTACTAGACACCGACTTCATCCAACACAAAAACACACTAATGGTCCTCCTCATCACATACATAAACACGAATCCCTTCGTCTGGTGGGCGTGTCGCTCGGCGGCTGCGGCGCGGGCGACGGCGCGACACAGCGCGCGCGACGCGTCGAGCTGCGCGCCGGCCCAGCGTGTAGCGAGCGCGTGCACGCCCGCCTCCCCCGCCTCCGTAGGCCCCGCCCCCTCCGCTGACAGCACGTGCACGCTCACCGCACGCATGTTCTATATGCATATTATAAGGGGCGTCTTTGTAAAACGAATAACAAAAAATGTGGTGCTGCTTTGTTGTGTGTTGTAAGAATGAATAAAGTATTGCTGTGAAAGATTCGACAAAATTGTTACTGCGTCGAGCTACGCGCCGACTCAGCGCTTGGCGAGCGCGTGCACGCCCGCCTCCGTAGCCCTCGCCCCGTCCGCTGATAGCACGTGCACGCTCACCGCACGTGTGTTCTATATGTATATTTATTTTAGACCGACGATGTTTGTAAAAGTACTAACTGGACGTAGTACTGCTGTATATTTTGTAACTAATGAATGAAGTATGTCTATTTAAAGATTTGACAAAAGTGCTACTGCGTCGAGCTACGAGCCCACCCAGCATGTGGCGAGCGCGTGCACACTGCACGTCCGCCCTTCCCGCACCGTTGTTGTAAAACGATTGAACAATGGAGAATGGCCATATTAAAACTTGATAGTACTACTACACTATCGAAATATTTCACTTTCTTTAAATTCTACCTAAATTATAAATCACAGGTTCTTTTCTAAACACAAAACATTTCAGTGTTTGATTTGAGAGCCTCTCAACTTTAGGTAGAGCTTACATCTAACTAGAATATCACATATTTACCGCAGCTATAACATGCTCCTGACGACTAGTAGTGCACACGTCGAGCTCTACAAAGGGTAGTCCATCGTGCGCGGCGAACGACGGGCGACGCGTCGTCGGCGACAGCGGCGTGCTCGCGCGCGACAACGCCTCCGGCTGGTAGCAGGCGAGCGCTGGGGCTAAACGTGCTGCAACCTGGTGAAGAAAATAGTTAAATTAAATAATGATTGGTGAAACCTTGACAGATATGGTATCTAATATATATAAATCTCCTGTCACGATGTTTGTCCGCGATGGATTCCTAAACTACTTAACCGATTTAAATGTTTTCTTTTTTTTAATGTGTACTTTTTTCCAACTTGAGAGATAGGATAGCTTAGATCTTTAATTATAGTCGCAATTTTATTTTATTGCAAATTATTTGTCTATAAAGAGCGACCATTATTTATGCGACGTGGATCACGGGATAGCGATGGACGTTGCCATGGTGACATACTTATTTAGTCAATAAAATAATACGGGCGATATACTTTATAAAATATGGCAAAGAAACGTTTGCCAGGACAGTTAGTTATATTATGTATATTACATGATAGATAAAATAAAAATAAAATGAAATGTCTTTTTGTTCAAAATAGGTATCACGAATACACTTTTTGAAAGTCGGAGGAAGAACGTCAAAACAACGTTGCTCACCGCCGGTTCCGGAACTAACCCGGCGAGAAGAACCGGCGTAAGAAACTCGCAGATTAAGACTTTTCAGGTACTTAGTAGGTACCGTACGTGGTGTGAAGCATCCATAGATATTATATTATTATTATTTATATTATTTAAAGTTGTAGTTGCACCACAGAATATATTAATGAATAGGTACGTAAGTACTTTGTTGTAGTTACTTACATATAGCTAACTTACGAGACAAAATATGGAAGTATTTAGCTATGACATTCAATACGCAATATTTTGAAGACATTTTTATTCATTATAGATGGGTAGCATCTACCACAGCCATTTATATAAGCTCAGTTGTTACGTCTAAAACAATCCAATTATCTTAATCACATTAAAGAAACTAAGCGGCTGATAAGTGCCGGATAGGCTATCCACGATTTAACTAACTGTAGTGTCCTTGATTGACTACTACTCCTTTTACTTGATAAATGAAATGATAGTCTTGATAAACCGTTACTTGATTTATTGACTGATACACTTGATGATAGAATGACCCGGGTGTGCGAGCACGCGCGATCGCCTTGATTGATCGATGCGAACTGATTTTAATAAAATAATTAACTAATTACGCGAGCGCATCCAAAACGCAGTCAGCGTTTTGGATGCGCTCCCTTAAAACTTTAAAATGCTTGATGTACGATATAGATTGTACACTTAGGGCCTGTTTCACCGCTTCCTGATAAGGCTATCCACCACTTAATTTGACAGATGGAGTATGGAAAATCTGTCAAATAACCCTATCGGGCACCTTATCAGGAAGCGGTGAAACAGGCCATTACAGTATGGAGTATCTGATAGATAAGTTGTGACTTGTGGATAGCCTATCCAGCACTTATCAGGAAGTGGTGAAACAGGTCCTTAGTATACTAACCGCGGAGGGGCGGAGTCGGTTCGGCGCGGGCCGCTGCAGCGCCGTCCACAGCCGTGTCCACGCGTCCTCCGCGAACTGACAGACGCGCTGTCGCGGCGACAACACCACCGCCGCCGCGACACGCCACAGCGTCGCCAGCGACACGTGCACAAGGCCCTTAGTATACTAACCGCGGAGGGGTGGAGTCGGTTCGGCGCGGGCCGCTGCAGCGCCGCCCACAGCCGCGTCCACGCGTCCTCCGCGAACTGACAGACGCGCTGTCGCGGCGACAACACCACCGCCGCCGCGACACGCCACAGCGTCGCCAGCGACACGTGCGCAAGGCCCTTAGTATACTAACCGCGGAGGGGCGGAGTCGGTTCGGCGCGGGCCGCTGCAGCGCCGCCCACAGCCGCGTCCACGCGTCCTCCGCGAACTGACAGACGCGCTGTCGCGGCGACAACACCACCGCCGCCGCGACACGCCACAGCGTCGCCAGCGACACGTGCACAAGGCCCTTAGTATACTAACCGCGGAGGGGTGGAGTCGGTTCGGCGCGGGCCGCTGCAGCGCCGCCCACAGCCGCGTCCACGCGTCCTCCGCGAACTGACAGACGCGCTGTCGCGGCGACAACACCACCGCCGCCGCGACACGCCACAGCGTCGCCAGCGACACGTGCACAAGGCCCTTAGTATACTAACCGCGGAGGGGCGGAGTCGGTTCGGCGCGGGCCGCTGCAGCGCCGCCCACAGCCGCGTCCACGCGTCCTCCGCGAACTGACAGACGCGCTGTCGCGGCGACAACACCACCGCCGCCGCGACACGCCACAGCGTCGCCAGCGACACGTGCACAAGGCCCTTAGTATACTAACCGCGGAGGGGCGGAGTCGGTTCGGCGCGGGCCGCTGCAGCGCCGCCCACAGCCGCGTCCACGCGTCCTCCGCGAACTGACAGACGCGCTGTCGCGGCGACAACACCACCGCCGCCGCGACACGCCACAGCGTCGCCAGCGACACGTGCACAAGGCCCTTAGTATACTAACCGCGGAGGGGCGGAGTCGGTTCGGCGCGGGCCGCTGCAGCGCCGCCCACAGCCGCGTCCACGCGTCCTCCGCGAACTGACAGACGCGCTGTCGCGGCGACAACACCACCGCTGCCGCGACACGCCACAGCGCCGCCAGCGACACGTGCACCACGCATCGACCTGCCTGTAAACATTTTACATTTTATTTATATTCAGATATTATAAGTATACTAGCTCTCCCGGCAAACGTTGCTTTGCCATAATACAAAGTATTTCGCCCATATTATTTCATTGAAGTGACTAAATAAGTATGTCGCCATAGCAACGTCGATCGCTATCTCGTCGCACTGTAAACAATGGTCGCCGTCAGTCTCAGGTTGTAATAATTTACTATTATTTATTCAATAAATGCACATATCAATATATAAAGTACTCAGTAGCCGATTCTCAGACCTACTGAATATGCATATAAAATTTGGTAAAAATCGAGTTCGTGGACTAACATTAATGTGACACGAGAATTTTATATAAGATACTAGCTGTCCCGGCAAACGTTGCTTTGCCATAATATATTATGTATTTACCATATTATTTTATTGAAGTGACTAAATAATAATATGTATGTGTCCATGGCAACGTCGATCGCTTCCCGTCGCACAAACAATGGTCGCCGTCAGTCTCAGGTTGTAATATTTTTTGCAATAAAATAAAATTGCGACTATAATTAAAGATCTAAGCTATCCTATCTCTCAAGTTGGACAAAAGCACACATTTTAATAAAAAAATCATTAAAATCGGTTAAGTAGTTTAGGAATCCATCGCGGACAAACATCGTGACAGGAGATTTATATATATTAGATATTATATAAGATTTTCTTTCTAGCCTACTCTAGAAAACTGTAGCTCAGTATTTCACTAGGTTACAATGAATATTGGTAATATAGCCAATGTCAATCTTGCTTTGCCAACATAAGAAAATCTTGAGGGGAACGAGCTTTTTAATGCAGTACCTTGACGTCCCCTATGGCGAGGTGCACGGTGTAGGGTAGGTGCGCGGCAAGCGGCAGCGCGGAGGGAGGGAGCGAGCGGCGCGTCACGGCGTACGCCCCACACACTAAATACTCCTGCATCGCGCGCTGCAACCCCCCTGCCGGAGGCTGGTTCACGCACATCCACGATACCAGCTGGATAAATAAACTAATCGTAAATAAGATTCAAAAAATTAATTGACAACATTCTAACTAAAGTACTTACTGATAAAATAATTATATGTATTTATATATTTGATTGCACTAGAGTTAGGCACAATTTTTTTTGCAATAAACCTTGATCTATAGATCTTTTTATTTATTTATTTATTTGACACACCAACAAGGAAATACATCAGAAAAGATCTTGACATAGAAAACATACAATTGTAGAATAAAGATTAATGTATCCTAAATTACAGGTGTAGTTCTACATGCACAAATCTTACACACATTATCTTAAGATTTAATAACTATGATGAATCTAAAATGGCAACAAATAAACAATAATTTGATATTTAAAAAACAAACAACAATATGAGAGAGAAACGAACAGAGAAGGGTTAGCACAAAAACAAAACAAAAATTGTATACGTATAGCTTTAAAAGTGAAACATCAGCAACACCTAACGCGACAAACCAACAATTAATTTTTTAAATTTAGCCAATTTTTTTGAGAAGATACAAGCATCCTTAGTATTTGACAAACTGTTATAAGACCTGCACATCCTTTTAATCGGCGAAAATTGGCCCAAATTTGTTTTGGCTGATTTAATGTAAAAAGGTTTGTATTTATTTTTTCTTGGTAAACGATTTGGTACATTTTTTTTTTTTTTTGTTAATTGCTTGATCTTGCAATCAGTCCTCGAACTATGAGCAGATGTGTTGTGTGGCTTATGGCATGGAGAGTTAGTTTCCCAGCGGAGACTACTCTTTAGGAATCTGGTCGCCTATGGCAGCTCCAGTTCTAAGATTTGACGTCGTTTCAGGCGTCTAAATGACTCTGGGACAGTTAACTGAACAGCCAGTTGGTTTGGATGTTTTAGGAGTCGGTTTTTGTAGTTATTGACAGTAGATTCGATTTCCTCCTTTACTGTTTTAAGGTTTAGGTAGTTATGGACCTCTTCATTTTTAGTGAACCAGGGTGCATTTGTTATTTGTTTAAGTATTGAGTCTTCAGCTCTTTGTATGATTTTTATATTTGAGTCACAGGCTGATCCCCACAGTTGGACCCCATACATCCATATTGGTTTTAAGATGGCTTTGTAGACAATAACTTTGTTCTCAAGTGATAACTTGCTATTCCTCCCAAGCATCCAATGTAGATCTCGGAACCTTGTATTTAGTTCGTTTCTTTTGGCTTGTATGTGGTTTTTCCAGGTCAATCGACGGTCAATGTGCATACCGAGATATTTGACGGTGTCGCTATGTGGTAGTTGTTGGTCACACAACGTTACTGGTGGACAATTTTCTCTTCTAAGTGTAAATGTGATGTGCACTGATTTTTGAGCGCTTGCTTTAATTCTCCATTTTTTTAACCAATTTTCTACCTTGTTGAGGCTTTTTTGTAATGTACCTATTAGATGCTTTGTTTTTGTCTTTGTTTGTAGCTAATATGGCTGTATCATCGGCAAACGTTGCCACGATGACATCAGGAATCTGAGGTAAGTCATAAGTGTTTATCAAGTACAGGTATGGCCCGAGGACTGATCCTTGAGGGACACCTGCATTAATCTCATGGATAGATGACGTGCAGTCTCCATCCCTAACTTGGAAGAGCCGTGCGGTCAGGTAAGACTTAAGTAACAGGTAGTATCTATGTGGTAGTTTGGTCTTTATTTTGTACAGTAGCCCCTCATGCCACACTTTATCAAAGGCCTGCTGTATGTCTAGGAAGGCTGCTGAGCAATATTCCTTTCTCTCTAAGGATGTTCTGATGACCTTGCATACTCTATGTATTTGCTCTATTGTAGCATGTTCCCGTCTGAATCCAAATTGGTGGTCGGATTTGGTACATTTAATTTTATTCTTTTCAGGAGTTATTTACTATCAATAGTGCCGTTTACAAGTTTGTGCAGGAAAATTAGATCGAATTACTGTCTACGATCATGAAGCGAAACCATCCGAAAGTAATCTAGTCTGTCTTTATAATGTGGCAATTTTTTGGCTAAGCCCTGCTTTAAGGCCCAGTAGCCCCGAAAATTAGCAGGTCGATGTCTGTCAGTACGAATATCGACGTAAAGGACATTATAATAACATTCATATCAGCGCGCCTTACGCCAGTGGCGGTTACGCGCTCGCCGCGTGCCTTGATAATAGAAAATAGGAGAAAAAACCTTTTGTTTTTAGTATTACACAAATCAAATATATCAAATCGTTTAGGTTAGGTTATGACAAATGTACTACAATTTTTGTTTTTTCTAGAAAGTGTGTAATTTAGCCGTAAAATGGTTTAATTATGAAAAACAGCGTTATAATAGTCATCTTTGAGATTTTTTTCTATCGAGCAGAATTTTTCAAATTGTGTACTGATATACCTTTGCGTATAGGAAATTTTCTCAATTTTAAAACTGTACTTTTTTATACTTAAATAATGACATTTACTTTACAAAAAACATTATTTAAAAAACTCATTGTACGTAGTTGCAACAACCACTGCACCTTAAGGGGCCGGGTACCCTTGGAATTTCTCATACAAACGTAATACCAAAATCATTTTCTCATACGAAAATATTTAACATGTTTGAATTATTTTTCAGTTTAAGATAGTAATAACCTAGGTTCCTACACAAAAATTTACTTCAAAATATTTAAACAAATAATTTTTATTTTTGTTTAAATTTTTTTTTAGTAAATTTACTACTAAATATTGAAACTCTAAAAAATAGTGAAACACTAAAAAATATATAAATAAATAGTAAATTTACTTCAAAATATTTAATTTCTAAAAAATATTTTTTAGTATTTAAATATTTAGTAGTAAATTTACTATTTATTTATATATTTTTAGTGTTTTACTCTATTTTTTAGTGTTTCAATATTGAGTAGTAAATTTACTAAAAAAAAATTATAAACGAAAAAAATTTTTTTGTGTTTAAATATTTTGAAGTAAGTTTTTGTGCAGGAACCTAGGTAATTACTATTCTTAACTGAAAAATAACTCAAACATGTTAAATATTTTCGTATGAGAAAATGATTTTCGTATTACGTTTGTATGAAAAATTCCAAGGGTACCCGGCCTCTTAAGGATAAATACCATAAAAAGCGTTTTTGTACTCGTTCAATACGATTGTAATAGACAGCGTAATGGGGGTTCTATGCAGGACTACAGTACTCTAGTTTGCTGCGAACTAATGCGTAGTACGAGTATAAAGTGATTATTGTGAGTGGATTATTAAAGTCAGCAGCATTACGTTTAATAAATCCTAGGATTTTCAAGCTATGGGAGACAATGTTATCAACGTTTTGCAGTTTTGAATCCAAAGTTATACCAAGGTCCCGTATTTCTCGAACTTGAGAAAGAGGATAATCATTAATTTTATAAATAGTTGGATGTAGGACCTTAATTTTACGGGAAAAGCGCATGTGATAACATTTACTAGAATTTAAGCTCATTAGATTATTTTTACACCGATGGATAAGTTATCTAAATCACTTTGGAGTTCAAGAGTATCTTGAAGTGAGGTAATAGTTTTGACAATTTTAAGATCGTCTGCAAAGAGGTAAAAGTTGGTATAAATAAAACACATACATATATCGTTTATAAAAATATTGAAAAGCAGGACCCAGCCGAGAGCCTTGTGGAACTCCGGATTTTGTTGGAAAAGGGATCGATTTATATCCATTGACAATTACAGTTGAGGTTCTACCTCGTAAGTAAGATCTAAGCCAGAGCAACACAGGGCCTCCGAATCCAAATCTGTGCAACTTAATCAAGACTTTCAACAAAAGATACCATATTAGTTGTCGTAGACCTATTATTGAAAAAGCCGTGCTGATGATCAGAGATGTAGGGTTTCACATGCCAGGAAAACGCAGGGTAAACTAATTTTTCAAAGACCATAGCGAAAGTCGGCGGAATAGAGATAGGTCTATAGTTTTTAATATTGCACCTGTCACCATCCTTGTGAAGTGGCAAAACGTGGGCCTGCTTCCATACTTTTGGAAAGTTGCCACTTTTTAAAGAAGAGTTGAAAATATGAAAAAGTGGTGCCGAGAGATACTTAGCACAGCGTTTAATAAAAATTGGTGGAATACCGTCGGCACCCGCGCCTTTTATTATATCCAATTTGTTTAGAGCTTTGTGAATTTCAGAATGGGTAATAGATACTAGATTTAAGCAATTTGTATTAATTTGATCAAATTCTTTATCTGGATCCGAGTCACTCGGTGTGATGGTGTTATAGGAATTAGAAAAATTGTTAGCCAAGAACATAGAAGAGGGGATACCAGTAGTTGATTATTTTTTCGACTTAACGTAAGCCCAGAACGTTTTATGGTTAGATTGTATAGACGTCTCCATACTCTCCATATATCGTTTATATTGTAAAGTTTGTAGATTCTTGCATCTATCTCTCAGCAGTTCAAAAGGTAACCGATCTCGAGGGTTTTTTCATGATGTACATACTATTTCTTATTTTAATGAAGCAACTAACCTCTTCAGCCAACTCGGTGTTGCCAGCGTGTTGGATCAGATAATGAATAATTCCAAGTTTATTCTCAACGACGGTGTCACTCTTGAAGGTGGCCGATAGGTCCTTTTCCTGCACCGTCATGGTGACCACATCTAGGGTGTTCAGGTCAACCATCGCATGGGCCCCCCATCCCAGGAGTGGGGCTAAGCTGGGTCCGCTGTCCCCCGGCTGCGGGATCACGATGTGGCAGCAGGGTTCGTGGTGCGGGCTGATGTCGATGAGGTGCGTGAATAACATCGGTATGCTGACGAGGAGGTGGTTCTCTGGAAAAAAGGGAACTTATAACTCTGACACTCTTACTTATACAGCGATCAAGGTCAGCTGTGAGTTGTGACTGTCATGTGATGTTTCCAACATGCCAAGTATATAGGGGCCCCACACATAACTGCGAATTCGCATCGCATCGCAAATATCTGCGAAAAAATTCATAATAAAAATGAGATTATTATGCGATGCGAATTCGCAGCTTCGTGTGGAAGCCCATACTGTTAACTGCATCTGCATCTCCACTCTGACGCTGGCAACCACACACAGACCCTGTATTGCCGGAGTCCTGTCGACTCACCCTCGTACAGCGTGTAGGAGGGCCGCAGCGACTTGGCGAGCGACCAGGGCAGGTCGGGCAGCACGCTGTGCACCACGCAGCCGTGGTTCAGCAGCGTCACCGAGTACGCGAAGTTCACGCCGGAGTCCTTGTCCACGTCGTCTAGAGCGAGAGAGCTGGTGGAGTCGTCTAGCGCCTGAAATTACATTTATTTAGTAGGTTGTACCCTTTTCTACCACTATTATGATGTCTTTATTGTAATGTATGTATGGAACTCACAGAGCAGGTAGTATACTTTGTTCATTTGTAAAACATCGCCGCTGCGCTCCTGCATTCAAGGAAAAAGAGGTCAAGAACAGCTCTGTATCAACAGCCGACTTCCATGTGGAGATTTACAGAGCTAGATTTGCAACTGTTTAATATCTGTACCAAATAAAACTGTGCTACGTGCATTATAATTTATGGACAGTTCGCTTTCTTCTTTCTGTTCACCGCAAGATAATATGTTCCCCCATATTTAATTAATAAAGTCAAATATAAGTTGACCCTCACCTTATATAGATAATGATGGCAAACGCAGAGCACGCCGCGCTGGTCGCACAGTATATACAGGTCTATGCCGCAGTCATGTACCCGCAGAGGCACCGGATCGTCCTCGTACGAGCCGCACGCCCCCGCACTCCCCGTACCGCCGCCCGCGTGCGGCAGGCTGAGGGGGATGTTGAGCTAGATAGAGAAACATAGAGTGTGAAAGAGAGAGATAGAAACATGAGCGGCAACCGCGTGCAGGAGGCGGGGTTATGTTGAGCTAGACAGAGAAAGATTGAGCATGACAAAAAGAGATAGAAACATTAGCGGCACCCACGTGAGGCAGGCTCAGGGGTATGATAAGCTAACTGCTAGACAGAGAAAGATAGAGTATGAAAGAAAGAGACAGAAACACTAGCGGCACTCGCGTGCGGCAAGCTCAAGGGTATACTGAGCTAGACAGAGAAAGAAAGTGAAGCTGTAAGTACCAGGCAAAATCGCTTACACATTCACAATAATACTGAAAATATTAAATAAGGTAGTACCAACAGACAAACAAATTGTTACAGAAACTAGTGGTAAATATCACCAACATACTGTGTTACTTGTATGCCAGAGGTATATATATATACTCGTAGTACTTTAACTCATTTCGAAATCAAATGTCACAAATAAAGCAATTCTTTCATCCTCAAAACACATAAATATGTAGTTCATGGTAAATCATATTTTCAATTCCGGATTATATATATACTAGCTGTTGCCCGCGACTTCGTCCGCGTGGACTTCAGTTTATAGCGCGCGATGTCAACAAAATTGGTGTCAAAAGCTTTTATAAAACAATCCTGGTACCCCTTAAATCAAAACATCCAAAAATAGCTGTGCTGTGTGCACATAACTTATTTCATTTTTTTTAATTAAACTTTATTTATGCCAAATTTTAAAGTATATTTACTATTTAGCAACCCCAAATACACAACTTTATCCATTAACTATTTGATAGCCGATAGGTTTAAGGTTGCGTCACTGCATAGATAAAGTACTGAGTTATTTAATAACGTAATAGAGTACATAATAACAATCGAAAAAATCGGAAATATAATACAAGATGATACCACCTCTTATAAAAAGACGTTTGTGTAAGCAATAGCGCGATGTAGGAGCCGCACAGCGCCATCTATTATGAATTTTTGGAACTAACTTAATTTGAACAAATTTGCGCATTTTCACCCCCTCACAACCCCTTTGTCTAATTAAAAAGTAGCCTATGTCCTTTCTCAGACTTTAGACTATCTGTGTACAAAATTTCATTACAATCGGTTCAGTGGTTTTGGCGCGAAAGCGAGACAGACAGAGATACTTTCGCATTTATAATATTAGTATAGATTAGAATCCTTATACCATTTTTAATCGTCATTCTATGGTATCTGTAATATTATATAATGGGTGTAATATTTGATTTTTTTACTAAGTTTTTACTTCATTAAAATATTACCCCTAATAGTATTTACCTTACCCCTAAGAGGCAAGTTGGTACACTTAAATCTCTCTCTTTACACAATGCAATTTAGATACAATTTACATAACAACTACTGAAAACTGCATTAAAACCGTTCCAGTGTTTTGAAATATACCTTTATGCAAGTATAATTATAGACAGTTTTATTTTAAACTAAGTAAATAAAGAAAATGCTGCCATTTCTTCAATGTATCCAAGGACTTGCCCACAGAATATTTGGCCCCCAAATGGCCTCTAAACATAAGATCTAACATTTCAGGTGTATGTAAATAATACATGAGATAGAATTTATTTCGTAGTTTCACTGTATACCATGATGAATTCTGATAACGTCATAACATAGATTACCAAGTAAAATATATCTGGATGATACTTATGGGATGAATAAAAACATACGTGACAGTGCCAAATTATGCCTGTTATTTTATAAGAAATTATTATATTATACAATGTGACTTGATTTTGAATGATTTGGGGTGCCGTAACTTTCCACATATTTATTTACTAGATGTTCCGCGCGGCTTCGCCCGTGTAATTTATAAATGTCACGGAAACCGTAAATTTTTCCGCAAAAAAAGAAACTTATGTCCTTTCACGTGGTCTATTCTTCATGTGTGCCAAATAACATAAAAATTGCTCCAACGTAAGTTCAAATAAGCCCTTTCAAATAATTTCCCATGTTTTTTCCACAATTTCCACTATATCTTCGCTCCTTTTAGTCTTAGCGTGATAAAATATAGCCTATAGCCTTTCTCGATAAATAGGCTATCTAACACTGAAAGAATTTTTGAAATCGGACCAGTAATTCCTGAGATTAGCGCGTTCAAATAAGCCCTTTCAAATAATTTCCGCCGTTTTTTCCACACTTCTCTATTTCTTCGCTCCCATTAGTATTAGCGTGATTAAATATAGCTTATAGCCTTCCTCAATAAATGGGCTATCTAACATTGAAATAATTTTTCAAATCGGACCAGTAGTTCCTAAGATTAGCGCGTTCAAATACAAACAAACAAATTCTTCCTAATTACAATATTAGTATAGATTTATTTATACATTCTTTATTTGCATTATAAACAATATAAATTAATAACAAAAACAAAATTAGGCAACGAATATAGCAAACATTATAGGCCTTACCGCTTTCAGCGGTTTCTTCCAGACAACCAAAATATTATGATGGCAGAAAATAATGACTTAAACAAAAAAAACTCATACAAATTTTATAATATACCAATTCATAGCATCGCCGCGCTGAGCGATGTCATGGCGAGGTCATGTCAATGAAGCGATTCTATTGGTTCTCAAAAACACATTCCTCGCAACACATCTCTGGTGGAAAAGCAGCCTTAGGCCGTGTTCAGACGACACGCGCCCGCCCCGCCCACGCCACGCGCTTCTGCACCCGCGTCAAACTCGCTTTGAAATTTGTTGATTTTGAGTCTTTAGTCACATCAATATATCTCAATTTGCATGTATCGAATTCCACCCGCGCACGCCACGCACAAGGCAAGCGCCCGTCTCGCGCTCACCCCGCATACGCGCTGCACATGCCTTGAGCCCGCGCTGTGGCTAGTCTACTGAACGAAGTAGACCAGTCACTAGTAGTTTATGCGTGCGCGGGACGTGCGCGTGGTCGACGCGTGTCATCTGAACGCGGTCTTAGTCCGGGCCCGCCGGTAAGTATTGTAGCCACGCACCGATTGCTCCCTCGAGTTTCACCGAGTATTTGTGGCCTGTTCGGTAGATACCTACCACGGTCTCATGCGGCAGGTCGGCGTGGAACTGCAGCGCGGAGAGCGTGGGCGCGGGCTCCGCCGGCGACCGCACCTCCTCCCCCTCCGCGAAGCTCTGCAGCGGCGCGCGGTGGTGGATGTAGAAGAGTACCTGCAAATTCAAAATGTATAATAGCCCTTCGAGCCTGTCCACACTGGCGTTCCCACCCGCCGCCCGCTTCGTCTTGGGGGCTGCTGTCCGTCATGTGTGCTTTGTGAATTTGGTTATTTGTATGTAAAACAACGCAACGGCGTCGGCGTCGACTCAACGCTCCGTGTGGACAAGGCTCTTCCATAATATTATTATACTTTCCCTCCGACTAATAAAGATATTTACGCACTGTGACCCCTCCGTCGATCGGAATTTCTCGGAATTGCCATTGTATTCTATTGTTGTCGCGATCACCGGTGCTCGCGCGGGGCTTAATGGGTTAATAGTTATGGTCTGTCTTTGAGTCGTGAGTCACGAATGTAGTTATATTCTTTAGATGATTTAGAACAAGACTGCATAAAAAAATGTGAATCAGGTTTGCTTAACAGCGAGTCGCTGTCAGCGACTATGGTCGCTCCACAAATTGTAATGCCCATAAAATGTTTTTTTTTCTCTTGTTACATGAAATGTTAAATGCTTATTCCTAGAATTATGGTTTTTGCATAATATGATCAAGGTTTTTTATATTGTACCTGGTTAGCACAGTCCCATTGCGCCCATGAGAATATGTGGACGATTTTCTCCGTCTCTGTGTAGATGCCGTCAAACCCCCACTTCTCTGTCCCATCATCACATTCATTCAAGAACATCGGAGTGCGATAAATCTTAATATCTGTAAACATAAACATTGTTTTTCTGTTTATCTTACTATGTTGTAAAGTAATTTACTTATCAATAATAATTTATTAGCTTTATGTTACAAAGAAACAGTTAAATGAGTAAATGTTTATCTTATTATTGTAACCCTCAGATACATGTTTTCAATGTCTACACTGCTTTACCTTTTTTACTTCAAAGACTAATGCTTTGAGACAAAGTTCATTATAATTTGCACACCTAAGTCCCATTCAAGATCATAATATCAGAGTTTTTTATTGTACATAGTATTTTAATCCTTCGATCAATGCTATTCCAAGAATCCCCGATCGAAGGATTAAAATACTATGTACAATAAAAAACTCTGTATTTATTGTTGTCGTGATCACCGGTGCTCGTACAGGGGTTGATGGGATAACATTCCAATGTTGTTAATTAATACTACGAAAAATGAAAGGCAAGTGAATAACTAATTAACTATTCGTAAATCATAATTACATAACACAATGAGGTTACTACGTATACATTTACAATGAAAAGACAAAATAATTTATGCTAATTTCAAATTTCCTATTAAGTAATTGAAAGAATTAACTTAATGAGTTATAGTCTGTTAACTAAAGGTGAAACATGTATTATTTGGGTAAAAAATCTGTTTGTGAACCAAAACTTCATAGTACTAAACAAACGATTGCAGTAAAATATAAGAATTACTTACATTCCAAATGCTTAAACAGAAGAAAGCGGTCATTTCTGATTCCTGGACTGTATTTATTACTCTTTCCGTACACATACTGAAGCATTATCTGTTTAGTTGAACCCTCTTCTACTACTTCTGGTTCAGAAACTTTGTCTGGTAGCAGACATATCAAGTATGGGCAGTACAACGCTTCCTTCGCTTCTGATTCTTCTGATGGAAGCACCTTAACAACATAAGCGAGTAAACTGTGCGTAGAGTTAACTGATGCTTGAATGATATTAAGTTTTTCTTCAAAAGTGTAAAGTGTGCTGAGGGTTTTTGTCTTGTTGGTATACACCCCTATGTTCATAATAGCCTTTCCGTCTTTTGTCGATATCCATGTTAAAAGTTGAGATCCGTCTTGTTCCTGACCAACTAAACGCCATTCTCGCGCTGTAACTTCTGAAAATATGTTGAAATTCATTAAATTGCATTACGTTTGACAAGTAAACAATATGTTCGCAAATCATACCTTCCTCGCTTTGTGACTGTAAAATTCCACATAACTTAACAGCTATATTCTGTATCGACATAGCGATACGCTTTTTTCACTTTTGTTGTGCAAATATGAGCGATAAACCTAAAATTTTGTATTATAGTCAAATAAAATCCGCTTCCCTGTCTTCAGTATTGACTTTTTCGCTCAATTTCTATCAGCTGGCGCCCAGCTGTGCTATGCCATGAAGTTACTTTTTACAGGGCTGACAACATTCCGAAAAGTTTACTGCCAACGCTTGCATAAACAGCCAATAGGATTCAGGCTAGTGTCTATTCCATTTTACGCTTTGCAAATACAATTTTTTAAAAAGATTTTATAAAACAGAAAACGACGCTTAAAAATTGCATCACCATAGTTATTGAAGACACAACATTATTTATTTTTAATGCGGCATATCATTTGGTGAACTTTACTTTTTCAACGTTCGTGTTGATGCATTTTATCTCCTTTTTTTGAATCAAAAAATATAAAAAAAAATGTTGTGTTGTAAAATAAAGTAACTTTATAAATATGCAACAATAATCATAGCACTTAAGAAAATAATTTTAGCTTAGTAGGCTGTCGTACAATGGAGCGGTAGAAAAATGACACACAGCCGATCAGTGGAAACAATCCTGAAGTTAGCCGATAGTCAGCCTGGGGTGCACCAATGTTTTACCGCGACATTTTCGCGCGGAAAGCCGGGCGTTATCCAGCCGTGGAAAATTGAAAAGTGCTATGTACTCTTATTGAATTACCATTTGTGTAACATAATAACTTTCCTTTAGATATTTAAGTTGATTTAAGTGCATATTTAGACTAAAATATAGTGTATTTGTGATCATTTTCTGAACATCATATCTGGGTGTTGAAGATTTTTTTTTGTATGAAATTTTTGGATTATTTGTGAATGACCAGGTATGTTTTTATTTAATATTTCTTATTAAGAAGATGCATTTGACCCGTGGCATTATAAATAAATTCAAATAATATTACCTTTGGACTATAAATAGGTTATAAAATGTAACAGGGAGATAAGCTGCCCCGTCTTATTTGTGCAACAGTTGGGGATGTAATTCCATTTGAATTCTTTCTTTGAAACGTTTTTGAGTAGTGATGCATAGTAAAGATCATATTCTATGATAGGTGTGCTATTTTTATCAATTTCCATAAGTGGATGGCTTGACAAAACCCAAGCTA
Source organism: Polyommatus icarus (assembly GCA_937595015.1). NCBI lineage: Eukaryota > Metazoa > Arthropoda > Insecta > Lepidoptera > Lycaenidae > Polyommatus > Polyommatus icarus. The sequence goes on from OW569329.1 coordinate 19,661,349, forward strand.
GCGACGTGTCTAATGGCGCTGACGGAAGAAATTCGCGCGCGATTGTGACGGATTCGTGGCATATTTGTGCCACCTGATTCGATTTATTTCACATTTAAATGCATTAAAACGAAATAATATCTTATGATAAGTAATTATTCCGCTTAAAAAATAATTTTTATTAGTTTCTAAGCTTAGAATGAGGACTTGAAAAAACGTTCTGCCGCCAACCTGCGGGGGACACGCTGCTAATTTATCGCCCTGAAAAACCTATTTTTACGTGTAATTTTTTCAAGTTTGCGTCATCGAAGTCTCGGATAACAATTCTAATTTCCATTAAGCTATTAATATCTAAAATAATATCCGAAAAAACACTTGAAATTTCGGCTGTCAATTGACATAACCCTATTTGCGGTTTTAGGATGACATGCGGTAAATTTTGCCTAATTTACCTAATTATCCGTATATTACTATAGTTCTATTTAACAATGCTTACATGTTTATCGTTTCTACAGAGACTGGGAGGGGAGTCAGCTGATTTTCCACCCTCATTATGGCGCAGGCAGGGTAAGTGTCATACACCCACATAGACCACACTTATCATTCCCAACTGCTAGTGCTTTTGCTAATGATGCATACAATATTTTAGATCCTCCTCTGAGTCTTCAGAAAAGCGATGCAGCTTGAAGAGGAAGAGGAATTCAACAGATGAAGAGGTATTTCATTATTCCCTTACCATCTGTGATGTCTACACTTTTTCACATTTTCACACAGTGCAATGTATTGCAGGTGGAAAATATGCCTCCTCTGAAAATTTCTGCACAACTCGAAGACGAGTTGTGCGACCAGCCGGCACATAATGTTGTGGTGGAGTCATCCTCCTGCTCAAGTGATGACGAAGGTGGAGATCCACCGAGAATTGCATTCACTGACCTAGATTATAATGCAGATAGTTTACTAAGCCCACCGAGTATACCTGAACTACCAAACTGTGTGCTGAGCCCCTTGGAGAATGTGGCGAGGGGTGACTGCACTCCACACTCAAATAAGAGGCTAAAGTGAGTTGAATTATAATTTTTTTTTTTTGGTAATTTCACTATTAGGAGCCTCCTATAATAGAGTATAAACTTTCAGCACAAATAAACCCTTGTGCCCTTCGCCACCAAAGAGGAAGTGTCCTCTGCCAGGGCTGTCCTGGGCGGACCCAGTAGATGTGTGGAGGAGCATGTGCGAGTGTGATGCCAGGTCCAGCATGAGAAGGAACCCCAACATGCTGGACAACCATCCCAATCTCCAAAGCAGGATGAGGGCTATCCTCCTTGACTGGCTGAATGAGGTAAGTTATAAACAGTTGATATCATAGCAGATTCTACTTTTATTTCTATTGAGAACTGATGATTTTTAAGTGGAATAAATGCTCTATATTTGTATGCGACTAGCTTCTTTAGAGTCACTATACACGGTTTTGGTTATGTACTTACACCATGATAAATGTTAATCATTATCATGGTATACATAATATTATAATGTACATAATATTTATATTGTACATAATATTTATATTATAAGAAAAGGGGATTTTAAAAGTTATAATGACCTAAAAGCAGTTTTGACTGCAATTTTTTAATTTTATTATCAATGATTTACTAATTGTTATAAACTTTTTCATGCTGCATTTGCTAGAGCGAGAGGTAAGATGAGTCTGCAGGTATTTTGCTAATGGGTTACAGTAAGTGAGGAAAGTGATTGTAACTTGCAATGTTTTTACATATAGGGTATTGCTGTTATTGGGAGCAATGACCTCTTTTTTTCGATGTTCATTGACCTCTTCAGTACCAACGCGTTTACAGATTCGCCATTTGGCATTGTTAGGTACTATTTCAATAATTCGTTATCCTATTGTATAAAATCGTGAATTCTTATTTATCGAAGTTTCTTTTGTATTAATTCAAGAACATTTGACTGGCGTCTTTAGTTTTCGGCGTCGAACTAACGTCAACTTAAAGTTTAGACTTAGTTAAGACTTGTCTGAAACTTACGGTTTAGGTTTTGGCGATAATGTAGAAATTGTTACTTCGTCAAGATCTGACCCTTACTACCTATTTGGCGTAAATAGGGCCCATAATTATCCAACATTGTAATGTATAGTTGTGATGACGAATCCACCGTATATGTTCACATCCACAGTTGATAGTAATAGCATTACGTCAGTTATCCTCGTTGGCCTCACAACTTAAACTTTTTATAGTCTGATGATGTCCGCAAATTCATTGTGCAGAAATAAGTTTGTCGTGCGGGAATCGTACATTTTTAGGGACTAAAACTGCCATCGACAAAGGAGCAGAGACTCAAATTATCTTTACACCAAATTTTATAAAAAAGGACGTTGAACAGACACTCTTTCGCGTTTATAACATTTTTATTGACAATATTATACTAGGTAGAGTTCCGTATCCTATGCACAAAAACGGGACTTTATGATATAACGGGTCTTTTCTTCGTCTGCCTGTCTTTTTTGCCGTTTTGATTGTGTCCGAAGTCTGAACCCTTCGTGAGCGAGCCCAACTCGCACACTACGATTTTTTTGTGGTTTTTAAATGTTCGACTCTTTGGCTAGGGTTCCTAGGGCTTAATAATTTAAAATTTTGCTTAAGAAGTTTAATGTGATTGTATCTGGGCTGCGGACGATTTGCGCTACAAAATGCAGTATTAACTATAAAAATCCGGTTTACACGTCTTTATCGTTTTGACCTTTCCTTACATTGAGGGGATTTGAGTAGTTTTGGAGTCTATTAAAAAACTCCTCTTTAATATTTCTACTAACAACTTAACATTAAGCCATAATACACTGTAGAACTGCTCAAAATTCTTTTACAAAATATTCCAGATAGATTCCAGCACAAGCCGAATTTGAACGTGCGGTATAAAGAATAAGAATGTTTTATTGTTAGTTTAATTAACATAAACCCTAGGGACCCCTCGTTTAACCCTCTTGCGGCGCACCCCTCGGTCTTACAAGACATGGCGATAGTTTTAAAAAATATTTGATAACATCTATAAAACTTTAAACATGCCTTTTAAATATGATAATTGTGTAATTGCTATAAGTTCCGTATATGGTAGAGCCGAATGTATGAATAAATGCTAGTATCAGTGGTGCTACAAAATGCAGATTTGAGCCTTAAAGCATAGTCGTTAGTTTAAAAATGCAACACAATTTATCGCTTAGTTTAAGTTACTTGTCATTTACGTAACTACAAACATATCTAGAGCTTGATTTAGGTCACGAGGTCGCGGCGCTAAAATCTAGATACCTACGGAATACTTATGATTAGTGCTCGATATGCAAATGTTTTTGTTTGAATAATAACATTTTCTGATATGTTCAGTTGAGCACCAGTCTTAGCATAAAACAGCAGAAATGCGAAAGAAAGTACCTACATAGATAGAATCCTACTTAATATATAATTTATGTGTACTGACAGATTTCATAGAAATTACCCATTTCCTATGTCAATCACTTTGACCATTCTACAGTAGAATGCCTGTATTCTGTATGTCCCTTTCTATGGTTGGAAGAGAGTTAATTCTGGTATTTTCAAATTAGCGAAAAAACCTTAGAATTGACGTTACATTTGAATAACAAGCGTTTTTGAATAACGAAAATTCAAAAACGCTACCTACAATTTGAAGATAATGCCACGAGGCATTAAGCCCGCCTATGTACGGAAATGAGCAAAAGTTTTAAGGCTCCTCTCGCGAAAAAAGCGTGCAGATAAACCACCTTTCATCGGCATTAACAGAGAAATTATATCTGAAAAAAATAATTAGTAATCTACATGATATGATACGTAACGTGGTTTTGCCATATTTTTTCTATCGGTATACATAATAAAGAAATAAAAAACCAAATCACCTCCAAATCGTTGAATGAAACCACTTTACTCCTTCATTATTTATCAAAAGAATATATAAAAAATATCTACTGCTTTGCAATACATAAGTTGATAATTTGGTTTTTTTACTTTTTTGAAATATGTATTATATTAAGCCTTAAAAAGGTTTTTTCTCCTATTTAGCCCTATCATGGACGCGGCGAGCGTCGTAACCGCCACCGTACAAGGCGCGCTGTTATGAATGTTATTTTAATGTCATTTACGTCGATATTCGCACTGACAGACAATGATCAAGGTCATTGCCGGATATAGAGGCCTTAAATAAATAAAATAAATAACGTGTAGCGCTCAGCGCTGATATTTCATACATTTCGGTGTCGGCGCCGACGGTCAGCGAGCGGTCAGCGTGACTCTAAAACCAGCCTAAGTATTCGGTTCCAAGAGAATACGAGATCTTAAGGGCGTTCCGTCCGGAGATTCCGTAATTAACCGTATTTAAAACCTTATAAAACTCATAATCTGAACACTACAAAGTTATAATAAAAATACAGCAATAATCTTCAGTATATCAACATTCCTTTTGCCGTTTTAAATTTTCTATTTTTGTTTATTATACTCATGATATCAGCTTCTAAAGTCATACCAATTTGTTAAAATTCGAGCATACATTCAGCATCTCCTTAGCATTTACAAATTACTTTTATTTGAAACACACGCCAATATATCGACAATATCATAAACTACATATTCGCCGTTTAAATTTTTTTTTTGGGCAATTTTGAACTTAGTTAAGTAAAAATAATAGGGTTTTGGCGCGATCTCGGCAACGCGGCAAATGTATGGCCAAGGTCGTTTGCTTGGGGGACGGCCTTAACGTGAAAAATTTCTTTGCTTATAAACTTCAGGTGCCTGTTATTGTGGTCTGCCAGTGACGGATAACGGATTAACCTTTAATCAAATTAAGCAATTGCCTAGGCCCTAGGGCATCACGTCTGAGGGGGCACCAGAAGAGTAGGTTCAAAGACTGATTCTGGACTCTTCTCTGACATACGGATAGGAGGGCTCATATGGCATGGATTGCTTAGACTCGATGCCCTAAGGCCTAAGCTTTAGGGCATCCAGTAACTCTTAATCCATCACTAAATCTGCCAAGAAAAAGCTTCTTTCGCGGTCGTTGTTTTTCTAGTAAATCGACGAAATACGAACCCACGGGCAACATATTTTATTATGGTGTTATTATTCTAATGTACTAGTGTGAGGTCAGGGCAGCTACGCGTAACAAACGTAACGTCGACCATCTGCTACCTGTTCACCCCTCGATGACCAAATACCCCACCCCACCCCACGGCAGATCGCTGATATTATGCACGCAAGAGGGTGCAGGTTCCAATGAGATTTTTCTTACTGTTTACAGTTATTTTAGGTCTGTGAGGTCTTATGATATTATGAGGGTTACGCTTATAAAAACTCGGAATTAAAATACCTTTACTGTAACATTTTTATGGAATAACTAAAGGTTGTCCTTAACTTTCGTGCAAACGACTATCCAATTTTTTTGTAAACTTTTTCCGTGATTTTTTTTAGTTACGTATCCAAACAAAATTTCGTCCAAATCGCTTTAGAAGTTTAGGCGTTTCCCTTTTATTATAATTATAAATTTATATAAGGACTTAAGAGGATACGCTAACACTGTTTTTCCATACAAACGTATTCCTCAATGTACTCCCAGGACAATGCGTCTAGACAAATGATTTTTTATGCAATATTGGGATCAGTTAAAGCTATGCTTCTACGTTCGATTTTTTCTAAATTTACTAATATAATATAAAAAAATATATCCCTTCAAAAATCGCAAAAAATGTATGCCCCGTACCCCGCCATACCACCGGGCACCGACCATAAAAGAATTTTGAAAGATCTTTAAGATAAAATAAAAACGTAGAGGCATAGAACTTCTTGAAGATATTTAAAAAAAATAGATATAGGCTCTATTTTGAAGGAGGAATCAGAGGAATGCGTTACCTCGATTTACTGTATCTGTCTCTATCACAATACACGTGCCGTCTCGGCGCAGGGTGAAGCGTGATGGCAATAGTTTCTTCGTTTAAATCTTACTGTACCCGCGTTCCCTCTTAATTTTGGTTGGAAAAAGATATATTTCACGCCGGTTTTTGTAAAGCCTAGTTAGCAGTTCGACCTCGTGCCAAAGCATGAATGTAGATTAGGTAGTGCAAGCAGTAAGTATGTGACCCAGTTAGTCATCAGCAAAATCTGCCCACCTTCAATATGCTACGTCACGTATTGTCGATATAAATACCTGTCACCACAAATCGCGCGGACTTTGTTAAGTGGCGCTAAAAATAAATCATTTGCGTTAGATTTTTATTAATCAGATTTTTTGTTACGCCTTGCGATGCCAAAGCCAATAATGAAATGTGTAATATTATGCGCTATTCTATCCCTTTAACCGTCGACACCGATATCTGTTATGTAGTCGGTACAATATTAAGAAATTAATAGCAAAATATTTTTAATACAGATAAAATCCCGCTATGTAAATTTTTCGTGCGTTTTCGTTTTAACAAAAACGTTTTAACAAAACTTATGTGTTATGTCTTAGGGGGGTATTACATTATCATTTATATTCATATCATTTTTGATTGGATCCTATAATATATGATCCTATAAATGATCCAATATAAATGATAATGTAATACCCCCCTTAGACCCCTATGGATTTAGGTGACATAATAATTCTAAACCTCGGTAAAACTTCTTAATAGTTGGTGAAAATGGTTTACCGAGGCATATTTGCGCCAAACTCGGGTTTTGTCATACCAATGGCCATGGTCTATCTAACATACCTACATTGCCATATTATATTCGCGCAAACGGGCCATAAATAAACGTACGTAGATACTGTAGGTAAAACTATATTAGTCTGCTCGTAATGTAAGATAAATAAACCGCATTCACATCCGCCTGATTAGACTAGTGGTGTATGTGGCTCTTGGGATTTTTTGTTCAAATATAAAATGTATATCAAAAATAAATATCAATTTTCCTAATTATTTTCGTTGTTAGATCTTGTATAAGGCTGCGTTTCCACTGAAGCGGAGCGGAGCTTAGCGGTGCCCGAATTGACCAATCGTGCTATTCCAGCGGAATGACGGCGAAGCGGAGCGAAGATTTCGAGCATGGTGATTGGTCAATTCGGCACCGCTAAGCTCCGCTCCGCTTCAGTGGAAACGCAGCCTAAATAGAGACAAGATCTATGGTGGCTATCTTTTTTAGATAATGAAATAGAACTTTAATCTTTTCATAAGAGTGAAGCTCATGTCGTCGCATCTGTCGTTATTGGAGTTTACTCCTTAAGAATCGATTTTCATATAATATAAGGCGCCCGGTATGAGAAAAATCCGAGGGGTAAAACAATATAAATAATATAAAAAAGTGTGTCAGCTCCGATGCACGACTGGAGTTTACTCTACTATATATATAAAATAATATCGTCGGTTTGGATGAACAGGGTATTAACTCAAAATTTACGATTTTTAACCTAAAAATACAGTCCTACTTAAAATTACGCGATCTTTCTAACGAACGTGGTTGCATAACGATATGACGTCAAATTGGCGGGGGTGCGGGGTAGTATCTTCGTCTCTTTCGCGCTTTTGCACGTGTCGGTTTGAACAACACTGTCGTATTCAGTCTTACGTCTAACGGAGTTGTGATGAAAGGACGTCGTTCTGTTATATCCTATCCTTGTTAGCCTTTTCCCTTATCTAAGCCCTATCTATATTCTTTCCATCCTCATCAGCAATCCTACACCCTTTATATAAACATCCTCCCAAGTTCCCAGGCAGTCTTCATCCATCCTAATTCATTGACGGTCGTGTGCCGAACTTACTAATTCTGTGTTTCTATTTCTATATATTTTCAAGTTTGTAAAATAAATCTTTTTTTAAAAAGGGGTTTAGAAAGTACTCCATAACAGTTCGTTTGTGATATACAGTTTTAACCTTGAAAAACGCAGTGTTCATTAAAAGGCGAGTTCTGTTTGAATACTACTGTTTTGTGAAATAGAGTAGTAATTTCAAGTTAATACCTTATTTACAATAAATTGTTGCATCTGGTTTGTAACAGGTGTTTCTAGTTTAAAGAACTAATTTGAGATACTTTCATGTTCACAAAAGTTAAAAATACTGATACTACTAAGTTACCTACTACAAAGCCAAAGACCCCGACGATCTTTAGTGTGCTCAAAAGTGTAGCTAGTGATTTAAATTTGTTTATTAAAATACTAAGACTGATGTTTAAACTATTTTTATGTGATTTTTTTTTATAAATAAACGTTTAATAGTGAAATGTTTGTTTTCAATTTGTATTATTTTGAAAATTTATTCCTAATATTTGTGGAACATGGTAGTATTATGAATGCTCCTTAAACATAAGTGAATTAATTAACAAATCATGAAAAAATAGGATGGCATAGCAAACTAAGCATGATGTTTAAATAATGTCTGAAACATTATCAATAAAGTAAGTTAAGGTTAACCAATTATTAACGGAAGTGGAAATATTTTGATTTGAAAACTTTAAATCGCTCTCCTGAAAAATAGGCTTTTTTGAGTTAATACCCTGTTCATCCGGACCAGCGATATAATAATATAATAATACTAGCTGTCCCTGCAAACGTTGCTTTGACATAATATTATAAAGTATTTCGCCCATATTATTTTATTAAAGTGACTAAATAAGTATGTCGCCATGGCAACGTCGATCGCTATCTCGTTCACAAACAATGGTCGCCGTCAGTTTCAGGTTGTAATAATTTGGGGTCACCAATGTGGGGATAATGCGTGGTGGCCACAAAGGAAGATCTTACTTTGCGGCCTCCACACATTATCCCACATTGGTGACCCTCGACAGAACACGCCTCCTTCATCATCATCACTCCCCGCCCCTCCGCACCGCGCCAGCCAGCATCGCCTCATTGGGTATCTCGTCCACTAGCCGCAATGTACCGCGGCCTGGGCGATTCCGCATCGGCATCATCGGGCTTTCTCACTACACCGACCGGTCAGCAAGCAGAGCACATCTCTCCTGGTCAGCACGTAGCATCGGCCCCGCACGGCAGCTATCCGACTCACTGGATCCCGTGCAGCAGCTTACAGTTCCGACTCACTGGGACTCACTGGAACTCACTGGCACCGGCGACTCAAGCGACTAGACTTCAAGATTCGACCTCCGGTCTTCGGGGGGGAGTGATGTGGCGGTACCAACAATTCGCCTAACATTCTTGCATCGCGCTATCGAAGTTTTCTGAGCGCGGCGGTATATATACGACAGCTGAAATGTATCACGTGGGCTTCGGCCTGACCGGGCATACCACCTCGCTCGGTCGGAAGATCTTCCTTTGCGGCCTCCACACATTATCCCACACTATTATTTATTCAACAAATGCACTTATCAATATATAAAGTACCCAGTAGCCGATTCTCAGACCTACTGAATATGCATATAAAATTTGGTAAAAATCAGTAAAGCCGTTTTGGAGGAGTTCGTGGACTAACATTGTGACATGAGAATTTTATATATAAGATAATAGTGCCTTATGCAGAATACTCCTAAACCTCTACTATTTCTGTACACAATCTTCATTATTTTGAAGTCGATACCAGCTAGGAATGGTGAGTTCTTAGACAAAATATTTTTAATTTTAAAGACTGGTACCGACTTCAAAATTATGAAGATTGTGTACAGAAATAGTAGAGGCTTAGGAGTATTCTGCATAAGGCATTATTAAGAGTAAGAATTATTTCATACTTTTTTATCCATTATAATAATAATTATTGTTTTTACTCTGGAGGTCGGATTTTAATTTTTTGTTAAAAATAATAATTTCACTCTTTTTAGTAAATTAAGTAATTTATAAGGTTTTCTGTAAATACTAATGTGTTCTACTAAGTGACTTTGGAGCCACGATACACATTTATGATATGAGAACTATAAAGTTATAGTCCGGTCTAATTAGACGCAAAAAAATCGTAACCTCGGAATAACTCGCATAGAGCTGAAAATGGGTAGAGACGTTACATACATCATTACAAATAAAACCTCAAAAGTCCCCAGGGATCCTCCTTGTGCAAAAAAATTTATTCAAGGTAAAAGGTATGAAAATGAGGTTTTTCCTGTTTTTTTTCCCAAACTGTACAATTTATTACAAAAATAGGTAGGGCAAGAGTGTAGATCATAGAATTCTCTACAAAAAATATTCAGTCATTTTTTTTCATACGACTTACCATTCCATATGAATGGCGGGCTTAAAGTTTGGGAAAATCATATCTATGCTTATATTATAAAGCTGAAGAATTTGTGGAACTACTGCTTTGAATTGAGGAATTCGTTTTTTGTTGGATAGTCTTATTTATTGAGGAAGATTTGAGCTATATAACATCACGTCGGCACCAATAGGAGCAAAGAAACAGAGGAAAATGGAGAAAAACGGGGAAAATTATTTGAAGGAGCTTATCTCACTTATCTTACCTCTACCTATTTTTGTGATAAAAATAGATAGAGGTAAGATAAGTGAGATAAGCAGTTTGGGAAAAAAACAGGAAAAACCTCATTTTCATACCTTTGACCTTGAATAAAATTTTTTGCACAAGGAGGATCCCCGGGGACTTTTGAGGTTTTATTTGTAATGATGTATTTAACGTCTATACCAATTTTCAGCTCTATGCGAGTTATTCCGAGGTCGAATGTTCTCTAGGAATAGAGTAGTGCATAAGCAACTCCAAGAATATACTCGTATCACTGTATAATTAATAATATAAGCTTGGCGTCAACCAAGCAATGATAAAATTAATGTTCATGCACCTATCTCTAAAGGCTCTAAAGTTCTGTTCAGTGACTTTCTTTCTATCACAACACTCCTGGAAAGTCATGAGCTCACTATAATTATTGTTCATACAATAATATTATGCTTAAACTACTTAGAACTACGTTAATATCACTATTTATTTTGTCCCAATAACAAGGAGTTTCCTACATACGGACATACCTCAAAATTCATTGATCTCATAATCAAATTGCTAACTATTGGTAACCTGATCAGCAAGTTTGAATCATTTACTTTGATATAACAATATAACACCAATATATTTTTTGAAATAGTTCGACAAATTAAGAGTTATGATTTAATGATTCATGGTGTGGTGACTGGTGGTAGTAGTGATGATGATGATGAATGTAACTTGCATAGTAGCATATGCTTTGAGTTCTTAAACCAAAGCCGAAACCCTCAAACTTGTATCTATGAGGAAACCGGAGTTCTCTTAGCACCTTCGGAACCAAGGTATATCTTAGTGGAAAATTTTGCTTTTTGGTAGCATATGCTTAGGATACTTCTCATAAAATCGAAATCACCAATATGTTTCCATATAAATTTTGAGGAGTTCCCTCGATCACTCATGGACCTTATCATCAGGTCGAAATAATAAAATAATTTTCAAAATAGCTTAACTTTCTACAGAATAATGTTTAAAGACATCCGTGATCCGTTTTGATCTAAAAATACTATGAAATTTGAAAAATACCTACCAATTATAATAGGGTCAAAATGTGAAGGTGTATGGTGGAATGGTGGTGATGATGATGATGATGATTAATGTAATTAGCTTAGTAGTATATGCTTTCAGTTCTTAAAACAACGTCGAAACCCCCAAACATGTATCTATAAGGAGTAAGGAGTTCTGTTCACCACCTTCGAACCATGGTATATCCTGGTGCAAAATCTTACTTTTTGGTAACATATGCCTGGAATACTTCATATGAAACAAAAAAAATATGTTATGTTTCCGTTTGAATTTTGAGGAGTTCCCTCGATTACTCATGTATCCCATCATCAGGTCACCTCTTTTGTGAACATGGTACTAAATTGGAGTGAAACCTAATACAACAAAACAAAAATTTTGAAAATCGGTTCACAAACGGCGGAGTAATCGTTGAACATACATAAAAAAAAACCACAGCCGAACATATAACCTCCTCATTTTTTTTGGAAGTCGGTTAAAAACCACTTCAGCCTATTGCTTTCCTATTTCAGTAGGGCAAAATTTCGTCTCATTTGTTCTTGTTATAAAAACAATTTCCTGCGCGGATCTGGTCCGCACGCGGACTAAATTCATTTTCATGCATTTCCTGTCATGCGTGTTGTCACCTATGCACGAATCTGGTCAACATGCTCCTGGCCGCGCGTGTTGCCCGCATGACAGGAAAAATGCAATGATAGGATGCGGGCAACTTTCATGGTTGCAAATCCGCGCTCGGGCGATGACACGCATGACAGGAAAGGCGCTCACAGGGACTTGATGCACCTACCAAGATAATATAATGTAAAAAATGTAGGACTCAACGCATACCCTTAACCAATCAACAATAAATTTCCAGGTGTGCGAAGTGTACAAGCTGCACCGGGAGACGTTCCACCTGACCGTGGACTACGTGGACCGCTACCTCGCCAACACCGCCGACGTCGAGAAGGGCCGCCTGCAGCTGATAGGTGAGTGTTGATGCAGGTCCAGGTGTACACGACACTACCAGGTGCAAGTGTACGAGCTGCACCGGGAGACGTTCCACCTGACCGTGGACTACGTGGACCGCTACCTCGCCAACACCACCGACGTCGAGAAGGGCCGCCTGCAGCTGATAGGTGAGTGTTGATGCAGGTCCAGGTGTACACGACACTACCAGGTGCAAGTGTACGAGCTGCACCGGGAGACGTTCCACCTGACCGTGGACTACGTGGACCGCTACGTCGCCAACACCACCGACGTCGAGAAGGGCCGCCTGCAGCTGATAGGTGAGTGTTGATGCAGGTCCAGGTGTACACGACACTACCAGGTGCAAGTGTACGAGCTGCACCGGGAGACGTTCCACCTAACCGTGGACTACGTGGACCGCTACCTCGCCAACACCGCCGACGTCGAGAAGGGCCGCCTGCAGCTGATAGGTGAGTGTTGATGCAGGTCCAGGTGTACACGACACTACCAGGTGCAAGTGTACGAGCTGCACCGGGAGACGTTCCACCTGACCGTGGACCGCTACCTCGCCAACACCGCCGACGTCGAGAAGGGCCGCCTGCAGCTGATAGGTGAGTGTTGATGCAGGTCCAGGTGTACACGACACTACCAGGTGCAAGTGTACGAGCTGCACCGGGAGACGTTCCACCTGACCGTGGACTACGTGGACCGCTACCTCGCCAACACCACCGACGTCGAGAAGGGCCGCCTGCAGCTGATAGGTGAGTGTTGATGCAGGTCCAGGTGTACACGACACTACCAGGTGCAAGTGTACGAGCTGCACCGGGAGACGTTCCACCTAACCGTGGACTACGTGGACCGCTACCTCGCCAACACCGCCGACGTCGAGAAGGGCCGCCTGCAGCTGATAGGTGAGTGTTGATGCAGGTCCAGGTGTACACGACACTACCAGGTGCAAGTGTACGAGCTGCACCGGGAGACGTTCCACCTGACCGTGGACTACCTGGACCGCTACCTCGCCAACACCGCCGACGTCGAGAAGGGCCGCCTGCAGCTGATAGGTGAGTGTTGATGCAGGTCCAGGTGTACACGACACTACCAGGTGCAAGTGTACGAGCTGCACCGGGAGACGTTCCACCTGACCGTGGACTACGTGGACCGCTACATCGCCAACACCAGCGACGTCGAGAAGGGCCGCCTGCAGCTGATAGGTGAGTGTTGATGCAGGTCCAGGTGTACACGACACTACCAGGTGCAAGTATACAAGCTGCAGCTGATAGGTGAGCGGTTACACGGTGACCTTATGACTCTTGATAGAGTCAGTGTAAGCTCGCAGCACACGTCATGTCAACTCGGAAACAGGTCGTTACTGCTTCAAGCTCGAAAGGCTGTAGGCGCAACGAATGAGCAAATAAGAGCGGCGGTGATATAGAGTGTCGACGCTTGCTGGTGTAGGGATACTCTAACATTATCAGGTGTAGATTGAAGGGAATAAGTGTTTAAAGTCAACCATATCCTCGCCCCACACGGTTGGCTCATAGGTCATGTTGTTAAAAACATAATCTGGTGGTTAATAAAAACCATTAGGGACAACATAGTTATCTTGAAATCACTTTCTCAAATAAAGCGATAATAAATATAGTAGAATTTTATCAGTGTTTCAACAGAAGCTTTCTTCGTCTAATTAATCCTGCCCCGCGCGAGCACCGGTGATCGCGAGAACAAAAGAATACAATGGGAATTCCTAGAACCTCCGATCGAAGTATTAATATAACTTTTTGTATCTTTACAAGTGTCCAAAACAAAGAGTATTTCATCCATTCAAATTTTAATTGTGAATTCAGTACTTAACAAGACTCAAGCCATATCTCAGGTATAATTTCAAACATTTCAGGAATAACATGCCTCTTCATAGCCGCCAAAGTTGAAGAGGTTTACCCACCGAAAATTGGCGAGTTCGCCTACGTCACCGACGGAGCCTGTACCACCGAGGAAATACTACTAGAGGAGCTGCTAATACTGAAGATACTATCGTGGAACATCACACCAATAACTATAAACAGCTGGTTAAACATCTACATGCAGTTGGCGAGCGAGGGAAGGTCGGCCAAGCGGAGACTGTTGGGAGAGAGTGATATAGGAGCGAACGCTCTACGGGGTTACACTTTTGTGTTCCCCCAGTATTCCTCCCTGGAGTTTGTGATGTGTGGCCAGCTGGTGGACTTGGCAGTGCTGCATGTGGACGTCAATCAGTTCTCGTACAGTACGGTGGCTGCGGCGGCCATAGCACATACGTTTGGCAAGGAGCTGGCTTTGAGGGTGTCAGGTAAGATCTTTAGACTATTGTATATGCCTGTCTTAGTGTCGTACAATGTAAACTTTTCTTGTTTCACTAATGTTTGTAAATGATGCTGCCTGCAACTTGGTTGTGCCGAAATTCGGGAGAAAAGTTTGGAAATCAATTTAGCACTTTGAGCTTGAATAATGCGCTCGCTAGACGGTAATTCTGCATTACGTGCTATCATGCACGCATTATCGTTTATTGTAAGAAATAAATAAACAGACATGCTGACACATCACCTTAATAAAATTTGTATTGGTAGTCGAAACTACAAGGCGCGACAGAGAAGAGAAATTTTGTGTTTCAATATGTAGTTTTGTGCCTCCTTTTCCAATACATTGATTAAGGCCGGCAACGCACCTGCAGCATTTCTAATGTTGCGAGTGTCCATGGGCGACGGTAGTTTCCATCAGGTGGCCCGCAGCTTGTTATACATACTAATGGTACATATATTATATGCGAATACATATACCTCTTCACGCCCAAAACGCTGAACCGATTTTTCTGAAATTTTGTATGTGGGTACTTTGAGTCCCGGGAAATTCAAATTCAAATGTCTTTATTGCTAGAATGTTGTACATAAACAGGTCTTATAATTAACTACTTATAGTTCTAACATTCTGCCATAACAATGGCGTGCAATTAAATTAAATTTATGTAAAATTAATAAGTACATCATTATCTTAAGGAATTTTAAATACATAATTTGTCAATTGAAGAAATATATATTAAATTAATAATAATTTTATTACAATATTATATTATACATTGCATTATTATTCTTAAAATGTCATATATTAAGAAACAAAATAGTGCAGTATCACATTATGTGTAAGTCCATAAGTTGAGGAAGTTTGATTAAAAAAACACGGTTTATTTACTGTACTGATATTTATATCAAATTTACGATATTTACGATAATAAATTACGATACTTCATTGTATTATTATTTCAAAGTTTTATGATTTATGTCAAAAAGGTGTAATTGATGTTAAAAAAGCTGAGTTACTCTACTGTAAGTTATACTGTGGATGAAACATACGTGACCTACCGGAAATTTGCTCTATGTTTATAACGAATAAACGAAAAACGTAAAACAAAGACGGAACGGAAATTAAGCTAAAATTTTAACGTTTTACCAGAATAAATAATGGTTACATAGCTCGGGGCGAACCTTTTTAGATACAGGCTAGAAGTTAACCGTGATGTAAGCGAATTATCCTTTGCCGAGACACATGTCGCTTATTTTTAACCGACTTCCAATCAATTCTACAAATTATATTATTCTTTTGTGCGCAAAATATTCATTCATATTATAAAAACATTTTTCTATTAGCCATAATGTCAAATTTCTTTTAAATACTTTGAAAGGTAGGCTCTTAAATTCATCCGGTAAAAAATTATAAATTTTTATGATCTGTACAAACGCGTTGTCCTTATATATGTTTAAGTTACATAACGGAAAATGGATTTTAAATTTATGCCTTTCATTTTTCCGTCCTAAATCCGATTTGAGTGGGAAATATATGCTTCTTTTATATACATGCAAGTGAGGGGCAGTATCTTAAATTTTTTGAATAACGGCTTACAACTCTCTAAAAATCCTGCTCCAGCAATTGCTCTCACACATTTTTTTTGTAAACGGAACGCTTTATCAATATCTGTAGAGTTTCCCCATAATATAGGCCCATATGATAGTACCGATGCCACATATCCATGGTAAGCACTCAGGGCTGCTTCGGCACTTACTGTCTGCCGTAGTCTTTTAAGGGCATAAACAAACCGATCTAGCTTTGTGCATACATATTCTACTTGTTCTTTCCAGTTGCAGTATTTGTCCAACATAACGCCTAGAAATTTTGTAGAGTTAACTTCTTCAATTTTTGTGTCCTTATAATAAATATTTATGTCAAATTTTCGTCTATTATAATTTTGAAATTGTATTAAATGGGTCTTGCTTATATTTATTTTCAAATTATTATTGCTAAGCCATGTCAGTACTTTATCAAGTTTTTCGTTAATATCATTTTCATAATTTTCAATATCCTCGCATTTTATAATAGGTAAGTGTTGTATCGTCAACAAATAATATCTTCTTGTCTGTAGTTACAAATGGAAGATCATTAATGTACAGTAGAAAAAAGGACATAGGATACTTTTTATCCTGGAAAAATGTACGGTTCCGACGCGATAAACGAATTTGGTGCAACGGAGTTGCGGGCGTCATCAAGTAAGAAATAAATAATAATAATATTATTATGGGTAGTCAAAACTACGGTAGTTGCTTTACATCAGGTGGCCCGTTTGCTTGTTTGCCCCCTTATTTTATAAAAAAAACATTCCAGGCAATGATATAAATAAAAAACTCAAAGCAGATATGTTACTACCACGCGCGTTGTGAAGCCTCAAATACGACCCAATTGGATCGTCTTTTGTTTAGTCTGTCTCTTTTATGTAAATGGCATTTCGTATCTTTTGTTTCACTTATCTGTCAAATTTGTCAATGTTGTTCGGAAGAGATTTAAACCGGAAAATAGTATGAACGTAACCGATCTGTATAAGTAGAATATCATTGATTCCAGGCTACAGCTGGGAGAGCATATCCCCGTGCTACCGGTGGCTGAGTGCTGGGGCGCGCGCGGTGCGGGGCGGCGCCGCGCGGGCGGTGCGGGGGGCGGACGGCGAACACGTGCAGCGAGCCGGCGGTCTCCGCCTGCTGTGCCCGCAGCTGAATGCAGACGAGAGCCATCGGGTGCAGCAGCACAACGTCACCCTTGATATGTTTGTAAGTACAATCCAGGGCTTGTACCACGAAACCGTTTTGAGACTCAAACAATCGAACGAGAATGCCGCATCCTACTCTAACAAACGTGAAATGACGTTGTTAGAGCAGAACGCGGCATTCTCGTCCGATTGTTTGAGTCTCAAAACGGTTTCGTAGTAGGCCTACTGCAGGAGCTTCTCTTTACTTGATTGATTAACAGTGTCTTAAATTTTTGTATTATGTAGATGTTTTGTATGTAGATTAATTATTATTATTATAGAACTTTATTGTGTTTTGTAGTTTGAGTATTCCGGCTAAATGTACTAAAATCCGAATTGACACAGACAACTGTTTCACATTAACTTTTACATATTAACGCCATCCTAGTATCATTTTGAATGTGGCGGAAATTAGAAGTATCTCGCTGGTGTCATTTTGAACGTCATTATCCCGTATAATATCAAATAGCAAGCCAACATAATTTTTTACTAACTTTAAACTTGCGTGTTTCAGGAGAAAATGCAAGAATACTTAGAATCTGCTACGGGGCTAACGGAAAGCGAGGAGGAGGCCCCGTGTAGCGAGACCGTGGTGTATCCGCCCACGCCGCCTCACTCAGACCAGAAGAGTCCGCGTACACCTCATGCCACACCCAGCACGCGGCAGACGAGCGTTCGGCTCGACTGACTCCTGGACTATAGTGTTCAATCACTGACTCCAGCACTATAGTGCGAGCGTGGACTCCTGCACTATAATAGTGCTTGACCATTGACTCCCGGACTATATTGCTCGACCTCTGACTCCCTGACTATAGTGTTCGACTGCTGACTTCCCGACTATAGTTTTTGATCACTGACAGTGCTTGACCAATGATTGTAAAGCTCAATGAATTGGTGGGTATCGACCATTATGTCTGTGTAGGAAGAGTTGGAATAAGTATTGGTTGAGGCTCAACCTCTAGAATGTGTCAAGCCCGCTTGCAATTTAACCCGTCGATCGTGGGAAAACGAGACACAATAGATATTCTATTGTGTCTCATTCACCGGTGAGCGTATGGGGCTTGATGAATTAAATTAAAATCGATACCACCTTACAAACACCACCACTACCATAATTTTATGACGTGGGAGAGCCATGCTTCGGCACGAATGGGCCGGCTCGACCGGAGAAATACCACGTCCTCACAGAAAACCGACGTGAAACAGCACTTGCGCTGTGTTTCGTCGAGTGAGTGAGTTTACCGAAGGCCCAATCCCTTACCCTTTTCCCTTCCCTACCCTTCCCTATTTCCTTCCCTACCCTCCCCTATTACCCCTTAAAAGGCCAAGCAACGCGCCTGCAGCTCTTCTGATGCTGCGAGTGTCCATGGGCGACGGAAGTTGCTTTCCATCACATGACGTTTTGCTCGTTTGCCCCCTTATTGCATAAAAAAAAATGTTAATATGTGACTGTACAGATTTTAAATGTTCTTCATTATAGTTGATTTATACATTTGATCAATCAAGAATAGAAAGGTAACTAATCTATTAAAAGACGTCCAATTAGGATGTTAAATTATTAGCTACGTGTGTATTGTAACAGCACATATAGCTGTATCTGATTAAAAACTGTATACTGTACAATGAGAGAAATTATTTCGTAAGTAGATGGCGGCCCTATATCAGGTCGTATTATGTCAAGTCCATGTTAGCAACTGACCTCCATTATACAAGTACGCTGGACATAAGATACCCAGCTGTTTTTTGTGCCTATTTGAAGCGGAATCAGCGCCCCCAATGCGGGGGAAGAGAACTAAATCTAACGTAACTTGCAAATGGCCGCTCTATCGCCATTGGTTAAGATAATCACTACGGTGGTAGAAACTAGTATTAGTTCCAAGTAGGGTTGCTGAGGATTCCTCTTCCGCTTCCTCATAATGAGGAAGTTCCGCAATATTTTGGGTTCCTCAACCGTTACCGCATCCTCATAAATAAAAATAAAAAAATCCTCTTCCGCTATCGCTTCCTCAAAATTTAAGAGGAATTTATGAGGAATTTCACTGCGCATGCATGCAATCCAATCATGTCAACGCACACGCCAGAGTGCGTCGCTCATCTTTTTTTTTTGTGTGCGTGTGTGTATGTTACTGTGTGCCGAGTGTGAGTTTTTTGTTTCACATTCGTGAACGCGTTTGGCGTTTACTAAGATTTTGTATGGGATTACTCACGTGAGCGGGTGGCGCTGTGCAAATACCATACAAAATCTTACTTATGAGTCCGTATACGAAATTTTGCCGATTTTGCCGAAATTACAAAAGTTCGCTACAGAAATGTTATTAGGTTTTAGCCCCTTATTAGACTTAAAAAAATATATATTCATTATTAGATTAAAAATATATTTAAGCGCGGAAAGCCGACTCGAACTTGCGGCGAATAATATAATGTGAGATTTAGGTTGTTGTGAATCGTGTTGAATCGTGTTTATTTGGCACAATTTGTTTTTTTTTCTTTTTTCTCGAATTGGATAGAATTTTATCTATAGATTATTTCTGTCGTTTTCTTTTTATAAATTACAGCTCCAAATTGCCGAAGTTAACAGCAATTCTTTGCCCATTTTCTCTAAAATTTTGCCGAGTTACATATTTTTTTACTCAACTATTTCATATTAAAGTGGTAAAAAGTAATTCCAACCATTGAGTTAATATATTTGACGACCTCCGTGGCGCAGTGGTGAGCGCGTTGGTAGCTTAAGCCGGAGGTCGCGGGTTCGAGTCCCGCCGACGGAACAAAAAGTTTATAAAGTTCCTGGGTCATGGATGTGTATTAAATATGTGTATCATATAATAAAAATCTTAAATATATGTATAGTATAAAAAGTATTAAATATATTTCCGTTGTCTGGTACCTGTAACACAAGTCCTTCAGGTACTTACCACAGGGCCAGACTGACGTGGTGTGAAGCGTCCATAGATATTATTATTATTATTATTATTATTATAATATACACTAGGAGAGAGAGTTATATCGGTGTATAAGCGTCAAAAGCGTGTAATGTTATGTCCGACTTACTCGGACATAACAAAGGAGTCGATCTGCATATTTCATGTAATAAAAGTGTTAATAAAGGTTTTTAGTGAACATTTTGAGTTAGATATTGTTGAGTTTTGTGGTTCCGCTAAATAATAAACCATAAGAATAGCCAAAGAATGCCTCAAACACGTGGATTTAACATTAAATACGCAAGTTTTGAACAACGTTTTTTGGGCTTTTCAATCGGTATTTTTGTAAGCTAAAAAGATAATTTATAAGTTTAATAATCCCTTAATCGTGCTATATAAGGCATTAGTGCTAAAAATGTCACATCAATTAATAATTTGTCTACAAAAATTGCATAGCTTTTTACGCGTGTTTACGGATTCTCATTACTTGAACTATAGTTTATCGATATCATGAACTAAATGACTTTCTTTTCTGTATAATAATGTGCTTCGAAATGCTCGACAAATAGAAATATTCAAGAAAATAAACGCACACTACTTGTATGAAAATAAGCACAAAATGGCCATGTGATGACGGGCTAAGGTTACATCTATATCATATATATCCTTAATCTGTGATTCCAACATTTTTTATACGACTTTCTCAACAGTACATTGTATTTTTTTCATACCGTTAAGACGTCAATACAATCCATAAACAGGTGATATTCTAAGCCTTTTACGGCAAAAATCACAAAACTGTCGCGAGTTTGAGTTGGATTATTTAAAAATACTTAAAAAAAATAAAAAATCTAGCTCCAACATTAGATTATAATTGAAATGATCTTACATGTTGTGCATTAAAACTTACAGAAATACTGTATTTTAACGGTTAAATCACGTCTGTAAAATCAGCGAAATCGGAAAATTTCGTATACGGACTCTTATACGCCAAACGCGTTCACGATCGAATGTGAAACACAAAAAAAACCGGCCAAGTGCGAGTCGGACTCGCGCACCGAGGGTTCCGTACAAACCTGCAAGGTATTATAGACCTGAGTATTTGGTATGAATTTCAATTTAATACCTCTACGCGTTTATGAGGAAATGGGTAGTAAGTTTAAAATTATTAAAAAAATATATATTATGTGATGTAACTAAAAAATTATGGTTTTCGTAATTTTTCCTTTATCTATGCTATAAGACGTTGCTTCGTACCAAATTTCAAGATTCTGAGTTCACGGGAAGCACCCTGTAGGTTTTGATTCCCTTGCAAGTGTCGAAAATTTGCGGCATAAACGGCTGTATCTTTTGATTGCGTTGGCTTAGAAGTTTGATTTTTTCACAGCTTCAAGGGACAGTAGACCTGAGTAATTGATATAAATTTCAGCTTCATACCTCCACGCGTTCCTGAGAAAAAGGGTCTTGACAGACGGACAGACGGACAACAAAGTGATCCTATAAGGGTTCCGTTTTTTCCTTTTGAGGTACGGAACCCTAAAAATTCAGACTAGGCACACGAACTCCTCCTTAACTGCTGGACCGATTTTGATGATTCTATATTGTGTGTGTTTCGAGAATGGTTGATTCATAGTTTGGTCCACTGGAAAATGCCCTTTTAATAATTTTTGAAGTGAAAACTTTTTTAGCGTCGTTGAGCACTTTTGTGGGATGGGTAAAAACTGTGAAACTCGCGTCAGATTCTCGTGCTGATCGATAAACCGTAAGACGGTTGGAGAATAGTGTTGTAACATCGAAATCGAACAATCGATTGTTTTTTTCGATTGTCGATATTTTTTAATCGATTGTAAGGGTTTCTATTAATTAAAAAAATCGATTTTCATAAAAAATGAGTTTAAAATTTAATCGATTGTAAGGGTTTCGATTAATAAAAAAACGATTTTTTGAAAATCGATTTTCATAAAAAATTGGTTAAAAAATGGCAATTAATTAAAAATATCGATTTTTAAAAATCGATTTTCAAAAAAAATGGGTTAAAAAAATTATGCACAACGTTAATAATCAAGTTTTCACTTCTGTCGGAACTCCCGGAGTGCAACCTGTCTTTTTTTTGTATTGTTATGTACAGACAGGACAAATTCTTTTGGGTTGGGTCCGCTATTATATTTATAATTTCCTATCATCCGCTTCCTCATCCGCATCCTCTTCCTCATAAAATATCCTCTTCCTCATCCGCATCCTCTAAATTTGCGCGTGACAATTCCTCTTCCTCCTCCTCTTCCTCATAATCACTTCCTCAACAACCCTAGTTCCAAGTACTCCCACTACTGCTATCAGCGCCAATATGGCGACTTAAACGTCATGTTTACGTCAGATTTAGTTCTCTTCCCCCGCATTGGGGTGCTGATTCTGCTTCAAAGAGGCACAAAACAGCTGTCATTTCAAAGGGTGTCATAAGTCCAGCGTACTTGTATAATGGAGGTCAGTGATGTTAGCCGTGAGTTGACATAAATCGACCGAATTACGTTGGTCGGTCATCTGCATATGATTAAATTCTCTGATAGTACAAGTTGCGCTCACTTGACCCACTTATAATATTATAAGCTTACGATAGTTTATTTTACACCAATAAAACATCCGCTGTTGCTATTATAACACTCAAGCAACATATCTAGATAATATTGAAGTAAATATTACTATCATAAATTCACCATAGACTGACCGACTAACTCAAATCCCCTAACGACTAATCGTCATTATTTTTTAATATTATGTTCTATGGCAGATATCGGACCTGAATTATGTGGTGGGGTTATGTCAAGTCAATGACCGTCGTGATTTGTCGACTGGACTTGACATGACTCGACGAAATGACGGTCCGCCATCAGCCTATAAATCATTTCTCTGGTTGCGCCTTCCATTTATATTAATACTAGCTGTCCCGGCAAACGTTTCTTTGCCATATTTCATAATGTATATCGCCGGTATTCATTACTAAATAAGTATAACAATTAACAAAATTAACAATAATAAAAATTACTAAATAAGTATGTCACCCTGGCAACGTCCATCGATATCCCGTGACCCGCGTCGCATAAACAATGGTCGCTCTTTATAGACAAATAATTTGCAATAAAATAAAATTGCGACTATAACTAAAGATCTAAGCTATCCTATCTCTCAAGTTGGAAAAAACACACATTTAAAAAAAAACCTTAAAATCGGTTATGTAGTTTAGGAATCCATCGCGGACAAACGTTGTGACAGGAGATTTTTATATATTAGAATACTTGGCCAATCTTGTATTTATCTCGAAAAACTTATTTAATAAAATCTGCTTATGGCTGCAATGCATGTTTGCCACAATAATTATTATCCTACTATTTTCACAATACCGCAGTTATAACTTTTCTAGTAGACTGTAGAATTAGAATAACGATCGTATTGTAGAAATGAGTTTTTTTACTAAAACCAAACCTTATAATAGTTTAGGAATATAATGTGCTAAAAATAAGTAATAAAGTTAGTTAAAGAATCAAGGTTCCTATTCATAAGTTGTAAGGCCTGAAATGTTTTGAATTTCGACTCACGCTTTAATAACAAAAATTATTTTTTACATTTACAATATAAAATCTAGTAGGTACCTAATCATCGTTTGTTCTGTTTGTTTTAAAAAAATAACATTTTTAGCTTATACGGTAACCTCCTTTATAAAGGACTGTACATAGAATGTAACTGTTCAAGCTCTTGCTGTCTTTATCTGTCAAATGACTTTCCGAATGTGCCAGAAAAAGACAAGTATACATGTATAGTTAGTTATTCGCTGTTTGAATATTTTTGTATTAATATGGGGGTATCATAATCATTATTTGCATATTTTTAAGTACAACATAATATATTCTGTACTGACAGTAACAATATAATCATAAATCTAATTGGTTTATTATAGCAAGTTCACGCCTCTTTTTGTTTTGTGTCTGAATGAATCACTAACTTACAACATTCCAATGGCTAAGCGGTGTACCAATCATAATCTAAATTCTAAACGAATCATTTGTGTTTAAAAATTGAACAAAGACTAGGCAGCTATACGCCTTCGCTAACATTACACAGGCCACAGCAATTATTATCCTATGAAGGCACTTCACATGGCTGTTTGTATTTGCTATTGGCTATTTGTTGCATTTGGCAAAATTATTGACATATACACAAACAAGCAAATAAAGGCAAATATGGCCTTCCACACAATATGGACGTCAAATACCAAACTTTTACTTGATTTTGTTTACTTGCCTAATGACTCTTTTGATGTGCGTCAAAAACCGACAAAGGTACGGATACGTGTATTTGGTATTGATCATATTTGTCAAATAGGCAAATAAGGCCAATATTTGTCAAACATACCGTCTACACATGGTGATTGTTTGGCGAATACATCAAATACGCAAATACAAATAGCCATGTGAAGTGCCTTCATTATACACAGGTGTAGTCCTTGTGTAACAAGTGACATTTTCAAAGACAGCATTTGTGAATAAGTTAGGCGCTGTATACATATTTTTATTACTAAGGGTAATGTAAAATGTTTAATATGGCTTTTTTCATAAAGCAGCCTCACGTCATAAAAACGTGCTTGCGAAGCATTAACATATTCTGTTTCTATTTTAGTTCCATTTTATATGTTGTCAAATGACAATTTTATTTTGTACACTTTTTCGCTCTTTGTAAATTGATAAGCAAAATGTATAGATGTGCATGTTATTCAGAATGTAATTAATTTCATCTCATGTAATTTAAGGCAGAAGAATGTATTTTAGTTAATCAGTAATCAATATTTTTTATCAATCAATCATTGGATATTATTCTATGAATTTTAATAGTTTGCGGAATCTAAAAGTCCTAATTTACTTAATTTCACGTTATTTAAATTTTTAAGTATTTAAGTACATTCGAAATAAACTAATATATTGTTTTACGGCAAATAATATTGGTTCATAGAGACTGATAAAAAATATTTCACTAAATGTTTGACATTGTAGCCAAAGACTGCATCAAAATATTTTACTGTTTGAGTATTCTTAGTACTTGGAGTACCTACTCTATAATATTAATGCGGCCATTTTGTATTGACAATAAATAAAAACAAAATGGCTGCGCCCTCACTGAAGGCGTTGATATGCCAAGGAAGAATAAGGGAGAGACTTGGCTGGGCACTGCCCTAGCCTAGACTAAGAGTATGAAAAATTTACTAGGCAAAAGTGATGTAGTTTTAAAATTATTCTAAATTTATAAAAGTCATGTAAGGCTTGTAATATTATTATCTCAGATGTTTCAAAACATGTTTCACCTCTGCCAGATATGAACTCTTTCTCGTCTATAAACTCGGTTTAAGTATCTCTTTGTTAAGATTCTGTTTTTACATATTTTTAAGCTTTTTGCCAACATTGGCACTTTCATTAATCTCAGCGCTGATGAGTCGCTAGTTTCTTGAAATTCAAGGTTTATTATATCATATTTTTTATGCTTCGTTGTTATCGCAAATCCTCATGTCCAATCTTTAACTCTTTTATGGCAGTGACCGCATTTTATTTAAATGTTGAGTGGATGTGTAGAATATTTTATATTAATAATAATATGTAAAAAAATAAAACCACAAAAATATCAAAGTTATCTAATAAGCTTAGGGAAATTAATTTATGTTAACGCGACAACTCGTTACCGCTGTACCGATAGTAGAAATTTATGATTAGATTAATTGTAAATATGGACTTGGAATTTCTACTTGCGGTCCTGCGCTGTCGATGTCGCCCAGATGTATATTGAAAT
Source organism: Polyommatus icarus (assembly GCA_937595015.1). Taxonomy (NCBI): domain Eukaryota; kingdom Metazoa; phylum Arthropoda; class Insecta; order Lepidoptera; family Lycaenidae; genus Polyommatus; species Polyommatus icarus. The sequence goes on from OW569329.1 coordinate 19,687,618, forward strand.
GTATAATATTTATGCCTTTAGAGCGAGGCCCCATAGTGCGCCGTGACTGCCCGTGACACAGTGGCAGCGTTTTGCGTGCGACTTAATCGCATCGTGCGCGCATGTGCTGGCGTTGAATCGCAAGTGTTGCGTCGCGACGCACCGGGCGGTCCTCTCGTAGTGAATTGTGTAGATTTAAGTTGAACGATTACGCTTATCTCGTGTGGCGATTCGCCTTCTATAAGACTTTTGTTAAATTGTATTAAACGCACTCTAATATAAGTTATATAATATTCAGATGATACTAATAATATAATGAGTACATTTAGTTCCGGTGTGTATGATCTCATGATAAAGAAAACGTTCACAACATGTTTTGGTCGCTCGTGCAATACGCGTAAGGTTATGTGCTGTAATAAATAGTGTTGATGATCTTTTATACCAGATTTTTATTACCTCTTCCTGTTCCTGACTGTAATTAATACTCTGCTACTGCAGTGAGGGCGTTCGCTGCGTTGAGCCGTGAGCGTGTGCCCGGCACGGGCACTCGCGCCATACGGGCGGGCCCTTTTTTTACGCAGGGGAAACCCATCATGGGTGCCCCGAGTTGGGGCGGGCCCGCCTCAACGCAGCGCTGCTCTATGAAATGACATGAAACAAGCACGCCTCGAGAGTGGCCGCGCCGCCGGGCGCACGCAGTGAACGCCCTGAAGCAATGATATTCTATGTTACTAACGTAACCCCTAAAGCAAAAGGAGTGATGATAATTGATAATAAGTGCCAGTCTATTTAATATTGAGTATTGACAAAATATTTTTAATATGCTGAGAAGTTTCAAAAAGACAAAGAGATCGATTTTTATCCGAGCCAATTACATAGAGGACAATAATGCGAAAGCGTGGCAAACATCTTTGTAAAAAAACATACATACACACGTCTGTTACCTTTCACCCAAACGCGTGCTTAAAATCATAATGGACCCGAACTCTAAAGGGAGTAACGCAAGCCCCCAAAGCAGACTTTTAAGTCGGCCTATAGTTTGACCAAATTTGAGTTTAAGTATACCTACATTATTATCGGACATATAAATCGTTTATCGTGCAGCACACCTCCATGTAGTGCATCAAGAAAGTGAAGAAATTAAAAAGTGGCAACATTGTAGTGTCATTCCTTTTTTCTTGATTGATTTGAAAGGGATGACACTACAATGTTGCCACTTTTTAATTTCTTCACTTTCTTGACGCACTATACATCTCCGTATTGAGCGTTCGACTAGAGTCCAGGGGTTCCCATACTTATTTTGTCTACTGCCCACGAGAAAAAAATATTTTAGCGCCCCCCATTGTTTCAATTTTAAATGCATCCAGATGAAAAAAAATTACAAATCACCCCCCAAGCCTATACCCAAACCTTAATTTTTTCCAGGTCCCACACCCTTTAGATTTTAGAATTTCAGCGCCCACAAGGGGGCGTTATCGCCCACTGAGAAAGGGCTTCGGCTATCGGCCGACTAAAAATCATGCAGTCTATAACGGGAGCTCTTCCAAGTTCCACCGCACTTTAGGCCGCACTCAGGATTGAAAATAAATGTATGTTAGCAGTTATATACTTTCAGCACTTGATGCACAGCCGAAATAGCTCAGTTGGGAGAGCGTTAGACTGAAGATCTAAAGGTCCCTGGTTCGATCCCGGGTTTCGGCAACCATTTTATTTAAAATATATTTTAATTTAAGTGAAAAATAAGCTCTTATATTTTTATCAATAAGTATTTTAATTTGTAATATTATGTCGACGGTGGTGCGCGGCCAACAGCCTCGCAAGTCGCAGTACCCGCCACACAAAGTACATACTTATTTACTGTTGATTGTTGAATATTGATATTATAGCCTGACCTCTGCATTTACTTGTTTAATGGAGGTCAGTGTATTATAGCCATACAGTTGGTATCGACGTCACCGCTTTAAGGTTATTATCGGTCGATAATAATATCGCATGCGTTATTGCGAAATGCGATATCTGTTTTCTCTATTTTCAGTACATTTTGTATGTTAGGAACTTAGGATGGCCATGTAGTTACACACTGCTGCGAATTGCGATACTAACATTGACTTATAAACAAATAACGCCGCAATGGAAGTAGCACGTTGCGTTTCTCCGTCCTGCGATATTCCGATAAGAGTTCTAGAATGTTTTGTATAAGGATTTAGGACGCAAATGACCGTACAGTGTACACACACCTGCGATAATATCGCCGCTCTCTCTCGTAAGAAAATATATCTATACTTATTATAAAACAAAGTCGCTTTTTTTTCCCTCATGTCCCTTTGTTCCGATAAATAATTTGACACTGTCCTTGCACTTATTCCACTTTATTTTAGTAGATTTATTACAAATTTATAAATACACGACCGGTTTCGAAAAAATCATCATCAGGTGTACTGCAGGTAATTTAAAATTTTTAAAAAATTTGTAAACACAAAATGGGTTGTCAGCATCATAAAATTTTTCTACCATTCAATACAATTTTATACCAAATAACAATGTTTTCTACCAAAAATCGCAAATTAAAATTTTAAATGTATTGGAACCTATAAAATTGATACTTAAATAAAAAACAATTACATTAAATATATCAACAAATCAGTTAATGAATGTCCTGTAACAATAATGAATAATATTATTATACTAACAATTCATAAAATGATGAAATTTTATGAATTGTTAGTATAATAATATTATTATTTTAAATATAAGTAAATAATGTCACAAATTAATTAATTGATATAAATCATGTCAAAGTAATTCCAATGTCAGTTTATAAAATCTCTATTAAATTAAATGTCAAACGTAAAATAATGTCCTAAAATAAATTTTAAATGTCCTGTAATAACACAGAATTTGAGAGGCACGTCTGATCGTTTAGAAGGTTCCCATATTTCTTGTGTCTGTTTATTTCCAGTGCTTCTAATGCATCCATCTTCCTGCTTTTCGGTAATACATGTAGATAGGTATTCGATGTTTTTATCTGGATCGAAGTGATGTCCATTGTTATTTAAGTGTTCTTCAAACGTGGATCTATCCGTTTTCTTCTTCCATGCTGCTAGGTGTTCTTTAATTCTTGTTTTAAATTTTCTACCTGTTTGGCCTATATATATTCCACTACATGTATCGCAAGTAAGTTTGTATATACCGCTGCTGTCCGTGATATTATATTTGTCTTTATTGTTACACAATAAATTTTTAAGGGAACCTGTGGTGTAAAACGCAACCTTTGTGTCCTTCTTTTGCAGAATTATCTGGAATCTGTAGAATAATGGGCCAATTTTTTGTTTACAAATTTTTAAAAAATTTAAAATTACCTGCAGTACACCTGATGATGATTTTTTCGAAACCGGTCGTGTAATTTGTAATAAATCTACTAAAATAAAGTGGAATAAGTGCAAGGACAGTGTCAAATTATTTATCTGAACATGAATTTCCACCAAGAAGTGACAATACATACAATATCGTACCCTTTGTTCCCTTTACCCTTTGTTTCCAGGGTACAGGGCCAGGTATAGTAGTGCGCTCGTTTTTCTCGCGAGACCCTTTGTCTCGGGCGCAAAATACCGATAACGGACCGAGAGGGTCCGAGACAGGCGAGACGAGGCGCGCGCACCCATTTACACTCTCGCACTCGGGCCGCCTCGCTGTGTCTCGGCGAGAGTGTACAACCGGCTTTATAATATATACTGTCGTATAGACCACCTGACAACCCGAAAATGCGTGACGATTTTTGATCTGTCAATGTGTGCGTGTGCTAGTGATGTATATTTTACTATCGATAATATTGTCCGATCGAGTTATTTTACCTACGTTTCTAGGAGAAATAAATAATAAGTATGCAACTTTGACAGATTTTGTAATTCAAATTAGGTATCATATATTTTATTTCGCAGGAAAAAGGTGACGATTGAAAAGTAGATACACATTTTCGGTTGGGGTGATTTCTCAATCGTCAGATATGTTTATTTATTTATTTATTTATTTAATATACGGTACAGTTACAGACCACAGAATAACAACATTGTTGGGTATGTTCTAAGGTGATTATAATAGAAAGTTCGTAGGCTCAGATAAATGTTTATTAAAACACTACACAAAAGTCACAATACTATACTTAGCGGCTAGTACAATATATTGCGCGCGGGCACGCTGTACAGTTGCTTAAAACATACTGACTTCAAAACTTAAAACTCTAAAGGAGCATTGTATTTAGCTCCGTGGTGTGAACTTTGCACTCTACATGTTACGACTTACGTCATAACGACCCTTACAATATTCCCCCCTATTTTTAAATAAAGGAATACAAAAAGAAAATATTAGCACAGTACTAACTGCAATAAATCTGCTAATCAGTAACGACACAATAGTCAATATGTCATGTAACATTTTTACGCAGTAAGTGCAGGTTCACTCTTGAAAAAAATATCACAAAAAATGGTTGTTATACTTGAAATAGCGGCTCGTGTTCACACTTCACACTTCACTTATGTGTTGGCACTTGGCGGCATTTGTTTGCCTCTTTGTTTAAGTTGTAAAAAGTGTAACAATTAACAAAGGATTGCTATACTGTGACAAAGGAGAGAAACAATAATAAGCTGGCTAGTGGCTTACAAATTACAATGCTTACTTATATTAGGTCGTGTTACGAAGTTTAAATTGGGCGTTGTAACAGACGAGAGGTTACAAACAACAGTATTACAATAATATCCCTGTTACAAAGTATATTTAACACTCGGGTACTAACCACAAAAGTAAAAGTAAACGTATACAGTAATCTAACTCTTAACTACACAATACACAATAGAAAAAAAATTTTAAAGGTGTATAATACTTATATCAATGTATAAAAATAATGTGTTAAGTACATATAAAAATGTTTTTCTCTTAATCTTAGGTACTTACTTAATTAAAATTTTTAGGTGTTAGGTATAAATGTATTACATTAATTGTTAGACTATAATTGTTACATTCAAAAGTCAAAACGAACTGGTCGTCTCACTGTCCGACCACTCCTCGTAATTTTGTTCTGTGGCACGGATCGCATTACCGTGGCGTTACTATTGTTTTCTGAACTCGAATCTAACTCGTTACTAAGTGCTAAATTACCCTTACTATTTTCGCCTAAACTCGAACGTAAATTGTAACTACTTTCACTTTCGATATTTTCCTTTAACAAATATGCAGGTTTTAACCTGTCAATAGAAATATTAACTTCTCTGTTACCTTTCAAAATTTTGTAGACCTTTAAACCCCTATCGAGGACTCGGTAAGGGCCTTCGTATGGAGGTTGTAAAGGCTTACGAACATGGTCAACTCGCAAAAAGATGTGACTACACTCCTTCAAATCCGGATGCACGAATAAAGTTTTAGAACTAGGATGTTTAGTCGATATAGGCCTTAAATCGTTAAGCGTATCTCGTAATTTTTTGACAAAATTATCATCCGAATGAAAATTCTTTGACGTACTATAAAAATCGCTAGGTAAACGTATGGGGTGTCCGTAAGTCATTTCTGCGGTACTAATGCCATTATCGTGTCTAGAAACTGCTCTCAATCCTAACAAAACTGTTGGCAACTCTACAATCCACGATGATGATGATTGCAAACGGGCAGTCAGGGCTGCCTTCAATGATCTATGCCACCGCTCTACTATCCCATTGCTTTGCGGGTGGTAGGCTGTGGTACGTGACTTCTGTATACCCATAATTTTCATGAGTTGAGCGAACAGGCTGCTTTCGAATTGCCTGCCTTGGTCGCTAGTTAACTTTACAGGGCATCCAAACCTTGCAATCCATCCTTCGTAAACTACTTTCGCTACTACCTCAGCTGTTATCTCTTTAACGGGAAATGCTTCCGGCCACCTCGTACGTCTATCTATCATAGTCACAAGATACTTATATCCATCGCTAGTTGTGGAAAGCGGTCCCACAATATCGATGTGGACGTGTTCTAGGCGTTCGCATGTTGGAAATTCTTGAATATCTGAAAATGTGTGTCTACCTATCTTAGCTTTCTGGCACTGCACGCATGCTCTAGTCCATCTACTTACATCCTGATTCATGCCTGGCCAAAAGAATTTATCTTGAACCATCCTGCGAGTACAACGGATGCTAGGGTGGCTCAAGTTATGAATTGATTCGAATGCAATTCTACGAAACGACTCTGGTAGATAAGGTCTAATATTGTCAGTAGACATCTCGCATAACAAAGCTTTGTTGCAAAAGGGAAGCACAACCTTTTTTAAGTGAACGCTACAACTTTTCTTATTAGAAATGTTTAATGGTTCCTTTTCTTGTTCTAATGCTAATTCTTCCCAATTAATAATACTTGGGCAATCTATAGTTTCTATACGCGACAAACTATCGGCTACTACATTCTGTTCTCCTTCAATATGCCTTATATCCGTCGTGAATTCGCTAATAAAAGATAAATGCCTAGTCCTTCTGGGAGATTCTTTCTCAGGATTAACGTTGTTAAAAGCATAACTAAGGGCTTTGTGATCAGTATATACAATTAATTCCCTACCTTCTATCATACCTCGAAAGTGTTTTATTGCTAAATAAATTGCTAATAATTCACGATCGTAGGTAGAATATTTTTGCTGCGCACTAGTCATCTTCTTAGAAAAGTAACCCAATGGTTTCCAACAACTGCCTATACGTTGTTGTAAAACTGCACCTACTGAAAAGTTTGACGCGTCGGTCATAAGTGCATATGGCGCATCGTCGCATGGGTACGATAACGTGACTGCATTCTTGAGTGCTAGCTTACATTGTTCGAATGCATCCTCGGCACTTCCTGTCCATGCTATGAGACTTTTGTCTTTTCTTTTAGAGTTATGCAAATAATTATTTAAAATTGACTGATATCTAACTGCATCTGGAATATGAGAGCGATAAAAATTGATCATCCCTAAAAATCTGCGCAATTCTTCTATAGTTTTAGGTAGAGGGACTTCCATAATTGCTTTAATTTTATCGTCAAGGGGTCTTAAACCTTCTGGCGATACATGATAGCCTAGAAATTCTATTGAAGACTGATTGAAAGAACATTTTTTTAAATTTAACGTGATACCGTACTCTGTAAATTTATCGAATATCTTTTTTAAATGTAATTCATGCATTTCTGCGCTAGTACTCGCTACTAATATATCGTCTATATAATTAAATAAACAAGAATTTTGATTTTGATTTTGACCTTTGTTTTGACTAGCTAAATTGTCTATTCCTTGTAAAACCGTGTGACTCATAAATCTTTGAAACGTCTGAGCTGCGTTTCGCAGTCCGAACGACATTCTCGGAAATTCGTACAAGCCAAAAGGCGTTATGATAGCCGTTTTTTCTACGTCACAGGGGCTTACAGGAATAGCATGATAGGCACGACAAATATCAATTTTAGAAAAGATAATCTTACCTGTCAATAGGTTCGTGAAATCCTGTAGTCTGGGAATCGGATATCTGTCAGGCTTAGTAATCGCATTGAGACGCCTGTAGTCGCCGCATGGGCGAAGCTCGCCGTTCTTCTTTACGACGACATGCAGCGGGCTCGCCCACGGAGATTTAGACGGGCGACAGATGCCCATCTCCTGCATGACCCTAAATTCTTCCTTAACTAACTTATATTTATCTATGGCTAAAGGACGGGCACGCGCATGTACCGGCGGACCTACAGTCTCAATGTGATGAAATATCGAATGTTGGCTACACTCTTTAAACGAAATTGGCCTCGTAATTTCAGGGTAACAGGAAAGTAAATTATATAAAGGATGCGAATCATCTAAAGTCTTAATACTAGGTTGATCACAATTAATTAATGAGCCATTAGTTTTTAAGTTTGTTATGGTGTCTAACAATCTATGCGACTTAATATCTACTAATAAACCATAATGACTCAAAAAATCGGCTCCAAGGATGGGCTGCTTAATATCGGCTACAACAAAAGTCCAACGGAACGCTCGCCTTAAATTTAAGTTTAACTCTAGAGTTCTGAAACCGAACGTTTTAATTTCCGTTCCGTTAGCTGCGTACAACTTATAGTCTAAACTTACGCTATGATCTTTTCGCGAGGATCTGGGTAGCACCGAAACGTTAGCACCGGTGTCCACCAGGAAACGTAAACCACTTTTTGAGTCGGTTACGCACAGGCGGTGAGACTTCATACCGGCACAAACTTCCGCCTCCATTCGCGCCGGAACTAGTTTTCCGCGGTCTGCTTTTTGCTCCAGCTGCACGGCTCGACGCACCGATGGGCTCGCTCCTTGTATCTGAAGTGGTAGCTGCAGAGCCAGTCAGGGCTCGCAGGTGTCCGTCGGTGTGTAGACGACGCAGACTGCCCACGGTACCTCGGACGTGAACGAGAACGGGAACTCGAACGTCCTCTTCTCCAAGGTCGACACGAACGCTGCAACTGCTCGAGCTTCGCCGTCAACTTCGCGATCTCTCTTTCGAGATCGGCAGGATCTCGACTGCCAGGTGAGGTAGCAGAAGTCATTGATATTTCTGCCATGTCGATCGGCCGCATAGTTTCGACGATCTTATCTGCTATCGATGCCAGGTTATCCGGATTTTTGGTATCGGTAGCAGCTAAAACGCCTCGGACAGACGGAGGTAACTGTCTTAGCCATAACATGCACAATGTTTCCGTGCTGATCTTGCCGTTGGCCAAGTCTTTCATCCGCCGAAGAAGCTGTGAGGGCTTCTGCTCGCCGAGCTCCATCTCCATGAGCAGCTTTTCAAACTGCCGGCTTTCGCTCTCTTCATAAACAGAAATTAATCTGTCTTTCAGAGCCTGGAACTTATTAGTTTCGGGCGGGTCTCGTAGTAGATCACTGACCTGCTGTATTATTTCTTTGCCCAGTTTTCCGACGACTAGGTTAAATTTCGTCACATCGTTCAGTTTTTGCGTCGCCAAAATAGCCTCGGTGTGCACGAACCACAATCGAGGTTGGTCAGTCCAGAATTCGGCAATCCTACTTGCGATGGTGACCGTCGCCAACTCGTTACTTGTACTCAATGGTGGCACTTGCTGCTTCTCTTGTTGCTGCTCCATATCGAAATTCGAAATTTCGAATTTTATTCCACGCGCACTTAATAGTTTATTTATAGAAAACACTGAGCCTAATATTCACGCGTCCGGGGTCACCAGTGTTGAGTATGTTCTAAGGTGATTATAATAGAAAGTTCGTAGGCTCAGATAAATGTTTATTAAAACACTACACAAAAGTCACAATACTATACTTAGCGGCTAGTACAATATATTGCGCGCGGGCACGCTGTACAGTTGCTTAAAACATACTGACTTCAAAACTTAAAACTCTAAAGGAGCATTGTATTTAGCTCCGTGGTGTGAACTTTGCACTCTACATGTTACGACTTACGTCATAACGACCCTTACAACATACAGCAAAATAACATTAACAACACACAACATTTAGACTGAGGTCCAATTACAACTACACCAGCATTGAAAGCAATATTAACATAAGGTTTACATAGTGAAAGACAGGGAAAAACACAAAACAAAAAAAAAAGAACTAAGAAGTAAGATGAGTTATAAGTTATAACATGAGGTTCTTATAAGGGTAAATAATATACACATTTTAAACTTACTTTCTTATTATTCAAGTAAAAACTATCTGACAAATCAGCCCTTACATAAATAGAAATGCAAATATAAAGTTGAAAGTAAACGACAAACATAGTATATTATTGATTCATAAATTAAATACATATCATAATACCCTTACACCCCCATTACATTTTTAGATTAGTTTTATGTTCTTTTTAAATACCGATAGGCATATCGATAAATTTGATCAAGCCCTAGCGTATATGTAAACAATTTTTATGAAAAAAATTACTTCAAAAATTGTGTGTTATGCAAAATATTAAAGTAAAGGGGAGGATTAACAATATTTTATTTGAAATAGAGAAATATAGACAGAATATAGCGAAAATAAACACATCGAGATTAATTAATAATATAATAATAATAATAAAATAAGTTTATTTCTCCCACAACAAGTACACAGAAAAAATGAAAACAAAATACAAAAATATGACAAACATTTTAGACTTGCAGTGTGGGTGACAGGAGCCCAAACTAGGTTACCCTGTGCCTTGGGACTCCTGGCTCCCCCTCTCCAGTTCTATAATTAACAACTTCGCCGTAATTATTAATAACAATCGTACTGTTTACAATATTTCTTCAAAAGCACTAAACATTTATAAAATTAGAATTATCATTGTTAACTATTTTACTTTAATTTACCTACTAACTTTCTCATCATTATTTATGTGTGTGTGTGTGTGTGTGTGTGTGTGTGTGTGTGTGTGTGTGTGTGTGTGTGTGTGTGTTTATGTGTGGGTTTGTGTGTCTGAGTTTAAGAGTTTATTATTATTAGTGTTTATTATTATTAGTTATTTTTATTACCTGTGAAATGTATATTTTTCAGGATTACTCCTATGATTTACACTGCAATCACACAGAACAAGTTACCATTGTTATATGTAATAGTATTTGTCGAAAATAATGAAGGATTTAAACCATATTTAAACAATAAATTGCAAATACCGAAAGGGCATAAAAACGATTGACGACTTTTGACGACCTGTCAAATAAAAGTGGTTACAATTTACATTAGACTGCTCTTTCTCTCTCTTCTCCCACTCTTTGTTGGTCTTTAGCATCATACGTTTATAGTGCAGACTTGAGTTTTTTTTATATAATATCATTGTGCAGACTGCAGTGATTTTTATTAAAATTCAAAAAAATAAATAGAATGTGAAAGCTGGCTACATTGAATTTTGACAGCCGTGTTTCGGATTTTTGCCGGGAATGTTAAAGTGTGCTGTTGTGTTTTTATATTATTTTCCTAAAATTGTGTTAGCTGGGTTTTTAAATGTGTAATATTGGTAGAATATTAACCATTAGATATTCGTGTTCATGCACAAGTGTAGGAAAGTGATGTAATATCCAGAAACGTGCTATTTTGTGTTCCCTCCAAAACTCCATCGAAAGTTTCAGTAAAGCGTCTACCACTTTACTGAATCGACCGACTTGACTCCTTGACTGTATTGACTTTGACTAGACTTTAGACCTGACGATACATGAAAACGATGATGAAAAATATAATAGGAGGAATATGGTTTTCCCGCCATACTCCTTACTTTTTACCTTGTCTGTGGCACAACATACACATCCTTTGTGTCAAGTTGCCAAAAAAGAAGAAAAAGAAAGAAAGAAGCCGTGTTTCATGCTTTTGACATTTCGTGCTCAAATGTCAAAGTGATGTCAAATCGCCATATTTTGTAACAGAGAATTTAGTTTACAAAAAAGGCTTACAATTATCTAAAAATCTACTCGTTATACGCTCTAAACTTACGTATTTGGCATAATACCTTATGATCACAACCTGTATTGAAGTGTTTTCATCAAGAGGATTGAAATCGTATTAGATTTCACGTGATTTCATATCGAGGTAAACAACTTTCGAAATAATAAACGATTCGTTTGATGGTGATAAGAAGCATGTGTTTTGTATAATATACACTTTACCATAATAAAAAACATACATTGTTTTTAGACAGGAACTACACTTCTTAACGTTACATCGATCATCATGTTTGTGAGGGATAATGCTAACATATATTAATTTTGTTTGGAGGGTAATCCGTACATTACATTGCAATAATCAAATCTAAATGTTGTTGATATTCATGCCAAGTATAAAAATCTATTAATTAATATGTTATGTATTTTGCAGTGCACAACCATGAGTGACTCAGTAGACCAGAATGATCCACCAAAGGATGTAAGTTTTACAATATTATCTGATATAAAATATATAAAATTTTGCGGCGTACGTTTCTTTATATTATGTACTTACATAAAATAAAGAAACATACGCCGGTACTAGATACCTATCTAGGCATAGCTTATATTATTTAAATGATGTTTGAATGTAACTTTTGTTAAAAATCCTTTCAGCCGAAAGAATTGGAGAAGCTAGAAGAAGCTAAACTCAAAGCTAAGTTTCCAAATGCTATGCTGGGCCGAGGACCCAGTGGACACTCAGCCTTTTTGCAGAAGAGGTTAGCCAAAGGAGTAAGTATATTGTAAATTATACCTAAAATCTGAAATTGTGAGTATTTTCATTTGGCCTGGAGCCGCTATCCCCAACCCGCGGCCCAAAATTGGGAACAAATATAATGACCACCAAAAAATGCTCTGATACCCTGAACTTGTTTACCAAAAAAAGTTACTTAAGGGGCAGGGTACCCTCGAAATTCTCATACATACGTAATACCAAAATCATTTTCTCATACGAAAATATTTAACATGTTTGAGTTATTTTTCAGCTTAAAATAGTAATTATCTAGGTTCCTGCACAAAAATTTACTTCAAAATATTTAAACACAAAATTTTTTATTTTGTTTAAAATTTTTTTTAGTAAATTTACTACTAAATATTTAAACACTAAAAAATAGAGTAAAACACTAAAAAATATATAAATAAATAGTACATTTACTACAAAATATTTAAATACTAATAAATATTTTTTAGAGTTTAAATATTTTGTAGTAAATTTACTATTTATTTATATATTTTTACGGTTTTACTCTATTTTTTAGTGTTTAAATATTTAGTAGTAAATTTACTAAAAAAAAAATTAAACAAAAAAAAATTTTTAGTGTTTAAATATTTTGAAGTAAATTTTTGTGCAGGAACCTAGGTAATTACTATTTTAAACTGAAAAACAACTCAAACATGTTAAATATTTTCGTATGAGAAAATGATTTTGGTATTACGTATGTATGAGAAATTCCAAGGGTACCCGGCCTCTTAACACCAAAAAATGAAAGTCTAAAATTGCAATTTTACCAGCTATTTTTGTCGCAACTACACTTCAAATTGTAATCGAACGCCAAATATAGTAAATGATCACCAAATCCTTGCGAGCAAATCAATGCAATATTTCTGTCTAAATATATCACTACGATTGACAAAAAATGCAAGCATAATATAATTAACAAGGAAGTATTATAACTCCATAATATTATTGTTATATTCAGCAGTTTGGACCTGAAGAGATAACAGACGGACACCTACCCATTCAAATTTAAAATATTAGCATGGATGATGAGAGTTTTACATACTTACTAATAAGTAGGGCCCGGATTTATATGTACTTAAATACATATTTTTGTTTTGCGTGATTTTCGGCCTAGAATGTGTTTTTTACACGAATTATTATGTCTAGACTGTGAAAAACGAGTGCATATTTTCACAAAAATATAAAAAAAAATACTTTCCCGCCAATCGCCATCATGCGTATTTCGTTCCTCTCGCACTTTATCGTCGTATTTATTGTTTCCAAAGAATATTATTCCTTCAGGATTCAAGCCCCATAAGAGCACCGGTGAATGCGACAACAATAGAATACAATAGAATTTCCAAGAATCCGCGATTGAAGGATTAATAAAGAAATAGAAAATAAAGTTTCAGATGCAAAAGGTCCTGTTGCTGACATGGCTAATACACAAAACACAAACAAAAACTGAAGTATGTTTCGGTCCTCGTATAAAATAAAGGATTTAAGTACGTAACACACAAAGAAAAACAAAATATGTGCTGATTATTAGGGTTCCGTACCCAAAGGGTAAAAACGGGACTTTATTACTAAGACTTCGATGTCTGTCTGTCCGTCTATCACCAGGCTGTATCTCAAGAACGGCTATAGCTAGACTTCTAAAATTTTCACAGAATGTGTTTGTCTATTGCCACTATAACAACAAATACTAAAAACAAAATAAAATTAATAATTAAGGGTGGCTCCCATACAACAAACATAATTTTTTGCTATTTTTCGCTCGATATCAATAATGGCTAGCTAGGCTATGGCTACAGTGTAGGTCTACACTAAAACAATGTTTAATTATTGTAATTTTATAGTCCATATTTTTCCATATTTCTGTTTTATAGTTCATATTTTTCCATATTTTCGATTTTTTAGTCCATATTTTAAGTACATATTTTGGATTTTTTAATACATATTTTTCCGGGCCCTACTAATAAGTAATATTATAAATGCAAAAGTATGTCTGTCTGCCTGTAACCTCTTCACGCTCAAACCACTGAACCGATTTTGCTGAAATTTTGGTATGGAGATATTTATACTGAGTCCCGTTATCATTATATTATTATTTATTTACGATAGTCAAATAACGAGATGTAATTCTTTTGTTTCTCATTTTAAAATTAAAAAGTAGTTCAAATTTATTTTTATTTATTATTGTCCGGAGCAATGATTTTTTTTGGTTCATTTTTTTAAATAGGATAGCAAAATGAAAATACTTTGTTTATAATTTTACATTAAAATGCTTGCATCATGTTGATGATCATTTACTATTTTTGGTTTTAAGGTTAAATCTTTGGATATCATTTTACATTAAAATGGGTGATAATAATAATAATAATAAAAAGTCTGGTGATCAGTTAATTATATGCCGAAAAAATTCAACCCCTTATGACCACCCCTTTTTTATATACCAATCGATAGGGGGCGCCAAGGTGAGCAAAAAGCTCAGATAAGCTTGTCTCAAAAATCAACCCCCTTGGTAAAGGTTTACATACCTACCCCAATTTTTTTTGCTTCAATAATTATATTAATTCGAAGGAGCCTCGGAGTATTACTGGGTGGTTCACAAAAAAAAAGCACAATGGCTAGTCATCTAACCTAACCAAGTCGTATTGGGCCAACATGCTATTAATTACCTACACTCACGTTTCGGATTGTATTTCGACAGGCGTTAATTTTTGATAAAAGTTTATTCGAGCTTTTTTGCTTGCCTTTTGGCACCTTCTTTTCGAAGGTAATAAAATTTTTCTAAGTTTTCTCCATCTTAACGAAGTTTGTATATCTGCCTGAGCTATCTGGCCGGGGGTTGATTTTTGAGAAAAGTTTATCTGCTGAGGTTTTTCGCTCCCCTTGGCGCCCCCTATCGATTGGTTGCAAAAGGGGTGGTTATAAGAGGTTAAAATTTTGACGCTAAATTTTTCTAAGTCTTTTTTCCATATTTTCTTAGTTAAACTTAAGACTTCAAAAAACAAATCTATAATCTCAGGATACTTAGTTTGTCTTCATTGTTGCAGCAAAAGTTCTTTGACTCTGGTGACTATCAGATGGCAAAACAGAGACCAGGTAATCTTGCAGCACCCTTCAAAGCTCCTGCAGCACCAGCCAAACTGCCCACAGGAGATGCCATCCCCACACCAGAAACAGTGCCTTTACGGAAGACATCCATCATCCAACCCAAGTACCAGCCATCTAGCCAGACGTCCTAGCCGAGCCGTTGCATGTGGGCAGCCTGCCATGAGGCCATGTAAAACATCATACTGTGGATCTGAGTTCTTGGGTTATGCATTCCAGTTCCACTTTTTTTTTTTTATTCATAAAATGCTAAATATTGAGTCAGGCTGTTTTTGAGGCCACATTTTCATTTGCTTAAAAGGCACCGCTCATTCGCTTATTTCTGTTTGTAATTCACTAATTTCTAATTGTCATATCATTTCAAGTCTATGAAATATACTAAATGTGTTGAAATTATGAATTTTGTAAGAATAGGTGTTAAAATGTGAATAATATTAGGTAAATAATGTTAGAAATGTGATCGAGCCTTGTGGTAGCGCACTTAGGTTCCATAAATGTGTATTTCTATTTTTAATATTTCAAAAATTAAATGTTATCCACAGCAGTTGTAGTGCGTAAATAGAGTTAACACTAGTACATCATGTCGTATTCTGTGCTATTTATAATATCATGTTACTAATCATTCAATTTTATAACCCCTATAACTGTACTGTATTTAGCATAGATAATATTATATATAATTTGATTGTGATGATGACTTGTATCTTTTACAATATTAACTCAGTTCTATGTTGTCATATATTTTCAATATAGTAAAATCTAAATTATTAAGTTATTAAATTACTCGATATACTACATTTGTCTTGCCACTGTTTTCCTACCGATTGTAATTCAGATATCAGTCATCATCTCGATTAAAATGGAGTGGGCAAAACGACTGTACAAAGACAAATTCACTGTATTAAGTCCAAATTTTACTTGCTCCATTAGAATAAAAGCGATATATTGTGACCAAAATTAGCCCTTCTGTTATCTGCAGTAAGAGCGACTGAAGCATGTTCCACACTGGTCTTTTATACTAGAGCTTGTCTAATTTGAAATGACGCGCCCCACCACTTCAAAGTTGATATAAATGAAACATTTTTGTACTGTGAATACGAGGGAGGGGCGCGTCATTTTAAGTTAGACAAGCTCTACTTATATTTTACAATGTTGCCAATAAATAAAACCTTAATTCTTGAGCAGTAGAGTTTACAGGAGCTATGCAGGGCCTGCTCAGTGTACCCGTTTGAATTGTATGTCTCGATGTTGCTTTACGAGATTAATATGCTTTTAACTGTTGCTTGTAAGGATTGGGCTCAAAATTAAACACAGTATGTTTATGTAAAATTTCTTTTCAAAATTCAACATTACAAAATTAAAGTGAGTGATTTGTAATGAGGTTACATGTGATTTAGATTTAGGGCACGCCCAATGTGTGGGTTAACCACAAGTTACTGTCAAGAAGTGAGAACAGGGAATGTGGAGTTAGCATTACTTATTTAAAAATAAATACTTCGTAAAAATTGGTTCCTTTTATTTAAAGCTCTTTTAATATATTGCTGGAATTACTACCGATTATGAGTTATGACCTATGTTACCTAATTAGTGATTTTTCACTTCTTAACATTTGAGTGACAATTTGTGCAACTTCTAGCCTAGATTAAACATAAACAAAAACATAAGACTGACCGTACACTTTCATTCGAGGAAACGAGAGCTTATTTGTTAATTTTATTAATTCTAATAATTACATAATTACTATATACAGTAACAATTAGACAGCAAGTTTAATGGCACTTGGTTATTTTAAGGGAATCAAATCATCAGTCAACAAAATTTGAGACGCCTGGGTCTAAATTCTCCGTTTTCAGATCTCTTCATGTGTATTTCGCTTTGGTTATATGTGACTGCTCTCTGTAAACAAAAATATGGAGTGGTCAGTTAACAATTTATTATAACATAATATTTTGATTGCTTGAAACCGTTGATTACTTAAAATGGAAACTGGATTAGAGTTTCACTTGTAAGTCTATCTTTATTTCGTTTTTCGCATTTATAAAACAGAAGGTATGTTTATGACAAAAAATGTGGGCCCTACATAGTGGTAATAATCTCTAATGTGCAAATTTATTTACAATTTCCGTTTGTATCGAATCGGATTCGAAAACGTACCGATTGACGATTCATTTACGGATAACGCTACGCGCGATCCCCCTTATTTGACTGTCGTGCGTTAACTCATCAAGCCCCATAAGGACACCGGTGACCGCGACAACAATAGAATAACAATTGATTTCCAAGAATCCGCGATCGAAGGATTAAAGTTGTTAAAAGAGCCGAGGGTGACTGTTCTCGTGACTCGAGCAACATTTGATTCATGATTCAAAGATCGATTCTAGCTGTTGAGATACGGATGGGGTGGCCCACGGGCATGGTCCGCATGGATAGCTTAGGCCTTAGGGCATCAAGTAGTACGCTCAGTTTCACCAACGACTTAAAGTTTCTCGATTTAGTATCACATTACCTCTTTAGTTTTTCTTATGTATGAAAGAGAAGACATACTATTTTAACAAGCTGTTAACACTAACAGAGGTTGGTGAAATTGGGCTTTAATTCGTCACTGTAAGCATAGAGTAAGGCTGGTCTCTGCTGCAAGTAATCAATCACCTGGATTCCAGTGCACGTAGTCCGGCGTGGCGGCCGCCTGGTACTCCTGCACCAGGTCGTCGACGACGCTGCGGGACTCGTCGAACTCCTCCAGCGACTCCCGGAACATCGGCTCCTTGCGGAACACCTCGAGGAACGCCTCGCGCTTGCGCAGCTTGTCGAACTGCTGGAGACACCGGTCGAACAGCTGGAACAGGATTTGTAGGTTAATTGTTGTATGTTTGATACATAATTATAAAGAACTAAGTGAATAACGCTAAGGCTCAATTTATATCGCCGCAGACTGGAACGGAAGCGACTTTTTGCGACAGAGCTCTACGTAACATAATGATCTTCATATCAAAAGTGTAACACAGAATTCTCGAGAATTCTCCGTTGCCGTCTGTGGAACCCGCGGGAAGTGGCGCGAACTAGTCAAGTAATTATTTTTAACAAAAAATTAAAACCGACTACCAAGGTAAAAACAATAATAACATTGATATGAACTAAAAAGTATTAAATAATTTTTACTATCTAATAGTGCCTTTTACCTCATTTCCTTTCATCTTATATATAAAATTCTCGTGTCACAATGTTAGTCCACGAACTCCTCCGAAACGGCTTTACTGATTTTCACCATATTTTTAACCGACTTTCAAAAAACGAGGAGGTTATATGTTCGGCTGTGGATATTTTTTATTTTTGTATGTTCAACGATTACTCCGCCGTTTGTGAGCCGATTTTCGAAATTTTTGTTTTGTTGTATTAGGTTTCACTCCAATTTGGTACGATGTTCACAAAAGTGGTGACCTGATGATGGGATCCATGAGTAATCGAAGGAACTCCTCGAAATTTATATGGAAACATATGGTGATATTGGTTTTATGTGAAGTGTACTAAGAATATGCTACCAAAAAGTCAAATATTGGGTCAAGCTATCTGCTATACCATGGTTTCGAAGATGCTGAGAGAACTCCTGACTCCTTATAGATACACGTTTGGGAGATTCGGCGTTGTTTTAAGAACAGAAAGCATATGCTACTATGCAATTCATATTCATCATCATAATCATCATCATCATCATCGTCATCATAATCATCAATACCACGTCGTGTTAAGTTCACCAATGTCTCATGGCACAGAATAGATAATAGTACAAGGCGTAGGTATGGATATTCTAATAATAATAATTATGTACTGTATAACAACTCCTGTTTGTTTAATACACGGCGGTCGGCGCCGCAGAGGCGACGGCATCGCCGCGCCGCCGCGCGGCGCGTGGCGGCAGACGACAGATCGAATACTTTACTACTTTATTATACAGATCAAATACTTTACTAACTACTTTATAAAATTTAAATAGACAAATAGAATTAAAATAAAGTTATTTTAAAAAGAGCATTTAAACAAAACAAAGTCATTGTCTTTTTAATTAGTTATACTTATTAATCGATAGATGGCGCACTAAGTATCGATTTGAATTCTTGATTACAAGAACAGCTGTCAATAATTATGTTAGTATTAAATATTATGAGTAGCTACGCTACATCCTATGCAAGTTTATACAATTTTTTATCTGATAGATCCTTCGATCGTGGAAAACGAGACACAATAGCCTTTCTATTGTTATCGCAATCGCCGGTGACCGCTGGGGGCTTGAAGCATTAAAATTGTTAAATTACTTAGCACAATAATATGTTCACTTCATTGATAATATTATATTATTTTGTGAGTGTGAGTTATGACTCTTAACAAATTGTAATAAGATATAGTTTTTGCAATCTACGAGTGCGCGTCGCCTTTATTTGTAGTCGGAAATGTAAATAGACATTTTCGTTAGTGTGCGTGTCCCGACGGAGCAGTCAGTGGCGAGCGAGCCATGTACGCGTGTATAGATATGGTCACTCACACAACTAAGGGCGACGCGCACACGTAGATTGCAAGAACTATACGTAAAATAAACGCGTAGGTTTACCTACTAGTGTAACTAAAAAGAGTGAAATTATTATTATTTTTAACAAAAAATTAAAACCGACTTCCAAGGTAAAAACAATAATAACATTAATATGAACTAAAAAGTATTAAATAATTTTTACTATCTAAGTGTGCCTTTTTCCGAATTCGGCTAAACCTCAACTATTTCTATACTCAATCTTCATAATTTTGAAGTCGGTGCCAGTTCCAAAAGTTTCAAATATTCTGTCAGAGGACTGAAGATTCAGCAATCTGGTACCGACTTCAAAATAATGAAGATTGAGTATAGAAATAGTCAGCCCCGGATCTTCAATTTTTTTAGGCAGGGCAAAAACTGAAAAATGCCGCCCCGCCCTTTTTTTGCAGTTGGGAAATGCTTGATGCATTCCCGGCAGCCTGGGTGGGCGCCTGGATATGTGGGACTCCTCGGGTGCTGCACCCTTGGTTACCCACTACCCAACGGTGCCTCCTCTCCGCGTGGCACTGAGCCGCTGGAGTCTGGACCCGCCTGAGGCGATAACTGCAGCAGTCCAGACAGCGTCATCTGCTCTACCAGCAGAACCATCCGCGTGAATTCTGCCGCTTTCTCCGGGAGAGCGGTCCGGGCGCTCTTCTACCGGAAGAGCTCGTGCGATAGGCGACGGATTCCCCAATCCATCGCCTGAGACCTATTATGTGGGGAGTAGCCGCTCATGTTGAGCGCGTCTTCTCCTTATCGGGTCAGCTGCTTCATCTTCTTCCCGATTTCTCTCAGCAGCCTCCTTCTGCGTCATGATAGACTCGCAGTAAGTAGAGTCCGCCTGCCAGGCTTCTCTCGACCGGACTAATGCTCTTATTATGTCCGGGAGTGTCGGGTCTGGTCCTATAGCGGCGCAGAGTTCTGCCCGTTGTGCGACCCAGGCTGGGCAGGCAGCGAGCGTGTGCTGCGCCGTGTCGTCCTCGTCCGTGCAATGATGGCACTGAGGCGTTGGCTCCCGTCTGGCCTTATGGTGCAGGTAGTGACCGAAACACCTATGTCCTGTCAGCATCTGCACCATCCGGTAGGAAAGAGTGCCATTACGCTGCGCCACCCAATCCTCCAGAGCTGGCCGAATTGCTGCAACAACTCTGTGACCGGCAGTTGGCGACGCCATTTGGTCTTGTCAGGTGCGCATTATCAGCATTCGCGCTTGGCGACGCCATTGGGCTGCCAGATCTGGTGGCACCCATTCCCATCTTTCCTTTGCTCCTGCTGTGCGGGAATAGACTTCCGCCTGCACACGGGCTTCCAGGTCCCATGGAGGGGTACCGGCTAATGCAAACGCCGCTTCGGCGCCCCGCCTACCTACTTATGTTTTGATATATTATAATATTTAATAGGGTAGGGTTTAAAATAGAGATGTGCCGATCATGACCTAGGCCGACTAGCCGATTAGTCGGCTGGAAAGAAGCCGATTAGTCGGCTTCTTTCCAGCCGACTAATCGGCCGACTAGTCGGCAAGTCGACTATGGTTTCAAAAGTTTCCGTAACGCTTTTAGGGTTCCGTAGTCAACAAGGAACCCTTATAGTTTCGGTCTGTCCGTCCGTCTGTCTGTCTGTCTGTCCGCGGTTTTACTAAGAGACTATAGGACCTACACAGCTGTAATTTGGCATGAATACACATATTAGGGATGGCAACAAAATGGTACATGAAATCGTAAAAAAATATTTTTTTATGGTACCTCCCCTACACATCAAGCGGGGATGAATTTTTTTTTCGCGCCCACCCCATCGTGTGGGGTGTCGTTGAATAGGTTTCTTAAAAATATTGCGAGTATTTATCGATCATTTTCCGATTTAGGGATCCGTTGCGGGAATGCTCGAGCATTCTAGCGAATTCCCGCGTCATGGGGCGAAATTGACGCTTCCATTCCGATTCATTCCGCGCCAGTGTCATGAGCCAAATTCGTCGTGTAAATGATGAACACGCTACAACACACTAATCTATCTAATCATTATTAGCAACATACCGACGAGATATTAGTGTGGTTGGCGAGCAGGAGGCCTGAGACTTTGTGCTCCTTCAGCACGTAGGGCGAGCGCCGCGACAGCGCCACCTGTATGGAGGCCGGGCCCCACGGGATGAACGACGCCAGCCGCCGCTCGCGGATACGCTGCAGCGACTTGTGCACCTGGGACGGGTCCACCTCGCCCTGTGGAATGAGTTAATGTTAAGGCCTGGCCTAAACAACAACTAATCACCTGCACTCGCACTTTGACTAGTGCGAGTGCAGGTGATTAGTGTTTAGGAGAAAATAAAGGGCTTGCACTAATCGTCGCTTGCCTCTCTAACTGACGTAACTGACATTGAGCAAAATGTGCAGGGCAAGCTTTATTCGGTTTATGGTTACCTAAAATCGGAGGCAGCTCAACGTTTATCAGCGTGAACAAAATAAAAATCTGCCTGTACATAGATCTTACAGAGTACTTCGCGTGGGTATACATTTTATTTAAATATTATTATTATTATTTAAGTAATACATTTTCAAAGCAGATACGTCTCTTTGAGAGAACTTTGTTTTCGATTTGGACGGTATTTGTTGTAACTTATGTCGGGCAATTTGTACTATAAATCATGTAATAAAATTCAGGGAATAGAAATAATCAGTTATAATCAAATTACAAGTTACAAATTACAAACACGTAGCCATTAGGTATACCTACTGATAATTTAAAAAAATAACAAATTATAACTAAAATTTTAATGTTTTGTGTTTTTTTTTTTAACAAAAGTTAGTAACTTAAGTTTATACAACAGTTTTTTTAAAATGAGGCCTTTTCTTAACTTTTTAATTTGATTGTCAAACAGTTTCCATTTTAGTAACTAAATGGCGTATGGGTAGACAACTATCGGTAATACCAGGGAAAACCGTCAATACTTGCTACAAAACTAGGCAAAAGCATTATAAACTTGATACATTTCAAATTGAAAAAACACAATAATATTCCAATGAATAGGATAATAGAGTTATAATAACGATGTTGTACGAGACGACGGAAAATAGATAGGTTATAGTTTAGTGCAAGAACGTTTATAGTTTAGTGAATTTGTGTACGAGACAATAAATATATTTAGATAGGTTATAGTGAGCATATAGATAGTATTTTATAGTTTAGTTTATTTGTAATAGCAATAGGTCTAAAATATTGAATAGTAATAGTTAGTGTAAAAGTCAGATAGAGACAGTAATTTTCAAATAAATCATCTGATAGCGTGTGTTTTATTCCCAAATATAGTCAATAGTTAATAGTCGCATTTTAATAGTTAAGTTTTGTATGATTTAATTTGTAAATTTATTTAATTTCAATAGTAAAATGGCTTATTTTGAAATCGCCACATGTTCGGTCCCTTTGACTGTATTTTCGTTAGGTAGTTTAAATGCGTTATTATTGTGTTCCGTAAAGACCTTAAAAGTAATAAAGCAAATATCCTTTGTTTATTGTCAAAACAATAAACAAAGGATATTTAGGAATAGACGTTCGGCAATATTTAAGAAAGCTAGCAGATGCGTAGTTTATTTACAATAGAAATATTTATTATGTGTTTTAAAATAGTGAAAAATAGCTTTGAGAAATAAATAAAGTTTAGCAGGGGCCGGGGGAATGGCGGGATCGCTGGCCAGGCAGCCGCCCAGGTAAAAATATATGGTCGGGCCGGCCGCCGGCAGACCGCTCAGTCCGCTCCGCGCCAGCCTACCGCCAACATCGAATAATAGAACTGGGGAAATAGTTGGGTTGGGATCCTCATCATATAGAAGGAAGGCTGGCCGGAATCGCGTTTACCTCGACCCCCGCTAATAGTACATAGCGACGAAGTGTTTTATTTCGACCACACCCAGTGCAGAAGCCGTTCTCGAGTAAATTCTCGCACGGCAACACTGTACAGATGTTTTAGTTAAAACTCACGGAAAAAATAGCCCTATTTACCGTTGTTCACACCAATGTCACAGGAATTATACATTTTGGGTTTGAAAACATCTTACCAGCACTTGTGCAAGATAACGGATATTTAGTGGCTAATATTTTACCAATAATGAACATCAAAAACCCAAATAACACAATTTGGGGAAAAATAATAAAAACCACACCGACAATAAAAAGTAGAAGTAGAAAACTCTTTCAGTTGTCACTTGTCAGTTTTTAGTTTGACAAGTGCAAGCGTGTTCCTAAGCTGTTACCAGTATACTGGCCTAATTGCTTAGGAGTATGATATTTTGATTGATATTACACTTGACAGTACACTGATATTTTTTAGAAACACGACCAACATGTAGTCAGTAATGCCAACCTGCAGATAATTTCAGATCGGTTGGAACCAATAGAAAATTAATGAGTGTCTACCGTCGCGCCGTCTGGTGGAGATGATAAAAAGAAAACAACCCATTCAAACATAATCAACATCTGTTTAATTAGATAACTAATAATTTCATAAAACACTATCTTTGAGATCACATCTTGGTTATGTACTTAACCTTATTCGGAATTACCGGTACGATACGCCATGCATAAACTGCATTGATCCTTTTTGGGATGATGAAAACTCAGACTTTTAGCCTTAAACACTCTGCGGTAGGTTGCAAAACAGGGTTTTATTGCATCGTTCTCTAAAGTGTAGCCAGTAAAAATTTAAAAAGTTATGAGCAATACAGTGAGAAAATTTTTGAAACGGTTTATTATCACTCCTTAACTTTGTTTAATACGTCATTTTACAAAAAAAAATACCTTAGACCAACCTTGTAGATGATCTTTTGAGAAAGAGATACCCCGATCCCATGAAATTAATTTTCAGCAGATACAAAGCAAACTGTGGAACCGTGTGTGGCTGCAGAAAAGCAGGCCTGAAATGATTTAAATAGTATAGTAGGTATAGGTTTAAAGATTCTTTATTATCAACAAAGGCAAGCTGCCACTTATTTGATAACAATGATTACTTAATGTCTAGATACAATTTCATCGTTCGTCGTCGAAAATACAATATAATATTATGTACAGTTAAATTCACTGGTACACAAAGGCACAAGCATTTAAATTTTATAACAGGTAAGAAAAAAAAAAAGTGTGTACGTACCTCACATTTAACAAGATATAGCTAACTGGTTAGTGATTACAAAAACCTTAGGTATTGTGTTATTACAAAAAGTATAAATTGAATATTAACACATAATAATAAAGCAAACTAAAGCATTAATTATTTTCTTTAATAATATGTTCGGCTAATTGCTTTTTAAAAACATTCAAAGATTGGGAGTGTTTTATGCGCGAGGGTATGCGGTTGTATAGTTGCGCTCCTTCGACAGTAGGTGTCGACTTGCCGTAATTTGTGCGATGTTTAGGTATGACGAGATAGCTCGCTCGGCGCGTACGGCGCTCGCTAACTTGTTTATGTTTAGTGAACGAAAGGTTAGTGTGGATATTCTTATTGAGCGTTTTGTGAATAAAAAAGCAAATTTGGTATTTGTATAGTTTTTTAAGGTTCATTATTTTAGTTTCGTCGTAGATTTTAGATGTTGGTGTTAATCGGTTGTAATTAAAAAGGGTTTTGATGATTTTGTTTTGTAATATTTGTATTTTATCTAATCTAGTTTTAGCGGCCGATCCCCAGATTTCAATGAGATAGGTTAGATGCGGTTTTATTAGGGAATTGTAAATCGTGTAACGTATATTTTTTGGGATACATCGTACAATATTACGCAGAGATCTCCGAAGTGTTACAAGTTTATTTTTAATTTTTTCTAGGTGGGTATTCCAAGTTAGTTGAGCATCAATGGTTAATCCAAGATATTTTTCTGAAGCCTTTTGTTGGAGGGGTATGTTATTAATTGTTAATGGAGGGTGTTGTGGAATCCGCTTATTTTTAGCTTTGAATATTACATAACAGGTTTTAGTTATATTAATCGTTAATAAATTATGTTGGAACCAAATGTGTATAGAATTTAAGTCACTTTGGGCTTGTGATATTATCTCAAGTATAGATGAACCAAAGTAAAACAGACAGGTATCATCGGCATAGAGTGTAATGTGGCCTTTGAGGCCCAGTTCTTGCAAATTATTCACATAAATTAAAAACAGTAAGGGGCCCAAAATAGAGCCTTGGGGGATTCCAAAGGTAACCGGTAGTGCACTACTTTGTGTATTATGGTCAAACTTTACAATCTGGGATCGTCCGGTGAGATAAGACTTGAGTATTTGTAGCGCTTTACCGGTTATTCCTATCGCTTCCAATTTACTTAGGAGAAGGCTGTGGCTTATAGTGTCAAACGCCTTTTTTAAATCTATGAATACTCCTAATGCAATATTTTTTTGGTCAATATTATGTTTAATTTTAGTAACCAGATCAATAGTGGCTGTTAATGTATTACTTTTAGGCCTGAATCCATATTGACGATCCGAGATGTAGTTAATTGAGCTTAAGTACTTTACAAGCCTTGTGTGTAAAACCTTCTCGAGTATTTTTGACAACGTCGGTAAAACAGAGATGGGTCTGTAGTTACCTGGATCGGTTTTAGGACCAGATTTATGAATGGGGGTGACCTTCGCCGTTTTTAGTGAGTCTGGAAAAGTACCATCTTCTAATAATTTGTTTATGCTATCGGTCAACTTGGAAACTATTAGGTCTTTAGTAGATTTGATTATCTTTGTACTGATTCCATCTAACCCTACGCTGCAGTTAGAATCTAAGCTTTTAATGATATTCAGAATTTCAGTTTTTGTACATGGTTCAAAATTTGAGATATTTTGAACATGAGGCATGGATTGTGGTAACACTTGTGAATGATTGTCATGAAAGTATTTGGGAATCTCATTTGCTAATTTTGGGCCTATATTTGAAAAGTAATTATTAAATGCTTCGCAGATGAGTTTGGGGTCTGTTATTTCAGTAGATTCTAATACAAGTTTCGAAGGAGCACAACTTTGATTTGTTTTATTAGTGGCGAGTGAATTTATTAGACTCCACATTTTCTTTGGTTTATTTAAACATTTAGTAAACTCTTTATAATAATAGGTATTCTTTGTGACTTGTATTAGTTTGGCTACTTCACTACTCTTTTTTGTAAATTGCTCTAATAGTTCATCGTTTTTATTATTTTTAAGCTCTGTCCATAAAATATTCCTATTATTGATTTCTGAAATCACATTTTTATTTATCCAGTCTTTCTTTGGTGTATTCAAAATTTTGGTTTTCATTACTTTACTACTATCTATGCAACGTCTAATTTGTTCTTCAAGTTTTGTAAAGTTGATAGTGTCACTTGATTCTTCAGCTAAAGATTCTTCCATAGATTTAAGAAGATGCACATAATTTATAGCTTCATATTGCAGGTAGACCTTCCGCGGTGGCTTTATTTTCTTAATTTCTAGGTATATTTGTTTGTGGTCCGATAATGATGAATTAATGATAATCATATGAAATTTGTCTTCGCTTAGGTTGGTGCTAACGTGGTCTAGTATAGATTGCTTGGTGTTTCCTTCACGTGTACAATATTTTCTTGATATTTTATTTATGAGTGTATGTCCTGATTCCTTAAGTAGCTGTTTATATTTTTTAGTTTTAGTATCGCTTGTTAAAAGATCTACGTTAAAGTCTCCAAACACGATCGCCCTTCGTCGTGGTTCTTGGGCTTCATATTCTTCTATAAAATGGTCAAAGTTTGTATGTCCAGGATTGTACACCACTCCTATATCAATCCCGTAGTTGTTTAAATGTATCCATAGAAAGTTATTGCCTTCGATATAGCGGGAATCTGACAGGCAATGCTTAAGGTCATTATGCACGTATGCAGATACTCCACCTCCTGTAGTGTCTGTCCTATAGTTGTAATAATGCGTGTAGTTATCAAGTTGAAGTTGTAATGCTTGTTCTTCGGAGCGAATCCACGTTTCAGTTAGCAAAATGACATGAATTTTGTTTGGTATAGACTTTATAATGCATTTAAGTTCATCGAACTTTCCTTGCTTGCAAATACTGCGTGTATTTAAGTAAAGAAATCTTAAGCGAGATCTATTAGAAGGAAATGTTTCATAGCTGGTTAGTAGTTCATAGGTGTTCTTTTCTGTAACTTGAAGCAGGGGGGTTTGAAAGTTTAGTTTTTTGTATTAGTTTGTACGATAGTAGGTAATCCCTTGATGTATTTAATGGTAAGTCCCTTCTCGCCGTTGTTTTCTCGACGTTTTAATTCTTCTTTTAGACTTTTGAGATAATTTTGTTGCATCGGTGTCTGGTCTGAGTATATTTTGATGCCTTCCGGAAGCTTGGGTTTGTTTCTTAGAAGTTTTCTAGTAGCAGGTTCAGGTGTATCGAAGCAAACTTTAATACTACGGTTTTTATTTGGAGTCAGTTTGCCAATTCTAAACACTTTAACAGGGTTTGGTATGTCTGAGATAACAGAGGAGAGTAGTTTTATCACGTCAGATTCATCTTTTAGTGATCCGTCCTCAGTTCTGTTTTCTTTTAAACCTACAATAATTACATTTTTCTCCCTCACCGTTCGGTTTTGAAATTCTTGAATTAATTGTTCATTAACATTATGACCTAATAAGTGGTGGTTACTATCTCCAGTAAGGTTAGCAGTTTGCGGCAATAACTTGATATTCTGTAGATCGGACTCGAACGTCTTCATCTTATTTTCGCCGATATTAATAGAGTTTTCTAATGTTTTAACGTGATTTTTCAAGTCGTTATAGTCTGACAATACATTAGTAGTAGATAATTTTATGTCGCTTATCTGCGAGATCGCGCCGTCTACTTTGACTTGAAGGGCGCTAATGGCAATTTCATTTGATGTTTTTATCTCCGTAATTTGAATTTTTATATCATTTATGTTTTCTTGCATTTTTTGCATAATTTGTTCATTTGATCCAACATATTTGTATAGGTATGTGTAGACTAATAATATAGTAGGCATACTATAATATACACACACCGGCAAAATTAGCGGAACATAGGCAAAAAGGGCCACAACTTGAATTCAAGCGGGTCGGGCTGTGTGAAATCTTTTTTTATAGTTTCCAAGCTCATTTAAGAAATAAAATATTGAACACAACTGGGAAGCTAACAGATTTTTATTGCAATTATGGCCTACTAAGTGTTTTTCGATGATTGACGTTGTAAGTGTTTCTGATAAGAATGGCGTTTTTAGCGGGGTGCAAGGTATGCCAGCTCATTTGATTGTTTGGTTTTTGGAAGAACACATTGCTTAGATACAAAATTAGTGATTTTCCAGCATCTACTGAATTTCTTGTTCTTTAAGGATCTATTTTTAAATTTTGGTTATCTCAAATAGTTTTCGAAATATATAATTATTATTATTTTTAACAAAAAATTAAAACCGACTTCCAAGGTAAAAACAATAATAACATTAATATGAACTAAAAAGTATTAAATAATTTTTACTATCTAATAGTGCCTTTTTCCGAATTCGGCTAAACCTCAACTATTTCTGTACTCAATCTTCATTATTTTGAAGTCGGTACCAGATAGCTGAATCTTCAGTCCTCTGACAGAATATTTAAAATTTTTTGAACTGGCACCGACTTCAAAATTATGAAGATTGAGTACAGAAATAGTTGAGGTTTAGCCGAATTCGGAAAAAGGCACTATTAGATAGTAAAAATTATTTAATACTTTTTAGTTCATATTAATGTTATTATTGTTTTTACCTTGGAAGTCGGTTTTAATTTTTTGTTAAAAATAATAATAATTTCACTCTTTTTAGTTACACTAGTACGTAAACCTTCGCGTATATTTTACGTATTTTATTACAATTTGTTAAGTGTTGAGATTTGTAAACTTTATATTTTCTAAGAAAATTTAGTTCCGCAATTCAACAACAGATGTCGTTGTTAAGCGTCTGCATCGCGGTATCGCTTACTCGACGGCATTTGATATAACTAATTCGCTACAATAATTTTTCTTCTCGCTCACACTCACTGGTTGTCCTAATTGATATTACGCCAGAGGGATTAACGTCCCAGGGTAACCCTACAGAACCATAAGACCAGTTTTAGGCGTAAGACGTAGACGTCTTTTCTTTACATTAAGAGTCACAACTCACACTCACAAAATAATATATTATCAGTGAAGTGAACAGTAGTTAGTAAAGTATTCGATCTGTATAATATAAAGTAGTAAAATATTCGATCTGTCGTTTGCCGCCACGCGCCGCCCGCGCGACACCGTCGCCTCTGTAGCGCCGACCGCCGTGTATTAAACAAACAGGTGTTGTTATGTAACAATACATAATTATTATTACGAGTTAGTATATCCATACCTATGCCTTGCAGTACTACTATCTATTCTGTGCCATGAGACATTGGTGACCTTAACACGACGTGGTAATGATGATGATGACGATGATGATGATGATGATTATGATGATGAATATGAATTGCATAGTAGTTTATGCTTTCTGTTCTTAAAACAACGCCGAAACTCCCAAACGTGTATCTATAAGGAATCAGGAGTTCTCTCAGCATCATCGAAACCATGGTATACCATGACCCAATATTTGACTTTTTGGTAGCGTATTCTTAGTACACTTCACATAAAACCAAAATCACCATATGTTTCCATATAAATTTCGAGGAGTTCCCTCGATTACTCATGGATCCCATCATCAGGTCACCACCTTTGTGAAAATGGGACCAAATTGGAGTGAAACCTAATACAACAAAACAAAAATTTCGAAAATCGGTTCACAAACGGCGGAGTAATCGTTGAACATACAAAAATAAAAAAAAAAAAAAAAAAAAAAAAAAAAATATCCACAGCCGAACATATAACCTCCTCGTTTTTTGGAAGTCGGTTAAAAAACTAAACCCTTCTTTTTATGTTTACTTAATCTTATATATAAAATTCTCGTGTCACAATGTTAGTCCACGAACTCCTCCGAAACGGCTTTACTGATTTTGACCAAATTTTATATGCATATTCAGTGGGTCTGAGAATCGGCTACTCGGTACTTATTATATTGATAAGTGCATTTATTGAATAAATAATAGTAAATTATTACAACTCGAGAAAAACGACGACCATGATAGCGATGGACGTTGCCATGGTGACATACTTATTTAGTCACTACAATAAAATAATACGGGCGATATACTTTATAATATTATGGCAAAGAAACGTTTGCCGGGACAGCTAGTTGTTTATAACTTATGCATTTTTTTTTCAGCCCCTCTTGGAGTTTTGATAGAATGTTCTAGATGCTATTCCGAATCGAATGAGACCAAAATCATTATTTTCGACGCGTTAGATCAGGTTTTGAGGAAAATGCCACTTGTTACTCAGACTAGCAGTTTCTGAACCTACCGCTAAAATAAAAAACGCTCTTATTATATCAGTTTTACCTAATGTAAAAAACCTACTAGGTCTCCATCGCGCTAGAGTGACTACAAAATTAGCACCTTCCCCTCCCCTACTATAACAAGCTATTTCTTGTGAGTGGCATTTTGATAAAACGAACAACATTTTTATTTTCGAAAAAAATCTCGAAAGTGGTACTAAGCTAAAAGAGATAGAAAGGATTTCATACTTTGAATTGATGGTCCTAAAATAATATGGACTGTTTTATTTGTTATTCTTAAATTATATGACTCTTAATCTATCAATATACAAAAAATCTGCTTTTTAGGGTTCAGTAGTCAACCAAGTTTTGTTGATTACAGAACTTATCTTAGTTCAAAGTAGATCTAAAAAAATTTAAACGGGGAATATGTACTTAATGAAATTGTCTATTATCGTGTGTTTCAAATAAACGTAATTTGTAAATAATAGAAAGATGTTGAATGTATGCTTCAATTTTAATAAATTGGTATTACTTTGGAAGCTAATATCATGAGTATAATAAACAAAAATAGAAAATTTCAAACGGGGAAAGGAATGTTGATATTATGCTTACTGAAGATTGTTACTGTATTTTTATTATAACTTTGTAGTTTTCAAATTATGAGTTTATAAAGCTCTAAATAAGGTAAATTACGGAATCTCCGTATAGTGGAGTTCCCAGAGCGTAAAAATCGTGCAAACCTCCGATTTTTGCAATAGTGGATGAAAATTGAAAAGAAAAAAAATAATGTGTAGCTGATAACATAAATAATAAAGTTTACCTATTGAAAAGTTGTGCTTTTGATTTTTAAATTATTCTCTTCCACTTCAAGTAAACTCATAAACTGTAAAATTTTGAAGAAAATTTGCATATTTCTTTCTTTTAAATATATAGCAAAATAATAAAATATGTCATTATTTTTTTGATTTGTATCGTTGCTTATATTCCAAAGAAAGAAAATAAGTTGGAAAAAAAAATAATTTATATTTAAAATTAATATTTTTGTATGTAGATGAGCATAGCTCCAAATGTGCTTATTGTGTGCCTCGCCAGGTAAATGGCGTTCCAATTTTTCTTAGGTTTTAAATAGGAAGTTTAAAATTATTTTTTAGGCTTAACAAAGCCTTCTATTTCTTTATGTGTATAACTTTTTAGCTCTTACTTTATTAAATTTTCTGAAAATGTAGCACAAACTTTTCACGGATATTTCGAAGAAAATCTGTATTTTATTTCTTTCGGTTAGGTTTTTATTACAGAATAAAGTTGATTTTTTTTTCATTAATTATATTTGCTAAAACATACTTAAAGGAAAAAAAATACAAATTAGGTTAAGAACTGATATTTTTTGCATTCAGGTAAGCATTTTCCAAACATAGGTCGCAGCATGCGTCTTTAGTATGTACGTGAGATTTGTAGCACCCAATTTTTTTTCTGGCTTTAAGTAGGAAGCTTAAATATATTTCAAAGACTAGAAAAAGTTTTTAATTTGTCGATGCATTTAATGTTTTAGCTCTCACTTAAATAAATTCTCAACAAATATAGAAAAATATTTTCGGTCTATTTTACACATTTTTAGAGATATTTAAACGTGTTTAAGTACTTAAAAGTTATCATTTCTCTAAAAATTAAATACGTACAACAAGTAAGTTTAACACACTTTTTAACCGACTTCCAAAAAACGAGGAGGTTATATGTTCGGCTGTGGATATTTTTTTATTTTTTTTTTTATTTTTGTATGTTCAACGATTACTCCGCCGTTTGTGAACCGATTTTCGAAATTTTTGTTTTGTTGTACTAGGTTTCACTCCAATTTGGTCCCATTTTCACAAAGGTGGTGACCTGATGATGGGATCCATGAGTAATCGAGGGAACTCCTCGAAATTTATATGGAAACATATGGTGATTTTGGTTTTATGTGAAGTGTACTAAGAATACGCTACCAAAAAGTCAAATATTGGGTCAAGGTATACCATGGTTTCGATGATGCTGAGAGAACTCCTGATTCCTTATAGATACACGTTTGGGAGTTTCGGCGTTGTTTTAAGAACAGAAAGCATAAACTACTATGCAATTCATATTCATCATCATAATCATCATCATCATCATCGTCATCATCATCATTACCACGTCGTGTTAAGGCCACCAATGTCTCATGGCCCATGGGCCATGGCACAGAATAGATAATAGTACAAGGCATAGGTATGGATATACTAATAATAATAATTATGTACTGTATAACAATTAACAACACCTGTTTGTTTTTAATACACGGCGGTCGGCGTCGGTCGCCGCCCAGCGCCGCCGCGCGAAGACAGAATATCGAATACTTTACTAACTACTTTATAATATACAGATCGAATACTTTACTAATTTATAAAATTTTAATAGACAAATAGAATTAAAATAAAGTTATTTTAAAAAGAGCATTTAAACAAAACAAAGTCATTAAGTGTCTTTTTAATTAGTTATGCTTATTAATCGATAGATGGTGCACTAAGTACCTATCGATTTGAATTCTTGATAACAAGAACAGCTGTCAATAATTATGATAATATTAAATATTATGCTACGCTACATCCTATGCAAGTTTGTACAATTTTTTATCTGATAGATCCTTCGATCGTGGAAAAACGAGACACAATAGCCTTTCTATTGTTATCGCAATCGCCGGTGACCGCTTCGGGCTTGAAATATTAAAATTGTTAAATTACTTAGCACAATATGTTCACTTCACTGATAATATTATATTATTTTGTGAGTGTGAGTTGTGACTCTTAACAAATTGTAATAAGATACGTAAAATATACGCGAAGATTTATCTACTAGTGTAACTAAAAAGAGTGAAATTATTATTATTTTTAACAAAAAATTAAAACCGACTTCCAAGGTAAAAACAATAATAACATTAATGTGAACTAAAAAGTATTAAATAATTTTTACTATCTAATAGTGCCTTTTTCCGAATTCGGCTAAACCTCAACTATTTCTGTACTCAATCTTCATAATTTTGAAGTCGGTGCCAGTTCCAAAAATTTTAAATATACTGTCAGAGGACTGAAGATTCAGCTATCTGGTACCGACTTCAAAATAATGAAGATTGAGTACAGAAATAGTTGAGGTTTAGCCGAATTCGGAAAAAGGCACTATTAGATAGTAAAAATTATTTAATACTTTTTAGTTCACATTAATGTTATTATTGTTTTTACCTTGGAAGTCGGTTTTAATTTTTTGTTAAAAATAATCGTTACAACCCTTAAATCTACCCAAACCCTTTTATCTTGGTTACGACGAGCGTTAATCTCTAAAAACTTTGCAAAAACCTTATATTGTATTTAGCTTAGCAAAGCAAACTTTCTTTTTTACAAATTGTTTATTTGGTTAATTTTCAACGTAAACAATCGGATAAGAGTCATTAAATAACAGGAACAAGAAAAAAAATTTTTTTCGGGACCGATTTTATTGATGGTGAAATATTAAATTTTAATTAAGTACTTAACTAAAAAATTAAAAGCACAAAAAAAAAATTTGGTAAACTTTGCAAGTTATAGTGTAAAAAAGAAAATGACAACTCAAAAACAAAAATCCATTCACTATTACAATTTTCGGAGGTTAAATCCTCTGGCGACAGCAGTAGTAGGGGAAGGCCCAATGAGATTGCGAAATGTTTTAGAATGCACATCAATTCGTTACGATAAAAGAATTGCGTAAATTCGAAAATAAAAAACATTACACAGTATGTCTACTTACGTGTAATACCCGATGAGTTATGGTATGCTAATGATGTGCTTTTAGAATGAATATTACTGAGATAATAAACTGAGGTCATAATAAACAATGATAATGAGGTCACGTACCCAATAACGTGGACATCAAAATGTCCACTTCAAGTAGGTATCAAAGGTATCACAAATGTTATCCGTGACTGGAACACACAAACAATGCGTCATAAGAGACACTAAATTCCCCAATTATTAAAATTAAAAGGCTGACGAACTAATTGACCGTTGACGGAGGACTGATTACATAGGCTGCACTAAAAATATCGGGAATGGAATACTTCCACTGTTCCTGCCATTGTAAAATATTTTTAATTAAAAACTCCTTTGTTTTAAAAATCGAATACCATTTATTTATTTAAAAAAGATTCTTGGTCTTGTCACAAGGTCTTGTCAAACTTGTGTAGTCGTTGAGAAAATGGAATTGACTCGAGAAAATTCTAGAGCGATGATTTATTATGACTTTCGAAGTGGTTTAACACAAAAACAGTGTGTTGACCGGATGATTTCTGCATTTGGTGATGAAGCCCCATCCAAAATCACAATTTATCGCTGGTTTGCTGAATTTCAACGTGGACGTGTCAAGCTCAGTGCTGATCCCCGTCAAGGTCGTCCAAAAACTGCAGTCACCCAAGAAAACGTTGATGCTGTGCGTAAGCTGGTTGGGGAAGATCGACATGTGACATACCGCGAAATTCAGACAACTTTAGACATTGGCATGAGTCAAATACAAATAATATTGCATGAACAATGAGGTTCAAAAAAGTTGTTTTCCCAATGGATACCGCATTTGCTCTGTGAAGAGCAAGAAGCGGCTCGCGTTACTTGGTGCGTCAGAACTCTCGAAAGATTGCACGCAGGATCCTCAAATGCTGTATACAACATAATATCAGGTGACGAATCCTAGATATACGCGTATGAACCCGAAACTAAAAACCAGTTACGAGTTTGGGTGTTCGAAAATGAGTTAAAGCCAACAAAAATTGTTCGTTCACGAAGTGTTTCAAAAAAAATGGTGGCCACGTTTGTCTCCAAAACCGGCCATATTGCGACTATTCCTCTTGAGGGACAAAGAACGGTTAATGCAGAATGGTATGCTAGCATTTTTTTTTATTAAATAAGAGGGCAAACGAGCATACGGGTCACCTGATGGTAAGCAACTACCGTCGCCCATGGACACTTGCAACATCAGAAGAGCTGCAGGTGCGTTGCCGGCCTTTTAAGAGGGAATACGCTCTTTTCTTGAAGGTTTGCAGGTCGTATAGCTCCGGAAATACTGTTGGTGACAGTTCGTTCCAGAGTTTCACAGTGCGCGGTAGAAAGTTACGCGAAAAACGCACTGTGGAAGACTGCCACTCATCAAAGTGATGAGGATGGTACGCTTTTCGCGTGGGACGATGGCGAAAAGTTGCAGGTGGTATGATTCCGAACAATTCCTCAGAGCATTCCCCGTCAGTGCTGCCAATTTAGCATTTTTATGGCTAAATTTAGCATTTTACTAAGTGATTTGGCATGCATAAATTCAGTTTAGCATATAGCATATTTTTTAGCATTTTAATTGGAAAGCTTATTCACACTTGAATTTCTCAATGCAAACACGAACCCAGAATAATGCGATGTTTCTGAACGGGACCACAGAGGTCTATACTCTATGATTTGGGGAATCCCCCTTAGATTGAACTTCATATCGTAATTCGTAGTAGTTTATAGCAACAGTCGACATTGTCATCAACGGTACCTTTTGTTTTGTCTGATTTGCATACGTGATTACGTGCGTTGAGAGTTATTAAAAAGAGATTGTAAAATTGACAATGCCTCCAAAATACAGTCAACATTACCGTGCAGAATGGGAATTGATATCCGATTTTAAAGAGTGGCTTCAGCCGGTCGAAAGTGATACAGCCGGCTGTACACTCTCGCCGAGACACAGTGAGGCGGCCCGAGTGCGAGAGTGTAAATGGGTGCGCTCGCCTCGTCTCGCCTGTCTCGGACCCTCTCGGTCCGTTGTCGGTATTTTGCGCCCGAGACAAAGGGTCTCGCGAGGAAAACGAGCGCACTATTGTACACTCTCGCGTCTTTCAGTGCTAGTCCCGCCGTTAGACAGTGTAGAACCGAAAAATAACAATAATAAACGTCATTATTAGTCATTATCAGTGAGAAATAAAATTAAATATGATAATAAATCTTTGGATTACAATGATATCTTTCGATGCATGATGAATGGTGAATGGTCGTTTCCGTCCATCTTCTCTGAGTTCTTAACTGCGATTGAACTAAGCGAGAATGTACATGATCGCACTCGGGCAAGGGGCTCTCGCACGAGACCCTCGCCCGAGAGCTCTCGGCGAGAGTGTACAGCGGGCATACCACAAAGGCCTACTGTAAGTATTGCAAGAGTCAGTTAGTGGCAAAATATTTTTGTTTAAAACAACATGCTTCGTCCTCCAAACACCTAAAAGCAATGGAACCTTTAAGAGGTCAAAAAAAAAATTGTGTTCCCGAAGGTGATAAAAAATCTCAACACTCAAAAAGCTGAAAGTACACTTTCTTTGTTCATTTGTGAACATTGTTCAATACTAACCACTGATCATTTGTCACAAGTATGTAAGAACAGATTTAGCGATAGCCAAAGTGCTGACTTGCGACTGCACAGAACAAAGTGCACAAATATAATTAAGAATGTTTTGGCACCACATTTCTGTCAAGAATTAGTAGATGATATTGGAGATCCAGAATATAGTATATTGATTGATGAATCAACAGATGTTTCAGTAAGCAAATTGTTAGGCGTGACGGTTAGATATTTCAGCTTATCGTTGAAGAAAATTGTTTCCACTTTCTTGGGAATAGTCGAAATTGAAGACGGAACAGCAAACGGGATAGTTAATGGCTTAAAAATATTGCTTTCCGGTTTAAATTTGAATATAAAAAATATAATCGGCATTGGCACCGATAACGCGAATGTTATGACGGGTACCACAAACGGTGTCCATCAATTGCTAAAAAAAGAAACTGGCAAAGACAACTTGGTATTAGTACGCTGCGTGTGTCACTCCTTACAGTTAGCAATGTCGCATGCCTCTGAACGGACACTTCCTAGAAATATAGACTTTTTAATACGTGAAACTTTTAACCGGTTCAGTCATTCGTCGAAGCGGCAAATGTACTATAAAGAATTATACAAAACCATGAACTGTGGATCAGAGCCTCTTAAGATTCCTCGACTATGCAATACTAGATGGATATCCATTGAGCCAGCTGTGGTTCGTATTTTGGAACAATGGGACGAGTTGAAACTGTTGTTTCAAGTTGCCAGAAGCAGCGAACAATGTTATATGGCAGAAATGTTGTACAATATGTACAATGATCCCGTAAACCATTTATATTTAATTTATATTAAGCCAATCGTTCAAGAAGTCCAAACGGTAAATAAACTTTTTGAAAGTAATGATGTTGAGATAACAAAACTTTACAATGACCTTATTGGCTTAACGGAATCTATAAGTCGCCGCATTTTGAATCCTACAGCCAGAGTTGACGTACTGACACAAAATATTGCCAGTTATATAGATCCGTCCGTGTATATGGGATACGTTTCCGAAACAAAGTTAAGGGAGTATGATTTAGCACAAGAAGTGACGCAAAATCTTAAACAGAGATGCATAAATTTTACTCTTAAACTTGTGACAGAATTACAATCGAGATTGCCCACGAACTTTGCAGTTCTACAGAAAATTTCAATGTTTTCAGTGCAGGAGACGCTAAAAGTTGTCAAACCATCTATCATTGAAATAGCGCAAGAATTCAATGTAAATGCTACAGAAATTGATAAACTTATATTACAATGGCGAAACATTGTTTTTATACAATGGCAGTGTACTTCCTCTACTATTATTATACCCTCGCATTGTAAAAAATTGTAACGAAATTGATTAATAAAATTTATTTATTAAATAAAATTTATTTATTAAATTTTGGTGTGAAGTTTTGGACTACAAGGACGCTGCTGAAAATAATCCCTTCAAAGAACTGGCTGTATTTGCAATAATGTTGTTAACATTACCTCATTCAAATGCAGACGTAGAGCGTGTATTTAGCCAAGTTAACTTAGTTAAAACAAAACTCAGGAACAGTTTATCAACTTCAACCCTAAACGCAATTTTGTCACTCTTACGAGGTCCCTGACCCAGTGTTGCGAAAAATAGGGACAAATGAGGCCTATGCATCTTCATCTTCCGCTCCGGCTGCATCTATTGAAGAGGATACAGAGGAGGGTCTTAATTTTTTATTTGTGTCACAAAATTAGCCCTTTCGGTGTTTCCTTGGCTTGATTGTTAAGATTTATTTAATAAATATTTTTCTTTCTGCATTAGCATTTTATTTTAGCATTTTTCGAAATTTTTAGCATGTTTTTAGCATTTTTTTAATGTAGATTTGGCAGAAAATAATTTTTAGAGTTGGCAGCACTGCTCCCCGTGATACAACCGATAGAGGATGCAGAGCGAAGCTACGTTTCGGCGTAATTCCAAGGGGTCCAAGCTGTTTGAAACACTATGGCAATCAAGAATTCGAGCGACCCTTCGTTGGATACGATCCAGTGGGAGCAGTTGGTATTTTGGCGCCCCTGCCCAGAGATGAGAACAATATTCCATATGAGGCCGAACCTGCGCCTTGTAGAGTTGTAGGCGTTGGTCCGGACTGAAGTACTGTCTCGCTCTGTTAAGAACACCAAGCTTCTTCGAGGCTAATTTGGCCTTACCCTCTAGATGATATCGGAACTGGACTTCGCTCGATATGTTGACGCCAAGTATCTCAATGCTCGGGGAGATGGTTAAAGATGTGCCCTCGAAACGAGGATATACGACCATTGGTGACTTTTTAGTGGTGAACGCGCAGACTTGTGTCTTGGCGGGGTTGAATTGGACCAAGTTACGTCTACCCCATTCAGAGACCTTCTCCAATGAATTCTCCACCTTAGACACAAGTTCGTTTCGACTCTCAGCCGTTTTGCCGACATTTTGCCGAGAAATATTGGGGGAGCCGGTATATACAGCATCACCTGTACTGTCATCCGCATAGCAATGAATGCTGGTCTGCAACATGTCATTGATATGCAGTAAGAATAGAGTAGGCGAAAGCACACAGCCCTGAGGCACAACAGCCTGTCTAGCATACGCCAACGAGATATTTCTCGTATCTCACTCTCGAGATAATTAAAAACTACTCGTCTCATAATGTCAAAATCTCGACATTATCTCGACAAAACACTATAAAAATGTGTTCTTGGATGATAGTTCTACACGAGAAAAAATGTTTGTCATTCTAGGGTCAATAGAGATGAAGATATAAACTATCAAACATCGAGAAACATGTAGAGAGAGATATCTCGTTGGCGTGTACTAGGCAGGCAGCATCAACAGACTTGAGTTTCCGAGCATTCGCCGTCAACTACGACCTTTATGCTTCTGTCTGCTAAGAAACAAGTGACCCGCTTACATAATTTCTCGGGCAGCCCGTATGATGGAAGCTTTGATAGCAGCGCTTTATGCCAAACCTGATCAAAGGACTTCGCAATGTCCAAACTGACAGCCAATGCCTCTCCCTTCGACTCAATTGCCTGAGCCCAACGATGAGTCAGGTACGCCAAGAGATCACCAGCCGAGCGACCCTTACGGAACGAGTAAACTAACAGCCAATGCCTCTCCCTTCGACTCAATTGCCTGAGCCCAACGATGAGTCAGGTAAGCCAGGTTGTTTGTCGCTTAGTAGTCCCTGACCGTCCAAGTATCGAAAAAGCTGGCTATTGATAATGGATTCCATTATCTTCGAAAAGAGAGAGGTTATAGCGTTTGGTCTGAAGGATTTGAGCGATCACCTTTTTTGGGGATCAGGTGCACCAAGGCTGTCTTCCAGGAAGCCGGAACGATGCCAGTGGAATAGGAGAGCCGAAAAAGACGCGTCAAGACCGGAGCCAACTCTGGAGCACACTTTTTCAACACATTAGACGGGATTCCGTCAAGCCCACTCGACTTTTGGATATCAAGGGAACAGAGGGCTTTTCGCACTGAGCGCAGATGAAACCGAATATCCGACATGATGCTCGTGCATCGCGGTATGGTCGGCGGTTTCTGCCCCCCGTCATCCAGGGTCGAGTTTGACGCAAAGAGCTTGCCCAGAAGATCGGCTTTGTCTTTTGCGTCCTGGCCCAACGATCCATTTCCTACGTGTAGGGTTGGTAGGGTTGGCTTGCAGAAATTTCCTTCAATAGCTTTGGCCGGAGACCAGAATGCACGGGTTCCCGAGGGGAGGCGCTCAAGTCTCTTGCCAATTCTATTGACGTGCTGTTGCTTTGCCCGAGTAATCTCTTTCTTGAGGGACCTAGAGGCAAGGTTGTACTACTTTTTATATGTGCTGGTATTTAAATCCCGAGCAGACACTGCGTTGGCCCAGGATTGGTAAGCCTCCTGCTTCCGGCGAGAAGCTTTTTTGGGAATGAACCAAACCAGGGACGAAATCTGCCGCCAGTTGGCACTACAGAGGACGGAATGAAAAGTTCCATCCCCTGCACTACCACATCGGCAACAGAGTTGGCAGTGTTGTCGGGATCATCCGGCGAGAAGCACACGTGCCCCAAAGGATAGGATGCAAAAACGACCGCATCCCATCCCAGTCTGCTGACTTGTAGTGCCACACACGACGGTATTTAACAGCACGCTGTCTTAACACCGTCGTAAGTGGCACAGAACTCCTGACAAGGCAATGATCCGATGTACCAAGTGGTGCGGTTACGGATATTTGGTAGCCGTCAGGATTTGAAGTCAGCAGGAGGTCCTAAAAGGAAGGATTCTGACCATCCACATCTGGGATTCGCGTAGGCTAGTAACCAGTTGTGTCAAGTCGTTCGCAAGGGCAAAGTTGCAGACAGATCTCCCCGCATGATCAGTTTTACTGGAATTCAGCCAGTCGGCGTGGTGGGCATTAAAGTCGCCAAGTATTATGATCTCTGCGGATGGGATCTGCCGCTGCACAAAATCTGAAGCAGCTTGCAGCCGGGCTAGCACGACCAGCAGTAGAAATGCGAAAGTATAGACAACCTGTGGAGATAAACTTAAGGTGTCGTTCCGATCTTTTTTCGTTCCGAAAAATTTAATTAAAATGCCACTTTATGAGACTATAGTCCTTAAAATTAAAATAATATCCTACTTTATGACATAGACTATATTCTGTCATAAAATGGCATTTTAATTGAATTTTTATCGGTCGCGAATAGCCGCGGTAAAGATCGGAACGGCACCCTAAGTTTATGTCCATAGTATGTCTATACTTTCGCATTTCTACTGGTGGCCGTGCTAGCCCGGCAGGTGCTCGAAGAGTCGGTCCGTGTCGGGGTCACCACTATAGGACCTGTATAGGCACGCATACACGCGAGGGTGGTCGTCGCAGTCTATGCGGAGCCATAAGATCGACCGGTCCATGACCTCAAGATTGCCGAGGCGGCGAGAGCTGATATCATCTCTGATGTACACACACTCTCCAGCTTTGGGTAGAAAGGAGTGCTCGAGATAATACCCTGGTAGGTATAATGTGTCACTCGGAGATGATATCTGCGTCTCGGTTAAAAAGAGCAAAGCCGGCTTTGCCGTCTCCAGGTAGTAATGGACGGCATTAAGATTGGAGTGTAAACCCCTGATACGAGGGCTGCTATTTATGTATCCGGAACTGGCCACTTACAAGAACAATATTTAATTAAAACCGACTTCCAAGGTAAAAACAATAATAACATTCTTATAATATGAACTAAAAACTAAAAAGTATTAAATAATTTTCCTCTCTAAATGTGCCTTTTTCCGAATTCAGCTAAACCTTAACTATTTCTGTACTCAACCTTCATCATTTTGAAGTCGGTACCAGATATAGCTGAATCTTTATATTTTCTTTGACAGAAAATTTGAAACTTATGGAACTGGCACCGACTTCAAAATTATGAAGGTTGAGTACAGAAATAGTTGAGGTTTAGCTGAATTCGGAAAAAGGCACATTTAGAGAGGAAAATTATTTAATACTTTTTAGTTTTTAGTTCATATTATAAGAATGTTATTATTGTTTTTACCTTGGAAGTCGGTTTTAATTTTTTTTTTTAAATAATAATTTCACTCTTTTTAGTTACCTAGTAGATAAACTATAATTAGTGCCAATTTAAATTGTATAAAAAATAGTTTTATATTGTCTTCACTATATGTCATTGAGGCGCTCTGTCGGCGCTATCGCTTGTCCGAACTCCGATTGTTGTTCATATAGTTTTAGTTACACGATGTATTCATTAGGTTTCGCTGAGGTGCTCCTGAATCGCAGTATCGCTTGTACGTAGGAGTTTTATATAGTTGTGTTGGCTGTGTGAAATCAGAAATGTGTCACCATTGGTGTGAGCAGTGAGCATTGAAATTTGA
This sequence comes from Polyommatus icarus, assembly GCA_937595015.1. Lineage (NCBI taxonomy): Eukaryota > Metazoa > Arthropoda > Insecta > Lepidoptera > Lycaenidae > Polyommatus > Polyommatus icarus. The sequence goes on from OW569329.1 coordinate 19,731,024, forward strand.
ATTGTCCACATTTTGAGTGGTAATTATTGATCTCGTATTGTTATTAGAAATATTAATTAACCCTCCAAGATGACCTCCGTCATAGTCCGCGAGTTTATAAGTGGTCGTCGGTGGTAGTGAACTAGTGAGTAGTGACTTAGTGACCATACCACCCTACGCGTCGAATTACTGCGTTTATTCTACGTATCTTATTACAATTTGTAATACCCCAAGGCCAAAATATCAGGTAGATAAATTTAAATAATACATTTTAAAAAATCTAAGTGAACACAACCCTATGCGTGCTAGGTAATTTAACAATTTAACGCTTCAACTCCCAAGCGGCCGCCAGAACAATGGATTTCCAAGAATCCGCGATCGAGGGATGAGCCGAATCACACCCAGCGGCGCGGCGAGTATATTTTCAGTGTCATAATAATATTATGATATTAATCTTTACCTTCATTATTGTAATACATAGTACTATCGCATGAAAAACTTGGAAAGCCGGCCTCGCGGCCGCCTGCGCCTTTCTCAAGCGATACTATATTGTACTACATTAATGAAGATAAAGTTTAAAATCATATTATGACACTCAAAATGCTCGAAACGCGGCATTACCTGACATTAGAACCTGAATAGGTACGACGCAATGCCGCGATGTTTAAGCACACGCCGCGCGGCGCGCGGCGGCGTGTGGCGACGCCGCACCGACCGCCGCGCCGTGTATAAACAGCCTATATTAATAATTGGTGTTGTTATGTACATAATTATTATTATTGTATCCATACCTATGCCTTGTAAGTTGTACTATTACCTATTTTGTGCCATGAGATATTGGTGACCCTAACACGACGTGGTAATGATGATGATGACGATGATGATGATGATGATGATGAATTTTAATTGCGTGGTAGTATAATATGCTTTCTGTTCTTAAAACAACGCCGAAACTCCCAAACGTGTATCTATAAGGAGTCAGGAGTTCTCTCAGCATCTTCGAAACCATGGTATACCTTTACCCAATATTTGACTTTTTGGTAGCATATTCTTAGTACACTTCACATAAAACTAAAATTACCATATGTTTCCATATAAGTTTCGAGGAGTTCCCTCGATTACTCCTGGATCCCATCATCAGGTCACCACTTTTGTGAAAATGGGACCAAATTGGAGTGAAACCTAATACAACAAAACAAAAATTTCGAAAATCGGTTCACAAACGGCGGAGTAATCGTTGAACATACAAAAATAAAAAAAAAAAAAAAATAAAAAAAAATATCCACAGCCGAACATATAACCTCCTCGTTTTTTGGAAGTCGGTTAAAAAGTAATTACAACATTTGAAAATAGAACTCTTTGTTTGAAGAATACATTTTGTTTCATGTGACTGTCAATTATTTTTCCATTGTGGCGTCATTTTGAAAATTGCGTGTCTTCATTTGCCATGGATTTAACGCGTGAACATTTTCGTGCAATGATTTACTACGATTTTCGGCGTGGGTTAAATCAACAACAGTGCTTTATTCAACTCACCGCAACTTTTGGAGATGAAGCACCATCAAAAACCACTGTTTATCACTGGTACAGTGAGTTTAATCGTGGGCGGTCTATGCTCACGGATGAAAATAAAGAAGGTCGCCCAAAAACAGCTGTTGTCCCACAAAATATAGATGCTGTGCGGGAACTAATAATGCGTGATCGTCATGTTACATATCGCGAGATAGAGGCGTCCTTAGGCATGAGTATGACGAGCATACATAAGATATTACACGAAATTTGGCTGTAAAAAAATATGTTCGCGTTGGATTCCGCACAACTTGACAATCGATCAAAAACGGGCTCGTGTCGATTAGTGCAAAAAAATGATAAAAAAATACAACCGTGGTACGTCAAAAGCCGTTTATAATATCTACACAGGTGATGAATCTTGGATCTATGCATATGACCCCGAAACTAAACAACAGTCAACGGTGTGGGTGTTCCAAGATGAGCCGAAACCAACAAAAGTTACTCGTGCAAAAAGTACTTTGAAGCAAATGGTCGCCTGTTTTTTTGGAATTAATGGACATGTGGCTACAGTGCCATTAGAGAGTCGTAAAACGGTTAATTCTGAATGGTATACGACCATTTGTTTACCAGAAGTCTTTGAAGAAATAAGAAAGGACAACCGACAACGCAGAATCATATTACATCACGACAATGCTAGCTGTCACACCTCAGCTGAAACAACTCAGTTTTTGGAGGGTCAAAAGATCGAATTGACTAGTCATCCGCCGTACAGCCCTGATTTGGCACCTAACGATTTCTTTTTATTTCCATACGCGAAGAACAAATTACGTGGTCAACGTTTTTCGAGCCGCGAAGAGGCTGTTGATGCGTTCAAAATGCACGTTTTGGAGATACCTCAATCAGAATGGAAAAAGTGCTATGAAAATAGGTTCCAGCGTATGCAAAAGTGTGTCGATCATCGCGGCGAATATTTTGAAAAGCAATAAAACCATATTAAATGATATATGTTTGTTTCTTTTTTTAATTCCGGATACATAAATAGCAGCCCTCGTATTACAAAAGTCCATGTTTAATATCGAGGCGGGTGCCGTAGTGTGTTTGCTCTTGCCCCGAGCAGATTGGAGCGCAGTTTTGCCCTCCCCAGAATACGAGGGGCAGCCTGGACGTCCACGTTCAGTTCCAGGGGTTCCTGAGCATGGACGTCCAGAGAGGGATTCTCCAACGCAGTTGGTACCCTCCTGGGGTAACAAGTTGTTTTTCAACTGCGGCATTTCTAGGGGGTAGGGGATTGGGCCTCCGGTAAACTCACTCACTCGGCGAAACACAGCACAAGCGCTGATTCACGCCGGTTTTCTGTGAGGCCGTGGTATTTCTCCGGTCGAGCCGGCCCGTTCGTGCCGAAGCATGGCTCTCCCACGGCATTTTTTTGCCACAGGTCGTTTCTGAACTCCGTAAAGAGAACTGCAATCGCCGCATCATCCTTCATCACGACAATGCCAGTTCTCACACCGCGCACAGAACAAAAGAGTTTTTAGAGCAAGAAAACATTAACATTAGACCATCCCCCGTACAGCCCCGACTTAAGCCCTAATGATTTCTATACTTTTCCTAAAATAAAGAATAAATTGCGTGGTCAGAGATTTTCATCACCTGAAAGAAGCTGTGGACGCCTACAAAACGGCCATTTTGGAGACCCCAACTTCCGAATGGAATGGTTGCTTCAATGATTGGTTCCATCGTATGGAAAAATGTGTCAAATTTCGCGGAGAATACTTCGAAACGCAATAAACACATTTTTAAATAGTAATGTTGTGTCACTTCCTTGATTCCCGAAATTTTCAGTGCCGCCCTCGTAGCATGTTGACTCTCAATCAGTGGTTGTTGCAACTACGTAAAATTGCTTTTTTAAATAATGTTTTTTGTAAAGGAAATGACATTGTTTAGGTATGAAAAAAGTACCGTTTTAAAATTGAGAAAAATAATTAATTTACTATACGAATAGGTAGGTATATCAGTACACATTTTGAAAAATTCTGCTCGAAAAAAATCAAGATTCTAGAAAAACAAAAAATGTAGTACAACCTAACCTAAACGATTTGATTTAATCGATCGATCATGGATTCTTATTTCTTGGAAATCTATAGTTCTCGCGGTCACACGTGGCCGCTTGGTAGTTGAAGCGAATAGCGATATTTGATTTGTGTAATACTAAAAACAAAAGGTTTTTTCTCCTATTTCCTAATTCCTATTATCAAGGAGGCGGGGAGCGCGTAACGGCGTAACCGTAACTGTACAAGGCGCAATATAAATTAATAACACGTGTAGGTATAACATATCCAAATATGGGAAATAATGAAACGAGCGAATAAAAAATTACTTAGCGACTGATGATGAACATACTGTTTTAATAACTTGAGCGGTATAAATTTGAGTAAGCGAAAAATAAACTAAACTAACGACTAATATTGATTTATAATAAAATCCAGAACGAGCTTACAAAAAGTGGATTGTGATTAATCTATTTCAGATATTAAAATTCTATCCGAACGACTGTATTACTAAGTGAGCGACTGGAAATACATAGCGGGCAACTTCAATAATAAAGATAGATTCAATTTTTCTAAGTGAGGTTATACGTTACGAACTACTAAAAAGTTCACTTTCAGTAAACTTTTGTGAGCTGCTTTATTAATGATTATTGGTTACTGAGGGGTCTATTTGAGGGTTTATATTTTATATTTTGATACGTGTTTTAATGAAAACTACAGATTGTTAAATGCGCGCGAATTCGAATTTGCCGGGCAGGGCGATGAACATCGATTTATATGTAAGGATATGCCTACTAGAACATTCTGCTAATAGGTTTTTCATACAAGGAAATAGAGAGTCATCTATGAAAAATCGATTGAACTACGTAGTGCGACACAATATGCAGGCGTACAATGTAACCTTGTATGAACGTACAATAAACACACTTTTTTAATATTAAATATTGACAATTAATGTAAGTATATTAATTTAGGCGTAGGGTTTTTGATTAACATACAAAAATAAGTAAATAAATAAATGCATTTATTCATTCTTACTTAACTGTAAAGGGAGGTTTATGTTTGGTTACAAATTGATATTCCAATAAATGAAATTTATTTAATATAAATTTGTTTAATATTCCAATAAATGAAATTTGTAACTTAAAATTAAGTAAAAATGTATTTTAGCAACTTTATACGTGTAAACCAGCCATAAGCCACTTTGGCTACAAACTAAGGGGTTTTATGAAAAAAAAAATCTGGTGGCCTCATTTCATCCATACATCTATTATAAAGCACATACCATAGATTATGGCACATACCTAACGGCAAATCTTAAAATAAATCTATTTTCTAAGAAAAATAATATTCATGCAAAATGACGTCCATGCAAAGTCACACAGGCTATGAAGCGGCCGCGTGTGAATGCTGTTTTACCGACGTTGCGCCATTACTCGGTAAAACAGTAGCCATGGCGGACATCGGTGGTAAAATTATAAATTAATTATTTCTTTACTTAGACAAACAGTTTGTAATGTGTGATATTCCATGTGCTTTTTTAACTTTTTTGACGTAATTTTTGCAGCCTTTTACCACACAACTAGGCATTTTTATGGCAATGTATACACATACGATGACACACCCGATTTGTTCTGCGGACCACAGACGACTAAGTCACGTCGGTGTCAAACGAAGTGTTTTGACACCGACGAATCGGCATCATTGCAACGCGCGGTTGACCCGGTCCTTACGCTAGTAATATTTATGTCTATGGCGATGAATCGTTGCAGTCAGGTGAGTTGGGCTGCGGATATTTAAACTCTAAAAAATATTTTTAGTATTTAAATATTTTGTAGTAAATTATCTATAAAATTATATATTATTTGTGTTTCACTACATTTTTTAGTGTTTAAATATTCAGTAGGTACTTAGTAAATTTAAACACTAAAAAATATTTTTTTGTGTTTTTTAAATACTTTGTAGTAAATTTTTGTGCAGGAACCTAGGTAATTACTATTTTAAGCTGAAAAACAACTCAAAACATGTTAAATATTTTGGTATGAGAAAATTATTTCGGTATTACGTAGGTATGTATGAAAATTTAGATGGCACCCGGCCTCTTAACAGAAGGCCTACTTAACTAAGGTTACCGAAGCGGGGGGACGGGGAGGCGGAGCCCCACCAAGGGGGGCTGGGGGGGGCTGCGCCCCCCGCCAAAAAAAAACAAACACAATCCAGAAAGTCCAAAAGTAGGTAAGGTTAGGTTAGAACTTAGACCACAACACAGAGGGAGCCGAGCGAGCGCAGCGAGCGTGCTGCGGCAGCAGCCGGTGACCGTCATAAAACAAAAGGGGGGCTCGCAGGGCAGCCTCCCGCCAAAACAAAAACAAACACAATCCGGGAGGCGGGAAGTCCAAAAGTAGGTTAGGTTAGGTTAGAACTTAGGTCTTAGACCACAACACAGAATTTAGGTTAGAACTTAGACCATAACACAACACAAAATTTACTCGATAGTAATAAAAAACAAAAAGTGAGAAAAGTGTGTCAGCTCCGACGCACGACTGGAGTTTACTCTTTAAGTACGAGTATCTAACCATACGCAAAAAGAGTTTATTCAACTGAAAAAAGATTAATATCATATGAAATCAGATGTTCCGGCAATATTATCTACACCCCTTTCTGCCATAGTTATTTCAAAATACTTTTAGTTCACTTTAGCCAGTATAATGATAAAAATTATAACTTCACAATAACAATATTAATTATTGATATTTATGACAAAAAAAAAAAAAATAATAATAATAATAAAAAAATTAAAAAAAAAATGTATAATTATATAAATATAATTATATATTAATATCATTAATTATATAATATAATATTCCGATGTCCGATGATTCCAAAAACGTGACACATTTTTTCGTTACATGTTTAATAGGTTTTACCCCTCGTATTTTTCTCATACCGGGCGCCTTATATATGAAAATCGATTCTTAAGGAGTAAACTCCAAAAAATGTTTTAGGGATCTCTGATTAATAGTGTTTCATCAAATAGTTATTTCATATTCATTTTTTTTTGTTTTAATATGAGCTCATTATACTCTGCTCATTGGTGTATTTTTCAAAGTGGTTTTAGTATTCGAACACTCCGTTTAAGATAAAATGCCGCTCAGTATAAAAAATACATTTGCCCAATATTGAAAAAAAATGCAGGACGTAACGTTGACACTCAAACAGATATTAGGTCACTCAAACATTATGAAGCTGCTCATTTTGAATTTTAAGTAACTCAAATATATAATTTGTAAGTTGCTGTTTTGTTAATTTTTCGTCGCTCACCTTTCCTGTCCGCTTGGCGTGGAACGCCCCAGATACTCATTATTGTTATCACGAGTACTGTGAAATGAGATAGCCGATACTCGATAGGTCATGGGTCAGTACTTAGTGCCATTCCCAAATCGTAAACAACGGTCATACTTATTTTTACCGTTGTAAAAATTACAAATACGTCACACAATAATTTCCTTTATTAGGCGATCGACAGCAATCGATGCCCCACAGTTTCTTCTTCAGCCGCAGTAGCAGGTACAGCAAGATGTTCGCTAAATCAACAATTACCCTTTTTGTTCTGGCCGTTGTTGGCTTATCATGTAAGTATACAAATTCAAAATGGTAATTACATTTTTCTTCAAAATTTGAAAAATATTTAATAGAGTAGCTTTATAATATGTAGTAGGTAAGTTTTTAAATATCAAGAGTCTTTAGGGTTCCGTACCCAAAGGGTAAAAACGGGACCCTATTACTAAGACTTGACGAGTCTGTCCGTCTCCGTAACTCGAGTACGGTAATAGCTAGAGAGTTGAAATTTTCACAGATCACAGATGTGTATATATGTTGCCGCTATAGCAGCAAATACTAAAAACAAAATAAAATAAATATTTAAGGGGGGCTCCGATACAACAAACGCGATTTTTTTTTACCTTTTTTGCTCTATATCAATAATGGTAACAGGTAGGTACTTGAATTTTTCACAAGGTCCTATTAGTTATATGAGTACTTTAATATTTTATAATAATATTAAAATAAAATAAAAAATTAAGGGGGGGTCCCATACAAAAAAACACAATTTTTGGCCTAATTTTGCTCTTTATTGGTACGGAACCCTTCGTGCGCGAGTCCGACTCGCACTTGGCCGATTTTTTTATTTAAATATTGATGACTAACTTTAGAGCTGCCGTGTAGTCTCCTGTCTCTTTTAGAGGATGAGTGTCAGTTCTAGAAATACTATTTATAATCGTAACACCTAAGTTACCTACTTTCGCCTTTATAATATTACTAGGATTCTGGATTACTTTTCAATATGTTGACTTTAATTTCAGAATTATAACAGAACACTTATCTTGGTTATGAGGTCAATAATAAAATTATTTGTTACTTTTTGTTTCAGCGTTACTGAGTGGAAACTCTATTGGGTCAGCGAGTGCTCATCCCCGACCGGACGAATCAATAGAAAAAAAAATGTATGATATTTCTGTCCTAAATTGCCTTTACGAACAAGAATACGATAATCGTGATTGTCTAGACCAGAATGTCATTCAAGAAACCAACTCAAAAAACAGTGAAAATCATTTGGGATCGGAAGTTCATCTGGAAAACGTAAAAGTGGTGGGAAAGCTTCCGCCAAATTTTTCTTTTGGTGCAGAAACTTACGCGGCACACAACGCTATCCAACAGTACAACTCGACTAGTAAAAACTACTTGGGATCAATACTTCGTATAAAGAACTCCGAATTTAATTTTAAGAATTAGGAGTTGTCATTACTTGTATTGTTACTTAAATCATTAGGATAATGAATGTCTTACACCTTTATAGAACCGAATAAATTGACTAATTATAAAAAAAAAAACAGAAAAAAAATCTATTTTATTTCCAAAACTTTCTCTTCACAGTGATTTTATACTAGACTTACAGAGTATCTTGAAAAAAATAAATTATTATCGTCTGCCCAGTTTGGATTCCGTGCAGGTAGATCTACTGGAGATGCAGTGCATGAACTCACGGACCACATTATAACAAATTTGATAAAGGCAAAAAAGTTCTAGGTGTATTCCTCAATTTGGCAAAAGCTTTTGATACGGTCTCTGTTGCTATTTTTGTAGACAAGATGGAGCAAATGGGCATAAGAGGAACCCAGCTAAATCTGTTTAAGGACTTCCTCAATGGGCGTACGCAGAGCGTTAAAGTGGATGAGTATCTAAGTGCCGAACTGCCCACTACACATGGTATTCCCCAAGGAAGCGCAGTCTCTCCAACCCTCTTCCTCATCTACATTAACGATCTGTGTGCGCTCAATCTTCGAGATGGAAAAATATTTACCTTTGCGGACGATACTGCTCTCGTATTTCAGTCGGACTCATGGTCGAATGTCTACAAATCTGCACAAAGTGGCCTTGACTTGGTTTCTGGATGGTTGCGCTCTAATATCCTGACCCTAAATGCTCAGAAAACGAAGTATATTGCTTTTGCAATACGGAATTCCCCCCATACAATATCCACATACAACATCTACGCCCATACTTGTCCCAATCCCTGCGCTGTCCCATGTACGTGTGAGTCACTGGAACGTATCACAAAAACTAAATACTTAGGCGTCATTTTAGACTCCTCCCTCAGTTTCCGCCCACACGTTGAAACACTTACTGCACGAATAAGGAAGCTAATACCCATCTTCAAGAATCTAAGAAAAGTGGCCAGTGAAGCTTTAAGGAGAACTGTATACTTATCGTTGTGTCAACACTACTGTATTACAACGTGGTGAGGCACTTACAAAAACATTATGCTGCAACTAGAGCGTGTACAGCGAGCTATATTAAAAGTATATAATCTAATATATATAAATCTCCTGTCACGATGTTTGTCCGCGATGGATTCCTAAACTACTTAACCGATTTCAATGTTTCTTTTTTTAAATGTGTGCTTTTTCCAACTTGAGAGATAGGATAGCTTAGATCTTTAATTATAGTCGCAATTTTATTTTATTGCAAATTATTTGTCTATATAGAGCGACCAATTACCATTTTGTTTATGCGACGCGGTCACGGGATCGCAATGGACGTTGCCATGATGACATACTTTTTTTTATATCTATGGACGCTTCACACCACGTCAGTCTGGCCCCGTGGTAACTACCTGTTTTTTTTTTAATAAGTACTTATTTAGTCACTAATTCAATAACATACGAGGGTTGCTATTTATGTATCCGGAATTAAAAAAAGAAACAAACATAATATATCATTTAATATGGTTTTATTGCTTTTCAAAATATTCGCCGCGATGATCGACACACTTTTGCATACGCTTGAACCAATTTTCATAGCACTTTTTCCATTCTGATTGAGGTATCTCCAAAACGTGCATTTTGAACGCATCAACAGCCTCTTCGCGGCTCGAAAAACGTTGACCACGTAATTTGTTCTTCGCGTATGGAAATAAAAAGAAATCGTTTACTATTAGTTTTAGTTCATAAGTTTCTTTTGTTTGTGTATATATATTTTTTTCCTTCTCTGTGTCATATTCTGTTTCTTATTTTGTATTTTACTAAGCTGAAATTTTATGTTGTTTTAAGTATGGTTGTGTAATGTTTTAAAATGAGAATAAAGTTTATTATTATTATTATTATAAGTCATACCTTGACACGTAGGAAATAGAGCACAATTTTGAATAGCCGAAATAATACTAATAGCTCACAGATTGTTTATTTATTTCTCATTCAGAGTGTGGTCAATGTATCAAAGGTCATAACTAACCAAACTTCTTCATACAAAAGTATTCTCTAAGTCATCGAAATACGTAATATAATCGAAACAAAGAGCGCGGCCCAGATTGACTGCCCGATTCACGATCGTCGGAAAGTTTTCACGTGAAAAGATCTCATATTCTGTCAGTATTACAGCGATTCACAAACTTCCGCGACGGAATTAATCCGAAACCAAAGAGAATAATCGACACTAGTTTTTTTTTTGGCAGTAAGTGCTACGGCATATATAGCCTTGGTTATTCATCAGACAGGAAAATAATTGTCTTTTTTTCCTGCACCTCTTAATTTAGTGAACAAAAATTTTAAAACTAAGATTAGTCTTACCTTACAAAAAAATATGTTTCAGCTGCGTTTTTTATCGAAAACATCTCTAAATACGATAAACGCACCAATTGCATTGGTGGCACTGGTGAGACAAATCCAATCACAAGTGCCATTCAACGCACCACTTACGTTGACGTTTTTGTTTTAATTGAACTGTGTTATGCAACATAGTGGGTAGCTGAATAATTTTTAAATACAGGTAGGTTTTTTCTACATACAGTTGTCCTCCTATGCAACTACTTAAAACGAAACTGAATGTTACCTGTATAATATTCAATATGGATATGTAACAGTGTTGGTTGGCGCGGTCGGGGCTGAGCGACACCATCATGTTCTTGGGCTGCAGCAGTCGCTGCATCACGTCCAGTACCGTGGTCTTCCTTATTTTTGGTGCCTAAGGCAAAACATAGATAAGTTGCCAGTTTCTTTCTCCTCTCATGCCCCCTTGGTTTGGTATGAAAATATACAAGATGTTAGTGTAAACACCGTTATCCTCGAAACCATCATATGAGCCCGTCAAAATGAACAACTTTTTCTATGAGAACAATGAGTTATTATGTTCCCAGCATTGTTCTCATAGAAGAAGATGTTCATTTTTAACCGACTTCCAAAAAACGAGGAGGTTATATGTTCGGCTGTGGATATTTTTTTTTTTTTTTTTTTTTTTTATTTTTTTTTTTATTTTTGTATGTTCAACGATTACTTCGCCGTTTGTGAACCGATTTTCGAAATTTTTGCTTTGTTGTATTTGGTTTTACTCCAATTTGGTACCATGTTCACAAAGTGGTGACCTGATGATGGGATCCAGGAGTAATCGAGGGAACTCCTCGAAATTTATATGGAAACATATGGTGATTTTGGTTTTATGTGAAGTGTACTAAGAATATGCTACCAAAAAGTCAAATATTGGGTCAAGGTATACCATGGTTTCGAAGATGCTGAGAGAACTCCTAACTCCTTATAGATACACGTTTGGGAGTTTCGGCGTTGTTTTAAGAACAGAAAGCATATGCTACTATGCAACTCATATTCATCATCATAATCATCATCATCATCATCATCGTCTTCATCATTACCATGTCGTGTTAAGGTCACCAATGTCTCATGGCACAGAATAGATAATAGTACAAGGCATAGGTGTGGATATACTAATAATAATAATAATTTTATACTGTATAACAACACTTTGTTTAAATATACACGGCGGTCAGCGCCACGGAGGCGACGTTATCGCGGCGCCGCCGAATATACTTTACTACTTTATATACAGATCGAATACTATACTAACTACTTTATAAAATTTTAATAGACAAAATATAGAATTAAAATAAAGTTATTTTAAAAAGAGCATTTAAACAAAACAAAGTCAATAAGTGTCTTTTTAATTAGTTATACTTATTAATCGATAGATGGCGCACTAAGTATCGATTTGAATGGATTTGAAATTGAATTCTTGATTACAAGAACAGCTGTCAATAATTATGATAATATTATATTATATTACTAGCTGTCCCGGCAAACGTTGTTTTGCCATATAAATAATTTTTGGTATGAAAAATAGATGTTGGCCGATTCACAGACCAATATCCTCACAATATGCTCACATAATTTCATGAGAATCGGTCAAGCCGTTTCCGAGGAGTATGGCAACGAAAACTGTGACACGAGAATTTTATATATTAGATGAGTAGCTATGCTACATCCTATGCAAGTTTATACAATTTTTTATCTGATAGATCCTTGGATCGTGGAAAAACGAGACACAATAGCCTTTCTATTGTTATCGCAATCGCCGGTGACCGCTTGGGGTTTGAAGTATTAAAATTGTTAAATTACTTAGCACAATATGTTCACTTCACTGATAATATATTATTTTGTGAGTGTGAACTGTGTAATAAGATACGTAAAATATACGCGAAGGTTTACCTACTAGTGTAACTAAAAAGAGTGAAATTATTATTATTTTTAACAAAAAATTAAAACCGACTTCCAAGGTAAAAACAATATTAACATTAATATGAACTAAAAAGTATTAAATAATTTTTGCTATCTAATAGTGCCTTTTTCCGAATTCGGCTAAACCTTGACTATTTCTGTACTCAATCTTCATAATTTTGAAGTCGGTGCCAGTTCCAAAAGTTTCAAATATTCTGTCAGAGGACTGAAGATTCAGCTATCTGGTACCGACTTCAAAATAATGAAGATTGAGTACAGAAATAGTCAAGGTTTAGCCGAATTCGGAAAAAGGCACTATAAGATAGCAAAAATTATTTAATACTTTTTAGTTCATATTAATGTTAATATTGTTTTTACCTTGGAAGTCGGTTTTATGACGGACTCATTTGATGATTTCAATGATAACGGTGTTTACACTAACACACTGTATTTCGCGACCCCCCACCCTTTGCATATTTATGATGCATGTACCTACGTTTATAGATATGCATATTGCATATCCTTTTGTAAAAATTCTCCTACTTAATATATCAATCTTTTTAATCTAGTTTTTTTACTGAAATAGCTCTCTCGACCTCTGGCGACCCCAGGAGGAGTACGAGGAGTATACATTAACGCCTTAGATACTAACTGAAAAAGTGAAATCGGTAATATAATCGCGCATATCATGTTAAGGGCCCTCTCTCCCTAAATTAGCAGGTCGATTGTCTGTCAGTGCGAATATCTACGTAAATGACATTAAAATAAGGGGGCGTCCACAAATGGGCATTGTCCAAAAAAAATCACATGTACTTTTTATATTTTTTTTCGTTAAAATAGGGTATTTTAAGAATATAAATTCAATAATTTTGAAATTCATTGGCTAGTTTTTTCTCAATAAATTTTTAAAGTTTCGCTCTGACGTCATCATCGGCGGCCAATTGACCTCTGCAGAATGTTTTTTTTCCTTTGAATCTTATTTATAATGGCTGGTTCGTCAAATACAAGTTCTCATTATGTGAAAGCTGATACGAAAAGCTTACCAAAAGTTCGAAACGTAATGTTGGTCGAATTTATTGCTAATTTAACGCCATTGAAGGTCAAACTAAGGTTAAACATATTTGTTCAAAAATATAAGTAACTAATGGGTATTTTTTTCGTTTATATACAGAAAAACGATCACTGACCTTATTCCTCGAAATGTTTTTGTAATGAGCAAAATTTAAAAAAAATGGACAATCCCCATTACGTGGGGTGTTTATGGGGGGAGGGGGTCGAGTCAAATCTCACCTAATCTCACGTTGGGGAGAGGGGAGGGGGGAGGGTCTCGGCAAATCTCACGTAATTTCAAAAAACAAAATGATACTATTTTAGTTCATTTCATCCAGATTGTACGTATGCTTAAGATTTAATCGTACGCGTAATTGTAATACGATTAAGATCATTCACAAATTCGATCGCAAGAAAATCTACAGACTGTCAAACCAAACGTTTACGTAAGAAACCCACATTTTGAAAATCTCACGTGAGATTTGTTTTGAATAAAATCTCTCGAAATCTCACCATGGGAGGTCAAAAAATTCAAAAAAACACCTCACGTAATTTGTGGACGCCCCCTAACATTCATAACAGCGCGCCTTGTACGGTGGCGGTTACGTCGCTCGCAGCGTCCATGATAGGGCGAAATAGGAGAAAAAACCTTTTCAAGGCTTAATATTATAATACATATTTCAAAAAAGTAACCAAACCAAATTATTATCTTATGTATTGCAAAGCAGTAGATATTTTTTATATATTCTTTTGATAAATAATGAAGGAGTAAAGTGGTTTCATTCAACGATTTGGAGGTGATTTGGTTTTTATTTCTTTATTATGTGATACCGACAGAAAAAAATATGGCAAAACCAAATCACGTATCATATCATGTAGATTACTAATTATTTTTGTCAGATATAATTTCTCTGTTAATGCCGATGAAAAGTTGTTTCATCTGCACGCTTTTTTCGAGAGAGCAGCCTTAAAGAGAATGGCAGTTCGTACCGAGACGAGACGTGAAACGGCACTGGGATTCATAATACCTTGCGAGTTGCGACGTTCACTAAGGGCTGGTTTACACGTATTAAGTAGATAAGTATATACTAAATTTTAACTTAATTTTAAGTTACTTATTGCATGTAAACACAAAATTTAGTAGCAAGTAGTAAGTTAAATTTTAGTTAAGTACTAAACAAGGAAATTAGAATTTTAGAAATAGAATAGAATAGAAATCGTTTATTTGCTCAAATAAGGTACAATATGATGTTAAAGTTATATGATCAACAAGCTCTCTTATTTTGCCTTTGGGCGGTGTGCAAATTTTATACAATTTTTCAGATTATAATTTATCTCCTTATAGGTACTAAATACTACTTATAATTTATACCTTTATCTATAAATCTCCTGTCACGATGTTTGTCCGCGATGGATTCCTAAACTACTTAACCGATTTTAATTTTGTTTATTTTTAAATGTGTGCTTTTTTCCAACTTGAGAGATAGGATAGCTTAGATCTTTAATAATTATAGTCGCAATTTTATTTTATTGCAAATTATTTTACAACCTGAGACTGAAGGCGGCCATTGTTTGTGCGACTGTGTTGCCATGGTAACATACATATTTATTATTTAGTCACTTCAATAAAATAATATGGCAAATACAGAATATATACTGGCAAAGCAACGTTTGCCGAGACAGCTAGTCTTATTATATTTTTGTCAATTTCCTGTTAAGTTTGCAGGCGGGGCTTGTCACTTGACACATTTCGGGCAGGCACTTCAAATTAAGTTAAAATTTAGTTACTACTTATCTATTTAATACGTGTAAACCTGTCATAGCTCGGTGTTGAATGAATTGTCATATTGCATTTCATATTATGAGTTGAATCTTATTTAATAACATACTTACAGTATTAATGTCATGGTCAGCCGTGAGCGGCGTGTATCCCGTCATGAGGAAGTGCAGCCGCGGCGTGGGGATCAGTGGCGCCACGAGGCTGATCAGGTCGTTGTTCATGTATGACGGATATCTGTAATACATTGATAGTATAAAAAATCAGCCAAGTGCGAGTTGGGCTCGCTCACGATGGATTCCGTACCGTTACAGAGATAAATCAGAAAATATGCAAAAAATTGTATATTTTTGTATGGGAGCCCCCCTTAAATATTTATTTTATTTAAATTTTACTATTAATAATTAAATTAAAAATATATTTAAGGATTTTGTGAAAATTTAAAGCGTTTAACTGTTGCCATTATTGATTACGAGCAAAAAAAGACAAAAAAATTCAAGTTTGTTGTATGGGAGCCCCTCTTGAATATTTATAATTTTATTTTCATTTTAGAATTTGTTGTTATAGCGGCACCGGAAATACACAATCTGTGAAAATTTCAGAACTCTAACTATAGCGGTTCTTGAGATACAGCCTGGAGACAGACAGACGGACAGACAGACATCGAAGTCTCATGAATAGGGACGGGACCCTATCTTACGGGACCCTATTTTACCCTTTGGGTACGGAACCCTAAAAACTGTACTGTAGGTTTGTGGCGGTGCCCACAATTAGCGCCACATTCCTGCATCGCGTTATCAAAGTTTTCTAAGTGCGTCGGTATACGACACCTGGTCTGGGCTTCGGCCTGATTTGCAAGTATAACACCGCGGTCGGAAGATCTTCCTTTTCGGCCGTCACTCATATTCCCCCATTGATGACCCCGATGTGATTGATTTCAGTGGTGGCAATTTGTGTTTCACAGTAATAAGACTACTCAGTACAATAATAATAAATATTAAATAGAGATGTGCCGATCATGACTTTGGCCGACTAGCCGACCGGCCAAAGTCATGATCGGCACATCTCTAATAATTAATAAACTGTTTTTTTACTACGTTATAATTATAGTTTTTTTTTTATTAAATAAAGGGGCAAGCGAGCAAACGGGTCACCTGATATAAAGCAACTAACGTCGCCCATGGACACTCGGAACATCAGAAGAGCTGCAGGTGCGTTGCCGGCCTTTCAAGAGAGAATACGATCTCTTCTTGAAGGTTTGCAGGTAGAGGACCGGAAATACACAGGTGACAGTTCGTACCAGAGTTTTACAGTACGCGGCAGAAAGTTACGCGAAAAACGTACAGCGGAAGACTGCTACTCAAGGTAGTGATCAAACTGATGAGGATGGTATATATTTTTCGCGTGGGGCGATGGCGAAAAGTTGAAGGTAGTATGATTCCGAACAATTCCTCAGAGCACTCCCCGTGATACAACCGATAGAGGATGCAGAGTGAAGCTACATCTCGGCGTAATTCCAAGGGGTCCACGCTGTTTGAAACACTATGGCAGTAAATAATTCGAGCGGCCCATCGTTGGATACGATACAGAGGGAGCAGTTGGTATTTTGGCGCCGCTCCTGCCCAGAGATGAGAACAATACTCCATATTATGAGGCCGAGCCTGCGCCTTGTAGAGTTGTAGGCGTTAACGATAAGTATTTCAATGCTAGGGGAGATGGAGTAGATTTCTCATACAGATTTATAACATTTATTGATTTACATTTATTACATGAATGATGAAGACATAACTTGTGTTACATATTCCTCACGATTTATCATTCATAATTGAAGATGTGAGTGGAAGAACCAAATTTAAAGTAACATTTACATTTACATTTACGTAGGACAATTACTCATTTTTCCCTTATAACTTGAACCAACCTTGTAACTTATCACCATCTGGCTAATATATCTGGCTACAAATAAAATCTAAAGTTTTTTTATTTCAAATCATTTTTCCCGCCCTAAATGGAGGCTATTTGTGAAAAAATTGTAATTTTTTAACTGATACTTATGTGGTTTCGCTACTCACCTCTTCAATTCTAATGGGTTTAAAAATTACCTCAATGTGGCAGTGCTTGCACTCATTATAGTCGACACAAGAGTGTTGATCTGTGCAAACGACGGGTTCTGTATGTGGAGGCGATCACTGGCGATACGGTTGAGTGCCGTGTTGTCCAGCACCATCACACAGTCCGCACTCTCTGTCAGGCGCTTCAATGTGAGTAGCGAGTTGTAGGGCTGCACTACTACATCACTAGAAAGAAAAAAATAGTAGACATAAGATTACTGTTAAACTCGTCGCAAGTGAAAAAGCTTTTAGAATGATCGGAAATTTAAAATTTAAATTGAGGGTACAAGTACCCTTAAAAGAGCATCCATATTTTAGGAGTTCCTAGAGCTTTAACCGATGCGTGGCCAATGCCGCGCCCAGCGCGTCATTCAAAAAGTTTTAGTGAGGCCGATGACGCGCCAGACGCGGCATATAAGAATTGTTAAAAAACACATTAAAACTAATTTATTATACTGTAATTACAATTCCCTTGTCTAAATATACATGTTGAACTCAATTTTATGCGTGGCCGTTTATTTTAGAATTAAAGGCTACTAGTCAGAGATCGTCAATCATTGGTTCACTCGAAGAATCCTTACTTTTCTGCGATTAGCGTATTTATGAAACTTTTTTTTCTTATTAACACTCATCTTCATCAGCGTCAGTAATTTAGCTTCGATACTACTGTTGAGTTATTTTTTGCGTCATGACAAATACGAGAACTTTCAATTACTTAATGTCCTTTTCAATGTAAAGTTTTGCAATATTGAGTGACTATATTCTGGAAAACTTTCATTCTCCTTATTGTCGTTTTCCAGGCAATTTTCATTTGAGTATGTTTGTAAATCGTGGCTGGCTATATTCAGGAAAGTCATTATATTCCTGCTGATTATCCAAAACAAACGTATTTCATTTGTTTAAATAAACGATTTTCTGAGAGCTCTTAAATTTTAATACAAATTTATATTGTTATAGCTACACAACTACTCTAAGTTATTTATTCTTCAACTAAAATAGATGAAGTTGCTAGTCATAATAAATCCCACAACCTTTACGGAAAAACTATCACGCCTATTGATTTGTGCTTTAACGTGTAATTAGGGTTCTAACTTCCGTACCCAAAAGATAAAAACGGGACCCTATTACTAAGGCTGGCCTCACACAGCCGGAACGTCTCTCTGAATAATTCATAATCGGAAATTCATAATCTAAATTTCGGCACCTTGCCTCACACACATCTTTGAAAATAAGATTAATCAGTAGTCTCATGATTCCTGGCACATATTTAAACGTCTTTATGGAAGAAGAATTAATACTAATAAATATTATTTTCTTTTACTTTCGTTTTCACTTAATGTTTCCCAATTTGGAATTAAACTTTTAAGAATTTCCAACCACGCTATGTTTTTTTCCCTGTCATGGTAATCCTCAATGGATATGTCCTATATTTCAATGCTTAAGATTAAATTTTCCGTGTCAGACATCACGCCAGCAGGTCACAACACGTCCAGTGGTTAGCTTCTTGCAGTGTCAACTGAAATAATTCATAATCTGATTCCAGTATGTGTGTGCCGCTCTATTAAAATGTATGGGAATACGCGCGTTATGAAATCATAATCTTAAATTTATCGATCCAGAATTCAGAACGCTCGTCAGTATCATTCTTACAGATCGATCTGAGAAACATAATCTGAAAAAAATCAGAATGTGTACGTGGAGCATACTTACTGATATTGTATGGAATTCCAGTCTTTCTGAATTAATAATATGAATTCAGAAAGACATTCCGGCTGTGTGAGGCCAGCCTAAGACTTCGTTGTCTGTCCGTCTGTCTGTCTATCTGTCTGTCTGTCTCCAGGCCGCAACTCAAGAACGGTAATAGAATTGAAATTTTCACGGATTATGAATATCTGTTGCCGCTATAATAACAAATACTAAAAACAAAATAAAATTAAATAAATAAAATAAAAAATGAAGGGGGGCTCCCATACAAAAACATAATTTTCGGCATAATTTTGCTCTATAATGGTACGGGACCCTTCGTGCGCGAGTCCGTGTTATATGTGTTATCATCAGTCAGTCAAGGTGTGACGACGTGAGCCCTCACAAAGCTCGGCTTTTAGTAACCAGCACTAATTAAAATCATTAATACCTACATACTCGTATGAGCAAAATTTGTGCCAAAGGTTGACGACTACTTACACATTTTGTTAACAGTATGAATTACTACTTTTATACGCCATATCAGCTTTGAATTACAACTAATACGAACACTGCACACAAAATTTATCTTTTCCCTCTCTGATTTACGCCTATTTACAATAAAATATGTATAAAACACAACCAGTGGCCAATGCCGCACGTGGCGCGTCATCGTTTAGCAGGGCCGATGACGCTTTTGGTGCGTCATCGAACAAAGTACTTGGCCTGTCGTAAGAATTTGTTGAAATGAAGGTGGCAACGAATCGGCTTGTTTGTAAGTACAACAACATAATATGATTGTGCCTATGATTTGTAAATTTTTCACAATTACAGCTACAATTATAGAAGCGTATAATATAATTATATAATCGTATAATCATAATATTTCTAACTTTAAAAAAAACTAACTTTTAAAACTACATGATCTAAAGTCCAGTGGTTCCCAACCTGGGGGTAATTACCCCCGCGGAGGTAAAATAGCTATTCCAAAGGGGTAACAGAGGTTAACCTAAAATAGATGAATTGGCAGAAAAAATTATAAACTCTGTACATTTTGGAGAAACACAGCTACAGAATACCCTCTCATTGCAGACAGAGATCTGAAAATATTGGTACCGTTAGCTACCATCACTTATGTAAATGCAAGAGCGGCCTCTCAACTCTGGTAATATTAAAAAAAGGCAAGAAAGCAAAGCAATTATTGGGTTAAAATCAGTTTCTCTAACAGGCCAAAGGGGTAACAGCTCTAAAAAGGTTGGGAACCACTGATCTAAACAGTGCAAACACTAACCTGATTTCATCCAGATTTGGGAAGACACTGTATGTTTGCACCAGTTTCTTAGGAAACCTGTCTGAGAGATGCTCCAGGATGTACGAGCCCATACCAGATCCCGTACCACCCGCTATTGAGTGACACAGCACGAAACCCTAAAGAAAAATATTATAATTTTTTATTACTTATACAATATCTTCTATTATGCTAAGTACTCATATATTATGGTTTTGCCCAATAGTTTTACTCCAAATCGAAGGAAATGACTATTTGACATAATATTTAATTCATGAAGCCCCAAGCGGCCACATCAGGCCGCGATAACAATGAAAAAGCTATTGTGTCTCATTTTGCCACGACTGATAGGTTAATTCCATCGAGCCGGCTCGAAGCGAGCCTTCGAGCTGTCAGTTTTGGCGGTCCACACGGTGGTTTTTGCTCATTTTGGAGTAAAACTATCGAGCAAAACCGTATGTCAGTACTTAGCATAACATTTTTTTGTTTTTTTTTTATTGAAAAAAAAATGTTTTAACATTTTGCTTTTAACTTACCAACAGTAAAAGTGATTAGGGTAATTACTAATTACACTCAATCTGTATTCTGCCCTATTCTTATTGAAAAACTTTGGTAGTAAAAGTTGACAAAAAAAATATGTTATATTAGCATACCTCCAAATTGTCACTACCATCAGCTTCTCTGTTGATGATGTCAAAAACCTCCTCATTCAGTTTCTCACCCTGTGCATACCCTGATGCCCAGTTGTTACCCGCCCCTCCTCCATGTTTGGATAAGTACACATTCTCTGGATTGTATAACTGAAAACAGTAATATATTCTGAAGACACTTCTTATTCATGCAAAAGGAGAGGATCTACAATTGGGAAGTTATAAAAGGAAGTTACAAAAGTTGGAAAGACACTAAATAGCTTAGCTTAAGCTTCTGCTAACTAGCGTCAGCAACTGAGACTGAGAACATAACTCAAACTTTGTTGTTCCAAAACTAGTAAAGCATAATATTATTCCCTCAAGCCCCGTAAGGTCCATATGGGCCCCGACAACAAAAGATTTCCTGGAGGGTCATTCCATGACAAACAATACCGAGGGTAAAATAAATAATATGTGCTTTTTGCATTTATTCTGATGAATTTAGAAAGAAGACATTAAAAATTGTATTATGCGACAAAAAATTAGAAAAAAAACCCGTAATTTTTAAGTTAATTGGTCTTCAAAATCTCCAGTAAACTGAACTGGCTTAGTGACTATTATGCCTTTGACTATTGGAAATTCAAAAAATGAAAGAACTATCAATGTGACAACCGTTTTGCCATGTTGGGATTCGAGGGTGTCATTCGTATTATTGGTGGAATATATAAAATTCCGAAAAAAATTATAAATATCAAGCAAAAGGCGTGTTTTCTTGCTACATTGGCACTGTAACGCCCGAAACAAAAAATCGGGTAATTGTTTTATAAAATAAATAAAAAAAAAAATAAAAATTGTTTTATTTCCGAATAGATTTGTAGCAAATGCTTTCAGAATGTTGATACTACTGGTGCCTACCACCGGTTCGGGAACTATCCCGGCGAGAAGAACCGGCGTAAGAAACTCGCCGGGGTCCCACTTTTTACCAAAAAAGTGAGAAAAAAATTAATCTTTTAAAATAAAATTTACAATTGTAACTTAAAATTATACAATGTCAATATCCATACATAATTGTAAGTCATATAACATGTAGAAGTGGCCTTGCAAGCAGCCATCCTACTCCCAAGATGTGCCATCGCTTATGAAATCATTGACCTTATAATAGGCTTTGGCACACAAACGTTCTTTGACTACTTTTTTAAATTTATTAATCGAAAGATTTTGAACGTTTTTTGGGATTTTATTGTACAGGCGTATACATTGACCTTTAAAAGATTTACTAACTTTACTAAGTCTGATCATCGGCAAATCCAGCTTGTGCTTATTTCTGGTGTTCCTACAGTGAATGTCACTTTTAGTTTTAAATTTACTTATATTTTTTCTAACATATATTACATTATCCAAAATGTATTGAGAAGCAACAGTTAGAATACCAATTTCTTTAAATTTATCTCTCAGAGATTCAAAAGAAGACATTTTATAAATAGAACGTATGGCTCGCTTCTGCAGCACAAATATTGTATTTATGTCGGCAGCGTTTCCCCATAAAAGGATTCCGTATGACATTCTACTATGAAAATAACTAAAATATACTAATCGTGCCGTGTCTTCATCAGAAATTTCTCTGATTTTTTTTACTGCATATGCCGCAGAACTGAGCCTACCAGCAAGATTAACAATATGAGGACCCCACTGTAATTTACTATCAAGTGTTATACCTAAGAATACAGTGGTGTCTACCAAATTCATCTTCTCATCATTCAATAGTACATTGGTTTGGACTTGCCTAACATTGGGCAAAGTGAACTTTACACATTTAGTTTTACTGGAGTTTAAAAGTAAGTTATTAGCATTAAACCAATGTACTATTTTTGAGAGAGCACTGTTTACCTCGTCGTAATTTGACTGTTGTCGCTTCACTTTAAAAATAAGTGAAGTGTCATCAGCAAAAAGTACTATCTCATTATCATTTTCCTTAACAAGGTAAGGTAAGTCATTTATATAGATGAGAAAAAGAAATGGGCCTAAAATAGATCCCTGTGGGACACCTAATTCTATTTTGGTTCCATTGGACCTGTTACCGTTTACTTCAACCCTTTGAGTCCTGTTTATAAGGTAAGAAGTCAAGAGGCTAAGAGCTGAGTCCTTTATGCCATAGTGGCGCAATTTCCTGATCAATGTAGCATGATCCACACAATCGAAGGCTTTGGAGAGGTCGCAAAAGACACCTAGAGCATCCTGCGACTCCTCCCAAGCTTGAAATATACTACAAAGAAGACCTATACCAGCATCCGTTGTGGATCGACCCTTAGTAAATCCGTATTGATTGTCATGTAATAAATTGTTTGAATTAAAATGTACCAATAATTGTTTTAAAATTATTTTTTCAAAAATTTTACTAAGAGTTGGTAAAATCGATATAGGCCTATAATTTGTTGGATCAGATTTAATTCCCGCTTTAAACAATGGTACAATCTTACTGTGCTTCATTAAGTCAGGAAAAACACCACTCTTTATGCAGTCGTTGAAAATCATTGCAAGATGAGGAGCTATGATGTCAATTACAGATTTAATAATTTTTGTAGACATTCCCCAGAGATCAGTAGTATTTTTGACATTCAGCTGTTTAAATGTATCAATAATGTCTCTGGGGTTAATTTCCCTAAACTTAAAATTGACATCACATTCCTTTATATTATCTCTGAGTAGCTTTTCAGCAGCTTCAGGTGAGGAATTTAGATTTTTGGTAGTTGAGACCGGAATGTCAGCAAAGAATTTTTCAAAGACCGTCGCAACTTCTAAATTATTAGAAATCTTTTTATTATCAAGAAATAGTTCAAAATCTGTGTCACGACAGGTGACGTTTCCAGTCTCACCAGCTATAACCTTCCATGTAGTTTTAATTTTATTTTTAGAGTTTTTAATTTTATTTTTTATATATAGAGCCTTAGCTGCTTTACAAACTTTTCTGAAGGTTTTAGAATAGTTTTTAACATATACTTTAAATGCTTCACTACTGTTGATAGACCTTTCATCATACAATTCATATAATTTTTGCCTGCTTATCTTAATTCCTCTAGTTGCCCATTCAATAAATTTACTTTTTTTAATGCCGTTTCTAACTGTTTTAGAAGTAAATATTGTATTAAATTGAGTTCTTATTACCTTAAATAATTTATTGAAAGCTTCATCAGAGCTATGTGACCTATCCAATAACTCAATATTTGATTTTAATTTACTTCTAAATTGCTCAATACGTTTTGTGGTCACAGGATTATACACAAGATTTTTCTTTGCATTACTATCACATTTGATATTAAAGGAAGCTATTTGTCCACAGTGATCAGAACTTAAATAATTAATTATTTCTTTTTTATCTGGAACAAGATTTGTAAATATATTATCAATGCAAGTAGCAGTAGTCTCACAGAATCTTGTAGGTTCATGAAACAAACTAAAAAGGTTATATGATTTGAATAAAGATGTGAATCTAACAGTAGTGGAGTTTAAATCTAATAAATTAATGTTAAAATCACCACATATAATAACTTTTTTGTTAGATGCACAAATTTTTGTTAAAATTTGTTCCATTGTTTGCTCAAAAGAATCATATAACCCTGATGGAGGCCTATATACGCCCACAATTATAAGACGATTCAGCTCTATGCAGGCCACCTCTATTATTCGTTCAGTAGAGAGACTCACAATATCTTTACGTTCCTTAAATTTAAAGTCATTTCTAATTAAAATTAAAGAGCCGCCTCTAATGGCATTTTCTCTACTGAACGAACTTGCTATCTGGTGATCATTGAAATTGAAAATGAGTTCGTGTGATCTGAACCAATGTTCAGATACACACATAATGTCAATGTTAAATTCCTTTAAAAATAACTCAATTTCAAGTTCTTTACCTACCATACCTTGTAAATTCTGATGCACCAGATTAATTAAATTACAATTTTTTGGCTTTTTTAAATTGTTGGTAGGAATTTGGACATTTAAACTTAATTCATTACTGCAAGAGACATCCTCCATTGTCTTATTATCTAATTTAAATAAATACTTGGAACATATTCCAATTCGTTCATACTATGACTAGTATTCTGCTCAATAGGAGCAGTAGTCGCTAAAGCCAAACACTTGGCTGGTTTTATAAATAAAAAGTTAAATAGCAACTTGGCTATACGTCTTTTATAAAAGTTAGATAAGTAGTAATTATCTCTATTCATAGTATGTACCTTAAAATCTAAATTATTAATATCTATGACCTGACATTTCTTATATGACTCATTCAATATTATACAATTATTATTTACAGCTGTATATATTAGGCTATTTAGCTGATATCTAGTTAAGTTTTCTTTATTATATCTTTTTGGCAACATTTGTATGTAGGGAAAAGTAAACAAAATGATATTTGAAACATTTGCAATATTAAATAACTTGTCCAAATATTCAGTCATCTGTTTTTTGTTCAGTTTTCCTTTCCTCCCAACTAAAATTATAAGTGTAGTATTTGGACAATAATTCATAGATAAAGCCCTTTTCAAAATATCTCTGTAAGTAGCTCCAGGCATACAAAAGTTTGAAATTGACTGTCCTATACACATTCTATTTAAATAAATACCTAAATCCTTGCCTAACTCATCACTGAATAAAGCAATTTGTGGGCTTTCAGTATGTGCCTTCTGGCTGGAGCATATATCAGTTATACTACTTAACACAGAATGATTTACTTTGTTTGAGGAACCGTTGACTCTCAATAAGGAGTAAACCCGTTCCTCATTATAACGAGTCACTTCAAGCAAATCATTCATTGCTTATTATTGCATTTGCATTGCATTATTATTGTAACTTACAGATTGATTAGTTTAATAATATTTAGTAAAAAAAAAGTTTATGATGGTAATGATTTCAAATACTAACTAATAATTTAACAAGAGACAAATTTGATAGCTTTTTTTCATGATTGAAAACTGTAACGCCCCAAACGTTTTGGTTGTTACAACTTTTTCATACATCATAATATTTCATCGTATCTTCAATGCATGGTGTGTGGGTGCATGAGGTGATGATTTTTAAGGTTCCAAAGTCAACAAAGAAGGGTTCCTTTTTAACTACGGAACCCTAAATACCTATAGTTTCAGTCTGTCCGTCCATTTGTTTGCTGTTGCGGTTTTGCTCAGAGATTAAATAATAATACCCACACCGATTTCGGTATCGGTGGCTGGTTACATTGAAACCAGGCCAGTTACGCAGGAGTAATTTTATAGTGCCCAAGTGTGTGCGTAGTACACAAGAGCACTCTCTATTCCTTTTACTCTCATAACCCAGTGGGATGGAAGACCGAGACGACTGGCGAGAGATCAGGCGCAGGACCGACTTTTTACATGCCCATCCGACGCATGAATCATACTTACTTGACAGAGAATCAGGTGATCAGCGTGCATTGTCCTAACCAAACATGGAAATAACATGCCGGTCGGCCCGGCCTCTCATGGAAAACAAGCAATGGAACAGCAAATAATGGTAAGGGCGTAAGCGACAAAATGCCCAAAATGGTTTTTGTCGCGTAATTTAAAAACCATAAATACATTTCATATAAGCTATGGGCAAATTAAAGTGTATGCTTGAACTAATCTATGTACAAATTTTGGAAGCTTAAATCACTCACGTGGGTTGGCAAGATAGGAATCCCTTTTCTTACAAAGGTATTCTTGATTGATTATTCTGTGTTATAAAAGTTGACCAGTTGTGTTATGCTATGTGTAATTCAAAGACAAAGACAATCCCACCAAAAACATACCTGTTAAAATAGGGCCTAGTTCCTATAGGCTAACTGTTGGTCTAAAAAAAGAGTTGAAATCCAATCCAATGCCAAGTTCAGATGCACTTCATCGATCATAATCATCTTTATCAACAGCCTGATCCATAATACTTCTAATTTGAACTTGGCAGGTTATTTAAATTCTATTAATATTATCTAATTATATAATTAATCAAGTGTAACGCATAGCACAAAAACCTGCCAAGTTCAAATTTAGAAGTATTATGGATCAGGCTGTTGATAAAGATGATTATGATCGATGAAGTGCATCTGAACTTGGCATTGGATTGGATTTCAACTCTTTTTTTAGACCAACAGTTAGCCTATAGGAACTAGGCCCTATTTTAACAGGTATGTTTTTGGTGGGATTTCAATACTTTTTTTCAAGAAATCCTACCTATGTTTTCTTTTTGTGCTACGCCCGATATAAACAATACTTTCAATAGATGCCTCATTATATCACTGGTACATAAGAATTTTTATCTAAAGTTCATAGATGAACTGACTCACGCTTGACGATTTCTTAAATTTCTTAATTTATCGTTAATCTACATAATAATATAACACACGACCTGTGTGCTAAATTTCATAACGCTAGGACATTTGGAAGTAGCCTCTAAAGTTCGTAGATCGGCCGACTCACGCTTGACCGATTTCTAAAATTTCTTAATTTTTTGTTAATCTACATTTAACACATGACCTGTGTGCCAAATTTCATAACGCTATGACATTAAAGTTTGTATGGGCTGTAGATAGGCCGACTCACGCTTGACCGATTTCTAAAATTTCTTATTTTTTTTAATCTACATATAACACACGACCTGTGTGCCAAATTTCATAACGCTAGGACAATTGGAAGTGGCCTCTGAAGTTCGTAGATGAACCGACTCACGCTTGACCATTTTCTACAATTTCTTAATTTTTCGTTAATCTACATATAACACACGACCTGTGTGCCAAATTTCATAACGCTAGGACAATTGGAAGTGGCCTAGAGGTTTTGATTACCGGTCAGTGAGTGAGTGAATGAGTGAGTCAGTGCCAAAATAAGCTATTTTTACAAGGACATATCTCAGGATCTACTGAAGCTATATCTATGAAATTGGGTATACTGCTTAAGTACTCGTAAATAATTACGTAGGTATAATTTTATCTTTGCACTCGCAATAGACACTGAGCTACAGGGGGGTCAAAAGTACGTCGAAACGGTTCGTGTAAATAGTGCACGGCATGTGCGCGGCCTGCTGGAACTAGGCCGCGCACTTCCGTGCGCTTTGATATGATGAATACTGACAATGAACTTTAATTTCTTAGCTTTAGCCATTGCTGAGAAAAATTGATATCGCTACAGCCAAATTATCAAGGCGCCGCATTAAAAATTCACATTCATTGACTAAGTAACATATTTTTTCAAAAACTAGCGGTACAACGGAACCCTACACTCAATGCGCGTGGCCCGATATGCACTTGTCCGGTTTTTTCAAGAAGCTGCTA
Organism: Polyommatus icarus; assembly: GCA_937595015.1. Classification (NCBI taxonomy): domain Eukaryota; kingdom Metazoa; phylum Arthropoda; class Insecta; order Lepidoptera; family Lycaenidae; genus Polyommatus; species Polyommatus icarus. The sequence continues at coordinate 19,759,478 of OW569329.1, forward strand.
ATTTCTGTTAAACTAGAGTTCATTATATTAAATATATATTTCTTATCTAGTACCTAAATTAGTCAAACACTAATTTTGTTTAATATAAAGGGCGATTCCATTATCGCGGGTGCAACAGTTTGACACACTTAAAGCTTCCTACAGGCAAAATGAAGCATATTTATTAATAAAATATCCCGTGAAGGGATACATTTTAACTAGTTTAACAATGATTTATAAATGAAAACCTTCATCAAATGTATGAAGGGCCACAAACAGGTCTGAAGTGCCATCGCGGGTGCAACCAATTTGACCCTCCATTAAGAACTGTGATGAGTTCATATGTGAGTACTGGTTATTGCGAAATTTTTACAAAATAACTTGCCTATATTTCAAAAGAGCATAAAACAAAGAAACTATGTAACAAGATAAAAGTAATTATAGTAATAAGTACTATAAATTATTAACCATTACTAGGATCGCGGGTGCAATATCAAAATTTTTTAATCTCTTAAAGGTGAATTAAATCGTTATTCTCTAACAAATTTTAAAATTTTCGATATGGGATATATAATTATACTAGTAATTTGTAATAAAACTGCACCAAATTGTAGTTTTTTTTTTTTAATTTTCAGTTGTTTATTGGCCTGACAAAATTAATCGTCTAGATCACTAAAAACGGTTGAATAGTGTAATTTATTCAAAAAATTTCGACATATTGCTGTATAATATACTACAACTAAACATTAATTTGAAATATATGGTATTTTAATTACAAAATATGTGAAAAAACATCACATCCCTTAGATGATAATGCTTAAAAACGCTCTAAATTGTTCGATTTCCATTTTTTACCGATAAAAGTTGTTTTGTTAGTAAATTCACATCTTCTTACGTATATTCCAATTGAAAAATGTAACTAATTACACATTTTAAAAATTCTTGTTAATTTTCTCTGTAGCAGAATGGCCCTAAAGTGTTTAATTTTTGTACTCGTACTGCCCGAAACAAAACCATGGTAACGCCCGAAACGAAGCTAAAACGTATAAAAGAATAGTAAAACCTTATATGTAACAGTAATTATGTGGTAGCTGGATAGTAAATATTATACTCTTGGGGGCCTGTAATTTTTAGAAAAGGTTCCCCTTAGAAAATTCGCTGAATTTCATATAAATGTAACAGTGGTCAAGTCATAGAGGCAGAATCGTGTAACGCCCGAAACGCACACTTTTTGACTTATAAAATCGTTTATCTTTATGCTAAACTCTACAAATTTAACAATTAAGATAAAGCAACTAAAAACGTAGAGAATAAGACGTTTTAATCGCTACAATATCATTTCAGAATACATTAAAATGTTAACTTTAGTTGTACAAACATAACGCCTGAAACGATGGAATGACCGTGGAATTAGTGATCGACGGATTATAGTATGTAGATTAACTCGTCAATCCCCAAGCGGCACCCGGCTGCCATATAACAATTGAAAATCTATTGTGTTTGCAATTCTGACGAGTCAGGTATTAAAAGAAAAGGATCCCATACCTTTGCATATGGAGAGTTCATGATAGTGTGAATGACACGAGGCTCAAGGTCGAGCAGCACAGCCCGGGGTATGTAGTGGTCATCGTCAGCCTGATAGAAGAACACATCCTTACGATCAGATCCCGCCGAAGCGAACTCCTCCAAAATACCTTCCGGCGATATACCGTGTTCTATACATAGCTGTTTCCAAAACTCGAAGCCAACTGGAATAAACAAATTGATTTATCATCGAATATAAACAATAAAACCGTTTAATAATTCAAAAACAAATAATCACTTTGATTTCCACATTGGCCGAGTTGAAGGGTTATCATTTCACTCGGCATTTTGAATAATTATGTATTTTTTGTTTTTAACCAGAATAACAATATATTTATGCAGAAATTATTACTTTTATTTAGAAAAACTTAAAAAATAAACTTTGTTTAGTTTAAATTCGTTTTGACAACTTTGACAGTTTTTTTCATAAATTTCATAAATCCTCTTCTTCTATTTTTTGACTCTTGCATATTTTTGCCACAGTCATAGTATGAAAAATTAAAAAATATAAACTGATGATTGCAAAATGCAATTTGCAAATGACAAATCAGTCATGAATTCGTAAATTCAAAATTGTGATTTCAAGACTCAGATCACAAGACTCGATTGAGTACTCTAGCCTCCGTCGTGCCAATTACGCAGATCTGCGCCACGGCTCAAATGGCCGGAACGCAGATCTGCGTCACGGATATAGGAAATTATTTTCGCTAATATAAATCTTATCACAAAGAGTTACGTTGTATTATTGCTTGCATTCTGTTCCCAGTACAATAATCTACGGCAGACAACAGACAATCCTTCAAAATTAGTGGCGCGAAATTTGAAAAATTTGAAAAAAAATTGAAAATTTTCAAATTTAACGGATTTCTCAGAAATTTTCAGTGCTCTCAGTGCTATTAGTGCTCAAATTAGATCTTAGCATAGGCTAGTAGTAGTTCGAAACGAGCAAATCGTTAAAATCGATTGATGATATTTATCTTTTAGTGGAATAATCTTAGCACTTATCTTTTCAAGCAGAATAAAGCTGTCAAGTGTCATTTGTCAATGTCAATTTGGTCATTGGTTTGACAAGAAACTACACTCAAAAAAGTTTCAAAAGTTTTTTTATTTTACTTACCTACTTTTCTAATAATTGAATTTGCGTTTAATATGATAAACTATTTAAAATTATGTTGTAATTTTTGAAGTGGTGAATATATCTCATAACCTTTTATCCCTCGTACTACACTTCAATTGCTCAATGCAATTTGCAGCCTACGGACGGTCGAGGAATTTCAATGAATATACAAGGCGTGTTGTAATGTCGCAATCGTTCATGTAATGTTCTCACGATATTAAATAAGGTTTATTTAAATAGTTACATAGTTCACACAACATTTATAGAACCACATAAATACTTCTATTACTAAATACTTGAACAATGAATTATTCTGCCTAGTGTTTTGTTTACAAATAAATTAATATTGATGAAATAAGTTTTTACTATAAAAGTTTTATATATTCTTATTCACGATGCCGAGGAAATTGTTAAAGTTTCTCATTGTGTTTGACAACACATCTCTCCTCTATTTTCCTGGCCAATTCTTATCAGGAAAAGTGTTGATGGAACTGCAGGATGATACTCCAGTTCTAGGTATGTATATTACTCCATTATACTAGTAATAGTGTAGTAGTATTAGTAGCTTTATACATGTATTGCAAATCTGTTGTACCATACTCCTTATTCCATAAAGAGCATTAAATGTATCATACCAAACTGAGTGTGGGCTGATAAGGTCAAATGGCCTTTCCAAGTGGGCTTAGATGTGGTTTAAGGCACAATCTATAAGTTAAGCTTAACCTTAACCTCTAATCTAGAGGTCTTTACATTCTTAACTATTATTATTAGAGGATGTAAATTGATATTTAAACTTATGAAGCTACTGATTGTTCTTGGTGGAGATTTATTTCAATCTTAACAACACAACTTAAAGCACTTATGTTTAGTAATTTAAAGCTTTATTTTTAAAATGCAAGTGATTCTAAAATATACTTTTACTCAACTGCAACTGACAACTATAAAATCCAATAAGCATTAATTCATCAAGCCCCAAGCTGCCACATTCGGCCGCAATAACAATGAAAAAGCTATTGTGTCTCATTTTGCCACGATCGATGGGTTAAATATGTAATTTTATTGTAATTTACGTGTACAATCATGTTTAACTTTTTCAGGTCTCCATTTTCATGTGATTGGTGAAGGAGTGGTGAGGGTTGGATCTGGTCGTCATGAGAGACTCTTTGACAAGGAGAACTATATTGACTTCAGAATGCGACTGCTGGGTGAACCAGGTAATCTATATATATAAAACTCAAAGGTGACTGACTGACATGTTGATCTATCAACGCACAACCCAAACCACTGGACAGATTGGGCTGAAATTTGGTATGCAGGTAGATGTTATGACGTAGACATCCGCTAAGAAAGGATTTTGATAAATTCCAACCCCAAGGGATTAAAATAGTGGATGAAAGTTTGTATATAAAAATACTTCTTAACGCAAGCAAAGCCGCGGGCAACAGCTCGTAAAATATAATTTTTGTCAATGGGAAGATGAGATTATCTATGTCTTTGGTCGAAACTTTTCTTTATGATAAGATGTGCCTTGGTACTTGGATCTAAGTACAATATACAAATGCTATGGGAACAAGAGATGATTTTTATTTGATACATGACATTAAACCCTATTAATCCTTCAGGCCCCCCGCGAGCACCGGTGATCGCGAGAACAAAAGAATACAATGGGAATTCCTAGAACCTCCGATCGAAGGATTAATAGTATTTTCTGCAGCATTGTTTAAAAATAGAGTACATTTTTCTTGTTCAGAATAAACATCACTTCTATATAAAACAAAATTTTCAGCCTTTGTCCCCAAATGACAAATTTTTATGTCTGTTGGTTTTTACTCATATTCAATAATCATTTTTAAACAATTGATTTGATGCTTATGCATTTTTTTATAACAGGTCATGGAGCATCAATCCTATCTCCTGGCATCCACAGTTTCCCTTTCAAGCTAGGCCTGCCTCTGGGTCTACCGTCCACATTCCTCGGTACACACGGCTGGGTCCAGTACTACTGTAAGGCGGCACTCAGAGAACCTAATGGCCTAACACACAAGAACCAGCAAGTGTTTATTGTCATGAACCCCATTGATCTCAACTTGGAGCCTCCAGTGTTAAGTGTAAGTATTGTTTTCAGGTATATGTAATTGATTGTACTGTCGGTTCTTGGTGGAAATTCATTTTATACACAAATGAAACACAATTTTACTTGCACTTTTTCCACTATATTCATAAATTACAATTTAAAGTCTTAAAACACGACCGGTTTCGACTAAATCATGACGATGATTTAGTCGAAACCGGTCGTGTTTTAAGACTTTAAATTGTAATTTATGAATATAGTGGAAAAAGTGCAAGTATAAAATTGTGTTTCATTTGTGTATATTGTTTTCAGGAACAATTATATTATTACATTTACATAATCTATACTAATATTATAAATGCGAAAGTATCTCTGTCTGTCTGTCTCGCTTTCACGCCAAAACTACTGAACCGATTGTAATGAAATTTTGTACACAGATAGTCTAAAGTCTGAGAAAGGACATAGGCTACTTTTTAACTGGACAAAGGGGTTGTAAGGGGATGAAAATGCGTAAATTTGTTCAAATTAAGTTAGTTCCAAAAATTCATAATAGATGGCGCTGTGCGTCTCCTATATCGCGCTATTGCTTACACAAACGTCTTTCTATAAGAGGTGGTATCATCTTTTTAATTTCGATTTTGCGATAGTTATTATGTACTCTTTTACGTTATTAAATAACTCAGTACTTTATCTATGAAGTGACGTAACCTTAAACCTATCAATGATAAAATTAAATAGTTTATGGGTAAAGTTGTGTACTTAGGGGGCTAAATAATATACTTTAAAATTTGGCGTAAATATAGTTTAATTTAAAAAATGAAATAAGTTATATCGTGTGCACACTGCACAGCTGTTTTAGGTGTTTTGATTAAAGGGGTACCAGGGTTTTTTTATAAAAGCTTTTGACACCAATTTTGTTGACATCGCGCGCTATAAACTGAAGTCCACGCGGACGAAGTCGCGGGCAACAGCTGGCTGTTGTATGTATATTATATTATTGTACTAGTAGTAGTATGCATATTTATATTATTGTACTAGTACAATAATATAAATATGCAGTGAAGTCTGTGGCAGTAAGCAAACTTACAATACAGTCAAAACCGTTTATGGCGACATCGTTTAGAACAACATACCGGTTAAATCAAGACCAAAGTCAAAGGTCCCGGCTGAATGCTATATGACCACCTTATCAAAAACATTGGTTTTTACGACATTGTTTACAACGACATACCGCATTAATCGACCACATTTAGTTAAGATTTCGGCGAAATATATCTGCAGAACGACCAGCTCAGCTGTATTGTAAACAATTTGAATAGGTGGATGTGGATACTGTAATCCACATCTGTCACAGTATACTGGTCAATGACTTTATCGTAAAATGGATTTTGTAATTCTTAGAAACAAAGCACATGCATGCCGTAGCCTCATGGCTTGGGCCCGTACCACGAAACTGTTTTGAGATTCAAACTGTGGATTTAAACAATCGTACGAGAATGTTGCGTCCTACTCTAACAAACGTGATATGACGTTATTAGAGCAGGACGCGGCATTCTCGTCCGATTGTTTGAGTCTCAAAACGGTTTCGTAGTATGCCTAGGCCCGCTTCGTCATATCTCTTAAGCCAGTTTGTAACCTTTACTTTAATACAACTTTAATTAGCTCAAAATTTACGACCTGCTTTATCTACTACTGAAGCAGATGAGTTCATTGATGTCTCATGTCTATTGCAATTTGTGCACAATATCATCCTCCGTAGGAAGGATGATATTGTACGTGAAGTTCACGAGGAAAATGAAAACGAACAGGAAGACTCGGAAGAACAATTTACAGTGCCAACTTTGATTGATGGTCTCAATGCTGTTAGTGACTATTACCTACGAAAGATTGTTCTTTTTAATGAACAGTTCCACATGCAGGGAAATTGTGACGATATGCTGATTAAAATCCAACGTGAATTACAAAATATGTACATGCATGACAGAAGTGTTCCAAACAAACTAAAATTACGGATTTTATGCATACAAAAATGATGGAAAAATTATATTGTACGTTAATTTGTGTTGTATTTATGTATTTATATTTATATAATAAATATTGTAAAATTGTATTATACGTTTATACATATTGAAGTAAACAAAATGTGGTTTAATTTCCTACATGAATATTCATCTTATTTTTGCTATTAATACCTGTCACAGGTTATTACAACTATCGGTTTTTACGACTAAATATGAGTAGTCCCTTCGATGTCGTTATAACAGATTTTGACTGTATTATTAAAATATGTAATAGTATTTTCATGTCTGAAAAGTTTTTCTTGTTGGAGTATGGTTATTATCATATTGGTATTTTCATACCTTATTTAGAAGACAAATTGCAGTTTCCCAACAAGTTTTTGAGTAACATGTTCATCTTTGTCATAATCTTATAAATTTTCTCTAGCAGAGTCTAGCAAATCCCTCCATTGTCTTTATCAATAACGTATTTATATTACAGCAAGAGTTCTCTCTAAGCGTGGAACACAAGCTGGGCGTGGGCTGTGTGGGGGGCGGGGCGGTGTCGTGCACGGTCACTATCGACCGCGGCGCGTACGTGCCCGGACAGAGCGTCGTGTTGTCCGCACACGTCGTCAACAACTCGCGTACTGTCATCAAGTGTACGAGGGCTTCGCTCACTGAGGTAACTTAGCGATGTACCAGCCATATTTTAGTTTAGTTCTCGCTATCACAAAAATACAAATTCTATTTAATTAAATAAAAATACAAAAATACTTTTAAACGCGCGTTTCGCTCCAACACCGGAGCATCCTCAGGATGTGGACTCTACGAACAACGTCCGTCAAGTCGGACGGACGTCTTGACGGACGTTGTTCGTAGAGTCCACATCCTGAGGATGCTCCGGTGTTGGAGCGAAACGCGCGTCGAGTGTGTAGTGGTGTTCAACCTTCATTTACTTAAAAGGTGGAAGTGTATTTCGCGGAATATTGCTAAAATAATAATAAATTAAATTTCAACTAGATGTTGCAATGTAATTCTGCTTAACGTAAAATTTGATGGAGTCTTAAAGGTGTAACATGCGCGGTCCTATGGGGACACGCACCCACAACTAGGACATAATCCCGCTCTAAAATCTAAGTAATTACTGACAATTATTTAGCAAATGTGTTTATCTAATCTAGTGGAGCCTTGATATTTCTTATTTTATGTTTGCAGACGATCCAATACGTGGCGAGCGGACGCGTAGCGGCGCGTGAAGTGCGGTCGTTGTCAGCGCGTGCTCGGGGGCGGATCCGCGCGGGCGGGGAGGAGCGCTGGGACCGCGAGCTACTGTACGTGCCGCCGCTACCGCCCACCAACCTGCGCGGCTGCCATCTCATCTCCGTGCAGTACGACGTGCTGGTGAGTGAGCGAGATAGCAGGTGCGCTCTAGTCTGAGATGTCGTGGGTGTGCAAGATAACTACTGCACGCACTCGGTGGCGCGGGCGGGGAGGAACCACCAGTCTTCGCGGCTGCCATCTCATCTCCGTGCAGTACGACGTGCTGGTGAGTGAGCGAGATAGCAGGTGCGCTCTAGTCTGAGATGTCGTGGGTGTGCAAGATAACTACTGCGCGCACTCGGTGGCGCGGGCGGGGAGGAACCACCAGTCTTCGCGGCTGCCATCTCATCTCCGTGCAGTACGACGTGCTGGTGAGTGAGCGAGATAGCAGGTGCGCTCTAGAGTTCTAGACTGAGAGGTCGCGGATGTGCGAGCGAGATAGCTACTGCGCGCACTCGGGGGCGCGGGCGGGGAGGAACCACCAATCTGCGCGGCCATCTCATCTCCGTGCAATACGACTTGCTGGTGAGTGAGCGAGATAGCACGTGGGGTCTTGACTCTTGACTCAGAGGACGTGGGTGTGCGAGCGAGATAGCTATATTATGTTGGCTCGTGAGTTGAGTCTGATTCCCGCGATAGAGGCTGTTTTCTTTGTGGTTACGACTTAACCTAATAGCGTGAAAAGAAATATGGTCCGTCATGGACAGGACTGACTTTTTAATTGTCATGACTCATAAGAACTGGATGTCTCACATATTGTGTTGATTTAATGTGTAAAGATCTTAAACATATATTTTTTTTTTCAGTTTATAATTGAACCGAAGAGCCTGGAGAAGCCAGTGAAACTGCAGCTTCCAATCCTGCTGGGTACATACCCTTTTGGTGACGCCCCGGACGAGGCACCCACACACTACCCCAGCACGCTGCCCATCTTCAGACCATGGTTACACGAGAAACAGAATCAGTGAGAAACCACCAGTAGTTAAGTTAAAACTTAGAACAGTATCAGTAATGACTAATGACTTATAAGTTATAACTTAACATTTTAAAAATACGGTAGAAATGAAGGCCCAAAAATTACCCGTTTAAATCCCATTTTTTAGAGTGGTGATACTTAAAACAGTACTGGAATAAAAGAGATAAGTTTTTAAATTACTGCCATGTGCAAGATTTACATGCTTATGGGCCTAAATCGACGGCAAAAACATTTCAAACTTAAAAATAAAATCCGTCGATTTCAGTGTTGACTAGCACATAATTATGTGTTTGACTTTACTTCGAAATTATATATTCATCACTGTTTTTACTAACACCAAGCTAAAAAAGGTTTCATCTGCACGGGCCCAACGGCGCGAACGGACGCCGGTATCGTCAATTTACTTGTTTCTTGATTGATAAATATTATGTCTGTAAAATATTATATTACATAAACAAAAAGTTTAAGGGCCTGTTTCACCGCTTCCTGATAAGGCTATCCACCACTTAATTTGACAGATGGAGTATGGAAAATCTGTCAAATAACCCTATCGGGCACCTTATCAGGAAGCGGTGAAACAGGCCATAAAACTTTTATAAAAAACACTGCCAATTTTGTATAAATTTTGAGATTTTTTAAATTGCTTTCTAAAATATTGATTTGATTGTTATGCAATTTTAATACCTAATTATCCATGAAATAAAATTGAATGCAAAGTTTTAAAAATTGGATTTTATCTTGTGATATTGTTGTTGTGAATAAGTCTAGGTGCTACTTAATACAAAACTATTTTAGATGATCTTATATCAAAGGTTCTAAACTAAATACAAATAACAAATTAATCATTCTTATTGCTAGTGCCATTTATTAATAAAAGAAACTTATTATAAATGTTAAATATGTATGTTTTTACTACAACTTTTGAATCGTGCACAGAAAATTCTGAAATGTATTTTTAAACTATATAATAATATTGTATTTAAAGTTTAAACGGTATAACAATACCTATGTTAGTAGATCCATGATAAATTCTACTACATATCATGTGCCTTTTAAACACCTTTTTTGTATAAAATGTAGGTGGTTAAGCTGCATATTATCTTTTTAAAGGTGAAAGGTAAGTATAGAACTAACCTGTGATATACACTCCGTCCATTATTTAGATATAAGACAATATTATATTAGATGGTATATTTTAATCGCAATAAAACGAGTACATAACATTTCGTATTTTATTTAAAAGTTCATCGTTATTTTATGTTATAATAGTCTTCGAGAATTGTTCTTCTACTGCGAGTATGAATTATTATTTATTACACATAATGAGTGAAAAGTTAAAAATGAAATTTACAAATGGGCTTTTCACTGGGTACAGTACTTGACATCCAAAACTTGTATACCTTCAAATTGAATAATAAAAAAAACTACATATAAAATGTTACAAAAAAGCTGACTAAGCTGTTGGCTATAGGTCTACCAGAATCTGATGGCAAAAAGTGAGAAAAGAAAGTGACTCTAGCAATTATACAGGGGCAATTGGAATAAAACATTTTGATCCTTTTTTTCCTAATAAATGATATGAGGATATTTTTTGAAAATCTGCCATCAGATCCTGGTAGACCTAGTAATTGCTGAAAATTTACATTGAAATGTTGAGTGTCCTTGACCGACGCCATTAAAATGTGAAGCACACCTGGCCTACGCCATCTTGGTGACGAGGGCGCGATGCAGGGCTGCCAACTGTGACGTCCACTTGTCGAGCGCGTTGAACCGCACCGCGCCGCCCGCGCCCCGCGTTAGTTCCAGCACTGAGTTCACCTGGTCTATGCGCCCGTTGATCGTGCTGGCAAATAAACGAGTTGTGTAATAGCATAAAAAATATTCTATTTTCAAATATTTTCAAGAAATTAAAAAAGAATTAGAATAAAGTTCAAATCTAGAAATATTTGGTCAATGAAATTTCAATGACTACTAAGTCAAACTTTGCACATATTTCAAGCAGGAGAGCCTATATTTACAAAAAAATACTACTTACTTGTCTAAAATACATGTGACTAGTAAGTTTTCCACCTCCTTTTCGTCTATATTCAATTCCTTGGATATGAAGGGTATATGAATTCTAGTGTAGGGACCGATCAGCTTTATAAGTACTTGAGTCCGGATATTTCTCAATAGATCCTCTATGTGTTCTCTAATAAATGGATCATCCATGATATTGTTTCTATTGTGTTTTAATATCGCTTCAAAGTCGTTAATATCATTATTCTGGTAAGCCATCACAAGGTTTGTCATGGCTAGAATTTCCGGATCATTCTTATATGGTTTAGCTTCTTGGGAGTCAAATGGGTTGATGCCAGATCTCATAAGCCTGAAAAGCAGAAAGATAAGTTTTCAAATCAATCAAATTTAGTATGTTATTCTTAAGTAGTGGCCGTAGACTTCTCAAGCGATACTATGTATAACAATAATGAAGATAAAGTTTAAAATCATATGACACTGAAAGTGCTCGCCTCGCCGCTGCCATTCCGGTGTGTCGCGGCCCCTAGTCTTCTATGTGAGATCATTAGAAAGATGTCCTATTCTAGCAAAATGTATTAAAAGATTTGTTTGAAAAATAAAATAAATGTAAGTAAATGCAAATTTTAAATCAAAATTAAAACAATACTCACATATTGGCCAATACTAAATATTTTAGACAAGTTGTTCTTCTTGGGCTGCCGGACTCATCATAATTCTTGAAGGCTTCAAAGAAGTCTGTGTGCGCCTTTTCGAACTCACCCTCACGCAGGTGCATTTTGCCACCACATTCTGAAATTGAAAATCAAATTAACAAATGAAATCCTGTGAAAGTTCCTTTGGCGAAAAATAATTAATTTGGAATTGTTTTACATTTTTGATGTGACAACGTCTTATAATTCGATATGGGCTGCGCGCACGAAAAAACATGACGCAATATGCGGCGTTACCTCGCTCTGAGGCGTTCCATTTAAGGCTATGACGTTGTCACGTTCAACTATCATCAGTAAACCGACTTTACAGACATCCGAGTTGTTCGAGTCGAGTTCGAGTTCGAGTCGAGTTCGACACAAAACACTACACAAAATACAAAAAAAAAAAGAAGATTTTTTTTTGTATTTAACTTTTGAGTAAAATTATTATTTTTTATGCAATACCCCTAATAACACCCATGATGAGTGGATGTGGTATAGCAGACTTGATGTGTAAAGACTGCTCATACAGGGCCTTCAATTTCTTGTTGTTTTTCTGTGCTGTGTACATTTGAATTTCCAGGGCATATATCTCAAGTAACTGTGTTCCTTTCTTCAAGTCATCTTCACCGTCATCAGTCTACAATAAAGAGGCATGCTGTTACTAACTACATTCTAACTGTAAATACACTGTAGATAAATACATTCTAAATTACAAAGAAAACCACCCACTGTGACATGTCACCTTTCAGTGTCGTAACTATAGGGTGGCAGGGCTGGCAAAATGCCATGGGCCCCCACCTGACCCAAGAGGTCGTGAGGTCAGAATTTTTTTATACATTATTTTATTATTAATGTGACCATTTTTACTGTTAGAACCCCATCAATTTGCCACTTTATTAAAGTACCAATAAAAGTGAGTATTTCGGGAATATTTCAAGTGCCTATGTATTGCCGTTATTGATATCACTTGTATGGGAGCCCCCCTTAAATACTACTTAAATAATTATTTTTAGTATTTGTTGTTATAGCGGCAACAGATATACACAATCTGTGAAAATTTCAGAAGTCTAGCTATAGGGGTTTCTGGAGTTACAGCTTGGAGACACACAGACAGACAGACGGACAGTCCCATTTTTACCCTTTGGGTACTGAACCCTAGAAAGTAATGTAACCAGCTCAATTTGTGGTTTATAAGCAACAATTTTTTAATAAAACTGTACCTGGCAACTCTGATGTAGTTGTTTCAATATCTTTGCTAGTTTATTGAAGTCCCCTCTGTCGTAATACAGTTTACCAAGTTTAGTGTTTGTTTTGAACCAAAGTCTATCATTTTTTGCATCTTTCAATGCTTCTAAGGTTGTCTCATAAAAATCTTGAAGTAATTCCATCTGAAAAGATATTATAATTTATTTATTTATGGAAAAACATGAAGAAACATTATTTTATTTTATAGTATTTGTAGTTTCGGATAATGATTGAGGTTCGACTCAAGGTGCCTCTTTTGCCTTTCCACGGTGCACCAGGGCACAGCGGCGCACAGTTAGAGAACCCCTGCTCTAGGAGTATGAACCAAAGGTCTACCCATTAGGCCACGGGCGCTCTAAGGAGCGCTGAAGGTGACTATGTCATGCTAAATACACTAATGAATTTACAAATGCTGAATATTGAGAGATACTTACATTTCTAGAAGTTGATATATAATCAAGGATTGAGTTGATTGACTTCTCCGAATGATTTCTAGTTACAGCACTTTTGATGTACGTAAGTAATTGTTTGTATCGGACCATCATTTCAGTGAAGTTACTCTGAAACAAACATTTTAACGAAATACAAAAACAAAACTATGACGTTTGAAACACTAAGGCCAAAAGCTTTTTAGGCCTATCATGGTGTTGGTGCACCAAACTTGGTGTTCCTCACATTTACTATATATATTTAACTAAAAGGTTATTGTATCCACAGAAATTTTACATTATCATCTTCACATTTAAATAAACATTTTGCACAATAATTACCAATTTAAAATTAATTTTTATCATTTGCTTGAGTGCTTTGAAGCCCCATTCTCCTTTGTCGCCGCCTTCCAACTCGAGAACCTTTTGGAAGCTGTGCAAGGCGGCTGTGGGCTCGTCCTCTTTCAACGCTTTACTGTTGTAGTACTGGTTCTCGAGATCTACATCGGGCTCCGAATTACTGTCCTCGGAATACTCCTGCAAGTGTTTTTATTGTTATATTTCTGTATAAAACACGTAAGTTGAATAGGTTGTTTACATTTTTTGTCTTACCAAACCATAATCTTCCTCCTCCTCGCACATGTAGTCGTCGTCGTTTTCAGACATTATACTTTATATTCTTTGATAAACCGTAATTAGACCACTATTTACCTAATGAAAAATAGCAAAATTTACTACAACTATTTTTTATATACATGGACAGCCAAATTGCAAAATTGGCAAACGCCACCGGCCACACTGACAGTTTGGAATTGTCAAAGTCACATAATTTTTTAAACATTTTTTTTTATATTTGGGAATAAAAGCTGTAATGAAATAATTTGCCAAAGACGATGGCGGAGTTTTGCCGGGAAATGAGAATGTGAGCTTATGAAGTTTGTTTACTTTGATGTTCGCAGAAAAACCGACACATGTCGCCAAATTGCAAATGTGTGTTCAAACTTTGCACAAATAGGCAAATGTAAGTGCCACACTTGGCGAATTTGTAGGTATTTGCGTATTTGAACACATGTCTGGCGCCTGCAAAAGTTTGTGCGGCCTGCCCATGGCCTGCCACACTTGTCGCAGTAATTAGTAACGCGTTGGTAACGCGTACGCCGCTGAACGGAGCAGTTGTCTAGGTACACATTTTGAAAGTCAATAACAATTTTAAACCTACTCTTAATTTGTGGTCAATAATTATTATGGAGTGGAGTAATGATATAGTTATAGAATTTCTCGAACTACTACAAGGTGAACCCTCTATATGGAATCCAAAAAACAATAATCATAAAAATAGTAACGTGGTAAACGACGCATGGCATAGGATAAAAAATAGTTTATCCATGCCATTTACAATAGAAGACCTTAAAAATTAAAAATCGTCGTCCGATCTGTCAGCCATCTTTGCAATAACTGTGCCGTTGAAAACAAGCTTTGAAAACAAGTCTGGCAGGCACATTTGTGCTGCCGCCAGACATGTGTTTACACACGTCAAAGTTTGCTCAAACTTTGAAGCACAATATGTCTGGCGCCTGCATTATGCAGGCACTTCATAAGAAAAAAAAAGACTAAGTCAATGAGGAATTAAAGTTAAAGTTAAGGTTAAAGTTAAATATGGCGTCCTTTTAGCTTTAACTTTAACCGGAAAATTTGACAGATGTCGCATGAGCATATGGGGTGTTAAAGTTAAATATGGCGTCCAAACACCCCTGTGTTTGGACGCCATATTTAACTTTAACCAGAGATTTGACATTTTGCACTGTTGTCAAAGTTAAGGTTAAAGTTAAAGTTAGTTCGTGCAATCCACTCTTGTCTCTTTAAAGTGCGTGCACGTAGCAACGCGACGCGACGCAACTCTGGGCAACTTTTTTGGTTGCAACGCAACTGTCTCCTTCCGCTTCCCTATTGGTTTCTAGGGTCAATTTTTTGGAATTGTTCGAACAAAAATAACGTTTGTTAGTTTTTCGTTTTATTTTTAATTTTCGAAAATTTGACCTAAACCTAGCACCGACAATTATAGTATCTAGACTTTTTTCTTTTTTTCAATCAAACTAAAGCGCTTATTCCACTTATCCTAGCTAGGTTCCTAGGTAGGATCCTAGCTTTCTAAATATTATTCCACTTAACTAAATCGGAAACGATTTAGGATCCTAGCTTTCTAAATGTTATTCCACTTGACTAAATCGGAAACGATTTAGGATCCTAGCTAGGCTAGGAACCTAGCTAGGATAAGTGGGATAAGCGCTTAAGCTAGTAATCGTTTGTTCGATCAAAAAAAAATGTTTGTTCGGTCTTATTTACGCTGATAAATGATAATTAATTTTTTGGCGGGGGAAAGTCAATTTTTTGCAACTTTTTTTTGCTAATTTGATTGTTTGTCGTTTGTTCGTGATTGTTTGAACAAAAATAATATTTGTTCGTTTTTTTTATTTTAATTTTCGAAAATTTGACCTAATCCTAGCGCCGACAATTATTATAGTATCTAGACTTTTTTTCTTTTTTTCAATCAATCTAAGCTAGTTATTAGTAGTTCGATCAAAAAAAATTTCCCATTACCTACAGATAAAAGGTTTAAACCATCTGGCAACACTGATTTAGTCAGCAAAGCGCTTAAAGCGCTTATTCCACTTATCCTAGCTAGGTTCCTAGCTTTCTAAATGTTATTCAACTTGACTAAATCGGAAACAATTTAGGATCCTAGCTAGGATCCTAGCTTCTAAATGTTAGGGCCCCCGCGCACGAGCAACTTAGTTGCACGGCGATTTATTTGTCTCTTTCGAAAAAATTGCGGCCATGTCGCAGGGGTGCGCGCACGAGAGCGACAGCAACGCAACTTTTTTCCGATTTTTCTAGACAGTCATCAACATGGATTTGGTCGAGGCGGCTGTGGTTGTTGCACTCGCAATAAAAAACCGAAGAAAGCGTCGGAAAATAGAATATTGGGTGCATCCATTATGGAGCGATCGCCTGACTCTTGGGAAATTTCATACTGTGTTTATGAAATTGAGAGCATACCCAGAAAAATTTTACGTTTTCTTTAGAATGAGTGTCGAAAGTTTTGATGAACTGTGCAGAATCTTACGACCTGGCCTCGTTCATGAAAATCTAGGGGAAAACCCGATATTTTGCCTCTATTTTGCCCCTATCTTGGACGAAAGCTCCCTAAATCTAGGGGGAAATCCCCTGATCTGGCAGCACTGGGCCGGTCGGCGACTTTATTGTTGCCTGTGCGCGCACTTGCATAGAAACCAATAGGGAAGGAGACAGTTGCGTTGCAACTAAAAAAGTTGCACAGAGTTGCGTCGCGTCGCGTCGCTACGTGCGCGCACTTCCATACTAGCTCCTAGACTTGATCAAGAGACAAATAAATCGCCATGCAACTAAGTTGCTCGTGCGCGGGGGCCCTTATTCCACTTGACTAAATCAGAAACGGTTTAGGATCTAGGAACCTAGCTAGGATAAGTGCTAAGTGATAAGCTTAAGCGCTTATTCCACTAATTCTAGCTAGGATCCTAGCTTTCTAAATGTTATTCCACTTGACTAATTTTTTTCCGATTTAGGATCCTAGCTAGGATCCTAGCAAGGATCCTAAATCGGAAAAAATTAATCGAGTGGAATAACATTTAGAAAGCTAGGATCCTAGCTAGAATCCTAGCTAGGATAAGTGGAATAAGCGCTTCTAAATGTTAATCCACTTGACTAATTTTTTTCCGATTTAGGATCCTATCTAGGATCCTAGCTAGGATCCTAAATCGGAAAAAATTTAGTCAAGTGGAATAACATTAAAGCGCTTATTCCACTTATCCTAGCTAGGTTCCTAGATCCTAAATCGTTTCCGATTTAGTCAAGTGGAATAACATTTAGAAGCTAGGATCCTAGGTAGGATCCTAAATCATTTCCGATTTAGTCAAGTGGAGTAACATTTAGAAAGCTAGGATCCTAGCTAAGATCCTACCTAGGAACCTAGCTAGGATAAGTGGAATAAGCGCTTTAGAAAGCTAGGATCCTAGCTAGGATAAGTGGAATTAGCGCTTCAGAAGCCACGGTTTTTCCGATTTAGTACACTAATTAGGATCCTAGCTTTCTAAAACGCCTATTCCACTTATCCTAGATAGGAAGTCCTAGCTTAAGCGCTTATTCCATTTCACTAAATTTAGGTATCTAAATGATTTAGTGACTAAATTTAGTCAAGTGGAATAACATTTAGTAACTTTCTAAATTCCACTTGACTAAATTTAGTCACTAAACCATTTAGATGTCTAAATTTAGTGAAATGGAATAAGCGCTTTAATCTGTGGGCGAAGTAGTGTCACAGCTATCAATGTCTGTCAAGCAATTTTCTGATTGGTTGTTTTTTAGCCAATAGCGTGACACAAATGGAAATTATCTTTTTGGCGGTATATTAATTATAAAAATTATTGTAAATAGATTGGAGTTTTACGTGAACTTTGCTTTTTTCACTTATCTTATAAAATTTTCTTACTTTGGACGATATCCTGTTACAAAATTATTAATTTAAATACAGATTGGGCAGTAAATAATTTTGCCCGCCTTTTTGTGATCTATCATTTCATTGGTCTACATTGCTATGTTTACAATATGCATAAGTGTATTCCGTATCCGAAATGATGTTTAAAATATAAATTATATTAGTCAATAATTATTTTTATCGTTCATATCTTTAGAAGCACTGATAACTAAACCAATAGCATTTAGTTATCCGTAACAGCGACTCTTTTCTTTTTAATTTTACACTTAAATTATTTAATTTTTTTTTGCTTGTCAAGCACTACTTTACGTTTCAGAATACAACCAATTTTCGCGCCATTTGACAGTATTTAAAAAAACATCAATCTATTTCCCCATGAGTTGTGTTTTGTGAATCGTGACGGTAATACGAATAATAATAACGTATTTTACAATATTTTTTAGGTACATTTTTGTTTTAAAACTTCTGAAAGTGTTTATTAAACTATAGAAATCATGTCTGCCGTAAACAACAAGGAAAATCTTCCCAATGGTATTAACAACATGCACTTGAAGGTTAGTGACTAATTCACAGAGTACTTTTATATATGGAAAGACTAATTGCTATCTAACACCTTTTTATAAGTGCTGATAAAATATATCGATCTATTGCGAAGTTACATTTCAATAAACTTTTACAGTCTCCAGTTAAAAACGTTCTCGCGGTTAGAGAAAACAACGTTCCTAGCGATAAAATGGACGTCGAAAAAACGGAAGAATTCGACCCTCAACTTGAACCTCTTCTGAGGGAGAATCCTCGCCGCTTTGTGATCTTCCCAATTCAATACCCAGATATTTGGGAAATGTACAAAAAGGCTGAAGCTTCGTTTTGGACCGTCGAAGAAGTTGATTTATCAAAGGTACTTTTATAACTTGTGCATTGACCTACATGCCTATCTAACCTACACCTTATTATTTATATTATTTATTAAGTGTTAATCTGCTTTATTAAGTACATAGTTTAGTTAGTGTCTTTAACAAATTGTTCTTTACTACAGGATTTCTCGGACTGGGAAAGTCTCAAAGATTGCGAGAGGCATTTCATCAAACATGTTTTGGCTTTCTTTGCTGCATCCGACGGTATAGTTAACGAAAATCTGGTGGAGCGATTCTCTCAAGAAGTACAAGTCACCGAAGCCAGATGTTTCTACGGATTCCAAATAGCCATTGAAAATGTGCATTCTGAAATGTATTCCTTACTCATTGACACATACATCAGAGATCCCAAGGAAAGGTAAGTCATCATACAAGATGTTTCACTTGTAACAATAAATGAAAAATAAAGTTACAATTTTATTTGTGTCAAGATATTGGGAAATAATTTGCATGAGTTATCTGTTATGCAATAGTTACTATTGTCACTGTATGATAATTAGTAATTACACAGTACATGAAATTTTCCTATTACAGAGATTTCTTGTTCAACGCTGTTGAAACCCTGCCCTGTGTGAAGAAGAAGGCAGACTGGGCCCTGCAGTGGATAGCCAGCAAGACGGCTACATTCGGTGAACGCATTGTAGCTTTTGCAGCAGTCGAGGGTATATTCTTCTCTGGAAGTTTTGCGTCTATATTCTGGCTAAAGAAGAGAGGGTTGATGCCTGGACTGACTTTCAGTAATGAATTAATATCAAGAGATGAGGTAGGTCTAATTTTTAAACTACAAAATTACACTTCTACTCTACATTATAACTTACGAAACTCAACACAAGTGCAATATTTAATATTCCAGGGTCTCCACACTGACTTCGCTTGTCTCATGTTCAAGCACTTGGTACAGAAGCCCAGTAAAGACCATGTGTTGAGGATAATCAAGGATGCTGTGGTTATTGAGCAGGAGTTCCTCACAGATGCATTGCCTGTGCGGCTACTCGGCATGAACTGCGAGCTTATGTCCCAATATATAGAGTTCGTAGCTGACAGGCTACTAGTGGAACTTATTGGAGAGAAGGTGTGTATAATATTCATGCTTTTGCATTTGTACTCTGATATTTTAATATAGCTAGTAGCTTTCTAGCATGGTTTCATAATTTTTTTGTAACGCCTTATTGTTTCTAATATTGGAGACTTAATTTTTTCTGTCACTTTTCCTCTTACTTGAAACAATATTTGAGTACTATTATATTAATTGTATTTTATTTCTTTTCAGTTCTACAACACAAAGAATCCATTTGACTTCATGAACCTAATATCACTGGAAGGTAAAACAAATTTCTTTGAGAAGAAAGTTGGAGAGTACCAAAGATTGGGAGTGATGGCGGACCCTGTTGACAATGTGTTTACGCTAGATGCTGAGTTTTAGATGTACTCTGTAGTAATAATTTATCCAGTATTAGAAAATAACCCTAATAGCCGCGTACTGACCAAGCGAGCAGCCTCGCCCGAGCGTACCAGGCTGAGCCAAAAGTTGTCGGTTTTTAGTTGATGTTCAAAGGCGCCTCGGACGTTTGCCGCGCGCTCGCACGTACTGACCGACCGAGCAACTGCGCGCGAGGCTGCCGCGGCGAGGCGGCTCGCTTGGTCAGTACGCGGCTATTGATGCGCTTGGGTAAAAAGTGTAAGTCCACAACCAGTGTCACTCCTCTCATAAGATCAGTAAAATATAAAATTGGTTATGTAAAGCCAGGAGCTTAGGGAGAGGAAACTATGCATAGAAAAATATTATTGGGTGGGGACTGGGGAACACCTACATACCAAGACTTTTGCTAAATCTGAATAATGTTAAATCAAGTTCTGGTTATTAAAACTAGACTCAACTATTTGTATAAATAGAATTTGTTACTTGATGGTGCGCTTATACGGGCAACTAAAATTGCTCATCTCCAGTTAATTCTCATCAACTTTGACATGTCACGACTACATCAAGCAATTTGCGGCAACAAGCAGCAATATTGCGCAATATAATATTAAGTGATGTGGCCATCGAATATTTGAGCGATATGATATTGGGCGATATGAAATAAATTGCTCCACTATTTACTTGCTCCATTCGTGTCACCGAGCAATTATTGCCGTAATTATTTCCCATGTAAGCGCTTCTTAATCTCGACATAGACCAGTGACTTACAACTGAAAAGATCAGTGTGTTATAATTTTTAACTATAAGATAGCTTTCATATCTTTAAGACTTAGCAAGTTTCATGATACTTGTTTCTGTAGGTAAATATGATAATTTATTAAGTTTAATATAAACAAAAAATGCTTCACTTTTTGTAAAGTGTGATGAATTCTCTAAATAGTGTATAAGATTTTCCATTTGTGATAAAAAAATAATATAATAATAAAGTTTATATTGTAAGAGATTTTGTTTTTTATTAGGTTAGCTCAGAGATGAGAGACCAGCCATGTTAGCTTTAGAATTAGATCTAGTGCCTAATATCATTGAAGTCAAAGTTTAATAACCTCAATCTGGCTGGTTATGGTGGAGTAAAATCAACAAGCGCGGGCGATGGCCGATGACGTCATGGCATTTTGTAGTTTCGTTAACACTCCTACCTTGTAAAGTTATATCATACCTTATAATATGGAGATGTTTATGTTTAAAAAATTCTACCCTCGTTTCACAACGGGGCAAAGGCCTTCCTCAAGGTTTTCATTCTCACTCTGAAGTCCCCAACTGACAACTCCCAAGTCTAATTCATCGCGCCAATTTTCCTAGACCTGCCACAGTCGTCGTCCATTGTCTGGTATCCATTCTGTTCCTTCCAACAAGCTTCCAACAATATTATACAGTACAATAAAAAATGCGTATACTTAAAAACATTTATTCACAATGTTTTCTTATTCTATAAATGCCAGCTTATCTAAATTTTGTGACTCAAAATAACTTAGCTGAATAAAAAACAGGTTTATAATCAAATTATATTCTATTATTTTTTTAAATTATACTTTTTTATTGCTTGCGCGCCTTGTCGCTGGCCAGGCGGCGCAACAGCCGATGGCCGGAGAGGAAGGTGAGCGCGGCGAGCGGCAGCAACAGTCGCAGCGTGCTGAACATGTCCAGCTGTATCCACAGCAGCCCGTACAGACCCAGGGACGCTGGAAAACATAGAGACGAGACGACAACTTAAAACTAAGTTATTGAAAAAAATTATAGAAACAAACAAAAGATAGAAACGAAATGAATAGATTTTATCTACTTAGTAGATAGAATTATAATTACAGTAAAGAACGATGGGCACTTTTGTATGGACCCTGGCCGGCATAGTCAATAAAGATGTCTATTAGCCTATTGCTTATAACCAGTGATCGGAATCATGGGTGTGATTGATATGAATAATATGGATATGACCACAAAAATCCGGGATTTCCCGGAATTAGATTTTTCGCAATCCAGAAAGGTAGTAAAATAATTAAAAACATTACTAGGATTAGGAACATGCATGATTTTACAGTGATTTTACAAAAAAAACTATAAAACTATTATTTTGTTTCTAAACTGGGCAACGAAAATCGATTACTAAAACGAGTAAACAAAATTAAAACAAGGATTTTTTGTAGTATATTACAATATTGTTTTCTTAACAAAACTGATTATTACAAATAAACAGAAAAATAATCATTCGAAACATAATAAAAATTTTCAGAAAGATCTAAGGAACCAAAACTGATATATTGAGCCATTCGCGGTATCGCCTCGCTTGCACTGAGACATGCATGGCTTAATCTTTGAGACAAGCAAATATTACTACTGGCAGGATCAACAAGGGAGCTAACCATCCACCACCGAATCTCTTCGAGCGCTCAAGGTACTCGCCGCCGACACGTATGTTAATTTTCGACTTGTTTACGGAGAGCTAAAAAAAAATAAGTAAACATTCTTCATTTTATTTACCAGCATAAATTATGTACAATATAATATTATGTAATGTATGTATAATATGTAGAACAGAATTATTATTTTTTTTCATTTTATGTTTCCTATTTCATTCCGCCCTAATATTTGGAAATTTCTATTCAAACTATTTTATATAATATGAATCATTTTATAAACTAATTTGACTCATTTATAAATTTAAAATTACATACTCGGACATTTTCTGATTTTCCTGGGATTCCCGGGATTACAAGTCTTATCCACATTATTCTTTACACTGAAAATTACACCCAGATTCCGATCACTACTTATAACCTAAAGTTACTGGAATGAAACAGTTTATGTTATGAATGGACCGGAAATGTGCAGTCTGGAACATTGAAAGTTATATTTTTGGCTCCTACTTTTTTTTGTAAAAATCAAGTCTACAATGAAAAAAAAATCATTCTATGCTGTATTTTAGTCTGCTTGTCACTTGGGTAATTAACCTTAGGTGATACTGTTAAAAATGATGTCTTCCAATTAATATAGTGCCGGGGAAATAAATACTTTTCGCCATCGTCCCACGCGAAAAACATACCATCCTCATCACCTTGATGAGTGGCAGTCTTCCACCGTGCGTTTTTCGCGTAACTTTCTGCCGTGCACTGTAAAACTCTGGAACGAACTGTCACCAGGAGTATTTCCGGACCTATACGACCTGCAAACCTTCAAGAAAAGAACGTATTCCCTCTTAAAAGACCGGCAACGCACCTGCAGCTCTTCTGGTGTTGCAAGTATCCATGGGCGACGGTAGTTGCTTACCATCAGGTGACCCGTTTGCTCGTTTGCCCCCTTATTTTAAAACAAAAAAAACATCGTGGCGACCAACGTCTAAACACCATATTATTATTGAATAATATGGGCACACGCACCGATTATGCGCCGCCCTGTCAAACACGTACAATAATGATGAACTGCATCCCTCTCTTGTTGTTGACGGTCTACGAGTCTATGAGTACGGTCTATGACGTCAGCGAAGACATTTTATGAGAATAGCTTTCGTACTGAAGTGGCTTAAGTCCATAGGCAGTCCTATGATGTCAGGTGTGATATCTTTTTTCTCCGGTTGTTTACCGTGTTCTGTCCATAATAAAAATTGAAGCTTATGATATAAGGTTTCATTTCCTAGGCAAATGGTTTTTATTGGATATACCGGCCAACTTGACGCATCATTCTTTACGATGTAAGAAAAATGAAGAGAAGCGGCACATTTGTATGCAACTGTTATAAAGCATAATATTATATTGAAGACTATATTTCACCGCGGCGCACTCTGTGCACGGCCACGCGCACGAGTCGTGGACGTGCACGGATTTATTTCTTATACTACGGTACGGTAGCGTGGCCGTGGGTTGCAGTGGACACAGTCACATAATATATTTTTTTACAAAGCGAAGCTTGACGCACGTGGGTAATCTCTCCGCGCGCCGCGGTGGAATGGAGCCCTAATTATTGATGTATTATTTCTGAAGTATTATTGATGAGCTGCGTTTTAGGTGTAAACTGTAAACCGTGATACAGCTACAGCAGCGCGGCTGTAATTGTACAGTCAGACGTTCGCTGTAGCATATATTGACATGCTAGAGCGAGACAAAAACGTAGTAATACCTGCTAGAGCGAGATGGAAGAGCGGCGCGGCGAGGTGAGCGGGCGCGGCGCGGAAGTTGGCGCCGAGGGAGGCCCACATCACCAGCAGCAGCAGCAGCGGCGCCGCGCACGCCAGCGCGAACACGTCGGACACCGCGCGCGGGGGGCGCGCCTCGGGCTCGCGGAACTGGTGAGCGATCACCGGTAGCGGACCGCGGACGGGGGACTCTGCAATGGAGAGATTAAGTAAGACAACTTGAGAGGTGTCAAGAGACACCCGAATGGAACGAAGTTATGCATTTATGTTCAAAAAACCTGTATACATATTATACACTCAAAAATTTATTAAAAAACGCCATCTATTGACGCCCAGGAATACTAACAACGCGTCGCTGTTTATTTAAAAAAAAACGCCATCTAGTTGACGCACAGGAATACTATCAACGCCCTCTGCCCCTAACATGCAGGAACTAATAAAAGTGTCGAGGTCAAATCAAGGTCAAATATCGTTCTGTCTAGCCTTCAGATTTATGCCGAACGCGGGATAAGGAACTTCGTTCCAAAAGATAGCAATTAGCATCCAGTAGTTGTTTTGTTTCAATCTAATCTGGTATGGAGTCCATGCTAATATAGTAGAAATAAATAAGTATGGTTAATGTAAGCTGAACACGGTATTATAAAATATATACACTATAAGTGTTTAACCCCACTAGGCCGAAGTTACGCAACGTAATTTCGGCATGGTGTGTCATCAGCAATTTAAAATACATTGCAGGCGTAATCATGCCGAACTTGGCCGCGTTTTTTCGGCCTAGTGTGTTTAGAGTGACACTAACACAAACGAAATACCTGCAGAGCGCAACGCGCTTTAACGGTACTGCTAAGGAATGTATATGGAAGTGTTGAGTATGAGCATATTTTGTCACTTTCGATCAATGAGGACGAAAACGACAATTCGTAAATCGTATGGCATAATTTGATGCCATCATTTTTGTGTGCCAATATTGTTCACAGAGCAGTGGCAGAAATCTCACCTCCTTGATTGCAGGGCGATTCATCATATTTTGTGTTTGACTCGGAATCTTTACCGTGCGTTCATTGGTCGGTTAGCGCGGCGAGCGTTGGTTGGATGTTGCGTGAGGAAGTTTCCGAATTCGAGTCGAATGCGCATTGTATCGCAAGCCTGTAGCCAATACTTTTTCTTTATCGTTCGACGTTGACGTTTGACTCGAGTAATGTCAGTTCCATACATTTTGATCGGCGATTCTTATAAAGAAGCGATAAGGAAAAGGTCTTAACTAACGGGCCTGTACAATCAGCAACACTACATACCTGTGGCGGGTGGTGCGGGCGCGGGCAGGTTGAGGTGCAGATGCCCCAGCGGCCAGGCGAGCGGCGCGGCGGCGGCGCCGTCCGCCACTAGCAGCGTCACCGTGAACGCGCCCGACGCCGCGCCGCGCAGGTGCGACGACAGACCGCCCACGTTCTGTCAAATACACTTGTTAGAGCGCCTTCACATTATGTCGCAAGCAGTGCAGCCGCGCGACCTCTATACAAATGACAGTCACGCGGTTGCCGCGCGACTCGTTTTAGTATAGAAGTCGCGCGGCTGCAGCGCTGCTGCCGCACTGCTTGCGACGTAATGTGAAGGCAGCCTTATGTCTCTCTCTTAGGAACAGTTCACACTGAAACTGCGATGCATTTTTAAATTAACTACTCAAAATACAAGTTGAATTACAACATATTGCAATACACTTTGCGGCGAAGTGAGTCATACGTCTAAGCGCAATGCAGTTAAAAGTTGCTTGTTTCAAGTACGACGGCATCATGTCCTGTTTGTTTCAATATAAAGTGACTTAGGCCCATTATTGTCAGTTTGAGTTACGGCCATGCCATACGACGCGGTGCGGCAACGCATCGGTGTCCGTCTCACCGGACTACCGGCTACACGGTGAGCGCGGCACCGCAACGTTTTGCAGTACTGTAGCAGCGACAGACTCGAGTTCCCCGCCTTCCCGCCTCGTCTCCATTCGGACGGCGCCGTATGCCATACCATCCATTTTTATATGTAGGACAACGGAGCGGCACCAGTCAGGCGCCGCACCGCATCGTGTGGCACGGTACTTAGCAATTATAGTTCGTAATATAATGTTTTCTCTTTCATAAAAACTAAGAACTTCCGACTTTCAGATTATAATATTTTGTATCAATAGTTATAACTTACAACTAACAACAATTCTGAAATTAAATTACTAAAACACTCACCAGCTCAACTTTATACGCCTTATTGTTATCGGGCTCGGCAACAAAGATGGCCTCCTGCGAGTCATCGGCGGGCGCTACACGCACAAACGCCTGCTGCACCACCACAGCCTTGTTCGCCTTGTCGCGGACCGTGAACTTTAGGGACACCCTGTAGATGTAACATTAATATTTATTTACTAGCTGTCCCGGCAAACGTTGCTTTGCCATAATATATTTGCCATATTATTTTATTGAAGTGACTAAATAGTATGTCGCCATGGCAACGTCGATCGCTATCCCGTCGCACAAACAATGGTCGCTGTCAGTCTCAGTTTGTAATAATTTACTATTATTTATTCAACAAATGCACTTATCAATATATAAAGTACCGAGTAGCCGATTCTCAGACCTACTGAATATGCATATAAAATTTGGTAAAAATCAGTAAAGCCGTTTCGGAGGAGTTAGTGGACTAACATTGTGACATGAGAATTTTATATATAAGATTATTTAATAATTATAATATACAATTATTCGGTTTCCTCGTTACCAGTGTTCTGGTCGAGATGTCTAGAGAAACTTTATGAACTATTTCAAAATTGAAGCTTTAGCCCCAATTTCACCAACGTCTAAAGTGTTAACAGCTTTACGGATTAAAATGTCATGTCTTCTCTTTCATTTATAAGACAAACGAAAGAGGTAACTCGAGCTAACTGATACTAATTCGAGCGTTAACTGTAAGTTATTGGTAAAATTAAGGCTAGCTTTAAAATTTAACATAAGTTGAAGTATACATGTCGTTTTTTGTAAAATTAAGACTCCTAAGTCCTAATTTAAATTTCAAAATCTACATAGTATCTTTATAAACTATTACAAATTATCGAGTGGATACTTACTTTTGTAGGTGATCAGCTTGCAGTTTCTCTGTGAGCTTGTTGGGGTAAACCACATTAGTTATCTTGGGACTGGTTGTGCCATCCACATCCCCAATGCCAAATTCAACATTCGAAACTTGAATCTCTCCTAGCACAGCAATGTTGAAGTTGGCAGACTTCGTTCCTGCGCTCAGTGAGATCTTGTAGAGGCCGTACTGTGACTTAATCTTGCTGAGGTTCAGTACAAATGTGCCCGGTTCATTGGCCTTGGGAGTCAGGGGCTGTTTGGAGAGAACCACTACATCATCAGCCAGTCTGGTGCCGGATTGGGCAACAACTTCCTCTGGTTTCAAGTTTGGGATGGGCTTGCCGATAAGATTGGTGACAGAGAATTCAATTGAGTCTGATTCCGCCGTAATGTATTTCTTGCCCTTGATAACAATGCTGATTGGTGATGGCTGTAAGTAACGAAATGAAGTATTAAGTATACAAAAAAAAAAATTATTTGGTAATTACTAATTACAATATTTTATTATCAGTATTCCGACAATATCTGATGCTGTTACTTTACTGACATTTCAGTGTAATATTTAATTGATTTTATAAGGAATTCCATAAAAAATCATTCTCGATATTTCATTTCTATGTCCACAAAAGTCGATTTTCATCCCACCTTGCTTTGGTATTATATGCAAACTGCGTTAGCGGGCCCCTAGACGATCAATTTTATTGCGTAATATCACGCATTGTACAATTTTATTAACCATCTAGGGTTAATATTCAACGCGCCCGCCTATCAATGTTATTGTCAAATTGTTCAATATTATTGTAAGTTTAAGGGGTCCCTATACTTGCAATTAAAAAAACTTGAGACGTGTACTACAGCTCAGGAACTAATAAAAATGTGTCGTTACAACTTTTTCGGTCTAGCCCCCTTTCGCAACGCGCGATAAGTAACTTCGTTTCAATAATATAATAATAATATTTATACAAAGTTTATTATGACCATACCTGTTCCTCGGCAAGCAGCAGCGCGGCCTCGAGCAGCAGCGCGGCGCCGCGGGGCGTGGTCACGGAGCGGCGCGACAGCAGGTACTCGCTGAACTTGTATCGCTGCTCCTCACTCAACGGTGACACCTTCTTCTGGCTCTTGTATGTTCTGTGGACGGGACCAGTGAATGTATTATGCTTTATAACAGACAAACACATCACCCTGTTAAGAGATAGTGGTGGGCAGAGTTAATATAGACAATCTGTAAACTATAGGGTGACACTTTCTTGCCACTCGAACCAGTGGCTAGTAATGAGAATTAATTCTATTTCCTATTAATTTCAATAACTGCTAATTTCATGTCATACATGCTACATGATATTACTTTGTTAAAATCACTTTGGCATCGTGAACTCTCGGTTCGCATTGCACAGCTCATGTTAAGTATTATTTCGGATCGAGTGAAATGTAGCAAGCACAATAGCAGTTAGCACCGCGGTGTGTAACAGTGTGGACAACAACATTAAGATTCTTCTAAATTCTGATTCTGATTCATTTTTCATATACAGATCTGTTTATAATTTACACAGATGTCTAACCAGTATGACAAAGCACAAATGAAACTTGATAAAGACAACTTGTATTTAAGAAAAATAATGTCTGTTACTTTTTCAATACATCAGATAAATGATAATAAAACCTTATATAAATCATCTGTCATGTATATGTCGCAGCCAACTGGTTTAAATAGCCATTCAATCAAACAGCTAGCCCTTTGATTGAACAACATCATTCAATCACACGTCTAGCTTTTTAATTGAATATTTCAGTCGCTCAAAACGTTCAACACTACAGCTGATTCAAAAGCAGCCGTTTGATTGAATTAGTTCAGCGCTCACCACCGCTAGGAGCGTTTTGTTTACAATATGGCGTCAACTAGCCGGTGTTTTGTGGTTGTATTAAGATATTTTTCGTAAATATATGTTACAAGTGTTATTAAAGTGACAGAAATTATGGGAGCACATACGAGTGAATCAAAATTAAAACAAATATTCGAGGTGAAATTACGGGATTATGAAATGCATCACTAAGGTACTTATTGCAATTTTGTTCAAAATGAGAGAATACAATAATTTAGTCTACTTATTACATTTGTGTAACAATAACACTAATGACTAAACTAATGGTCACCTTAGTTAATTTGCCATTTAACTGTGTTTCTTTAATAATTGATTTAACTAGTTAGCTAAGCGTCGTCTAGCTGTAGTGTTGAACGTTGCAGTCAACAAGTCAGCTAAACGACATATAGCTGTGTGATTGAATGGCGTTGTTCAGTCAAAAGGGCTAGCTGTTTGATTGAACGGCTTTTTTAACCAGTGGACTACGACATATATATTATTATATTGGATGTACTGTTACTCTAGCATACCTGATGATAGTGCTAAGGAGGAGTGATGTGGCAGGAAGACCACCTTCAAAGTGCAGTGCTCTCGAGTCGCTCTCATCAGCTGCAAGCAATGCCCCCTCAGCGTGTGAGACCGTCCATGTCTCACATCCCATGTGCTCGCAGAGACCAAACACATAGCCATAGCTAAAATAATAAAAAAAATGAAATCTGAATGCTGACAAACAAATCTTGGCTAAGACAGCTAAATACTGACAAGTAGTAAACAAAATATTTTGTGTCCAACCAAAAATCCATGTTCATTCGGTGATTGAATCATAAAATTAATTGAATGAATGAATTGATTGAATCAGGAAAACTGATTAAACACAACACAACCTTCTTCAAGATATTTCAGACTCAATTTGGAGATGAAATATCTACTTCAATCAACCAGGGCCGGGACACAAAAACACGGCACGGCGCCACGACGTCGTGCCGTGTTTTTGTGTCCCGGCCCTTAACCCATCAACTCCCAAGCGGCACTCAGGTGTCGCATAACAATTGAATATCTGTTGTATCTGCTATTCCCACAATCGAGGTATTAATTCATATAACAAAAACCTTTACATACTTAGCTGGTGAATCATCCTTCTTCAAAAGCTGAATCAGGTTCTTCAATGCATCTTCTTTGTCATAAATAGTGCCCTTGCCGAGAGCTTTCATTGAGTATACTGCATGGTATAATTCTGGTATTGTAGCATCAGCTTTGTCCAACACCTGGTTTGCAGCACCCATTACATCTGGTTTCAGTGAGTTTTGACAACCAGAAAGAGCTGCGGCATTTGTAAGGTAGTACACTTGTTCAATATTCTTCAGATCATATTTGGCATTTTTGATATCCTGAAAAACAAAAGTGCAATGATTGGATTTAATTTTATGGAATTATTAATCACTGTTTGAAACAGGTTTGACTTAATCTATCAATCCCCGTAAAGCCCAAGTGGGCCGCGATAACAAAAAAAATCCAAGAATTGGCGATCGAAGGATTAAGAAGGCTTATTTATACATACCTCACAGATATCAGGGATTTTGGCATTAAGCTGTTTTAATCCTTTCACAGAGAAGTAGATTGAGCTAATATCTTTGCTTTTTAATCCATCTTCTAATATTGTTTGCAAACGTTTAGTATCTATTGTTCCTTGTAATATAGCATTACTTGAGACTATGCATATAACTACTAGGGCGGCTAACTCTGCAATAAATAGTTAATTAGCATCATATTCATAAAAGAACAGGCTTTGATTGTCTTGGAATGTTTATTACAATATACAAAAGGTTTGCCACATACAGCGTTTTATACATGTTTCTGCAAACCTATGTTTGTAATATAAAGCATAAGTACATATAAAACAAGGGTAATATATAAAACAACAATATAACCTCTCAAAAGCTCTTAACACCGGCCGCCGGCACAACGAACATGAATAACTGACGTGGCCTCACACGACCCTGATGTTTTGTGGATTAGTTTAATAAAAATAAGCTTAAGATACTGTATTAATGCTTTGATCAATTTCGTATTATATGTGAAAGGCCTTGAAGAGGTGTTAAAATCGTCGACAACAACGATAACAGGCCTAGTTTAAAGGAAAAGTTAATCTTGGTATAGGTAACACAATAAACACTACAGTACCTCGTAAATACATTTTCACAGCTGTGAAAACATAAATAACTTGAGTAAGAATGTAATTTTATATGAAATTCTTCGATTTTTTCTTAATTATTTCATTTAATAAGCTTAAATTGCCGGTTTTTAACACCCGAAATACCATCAAAAAATCACAATATGACAGCCATAAGCTATTTGACAGAAATAGTCGACGTAGACTTGAATGTTACCTGATGACAAAAAAAGAATAAAAATCGATAAAGTTGTAACTTGTAAGGGGCACACAGTACACACTACCACAGTATAGCAATATTATCCCTACAGTAACGAAACGCCTTTGATGTCGCACGATGCCGCCACCGGTGTAGGTACCGAGCAGATATGCCAGGGTTGCCACGAAACGGGAAATAAAATAAAAATAAAATATTGTGCTTGTAATGTTATCATTTAATCTGTTTAATCTATATTTACGTGAAACTTTATTTTTAGATGATTTCAATTCTCTACGAGATGATGCCCGCAACTTCGTTGTGCCAAAACTCGTTTATCGTGCGAGAACCGTACATTTTTCCAGAACAAAAAGTGTCCTATGTCCTTTCCCGGGACTCAAAGTATCTCCATGCCAAATTTCAGCAAAATCGGTCCAGCGGTTTGGGCGTGAAGAGGTAACATACAGATAGACACACTTTCGTATTTATAATATTAGTATGGATTTAAAAATTTCATTACCCATCAAGCCCCAAAAGCTCACCGGTGAGCAAGATACAATAAAATAACAATAGATTTCCAAGAATCCACTATCGAAGGATTAAAATAATGAAGACGCATTCGAATATTATATTATCTACGAATAATAAAGTAGGAATATATAAAGTATCCAACAATTAATCATATAACAATTGGTAGGTACGGTAGGCCACACGTCAGGAGTAACAGAAGCCATTCAAAACTCGCTCTTATAACGTGCGCGGTAAGGGCGGTCCAAAGGTCAAAATGTTACACTAAGTGTAACATTTTTTGATGTATGGCCCTGTGTACCTAGCTAGGTAGGTACTAATTAGTATGTAATAGGGTATTTGACAGATTTTTAATTTATTCTTTATTGTTTCTCTCCATGTTACACTTCTTACAACGTAAACAATAAAACAGATATGCAAATAAATGCCGCCAAGGCCAACACAATATTAGTGTGAACTGTGAGCCGATATTTATGAAAATTTAAATCCATTTTATTTTATTGAATCAGATTTACATCCGGACACTGAACACATATTACATCCCAATTTTATAATAATTTATAAGATAAGTTATCGTTTTACAACACAAAACTCGTAGACAACGCGCCAACGTCACCCCTGCGCGGGCAGGTACACAAACTCCACGAGTTTGTGTACGCGGATCCGCGCCGCCCGCTTCCCCGCGGGTACCCCTCCGTTGCTCTGCGCAAGTACATTCGTTTCACTACTGTAGGGATATTGCTATACTGTGACACTACACAGTCACCGACCACCGTCAAGCATCGACTGTCGAGTGTTGAGAGCATAAAGTTAATATACCTAGCGGAATAGAGAAACAAAGGCCTGAGCAAGCGAGATGCCACTATCAGTAACACCGCGTGGTAAAAAGAGACGTGTGATACATGACAGCAGCACTCTTTTTTTGACGTCCAGTCGGCACGTGCCGCACGTTGTCAATATAATCTCATAGAATTCATGTTCAATCATGCTTGTGTAAGTGTATACGTACACATATTTTTCACACAGATGAAAACCAATTTTGGTTACGTTTGACAGCTCGAGATTGTTACTCTATTCCGATAGGTATATTAACTTGTAGTCGAGAGTCGAGAGTTGCCAGCGCTAGTGTTGGAGAATTGCCTAGAATTGTTATTTGTTACATGTTTAATAATTATTATTTTTACAAAAAATATGTTTTAATACTTAAAAAATCATTCAATAATAATATATTATTGAATTGTCAATTGTCATCCAACATGAACTTAAACATACTCCTTTAGATAACAACTGCTACAAGATAGATTTTGGCAAACTTGGGTATTGTTTGGCATTAGCTGCCCACCAAGAATAGGGTCACGATTGCGAGTAATTCGCACTGACTTTCATTTCATTTGCTACCTCATCAAAACAATCCCAAAACGTATCATGAGCTTTGCGAGATACATCTGACTCCATCTCCTCTCCTCCACTCTTTTTAGTAGGAGATCCGGCCATAGAATGACCTTCACCCATCGTATTACGGGATGAAAATGATTTTTTTATAAAATTAAATATGTTAAAAAATTTATTTACAGGAGGTTGTCTGAAAAATTTGGTGCAAAGTGTATTTAATTAATAATTAAAAAATGTTTTTTTTAAACATTACATTCATTCCCTTACGCAAAAAACTGTATACTAATCGAAAGTATGTATCTCATAGAATATGCAAACGCTGGGTTGACTTTTTTTTCCGGTGCAATTATCAGGTAGGCAGCTATATACAGGTAAATCGATACTAGTAATTTGCAACGATCCAGTTACGCGATAAACCTTATATCAAAATAAAGATAATTTTATTATGAATATAATGACATAAGGTTGGCTGCAAAAAGTTGGTGCTAAATCCCGGTTGTCGATTTTTGAAAAACGTAATATTAGTGCGGTTGAATACGTGCGAAACAGAGGTCCGACGAACGTATCCAGTGCGATAGAAAAGGACGCAGCATTGCAGCTGTGTGTCGCTCAATCGTTGTCAATTCTATGTGGCTTCATGCGACGGATCCTCAATCTGTTAAATTACAACCTGAAAATTGTGGTTGGTATCTTGATGGTTATCTTCAACCGACAGGATTCATTGGGGACCAAACGCCTTTAACAGTACAAGATATTGCTGAAATGACAGAAGACGAAAATAGTGACGAATGTTGTGAACTTGAAGATACAAGTTTTATTTCCGATGAATCAGACCTTGAATAATGTAAATTAATTAAAAAAAAATTTAATCAAAATATTGTATTTATAATAAAATTAAATTTTTGTACAAAATTATAGCTTTGTATTTCATGTTTGTAATTTGTTTTATTTAATATTTTTTTTCGGAAAAACTTTTGATTTTTTGCTTTGTTTTATTTGATTAAGTCCCCTGGTGTAAAAAAACCACGTGTATGTACTACATACATAACTTTATCATTTTGTGCAAAAATGCATTGCCGGATGCTCCGAAATAATGCTCAACACTTACTGTAGTCTATCGCTATCTTCCTCAATTTCACAAACAAAGAGCATGCGTACTCTCTTTCTTTCGACGATTGAGCGACACACAGCTGCAATGCTACGTCCTTTTCTATCGCACTGGATACGTTCCTCGGTCCTCTGTTTCGCACGTATTCAACCGCACGAATATTACGTTTTTCAAAAATCGACAACCGGGATTTAGCACCAACTTTTTG
This sequence comes from Polyommatus icarus, assembly GCA_937595015.1. Lineage (NCBI taxonomy): Eukaryota > Metazoa > Arthropoda > Insecta > Lepidoptera > Lycaenidae > Polyommatus > Polyommatus icarus. Next base: position 19,794,531 of record OW569329.1, read on the forward strand.
CAGCCAACCTTATGTCATTATATTCATAATAAAATTATCTTTATTTTGATATAAGGTTTATCGCGTAACTGGATCGTTGCAAATTACTAGTATCGATTTACCTGTATATAGCTGCCTACCTGATAATTGCACCGGAAAAAAAAAGTCAACCCAGCGTTTACATATTCTATGAGATACATACTTTCGATTAGTATACAGTTTTCTGCGTAAGGGAATGAGTGTAATGTTTAAAAAAAATCATTTTTTAATTATTAATTAATTACACTTTGCACCAAATTTTTCAGACAACCTCCTGTAAATAAATTTTTTAACATATTTAATTTTATAAAAAAATCATTTTCATCCCGTAATACGATGGGTGAGGGTCATTCTATGGCGTTGAAGATGAACTGCTACTTGAGGACTCTTCACAATACATTTTTATGCCCGCTGTACACTCTCGCCGAGAGCTCTCGGGCGAGAGTCTCGTGCGAGAGTCCCTTGCCCGAGTGCGATCATGTACATTCTCGCTTAGTTCAATCGCAGTTAAGAACTCAGACAAGATGGACGAAAACGACCATTCACCATTCACCATGCATCGAAAGATATCATTGTAATCCAAAGATTTATAATCATATTTAATTTTATTTCTCACAGATAATGACTGATAATGTCGTTTAATATTGCTATTTTTCTGTTCTACACTGTCCAACGGCGGGACTAGTACTGAAAGACGCGAGAGTGTACAGTAGTGCGCTCGTTTTCCTCGCGAGACCCTTTGTCTCGGGCGCAAAATACCGACAACGGACCGAGAGGGTCCGAGACAGGCGAGACGAGGCGAGCGCACCCATTTACACTCTCGCACTCAGGCCGCCTCGCTGTGTCTCGGCGAGAGTGTACAGCCGGCTTTAAATATATCTCGTTTGCACCAAACGGCTAAGTTCCACCGGATATTCGGCGGCTGGATGTCCGGCTATCCGGCCATGTGGTTGGCCGAATATCCGGTATCTGGTATCCGGCCAAACTACTATCCGTTTCATCTCTAATTATTATCCACCTCTGGCGAAAACTATGTCCAGCTGTAGACTTCCAACATCAAAGTATCACAACTATAATATTATGTGATTTAACTTAGACATAAAATATGGTCATGTTTCATGACATAAAAAATACTACACATAGATTTTATAAAACAAAGTGATAAAAATAGGAGATAATTTATCGATCATTCTTTTCAGAGTCTACAGAGATGTGATGACCGTATCAAATGCTCTGAATCTGAAAATCAAAGAACGTTTGTGTGCCAAAGCCTATTATAAGGTCAATGATTTCATAAACGATGGCACATCTTGGGAGTAGGATGGCTGCATGCAAGGCTACGTTATTATATGACTTACAATTATTATGTATGGATGTTGACATTCTATAATTTTAATTTACAATTATTGTAAATTTTATTTTAAAAAGATTAATTTTTCTCTCACTTTTTTGCGGTATTTATATTACGGCTCCATTCCACCGCGGCGCACGCTGTGCACGGCCATGCGCACGCGTGGACGTGCACGGATTTATTTCTTTGACTTGAGTCAATTCGTGCGTAGCGTGTCCGTGGGTTGCAGTGGACACAGTCACATATATTTTCTTACAAAGCAAAGCTTGACGCACGTGCGTAGTCTCTCCGTGTGCCGCGGTGGAATGGAGCCCTCACGCGGATGAACTCACGGGAAGATTGCTAATAATAAAAATACAAAAAGTAATGGTAATATGTAATAGCGTTTTTGCCATCTGAAAAAATGATAAAAAAATGATTTGGTGTGGGGAAAATAAATAAGATTTGTATAGTCTGGTAACACCAGACAAAGTTGACACTTTATATCCATCCCACCGCCCACGGGTGTACGCCTACGAGCAAGGAAGTCTATGGAGAAGCCGTTGTCAACATATATAAATTTTTACTTATACAAATATCAGGCATTTATGGTACAGAGCGTTAAATATAACTTTGTCTCTTTCATTCTACAGTGTAATTGCATTTGACGAAAGAGACGAACATATTTCAGTTATTGCATATTCTTGGTAAAATTCTGTCAAAAGTTTAGGTACGTGCCAGATCCGCCATCTTTTGCAACGAGTTTCGTGGTAGTTGTGCTGTCAAGAGGCTGTTTATTATTTGAAAAAAATGAGTTTTATCGATTTAAATACGAGAAAATAGGATAATAATTATGCGGAAGTGTGAGAAAACTGTTTATGAAAACGACTAAATGTTGTATTGTGATGTGTGGTGCAAGAACCCTAGGCAATAGGCAAAAAAAAAAAACAGCTGTCAAGTGTCAACCTGTCATCCGTCTGTCATCTAAATCTTACAAATTTACCATTTCGTATTGGTTTTATCGCACTTGGCACGATTAATTACAATAAAATAGCTCAAATCTCATTCGTTTCTTAAATAAAATATAGAAAATGGCTGGCGCAGTCGCTAAAATACCAGTATTGATCAATAGTAAGTATCAACTTAATCATTTTTGTAGGTACCCTTTTTGCAGTTATGTAATTTCATAAATTAGCCTCAATAGGTTAGTTTTTAAAATGAAATGTTGTTTAGCTAAAATCACACTAACTTAAACTATTGAAATTTAATTTGTTTTATCAAATAACAACTCCAATTAATAAGACAACACAACAACACTATATCCATTTCAATTCGTCCTTATTGTGTATACTAAAATTTTCCAAAATGTTATTAACGTCGCTTCTATAAATTGTAAATAACAAACAAGACTTCTTTTTGCAGCTGCAATTGCGGATTTTAGACCGAAGTTCGCCATTTTCATGAAATACGCTAAAGTTGAACTAGCCCCACCCAAGGTCAGCGAAATCCCACAAATCAGAGCCGGCATTGCTAACTTATTGTCAAGTGCCAAGTCCGGAGCATGGAAACAACAGACCGTCAAGCAGGCAACACTTAACACACTGGTCGGAGCTGAAGTTCTTTTCTGGTTCTACATCGGAGAATGTATCGGAAAGCGTCACTTTGTTGGTTATGATGTTTAAGAATGTTAAGTCTCAAGTGTAGTAATGTGCAGTAAATAAATTATTTAATAATCTATGATTGTTAATTCTTCTTTTTTGGCAAGGTTCCTTTAATCTTACAATAATTTTAATAAACTGAAAAAAATATTTCTATGAAATATTTAATACAAGGGATGGTAAATTAATTACTAAGAAAGGAAATAACAAAAGACTAATTGTCTTTGAACTATAATTTATCCATAAATATATTTACAGTGGTGCACACATTTCCATAAACCTGTACGGGTTACAGGCACTGGCAAGTTTCAGTTCAGTTTCCAATTCTGGTGGTCCCCTCATCCACAATCTATCTCTGTAGTAGGAGGCACAGGACAGATACTCCTTCTCTGTGTATCTTCCAACTTCAACAGGCACAAATGGATCTAAGTGTTCAAAACCCTAAAACAATTATTTTGTATAATATGTTACTAATACCCATAATTAATCCCTCGATCACCAATTCCAGGAAATCTTTTGTTGTCGCGGCCCATATGGGCCTTACAGGGCTTGAGGGATTATTATTCTAATAACAAAGGGTAAAAAGAAACATAATTCTATAAAGGTAAAAATCAAATTTGATTGTTTTCTTTTCGGGGATGGTTAACATACATTAACCTATCATTTATAAACTTATTAGTTAGGAGTAACTGAGGTCTTCAAACTAATTTACCTTTTTATAAAGTAAGTATTTAGGCAAGTAGCTCTCTTGATGATCATCAGGGACTGCTATTTGGTCAGCAGTAACAACTATCACACCATTACTCTGAAATACAAAAAAATCTTAGTTCATAATAAGGTTTAAACAACAGATTTTATATTATAAGAAACAACTACAAAATACATATTTTTGAATGCCACAGTAAAAAGTGCATACCCAATCATTCTTTGTTATTTCCATAAAAGGTTGAGTTAGTGATACTTCTTCTGGCGTGACTTTTCTCTTTGTGGGAGTTTTCAATCTGGTCAGTGGGTATAGAAAACTGTTGAAACCATCAATTGCTACAAATGTTTTGCACCTAAAAAGTAATAAAGGAAGTTAGACTTCTACTTATACTTAGTTTGTAAAATAATAACTAATTGGGAAAGTTTATTCAATTGTTAAAATAGAATAGAATATGATCATTTTTGGCCATGTTTGGAAGATTGTTACTTACAATTTATTACTTGAAAGGATCTTAATTTCATTCATCAGAACATTGATGATGTCACAGGCGTATTTGACGCGGGTGATGCCAAGTTCAACCAGCTCAGCTAAGGGGGCGCCGGCCGAACTCTTCTCACGAGAACTCCACTCATAGTCCTTGGATATCCTTAGCTGTAAAAAATAAAAAAAACGCAATATGAAAAAAAGCACGAAATGAAAATGGCAGCACAAGCCTTCCTTTGTTTGTCCGTACTCTATACTTCATATTTGTATGGATATAAATTCCCAGTGAATAATGTCATGATAAAGAAAACACAATAAGCAATTAAATTAAGAAAAAATCTAAATGCTTAGAAACTCACATCACTACTTTTGAGAATATTCTGATTCTGCATTTTGAAATGTAACAACCAGGCAGCTGCATCCAATGGGATATCAACAAAACCCTCCTGAGATGTGGAGTTTGACATTTCCTTGTGACGAGGGACTCTGCGTAACCATTCTGACACTGAAACCATTTCCAATAAAGCTTTATTTCAGAATTTTGTAAACAAAAACAGACTTACTTACCATTTTCTTAATTATGTAACGTATTTCTATTTCTCAGCTATAGTATTTCTGAATTAGAGTGAACACATGGACGCCGGCAGGGGGTTGCCAGGGGGTGCTCTTGCACCCCTTGGGAATCTCGGGATCAACAGGAATGATTGAATTATAGAGCATTTTGTAACCCAAAATACCATGCCACACAAAGATAGTATGTATTATGTTTCAGCACTAAATATATTCTTTTGAAGTAAATAGACAGTCACTGTTGTTCGTAAAAAGTAAAAAGAAAAGAAAGAATGCGCCCACGGGTGAACATACTAACATAAACCAATAGCTGCATATCTTTCATGCATGTACAATTGCTATCTTGTTTCCACAATATGCAATAAGAGCATAATAGAAATATTCTTAAGTAAAAGAATGAATAAAGTGTCAGTAAGTAAGATTAAGGAACAGTAAGATCAGAATGTAAATGTATTCTAAAATATCTTACCCCAAGGCACGTGTACAATAAGAAAGCCTTCGCTGTGTGCATAATGGAGCAGATGTGCCATTGTCAGTGATTTACCCGCTCCTTTCTCTCCATCTGTGTACTGCTTAAGGAGTCATTGGTGTAATAAAAGTTTGACAGGTTTAATAAATTCAGACATTGTAAATTAATAAATTTTTTTACTTAAAAGACGTATGTAATTAACTAATACTAGTGTGATATTTCATATTTGATAATAATAATTATATAATTTACCAGCTTTTGCCCGCGGCTTTGCTCGCGTCAAGAAGTAGTATTATATACAAACTTTCATCCCCTACTTTAACCCCTTGGGGTTGGAATTTATCAAAATCCTTTCTTAGTGGATGCCTACGTCATAACATCTACCTGCATGCAAAATTTCAACCCTGATCCGTCCAGTGGTTTGGGCTGTGCGTTGATAGATCAACATGTCAGTCAGTCACCTTTGAGTTTTATACATAAAGATTTATACAGTAGAAAGTTTATCTGGACTACCGGCAGAAAATGTTTACAACTTTCTGTGTTATTTGTAATGAAGATGCACCTTATATTATTATGTACTGAATGCGCTTTTCCGAATATCAGAATGCCCAATAAAAAACAGGAGTCTGGTAAATCGGGTTCATAATAATATACCTCTTTCTGTAAAACAAATACTAGACAGAATAAGTAATAATTATTATCATTATTATTTCAAAAGGATACACAAGACATATCTTATTGCTGGTTTATCAAAATCACTTGCTTTGATACAATCCATGATATCTAGAGCAGGCTGCCGGACCATCAAAGCGGTTTCTGTGAAGGTTTTGGTTTGTTTTGTAAAGTTTTTAGGTAATCCTCCATGTCCGAATAATTGTTTACATACATCTTTGTCTAGTGTGTAGAAAAGTCCTATTTGTTTTTCATTGTGTTGTTTCTGAAACGAACAATTACAATGAATAGCATTTTTTAAACTGAGTATTACTTTGGAATGCCTAAAATGTTATTTATAAAAGGCCAAAGGGTAGAAGGATTATTCTCACTTACAGGCGAAGATTCTGTTGTCCGAAACGTTACAGCTTGCGAATATCGTCTGCATGATAATCTTAGATTGCGAAGTAACATTTTTTTCACTGAAGTTATAAGTTATTATTTATTAAGCAAATTACAATACCGAAAACCCGTGAAAATAATTTAGATTTTAGTGTTCATAAACACAGAACACTTTTACTCCTATGTTCATAAATCACAACATAACCTCAAATAATTTTTACTACTCCTTCTTCTTTTTTTTTTTCTTGTTATGTCTCTCGGCTTTTAAACCATGGCCAGTGTCAAGTAAAGTTTTGGCGGGAAAAAAAATTTTTTCGTAAAAAATTTACAAAATTTTCAAGTTGTTTTTCCAGATAATCGTCAAGTCGAAAGTCTAGTCAAAGTCTAAAAAGTAGTCGGTAAAGTCAACGAGTCAAGTCAGTTGTTTCAGTAAAGTGGTAGACCCTTTACTAAAACTTTCGATGGAGTTTTGGAGGGAACACAAAATGGCACTTGTATCACTTGCCCACACTTGTGCACGATAACGAATATTTAATGGTTAATATTCTACCAACATTACACATTAAAAACCGAAATAACACAATTTTAGGAAAATAATACAAAAACAAAACATCACTCTTTCGTATTCCCGGCAAAACTCTCTACTCCTTCTTTGTTCTTCGGTATTGCTGTCAAAAATGGTCAAAATTGACATTTTGACCATTTTTGACAGCAATACCTACCGATTAATTTAAAAATCACAGCAATACCGATTAATAGATAGATAGATAGATAAACACTTTATTGCTCACATCAAAGAGGATGTAAATTGTATACTACGTAACGTAACAGCTCACATTTAAATGGGTATACAGACAGACTTAAAATACTTAAAAACTAATACATTAATGTGGACAAGGGCGGCCTTATCGCTATAAGCGATCTCTTCCAGGCAACCGTGCAAGGCAGGAGAGTTCACAAATAAATAGAAAGCAGGGTAATTATAAGTCAAACATAGACTACTTATTTAGAATTATTAGTGATTACTGATTACTTATAACATATATACTTATAAGTACATAATAATAAATATATATGTTATAAGTAATCAGTAATCACTAATAATTCTAAATAAGTAGTCTATGTTTGACTTATAATTACCCTGCTTTCTATTTATTTGTGAACTCTCCTGCCTTGCACGGTTGCCTGGAAGAGATCGCTTATATATATATATATATATATATATATATATATATATATATATATATATAAGCTAAGTAAGGGATAATAGCTTGTTCTAGGCTTTTGTTAGTACAGTAGTCAGTAGGCGAGTATAAAACCAATATTACAATGTAAGTAGGTACCTACTTATCGGATTTAAAACAGCGGACTTGTAAAAAAGAACAGCACTTTAAAAAAATATAATTTAATTATAATCATCTGAGAGTATTTTGTTCTTGAATTCCCATTTTACAGATTATTAAGTTTTCTGTTGCTGTCTTCTTTTTTTGAAAATACTAACAGGCTTTTCACTACTTGTATTCTTAGCTTCTGGTTCAACTTTCTCACTTATATCCTTAATAACTATAGTCCGGTTTTCAGATTCTTCCTTTTTAATAGATTCATTTAACATTTTTACTAATTTTTTTATATGCTTTACATGACTGATCTCTTGTGATTCATATTTCGACTTCTTTAGTATTGATTTAGTTTCATTTACAAATAGATTTGAGAAAGCAGAGTATACATCACTTGGTTTTATTATACCTTTGTTACTATCATAAGGTTCATTAGTTGGCTCCTGTTCAGAATGCTTGAATGTTAGCTCCAAAGTCTCACTATCGTCTTCATGGAATGTTACAGATTGCTTCTTTGTAGTTTTGTTTTCCACAATACTTTCATCATCATTACTGTCTTCAACATTACTATCTTCATCAAGAATATCATCTAGCCTAAAACAAGATAAATTATTATGTTTTAAATTATTTATTAAATTATTATAGATAACATCTAAATAAGAATATTAATAAAGTTACCTTTCCATTTCATCTTCTAATTCTTCAAGTTGTTCTATTTCATCTAGTCTTGATAGTAAATCTTTTTCGGTATTTGTTTGAATTTTATCTCTATTTTTTAGTTCAATTAATTTTGTTTCTAATATTTTTTGTCTGTCAATTACTTGTTGTAGCAAATCTAATTTTGATGTCTGCTGTAGGGTGTCTTGGGGAATCGAAGCTACTTCTTTTCTATGGTCATCTTCGTCTTCATTTATGACAAATGAATCATAGTTTTCTTCTGCATTGTCTGTAACAGCTGAATCAAGTTTTGAAAGTTCATTCTCCAGTTCTTCTTGCAATTCAAGTTCTTCTAGTCGTCTGAAGAGTTCATCATCATCAACACTATCATGCTCACTAGTTTCTCTTTTGGATTTGCTTTGGTGGTATTGTCTTACTCTTTCTCTATGAGCTATTCTCCACTCCTTGTCCTCTTCTTCAGTACAGTGCTCAATAATTTCTTGACCAACATCTTGAACTTGTTGATTAAATGATAACTGACTTTCGAGATACTCCTTCTCTTTGTAATAGACTTCAAGTTTAGATTTTGCATCTGCAATCAGACAATAGTTGCAATAAAATAAAAATGATACCATATGTGTAATGTGTATCTTTAATTTCAATTTTATTTGGCCAAATTAACAGTTTAAAATTTTTTGAAAATAATTCAGCGTAAAGCATAAAAAGACTGATGTGATTCACTATAATCTTAATACTAGGTAAGTTTTTAACAAAGATACAAACCGCCATACTCAGAGACATTTAATTACGATTAACCTTCAATTTAATCCCTCGATCATGGAAAACGGAGACACAATAGCCTTTCAATTGTTGTCACGATACCCGATGCTCGTACGGGGCTTGATGGGTTAATGAAGAGTTTGACAGATAATGTATAGGGCTTATGTCAAAAATTTGAATTAATTACAACTAAAGGTACAATGGGGATTGTCCATATTTTTTTAATTTTGCTCATTACAAAAACATTTCGAGGAATAAGGTCAGTGATCGTTTTTCTGTATATAAACGAAAAAAATACCCATTAGTTACTTATATCTTTGAACAAATATGTTTAACCTTAGTTTGACCTTCAATGGTGTTAAATTAGCAATAAATTCGATCAACATTACGTTTCGAACTTTTGGTAAGTTTCTCGTATCAGCTTTCACTTAATGATAACTTGCATTAGACGAACCAGCCATTAAAAATAAGATTGAAAGGAAAAAAAACATACTACAGAGGTCAATTGGGCGCCGATGATGACGTCAGAGCGAAACTTTAAAAATTTATTGAGAAAAAACCAGCCAATGGATTTCAAAATTATTCAATTTATATTCTTAAAATACCCTATTTTAACGAAAAAAAATATAAAAAGTACATGTGATTTTTTTTGGACAATGCCCATTCCGTGCATCGCGATCGATCGCGGTCGTGCACGACCTACGACTGTCGTTGGACGCTCGCGACCATAGTCAACGTATGAAAATGTATGGCACCGCTTCCGAGGCCCGCGACTGACGCGCGCGGCCTACGACTGTTGTAAGCCGCGCGCGATCGTGCCATGGTACATAAGTACTTAATGTTCAGTACTTAATGTTAATGTTCACTCTGAATACGATAGTTAGTGTATAAAAAATTAAATTATTGCCTGTGTACCTTTTATTCTATGCTGTCGCAAAATATCTGCTTGCTTTATAGAACATTTGGCAAAGTAGTCAGCACCGAGAGACACAGTCACTTCATTTGTATGTTTTAAGTTACCTCGAAATAATATTCTATTTCCTATAGGTACTAAGACAGGGACTGTAAGCTTTTCTGAGTAGACATTAAAGTCTAAAGATTTTAAATTGTTCAGGTAGTCTTCCCAAAACTTGATATTTTTGTCGTTTTCAGCTATAGTCTGGAAATAGCAAGCTAATTCGTAAAGAAGCAGTTATTTGATTAGAGTTCACAAATCACAACAGTATAAACATAACCTTACCTTTTGATAAAGATCATGAACAAAATTCATTTTGGAAAAATGTATACGTGCATTTGCTCGTTAGAAGACCAATTAAGATAGATTTACAATACAAAAGTAATAAAAAATGGTATTGGTTACGAATCGTAAAGTTTTAGAAAAACACAATGGAAAAACATCAGCTGTTTTTTAACCGTATTGACCAAAGAGCAGAGTAAAAGTGTTCTGTGCCAAAGAGGATGTAAACTGTATACTACGTAACAAGAGGTCGGACTTAGAAGAAAAAAAATTAACATCCGTTATTTTTTTAATTTGAAACTAAAGTTAAAATTTTTAAGTGCAAAACCTTTCACTCTAAACATACCGAAAATTAAAAAAAATAAAAATAAAAAAGAAATGAGCTCAAATAAATGTTTTATTTCAATAAAAATATTGTACATAACTTAATAAATAGGCTAATAAGGTAAATTAAACAATAAAACAAATTTAATCCACAAGCTTTTGTTGATTTTTTTATTAAATATTATAATATTACAGTACAGTTTTCTGTATTTTATTAATATAAATATAATAGAATAGCTGTATATGCTACTCTACTAACTACTTGATTGGCTTATACACTTATGCAGTAAACTCTATATAGGGAGGGGATTAAAGCTGCGCGTCCACCAGGTCGGAATCGGGACGTACGGTGCGGACGGGACGTCGTGTCGTCATATACTTGTCAGGTGCAGAATGACGTTCCAGTACTTCTAGTGCAGTTCATAGTAGTCAGTACCATACATACAAAGCAACAAATCCGTCCAATGCGTACCTACGCTCCGATTCCGATCCAGTGGACCGCACCTTTATACATACACACTTTGTTTTCTTATACCCTGTATATGACAGCTGAAATCTATCGCGCGGGCTCAGGCCAGCTGCATACCACCTTTCTTGATCAGAGGATTTTTCCTTGGTGGCCGTACCAGTTACCACTCATAATCCCATACCTTCCTTCTCCTAAAATCTCCTTGCTTTGAACCTCTTTGCTGCTTTCGTTCCCAAGCGGTCGCAAAATACTTCCTAGAATCCGCATACAGTTTACATCCTCTTTGGAATCCGCGATCGAGGTAATAGCTATTGCTTACAGACTAAAATGTTGTAAAGTAGCTGTGCTGTGGACCTAAAAATCTGAAATTAATGAAAAATTTTTCATTTACTACATTTCCATACAGTTTACATACATTATTTAGTATAGTTAATAACCCTATGTATTGTTACAATAAAACAATATACACATGATACACATTTCATCATTTTCCAAATTAACTGCATACTGAATACTGATATACATTATAATATTTTCTAAGAAATAATAATCTATCTTTTTCATATTAATATTATAGTTAAAGTTGTAAATTATTGTACAAATATGAAAATAATACTACGACATAGGTACTTTGTATTAGAACATGGTATGATATCGTTATGTTTTGCTTCAATTTATCAATTTACGGTAACATTTACATTTTACAATAACTTACCTTTCGTTTTTCATTAATTAGTCCACTTAATTTACAATTTTTGTATTTTTGTAATAAATAATTTTCACAAAATGAAATTCGAACTTTGAGTTTTAAACTTCTTCTTCCTTTCTTTTCTCATGTAGTTTATATTCTCTATGGTCTTTTTTATCAACCAATCAGTCGACCGTGCTTAAAAATTGTACAGATTATGCGATTTAATTTAGTAGCTACGTTTAAATTTGGAACCCAATTTTTACTAGTATATATACCACAGATTACTAGTATATATTGGTATCAAGAAGATTGGTATTGACTTTGACCCATAAAGTTAATATACCTATCGGAATAGAGAAACAAAGGCCTGAGCAAGCGAGATGTCACTATCAGTAACACTGCGTGGTAGAAAGAGAAGCGTGATTTGAGGTTGCATAGCTTTTTTTTCATCTGTTTGACAGTCTGTCTGCCCCTGGGCCGATAGTTGTCAATTTGGGCTCTCAGAAAAATTGTGATTTTAAGTTAAATAATGAATAATTTTAAGAAATACTGCTCTAGAAACATGGTTAAGTGTTTGTGGAATGATTCTGGATCCACACATCGAAAAAACCCGGACAAATATACATTTCACAGGTGAATTATTCTACATCGACAGGACCTAGTTTTAAGTTTATTTTTGCCAATTCCCTACGAGTTATTGGTATTTTTACGACCGTGTTCACTTCTGTATATGTTTAATTATATGGAAAACATAACTTGACTAGCCATGGTGCACAATTTAAAGATATTTTGTGTAAACAATTTTCATCTATTTTACACTAGGGCTGCATCAAGTTATCGATAAGTTGTGTCGATATGAAAATATTTTTAGTTAAGTATACTAATTATCTAGGAATGTTGAAATGATAACATACTCATCCGTAGTTTATAATTAGTTTATATACTATCATGCATAATTTATCATTTTTAAGGTTCCGCACCCAAAAGGTAAAAATTAAGTCCTAGTAGTGGGGTCCCGCAGCCCGCTTTACTACTAAGACTTCGTTGCCTGTCCGTCTGTCCATCCGTCCGTCCGTCTGTCCATCCGTCCGTCCGTCTGTCTGTCTTCAGGCTGTATAACAAGAACCACTATAGTAATAGACTCCTGAAATTTCCACAGATGTAATGTCATTCTACATCCAATACGGCTGCTCATCCAAGATAGGGAAATAGTTGAAAGCACTTCTGCAAGATGGGCATCAAATAAAAGGGCTCAGTAGGCTCATTGAGAGTGAATTGAAAATTAATAGGGTCTAGTGAAGTCGTGTCGTGTCGTGTAGGTACTGATGTCACGTGACGTAACCTACGCATCCCCGGGGTCTGGGGAGGACCACCGGGGTATGTGGGACTCCCCGGGGCGGACGCACCCGGGACTACCCACTAAAACCCCAACGGTGTTCCTGTCGTGTCGAATCGTGTCATGACATGTCGTGTCGTATCGTACCGGATTTTAGAAAATGCCCGGTTGAAACCGGTCACCCTTCATGCGCGAGTCCGACTTACACTTGGCCAATTTTTCAGATTTCCTGCTGACCTGGATACCAGAAATTCATGACTTAAAATAATTAACCATCCAAACTGGACTCCGAAGAAAAAATCATGCATACGAGTACTTAATTATGCTGCAAGCATTTTGAAGAAAAGTCACATTTTACTTCAAAATTACAATTTTATTATATTATATATATATGCAGTTTTATTTTATCCCATTTTATAATGCCCGCTGTACACTCTCGCCGAGAGCTCTCGGGCGAGTCTCGTGCGAGAGCCCCTTGCCCGAGTGCGATCATGTTCATTATTGCTTAGTTCAATCGCAGATAAGAACTCAGAGAAGATGGTGGAAAACGACCATTCACCATTCACCATGCATCGAAAGATATCATTGTAATCCAAAGATTTATAATCATATTTAATTTTATTTCTCATATATGATGACTGATAATGACGTTTATTATTGTTATTTTTCTGTTCTACACTGTCCAACAACGGCGGGACTAGTAGTGAAAGACGCGAGAGTGTACAGTAGTGCGCTCGTTTTCCTCGCGAGACCCTTTGTCTCGGGCGCAAAATACCGACAACGGACCGAGAGGGTCCGAGACAGGCGAGACGAGGCGAGCGCACCCATTTACACTCTCGCACCCGGGCCGCCTCGCTGTGTCTCGGCGAGAATGTACAGCCGGCATTATGTTTACAATCTTACAATTATTATTCCATGATCGATATTTTGTCGAATTACAAGATGTTTGTACATCACTGACACGCACACGTAAACATAATTGTATACACAGATGTAAATCAAATTTTGGTTAAGCTTGACAGCTCGGGATTGTTTCTCTATTCCGATAGGTATATTACCTTTATGCTTTGACCCAACGAATACTATACTCACAAGGAGCTTTGACCTCAGACTACTAACTTTGACACAATGCAGTACAGCCAACATTAGCATTACAATCAGTGTTAGCAAAGAGTGAGTCTTCAAAAATGATTCTCCGCGTCACTTTCGTGGGATTTTTTAATTTTAGAGTTATCTTTAAATAAATGCAAACACCTTTAAGGTGCTCTAAAGATAATAAATACGATCTTTAAGGCACGTAAATCGGTCCATAAACTACTGAGATAATAAATTTGAAGTTTCGGTTCCCACGAAAGTTGCGACAAACTCCACGAAAGTTACGATTGCATTTTCTAGGAACAAATTATGGATTAAAATCTTTTTTTTTTTTTTTAAATATAATAAATTATTATTTAATGAATCAGTTTTTATTAGGATCAACAATACTAAAGAGCAGGAACTTTAATTTGTAGCTTAATCGGTCAAGTAACCGGTTCTGAAATGCTGTGATTTTTTCGAGGTTCAGGTGATGTTATTTGAAGTTCTTGAAGATTAAGTGATTTAGGAGGTTATTATAAGGGGATTTTTAACTAAATATGGAGATTCAGGACACAAGATCATAATATTTTTAGTTTGTGACATATATAATATGAGGGCTCGCTTCGCTCGCACTGATATTAAGTCTGAGTATCGTATCGCTTTGCATTTGGATTGAGGATGTAATATCAATTGTTCATGTAAAATACTGATATTCAGGTAAATCCACTAGAATAGAAGCAGACCCAATATAATATTTGGGGAAAAGATCAGAAGGTAGATTGGTGTATAAAGCCACATGTTTTCATTTTCAAAAAAAGCTTGTAGAGTAAAAAATGAGTTACGGGTACCAAAACCATAGCTGGAAATACTATACTATAGCCAATCAACATAGGAAAACGGTGTAACAAACAGCATACGTAGCTTTCGTAGGTCGCTAGGTAACTTTCATGGGTAAAAATCAACGAAAATAGTGCCACGAAAGTTACGAAAATTTTACATTTTTTAGAATTGCGATGGAAGTAATAGGTAAAGAAACAAACAAAATACTAGGAAATAATCTCGATCATATACCTTAGCCCTTAATTTGATATATAATAAGTGTCATAATTATAAATTATTATCATTCAAAACATGCTCGCAAAAGTTACGTGACTACAGCCACTTCATAATTTTTAAGGAATATCTTCCCTTATATTTTCTTTGTTTTGAAGCGACGAACGTTTGTGTCCCCTGTACTGATGCTGGAAAGACACAGAGCGTTGATGCAGCTAAAACTTGTAACCACAAGTCGTCGCGTTTGGAAGATAGGTGCAGTTTTATTACCCGCTCGTGAAACTAGCAAAATCGTGTGACACAGACGTTATGCCTATCAACTACTATTTTTTAACTTAAGATATAACATGATTTTATTATAGTTATTAGGTAGCCCAGTTAATCTAGATTAATTTGATGTATCACACTCCATGCTAATGAATAGAATACAAAAGTTATTAAAGCTTTCCGTAAGCGCGAACAGAGTGTGACACGCGGAGAACACCGATTTTGCCCCCGATTTCGACATTAAATTATCAATTGAACAAAAACTATAAATAATTATACATGTTTTTTATTGAAATCAGATACTTAAATAATTGAAGAATAGCGTGTTTTGGTCCTAAGACTGTATGTTTAATAGGGAAGTAGTAAAGAGCGTGTGACCACATTTTTAAGGGCCTCGGAGAATTACTCCAAACTGAATGGGACTGACTATCGTACCAAGGACGTAAAATTATCGTACATTTATCGAATTTATCATAAAATTATCGTACTTTTTAGGAAAATGTCTATTTTAAATAAATAAATTATAAAAACTGTAATATTCATATGTATGCAAGTTTATATTCTTAAAACCAACGCTTATAACATTGCAAAATTACTTCTTTCTTCATTTAATTTGAATAATAATTATTAATTTCCTTTTTTAGAGCGAATATAGACGTCAGGCACACACGTTTAATATTATGAAGTGTGATTCACTGTTCACACGTAGATATTATTTATTATTTTTCTATGCACTGTGTGAACATAATCGAATATTTAAATAGGTACTCTAGTCCGCATTTTATATTACCTAGATACATCATACAGGTAGACGCTTTCTTATTGATTAGCATAGTTACTAACTTACTAACCAATAAGAAAACGTGTACAGCAGGCGCTGGATAAAATTACAGTCTCGGCAGTGGTGAAACTTATCAGAGCGGATCGTAAGAACCAATAGGAATAGACAACTTGTATTTCCCGGTATTTTTCCAAAAATTTATTGGACAAAATAAAATGACGTATGAGTGAAATATTATAAATTCTCAAATTTTGCATCATGAGAAAATTATCGTACAATCTGCGTACGATAGTAATATGCTATCGTACATCGTACGTAGGTACAAAATTATCGTATATGTACGATAATAATCATCGTACGGTTGTGAACGCTGATTACAATTTGTATTTTGTAAACAATGAAACACAAAAAATAAGGGAAGTGGGAACCTTTTGTATTAAGTTATGATCAATGCAAGTTTAATGCATTATAGATATAAAAATATTATATATTTTATGCAATGTAACTAAAACAACAAAAAGAAAATTATTATTTTACATCGGTTATCAAAATCATCTTTTGCGGTTGTTAAAAATTGAAAAATAAAGAAAAAAATTTCTTTGCCAAGTTGGCAAATGGTTTGTTTTGAAATGTCAATGTCAAATACATATGTGTTGTTTTGCCAAAATCAATGGTATCGATTGATTTGAAAAATAAAAATTAATTCATTTAGAAAATGCTTAATACATAAATTCATAAAAACACAAAACAGCAAATGTAAAACACGTATTCAACAAAACAACAATGACGGAGTCTGAAAGGAAATCAATATTACATGAGCTGTATGTGTTTTCAGAATGGAAACCAGAACCAGAGTATATGGTTTGTACGATATTGTTTTTTTTTACTGTGGGCTATAAGCACAGTGAACTTATCAGTGAGCGTCTAGTGAATTTGCTTTTACGTTTTCAGCAAAAACCGGATAATATATTACCTGACAATATATCAGCACTATGGAGATGGTTGAGGTTCTTTGGACCCAAGAAAAACCTTATTGACAGCGTAACTGCGTAAGTGTAGTTGCAATAACCCACAGACATAGATCAAGATAGATACCGCATGTGTAGGTATGTACTTTGCGTGCCATATCGCGTTCCCAAAGACGAGCAATACTTGTCTTTCGATAGTCTGTACTCTGTTCTTTAGTCTACTAACGGAATCGGATGTCAATCGGAATTTTAAAAATGCCTAAATGCCTAAAAGTGCAGTATTGAGATGTAGAAATTCAAATAGAAACATAGGCCTAGATAATGGACACCTTTCTTATCATCGGTACATCACAGTAGGTTGGAAAAAAGTGACACACTCGTTTTCATACAAATGGAGCGACATGCGGTATCTTTCTTGATCTATGTCTGTGCAATAACCCAATTAAAATGAAAAATTAGTTTATGTGTTATTATTAACTAAGATATCAAACTCAATACTAAGCACATTCTAAATAAAAGTAAAAAACCAATTGCAGCTTCAAAGAAAGGCAACAGAAATGGCAAATCGCCCTGGGTGATGAAGGCAAGGTGATTGCGGTACTCACTGACAACATCTTGGAGATCAGGACAAAGCGCTCGGAATATGCCACAATAGCTGCCAGAACTACAGGTACATGATACATCTAACAACAACATTTTAAAATTATTGGGATTAAAACTTGCTATAGGAATGGGCTTTTTTATTATGGGCCAGGCCACAACACTGCTTTGTGACGTTGCATAGCAAAAAACTACATTGCTTTTCTTAGGTTGTTTTTGAGATGCGATGCAGCAACCCAGTGTTATGGCCTGGCCCCATAATTTCTTTGTTTCTTTACAAATATTATTCTGAAACATTGAATAATTAAAATATTGAACATTTCAGTTAGCCGAGATGCATACCCTCAATGGAGAAAAATAGTATGGAGCCCGGACTGTTCCTTTCTTGTTCTTGCTTATGGAAATGGTGTTGTCAGTTTCTTTGACCTCACTGCATCTAATCTCTACAATATTCCTGCTGTAAGTATGACATTGAAAAGGATTATAAAGTTATGTCTTGATAATGATTAATGATTATGTTAAAAGTTTTGAAAGGTACATAAGAAATGATTAAAAAATTATATTTGTACTCTGAGTGTAACCATTGCTTGTTAATATTTACTTGTTTAGTAGTTTCATTTGCATGTTACTTTAAATATTTTTCTTTAACCCATTGATCGTGGCACAACGAGACACAATAGACAATAGCTTTTTCATTGTTATCGTGGCCAGATGTGGCCGCTTGGGGCTTGATGAATTGAAGACTTAAAAAAAAATTCATTGTTAAGTATATTATAAAACGTCTGTAATAAAAATATGGTCCTGCAGTGCACAGCACCAAGCTAAGAAATTGAGAAGTATGTTTATTTCGTATTTTATTTTAGGACTGTTCTAAACCAGGCGGCTTAGAATGTACGGACAACACTCATGCAGTTGCAGACATTATATTCATGCCTTTGAGAGTCAAGGATACTAAATGGTAAGTCATAACTCATAAGTCATAACAATTAAGGGTTGTCACACGAGTAGACCTATCATGGGTGTACCCAGGTAGGGGCAGAGGGGGCAGCTTCCCTCCTAGAAGATAAAATAAAGGTCAATTTTCCTGGCAAGTGGGAATTAAAAACATGTTACCTACTCTACGCAAAATGTAGTGTTGGAAACAAAAGATCTTTTCAGTTAGAATTTAGATTAATAAAAGTCAATGTTCATGATTTTTTGTTTTGAATATTTAAATAAAGAATCTTACATTTGACATGCAACAGGAATTGGGAGGTGGTTGTAGTGACATACGACGGTCGTCTGCGCGGCTACCTGGTGTCTGCTACAGACTTCACGCCGCACCACACGTTCCGCTTCCCAGGGGGCGTGGCCGCCGCCGCGTACGTGCGTCCGCACGACACCCTTTACGTCGCGGGCGTGCCGCGCGCGCCATATATGGTAAGTGGTAACGTTTAGCACAGTCAGGAACAGGGAGATGTGGTGGTGATATGTCGGTAGTCTGCGCGGCTATCTAGTGTCGGCTACAGGTTATACGCCGCAACACACGTATCGCTTCCCCCGTACGTGCGCCCGCACGACACGCTCTACGTTACGGGCGTGCCGCGCGCGCCATATTATTTATTTATTTAAAACTGCAAATATTTACAAAGGCGGGCTTAATGCCTTGTGGCATTCTCTACCAGCCAACCTTAGGGTGATGATGAAAGTGTAAAATAGGCGCCTTCTAAAACATAATTGGTGATATGAAATAAATAGTTATATTAATATTTGATACTTACACTATCATTTTATACATATTTTGTCATAATAGACCTACATAAACCGTAATTACCTATTACATACTAATACATACTAGCTTAATATAATACCATACATAAGTTATACATAATTAAACTATATATAAATAATTAAAATACACCTACATAGAATAAGATATATATGTCGCAGCCAGTTGGTTAAAATAGCCGTTCAATCAAACAGCTAGCTCTTTGACTGAAGAACGCCATTCAATTTCACGGCTAGCTTTTTAATTGAATATTTCAGTCGCTCGAAACGTTCAACACTACAGCTGATTCAAGCCGCCGCCGTTTAATTGAATTAGTTCAGCGCTCACCACCGCGGCGCTAGGTGCGTTTTGTTTACAATATGGCGTCAACTAGCCGGTGTTTTGTGATTGTATTAAGATATTTTTCGTAAATATACGTTACAAGTGTTATTAAAGTGACAGAAATTATGGGGGCACATACGAGTGAATCAAAATTAAAACATATAATTTCGAGGAGAAATTTAAATTATAAAATGCATCACGAAGGTATTAATTGCAATTGTATTCAAAATGAGTTATAATACAATTTATTCTGCTTATTATCATTGCGCTTGTGCAATAATAAAACTAAAGTAATGGTCTGCTTAGTTAATTTGCCATTTAACTAGTTGGCTAAGCGTCGTCTAGCTGTAGTGTTGAACGTTGCAGTCAACAAGTCGGCTAAACGACATGTAGCCGTGTGATAGAATGTCGTTGTTCAGTCAAAGGGCTAGCTGTTTGATTGATCGGCTATTTAAACCAGTTGGCTGCGACATATACATAGATAATTATATGGTAGTGTTTTCTAAAATGTCGAAGATTTTATGCATGATTTACTGCTTTATATTATTTTATTAATATTTGACATAACATAAATGTGTGCCTGTCTTTCTGTCTGTTTGTTGCATAAGTATAGTCTAGCTAAAGAACATAGGATAGTTTTTATCTTAAAAAAAATTAGTTCTGCAAGATAATATGGATTTCGAATAGACATGTAGTGTGGAAATAAAACTTTATTCTGTATCTCTTTTGATATGAAAATGAAAATAATGACACTATAATAAGGCACTGAGATCCTTCGAGGGTTTCTGCTCTTTCCTAATCACTTTTTCTCCATCTAACGCAGGAGGCTACATCTCCTTTGGCGGCAGGTTTGACAGCGTGGCGGGTGCTCAATGATGAACCATACTACAAGCTGTCTGTAGTCTCGTCTGAGCTCGAGGCCAAACTAGCCGGGGATTCCCTCCAGCTATATCTGCCGTACGTCTTCCATAAGAGTCTGGTGAGTTATTGACAAAACAAGTGACGAAGAACAAAAACTCGTCTTGAGTTTCATAAGATAAATAATATACAACTTGTCCGATAAGCCAAGGTCGTTTAGGTCTATAAATATTGATTGAGGATTTTTGTAACCAATTTTCGTGTGATATACACTAAGTCCCGTATTTTCGGTCAGTACTCAAGATGCATCTCGGTCTCAAGACACGGTTCAGGCTCTGTGATTGGTTGGCTGTCAAAATTTGGACCAATTACAAAGCCGAAACGCGTCTTGAGACCGGGTCGCATCTGACCAAAAATACGGGGCTTAGACATGGCCATTTTCTCAATTTGCCATTCAAAGTGTTTACACCTGTAAAGTTTGCCAGCTAAGAATTGTTAATACAAAAATATTAGTATTTATACAGATTAAAATAATAGTTTACTTCATACATGTATTACTGTTACTGCAGAATTTCATAGTTCGCATGGTGGCGTCCCCTGACCGCAACAAACTCGCGTGCGTGCACTGCGACGGCGGCGTGTCGGTGTGGACGCTGCCGGGGCTGCGCGCGCGCGTGCACCGCCTGCGCGACCAGCCCGAGCACGACGCGCGCAACCCGCTCGCCGACACGCCCCCCAATGCCTACCTGCCCGCTGACATCAACTGGTGGAGCGACGAGGTGTGTATATGTCGCAGCCGACTGGTTAAAATAGCCGTTCAATCAAACAGCTAGCCCTTTGACTGAACAACGCCATTCAATCTCACGGCTAGCTTTTTAATTGAATATTTCAGTCGCTCGAAACGTTCAACACTACAGCTGATTCAAGCCGCCGCCGTTTGATTGAATTAGTTCAGCGCTCACCACCGCGGCGCTAGGTGCGTTTTGTTTACAATATGGCGTCAACTAGCCGGTATTTTGTGATTATATTAAGATATTTTTCGTAAATATACGCTACAAGTGTTATTCAAGTGACAGAAATTATGGGGGCACATACGAGTGAATAAAAAAAACAAACAAAAAAATTCGAGGAGAAATTACGGGATTATGAAATGCATCACGAAGGTATTAATTGCAATTATTGTGTTCAAAATGAGTTAGAATACAATTTATGCTGCTTATTATCATTGCGCTTGTTTAATAATAAAACTAAACTAATGGTCAGCTTAATTAATTTTGCCATTTAACCAGTTAGCTAAGCGTCGTCTAGTTGTAGTGTTAAACGTTGCAGTCAACAAGTCGGCTAAACGACGTATAGCCGTGTGATTGAATGGCGTTGTTCAGTCAAAGGGCTAGCTGTTAGATTGATCGGCTATTTAAACCAGTTGGCTGCGACATATATATAGTTGAAGCGTGTGTCGGTGTGGACGCCGAGCGGAGCACGAGACGTCGAGCGGAGCGGACATGAAATCAGTCAGATAATTGAACGTTCATTTTCTTCCTACTGCGTCACTAAAACGTTGTCAAACAGCTCGCACAGCTGATAGCATTGTGTTGATATTTTATCGATTACTTTTACACTAAAGTGCTTTATTTGTAATAACGAAATAAAATAATATGAAAGCGTGGATTTACCTATAACTACCCCGTCAACGGCTACTTGAAAAAAAAACTAGCATCCCATTTAACGACTTCACTAAATGACTTTAAATCAAGACGTTAAACGTTACAGTCAACGTGTTGACGAGTTGTCCTTTAGTCATTCAATTGAATGGTGTCATTCAATGAATGCGCTAGTCATTCAATCGAATCGCAGATTTAACCAGATGACTGCGACTTATACATTACGTAGCAAAAATATACTGAAATAAAAAAAATACTGCAATGTCAAGAAGTGCTGGGAAAGTTATTGATTCTGTGGGTATTGCCTTATAGCTCGTTTAGAAAAAATATTTTTTTTTTTTGGTGTCGGTCAAACCAGCTTGTCAGCTAACATCTAAATGCTAGAAAACTAGCATATGACAATACAAGTATAAATAATTATGACACTTTCAGGAGATAATAGTGTCGCGGTTCAGCGGGGCTGTGACGATATGCGGCGTGGACGATATGGTCAACGTGCTCGGGAAGAAGCCGGAGTTCTTCCAGGGAACGCCACAGGTGAGCCTTGTTATTACTATGCATAGAGCGCTATCTCTTTCGTTTCTACAGTTTTCTGTGAGCTAATCTGTTATTTCAATGAAAATATTATTGAAATAAACTTTAGCTTACTGGATAAGTACTGAATATTTAAATTAAAACTTAGTTCGGTCCGTGTACGACGCTATAGCATAGATGATACATAGAATTTTTTTGCACCAAAAAAAAATCGCATCGCAATAAGTGTGTGCAGTAAAAATATGCTGGTGGTTTCAACAATTTTCGTTTTCACGTAGAAAATGTAACATTTTGACAACATTTGCATTAAAATTTTACACCAAAATATGAAAATCACGGTCGTATTGTACGTATACGCATTTGCGTGCGTGCCCGCAGGTGACGTGCGCGCACGGCGGCGCGTTCATGGCGTTGGAGTGCGAGTCGAGCGTGTTGCCCGCGCGCCGCCGGACAGACGACTCGGTAAGTGATACAGACTGTTCAGACTTATTTAATTGCAGATAATCATGGACGTATAAAAAAAGGCGGACTTAGTCTCACCATACTGTAATATAAGTACTGAATAGTAAAATAGATGCACCCGATTTACTCAATAGATTTAATATTAATATCCCCTTTAGAAACTCTCGTCATTTTACGCCTCTATATGTCCCACCCTACAACACCTACTATCGTAGGAATTCGTTTGTGTTAAGGTCGAGTGCACGATTTAACAATTTTCTGAATACAAATCCGCTTGAAGACATATCCTCCCTTACACGAAATAAAATCAGAAAACTTTTGACTGATGCCTATTTTAATTCTATTCAGTAAACGCCTTTCTAAAAAATTTGCTTTTATATTTTATCGTGATCTACTATATTATTATAAGTAGTTTTATTCATAGTGAGTAAAATAATATATAGACGTACAACGAGTAAGCGCTTGAGAATTCATGTTTTCCTTTTCTTGTGCTTTAATAAGGTTTAGTTTAGCTTTGTTGCTTATTGTTAGTTAATTTATTTATTTTATTATATTATTATGTTGCATAATAATTTAGGTCATTGTGTTTGTCATGATTTGATGTTGGATATATGTTACATTTAAGTTTTAACTTATTATACATTAGTGGAAACTTTTAATTGGCATATCGCTGTGTAATATATATCTTATTGGAGTTGTAAATAGCTGTAAGTTTTCCTAAGAAAATAAAATAAAAAATACACAAAACTGTGTCGTTCAGAGTCGGCCAGCTGGCTGTATGTACACGATCCGCACGCACACATTCTTGCGCTAGTCCATACCATTTGACAGGCGTCAGAACGTGTGCATGGCCGACTATGAAGAAAAGTGAAGTCACAGTTTTGTATATGACAAGACTCCGTCCGCCTTTTTTCTACGTTCATGCAGATAATATAACTTTTATGCCTACAACATGTTAAGAAGAATTTGCTTTAAATTACTTATCTAATCTTTATCAAGATCTGCTTGTCTTGTCTGACGTATTGGAAACATCACACTGAAGAAAAGACAGCGAACCTTAAATGTTGATGAGATTTTTAGGGTTTCGTAGTTTTAAGAAGAGAATTTATAAATTACCTAAAAACCAACAGTAAAAAGTAGATTAATAAATTATGCTAGCAATTATATATCGCTAATCTACTTTTTAAAGCTTTGTATATTCTTCATTAGATGGAGGTAGTGAAAGCGGAAGCGGAAACCGATGACTCAATGATGGACGTCGCCAAGGAGTTGTTCAAAGCTGTTCTGTTCGCCATAACGGACATGGAGAGTTTTCAGCCCAAGCCCAAACGGATCACGGTGGTGGCTCGAGTCTACCGTCTGCTCGGAGTTAAAAGCACCACTCCCACTGAACTGTTTTCTAGAAAGGTGAGTGATGAAATTATATTGTACGAAATAGTAATATGTTTGATAAATTATAGATATAATAATATTATTTTAATGGAGACGTTAATTATAAATTATAGTTTGTGCGTTCTAAGATGATATGGTTGACAGTTCTCTTATTCCTTGCTACGGATTTTTTTTTACAAGAAAACAAAAAAACAACTAAATGTAATAAATTATATTCCATCTACAAAAACAAATGTTTCCTATAATAAATGTAAATGAATAAAAATGAAAAGAGCAAAGTTAAAATGAAAAGAGAAAATAAAAAGTTAACTTATTAATATTAAATTATAAAATATATTAACTGTGAAATAGGACAATAAAATTATTGTTACGAAAATATTTCAAAAATTTCAGATGCATGAAACGGGATTTATGCCAATAGAGATTGACACTGTTGAATCGAAATCAAATCGATAAAAAGGGCGGCCATCTTAAATCGCCGGCGCCACTGAAACTTCAGTACAAAATCGATAATTTCGATTGCAATTCCTTTACGAAGTGATTCGATATTTTTAAATTATCGATTAATTTTTTTAGGAAACTTCCCTACAATTGTCAATTATTATGTGTCACGCATATCATCATATAACGCACAAACTATAATAAGTATTTAGCATAGCATTTTGAATTTTGACGTAATAAAGAGTTGATTAACTTAAAAGAAATAGTTATAGAGTTAAAAGGTCTATAAACATTAAACAGATGTTTTACACATCGAGAGTGGGCAGTACGTGCTGGCCTAATATGCTACATTATCTCTCTCGCACCTACACAGTTCTGTTATATACGTCTATCTCGCAGATCGAGAGTAGGCATTACTCAGCGGCTTTGTAAAGCGCTATCTCTCTTGCTCTTACACAGTTCTGCACACATCTGTCTCGTTGATCCCGCATACAGTTTTTTCATATATATTGCTGTACTCGATGACATTGTATAGCGCTATCTCTCTCGCACTTACACAGTTCCGCATACGTCTGTCTCGCAGATCGAAAGCGATCAGTACGCGGCGGCCTTGTATAACGCTATCTCTCTCGCACCTACACAGTTCCGTATGCATCTGTCTCGCAGGTCGAGAGTGAGCAGTATGCAGCGGCCTTGTATAGCGCTATCTCAATCGCACCAACAAAGTTCTGTATACATCCGTCTTGCAGATACGAGGCTCGACGATGCTTGACGACATTGTATAGCGCTATCTCTCTCGCACCTACACAGTTCCGTATACATCTGTCTCGCAGATCGAGAGCGGTCAGTACGCGGCGGCGCTAGCGTTAGCGGAGGCGTGCGGGCTGGACCCCGACCCCGTGTACCAGCAACAATGGCGTCGCACGCCCGTATCTACGGACGCCATACACAATTACCTGGTAAGATTTGCTAAGTTTTAAACTAAGAAACTTTAAAATATTATTTTGATTTTTATGGATTCAATAAAGACTTATTTGGTAACTAGCTGTCCCGGTGAACTTCGTGTCACTTTAAAACCTTCCCTGGACTTCTACAAATATTTTAAGACTAAAATCAGCCCAGTCGGTTCAGCCGTTTTCGAGTTTTAGCGCGACTAACACATTTGAAAATCCATTTTTATATACAGAGTGTAACAAAAATAAGTGATAATACTTTAGGGTGTGTACGTGTTCCTTGTAGAGAGTTGACTGTGAAAGTAGCAGCGCTGAAAGACGAAATTTTTTTTTCACTTTTATGGGCAAGAGCCCGAGCGTCACGAGTTTCCCCATATAAAAGTGAAAAAAATTTTTGGTCTTTCAGCGCTGCTACTTTCACGGTGAACTCTCTACAAGGAACACGTACACACCCTAAAGTATTATCACTTATTTTTGTTACACCCTGTATAAGAAGAAGAAAGAAGAAGATAGACTCATAGCTAACGACTTCAAATTTAGATTTAACCAACGTCATAGGTGCTATGATTTCTCGTAACTTCATGATTCTTCAATCATTCTTGACGTCATGACTTACGAGTCACGACCATCCAGTTATAGTAAAGTACTACTAACTAAATAATAATTATAAGAAATAATAGTACTACTTAATTTCTAAGTCCTGTTTCCACAAAATCCTTAATAATGAGGATTTTTGATATTCCATTTGCCACCAGGTGCCTCTATGTAGTCTTCGGGTCTATCTTGTTAAATCGCTGTCAATATTTTTATGTATATTTGACATGAAAAACGCTACGGCTACATGGCTCCATCTGATGGCAAATGATGGTACAGTAACTAGAAAATATCATCAATACCTTTTTACCAACAGAGTAAAGTAACTAAGAAGATCTGGGCAGTGCATCAGTGCGTTGACCGACTGCCGGAGAGCCTGCCTGCTGCTACAGAGCTGCTGCAATTTGGCCTTGATCTCACAAACCAGAACATTCTCGACGGTCAGTACCATAGACAATCAGGTTTAGATCGCTCGGCCTATAGTACCATAGACAAAGCAGTTATTTTAGACAATTTTGCCTTTTTGTTCTTTTATATTTTTATCTGCAATATCCTATCAAATAAATTTATTAATGGGCAAGAAGCGGACTTAATTTGGTCGGGTTATTACATAATATGAAATGAATGAACGGAATGTTTTGGTTTTACGTAAAAAGCAAACGTGGCAATCATAATTTTCCGTCAAGTATGTCATATGGTGATCGCAGTTGCGAGGGGGGACAAGAGATATGTGAACTCTTTAGTACCTTTTTTAGCACTACGTTTCAAACTACCTCGTCCCCAATCGCAACTGTCGATAGTGTGCCGACTGATATTACAAATTGTCATATTAGCGATATCGAGGTCGATGTACTGACTGTGCACAAGCTTCTAAAATCTCTCGACCTTAACAAATCTGCAGGCCCCGATGGTCTTCCTGCGATATTGATTGTAGAGTGTGCTTATGAACTTGCTATACCAGTCTCGTTGCTCTTTAGAAGACCTTTGTCTGAGGGAACAATGCCATCCCTGTGGAAAACTGCTTTTATATCTCCCATACACAAGAAAGGTCCAAAAGAAAAGGTCGAAAACTACCGGCCAATTTCTAAGCTTTGCCTCTTAGCTAAAGTTTTGGAGAGGTTGGTCTACGATCAGCTGTACAGTTGTCTTCAGTTTACCTTTGCCCCTCAACAACACGGTTTCCTAAAATGTAGATCAACTGTTTCCAATCTTCTTACATTTACCGACTTCCTATCAGAGAATATGGATAATGGGTTCCAGGTGGATGTGGTGTATACCGATTATAGTAAGGCTTTTGACCGGATAGACCGCTGCATACTTCTTAAAAAGCTTTACGAGTTAGGTATAAGGGGTGACCTCTTAAGGTGGTTCTCGTCGTACGTGCACAACAGAACACAATCTGTTGTATTGAACGGTTTCCTGTCTTCGTGGATACCTATTCCGTCTGGGGTCCCACAAGGTTCTCTTTTGGGGCCACTACTCTTTATCTTATTTATTTATGACATTGGCAATTGCTTTAAATTCTCGAAAATTTTGATGTTCGCTGATGACATGAAAATCTTCCGACTTATTAAGAACTTGTCTGATGCTCTACTCCTACAAGACGATTTGATTCGCTTAGCGGACTATTTCCTACAGAACCAGCTTGATCTCAACATATCCAAGTGTAATATTATCTCCTTTAGTCGTAAAAATACACCTCTCACCTTTAATTACTCCATTGCCAATCAAATTTTACCTCGTACCTCTAATATTAATGACCTAGGGATCCAGATTGATAGCAAGCTCACTTTCGAATCACACATTGACTATATAGTCAACAAGTCGGTCAAAGCTTTGGGCTTTATCATTCGTAATACCAGCTACTTAAATAACATGAAAAGCATCAAAATCTTGTACTGTGCCTATGTCCGAAGTCATCTGGAGTACTGTAGTCAGGTATGGAATCCTTTATTTGATATCTACTCAAAAAGAATCGAGAATGTCCAAAAAAACTTTACAAGGTACCTCAGCTATAAATTCAAGATTCCTTATAGCAGCTATGATGAACGATGTAGTCGCTTCCACCTCTTACCACTCTCAACCAGACGTATTATCGCCGACATTCGGTTTCTTATGAAATTAGCGCAATCTAAAATACACTGTCCTGAACTTTTATCCAATCTTAAATTAAATGTTCCGTCGCGTCACTCTCGTATCAGAAATATTCTACACATTTCATATGCTCACACTTCATATCGACAGAATTCGTTTCTACTCAGATCATCGAAGGTCTTTAACCAGCTCATAAAATCAGATCCTAACATTGATCTCTTCACTAGCAGCCTAGCATCTATTAATACCGCTTTTCTGAAAAATCAACAGTGAAGTTTGCGGCTATATGTTATGTGTAGTCGCAACTGGGCGTTGCTGTTGTTTTTATTTTTATTATATTATTATTTATTATAGTATGTCGTTGACAGTACTTGCAGTTGTTGTTGCATCTTCGTATTAATGTTATCATCGACATTGAGAATATGCAGCGTTAGTTTTGTGCCTATTGTAAATTATTTTGCATGTTGTTACTACTAACCTCCTTTATCAATAGTTTAGTTACGAACTAGTATTTAAGTATTTACTAACCTTGCTTTCTCCTTTTTGTTATTAATTTACATTAACGAGCTACCTACTTGTGGAGGCTTGTAATTGGCTTTTTGAAAACTATCATGTATATATACTGTGTTGTAGCTAGCTGTAAGCCACCCTAATATGTTAAAATAAAATAAAATAATATTACGAACATTGACATAACCCAACTAAATACCCTAAGTCCGCCATCTGCCCTAAAATCGTTTTCTCTTGTGTATGTAAGGTTTTTAAAAATTAATAGCGGATTTTGTGGACCTGGTCTTCTACTAATTAGAAAAATAAAAAGGCGAAACAAAACAATTTGCTACGTGGCAATCAAACAGTACATTCACATAAATTATTTAGTTATTTACATAATACTAATCTCTTCCTTACATAGAAATAAACAAAGATCTGCCGGAAGACGAGTGGAAAACCTTCGACGATATACGCCTGGAGGACCTGAACGCGTATACTAGTGAGCTGCTGCGCTGTCGACACGTCATGCTGTTCTACAGGGAAAGGCTGCGCCTGTACGAGGTGAGTAGCCATAGATAATAGACCTGCATAGACATCGAACAATAGAACACAGACTATATGACTATGATGCAAGCAGCAAGAGACCATTGACAAAACGTAATCTTTGCGTTTGCGATTCAAACATTAATTATTTCCGTGTATATATACTCTCTCAAATATTTATAATACTCCATTACCTGTATAATTTTCCAAAAAAATCTGTATTTTCTACGTGGCCGTATAAGAAAGACAACAATTTGTTGAAAAAAAAAATAGTACTTACCTAAACTCTATATTTCTCCTTGTAATAACTACTAGCCTCACTTATTAATTTCCCAAATTTATTGTTTTCGGCAGAGCGAGATTCCCCTAACACAGGTAAACTTTACTTAAAAGGGGGTCTCAAACACTGTTATTATATTGATTTTTAAGTTTGTGAATAAAGATTTTGTATTTTTTTTTAGTTTGTCGTAAGTTTTGACGGCTTTATTTCGTGGAAATAAGAAAGTTAGGCAATTTGTGATACAAGACGGCGCTAATGTCTTTAGAAATCTATGATAGACCAAAAATAATTTTTGCAGGTTTAATAAAAATACTTATTTGTGTAGGCCATACTCCGATGCGAGAAATCGACGTACGTGAAAGATGAATACGACCGCCTCAGAAGCAACAGCATACTGCACAGTGCTATGGAGATAGCCAAAGAGGGCAGAATAGAGGCCCTCACTTGTCTATGGTCGTACCTCAAGACCTTGTCTATGAAACTGTCAGTGCTCGACCATTTGCCAGAGACACTCAATCCTCTAGAGTACCAACATCTGCTGCCGACCAAGGAACCGCAGGCTTGGTTCGAGAACAAATCGCCCATAAAGGTCAAACCGTCGGAACACGAAAACGATTGGTGTAAAAAGGAAATCTTTAGGTAAATAACAATGTTTTGATCTGTTACTTTAAGTCACCGGTTTCTTCTATCTGTCCCTTTCTTGTGATAAATTAAAATCTGCCGAACGGTAACTAACCCTATTTTAACAGAGCTATAGTTTCTGCTCTTTCAGCGCTGTTACTTTAAGTGTCTAAACACACTAGGACAAAAATACACGGCTGAAGTTCGGCATGATTATGTCTGCAATGTATTTTAAATTACCTATGACAGACCATGCCGAAATTACGTCGCGTTATGTTGTATGCGTAGCGCATTGCTGACGTAATCATGTCGAACTTCGGCCGCGTTTTTTCGGCCTAGTGCGTATCGAGTTTTAGACACTTACAGACTACAGTGAACTCTGTACAGGGGACTCATACACACCCCAAAGTAATATCACTTAGCTTTGTTACACCCCCTATATTCCATCAGATCTATCTGGAGCTCGAACTGGTCGGAGGACGTGACAGAGGAGGCGGGGGGTGCGGAGGAGGAGTCAGATGAGGCGGAGCTGTGGTACGCGCGCCGCGCACGTGAAATAGAAGCGCGGTGCGGGCTCGCGTCGCACGCGCTCACGCTAGTCTGCGTCGCGGACACGCCCGAGGACGGGGAGGGGCCGCGCGCCCCGCCCTCGCCACTGGCTACGGTTAGTTTGAATTTGTTTTTTTTTTCACATTCGTCAATGTGTTTGTATTCCTCTTAGTATAAAAGGTATAGCGATCACTCCAAATTTTGATTGCTGTTGTGATAATGCTTTAGAAGCTAAGGTTTTTATGATCTAAATTAGACATAATGGACTACATAAAGTTGTGGATTTTTGTGAATTACCAACACCAAACACAAGGTCCTTTGCACAGCATGCGTGTGCGTTAATTTTGGCACGCGATTTTCTCTTTTAACGTAGTAAATAAAGTTGAATATCGCTAGTTAACATAAATTACAAGGACCCAACACGTGGTCAACGTGGTCCTTTGCTCATAATTATAATTATTCTAGGTCATCATAAACCTTGTGACGTTGTAAACAAAGTTACATATCCCTAGGTGCGGTTTCACCTGCGCACGCTGGACACGTTGCTGTACGATGTGGGCGTGGAGGGCGTGTCGCTCGCACAGCTCGAGACGCTCTCGCATCTCGAAACGTGCAAGTTACTCATGCAGATGGTAAGTGTAAGGCTGGTTTTAGTGTCACGCGGATCGTCGGTACGGATCGCTCCGCATTACTTCAAAACGCTCCTTAGAGCGTAATGCATATTGCATTTATACGGAGCGATCCGTACCGACGGCCCGCGTGACACTAAAACCAGCCTTAGGGTGGGGTGCACCAACTTACTATAAGTATAGTATACTATAGTAACTATAACAAAATGTCAAATGAACTGTCAAATCTTTGGTTAAACGACGGACGCCATATTTGGCGACACTTAATTTTGCTCGCTGAAAGTTAAAGTTGAATTAGACGGCTCACAACGGCTTGTGTTGCCGTAGTTAGTTAGATATGTAACTACTAAGGCAATACTTAATAAATAATAGGTACGGTTATACTTTACTAATTACTATTAGTTTTGTAAAATAAAATTGAAATGTCTATTTGTAATGTTTTCTTTACTTGTATCATGTATGTAAAAGAATGTAATACGCATTATCTCTTAACACATTTACAGTAATTTCGCGGAGCATGTAGAAATTATTACTAGAAATTAGGGTTGTTGAGGAAGTGCTTATGAGGAAGAGGAGGAGGAAGAGGAATTGTCACGCGCAAATTTAGAGGATGCGGATGAGGAAGAGGATATTTTTTGAGGAAGAGGATGCGGATGAGGAAGCGGATGAGGAATAGGATGATAGG
This sequence comes from Polyommatus icarus, assembly GCA_937595015.1. Classification (NCBI taxonomy): domain Eukaryota; kingdom Metazoa; phylum Arthropoda; class Insecta; order Lepidoptera; family Lycaenidae; genus Polyommatus; species Polyommatus icarus. Next base: position 19,827,272 of record OW569329.1, read on the forward strand.
AAATTATAAATATAATAGCGGACCCAACCCAAAAGCCTTTGTCCAATGTGTAGGTACATAACAATACGCAAAAAATAATTAAAAGGGCATTTTCCAGTGGACCAAACTTATGAATCTAAACCCGCTATCCCCAACCTACAAAGTTAGAATAAAAATACAGCAATAATGTTCAGTATATCAACATTCCTTTCCCCGTTTTAAATTTTCTATTTTTAACCGACTTCCAAAAAACGAGGAGGTTATAATATTATGTTCGGCTGTGGATATTTTTTTTTTTGTTCAAATTATACTCATGATAATATAAGCTTCCAAAATAAAACCAATTTATTAAAATTCAAACATACATTCAGCATCTCCTTAGTAATTTAGTATTTACTAATTACTTTTATTTGAAACACACGCCAATAGATTGACAATATCATAAACTACATATTCCCCGTTTAAATTTTTTTAAGGACAATTTTGAACTTAGTTAAGTAAAAAATAGGGTTTTGGTGCGATCTTGACAACGCGGCAAATGTATGGTCAAGGTCGTTTGCTCGGCGGACGGCCTTAAGGAGGAGTTCGTGTGCCTAGTATGAATTTTTTGTTTCACATTCGATCGTGAACGCGTTTGGCGTTTACTAAGATTTTGCCCATACAAAATCTTAGTAAACGCCAAACGCGTTCACATTTGTACAGCGCCACCTAGCGATGCTCACGGGAGTGAGCCCAGCCCAGTGAGTAATCATGGAGTAATCCAATCCCAAACGCGTTCACGATCGAATGTACTATCAGAGAAGTTGATTTCTATGCAGATCGGGGACCTACGTAGTTTGGTTGCGTTACGTCAAACCCAGCCGACAGATCACAATTAACATCGAATTGACATATTCGACCAAATAACGTTGGTCTATCAACTGCATAGGAATCAATTTCCTCGATGGTACAAAACAAAAAACTTGCACTCGGCACTCAGTAACATACACAACACACGCACACAAAAAATAGATGAGTGAATGATACAATTCTCGCGCTCTGGCGTGCGTTGCTATGATTGGATACGCGACGCGCAGGCGCAGTGAAATTCCTCATAAATTCCTCTTAAATTTTGAGGAAGCGATAGCGGAAGAGGATTTTTTTATTTTCATTTATGAGGATGCGGTAACGGTTGAGGAACCCAAAATATTGCGGAACTTCCTCATTATGAGGAAGCGGAAGAGGAATCCTCAATAACCCTACTAGAAATACATTTTTGCGTTCAATTTCGCGTTCTAAACTTTGGTCACCGCAGTCCTATCGGACCTTTTGAAACGCAATGGCAACAGCTAAATATTTGTGCACACGTAACACACGAGTAGAATTAGTACATCAATTAATTTTATAAGTGATCTTTATCTCAGTGAAGAATTTATAATATGAGTGTAGGCCGCTGCCGCCCCATGTACAAAATTTGTCGGCCCCCTATGGACGCTGCAGGCTGCTGCCCATAGGCCGCGGCATATATGGCATATTTATACATCCGGGGTTGTTCGGACTATAGCCTCATTGATGTTAAATATTATAAATGTTGCAGTCAACAGCGGATACGTTCGTAGCTGATCTCAAGCGGTTCGTGATCCCGTTCTTGAAGCGAGTGGAGAAGATGACGGGGCGCGAGGGAGTGTGTCTCACGGGCCTCGCCGATCTGCTCGAGAGCTACAGCCGCGACGACCTGTCCTATATACTGCTGGTACGCACACTAAAATAAATAAACACACACATTCACACACGGAAACATCAACCTATTCTATATGCTGCTGGTACACGTGCATTACAAATAAACACACACATGCATACAGTCATAAGTCATAACTCATAAAATATCGAGTTGTTCTATATACTGCTGGTACACACAGTAACGCTAATAAACTCAAACACGCATAAACAGCATAATCCGTATGCGATATAACCTTCCCCCTTATTATGTAACTCGAATGAACATGAACTTCATTGCTTATGGTCGCAATTTTGTGACGTTTGCACCTCTTCAAACACAAATTAAAAAGTTGTAATATCAATATCTTGACACACACATACCTGACATAATGCTGCTGTGTTGTCCAGGTGCTGCAGTCGCGGTCGTTCGAGCTGGAGCTGGCGACTCGCCTGGAGCTGGCGGAGCGCTGCCTGCTGGCGTACCGCGGCACCGAACACCTGCACATGGCATGCGACCTGCTCGCCACTATACTGCGAGAGACGTGAGTACTGGGAATGTGTGATAAGACAGATTATGTGTGTGTGTGGTTGTGTGTGTGCTGCAGTCGCGGTCGTTCGAGCTGGAGCTGGCGACTCGCCTGGAGCTGGCGGAGCGCTGCCTGCTGGCGTACCGCGGCACCGAACACCTGCACATGGCATGCGACCTGCTCGCCACTATACTGCGAGAGACGTGAGTACTGGGAATGTGTGATAAGACAGATTATGTGTGTGTGTGGTTGTGTGTGTGCTGCAGTCGCGGTCGTTCGAGCTGGAGCTGGCGACTCGCCTGGAGCTGGCGGAGCGCTGCCTGCTGGCGTACCGCGGCACCGAACACCTGCACATGGCATGCGACCTGCTCGCCACTATACTGCGAGAGACGTGAGTACTGGGAATGTGTGATAAGACAGATTATGTGTGTGTGTGGTTGTGTGTGTGCTGCAGTCGCGGTCGTTTGAGCTGGAGCTGGCGACTCGCCTGGAGCTGGCGGAGCGCTGCCTGCTGGCGTACCGCGGCACCGAACACCTGCACATGGCATGCGACCTGCTCGCCACTATACTGCGGGAGACATGAGTACTGGGAATGTGTGATAGGACAGAGGTTAACATACAGATAAAGCTTAAATAAGAGAAGGGCCCAACATTTGAAGTTGGATCATCAATATGTTAAACACTGAAGTCTAAATAAATACCCACTTACTAATTTATTTTTATTATTTACTAAAAATAGTTATAAAAAACTTCTAAAAAAATTAAATATGTTATAGTAAATATATTTTACTATTATGCAATTATTGTTTTCTCTCTCCTGAAAAGTTGTTATTTTTGAATTACGCGGTATTAGAACTTAAAGGACGTTGTATTTGCTATAAACCTGTAACCAGGGGCCGTACCACGAAACTGTTTTGTAACTCAAACAATCGTACGAAAATACCGCGTCCTGCTCTAACAAACGTGAAATGACGTAGTTAGAGCAGGACGCAGCATTCTCGTCCGATTGAGTCTCAAAATGGTTATGTAGTAGCCTACTGTATTAACAGCGACGGCAGCATATCAGCATCGTCGCTTGTGCGTCGCGCGACCGCGCTAGAGCGTCTAGTGGCGGGGTGCGAGCGCGCGGCGCGGCGCGGCGTGGCGGTCACACCGTGCGACCTGCGCGACTTGGCGACGGACACGCCCCGTGCGCGCGCGCTCCTCGCCCGTTTGGCACGCTCGCTGGCTGCCGATTGTGCCGGGTGAGTGTTGTTTTTAAAAATAAATAATTTCTCTCATGTAAGTTAGAAATTAACAGAGTGGTATTCTAAGTATTTTGAATAAATAATTTAAAAAATGTAAATATAAAATGCAGATTCTACTATTTTTTAATTTGTTATGATATCATCCAAAACCAAAACGCAAGTTTCACTTTTTTATTACATTAATAGAATCGTCTATGGGCTTCTCGCCCAAAACCTTTGTTTTTCCATGTATTTTTATATTTATCTTTGTTCATTTTAATTTATAAATGCTAGCAATAGCCATTTCATAGTGTCACGGTAAACATCTTTAGCCCCAATTTCACCAACGTCTGTTAGTGTTAACAGCTTGTTAAAATGTCATATCTTCTCTTTCATTCATAAGAAAAACGAAAGAGGTAACATGATACTAATTCGGACAGTCGTTGGTGAAATTGGAGCTTAATATTGTTAATTTTAGTCTAATGTTATAAACGTGTCATAAACATTACATGTAATGTGAAACGTATGTAGGCAAAATTTGCTAATTTCTGCACTATTAGGGATCACAAACCAACACCTGATGACTGGGAGGAGCTGCTGCAGGACATTCTAGAATTCCAGTCGACGTTATTCGAAGATGTCACGAAGGAGGAGTGTTATGAAGTAAGTGGTAAAAAATAGAGATAATACTTTAGGGCGTGCAGCCGGCCTAAGATGCGCAAACGAGAAAATCTCGAGATATCTCACTCTCGTCACGTCGATAACGACATAATGTCAAAATCATTTTTTGACATTATGTCGATAGATTTTGACAGACAGACAGATCTACACGAGAAAAAAAGCATGTCATGTTAGGGTCAATAGAGATGAAGAGAAAAGCCATCAAACATCGAGAAAACGTGTAGACAAAATTTTCTCGTTGGCGTATGCTAGAGGGGCAGGTGTTCCTTGTATAGAGTTCACTGTGAAAGTGGCAGCGCTGAAAGTGACCTACTTTTGACTTCTATGTTTCTATAAGGAACTCCTAACGTCATGAATTTGCTTATTAAATGAAATAAAAGTTATTTATTCAGCGGTGAGATTTCCACTTCTTTCACAGTGAACTCTTTATTATGCGGGAATCGGGATACATACTCTGTACACACCATAAAATATTATCCTAATGTTTTATAACAGCCCAATGATATTCTACTTAATACAAATATGTTACGTTCATACTATTTTCCGGCTTAAATCTCTTCCGAACAATTTTCAAATTCAAAATTGGACACATTGACAAATTTGACAGATAAGTGAAACAAAAGATACGAAATGTCATTTACATAAAAGGGACAGTTCTATTTTTAAACGTCGAACTGCAAAGTTTCTTGTGCGTAGATAGCAACATAAGACTAAGTAAAAGACGACCCAATTGGGCCGTTTCGGAGTCTTCACAACGCGCGCGGTAGTAACATACCAGCTTTGAGTTTTTCACATAATATCATTGTAACAGCCTGTATAAATCAAAAGCTAATTATTTCACATATGTTACAATACACTTGTATAATGTATCACAGATCTACGCGCTCGCTCTTCTCACATCGGGTGACGCGGCGAGCATCCGTCTCGCTGCGAACGTGTTAACGTGCGCGCCCGCTGGCCCCGCCCCTCGTCCTCCCGCGCGGGGACCCCCCGCCCCGCGTGCTCTCCCTGCAAGAGGACCCGCTGTACAAGGACCCCCCGCGCGTGCTCCCCCCGCGCCGCCAGCTCATGTTTTGCCGTACGCTCGCAGTACGGAACTAGTAACGAATGCTGCAAAAGAGTACTTTAACTCCGCTTCGTCTCTCACTGACCCAGCTTTGGAACTTGCGAGGTATGTTTGATTAAGCTGTTATCAACTTTATCAACTATAAGGCTGCGTTTCCACTGAAGCGGAGCGGAGCTTAGCGGTGCCGAAATGATCAATCACCATGCTCGAAATCTTCGCTTCGCTTCGCTGTCATTCCGCGAAGCCGAATTGACCAATCGTGCTATTGATAGCACGATTGGTCAATTCGGGTACCGCTAAGGTCCGCTCCGCTTCAGTGCAAACACAGCCTAAGGCATAAATAATCCTTTCCTGAAAAAATCTCGACCAACGTTTGCTAATTGAGTGGAGTGCTACATGCCTTGTTGGTCATGATTACGGTAATCAATATTAGGTATTTGACCTGTTATTGTCCTAGAGTCTAGAGTCTAGAGTCTAGACTATATAAATACCTAACGTCAATAATTTTATTTTATTTATTTTTATTTATTTTATAGCCTTCATTTCAGACTGTTCGATTTTTCTTATAGCTTAACCCGCTGACTCTAGCAGGTCCTTAGTACCATAGACTCGGTCTGTTTGCCCTTTGGCAAAGGCCTCCCCCATTTCTTTCCATTCTTTTCTGTTTAGCGCTGTCCTTGTCCAAGTTTTTCCTGCTGTCTTTTTTAATTCATCTTCCCACCTCCGGAACTGCCTTCCTCTATTTCTTTTACCATTTCTTGGGTGCCAGAACACTACGTTTTTGGTCCATTTTTCAGTGCCTCTTATTATGTGACCTGTCCATTTCCATTTTAGTTTCCTAATTCTTGTTGTTACATCCTCGATTTTTGTACGTTTTCTAATTGTTTTGTTTCTTATTCTGTCGGTCTTCCTTATGTTTAGCATGCTTCGTTCCATTGCTGTCTGACAGGTTCTCAGTTTGTTATTTTGTTCTTTGGTGAGTGCCCAAGTCTGGCATCCATAAGTTAGGACTGGGAGTATGCATGTATTGTATAGTTTAGCTTTTACGTTCATCTTTGTTTCGTTGTTCTTCATTATATCCTTGAACCCCCAGTAGCATTTCCAAGCCTGCGCAATTCTTGTGTCTATTTCTGTTGACATCATATTAGTTGCCGACATTTGCTGGCCAAGGTAGGTGTATTCCTTCACAAACTCGATCGTTCTTCCGCTTATGATGATGTTCTCTTCCGTTGCGTTTGTCAAGGCCTTTGTTTTGTTGGCGTTCATCGTGAGGCCTACCTTGTTACTTTCCCTTTCTAGGTCTATGAGCATGCTTTGTAGGTGGTCCTTTGTCTTGGCAAATAATATGATGTCGTCAGCGAATCTTAGGTTTGATAGTAGCTCACCGTTTATGTTTAGTCCGTACTGGTCCCAATTTAGTTCTCGGAAGATTCCTTCTAAAACAGCAGAGAATAGTTTAGGTGAAAGCGGGTCTCCCTGTCTTACTCCTCTTTTTATTTTTATTTCTTTTCCCTCCTCCTCTAGTCTGATTTTGGCTGTACTATTGGTGTATATGTTTTTCAAGACCCTAATGTATTTGTGTTCGACTCCTTGTGCCTTCAGGCATTTCCAGATGTTTTCGTGCTCTATTGAGTCAAATGCTTTGTTAAAGTCAATGAAGCAGCAGTAAAATGGCATATTAAACTCTTTACTCTTTTCGAAAATTTGTCTTACAGTATGTATGTGGTCGATAGTCGAGTATCCTGCCCTGAAGCCCGCCTGTTCTTTTGGCTGATTGTCATCTAGGGTTCTAGTTATGCGCCCCAGTATCACTTTTGCAAAGACTTTGTAAACATTAGACATAAGGCTAATCGGCCTGTAGTTGTTAATGTCATCCTTGTCTCCTTTTTTGTGGAGAAGGATTATTGTTGATGTGGTCCACTGTGTTGGAATTTTTTCCGTGTCCAGTACGTCGTCGAAAATGTATTTTAATACCAATGCAATGACACTTTTGCAGTCCGATAGCAGTTCATTGTTAATCCCATCAGGACCGGGAGCCTTATCCTTTTTCTGAGTTTCGATTGCTTTTATTATTTCGTCTATTAGGATAGGTGGTACTTTATCGTTATTGTCTAAAATCGTAGTGTCAATTTGGTTCTTGCTGGTATAGAGGTTCTCGTAGAATCCCGTAGCTGTGGATAGTATGTCAGATCTTTTAGTCCTTGTCTTGTTTCGGTCTTTAACTTTAGGTATCCAGGTTGTTTTGTCCGATAAAAACTTGAGCGCCTTTTTTATTCCTCCCGTCTTATTTATATAGTTTTCGAAGGTTCTGAGTCTATGCTGTTCTCTGTCTTTTCTCATTTGGCTTTTAATTTCTTTGCTGACTTTTCCTATTTGTTCCCTTATATCTTTTGTTTTAGTGGCCATTCGAATTAGTGTTGATCTTTTATCAAGGAGCTCCTTAGTTTTGTCAGAAATGTGACTGTTAGCTTGGTCTTTCTTTTCGCTTCTGTTTTCTGATCGTGCTGTTAGGATTTCGTGCATGATGTTGTATTTCTCCTGGGTGTCTAAGTGTTGGAGAGATGTTTCTGTTACAGATTTGAGATTTTCTATGATTTTGGCTGTTCTGTTTCTGTTTGGCGTGGCTAATTTGATTTTGAATGGTCTTTGTAGCCTTAAGTTAGACGGTGTGTTCATACATGCTCTTATCATTCTGTGATTGCTGTTAAAGTTTAAATTTGCAATGGTGCCGCAGTTGCCAATTGATTTTGGTCTGTTTGTTAGAAAGTAGTCTATCTCATTCCTACTTCGGCCATCTGGTGACACCCAGGTCCATCTTCTCGATTCTTTTTTCTTAAATACGCTGTTCATTATTTTCATGTTATTTTCGAAGGCCATTTCAATCAGTTTTTGACCGTTCCTTGTCCTTTTCCCCGTACTATATGGGCCTAGCACAGCATTTTCACCTTTCCGTGGCTCGCCAACTCGTGCGTTGAAATCACCCATCACAATACAATTTTTGTGTGCGTGGTCTTTTAAAGCGGTATTTAGGGATGTGTAGAACAAATCAATATCCGAAGGTGATGATTGCTCTGTTGGTGAGTATATTTGCACTATGGACCATACTTCATTCCTCGGTGGAATTTTAACGTTTAATATTGCGATTCTATCTGATATTCCTATTATTTCTATTATGTGTTTTTTTAGTTCTTTTTTTATTAGGAACCCCACTCCATTCCTTCCCGGGAGTTCACCTTTATAGTACAGTATGACTTGACTACGTTCTTCGATTGCTTCACCATTTCTTCTTACTTCACTCAAGCCTATGATGTCCCATTTGATGTTTTCTAAAGAGTATAGAAGCTCTTGTAAGCTCTCTTCGGTTCTTAGGGACAGCGTGTTATAAGTAGCGATATACATGTTTTCAAAACGTTGTTTTTTCTTTTTGGTGTGGGCGCTTCTTTCGGGTAAAGAGGTAGTAATTGTTGGGGGGTAGTGGTCGCAGTTCCCCGCGGTGACCAGCCGTCTTGGGGTGCATATTTCGGAGTCCGTTTTGCTAGCAGGTTGTTTATTTTTGTTTGGGTTTTTCCGGTTGTTGGTGGCTATTGCTAGTTTTTTGGGGAGCTGTTGGTCCCACTTCGTTCAACATAGTTGAAGAGGTTCGGTCTGTTCTTTTCCTTTGAGGAAGAGTGTGTGTTTTGTTTAGAAGGCTTTTGAGATTGATTATTTGTAGCACTGAGTTTCTTTTGCGTTGGAGAGTTTGGGGAGAATAGTCCCTCTCTTTTCCTTTTTTCTCTATTGTTGTCTGGTTGTTTCTTCACTATTATTTTATCGTATTTCAGGTATACCCTGTTTCCTTTTTGCCTTTCTTCCTCAATTTGTGGTTGTAGTTGCTTTCTTTTCTCGAGTACCTCCTTCGAATAATCCTCTTTGACATATGTGCCGGGGGGCAAGTTAGCTTTGTGCGATAATATAATATAACGTCAATAATACTCTAAGTCAAAGTCGGTAAAGTACCATCGAGGAAATTGATTCCTATGCAGTTGATAGACCAACGTTATTTGGTCGAATATGTCAATTCAATGTTATAAATTTGTGATCTGCATTCGGCTATCTGCCTATAAATCAACTTACTCGATAGTACATTTAAATTGGAATACATTTTCTTAATTGAATAACAACTTTTCAGGTGTTGCTTGCAGCTGATAGAGAGCGGGAACAGGGAAATAGAACAAGAAATTGACTTGATCGCCGCGCTACCTATACTTAGCGCGTTCAACTTAACCATACTTCCTATTCAAGGTAATTTGTAATTGTAATTTAGACTTTTTTAATGTGAAATGAACATAATAATATTATGTTAATGTATACCCCTGGTAGGGCTTTCCGAAGGTGCTGAAAGGAACTCTGAAATCCTTAGGGTCAATTCAGACCACAACGCGATTACTCCAAGCTTTCTAGTCTTCCATAACATAACCGATAAACTAGATTCTTATGTACAAAAGTATTCATTTACTACGAGCAAAGAATATAGAGATATATAGAGCTAGGTTGCAATGAATCGCAACAATTTTCAGTCCGTCTGTGTGAGGACAAGCTGTCCCTGATCCGCGAGTGCTTGCGGCTGGATTCGGGCGCGTACCTCGCTGCGCACAAGCTGCTCAAGCTGGCCAAGCTGTTGCGCATCGCGGGGGATGACGAGCAAACTAGGTAACAATTTACTTAAATAGACCAATCGGTGTCAGAGACTCAAATGTTTAGGTGATAATTATGTCTTAAGATACAAAATTTTTATTGTATCCGTAGTGTCGAATTTCGTTTCTTATAATATATTGTAATAATTAGGTTTCATAGTGTAATAAAACTAAACAAAAAATAAACTCACAGCGGTTTCAAATATCACGTGACCTAGAGTCCTAGACGAAAATTTTTGTTAAGCGCAAGTTTGGTACAATACAAATAATTCTCTCGTTGTTTTAGAGAGGGCGTAGTCCTAGAGCTGATATGCGAGCACGCACTGAACGCGGGGGTAGCGGGCGGGGCAGCGGCCGCGGCTGCGGGGAGGCGCCTCGCCGCGCTACGCCACGCCCCCGCCGCGGCGCTACTCGCCCGCACCGCCGCGCACGCACCCACGCACGCGCACGCAGATCGCGCCGCACGGGCGCATCTACTCGCTGCGGCGCTGACACACGCTCCGCCCCATATGCTGCAGGATATGCTGCGCGATAGGTCAGTGCTTGTTGAGAAAAATATCGATAAAGTACGGAAAATAATAAAAAGACTAAAGAAACGTCAGCCAACAAAAATAAATAACGTACAGTTCGACAAGGCTATAAATAAATGTGTCAATGATGTCAATAGGCGCTGCTGGTCTCAGACCAAAGAAAAAAGAGGACTTGAAATACCTACAAAAAAACGTGCATACCTAAACCATAGATTCGTTACATAAAATGGCTGCCATTGCCTAGGGTTCTTGCACCACACATCAAGCACAAGCCATTGCTCACTTCACAACATTTAGTCATTTTGATAAACAGTTTTCTCACATTTCCACGTAATTATTATCCTATTTTCTCGTATTTAAATCGATAAAACTCATTTTTTCCAAATAATAAACAGCCTCTTGACAGCACAACTACCACGAAACTCGTTGCAAAAGATGGCGGATCTGGCACGTACCTAAACTTTTGACAGAATTTTACCAAGAATATGCAATAACTGAAATATGTTCGTCTCTTTCGTCAAATGCAATTACACTGTAGAATGAAAGAGACAAAGTTATATTTAACGCTCTGTACCATAAATGCCTGATATTTGTATAAGTAAAAATTTATATATGTTGACAACGGCTTCTCCATAGACTTCCTTGCTCGTAGCTGCTGGTATAGGAGAACTGTCAAACACATGTCAAAAATGACGTTTTTTATTATAAAAGCGTTTAGTTCCTTTTCTCACCACGTTCATAAATAAAGCCTTGTCGAACTGTAGTTTAAAATTACGTAACTAATTCAAACAGAAAAGACGGTTGGTGAGTGTTTTGTGTCGAACTCGGTTGTCTGTAAAGTCGGTTTACTGACGATAGTTGAACGTGACAACGTCATAGCCTTAAATGGAACGCCTCAGAGCGAGGTAACGCCGCATATTGCGTCATGTTTTTTCGTGCGCGCAGCCCATATCGAATTATAAGACGTTGTCACGTCAAAAACGCTTTTGTGTACAGACGTATAAAATTTTATTCTTTACATATTACACGTCTAGATAATAACAGATAAATGTTTTAACTTAATATTATAACACTCTTTTTATATAGGTTAAAATTGGAGCTAGAAGACGTGCAGCAAATGTCAGCGGCTGTTAAAGAACACGCGCGTGTCGCGACGCGATGGCCGTCGACGGACGATGAATTTTCTGACGCGATTACTACGGTAACTATATCGTACATAATTATTATTGATATTTTTAATGTTTTTTATTATAACCTGGTATTGGTCTTTTTAGCCTGTTATCGAGAAAAAAGATTTGGTGGAGCCGCAACGTGACAAGAAACTTCCATTGTTGAACTACTTGCTGGATTCCATTCAGAACAAATTCCCTACTGGGTAGGTTTTGCTCGTTATTTTAATTTCTGTGTTATTACGTATTTTGTACGGTTCAATTTGTCACTGCCCTCATGCGCACTTATTACATTAAATTGAAGCACTTATGTACTGCCATAAACAAGACTAACGGCCTGTTTCACCATCTCCTGATAAGTGCCGGATAGGCTATCCACCACTTAAGTGACAGATAGAGTTTTGAGAATCTGCCAAATAAGTTGCAGAAAGCTTATCCGGCACTTTATCAGGAAATGGTAAAACAGGCCCTAAACGTTATTACTATTCAAACCATTAATCAGTGTCGCATAAGCAACACTATCATCATTCATCACTATCATCTAAATTCTAAGCGTAGACTACAAAGAATATTTTGATAATATTTTTAGAGAAACCAAACCGGACCCCGAGCCGTGCGGCGAGGATGTCTGCTGTCCGGAGTTCTACCGGGGTATATACGACGTGCGCGCGGGCCCGCAGTACGCGTACGAGCGGTTCGCGCCGCCGGCCCCGCCCAAGCGCCCGCACCACGCCTACTACGTACACGACTGTTTGTACGCCGACGCCGCACATTTGGAGTTGGACGGTGAGTTTTTATTCATTGCTCCAATTATTTTTTGGTTAGGTTGGCTCCAAAATATTTTTTGGTTTGAGTTATAGGGAACTGGTAAGTGGTAAGATAATATTAAAAATATTATAACGCCTCAAACTCCGGTTTCGGTGACGGTGACAGTATGTTTTCTTTGCGACGACTCCAACTATGCAAGAGTAATATTGCAGTGTACTTACTTTCATGTGCTAAAGGCAAACATTTTCATACCTCGATCGTGGGAATCACAGAGACAATAGATTTTCAATTGTGATGCGGCACCCGGGTGCCGCTTGGGAGTTGATGGGTTAAACGAAGGCCCTTAAACCGACTAATGAGAAGTTTGAAATAATGTAATGATTTGTAGCAAATCCCGAAAAACTTCGCTGCAATGGATTTGCAGATAGTAAAGAATAATACTATGTTCAGTGGTACAGCGCTGCGCCGAGGAGACAGTGCACGTTGACACAGCTACAAGTGTAGCGTGGTCGCTGCGTGCGGCGCGGGAGGGGGCGGGCGGGGCGGCGCGCACGCCGGCCGCACTCAGCGCCGCGCTCTACGCCGCACTCATACACTGCAACGCGCCGGAGCTACGTGATAACGTGTACCTCACTAAGCCGCTTCAGGTAATTCCGCATTTTAGGGATGGTTTTTCAGACCTCGTTGTGAATTCCATATACATTATACGACATGAAGAGACATCATATTTTTATAAGTTGTAATGAAAACATTAGGCATACAAAATTACGTAAAAAAAACTAGTTCCTCTGTATATATTTTAAAGTTACTATTTCCTAGTCAGTCAGTAAGTAGATAGTTTTGGAATACTTATAAATTATAATATTTTTATACTAACACCATGCGCGTGCGGTCTTTATAGGCAAAAAGGCAGTGCTTGCCATTCACAGATAACAGATATTTTAATTTAACTTTCGTACTTTTTAAATGACTCATGACGTTAATTTTTTAATAATACATAATAGTAAAAAAATAAATATACACATTTAAAACGCCTCAATTTATAAAATAGCAACATGTAATCAGGTACACGCGCGAACGGGTTCACGAGAGGTCAAGATAGGCTCAGTGTTGAGGTGCCTGCCTTGCGCGTATGTGTGAGTGTGTCCGTGCACAGCCGAAAACGCACACAACCATGAATATCGAATGCGATTGTGTACTGCAAGCTCTGCGGCAGACACCAGCAGTGTTGCCAACTATGGGGATATCCCACTTTTAATTGGGAAAAATTAAATATATAGTGCGTATTTTAGGGAGTAAAAATATCATATTATATTCATGGGCGTGAAATTTTTTAAGCAAAAATGTATATTTATTTGGTTTTTATTACTGTTTTTATATAAATAATGACATCATGAGTGACGTTTTTGCCGCAAACACAATAATTGCGGTCGGCTGAAGTAGTATTTTCAGCGTTTTGATCTCTCAGTGGAAAGTACCCCAAGTAATAAATAATATATTTAAATAATAGTTGGGGAGTTCTGGTTGAAATTCAATGTGTTTTCAAGTTAATTTAAGGGGGAAATTTTTGAACAGTTGGCATCACTGGCGCCGCGGCCGGCGCGGGCGCGCGCCTTGCTGACGGCGATCGGAACTACTCGTGAATTATAGTCGTGAGCAATCGGATATAATCCGAGTAAAATGAATAGACGCAATTAATCTAACTAATTACGTACAATATGTACATTATGCATTTTTGTTTTGTGAGGTTTATAATATTTGTTTACATTTTACATAGCTGAAATTTTTAGTGTTTTGGGAGGCCATTTGCTTTTTTCATGTGATCGAGAACTGTTACTATATTATATTATTATTTTTGGTTTTATAGTTTTCTAAGAATATTTTAGATTTTAATATTCGAAAGTTTGTATAATATTTAACAGTTTAACATTAATAATTGCGTACATTCATAAAGTATCACTCACTTGGATAAGATAATTTGTGGTGGCCGAAATTTTGCATTTATTTACATCGTATTATGGATCGGATCTCAAGTAACCGGAACCTTGATTATGTGAAAAGACAAAAGTTAATCTGATTAGGTGAGTACTTAAAATATACTAGATACAAAAATGAAAAAGTTGTAAAAGAAAAAGTTTTTGTTTTGTTTTGTTTCACGCCAAAACTAATGAACCGATTGTAATAAAATTTTGAACACAGTTAGTCTAGAGCCTGAGAGAGCCATAGGCTACATTTTGATGAGGCAAAGATATATTATCTAATTTCCATGGAAATATCGATGAAAATAAATTCACATTGTATTTCTAATACGTAACAATAGATGGCGTTTTTTTATTTATTTTAGCTTAGCACACAATATTATGTTGTATGGTAATTGGTATACATCGATGAAATAAACTCTCATTGTAGTTCCAACGCGTGACAACAGATGGTGTTTTTTATTTCTTCATAACAGTACGTAATTATACTAATTAGTTTAGAAAATAGTTTTCAATGTATATCCACACTATTATTATTATATTAATATAGTAGTATATATTAATTAATAATAATTAATTAAGTAAGTATATATTAATTTATGCGAAAATATCTCTTTTTGTCCGTTTGTCTGTCTGTTTTGCTTTCACACCAAAACTACTGAACCGATATCGCTGCATTACCAGTGTCAAAATCTTGTGCACGCCCCTGACTAACACTAGCTGTCCCGGCAAACGTTGCTTTGCCATAATATTATAAAGTATTTCGCTCATATTATTTTATTGAAGTGACTAAATAAATATGTCGCCATGGCAACGTCGATCACAAACAATGGTCGCCGCCAGTCTCAGGTTCTCATAATTTACTATTATATAATTAACAAATGCACTTATCAATATATAAAGTACCCAGTAGCCGATTCTCAGACCTACTGAATATGCATATAAAATTTGGTAAAAATCAGTAAAGCCGTTTCGGAGGAGTTCGTGGACTAACTTTGTAACACGAGAATTTTATATATAAGATAACATTGACATAATAATAGGTCTTTGCAACATACGTACAGATTTCGAATCTACTTGAACGCACACGAAAAATGTCAAGCCCTTTGGAAAGTGTCACTTTAATACACAACATTTAATCTAGATGGCGCACAAGACGCTCGCGGAGAACAACGCGTCGGGGTCACAGATGTCGCTGATGCGGTCGTGGCTGCGGCGGCTGGCGGACGCGGGCGCGTTGCGGCGCGTGCGCGCGGCGGGCGTGCCCGTCAACGCGCCGCTCTTCGCCGCTGATCCGGACTACCGGGTTCAGGCTATACACAGTCTCGCTAGGTGCGCATAAAGATTAAGGGTGCGTTTCCACTGACGCGGAGCGGAGCGGAGAGGCGCTTAGCGGTGCCCGAATTGACCAATCGTGCTATTCCAGCGGAATGACAGCGAAGCGGAGCGAAGATTTCAAACATGGTGATTAGTCAATCGGCAACGCTAAGCTCCTCTCCGCTCCGCTCCGCGTCAGTGGAACGCGGTCTAAGTTAAGGGTCGTCATGTAAACTTTAACCAGAGATAAATATAATAGTAGGGGAGGTCGCGCTCAGTTTAAAAAGTAATTTCATACGGACCGAAAATCGTTATAATAATAGTATTCCACTAATACATAACAGCTTTGATCGTCAGCGACCTCATAATGGGTGGAATAAAAATTGAGAGCATCTCAAAGTTGATGTTGGGAATCGTATTGAATTGACATTAAAGGTGAACGCAGATTTGGCCGCACCGCACGCACCGCAGTCTCCGCATTTCGAATTCTTCATATAAAGAATGTAGAAGTTGCGAAGATTGCGGCGCGGGTAGGTATGCGAGCTTGCCTATTTATTTATTTATTTAAAAATACACCAACAACATATTGTGAAAACATTAATAACTTAAAACTAATACATTTTTGTTTAAGACTAGCACAATAGTTAATTACAGGCTATAACTTCATATAAAGAAATCAAAATGCGGCGACTGCGGTGCGTGCGGTGCGGCCAAATCTGCGTTCACCTTAAAACGATCCCAATTCGCACCCAATAAAGGTTCATATCTAGATTATACACGTTTAGGTTGGGTTGGTGTTATTTTAGTTTTAGTATATAACAACAGATGGCACTTTTAAAGTAAAATGTATATAATTCTTCTTCACAAGTATTGACTATCGAATTAATTACTTAAAATTCCTATGTGAGATAATTTTATGGTTAATTCAAACGAAAATCGCTTTCAGCTGAATGTTTGCAGGTGGAAATGTCGTCTACGCGACGCCCTAGGATACATTGAGTGCGAAGTAGGGCTATATTGGTCATAACTCATAACTTATATCGCTGGCTGACGGTTTTTCCACCATCGTATTAGCGACTGACGGTTTTATTTATTATTTACAAAGTAGAAACATTCACCTGTATAAATTTTGTACGGTATAAAATTACTTTATATTCAAAATTTTTTTACATGTTCAGTAACGCGACTGACGTTGAATCCCCCGTCTTTTTGGTTAAACATGACCCCAAAAATCATCCATCAAAGTTTCACTCTGTATAAAATCACTTTTCGCAACAATTTTTTTACAACTTTGAAATACTCTCAGTTAACATTCCACCACGGGTGCGGCGACTGACGCTGATTATATTGATAAAATATATTAAGCTACCGCTGGACAAAAATTTGGTCGGTATGAAATGACTTTGCAAACGCTAGCACTATAATTATACGTGCAGTTCTAACTCATCTGATATAGTATGGCTTAAAACGATGGAAATATAATCATTTGCTGAGGTGAAAGAAGTAGATTGGGAACAAAAAGATTTGCCGAAACCCGGGATCGAACCAGGGACCTTTAGATCTTCAGTCTAACGCTCTCCCAACTGAGCTATTTCGGCTTGAGGTGTACAAACGAATTTATGGTTGTCTTTCAACAAGTAGTCAACAATAAGACTACTTAGGAAATCGGAAATCTTTGTTTTTACATCGTCTGTCTTCGGCGATGACTAAATACACTAGGAAATAGTTTTATTATACTTGATTTGTTCACAGGACGTGTAAGAAAGAGAACGTGGATATATCTATCTCGCTCGCACGCAAGTACTCGCTGGACCCGGTGGAGGCGTGGCTGCAGTACGCCGGCGCGCTGTCTGACCTCACGCAGCTCGACCCGCAAACATTGCCCGAGGACTGCCCGCCCGGCGCCGCTGAAAGGTACCTGCAGTGCTCAAAAGCGAGAGACAGAGAGGATATATGTCTGTCTCGCTCGAGTACGGAAATTTTGAAATTTTATCTATGTTGTATCATGTTGCTGTCGATGACTCAATTTTTAGGGAGATCGCACACGTCACACTTTTTGTGTGATCGAGTCTGCGGCTTACATATAATCTGATGGCGCGCCATGCAGATTGTATGTATGCCGCAGACTCGATCACACAAAAAGTGTGACGTGTGCGATCTCCCTTATGCCAAATTAGTGTAATATTTACACGCCAACACAATAATGTTTCGTCCTTGTCTAGTCTAATCTAATATATATATCTCCTGTCACGATGTTTGTCATCGATGGATTCCTAAACTACTTAACCGATTTTAATGTTTCTTTTTTTTAAATGTGTGCTTTTTTCCAACTTGAGAGATAGGATAGCTTAGATCTTTAATTAGAGTCGCAATTTTATTTTATTGAAAATTATTTGTCTATAAAGAGCGACCATTGTTTATGCGTCGCGGGTCACGGGATAGCGATGGACGTTGCCATGGTGACATACTTATTTAGTCACTAATTCAATAAATTAATACGGGCGATATACTTTATATAATACTAGCTGACCCGGCAATCGTTGTTTTGCCTTATAAATAATTTTTGGTATGAAAAATAGATGTTGGCATCGGCCCGCAAACATATTGAGTAGGTCTGAGAATCGTCTCAGACCTACTCAATATGCTCACAAAATTTCATGAGAATCGGTCAAGCCGTTTCTGAGGAGTACGAGAACGAACATTGTGACACGAGAATTTTATATATAAGATGGCAAAGAAACGTTTGCCGGGACAGCTAGTAATTTTTAAATGTATTATTGTATGTTATAGAGTGGCGACAGCACTCTGGCCCGCCGTAAGCGGCACGCAGCACGCGGTACTTATCGCGCTGTTTACGGCGCTAAAGCAGATCGACGACAAGCTGCAGTGGCATGGCCTCACGCCTACTGAGCACATCAAACTGCTGAAGAAGGCTAAGGCATCGCAAGGTACTTGATTGTTTGTGGAGAGAATATGATTTTCAATCTTCAAACTTGTAAGCTATTTTTTCGCTCACTGAGCGATTTCGGTCTTTGAGCGTAACATATACATTATATACAAGAATTGCTCGTTTATAGATATAAGATATCCAATTATCCACATCAGATCTGGACTACAAGCTGTTAGTTGAGCGCGGTGGTGCGGAAGACGCGGAAGTGCGGGAACACGCCGCGCGCATCATGCGGCCCGACAGCGCGGCGCTGCTGGGCAAGCTGCTGCGCGCGCTGCCGCCGCCGCTCCGCCCCGCGCGCACGCACCAGCTGTACGCCGACTGGCTGCGACACTACCTGTTCAGCGTGAGTACTATACAATTAAATTTGAAACGAAGCACAAAACTCGTGTGGTTATTTTTATTATAGTTGTCTTTAGGAATTAAGTTTAAGTTGAGACTTAACAAAAAGACATATTTTGGCGTTACTAAAATAGCTTTAACCTGCGACCCTGCTATGGAAAAAAACTTAGTTAATAACATTAAAACATTTGAATCTTTTCGTGGTTTGTGAATTGCAGTACTATTAATATTATCTAATTTTAAACTACTACCACGCCACTTTATCAAAGTACGGTAAATGTTCAGTGATGAAATAGCAGTTAAAACAAGGTTAAAACACACAAACTATAATATGAGTAAATACGTGTTTGAAAAATAGGCGTGTAAACAGGGTAACCACGCCCCTTTCACCGTTTTCTATTTGCAGACACCGCTCTCTGGCGGCAGCAAGAAGTGGATGCAGCAGTACCGGCAGTGCGCGAGCTTCTTCAACAAGCTGCGGCCCGCGGATTTGCTCACCTTCCTCGAGGCTGCCTGCTTCTCCCCGGAAGCCCTCGCACGGTATGTGCCTTAAATTTTAATTGGCGTGTGATAGTGATATGCTAAGTACTCCCATACAGTTTTGCTCGATCGTGGCACGAGGAGTTGCTCCAAGCGTAGAAGAGAAGTTACTCCAGAACGTAGCTCCCCTGGAATATTTCGAGGCAGGCCTTAGGAAAAGGTGGCCCGCAAGCACGTGTCCGAGTCTTGAGCACGTGTTTGCAGGTCCATCACAAACATTAAAAGCAAAAAACACTAATTAAAAAAGGATTTTAGAAAATCAGAATACGATTATTAAAGAGTTAAAGGTTATTGAACTTCTGACACTGACATTTAAAACTAGGTCAGGGCCAATTTTGTTATGACATCAAAGAAAACCATAAAATAATTTGACCACAGTGAAAAAATTAATATTTGAAAGTTAATACCACAAATAAAGATCCACTTTACAAAATAGGAAGTTAGCTAACACGTGGTCTTGTCACAAAGGTTTTTTACAATTTAGAAAAATACATTTGCTACATTGGGAAGTTTTCTTTTTATCATCTCCACCAGACGGCGCGACGGTAGACACTTCTAGATTTTCTATTGGTTCCCCACCCATCTGAAATTATTTGCAGGTTGGCACCACTGACAACATATTGGTAGTGTTTCAAAAAAAATATCAGTGTACTGTCAAGTGTGGCGTAAATCAAAATACCTTAAATCTAAGCCATCATTGGCCTAAGCGATTAGGCCAGTATACTGTTAACAGTTTAGGAACACGCAAATTGTCAAACTGAAAACTGACAACTGACAGAGAGTTTTGGCGGGCATGGCACTTTCAAAACTTCTACTTTTTATTGTTGGTGTGGTTTTTATTATTTTTTCCCAAATTGTGTTATTTGTGTTTTTGATGTTCATTATTGGTAAAATATTAGCCATTAAATATCCGTTATCTTGCACAAGTGCAGGTAAGATGTTGTCAAAACCAAAATGTATATTTCCTGTGACATTTGGTGTGAATATCGGTAAACAGTTTAGAAAAATACATTTGCTACATTGGGAAGTTTTCTTTTTATCATCTCCACCAGACGGCGCGACGGTAGACACTTCTAGATTTTCTATTGGTTCCCCACCCATCTGAAATTATTTGCAGGTTGGCACCACTGACAACATATTGGTAGTGTTTCAAAAAAAAATATCAGTGTACTGTCAAGTGTGGCGTAAATCAAAATACCTTAAATCTAAGCCATCATTGGCCTAAGCGATTAGGCCAGTATACTGTTAACAGTTTAGGAACACGCAAATTGTCAAACTGAAAACTGACAACTGACAGAGAGTTTTGGCGGGCATGGCACTTTCAAAACTTCTACTTTTTATTGTTGGTGTGGTTTTTATTATTTTTTCCCAAATTGTGTTATTTGTGTTTTTGATGTTCATTATTGGTAAAATATTAGCCATTAAATATCCGTTATCTTGCACAAGTGCAGGTAAGATGTTGTCAAAACCAAAATGTATATTTCCTGTGACATTTGGTGTGAATATCGGTAAACAGGGCTATTTCTTCCGTGAGTTTTAACTAAAACATCCTTATAATAACTCTATTATCCTATTCATTGGAATATTATTACATCTTTTTTAAATTGAAATGTATCAAGTTTTACATTCTTTTGCCCAGTTTTGTAGCAAGTATTGATGGTATTCCCTGGTATTACCGATAGTTGTCTACCCATACGCCATCTAGTTACTAAAAAGGAAACTGTTTGACAATCAAATTAAAAAAATAAGAAAATCCCTCATTGTGATTTTCGCCACAATAAAAACCAAATACAGGATAAAACTGAATAAAAAGAATATAATAAAAGGAAATTAAAAGACAAGTACCTTGGAAAATCCTACAAGACACACACACAAAACACTCACTCACCGATAACGGGGGGTCCTTTAAAACAGGGAAAAAGAATGATGTGCAATTTCCGTCGGCTTTTATACCTACGGGCACATCCTCTTTTTTTTAGTTTACAGTGGTAGCTGTCAAAGAACGAAATTAAAAAGTCATTAACGTTTTTTTTTAATTTAAGTTAAAAAATATAGTTATCTTTAGGTTATTTAAAACAATACTTTTTATTTAATTATGAAATAGTTAATAAAAAGGAAAATATCTGGTAAAAATATCAGATATCCCAACGGAGAATAAGAGCGCTTTCCCACGAGACACGACACGACACGACAAACTGCGGTGACGATTCCGTGCGCCATACATTTCTATGTACCGTTTTCACACGGAACGACACCGCACAGCACGACACACGATTTTGAGACGACAATCCGCTATGTCGTCGCGTTTTTTGTCTACAGATAATAAATAAATATTTATTTTTAAATGAAAAGTATGATAAATCATACACCTATACCAGTATTATAGATAATATAATGATATGAAATAATATAATAACTATATTTTATCATTACTACCATATTATAATACTATACTACATAGTATATATTCATATAATATATGAAGTTACGTTTTTAATAAACTTAAACTATCTTAGGCACAAACCCAACCGGTTTGTGGCATACCTCCTAGTACCACAAAGCAGGTGCTCAAGGAATGGGGTCACACACTAAGCAGGAAGCAATGGGCTGAGACCCCAGGGGTCCACTGTTCCTTGAACACTCCAAGGCACTAATTCCTGGCTTCAACAAGAAACTATCAGAATATCTAAACAAAAGGGTATTTGTAGCATAACGACTTGCAGATTCTGTGAGGAGGAGGATGAGACACCTATTCACCTTTTTTCGACTGTCCTGCTCAACTACAGAGCAGGAACAGGCATCTTGGTCGCCACGAATACTCATCCACAGAGGAAATTCGTGGCACCAACCCCAACCATATCGAACAATTTATGAGCAGTATTGGGTTGGGGATGATGCCTGCCTGCCTGCCTGCCTGCCTGCCTGCCTGCCTGCCTGCCTGCCTGCCTGCCTGCCTGCCTGCCTGCCTGCCTGCCTGCCTGCCTGTCTGTCTGTCTGTCACGGCCAAACCGCTGAACCGATCTTGCTGAAATTTGGTATGGAGATACTTTGAGTCCCAGGAAAAGACTTAGGATACTTTTTATCCCGGAAAAATGTGCGGTTCCCGCGCGATAAACGAATTTTAGCGCAACGGAGTTCTAACGTCATCTAGTTTATCGATAAACTACGAAATCTATTAGGCGTAAAGGTTCTAAAGAGGTCGAATAGATGTCGCTACGAGCCATCATTCCATCAATCCGGCTCGATCCGGTTCCATCAATCATTCGAGCGGCTCGATGCGAGCCTTCGAGCTGTCAGTTTTGCGGTCCACACAGTAATTATTACTCGATTTGGAGTAAAACTATCGAGCAAGTATGTGAGTACTTAGCAATAATTGTTTGACATTTGACCTTATGAACGTTATTAAAAAAAGTTATTAATATCATACGAAAATATTTTGTTAAATAACTTTAAGTTTTTGCCTGTCAGATATTTCTTGATGTTAAAATAGCCAATAATTTTAGCTTCTGATAGCAGTGCCATCTCCTATGTGATTCTTACTTTCAATATATATTTATTTAATTCCCCCATAAGTAAAAATATATGTACAACGTTATAATGTCCATTACTTGTTCGATATATTAAAAAGTTATTAGATAACATGTAGAGCTTCTTTAGTGTGTATTTTTTACCTGGCGATGATGTTGTGATGCAGCGTGCCGTCCAACACTCGCAGCGTGATGCTGCTGCAGGCCGTGGACTACTGTCAGCAAGAGCACGAGGCCGATCTCAAGGTCAACAAGGGGTAAGCAAATTATCAGCCAGAGCGCCCGCTAATTCAGATACTAAAATATTTTCCATCAAAATGCATATTTTATTATAAATGGTCGCTGTTAAGCATTAGTGTCCTAATCCACAATTTTCTTTGTTGTTAAATTTTGAGTGAAGTCTTGTAACATTACTGCATTCATAACTCAATACGTAATTTTTTTGTAAGTACGAATGCTTAACATCGTCCAAATATCCCTTTTTGACTATAGGGAGCTGACGTGGTCGGCGGCGGGCCAGGAGTTGAGTCGCTGGGCGCGCTTCCTGGACAACTACCACAGCGACGCCGTACGCACACTCATAGAGAATAGCGACGCGCCGCATGGCGACGCCTGGACGTAAGTAACTGTCTTGTAGCTTGTGTGAAACTTGTGGCTAGAACCACTATGATCTTATAAAACAATGAAACAACTTCAGAAATTTGGACAATGGATAGATATGTCACTCTAGAACATTTTTGGTGAACTTCAACATAGCGTTTGAGCTTTGTCAACGAAAGAACAAACCCCAAATATACTATAGCTAACACACCTTTGAGTCTTAATATGTGTACATATTGTTCCAGCGAGCTAGAGATGAGTCACGGGTGCGGCGCGGCGTGCACGCGCGCGGCGGGCGCGCTCGTGGTGTGCGGGCTGCGCGCCGGCTCGCTCGCCTCGCTCGTCCGCTGTCTCCAGCTGCAGACAGACGCGCTCGCCGTGTTCGCCCACTTGCTGCGGAACGCGCAGACTACAGAGTTAGCTATTATTTTGTGATAAAAAAAAAACTTGAAAAAAAAATACCGGCTTGAAAAATCCTAACAGAAAGCAAAGTTACAGATTTCACTGAGGCTTATGCCAGGGTTATTGTTGATCGTATATCAAAACATAATACCTCCCTTCTCATAATATTTAATATGATAATCACTTACAAAAATTAAATTTTAATACTGCTAATGGATATAATGCGAGCAATTTCAATGTCACGTCGTACTATTAAACTTATAACGTGATATTTAAATCGATCTACTGGTCGATTTTCAATAATCTTGTTGCATCATGAATTCAAACAGAGTTATTATCATAAATGCTTTCCACAGAGAGGTCCAAACGATCGTCACCCGTCTCACACAGTACCACAAAGATGGCGTTCAATTTCCCGAAGAACTCCTCGAGGAGGCGATGGAGGTGGCGACGGCCCACGGTCTCCCGCCGCACCGCCAACTTGGCCTGCTGGCCCTCAGCCAGAAGACCAGGCTGGATGATGATGACGGCAAGGTGGCTCAGTCCACGCTGCAGCTGTTCCAGAGTGAATGGCCCGATGATGAATACATGATGGGTTTGACGAGTAAGTAATTTTAAGTAAGGAATTTTGAACTAGCTTAAATTTAATTGACTGTCTATATTTACACAGCGAATTATAAAAGGCCTGCCTGTATTAATTGTCCTTTGGAAAGTCACACGACAGATAATGACAATATTAAAAATGAATTCTAGAAGTTTTGGAACGAAGTTCCTTATACGCGCCTTGCGAAAGGGGGCTAGACAGAAAAAGTTGTAACGACACTTTTTGACCGACATTTATTTTAGACCTGCGAAGTTTAAAAAAAATCGGTTGTCTGTAAAGTCGGTTTACTGACGATAGTGACAGTTCCGGGAAAAATCTATGCAAAAAGTTATTATAG
The DNA here is from genome assembly GCA_937595015.1 of Polyommatus icarus. Lineage (NCBI taxonomy): Eukaryota > Metazoa > Arthropoda > Insecta > Lepidoptera > Lycaenidae > Polyommatus > Polyommatus icarus. Next base: position 19,852,187 of record OW569329.1, read on the forward strand.
TTAAGTTATATGGCGCCCGGTCTACCCTCTTTGGGGGGTATTACATTATCATTTATATTGGATCATTTATAGGATCATATATTATAGGATCCTATAAATGATCCAATATAAATGATAATGTAATACCCCCCTTTGTAAAATTAATGTAATATCCTTAAATACAATCCATATTTTATGTTTGTGTGACCTACATTATAATATATTATGTTAAATCTTCTATCTATCAAGCCATCATAATATAGTATTTAGTCCGATGTGATATTAGTTTCTCAATTATAAACTTACGAAACTATAATTAGTGACTTGTTCAGAATAAATAAACGAATAAATTACTCATTATAAATAAAATATTTATAATGAGTAAAATACACTATTCGCAATACAAAACGCTACATAATTCGTGAAATCCAGTATAATCTTCGAACAAAGCACAAGTCATACCTTGACACGTAGGAAATAGAGCACAATTTTGAATAGCCGAAATAATACTAATAGCTCACAGATTGTTTATTTATTTTTCATTCAGAGTGTGGTCAATGTATCAAAGGTCATAACTAACCAAACTTCTTCAAACAAAAGTATTCTCTAAGTCATCGAAATACGTAAAATAATCGAAACAAAGAGCGCGGCCCAGGTGGGCCTTACGGTTGTTGAGAGAGAAGTGTAAATGCTCAGAGCTGTCAGCGAGGTAACGCCTCATGAACTGTCATGTTTTTCGGGCGCGCAGCCCATATCGAATTATAAGACGTTATCACGTCAAAAAAGTAGGGTCAGAGGGCGTTGATGTGGTGATGAGTGATGACGTCAACTGGCGGAAAATTTAAAATTCTATCATTTCTCTATGGCGGGAAATTTACATTTTTTTAGCTGGGTGGAATGGCGGTACCCTTCGGGTATCCCTTGGCACCCCTCAAGTTTATTATTATAGGCGAATAATGTATATTATTGACTAACTGTTATCCGCAGCGGAGTCTCTCAGCTCTGCGGAGGGGCGGTGCGGCGCGTACGAGCGTGCGCGCGACGCCGCCGACTCGCCCGCGCGACGCCTCGCGCTCGCGCATGCGTTACGCTGTTGGCCGCGAACTATGCTGTGAGTGTATATTATTTAAAATAACAGTTAATTACACACGTAAAAGAATATTTAAAAAATCTAAAAATGAACTCAAGTATTAAATAATTCTTATTCTAGACTTATAAGAGAAGAATAAGGGATTTTTCAGAATTCGCTTAGATTTGAACTGTCTCTAGGTAATTTTAAATGCTTACGGAACTTGAACAATGTTGGTATATATATATCGATATATATCGAAATAGCACACATCACCGTGTGCTATGCATCAATGCATCAATGATGGGAAGGATAAGAGTGACTGAACGAGCATATATAATAATAAGCATATATACATATATGTATATATATATATATATATATATATATATATGTATACCAGCATTTAGATCGAAATAGCACACATCACCGTAATCAATGATGGGAAGGATAAGTGACTGAACGAGCATTAACTTGACTGAAGAAGGAAGAAAGTTTTTTAACCGATAGAGGGATCGCAAGATACCAGTGACTTTGCGAGAGACGTGTGAGATTTGTGTCTGCCAAGTAAGAGTCGAATCAATGTGTAATCCAAGGTCCTTAACGTTCGAACAATATGGAATGACAGAGCCGTTATAGATGATTGGTAGAAGAGCACCTTGATCAAACTTGCTTAAATTTCTGGCACTACCTAATAAAATGGCTTGGCACTTTGCTGGGTTAACTGTCAGGCCAAAGTTACCACACCAATCTCTTATAGCATCGAGATCTTGATTTATTATATCGATAGCAGATGGTAGGTTTTCGATTTCGGCTTGACTATATATTTGCAAATCATCAGCAAACAGATGAAACGCACTGCGAAGTATTTTGGTGACGAAATTTATAAAAATCGAGAAGAGAAGTGGAGAAAGAATACCGCCTTGAGGGACGCCTGTATCTAAATCTAGCCAATCGGAGAATGAATTATCTGTGCGTACAGACTGCCGACGCCCCCGTAGATAGGAAGAAATCCATGCTAGTGCTACAGACGAAATCGATAGGCATGAAAGGGCTGCCAATAGAATGTCGTGATCAATATTATTAAATGCATTTGATAAATCTATTAACACAAGGACTGTAATCTTAGAGTTCTCAAAGCCCGCTCTTATGTCACCTGTCACCAACTAACTTTACTTTTCTTATTGTGTCCTATATTTTGTCCTATTGTGTTGTAACCGCTCGAAAATACCTCAAACGTTGCCAGTAGTAAGAAAAGTGTTCCGCGTCAGTAATTGTTTTAAAAGTTAAAACCATGAGCGATGTTTGCTTGAACCTAATCCACCTCTCAATCAGTCTCTACTCTCTACACAGTCTAAAAGTTGGTAGAGCCCAAAAATTACTGAAATCCTAGTACAGAAGTTACATATACGTACGTTGGCTGGTACCGTATTGAACAATAGATTTTCAATTCAGTCCATAGAGCCCCAAAAATCACTTAAGTCCTAGTAATGAACCCACGTTTACGTTAGCTGGTACCATATTAACCCATCAAGCCCCGTACGAGCACCGGTGATCGCGACAACAATATAATACAACTAGCTGTCCCGGCAAACGTATTATTTTATTGAATTAGTGACTTAATAAGCATGTCACCATGGCAACGTCCATCGCTATCCCGTGACCCGCGTCGCATAAACAATGGTCGCTCTTTATAGACAAATAATTTGCAATAAAATAAAATTGCGATTATAATTATTAAAGATCTAAGCTATCCTATCTCTCAAGTTGGAAAAATGCACACATTTAAAAAAAACATTAAAATCGGTAAGTAGTTTAGGAATCCATCGCGGACAAACATCGTGACAGGAGATTTATATAAGTATATTAGATAGCATTTCCTAGAGTCCCTGATCGAAGGATTAAAAATCGATTTTGATTCTTGCATTAATAATTATTTTCTTGTCAGTGGTGAGCACAGCGTGTGCTGCGACTACGTGCGTGGTGTGGCGGGACGCGCGGGCGCGGAGGGCGTGCTGCTCGCCAAGCTGCTGCTGCAGCGACCTGTGCTGTTGGACGAGGTGTGTATGACCAGACGGCAGACAATATGCACACCACGCACGTGCGTGGTGTGGCGGGATGCGCGGGCGCGGAGGGCGTGCTGCTCGCCAAGCTGCTGCTGCAGCGACCTGTGCTGTTGGACGAGGTATCGTCGAGTGTATGTACGTACATTCGTTAGGCCTGAGAATAGGTTTTTATCTACTTTTTATATTGATAACAGAAATAATTTATACGGCAAAACAACTTTTGCTGAGTCAGCTAGTAATATCTATAAAGCTTATTATAATAATATGGAAAACCCTGCTGCAGATTGATTTTTGGCACTGTTTTCAGCAGTAGTGGCACTGACCTCCATTATACAAGTACGCTGGAATAATGATACCCAGATGTATTTTGTGCCTATTTGAAGCGGAATCAGCTCCCCCGACCCCAATATTCGTGAAGAGAACTAAATCTGACGTAACTTCCAAATGGCCGCTCAATCGCTATTGGTTGTAGAAACCACAGATATATACCTCCATGGTAGTTAAACTAGTATTATTTCCAAGTACTACTGCTATCAGCGCCAATATGGCGACTTTCAAACATCATTTTTACGTCAAATTTAGTTCCTATCCCTAACACTGGGGGAGCTGATTCCGCTTCAAATAGGCACAAAAAATAGCTGTCATTTCAAAGGTTATCATTAGTCCAGCGTACTTGTATAATGGAGGTCAGTTGGTAGCGGTCATTGACTCCCTGTCAAAAACTTGTCATTTTCTAGGTATACAAAGCCGCGATTGACAACATCTGACACTTCAATGTCAATCGCGGATTTATATATAGAAAATGACAAGTTTTTGACAGGGAGTCAATGACCGCTACCGCCATGTTTCGCCGAGCACAGTATACGATATGTCGCAGCCAACTGGTTTAAATAGCCGTTCAATCAAACAGCTAGCCCTTTGACTGAACAACGACATTCAATCACAGGTCTAGCTTTTTAATTAAATATTTAAGTCGCTCAAAACGTTCAACACTACAGCTGATTCAAAAGCCGCCGTTTTATTGAATTAGTTCAGCGCTCACCACCGCGGCGCTAGGTGCATTTTGTTTACAAGATGGCGTCAACTATGCCGGTGTTTGTGATTGTTTCAAGAAAATATTTTTCGGATAGAAATAACTAAATATACGTAAATCTCCCAAGAAATTACAAAAAGTTTTCCTACTCTCTCAAATAACGTAATTAACTAATGGTCACCTTAGTTTGCCATTTAACCAGTTGCCTAAGTCGTCGTCTAGCTGTAGTGTTGAACGTTGCAGTCAACAAATCGGCTAAACGACGTATAGCCGTGTGATTGAATGGCGTTGTTCAGTCAAAGGGCTAGCTGTTTAATTAAACGTCTATTTTAACCAGTGGGCTGCGACATATATACATAATATATGTCGCAGCCGCAGTAGCATATATACATAATATATATATAATATTTTAAATCTTGTTTTCTCTATTGATTATTATCTATGGTACAGGAGGTGGAATGGCTGGCAGCCGATGACTCTCTAGAAGTAATTCTACTAGTGTGGGTCGTCGTGCTTAGTAAATGCGAGCGCGCTGCACAAATACTGCGCGAGCTACTAACAAGGCGACAGGTAATCCAACACATAATAATATGCATTCTTCTGAAGGCTTAGCATAATATACAATATAAGTACAAATCCAAAAATAGTGTTCCCTACGTCACTAGCATGGCCACAGTAGAAATGCGAGAGTATAGAAGCTCTGTGGAGATAAACTGAAGGTGCCGTTCCGATCTTTACCGCGGCTAGCTTCGACCGACAAATATTCAAATAAAATACCACTTTATGACATAGAGTAGACTATAGCGGCCCATGTCATAAAGTAGAATTTTATTTTAATTTTTAGGAATATAGTCTATGTCACAAAGTGGCTTTATATTTGATTTTGTGGGCATGCTAAGGCAGCTGGTGAGCTTATAGTTCTTAACTTGTGTAACGTATTCGATTCAACATCAATGGCGTATAATTCTTACAATCGTTATTATCACATGATAAAGCCGTCAGTCCACCGCAGCGCACGGAGAGACTACGCACGTGCGTCAAGCTTCACTTTGTAAGAAAATATATGTGACTGTGTCCACTGCAACCCACGGACACGCTACGCACGAATTGACGTAGTCAAAGTAATAATCCGTGCGCCGCGTGGCCGAGCACAGCGTGCGCCGCGGTGGAATGACGGCTTAATGCTAAAAATATGACCAGCTTCTGAGGTTTCTAATATTTCGATGTCAGCCGATCAAAAGCTTTTTATAAACTCCTATTATTTTTTCGTTGCAGGCTGATATAACCAAATGCAAGGATATTGACGACGAACTGATCAAGGAAATACTCGACCAGGGAATGTTCATAAAACTGGTCTCGACCCCGTTATACATGCATATAATTAATTACATAATGAACTCGGAAGCCACCAGTAATGAAGATTCAAAGAAGTACACGGTGCGGTGGGCCACAGGGGAGCTGGTTAAAGGCAACTATCTGGCCGAAGCGGGCCACCTGCAGCTCATGGCAGCAGGGGTACCAAACCCACTCAGAGGTTTTAGTCAATCTGTGCAATATTGCAGGAATATGTTTAAGTGAAATTTAATAATCTGATTCGATTAAATTATGTGTACATTGAACTTATTTATTAATAGTAATATAATATGAAATATCACAATAAATGTTGTTTCTTTACAGTTTTGTTTTATATTTTATTAAGTTTTAGAATTTCGCAACTTCGTGTTGTTAGTTGTTACTCCTTGTATTGAATTTATTTTCTCGCACTATTAATTATTTTCGAAATAAAAACTATCATATTATATCCTTTCAAAGAGAATAATAATTTGTGACGTTATCAGGGATTATTATTATTTTTAACAAAAAATTAAAACCGACTTCCAAGGTAAAAACAATAATAACATTAATATGAACTAAAAAGTATTAAATAATTTAATTGTGCTTTTCCGAATTCGGCTAAACCTCAACTATTTCTGTACTCAATCTTCATTATTTTGAAGTCGGTACCAGATAGCTGAATCTTCAGTCCTCTGACAGAATATTTGAAACTTGGAACTGGCACCGACTTCAAAATTATGAAGATCGAGTACAGAAATAGTTGAGGTTTAGCCGAATTCGGAAAAAGGCACAATTAAATTATTTAATACTTTTTAGTTCATATTAATGTTAGTAAGTATTGTTTTTACCTTGGAAGTCGGTTTTAATATTTTGTTAAAAATAATAATAATTTCACTCTATTTAGTTATACTAGTAGGTAAACCTTCGCGTATATTTTACGTATCTTATTACAATTTGTTAAGAGTCACAATTCACACTCACAAAATAATATTATATTATCAGTGAAGTGAACATATTGTGCTAAGTAATTTAACAATTTTAATGCTTCAAGCCCCAAGCGGTCACCGGCGATTGCAATAACAATAGAAAGGCTATTGTGTCTCGTTTTTCCACGATCGAAGGATCTATCAGATAAAAAATTGTATAAACTTGCAATGGATGTAGCGTAGCTACTCATAATATGATGTATAATATATAATAATTATTATCATAATTATTGACAGCTGTTCTTGTAAATTGTAATCAAGAATTCAATTTCAAATCGATACTTAGTGCGCCATCTATCGATTAATAAGTATAACTAATTAAAAAGACACTTAATGACTTTGTTTTGTTTAAATACTCTTTTTAAAATAACTTTATTTTAATTCTATTTGTCTATTAAAATTTTATAAAGTAGTTAGTAAAGTATTCGATCTGTATATATAAAGTAGTAAAGTATATTCAATCTGTCATCTGCCGCCACGCGCCGCGCGGCTGCGCGGCGATGCCGTCGCCTCCGCGGCCCTGGCCGCCGTGTATTAAACAAACAGGTGTTGTTATACAGTACATAATAATAATTATTATTAGTATATCCATACTACCTTGTACTATTATCTATTCTGTGCCATAAGACATTGGTGACCTTAATACGACGTGGTAATGATGATGACGATGATGATGATGATTATGATGATGAATATGAATTGCATAGTAGCATATGCTTTCTGTTCTTAAAACAACGCCGAAACTCCCAAACGTGTATCTATAAGGAGTCAGGAGTTCTCTCAGCATCTTCGACACCATGGTATATCTTGACCCAATTTTTGACTTTTTGGTAGCATATTCTTAGTACACTTCACATAAAACCAAAATCACCATATGTTTCCATATAAATTTCGAGGAGTTCCCTCGATTACTCCTGGATCCCATCATCAAGTCACCACTTTTGTGAACATGGTACCAAATTGGAGTGAAACCAAATACAACAAAATAAAAATTTCGAAAATCAGTTCTCAAACGGCGGAGTAATAGTTGAACATACAAAAAAAAATAAAAAATATATATCCACAGCCGAACATAACATAACCTCCTCGTTTTTTGGAAGTCGGTTAAAAAGGGACCTTGTTGTCGGTTTCCGAGATTTTTTCTTCTGAAATTAAGCTAAAGCAAAGTTTCTCATAAAAGACACTCGACAATCACTCACTCAAGATCATCAAGCTAGAACTAGTACTTCCCATAAACTCAGAGAGCTGAAATTTGGCAAAGAATGGGCATTGTCCAAAAAAAATCACATGTACTTTTTATATTTTTTTTCGTTAAAATAGGGTATTTTAAGAATATAAATTAAATAATTTTGAAATCCATTGGCTAGTTTTTTCTCAATAAATTTTTAAAGTTTCGCTCTGACGTCATCATCGGCGGCCAATTGACCTCTGTAGTATGTTTTTTTTCCTTTCAATCTTATTTATAATGGCTGGTTCGTCTAATGCAAGTTATCATTATGTGAAAGCTGATACGAGAAACTTACCAAAAGTTCGAAACGTAATGTTGATCGAATTTATTGCTAATTTAACGCCATTGAAGGTCAAACTAAGGTTAAACATATTTGTTCAAAAATATAAGTAACTAATGGGTATTTTTTTCGTTTATATACAGAAAAGCGATCACTGACCTTATTCCTCGAAATGTTTTTGTAATGAGCAAAATTAAAAAAAAATGGACAATCCCCATTGTTTAATGGCCACATAAAGGGAAAACTATAAAAATTGGCCAAGTGCGAGTCGGACTCCAAATAAGGTTTTTTGTATGGGAGCCCCCTTTAAATATTTATTTTATTTTATTTTTACTATTTTTGTTGTTATAGCGGCAACAAAAATACACAACCTGTGAAAATTTTAGAATTCTAGCTATAGCGGTTCTTGTGATACATCCTGGAGACAGATAGAGAGACGGAGATACAGTTTTTACCCTTTGAATACATTTATTTGATTTTTTGTAATTTCTATTGATTTCATTGGATTAATGGTCATGTTGTATATAATAATTAATGTTTATTTAAGATTTTTTATCAATTTTCCCTAACAATATAAAGGATGTCTACTATTAGTTCTTGAAAATGTAAAAAACCTAATAGATGACATGGATCTCATCTTTGAGTTTTGCAATACATACTAAAGTTATTTTGTATTTTATTCTACTGCAAAAATCATCACTATTCTCTGAAAATATAATTCTATTAACAATCTAAGAACTTAGAACTACTGCACCTAAAAATGGACATGGTGTCTAATATTAGACCTTGTACTGATCTAAAAATCGATTGCTTTAGTTTTTAGTAGTAAAAAAAGAAAAAGAAGAGCAGAGAAAAGAAAGAAGAAAAATAAGAGGCAAAAAAAGTATTGAGACTAGAGACTGAAAATAAATTTGCTAGGAAAAAAAAGACGGGTTGCACTCCGGGAGTGCATCAGAATAGGCAGAAGTGAAAACTTGATTATTAACGTTGTGCATTTTTTTAACCCATTTTTCATGAAAATCGATTATTAAAAAATCGTTTTTTTTTAATTAATCGAAACCCTTACAATCGATTAAATGTTTTACCCATTTTTTATGAAAATCGATTCTTAAAAAATCGTTTTTTTTAATTAATCGAAACCCTTACAATCGATTAAATTTTTAACCCATTTTTATGAAAATCGATTATTAAAAAATCGATTTTTTTAATTAATCGAAACCCTTATAATCGATTAAATTTTAACCCATTTTTTATGAAAATCGATTTTTAAAAAATCGATTTTTTTAATTAATCGAAACCCTTACAATCAATTCGAGTTCGATTTCAAGTTCGAATTCGAGTTCGAGTTCGACACAAAACACTACTCTCCATCTCCAACCGTCTTACGGCTTTTCCAAGGTTTTTCGATCAGCACGAGAATCTGACGCGAGTTTCACAGTTTTTACCCGTCCCACAAATTAAGTGCTCAACGCCGCTAAAGAAGTTTTCACTTTAAAAATATGAAAAATAAAAGGAAAGATAGTTTCAGCATGGAAGAAGAATGAATAGAATCTGGAGACAACGTGGATAATATTTCTGATGCATGTAGTTACTATGATGAAGTAGATGAAATCTTTTGAAAAATGGGAAATAAACACATAATAATAGGAAAAATGTAAAATGTAATGTAAAGTTCTATGCTTGACTCTAGTCTGGCATTGTAAGGAGACATGAGAGGTGTAGCATAAGTGGGAGATAGTCTCGCGCGGTCGCCGCTGAAAAACCACTACTTTCATTGTTTCATTACTTACTCGGTTGGGCGGAAGCGATGCGCGGTCGATCCAATCGACGTGCGTGCGGTGTTTCGTTCCAAGCGTGCAGAGTGGCGACGTGGCGGCAACGCTCGTCGCCGTACAACTCCCGCGTGATCCGGTTCGAGGACACTGCTAGGCGGGGAGTTTGACTGGGGCGGTACATCTGTCAAAGAATAACGCAGGTGTCCTAAGGCCCCCCCGATGCTTGCTCGCCTTGTCGTGGCGGTGGGGCTCTAGTAACCGCGGCTTGGACAACCGCGGTGTTTAGAACCTTTTAGAACATTTTAGGACTGGTTCTAAATATTAAAAAAATAACATTGACGTTTTCGCCCTCGATTTAATATTGTCACTTTTCTCTTTTAAAATGTTCATATTTAAGCTCCTTGGAAATTATACTTTTGGAATTGATATCAAGGTGTAATTATTTTACCTCAATACAACAAGCGGATTCTAAACACGCGGTGAAGCAAAGAGGCAACCAGGGCCGGCCGGTGTCGCCGCCTGGCCCGAGGAGGGCGCTCCCAGCGGATTGGAGGAGTCCGCTGCGGATGCGCACCGAGGTGGGGCCGCAGAGGAGGAGGCCGCAGTGCCAGAAAAGTTACCACAGGGATAACTGGCTTATGGCGGCCAAGTGTTCATAGCGACGCTGCTTTTTGATCTTTTGATGTCGGCTCTTCCTATCATTGCGAAGCAAAATTCGCCGAGCGTTGGATTGTTCACCCATCAAAAGGGAACGTGAGCTGGGTTTAGACCGTCGTGAGACAGGTTAGTTTTACCCTACTGATGGCTTGTCGTTGCGATAGTAATACTGCTCAGTACGAGAGGAACCGCAGTTTCGGACATTTGGTTCATGCACTCGGCCGAGCGGCCGGTGGTGCGACGCTACCATCCGCGGGATTATGCCTGAACGCCTCTAAGGCCGAAGCCAGCCTAGCCGAATCCGGCAAGGATATACTCACTGCTGAGCCACGAGAGTCGGGAGGCTCTAAACAATGTGACTTTACTAGTCGCTCTTTACTCGTAAGGTGCGACGTCGAAGCCCATTTGGAGCGCGACGATCGGTGCTTACATGCTTAACGCGTGTATCACGGCGTCGAAGTTTCCGAATTAGCTCAGTTCGATGTCGGGGCTCGGAATAGTCTGTAGACGACTTACGTTCCAGGCGGGGTGTTGTGCTCGGTAGAGCAGCGTCGTGCTGCGATCTGTTGAGACTCAGCCCTACGCCAGGTGATTCGTCCGAGGACGTCTCTTTGCCATAAACGCTGTGCGCGCGTCACCATGTGTTTTCTAACAGCACGGCGCGCGGCGCGCACGCGGAACGGTACAAGTCTTTGGTAGCTGGTGGTCGGTAATTACATGTTTTGGTACACGTCTTGTTACTAAAGGATAATTAAAGTTATTTAAAATATAAGAACTTCAATGTTAATAAAAATGTATATTTATTTTTATGTGATATCACTAAACTTTTAATCACCGACAATAAGGTCCCTTTTGAAAAGTGTTAAGTGTTTGTACCAGCGTTTTACTAAACTTTACCTCGAAATTTAAGACAGAAAAAAAGTTACTTTTTAAATAGAAGTTTATATATTTGATCTCATTTGACTATGTTTAAATGTAGTAAATATATATTTTTGTTGATTTTGACTGACTAATAAGATTAGTAGAAGCACAATGTTTATTTGTTCAAAAATTTTTTTAATATACTAAACCATGTTGTTTAATATCGAAGACGTCTCTATTTAGTAAAAACTGATCCGTTTTATATTATTCTTTTATAAAATCCAATAGAAAACATACTATAAATGAAATATTTAGTAAAAACCATCGTAGGCATTTTCATTACATCATGCACTTTGGCGTGGTAAACAACAGGAATAGAGTTATAAAATTATAATATACCTAATTGAAGTTAAATTCTAAAAGACCTTATAACGTACTTCTCAAAAAACATGATATCTATGTAACTTCCTACAATAACATACTTTTTTTGGGTGTCGAAGTTTGAATGCGATTTTCTCAATATCACCTTTTACGACTTTCGAGTTTAAACATTTTTTTTTAAATATTTTCTAGACGCATGTTATTTACATGGTTCGATCATAGACTTATAATATATACTGTCGTATAGACCACCTGACAACCCGAAAATGCGTGACGATTTTTGATCTGTCAATGTGTGCGTGTGCTAGTGATGTATATTTTACTATCGATAGTATTGTCCGATCGAGCTATTTTACCTGCGTTTCTATGAGAAATAAATAATATGCAACTTTGACAGATTTTGTAATTCAAATTAGGTATAATATATTTTATTTGGCAGTAAAAAGGGGAGGATTGAAAAGTAGATACACATTTTCGGTTGGGGTGATTTTTGAAGTGAAAACTTCTTTAGCGGCGTTGAGCACTTTTGTGGGATGAGTAAAAACTGTGAAACTCGCGTCAGATTCTCGTGCTGATCGAAAAACCTTGGAAAAACCGTAAGACGGTTGGAGAGTAGTGTTTTGTGTCGAACTCGAACTTGAATTGATTGTAAGGGTTTCGATTAAATAAAAATATGGATTTTTTAATAATCGATTTTCATAAAAAATGGGATAAAAAAATGCACAACGTTAATAATTAAGTTTTCACTTCTGCCGGCACTCCCGGAGTGCAACCCGTCTTTTTTTCAATCGTCGGATATGTTATAACATGAGGTTCTTATAACGGTAAATAATATACACATTTTAAAGTTACTTACTTGTTATTCAGGTAAAAACTATCTGACAAATCAGCTCTTACATTAATAGAAATGCAAATATAAAGTTGAAAGTAAATGACAAACATAGTATATTATTTATTCTTAAATTAAATACATATCATAATACCCTTACACCCCCATTACATTTTTAGATTAGTTTTATGTTCTTGTTAAATACCGATAGGCATATCGATAAATTTGATTCAAGCCCTAGCGTATATGTAAACAATTTTAATGAAAAATTTTTCTTTAAAAATTGTGTAATTTAAGGACAATAGTACCTTTAGTTATGCAAAATATGAAAGTAAAGGGGAGAATTAACAATATTTTATTTGAAATAGAGAAATATAGACAGAATATAGCTAAAATAAACACATCGTAGCAATTAGGACATGAAGATTAATTACCTGTGAAATGTATATTTTTCAGGATTACTCCTATGATTTACACTGCAATCACTCACAGAACAAGTTACCATTGTTATATGTAATAGTATTTGTCGAAAATAATAAAGGATTTAAACAATAAATTGCAAATATCGAAAGGGCATAAAAACGGATGACGACTTGGTGACGACCTGTCAAATGAAAGTGGTTAAAGTTTTCATTAGACTGCCTCTCTCTTTTCATCTTGTTATAATTCCATAAAGGATTTTCTTCTCTCTCGCACTCTTTGTTGGTCTTTAGCATCATACGTTTATGGGTTCGATAGACTATTAAATGTAGATTATGGGGATACTAATAACTCAATACCGACAATAAGATACGCTGATAACGTCACATTTATTCACTATGTGTCCTTTTGGTCCTTTCTCAAATATGTTCAGCGGAAGAACACATTTTCGTATTGGACATTGCCTATTATTTTCACACAAATGAAAAAAAATGTTGTCACTTATTGATGGCTGTCATTGGCAATGTCATTTGTCAAAATACAATTTTTAGGTTAGGTAATATTTATTTTCATTAGAAAAGAATATAAATTATAAAACGAATAAAGTTATTAAGAACATAAAACTAAAAAACACAAAATGTTAAGTGCTGTTAGAAATTGTGTAAGACTGTCAGTGAATTCTTTGGTGCGCTCTCTTCAGACCACAACTCCAGTAGCCACAGAAAAATTTGACCACAAAAGGATCCCAGCAGACGATGAAGGCGTTCAAGGAGAGAAAATAGTCGATCTAGATGCTGTTCTTAAAAAGTACCGTGCAATTTTTTGCCGTAACAGTATCAAAACATTAATATCCCTCTTATTCACCACTTTCTTACTTCCAGGAAGCAGAATCTATTTCCGACCCTCGAGTCTGATGACATGTTATTCGATGGTACTCCTTACAAGAAACTACCAGTAGTAAACGTTCGCGTGAGCCATAACAACACAATATTTACCCTGACAGACTATGAAGGAACAGTGAAGATCATAAGATCATGTGGTATAGAAGGCTTTAAAAATACGAAAAAGGGGACTAATATTGCCGCTCAAACTACAGCCATTTGCGTTGCTAATGTGAGTAGTAGTTTTATTATTTCACTGATCACATAAAAATTTAAATACTAACTCAATATCATCACTACATTTATGGTACTGTACATTCACACATAAAATTTAGCTGTCACGGTGACAAATTTCTACACACTCTGTAATAGCAGTATAACCTCTTCAACTGAAACTTAATTCTACTTTAAATGTATCTTTAGGTTTACATTACAATATTATAAGGACTAATGTTTATTAGTATGTTTTATATTTTTCAGAAAGCGATAGACAAAGGATTCAAAACAATCAGAGTCAAAGTAAGAGGGCTAGGGCCTGGTAGATTGGTAAGTTAACCTTTTAACCTAATTGGATAAAACCTTAGTATGAAGAGAATCCAGAGGAAGTTATTTATGAAATCTATTTACCCCGAGATTAATTCCACAACACAAATTTAGCTGTCTCAAACTGTACAACTGACAATAAAGTCTTACTGCAATAAAGTTTCTTCTCAATGTTCAATTATTTTTTAGGCTGCTGTAAAGGGTTTACAGATGGGTGGCTTGGATATTGTATCAGTGTCAGACGACACCCGTGTCTCATGGAATCCACCAAGACCGAGGAAGGCTAGAAGATTGTAAATTATATATTTGTATTTTAGGAATAAATATTTTAGAAATTTGAAATCGTTTTATTTGCCTTAAAAATAGTGTTAGTAATATTTACATGATTAAATCTAAAATCCATACTTGGATTGAGTTTTTCTTTTAGTCATTCTATTGTTGGCCCATTGGTTCTGTAATTCTGCTTCATTTGCTTTAGCCTGGAAGGAAAAAAAATGTTATTATTCTGGATGTAAGCTGAAGAATTAACTTTTACTTTTTTTCTAAGATTTTAAGCAAAATCAAGTTTGTCAACAGTGCAACAAATTGCAAAGAAATAATAATAATAATAATCCTTTATTTATCTCCACAAATTACAGCATATATAAAGGTACTTAATATCTAATTGTTTACACATAGTATTATTGTAACTTGTGGGAGATCTATCTCCAGGCCCCCCCCCCCCCCCCCAAACCAAAATTATTATATCAGTTTGCAGTTTGTAAACATCACTTAGTTATAATATATTATATCCGTTAAACATATTTATATTCTTACATTCTTAATTTAAATTAAGTACTAAAAAATAAATCTTATTAATTTAGGTGTGTGTATGTTGTGTGTGTGTGTTGTTGTGTATTTGTCTGTGTGAGTGTTTGTGTGTTGTTATTGAAATGCCTACACTTTTTTGTTTATTGTGTGAAAGAAAAATTATTAGCAGCTTTTACACATATGCAGTCATTGCATCAGCTTGCAAATAACCTTAGAATAAAAAGAATGTTACCTGATGAGCCAAGTATGTGATCTGGTGTTTCCTTCTCTGTTGACTAGTGGGCTCATTCCCTCGCTTCTTGTTGGCTGACTGCCTTGTGCTGGTGTCATCCATCAGACCCTTCAGCAGCATCTCCCGAGCGTCATTAAGAACTTCTTGTTGGTTTATATCAATTATCTGGATCTCCTCATGCTTGCGCTTACCTCTTGAGCCACATAACTTTAGAATCTAAATTAAGAAATTGTAAATTAATTTAGGTGATGTGAAACAATTTTTAACAACATGACAGAGCAGATCTTAGTAGATATATTAGTGGTTAAATAATGTTCATAACTACAGAGTTATAGAATATTTACATTATTTATCTATATCTAAAAAGTTAATACTTACTGCTTCTTCATCTAAAGCCACTTCATTTGAACTTTCAGGTACATTATTGGTCTTCATCTGTTCTGAACTAAACGGTATATAATTCTCTTCTGGAATTTCATTCACAATTTCCTCTTTCTTGAAATATGACTCTATGCCTCTTGGTGCTGTATTTGAGTCTTTCTGAGAGTTCCTTTTATCTTCTATGTCCAGTGGTATATCATCAGGCAACGCTTCCACTGGTTTGTTTATTGAGAAAAAGTCATTTTGTACTTCATCATCACTCTCATCGGAATATTCAATTAGTGTGGATGGTTTTGCCACAACTTTTGGTGATGGGAGAGGCTCTTTCTTCTTGGCACTGGTTTGTGGTTTTTGCTTTACTGAGTTTGGTATCAATGATGTTGATGAAGATGAGAAGCCATTTTTTGGCTGTGGCAGCATACTCAGTAGGCCAGATTTTTTCTGAAAATAATAAAACCTTTAAGGGATGCTACAATTATTGTTAATAATTTAGATTAAAGATACAAAGGTTCAACTTGTGGGTTTGGAAGAAGCATTATTTTGTAAACTTACACCATTTGTTGTTTTAGGTCTTGCAGTTGATACTGTGTCTTCCACATCTTTAAACTGTAACAAAAAACACACTGTTTAGTGTTGAAAAAAGTAACAAACATAAAATGAATCATTTTAGTACAGATCTTGCAATATACGAGCGCTTATCATCCTTAGTTGTGTGAGTGACCATATCTATACACGCATACATGGCTCGCTTGCTACTGACTGCTCCGTCGAGTGCGCACACTAACTAAAATGTCTATTCACATTTCCAACTACAAATAAAGGCTACGTGCGCTCGTAGATTGCAAGAACTATAATTGATACTTACATCACTAAGAGATGGTATAGTTATTTTGGGTTTGGGTTTTGGTGCAGCGGAAGGTGTTGCTTTCTTGTGTAAGAATTCATCATCCTCCTCAACAATTGTTATTTTTCCTGATGTTGGCTGAGGAAGCTGAACAAATAAACTTTCGTCTTGTTCAATTTCTTTTTCATTATCTGTTGTTGTTTCATTTTCTATGATCTTACTCACATCTGGAATGTTTTAACTTATATGAGCATTTTATTATTTATACAAGTACCTGTAAAGCAACATTGCAACTATGGTCCAAATCACAAGTCACAGAACACCTATAATTTCTATAAAACTCCTTCACTAGCCTTATGTTTAGGAGTTAGGACCTTAGTTGACGTAGAAGTAAATAAACAATGTCTATACCTTGTTTTACTTTATCGTCTTTTACGTTTGTGACTAAAATAGCGCTAGGACCATCTTCATCCTCTTCATGTTCACTAGAATCACTATTACCATAGGCTACCAGAGCCATTATTACTTCTGGATTATATGGTAATAACTTGAGTAATTGCTTGTTAATAAACCTTTATATAATGTGAATATAAATATTAATAGACACTTTGACAATAAAATGTGGATTTTGAGAGGAGGAAAAAAAAATTAAGATTTTGAGAGTTGAGACTGTTGTATGGGAAAAAGATGTTGTCTGAAACTGTTTACATTTTACGGGTTCTCGCTTGCGTAATATTTGCAATAAAAAGATTAAACCTATTAAAGAATTCGTGTACAATTTACCTACAACCACAAGAAAATAATAGAAAAAATGTAGAAAAACAACGTAAAATCAAGTTTTTTTAATACTATGAAATACGTCATTCAAGAAATGTCAAAATATGGACTTCTTCTTTTTTTTTTTTTTTTCTTGTTATGGCTCTCGGCTTTTAAACCCTGGCCAGTGTCAAGTTTTGGCGGGAAAAAAAATTTTCGTAAAATTTTACAAAATTTTCAAGTTGTTTTTCCAGATTATCGTCAAGTCGAAAGTCTAGTCAAAGTCTAAAAAGTAGTCGGTAAAGTCAACGAGTCAAGTCAGTTGTTTTAGTAAAGTGGTAGACCCTTTACTAAAACTTTCGATGGAGTTTTGGAGGGAACACAAAATGGCACGTTTCTTGAAGTTGTATCACTTGCCCACACTTGTGCACGACAACGAATATTTAATGGTTAATATTCTACCAACATTACACATTAAAAACCGAAATAACACAATTTTAGGAAAATAATACAAAAACAAAACGTCACTCTTTCGTATCCCCGGCAAAACTCCCGACTTCTTCTTCTATAATTCCAGGTTAGCACAAGACAAGCACTAGATGTCCTGCGTGGGTTTGCCGGTTGCCCACGTAAATTAGGAATTTTACGAAAACGGTACATTTCCTACTACTTTATATCTGCGCAAGTTGCAACTATCATATCCACATATTATCTAACACTGAAAGAATTTTTTAAATCGGACCAGTATGTAATTATTTCTGAGATAGGCGCGTTCAATCAATCAAACAAACAAACTCTTTAGGCCTATAATATTAGTATAGACTTTCAAATCGCTTGACAAACTTGAAACCATCTTAAAACTCGATCTAAAAGACTATGAAAAGTACTAAAAAGTACTAATAATAATAGGGTCAACCTATTATTACCTATAATTACCTATTACTACTTGAAACCATCTTGAAACTCGATCTAAAAGACTATGAAAAGTACCAAAAAGTACTAATAATAATAGGGTCAACCTATTATTATTAGTACTTTTTGTTACTTTTCATAGTCTTTTAGATCGAGTTTCAAGATGGTTTCAAGTTTGTCAAGCGATTTAAAAGTCTATACTAATATTATAGGCCTGAAGAGTTTGTTTGTTTGTTTGATTGATTGAACGCGCCTATCTCAGAAATAATTACATACTGGTCCGATTTAGTGATGATGATGATGAAATGGGTGAATTTAATTTGCATAGTAGCATAATATTATGCTTTCCGTTCTTAAATAAACGTCAAAACTCTCAAACTTGTATCTATAAAGAGTCAGGAGTTCTCCCAGCAGCTTTGAACCATGAGTGGGTGTCGCTGGGTCCAAAATGTTACTTGTTGAGTGTTGACTGTAATGAGGAATTTTCTTAGCTTTTTAATTTGATTGTCAAACAGCTTCCACTTTAGTAACTAGATGGCGTATGGGTAGACAACTATCGGTAATACCAGGGAATACCATCAATAATTGCTACATAACTGGGCAAAAGCATGTAAAACTTGATATATTTCAATTTGAAAAAGACACAATAATATTCCAATGAATAGGATAATAAAGTTATAATAACGATGTTTTAGTTAAAACTCACGGAAGAAATAGCCCTATTTACCGTTGTTCACACCAATTGTCACAGGAATTATACATTTTGGTTTTGACAACATCTTACCTGCACTTGTGCAAGATAACAAATATTTAGTGGCTAATATTTTACCAATAATGAACATCAAAAACCCAAATAACACAATTTGGGGAAAAATAATAAAAACGACACCGACAATAAAAAGTAGAAGTAGAAAACTCTTTCAGTTATCATGTTTTCAGTTTGACAAGTGCAAGCGTGTTCCTATACTGTTACCAGTATACTGGCCTAATTGCTTAAGCCAATGATCGCTTAGGAGTATGATATTTTGATTGATATTACACTTGACAGTACACTGATATTTTTTAGAAACACGACCAACATGTAGTCAGTAATGCCAACCTGCAGATAATTTCAAATCGGTGGGGAACCAATAGAAAATTAGTGAGTGTCTACCGTCGCGCCGTCTGGTGGAGATGAAAAAAAGAAAACATCCCATTGTTAGCACATTATGCTCGGAAATACTTCTCAGGAAATTAGTTTCCATAAAAATTTTGAGGAGTTCCCTCGATTACTCATGGATTCCTTCATCAGGTCACCACTTTTGTGAAATGCTCTTAGATACCTCCTCCATTTTATAAGTCGGTTAAAATTGTAGCCTATGTGTTATTCTGGTGTATAAGCTATATTATTGTAAAGTTTCACCCATCAAGCCCCATAAAGTTAATATACCTTTCCGATAGGTATATTACCTTTATGTCAAGCCCCATAGACCCCCCGCGCATTAGGCGGCCAGGTCGCGCGAACTAATTCTTCGCGCGTGACAGCTGGCCGCTGGTCGCGTAATGCGCGCACCTACATACTTATATCGTAGAAGAATTAGTTGGCCGCAGCGACCTGGCCAGCGCGACCTGGCCGCCTAATGCGCGGGGGGTCATAGACCCCCGCGCATTTGGCTGCCAGCGGCCAGCTGTCACGCTCCGGTAGCATGGCCAACGAAAAACATCGCGACACACACGTGCGACCAACGAGATACGGCCTACGGGAATTTGTATGAAATTACTCAGTGTGCGCGCACTGGTCGCCGCGGCTACACGTTTTTTGTATACAGAAAACAAAATAATTGACAAAGTTTACTCATCAAATCACTTGTCATACGAGTGTGGTCGCAGACGTAGCCGCAAAGTGCGCGGGGTGGTCGCAGCGACCTGGCCGCACGACCTGGTCGCCTAATGCGCGGGGGGCCCCGGCCCCGGCTCACCGGTGAGCGAGACATAGTTATATATTTTTTTTTATTAAATAAGGGGGCAAACGAGCAAACGGGTCACCTGATGGTAAGCAACTACCGTCGCCCATGGACACTTGCAACATCAGAAGAGCTGCAGGTGCGTTGCCGGCCTTTTAAGAGGGAATACGCTCTTTTCTTGAAGGTTTGCAGGTCGTATAGGTCCGGAAATACTGCTGGTGACAGTTCATTCCAGAGTTTTACAGTGCGCGGCAGAAAGTATATAATAAAATAACAAGAGATTTCCAAAAATCCACGATCGAAGGATTAAAATCCATTCAGTAGTTTTTGCGTGAAAGAGTAAGAAACATCCATACATATACAATATACATCTATACTCAATCCTCATAAACTTTCGCCTTTATACAATATATATAAAGGAAATACGATTTTACAAAGAGAAAATAAACCTTTTGCAATTTGCAGTGGGGACACAGTAACATAATATTATATATTGTCTTGCAAAGCGAAGCTTGACGCACGTGCGTAGTCTCTCAGTGCGCTGCTGTGGAATCACGCGCTAAAACGTGAGTGATTATATTCTCTTTGTCACGCGCCTTTATGTTGTTATATTTAATGCAGGCACTTCAAATCAGGGCTTCAAATAACGTTATTTTTTCATAACGTTACTGCTTCAAGGGCATTTATCTATGATTATTATATTTAGTTATTATTTATTTATGAAAATTTACCCGATATTAAAAATAACGTTAAAAATTGATATTAATAACGGTTAATGTTATAACGTTAAGGGCCCCCGAGACGATCAAACGGTTTGACTCAAACACGCAAATTTTGGTTTGACCCAAACCATTTTGATCGTTTACAAAGCTAGTTTGAACGGTTTGTCAAACATTTACGTGTTTGAAGCTTGTTTGATGAAACTTCATATTTTTGTTGTGTTTGACGCGCCGTTTGATCGTGTACCGAAGCGTTTGATCAAACTTGGCTTAGTTTAGTGCTGAATTTTGAAGAAGAGAAAAGAAAAAAAGAAAGAAGCTCTAGTTTCTAGCACTTTCTGTAAATGTTCGTCAATAAAACAATATCATAATTCATACTATTCTTTGGACCAAAGTCCTTTTCTTTTTTTCTCTTTTGACAGAGAACATTAACGTTATAAACATAAGAAAATCGTGACCCTCGTTATAGAATCTAGACTCTAGAGCATCTTGTCTGCATGTCAAGACGTCTACTCGACAGCGCGTATTGAATTAAACTGCGCAGTGTCGTTTGACAAACCGTTCAAACCAACATCAAACGATTGCATCAAACACGTAAAGCCGGCTGTACACTCTCGCCGAGACACAGCGAGGCGGCCCGAGTGCGAGGGTGTAAATGGGTGCGCTCGCCTCGTCTCGCGTGTCTCGGACCCTCTCGGTCCGTTGTCTGTATTTTGCGCTCTAGACAAAGGGTCTCGCGAGGAAAACGAGCGCACTACTGTACACTCTCGCGTCTTTCAGTACTAGTCCCGCCGTTGGACAGTGTAGAACAGAAAAATAACAATATTAAACGACATTATGAGTCATTATCTGTGAGAAATAAAATTAAATATGATTATAAATCTTTGGATTACAATGATATCTTTCGATGCATGGTGAATGGTGAATGGTCGTTTTCCTCCATCTTGTCTGAGTTTTTTACTGCGATTGAACTAAGCAAGAATGTACATGATCTCACTCGGGCAAGGGGCTCTCGCACGAGACTCTCGCCCGAGAGCTCTCGGCGGCGGGCATAAGGTTTGAATCAAACCGTTTGACCGTCTCGGAGGCCCTTAATATAGGATTTATAACGGTAAATATATGTTCTTTGATAACGCGTGTAGTCCGTCAAGAAAGTCATGACAAAACAATAACTATTATTTTTATTATTTCCCTATGTATTAAACTCCTAAAAGTAGGTAAGCACAAATCTCGCAAAAAAGTGGGCTGCGACGATATTTGTTCGTTTATACATAACGAAAAAATATCGTTATAATAATAACGGTAAATATAACGTTATTTTACTAGATATCGTTATAAAAAATAACGTTATCTGGCTACCATTATGAAAATAACGGTACGTAACGATATTTTTCTGTTATTCGATAACGTTATGATTTATGAAGCCATGCTTCAAATGGCTATTTGTATTTGCGTATTTGATGTATTCGCAAAACCAATGAGTTTCTAAAATAATACTAAACTACTAATAATACGTTAATAAAATAATAATAATACGTTAGTAACATACAATATCATTGCGCAAAACAATCACCATGTGCAGACGGTATGTTTGACAAGTATTGGCCTTATTAATTGCCTATTTGACAAATATGACCAATACCAAATACACGTATCCGTACCGTAAAGTTAATATACTTATAGGCATATTACCTTTTTGATCCGTACCTTCGTCGGTTTTTGCGTACATCAAAAGAGTCAAATAGTACAGCTCGACAAGCTTTAAAGCATCTTTAAAGTTTAAATGAACGTGGCGAAAAAAGGAACTAACGCTGCCATCATACAAAAACGTCATTTTTGACAGTTCTCCTTTACGAGCAGTGCCACTACCCACGTTCCTTTAAAACCTTGTCGCACTGTTAACAAAATCAAGTAAAAGTTTGGTATTTGACGTCCATGTGTGGAAGGCAGGGATGAGTAAGCTACTGAGTATTTACACAGACCAGAGTAAATACTCAGTAAAATTGAATTTAGACACTCACGGTCTTACCACAAAAGATTTAAACATTTGTTGAACAGTTGTTTTGAGACAATTTTGTATGGAATTTTTCTCTAATCAACTGTTCAACGGGTATTTAAATCTTTTGTAGTAAGACCATTAGTATTTACTTTTAACTGAGTATTTTATATTTATGTTTTACTAACCACAATGGAATTATTTAAGGTTTTTCTTTATTTATTATTTATTTGTATAATATTTTAAGTATATGTAAGATATTATGTTCTTTTTGTTCTTTTTAAGTATAACCAGTATAAATGAAAATAAAATTATATAATACTTATACTGAATACAAAATTTTATTTTAATATTTTTTGGACTCAGTGACGAAAAATTAGGTACTTACCTCAGCTATAGACTACCTAATTTTGGTATTTAGGTACTTAGATGATTTTTACAGTGTCGGTGTTATAAAAAAATGTCATAGGTAGCTGTACCCTGTATACAAGTCATATCCTACTAATATTATAAAGGCGAAAGTTTGGATGTATGGATGCTTGTTACTCTTTCACGCAAAAACTACTGAACGGATTTTAATAAAACTTTACATTAATATAGCTTAAGTCTCCCGCAAACGATCAAACATCGGACGCGTCAAACACGTCAAACACGTAGTAATCCAAATTTTCTTCAAACACATTATCAAACACTAGTTTATACGTGTTTGACATGTTTGACGTGTTTGATGTTTGATCGTTTGCGGGAGACTTTATACATCAGAACAATGATATTACATAAAAAAAACTCAAAGCAGATATGTTACTACATAAGACATCGTCGTTTTTAACATGGCTTGTTTTATGTTATTTCAGCAAGATTATTCAAGTATATAATTAGAAAAATAATTACATTACATTATTTGAAACATATTAACGAACAAGGAATTAAAAACTCTTTTTTATATTAAATAACTGGCAACACCAATTTCTATGGCCGTATTGGGGACTTGCTCTTTTTGGCGGGAAGAGGAAGGCACCTTTTTTGAACAATAATTTGTTAAAAATTGTATCCAATAGTTTTTATACGTTAATGTAGAGGTTTGAAATGTTCAGTCTGTAATCTGTATCAACCACCAATTCAATGGCAAAAGAAACAAGAATTATTGAAAGGGACAACACTATATTATGAGAAAAGAGATATTGTCCTTACTTCATTCTCACTTCCCAGTGTAGCGTTACAATACATGCACAATCCCTCGCAGATACAGTCGGTTAAATTACCGGTTCGATTACGCGTCGCCTGCGCCGCGCGCCGGAGCTCGCCGAGCGGCGAGATCGTGCGTGTTCGGTTTTCACCGCCTAGTCAGTCCGCTAGCATACACGACGCCGGGAGGCCGCGCGCGAACCTCTTGACCGTGCCTATAATAATCACGTTTATAGCCTAAAATTTCTTACCTTCGCTAACTTTCCGCTTTCTTAGTGTTATATCTATTTCTATAAACCTACAAACTGTATATCTTTGTATCTAGTGTATTCCTTCTGTTTAAACTGACAATATAGTGACTTTTAAATAGTAGCTTGCTTGTATTATTTGCTTCCGCTAGCTTAAAACAATCACTATAGTGGTGACCCCGTGAACATTACGTACAGTACAGTGTAGTGTAAAGTGCTATATCCCTAAGTGAATAAACTAAGTGACTTTGCGATATGGATACCGAACAAAAAGACAATTCCGAAGAAGTGCACCGCGTCAATGTTAAGGTGCCGCCATTTTGGCCGAACGAACCGGCATTATGGTTCGCACAATTAGAGGGACAATTTGCGTTAGCGAATGTGACGAGTGACGCAACAAAATTTTATTATGTTTTTTCTAACCTGGATTTTAAATACGTTTGTGAAGTGAAAGACATTATAAATAAACCGCCGGCGGACAATAAGTACATAAAAATAAAAAACGAATTAATATCGCGACTTTCGGCTTCGCAAGAACAGCGCGTGAGACAGCTTTTAACTCATGAGGAGTTAGGAGATCGTAAGCCATCTCAGTTCCTGCGGCACTTGCGCGATTTGGCTGGTTCAGATGTCCCAGACGACTTTATTCGGTCGTTATGGACAAACCGATTACCTAGCCACATACAGGCGATTATAGCGGCTCAATCTGAACTGCCCCTGGACGCCATAGCCCAGATCGTGGATAAGATTCACGAAATCGCACTTCAACCTCAAGTAGCAGCTGCGTCCACGTTACCACCTGCCCCTGCAACAGCGCCAGCGGCCCCGACAGCAACGATTGACCTTCTCACGCGACGCATCGATGAGCTGTCTCGACAGGTGGCAGCGCTTTCAACTGGTTTTCGCTCGCGTCCCAGAGGACGTGGTCAGTCTCCACATTGGCGTCATCGGTCCCGGAGCCGCTCACGCACTACCACTGGGCATTGCTGGTACCATCGACGGTTTGGAACAAAATCAACCAAGTGTCGTGAGCCGTGTACATTCCGCCAGGGAAACGGATCCAGCAGTCAGTGAAGACGGCAGCGCGCGACTGCAGCAGCGTATCGGGTGGCCGTGTATTTGTTACAGACCGTAAGACAAAAGTGCAATATTTAGTAGACACTGGATCAGATCTATGTGTATATCCTCGTAAATTAATTCATAATAGACAGTGTGTAAAAACTGATTATGAACTTTCAGCAGCTAACGGTTCAACGATTAACACATTCGGCTGGTTAACTTTATCGTTAGACTTTGGCCTTAGGCGTGCATTTGTATGGCGTTTTGTTATAGCAGATGTAACTAAGCCTATAATCGGCATAGATTTTTTATCGCACTTTAATTTGTTAGTGGACGCTAGAGCTCACCGCTTAGTCGATAATGTAACATCACTTACCACGCTAGCTAGGCCTGCACCATCTGATTTGTGCCAAATTAAAACTGTCATAGGCACTTCCCGCTATCATGACTTACTCTCACAGTTTCCGGATATCACTCATCCGGCTGGGGACGTGTCAATGCGTGTAATCAAGCACAACACGCTCCACTATATCCGGACGACTCCTGGACCGCCCGTGCACAGCAGACCTCGCAGGTTAGCACCGGATCGACTCCACATTGCAATCAAGGAGTTCGAAGATATGGTAAGAACAGGTATTGCTAGAAGATCCGACAGTCCATGGTCGTCGCCCTTACACCTGGTTCCAAAAAAGAACAATGAGTGGCGACCATGTGGTGACTACAGAGCGTTGAATGCACGCACCATACCTGACCGATATCCGGTGCGCCATATAGCGGATTTTTCACACAATCTTTTTGGGTGTACAGTCTTCAGCAAAATTGACCTAATACGCGCTTATCATCAGATTCCAGTAAATCCAGCTGATATACCCAAAACAGCCATTACAACCCCGTTTGGAATGTTTGAGTTTCCATTCATGACTTTTGGATTACGTAATGCAGCTCAAACATTCCAGCGGTTCATGGACGAGATCTTAAAAGACCTGAATTTCTGTTATCCATACATAGATGACATTTTGGTGGCTTCACAGACAGAATCCGAACACCTGGAACACCTGAAACAAGTTTTCCAGCGATTGCAAAACCATGGAGTGGTGGTGAACTCGTCGAAGAGCGTATTTGGTGAGTCTCGAGTAGAATTCCTCGGATACGTGGTTTCAGCAGCAGGTACAACGCCCATGCCCGAAAAAGTTGAGAGTATACAGAATTTTCCGCAGCCAAAGACTATAAGAGAACTTCGCCGATTCCTAGGCATGCTTAATTTTTATAGACGATTTGTGCAAAGAGCAGCAAATACTCAGGCGCCACTACACAAGCTTCTTTCTGGACCAGTTGTTAAAGCTAATAGCCCCATAACATGGACAAAAGAGCTTGAAGAAGCCTTCGTAGAATGCAAGAAAAGCCTAGCTGAAGCCACTTTATTAGCACATCCTAATCCAGCAGCAGACTTGGCCATATTCACAGACGCTTCCGATTCCTCAATAGGTGCTGTGATACAACAGAAGGTAAACCGCGGATGGCAACCACTAGGATTTTATTCTAAAAAGCTCAGTACTGCACAGCGTAAATATAGTCCGTTTGACAGAGAGCTGCTAGCTATCTACGAAGCTGTCAAGTACTTTAGGCACATGGTTGAGGGCAGGACCTTCACCATATTTACTGACCATAAGCCTATAGTTGCAGCTTTCAAAAAGGCCTCAGATAACTGTTCACCCCGGCAATTTAGATACTTTGATTTTGTGTCTCAATTTAGTACCGACATACGACACATCGCAGGAGACTTTAACGTAGTGGCGGATGCACTGTCGAGGGTAGAAGCAATCTCGTCCCCTATCGATTTTGACACATTAGCACACTCACAAGAAGCAGATGACGAGCTCCAGCAGCTTTTACGATGTAACGACTCGTCACTTGATTTGCAGAAAATAGAAGTTCCTGGCTCTGGTAAGCTTTTGTATTGTGATGTTTCACGTTCATCTCCACGTCTGTATCTTACACCACAGTTCCGTCGTCAAGCTTTCGACAGCTTACACGGACTGAGTCACCCAGGCGTTAAGCTAGGCTATTCTCTAAGGAACACGTTAAGGCTGTGCTCTCCGCTGTTATCACGGATGTCGCAGCCGTGACATCGTTCGCTGTTACCACGGCTGTAGAATTCGTATTCTCTAAGCTCTATTAGCTCGTCGACGATGTCTCGGCTGCGTGAGCGCTCGGCTGTCGGCGAGGCTGCGGCTCAGATAGTGGACTCGACTATAGATACATTTTTGTCTTAGGAATTTTAGTTATTTTGTCGCTATAAACTCTATATTATTAGAACTTTTATAGTAATAATCATTTGCACTACATACTTGAACAAAATCAAATAGACAAAATCATTAATGCATTGAAAAAATATCCAAAAAGTTGAAAGTACCAAGATATGAACCTCGTATTTATAAAGTTCTTGTAGTTAAATAAAAAAAAAAACTCGCTTGACCTTCTATATACTTACGTATGTAAACAAAATATAAACAAAAGTGCAAACCAAGGGACATGCAATAGATCGAACTTCATTTAGTTTTAAAATAAAGAATTTCTACTACGCGATAAGAGGTAGTGTACCTCGGCTCGAGTGACCCGCGCCAACCACTTGAAATATTTCGTGGAACATATTTCATAATAAACATTGTTAACAGTCTTCGGCTAAGATTCGTGAAAGTTGGATTGCTGTTTAGTATAAATCAATGTGGTTTAATTGTATAATAAGTGAAAAAGTAATTATTATAAAAATCTAAATGTGCTGCGTAAAATTACTAATAAGTATTGAATACTTGGTGCGCCTGTATCCGCGTATGTTTATTGAACTCAGTGTTCGCTATAAGTGTAAAAACTTGATAAAACGTGGTATGTAGAAGAAAGTTAGAGAGTAAAACGATTTATACAAAATGTGAATTTCAAGCCTTTTGTGTGTGGAGTTACAATTTTGTCATGTACCGTATCGTACTCGCAAATCGGGACTCGGGACTCTAGCGACTTTTTAAGGTAAGAGTGTTAAAGAGAGTTTTAAAGTGATATAGCACTTTACTTTCGGTTTTTACGTAACAAAAATTAAAACTGTACAATAATTAGGGTATATATTTGAGTAAATAAGTACAAAATCATACAAAATCTTTGGCGACAGCCACGAAATAGTAGCTTTTCGTTTGACATTTAAAGTTGTAGGCGTACGCCGAGGCTGTAATCGAAGCTGTAGGCTGTTGAGCTTAGAGAATACGAATTTCGAACATGAAATGTCAAAAAGTGATTCCATATCACCTCGCTTTCAGCCGTGCGGCGCTAGTGTCGAACAGCCCAGAAAACATAAGCAAGTGAATACCGATCTCGATCTCACGGCTGTAACAGCCGATGCGATTGCGGCTGTTTTGATTGTTGCTCTTAGAGAATAGCACTTAAGGCAACGATGAGACTGATGAGTCGACATTACGTGTGGCCCAATATGAAAAAGGAATGCAGCAGCTGGACGCGTACCTGTCTCTCGTGCCAGCGGTCAAAAATATCTCGTCACACTCGGTCGCCGGTTCATGAATTTGTACCCCCATCGAACAGATTTGGCCATGTTCATATAGACCTCATAGGCCCCCTGCCTACATCACACGACTACAAGTATTGCCTAACTGCAGTCGATAGGTTTACTCGTTGGCCAGAGGTTATGCCACTCCAGGACATCCGAGCTGACACGGTAGCTAACGCTTTCGTTTCTGGTTGGATTTCACGCTTCGGATGTCCCGAAAAGATAACAACAGACCGAGGCAAGCAGTTCGAGGCGCACCTTTTTAAGGAACTAGCAAAGCTCATCGGATTTAATCACCTGCAGACTACTGCCTACCATCCAGCTGCAAACGGAATGGTTGAACGTTTCCACAGGCAGCTTAAAGCAGCTATAGCGTGCCACGACAACGAAGATTGGTACGAAGTGTTGCCCCTAGTACTGCTAGGCATACGTACAACTGTAAAGGAAGATATCGGACTGTCTTCAGCTGAATTAGTATACGGAGAGACTTTACGTTTACCAGCTACATTCTTCAATAAGTCTCCTACAGAAGTTGTAGACTACGCAGATTTTATTTCTCGTCTCCGTGCCAATCTAAGAAAACTGAAGCCTGCTCCTGTTAATCACCATGGATCTGCTCCAGTCTTTATAAGTAAGGACTTACCTTCTTCGTCACATGTTTTTCTTCGCCAAGATGCTGTACGTAAGCCCTTGCAAGCACCGTATACAGGACCCTACAAGGTTATTGAACGGGGCGACAAATTTTATAAAATTGATATTCGAGGCAAACTTACCAACGTCTCCATAGATCGACTTAAGCCAGCCTACGAAATGAAGGACTGCGTAGCGCAAGAGAAAAGCGCAAAAATGCTACCTGAACCTCCAAAACTCATAAGTCGAACACGAAGTGGACGTCGAGTTCGTTTTCCCGACTTCTTTCGACCTTGACGGTCTCCGGGGGGGCTGATGTAGCGTTACAATACATGCACAATCCCTCGCAGATACAGTCGGTTAAATTACCGGTTCGATTACGCGTCGCCTGCGCCGCGCGCCGGAGCTCGCCGAGCGGCGAGATCGTGCGTGTTCGGTTTTCACCGCCTAGTCAGTCCGCTAGCATACACGACGCCGGGAGGCCGCGCGCGAACCTCTTGACCGTGCCTATAATAATTACGTTTATAGCCTAAAATTTCTTACCTTCGCTAACTTTCCGCTTTCTTAGTGTTATATCTATTTCTATAAACCTACAAACTGTATATCTTTGTATCTAGTGTATTCCTTCTGTTTAAACTGACAATATAGTGACTTTTAAATAGTAGCTTGCTTGTATTATTTGCTTCCGCTAGCTTAAAACAATCACTATACCAGTATAGCGCTCTCTTTTAGTTAGGGAATCCCCATACTACAGTTTACTTACCCGTTAGTATTATCAGATAATCTTCAGCGTTGTCGTCTTGAGAATGCAAAATAATACTATATTTTAAACATTCGTTGCATACAATGTAAAAATCGGGAGATAGGACAGTTAGATCGGGATATCGGGAGGGAGACGCCAAAATCGGTAGATCTCCCGAGAAATCGGGAACTTTTGCAACACTGCGTTTCTCATATGTCAGTTGTTTTTGATAGATGTCATGTGTCACTGGTTTTAGTTTTTTTTAAGCTTTTTTATGTGTCTTAGAAATGTAAAATGTATCTTTCTTTTTTATGTTTTCCTTTTGTTATAATTTATATTTCATTGTATTGAATTCATTTCATTGTATTCTTATATAAGTTCATTGTACTATTATAATGTGTACGACTGAAGGACCTGTATCCATAGTCACGAATAAATTAAAAAAAAATGACCGTATTGGATCCAATCTCTCAAAATCAAAGCCATAGAAGGTAGGAAATCTTAAATACAAATTGAAAAGTGTCGATTTGAAGTTTTATACTAGCAAAAATCAGTACAACTTTAGGTGACTTTAGTAAGATTTTTTTATTTCTAGAAGCAACTCTAGAAGTAGTAACCATGCCGAAGAAGTTTGTGGGAGAAAACAGCAAAGCTGTAGCCGCTAGGCAACGAAAAGAAAATGCAAAACAAGAAAAAGAATCGAAACAAAAGAAAATGATTGAAGATGCCGAATGGGAGGACAATGACGATAAGCTCAAAAAGAAACAACAAAAGAAGGTAAGTATACCATTCAACTCATAAAGTTAATATACCTAGCGGAAGAGGTAAAGTATATTAAATTTTATAATTCAACTCAAACTATTGAGTTATACTTATAAAAGAAAATGATTCTGATACAAATAACTTTTGTGACATATTGAAAAGTGATGTTTTAAATTGATATTTTTTTAGGAAGAACAAGAGAAAAAACGTTTAGAACAGCTTCAGAAGAAGGCAGAAGCGAAAGCACTATTAGAAAAGGAGTTGGAATCTATCAAGGGAAAGGCACCTCCACCTCCTCCCAAGATTACAAGAGCACAAATCACTTTTATGAAAGAAAAAACTATAAAGGCTGAACCAGAGAAGCCTGTGGTAATTATAATACCGAATAGAGTACAGATATTTAAGGCTATATTTTAAAAAGCATAGTTCATAGCTGATCTATTTTGACGGCTCCTCCCCCGCAACCCTGTCCTTCCCCCATTTTGGTGTATTACTATAAATCTTTACCATTTTAACTATACAAAAGTGACTACATTGTGTGGTCACAAACAAAAATCTGCTATACAGATTTTAGTAGATTCAATGCAATGTAAATTATTTAAAAGTAAACATGTCCCAATAGTTGTATGATAATGATAATATACAACTTTTACAAGTAACAATTAAGTAAATTATATTTAGTTGTAATTTTAATTAACTTTAATTAAACATTAGTCTTTTGTTATTTCAGCCTGCTAGAGTTGTAGTTGAGGAACCTCCACTAGAAGAAAATATTAATAGACTTCAGATTGAAGGAGAGGTGGCCCAGTCTGTTGATGAAGCATTGTCTATACTGAGGTATTTTATTCTATAAATAGATAATACTATAATCTATTATTTGTTATTTTATATTATATAATATAAGACTAGAGCAAAGTAGCAGCTAGGTAACAGTATAGAAATGCAATGTGTTGGTGGATTGTGAACAAAACCGTGATATCAGAAGCTAGTTGTTCCCAGGTAATTTGTTTGGGGGGCAAATTAATAATATTTTGGCGTCGCATCTTTCGCAAGAGGCCCATACTTTAATTAGGTTCTATTTATTATCAATGAAGGGTCGCATAGTTTAATTTATTAATATTTTAATTAACTTTGAATAATACTATGAGGCTGGCATTATAGATGCCAAGTGCATTTTTAAGCCTCGAAAAAAATTTGAATAAAAAAAAGAAACGCACTGCATTATGAATAGACTTAATTTGTATTAAATGTTCTATGGGATGAGTTACCATACTTAATATTGTCTGTTAGAAATAAAGCACCATTAAATCTTTAAAGCTTATTAAAACCTACATTAAATAATTTATTTA
Organism: Polyommatus icarus; assembly: GCA_937595015.1. Classification (NCBI taxonomy): domain Eukaryota; kingdom Metazoa; phylum Arthropoda; class Insecta; order Lepidoptera; family Lycaenidae; genus Polyommatus; species Polyommatus icarus. The sequence goes on from OW569329.1 coordinate 19,884,628, forward strand.
TATCACAGTAATAACATACACTTTTTCCACTTTTATTAATTTATTTTATTACAGTTATGTTTTACACGACCAGTTTCGATAAAATCATCATCAGGTGTAGTTATTTATAATAATGAAGTATTTCCTTTTTCAGTGACAAGTCCGAGATTGATAAACACCCTGAGAAGAGACTAAAGGCGGCATACACGGCATTTGAAGAAATCAATCTACCCAGACTAAAGGCTGAGAACCCAAGTCTTAGGTTATCACAGCTCAAGCAAATGCTTAGGAAAGAATGGACGAAATCTCCTCAAAATCCGCTGAATCAAACTTCATAAAATAGGGTTATCTGATGAATTGGATTTTCCTAAACCAATATCAAGTTTTTCACGGTTTAGAGGCTGCTGAAAATGGAATAAATATTATTTATGATTTTTTTTTTGGATTTTCAAAATCCATTTTATAAAAAAACGTAAAAAGAATATGCTTTAGTCAAAATGTTAAATTATATTAGGAAGTGAAGTTTCTCTTAAATTAAAAGGCATGCTGAAATAATAATAATGAAATAGTATTTAGGATTTATTACTTAACCCCAAGTCTCATGTTTGTATTATAAAAAGATACAAATATTGTAAATACATAAATAAACAAATGTTTGATTAATTTGGTTCATTATTATACTGCAGTGGTATTCCTTTTCTACCTTCTTCTGCTATTTTAACTTCCGTCTCTCCCAGTTTCTGTTCCAGACCTTTCCAAGATCTGTCTTGAAGGTTTTGGCCGATGTTTTCTAGTGCCCAGTTTTGATTCTCCATTAGTGCCATTTCTGAATTGTCACTACTTTGTACTTTTGTTTCTCTTATCTTTCCTGTTATAAGACTGACGTCTGTGCTTTCTAATATGTGGTTAACTTCACAAAAATGTCTTTTCCCTGGTAGCAACTCATCATAATCTGTGACGTGGTGGGTGGAGTAGGCGTCCCTGTTTGAATTTAATGCCATTTCCAGCTCATACGGGTAAACAATAGGTTTGTAGAAATCCCTGTTATTGTACAATTCGTTTTCTGGACAAGCAACCATTACATAAATGTCAATCTGCAAAATATAATCAAGTTTTATTGAAACCCAAACATAAATGCATTCACTAGTAATAAGTACTATGAACTTTAACACAAAAAACAATTTATTATTCAATAGGTATTTTAATAAGTTTTTTTTTCATAGTAATGCCTACCACATAATATAAAAAACAAGAGATTATTAAAAACAATTTTGCTTACCTCTGGAAAATTAGCAAGCTTGGCCACATTAGGTTTACCAACTGAGACAATGTAGCATTTCTTTCCATTGATCTTGCACAGCTGTTTCAATCTTGATATTATATCTTTTGTCTGGTCACCAGCCAGCTTACAGATCAATATGCCTACAGTGTTAGCATCTTTACATTTCTCAATCAAATATCTTCTCCTTTTGAACCAGGTGGTCTCATTCAGAACCTCTGTTACATTTGAATCAGGGTCTAAGAGATACCAACTTGCAGCTTTAAAAAAAAAACATTTTAAAATTAGTCATTAAAAAAATACATTAATCCTTCAGGCCCCGCGCCAGCACCGGTGATCGCGAGAACAAAAGAATACAATGGGAATTCCTAGAACCTCCGATGGAATGATTAATACTTATTTATTTATTTATTTATTTAAACATTTATTGCACACAAAACACTGTTTACATAAAAATTGACATAGAAAGACGACACAAAGGACTGCTTATTTCTAAAGAAATTTCTTACAGCAGCCCTACGGAGAGAGATGTGATATAAGACATCAGATAGAGCGTGCACAATAACAAAATTAAACTTTAAATCTACATTATACACAAAACTAATGATAACAATAATAATAATGAAACATACATGTATTAAGTTAACCAAAATAAATAATAGTACAATATTAATAATAAATTATAAATACTATACAATATGTCTATAATACATAAATACTATATGTATATTTAATAACGTTATTTATATGGATTGAGATTCTTGAAGATAATGCTCTTTCAAGCGTTTCTTGAACACACCGATGGTAGAGCTAATTAATACTTATATTAATATCCTCTCCCACAGGGTTGCCTGGAAGAGATTGCTTATAGCAATAAGGACACCCTTGCCCATATTTATGTTTTCCTTAAGTTTAGTTTTAGTAACTGATTGTATTTAACTTAATGTGGGCAATAAAGAATCTATCTATGTAAGTCAATATTTACAAAACTTTTAATAATAATTAAAACTAAAGATATTATGTATGTCATACATTATTATATTTTTTTATGTCATACTTGATTTTATTTTTACTGGAGATGTTGAACATCATAATATTCAGTATTTACCTTTGATAGAGATAGTGAAATTAAATAATGTTTGTCCTCTGGAGCCAACATACACACACGTATAGTCTTGTAACACGTCTACTGGATGTTGCTGATTTTCTTTGTCCTTGACAACTCTTCCGCAGAACTTTAAAGGTGACTCACACATTTCTATTGCAGCTAAATAGCTGTCTGGATAATTTTGGAATAAAATTCTTGATATTTCATCTGAAAACAATATTTAATTATGAAATAGAAAGTATGCACAAATCAAAGATTTGTTGACCACTTAATGCTTTAACTCCTGTAAAGCCCAAGTAGGCCGCGATAACAATTGAAAGGCTATTGTGTCTCATTTGCCGCGATCAAAGGATTAAGGCAGAATACAAAAAATAACTTAGTTACAAATGATGATGACATTTCAAATCTTCCTTACCTTTACAATGGTCATATTCTGAGTCATAGAACAAACATATTTTTGCATGTTCTTTGAAGTTTTGTAGCAATGTCTCCAATGATTTTTTATCAAGTTGCTTTTTGGGGAGAACTGTGTAAACGGGAATGTTTGTTTTGGTGAAACAGGAGTGACCATAGTGCACTATTGCATCACCAGACACATGCATAGCTGCTACTGCATCTACGCAGCAGCTGAAAAAATAATTAATATTTAATGATGAATCATACAATGTTTTTTCATTCATTCATTCATCATGTTGCACATTTGATTCATGGACCTATAAAAAAAGGTGGACGGAGTCCCACCATACACACTGTGTCTTTCAGAGTCGGCCAGCTGACTGTACGTACACGGTCCGCACGCACTCATTATTAAACTAGTCCATACCATTTGACAGGCGTCAGAATGTGTGCGTGGCCGACTCTGAAGACACAGTTCTGTGTATAATAAGACTCCGTCAGACTTTTTTTTTCTACGTTCGTGATTTGATTAATATTAATTTACCTGGCATAAGAGGTATCACCCATGATATAAACATCGGCTTGAGTCCTATTTTTGATTTCCTTATAAACCTTAGGACTTGCATGTAAAAGTTCATCAGGAAATTGTAGACAAACCTGAAAGAAACAGTAAATCTCTCTTGCATTGTTTTGTTTTAATGATAGAGGTTTTATATGATACCTAAGTTTATTAAGTACACAGCACAGATAGGGAAAAGTAAGGTTATACAAAAAACAGGTGAAAATGATCCAAATAAAATATCGATACGGGACTTAGATATGAATTTTTCCTCAATGTATTTTACATTTATGATACTACCTTGTTAAAATTGTTATCAGTTATCCATTTGCAGGTTTCTTTAACATCAAAATAAGATAAAATGTCATCAAAATCTTTAGTTTCTGGAACTTCGAGTTCTCGTTCGATACATATTTTTCCATCAGTAGTTAAATTGGCCATATCAATTTTATTTGTTTTTAATCGTCTATCATAAAATATAATAAACTTAATAAACTTATCAGTTGAAAATTTTTCAAAAAAACATTAGCAAAACATTATTAACTATTGACAAGTGACAACGAAAACATCAATGACAATTGACAACTTGATGTCAAATTTTGACAGCCGAACCGTGAACATTTTTTTTTTAAGAAAAACAGAAAATGGTTTACGGAAGGAAAACCTTATAGACACCGTAAACGGTAAAAGTCGTCAATCGATTCAGTTGGTTGTTTAGAAAAGGTTAAAAATAGAATTTTAAAACGATAAACCGACTTCAAATTTTTGTACGTAATTAAGAATTAAAATTCCCTATCTCAAAAACTTCTGAACCGATTTTCATAAAACTTGCAGTATTCCCAAGTTGAACATTACGGAATACCTAGTACCCTAGTACGATAAAAAAAGAATCACTGAAATCGGACTAGTGGTTCCGGAGATATGCGTGTACAAACATAAAAAACATACATACATACATACACTTGAAATTTGGCACATTTGTTCAGAAGCTGTCATAGATTAACTTATTATACAAAAACTGGACAGTTCTGGAAATTTTACATACACGCGTCGAATTGATAACCTCCTTTTTTTGAAGTCGGTTAAAAAATAAAAAGACAAGGAATAAGTACATAATACCGCTGTATGTTTATTTTTCTCTGATAATTCTCTGATAATGAAATAAATAAAAAATATTTTTACTGTGGGTATGAGTATACTTTTATAATCTTTGAGTCCTACTTGACACTTTTATAATATGGTGCCATTTCTGGGAAATTATGTATTCTCTGGCTGAAGAAGTTGGCATTAGGGAAATGATTTCATTTCTATTTGTCATAACTCATAAGGCATTCACCCGAGTACTTGAGCTCATGCCAACTTTTTCAGCCAGAGAATATATAATTTACTGGTTAAATTAATTATTATTTTATTTTATTTAAATTTTTTTTATTTTATTTTATTTAAATTACAAAATACTAATACAAAAGATAAAAATAAAAAGAAATCAGTTTAGTCTAATAACCCTCATCACTGATAGAAATAGTGTAAGCAGGATAAGCACCTTTAACAATCTTAGCTGTTACTTCATGATCGGCTTTCCCGTAACCCTGAGAATAGCCATAAATGTGGATCTTCTTATTTTCTGGGTCATGAGATATTCTTCCACCACCTAAAGGCTCCAAATCTAAGGACGAGTGTTTTGCTTGTACCTGGAGGATGATATAAAACATTAGTCAAACAATTGGGAGCCATTATAGAAAAAGGAAATTTAATCCGTCGATCACCAATTCCTGGAAATCTTTTGTTATTGCGGCCCATATGGGCCTTACGGGGCTTGATGGGTTTAAACCAAACGGGCAATAGTCACAGAAAATAGCCAAGACTTGTTGAGGTTAGTGTAAGATGGTGTTGGCTGTTCAGATTTTAGAAGATGTTTTTTTTATGTCTTGTTATCTGACACCTTGTTAAAAAAGATTTTGTACTGTCTAATGTTGATAAAACCGATTATGCTATTTATCCTATGTACATTGCTTTTTATTAATTTCATATAATACTTCATTCCACCGGAGCCAAAATATGTTAGTAAACGGCTCCGCGAAAAAGACTTTATGTAAAACACTAATAATTATTCTTATTACCATGGACGTATAAAAAAAGGCGGACAGAGTCCCACCATACACAAAACTGTGTCGTTCAAAATCGGCCAGCTGGCTGTATGTACACGGTCAGTCAGTCATTTGACAGGCGTCAGAATGTGTGCGTGGCCGACTCTGAAGAAATGTGAAGACACAGTTTAGTATATAACAAGACTCCGTCCGCCTTTTTTTCTACGTTCATGCTTATTACAAAAGCTTGCAAACTATTAAGGTTAGAAATTAAATATATACAATAGCATACCTCATCAAAGATATCAGCATGATATTCGCATCGTTTATACCCCCTTACAATCACCTTTTGCGGCTCAGACTCATTTTTTTCTTTATCATACACATTTATTAGTATATACTTAAACACACCACTCGGATCTATATCTACAAGAGGGATATCGTTTGCTGCTGATGACATGGTTCGTAGGTTGAAATACTGGTAGGATGAAGCTAAAAAAAAACAGCAAATACAGTAATTATTTGAAGGGCAAGCACCGGCATTTTTTGGCACATATTCAACCAACTTGATATCAGAATTTTGCAACATACCTGAGTATTTAATGGATGGAATGAATGTGGGTAAAGTTCTGCTTAGTAAGCTTTTAATCATATGGTTTTGTTTATTTTATAAAATACAATTTTAAATTGAAAATGCAAAATTTTGAATTATCTAAATCCTGAAATGTTCTTCTGACAACTGTCACTTCCATCAGTTCTTCTTCTTCTTTTTGAAAATGGCTCCTTTGTGAGTTGCCAATGTCAGAGTGAGTGGCGACTGACGAGACTCTGTATTGACGAAGGTCTAATGACTAAACAAGTGTACGGTTTACTAATATAATAAAAACGAAGTCTGTTGAGAGTACCTAAAAAAACACAAACATTCAGGGTTAGTAACTAATTACAATTTTATATTGTTAGTATCTATAAATGTACATAACACTTTAATAAATGACGTATTCACAAAACATAACACAGATTTAAAATTGATAGGACGGGGAATGGTTGGGGGGAGAAGATCATACAAGGAACAATGGTTTTTAGGACAAGAGAAGAATATATGGTCCAGGGTACCTTCGTCTAGCCCACACTCACAAAGAGAAGAGTCCCTTACCCTAATTTTTGCAAGGAAGACAGGCGAGCAACAATGGCCGAGTTCCATCAGTTCCATCTATTCCATGTCACTTCTCTTCTTCTTCTTTTAAAAATGGCCTCCCTTTTTTTTTAATTTTAATGATGAAGGTAGAGAATGATTTCATTTAAGCTGTGCGTCCACTGGCAGGAGCGTACGGAGCGGACGGAGCGTCGTCATTTACGAAATGCCGATGGGGTGCGTCCACTGCATTCAGATTCCGCATCGGCAATTTAGTTATTAATGTATATATGAAATGTGTGCGTTAACGCTTTGGAGTTAAGGTTGGATTTGCAATGTTCAGTTTTGATACTTTGTTTCGATGCGCTTTGACTCTGTACTAAATATATAAATTAACCCATAGACGCGGCTGCGGATGACGTCATCGGCATAAATTCCGGTCTCAGGCGTAGAAATGCCGATCCAGTGCACGCAGTACCATATAAATCAATACAAAGCAACAAATCCGTACGCTCCGTACGCTCCGATTCCGATCCAGTGCACACGCAGCTTAAAAAGTCTATCGTTCTGACTTCTGAATATTATGATGACTTCATGGCTCATGGTCATGACTCCATGGTCATTGACTACTCATGAGTAGTCAACTCATGAGTAGTCAATGGTTAATGGTTAATGGAATCAGGCGTTACTTTAAAGAAATCCATAGCTTAAAATTTAGTTTGTTATTATTTTTAGCAATATTCCGCGAAATAAACTTCCACCTTTAAGTAAATGAGTGAGTTCACGCATAGGCATATGTACAGCACCTCCCTCCTCCCACACTGCCTATGCGTACACTCGCATGCAAGAACTTGCAAACACCACCACCACACAAGCAATATTGTTGGCAAATCCGTGCAAGGCCCCTCATCACCGTGCAGGTTGAAAACCTCGACGCGCGTTTCGCTCCAACACCGGAGCATCCTCAGGATGTGGACTCCACGAACAACGTCCGTCAAGAGTAGTCATATTCAGCCATGGAGATCTAAATATATAATATCATAAACTCTAATAAGAGGTTATAAATTCAGAAAATTTTATCGGGATAATTTTTTTTTAATAGAAGGCAGGTCGCTATAGCCCTGGCGTCACTGCGACCCATGAGGATCTATTGTGACTCCTTCGCACTAGAGAATCATCCCCAACCCAATACTGCTCATAAATTGAACGATATGGTTGGGGTTGGTGCCACGAATTTCCTCTGTGGATGAGTATTCGTGGCGACCAAGGTGCCTGTTCCTGCTCTGTACTAGAGCAGGACAGTCGAGGAGAAGGTGAATAGGTGTTTCATCCTCCTCCTCACAGAATCTGCAAGTCGTTATAATACAAATACCCATTCTGTTTAATCGGGATAATAGTCAAGTTGCATTCGATAATTTCGATACCTACATTACCGTGATAAAGTGATTGTTATACTTTGGTACGCGTTATGCGTTATACGTATGAAAGGAATTGGAATGTCTCCTGTTTACTTTTGTTTCGTGTAGAAAAACTCTGCAATCTAGACATTGAGTTAGATAGAGCACAGCTCGAACTGCATTTCATAAAAGCTGATCACAGGTCAGTGAACATGTTATCAAGTATTTTTTCTGATATATTTGACTGTAATCAATACGTTCTCGTATGTAAAACAATTAATACGATTTATCGATAAAAAATTATCGATAACTCAAAATATGCACAGGGATAAATCCCTATTATTTTACAAAGTTTTTTCTTCATTTGTTCAGTCGGCTGTAAACACGCGCCGCGCTGGTGTACTGTGAAGTTTTTGTTAAAGTTTTGTAATTTTAAGGTAATAAGGGTAATCTGTGGTACTCGTAAACTTTTATGGAACGGGGGTGAACATCGTTTTCGATAGTGCGGTTTAAACAGTGCAGTAAAAAGTGTGTAAAGAATTGGAATGTCTCCTATTTACTTTTGTTTCGTGTTGAATAACTCTGCAATCTACATTGAGTTACATGGAGCAGTGAGCACAGTTCGAACTGCATTTCATAAAAACAGACAGCTGATCACAGGTCAGTGAACATGTTATCAAGTATTTTTTTCCATAGATAGGTGTAACTGTGTAAGTGTTGTATTTTTACAATTTCTGATTCAAGAGATCAACTGATTCGAATGTGAATTATTATGATTTCTTTTCCTTTTTGGCCGGAAGTAAAAACGGAGTATTTTTGAGTAATAAGTAATACTTAAACTAATAACCTAAGAAACGGTAATTAATAAATTCTAACATTATGTTAAATCGTGAAAACAATTGTAATTTAATAATCATTACAATACTGGTGGTTTATTCACTACCCACGGGCTAGGGCACTGTGGCACACCACGATCAGCTGTTTTGTCTAGCGCAGGGCCGCGCGCGCGGGACTCGGCGCGAGCGGCGCGTGGGGGCTGACTCGGCCTGGGGGCCGGGGCTCCACTGGCGCGCGATACTATCGCCCATTTACATCAGCGTTATACATTGCGTGTTGAAAATTTAGACTATTTTAAAAACTGGCGATTTAAAGAAAATTACTTGCACCAATGGATATATCCTATAATAACCCCACGAAGTTATCGGAAGCGGTCTTTTGACACCCTGTATATATATATACAAATACCCATTCTGTTTAATCGGGATAATAGTCAAGTTGCATTCGATAATTTCGATACCTACATTACCGTGATGAAGTGATTGTTATACATAAAAGCTGATCACAGGTCAGTGAACATGTTATATATATATATATATTTAAAGAAAAATTACTTGCACCAATATATATATATATATATATATATATATATATATATATATATATATATATATATATATATATATATATATATATATATATATATATATATATATTGGTGCAAGTAATTTTCTTTAAATCGACAGTTTTTAAAATAGTCAAAATTTTCAACACACAATGTATAATGCTGATGTAAATGCGCGATAGCATCGCGCGCCAGTGGAGCCCCGCCAGCCCCCCCCGCGCCGCCCGCGCCAAGTCCCGCGCACGCGGCCCTGCGCTAGACAAAACAGCTGATCGTGGTGTGCCCTAGGCCCTAGCCCGTAGGTAGTGAATAAACCATCAATATTGTAATGATTATTAAATTACAATTGTTTCCACGATTTAATAAAATGTTAGAATTTATTAATTACCGTTTCTTTGGTTTATTTCTCAAAAATACTCAGTTTTTAATTCCGGCCAAAAAGGAAAAGTAATCATATTTCACATCCGAATCAAGTTGTAAAAATACAATACACAGTTACTATGGAAAAAATACTTGATAACATGTTCACTGACCTGTGATCAGCTTTTATGAAATGCAGTTCGAGCTGTGCTCTATCTAACTCAATGTCTAGATTGCAGAGTTTTTCTACACGAAACAAAAGTAAACAGGAGACATTCCAATTCCTTTCATACGTATAACGCATAACGCGTACCAAAGTATAACAATCACTTTATCACGGTAATGTAGGTATCGAAATTATCGAATGCAACTTGACTATTATCCCGATTAAACAGAATGGGTATTTGTATATATATATACAGGGTGTCAAAAGACCGCTTCCGATAACTTCGTGGGGTTATTATAGGATATATCCATTGGTGCAAGTAATTTTCTTTAAATCGCCAGTTTTTAAAATAGTCTAAATTTTCAACACGCAATGTATAACGCTGATGTAAATGGGCGATAGTATCGCGCGCCAGTGGAGCCCCGGCCCCCAGGCCGAGTCAGCCCCCACGCGCCGCTCGCGCCGAGTCCCGCGCGCGCGGCCCTGCGCTAGACAAAACAGCTGATCGTGGTGTGCCACAGTGCCCTAGCCCGTGGGTAGTGAATAAACCACCAGTATTGTAATTAGGGTTGTTGAGGAAGTGATTATGAGGAAGAGGAGGAGGAAGAGGAATTGTCACGCGCAAATTTAGAGGATGCGGATGAGGAAGAGGATAATTTATGAGGAAGAGGATGCGGATGGGGAAGCGGATGAGGAATAGGATGATAGGAAATTATAAATACTAGCGGACCCAACCCAAAAGAATAATTTGTCCTGTCTGTACATTACAATACATAAAAAATATTAAAAGGGCATTTTCCAGTGGACCAAAGCAAACTATGAATCTAAACCATTCTCGAAACACACACAATTGGTATAGAGAAGCCCAGTAGTTAAGGAGGAGTTCGTGTGCCTAGTGTGAATTTGGAAGTGAAAACTTCTCTAGAGGCGTTCAGCACTTTTGTGGGATGGGTAAAAACTGTGAAACTCGCGTCAGATTTTCGTGTTGATCGAAAAACCGTAAGACGATTGGAGAGTAGTGTTTTGTGTCGAACTCGAACTCGAAAACTCGAAAACTCAAACTCGAAAACTCGAAAACTCGAACTCGAATTGTAAGGGTTTCGATTAATTAAAAAAAATCGTTTTTTTTTAAATCAATTTTCATAAAAAATGGGTTAAAATTTAATTAATTGTAAGGGTTTCGATTAAGTTATTAAAAAATCGATTTTTTTAATAATCGATTTTCATAAAAAATCGGTAAAAAATGCTCAACGTTAATAATCAAGTTTTCACTTCTGCCGGCACTCCCGGAGTGCAACCCGTCTTTTTTTTGTGTTTCACATTCAATCGTGAACGCGTTTGGCGTATACTAAGATTTTGTATGGGATTTGAACAGCGCCACCTGCTCACGGGAGTGAGCCCAGCCCATACAAAATCTTAGTAAACGCCAAACGCGTTCATGATCGAATGTGAAACAAAAAACTCACACTCGGCACACAGTAACATACACAACACACGCACACAAAAAAAAGATGAGCGAATAATTTAATGCAATTCTCGAGCTCTGGCGTGTGCGTTGCCATATGGTTGCCATGATTGGATACGCGACGCACATGCGCAATGAAATTCCTCATAAATTCCTCTTAAATTTTGAGGAAGCGATAGCGGAAGAGGATTTTTTAAATTTTATTTATGAGGATGCGGTAGCGGTTGAGGAACCCAAAATATTGCGGAACTTCCTCATTATGAGGAAGCGGAAGAGGAATCCTCAGCAACACTAATTGTAATGATTATTAAATTACAATTGTTTTCACGATTTAACATAATGTTAGAATTTATTAATTACCGTTTCTTAGGTTATTAGTTTAAGTATTACTTATTACTCAAAAATACTCCGTTTTTACTTCCGGCCAAAAAGGAAAAGAAATCATAATAATTCACATTCGAATCAGTTGATCTCTTGAATCAGAAATTGTAAAAATACAACACTTACACAGTTACACCTATCTATGGAAAAAAATACTTGATAACATGTTCACTGACCTGTGATCAGCTGTCTGTTTTTATGAAATGCAGTTCGAACTGTGCTCACTGCTCCATGTAACTCAATGTAGATTGCAGAGTTATTCAACACGAAACAAAAGTAAATAGGAGACATTCCAATTCTTTACACACTTTTTACTGCACTGTTTAAACCGCACTATCGAAAACGATGTTCACCCCCGTTCCATAAAAGTTTACGAGTACCACAGATTACCCTTATTACCTTAAAATTACAAAACTTTAACAAAAACTTCACAGTACACCAGCGCGGCGCGTGTTTACAGCCGACTGAACAAATGAAGAAAAAACTTTGTAAAATAATAGGGATTTATCCCTGTGCATATTTTGAGTTATCGATAATTTTTTATCGATAAATCGTATTAATTGTTTTACATACGAGAACGTATTGATTACAGTCAAACTAAAAATAAGCAAATACCTACTCAATGTTAAGAATAGCGACAATAATTAAAATGTATTTAAATAATTAGGTATTATTAAAGTATTTTCATTGCGTACGTAGACGCGTATACGCATTACGCGCATACCTAGACGCGCAAACGCGTACCATAGTATAACAACCACTTTATCACGGTAATGTCGGTAGGTATCGAAATTATCTTGCAAATTGACTATGTATCCCGATAAAATTTTCTGAATTCATAACCTCATAATAGAGTTAATTTTAAAAATGAGATTAGATCAACTAAATAATAGTTATTAACTTTTATTATTTAATGGTAATTTAAATATCGACAACATCGTTTTGAATGTACAACACTTAGATTGTCCTTGAAATGGATTAACGACACGTGACGTGCACGTGCGTCGTGCACCTGCACAGCGGCCGATGGCGGCCGCTCTTTGTCGGCTCGATCACTAACGCGGCGGCGCGGGCGTGCTTTTTGATCGATGCCGCCGTGCTTCGGTTTCTTTTGACCTCTTCCGAAAGCCGATACATAATTATTTTAACATTATTTTTAAAATTAAAATAGATTTTCTAATTTAGTAGCCATTTGTGCATTGAGGTAGGTATTAGGTTGTTGTTAGACAAGTTTGATTTTTTAACAATTAGGTACTTCAAGTATCAAAACGTGGTAGTAGTTATTGTGTTATGTGTTAATTGATTATTATTATTCAGTTGCGTTAAGTAATTTACTGTATGGTGTGATAGATTTCGTTTAAAAAGGGAAGTGTTTTTGACGTTTTTGGTGGTGACTGGTCTTATTGCTTGGTGTTAAGGACTATTTTCAAAATTCATAAAGAAGTAAGAACCCGTCTTGAACTCAACATTTTTCACGTAAGTTAATTATTGCCAGATTTTTGTGTATCATCTGTAATTTCGATTGATAAGACGTGACGATTGCGGATAGACAGTTCGTCCGCATTGGTTTCGTTACTTATGAACTTTTTAACGTCGAGTCTAAAAATCTTAGAAATTTGCCATACCTACTCTTGTAAGTTTTTACACATGCAGTTGATTACAGTTTTCTACATAAGTTACCATGAAACTTTTAACACTGCAAGTAGCCAAGATGAGGGGTTAGAGGTCAGTCATAGTGACCACCTTCATGGGTTTAAAGTTGGAAGGACACATTACACAACATACATTAGGGTTTAGAACAGTTCTGACGTAGTGTATCGTCGCATACGACCTTTCGAGTTTCGACAGCGTACGTAGGCCGTAGCGTGAAGACATTGAGCGCGCGTTTTTACATTGCGATTTTTAGTAATAATAATAAAATTTAAAACAAAAATTAAAATTATTTTTCTATGTGGTTTATTATCATGTTTAAAGGGTATTAATTATAAAAAAAAAAAAAAAATAATAATAATAAAAAAACTAAAAAAAAAAAATACATTTTCGTAATCAGAAAATGTAGTATAATCATACCCCAAAGTTATCGGAAGCGGTCTTTTGACACCCTGTACATATATATAGGGTGTAATAACACCACTTCCGATAACTTTGGGGTATGATTATACTACATTTTCTGATTACGAAAATGTTTTTTTAAAATTTTTTTAATTGTTTTTATAATTATATAAGTATAAAAAAATTAGAAATATTATATATTTATTATATATATATATATATAATATATATTTATTATATATATAATATATAACATATATATATATATATATATATATATATATGTTTCTATTTCAAATTTTTGAAATAGGGGTTGAAAGTTTAAATTTCACCCCCTATTTCACTCCCTTCGGGGTAAAATTTTCAAAATTGCTTCCTTAGTGGATGTCTACTTAATAAAACAAATCTACTCACCAAATTTCGTGGCTGTAACTTTAACGGTTTTTGCTCAGCGATGATGAATCAGTCAGTCAGTCAGGACATGTAATTTTATAAGTATAGATAGGCAATAGCCATCGACTAAGAAAAAAAAACATCAAAATTACAAATGTCAATGTCAATGCGCCATTGTATTATCATTTTGATTTGTTGTCTTGTGAATATTTCCGTCTGTCGTATGGCTAAAATTTAATAATATTTGCTTCTATTTCATAGAAAGAAAAGTAATGTTCTTACATTGAGTTTCCTTAAATAATTTACAATGAGTTCTTCCGCACTGAGAATGGATTCTAATGTAACAGGCAAGTGATTTATCTATTTGTGCATCCATGTATCGAATTACTTTTCGAAGGTGAGATATGAGAATGAACATCGGTAATGTTTATTTACAGGTCTTTGGGTTAACTTCTTCACGGCTGCTGGCATACCGTCCGAGGTGGCTGCTACGTATGCGCTTACATTTACAGAAAACAGGATACAAAACGATATGTTACTAGATTTGAATAAAGAATATCTGAGGGATATGGGAATAACGCGGATGGGTGACATTATTGCCATCTTACGGTAATTATATACTTATCTATACATCTTAATATATATATTTCTTGTGTGCGTGTGTATGTGACTGAACTCCTCCTAAACGACTGGACCAATTTTGATGAAATTTTTTGTGTGTGTTCAAGGGGATCTGGGAATGGTTTAGATTCACAATTTTGTCCGCTGGACAATGTTTTTTTAATTAATTTTTAATTTATTAGTAGTTGTTGATTTTGGAATGTTTTACATTGGATCCGACAGTCGGCTGCCATCGCAGTGTCAAATTTTAAATAATATTCGAATTCGGATTTTAATTTTAGTCTGTCCGACAGTTAGCGCTTCGACCAAATTAAAAAAAAATACTTTATATACTTAATATGGCAAAGAAACGTTTGCCGGGACAGCTAGTAATATTATAAAACAAAGTCGCTTTTTTTCCCTCATGTCCCTTTGTTTCCTTTAATCTTTAAAACTACGCAACTGATTTTGATGATTCTTTCAGTATTAGATAGCTCATTTATCGAGGAAGGTTATAGGCTATATTTTATCACGCTGAGACTAAGAGGAGCGAAGAAATAGAGGAAAATATGGAAAAAGGGGGAAATTATTTGAAAGGGCTAACTAGAATGCGCTAATCTCAGGAACTACTGGTCCGATTTGAAAAATTCTTTCAGTGTTAGATAGCCCATTTATTGAGGAAGGCTATAGGCATAATTTTTTTTAGTGGCTATATATTTTATACCCGTGCGACTCCGGGGCGGGTCGCTAGTACTGATTAAAGTAATATTGCTACAAGTGGTTTAATAAAATCAAATACAAATATTTAGTAATACCTCAATCATGAGAGTCGCAGACACATTGATGGGTTAACCAAAATTGTTTAACATAATGCGATACGATCCCACACGTCACTATAGTTTGTTAGTTCTAAGATGATAATATGGGTGACAGTTCTCATATTCCTTGCTAAGGAATTTTTTTACAAGAAAACAAAAAAAAACAGAATGTAATAAATTATATTCCATCTACAAAAATAAATGTTTCCTGTAATTGTAAATGACTAAAAAAGAAAAGTTGCTAAATGCTAACTTATTGATATAAAATTATAAACATTAACTCTGAAATAGGAGTATAAAATTATTGTTCGAAAATATTTGAAAATAGAGATTGACACAGTTGAATCGAAATCAAATCGATACAAAAGGGCGGCCATCTTAATCGCCGGCGTCACTCTGAAACAATAGTACGAAATCGATAATTTCGATTGTAATTCCTTTACAAGGTGATTCGATATTTTTAAATTATTCAATTAATTTTTTTAGGTAACTTCCCTACTATTGTCAATTATTTATACTAGAGCTATTATACATAATATCTATGCATATTGCATATACTGATCTGAAAGAGAATGCTATCAAATATTTTTTGTAACATTTTAGGCACGCCAAGCAAGTCCATGAGAACACAGCAAGGGATAAAGTGTTGAGTACAACGGCCACAGCAAAAGTTCCTGTTGCTGCAGTCACTGGGCGCTCCACAGTCACACAGCCATCTTCACGTAAGTGCTTGTCCAAAAAAAGAGGACCAAATTAAAACTTATGTTAACACCGTCAAGAACAACAGTTGAAAAAAATATATTTTGATTTAACACATACTGGCATAAGAATATAACTGTACTTATACTGCTGTTTGTTCTTTTTAATAATGATTTAATCAACATCTTGACTAAAAAATTTAGCTATACAAATAAAAAAAAAATATTTAATTATAATTCAAGACGTGAGTGGAAGAATAAGGTAACATGAAAATACTTCCCGTTTTTTGCTTAAATGGAGGCTTTAGGGCAGGAAAAATTATCTGAAAAAGAAAAGCTGTGGATTTGTATATGTGTAGCCAGATATATTAGCTAGGTTATGAAGTAGGTAAGTTACAAGTTTTATGAAAACAATAAGGGAAAAAATGAGTTATTGTCCGTATGTTACAAAATGTTACTTGTTCGATTCTTCCACTCATGTCTTCTAATTATTGTAAAAGTATTATAAAACAATTTCCTTATTTTTTACAGCTGCTACACGTATTTTGGAGCACTACACAAGAAACCAAGATACCTCTCCAGTCCGCACTAACCAGCTGAAGAGGAAGTCAAATGAGATGTGAGTTCCATATTTCTTTTTGTCTATATGGGCGAAGCCAAACAAGCATAATTATTAATTAGTGATGTGTGATGATTTGTAAAAATCTTTTCATACAAATCATGACTCACAAAATGACGCTCCTGTGAATCCAACAGGACTTTTGTATGAAACTGAATGCAGGCAGAATTTCTGCCAGCCGAAATTCTGTGACTCACAACTCACAAATTACGCTCGTTTGGCTTCACTATGTGTTCACATGTTGTCAATTGTTTTTTTTTATATATAACATATTATAATATAATGTATAACATACTAGATGTCCCGCGCGGCTTCGCCCGCGTAAATCAGGAAATTTACGGAAACCATACATTTTCTTTCCAAGGGACGTGAAGGGACATAAGCTATTTAGCTTATGTCCCTTCACGTGTTCTACTCTATATCAGAGTTAAATAACATTAAAATTACTCCAGTAGTTGGTAATGTAAACCCTTTGTAATAATTTTCTCCGTTTTTTTTTTCACATTTTCTCTGTTTCTTCGGTCGTATTAGTCTTAGCGTGATAATATCATCATTCTAGAAGTGATAGTTTGATTGGTTGATAGAAATAGTTACACTATCAATTTTAAATGGTAAAATTAGATTTTGGTGTAGAAAGTTTCAATTAGTATTTCTGAAACACTATAATGTTTTGATCATAGCAGTAAATTCTGTTGGCAAAAGACGACTTTATGGACATCTTGTAACAAGCACTGTTACCTATCATTTAAAACAGTATTTCCCAAAGTGTGGGTCGCGACCCACTGGTGGGGCGCGGCCCGCGGCCGGGTAGATTTTGGGTGGGCCCTGGAACTATACGACATTTTAGTTGTTCGTTCGTCGTCGTGGGTGCGTGCGGGACGGGGCGGGGCATTCGAACGCAAACGTAATTATAAGTATTAGTAAGGCTGACGATGATGCTATGGTGGTGAACTAAGATAAGAATTAACGCGTAAATATCGCGGCGCACAGCTTGGGAACCCCTGATCTAGACCGAAAATATGTGCTCAAACCCTAGAATATCTCTTAGATATAATATCTCCTACTTATTAACAATAATAATTAATTAGATGAAAAATGGTTTTATTTATGTTACTGATGAAAGAAAATGTATTTCTTGAACCAACACAAATTGTTTTACATTTGGATTTGTTTTTATAGGGCTACTGAGGATCTTAGTATCAAGCAAGCAAGGTTGATTCGTTTTGGCACCCCACCTCGGTCTGCTATAAATGTTCCCAGCACAAGCTCTAAGCCCGTTGTTAAAGAAGGTAACTTTATAATAATATTCAAAACATTTTTTTAAATTATAGAATTGTGAAAAAAACCGTCTCTTAAATCACGATTCATAATGCCAAGATAATTTACAAGACATTTATATTTTCAGCTCCACCAAGCAAGACGGTGTTTGCTCGTCTTGGTAGCTCGGAGGCACCAAAGCCGGCTGCACAGAAGCCAGCAAAGCAAATATACAACCGACTCGGAACAAAAGATGACCTTTCTAGCGGTGAGCCATCCATACCGATGCAGAGAGATGCTCTCAAATATGAAGGCATATTGAAAAGTTCTCCACCGGTTACAAAGAAAGTTTTCACAGTCACTACGTCAAATAACGTAAGAAAGATAGCAGTGGGTTGCACCATGAGAGCCGACGAATCACCAGTCAGTGTAAAAGATAAGTTAGCTGTCAAATCTAAGTCCGTTAAGTTCAATAATCGTGTGGAGTACAAAGAGATTGAAGCCGTTCAGAAGATGCCAGCTGTTAAACCGAAGTTCACACCGGTATTCAATAAACCAGAAAGGAGGTTGTCCATGCCAGACAACAGTATAGCCGGTGGGGGGGTGAAAGCCAGGTTGGGCAACAAAAATCTCCCGCAACGTCAGTTTAACACCGGCGGAAGTCAACCGCAGCGAGAGTTCAATGTTCAAAGAGCCATATTCACGAGGCTAGGTGTGTGATGATTTCGTTATTTTATTGAGTGAATCTCTGGTGCAAAATTCGCAGTGGTGTAAGTTCAACATGAAACTACTGAGTTTAACCTACATTCAGAAGTGCATGGGAGACCTATTTCTATATTATATTATTTATGTTATATGTGTAGGCTAAGTTCTGACCTTGGACTTTATTTTAAATGGTCACATGCCCAAACTTTGTGGGTTGTTTTATTATTTACATCTTTTTTTTACCAGAAATATAATAAGCATGCCAGTAAAATATAAAATAGCAAACTATATTGAGACTTATTATCAAAGCGCCATATAAGTGAAGTAATATTCTGTTATAATTTTAGTCACCAGTCATCACAAAATTCTAAGCGATATTATGTATTATAATAATGAAGATAAAGTTTAAAATCATATGACACTGAAAGTGCTCGCCTCGCCGCTGCCATTCCGGAATCCGTTGTGTCGCGGCCCTTACAATAAAATTAAGCTGCCATAAAAACATCACTAACTTTAAGGTGCTCCATCACATAATAATATTAGGTATATACTAGTTTATATTTTTGTTTTTAAGATTCGTTATTACAAGAAGCATAGTGTTAACTTTTTAGTTCTATTGTAAATATTTTTAAAAGTGAACTTAGTAGTTAGTCTTCGTTTTATCTTTCGATTGTTTGCATGCATGCATTTTCAAACGCTAATATTTCAGCCATAATAATGGTATTCACTCAGGAATCACATTTGTTTAAAAAATTATATAAAACACAGAAAAATTAAAGAACTGAAAAATAATGATCTCTGATCACTTTTAGGGTCTTTCCACTGAAGCGGAGCGGAGCTTAGCGGTGGCCGAATTGAACAATCGTGCTATTCCAGCGGAATGACAGCGAAGCAGAGCGAAGATATCGAGCATGGTGATTGGTCAATTCGGCACCGCTAAGCTCCGCTCCGCGTCAGTGGAAACACGGCTTAAATGAAAGTTGGATAATAAAAAAAAGGTAATAAACACAGTCTTCTTTTGTGTCTTAATAATGTTTTTGGTATGTTTTTTAACAAATAGTCTATTAAACAGCATAATGGAATGTCGTTGCAGTGATATAATAGGATTATGAACGATACTTTTTGTGCCCAAGCATTTTAAAAGTAACTACTAATTTTAAGTGATATACTATTTGAGCCGTTGGCTGGTTTTATTGTGATTGTGTTCTTTTGTTAATGAAATTATTAAGTAATAAAAAAATGTAACATTTTTAAAATTGGAAGCGTTATTTCTTTAAAAATTCTCAAATGTGCAAATCAAGAGTCTACCCACGAGGCCATGGACACTCCACAATCCTTACTAATATTGTGGCATTATATTAGTAAGGCAATCAGGCAATCCGAAAGTTTGTCTGTCTGTCTGTTGAGGTGACACCAACGGCTGAACCGTTTAGAATTTAGATGAAATCTGGGATAGGTATACATACTTACTTTGAGGGACGGGAAAGGAAATAGAATCTATACTAATTAATATTATAAAGCGGAAGAGTTTGTTTGTTGTAGGCTATATATTATCACGCTAAGACTAATTAAAGCGAAGGAACAGAGGAAAATGTGAAAAAAAAGGGGAAAATTATTTGAAAGGGCTTATCTCCCGAACTACTGGAGAAATTTTTATGTTATTTGGCACATACATAGAGAGGACTGCGAGAAGAGACATAGACTATTTTTTTGCGGGAATATGTACGGTTTCCGTTACATTCCTAATTTACGCGGACAAAGCCGCGCGGAAAATCTAGTAGTTTATGTTGCGGAAAAATTTTGGCGCAATTGTGTTGCGGGGGAACATAATAAAACATGGAGTACTTGAAGACGTAATAGTGGTTAAAGTGGATAACTTTAGGGCCTGTTTCACCAGTTGCTAATGAAGTGCCGAATAGGCTATTCACAACTTTTTTGACAGATTCTCCATACTTCATCTGTCAAGTTAAGTGGTGGATAGCCTATCGGCACTTATCAGGAACTAGTGAAACAGGGGTTAACCTTTTTAAAATGTCTTTGATTTGCGTCTCATGTCGTTCCCCCAACTAGCTCTACTGTGCCTGTAGACAAGTGGCAAAGCGTAAGTAAGTTCCGTAAGCAGCCCCCTTAGACAACTGGCAAAACGCTAACGCTACGCTACGCTACAAAATGTATGCGATTTGAAATAAGTCATCGCTAGCGAATACTAATGTCAAATCCATACATTTTGTAACGCTAGCGCGAGCGTTAGCGTTAGCGTTTTGCCAGTTGTCTAAGGGGGCTGCTTACGGAATGTAATTCCTAGATCACAGTAACCCAACACTCGACTTTCGCAGCTCGATTGCTTTCAGACGGTCATGGTGTGCGCGCAGCCCGCCAGGAACCCACGGCGAAAGTGGATTTGTTTTCATCTGTACAAGCCGTGATAATGGCGAGCTCTGTGCGCTCTATACAACCAAAAAACCCTTTAGTTAGGGTTGCCAAACCGAAAAGCCGGCTTTGTCCGGCTTAGCCAGACAGTGGCGGGGCAACACTTAAAGATGTGGGCAAGATACAATATCTTGCGAGGCCTCCTGATGGATAACGCAAGAAGATGGATTTTTGGAGAGAATTTTTTTTTGATACTCAAACTTTTGTTTATAAAACTTTTTTAATGAATATTTGAGTATCAAAACTTATAAATCCTTTAAAAAAAACCCTCGTAGTCCAATGGACGCGAATAATTGGAATTACTGAAAAAAAATTTTCTTCATGGGTGGAAGGCTGCCACTGCCCAGTGCCCACCCCACCCACGGAGTCACAGCTGACGGTCGCTAGTATTCATAGTATAAGTCTCTTGTGCATTGTACAAAGTTTCGCCCGGGAGGAAATCATTGACCAAAAATTTACTTTGCTCCCGGGCCATTGGGAACATAATAATATCTCGGGTGTTTGGGTAGCAACTCTGTTTTTGTGAAGATTTACATTTCTTAATCCAAATTCCAAGGTAGCGAAAAGAGGTCACTCTTTAAACAGCGCTTTTTCATTCACCTAAAATACATCGAAATTCTTGTTGTTTGTTTGTTTTTTTTTTTGGCAAGTTACTTTTCCTCTTTCAACTCGACTGGCACCTATACAACTATTGTTCTTGTATCGCCCAAAGGTTGACTGGTAGATAATGCCATAAGGCATTAAGTCCACCTTTGTACCTATATGTGTATAAAGTTTTTTAAATAAATAAATAAATTCTAAAAATTTGTAGGCAAAGTACATAAAAAGCTTTGATTTTTCCATCGTTAATCCAACACACAGGCCTGAGGCAATGTGATGGCTCAAAGCTCAAACGAAAAACCATGAATCGGTTATTTCAGCTTTAAAAGCGAAGCAGAAAGTAAACGCAATGGTTTTAAGACTCGCTCAAATTATAATGTTCCTATTGCAATAAGCGGCTGTAGGGCGCAACTCGCAAGTCTTATGAAACGTATAGGAGTCACGTCGCCATTGTTTCAAGAGCGTGGTTAGTTATGGTGCAGTGGTTCAAAAAGAGGTGTCAAAATCTTCAGCCTCACCTTTCGCGCCTACCGTTTTTGCAGCTTACTTTTTCTGGCTCCATTTCTTTTGATTTACAGCTCAGCACGCTTCATCAATTACAAATTATGTAGATAGTGGATACTAAAACATAATTAGCATGCGTAAGTTCGCTCGACGCAGGTATTTCCTGTACTTATAAAATGCAATTAATTGAAATTTTCCGGCCCGGTTGATCTGAATCGTTGCTTTGTGTATAGAATTATGTCTCGGGTTGTATTGTGGAGCCTCATCTAGCAGCGGTGATATAATGTCGATGGAAAAGTGGTATCTGCGAGTGCGCAGGCGCCGCATAAAAGTGAGCGCGGTATCGGCGCGGGCGCAGTGCCGCTATAGTTACCGACGAACCCACTATGGGGAGAGAGGTACCTATTTTATTTGTTTATAAATAAAATATAATCTGTAAATTAATAATTTAAATTTTTTATTAATAGATTAAAATCTATGACCTAACCTAAGAATTTAACATTTTATTTAAAAGTGACCAAAAGATTTTTTTATTTAAAATTTTAATTAAGTACTTATAAAAACTCAATAAATGTTTACCGGTTTGTGACTGGTAAAAATTTAAAAATAATAAAAGTGTTATTTGATGATTTTTAAGTCCCAATTATAATTTGAAGGTCCAGAGTGTACATTTTTGTCTATCCGTGGGCGTCATTCCCTAAATATTTTTTCCTATTACAAGCATAATCCAACAATGTGTTTTATTTTCAGGCGTTATTGACTGTGCTGAGTTGTTTGATTCTCAAGAGTGAGTCGGTTAAAGTGATAAATGTAGCGCGACCGCTGGTGGACAATGTCGCCGCGGCCTCCGTGTCCCGCCTCTACCGCAACGTCCCGCTCGGCGTGTACGCCAGCAACGCGCCCTACACGCCCTACGCGGCCTACTCCTTCCAAGTACCGAGTTTCGTCGCGCCGAAGGCCAACCAGGTCGTTCCGGTCAAGGAAGAGAAGATAGT
Source organism: Polyommatus icarus (assembly GCA_937595015.1). Lineage (NCBI taxonomy): Eukaryota > Metazoa > Arthropoda > Insecta > Lepidoptera > Lycaenidae > Polyommatus > Polyommatus icarus. The sequence goes on from OW569329.1 coordinate 19,908,010, forward strand.
GATCCAAAACTCCAACGGATTCCTGAAGGACTCTTACGGAAACACGTACCACGAGACGCCGCAGTCGTTAGCGTACAAGACGATCTACCCGCAGCAGTACGTTCAGCTCCAGAACCTGCCCGCCCACCTCAGCCAGCCGCTGGGAATAGGCCCGAGCTACCAGATCAAACAGGGAACCCCGCACTTCTTCGGCCCCGCCCAGTACACGATACAGTCGAATGTGCAGGGATTTTCGCCGAATGCACCCCGTTATACGATATCGCAACCGATTATTTACGGTAGCAATGCAGGGAATGGTCTGTCTCTTCAATTAACTCAAGCGCCTAAACACCAGGCGCAGCAACCCTCGAATAGTAAGGATATATACGTGGAGACCCACTCTAGTGAAAATCCAAGCGAGACGAAGTACCACCGACCGGAGCAGATATCGACGCCCGCTTCGTATACCACAATCACCAATGAGCCTACGACAAAACAAGCTCAAACAGCGCAAACGAAAACGGTTCCTAAGAAATTGCACTTTGAAAAAGAAATGTCTTTCGTTACTGACGTGAATGGACAGAAAACCGAGGTGAAAATTAAAACCAAACCACCGCTACCTCTGTTAGACATTAGTTTACTGGAACCTCTGACCTTCGACAACCCGCTCGTGCCCCAAGTGCAACACTTTTTGCCGCGAATTCATGATGCCACTTATCATAAGCTGCCGAATGTACACCACGCGAAGAAGCATCAAAAGGAGTTTGTTGTACAGCATACTAAAACATATGACTCTAGTTCCCCTAAATCCCCGAAAAGAAAACACAAAAAGACGAAGCCCCACAAAGACGATGACGATGAAGACGAAGTTCATCCGACGCCTTCCATTAAAGTTAGAGGTTCACCCAATAATGGTCCGGAGTTTTCGTACGAGGTGAATTCTCCTAATTACAAAGAAACTTATTCGGAGCAGAAAGTTAATTACAACAAAGAAACTGAATCTGAGCCGGTACATGTGAGTTATGAAAAACAGACCGAGAATGAACCAGTTAACTATTCTTACGAAAAACATACAGAAAGTAAACCGATACATTACAGCTATAGTCACGATTCGAGCAAACCTGAGGAGGTTAAAGAATCTCATTATCACCACGAGGAGGAACCGAAGCAGCTAGTTTTCGATTTTACTTCTAGTGAAGACAGCAATTCTGGCGAAGATGAAAAACCGCATAAGGAGGAGCGCAATGCTTCCCCACATTCACACAAAGAGCGTTCTCATAATCACTCATCGGGGTCCCACGATTCTGACAGAAATCACCATAGCCACAAACACAGGAATCAAAACGATCATAAGGAGCAGCACCATGGAAGCAAAAAACATCACCACCCTAAACCTAAAATAGAGCACAGAGAAAAACCCAGCAAACATCATGAAAACAACGAAAACCATGGAAACTTTGGCTACAACGAACATTCCAGTTCCAAACCCAAACATGTAGAGCAACATTTCCAACCGGTCAGCTTAGAATATGAAGAAGATATTACTATTCTGCCCAAATACAAGCCGCATAGTGATTCCAGTGACGATCAACATGAAAACCACAACGACAACGAACATAATAAGCATCACTCGCATGCTCCCAAAAGCTACAAACCTCATTTTCATAACACTCAGTATTCGTCCTCCCCAACGATTCACGAAAAATCCAAGAGGATAGTTATCAAGGAGGAGTCCCCCGCGAGCGACGACAATCAGGAACATTTTATGGATGCCATGATTAAGCAGCAGGAGGAAAACGAAGAAAATTTTGAAAAGGCTTACAAAAACGCCGCATACGGTTTTCCGGCGTACGATCGACCCGTAGATGTCGAGAAAGACATCTACAATCCCGAATCCTACGGCTCATCGAATTATCAAACGCATTTCGACGCCGAAAACAGCCCCCTGGCGCAGTATCAAGCGCAGGGCGACGAATTCCCCCAGGACATGAGAGCCAGCTACAAAGATGCAAACGACAAGATGAAAGAAGAGTACTTCCTCGACTACGCAATAAGCAGACCGACGAGTATACTGGATAGATTCAAGGACAAAGAGAACTACTACAAGATATTCGAAAAACAGAAGCCGCAGAGGTACTTCGCGAAGCCCGACGACAAGAGAAACGGCGCGTACACCCTGCAGCCCACGTACAGCTTCGTGATGCCGAAGAAGCACGCCAACGCGAAACTGACGGTGAGTCCGTACATATACGAGTACGACTACTCTAAGGAGGCGCCGAAGAAGGACAACACGCCGTACGCGACGCAGCCCTTCCAGAGATACAAGAGCAACACGCAGTTCGTGGAGCCGCAGTTCCAGTACGGCTTCGAGCCGATCTCGATCCCGCGGCTGCTGGACAGCGAGCTGGCTGCCATGGCTAGCAACGACAACATCGAGAGCGAGGACCCGGGGACCAGAAAGAAGATATACAAGGAGAACTTCTACATCAAGAAAACGACGACGGCGAACGGACGGTGATAGTACATACGATTAATTTATTGAACCCAATACCAATGCTAATTTAAGATAAATTAATAATTATTGTTAATAAATGTTTTTGTTATTTATATTATTTAACTGATTATTGCGTAACGCGACTTTCGCTATCGATGTATTACGTGACGATCGTTTCTTGCGCCCGTTCTGATGAAAAAAGAAAAACCACCGCGCTTTAAAAGCAGCGACCGTTAAGTAAAAAAACTGCAGCATGCAATCGAGAGAGCAATTCTGAAATAATGAACTTCTTGTTATATTTAGTAACACCAGAACAAATGAGGCAAATTATAAAAACTTGCAACAAAGTCAGTAGTAGATATTGCTTTTAGTTTTTATCAATTAATAGGCCTAAAATATCATTTTTTTTGTTTAAGAACAGATTTAATTTAGAAATTGTGAGATTTGAGAATATTAGTAGATATCTTTATTTGTTTTTATTAAACTCGATTTTATATTTGTTTATGCACGAATGCACTGGATCGCATTTCTTTTGCCGGATGCAGTGCTAATAAGTCAACCAAAACATTATGTATGTAATGGGTAAAAGTAGGACAGGAAATAAAAGAAATGCTCTATTATATAAGTGCCTAGCCAAGTGATATCTATTATTATAGTTTTTTATACAAAGTGTTGAATGCGAGTAGTAGGAGATAGGTCATCTTGGCGTTCATTGAGAGAGGCCTATGTCCAGCAGTGGATGAATATATGCTGATATGATGATGATGATGATGTAAATGTAGAGCTATTAGGAATTCTATTCATAGCCTATCTGACCCGGTAAACGTTGTTTTGCCTTATAAATTATTTCTGAAAGTAGATATACCTAAGATATAATAAGTAGATAAAACTTGTTCTCAGGCCTAACGTATGTATTTACAAAATTTCAGTTAAGCCGTTTTAGAGGAGTTCGCGCATAAACACTGTGACACCAGAATTTCATATTATGTATAATGTACATAATATTAGATGATCGAGGATATTAATAATTCTAGTACTTATTAATAAATCAATATTGTATTAAATTTCAAAAGTATGAAATAAGTACCATTTATTGCTGCATTGGCCTATGACATTAAGTAGGTAGTCTATTAGTCCACTCCAAACCATAAAGGTAAACGCAGATTTGGCCGCACCGCACGCACCGCAGTCGCCGCATTTCGAATTCTTCATATAAAGAATGTAGAAGTTGCGAAGACTGCGGCGCGGGTAGGTATGCGAGCTTGCCTATAACTTCATATAAAGAATTCGAAATGCGGCGACTGCGGTGCGTGCGGTGCGGCCTAAAAAAAATAAGTGATAATACGATTTAGGGTGTGTAAAAGTACCCTGTATTGAGTTCAATGTCCAAGTAACAGCGCTGAAATATGAACTTTTTTATCCAACTTTTAAATGGGAAAATTCCTGACGCCGCGCTGGGGCGCTTGCCCATACAAAACTCAAAAAAATTTTGTTCTTTCAGCGTTGCTCTTTCACAGTAAACTCTGTACAAGGAAGACATACACAATCCCTAAAGTATTATCACCTGTAGTGAGCTATAGTTACAAATTGTATCTAATAAATTGTTGACATTGAACATGAGATTTTCGATTTGAGTCTCGCTTGCCGTATCGTGGTTTGGACCATGAAGATTAAACACCATACGAGTACCTTTCAGGGTAAACTAAACACCATAAACATTAATCACATTTAATATCGACATTAATAAAATTAATTAATTACATACTTTAAAGCATATTATTTCCTTAAATATTAAAAGGGATTTTCTTTGATTTTGACTAGTAGATAAAATCATGATTTGTCTACACATTTCAGGTCTATGCAGGATTCGTATTAAGAATATTAACGCAAAAATTTTTTTTCATAACCGTACACCGCGGGTATCTACTATATCTCCATTATTTTTCATCACATTTGCTACTGCATTATACTTATCTATGTTTACGCGTGTTCTCTGTGGCGACTTCCGTACTAACTCTCTTTCGGAACAATCGCAGAGTCATCATGATGGTGGCTGCGCCAAAGGCGAAAGCGAAGGTGGCGAGCATCAGAGCAGCCGTGGACATGGAGTCGGTGTTATTGGCCACGGCCGACAGAGCTACGGGCCTGAGGATCTTCACGACCGGCTCGCAGCCAGATTCTCGGACGTACTTGGCCCAGGTCCTGTTCGCGTATATCAGCTCTCGCGGCTTCACGAACGGCCTTCTCCCCGGGACCGTCTTGTTCGCCGTCAGAGTTATGTTCTTGAGTTGGGCCTCGTTGTATCGACAGTGGAGGTTCCTCTTCCTCTTGTTCCCCTTCACCACGATATCCTTCTCGGCGCTCTTGGCACCGACCAGTACGTTCAAATCTCCTTTGATCATGTTGGCCCAGTCCCACATTTCGGCGATCTTGCAATCGCATATGAACGGATTGCCGAGCAGATTCAACGAGTGGAGTCTCGGATTGTTAGCGAACAGTTGAGGGTCGATCGTTGTCAAATTGTTGTTGCTGAGGTTTATCTTCTCTAGATGACTCAAAATTTCCAAAAACGTTAGGCTTCCTTCTTGGGATTTGATATGATTACCGGCTAAGTTCAAGTCTGTTAAGTTTTCGGTGTTAGCGAATGCGTCCGGATTTAACGAGGATATGTTGCAGTTGCTCAAATCGAGAACGGTGACTTGAGAGAGTTGTTTGGGGAACAGGGGCCCCGTGGAAGGTATGATGAGAGGGTTTCCGCCCAGTTTGATTTCTCTCAAGTTGGTGTATGTGAGGTTCTTGAAGAAGGCGTTGGAGTTTTCGGGTCTCTTCAGGCCGCAAAACTCGAGCTCTAAACTTGTGAGTTGAGTCAAATTGCCGAACAGGCCGGCCTCGAGTGATAGCAGATCGTTACCCGAGAGGACCAGTTTTTTGAGGCCCGTCATATGTGCAAACGTATCGGGTCCTATATACGAAAGGTTGCTGTAGCCCATGTTTAAGTATTCCAACTGGTCTAGTGGAGCGAGTAATCTCGTGAAGACGTTCACGAGCGGATTGTGAGAAATATCTAATTCTATCAGATTTTCGAAGACATTGAAATTGTCGGGAAGATTGCGCAAGCCGCAGTTGCTAATAAATAATCTCTCCAATTTTGGAAGAGGTGCCAAGGCCTCTTTCAGGTCTTGCGCAAACAGGGGATTGCCAGAGAGGTACAACACCTTTAGTCTCGTAGCATTAGCGAACGCTTCGCCGGATAGCGGACCGCGAATTTTGCAATTCGATAAATCTAATAATTCCAAATGCTCAACGCTATTACCCAACGTTGCCGCAACGTCCATCTCGGGCAGCTCATTTTCTGCAAGTATAAGGCTGACGAGGTTCGTACAGTTCGTGAAAGTGTCCTCGGAGAGCGATGTGAGATTTGACTTTCTGAGATTCAAATATTCCAGTCTCGTCAACGTTCCTAAAAGCTCGGGCCAATTAGTGCCCGACAAGAAATTACCTGCTAGCTCTAAGTTCTTCAAGTTGATTAGGGTGGAAAATGCATTCTCGGCAATACGAGTCAGTTTACAGTCGTTTAACTTTAAAGTTTCTAAACTCGTGAGTATGTCAAAGATTCCTTCTTCCAGTTTGAGCAGGGGGTTGCTGGAGAGATCTAGGGTTGTTATTGACGTGATGTTGTCGAAGAACTGCGGGTTGATCAGTGATATGTTGCAGGAGCTGATGTCAAGGTATTGCAGCGTGCTGGAGACGAGGAACGGTCCCTCGATGTTGTTGAGTGGGTTGTCCTGGATTTCCACGTTAAGAAGACCTCGCGAGTCCCTGGAATTACAAATTACAGGAAATTTATTACAGGAAAAAAATACAAGATTTCATATAGGATACTATTAAGTCCAGGTGCAGAGTATGTATTTTTTTTGATTGAACATAATATCATAGGGGAAAATATGAAATGCCCACGCATATTCCGCGCGCCCGCGCCAGCTCTAAGGATTTGGGGCAATAAAGCGTTTGACTATGACAAATTGCTTCATAACTTAGTTCATAACACTTAAAATGTCCATTATATTATTATTAGGTGTTAATTTCCGTTCTACGCAAAAAATCCCGGGCAAAAATATATCTTCGCTGGCTGTTTCGCATACATTGTATCTGCAAAACGAGTTAAGTAGAGCACAAAGCGAAGTTAATTCAATTTGCATTCTTTGTGCCATTATCTAATATGTCGGCTCGGCCACATTATAGCTGACCAACAAGTTCAAGCCAATTGATACATCAAGTGGCATTGTACGGTGCGGATGAGGATGATTGTGGGAAACACGTATGTAAACAATGCCATTATCATGGTCATGGTTTGTGGATAATCTTAGCTCTGATAGATTACTGGGCTCGTTAAGTTATATAATGGAAATAGTACCTAGCTACTAACAGGCCTGAGTCATGACTCATGACGATAGCTGCATTATAAAAAAAAAACGCTTTCATTGTAAAGAGCTAGACAAATAATATTTCGAATGTCGTTTTTTAAGTAGTCAACTGTATCAACTTACATAAAAGCCTCGGGGTCCACGTAGCTGATGTTGTTCCCCGACAAGTCAATGTCGATCAGATACTCCAACCCCCGGAAGGCGTCCCTTTCGACTCTCGTGAGCTTGTTGTGAGCGATCTGCAGCCTCCTCATTTTGATCTCGCTGGGAAAGTGATGGAGCGTCGTTATGTTGTTGCCGTTCAGGTCGAGAATGTAAACGCTGAGGCTCAGTTCATCGTATGGCACTTCGGTGAGATTGCTTTCCGAGCAGTCGGTGACCCAGTTTATTCTGAAGTAATGACAGTCGCATTCGTCGGGGCATTCCAGCTCGAAGCTATCGCCATTAAAGCCGTGGCCGACTTGGATCGCGACTAGCGTTACGAGGATAGTCGGTAGGAGGGTCATCTCGACGTCTCAATGCTTCGTTAAACCCATATTCTTTAACCTGAAATGTAAAAGAATAGCTTTAGAGTAAAAGTTATTGGTCAATCACTACTAGGATTGTAATTTAAAGGATTGCAAGTTTGTGTGATACAACTGAGCAAAGTGAAATTGATTTCTTGGTTATTTCTGTACTTCAGCCGCTATTTTCGCAATGCAATCTTGCAATCTAGACCTCGAAGTTTATCCTTATTTAATCGGGCCGCTGTTATTTTAAACTCTAAAATCTGAATACATAGTGTTTATAATCCCGTGTGTGTAATTCGAGAGAATGGTAGGACAATAACAGTAATGGCCGCCATCCTGTAAGACGATCGTTTCCCGCCAGAATTTTCCAGAAGCTCCGTGATTAGGTCACAACTCGTGTAGTTGTCACACGATAAGGTAATCCCTACATATCACCAATATTATTGATTGGTTTATTGTTTTTGTTTGAGTAGCACAATCATAACGAATTTGTATAGTCACCTCTATACCTCATTAGGTAGCGAAAGGCATACGGTCTAATGAGAATTCCAATTATAACATTTTATTTTTTACTAGCGACCCGCCCCGGCGTCGCACGGAAATAAAATATATAGGCACTGAAAAAATGATTAAAATCGATAGCCCATCACGATCCTTTATGTGGTTCTTATCTCCAAATAACATAAAAATTGCTCCAGTAGTTCGCGAGATTAAACCCTTTCAAATAATTTTCTACATTCTCCTATTAATCTTAGCATGATAAAATATAGCTTATAGCCTTTCTCAATAAATGGGCTATTTAACACTGAAAAAAAATTTCAAATCGGACCAGTAGTTCCTGAGATTAGCGCGTGCAAGTTAGCCCTTTCAAATAATTTCCCCCGTTTTTTCCACATTTTCCTCTATTTCTTCGCTTCTATTAATCTTAGCGTGATAAAATATAGCCTATAACCTTCCTCGATAAATGGGCTATCTAACACTGAAAGAATCATCAAAATCCGTTGCGTACTTTTAAAGATTAAAGGGAACAAAGGGACATGAAGGAAAAAAAAGTGACTTCATTTTATAATAAGTATAGATATAGATATACAATAGATGGTATCCGAATAAGAAGTAATGAAGATATTTATCTTCATATGAAGGCCCTGTTTCTCCACTTCCTGATAAGTGCCGGATAGGCTATCCACCACTTAACTTAACAGATAAGTAAAGTATGGAGAATCTGTCAAATAAGTTGTGGTTAGCCTATCCGGCACTTTATCAGGAAGTGGTGAAACATGTCCTAAAAGTGTAATAGACCGATACCGATAATTTCTTATTAGATACCAATCACATAAAATATCACATGTTGCACCAGCAGCTAGAATGTTATTTCCGCCATAACAAGTAGGTAGAGAGGTCTGGTAGAGTAAACTGTAAAGGCCTAGAATTAGATCAATTAGTAATTACAGATTGTTTTTAATGCAATTCGTAATAACTGAGAAGTTTGTTTTTAAAGACTATAAAGCTGTTCTTTTCTAATATCGGATAAATCAGTATTTTTTCTAGAAGGTTTTACGTAGCTTGTAAGTTATTGATAATTATTGTATTATGTCGTAATGATGAATCAACTTGCTACAGTTGTAAAGTATAAACAACGTAGGAAAAGCCTGTAATTATCGCGTGAAGTTCTGTGACGTCTCGTGGTGAGTGGTGACGCGTTGCGCTTGGCTTGGATTAACATACATACGCGAACGACCTTGACAAACTGTAACAATACAGTATTGTGACAGAAGCCCGATGCTGTCTGATAACGAGTCGGATTGGAAGATAGGATTATCTGATAAGTAAGAGTTTATGCGGCCTGCCACGAAGGACTAATTAATAATAATTATACATTATGAACCAGTAAACGACCATACTCGTCTGTCATTGCACATGAATCATGGTCGAGTTCGATTGTGCAACGTACTGCTCACATCTACGCAATCGTGGTCGCAATCATGGCTCTACGTAGAGACGCCATAATAAGACTTTACAGTTAACACAGTTTAAGGCTTCGGCCAAATGTAGATTTCAGTCAGTAACGCGGGACAGGAGCGTCTGCAACGTGAAACTGGTGTGTACGTGTGCGCGACTACGATGCGAAACCGTAGAATGTAGACTATTCCCGCTCTGCCGACGCGAACGTCCCGCGTTGCAGACGCTCCCGCTTCGCGGTCGCTTTGGTCGTGTAGGTTTGGCCGAAGCAAGTCGGCAATGGCATAAAATTTGCTTACAGCTTGAAGTAAAAGATGCGTGTAAATCACAGGAGATCTGTGGTGTAAATATTTTTCCAATGCTCGTGTATGTTACTAATCGTTTGTAAACATAGTCGAATCATAAACATTTGCACAAATATACAAAATATGTGCATCTCTACCTTGCATGTAGATTGTAGAGTTCAACGTACTAGCGCTCAATAAACAAAAAATAAAAATGTGTTTTGTAGTTGTATGCTAATTATTTTATGTGTGAAAGGTACCTATAGTGTTTGTATTTGCATTATTAAGAAAGTTACTTATGGCGACGTATGGTACATATTATATGCACAAGGCGTATTGAAGGACCTAAGGAAAATGTTGCAAGAAAAATATATAAATGTGTAAGCAAATATATATAGTATGTTATATGTAGTTAGTAGTATGTCCTCGCTAAGTACCGGTCAGCGGTGGTTAAGTATTAAGTAACCTCGCCCTTACAATGAAACAATAATTATTACAGGTAGCTTGGTCGATGTGCGATTGTACCTAGATACAGCAAGATTCATTACATATTATAAATGTGAAAGTGTGTCTGTCTGTCTGTCTATTCCCTATTCACGTCCAAGTTGCTGAACCGATTTTGCTATGGAATTTGGTATGGAGACATTTTGAGTCCCTGAGAGAGGAAAAGGCAGGGTCCCCGCTACCATATGTGCAATGTGTGCAATGCACACGGGCGCCAAAAAATTTGCCTAAGGGCGCGACAAAATCCTTTTTTGCACACAGGCGCCAGTAGCCCTTACGGGGGCCCTGGGAAAAGGACATACTTAGGATGCTTTTTCTCCTGTCAAAATGTACGCTTACCGTGCGATATACTAATTTTGGCGCAACGGAGTTGCGGGCGTGGAAGTGGTGGTAGAAACGCCGAACTCAATAACGGCGGGAACTAGAGTGGGAACTATTAACTTATGGGTGTGCGGTAAAGACCACTAAATCGGTGTGGTCGCTTAGGATGGTACTACCATTAGACCAGCGAACCTAGCTAGTAGATAGAGACACCGTAGTGACTAGTGCGTACCGATGGCGGGAGCGTCGAACAAATGAAAAAGGGCAGAAGAATACTTTATACCATTATGATTACATAAAGGAAGTAAAGATTTCTCTAGTAGATGTTGTACCTAGGCCCTAGGGTTACCCATCTGCAAATAAATGAAATCTGACACCTCGTTAGGAAAACCTAGCAGCGCGTTAGCGTACATAGAGTTTTCAATATTTTTTTCCTTATTTTGAACTTTTAGGTTATAAGTCTTCGATCACTAATATACAAGATACACAGTCTCATACAAAACCTCTCGAAAATCTGTCCCCGAGTAATAGAGTTTAATGAAGTATACATTTATCTAAAATCAACCTTAATTATAGTAATTATTAAAGATCTTTTTATAAAACAATGAACATTTGTGTTTACAAAGCAATAAAATTTTTACGTCCGATGCACGCTTCATACTAAATTCAACCATCCGCGTATATGATTTAAGTTCAAATTTGTATAGTGCCAAAAAAAAAATCCAATTTTACGACCGAAATTCGCCGCTGGAACAGGGAGTGGAGTCGAACTGTTCAAATTTTTTTTGTTGATTGTAATTTGTAATAATTTTAATAGTCCATTTTTTTATTTTTCCGAAGTTTAATGTATAAAGTGAGGAGTAATTATTTTTTACTTGTAATATTATGTTGTTCTAATGTTATGTCTAATTTTATCATTAACCAAAATATACATAAGTGTACATACATTTTCCGATAGGCCACAAAGGACAACTCACATCACCCAACGCCCATACTTTTTAACCTACTTAAAAAATCCTTAATGGGAACTATATTTGATCGAAGATGGGAACATAATATTATTACCACATCTAACTGGATCTCGAGGAAACCTGAAAAAAATCCTCAATAAAAAAATAATAGTAATAGCGACTCCATCAAATGGAACAGAAACATAGCTTATAACCCGAACATTTCAAGTGGGCATGATAAACTACGATAAGTACCTTTAGTATGAGTATTCGCAATTGAGATGGTTTATACCTGGTGTTGATTTATTTACAACTTAATTTTAAAACTGTCTTTTGGTGATTTCTTAAAGAAATACCAATATTTATAATACAATTGTAAGAAATATATTAGGATAAAATTAATACTTACCGGAAATATGAAATTCCATCCTTTTTTTTGGTTTTAGACGTATGATTTCTACAATTATTAAACGCGCACCGAGGCATGTTTCCCGGCGGAGCGTTCGAGCACTACTAAATCAAAAGTGCACCAGAATGTTGAGTTTGGTGCTCTTTTGGTGAGGTCGTTTTTTGCCGCGGATTGTGTATCTTGTATATTAGTGATCGAAGTTATAAGTACACAAATCTTATACCTTTTTTTTTTTTTTTTTTTTGTTTTTGGTCGGGAAATGCAATTACGCATCCCCGGCAGCATTGGGGAAGGACCACCGGGGTATGTGGGACTTGCTACGGCCGAAGAGATGGTAAGTGGCCGCAGCTGTACCCACTAAAACCCGACCGTGTTCCTACTACCGCGCAGGACGGAGACACGAGGGTCTATTACATGTCTTCCGTGGCTTCCGTCCGCGCTTGCCTGCTCACCCAAAGCAGGCCCACGCTGTTGGGGTTTCGTGTCCCCCTAGGCCGAACAGAGGCCCCACATGGAGGGCTTGCATAGGCCGGTCGTCTTCTTTATGTCGCGATGCGCAGGAACACAACGCGCATCGCGACTCTCTCGGGGACTCGGTGCAATGAGTGGCGGCATCCCCATACCGTCACCCCGAGTTCCCTGGACAAATCTTATACCTACGGTATATAAAATCAAGTTCGGTAGTTAATAGCTGTTATGTAATACCAACTCTGTACTCTGCAGTAAATAACGCCCTCGACAGCCTACATTGACATTCTGCTCTATATTTATTATTTAAACTAGCTGTCCCGGCAAACGTTTCTTTGCCATATTATATAAAGTACGAGTATATCGCCCGTATTATTTTATTGAATTAGTGACTAACTAAGTATGTCACCATGGCAACGCCCATCGCTATCCCGTACCCGCGTCGCATAAACAATGGTCGCTCTTTATAGACAAATAATTTGCAATAAAATAAAATTGCGACTATAATTAAATATCTAAGCTATCTCTCAAGTTGGAAAAAAGCACACATTTAAAAAAAAGAAACATTAAAATCGGTTAAGTAGTTTAGGAATCCATCGCGGACAAACATCGTGACAGGAGATTTATATATATTAGATAAAAGTGCCCTCGCCCTTATCACTTTTTACAACTTTAAGTAAAATCAGCGCATTTTCTTGCATAAATGTAATGTTCAAAGAAATTGATTCCTAGGCAGATGGCGGACCGCCCGATCACATAAGCCGACCAAATGACGTAGGTCCGTCAACTGCCTAGGAATAAATTTCTTCGATGGTACATAATAATTGTACAGTTAGTAAATCATCATCAGCCTATCACCGTCTATGATGATGACAGCTCTTCTAATGAGCGCCAACCAGCCCGATCTTGGGCAGTTAGTGAAATATTTCAAGTTTCAATTCAATGTCTGATGATTTTACTGCCAGAAACTTGTCAATAACTTGTGACTAATGCAAAAGTGTGCTTTTCCGTCTGTCTGTTAAACATTTACACACCTAAAAATAATATTTGACTTGTGTGATTAAATTATTTTTAACAAAAAATTAAAGCCGACTTCCAAGGTAAAAACAATATAGAAATATGAACTAAAAAGTATAAAATAACTCTTACTCTTTAATAGTGCCTTTTTCAGAATTCGTCTAAATCTAAACTATTTCTGTACATACTACAGTGTTCATTATTTTGAAGTCGGTACCAGCTAATTTATTCGTGAGTTCAGTAATGTCAGAACTTAGAATATCTGAAACTTTTGGGACTGGTACCGACTTCAAAGTAATGAAGACTGTAGTATGTACAGAAATAGTTTAGATTTAGACGAATTCTGAAAAGGCACTATTAAAGAGTAAGAGTTATTTTATACTTTTTAGTTCACATTACTATATTGTTTTTACCTTGGAAGTCGGTTTGAATTTTTTGTTAAAAATAATAATATCTCTCTTTTTAGTTATCTACAAAATAAGGCTCCAATACGAATGTTAACTATTCACATTATGTTACTGTAAGCAAAATTGTGGTAAATGCTTGCAGTTATCTAAGCGATGCCGCAATTTCAAAACTTTTATCTTTAAAGGTTCAGGAGTTCTATTCAGTGCCTTTGGACCAAAAGACACCTTCGTATGAAATTTCTCTTATTCGTAACATAATATGTTTAACTTACTAAAAACAACATTTTAACCACTGTGAGTGTTTTGACAAATTTCAAGGATTTCCCTCGATTGCTCATAGATCCCATCATCAGCTCACTATTTTCGTAATTGTTATACAAAATTAAGATTATATCCTATACAACAACACGAGAATTTTGAAATTCGGTCCACAAACAGCGAAATCATCATCAAAAACAACTGCTTCCATGCAAAATATCGCGAAAAGTACCAATAATTAGGTCATAGTGTGATGACCCATGGTATAATTATGGTTGTGATGATGATGATTAATCAAATTGATGTGTTGGCTTATGCTTTCAGTTGTTTAAACAACGCCGAAATCCCCGAACCTGTACCTATAAGCATTCAAAAGTTCTGTTCAGTACCTTCGGATCCAGGGTATAACCTGGTGCGAAGTCTTAGTTTTATTTATTTATTTATTTTTATTTCTTCGGAAAACTTACAGCTATCAAATAACAAATTCACTTAACTAAATTGTAACTATAAGCCATTTAAAAGTTTTCCCAAATTTTGGTAGCATTTACCTTGAATGCTTCAGAAAAAATCGAAATCACTATATGTTTCCATACAAATTTCAAGGAGTCCCCTCGATTACTCATGGATCCCATTATCAGATCACCACTTTTATGAACATGGTACCAAACTCAAATCAAACCCTATACAACACAAAAAGAATTTTGAAAATCGGACTACAAACGGCTGAGTAATTGTTGAACATACATAGGTAAAAAAAAATACATACAGCCGATATCGGGGAGACCGAAGTCAGGATGAGTCCGACGCTTAAATGTCTTGGACTCATCCTGAACGGGAGGTGGACCTTCAGCCCACATTTCCAACAGTTGGGACCGAAGGTCGTGAAGGCGGCATCAGCGCTGGGCCGGCTCCTGCCTAATATAGGAGGGCCCAGGGAAGCCTGCAGGCGGCTGTACTCCGGAGTCTGTCGGAGTATGGCTCTGTACGGTGCCCCAATTTCCAATTTGGGCGGATTCCCTTACCGCTCGCAATAAGGCCCAGCTGCGAAAACGCTTTAGCTTGCCTAAGTGTTCCCTAATTTGGTGGAAGTCCGGTCCCTTTTGAGGTAGACCGGCTGGTCGTGGAGGGAGTCCTGTGGTAGAGAGAACCAGGATATCCCTCCGTATACGGCTGAAGGCAACCGCAGGACGTGGTTTTAGTGAGTAGTAGACTCTAGAGTCTAGAGCAGTGGTCCCCAACCTTTTTTTTTCATGCGGGCCACAAACATGTTTGGTCTTGGTGTGGCGGGCCGCAACAAAAATTTTTTAGGGTTAAAAAATAATATTCTTCAAAATTAACGATTTTAAAGTGAAAAAAATTTAACGACTATCTCGTAGACTACGTAATTTTGCCAGTGGGCGTGAATTTAAAAAAAAATTTAACATCACGCGGGCCACAAATAAAGTCCCGGCGGGCCGCGGGTTGGGGATAGCGGGTCTAGAGACATACTGCATACACATACATAGGTAATAAATGAGCGAAATAAAGCAAAGTTGCGCGCAATATCTATGGGAAATAAAATACTTCCCTAAGAATTCCCATATTTTCTAACACTCTCGTCTTTAATTAGAGCAGCAGCTCGCGTTAATGAGGACACTCCATACAGCTTGTGCAGTGACATACAAACACCACGCTGCACCCGAATACACTTTTATAGGTCAAACTTTTGATGAAAATATTCATAATTTATTTCAAGAAGTGGCTTTTATTTTATGCCAAGATTGCTTGTTTTAAAAATCTTAATTTTATTGCAAGTGCTCTTCGCAGTTTGACTTGTGTGAAGCAAAGAAGGGATATCAAGGATGAAGGAAGAAATTAAGATACGGAGTACCTACAGAGTATCATTTCTTTAGAAGTACGGTAAGTCTTTCTCTGATTTATAAGAGTTCTGTTACAATGATTTTAGCGACGACGTTAATAATAATAATAATAAGAAAATTTTATTTTGATAATCACACAAGCACAACACAATATTAAATTATTACAAAAATACACAAAAAAAAAAATAAAGAACACAAAATTACAATAATAATTGTGTGACATCAAAACTGGACCCAGCTCAGCATTAACAGCGACTTCCAGTCTGCTGCACTGGTTTTCTGCTGGGACCAAAGGTGTGACATCACAATATTTAAAGCTAGCAATAAATCAAAACCAACAATTAATAAAGTTTAAATTTAAAAAAGTTTTTAACTTTGATATGACTCAGCGTGAGATCAAGATGTGAAAACATGTTTTTACTGTTTAATGTTTATACATACAGTTATAGCTGGTTTAGGCTATACGTGACTGTAGTCTGTACGTAATACATTTGGCACCTATTACAAATTCTCTCATTTGTAGCGACAGCATTTCGTGTTCGCAAAAGCAAATTAATAATTTATATATTTTAACATTTAAGGGTACCAAAGTAATACACATTTTTCGACCTTATCCTTTGGTATTAAGGTTCAAGGTGATACACCGGATCTGTGTTTGACTGTACTTCGTGGCTAATGATTTTTTTTTAAGTTAGGACGGGACAATGAACGTCTGGATAGCATAATGGCATGATGGTAAACGGATACCGCCGATTTTTAACGTTTGTATGAAAGTAGGTAAATACTAAATAGATACAAGTAAGTACATAATTCGAATTTTACTCTCTACTGGTTAAATAGCTACCGTCAATAATTGGTAGCTTTATTTAACTCTAGCGGATAGAGTTAAATAAAGCTACCAATTAAAATTTCATATATTTATTGTTGCGAAAGGTATTTAATAAATTTAATAACATGTTTATTACGTTCAAATAAGGTAAATGCGTATGTCGGTATGTTGACTTTATAGTTGGCTAGTGCTTTATAATAATTGAAAGTTACACACACCTGAATCGACTGCTTAACTATAATCCAACTAAGTGGTCCGTAAATAAAACCATCTAGCTATAAGCTATCTATACTATAAAAACAACAGCTGTAGCGAGAAAATAGAGAAAAACTATTGCGCATTCTTTCATAACCGGAATAAGCAAATTATTGACTCATTGAAAGTAGAGACAATATGTCCTACTATGAAAATCGTGTTCAAATAACAATAATAAAATGCCGACGCAACGCATTAAATGTAAACAACTTACATGAGAATATTAAACGTGCACTGTTGGAGGACCTACACTCTGTACTGGCTTGTGAGGACAGTGTACCGCTGTACGCAGTACGCACTACGCAGTAGCCCTGCGCTAGGGCTGTCCCAAGAGAATATAATCACTTGGGGCTGTCAGAGTATTTGTTAGGCTTAGGTTAGACGTATAACTTCGCAGAAAGAGTGTATTTTCGCGAAGGATAAAAACAAAGGATAAAACTTCATAAATCATAATATACATACCTGAGTTACCTAACCGGCCTACCGGACTGAAGAATTTGGATGCCCTGTCTTTTATTTGAGACTTGGAATGGTTTATTAAAATGGCCCTTACGCCGGTTTCGGTGACGGTGGCCCGTGTCATTGAAATGCCAGCTACGCAGGGATAAGTTAAAGTACAAAATATCAGACATTCTGGATCACATCAACATTTAATTAAGTAATCATTATTCTTGTCCGACAATTACGTGACCAGCCTGGATTATCATGATTCCTGATTGAACATTTGAATGCATTTTTTATGACGCGGGAATCGAACCCACGATCTTAAAACAAGAGAAAAGTTTGAACAACTAGGTCATGGAGGCGTTGTCCAAGGTTTTAAAAGCCATATTAAAAAAATAATGTCACTGTCAGTGAATTGTCAATGTCACTGTCAAGTGTCAGTAAATTTCTGACTTGATCTTGCACAAAAGTCAATAACAATATTAGATTGTGACGTCTTTACTAACAATTGTATTTGTTTTATTTTAGGTGAATCAACTCCTGTAAATTTGCAATTCTTTTTGTAACCGTACCCTTGTTACTTCACCAGACCTTCACTACAGTATAGAGCAAAGTCTTTTCAAAAAAACTCTGACACTGGCAACTCACCGAGTCAGCCATTAAAAAGAAGAAGAAGAAAAACAATACAAGGAATTCGCAAAATCATTTACAAATATATACTTGTAATCTGTGTTTATTATTTGGGTATTTATAATTTAAAAACTTGTTGCAAAAGTAAACAAATACAATGGCCAATGTCGATTCTATATCCACCGAAGAAGAGCCCTTGAGAAAGGTTTTTAACGATGCTATGAAACTTTTTGATAAGATTGAAAATGGTAAAGAAGCCACAAACAGTGATGCTGTGCAGGTATTTTTAACATCGCAGTTTTTCAACTATATTTTTTACAAATTCTTAGTGCCGTGGTACGAAATATCGTGTTTCTTACGTTCCAGATGACTATCAAATTGGCGATTTCAAAGTTCGAAAAAGCAACTAACCTAGTCTCGTTAGCCGGAGTTTTTAGTAGAAACGAGTCACTAGATGAATTACCCACAGAGACACTCGAGTATCTCTTGTTACCGGCTCTGTTGGGCACCTTAAACCTGAAGTTATGTGGACAACCAAGAAAAGATGTGATTCATATTGCAGAAATATACTTTAGGTAAGTGATGCAATTAACTGTCAGGATATTCTATAATTTAGTTGATATTTCTATAAAACATAAGATATTGTACAGTTTATCATTTATAACATCTGCAACTTAACACTTTTGATCGTGGAAAAACGAGACACAATAGCTTATCTATTGTTATTGTGGCTGGATGTGGGGGCTTGAGGCTTGATGAATTAATTATGGAGAATATGATTTTGCACTTAACCTATCAACCCCCATAAGGACACCGGCGACCGTGACAACAATAGAATAACAATAGCATAAGTAAAGTGTCATTTAGTGTGTTTATTCCTTTTTGTTCATTCTTAAACATGCATCTAATTAGCTACTTTGTAAATTTTAGAGACTTTTTACAAAGATGTAAGGACTATGGGGTGACAGATGTGGAAATACCAAAAGCTGCGGAAGCCAATGACGACAAACACAGCAGTAGTAACAAACCACAAACAAACGCAGACAAAATAACAGCTATGGTAGGAAAATAATTCTTGTCGTCAACTAAAATTTTGTTTTTCTGTTGTATTTCAAGAGAATTATTTTCTATTGCTGGGTTAAACAATAGTTTCTATATCGTCACCTTCTCTAATATTTATTTTATTTTCTAAAATTCCAGGTATCCTCTAGAGAAGCTAAAATAAAGAGGTATAAAGAGACGAAAGAGTTGAAGGAGAAATTAAGCACACTGACAAAAGCCATGGCATCTCCCAATGCAGATGACGAGACCAAGAGAAATTACTTCACTACGCTACTACTGAACTATGTGAATCAAGCTCTTGATGAACTGAATAGTATTGAAGAGGAAAAACCTTTACTGGAGTACATGGCGAAACATGGTGGAGGTATGCCTGTCATTTGACAAGTACATTTTGCTTGTAAAGTTTTGCTAATTTTTTTTTTTATCTTGTGTGAAAATCAGCTCTGCAATAGCAGTAAAATTTGTTAAAAGTTTTTAGTGCTGACATTACAATATAATATTATGGTATTTAAAAATTAATACTTTACATTAATACTAGCTGTTCCGGCAAAGGTTTCTTTGCCATAATATAAAGTATTTCGCCCCTATATTATTTTATTGAAGTGACTAAGTAAGTATGTCTCCATGGCAACGTCGATTGCTATCTCGTCGCAAAAACAATTGTCGCCGTCAATCTCAGGTTGTAATAATTTACTATTATTTATTCAACAAAATATGCACTTATCAATATATAAAGTACCCAGTAGCCGATTCTCAGACCTACTGAATATGCATATAAAATTAAATTTGGTAAAAATAAAAAAAAAAAGTTCGTGGACTAACATTGTGACAAGAGAATTTTATATATAAAATTTTATATATTTTATTTTTAAAAACAATACCCGCGTCCGTAGGACTTACCACCTTCTCCTAGGCCCACCCTACACGTGTCCCCCGGGTGGTGCTAAACGGGTAACAGCATGGGGTTTGTGAGGGAAGCTGGGATTGTGGTGTCGCCTCTGTGGTTGGCGTCGCGTCCCGGTTTCGTTCACAAGCTTTAATGCCTAGAATAACGCCGAGTATCAGGCGGCGGTTAACTAACCTGATCCTGCCAGCCTAACCAGCTTGGCTCCTGTGTTGGTAGTAAATGACCTCCACAATCCGTAATCTTGCGGTCATGTCTCGTAAGCCCGGAGGCCTTGGCTTCACCGCCCGGGCCGCGAGGAAGAAAACCTCTATAAAAAATTACCCTAACCCTACGGTGGGAACGCACCAGGGGGTGAATGGCTGCGGGAAGTCAGTCACTAGCGCCAACCTCGACGGAACTGGCAACCGTTCGTTGTATAAGCGCCTGCTTGAAGGAATGGGCGTCACCCTTCAAGTAAAACCATCGACCCTACTCGTGGGAACAACAATGAATGAAAACAATAACTTATCATCTAACCTTAACCCGACAAATATGACAACGGAAACACATCAAAGCACCAAAAAATATGTACAGCAAGCATTCCATCCTAGCTTCTTTAACACTAAACCAAAAGATATACAAAATAGTGCAGGAGAACCAGAAGAAAATGCTGAAGAAAATTCTGATAGGACACAAGTCAACTCTGAGGTCAATCCTCCTACCTGGCAGAAAGTACCAGTAGCCAGAAAATCAAAAAAAAGGAAACTATCAACTCCACCACCATCCGATGGAATAAATATTTCAAACAGCTTTAGCCAATTACCTAAAGATCTGACAGAAAACACTGATGCCGAAATAATAGAAAAAAGAGTTAGTCGACCACCACCAATAGCATTATGGCATTGAAAATGTACATAAACTTACCGAACTCCTGGAAACAGCTGCTGAAAAATCTGAGTTTACATACAAAATGGTGAATTACCAACTTAGAATTATCACCACCAATGTTGATGTATACAAAAATCTCATCGCGCTAGTCAGAGAAAATGGACTAATTGGACATACATTCAAAAGAAAAGACGAAAGGTTCCACAGAGTTGTTATAAAGAAACTACATCACACAACACCTCATGAAGAAATTAAAAAAACCATAGAAAAGACTGGAAATACCATTGTAGGAGAAATTATCAATGCCCGCTATGGACCTGAAAAGAAGCCAACGTCTACCTTCTTCATTAATATGCTGCAAGGTCCAAACAATAAAGCAGTTAAAGATATACAATTTATCTACCACCAAAAAGTAGCCATAGAAGATCCTAAGAAAAAATCGACTATTGTACAATGTCAAAGATGCCAGCAATACGGACACACTAAGAACTACTGTATGCGACCATTTCGCTGCGTCAAATGCGCACAGCCGCATAAGACATCCGAATGCCCAAAAACAGACCGCAACACACCAGCACTTTGCGCACTTTGCCTAGGCCCTCATCCAGCTAATTATAAGGGATGTGAAATATATAAAGAGATTAAGGCAAGAAAGACAACACGATATACTTACCGCCGAACAGAAAGTAATAAAGACCAAAAATCTGAACAAGACTCCGACAAAAAAACAATGAAACAAAGTGGCTATACACAAGCTAACAAAGAAACCACGTATGCAACGGTAGTCAGAGAACTAACAAACCAACCAAATAATAAAATAACACCAGGATCTCCCAACCAATACACACAGCTAGAAAAACTAATCATTAAGCAATCAGAAAAATTCGACATACTCCTACAACAAATGAGCACTCTCATGGGTCTCATTACAACAATGCTTAGCAAACTGCCATAAATGGGTATAATAACCAACATAAACATAGCCACCTGGAATATAAACGGACTAGCCCCTAACAAGAACGAAGTAGAAACATTTATTGACCTCCATAACATTGATGTCCTATTAGTATCAGAGACACATTGTACTAAGAAAAATCAAATTAACATTAAGGATTACTATACATATAGAACAGATCACCCGGATGGCAAAGCACATGGTGGTACAGCTATAATCATTAAGAAGTCTATAAAACATCATGAACTACCAAGCTTTTGTTCGGCACACATACAGGCAACAAATATCCTGATTGAAGACAAACACAAAACATTTAACATCTCATCCGTGTACTGTCCCCCTAGGCACATAATAACTGAGGCCCACTTTCATCAGTATCTGAGTAGTCTTGGTGACCGGTTTGTATCAGGAGGCGACTGGAATGCCAAGCATACCTATTGGGGGTCCCGGCTCATTACTACACGCGGAAGGGAACTCAAAAAGACCGTTGACAAATTACATCTTATACCTATTGCTAGTGCCGAGCCAACATACTGGCCTACAGATGTCAACAGACTACCCGACGTACTAGACTTCTTTATCACTAAGGGGCTTAAAGACCAAGTCTACAACCTTAAACCATGCTTAGATGGATCATCGGATCATACCCCTGTTATGCTCTCCATCGGTACGAACCTCCAACAGCCAGAAAAACAACTAAAACTCTATAGTAAGAAAACGGACTGGGACGAGTTTAGAGAGTTAGTGACGGAAAACATCAATCTCAAAACAGCATTAAAAACTAATGTGGACATTGAAAATGCTGCTAAAGAAATTACCACATTGATACAAAGGTGTTGTTGGATGTGCACGCCAGAAAACACTAAAACAAGAGAAATGAGGAAAACCACACCGGACCACCTGAAAATTAAAATACTGGAAAAGAGACGGTTGCGGCGAGTTTGGCATATCAGTGGCCATCCAGCAGACAAAAAAGCCTATAACAAAGCCACCAAAGAACTAAAAGGTGAAATAGACAAATATATTAATGACTCCACAGAATCCTACTTAGAATCCTTAACACCAACCATATCGACAAACTATGCCCTCTAGAAGGCGTGCAAATCTCTGAAAGGACCAACACTACCCAAACCCCCAATCAGGACTGACAACAATCAGTGGGCAAGAACAACTGAGGAAAAAGTAGAATTATTCGCCAACCACCTCTCGACAATATTCACCCCCAATAACCCCGAACAAGAAACGGATGACAGTGAAATAAGAGATGTTCTCCAACAAGACCTCCAAATGGATCTCCCAATCAAGCCTACATCTCCTAAAGAAGTACTTAAATACATAAAAAATGTCGAAAACAATAAGGCTCCGGGTTTCGACCTAATCGACAAAAAAGTGCTTAGTGAGCTTCCACGGAAAGCCATAGTGTACATAACTATGCTCTTTAACGGTATCCTGAGAACTAATTACTTCCCTAGCATATGGAAAGTATCACAAATCCTAATGATACCAAAACCTGGCAAACCACCGAACGAACGGACCTCTTACAGACCAATAAGTCTTTTGCCTACTATGTCAAAAATATTTGAAAAGATCCTACTTGCAAGACTTATGAACGAGACCTCTGTCATACCCGACCACCAATTTGGATTCAGACGGGAACATGCTACAATAGAGCAAATACATAGAGTATGCAAGGTCATCAGAACATCCTTAGAGAGAAAGGAATATTGCTCAGCAGCCTTCCTAGACATACAGCAGGCCTTTGATAAAGTGTGGCATGAGGGGCTACTGTACAAAATAAAGACCAAACTACCACATAGATACTACCTGTTACTTAAGTCTTACCTGACCGCACGGCTCTTCCAAGTTAGGGATGGAGACTGCACGTCATCTATCCATGAGATTAATGCAGGTGTCCCTCAAGGATCAGTCCTCGGGCCATACCTGTACTTGATAAACACTTATGACTTACCTCAGATTCCTGATGTCATCGTGGCAACGTTTGCCGATGATACAGCCATATTAGCTACAAACAAAGACAAAAACAAAGCATCTAATACATTACAAAAAAGTCTCAACAAGGTAGAAAATTGGTTAAACAAATGGAGAATTAAAGCAAGCGCTCAAAAATCAGTGCACATCACATTTACACTTAGAAGAGAAAATTGTCCACCAGTAACGTTGTGTGACCAACAACTACCACATAGCGACACCGTCAAATATCTCGGTATGCACATTGACCGTCGATTGACCTGGAAAAACCACATACAAGCCAAAAGAAACGAACTAAATACAAGGTTCCGAGATCTACATTGGATGCTTGGGAGGAATAGCAAGTTATCACTTGAGAACAAAGTTATTGTCTACAAAGCCATCTTAAAACCAATATGGATGTATGGGGTCCAACTGTGGGGATCAGCCTGTGACTCAAATATAAAAATCATACAAAGAGCTGAAGACTCAATACTTAAACAAATAACAAATGCACCCTGGTTCACTAAAAATGAAGAGGTCCATAACTACCTAAACCTTAAAACAGTAAAGGAGGAAATCGAATCTACTGTCAATAACTACAAAAACCGACTCCTAAAACATCCAAATCAACTGGCTGTTCAGTTAACTGTCCCAGAGTCATTCAGACGCCTGAAACGACGTCAAATCTTAGAACTGGAGCTGCCATAGGCGACCAGATTCCTAAAGAGTAGTCTCCACTGGGAAACTAACTCTCCATGCCATAAGCCACACAACACATCTGCTCATAGTTCGAGGACTGATTGCAAGATCAAGCAATTAACAAAAAAAAAAAAAAAACAATACAACAGCTGGTGAACAGAACCGGATTAGTCTGTGAGAAAAATATTTACACAGTGGCTAAAAAACTAGTATCAAATAAGTACTACTACTACTGAACTAATCTGGTTTTGTTTGAAAATGGACTTTTTAAAGCCTTGTTAACCGGTTTTGATAAAAAATATTTACAGGGATTGATGCAGATGTGCCAAAAAAAATACTTTTGCACTCTGGTGGACTTGTCCGGTTTTGTTCACCATCTCCTCAATTTGTGTCATGACTTGTGTTTAATATTCCAAAGTTACTCATTGTCACCTAATTACAAAAAAAAAAACTTGCAACATATTCCAGAGCCGAAGCCGAAACGTGAGATCGCGCCGCTCAGGCCGGTGATCATCACGCGCGATGCGTTACAGAAGGCGGTGTATGGACAGGGCTACCCCGCGCTCCCCACTATGACGGTAGAGGAGTTCTACGATAAAAGAGTCAGGGAGGGAACGTGAGTAACACCTTATTATGATCTAGATGACACCTGCAACTCGGGAACTGCACTATTTACTATTTTGTCGGGTAAAAAGTATCCTATGTTCTTTCCCGGGACTCAAAGGATGTCCATAACAAATTTCAGCCAAATAGGTTCAGCAGTTTGGACGTGAAGAGGTAACAGACAGACAGACACACTTTCGAATTTATAATTTACTAGCTGACCCGGCAAACGTTGTTTTGCCATATAAATAATTTTTGGTATGAAAAATAGATGTTGGCCGATTCTCAGATCTACTCAATGTGCTCACGAAATTTCATGAGAATCGGTCAAGCCGTTTCGGAGGAGTACGGGAACGAACATTGTGACACGAGAATTTTATATATAATATATAATTAAAACGGGTTAATAATAATATTAAGTAAGGATTTAAACTTACATCAACTTTTAAAATTGTGTTTGATTTGAGATTGTTCTATGGGTATATGGATATTATGGCTATTGTCGGCAAATTGTTGTTACAAATATTTATATTAATTTTTAGGAACCATTAATAACCTAAATAACCTTTAATTTCCCTTATGAATCAAAAGCTCCACAAACTTTACACAGCTTATAGTTATAAAATACAATTAGTTTGTCCTTCTCGGATATGTTACAATATTGACGTTAAAGACAAGGACAAACTACAACATAAACAGTGTAACTTATTTATTTATTTGTATTGGGGTGAATGATTTAAGAATTAACTGTTAGAAAGATATCTTGTTAAGTACAGTGGGCAAACTTTATAACATGGTCGTTTTGTGTAGATTTCCGTCGGCGGCGAACATCCCTCACACCACCATACAGAGCAGCGAGGCGGACAGAGACGAAGCCGACCAAATTAGAAAGGTAACTTACATTTTATTACCTAGTACCAAATATAAAGTTATTTTTCACACTACTACCATCTAGTATTTGATATTACTGATAAGGTTGTTGTTGTAATACTTTCTGATAAGAAACAGTGAATAATCTATGAATATAAAAATGGATTTCCAATTATTGTGTTAGTAATGCTATAACTCGATAACGGCTTTTTTCCAACCAACCTATTCTGCTAATTTTAGTCTTAAAGTAATCCTTGAATCCAGGGAATGTTTTAAGTGACACGAAGACACCGGGACAGCTAGTGAATAATATAGGCTATTATTTCCCTGTGACAATAAATAAGCAATGAAAATGTTGCGTGTAGTGCTTTTATATTTCTTAAATCCGGCCGAAATCAATGTTACACGTCTTGATGTTTTAGTTTGCGACTGAGCTGCATGATAATATATATAATATGAGTAATATGATATATTACTTGACGACGCTGATTTCATGGCCTCACGAGATTGAGACGGGTGGGTATTTACGTTTTTTTTTCATTATGATGAAATCCTTTGCTATCTTTTTGACCAAAACTCGTGGAATTCTTCTGTTTTTTGGTGTTACTAATGCTTCCACTTAAAGATTTCGTTCCTCGGTGTGGATTAGAGTCACCCGCCACCGCATACTCCAGAACTGGCTTTGACGTTGATGCTTGGTTTTGCTGCTGTCGCGGTAGAATCTCCTTATTTTGTAACTTCAACAATTCCATCTTCGTAGACACACATATTTCTTGAAGATGTATAATTTTTTCCGTTTGAGCATCTATACGTCTCAGTAATTCCAACGTAAACTCCCGAAATTCTGACCGAGAGATCCACTGGTCGATGTTATCCGCCGTGCTGCGGTTGCCTCGACGAGTGTTAACATTGGTGTTGAAAATATCTGTCTCCAGCTCCGATAGACGTTGAATTTCATCGGGCGAGATTCCTTGCACCTCAACTTCGTTATTCACATCACTATTCGTGGACATTATAACTTAGTATATTTAATTTTCTAAAAATATACAGGGAGCAAATATGTATGTTCAACGATTACTCCGCCGTTTGTGAACAGATTTTCAAAATTTTTGTTTTGTTGTATTAGGTTTCACTCCAATTTGGATTTTGGTCCCATTTTCACAAAAGTGCCTGATGATGGGATCCATGAGTAATCGAGGGAACTCCTCAAAATTCAAATGGAAACATAATATTGTTTTTTTCGTTACATATGAAGTATTCCAGGCATATGTTACCAAAAATCAGATTTTGCACCAGGATATACCATGGTTCGAAGGTGGTGAACAGAACTCCTTACTCCTTATAGATACATGTTTGGGGGTTTCGGCGTTGTTTTAAGAACTGAAAGCATATATATAATAAGCTAATTACATTAATCATAATCATCACCATCACCACCATTCCACCATACACCTTCACATTATGATCCTATTATAATTGGTAGGTCCGTTTTGATCTAAAAATATACTCATAGTATTTTTAGATCAAAACGAATCGCGGATGTCTTTAAACATTGTTCTGTAGAAAGTTAAGCTATTTTGAAAATTATTTTATTATATTATTTCGACCTGATGATAAGGTCCATGAGTGATCGAGGGAACTCCTCAAAATTTATATGGAAACATATGGTGATTTCGATTTTATGAGAAGTATCCTAAGCATATGCTACCAAAAAGCAAAATTTTGCACTAAGATATACCTTGGTTCCGAAGGTGCTAAGAGAACTCCGGATTCCTTATAGATACAAGTTTGGGGGTTTCGGCTTTGGTTTAAAAACTCAAAGCATATGCTACTATGTACGTTACATTCATCATCATCATCACCACTACCACCACACCATGAATCATTAAATAATAACTCTTAATTTGTCGAACTAGTTCAAAAATAATATTGGTGTTATATTGTTATATCAAAGTAAATGATTCAAACTTGGTGATCAGGTTACCAAGTTAGCAATTTGATTATGAGATCTATGAATTATGAGTTATGTCCGTATGTAGGAAACTCCTTGTTATTGGGACAAAATAAATAGTTATATTAACGTAGTTCTAAGTAGTTTAAGCATAATATTATATGAACAATAATTATAGTGAGCTAATGACTTTCCAGGAGTGTTGTGATAGAAAGAAAGTCACTGAACAGAACTTTAGAGCCTTTAGAGATAGGCGCATGAACATTAATTTTATCATTGCTTGATTAACGCCAAGCTTATATTATTAATTACTAGCTATATGACCGAGCTTCGCTCGGTATTCAAAAAATTCAAAAAACACACATAAAATGAAATTTTTTGAAAATGATTCCTAGCTAGATCGATTTATCGCCCCCGAAACCCCCTGTATACTAAATTTCATGAAAATCGTTGGAGCCGATTCCGAGATTCCAATTATATACAAGAATTGCTCGTTTAAAGATATAAGATACAGTGATACGAGTATATTCTTGGAGTTGCTGCAATTCTCTATTCCGAGAGGGCGCTAGGTATATTAACTTTATAGTTCTCATATCATAAAATATGTGTATCCTGGCTCCAAAGTCACTTAGTAGAACACATTAGTATTTACAGAAAACCTTATAAATTACTTAAATTACTAAAAAGAGTGAAATTATTATTTTTAACAAAAAATTAAAACCGACTTCCAGAGTAAAAACAATAATTACAACAGAACAAAAAAGTATGAAATAATTCTTACTATTAATAGTGCCTTATGCAAAATACTCCTAAACCTCTACTATTTCTGTACACAATCTTCATAATTTTGAAGTCGGTACCAGTCTTTAAAATTAAAAATATTTTGTCTATGAACTCACCATTCTTAGCTGGTATCGACTTCGAAATAATGAAGAAGCAGCAGCTGCAGTTGCGTTGCCGGCCTTTAGTATTGAGATCTTTCCCAACCATAGAATTTAACGTGCATTTTGCCACAGGAGCAGCTAGTAGATGATGATGACGAGGAGGAGCGGCAGCGGCAACGCAGCATGGACGAGTACAAGGACGACCACCGTCGCGGCTGGGGCAACAGGCACAACCGCAGCTGAGCGGACACCGCAGCGTACACGGCGTTGTGTGCACACACCCTTAGGGGCCGTCCACATACCCTTAGGGGCCTAATACGTCATACAAAATTTACATTTTTAACTTACCCCTCTATGTTACGCTTTTTTAACTGACTTCCAAAAAGAAAGAGTTTATATTATGTTCGTCTGTTTATAATATTTAAAAACCTAGTCATATTTGATATGATCCTGTAAGCTGTGACGTAATATGTGGATGAAATACTGATAATGATGTATGTGCGTAACTTATACACTACACACGACACGCGACAACTCTAACGGCCGCAATTAAGATACTTAATGATTACTTAACCATAATGAAGAGTGTGACAAGAAATTATTCAGAAAAAAAATCTAAATCTTGATTATATTTTATGTCAATAATCATTAAAATATGTCTTTGAGTGTGGAGTTTGCTCGACATAACTGGAGGGCAAATTGATACAAATTACAAATGCTTATAAACCAATAACGACTCGTCTGATCACTGATCTACCAATAACGATCCGTCTGATCACTGATATACCAATAGCGTTTTGCCGATTCACTCCTTGCCCCAATCCAAGAGACGAGAAAAACGAATACTGCGCATTTTGTTGTGCGCCCACTCTATCAATCATCATGTTTCAATAAAATTTGATCTAAGTAAATGTAAACAAAAATGTATACTTGACCAAATTACAAGGAACAGTTTCCCGAGAGGTTGTATTTGATATTTATATTACAAACAAATTAATAAAATCTATATAACAT
The DNA here is from genome assembly GCA_937595015.1 of Polyommatus icarus. Lineage (NCBI taxonomy): Eukaryota > Metazoa > Arthropoda > Insecta > Lepidoptera > Lycaenidae > Polyommatus > Polyommatus icarus. The sequence continues at coordinate 19,937,793 of OW569329.1, forward strand.
GATACTTATTTAATTTTCCTTGTGAGATTAAACCTGCACGGTTACCAAAAAGATGTATTTCTTAGACGAGGCGTAAAGTTTCAAGAGAGCGGAACACCAAGTTCATAAAGGTTCATAAAATATATAAATAAATAGTAAATTTACTACAAAATATTTGAACTCTAAAAAATATTTTTTAGTATTTAAATATTTTGTTGTAAATTTACTATTTATTTATATATTTTTTAGTGTTTTACTCTATTTTTTAGTGTTTAAATATTTAGTAGTAAATTTACTAAAAAAAATTTAAAACAAAAAAAATTTTGTTTAAATATTTTGAAGTAAATTTTTGTGTAGGAACCTAGGTAATTACTATCTTAAACTGAAAAATAATTCAAACATGTTAAATATTTTCGTATGAGAAAATGATTTTGGAATTACGTTTGTATGAGAAATTCCAAGGGTACCCGGCCCCTTAAGAAAAGTGCTTGGATACAAGCCCCGCACAGTACTCCCTCCACCAAAGAGTAAAACCACGTCTTAATTTTTGTCGACCAATCTAAAATCTTTTTGTCGAAAAATCTGTACGCGACTCATATTTTTTTACCAGTAGTAAATGTGGTACACCGCGCTCCGGCAATTATACTATTACCATGGAGTAACTTAACATTCATAGCACACGCTATTGCTGTAGGTTTGTTTACGGAAATAACATGCTTTTGCGACGGGTTTTGTAGGTTAATAGGTTTTATAGCGTATAACATCCATCCATACTAATATTATAAATGCGAAAGTGTGCCTGTCTGTCCGTCTGTCTGTCTGTCTGTTACCTCTTCACGCTCAAACCGCTGAACCGATTTTGTTGAAATTTGGCATGGAGATACTTTGAGTCCCGGGAAAGGACACAGGATGCTTTACATCAAATTCTATACATACTTAATTAAAATGATTTCTTAAGTTTACGCGAGTTACGAGTATCACTCGCGAGTAAAACCCGTATCAAGGAACATATTGCAGATGTCAAACACCGTAGGAACACCAAGTCCGCAATTTGTGAACACACACTGGATCAATCTCGCCATTACATAAGATTTGATAAGCCACAGCCCACAAGTACTGGCAAAAGAAGCAAGATACCGCCCAAGAATGATACGCAAGGCCATAGAAATTAAAAAACATCCTAATTTTAACCGCGAAGATGGTTGGGTGCTCCGTGCTTCCATCCAGTTGGGACTTGGCATCCAGTGATAAACAAACTAAAGCACAAATCTAGGAGTTAGGAAACCTGGGCTTCAAGATAGTGTGAGTTCGTTCTGCGTAGATCGGAACGCAAACAAAAATTGATGAATCTTCGGGTAGTTGAAGACATATAAATATATCTTTGCTATCGTAATTATCGAGTAAGTACTTGACTAAGTATAGACTAGCTTTCTCGCCCGGAGGCGCTCGCAAAAACGAAAGTACCACTTGTGCTATTACATCATTAGGTATAAATTATAATATTATGTAGTAATCCACTTTTGACAAATTAATGCGAAAAACGAAAGCAAAGTTACGTGTCACTGTAAGCTGCTCTATGAAATTAGTAGGCCAACAAATGGCAGTGAGTGGGCAACAACTGGCAACAAGTCAATTATTCATACTAACCTAACCGAAAATATAAAGTGTTAATCTTAATAATTAAATTAAGAATACAAATCCTATATCCATCTGAGTAAAACTAAATTTTCAGCTGATTATTAATATTGCACATAAAATATCTGTTTTGCGGTGATTGTAGTGCGTAAGTACTTATTATGTCACTGGATTGTTGTATGAATATTGTATGTATGAGGAATGTAATCTCTATATACTTAAAAATTAACGATTGAGATGGGTATGGACTATGGAGATGATCTCGGGAAAGGACAAGGGATACTTTTTATTCCGGAAAATGTATGGTTCCCGCACAATAAACTTAAATGATTTTCGCCTAAACTATTTAATTTAATTTGATGGGCATGGAGATACTAATTTTAGGTAATAATTTTTTTTCTTAATTACCAATTTATACCAATTCGAACTAAATAATCATCGTTTAGATAAGACAACGTATGTCGGGCCAGCTAGTTCCTTTTATAAAACTTCCAGAAAAAATTAAGACATCGAAGCGACATTCGAATTTCAATCTCAAAATCGTGCACTAGAGAGCGGCCATACTGCATACATCACAATTGTAGGCCGCAGCGAACTTCCTCAACTTTTTATGGTGAGTGCCGCGTGCGGAAACCGCACCTCTTCCGCTCGTGATAGAAGATAGGGGTTACTTTGCCGATGACGTCTAATCTAACAGGTTCTATCGGTTCTACTAGCAAGGAGAAGACTCATTAATCAACGTGAGACCTATAAACCTTACCATCGATATAAGTAATCATGGTTCTCGACATTTGCACGACTTGCTTATAAACGCAGGGAATCCTGGATTAACTACATTAGGATTTAGGGATGAAAATGAAAATATTTATGTCTAAGTAGGTTAACAAAGTAGGTAAAAATCAGTTTCTCTAACGTTAAAGTTTATCACCGCATATGTTGGTCTCTCATTTCATAGCCAACGTGAGGCGGCATCCATATTCCATACAAGTATTACAAATGCAAAAGTATGTCTGTTACCTCTTCACGCCCAAACTGCTGAACTGGTTTTTCTGAAATTTGGTATGGAAATACTTCGAGACCCGGGGAAGGACATAAGGATACTCAGAAAAATGTTGTGGTAAATTTAGGTGTGTTTTGTCATTTGTGTTTTAGGTAAGACCTATTTTTGTTTGCTCTATGATTGTGTTTCGTGTAGTGATAATTTTACAACACGATAAGATTGTAATTTGCGTTTTATTTTTTACGAACTAAGGTACTTCGTAATCTTGAAGATATCGAGTTCTCTCCTCGATAAAGTTTGGTCCTCTCTCAAGCTCTCAGCATCATCGGATGCATATTCTGCTGATGTCCCTTCTTCACGTCAGTGGGAGTAGACTTCAGATGTTCTGTGCTCACTCATAAACTCTCAGACGTAAAAAGGAGGCTTTAAAATAGGATAAAGTTTAAGAGAAGTGCGTCTTAAACTTAGCTAGTGATTCTCTTCATATCTCCTCGTATTAACTTAGTGATCCTTATGTGGTTGCTGGTATAGTATATACTATATACTGTCAGAGGATAACTCTAAACGCACTATAATGTAGTAAGAAACCTTAAGTAGCACTAGATCCTAACTCCTAGGACAATGAAAGTACTAACATCCCGGGTAGCGGTCGTCGGAGAATGATGTTGATTGTCGTCACTGCCAGGTGTTAGACTTAATTGCATTTTAGAAACTTTACATTGTTTTACACCACACGATACGATATTCATTTTACTGCTTCTGGTTGTTGAAGAAGCTGCGGTCTTAAATTAAGTTGGTATTGTATACTGTGCTCTATAATGTAGAGACTTGGGCTCTAGGCTAAAACAACAATTGTTTCAACTTTTAGCCTTTCACCCTCTTATTATTAAAAACATTTAACGACACCACACTGACGATAATCCGCGTAGCTACCTAAGCGTCTGAAGTAAATGCATACTTTATTTTCTTTAGGGACATATTTTAAGACTTGCAGGTATTAAGGCTTTGACTTTATAACTTAAGTGTTCTTTGTTCACAATACGATATTAATTTTTCCAGGAGCATACGGCAATATCGTGAAAAACATCGTATCGTGAGCTCTGAAGTCCCCACATGACTGTCCACAGTATAATGTGGCGCACCGTTAGCGATTTGCATCTCGAAGCACTACACGTAATTACTGGGCCGGCAGGTTTCTCTCAAAGTGTGCCGACTGCCCGCAGTATCCTGGACAATTGGAGGTAAAATCTATTGACGAGCAGACAAAGATTTTAGTTGGTCAAAATAGTGCTACGTAGAAGTCTATCATAATCTCTACCGCTGATTCGACCTGGAGATTTAGTCTAGGCTTAAACTAAATATTATGTAATATTTAAGTTTTTACCTGAAGAACTAACATCATTCTCGCCGTTTCTTCTTGACGGAATGATAAGGTCTTGCTCTAGCTTATGTGAATTGAGAGCTTAACTAATGTAGAGTTTTTTCCTACCATTTTCATCGAGGTTATAAGTAACTATATTAATAAGTAACTATCGTAACAAAAACATTCTAGAAATCTCTTTATCCGTTGCAATAATTGTATGGCATTTAGTAGAATTATGGTAAGACAACATCCTAGAAAGCAATCCATAGCGGGAAACATAATGTGCGGCTGACGGACCGACAGGAAACGGTTTCACCACATCCACGGCTCTATTTAGTTACAATACCTTATGGCTATCGTAAATATCGTATACCTACTTAGTATTTAAATGTCGTACTTATACTTTAGTCGAAACAATTTCTTGGGTCACATCGCAAGAAAGGATGGCCATAACCTCGAACAGCTTGTGGTTACAGGCAAAGTTGACGGTCGCCGCCCAAGAGGCCGAAGCCCTATTAGATGGTCTGACCAAGTGCGTACAACTCTAGATACCGGCCTCCATGCTTTTGGTAGGAATTTCTTAAGACAGATACTGCAGTAGTTACTAGTTAGTAGTTGAATTTAAATACGCCGCATTTTTATCTCTTTGTTAAGTGGTAAAGGCAGTGATTAATCTTTATTAACAGCTGTTTGCTGTTTTAAGTAAGTATAGATAAAATTTAGAACGTACAATCAAAAGTATCGACACGTCCGTCATTACTTGGAAAGATTTTATAGTTCTGTAGCAGTATCTTTTAGAAGTAGCCATTTTAATAGTGTGTAACTGGCCATTGGTCAATCACAGTTATTTGTCGGTTTTTCCGCTTGTGGTTTTGATATTTGTCACCATTGCGCATTTATTACATTTGCCATTCAGTGTCAGACAATCGATAGCAACTGCCACTGGGATGAGCTGTGCCGATGCCAAACAAACAATTATTCATAGTTTACATAGGGCGGTCTCTATGTAAACTATGAATAATTGTTTGTGCATGTGCAGTGCAGAAACTATAGAGGGCGTCGTAATTCGTCAGCAGCGACACGATGCGAGTAAAAGAAGTAACTTGTGAGTGACATTGGTTTCGCATTCTCTTTAACCCCGGATAGTTTATAAGTGATTTTTTATGTTTTAGACTGAACAATGATTTAATACTTACACTCCCAAAAGGCCACATGCGGCCGCGAGAACAACAACAGATTTCCAAGAATCCGCGAGTAAAAGACTAGATGACACCCGTAACTCCGTTGCGCCTCCGTTTATCGCGCGAGAACCGTACATTTTCCCGGGATAAAAAGTATCCTATATCCTTTCCCGGGGCTCAAAGTAAATCCATACCAAATTTCAGCAAAATTGGTTCAGTGGTTTGGGCGTGAAGTGCTAACAGACAGACACACTTTCGCATTTATAATAATAAGGCGTACGGATGAGTTTCTACCCGTAAAAAAAGATCGAAAGCGTGAATAAAAATGTATAAAACTTATCTTGTTAACTAAGAAAATATCTGAAAAAGTAATTAGTAGCATCCATAAGCATAGAAAGTAAAAACTTGATAAATATTGCAATAAAATAATGAAGATGCAAAAATACTCATAATTACTTAAATGCTTGTGGATTAATAAAATAAAACAAGTTCACTAAAATAAATGCTTTTATTTCGTTTTTTTTTGTCTGTCACTATTTTTAACTAATTTCAGTCTGGACATCATCGGTGTAAACAAATAACACACAAAGACTGCACTATTAATCTCTTTCTTACTTGAAAAATCATCTTTTTGAGAACCAACCAATGATATAATAAATAATAACTCCAACACTTTGACAAGATGATTCAAGTTCAATACCATCCTCAGTGTTGAATTCCTGGCAGGACTTCTCCAAATTATCCTTACTTTTGATGCTACTTTATGCCAATTAATTAATGAGCGGTGCGGTGAGGTATGTATATCAATTTAGATGGAAGCCAGTTTGGATGTTTACTGAAATAAGCAACGGTTATAGGTTAGGTTCATATTGTGTTCATTAAAAGTGAATTTACGATTATAATCTACAAAATTCAGTGTTTTTACGAATCTACACATAACATTCATGGAACTTTTTAAATAGTTACGCATGTTTTAGCGACTTTTATCCATTTCTTTCGTTTTTTTTTTTTAATGATGTCGCCTGATGGAAAGCAACTTCCGTCGCCCATGGACACTCGCAGCATCAGAAGAGCTGCAGGTGCGTTGCCGGCCTTTTAAGGGGCAATAGGGGAGGGTAGGGAAGGAAATAGGGAAGGGTAGGGAAGGGAAAAGGGTAGGGGATTGGGCCTCCGGTAAACTCACTCACTCGGCGAAACACAGCGCAAGCGCTGTTTCACGCCGGTTTTCTGTGAGGACGTGGTATTTCTCCGGTCGAGCCGGCCTATTCGTGCCGAAGCATGGCTCTCCCACGTCAAGTTTTTCAGTAAGCCATGGCATGTGTATATTTTTAACCGGAAAATAGTAAAATTTTACATCCTTTGGTTTGTATTTACTTTTCTTGTACGTATTGTAACATCCAGGAATGCAACAATGCATTTCAATTATTGAAAATACTGAAATTTCTCAAGAAATCTTATATTTTTCCTTAGCTTGACTTGAGCTCGACTATAAAATTTTCGCATAAGTTTCGGCTTCTCGCCACTAGTGGCAGTGTCATCGCTGTGAACAGGCCCCTGAAAATGACTGAAACAAACAAATCTGAAAAGTGAGCGGCGTTTCAACAAATTCAGCGAGTGTGACTCCGTGTCTTGTCACTCCTTGACAGTAGACAGATTGTGGATCTACGCAAATATAACCGCGACGGATCTAACATTGTCTCGAGTTTCGACGTAATGGATAATCCTACCAAATAACGTACCTATGAATCAACGTCTCTGATAACACTTTAAAAATAAGTGAAGATCTCGATAGCAACTGGAGATTGCCAAACATTGGCCAATTACACCGACCTTGTGCGGAGTCAGGAAGATTAGAGAGCCGTTATCTCCTCAGCCCTCACGTGAAATATCTCTGTGCAGTGCCACAGCGCTTCTGTTGACGACTGCTCGTTTGTTATTGTGACTTATGTTGTGATGCTGCAGTGCGAGGAAGAAGATTTGAAGGTGAGAGTAGTTAGTACTTTTCGTTCCGTACCCAAAGGGTAAAAACGGGACCCTATTACTAAGACTTTGTTGTCTGTCCGTCTGTCTGTCTCCAGGCTGTATCTCAAGAGCCGCTATAGCTAGAGTTCTGAAATTTTCACAGATTGTGTATATCTGTTGCCTCTATAACAACAAATAGAATCCTCAATTTTATGTGTACTTTAATAATTAATAATAAAATTAAAATAAAATTAAAATTTAAGGGGGGCTCCCATACAAAAACACAACTTTTGGACTATTTTTTCTATATAACGGTACGGAAACCTTCGTGCGCGAGTCCGACTCGCACTTGGCCGATTTTTTAATTTTAGGAGATGGTAGAGTATGTAAGACTTATGTTCCGCAGAACTTAAGTAGCAATAATTTCGCTCGATGGTATCTGAAAACATGGTCTGAAAGTTATAAATACCTTAACACACTAATTTCGGTAAATAGTCAGCAGCTATACGCTGACGCTTGACGTTTTATACTGCCTTAGTGTGTGCGTAGCACAGAAGAGCTCTACTCTCGTAACCCAAATGCAAGAAAGATCAAGATCTAGCGAGGGTCCGAAATTCCATATGACTATCTGATTATTCTGACCATAGATCATTATTCCATCTTGTCAGACAATTATCTTGCATTGTTCTGTCCAAACCAATTCAAACCTACTAAATTAATTTTTGCAACAAGACAGCTCACTGCTTACTACATACCTAATTAATTTTAGCAATAGATTGAGATCATATTATTATTATCGTAAGGTTTGTAATCACGAGTACTATTATCAAACTTTAATAAGCTAGCCTTTATTAGTCAGAATAAAACCTACCTATAATTGGTACTTGGTAGTACGCGGTATCTTTTTACCTCCTTTTTTGCTGCCTCCGCCTGTGAACCGAATTGCGACTTCGAATCCAGTTTGAATATTGCAGAATAATCAATCTTGATCACGAAGACTAGACTGTATTAATAATATAACGCAACATGTTCTTATGTTTTGAGTTTAGACATTGTAGGATATTGTAGTACTCCGTAGTCCGATCAAGCATCGGAGACATAAGTTAAAGATAGTTTTGATATCATAATATATCCATACTTAATATTATAAAATATAAATGCAAACAACGCTACGACTGTCCGTGATCTCTTCATGCCCAAACCGCTGAAACGATTTTTCTTAAATTTGGTATGGATATACTTACTTACATACTTTGAGTTCCGGGAAAGGACATAGGATACTTTTCATCCCGGAAAAATGAACGGTTCTCGCGTGATAAACGAATTTTGGCGCAACGAAGTGACGGATTTCATCTAGTAAGTACCACATAATTTTTAGTGATGACTGATGAATGAAGATTGATGAATAAATGATTCTTCATTCAATATATTTTAAACGAATACAAAAATTCTGTTATTAATTACATATTAGTATATTATCTTAGATACATCTCTTATTGTTATCGTCTGTTAAATATTTAGTATCCCCGATGTGAGGACTTATAGCTTAGGAGCTAAAAGGCTGTTGTGTCCTCAAACGTATACGGTATAACTTACGTGGTTTGTATCTTTACAGCTAAAGAGTTATTATAGCTTGTTCTCCGTGTGACAACAGGTCATAATGATGTACAATGACTAATGAGTTTACAGTTCGTTAGCTCTGCGGAGTTCATTGGTCGCGGTTTGGTCGCAGTCGATGTATTTCGTCCTGACGGCAGACTCCAGACGCTGTGGATAAGGCTAAAAGTTGCCAAAAATAATCAAAATAACCTGCTGCGAGCAAACTCCGATTATTGCAGGCTACTGCAAACCACTAATGCTAATTTTGTGATTAGTGGTTGGGTGAAGACCAAAATGCTAATTTTGTGATAAGAGTAACTTAGGTATGACTACACTTATTAAAATATATATTTATATGTTTTTCGCAAATAATCTTAATGCAGTAGATTTGAAGCTCCTAAATGTAGAGGTTTCTAACTTTCAAGAGAGGGTCAATTTTCTCTTCAGTAGCCCAATTTCTTGGCCTTGCTCGTTTAGGTCGATGTCGGAAACCCGGTTTACAGATAGAGATAACTGATAAGAGACAGAGATAGCACTGTTTGTTTATCACGACTATTGTTCCTTGTGAATCGCGATTGTTGTTTTGAAATGTTTTTCAATATCATCTTGTAAAGAATATCGACGTTGGTTATCTTTTTCCGATAAAAAGAAAACTGATATCGTACGATGCTTTTGATTCCGTCTAAAGAAACTCTACTTTTGGATGCTACATTTTTACTTATATTCATAAGTTTTAAAACCTTTGAAAATATTAGAATACAAAATTTATAATGGTGTCTTAAAAGCGAAGTGAAAAGTAATAAATAACATGATTTAATATAATATTCATACAAAAATAAGTAAGTAGGTAATAGATAACACATAATATTATAATATAGGGGAAGTACGGACAAAATGACAGGGTGTTTTGTTTTTCAATCATTTTTTTTTATTTAATGACATTATAATTAGTCTTAACGGTTTAACATTATCTTAGGTTCATTGACTATCAGTAATACAGTCTTTTAATTCAATAGAAACTATAATAAAACATACAAAAAGAAAAATATGACTAATCACAAAAACCATTTTGTCCATATAAGGGAAAGGCGCTAATGGTAGACACTGAACTAATAGAAGACACTTACGACAAAAATGCCATAAAAATAAGAATTATTCTAATTATTTCTCAACACTGTAAATTTTATAAGCTTCTTATGCTATCTGTTGATGTGAAAAAATATATTAGGGATGCCTTCGGGAACAAAATTTTAAAATGGGATCAGTTTTCGTAAATGATGTGACCGCGCCAACACGCACCCGGCAATTTCTTAGCAAATAGGTTAAGGAAGGCGAAATTTTGCACGTAAGTTTTGAATACATTTATTAGATTTTTTGTAATTTCTATTGACTTCATTGGATTAATGGTCATGTTGTTTACACTAATTAATGTTTATTTATGATCTTTTATCCATTTTCCCTAACAATATAAAGGGTGTCTACTATTAGTTCTTGAAAATGTAAAAAACCTAATAGATGACATGGATCTCATCTTTGAGTTTTGCAATACATACTAAAGTTATTTTGTGCTTTATTCTACTGCAAAAATCATCACTATTCTCTGAAAATATAATTAAATTAACAATCTAAGAACTTAGAACTACTGTACCTAAAAATGGACATGGTATCTAATATTAGACCTTGTACTGATCTAAAAATCGATTGCTTTAGTTTTTTAGCAGTAAAAAAAAGAAAAAGGAGAGCAGAGAAAAGAAAGAAGAAAAAAGAAGAGGCAAAAGAAGCATGGAGACTAAAGACTGAAAATAAATTTGCTAGGAAAAAAAAGTCGGGTTGCACTCCGGGAGTGCCGGCAGAAGTGAAACCTTGATTATTAACGTTGTGCAATTTTTTTAACCCATTTTTTATGAAAATCAATTATAAAAATTTAATCGATCGTAAGGGTTTTGATTAATTTAAAAAAACGATTTTTTTAATGAATCGAAACCCTTACAATCGATTAAATTTTTAACCCATTTTTATGAAAATAGATTATTAAAAAATCGATTTTTTTTTATTAATCGAAACCCTTATAATCGATTAAATTTTTAACCCGTTTTTTATGAAAATCGATTTTTAAAAAATCGATTTTTTTAATTTATCGAAACCCTTACAATCAATTCGAGTTCGAGTTCAAGTTCGAATTCGAGTTCGAATTCGAGCTCGAGTTCGAGTTCGACACAAAACACTACTCTTCATCTCCAACCGTCTTACGGTTTTTTCAAGCATTTTCGATCAGCACGAGAATCTGACGCGAGTTTCACAGTTTTTACCCATCCCACAAATTAAGTGCTCAACGCCGCTAAAGAAGTTTTCACTTTAAAAATATGAAAAATAAAAGAAAAGATAGTTTCAGTATGGAAGAATAATGAATATAATCTGGAGACAACGTGGATAATATTTCTGATGCATGTAGTTACTATGATGAAGTAAATGAAATCTTTTGAAAAATGGCAAATAATGACCAAATAATAGGAAAAATGTAAAATGTAATGTAAAGTTCTATGTCTACTATTAGTTCATATTGGTGTCTACTATTAGTGATGTTCGGTTTTTGTGATGTCATCTATTAGTACTTATGACTAAGTTTACAAAAAGACAAATAATATATTTTTTAATTGATTTGTCAGAGAATAATTATAATAGTTTTATTTTGTAAGAGTTACTGAAGACATGGAAGAAGTTATCAATCCTTTATATTCATAAATATATATTTTATAACATTCAAATGTTTCATGTTTCCTTATAGTGTCTGCCATTAGTTCCCTTCCCTTAGTATGGACAAAATGACATACACATTTTTAAGAACAAAGTTCACAATAATTAAATCGTTTGAGATTCTTTCTAGCCATTTAGATTTAGAATTATTGGCTCAACGACTGCCGATTAGTTTTTCTTTCGTAGTTTCGCGGCATGTCCCCTTAACAAAATTATAAATGTTAACAGAAATACTGTACAGTGTACATGGTATGTTATTTTGTCTAAATGTAACCAAAAACAAATAAATATCAAAATTCCATCAAATAATCTAATGATTGCAATAAAGTTCATAGAAATCACGGGTTGGAAGCATAGTTCATCGATTTTAATACAAATATTAACAAATGACAGCAAATAACTCGCCAGAAAACAGGAGAAAACCATCTGTTGAATAAACTTTTGAAGGCGAGAAACATGTTTGAATTGCTTACTGCGGCGCAACTGTGAGAATAGCGCTCAAAGTCTGGCAGGGTTGTTAATATGACTGCTGTCACGTGATACAATCGCGGAAATGTGTCTAAAACCCCCCAATTTTGAAATGAGGGCACTATGTCATTTTGTCCGTATATGTCATTTTGTACGTATTTCCCTTAGTTCTTGCAATCTACGAGTGCGCGTCGCCCTTAGTTGTGTGAGTGACCATAATATTATCTATACACGCGTACATGGCTCGCTCGCTACTGACTGCTCCGTCGGGTACGCACACTAACGAAAATGTCTATTCACATTTCCAACTACAAATAAAGGCGACGCGCACTCGTAGATTGCAAGAACTATACATACAAATTACAAACTAGTAAATACCTCGAATAGAATAGGACAAATCACATACTTACTTCATATTATTATAATATTTTGCACTTACCACAATAATTTTAAACTACGTAATAAACATTTTTTATAATATAAGAGGATTACGAATTACGATGTTATGAACAAGGTCTCGCATGTTTGTTTTTCAAATGCACTGTAAAGTGATAGCAAATATTGTCTCTATCATAGTGAATGTTCAGATAACATTACATTGTTATGCTATTAATTTCATATCTTTTTTTAGATATTAAAAAAGATGTTGTCTTTATAGGTTAATCCGTCATAAAAGTTTTGATGACGGTTGCGAGTTCTAAACAGAAAGTATCGTTTTCGTCTACAATTTAGCGTTTAGGGTACAGGTGAGTGTGGCAAAGCGCGCCTATCCGGCAAGTACGTCATATAGCCATAATTCCATACTGCTGATTGGAAATTTCCAATCAGCAAGCGCATTTTGCCACACTCACTAGTCACTATACATAACAACGTGTTTGCAAGTTTGGACCACTTACTCTTCTCCCAGAATGTTGGACCCAAACCGGCTACTAAATAATAACCCCCTAAATTATATCCACACTGTGTACCTATCCTTCCAAAGTTACACGTGTGTCCAGTCATCGCTCCCGAGTCCCAGCAAAAACCTAAAATCAGTTCAGTGACCAGCTCACATCGCGACTAATTACACTCCACACGCCACAAAAACGACGAACGTGTTTCCAAAGTATACCCGTCGCCCGACCGAACTGACATGGAACAACTTTTTGCATACATTCCCATCGAATAATATAAATGAATATTAACTTAGGCAATAAGGAATTAATTAGGTGTTTTGCACTCAATAAATTTTATCTTTAAAAGCCTTTTTTATGATCTTAAATGAGTAAGGGATTCATGATTGCAGAAATACTGTCAGATTTTAGGACAGGTACTCGTACGGTACCTAAACACATATTTTCTTTGTTGATCACTTTTTTTATCTATGGACGCTGCACACCACGTCAGTCTGGCCCCGTGCTAAGTACCTAAATGACTTTGTGTTACAGGTACCAGATAACGGAAATAATATATTTAATACTTTGATACTATACATATATTTAAGATTTTACTATATAATACACATATTATTTAAGGGCGTTCCGTCCGGAGATTCCGTAATTGACCGTAATTAAAACCTTATAAACTCATAATCTGAAAGCTACAAAGTTATAATATAAATACAGCAATAATCTTCAGTATATCAACATTCCTTTTGCCGTTTTAAATTTTCTATTTTTGTTTATTATACTCATGATATCAGCTTCCAAAATAATACCAATTTGTTAAAATTCGAGCATACATTCAGCATCTCCTTAGCATTTACAAATTACTTTTATTTGAAACTCACGCCAATAGATCGACAATATCATAAACTACATATTCGCCGTTTTAAATTTTTTTTGACAATTTTGAACTAAGACAAGTAAAAATAATAGGGTTTTAGCGCGATCTCGGCAACGCGGCAATTGTATGGCCAAGGTCGTTTGCTCGGGGGACGGCCTTAATACACATCCAGAACCGGGAACATTGAAAAAACTTTTTGTTCCGTCGGCGGAATTCGAACCCGCGACCCCCGGCTTGAGCTACCAACGTGCTCACCACTGAGCCACAGAGGTCGTCAAAACTTTGTCTGTCCTTCCAGCGGTGTATGTAGCTAGTAGCTACATACATATTACATACCAACCAAAATACGCGACAAACTGTTATAATCTATAACTTTGTGTTTGTCCCAACTCCCAATAAACAATTACATTATAATATATTCTTTTATTTTTCCAAAATCTTCAAGTTTTGCAGAAGTTAAATACCATATTTATTAAACATTTCTAGGGTTTTCGTGTACAATATTGTCTTCGTTATCATAACGTCGCTGCGCGTGCGATACCGCGTATGAGCAGTTGGTAAATACCGCGTATCTGCTTTTTGATGATTTTACAGGAGGAAGAAAAAAACTGAATATCTCAGCTATTTTGACTCCTATTACCAACTGAACTTAACAGCTAGTTCTTTGTACTTTCATTTAGTGGTTAGTAACGTAAATTTGTTCGCAATTGGCTTAGGTTTTGTGTAAGGTCACTAACGCGTTTTTGTATTAAGTAAATACAAAATAAGTAGGCTTTATATTAAAGATACGCGGTTTTGAAATCAAACAAATCAGTAAAAGGTTGCATTTTTTCATTAGAAAAATCAAATGTTTTATATTTTTTACACTGTAACCTAGCAAAAATATGATGTGTTAGTTACCAAATTCATTTTACAATATTATCTATTCTTAATTTTTAATTGATATCCCAATTTTTTATAGATTTTTGACTTTTTCTGACAGAGATCATAATAATAATTTAAAATAAAAATAAAAGATTTATTACATAAGTATATACAAATGCCTTGCTCTTCCATGGACCTGAAGAAAAGGACTCCCACCCGGAGCACTTCTTATCAGAGGGTCAAAGGTCAAAATGAGTCTGACGCTGAAATGTAGGAACCACAGCAGCTGCAGCTATACTCTCCAGAGTATAGCCGCCAGAATCCAGTCTGTCGGAGCTTATTTCTGTACAGTGCTTCAATATGGGCAGATTCCTCCACTAATTTCATAGTAATAAGATGGGCATTAGCCGGGAGGCAGCTACTCTTCGCAATGTAACGGTGAGGGTTACCAGGAGGTGCCGTACGGTCTCCTAGGTGGCAGCTACTGCCCTAGCGGGAGATCCATCGTGGCAGCTGGCTGCGAAGGTTTTGGCCAAGTTGCTCATCCTCGTTCCAGAGAGGACGTCGCGGCCTGCAGTGGGAGTTCCGGAGTGTTTAAAGGCAAGGAATTAGGAAAGCAACTTCGAGGCATACAATCGTTGGGCCATAGAGTAATGAAGATAATGAGCTATTCTCTGTTCCGGATCGGGAGTGTGGAGGCGTCATTATGCGAATCTCCAAATTTCTATGCAATTGGGGCTCCGGGTGAGGCTGGAAGCCTACCCGGCTTAGCTAGTCCCGACGCCGAAGGGAACTCTTTAATTTGCCGAAGTGTTCTCTTACTTTGATGGTAGTCTGCTCCCTTTTGGAGAAGACCGTCCGGTCATGGAGGGAGCCCTGTGTTTGACAAACCCAGAACATATCTCCGTATACGGCTGAAGGCTGGTCAGTGAGGTTGGAAACCTACCCGGCCTAGCTAGTCCCGACGCCGAAGGGAACTCTTCAATTTTCCGATGCGTTCCCTTACTTTGATGGTAGTCTGCGTCTGCTCCCTTTTGGAGAAGACTGTCTGGTCGTAAAGGGATCCCTGTGTTTGACAAATCTAGAACATCCCTCCGTATACGGCTGTAGGCAAATCGCAGGTGGTTTTGTGGGTAGGCTTAGCACTTCTAGTCGCCTATATCCCCGGGGTGCTTTAGCTTAACTGAGCTACTTCCCCAACCTGGTAATCATATTTTTTCGTGGCGATTAGTTGCCACTTGCCGCCTGTATTGTTAAGGTGAAGATATAATGATCACATGACGTAATCTTGATTCTTGATCACCATTGCCAATGTTTTGATCTTCAAAGCAAGGCAATAGTGGTAAATTAATTGAAACATTCTAGCTTGAATACAATACATATTAACAATATTAAACAATAATTAAAATATACTTACGTGGTGGTATATCTCAGAAAAATAGTTATTTCTAGGAGCACTTACTATTTTCGATATATTTTTCTTGCCGCTGTAGTAAATACGCGGAATTGCTTCTAACTTATCGCACGCGCAGCGACGATAAGCGTTTTGATTGTTTCTGATCACTAATGAGACAATCTCATCAATAATAAAATATTCATGAGCTGAATCAATCTCTTGTTGAACAAGTCTCCTGGGTACTCGGCGCCATAGTCTGAGCATCATCCCAATTAATATTCCCCTCAGCATCATGTAGATCTCTGATGTCACGCTCCGACCTTCATGAGCTTCACACGCTGTGTTTAGAGTTATTCTACCTCGAAGGTACCGAAATTGAGCCTAATGTATTTGATTTTAAGGTTAAAGGTAAATTAATTGTCTGTTCACTGGTCCATTTGTAACCTGACACCTCGTATTTAAAGTTGTGAAGTGTGAACATCATTTTGTAAAATCTAAATAGCCTTTAGTTAATGCCTTCGTCGTTCAGTGGTGGCTTCGAAGGTCATGGGTTTGAGGTTTGTTTTTCATCAACCAAAAAGTATGGTTTCGAGTTTGGTTACAACAGTAGCACATCACCTATTTGTAGTCTTTCTAGTGAAAGATTGATGATCCAACATGTGTCGGGTATGTAAAATGTTGGTCCTGCGTCTGAACACTTGCCGGTTATAAAAAAGCTAGCGTCCTTGTGGCTTGTGTATTGCGCACACAATTATCTTTTTGAATGATACTGATGAGGAACTTGTGTTGCCCACCGTACGCATTCCGTAACAGACGACACACGGACGGTTACGGTAAGCGCCTCACGTCCCGACTTATTATTCCCACCGGGCTTATTGACGATATTTGCATGATAATTTACTGAACACGCCATACCCATTTATACACTTCTGTTTTTAATTAAATGTCCTCTTAGCCTTATAAACATTGTGGCTGTCTGGAAGGTAGGTAATGTTTTCATCTATATTTCAGTCTTAGGTTAGAGTTAAGTAAGACATTTCAATGTAGAGCTTTATAAGAATTTTTTCGGGAATTGTGCATTTTGCCGCAATAAAAATTACCTATGCCTATCCCGTGCAATCCTACTCTATATCTACGCCGAATCTTCTCATATGTACTTACATATTAGGTACATAAAATTCTCGCGTCACAATGTTAGTCCACGAACTCCTCCGAAACGGCTTTACTGATTTTTACCAAATTTTATATGCATATTCAGTAGGTCTGAGAATCGGGTACTGGGTACTTTGTTGTGCATTTGTTGAATAAATAATAGTAAATTATTACAACCTGAGACTGACGGCGACCATTGTTTGTGCGATGGGATAGCGATCGACGTTGTCATGGCGGCAATATACTTATTTAGTCACTTCAATAAAATAATATGGGTGAAAATCGAAATACTTTATATTATGGCAAAGCAACGTTTGCCGAGCAGCTAGTTAAATATATAAAGCTTCTTACTTGTTAGGATTTGCTTGTTATTTTGGAGCAATATGGAAAATTTCTATTACTTTAAAAAGAAAAAGGTCAAAGTAAGTAAAAGTAAGATAATGTACCTACTCAAGTACATATTTCATTTATTAATAAATTATATGATATAGATGTTAGAGGAATATTTATACTTTTTATTATTATTTGAAATTATCAATAAGTAGTACTATAAAGAATAGAGTTGTTGAGGTGTATTTCTACTTCTTTGTTGTTCTATGGAAAATTAGAGCATATTATGCAACGACATATTGTGTTTACTACTATAGGTACATTACGAGTACATATTATGTTCTAGAAGAATCTTACGTAAGTATTCTGTTTGTTATGCGACACCACATTTTAATGTAAAACATGTATTGACAGCGCAAATTAATAAATACTTGCTTGCAATTTACATGGCTATTGGCTATGTACCTTATTAGTATATCTACCTGTGTTAGATGCTATTTTAAATATTCTATAACATAAATCACATGCTTGTCATAAACGTTATGTACTTCATAGTACATAATATTGTAATAGATACGTCATACGTATAATGTTACATGTTGGGATTGTTTTTATTTCGTTTATGAATACTGCAAAACTATCATTTAGCCCGTATGTTCAAATAGTGTGCTCCCGGAGCCCTGGGCCTCTGCCTAGACCTTGTAGGGGCTCTGCGCGCTCGCATATTTTTTAAAAACAATTTATGTAACGCTTACATAAATTGTTTTTAAAATGTCAGACACTAGCATGGAGACAATTCATTCAATAGTCAATACCAAAATATCTTTTTTGGGGGGTCCGTCAAAAATGATACTTCTTAAAAGGGTTCCGCCAACAAAAAAGTTTGAGAACTGCCCTAGTACTTTTTCTCGCGACAAAAAGTACTACTCTAATGCTACTCTCTACTCCAATAGCTTAGAGAACAATTCGATGCAAACAAATTAACTTTACTCCTTCAATTTTAGGTATTTAGAAAATTTAAGAAATAACGGAGCCTCTAACCATTGGCGTGTTCTTGAACTCTACCTTCACTTATTGGTTAAATTATTACATTTATACGAAATGCGATAAATCTTGATATTTTTTGCTTTAATATTCATATCCCAATGTAAAATCCGTAACCAACGACTTATTGAATGCTGACGTCAATTGCTACCATTAGTCACTTTAAAGTTAGTATCGGTTAGATCTTTAAACTGCGGTTAGAAGCTTTACCTACTCTCTACACGAGTAAAGCTTATATCATAGCGCCTTACTTAATATCAGATTTTGGTACTAAAATACGGTGTATACCTTCTACAGTTCCGAAAATCCAAATGCTGATAACCGGTCACTGTTACTCCTTAGCAAAATTTCAAAGACTTGCTGCCGTTAGCGGCTTTAGGACTAGTATCAGTGGCTTTCAGGCGCTGTAAAATTGACTCTACGACAGCTAATTTAGTTTTGATCAACATTAATTATTGATGAAAGTTTAAATGTTTCCAATTCACCATCTAGTGTCTGGTGTTACTGTATTAATATAAAATTAGATCTTAATTTCAGAAGATGGTTCGAATCATATTGACTTTTTTTTAAATTCAGGATGATTGATTCCACTCTGTTTTGAAAATTAGGTAGCCAACGCGCTAAGCGTTGACTAATAACCGCGCTATAATTCAAAATCCGAATCAAACGGAGCTCATTCACAAGCCCGCAGATCCTAGAGTCCACCATGATTCAAGCTGGGACGAGGAAGTGTGAACATCATCACGCGCTGTCCACGTGACAGCATGGCGTTTATGGTGTGACCGCATTGCTGCATATATTACACCCACTGGTGGTATTACCTGTCAATATTTGCGAGCTGCTGATCATAACAACGCTATGGAATTCGTTTGCGATGCGTGTTGTTCGGTACACGTGAATTTCTACGGGCACCGTGTCCGATTCTTATACTTCCGATGTCAAATCGATTGCTGTATCATGTATGTCTCGCTATCTCATGCAGATTAATATGTGGTTTTCGATTCAAGTACCACTAATATATTACCATAAATATAGGGAGCAGTAACGTGATTCAGTAATGTTTTCACTTTTGTCATTTTATTCGTGCGACCATGTGCGCCACAGATACTACAGACAATTTTTGGCTAGGTGGTCTAGCATGCAGATGGTACTTTACAATATGTTTTGCGATCTACTCAACACTAAAGCCATGCATCATCACATTTTCTGTATTTTGCTCCACATTCTTCGCGAACGACCTTGCTACAGTCTTACTCTTATGTAAAGTACACAAGCATACCATTATATACTCGTGATACATTCCTCTATGACGCTTCATATCTTTGTTTAATAGCCTGGGCGTGTACAATGATATTGTGATTGTTTGAAATGCACGATATTGAGTAAACATTGAGGCGAAGAAAACTATTCGATGACTGCTTGTATCTTGTACCCTTCTTTCCGAGTTCTTTCTTCTGTATTCAAACAAGTTGTATTAAAACATAGTAAATATTAATAATTATTATTGTCCATAGAAGAATACTCAAAAAAATAAAAAAGCAAGATTTATATTATTATTTTTTTTTGTCTTGATCATTTTCGTCTTTCTAAAAGTGACTTTATTATTCCGAACGATAGAATGAAATTAATGAAAATTACTATTACATCTACTATATAAGGTACTATTTATATTGTGTGATTATCTTCTTAATTTTAATTTTTATTAACATAGCAAACAATCGTGCAGCCTCTTCCGGTTTTAATCGACGCTACCCCGTGTTACACGATTGCAAGCTGCAAGTGTGTGGCAAATGATAAACACACGAACATTCGTAACCACACTTTTTTATAATCTAGGACATTATAAAATACCACAAAATGCAGGTAATCATCAAAATTATTCCCCCAAAAAAATAATTAAATTATGTGGTCAGGAATCTTTTCTATCTTAGTTTCCAGTTCTTTAAGATTTTAAGATACGCTGGATATCTAAAAAAAAAAGAAAATTATGGAAAATTAGATGACGCTTGCAACTATGTTGCGCCATTTTTCGTTTATTGCACGAAAGCCGTACTAGGATAAAAAGTATCCTAAGTCATTTCCCGGGAATCTAGGTCTTCAAGTTCCAGCAAAATCGTTTCAGCGGTTTGCGCGTGAAGAGGTAACAGACAGACAGACGCATTTTGGCATTTATAATATTAGCACGGATATGCATATAATATCTCGAAATAGAAGAAAAACTTTTTAAAATGCCAAATACATGGTCACCATTAAATTCGTGGTGCTCGCGTCATTGACCGCTATTCATTATGGTGATGACTCCTAATGACTTTCGACTTCCGAAAACATTAAGATGAGACGTGACTGACTTTGACTCGAGTGGAACCTTGTCATTGTTGGATGTCTGTAAAAATAATATGAAAAACATTAGCTTTGTTACTGCGATAAGATTCTAACCTTCTGGCAATCTTGCTGCTTGTGAAGGATAAGTTAATAGCATTAAGTATCAAGATTAATGGGATGATCGTTGGATGACAATCCTAGTAGATTGAAGGTTGTGTTAGGTTGTGCATGATACGTCCATCCAAAAACGCAGGTACAAAATGTACGTAAGTCTGTTTGGATGAAAACCGGCCATTTTTTTATCTACGTTGGAAAGTCTTCTAAGCGGCAGTTCTGACAATCAACACTATAAACTATAATGTATAGGTATCTATACATTATAGCAGCGGTCGCCAACCTTTTGGCTGGCAAGGGCCACAAGGTGGTATTAAAACAAACTAAAAGCGGGTCGCAGACTTCATGCTCGTACTCTTAACCCTAGAAGCTCAATATCACCTACACATAATGAAAGGAAATAAGTTTTTATTAAAAATGGCACAATGGCAAAAACGGCAAATAAGTTTTTATTAATGGTTTTTATTAAGTGGCGATAACTACCGGCAGTATTAGAAAACATTGTTTTTGATACACATAACTTATTCACAAAACATTCACGGGCCGCGTGTTGCCGACCGCTGCATTATAGTGTTGATTGAAGTTTTGATTTCAAGACTTGAAAGAAAATCAAAACTTTAATTACAATTGGCTGTGAATGAACTGACGGACAGAACGGGCATTTTAAACACTCGTTACCACGTAACAGATGTATTTCAACATCATGTGCTTGGGGATGCAAGACCTTCCTCCAACCTGAGCGAAATACATGATAAATTGCATAGAGAATGTTCTCTTTTCCAATAGGACTGGAAAATTCTATCGTCGAGATCTAAAATTATGAGATTAAACTTGTTTTATTTTCTAAAAGTCGGTTATACTTTTTTACAGATCACTGTCTGAAGCCCAAACAGCTTCATGCCCACAGAAATAGATCAAGATAATATATGTATAATAAGTCAGTGTTCATGCCGATAAACATTAGTTTGCCAATTAAAAAAAGCTCAGGAAGAATTTACAGCCGGCAGCGTTCCAATTTTAAACTTTGTAAAAAAGATTATTAAACAACAGAAGTTAATTTATGCCTGTGTTATATTATGTAGTTCAAATGATACAAAGGAATCCAAGATAACAATCGACGACCCTCGGCTATTTCCTTACATTTACGAAACTTCCTCGCGCACACAACGAATGCCAAATGGTTCGGCAACACAACGACAGAGGAATATAAACTACGCTCAAAACGCGTTGATGTAATCGATTTTCTTTTTTACGTAAAAAGACAAATAATGTATTCTCCGTGAGCACAATATAGGATTAACTATCAAGGTTAAATGGATGGAAAGGATGCCTTTCTTATTTTTGTAACTGTGTAAAATGATGCTAAAGTAGGGGGGAGAAGGGGGCAATCGGAAAATATGATGATCTCCTTGAAACCGACGTAATAGCAGCCCGCTTCCTGATAAAAAAATTCACACTGTATTGTACTCTCGAGGAAATTGATTCCTAGACAGTTGACGGACCTACGTCATTTGGCTGGGTTATGTCAATTCGATACTAGTCGTGATCAGACGGCTAGGTCTGACCATAGTAAAAGGAGGGGAAGTAGGGTAACTCCGGCACAATCTGCGATTTAATTACCTACTGTCTTAGGGTTGTCAATTTTAGGCGGGCGCGGCGCGGCGGCGTTGTGATGTCCGGCTGTCCGCGCTTCGTTCGCAACCGCATGAACAGCGGCAACGTCGCGGTCTTCCGACTTTTAATAATAATAAGTGACTCTTGATTGTCCATATTTCGGCCAATTTTCGTGCATATTTGCATATGTATATTTCGGCACTTGGATCGTGCAAATAATCCGATGTCTAAATAAAATTATAATTAATATACCTACCCTTTAAAACAACATTAATAAAAACTAATGCCTGTCTCTTATATAGGTAAGTACTAAGTACTAAGTACCTACTACCTACTATAACCAAATCTGTTGTTATGATATTGAAGACGAACTTTGCTTTATGTGTATAATTAATATCTGATTTACAATTAGTCAATTACTTATTTTTAATTACGACGTAAAATAAGTAATTGACTGTAAGTAGTTACACTCCTGCGATTATGATCGGACATTTTTGATTCGTTTGGCGCGGCGTGGCGCGACGCGGGCGTGCAGCGTAGTGTTAGCCCCGGCTGGTGTGGTCCGAAAACGGTCCGAGATTTTAATAAGTGTGCGTGCGGCGAGCCGGCGACGCATTGATACAGTGACGCACACATACAAGCCGCGCGCGGTGCCTTTGTATGAAGATAACTTACTTCCCATCCTTATACTATGGTCTGACGTAATTGACCAAATTACGTAGGTCCGTAATAGGCGATTTCGCTGCTCATTTTCAACTTTTCTTCTTCAACAATTGAACCATTGAATAAACCTATAAATTGTTGTGATGATTGTCAAGTAAACTTCAAGGTCATCTATTACTCCTGGTAGATAGCGTAACGGCGAAACAAAGGCTCTACATTACTATACAACGGTAGCTAGGGTTGCCAGGTCGCCAAAAATAATAGGTGAACTGGGTGGACAAATAGACAGCCTAATCGGACATTAGGAAAAAAGGCCGGACACCATACTTGATACTATTAAGGATATTACATCTCAAACCTAAGCATTAATAGGACCAACATTACTTGTAAAAATTGTCTATCTGTGGAATCTTCTAGCATGAGTAAAGCCGGGTCCAGACGAGTGTAACGTGTAATGTAATTCACCGTGTATATGTAACACGAATTCTACGTGTGGACAGCACTACGAGCATTACATGTAACGCTCGGGGTTTATCCATCGGCTGTCGGTTTTCGCGCGAGCACAAAGGCTCGTTTGGACAATTCGCTTTGAGTTCGTGTGCCGTCCACACTGTTGACGCTAAATTACACGTAATCTTACATTACACGTTACTCTCGAGTCTCGTCTGGACCCGGCTTAAGGTCGTCCCCCGAGCAAACGACCTTGGCCATACATTTGCCGCGTTGCCGCGATCGCGCCAAAACCCTATTATTTTTACTTATCTTGGTTCAAAATTGTCCTAAAAAAAATTTAAAACGGCGAATATGTAGTTTATGATATTGTCGATCTATTGGCGTGAGTTTCAAATAAAAGTAATTTGTAAATCCTAAGGAGATGCTGAATGTATGCTTGAATTTTAACAAATTGGTATTACTTTGGAAGCTGATATCATGAGTATGAGAAACAAAAATAGAAAATTTAAAACGACAAAAGAAATGTTGATATACTGAAGATTATTGCTGTATTTTTATTATAACTTTGTAGCTTTCAGATTATGAGTTTATAAGGTTTTAAATACGGTCAATTACGGAATCTCCGGACGGAACGCCCTTAAGAGATTCTTGTTCAATGGAAGCTGCATGAATCCGGTACTTAATTAAATGTAATAATTTTTGCCGTACACACAATGAAAAGCATGGCTAGGTTTCTTCCGTACGTCTGACAACCCTAACCATAGCGATCAGTTCCGCACATTTGGCGCCTAAATGAGTGTGATTCTTGCTTCTATTATGTGTTACTTTTTCTTACAAATTGTAGTTATTATATCAGTTTCAGGTCAATCTGCTTATTTTAAATTTGTTTTTTATGTTATTTCAAACGTAATGCAACGTAACTTCGTACTTGTAATCTTAACTTTGGTAGGTATACAATGGGGATTGTCCATTTTTTTTAAATTTTGCTCATTATAAAAACATTTCGAGGAATAAGGTCAGTGATCATTTTTCTGTATATAAACGAAAAAAATACCCATTAGTTACTTATATTTTTGAATAAATATGTTTAACCTTAGTTTGTCCTTCAATGGCGTCAAATTAGCAATAAATTCGACCAACATTACGCTTCGAACTTTTGGTAAGCTTCTCGTATAAGCTTTCACATAATGAGAACTTGCATTTGACGAACCAGCCATTATAAATAAGATTGAAAGGAAAAAAAACATACTGCAGAGGTCAATTGGCCGCCGATGATGACGTCAGAGCGAAACTTTAAAAATTTATTGAGAAAAAACTAGCCAATGAATTTCAAAATTATTTAATTTATATTCTTAAAATACCCTATTTTAACGAAAAAAAAAAAAGTACATGTGATTTTTTTGGACAATGCCCATTACCTACATAAGCTCTTTCAGCCTTCGCCCCTAAGAACTAATTAAATCGTTCAAAAAAGTTTTTATCTTGGACCTATTATCTAGCAACAAAATAATGACCTGTTCCTGAAAAACTCAGATAAAATAACTTTGAAGAGTGAAGGGTTTGTCAGCAGACCAACGAAACCTTTCTTTACCCAACCGTTGACTAATGCTAGCCTCCAGAATTAGGTGTTCCTTAGCAGTATTCAGTAATCTGTGCCCACAGACGTCATTAGGGATTTAAGGGACATCTAGACGTTAGTTAAAACGTTTGTGACACTTATCATAAGGAGGCAGTTGCTGAAAGCGAACATAAATATTATATGCATCTCTTTATTTGCATGAATGAATCTGGATACACATAAAACAGTGCATTTTATGTGTACCCAGATGCATTAGCCAGGTGATGAAGTAGATAAGTCACAAGGTTTGTTCGAATGGTTGTATGTTACAAAATGTTAGTTATCGTGTTCATCCACGTCTTCTTCCTTTAACATATCTCATCCTTATGAGCACCATGTGTAATTGGAATTACTTACTTTTAAGCCTTCAATCGTGGAAAAACCATACACAATTCGCTTATCTATGTTTTCGCGGCCGCATGTGGCCGCTTGGAAGTTGTTCAAGCATTTAAGAGCCCGTACTATTTTTTCTACTGCTCTCTTCACACTCACGCCCGTCTTTCATACGCCAGGTGAAAAAGGACGATCGCCAAGTTAGCGGGCAGTTATAGGTACTTATTCTGTTTTTTAAAAAGTTTTTTATATGAAAGTGGTAAAAATTAATTCCAACATTGTATAGACGACTTTCTCAACAGTACATTGTATTTTTTTCATACCGTTAAGACGTCAATACAATCCATAAAAAGGTGATATTCTAAACCTTTTACAGCAAAAATCACAAAACAGTCGCGGGTTTGAGTTGGATTATTTAAAGATACTTAAAAAAAATAAAAAATCTAGCTGCAACATTAGATTATAATTGAAATGATCTTACATGTTGTGCATTAAAACTCATAGAAATACTGTATTTTAATTGTTAAATCACGTCTGTTAAATGAGCGAAATCGGCAAAATTTCGTATACGGACTCTTAATGGCCAAGAATTAAAAACTTAATTTGCAAAACATGTATCCAATTAACGCGACGTGGCGTTATTAAGTATTTAGTAATGACATGTGTTTTCGTGAGGTATGCCGCGGCCCGTAGCGTTTCGCAGGAAACGCGCAACGTTTTTCTGTTGGCTGCACATACACCGTGCAGTAATTATTTATTGCAACACCAAACCTTACGAGAGGGGTTTCGACATGGAGATTCCAACCAGACTATGACCGATGACCTTCGTTGATGATGAAGAGAGTAAGGTCTGGAAGCAGCGCCGAATTTTTTATGAGTGTCTAGGCCAGTTATTTCCGCCGTCCCATACACAAAACATGCCGCCCGTAGGCCACGGCCTATACGGCCTATTTATAAATCCAGGGCTGCCTGGAAGTGCTGTGATGCCGGGTTTATCAAATTGTAGAGTATAGACAGTAGAATCAATTGACCAGAAGTCGGATAAGTTTTGTAATTGAATTTTGTCGCTGGAACAGTTCTGTATGTTGGTAAAGATATTCAGCTCGAGCTGTATCATGTATTGTATGAAAATTGAAATAGATTGTTGACCATCACACGTTATACGAAATCTAGTTTAACAGGGATTGTGAATACTCCAGAGCTGCCAAGTCTCCAGAGCTCCAAGTTTGGATAGCGAATGTCAAAAATGTATGGGATAGACATGGCGCTAGTGCTAGCTAGTAGAAGTGGCTATAGTGGCGCTTACGAATTACGATGCGTAACATACATTTTTGATATCCAACTTCGCCATTGAAAGTTGAAACTAGCGAATGTAATTTGACTTAGCACTCTGGCTACCAACTGTTGATGTTAATCAACAATTAACTTAAATTTCCTAACGACTGTCACCTTGACATAGGATATGGGAACAGGCGAACAGTGCATTGTGTAGCGGGGTCAGAGCGTTCCACTTCATATCAGTTATGTGTTAATTAATGGAGGCTGTTACTCTACTTATATAACGTATGTTGTAAGTAAAAGATTGACCATAGAATTCGTTAATGTTGTTACTAATCTGGACATGGATTTGTTTGTTGGTTTTCCTCAACGAACTTTGTAGTTCAGGTTTTTTGAGGAAAAGTTTCCTTTAAAGAGGTTGTCCTTTTTGACGTGACAACGTCTTTTAATTCGATATGGGCTGCGCGCACGAAAAAACATGACGCAATATGCGGCGTTACCTCGCTCTGAGGCGTTCCATTTAAGGCTATGACGTTGTCACGTTCAACTATCGTCAGTAATCCGACTTTACAGACAACCGAGTTCGAGTCGAGTTCGACACAAAACACTACTCTCCAACCGTCTTTTAAACTTAAACTGGAAACGGCTTACTAACTAACTAACGGTTTACACTGATTTGAATGGATTTGAATTGAATGGTATAGATATACTTTTGTGTCGCTAGCTGTCGGATAGCTTTTATTGTAATAAAATTACGGCGCAATAAAACGCAAACGCCAAGCGCGAAACATCTATTAAATAACGTTTCAAAAACCTGACAAACGTTTTTGTTTAGGTCTACATTTCACAAGCGAGCTGCCCAAAAAAATGAGTGGCACCTTTCTACGACGTGATGCTAATATTAATATCATAACTAATAAAGAGTCCCAAACATTAAACTTTCACCAATAAGACCAAAGTTAGTGAAGACTGTTGTGGCCGGGTGCGGCGCTACCCCGGCCCTCCGAATGTGCGAGAAAGTGTGAAAGTGCAGTTAGCGGCTTTTATTATTTAAACTAGAATATACCACCGTCCGCCCGCAACTCCGTTGGGACTTGCGATTAAATTCGGCTATTGCGGGGGATCCGTACATTTTTTGTCGATAAAAAGTATCCTAATTCCTATGTCCCCCGGGACTCAAACTATCTCCATACCTTATTTCAGCAAGTTGGTTCAGCTAACAGACAGACAGACACACTTTCGCATCTATAATATTAGTATGGATAGACTATTCGTGCATACGCGGTTAAGATTAATAAAGAGTGCTTTAAGGCCGTCCCCCGAGCAAACAACCTTGGCCATACATTTGTCGCGTTGCCGAGAGCGCATCAAACCCCTATTTTTTTACTTAACTTAGTTCAAAATTGTCCTAAAAAAATTTAAAACGGGGAATATGTAGTTTATGATATTGTCGATCTATTGGCGTGTGTTTCAAATAAAAGTAATTGGTAAATCCTAAGGAGATGCCGAATGTATGCTTGAATTTTAATAAATTGGTTTTACTTTGGAAGCTAATATCATGAGTATAATAAACAAAAATAGAAAATTTAAAACGGGCAAAGGAATGTTGATATACTGAAGATTATTGCTGTATTTTTATTATAACTTTGTAGCTTTCAAATTATGAGCTTATAAGGCTTGAAATACGGTAAATTACGGTATCTTCGTAAGGGATGCCCTTAAGTGGAGCTGCAACATATTGGTTACTGCGAATTATAAATACTTTATGCCATATCGATGGTTAAAAATAGCACCAACACTTTTTATAACCAAGTACTCCAGCTGCATGTCGAGAGGACGCAGGTTACTGAGTAATTTACTATTTTATACGTAGCTAAAACTTCTTTAAAGCAAAAGCAATATTAATGCAGCTTTTCCCCTTAAATCTTAATTGTTCATTCCTTAATTATTACTTAATTATTCCTTCTATTCTTATTTCTGTTATTTAGAATAAGTTAATAATTATTCTAATTATTCTAATAATAAATAAGTTAAAAATAATTTCAAACGTATAGGTACGCTTATTTTGTAAATTCAAAATATTTGATCAGTATCAGATTTGATGATATCGTTGTTCGTCGCGTATTAGAGTGAAAAGCTATTTGCTTAACACACTAACTTGTTACGGTACTTGTGCAGAATTGCACAAATCTTTCGGAAAATTTGTAAGGTCGAGAATGAAAGGTATTTGGCGCAGCGTTTGACTCTACGTGGCAAAACCCGATTGTTTTGATCTTGAGTGCAATACAGTTACTTAATAACTTAGTTGTAATTTTGTAAGCCTCAAAGTGTCTTACAAAGTAAGTTAAACCACTATAATATTGTTAGGGCTTGTATCGGCCAAATAATTGCACTTGGATTACACGTTTTCAAATGGTACAATTTAGTCTCGACAAATTCCATTTATACCTATTTTCCTTATACACTATACAGTGATAAACTCTATTCTTTACTAGGCTAGAAACATTTCTGTAGGCAACAGCCGCGGTTTTAGAGGGCCGGGAGTCACACCCCCAAGCAGAGAAGGAGGCACCTAGGGTTTCCACTTTCCTTACCACGCACTAGTAAATGACGGATATATATCTACGTCGGGAATCCATAAATAGATTTGCCCAAAAAAAAAGAAGAAATAACACTGAGATAGGCGTAAGCAGAGTCAAGTTGCATCTATATCTCCTATATCTATATATATATATATATATATATATATATATATATATATATATATATATATATATATATATATATATATATATATATATATATATATATATATATATATATATATATAGATATAGGAGATATATATATATATATATATATCTATATCTATATCTATATATCTATATCTATATCTATATCTATGTCTATACTTATTACAAAACAAAGTCGCTTTTTTTCCCTCATGTCCCTTTGTTCCCTTCATCTTTAAAACTACGTAACGGATTTTGATGATTCTTTAAGTGTTAGATAGCCCATTTATCGAGGAAGGCTATAGGCTTATCACGCTAAGGCTAATAGGAGAATGTGGGAAAAGCGGGGGAAATTATTTGAAACGGCTTATCTCGCGAACTACTGGAGCAATTTTTATGTTATCTGACATAGATAAGAAGTACGCCACCACGTGAAGGATCAGGCTATCGATTTTAATCATTTTTTCAGTGGCTATATATTTTATACTTACCCGTGCGACACCGGGGAGGGTCGCTAGTATTAAATATTTTGTTCCAATTATACTATACCGGGTTAATTCCCGAACCCGCGGTGGTAGGCATCGCAGTTTCGACGTTCTTTTTTCGAAGTTCAAAAAGTGTGTCCATGATACCTATTTTGAATAGAAATAATATATTTATTTGTTTGTTACTGACGCGGCGCAAATGTTGTTTTTCCATGTAAATTATTTCTAGTATCAAAACAAAAAATACCTAGATAAAAACCTATTCTCAGGTCTAACGAATGTACATACAAAATTTTATTAAAGTCGGTTGAGTCGTTTTGGAGGAGTTCACGCACAAACACTGTGACACGAAAATTTTATATAATATATTAGATTTATGTTTTGTTATAGGGCGGGTACTTGGTGTCGCGCACCACCCTGCGCCGGAGCAGCAGCCTCACGTCATGGCGCTCCCTGAAGACAGATTGTGTGAGTATACCTTAATATAGTGACTAAAGTGTTCAAGAAATTATATATATTTTAACTAGCTAATTTAGAAGCCTAAAAGATATTATATGCTGCAGTAGTGACTAGTGACTTCTGGATACTGTAGGTAACCTAACACTTCTCAAAAATTGACATTGACAACTCTGAACTCTGAATCCGGTGATACTAGTCCCCGTTGTTCTTACAATGATCAGTTTCAAACTCGCAGTTTGTGCTGTAAATTTTGATAGACTTCTTTGGTTTGAATTTAATAGAACTAGGGAAATACAAGTTGCTATTCACGACAAAGTATCATAATACATAGTTGTAATATACGATATTCTTTCTGGCAAAGTAACCAACATAACTGCGAAATCACCATTTTGTTTAATTTACAAGAAGACCAGTATTTTTGACCGACTTCCAAAAAGGAGGAGGTAATACGTTGGGCTGTATGTATTTTTTTTTGTATGTTCAACAATTATTGCTCAGCCGTTTGTGGTCTATTTTTCAAAATTCTTTTTGTGTTGTATAGGGTTTGATTCGAATTTGGTACCATGTTCATAAAAGTAGTGATCTGATGATGGGATTCATGAGTAATCGAGGGGACTCTTTGAAATTTGTATGGAAACATATAGTGATTTTGATTTTTTCTGAAGCATCCGAGGTAAATGCTACCAAAAAGTAAGACTTCGCACCAGGTTATACCCTGGATCCGAAGGTACCGAACAGAACTTTTGAATGCTTATAGGTACAGGTTCGTTCGTTCGTTCGTTTGTTTAAACAACTGAAAGCAACAACCATAATTATACCATGGGTCATCACACTATGACCCAATTATTGGTACTTTTCGCGATATTTTGCATTGAAGCAGTTGTTTTTGATGATGATTTCGCTGTTTGTGGACCGATTTTCAAAATTCTCGTGTTGTTGTATAGGATATAATCTTAATTTTGTATAACAATTACTAAAGTGGTGAGCTGATGTTGGGATCTATCTATGAGCAATCGAGGAAAATCCTTGAAATTTATCAAAACATTCATAGTGGTTAAAAAGTTGTTTCTAGTAAGTTAAAAATATGTTACGAATAAGAGAAATTTCATACGAAGGTGTCTCTTGGTCCAAAGGCACTGAATAGAACTCCTGAACCTTTAAAGATAAAAGTTTGGAAATTGCAGCATCGCTAAGATAACTGCAAGCATTTACCACAATTTCGCTTACAGTAACATAATGTGAATAGATAACATTCGTATTGATTATTTACGCATACCTAAAGCCTTATTTTGTAGATAACTAAAAAGAGTGAAATGATTATTTTTAACAAAAAATTAAAACCGACTTCCAAGGTAAAAACTATAGTAATATGAACTAAAAAGTATTAAATAACTCTTACTCTATAATAGTGCCTTTTTCAGAATTCGTCTAAATCTCAACTATTTCTGTACATACTACAGTCTTCATTACTTTGAAGTCGGTACCAGTCCCAAAAGTTTCAGATATTCTAAGTTCTGACATTACTGAACTCACGACTAGCTGGTACCGACTTCAAAATAATGAATACTATAGTATGTACAGAAATAGTTGAGATTTAGACGAATTCTGAAAAAGGCACTATTATAGAGTAAGAGTTATTTAATACTTTTTAGTTCATATTACTATTGTTTTTACCTTGGAAGTCGGTTTTAATTTTTTGTTAAAAATAATGTATTTGTGGTATCCATTAGCGATGTTTCAAGTTCACAGTTTGCGAGTGTGCCGCTGTCGGTGCCGGAGAAACAGACTGTAACATTGACTATCACAAGAACTTTAGGCGGGAAACACACTTGCGTTTTAAGACAAAGTGACAAAAATGTTTTTATAGTATCAGTAAACGT
Organism: Polyommatus icarus; assembly: GCA_937595015.1. Classification (NCBI taxonomy): domain Eukaryota; kingdom Metazoa; phylum Arthropoda; class Insecta; order Lepidoptera; family Lycaenidae; genus Polyommatus; species Polyommatus icarus. The sequence continues at coordinate 19,970,235 of OW569329.1, forward strand.
ACGAACGAATTTGCATGTTACATTCGGATAGGTCTAGTTCGGTGAGAAGAAAAGTGTTCGGTCGAATTAGAATACCTCCTTTGTAATGAAAAAACCTACCGAATGCCGATGTAATGTAAAAGAATATGTCAGTATTGTTAGTTGGAGAAAATGGTTGTAATAGCAATATGTAGGAGTCAATAAATATAATTTATAAAGCATTGCAGTCTTTCAGCAGTTTATTCAAAAAGGATATATCAGAAAATTGATGGTGGAAAAGAAATCAAATCTCTTTTGATCTGTCTTTTTGGTTGTATAGAAAAACTTGTATTTGCTGAAGACTTTTTAGCAGAAGGCGAACAGAAGGACAAAACTGTTTTGGGTTCGGGCATGGTCTTATGACATCATTTTCGCGGTCATAAGTCCAGGCTTATCATAACAACTTTAGAAATAGGTAAGAATCGACATACTGACAAATGTCGGATTTCCTTTGTCAATCTGTCATTTTGTCTATTCTTCCCAAGAAAGAAACCGCTTCTATGGCGACCATGCTAAGCCTACTGAGAGATTTCGGCTCGTTAAATTCAAATTAGTTTAGTCGCAAGTGTGTAAAAGCCTACAGAATGGCACCTTGTGCTCGGCGTGGCCGATTGTTGCGCGAGCGGCGGTTTGCGCAACGCCGACCAAGGCGACCGCTACTTCTAGATCACTCCAGTGACCACAGATACCGAAGCTTACAGATTAGAGAGAAATGTGACTATCGCTGGAGGCTAGAGTTCTTAACTGCAGTCTCTTAAAAGCAAAAGAAACATGTAATAAATGCAATAAACTTGAAATAATATGGCAGGCAGATAGTAACCTCTAGACACGTGCAGTGTCCATTAGCTTTAGCCCTTGTCCACGAACGGTGGAAAAAAGGCAAAGACGAAATAAAATACACGCATAGCGTATGTAGCTTTTTGTTCTCGAGTCTCGACTCTCGACATACACGTAGCCCGTTTGTATAATTCTGAGGGTAATACATTAGGTAGTAGGTACTCAACCAGCTATAGTATGTTATAGCTGGTACCAAATCATACCGTTATCAAATACCAAGTACCAACATACCAGGTCAAATGATCTGTAAAATAGTGCTTGAAGATGTTTACGACGATAGTTGTTTTTCTTTACCTATCTACGTTTTACAGTAATTTGTGATTATAAAAGTAAATTGTAAGTCTTAAAACTAAAAAAACACTAACTTGCAATTACAGGTGTGATTAAAATCTAGAAAACAAATATTTAGCACTTAAATCCACACGAGAAAAAAGGAAAGTGTTGTTAACACGTAACTCGAAAAAAATGAAATTGATAAAGATCACGCGTTTAATTACAAATAAATCATTAAAATAGCTGGAGTTGTGGAGATAGGCTGTAATTGGTATAACGAGCGAAACCGACGACAGGATACTGATTGATGACAGCAGAAAGTGAACATTTCTGGAATTCTGGCTGTTATCACTTTCTGTAATGTTTGATAATAATTTTAAGCCTATTAATCAATTTTTCCTTTTTTAAAATTTTATGAATGGTATTAATTATAATTATAATTATAATAAATTACCATTTAAAAATGTATTGCAAAACCTATAACATAATATAGTAAATTGTAATAATTAAAAAAATATTAATTTTTTACCGGCAGTATAATAAAGTAAAGGACTTGCAATAGTTGCTGTCCACACTTACTTTATAATAACCTGCACTTATCACTTATCAAAGTGATTACAGGCCTTTAGTTTTAACAATACAAATGGGAGTGCAACTATTTTGGCGCGCTCTATTCGCGTTGAAATCTTTTGGACCTCAATTTATTTGCTACAACCACACAAATAAGATCTGAGATCTGTGGCTACAACACGTTTTGAGTTGAAAATTAGAGCACTATAGCGACTCCTTGCAATAATTGTTATCATTTGGGTTTTGTAAATCATAAGTGTTTTTTTAAAAGACAATATTTAACTAATTACTACACATGAATGATAATAATGCTTAAAAATTATTTTTAATTAATTTAAATTATTATTGTAGTTTCAATATTTAATAAACAATTTCCACATCATTTTCTGTGCTCAGATGTTGATTAATAATGCATTTTTATGAGTTGAGTAGTTACAGTTATATTTAGACTTAGAGCGCTTACAGACGAACGGCACGTGTCGGCGGCACGCGTCGGCGGCAGTCGACGGCAGTCGGCGGCACGTGTCGGCGGCAGTTGACGGCAGCCATAGATATCAGAAACACAACAGACGGCAGCCGTCGACAGTTTATAACGCTTGCAGTTGTGACGTAACGCGTAAAGGTAAGCGTCCACAGGTCGGTATAGTACGCAACGGACGTTTCGCATCAGACGGATATTTTTTTTACAGTACGTCTCACTGTATCGGCAGAGTACGGATTACCGACAAGCTAGTATGTTTATCTTCAAATTAGTCCAAACAAAGTTCTTAAGTCAAAATTTCTGCTTTCGACTTTTCCATCCATACCCCCCTTTTGAGCATTCATTTACTAGGCTAAACAGTAATCCGTACACTGCCGATTCAGCGGACGTACTGTGAAAAAAATATCCGTTTGATGCGAGATGTCTGTTGCGTACGATACCCGCCTGCGGATGCTTACCTTTACGCGGGTACCTTGCGAGGGTACGTCACAACTGGGGGGGTCAAACGATGTCGGTTAGTAGAGGTGGTGGTAGACCACCTCTACTAACCGACATCGTTTGACAGATCAGAATTTATTACTTTAACGTCAAGCTCGCGATCTTAAAAAAGTTGATATTTCACAGCGGATTTAACATTGTTTTGCATTTTTTACTGTTTTTAGCAAAATTACTAGCTGTCCCGGCAAACGTTGCTTTGCCATTATATAAAGTACCTATTTCGCCCATATTATTTTTTTGATGTGACTAAATAAGTATGTTACCATAGCAACGTCTATCGCTATCCCGTCGCACAAACAATGGCCGCCCTCAGTCTCAAGTTATAATAATTTACTATTATTTATTTAACAAATGCACTTATCAATATATAAAGTACCTAGTAGCCGATTCTCAGACCTACTGAATATGCATATAAAATTTGGTAAAAATCAGTAAAGCAGTTTCGGAGGAGTTCGTGTACCAACATTGTGACAGGAGAATTTTATATATTAAAATTATAATATTTAAAAAGTGGGTACGGACTACGGTTATGTTGTTGTAATCTTACAACAGAGTGTTCTGGAAACATGATAGTTTTAGGAAAGGTCGTGGTAGGCCCCCTGCAAGCATCATAAACTGTCAAAGGCTGCCGTCGGCTGCCGTCGACTGCCGCCGACTGCCGCCGACTGCCGCCGACACGTGCCGTTCGTCTGTAAGAAGCCAATGCGTCATCAGGTCATCACCGAAAAATCATTGACTTTTCACCTTGTCATTAGCCAAGATCACAGGATTAGCGGTAAATTAGAATAAGAGGAAGTTCGCGTGTTAGCCATTGTCGATTGTTGACGCGTTTACTACATCTCACAATAAGGGTTCGGATTACAGGGATTGACGTCAAATATAGGCGAAGAGCAAGAGTCGCAAAATCAATTTTTTTTGTCTAAAAAAGTTAATTATTTAAATTAAAACTTATTTGACATAATATATCTTTACTAATATAAAGCAACGATTTTGATAAAATTTTACTTGAATGTAGGTACTTATATTTTTGTGTTGAGCTCTACCCGGTGCAAACTAAATAAAGGGATACAAACATAGGAAATAGGAATTTTCATAAAAAAATCTTTGACAAAATTCTGCATGAAAAACGAGTGACGATATCACATTGATGATTTTTTTGTTTAATCACGATAAATATTTGTTTGCCCACAACCGTAACTTATAGTGTTAAGCACTAATATGGTAAAATTATACAATAATATGGTCATAATTTTCGTGGGAAAAGCAGCCCCCCCCCCTCTCCAGATGATGTAGTCGCGTCGTTAGTGTTGAGTTTTAATTCTCCTGTTTTAGGAAGAAAGTTATAAATTGAAAAACATACTTTTTGATTATCATTTGATTACCTGTACCCTCGGCCGGAACTCGGCTGCGCCCCACCAAGTTCCAGCCGAGGGTGCAGGTACCTGGAAATATTGTCGCATCGTTAGTGTTGAGCGTGGTTCTTGAGATACAGTTTGGATATGGACAAACGGACAGGCTGATATTTTATCTTTGTGATCGGGTCCCGTTTTTACCCTTTGAGTAAGGGACCATAAAAAGGAGAAAATTAACCATCTCCGTTATTATGCTATACTAACGCGGACGAAGTCGCGGGCAACAGCTAGTGAAATAATATTATAACTATTCATTTGCTCACTAGAACCAAATAAATTCTAAAATATCCTTAATATATGGTCGTCGATCATTTGAGGAGTTGGGAAGGTTAAGAAATTTATCGAGCGAATTTTAGCCCCAAAATAATTGAAAAAATAAACCCGACTACTAAAACGCGCTCTAAAAAGTACGAAACAAGAAAACAGTTTATAGGGATATGGAAATGTTTAAAGGATAGCCGTGGTCGTATGCCACCTACATATTATAGCAAAACAGATTTATTGTAGATAATAAAATTGGGCATACATACGACCACGGCTATCCTTTAAACATTTCCATATCCCTATAAACTGTTTTCTTGTTTCGTACTTTTTTCTAACTTCTAATCTAAGAGTAAAGTACTTACACGGGAATAAATACTACACGGCCGATTTTGATGGAGTAAATACTAAACTGAGAATAGTTGCACAGCAGGGTGTCAACATCTGTGGTGTCAACCTTTGAAGAATCCAACTGTTACGGTCGGTGTCATTGTGATGAGCCATTTTTAAGGAAAGAAGTGTTATATTTTATATTTAATTTTAATTGTTCCTAAAAATTCGAGGCAATGGAACGTTTAATTATTGTATTAAAACGGCTATTGTATTCTATGGATATTACTTGCCATTCCGCGAGTTTGAATTTGATCGTAACGCCATCAGTTTTTTATTTTCAATTAAATAAGTATATAAAAAATATGCTTTTCTACCAGATCTATTAAAAGTTGTTTTTTTGATGGAAGCCAATTTGGACTTCGTTTTCATTTTTCGTTGCTGATCTTTATTACCTATTATATATAATATTATGTACGTAGATAATACACTGAGATCAGCGAAAAAATCGAACAAAACAAACACAACCTATGAAAAATAAAGGAATTTTTTACATAACCACAGACTAATTAGGGATACTACGTATTACATAACTTATGCCATAGGATAGGGGAAAATAAATATAAGACTTATGCATTGCACGTCAACATCATGCATTTGACATTGACATTTTACTGTATTACTCTACGAAATTAAATTGATATGGCGTACAAGTCATTCTAATACAAACAATAGCACATGCATTTTTGTCGGTTTATACATTCGTTCATTGTTCATTTTAAACCTGAGTAATAATACCGAGCATAGTATACTCTTCGAGTAACGTGGTAAAACGCAAACGAAGATATCCTAGAGTAAATTGAAGGAGCAAAATTATTCTCAGTATAGTTACACTCGTGGAACTTTAAGTTTGGCCTAACTGATACAACTGTTAATTACAAATTTTACTAAATAGCCAGTAATCGCGAGCTCTCGGACTATCGCTTCAATCGGCGGATGCGCGCGCGCCGATTCTGCGACAAGTTTTTGCGGTATTGTTTCGCGCAGGAAGTGTTGTACAAGAAAGGATCTCGAGATTAACGCGTAAACGGTACATAATACTTTAACGGTAAACGACTCTATAAAGACCTAGTATAACTGTAGATATTCTCCTTTTAATTTTTTTTAGACGTTGTTGTATTTTTTTACTAACTATATTATTATGATTTATGAGTTATGACCCAAGGAGCTTCGTATCACTTCCCTCCTAATTACAAACTTTCCCTGGATTTACAGAATATTTCAACTTTCAAGATCGAAACCAGATTAATCGTTTCAGCCGTTCTCAAGTTTTAGCGAGCGTAACAAAATGTTTTATTTATATATATTTGAGCGTTTAATACGTGAGATTTAAATTATTATTATTACCACTTTAGCTGTCCCTACTGAGAATATAGGCTATATATTATTATCTCACTAAGTATAATAAGAGCGACGAAACAGAGGAAAATGTGGAAAAATCGGGGAAAATCATAAGATATTTTTTGTAGTCAAATTTTTGAAATTCCTAATTTACGCGAGCGAAGCCGCGCGGAACGTCTAGTATTTGATAATTTACTTGACATGTTCTGCCCTGCACGATCCCTATAACATATTATATACTAAACATACTCGTATGTAATGGCACCTAATACAATTTGCACGTACGTAAGTAATTAATCCAATAATTCTTTAGTTGCTTCCATAGCAAAACTAGCAGTTAATCCTGTTGCTACGTCAGACTGAAATATAAACATACATACTTCATAATACTACTATTATTATTGGGTTTATACTTTATAGACACTATGTAAGGTTGTTATTGCTATGAACCAGCCGGGCTGGCCAACAGTGGCGCTGGAACGAGACAAGTGGAAGACCCTGGGGGAGGCCTTTGCCCAGCAGTGGGATAGTATAGGCTAACAAAAAAATGCTATGCTTTAATATTTTACGGTAACTTGTACGATATCATACAGGTCTTGCATAACGGTTGCTTTTAATAGTCTGATTAACAGGTGCCATTTTCCTCGAAATCTGATCTCATTCACCGAAAATTATGATTTTGGTCTCATTCGATTCGGAATACCATCTAGAACATTCTATCAAAATTCCAAGAGGGGCTGAAATAGTTATATGTAGAAAATGCAATAGTTATAAACAATTAAGTAAACATAAAAAGAAGGGTTTGGATTTTTTTTAATATTTCGAAAACTATATTTTAAGATAATCAAAATTTGAAAAAAATAGATCCTTAAAGAAGAGGAAATTTCCTAAAAAAATCTTAGATCCTGGAACCTTACCAATAATCCTTATAGCTTTAAATGAGCGGCGAAAGTAACGGTAAAAACGCGTAGTTCGAGTTTCGCATGAATTGCCGCAATCTGCCACGCGAACTAAAAAATATATTTTAACTGATTAAATCTTATATATAAAATTCTCGTGTCACAATGTTAGTCCACGAACTCCTCCGAAACGGCTTTACCGATTTTTACCAAATTTTATATGCATATTCAGTGGGTCTGAGAATCGGCTACTCGGTACTTATTATATTGATAAGTGCATTTGTTGAATAAATAATAGTAAATTATTACAACTCGAGAAAAACGACGACCATGATAGCGATGGACGTTGCCATGGTGACATAATATTTATTTAGTCACTTCAATAAAATAATACGGGCGATATACTTTATAATATGGCAAAGAAACGTTTGCCGGGACAGCTAGTATTAATATAAAGAAATAAAAAAAATTGGGTACTAAGTAGACATATCAATAAACAATAATCCGTCAACAAAAATAAATTATCACAGTTTGTTTAAATGTTATGCTTTTGTTCATTAGTTAATAGTCACCATTTTAATGTTAACATAAAAACGCTGATTATTTCTAAACAAGAAATCTAGAAATTTTTATTATTCTTTTGAGATAATTTTAAAAGGGTTTAGAAGAAATATCCGGTGGAAAAATTCAATAATTTTGATTTTTCACTTTTTTATGAACAATCAAAGGCATTCATGAAATTTTCATGTAAATAAAGCAATTAGAGTTTTTTCATCAATAAAAATGATTATTTAAATTTTATTAGTTATAAATATAAAAATATATATTGTTATCTGGCTTCTAACAACAACAAAACAAAATAATAACAATAATTGGATATAAAAGTACCATAATTGCTTTATTTACATGAATAATTTTGGAATGCTTTTGAATGTTAATAAAAAAGTGAAAAATCAAAATTATTGAATTTTTCCACCGGATATCTCTTCTAAGCCCTTTTAAGATTAGCTCAAAAGAATAATAACAATTTCTAGATTTCTTGTTTAGAAATAATCAGCGTTTTTATGTTAACATTAAAATGGTGACTATTAACAAATTAAGAAAAGCATAATAATTAAACGAATTGTGATAATTTATTTTTGTTAACGGATTATTGTTTATTGATATGTCTACTTAGTACTCATTTTTTTATTCCTTAATATTAATATTTAATCACTTAAAATATTTTTTTAGTTCACGTAGCAAATCACGCAAAACCTGAACCACGCGGTTTCACCGTTACTTTCGCCGCTCAATTAAAGCTATAAGGATAATTGGCAAGGTTCCAGGATCTAGGATTTTTTTAGTAAATTTCCTGCTCTTTAAGGATCTATTTTCAGATGGATACGTATTTAAGCGTTTTTGAAAATTCTACCCCACAGGGGGGTGAAATTGGGGTTGAAAGTTTTAATTAAAGTCTGTTATTTCTTGAGTTAGAAACATGAAATTTTATGTTTGGGCTACTGTATAAAAATGATTGGATACGTGTTTATGCGTTTTTGGAAATTGTACCCCAAGGGAGTGAAATTGGGGTTGAAATTTTGAATGAAAGTCCTTCATTTCTTGAATTACAAACATGAAACTTTATTTTTGTGCTACTGATTGAAAATGAATGGATACGTATATTTAAGCGTTTCTGGTAATTCTACCCCCAAGGGGGTGAAATTGGGGTAGAAAGTTTCAATGAAAGTCTGTCATTTCTTGAGTTAGAAACATGAAAGTTTATGGACGTTTTCATTTGACGTTTGCATAAATAGGGTCCCGTTTTTACTCTTTGTATAAGGAACCACAAAAAGGGGAAAACTATCCATTTTTGTTATTATACTATGTTAACGCGGACGAAGTCGCAGGCAACAGCTAGTAAAATACTTTTTTTTTTGGATGGGAATGACCAGAGAAGAAATTGGAGAAAAGAAGGCTTGTTCGTTGGAAACATCTAGTAATAAATTACCCAGTTTTATATCAGAAATCAAAGGAAAAAGTGAAAGAAAGGTATACTTAATAAAAGATAATACTGCTTATCAGCGAAATTCCAACAAAACGGCGGAAAAAAACTCAAAAAAGAAATGAGTTAAACTTTAGAGCTTATTACAAAAGACAAAAAGAAAAGAAGAATATTGAGAAATAAGTGTTCATAAATAGATGAACTTGTAAAATTACGAGAAAACAAAAATAAGTAAATTTCGAGCTGTAAAAGCTGTAAGCTACATTTAAGTTGCTATTCTGGCCAAAGAGATATAGAATGTAATTATTTTTAGGTTCATCGTACCTGGATCTTATTAAATATCTACCGATTAAAACAATGTTTATTGTTATTTTCTTATTTTTCAGATTGTATTTGAAAGTGTCTATTTTATACTATTGGCAGGTTATAGTTATAGGACATCATTAATTCTACCCCTTTTGTGACAATTATACATGTACAACTTATTAATCAGTGTTTTTGTATGATGTTTTAGATAGAATTATAATGCTTTCTAAGTACCGTTACATAAAATTTTACATTAGTCTAATTACCGTACCCATAAAAAATTTAAGTCTCATTATCTAAAAAACTATAATGAACTGTACCACGCCAAATTTATTATTGTATTGGTATTTTTCATTACTTTCATATTTTAATGAGTTTAAGTCAAATCAACGAAGAAAAAAAATGGTAACGGTAATTAGGCAAATAATGCCAAACCTGAGAATGGCCGAAATGCTTCATACTTTATCGAAATCGAAATTGTTTTATTTCTGAATAAATTTAAAATAAATATTTTCAGAATGCCCTACATGGTACCTACATCCGGTTCAGGAACTAACCCGGCGAGAAGAACCGGCGTAAGAAACTCGCACGAGGCCCACTATTTAACAAAAAAGTGAGAAATAAAGTTTACAATTTTGTAACATAATAAGTATTATATACAATGTCAACATACATAACTCTAAGTCATATAATTATGTAGAAGTAGCCTTGCAAGAAGCCATATCCTACTCCCAAGATGTGCCATCGTTTATGAAATCATTGAGCTTATAAGGCTTTGGCACACAAACGTTCTTTGACTACTTACTTTTAGAAATATTGTTCTTATGATCTTCAATATTAATTCAGATTCGAAGGATGAATGTTGAAGAAGTCGAAGAATTTTTGACTACGTTCAGTTAGAAATATCTCGGTTAGATAACCAAATAAATAATGCTGATAATTATAATGTTTTGCAAAACAGAAATCTCAATGGAAAATTTAGTTTATCTCCGGGAAAACCGTTCACAACATCTTGGCGTTTAAGATAAGCTGTATCTCTGTGAGTTGAATTTTTATTATATTGAATCATATTATGCTGTCAATTTGAAGAGAGTCGATTATATAAAATATTATGTAAGCGAAAAATCAAACTGACTCACAAAAGATAAACCAAAATGTAGGTTTTGATATATTACATCATCAATAAAATTTTACAAGATGTTATAGTTCGGATCCTAAACTGAACCTTGAACCTTTTTACTCTGGACTGAATGAAAATGTTTGCACTATAAAATTCATTTGTATGAAAAGCGAAAAAATAAATACAGTTGAACTCGTATAGTCTACTTTGATGTATGATTTAAAGGGTACAGTTGTACTAATTATTTATTGAAAAGAAAACTAGTAGGTATTTAGAAAATCAATAATTGAATAGAAAGTATCACGGGCACTACTGGACCCAGTTTCTCGTATGGGAAAGCGTCCACGCCTATATTTAGGATATAGGTTAGGAGACATTGAGTCACGTACTTGCTCATGTTCGTTTCTATTTTAATTACTTTCTTTGTTAATATTAATGTTTCCTTGTCAATATTCTTTTTTTACAAATTCTATGTGACCATATTGGCAGCACTCTACTCAAAATGGGGAAGGCGTCGCGTTGGCTTGATGATCCTTCGATCGACGATTCTTTAAAATTTTTGACATGATAACGTCTTATGATTCGATATGGGCTGCGCGCATGAAAAAACTTGACGCAATATGCGGCGTTACCTCGCTCTGAGGCGTTCCATTTAAGGCTATGACGTTGTCACGTTCAACTATTGTTAGTAAACCGACTTTACAGACAACCGAGTTCGAGTCGAGTTCGAGTCGAGTTCGAGTCGAGTTCGAGTCGAGTTCAAGTTCGAGTTCGACACAATTTTTTTTGTTATCACGGCCCACTAATAGGCCTTACGGGGGTGATAGGTTAATTAGTAATTTATTAATCACCTTATTAGATTAATTTTGTATTGTGTTCTCATAATTTAAAAAAAATTGGTCGTCGCTTTGATCAACATACAAAATATAAAAAATACAGTAAATAAATTCGTGGGCAGTTAAGTTTTTAAAGACACAGGTTTTGGGACACGTTATATTTTTGACGTTTAATTTTGATGGTAATTTACACATAACTAGGATTGTCGGGATGAGCGATGATGATGATGAGAAAGGATACGTAACAGATGAACTAATTGCCGTAAAATAATCTGATAATGTACAGAAATGATTAGAACAATAATTACGAATTGCATAACAGCGCTTACAACATAAATTATTTTAACGAAGACGTGACGGCTAACTTGCAGCTAATTAAAATAAATTGTATCATATTAAACTTTCTACATATTATGTTACTTATCAAAGACCGTGCCATCTTTCATTGTGTAACAATAAAGTCAAATAATTATTCCTCTCTTTAAATGCTAACGTTAATAAATAAAATTAAACATATGTTTTTGAGATCCTTGAAAGGAAAAAAATCGGCCAAGTGTTAGTCGGACTCGCGCATGAAGGGTTCCGAAAGAATATAGAGCGAAAGTAGGCAAATAATGTTTTTTATTTTATTTGGGAGACCCTTTATGTCCCAGTATAAGTTTCATTCGTGACATAAAGGGTAAAGTCGTTCAGTAGAGTAATAATCATATTACCCTTTGCGTACGGAACCCTAAAAAGTATTGACGTATTAATCATAGTACTAGTGAGACCTGGTGGGCTATTATGACCTCTTATTTCCAGCCAGTTTACGCCCAAAATGTACCGTTTTCGGGCGTAAACTGGCTGTTAAATAAGGGGTCATAATAACCCACCTGTACAGAAATCAAAAGATTGAGAGAAAGAAGATCAAAAAACGACGCAAAAATTTTAGACCTTTTAAATAAAATTCTCAGAATTGTAAGAATTTGAACGTTCCTGAAGTTAAAAAGCATGAATGACAAAATTAACACAGAATGCGTGGAGACCTTGGCAGTAATTTACTTTTAACACAGCAATTATGTAAATTGTTAATTGTTTATTAATTAACTTGTAACCGATACGAGTGTACGACATGCAAGTGCAGCGAGTGTTATGAAGTTGTACTTGTTGTGTTTAAGTTGTTTATTTCTACAAGCACTTTTAGGCATTAACTAAAACTTAAAGGTTATAAACAATACAAGAACCTATAAGCATTTCCATCTGTGATTATAATTCACCAACTCCACTTTTATGCCTTCGCGAAGTTAATCTCGCTACTTGATGTAGTTAGGTCTAGGGTTGAAGTAGTTGACACATATCCAAAAAACTCAAACTCAAACTCAAAATTTTTTATTCAGAATACATTTTTGCAAATATTTTCTGAAAGTCTACATGATCCATGGTTTTCTGACCTGTATCTTGTGACCTATGTCTTCTTTTATCATAGGTAATCCTACTCATTAAATTTTTAAAAGGTAAGTCTGATTTTAATGGCCCATTAATTAATGAAATTAGTTTGATGTAATTTTAACCGCCTCAAGCTATCTATTAGAAGAGTATAAGAGTAATGTTATGAAAGAAACTGTCGTTACACCGGATACGTAAGAGATCGTGAGATTGGAAACCACCTGAGGGCAGACAACAGGTTGTACGTGTGAGGTCGGCGATGGCCACCGCCATTGAGGGAGAGAGCGGAGGTGTTGCCAGAAAATAATGTCAATACCCTGAAATAAATAAAACGAATAAAATATACAAAATTGTAGGATGTGATTTTACTGTAGAGTAAGTCACAATAAGGGATTATACAATAATAAAAAAAATGAGTGTTATATTATGAAGATCAGCATGTCTAATTTAATATAATTATTTTAATGAATTTGTTTTGGTTTAGATTATTTAATCCTTAGAAATCTATTGTTATCGCGACCACTCGCGGCCCCCTTGGGCCGCTTGGTAGATGATAGGTTAAACAAAGTTAATAATAAAACTTGGGAGTTGAAAACCAACAAAAATATACTAAATAGTATAAATAATCTAAATATACATGATACATCTAATTTCTAATAGATCAAATGACAAAAAGTATAATATGAAACAGCTCGTAAGAAAATAAGAGAAAAGATCTTTGTAAAATTTTAAACTATCGTAAATCGAGATTAAAGGCCAATTAAGATTAAAACAAACCCCCACAAACTAATAAAATTTATAATTCAAAGAATTCAAACTAATAAAAATAAACACAAGACAAAGCGGATTCTTGGAAATATATTGTTATTCTATTGTTGCCACGATCACCGGTGCTCTTATGGGACTTGATAGGTTAATGAAGATTTAGACATAAACACTATACATTGTCGACTCAAAAGTTAAGTGACCATTAAATCTAAAAGCCGCCGTAAATGTTGGCAATTACAGTAAGCTGGTAACCTCGCTCGCTCGCCGACCGCCACTCTCCGTATCTCGATTCTCGGCTCGCGCGTCGCCGCGCTAGTCTGTCGTCACGTCTGCGTCGCGTCGCACGCCCGTGTCGCGAGTTCTGTGTACTTCTGTGCTTGTGCCGTGATAAACATGCTCGTTACTCGCATCTGAAGCGACAATAAGTTAAAGTGAGAGAGTGCATCGACTTTTCCCCACGTCCACACCTGGAATCTCAATGTTGAAACTGGTTAGTATTTGTCATTAGGAAGTGACATTATCGGTTAGCGGTTTTATTTGCCTCCGGACGTGGAGGTTCAATATGTTTGGGTTCTTTATCGTGTTCGTTTTTACGAGCTATACAAATACTACTTCCACATGAATCTTTACGGCTGTATCAAGATTCAAGGTTGGCTGTTTTATCCCTTGTAAAATGTAATAGGTACCTACTGGTAAGTATATAATATTATAAACATTGACTTCTACACATTTGGCTGCGACTTTTAGTTTAACTATCTTAGATGCCACAACAATGTTTAATTTAGGTTCAGTTTAGTCAAAGAGACCCACAAATGCAAACTTTTCTTCATCTATTAACAAGTAACACGTGGAGCTAACTAGAATGTTGCAATGCAGCTCTGCCACATTGCCGCCCAGTTACCTCTTAGCTGACAGTTAAGACTTGAGATGTTTGCGGCAGTGGAATTTTTGCATGCCTTTAATGCTAAGTTCAAGGAAATACTCTGCTTGACATTACGGATTTTAATCATTCTTGGGCCGCAGTCGGTTTAATGATGATTAAGCTTCAATTTAATGAAGGGTTCGACAGGTAATAAAGTATGGGGCGTATGTCAAAATCTTCATTTAATAATTACAGTTGAGTAATTAATTCTACTTATATATTTTTTATGTCATAATATAGTCTTACTACGAATTTTTTATCTTTGTCTTTGAAGCTATTGGTTTATCTTGTACCCAGTTTCTCATACCCAGGTTTTTTGACTGAAGTTTACTTATTCACTAGCACTTTTGATTGACTAACGTCAAAAAATTTACCAATCAACAATACTATTGCCTTTAATAAAAGAAGAAGAACACAATTATTATAGTTAAGCTCCTGTCAAAAAATCTTAAAAACTGCGCATATTAAGTTGTTTGTTATTCCTAAGAATATAGTATATACAAATGCATGTATATTTTTAACCGACTTCAAAAAAAGGAGGTTTAATCAATTCGAAGCGTATGTATGTAATATTTCCAGAACTGCCCAGTTATTGTATAATAATATTATGTTAATCTATGACAGCTTCTGAACAAATGTGCCAAATTTCAAGTGTATGTATGTATGTATGTTTTTATGTTTGTGCACGCATATTTCCGGAACCACAAGTCCAATTTTAGTGATTCTTTTTTTATTATACTAGCCACTAGGTATTGTTCAACTTAGGGAATACTGCAAGTTTCATCAAAATCAGTTCAGTAGTTTTTGAGATAGGGAATTTTAATTTACGTACAAAAATTTGAAGTTGGTTTTATCTTTTTAATTAAATACTATTATTCTTACTAGGTGTTAAAGAATGCAAAGAAACAAACAACGAGTTGGGCCATGTCATAGTTAATTTAACAGAAATTAGTAAAGCAATTAATGTTATCAGTCGAGGTACGAATATGGCGTTAACACGTTTTAATTAATAAGAAATAGTAAAAACACAGGCGTCTTAGAATTAAATTTTATAAAATTGGTTATATAAAAGCCACAGCCTTTACACATAAAGGCTGCCTTTATAAGGTTTTACAACATATTGATTGTAGAGTGGGATATAAACATTCTTATGACAAAATTGTTATTAGTTATTACTTATTATAAAGTTCGGCCGTTCAGAGAATGCGTTCCTGACACCTATCACACCTATATTGTTTACCAAGTTATTTGATACTCAGTTAGGCACAAAATTATAACATTAATTGATTATTGATATAATAATGTTGTTTTAATGCTCATCAATTGTTAAAACGGTAAACAATCAGCAAAAATATTTTTATCGTATCTGCAACGCCATTACAGTTACGTCGTCAGTTTAATCGCGACGTGTCAGGAACGCATTCTCTGAACGGCCGAACTTTAGTTATGAATTTTAGTTGTAAAAAGCTAGAATTCTACCAAAATCGACTGATGCAGCTGTATTAGCATTAGCTACAAAAGTTTCCGACAAATTGCATGATACTTCCTTCCGAGATTTGAGATTTTCAAATTTGTAATCAGTGTTATGAGAATGTTAGAGTTAATGAGTGTTTGATAACATTTTGTAATGCATTGATAAGAGATAACGACGAGGTTGGCCGATACCGACTACGTTTACTATTGGCTCAACTGAATGGTTCTATTATTTTCCTATTTTCGCACAATTTTTTGAAAAGTAAATATTAGTAATGATGTTTGCCAAAACAAAAAATATTATTAATTACGATTCTAAATTAGAAAATCTGCGAAATGGTTTGAACTCGTAAAATATCTGCTACTAAAGTTATTACCTCCTAAACATTAGATACAAATAACAAGATTCAACAGATTTCTAAATACAAACGATGTATTTGTAGGCACAAACAATCTTAAACAATGCACATGTTTCTAACTACAATATTCATTACTCTGTCAACTCATGACATCATCTCGCTAAAACATGACCAAAGTTCATAATCTCCTGATATTTAACATCGCCGAGACTAGACAGTAGACAAGATTTTAATTTTTTCGTTGAGAAGAGACAGTAATGAGATGATGGGATGAGATGACATGAAAGTAAAGCATTCTTCAGGTATAGCTACCCAAGTAGGACAAACTAGCTTATAAGCTTTGGAGCTATTCCGATTATTTGCAAAGGTGCCAAGCTCAAGGGCTAAAGCGTCCACTGCAAACCTCGAGCAGCCACTCCGCAGCCAAATAGGCACAACTTTTACAACCCTACGACTCCATTGGAACTGCAGAATAGAGGCGCTACGTCGACATGACATGAGCTACAACTATTTGCTATTTGCTATAATATACTACCACGCTCCTGCGACGCCTGAAGCTGCGAAGCCTAACGAAGCAGAGTAAATGAACAATCATGTTCACTTCCAGTCACATATTTATATAGACCAACAATTGTTGACCACCTATGAGATGATCTAAATTTAATTGAAGACAGAGTGATGACTGATGAGATTTTCTAAACGCTTCTCGAGACAGAATGCTAAAGAAAGTGATCTGCGTTAAGATATTTTCCATGCATCACCGGCGACTCGTTCGGATTGTAATATTACGAACGTTTCTTGTGATTGAAATACCGCAGTAATCTCGGTTTCATTTTCTAGCGGTCTCGTCTCGTGGCCATTTCGATTAGGTTCCTAATACCGATGTTCTAACCCAAGAGTTATCGCATCGTTTTAGCCAATGAACACGTCATATCGGCCAACAAAAACTCGTAAAATAGTTAAACAGTAAATCTACATTATACTATGATTTCTATACAAAATTCAATCAATTTTTTTTTCTCCTGAAAAGTTGCTATTTTTGACTTACGTGGTGTTAGAACTTCAACGACGATATTCCTTCGATCGTGGAAAAACGAGACACAATAGCCTTTCTATTGTTATCGCGGTCGCATGCGATCGCTTGGGGCTCGAAGGAATATACTTTCAGCCACGGACGTGCGTACCATAAAGGCATAAAAGCACTGCTTACCTAATGATAAATACTTGCTATACACATATTTTAATTTAACTTTCGCGCGTTTTAGATGACGTTAGTTATTATATAAAGTAAAAAATGAATACACTTAAAACGCCTAAATTTATAAAATAGCAAAAACTAATTTGCAAAACTACTTAAACATAAGTCGGTAAGTGGTAACTAGGCGCGCCGCGCGAAGGTACGCACCAATATTATGCTACATATCTGTGGTTACAGGCACTCCATCTTACGCAGACCCCACCTATATGTGTGAGTTAAGATTTTCGTATTCGTACACTGTTCGCAAACGTGTGTGCGTGTGCGATTTACTTGGCCAGATCCTGCGGCATGAGTTCCGAGAGCCGGCGTAATGGCGCGTTCGGAAGTAATCGGATATGTTCGTTGCCTATAATCCGAGTAAAAATAATAGACGGAAATCTAATTAATCACATATGCACATAGTGCATTTTTGTTTAGTACGGTTTATATTTGTTTACATTACAGAAGTGTTTTGTATTTTGGGAGGCCATTTTTATTTTTTCATGTGATGAGCACTGTAACATATTATTTTTGTTTGCGCCAGTATATTTATAGTTATCTTAGAAGATTTTTATTATTTTAACATTTAAAAGTTTGTACATTTAACAGTTTATTAGATATTTGTTATTACTGAGTTTCTAATTTCTATATTGAGTGCGTTTTTTAATTTCTTAAAAATGTTATTTGATTGTAAGGTTTGTGTTGTGTAAAAATGTGTGTTTATTAAAAATTAAAATAGGTAACAAGTTTTCACAATTATCATTCAGTGAAAAGATTCTAATTGTGATTTGTGTCGAAAGGTAGGTACGTGTACCTGACTTACAACAATTAAACCAGCAACAAAAATGAAATGTAAGTACTACTCGAAAGTTTCATGTTATTCATATTCATGTACTAATTTATTTTATCATTTTATAATATTACTAGCTGTCCCGGCAAACGTTTCTTTGCCATATTATAAAGTATATCACCCGTATTATTTTATTGAAGTGACTGAATAAAGTATGTCACCATGGCAACGTCCAGCGCTATCATGGTCGTCGTTTTTCTCGAGTTGTAATAATTTACTATTATTTATTCAACAAATGCACTTATCAATATAATAAGTACCGAGTAGCCGATTCTCAGACCTACTGAATATGCATATAAAATTTGGTAAAAATCAGTAAAGCCGTTTCGGAGGAGTTCGTGGACTAACATTGTGACACGAGAATTTTATATATTAGATATACTTTATATTAAATGCGAAAGTATCTCTGTCTGTCTGTCTCACTTTCACGCCAAAACTAATGAACCGATTGTAATAAAATTTTGTACACAGTTAGTCTAGAGCCTGAGAAAGGACATAGGCTACATTTTTATAAGACAAAAATATATTATGTATCTAATTTCCATGGAAATATCGATGAAAATGAATTCACATTGCATTTCTAATATATAACAATAGATGGCGTTTTATTTACTTTAGCTTAGCACACATATGAACGTCAATGAACTTTCATTGTAGTTCCAACACGTGACAACAGATGGCGTTTTTTTTGTTTCTTCATAACAGAACGTACTCATATATTATAATAGTTTAGAAAACATAGTTTTTAATTTATATCCACACTAATATTACAATTTATGCGAAAATATCTCTTTTTGTTTGTCTGTCTGTTTTGCTTTCACGCCAAAACTACTAAACCGATAACGCTGCTTACCCCATGTCAAAAACCTCTGCACGCCTCTGCTTTCAGCTTTTATAAAATTACGAATGGCTGGTTGTCGCTGGCTCTTCGGCTATTGCTTTTTTTTAACCGACTTCCAAAAAACGAGGAGGTTATATGTTCGGCTGTGGATATTTTTTTTTTTTTTTTTTTTTTTTTTTTTTTTTTTTTTTTTTGTATGTTCAACGATTACTCCGCCGTTTGTGAACCGATTTTCGAAATTTTTGTTTTGTTGTATTAGGTTTCACTCCAATTTGGTCCCATTTTCACAAAGGTGGTGACCTGATGATGGGATCCATGAGTAATCGAGGGAACTCCTCGAAATTTATATGAAAACATATGGTGATTTTGGTTTTATGTGAAGTGTACTAAGAATATGCTACCAAAAAGTCAAATATTGGGTCAAGGTATACCATGGTTTCGAAGATGCTGAGAGAACTCCTGACTCCTTATAGATACACGTTTGGGAGTTTCGGCGTTGTTTTAAGAACAGAAAGCATATGCTACTATGCAATTAATATTCATCATCATAATCATAATCATCATCATCGTCATCATCATCATTACCACGTCGTGTTAAGGTCACCAATGTCTCATGGCACAGAATAGATAGTAGTACAAGGCATAGGTATGGATATACTAACTCGTAATAATAATTTTCTATTGTTACCAACAACACCTGTTTGTTTAATACACGGCGGTCGGCGATACAGAGGCGACGGTGTCGCGCGGGCGGCGCGTGGCGGCAGATGACAGATCGAATGTTTTACTACTTTATATTATACAGATCGAATTCTTTACTAACTACTGTTCACTTCACTGATAATATATTATTTTGTGAGTGTGAGTTGTGACTTTTAATGTAAAGAAAAGACGTCATACGCCTAAAACTGCTCTTATGGTTCTGTAGGGTTACCCTGGGACGTTAATCCCTCTGGCGTAATATCAATTTAGACAACCAGTGAGTGTGAGCGAGTAGAAAAAGTTTATTGTAGCGAATTAGTTATATCAAATGAAACGAGTAAGCGATACCGCGATGCAGAAGCTTAACAACGACATCTGTTGTTGAATTGCGGAACTAAATTTTCTTAGAAAATATAAAGTTTACAAATCTCAACACTTAACAAATTGTAATAAAATACGTAAAATATACGCGAAGGTTTACGTACTAGTGTAACTAAAAAGAGTGAAATTATTATTATTTTTAACAAAAAATTAAAACCGACTTCCAAGGTAAAAACAATAATAACATTAATATGAACTAAAAAGTATTAAATAATTTTTACTATCTAATAGTGCCCTTTTCCGAATTCGGCTAAACCTCAACTATTTCTGTACTCAATCTTCATTATTTTGAAGTCGGTGCCAGTTCCAAAAGTTTCAAATATTCTGTCAGAGAACTGAAGATTCAGCTATCTGGTACCGACTTCAAAATAATGAAGATTGAGTACAGAAATAGTTGAGGTTTAGCCGAATTCGGAAAAGGGCACTATTAGATAGTAAAAATTATTTAATACTTTTTAGTTCATATTAATGTTATTATTGTTTTTACCTTGGAAGTCGGTTTTAATTTTAAAAAATTCTATTTTCTTCATTTCATCTCGTCACGTCAACTGCATTTTGTTTTTGTTTCGCGGTATGCAAAGAATGTGCTCCATTTACAAGTCTTATTTTTGATATCTTTTTGCGTCGTGTTACGAGTACAGTGCGTTGAATTACTATAAATATGTGTTACAGATGCAAAAAGTATGCGATATTTTTGTAACTTAAGCTCAAAAATAAAACCACAAATAAAATGTTACTGCATAAAATGCTCAGTAAACATTTGAAACTCCTAGAAGCCGTGATAGCGATCTACAAAAAGTAAAAAGCGGTTTAATAGCGTTTGCGATTCAGGCATGATTGTGGTTTCGTTTTGTTTGAACTTTCTACGTCTAGCATTAACACACTAACACTTTTTGAAATGTATTATTATGCAACTGGATTTTAATACTTGCCTAGTCATACTACTTGTACTAATATGTATTCTGTGGTCATACTGAGCAGTGAGCTTAACTTATGAAACCTGAGAGTTGAGACTGAGAGACTGTTTAATTTTATGAACGCGAAAATGTCTTTCTGTTACCTCTTCACGCTCAGAATGCTGATCCGATTTAGATTAAACGAGCTAATGCCCGCATCTTCGCTCGCGTTAAGTAGTATTATTAATTATTATATATACAAATTTCCATACCCTATTTTAACGCAATGGGGGTAGAATTGATCAAAATCCTTTCTTAGCGGATGCCTACGTCATAACATCTACCTGCATGCCAAATTTCAGCCCGATCCGTCCAGTGGTTTGGGCTGTGCGTTGATAGATCACCATGTCAGTCAGTCACCTTTGAGTTTTATATATTTAGATTTGGTACGGAGATTATTTGATTGCGCGGAAAGAACATCATAAAGTTTTTATCTTAGCAAAACTTCGGTTATCGCGTAAGAGGTAAACATACATACAGTTGCTGGCATATAGTTGCTGGCAGCAAAAAGAATCAAATAGAAAATGGTCACAAAAGTTGGAAATGACACGAGAACAACACGCGATCTTGTGGCCCAATTACTGATACACAATCTAAATTCAATTTGTATTTGAAGTCGTAAGTCGATAAAGTGGGTAACTAACATTTTATAACATAAAAGTAATTACTATTTTTTTCCCATAATATGTGTTATACTTTGAACAAACCCTACTTACTTCTAGCTATTATATCTGGCTATACATTAAATCCATATTTTTTTGATTTCAAATAATTTTCCGGTCCTAAAGCCTCCATTTATGCACAAAAAATGAACATTTTCAAATTGTCACTTTATGTCTTTATTTATCTGATTTCAGATGTTTTGAGTGACTTGCAAACTTACGTATGTATCTCTCGCAGCTAAATAGAAATAAAAAAATTTGGGTAAAAACTCAATGTTGATGATCGATATCTCAAGTCTTGACCGAAATTCAATGCTTTGTTAGAATTAGTTTCTTATCTACTAAAATATTCATTCTTAGCCTCAAACGTTTGATATCCAATCAGACGGTTTTGAGGTCAACATTTTTAGGTTAAAGATAATTTTTACCTGGTAATTATTTGGTAATTGTAGTCTTTATGATAACGAGCAATATGTAATTTATTCATTTCAATTAAAAATACATTAAAGTTGCTATGACGTAGAAGCTACATATTAACTAAATAGTTACCATTATTTAGATTTTAGAGCTATTTTGAAAGTTTTAAATTTAAAACTAGATGACGCCCGCAACTTCGTTGCGCCAAAATTCGTTTATCGCGCGGGAATCGTACATTTTTCCGGGATAAAAAGTATCGTATGTCCTTCCTCAGGACTCAAAGTATCTCCATACCAAATTTCAGCAAAATCGGTTCAGCGGTTAGGGCGTGAAGAGGCAACAGACAGACAGACAGACAGACATACAGACGGACAGACAGACAGACACACTTTCGCATTTATAATATTAGTATGGATTTAGAAATCCAATGTTAATGTAAATTTTTGAAGAAAAAAATTTAATGTTTAAGGTAGATGTAATTCAAGATTTAAATACTATTATTAAACATTATAGTCTAAATAGCTTCTGTTACACTTCTACTGTCTGTATAGTGTATTTATCATTACAAAGTACAGGCAAAGTGTCATAATTGTATGTAAAACGTGATATTTGTGTATACAAGACTAGTGGAATAGTCACATGAATAGTACGTGGGCCGAGAAATGACGCAAATATGAACGCTACGGAACCACAACTGAGACTGACAGTTACATCGTCTGGATTTGTTATCATGAGGATTACTGTCTTGTAAGTTTTATATTTAGGAAAGTTATTTTTTCAAGACTTCTTGTTACTGTTGGTCGTTGGCACTCGTAATACCCTTTAGTTATGTGTTTTATTGCTATTTTTAATTCCAAACCCCTTGAGCCTTCACCAGCCTCACTATTGCCCAGTTTCTGTATTCACCAGCGCGTTTGATTGGCTAATGCTACATCAATCATGCACCAAATAACGCAGAACTGAAATGATGAACGTCTTCCAAAAATCCTCAAAAACTGTACATTATAGTTAGTATTGACGTTGATTTTCTGGGTTTATCCCTGAGAAATATTATCTTTTCAGGAAACTGGAACTGTATCTATGTAGATCCGTTTTTTGACAACAAACAACTTGATAATATCTATTGTGATAAATCTTTTATCTTCAAGACGATCTCCGCCTATAGATATACTCTAAATAACACTACTTTATCTATTTTATCTACGCCCCTAGAAATGTGTTAGGTTTTAATTTAGTATAGAATGCATTAAGTCTACATCGTCCTTTTATTAATTCTATTTTAAGATGTAAAGGTGTGTGACCACCTGCCACTGCAGGTATACGGATGGCATCACAAAAAAGGCTGATATTTTTTATTCGGCACCACTTTAATTTGTGTTTTTTATATTGCATCTATGAAATCGAAGGATACGAGATACGGGCGTGACTGTAAGTCGATTAAAAATTTTACTGTAGGTATATTACTACCAGTGATTAGTGATCACTGATCACTAAATACTACGTACTATGTAACTTCAATTATAATCTGCCGCACGCATTATTTTCTTAATTGTAATGAAGTGAAGAGTTTGACAGATTATAATGTATCAGGCTTATGTCAAAAGTCTTATTTTAATTAATTTTAGATAAGTAATTTATAATTCATATCTGAGATAAATAATCTTAACTCTCTTGACGCTAAGGTCGTAATTAGAGGACAAAATATTATGTCCTTACCGCGATAACATTCTACAAATTGTCTGTTTTATTGTTACTTCCAGTTTTATTTAATTAATTGTTCAACAGCTGTGATTTCTCGCGCGCCATATTTAATTTTAGCGGCGAAACAATAGAAAGCTAAATATTTAAGTACGACCGAGGATGTGTTTCCACTTGCGTGCTCTCGTGTATAGCACATTAATCATCCAGATTGGAGTTTCACTTGTCATTCTGCAGATTATCTGAAATCCATTATAGTCGTATTAAGTGACGGAGTAAGGATGAAGTTAGGTTCAGTCTCGGCTAGTCTTGTTACTTTTATAGGTTTCCCATGATTAAAGGACCTTCTTTGATAACTTTTTTGCACTCGTCGTATTATCTTGCTGCTCTTGTATTTTTGTTGTAACGTTATTAGTTTATCTGGTTTAAGACCCTTCACTTTAACACACTAACATAATTCATAATCCATCATTCATTTTAATCCAATACTTCCACTTTGTTTTAAGTTTTGTTAACTGCCGCACTCACATTTTATGATGATTAAACTTCAAATAAATGAAGAGTTTGACGGATAATGTATGGGCTTATGTCGAATCTACATTCAATTACTTATAATTAATATTCGTCTATGCTACACTTGTCTGGGCAAAGAACACTTATGCCGGCTGTACACATTGGGCCAAAGCATTGAACTACTAGCTAGCAAATGGGCCAACGTGTAGAGTTCGGAATGAACGAACGACCAGCAGGCTTAGCATTTTAACAGTAGAAATGAGAAAGAATTGCCATACTGACAGATATTAGTGACAAAATGGCGGATCTCCTTTGTCTAACTGTCACTTTGTCTATTCTTCTGTAGAAAGAAACCGCTTCTATGGTGACCATGCTAAGCCTGTAGGTAGG
Source organism: Polyommatus icarus (assembly GCA_937595015.1). Lineage (NCBI taxonomy): Eukaryota > Metazoa > Arthropoda > Insecta > Lepidoptera > Lycaenidae > Polyommatus > Polyommatus icarus. The sequence goes on from OW569329.1 coordinate 19,995,055, forward strand.
CTTCTACACGTTGAGCCAATGCGCTGGCTCAAGGCGTTGGCCCAACGTGTACAGGGGTATCACGGTTACGTCAACGATCACATTTGTTCAAAGCATGCATATATAGGTGCGACCTTTACTTGTTTTTGCTAATAGTCAGATGATCACCTTGATCTCGCCTAGCCACCTGTACTTAGTTCTACACCGCAATTACCGTACGCAATTATGGTTTTTATTTCATTAGTTTTTAATACCACAATAGCATAACTGCGTTTGAGCCGTTAATAGTCTGCTATTGTTGACACATCTATTGTGTGCTCTATTATAATAGGTGTAAAGTTGTAATTTGCTTGGAATATAGGTTCGATAATATTAATTGAATTACTGGTTGTCATTTATTATATCTATGTGGTATTTAGGTTCCATGATCAATATAATCGGCATTAAGTTTTTTTTTTCATTTATTTATTTTAAGTAGCTTTTCAACAGCGAAGGTCATAATTAGCGACTACAATAATAATTACATTTATATACTATCATACATATTTAAATACTTAACAAAATTAATGGTCTGTATGGATCCTTTGTCACATAAATTCAATTTTCGATCGCTGTTCGAATTTAAAAACGATCACTGACCTTATTCCTCGAAATGTTTTTGTAATGAGCAAAATTTAAAAAAAATGGACAATCCCCATTGTGCCAAGTTTATACGAGTAAATCTGTATTTTTATCTCCGTGTTTTGTTTCCTACTCTGTACCATCAATCAAGGGAGATTACCGAGAGTAAACTGTTACAGATTGTATTATCTTAGCCGAATATTCGTTTATCCTGTTTTGCTCTCTTTATGATGCAAGAGATTGTTATGAATTTAGTAGAGTTATTCATACTTATATTATAAATACGAAAGTCTGTCTGTCTGTCTGTTGCCTCTTCACGTCCAAACCGTTTAATCGATTCAGCAACTATACAGATACTTTGAGTTCCGGGAAAGGATATAAGATACTTTTTATCCCGGAAAAAGTTACGGTTTCCGCGTGATAAATGAATTTTGGCGCAACGGAGTTATGAGCATCATCTAGTAACTAACTTTATTCTGTGTGTTCTTACTTTATTCGGTGTGTTCTTACTTTATTCTGTGTGTTCTTACTTTATTCTGTGTGTTCTTACTTTATTCGGTGTGTTCTTACTTTATTCTGTGTGTTCTTACTTTATTCTGTGTGTTCTTACTTTATTCGGTGTGTTCTTACTTTATTCTGTGTGTTTTTACTTTATTCTGTGTGTTCTTACTTTATTCGGTGTGTTCTTACTTTATTTGGTGTGTTCTTACTTTATTCGGTGTGTTCTTACTTTATTCGGTGTGTTCTTACTTTATTCTGTGTGTTCTTACTTTATTCTGTGTGTTCTTACTTTATTCGGTGTGTTCTTACTTTATTCTGTGTGTTTTTACTTTATTCTGTGTGTTCTTACTTTATTCGGTGTGTTCTTACTTTATTCTGTGTGTTCTTACTTTATTCTGTGTGTTCTTACTTTATTCGGTGTGTTCTTACTTTATTCTGTGTGTTTTTACTTTATTCTGTGTGTTCTTACTTTATTCGGTGTGTTCTTACTTTATTCGGTGTGTTCTTACTTTATTCGGTGTGTTCTTACTTTATTCGGTGTGTTCTTACTTTATTCGGTGTGTTCTTACTTTATTCGGTGTGTTCTTACTTTATTCTGTGTGTTCTTACATTATTCGGTGTTGTTTTTCCAAGTTAATTTATGTATTCGAAATAAAATACTATTTGTCTGTAGCATCTTCGTCAGTAATAGCTTCCTTATGTGCTCATTACGAATATGCAAAGATCTGAATGATGCACGGCCATTACATTTCACAATGACCGTCACAAAAGATCTTTGTCTTCACAAGGCCGACTTTTATAACAATTAGTGAATTTAACATGTCGTGGATTTTAAAAGGCAGGAAACACGAGCCAAAAAATACAAAGCCCAAGAGCCCGCAACACCGTTGCGCCAAAATTAGTTTATCGCGCGGGAACCGTACATTTTTCCAGGATAAAAAGTATCCTATGTCCTTTCCCGGGACTCAAGGTATCTTCATGCCAAATTTCAGCAAAATCGGTTCAATGGTTTGGGCGTGAAGAGGTAACAGACAGACACACATTCGCATTTATAATATTAGTATGGATCGATGGTTAGGTGGACCGTCAGAACTGCAGATATCTCCTAAAGTAACCGCGATGAAACTCAATAGTTTCTGACACTTACAGGAAAACTTTCAGATTTCATAAAATCAAGAAAGTCTGGCTATCGCTAGCTTCTATACTCTACAGTCTACTAGAAAAGCCCAAAAATGTTGGATTTGGCTTTACACGTTTTAATTTACAGGGGACATGAACTAACTACCGCTGTATTAGTCGGTACAATTACTTAGGTAACAAGCATTTTCCTTATTCACGTTCACGTATAATATGTAACTTTTCTATTTTGTCTGTCTGTCTGTGATATAATTGTCCCGAGGGCTTGCGTCACTCCTTTGTTGTCACTAAATAGACTGAGACTATTTCGCAAGAGCCTCGATGAATATCTTGTACTTAGGTTTGTAATAAATAAAGTACAACACGGAAAAATTTACGTGGCATGTTTTCCATAGAGTTTCCTAAGAAGGAGGTGCCTAGTTAACTTCTGCGTGTTACCCACTTACCCATCTTTGGTACAAATTCTTGACTGTTTATTATTAGATATTCTAGAATTATGGAGGAAATACTAATAGTCTATATTTGATACTAAATTGATGATGTCATAATACTATATTTAACCAATTAATTGTTCCGCTTTCCTTCTCCTACTGCACTAGGCTCTGCTGATTTATTCTGTGTTTAACTCTTACTCCCATATTAAGGCCGTCCCCCGAGCAAACGACCTTGGCCATACATTTGCCGCGTTGCCGAGATCGCGCCAAAACCCTATTATTTTTACTTATCTTATTTCCAAATTGTCCTGAAAAAAAATTTAAAACGGCGAATATGTAGTTTATGATATTGTCGATCTATTGGCGTGAGTTTCAAATAAAAGTAATTTGTAAATCCTAAGGATATGCTGAATGTATGCTTGAATTTTAACAAATTGGTATTACTTTAGAAGCTGATATCATGAGTATAAGAAACAAAAATAGAACATTTTAAACGACAAAAGAAATGTTGATATACTGAAGATTATTGCTGTGTTTTTATTATAACTTTGTAGCTTTCAGATTATGAGTTTATAAGGTTTTAAATACGGTCAATTACGGAATCTCCGGACGGAACGCCTTTAAATAAAAGTATTAATTGTTTAAATATATTTACCAGGGTACTTTGCTTTACTTATTACTAACATAACAACAGTAGACATGGCATTATTAATGGCAAAGGCAAATTTACTGACAGATTTTAACGAACAAAATGGCGGTTTTCCATTGTCTAACTGTCACTTTGTCTTGTCTAACTGTCACTTTATCTATTCTTCCGTAGAAGAAACCGTTTCTATGTTGTTGTAATCATTGTTTGTAAACTATTTTTTATAATCTCTTACCAGACAAAGATTAAAGATAGTAGGTATGTGATCGTGATGTAAATATTGTGACCTATCTAGAGACTTTTTACAGCCGACTTCATTACGATGCTAGGTTAAGTGTTAGGTCTAACTATGCTCAAAAATTGAGCTGAAATAAAAGCTTAAAACCTTGTTAAATACTTCTCCAGTCTCCTTTTGTAGCTGCTGATAAAGCGAGGTTTCCAGGGAGATTAAACATCGCACAGCTGTTCATAAGAAATTATAACACCAACTATGTTTTGCATATCTAAGAAATGAAATAATGCGCAATGTTACATAAACTCACATACACGTAATGCTCTTGTAAGTATGTAAATAATATTATATATCATGTTACTACTCGTTTATCTTGTTGAACATAATCGTGAGGCTGAGAGTAGAGTGTCTTTATGTAATTCGTACATACAACATATTATTATTGATGACCAATAGAGCCTACTTTTAAGACTTTTAAGTACAATATTTTTATTTTTTTCATACTTAGACTACGTTACGTATGATTACACTCTGAAAAAGATTTAAACGTTGTTTAAATAACTCTCATTTCTTTTATAATAATAATAATAATAATAATTTATTTTAATAATAATAATAATTTATTTTAATAATAAATTTAATAATAATAAGTAATAATTTTTATTTTTTCAATGGATTTACTCGCGTTCTATTTCTTATTCGGGTAATAGTTATATTATAATTAAAATACTGTTTACATAGATCATAAGCTTGCAAGTTATTTATTTCCTAAGCTGTCTAAACTGATTTAAGGTATTCCTAGGTATTCTTATACCGTCTTATTCTTATACGTCATATTACAAAACAGCAAAGATGTATATACATATTGTAGATACATATTTAATAGGTTTTGAGATGTTTATAGTTCTTGCAATCTACGAGTGCGCGTCGCCCTTAGTTGTGTGAGTGCCCATATCTATGCACGCGTACATGGCTCGCTCGCTACTGACTGCTCCGTCGGATACGCACACTAACGAAAATGTCTATTCACATTTCCAACTACAAATAAAGGCTACGCGCACTCTTAGATTGCAAGAACTATAACACTTTATAACAGGGAAGTGTTGTATTACTAAATCGAGGTTAATGGTGATGGTAATATGACAGTGTTAGGCTTATGACTTATGAGGTATAATATAAGCCTTATTGACGCGCCTTATCAGGGAAATGACCCCGAAAAATTTCGTCACCTCTAGGGTTGTCAAATATTTAAGTCAATGAAAAAGTTTTATAACTTTTAAATATTAAAATTATATAATAATATACTATCTATCTACTATCCTAATACAAGTTCTTCCTAAAAGGAGAACCCCACCACATTATAATAATGCAAGTTTGAGAATGTAAAGATTTTTCATTTAATTGCTTGATTTTTGATTTTGATTTTATTTTTACGAGTTTGTGTAGTAGCTGGGTTACTTTGTTATGATTAACAGTATCTTTCACTTCTTGGCGTACAACTAAAATCTTTACACACAGTTAGCTGGAACCTAATTGTCAATTTTCAGGCCTTCCTCATTGCTGGTTGTCAAGTGACCACTTCACACGCCCTAATTGCCAACAATCGCACAAAACAACCTGTCCAAACACTCATTACTCTTAATTATGTCTTTCTTAAATAACGCCTCTCACGGCCCAACAATTATATAACCCATATTAATTTTACATTTTGAAACTCTAGAAATAGATTAAACTATTCTTTTGTTGCTTATCTTGTAATTTAAGTTACATTGGGTCATGAATCATAATGAATGCCATATGATTGCGAAGACATTGTCGACAACGATCATTGACGATCATGGACGATTATGTCTAGCTACACCTTAGATGTAATGGGGATTGTCCATTTTTATTTTAATTTTGCCCATTACAAAAACATTTCGAGGAATAAGGTCAGTGATCGTTTTTCTGTATATAAACGAAAAAAATACCCATTAGTTACTTATATTTTTGAACAAATATGTTTAACCTTAGTTTGACCTTCAATGGCGTTATAAAATTAGCAATAAATTCGACCAACATTACGTTTCGAACTTTTGGTAAGCTTCTCGTATCAGCTTTCACATAATGAGAACTTGCATTTGACGAACCAGCCATTATAAATAAGATTGAAAGGAAAAAAACATACTGTCGAGTGCAGAGGTCAATTGGCCGCCGATGATGACGTCAGAGCGAAACTTTAAAAATGTATTGAGAAAAAACTAGCAAATAAATTTTAAAATTATTCAATTTATATTCTTAAAATACCCTATTTTAACGAAAAAAAATATAAAAAGTACATGTGATTTTTTTGGACAATGCCCATTGCCTGTGTAAATCCATCACGAACCAAAATAGAAAACCCGCATATTATGAATTAAGGTATAGTCAGGGCGATCGAAGCGAGTCCTATTATATTATATCCCACAACCTGAACACTTTTGTGGTACACTTTACGGAAAAGTTATCACGCCTCTTGGTGCCTTAACACCTCCATCATGGGTATCGCAGACACAATAGATTTACATTGTTATGCGACAGTCGGCTGCCACTTGGGGATTGTGGGTTAAGGGCGTTCCGTCCGGAGATTCCGTAATTGACCGTATTTAAAACCTTATAAACTCATAATCTGAAAGCTACAAAGTTATAATAAAAATACAGGAATAATCTTCAGTATATCAACATTCCTTTGTCGTTTTAAATTTTCTATTTTTGTTTCTTATACTCATGATATCAGCTTCCAAAGTAATACCAATTTGTTAAAATTCAAGCATACATTCAGCATCTCCTCAGGATTTACAAATTACTTTTATTTGAAACTCACGCCAATAGATCGACAATATCATAAACTACATATTTGCCGTTTTAAATTTTTTTAGGACAATTTTGAACTAAGATAAGTAAAAGTAATAGGGTTTTGGCGCGATCTCGGCAACGCGGCAAATGTATGGCCAAGGTCGTTTGCTCGGGGGACGGCCTTAAAGTGGGGACCCCGTGCGAGTTTCTTACGCCGGTTCTTCTCGCCGGGATAGTTCCCGAACTGGTGGTAGGTACCAGTAGTATCAACGTTCTGAAAACACTTGTAACAAATCTATTCGGAAAAAAATCAATATTTATTTATTTATTTATTTAAAGATGATTACCACGCAGAAAAAGGATGCGAGCCCTCACAAATCTCGGCTTTTAGCTAGTATAGCTAGTTTCTAACATTTTATGAACCTTGTATAGTTTTCAACTACATGGAAAAGATAACTTAATCGCTTAAATCCAGTCTAAGGTTAAACGTTAAATTGTTAGCGTTTATACTTCAATTAAAAATGGTTAATACTTGATACCTTAATTTTGGTTTATATTTCACAAGGTTGAATTTATATTTAAGAAATATTATGTTATTTTTGTAATCGTTTTCGACAAATAATTTAAATACAAAGATGAGTCGCAACACAAAAAACGATCAAAATATTATATAATGAGTTACGAGCATAATAATAATTAATAGACGTGGTATATGAATAAAACAGACCTTGCAAAAATAAAGTAATTCTCTGATATCAGTTTTTATTTTAAAATCATGATTTAATGAATCAACATGATATTACAAATGGAAACAACTAACCTTACTAACATAATTTTTAAGACAAATTGTAACTAACAATACTAACACTACTAACATAGCCTAAGAAAAATTGTTACTAAACTAATAACTAATATTTATGGATGTACCTATTGTCCGAAATAAATGATTATTATTATTATATTCATAATATGACACTATTTAACATTTTTGCTACATAGAGTAAAGGATATATTTGGCATATAATATTATAGAGAAATTGGCTTTAGTTACCACCTCCAGCGTGGGTATCGCGGACACAATAGATTTTCAATTAAGTATTATGCGGCAGGCGGCTCCCGCTTGGGGACTGATGGGTTATACTTCATAAGTCATGAGCATAACTCATAACACATAGCAGATTGGCACTGAAAGCAACTCAAAATTACACGCAAATAAAATTTATTTCAAGACAGTGATAGGCACACAAAGTAATGTTGTACTTTGTGTGCCTATCACACGCCTTGTAGATCTTGGCATAAAGAGCAATGCTCTCTTACAATTGTCATAAAACGCCCCGATTTTTTTCTGGGTCCCACACCCTTTAGACCTTCAGCGCCCACACGGGGCGTTATCGCCCACCTCGGGAAAGGCTGGTCTAGAGTCTAGACTCCAGCGACTGAAGCCGCCACTGCTTTTTACTGGAATAGAGCAAAATGAAACCAATTTCCTAGTTCATAAAGTGGCATTTTATTTGAATTTTTGTCACTAGCCGCGATGATAGGAAATCCACCTTTAGTAGCTATAGCCAGTCACAGACATTAATGGTCTGAAACAGAACACACGGAGAAGTCGTCGAACCGAACTATACAATACCTAGTGTTGCGTAACCCGCGTGTAGGATTGTATGTCACCCTTATGATCTAACTATTGTATGACTATGATAATGTACTTAATACGATATACTATACTGTACTTGGCGAAACATGGCGGTAGCGGTCATTGAACCCCTGTCAAAACTTGTCATTTCCAATACAAAGCCGCGATTGATAACATCTGACACTACATTGTCAATCGCGGCTTATATAGAAAAAAAATACAAGTTTTTGATAGGGAGGCAATGACCGCTACGGTCATGTTTCGCCGAGTACAGTATAGGTATAAGCCAAATCGGTTTAAAAGTAAAAAGGTAACAAATAGGCAGACACATTTTCGCATTATAATGATACAAGATGATGATGCCCGCAACGAAGTTGCGCCAAAATTAATTTATCGCGCGAGAACCACACATTTTTCCAAGGCAAAAAGTATCTTATGTCCTTTCTCCTCTCCCGGGACTGAATATACCTCCATGTCAATTTTCATCTAAATCGGTTCAGCGGTTTGGGCGTGAAGAGGTAACAGAGTCAGACAGACAAATACACTATTTGCCATTTATGATTTTAAGTATGGACATTGGACATATAAAAACTAAATACCTCTAAGATTGTATATAATATATTATATCTACGTAACGTATATCGTAAAGGTATTTCCACTAAGCATTTTCCGCGAAGACAAATAAATCTGTTTATCTTGAATTTATTAGCACGTAGTTTACTGAATGGATTTTTGCGCGGAAATGTCTACGTCATGATTTTTATATCAACAACATTATATTTACCGAGAACTTTATAAATATTTAATTACTTAACTTATAAATGTTAAGTTAATAAGTAGTGAGGTTTCTAGCTATTAGAGTTAAGACAATATTATGATCGTAGGTTCTATTAATTACGCCGTGAGGACGCGGAGTTTGCCAACAGAGTACCCGTATCTGACGGCTGGATGGAGGGCATGGGGGGGGGGGGGGGGGTTTAGTCGGTAAACCTCCGGCGCACCGAGCCGGAGGGAGTCCGACATACCTACGTCGTCTACCCCCGTGCACGATTTTTTTATTGAGGGGGAAAATACGTTACGTATCCCCACGTAACGTATTTTCCCCCTCAATAAAAAAAAGGTTCTATTAATTAATATAGTCGACAATCATGATAGAGGCTGGCTTTAGTGGAACAACTTATTGAAAAGATCACAATATTTGATAAGGTTTAGTTACCAGATAAAAAATAAAGATAAAAGGATCTAAATTCTAATGTATAAATGGTCCGACTTAAATCAGGACAAAGCTTAAATTAAGAATTTACTCATATTCGAAAGTGGAGCGTCCTTCATTTTTTTATTAATCACCCAGCACTGGCCGTAATATTCTTTATTTAAAATATCTTTTTTTTTTATTCCAAAAACTCAAAAGGCACCGGTGAATCAGAGACATGACATCATTGACAGTTCAGTCGGTGTCAGAATTACTTTGTATCCGGCTGCAGATTTATTTTAGCTTTGTTTTTGGTCGTGAAAGTTAAAATACTTACTTACTCTCTAACGCTCAACAGTGTAGTGTTCTATCAAATAATCAGTTGACACGCTATAACCTCAAAACTAAGCCCAACTAAGCCAATAAGCCAGGTCAAGGAGAAATGGACATGTTTGGAACAGTAAAAGCGAGGCACGAAAGTAGCACCCAAAAGTCCATTACTGAACACTATTTCACTGTCAAAATTTCTAAAAAAAAGTGTTATACGAATACAAGGAATTGCAATTAGAAACGAATCCTTTTAGAGGCCCGAAAAATGAGAATCAGATAGCCAATGGACAGATTAAAAAGCTATGTCATTCTTTATTTAAATCTTATACAGTCCCATACTCGAATTTTAAATTCAATTCGAAGCTACTTCTTCCTCTTTCACTAGAAATCGCGGAATGTTTGGCCAATACAAGCATAAATACTCAGCCAATTAAAAATATTTACCGCTAAATGTTAATTGCTAATGTTGATGGACACATTGACCTTACCGATATTAGCAACATGACCTACATAGGATCGAACTTGTAAATATTTTGATTAATTATAAAATTACGTTGAAAATAAAATTGGAAAAATAGAATTTGGTTTTTGAAAGTTCGTGCTCGTTGAAGTCTTTTGTACCCTAAAAGTTAAGTTCGAAAAATTGTATTTTATTTAACCCAACAAGCCCCAAGCGGCACCCGGCTGTGGACAATTGAAAATCTATTGTGTCTGCGAGTCCCACGATCCAGGTATTAAAAGATACTAATAAGATGTCAACTCAATTCTTTAAAACTATAATTTACGACACGTTTAATAGACCATAATATTATAAATTCGATTAATATTCGTAAATCATGATCAAGGTAAAATTATATAATAAGTTTAGCTTAACCAGTACAGCCTTGGCGGATCTTGTCATTTGAATGGTAATTACGAAAACAAACTTATCAAAATGTCGGCATTAAACTTGATTCCGATGTGGACATTATCGGTATGGGAAATATTCAGTTTTATGTCTTTAACGGTAATCATTAAGTATCTCTGAGAGCAGATACAGATTCATCATTACTTAACATTAATTTAATCCTTCGATCGTGGATTCTTGGAAATTTATTGTGTCTCGCTCACCGGTGAGCTTATGGGGCTTGATGGGTTAATAAGGCTTTTGGCATAAACCCTTCACTGAATTAAAGCTAAGTATTAGTCTCTGAGTGTGGTATACCGTATAATATAGACATAAAAAATTGGTATGTGAGCTAATGGAGTTTCAGAAATGCCCCTTACCAAGAAATAGGGCCTAGTTAGATCGAATAAAGTCCTTTTAGACCCCTTGCATTGCGATTCAGAAATATATATATTACATTTGAAACCGTAGCCTAGGCCCAAAATGTTGATTAAATAAAAATGAATATCGTTTCGTTTACAATGATATAAGATTTTGCTATATTACTTAGTGTCAGGAAATAATAAAGTTATTAATAACAAAATATTTCGCTGTCAGCCGAAATCACGTTGTTTACTGCAGTTAAGTTACTAGCCAATCACAATTCTCGACTAAGTTTCAATAATTTGTTAGTTAAAACCAACGATCCAAACCTATTGTCCCCTGAATTCTATCAAATTGTTACATATTTTATTATGATGTGTTTTTGTTATTAATTGTCTTATTTTTTGTTTTTCAAAAACATCTTAAAGTTACTTGGGTATAAAGTCTGTTTCATAGTAAACTTATTCACATAATCTTCACTTTAACTGCAAAATGATTATTTTCACGAAATAACAAATAAACGGTCTAAATTCTCACCATTCGACAAAAAACGCTCAATTTTTAACGACTGAACTATTTTAAGCCAATTGTTTTAAAGATTATGGACATAATTTTAGCACTTTGTTACAAGAACGACACTATTAAAATGCGATTAGTGTCAACCAAAAAAACAGTGTTAATGGTTTTGTCAATCTTAGGTTTAGTTAGAACCGTCTTAAACCATTTATAAACCTTGGAAAATGTCGCACAATATGATCATACATTATTATCCTTACATTATAAATGCGAAAATGTTTCGTCTAGGACCTAGGTATACTTATGTTTAAGCAATTGAATCGCTTTTAATATAATATTTGGTTTAGAGATACTTTCAAGCTGCGTAAAGGACATATTTTAGCACGGCAAAATGTCCAGTTTTGATAAATGAAGTTGCGGACACCAAGTTTAAAATATAATATTAATAGCTGACCCGACAGACTGACCCTGTCTTAACGATGATTATTTAATTCGAATTGGTATAATTAAGAGAACAGTAGATTAAAATTAGTACCTTCATGCTAAATTTCATCAAAATAGATTAATAAATAGTTTAAGCAAAAATCATAAAAGTTTATTATGCGGGAACCGTACATTTTTCGGGACCAAAAGTATCCCTTGTCCTTTCCCGAGACTCAAAGTATCTCCATACCAAAATTCATCAAAATCGATTGAATAGTTTACGCGCAAATCATAAAAGTATATTGTGCAGTAACCGTACATTTTTCCGGGACAAAATGTATCCTATGTCCTATTCCTGGTTCTAAGCTACCTCTCCACCAATTTTCAGCCAAATCGGTTCATCCGTTCTTGAGTTATAAGTGGCGTAACTAACACAAGTTTCTTTTATATATATAGATATACTTAATATAGTATGACGTGGTGTGAAACATCACGTAGGTATTATAATATGTAGGATCAGGACTAAACATAATATATGACAATAAGTAAAACTTAATATCTATTGACCTTTGTTAAGCGAATTAGTCTCAGTCCGGGTTAACCACCGGTTTAACTTTGAACCTCTTTAACCACACGTTTCGTCACGCCATTCTACAGTTCAAAAGATTCTTGGATATAATGACAAGTCACTGTTAGTTCATTAGTTTCAAGAATTAAGACTTGATTGTAGTAACTTAAATTAAAACCTTAAGAAAACTAATTTTGCGAACATTAAAATAAGAAATGACAAAGAACAGACAAAGAATTCTTAAGATGGTCCCATGAGTCATTCCAACTAAGACATTGGTTGCTGCGATGATTCAATCCACTTAGCCGGTCTATAGATAAAGGAAGACAAATGCATGTTAATTAAAATTATTTTACTCAGTGTGAATTATAAAAAAAAATCTGAACGTCACTATGGTGCCAACCATCGGTTCGAGAACTTACCCGGCGAGAAGAACCGGCGTAAGAAACCCCCACGGGGCCTGCATCTTTTACCAAAAAGATAAAAAATCTCTAATGTAATAGCAAGTGTTACTTTGAACCATGCTTGAACAATGTTAACTAGATTACCAATATGTTTTGTTATTACAATATTATGTACTATGTCTTGTACAGATAAAACACTCTAACAATTTCCCTCTGAAGCCGTCACCATCATTTCTTCGACTTATAGTAGCCAGTCTCCTGTGGTCATTTCATTCAAATTATCTTTCCTCTTCGTATATATAGGTATATATATATATATATACTTATATGGATTTTCAAATGTGTTAGTCGCGCTAAAACTCGAAAACGGCTGAACGGATTGGGCTGATTTTAGTCTTAATCCTTCGATCGCCAATTCTTGGAAATCTTTTGTTATCGCGGCCCACTTGGGTCTTAACGGGAATTGATGTATTAAAATATTCGTAGAAGTCCAGGGAAGGTTTTAAAGTGACACGAAGGTCACTGGGACACCAAGTTTCGTATAAGTTATGCTGTTCAAAATCTATTTTGTCGTGATACGTAAATTATCTATGTCCATTCAATATACAATTACAATCATTTACAAGTACATTATCAGTAACCACACCTGAATTACGAAATATTGAAATTACGACCTTGTGCATACTCTGTGGTCAGTCGGGTGTGTCTATGGTAATTGCCGTATCTATGATCAATAATTCATAGACAAATATGTTGTAGACAAACTCCGACATGGTAATTTATTACCAAGGTTAAGTTTCAATCAGAGTTTCGGGGTCTGATTCTTATGCGTCGAATCGCTGATCTCCTTTTGAACGAAAATTACAGACTACAGAATTGAGCTACTGGCTAAATGATTTACGGTTTAGAATTTACGTTATTACTGCTTGTTATATCAATACTATCCCAATATTAAAACGCTCTTGTAACTCCTCTGGTCATTGTGAGGTCTGAATGTCAACGATCATTACTCTCTACTCTGCTACTGTGTCGGTTAACGACAAGGCATTAAACCCATAAATAGTACTTAAGGGTTTTATTTGAACATCCTGTAAATGGTATAATATAAATTAACTATGTACAGTAGAGACTAGCTACCATCTTTATACTAGATCTACTGAATTGTGTAAATATACTTTAATGTGATTTCAATTAAGTTTAGAGACGAAAATAATACACTTAACACATCGTGTGCGCGTAAAACATAACTACTAAGTTACTCTACCGTTTATATTTAAACTGTGGTAACGTCGTGCGGAGGATACAGGGGTAACGTCGTGCGGAGGATACAGGATGTTGATAAACAGTCTCTAGTTGAAACGGAAACTACAGTGTGTTGACATGACAACACGCGGTTAATGACAGTTTGGAAATAGCACTTACCTAGAAAAAGGTGTTAACAAACTATCCATAATATTTTCTTAATTGTAAAGCGCTTATAAACACTTATCTTATTTGAAAAAATTCTTGAGCTTACTATAATTTAGCAAAAAACAATGAAATAGACTGTAGACCTACTTCAATTTTTTTAATGAAGCATTATAGGAGTTCGATAGAATAAGCAGTAAAATTTTGTTGTAAAATATAAATAGCTCTTTAAAACAAAACATACAAACGTAAAAACCCGGTCCAACAACTATGTCAATAGCAAATATTGATAGAAATTAAATGCCATTAGGTTACGACACCAGACAATGGTTGTGCCTTGTGCTCGGTGAACTGTCATGTCGCAACACAAACAACTGGCTAATGGCTATTTCGTAAAGATGGCTATCGCGGTAAATCGCACGAGTGCGTAAAATGGCACGCAGCCTCACGGTACATTATTGTACTGTTTGAACGGATGTATTATGTTCTGTACCATCTGAGAACCGACAAGACGTATACTTTGCTTATTCTAGCGAATTATCAACTTTACAAAAATAGTAAAAATATATATACAAAGATACGTTAAAAATTTTAATGTTTTTGTATACGATCTGAAAATTATTAATGTAGACTGGTCATGACGTAATAGAGCCTCACAGATAAGTAGAGTTGTATTGTACTACATGACCTGCCGACAAAACATGATATTTAAATATGAAATCTCAAAGAAGCTTAGTTTCTATGTTGTAAAAGTTGCTTCAATCTCAACAGTAATAATATCTTGGTTCCTTTATGTGTCATCCTTCGGTTTGTCGTGACTCGGGGCTAACACTGGTACTAATATCATGTCGGCCTCTGAAAAATCTTGTTGATTAATCTGTTATCTCTTTTATTTGTAACTTTTGTTCGTAGCCGTAGGGCGCCAAGTCCCAAACGTGTGTCGGAAAGACTAGTCCCAAAAATGTCTGATACACCTTTTCTGGTAATAATCATAATCATAATCATAATTTTATTTGCATTGAATATGGTAACAAATTGATCTTAGCATTAAATATAAGAGAACACATATTCTGCTTTAAGCATGCAAATTTTTATATCTTAAAGTGCTAATTAGTTACAAAATTTATCAAAACAATAAAATTTAAAAATGAGTAAATAATTAATACCACAACTCCATCAGTCAAATCCATTAAATAAAAATATACATGCTATCAAAACAATAAAATTTAAAAGTAAGTCAATAAATAATATTACAATTATATCAGTCAAATCCATCAAAATTAAAAATATATATATAAAATCCATACAATCAAAACAATAAAATTTAAAAATAAGGTTAAAATTATTAATATCACAAATCCATCAGTCAAATCACACTTCATTAAAATTCTAAGGTACATTATAGTGGTCATCAGATAAAAAATCATTTATAGAGTAATAGCATTTCATAAGCAACAATTTTTTCAGTTTTTTTTTAAAGATATTTACATTAGTGTCACTAATACTCTTAGGTATTTTATTGTAAATTTTCGGGCCCATGCAGAAAACACTCTTTGCCATTATCTCTTTTCTACAGGTATGCACGCATAGTTTGTCACCGTGGCGTCTATTTCTTATTACATTATGTGACAGTCGTGGGTAGAGATGTAAATTACGTTTTACAAATAATGCAACCTCAAGTATATATAAAGATGGAAATGTGAGAAGTTGGTGTTGTTTAAAAATTGGTTGACAGCTATCAGTACTTTTTAATTGAAACATGGCTCTAATACAACGTTTTTGCATCTTAAATATAAATTCCTTATCTGTGGCATTTCCCCAAAAAATTATGCCGTACCTCATGACTGACTCAACTAAACCATGATAAGCTGTAATAAGTGTTTTAACGTTGACTGATAAGGATAGCTTACCGAGCGCGTATGCGAAACTGCTTATTTTTTTACCTAGCTCTTGTATATGATTCTTCCAATTTAATTGTTTGTCTATTTCTAGACCTAAAAATCGTGTTGTATCTACTTCTTCTATTTTGTTTTTATTATAATGTAAATTAATACTTAATGAATTTGAGTTTCTTTGGCTAAAATGTACTATTTTTGTTTTATTTAAATTAATTATTAAATTATTTTTATTTAACCATTCAATTAAAGATCGTAATGAGTTATTAATGTCACTTTCATACAAAATAATGTCTTTGCAGTTTACTGTAATTGTACTGTCATCTACAAATAAACTCGTGGGTTGGTTAAGCGCTTTTGGTAAGTCATTAATATAAATAATGAAAAAAAATGAACCTAATACAGTCCCTTGAGGTACTCCAAACTCAATACTTCGCTGTGGAGATCTATATTTAACCTCAATTCTTTGTTTATTATTTATACGACAAATTTCTGTACATTGAGGTCTGTTATGTAAGTAAGAGCGTATCAATTGTAAAACGTTACCTCTTATTCCGTAGGATTCAAGTTTCCTAAGCAATATTTCGTGATGTACATAGTCAAATGCTTGTGTCATATCGCAAAAAATAGCACAAACTGGAGTCCTTTTATCAATTTCATGCATTATGTTTTTTAAAAAGTCATATATAGCCAGATTAATATTTTTATTTTTTCGAAACCCTTTTTGTTCGTCACATAAGATATTATTTTTTTCTAAAAAGTTATAGATTTGGTTATACAAATACTTCTCAAAAATTTTTGAAAACACTGAAACAAGTGCTATTGGCCTGTAAAACTCTTTTAACTCCCGGTTTTCCTTTTTAAAAAGCGGTTTAATGATCGTTAATTTAAGATCATCAGGAAAAATCCCAGTCGTTATACACTGATTAATTAAAAAACAAATGTGAGGACAAATGTATTCGTTAACAGCTTTAATAATTTTAGTTGAAATACCGTCAAACCCAACACTATGCGTATTTTTCAGCGATTTTATAATTTTATAAACATCTTGAGGAATACATGGAGCTAAAAACATTGAATTAACATATGATGTACATGACGTATTATTTGAAATAAAGTTAGTGTCATTTATTATTGGTTTTACTTTGTCTATAAAGAAGTCATTAAATTCGTTTGCAATTTCTTGGGGATCAGTAATATATCCATTATTATTATTTTTAATTCTTAGTATCGTCTCATTTGGCAAGTTCAAACGTGATTCATTGATAAGTTCCCATATTGTTTTACATTTATTTTTTGATGTTAAAATTTTATAATTACTTTGTGCTCTTTTTGTTAATGAAATGATTTTCTTAAATAACTGACAGTATTTTCTATATTTTGAAACATTTTCAGGACTACGTTTATATCTAAGACTCAAAAACATTTTTCTTTTTTTACGACTGCAAATTTTTATCCCTCGTGATATCCACTTTGGTTTGCGAAGAATATTTATTGTAATATACTTTTTTGGGAAACATAGCTCGTAAAATAATTTAAATTCTTCGATAAAATAATGATATGCTTTTGAAGCATCATTTGTTACATTGTATAGCTCAGAAAATGACAGCTCTTTAATACATGCCTTAAATTTTAAAATATTTTCAGTTGAATAATCCCGCACTTCTTTGCGCCAGTATTTTATTTGAGGAATTTTCTTAACTGGTAGTGTAATTATTTGTGCTGTGTGATCAGACAAACCAATTTCTCTCACTTCCGATCTACATGATTTTTTAAAATCATGTATAAAATTATCAATACAGGTTTTGCTTGCTAGTCGAGTAGGTTGTTTTATAGCAATTTTTAAATTATAACTTAAGAGTATGCATTCCAAATTTAACGTGTTGTTATTTGATTTTAGAATATCTATGTTAAAGTCACCGGCTATAATAATATTTTTAAATTTAGATTGTAAATAATAATTTAAAATTAGGTCTAATTTGTAAAAAAATGTTTGTAAATTATTATAATTAGGTATTCTATACATACAAATTATTAGAACTTTATAAAGAATTAGTTCTACAGCACAACATTCTATTACATTTGGAATAGATAGTTTCCGAACATGGTGTACTTCATTCCATTCTAAATTATTCTTTACAAGGATGCAGGCGCCACCTCTTCTGCTAGCTCTACAAAAAGAAGCTGCTAGTGAGAAATTCTGTAAACGAAGGTACTGTTCTTGACCTTGTTCTATAAAATGTTCAGTGATACAGAGTACGTCAATAGTAATCTTGTCTTCCTCTAATTCTTGAAGACTTACAGAAAGCTCATCTATTTTGTTTAATAATCCCGCAATATTCTGGTGCATAATAGATATACATTTATTGGCGAAAGAACAATGAGCCTGATGCTTCTTCAAATATTTCATTTTCTGATTGTAATCCTTCAGATTCATATTTATTTATTTGATTAATAGATTTTTTATATTCATATATATCATTTATCTGAGTTTGTAGATTATCAAATATTTTGCTTATGCCATAATTATTAATCGAGCCAGAGCGACGGAGAAACATGCGAAAACTGTATTCCAATTTCTCATTTGAGTCCAATATGTATGCATTTTCATGTGTTGTGATATCTAAGTATAAAAGATTATTAAATGTTTCGACTCTCCAGTTGAACATATCTTTGTAATAACCATATTTATAAGTAGGTAGGCAAATAATAACGTTTGTATGTTGAATTTTATTCAGCGTTTCTCTGATAAATGTTATTAGGCTGAAGTAATCATTTGTTGCTTTAAAATCATCATCACCAATCATGATGACACAGAAATCATTGGATGTGAAGTCTGTTAATTTATTTTCAATGCCTCTTAACAATTCCCTTAACTTAGAATTTGTTTTAATATAATGACATATGTTTGTATAATCTTTTAAAGAATTTTGTGCGATGTGCAAAATGTTATTATGTTTATTTGTGCTAAGAATGCATATTTTTCTCTGTATTATTTGCTTATTTTCGTCAACGGGAATTTTATTTATTTTAATCTGATCATGACATAGTACTCCATTACCGCATACTATGTCATCAGTTTCATTTGTTGGGGAACATGATATTTTATTTTTAGTTCCGTCATTTTTAGAAACAATATTTTTTTTTTCGTGGTTTTATTACAATGTTTAAGATTCCTGTTTTGTTCCGATAAGACCTCAATTTGTTGTAGAGCATTGTGTAATTCCGTTTCTAATTCTCGTACGCGATCCCTTAATCTGAGTATTTCATTGGATTCTGCGTCCGATCCACCTTGTAAACTATTTGCACTTGTATTCAAGGAGTGAATTCCTTCGGCTTCACACTCATCTTCATTTGTATGTAATGACATGTTTCTTTGGTGTCTTCTAAATGTTATATTATTAGATAAGAAATTCATTTTCAAAGTAGGGCCTTCTGCTGATTTATACTAATATATTTTTCGTACAAAAAGTGATAACGTGACGAAGTCTTGAACCGTGGACAACTTGCGCGACGATCGTGTAACTTTACCGTAAAAGTGGATCCTAGAAAACTGGATCCGTTGGGGGATCAGAGTAGACTACTTCCATACAACGTAGAATCTAAAACGATTTTAATTATGTCATAGTAGGTACATTGCTTTTAATGTACTGCATTTTACACCTGTGCTTCTATTCAACTAGCAATGTATATCGCAGGAGGCGCCCGAGGTGCACATGTCGCTGCCGCGCGCACCCGACCCGGCGGCGCTGGCGGCGTACTGGGCCGACTACGACGACCTGTGCCAGCTCAGCACGCACAATGATGATGAGGAGAACCATTATGAAGGTACGTTGTTGGCTAAGAGTTAAAGGGCCCATTCATTGTCCTGCATAAGCCGGCGGACTGCACGGCGGACTGCAATGCGGGATAGTGAATGGACCCTTTTATAAGACTGGTATGAAGGCGAGGCGATAGGAGAGTGATCAAATAATATACCATCGAGGAAATTGATTCCTAGGCAGTTGACGGACCTACTTCATTTGGTCGGCTTATGTCAATTCGATGTTAGTTGTGATCTGTCGGCTGGGTTTGATATAAGGTGACCAAATTACTTACGGTGCGTCCACATTAGTATCATTTGCGCGATCAGATCTCTGTCGCGATCATCGCGCCGTATCAAGTATGCGTATCATAGTGTGGACGCCTATTAGATCATTCTGCCGATCATGCGAGTATTTGATACGGCATGTATTAGATACGCGGTTAATAGCGATCGGGGCGTATCATGATACGCGTATCATTTTGACACGCTTCGATGATACGCGACGGAGATCTGATCGGGGATCTAATCGCGCAAATGATACAAATGTGGACGCACCCTTTGGTACGCCATCTGCCTAGGAATCAACTTCTCTGATTGTACGTCTGACAGCAAACCAAAGTGTATAGAAGTTAAAGGGGTTACGAAACCAATAACATCGCAAAGACCGTCAAAACGCCACGTCAAGCCGTCTCGTCAAGCAAAAAATATAAAATCACATTCAAGCACGGAGCAAGCAAGTAAATGCTCGACTCAAGCATCAAGCAAACATTATAAACGGTCAATGCTTGACTGACTGAATGACTGTTGTTTCATATTAGGATACTACGCAAAAGAATACAAGAACAAAGACAAATTCAGCCCTACAAAAATACATAAACAATTAAGATCACCAATTTAGACACAAAAACAATAACAAAACGTAAATATTTCTAAGAAGCATGCCCTTATTCAAAAACCATTATGCGCAATATCGTTCAGTAGAGCGCTGATTGCGATAAGTTTCTGCGTCGTATTTCCTGTGGACGTTGTTCTACATAAACGTTTACATTATATGGATTGCCAGATTTATAACAATAGTTTGCAATAAATACATGTTATCGGTTATTTTTGCCATGTAATGATAGCGGTTACGTTAGAAGGTATACCGCAAACCAAACTCCATAGTAATAATTGTTCTTACTTCCAAAGGAAACTTTCAGCTTTTATAAAATGACGAAGGTACTGTCGTTAGCTCTTGGGCCAATGACAGGCATCATGTATGTCGATGTCCCCAATCCACAAAGGATGCGGAAATCATGTTCCTATGTAGAAAATAGACATTACGTACGAAGGAAAACTCCTAGTGTTTTGCTAGTGAAAGAGTTTAGTATAGAGTTTTTAAAAACTCCTCGTTTTTTTTTATAATTAAAGATTTTATTACCCTCTTTGCATTTTCTGTCGAAAGCTACAAAATTATTTTATTAGTTTCCAAGAGAGAAATAGCATATCTTGTCACTAATTTGTTAATTAGCACTAATGTCTAGGAGCCAGCGCTAGATTAGAATTAAAATGATACCCGTGGTTGTTGGTTGCGTATTAGTTATTACAGTCTAATTGAACTATATCTCGCACTATACGGCCGGTCACGGTCCGTGGTTGTGGTTATTGTTTCTAATTGCACTTTTACTTTTTTACTTTTATGGCCGACTTTAAAATGGTTGAAAAAATTAAAGAAAAACATTAAAATGATAAATTCGCTGTATTATGCAATAGGGTTAAGTTTTATAATTATTATAATCGTCTTATATTGTAAAATGTGTGTTTGTTGAAATAATTTGCTTATTTTAATTATTGAGAATGTATATTTTAATTAACGTCAGCGTCAGCGATTTGCATGTATTTGAATTTTAAACAACAAATCTATTTTTGTCTTTGATGTAATTCAGCATACACAACTGAAGATTTCTTAATCTAGAATATTATGTCTATCTCAATAATTATAATATTAATCCATCGATCGTGGATTTTTGGAAATCTATTGTTATTCTATTGTGTCTCGCTTACCGGTGAGCTTATTGGGCTTGATGGGTTAAAGTTCCAAATCATGCTATTTTATTCATTCTTCCTATTTATTGCTAAGTGCTCACATACGGTTTTGCCCGATCGAGCAATCACGTCATCGTCCTTCGAGCTGTCAGTTTTGCGGTCCACACAGTAATTATAACTCGATTTGGAGTAAAACTATCGAGCAAAACCGTATGTGAGTACTTATCATATGAAAAACAAGTTATAATATCTTGACTGAATATAGTAAGTAGCAAAACACTACTAAAATAATATTATTATCTCACATTATAAATCTACTTTGATTCGTTAAGTTACTACCACGATATACACACCGTATAAATCCAGCCTGCACGTATGAACGTACACATGAATATTCAATGAGCCGGTTCGGAATGAATGAAGCGCACTTTCGTCAGCCTCACGGTTGCGGCGACATTCCGCGGCAGGTTGCGGGCGGAAACCGCTCTCGCCGGCTCCTCGACCATAATGTCAGTGGGCCAATACTTTCCAGTCCTAGCTCCTGGCGCATCAGGAGTAGGATTTGTTTATGTGTCGTAAAAACTGGTTGGAAAACGTGCTGTCTTCTTCATAAAACAGCATATTTTTATCTGACTACGGTAAAGACATTATACTTAATAATTGATAATATTATGGTTATCAAGTATGTGATGTAGGAACTACTAAATATATTTAATGAGGTGTCAAAAGATTCTTATTTAACGGTGACACGGGCTATATAGTTGTAGATTCTTTCAATACGCGGCGATCCCACTGAAACTGAAAATTGGTTTAAAAAGTCTAAAAGAATAACTGTCACAAAACTGGATAAAATTTTCCAAACTTATTTGTTTTAAGAAAAGAAATTAATTCATAGGCAGATGGCGTCCTTCGCTATTTGGTGGGGTAATCTCAAGTCAATGTAAATCGTAATTTGACCGCTGGACTTGACATAACCTGACGTAATAACGTGGCAATTCGTGGCAATTCGTGGCAAAATCGAGTATCTCTATCTAATTATATTAGCCATAACTATTACATCGATATGCATAGTCGGCCTGTGCAAGGTGCGCGGCCTCTGCGGGCCCCGTTATAACGGGCCGCTGACCGCCGCGGGCCGCCGATGACCCATATTGACGATACATGTAATTATTGCTAATATTAGATATTGTCAGACCTGTGAATGACGTCATAAATGTGTGGACGTAAGAGAAATAACTATTATACTATATTAATGCTAAAGATAAGTTGCCAGAAACTTTGTTCGTGCAGACAAATATTGCTCGCGCTAAATATCTTAATATGTCCTTTTCCTTAATTCAAGGTATCTTCGAAGCATACATATTATATACCCATCTAAATTGTTTCAGCCATTTATGCGTGAAGAGGTATGATACACTTCTTTTTCATGGGAATTATACCTGTTACTTAGGTGTAATATTGCCTGTACTATACATTATTAGCTGTTGTCCGCGACTTCGTCCGCGTTAACATAGTATAATAACAAAGATGGATAGTTTTCCCCTTTTTGTGGTTGTTTATACAAAGGGTAAAAACGGGACCCTATTTAAGCAAACGTCAAACGCAAACGTCAATAAACTTTCATGTTTCTAACTCAAAAATGACGGACTTTCATTGAAACTTTCTACTCCAATTTCACCCCCTTGGGGGTAGAATTACCAGAAACGCTTAAATACGTATCCATTCATTTTTAATCAGCAGTCCAAAAATAAACTTTCATGATTCTAACTTAAGAAATGACGGACTTTCATCTAAACTGTCGGCCCCTATTTCACCCCCTTGGGGGTAGAATTTCCAAAAGCGCTTAAACACGTATCCAATCATATTTAATCAGTAGGTCAAACATAAAATTTCATGTTTCTAACTCAAGAAATAACGGACTTCCGTTCAAACTTTCAACCCCAATTTCACCCCCTTGGAGGTGGAATTTCCAAAAACACTTAAATACATATTCATTCATTTTTAATCAGTAACCCAAAAATAAAGTTTCATGTTTCTAACTCAAGAAATGACGGACTTTCATACAAACTTTCAACCCCTATTTCACCCCCTTCGGGGTAAAATTTTCAAAATTCCTTCCTTAGTGGGTGTCTACTTAATAGAACAACCCTACTCACCAAATTTCGTGGCTGTACCTTTAACAGTTTTTGCTCAGCGATGATGAATCAGTCAGTCAGTCAGGACATGTAATTTTATAAGTATAGATGTATAATACATATCAAGGAAATGTTATGCACATAATATTTAGTTTAAATAACAAAGATCGTACATCCTCCATTAATATATATCCTGTGACCCCCGACGTTAATGGCCGCGGAAGTGTTGAAGCAAAAAAAGAAATTATAATTCAAGGGCCTCATGCTTCACTTAACCTTTTGTTTACATCATAATTTACCAGAATTTTACACAAATCATGTTGCGTTTCGAGGATATGAGTAATTTTGGGTTTTGGTTTAAATTTGACAATCAGAAGAAATTAATATAAGAATTTATAGCGACGTAATCCTTTGTCTGATTTTTTTCTGATGGTTATCAAAATCATCATTATACTAACAAATTAAATGAAGACTACGTAGAGGTAATAATCTTTACCGGCGGTTTAGCTGTGGTACAAACCACGACGCTTTTTTATTTTATTTTATTCGGAAAACAAACAGTGATATAAAATAAAGTTGCAGATTGAGCAGATATTAGAACCATTTATAAGTCTATGATTAGAACATACATGTTTTCACATACGACAGATGAAACGTTGTCATTATATTTTCTGACTATAGTCTCATGGATTAGACTATAGTCACCCATAGCACAGATTACTAAATAGTTACTATGTAAACCATAGTGTTTATTACATTATAAAGTTGACCCATATAAAGAAGGAAAACTATATAATTTCCACTCGTTTATTTAAGTTAATTGGTCCACCACGTAACAACGCTGGTCATTGTGATTGCTGTAGCCCACTGTTACATCCAACATAATATATACCTTATGTAACTGATATCTAGTCATCGTCAGCAGATATTTTATTGTTAAAAATAAACTACTAACACAGTAAATAGTATTATTTAATGCTAGAAGTTGCGCGGCTCCGCCCGCGTAAAATACTGCGGTAATATGTATATAGCTAACTATAATAATAACTATAAAACTGCGGGAGTCAATCCCCGCGGCCCGCCGCCCCCGCAGCGGTAGCCGGTAAGTGACAGCCAAAGCCCAAGACCCTCCACTCCCTTGTAGTTACCGACAAGGAGAATTTTATGTCGACGACCGACATTGTTTCGGAAGTAGGGAAGATAATAGAGCCCACCAAGGAAGGAATTAAAATAGACAGGATAAGAAGAGTGAAGGGTCGTAAAGTTGTAATAGGTTTTAGCGATAAAAAAGAGAGAGACAGAATAAAGGATAAGATAGAGAGTAGCGAGAGCAATTTTAATGTAGAGACCATAGCAAATAGAAACCCGCAGGTGGTGCTGTATGGGGTGCTTAAGTCGACAACGGATGACGAGGTATTTTATGCCATCAAAAATCAAAATAAGCACCTCCAACCAATACCACCTCCGGGCGTTGTGTACCACCTACAAATAAAGTATAGGCGAAGGGGAAGAGACCAAGAGACAGATCACGTAGTATGTACGTTGTCCCCTCAGCTGTGCCAAACTTTTACAGCAGCCGAATATGTTTATATAGGTATGCAGCGAGTGCGTGTCGCCGACCAGTCCCCCCTTATACAGTGCTCGCGCTGTTTAGGGTACGGACATGGGAGGCGACATTGCAATAGCGAATCGGAATCCGAGAAGTGTAGCCACTGCGGAGGGGACCATCGTAAGTTTGAGTGCGACAAACTGGAGGAAAATCCGCACTGTATCAATAATTGTGGAAAGGACGGCTGTAAAGACACCAAGCACGATGCATTCAGCGCGGAGTGTCCGGTGCGAATGAGGTGGGATGCAATAGCACGGGCAACAGTTGCGTACGATCCAGATGACCAATAGCATTGACAATCCATAACTCATCACATAATAATAATATAATGTAAATAATTTAAAATATGTATGTATCATAAATAAATATAGATATAATATATATGTTAGGAATGCAAATTGGAAACCTTACTTAAACTGAGTTTAAGGGACCCAAAAACGCAGTGTATAAATTATTATATTGTAACAATGATACTATGTAACTGTGGATTAAAAAAAAATATTACTTGTCATATATAATATGGTTATAAGTAGTAAAAAATAACAAAGCATATATGGACTAAATCACTACATTATATATTATTACACTACATTATATATTATAATAATTTAATAGGGTAATACTATATATGTATTATACGAATTATTATTATTATAGGAAATAATGTATATATGGAAACATTAAATTGTAAAATTGTGTATAGAATGGATCAATGTTATTTATAATAAGAATATACATTAATAATAAATAGAATATATAAGATAAGTGTTTAAGACAATATATTATTATATTATAACTAGCTGTCCCGGCAAACGTTTCTTTGCCATATTAAGTATATAAAGTATTTTTTTTAAATTTGTTCGAAGCGCTAACTGTCGGACAGACTAAAATTAAAATCCGAATTCGAATATTATTTAAAATTTGACACTGCGATGGCAGCCGACTGTCGGATCCAATGTAAAACATTCCAAAATCAACAACTACTAATAAATTAAAAATTAATTAAAAAAACATTGTCCAGCGGACAAAATTGTAAATCTAAACCATTCCCAGATCCCCTTGAACACACACAAAAAATTTCATCAAAATTGGTCCAGTCGTTTAGGAGGAGTTCAGTCACATACACACGCACACAAGAAATATATATATTAAGATTGAGAAAATGTAAATGTATACATTAGAAGTGAAAATGGATTGTCACTGTAGCTGGTCATATGCAGCAACCTGATGCATCTCACCCATTTGCAAGAAACAATTTATTGAATAAATCTTTTTAGCAAAATAAAATTCGCAACGAATGCTCCGCGCTGTGCGGAGTGCATTGGTAATATATAAGATGGAAAAAATTTGTAAAAACGAAATTAAATCAATCAATACATTGAATCAAAAATGGGTGAAAATAAAGAATAATAAATTAAAAATGTAACTAGAGTAAAAATAAGGAAAATATAAAATAGACTAAGAATAGAAATATATAAAAGATATAATATTGTACATAAAATAAAAGATAGTAAAATGTAAAAAGTAACTTGTAAGGAACACTACAATAGTATCATGTATAAATAAATAGTAAATATAAATCAAATTATATACCTTGTAAATAAATATAAATAAAAAAAATACCCAGATGTAACGAACTATGTAAGTAATTGGCTCTTCCCTTCGGAAGGGGGAGCAAGAGGAGGGGCAATAAAAAAAAACAATAATAATATGTATTTTTCTGCGACAAAAATTGTCCTGTGGACTGTGGTCTCTACTTTATATCTATGCCAAACTTCGTCAAAATCGGAACAGTAGTTTTGAAGATTATTTGATGCAAATATAACTTTTCTTTTTTAATCAGTATTTTATATCGTGCTGTTAATTATTGATGTGCAAAGGTGTACTTCACCCATTTTTTGCTGCAACAAAATATTGTTATGATGTACTTATATTGTAAATTGTAACAATTTCTGCTTTCTAAAAGTAGTCTAGTTTATATGTCTGCAATGGGGATTGACCATTTTTTTTTTAATTTTGCTCATTACAAAAACATTTCGAGGAATAAGGTCAGTGATCGTTTTTCTGTATATAAACAAAAAAAAATCCATTAGTTACTTACTTATATTTTTGAACAAATATGTTTAACCTTAGTTTGACCTTCAATGGCATTAAATTAGCAATAAATTCGACCAACATTACGTTTCGAACTTTTGGTAAGCTTCTCGTATCAGCTTTCACATAATGAGAACTTGCATTTGACGAACCAGCCATTATAAATAAGATTGAAAGGAAATTTAAAACACTGCAGAGGTCAATTGGCCGCCGATGATGACGTCACAGCGAAACTTTAAAAAATTATTGAGAAAAAACTAGCCAATGAATTTTAAAATTATTTAATTTATATTCTTAAAATACCCTATTCGAAAAAAATAAATAAAAAGTACCTGTGATTTTTTTTGGACAATGTCCATTAGCACCTGATAACCAGATAGATATCGGTGACGTCACATACTCGTATTAAAATAGAAAGTGAAAAATGCCAGTGAAAGGTACATCGCTAAAACAAACTCTTTTTAAACATATTGTTATGTAAGCAACATGTTTAAAGTCACCGCGAGAGCAGAAACTTGAAATAGCAACTTGGCTTAGTTATCTGCATTTTTGAATAAACAGGGAAAGCTTTATGAGATAGAGATCATACAAGATATCTATTATATATCTATACTTTAATATTATAATTGGGAAGAGTTTGTTTGTTTGAACGCGCTAATCTCAGGAACTACTGGTCCGATTTGAAAAATTCTTTCAGTGTTAGATAGCCCATTTATTGAGGAAGGCTATAGGCTATATAACATCACGCTGTGACTTTTAGAGCAAAGAAATAGAGGGAAATATGGAAAAACGGGGGGAAATTATTTGAAAGGGCTTCGTGAACGCGCTAATCTCAGAAACTACTGGTTCGATTTGAAAAATTATTTTAGTGTTAGATAGTCAAAGGCTTTTTTGTGGACTAATTTGTCTGTGAAATATTAAATTGACGCGGGCGAAGCCGCGCGGAACGTCTAGCAATATTATACTTTCAAATTTATGATATCAGTATACATGAGCTTGTAATTTTAATCCAGATCTCTTAACAATCGGTACATAGTGATAAAATACTATATTCTAAATAAATTAGCAACAAAACAAGGAACAACGATTACCTGCCAAAGTTATTTTGAAAACAATTAAACAATAGTTTAAACCGTTAGTTGTGAACTGCCAGCTATGTAGCTGTTTTTTCAGACAAATTATACACGTAAATATAGGCTAATGACGAATGGATGGTAATGACTGTCTCTTGAACCGAAAATAACACTTAAACAACGCTTGTTTTATTGTCTGTCTAGAAAAGAAATATTCAAGTTTTAGCATTGCGTTTTTTCGTATTTTTGAATATGTCACTGTGTTTAATTTTGTCTAGACAGATTCAAACTGTCTAGTCAGTGTGCTCTTCTTATTATAAATATTTTTGATAACATCTGGCAAAGTTTTCAGAGTAGGAAGCATCTCAAGTTTGTTAGCTTCTAAAAGTTTTTCGGACACATTTGAAGTTTCATCTAAGCGTTCATTGGTAAGCTCTTTCACACCTTCTAAAACAGCTTGTGAGGGCCTCGATTTAACATATTTTAGTGGATTGACACAGGGCACACTATCAAGAGATACGGAGACCTCACTAATATTTTTGTCAATTTCATATATTTTAGGACTATCGCAATGATATGGCGCAATATTTACAGGTTGAGGAAGTTCAGTTATACTCGATTTAATGACTTTGTAGCTTTTATCCACTTCAAAAACATTTTGGTCCTAAGTTTCAATGAGAGGATGCATTTGATCTCTCCATTCCTCACTGCATGCAATAATACTCGATTTAGATCGCATATGTTTTGCACTGAATTTCTTAGAAGAATAACTTTTCAAGTCACACTTTTCATGTTTTATTTCTTCTAATTTAGCTTTCTTCGCCAAACATTCTTGGCGTAATTTTTCTTCTACCAAATCCTGCTCCTCAGCTAAAATTTCTTTATTTTCAAAAATCTTCTTCATCGACGAAAGTCCCGCTGCGCGTTTTCTTTTCTTTTTCTTCTCCTCCAATTCTTCCATCTCCCTTTGTTTCAACACTTCTGCGCTGGGTCCCTCGCCTTCGAACATTTCTACATCCTCCGTGAAATCTTTAAAGTCCATCGAAACACTTCGGCCCTGCTTCATTTTTATAAGCACGGTATCGTAGTCCTTAGCCAGCATCACGTCTCGAACGTCACCATCACGAACGGCGGCCTCCATGCGCGCCGAAAAAACTAAACTGCACTTCCTTTCTTGAACCGTATACACATATCTCTTATCTTCGACCACCTGTTTCGTCGAGAGCATATCAATATTGATGTAGAGATTAGCTAAGCTATCCAACTTATTTGTCATTTCACATATTGTGTTTAAAATAGAATATAATAAATATGAAAGTTCTTTAAATAAATGTAGAGCTTATGTAAGCTATCCTATAATGTAGATTCCATTCAGTCTCGGCATATTTTGCATAAGAGAAATTGTAAAGCACAAAAATGTGTATGATAATTTCAAATATAGCTATAAATCAGGTATTTAGGCAGAATCAATCAATCATTTTAAAAAGGGAAAACCCGCAAACAGCAATAACGACCTTGTGCTGTAGGATTTAAGGCTTATATTGCAAAAACTTTACATAAAATTCGCAGAATTTAGTTTTCTTGCGTAACTTTACGAGGCGAAAACTTCGCTAATCTTAATGCGTATTTAATACGTAATAGGTTTTTTAATAGACAAAATATCGGAGTCATCCTCTTCTGAAGACCAATTCTTGTAATTTGTGATATAATCTTGTTTAGGTATACAGGAAGTTGCATTTCGGTCATAACGCGCGAGAGCTAG
Source organism: Polyommatus icarus (assembly GCA_937595015.1). Classification (NCBI taxonomy): domain Eukaryota; kingdom Metazoa; phylum Arthropoda; class Insecta; order Lepidoptera; family Lycaenidae; genus Polyommatus; species Polyommatus icarus. Next base: position 20,025,542 of record OW569329.1, read on the forward strand.
AGACCAAAACCAGATTTGAACGAAAACTGTAACGAAAATACTTTCGTCCTAGGTTACGATGTCCGCAGTATGTTATGAATTAGATATTGCCATCTTATATGTCTTGAGATATTAGATAATTATTTATTATGATCTAACGGCCACACTCCGATACATTTGATGATGATTAAACTTCAATTTTACGAAGAGTATGACTGACAATGACCATACATTTAACCCATCAATCCCCAAGCGGCAGCCGGCTGTCGCATAACAATTGAAAATCTATTGTGTCTGCATACGATTGAGGAATGGAACAGGAGATACGAAGTGGGAGGGACGGCCGGAGTCACGAAGCTTTTTTTCCCAAGCGCTGCCGCTGCATACAAAATAGTACAGAAAATAGACATCACACACCACATCACACAGATTCTGACCGGTCACGGCGGATTCGCCTTCTACTTGAACAGATTCAAGCTGAAGGAGGATCCGTCCTGCCTGTGTCAGCCAGGAGTTGAGGAGACGGTTCCTCACCTGCTACTCGAGTGCCCAATTTTTGCTAGCAATAGATACGATATTGAGCAGAAATTGGGCACATCGATGACAGGTGAGAATCTGCCATCCATCCTGGGGGGTAAAAAGCGGGACATCTTCCTGGCTTTTTGCAGAACGATCGTGGGTGTAGTGAACAAACGTAACAGTAGTATTTTGTGTGATAATAACAATTAGGTTCTAATTTTAAGCTGTGATATTAGAATAGTCTCCGTTCTTTTTGTTTTATAATATTTGTGCCGTTGTTTTACTATTTTGACATTTTAATTGTAGGTATTTTATTTGTTTATTTTAGTAGATTCATTTTATTGTATATTGGAATTTAGTGTTAATTATATTTTATATTGGATATCATCATATTGTACAAATTATATTATTGAACTTAATTAATGGGCTAATTAGACAAATTGTGTTTATAGACAAATAGAAAATAAATAGCCCTGATAATGTTAGGGGGAAGATATTAAAAAAAAAAAATACCTACTATAGAAGTGCTACGTCGTCCCGCGTCCCATGGCTTATTTCAAATATTTTATCTAATAACAGTTAAACTCAATATTCATCACTGAGTGCAGCAATAAGTCAAGCAAAGTCACAGTGCACAAGTATTATATACAGTTGTCCACTTAAGTCATTAAAGTTTTCTGGATAAGAGTAATAAGTAAGAAGAAGTGATAACATAGCAGATATAAGCGCAAGTAACGGACGGTTAAGAGTCGGTTACACGTGTCTGTCCTGCAGTAATATTTTAGAATGTAAAGTTTAATAATGATGAATAAGTCACTAAATACCAACTGTAAACCATTTGGTAGAGCAGAGTGCTAGAGATTGAGTTTTAACTATTGCCAGAACGGACGACAAATTAGACTTCTATACTACTATGTACAGTTTTTTGACCGAATAACCATTATAAGTTGTGTGACATTCGTTCATAACTTAAATTGTCAATTATTTAGGCAAAATCACACAACTAACTGCCGAACTCTCAGACGAATAATGATTACTAACCTGTAATTAAATGAAGAAGAAGTTTTAATCATCATAAAGTGGCTTTGAATGCGGCCGTTAGACTCTACTTTTACCGGATTCCATATACACCAATTTCTATTCCATCCGTCTAGCACTCATCCTTCAAATCGAACTGAGGCAATAGGCCCCTTGCAATGCGGAATGTAACGGGGCCCACAATTTGTGGCCCTACAGCGGCCGGCTAGCGGCGCGACCTTCGAGGGCCAGCGAGAGTAAAATGTAATTGCTGTACAGTTACTGACTATTAGCTGTTAGAAAATACAAGCTATATAGCTATATAGTATTATGACCCGGAGATCGGAGATTACTGTAACTTTTATTTTACGTTACATTTTATAGACGCTCATTTAAGTATTTTATGACAAGAATAGCCTACATCTTCCGATTCTTCATCTTAAAAGCGAGAATTTGACTTTTGCCCACGTTGAGCCTTATTTAAGAAACTTCCCAGCATTACTAACTCTCAAAATTCGTTAATTTGCAAGGATAAGAGTTTGAGAGAGTTCTTGGACTCGATGCAAATTCAGTCCAAAAAGTAGAAACTCTCCCGAAAATTGTAAATTTTATTTATTTCTTGTTAATCAACAAGAATGAACTTAGTAAAGGATAAAACCTACGTCATTAACAACGTAAAAGCTTATTTATTTACTGATAACTCAGTAGTTAATCTCTATCAAAACATGTAATAACTGCGCCCACTTAACACGAGTGTTCTATCAAACGCGCCTCCTTTTAGTGCTTGTGGCGGATACAATCAAATGTTGATGGGATTTTTTAGTTATTACTAGAAGCGATTACTAAATGTGATACTTGTTTAATTCATGAGCACTTAATAAGCACCTAAGAGTTTAGCTATCTATCTACAGTCAGACAAGACATAAGGTACCTACATGAAAAAGTGTAAAATGAATTATAAGCAGACTATAGTACAAAATACAAACTGAACGATAATAAGTAGGTGTTTAAGAATCATTAACCACATCATCGTAGTTTAAAAATAAATCTTATGATAACTTGTAATTCAAAACTTTTTTATACTATAAGTAAGCAGCCAAATATCTTACTTGAAGCGTTTAAAAGCGCCTGTATGAGTCCACTTGCGTCACATTCACACCTTGCCAGTGCTGACAGAAAGTGCAAAGGTCGTGTTCCAATAGGCTATGTCAATACTTTCAAAATCGACTGGCAATAAATCTCAGGTTATGTAAGTATAGTATATAGGCGTTGAATAAGGTAGAGAGATGCCCTGATTTTGTAATGATCTATGTTTGACCTAATATGGCTTAAGGCCCCACTCAGAGACATTTAATGACTAATTAAATTTAAGTTATTGAAGAGTTTGACAGAATTATACACTTACGTAGATAAATAGCGTTATCATCTAAGTCAGAACACAAAGGTTCAAAAAGGAGGTACGCATCACGACAAAACAGGGATCAGTTTTTCCAAGAAGATTAAATACTAAATACCACAAAAAGTAAATACGAAATAATACAGTGGCAAACTCAAAGTACTTATATCATAATCTGGTCGAAGACAGTTATTTGTAAGAGCTTATAGATTATAAGGTCAGATTCATAACCCTCCCACACCGAGTTATATTTTACAATGTAAGGCCGCGCCCACTTACATTTCCTGGTGATCACAGATGGACTTGTACTTAAAGTATTCTACTTTAAATATTATAATAATAATATGTACTTATTAATAATTATACAGTCAGTGATGCTGTGGACACAAAAATATGGACCAGTCAATTTCATTATGGAACTACAGAAGAATATTGTAGAAAACGGTGTTGACAATAAAAAAAATATGTAAAGTATTAAACATTACATTTTTTAAACACATCAAAATGCAATGAATAGCTTTCAGATATTCTTGAATTGTAGGCATGATTTGATCATATTCGCAATTAATACCCTTGATTGGTCTTAAAGTACTAAAAACCTATAACAATAAAGATAATTTTACACTAATCGCCTTAGTTTAGCTCCAGTTGAGTACAACTGAAGTAGGAAGTAGTACGCGACATTCAGCGCAGAGAAAGGTTACAATGTATTCTTAGCACAGCGGAAAATACACTAAAAACTATTATTAGTTTAAACATAGAATTACAAGCTATTTAAAACTAATTGTGGCATAAATTGGCACTTTACAGCGAAAAGGGTTTTTTAACGGTGAGCAGTTCAGAGACAATAAATGATTAAGCACTTAATTTTATATTAATTTAACAAAGATTTTGGTCACCACAGAATAGACATTTATTAAGTTCTAATATATTTTTTGTCAAAATCATCATTCAATTAAAGTTTCAAGTCTCTGAGTTCAGTTGTGAAGTACCTGGTTTTTATACATGATTACTTAAACTGTTTGATTAAACGAATTGGATCAAGCAAGAAACGCAGCTGCATCAGAAATCAGAATAGCATTATCATGGCCATTACCCCTATCTATGTTTTGACGAAGTAACATCTAACATTGTGTCACATCCTCATTGCTAATTTGACATTAAGTGCTCTATAAATAAATACAAGTGGATTAAGGACGTCCATGACGGAATATCCTGGGTGTGTGTTGACCTCGATAAACTAAATCATTTAATTGTCTTAATTTTTCAAAATGGCTGACTTCATGTGGGTACGATCCTATTATGAGCTATATTTGGACACTAAATATGGACTAGATATGATCGACAAGTTTTTTGTGCTATAAATCAGAATTTTATAGCGATAATAGCGTAAAAAATTTAAAAGTAACAATATGATGAATGATCTTAATATTTAGTTATAAGCATTGCTTTATATTTTGGCATTGATAAATTATTTGAAATACTGTTTTTATCTCGCGAAAGACATATTTTATCGCCTAAATTTTTTAATTTATTTTAGTAATGAACTTAATTCATATAAAGAAAATGTCGTACAATAATATTTGCCCAATATTTGCCCAAGTTCTTTTTATGAACGGAAACGTGTGCATTTTATCTTCTTTCAGTGGCTATATTGACAAACAACTACCGGTCTCTTTCTAACGTCATGAGTTTACAATAGCCAACAAACAATCCCAGGTAATCGATTTCACACAATATACATTGTTCGCTTATCTCTACTTTCTTCTCAATTATCATAATCGCAGATTCGCTACTTAAAACGCATTGTGTGGTCTTCTTATTAGTTTTTTTAATAGCTATTAACAATAGTTTGTACCTCTATTGTAATTATACCCAAAAGGCAAAAGTTTGTACCTGTATAGTTATCATACCCAAAAGGCTCCATGTCCTTTTGTAAATCTATAATATAAATCCATACTAATATTATAAATGCGAAAGTGTGCCTGTCTGTCTGTCTGTCTGTTACCTCTTCACGCTCAAACCGCTGAACCGATTTTGCGGAAATTTGGCATGAAGATACTTTGAGTCCTGGGAAAGGACATAGGATACTTTTTGTCCCGGAAAAATGTACGGTTCCCGCGCGATAAACGAGTTTTGGCGCAACGGAGTTGCGGGCGTCATCTAGTAAAAAATAATTTAAAATTTTGTTAGTCTTGCTAAAACTCGAGAACGGTTGAACCGATGTGGCTAACTCTTGAAATATTCATATTTCGTAGAGGTCCAGCCCCCGTAGACAACTGGCAAAACGCTAACGCTAACGCTAACGCTAGCGCTACAAAATGTATGGATTTGACATTAGTATTCGCTAGCGAAGCGATGACTTATGTCAAATCGCATACATTTTGTAGCGCTAGCGTTAGCGTTAGCGTTTTGCCAGTTGTCTACAGGCCCTGGAAAGTTTATATTAGGAGAAAAATGATACGAAGTTTACTGGGTCATCCAGTTATATGAAAAAGACCCTTAACTTTTGTTGATGCGTACGTCTATAGCCTCTAACTATGCTTGTAAGGTCTCTCAAGTTCGTTCTGTTACCGATAAACCACTTTTAGCCCTTATCACATGGTAATAAAGTTTAAAGAAGTACAAGTTGTGTACGGTATACATAGTACATACTAGCATGCATAACAAGTGTACTTTCTCGTGGGAAACCTAGCATTGTTCCACTGTTTTGGTTCTAGCTACCTGTTGGTTTCTAACTTGGAATTAGTTATTCTAGTAATTACATTTAGTATATGCTATCATCAACGTGATTTATAAATCAATGTAAACAATGCAAGTTTCTTACAGGTAAAGAAAAACATTTTATCAATGTGCTCTACAAATCAAACTATGTAATTACTAAAGATAAAAAATTTGGTTACTTACTTCTTTTCTTCTCAAACAATAGATATACTTTTTTTTAACGGGCTTTGGCCCACCACACATCCCCACCACTGTATCTCCTGCAGTATCGCCAGGATCGACAGCGGTATCCAACCACGAAAACCCTTTGATATGATCTCAGGGAGCCCGAGGGACATGCTAAAACTGTCTTGGGACCCGCAACGAAATTAATCAGAAGAAAATAGGAGGAGTAGGAAGATTCCAATTTCCCTCCCCATAAATAATATCTCCCCAATTATAGAGATATACCTATTTAGTGTGACATACCAATGGTTTCATCTCAGTTACTTACATTCTTTATTCAAAACAAAAAAAAAGTAATGTAATCAAGCAAAGCAGCTACCGTTCTAAGGTATCATATTCCCAACTACTAACACTAGTATGTTTACCAGTCCGGAACCACGGAGCACTATTAGAGGGTGCAGGTTGTTAGCCGTCACGGATGATACCCATAGTTCCCACGCCAGAAGAATTATAACCTACAGCATCTAGGGGCTTCGACCGCTTAGAATAGGTTTGTTTGAAGTAACATAAGAATTAGATCATAATCGGTACATCCTTTAGGAATAGACAAATACATAATTCATATAATATTAAATCTTAGTGAAAAACTTGAAAATAAAAACTGATGAAGACAGAGGTTTTTTGTTACTACAAAATTAGAATTAGGTGAGTTACCTAGTTTAGTATTTTTAGTAGAACACACAAGTATATAAACACAGTTTACTTAAATCGTTACTCCTCCTTAGTCTTCACTGTGATTTGCCAAAAAAAGTTAAATGATTTTGAATCCTTTGATTATGAGTATTATCGCTACAACCTGAAGCTTCTTTAAAAAAAAACCAAAGCATCTAAAACAGTGGCGTTCCATTTTCAAACGCAGAAAATCGGTCAAGTGCAACGTGTGACACCGAATGACCCAGGCCGAATGTTTATATTCGATGGTCGTACCACGATACCCTACATACAGCCTTACCGTTAAACAAATGAACTGACATTCACTATTGATCGCTGATATGCGTGCTTGCATCCAAGTTTAATAATAAGAATATGTGTCCATAATAATTATTTTAGTAAATGCCAAAGTGTTTCTGTCTGTCCATCTGTTTCTTCTTCACGCTTTTAACAAAATGCTGTGAAATACTTTAGAGTCCCTGGAAAGGACATAATATTATGATCGTTTTATCTCAGAAGATGCGCTAACTTTCTAAGCTGTGTTGCAAATAAAGTCTAGCTGTCTATAAATTACATAGAGCTTGGATTGCGGTAATATTGTGGTAACGGTATACAGAAATCTAGCCTAAATCTAAGGCGCCTACGTCAAATGACGACATGCTTTTAAGAGCAAAAAATTAATGGTTCGGTACAATATTAGATTGGCCCATTAGATACCACAAATATGTAATTTAAATCTGTCTGAAATGTTAGTCTATTATGGGTTTAGTGACCTACAAAATTTTTGACGTAGGTGGTATATTATATTAAATATTAATTTTAATTTAGAAGGATTTTTTGTTAACTTCAGTTTAAAATATTTGTTCATAAATAATATTTAACTCGGTTTACTACTTATATTACTTGTGGGAATATGCGTGGATCTCATAAGGGACGATTTTTCGACTGTGGGAGTCAGTATGTTCGGTAATGCTGGAGCCCACTAGAATCACTAGAAGAATCTAGTCTAGAAAGACTAGATTTATTTCCGCCGCATTTGGAAAAATTCAAAATCTGATGCGGGATGGCGGCCTCATTTTTTGATACTCGTCGTAATTACTTAATCAGGATTACAAATCAGAAGTAATTACCCAGATTGATCAGTCATGGATACATAACTTTTGTTATAATATAATAATATCCATGGACGCTTCACACCACGTCAGTCTGGCCCCGTGGTAAGTACCTGAAGGACTTGTGTTACGGGTACCAGACAACGGAAATATATTTAATACTTTTACATACTATACATATAACATATATTTAAGATTTTTATTATATGATATACATAATATTTAATACAAGTCCATGACCCAGGAACTTTGAAAACTTTTTGTTCCGTCGGCGGAATTCGAACCCGCGACCCCCGGCTTGAGCTGCCAACAGCCCACCCACTGAACTACAGAGGTCGTCAAATTTATTTATTTATTTAATAAATAAATACATAAATAAATAAATTTGACGACTATAATATGTCGGTATCAAAATGGCTGTCCTATAGACAAGATATCGCTTTCCATGAGTTGACCAAACCACTCATGGGTTAAGTACCAGCAGATTTTAAAAGTAGCCCAATAAAAAATACAAGGTAAACTAAAACTGCTGAATCGTCATGATGTCTGGGATTCCCTCCCTCATCTCGTCCAACAAACAGATCAATCACGTTATCAATTCGCACGGTCGTAAACAAATGATCCAATAACTTTATCAATGAGAACAATACGTGATGATTTTATCAGCGTGATAGTGACATGTAGGTGGACCACACTGATTTAATTTTTTAATAACTCTGATTTACATTAATGTTATGGAGAATATTACGTAAAGGTTGGAGCAGATGGCACTAATAGCACATACAGTAAATGATTAAAAATCCGACACACGTTGCACACGTCATAATATTGACAGTAACGTTGTCAAACGTCGAATAAAACTTTTTGTTTCCTGTCTATGTTGGTGCTGCCTCTAGCGTGAAAACATTGGAGTAATATTATTAGGGATTGCAAAAAACGGATTTAAAAACAAATCCGGATTTTCGGATTTTGACAGGCTCAAATCCGGATTATCCGGATAATCCGGATTTTTTGAAATTTTTCTAATATTTTTGATAAATAGCTTTAAATGCGAGTTATTTTCTTGTTATTTCTTTATTAAACATTCATTTTAAAAGCGCAATATCAGATGTCTTAAAGCAATTAACATTTTTAAGAAAAATGTTAGTGATTTTCATCTTGGAGTAATGAAGTAAGAAATTACAATAGCAGTATATGTTAACTAATACATTTAACTTATTTTTTTAAGATATTTGAATAAGTGAAATTTAAGTTCGAAATAAATGCCTAAACAATCTCCGCTTTATGAATGACTAAGCACTTTTTGCTCCTACAGCCGTACATAATCAAGTTATGTTAGTACTGCAAGGTAGGACTTTCAATAAACAGATAATGAAAATTACCTTAGGCACAATCAATGACCAACAGCACGAGTTGTAGGGTCGAGGTGGAAGCACTTGGGCCAGTTAGTTTCTTTTGATAACAGACAAGGAAATACAGAGAAACTAGTCCATGATGAAGCTGATGAAGGAAGACATACCGATCTCAGTGAAGCGCAGATTTGTCGATATGTGTGTAACGTAGTAAATTTCTTAGAAGTAATAAACTACTATTAGCGCCATCTATTGACTTAATTTTGAATTAGAGTTTCCTTAATAATCAATTTTTAGGAAATCACTCTCTGTTTTTAACATTAAAACAATTTAAATTATATATTTAAATATTTTAAATATTAATACATTTATATTTTCATGATTCTTGTAATTAAATTTAATTTTTGAAATTCGCGCTCTTTACGTCTTCTTAGTTTTGACTTTTGACTTTTGACTTTAAAAAAAAAACTCGGTTATAAAAGACGAGTCTGAAATGTCATCGGCCTTTTTTCTAGATTTCAAAAACTAAAATGTAGTTTGTTGAACATCTACTTGTTCCCCAATATTGGTGAGTTTAATTTGTGTGTTTTTTTAGTTTTCTTATAGCTTCTTAATTGTGTTGAAAATTACAAGGTTTCTATGATAAATTTAATGTTGTTCTGTTATTCTAAAATACTTAGCTGACTATATTGTGTCCGGCAAACCTTTGTTTCATAATTTAAGCCCTTTTGGCAAGTTATATTTCATTATAATCTCTTATTTCTCTTGTCATTTAACATAATCTAGCATGTAACATGTTCTAAATTGTTAATTTGCCCTGTTTTACGTAAAGTTAGGTAATCTTAAAGTACCCACTTTAAAATTATTAATTGTTCTTTTAACTTTCTTTTATAATTGTAATGGACATGCAACCCGTGGTTTCTTTTCCAATATATCTGGACCACGTGGTTGTCTGTCCATTCCACGTGTCTGAAACTCCGGAATGGTTTTTACAGGGAACCCACACTGGGGTTAAACCCATATTCGGGTTAGACCCATACTCGGGTTGAGGATGAACCCTTAAGCTTGATAACCCGCTTAAACCAGCCTTGGGTTGCGGATGGCCACCGCCCCGGGCTGCCCTACCACCTGAACACGCTGCGAACACCGGCTGCCGTACACACATGGGACGTCCGAGCACCAGCGACTACCTCCGGACGACGCGAAGGGGCTGGAGCTCTTCACACTGGCTAGCTATCCTCCAGTCTCCAAGCTAAGTGCCATGTGGTCCTAGACGTTCCCCATACCCTCCGAGTACACGGACGGCTGAAACTAGCGTAGCACAAACTCACTAGAACTACCCCCCTGATGATTAATTCTCTTTTAAATTTACTTTGATTAGTCTCTGCTCTCTTTTAAATTACTCTTATAAGTTTACCTAATTAAATTATTAATTATGTGGTAAAATATTTTTATAACAATAAATTTGTTACTGAGATTTTAAATATTTCATTTATCGCTCTATTAGGAGTAAATTCTCCTCTAGTATGTCACAATACCTATTTACTTTTAAATACTTTTTATTCACACTATTTTTTATATGTGACATTGGCGCCCAACGTGGGGCCAATGTCACATATATATATAGTATTTAATAGTATAGTATGTCACAATACTATTAAATACTTTTTATTTACACTTTTTTTATATGTGACATTGGCGCCCATACACGTGGTTTTACCTAGTTTTGGCTGTTCTGTGTATCTCTCTCCTCGGGTTTGTGTGTTCAGTGTTTGTGTTTGTTGTGATGTTCCTTAGTGTCTGACCGTTCAGTCTTTTTGTCTTTTAACTTAACTTTAAATTTAACTTAACTTTTGAATTGAATTGACATTTTTAATGTTAATTAAGTCTCATTTTATTAGAATGGTCAGGTACTAACTGTAGTATCTTAACTTTTACTTGTTTTTGTGTAAAGTGTTTAATATTATAACACTTTATAGTTTAAACAATTTCTATTTTTGTAGTTGTGTAACTTGTAATTGTATACAACTATTTTATGACTTTGTATTTTCAACACATATTTTCACCAATATTGGGCCAAACTTAAATTATAGTTAACTTAAACTTAACTTTTTAAATTTTAATCTTTGATCAACTTAGTTTGAACTAGTTTAACTTATTGACTTAATACTTTTTAATATTATGGCGCTAGATTTTTTTTCTTTTCTTTGGAATTGTTTTAATTTTCTTTTTTAAATTACAATTCTTCTTTAAAACACTTTAATTTTTTTTGCCTGGAAAAATAAAATTTTCTTTTTAAATTTTAAATGGGATTCTATTAGTCCTGTTTTTTAAATGGGGCTCTCTTTTAGTCCTGTTCTTTTAAATGGGGCTCTCTTTTAGTCCTGTTCTTTTAAATGGGGCTCTCTTTTAGTCCTGTTCTTTTAAATGGGGCTCTCTTTTAGTCCTGTTCTTTTAAATGGGGCTCTCTGTTTTAGTCCTGTTGCTCTTTTACCTTGCTCCCACTGAGTGAGTAATGGTAGGCATGATGCCTGAGGACGGTCAAGCTTGGCTTCCGGTTCTTGTCGGGCAGTGTGCTATTTTGTTTTGGAAGACTGGTAATTTCCGCGTTGTAGGTTTTTGCTGTACATTATTTTATAATAATGATGTATAGTTGACTTGCGTTGCTGTACCTCTATTACGGACGGCAATGCTTAATATGTGATAGGTAAGCGTCTTTGGGTCAATCTGTATTGTGACCAGATGCACAATTTAAAAGGAGAAGTATGTATGTGATATGATGTGTGCATAGTATGCAAGGGTAGTCAATTTTATCTGCGGCGCGTGTTAACTTAATGCTGGCATCTGTATCTTCCAACTTTTTTTGGCAAATTTTTAAGTTTTATTTTCCCAGGCCTCTCTCTCTTGAATCTTAGTAGTCCTTATGCTCGCATAGTCAGGATTTTTCGTGTAAGCACTCAAAATCCTTGGGTAGCAGCGGGGGAAATGTAACGTAGTAAATTTCTTAGAAGTAATAAACTACTATTAGCGCCATCTATTGACTTAATTTTGAATTAGAGTTTCCTTAATAATCAATTTTTAGGAAATCACTCTCTGTTTTTAACATTAAAACAATTTAAATTATATATTTAAATATTTTAAATATTAATACATTTATATTTTCATGATTCTTGTAATTAAATTTAATTTTTGAAATTCGCGCTCTTTACGTCTTCTTAGTTTTGACTTTTGACTTTTGACTTTAAAAAAAAAACTCGGTTATAAAAGACGAGTCTGAAATGTCATCGGCCTTTTTTCTAGATTTCAAAAACTAAAATGTAGTTTGTTGAACATCTACTTGTTCCCCAATATTGGTGAGTTTAATTTGTGTGTTTTTTTAGTTTTCTTATAGCTTCTTAATTGTGTTGAAAATTACAAGGTTTCTATGATAAATTTAATGTTGTTCTGTTATTCTAAAATACTTAGCTGACTATATTGTGTCCGGCAAACCTTTGTTTCATAATTTAAGCCCTTTTGGCAAGTTATATTTCATTATAATCTCTTATTTCTCTTGTCATTTAACATAATCTAGCATGTAACATGTTCTAAATTGTTAATTTGCCCTGTTTTACGTAAAGTTAGGTAATCTTAAAGTACCCACTTTAAAATTATTAATTGTTCTTTTAACTTTCTTTTATAATTGTAATGGACATGCAACCCGTGGTTTCTTTTCCAATATATCTGGACCACGTGGTTGTCTGTCCATTCCACGTGTCTGAAACTCCGGAATGGTTTTTACAGGGAACCCACACTGGGGTTAAACCCATATTCGGGTTAGACCCATACTCGGGTTGAGGATGAACCCTTAAGCTTGATAACCCGCTTAAACCAGCCTTGGGTTGCGGATGGCCACCGCCCCGGGCTGCCCTACCACCTGAACACGCTGCGAACACCGGCTGCCGTACACACATGGGACGTCCGAGCACCAGCGACTACCTCCGGACGACGCGAAGGGGCTGGAGCTCTTCACACTGGCTAGCTATCCTCCAGTCTCCAAGCTAAGTGCCATGTGGTCCTAGACGTTCCCCATACCCTCCGAGTACACGGACGGCTGAAACTAGCGTAGCACAAACTCACTAGAACTACCCCCCTGATGATTAATTCTCTTTTAAATTTACTTTGATTAGTCTCTGCTCTCTTTTAAATTACTCTTATAAGTTTACCTAATTAAATTATTAATTATGTGGTAAAATATTTTTATAACAATAAATTTGTTACTGAGATTTTAAATATTTCATTTATCGCTCTATTAGGAGTAAATTCTCCTCTAGTATGTCACAATACCTATTTACTTTTAAATACTTTTTATTCACACTATTTTTTATATGTGACATGTGTATTTCACTCGTCTTAACCAACAGTGCACAAACTCGGCCATTGACTAATTTACAAAATATCCAACTCGGGGCCTGCCAAAAAGCAATGGAGTGCAGTAAGTTGGAAGTAAGTCTTCTCGACAAAACAAAAAAATCCATCGAGGGAGTCAAGACGTGGGAGTCAAGACGGCCAAGCTAAAGTAGCATTGTACTAGTCGTGTTATCCACATGCACCTAGGCTAGATATCGACAGAGTGGGTATAGATTTAGATACCCAGCCTAGGCCTAGCCTAGGCCTAGGAAAAGATAGCTCGATGCTCTGGAGGCATTTTTTCCCTCTAAAGGCAGGTCACTGGAACCCTGATGTCACGACGACCCTTGAGGATATATTGTGACTACTTAATCCCCATAAATTGGACGATGTGAATGGAATTGGTGCCACGAATTTCCTCTATAGTAGAGAAGGTGAGTTTCGGCTGCCTAGTAAGGTAAAAACAAAAAACAAGTTAAAAATGTGTCTCGGCCCTTTTTCTAGAATCTGCAAGTCGTAATGCTACTAATACTAGTTTTAATGTAAAGGTAAGGATTTTAATTCTTACCTTTACAGAATAAGTGTTAATACATAGTTAGTTTTGTAAAAGCAAGGAATTAGTGCCTCAGATTGTTCAAGGCCAGGGGTCTAATGGGGATTGTCCATTTTTTTTAATTTTGCTCATTACAAAAACATTTCGAGGAATAAGGTCAGTGATCGTTTTTCTGTATATAAACGAAAAAAATACCCATTAGTTACTTATATTTTTGAACAAATATGTTTAACCTTAGTTTGACCTTCAATGGCGTTAAATTAGCAATAAATTCGACCAACATTACGTTTCGAACTTTTGGTAAGCTTTTCGTATCAGCTTTCACATAACAAAAACTTGTATTTGACGAACCAGCCATTATAAATAAGATTCAAAGGAAAAAAAACATTCTGCAGAGGTCAATTGGCCGCCGATGATGACGTCAGAGCGAAACTTTAAAAATTTATTGAGAAAAAACTAGCCAATGAATTTCAAAATTATTGAATTTATATTCTTAAAATACTCTATTTTAACGAAAAAAAATATAAAAAGTACATGTAATTTTTTTTGGACAATGCCCATTACATTGCTGTTTTCTTAGTTTGCGACCCATTCCTCGAGCACTTGCTTTGTAGTAACGGGAGATGTTCCACAGACCGCTTCTGGACCGTATATGAGATTCTCAGCCCCAAGCCTAAACAGCTCGTCAGCGGTTTCATTGCCAAAGACCTTACTGTGACCCGGGACCCATACTAGTCGAAGTTGCTGTTCCCTTCCAGCACGTTTTACGTATTACCACAATCTAGAACCAATTTGGACGAAATTTCTGCTACAGTCAGTACTTTAAGTGCAGCTTGACTGTCAGAGAAGATGAAAATATTTTCATTAACTATCATCTCTTGGCTCTCTAGTGAGCAAACGATTATTGTAAAGACCTCAGCCCAGCACATGGTTGCAAACTCCTCCTTGGAGGCATATGAGCAGTGACACTGGAGCGAGATAAATGGAATATCCTAGGGGAACCTTTTGCTCAGCATAAAATATTTGCCCCAATAGGCATATTGTATAGATCAAAAAACTTAAAATAATTCTTTAAACTTTAAATCAACATTCTATTATTTTATAAACCCTTATTAGTCATTATTTTCCTTTATTTAATTAGACAAACTTACAAATCAGAAGTTTTATAGAAAATCATTTTACTCAATACTCACAATATTCTAAAATAATAATTGTATATTTCTCATGATTGTAGTCATATTATGAAATAGTAAAATGTACTTATAGTAAAATAAACTGTAGGTCACCGGTAACAGATATTAAAAAATGACGTTATTTATTAAAATAAGATTTAAAAATGTAAATACTTACACAATAATTTACAACCGCCAAATAACTAAACAATGTAATGGGACATATGAAGTACTGAGATAGGTACCTAAAGAGCGTGCAAATTTGTGATAAGCGCCTTTAAACAAACGTGAATTTGTATGTCAGATGCTACACAATACATCTAAATTAATTTTAGACTACGTAAAAGCTTATTTTTCACAATTTTACCAACTATTCGAAAAAACCGAAAATCCGGATTTTCAAAAATAAAAATCCGGATTTTTCGTAGGCCCCAAAAATCCGGATTATCCGGATTTTTCGGATTTCGAAGTATCCGGATTGCAATCCCTAAATATTATTATATCCTATTGTTATAGTGGACTGACTAGCGCCACAAACCTGTATCGCGTTAAAAAAAATCCTAAGTGCGTCAGTATATTGTATAAGATCTTCCTTTGTGGCTATCACGCATATTCCAAAAAAACTTAGTTCCATGAGCTCGTCTCTACATACCAAAAAAGTTGTGGATATCTTGACTGCTGGCGACACTCCAACTGTTTCCCAATTTTGTGAATTGGCAAAATAAATAGTTACCAATAATAATTAGGAAGTGCCTCCGCTGCCGGCGCCGGCTCCCAAAAATATCAGTAAAGGGAGCCGGTGGTAAGTATACTGCCGGCGGCCGAGATATAAAACAACGACTGCCGGCGCTGGCACTCAAAATGGGAGCCGGTGATAATGCGTAAAGCCGATACACAAATTTTAAAAAGAAATAATTATAATCTCAATATATTCGACTTTACCGGCTTCCAAAGGTGAAAGTTAGTTAAGTAGGTACCTATTTGTTCGGCTGTGGATATTTTAGTTTTTTGTGATGCATTTTCTTAGCTTAGCTTTACCTTAGCTACCTTTTTTCAAAAAAGTAAGATTTTGCACCACAGCTACAGTTATAAACCCCGTGGTATACGTCCGAAAGTACTGAACAGAACTTCAGATTCCTTATACAATATATTAGAGAGTTTCAACATTGTTTAAAAAAGCAAAGATATTGTATTATGCTACTATGCAGATCACAATTATCAGCATCATCATCACCATACGAGCTCCAGTGATCGCGTCAACAATAGAATACAGTAGCATTTCCAAGAATCCCCGATCGAGGGATTCAAATATGCATCCTTACAATATGACTATATTTTATGACCTTATTATTTGTACTTTTCATAGTCCTTTAGCTCAAGAGTCAAGACTGATGTTTTTGATCATTATTCTGTCATTTGACAAGCGATGTTTGCCGAATAGGCGCCGGCAGCCTATTCGGCAAACATCACGTGACTTCGGCAAACTTCGGAGTTCGAAAAACAGCGCCGGCAGCCATTGCAGCAACCGGCGCCTGCAGCCGTTTCGGCAACCGGCGCCGGCAGCGGAGGCACTCCCTAATAATTATTATTGCACCCACAGAAATATCATTCGTTCCTCATCAACATATGTGTGGTATAGGCATTATTCTTTGATATTAGCAATCAACTGCTTCTGAAATTCAGGAAGATCCTTAAGACTTACATAAACTGTTTTAATTCAATGTCAACCTAACGAGGTGTTACGAGTATCACCTATTTTCTTTTCCGCGTTCGCGAATTTAAATTTAGAACAATAAAATTGGAATGTTACAGAAATATTGATAAAAGATAGCGCTGTCACGAGCACTATGTTTTTTTTTTCATCTTAACTGCGCACATCGTAATCGGTCAGCAAAGGAGTAGGACGTAAACCTGTTTTCGCAATTAAAATAATTCTTTGCACAACTTTTCATAACTTTTAAGAAAAAAGTTTTTAATGGGTCCCAAAGATGCAGTTCTTAATAACTACAGCAGTTATCACAAGTAAGTTTTATTAATATATATTATTTAGTAATATTTGATTATGATAATCATTATAGATGATTCACTATTGACGACCTCTGTGGCTCAGTGGTAAGCGCGTTGGACGTTTAAGCCGGGGGTCGCGGGTTCGAATCCCGCCGACGGAACAAAAATTTTCTATGTTCCCGGGTCTGGATGTGTATTAAATATGAGTATGATATAATAAAAATCTTAAATATATTATGTATAGTATAAAAGTATTAAATATATTTCCGTTGTCTGGTACCTGTAACACAAGTCCTTTAGGTACTTAGCACGGGGCCAGACTGACGTGGTGTGAAGCGTCCATAGATATTATTATTATTATTATTATTTATTATTATTACTAGTAGAAACAATTGTTGTATCTCTTTTGTTACACATAGGAGATAGGCTAGGTAATTGTTAGCAATTATACAATTATAGTATAGTTATTAGTACTAACATGACTAAGATAATTAGATAATAGAGTAAAATATTAGTCATCGTGTACCTTAGACAGGTTAAAAAGCGTTTGCATGTTATATTATAATGTAGGTTGCTAGACTAGAAATTACCTATATCCTATAATATAATCTATTACCTACCATCCATTTGATTGATGAAAAAATAATATTGACATTCATTTTATTATGTACTATCAGAGAAGTTGATTCCTATGCAGATCGGGGACCCAAGTTGTTTGGTTTTTTTTTTTTTTTGTAATTACCACCCCCCTAACATTATTAGGGCTTGTTGTCTGCTATATTATAAATAACACCTACTTAATTTATAATAAAAAAATAACACTTACTAAGTTGTTTGGTTGGGTTTTGTCAAATCCAGCCGACAGATCACAATTAACATTGAATTGACATATTCGACCAAATAACTTTGGTCTATCAACTGCATAGGAATCAATTTCTTCGATGGTACATTAAATATCTAAACTTACATAATATATTCGTACAATATTCTTAAAAGTTATTGCTTTTTTTAAACAAGTGAAGCACTATTTTCGACCGACCAAAAAGGACGAGGTTAATATTACGTTCGGCTGTATGTATTTTTTATATTAAAAAAAAACAATCTACGCATCTGCGTAGGCGGTCTACGCCGCGTCGCGTCGAACTGGCGTTATCGTTCATTTCGTAGATAAATATTACATAATACATCACTACTCAGTCGTTCTATATTAGTCCTAATTATTTTTAAAACAAAATGTAAATGCGTGTTTTGAATATTTTTACATCGGTATGTTGTAATTGTTTACATTCAAGTAACATTTTCCAACTTTTAAATTTTAATAATTCCAGATTTGTTAGGTATCATAAGGTAATTATTAATTTACGGATTGACTTATCTTTTTTTATGTACTTATTTTAACCATCAGTATTCCGTCAGTCACATTGACGGATCACATCGATGAAACCGTGATACCGGATCGTGTACGGTGTAACCTACGCCATAAATGGCTATTAATGATCCTTCGAGTCCCATAAGACATAAGATTTATACTCGCTAAAATATTCTCACAGTCAATCCATACTAATATTATAAATGCGAAAGTGTGTCTGTCTGTCTGTCTGTTACCTCTTCACGCCCAAACCGCTGAACCGATTTGGCTGAAATTTGGTATGGAGATACTTTGAGTCCCGGGAAAGGACATAGGATACTTTTTATCCCGGAAAAATGTACGGTTCCCGCGCGATAAACGAATTTTGGCGCAACGAAGTTGCGGCCATCATCCAGTAGTAAATAAAATAATAGTAAACAAACAGTAAACAAAGTATTATATATATAAAAGTACAATGTTTTAAGAAACGATAATCCTATTTCCAATAATTGCATGGGAAAAATAAACACTTTGTATTAATTGCTGTTGAGTGGTAATTAACTGGTTATCGCTACTAATTGATTTTTGGCTGTCGTCAAGTGAAATTTCATCCCTTCTATTTGAAGTCTATACCTCTGTGCGTACAGTCGTTTTGTGGTATTTAAAATTATTAAAAGTTAAAATGGTTGTGGTGCTACACTATAGAGTGGCGGAGTATTTGAGACGTCATAGCTCTGGTAGGTTTTTTTTCTTTTAAATTTGGAACAAAAGTAGAATTTGAAATTGGAATAGAAGTGTCTGTACTAGCTGTACTCGGTTGCTGTAGCTGTACTCTATGAATCGGTTTTTATCTTGTTTTTTGGATTTATAGCTGAATGTGTTCGAGTGTTATTAAAATTCATTATGATATTTAACCGACTTCCAAAACGAGGAGGTTATACGTTCTGCTGTGGATATTTTTTTTTGGAAAAAATCTAAAGCTAGGATAAAGGAATAAAAATAGAGCTCCTAATCTAAGAGCTTAATTCACACTAGTTATTTGTAAAGCGTTGCATAGATAGATACTCAGTGCGCGAGCTCAAAACAATCGGTGGCTGAGGAACGAGAGCGGGGCCTTGCGTCACGAATTTTTCCTAATAAAAGTGAAAAAATTGCTCTTTCAGTGCTGCTACTTTTACAGGGAACTCTATAGAGGGGACTCATACACACCATGAAGTTTTATCACTTAGTTTTGTTACACCCTGTATAGTTTTATATAATATTATAGAGAAGTAGAGTCTATTATAAATGGTCGCATAAGTGATATATTTTTATCTACCGTCTCTAGTCGTGTTTGTCGTATCTGTGTTGCGTATAGGGAATGCAATACCGGGATACCGGGATCCCGAAATACCGGGATTCCGCATACATTTTGCTGGACTAATCCCGGTCGAAAATTTTGCGGGATCCCGCGGGACTGGCGGGATTACAAAGAAATATGATTCATACGCGTAACTTTGCGCGCGGGAGTTCGTGAACTGGCTACAGGCAGCCCGCTAAACAATTTACCTTCAATTCACTTTAAATGACAATTGAGCCAACCAGCGTGGATGCTGAGCGAGCTTTTCCGGAACCGCTTTTTAGTTTTTACCTATATTTCGATTTTTTTTATTAAAATATGAAAATAAATAAGCTAGTTTTTAAGTTTTTTTAACTATTATTATTACGAAGCCATTTCCAAAAAAAAATTATAAGTTTTTCTTTAATTTTTTTTAAAGTCTGAAGTATGGAGGTGTTAATAAACCCTTGAAAAAAGTGTCCGACGAAGTTTTTTTTATTCAAGATTCTAAGAATAAAACGGACTCTGTCAAGTAAATTCATTATAACGATTTATTTTAAAAGTTTAGGTCCACCCAGCGGGATCCCGCAAATACCGGGATCCAGCGGGATTGTGATGGTTCAATCCCGCAAATACCGGGATTGAAATTCTCTTGCGGGATTGCATTCCCTAGTTGCGTACAACGCAATGTAACGTACGCAATGTAAAATTAGTTTGTCTAGACAGAACAGTGCAGTCAGAACGACTTGCATTTTTACTTTTAAAGGTTCATGCAGGATTAATTAGAAGACAAAGGGATTAAGGAGACATGATCCAAAATTTTGTGAATGACTGCAATGCGTTTTTTATTAAGGTATTGAATTTATGCAGGGATCCCTCTGAAATGCCAGACCGGAACCGCGCTTGGTTAAGGCCGTCCCCCGAGCAAACGACCTTGGCCATACATTTGCCGCGTTGCCGAGATCGCGCCAAAACCCTATTATTTTTACTTATCTTAGTTCAAAATTGTCCTTAAAAAAATTTAAAACGGCGAATATGTAGTTTATGATATTGTCGATCTATTGGCGTGAGTTTCAAATAAAAGTAATTTGTAAATCCTAAGGAGATGCTGAATGTATGCTTGAATTTTAACAAATTGGTATTACTTTGGAAGCTGATATCATGAGTATAAGAAACAAAAATAGAAAATTTAAAACGACAAAAGGAATGTTGATATACTGAAGATTATTGCTGTATTTTTATTATAATTTTGTAGCTTTCAGATTATGAGTTTATGAGGTTTAAAATACGGTCAATTACGGAATCTCCGGACGGAACGCCCTTAACATAGACTCTGTAACTAGATAATAAGATAGAGCTCCGTATAAGGAGTCAATCCATGTAGACTGTAGAGTCTTACTCGTCGTAATTTCATTCACTAGTATAATAGCGCTTAGATTTTATAGATATTGAGTATGGAAGCTAATTTCGGCACACTATAAATACAAAAACGCAGACGCGGGCGGGTAGCCCACTCGCAGTCACCGCGCGCCGCGATGCGATGCAATCGTGTCATACCTCATACTCACCCTTTCTAATCGATTCAACGAAACGAGACAAACGACAAACATGAAAAACGTTCCAAATTCAAACCCCGTTTACGCGCCTGAATCAGCGCACCCACAATGAACCAACCCACCGATTTCAAATTTGGAATTGCATTTTTTTATAATTGATTATTGAAATGTGCCATAGATAAAATGCTTTTAGAGTATTTTTTTATTTAATTTAAGAAAAGGGGGCTAATAAAGTGTAATGTGTGTTATGGGTGCACTATGCCGGTTCCACGCCAAATACGTGATCGGTGAGTATGACAGAAGCACTGTCTGCAAGGTAAATTTTACTGTTATTTCATTCATAGTTTTTTACTGCTTTGCTCCATTTGTTTTTGTACGAAATCGACATAGCCTGTTTTTGTAGCCATGTTTTTAGGTAAATGGTTCAGTATTTCAGTAGGTTTCACAATTTTTCCATAAAAACTTATTTTCAATTTAAATAAATTAAAGACACGAAAATATTCAACCTCTGTTATAATTTTAATCTTGATTGGCGCCAAAACTAATTCTATATTTTTAAATCCAACGTATTTGTGACGTTAGTGTTGTAAAAATATTCACATAAAAATGTCGATATTTTGGCTGTCGGCGTTATAATAACAACACCTAAGTGTCACGTGCGAGTCTATTTTTCGTGTATTTGTTTGCATAAAGTGCTTCTGTGATGTTATATTTGGACGAGCAAATAAATAACATCCTGTGATGCAGACGATAGGAACCACTCGGCCCGAAATAGTTAACTTATTTATTAAAGTAGATATCCAAAGCTTGTTTAAACTAATGCTTAGCTACGTTGCAGCCTACGCAGACTTTACGGTATTTTGCCTTTATATTTTGATTTATCGTATAATATGGCACCAATTCTATTGTTAGGCCTATTTTTGTTAATTATAGGTTAATATTACTTATTAGAATAACATTAAGAATATAATTTCACAAAAAACTTTAGTGTTATAATTTTATTGTTAACCTAATTTGAAAAGTATTTCATCGGGATTACTCAGAGTTTAATCTTTAACAATGACACAAACAAGCTTTTTAAATACCAACCATTTGTCTCTCACAAATGGTAAAAAAACATTCAGTCAGCGAGCGTTAACACTTAACTGTTGACTCAGTGATGTTATTTCGAGAGGAACGCATCCTCCCTCTTCCTGTGAAATTGAATGATTTATGTTTATTTAGTTTGTGCTTTTCATCTCGTGTCGACATAAATAATGTTTAACTGACTCATATAAACATCGATCGATCTATCACATCCCTACGTAAAAAGATTATGCAGTTAGCATCCATACTAATATTAAAAATGCAAAAGAGTGTATCTCTGTTACTTAGCTTTACGCCTGAACCATTAAACCGATTTTGTTGAAAATTGTTATGGAGATCTTTGAGTTACGTGAAAGGACAAAGGATACTTTTTATCCCGGAAAAAATTTGCGGTTCCCGCGCGATAAACGAATTTTGGCGCAACGGAGTTGCGGGCGTTACCTAATAAAATATAAATTTCTTGTGTGCGTGTGTATGTGACTGAACTCCTCCTAAACGACTGGACCAATTTTGATGAAATTTTTTGTGTGTGTTCAAGGGGATCTGGGAATGGTTTAGATTCACAATTTTGTCCGCTGGACAATGTTTTTTTAATTAATTTTTAATTTATTAGTAGTTGTTGATTTTGGAATGTTTTACATTGGATCCGACAGTCGGCTGCCATCGCAGTGTCAAATTTTAAATAATATTCGAATTCGGATTTTAATTTTAGTCTGTCCGACAGTTAGCGCTTTGACCAAATTTAAAAAAAATACTTTATATACTTAATATGGCAAAGAAACGTTTGCCGGGACAGCTAGTAAAATATAAATATGAACTATGTTTAAGGTCTATGGTTAACGTGACCATACGTCCCGCTTTGGGCGGGACAGTCTCGCTTTCAGGCAGTCTGTCCCGCGAGGCCGAAATTGTCCCGCTTTGAAAACAGACCAATCAACAATTTAATTTTAAAAGTATTTTTATGTTTGAAATGCCTGTGTAATGCCTGGAAGTAACGCACTCCCATTCAACAAATGTATTTATTCTGCCATATTTTGCTTATACAGATAGGCACTAGATATCTATTCACAAAATAATCAATTGTATTTACCTCTATACTTTCTTAATTAATGATAAAATGCAATCAATAGATGCCCCGCACTGACAAACAAAATAAATGGACGTTATATTCTATGGTCCATAGTTACAATGGGACTAGTTTCGCAATATGGCAGACGATTATAATATGATAACGCAAAAAGTATTCTCAATTTAGACCGAAGCCAGTTTTTGCTCATTAATCACCTGAACTTTGTGTGGGTACTATGCTTTGTACAAAAACATTTACTGCCTATTATTATCATCATTTTAGATGATAATACTTAATAACATTCTATTTAAGTCTTTTGATCCCTATTCAGTGGACCATCATCGTTTTTGTATATAAAATACAAAAATAATTTAGTGAAATAGTCGATCGCGGCCTAGAGTATTGTTATTGTACTCTTTACACTCTTAAAACGATCCTTCTGATTATTCCTGGCAAGACAGAACGTGTCGTCCCAATTGTATATTGTGAACAGCTGATCATGATCCTTCTGATAACTTTTGATACAATGAGTTTCTAAAATACTAGAGTGGCAATGTCTTACAAACTGATGCAAAAAATGCGTAACCACTTGATAGCCCAAAAGACAATGTCACTTCATAATGTTATTATGTCATTATGTATGGCAGATATGCCTGCAGGCATCTTCAAAGTGGTGACGCGTTTCTGTCGTAGACTGCCAATCTAGTTACGTTAGTAACATACAATATCATTGTTTTGATACGTCAAAAAGTAATTTTCGGTCGTAAGTCGTAACATTAGTATTGTCAGTCGTAAGTCGTAACATTATTATACACTTAGCTGTCTACAACTCTACACACCAAAGAGAATATAATCACTACGTTTTCTACACACCAAAGCCGCCGGGCAAAGCAGCTAAACGTCTTTCGATATCACCATGATATTTTCCAACTACGAAAGTGCAGCTCAATCAGCAAAGATCCTAAACGGCAAAGCAAACACTTCAACTTGTACTTTTACATTAATCATTTTATCGATAACAACATTGCCCATCTCTATTCAGAAGGCGAATTGGAGACGCCAGATGGAATGGCTGCAAAGCGGTCTCGTCAATCAATTTATCGATAACAACTTTGCCCCTCTCTATTACAGAAGGCGAATTGGAGGCGGAGTGGCTGCAGTCGGCCGGTCTCGGCTCTCTGGCCGCGCCGTTCCAGGCCGGGCAGGAGGTGAGCGAGGCGCAGCTGGGTGAGGCGGTCCGGCCGCTGCCCCGGGAGCAGGCCGCCGCCGTCCGCCGCCGCGTGCGCCGCCTCAACCGGACCGTCCGCCGCAAGAGGGCCGCGAGCCGCGCCAAGAAGCCGGACATCAGAGACGTGTTCCGAGACTTGGAGGTAAGGATCTTAGAATATGTAAGAATGAGTTCATCATCATCTGAGCGTCTAAAGGTGCCAGTTGGCAGCGGACGACATGAAGCAACCGCAGACGACGTGTCGTCGCGACACGTCGTCTGCGGTTGCTTCGCTTCGCTTTGCATGTGTCGCTAGCTTCGTGAATCATGTCGCTAGCAGCAGCGTATGCTGAAATACATTCAAACCAGTAGTGTCGCGACGACACGTCATCTGTGGTTCCTTTATATTATGTCGTCCGCTGCCAACTTGTACCTTCACGGAAAGTTATGGCTATGTCAACGTTGTTAGCAGACACAATAAATATCTTCAGAGATATAATGTAAGTTCTTAATTCAGGCGCCGCAGGCTTATAAGGATTTCGATATAAAAATAAGTACGGGATACCAGTACTTACAATTCCTAGGAAACATCAGCATCCCTTAAAAAGGTATAAACTTGAAAAAACTTTGTAGCGAATTAACAATAATCGTATCAATATTGTACAATCTCAGAAAAGTAGAGTCAATCTGTATTAAAATAAAAAGGGTTTAAACTCAACACAACATCTCTGAAGAACGAACAGAACTTAAAATAACAACTTTAAACATCCATCTAAGTAGGAATTTCCGTTTTCAAAATAGCCGGAGCGCCATAGCAAATCCAAAATAAATATTGATGATGCCACATGCTCTGCATATTAATAATATCTCCACTAAGAATAATATGATTAATTAAACAAACGATCTATAACTGTGAGTCATTATACAGAAATAAATGAGCATAAAATACAACCAATTGAACAAATACTAATTAGAGCATCGTGATAAGCGACAATAGATCTTATCACTGGATTATAGAGCCGTAATCCGGTTACTGTAATCGCTGAAGACGACCATAATTGGTGTGTCAAGTTTATAGGATCACGCGCCGTTAGTTCCGAATCTTGTATCGTTTTCTAATTTCTCTCGAGGATCGTTACGTGTGTTGTGCTGTCACATTCTGGTTTAGGCGCTAATTCACTTTCTTTTTATTAAGATGATTTTCATATTTTGAAAAATGTATACTTGTCCATACTAATATTATAAATACGGTAGAGATACTTTGAGTCCCGGGGAAGGATAGATACTTACATAGGTTACGTTTTATCCCGGAAAAAATTACGTTTCCCGCGAGTTGCAGGCGTCATCTAAGTAATAGACTTAAGACTTTAAGTAGAGTTTATATTTTATTTTCTGTCTTTTCTGCAATTTGCTTGCCATTGTTTTGAACATCAACTGACTTAATGGTCTCAAAATATATAACACGCTGTTTTCAAACAAGTAGACGTCACATCCGCCAAGTGTTTAGGAATACGGAAGTCAATATCAATGTAACTTGAATACATACATACACTCTACAGTGACACTGTGAACTGTGAAGTCATTTTATGGATAAAAAGTTTTAATTGGTTTTATTTTCACCAAAATTGGGAAACTCGGAAGAAACTTTTTGGCATCTCATTCAGATCATACTTTGTGTGTTCACTTTTATTGAAATCGTTGGTTTTAGTAAAAACTGGAGCTCTACTTAAATCTAGAACAGGCAGACGTGATCGCTTTACTAAATACTTTTTACTGTACCAAATAAAAGTGCTTTTAGGACTGTTGTACGGTTTCGTTTGTTACTCTACATCTCTCTACATAATATTTAATTTCTTTGGTATTTTCGTGAACATTAAAAAAAACAAATTTCTCATTCAATATTCAAAGTCAAGTTCGACTTTTAATTTGCGTAATTGTTTTCATAGGCATGGCTAATGTGGGCATTGAAATTAGTTACGATATTGGCGCCGGAGAAATCGCGTAATGTCAAACCTGTTTCTGCGCAATTTGTTGTGCACTTGAAAGACCAAAACTCTATTTCCTGTGCAAATTCTGACATTCAATATCCACAGATTGTTGTCTTACCTGTCTTAACTTAAACGCACTTCTAAATAACTTTCAAATGAGGTTTTTACTTTTAATCTAACCTCTTTAGACTTCCTTTTGCTTTTGACTCTCTAAGCTAACCTTGCTTGTAATCTTAGCTATCTCTATCTTCAATTATGTCTTCATCATCGGTAACAATGGATACGTATATGGCATCACGTCATCTATATAATAGGCTCCATGATTGATCATTCCGTGGTCAATTAGTTGGCCATAAACGATGGTTTTCACATTGCTTTCTCTAGAGAAATGCTCGTTTAGCGCTAATGCTGAATCGATCTAAATATGTCCACAGTAGGTTAATCTGACTGTCATCAGGCAAATCTCTTCATGACTCGTGATTTTCAGATAACCATGCATTAATAATGTCTTTATGTTTGTCCATGACTTTCAAATTCTAGAGTCGTTACCTATTTGAACATGAGGGACACATCAGTCAGCAATGACTCTACCAATAGCACCATCGGTTTGGTTGTATCATCCCAACCCTAAATCTATCTGTAGAAACACTACAATCATGCTGTAAAATGTCTTTATTTTCGTATATAAACAAGATGATGATATTTTGACAAAGGTGTAGCAAAAACCGGCACAAGTGGGCTTTATGGAAGTATGAACCTAAATAGCTCATAAACATTAGTAAATTAGAGTGATTATTGAGCAATTAGAGCAATTTGGGCCAACGTGCTTATCACATGACTAGGTGCAAATTCTGTTTTGGAATGTTCATATATTTTTATGTATGTTCTTACTTAGCTGTGGATCGTTTACTTTTATATTGTATCACTTATATTTTGAGAGCTTTCTTTAACACCTCCATCGTAGACACAATAGATTTTCAATCGTTATTCGGCAGCCGGCTGCTGCTTGGGGATTGATGGGTTAAAATTATTTAGAGTCTAATTATTAATAAAAATAGTCTAATTTTAGTGCTTAATAATTCTTAATACTATAAAAATTAGGTAAGTTTGGGTCAAGTACATACCTAAAATAGTTATCATTATGTTCAAGGAATTTCATTGTTGTTACTCACAAGGAGAATACAGCGCATACTTTTGGGTATGATAAGAATGCCATTAGATAAATATGCAATTAAGGCTAGAGGTAAAACAGAAAATTAGTTTTACACGCGCGACGGACGTATCGATATTTCAAAAATGGCAGTTTATAAATAAAAAAAAATAAGTGAAATAAAAGTTGCAACAAAAAGAACACCTTACAAATAATTTGAATAAAGAATGGATCGTTCAGAAATAAGCAATTAATAAGGGACGCCTCAAACTTACCAATTTGAATGAAGAACACATGAATCGTTCAGGAATTACAACAACAGCGGACGTACAATGTAAATTGCGGCGCGTCCGGTAAATTTGAAATCGTTGTTTAGTACACATCGTGGTGGTGTTGTGTGCAGTTTGTGCATTGTGATGGGTGTTCTGTGATGATCTGTGATAATGATATGCGAGGCTGTCAAGCACAAGGTGTGCGAGAAGGTGACCAACTGCAAGGGGCTGGCGCTGGTGCGGTCCTACATTGATTCGCTGGTAATTTTTTGTTTGTTTTTGTTAGGCAACTGTTTGCTTTGTTGTTGTTTTGGTACAAAATAAAGATATTGGTCAAAGGTACTGTAAAATATTTACTGTAGTCTATGTAAGAAGTTGTTGAACTAGTAGGTAAACAAAAGGTTTTAGGTAAAATATAGTAATTCAGTATCTCTCAAATATTTGCCAAAAGGTAAATGAAAACCACAAGTCAATTAAAAATATACTTAAGTTGAGACTCAGATATACTGCCAAATATTATTAATATGCACTAGTAATTCGACAACTTGGAACAATTTAATATTTTTCAATTGACGTAGGTAGACTTAAACCACACAGTAAATGTAGCATAGGTAACTACAAGATTGAAATAATAACAATTTAACTAAAATGTCCCAAAAACCGTCAAAACATATCCAAATGTGGCATAAAATAATGAGAGGATTAAAAACAAACTAATGAAGGATACCCAATTAAGGCCAACCATAATTTATGTATCTTTTAGAAACTAAAAGAGGAACTGGGCTAATAAGTAGTTATACCTAGTACAACCTACAGCTATTATTGTTGTTGATTTCTGAATCATAATATTTTTCTTATAAATTCTGCGACTCTTGCGTCTCAATAGGCTCTCTAAGCTGGCACCTAAATGCGTAATCGGCTAACGAAAGAACGCCCATTCATAAAAGGAGTTTACTAATCTGAGATATTGATTATCGATTCTGTTTCTTGATTCCTGCTCTCTGGAGAGTTTGTCACCTGCTGTGTATTTCTGATAGGTGCCAAAGCTCCAGAGCCACGCAGTCCAAAAGACCATGACGAAGAAATATTCCACGTATGCGCTGAAAAGAAATTCCATTTATCGGTTCACGCGTAGTACTATATACATTCATGGAGATTGCTAATGTCTAGTAGAACAACAAATCCCAAACCAATATCCATGTTAATTTCCTGTGATTTCGAATCTTGGAACAAAGCGATTAAGCCATAATGTTGTATGTAATTACTGGTGATCAGCTCTCTACGTCAGTTAACGCCTTCACGCACGATCTAGGCACGCGAGCGAAGCGCTAAACAATTACTTATAATTATAGTATACTACAGCATGCTACAGCTCATTTTTTACACCTCCCCGACAATCAACCTTTTTCTTTGCCAACAAACCATGTATGACGATTTGTGGTCTCCTCTAGACCTATAACACGCAGAAATTCGTATCCGAATTCAGAACTAGCAGTATCAGGAACATAATTCTGAGCATACTATGGAAGTAGGTGCAAAGTTAATTTCTGTGCGTTTTATGCATCGGTATAATATTATGCCTAATGCATATCTAGTAGTTTTGAAGTCTATCAAAACAAGCATTGAATCTTTCTTTATAATCTTAAGCTCTAACTCAGGATTAGGTATGCACTTCCATACTTAGGCATTCCACAAGGACAATAGATGGGGGATAAGCGTTTTCCAATAGTGATTGGTATTCCGTCGTGGTCAGTTCCACGTACCTGCGTGATCACCGCCCACAGTCCTTCGTGGAACCTCGGTCACTCACCTCTGAATGCTAAGTACCAATGCCCATCATCATTTAAGTCATAACTGGTTTAAAGGCGTTCCTTCCGGAGATAGCTTAATTTACCGCATTTCAAGCCCTATAAACTCATAATTTGAAAGTTACAAAGTTATTATAAAAATACAGCAATAATCTTCAGTATATCGACATTCATTTCCCCGTTTTAAATTTTCTATATTTGTTTATTATACTCATGATACCAGCTTCCAAAGTAAAACCAATTTATTAAAATTCAAGCATACATTCAGCATCTCCTAACGGCGTTTTCACACGAGACACGACACGCCACGGTTCATAGACAAATATAAATTGTCTATGAACCGTGTCGTTTGAACGTTTTCACACGAGCGACGATTTCTGCGACGACACCGCATTCCCTTATGGCTGGTTTACACGTGATAAGTAGATAAATGGTCAACTAAATTTTAACTTATGACCCTATACTTACTTAACTAAATTTTAACTTGCTATTGGCTACTAAATTTTGTGTTTACAATTTACAAATATAAAATTAAGTTAACTACTTATCAACTTAGTACGTGTAAACCAGCCATAAGTACTTAAAAATATTATGTCATCTATTGTTGGGTTTTGTACAATATAATTTTA
The DNA here is from genome assembly GCA_937595015.1 of Polyommatus icarus. NCBI lineage: Eukaryota > Metazoa > Arthropoda > Insecta > Lepidoptera > Lycaenidae > Polyommatus > Polyommatus icarus. The sequence continues at coordinate 20,056,066 of OW569329.1, forward strand.
AAAGATAGTTCGATGATCCTTTCTAACGTCAAGTGGTACGCGGGGCATATTGTATTATTTAAGGCAGTAATTTTAGTGGCCTGGTTCAAAATTCAAACTGAATCAATGAACCACAGACAACTTTCATAATATCTTTGTAATTTTTTTAACCTGTGCTAAAAAACGTGACGACATAGCGGATTGTCGTCTCAAAATCGTGTGTCGTGCTGTGCGGTGTCGTTCCGTGTGAAAACGGTACATAGAAATGTATGGCGCACGGAATCGTCACCGCAGTTTGTCGTGTCGGGTCGTGTCTCGTGTGAAAACGCTCTTAGGATTTACAAATTACTTTTATTTGAAATACACGCCAATAGATCGACAATATCATAAACTACATATTCCCCGTTTTAATTTTTTTAAGTCAATTTTGAACTAAGATAAGTAAAAAAATAGGGTTTTGGTGCGCTCTCGGCAAAGCGGCAAATGTACGGCCAAGGTCGTTTGCTCGGGGGACGGCCAAGTGTTAAAATTGTCCTTGAAACAACAAAATACTGCATGGTTGAAATATTCGTAGCCCATTTGAGTTATACTCAGGCGAGTCTACAGAGTTATTGGATGTGTTTTACAAGTAAAGATGTACAACAGGAAGAGATGTATTTTATAGATGAATAATAAAAAAAAGCGAGCAAAATATAAACGAAAATCGAACAGCGAAAGAGAGTAATGGAAAGCTAAGGAAATCAAACATTAAAGAAACATAATGAATATTTTAGTCAGCGAAAGAGGATTGATCGAATTCAAACGGATGAGAGGTTAAAGACTACACGTGTCAGTCCAATATGGCGAGTGAAACTTGGCGCAAAAACTAGTATTGAGATGGCGCTTGACATACATGGCCCCGGATCTCCGCTCTTCCGCCTATGTTGTCATGCGTCCCAGGTACTTTTATACGTAGATCACAAAAAAGTGGCACAAAAATTTGTATGCGACACGGTCTCGAGGAATCTAGGCTAATCCGGATTTTAGTGAAGTAGGCTCAGAATTCTGATAATACAAACAAGGTATAAATAATGCTTTATTAAAATATTCTTGAAACCTAAATTCTTTTTATACTTATCGAGATGTTGCACATCGGGAGTGCTGGCAAAAGTGGAAATTATACGAGGAATAGCAGGTGCAGGTACAAAGAGACGGGGATATCTTACGCTGCGCCGGTAATCTACTCTTATAAAACGTAGTGATTGTATTCTCTTTGTACTCCACCTCCGTCGTTCTTTTCGATCTGGTCACGTGCAAGTTTAACATTTATACCCATCCCAAAAAAATGCCGCTAAAGAACACCTAGAAAAACGGGTCAGACGAGCGTAGTATCGTATAGCCTACAGCATATGATTGGATGATGAGTCAAATTTTCTGAAGCCCCGTCATGCTGCCTTATTACATCTCCCAATATTTAATAGGTTACGGGAACCACTTTCTCCTATTACGTGCCTGCAACAATCCCACAACCCATTATACAATCCTATACGTTTATGGTATATTGTCTATGGCGTTACGGCACGCCTTCTCACAGCTTTCTACTTAACAAAAAATGTCATTTATCTAATTACCGGCAAGTGGTTTGATAATACCGCGTTTGTCTGACGAATTCCTATTGCTTCCAACGGGCCTATTGTGGAATTGTGGTGCGTTTTTGTGTTGTATTTTAGCTCCCACTTTTAGACGAGTTACGTAGAAACGGAACTGTTGGACCGGAAGTTCTATATTTAAATTTGGATGCTCAACTAAAACAACGTCATGTGACTTTAGAGTTTACAGCAGTCAATGTACACTAATGCTTCACAAGTGGTTTATTAAAAGTTGGTGGCGCATACTAAACTAAAAACGGCGGATTAAACTAGAGATAAAAATGTTAACAGTGTATTTCAAACATGTTGTTGTTTAGGAATCATTGAAAAAAACAGTGCTTTTAATGTAGACTGTAGACATTTATTTTGTCATATATTTTTTTCAGAATTCAAGCGGCAGCGAGCCCCGGTCGCGCAGCGCGACCCCTGACTCCTTGGACTCGTTGCCGAGCGGCGGCTCTGGCAGCCCGCCCACAGAATGGGCAGACTCCGCCACGCCACCGGACTTTGTGTAAGTGTGCTGAGGCTTTGGCACAATCACCTTCTTAGTAAGCCTTATGTTACGTTTGATCATGACGAAAAACTACAAGGGATCACGACTGACGTCCGCGCGCAAGCGTCCAGGAATCGGGAGCGAAGGAATTGGTGATTCGCAACATTCTTTGTGGTTCCTTAAAGCTTGCGCGGGGAGTATTAAAGTAGGATTCAGGCTGTGTTTCCACATGAGCTGAGATGCAAGGAATGTGTTTTAAGATGAAATAAAATCGTAACGCTGAGCGATATCTGGCAAATGTATCGATTATATTGGTTTTCAAAGACACATTCCTCACAAGTCACAATGTATCTCCAGTAGAAAGCAAGCCAAAAGCTTTGTCCACATTGTGCCTTTTTTTGTTCAACAAGGGCATGCGTCATAGCGCAGTCAACAACGAAGGTGTGGCATGCCCGTGACGCGCGTCAAAAGTCCACCCGCGTTGAAAGAAAAGTGTCATAGTGCGCGCTACGATTTCAACGCGCGTTACGGGCATGCCTCACGTTCGCTGTTGACAGCGCTATAAGGCATACCCTCGATGAACAGAAAAAGGCACAATGTGGACAAAGCTGAAGACACAGGCATCATAGACAATAAATCCATCATGGCGTCTCTTCACAGCGACAGCTATCCGGTGCACGCGCCGCTGGCCCGCACGCCGTCCGCGCCCGCGCCGCGCCGCGCCCGCCTCTCCCCGCCCGCGCACTCCCCGCCCGCGCCGCACTCGCCCGCGCGCGCCGTGCACGAGCTCTTCAAACCCAACGACCTGCACTGGGCTGATATTGCTACTAACACTGGTGAGTCAACATCCATACTAATAAATTATAAATGCGACAGCGTGTCTGTCTGTTACCTCTCCATACCCAAACCGGTGTCATTTGGTATGAACATACTTTGAGTCCCGGGGAAGGATATAGGATACTTTTTATCCTGGAAAAATGTATGGTTCCCGCGCGATAAACGAATTTTGACGCTACGTCTATAAACTAGTGAAGTTACATATGTAATATAGGTAACAGTCTTCTTAGCTCCACAGTAAATAAGAGAGCCTGAAGCAGACTAACTGCTACAGTAAATTTACCCATTGTTACTTATTTTATAGAGATCGTAGGTTTAATCTAACTTACAGTATAAGAAGGAGCAACGTAACTTATCACAAATCATGTTACAGAAGTTGTACCTAATGAGTAATGATAGTCATTGGCAGTTTACAGACTTCAAAATTCCCATTAAGGAAACTATAACATGACAGAATAAGAGATATATTAATCTCTCACCTATATTTTGCACTATGTTCGTTGCAGAGGGCATCGAGCTACTCGGCTACCAGCGGTACGGCACGGTGCAGGGCCCGCGCATCGGCCGCGAGCGCATCAACGGCTCCATACTGCAAGACAACGACCCATTTGCGTGAGTTCTACCTCCTAACATCTGCTGCTTGCCTAGTAGAACCATTAATAGGCCTTTGGAGTTTGGACCTTTATAGACAGTCACAAGATCATTCCCATAGTTGTTACCACGATTTATCAGCTGAAGAAATGATCCAGCAGTTTGTTATGTTGTCTCATGGTATTTTCTACTAAGAGTCTTTATTCGACATTAACTCCGTTGACCATAATAGGCCTTTGGACCATGCCGGACAGTCACGTTAATATTATCATTCCCAGTTGTTACAACGATTTATCAGCTGAAGAAATGATCCAGCAATCTGTTATGTTGTCACGTATAATTTTGACGAGAGGTCTTCCTTCACTTTTTTTAACGGGAAAATGGCCCACCACACATTCCCACCACTGCTGCAGTATGCAACTCCTGTGTCGCCAGGATCAACAGTGGTAACCAACCGCGAAAACCCTTTTGTTATGATCGCAGGGTCTTTTTATCAACTTGAACTACATCGGCTTTCTGACTACTTTTACAGATTTTCTTGCGTATAATAAAACTTATCTTACAATATTCCAGGAACCACGCCCCGGTGTCGCGTGCGAAGAGCGCGGCGTCGGCGCAGCAGCCGCTCAGCTTCGAGCATAAGTTCAACCTCGACCGCCAGATGCTGGACCAAGAGGAAGTTAGTATACATTTCTTTATTACTCTTGAAGGAAACCCCTTTTCCTTAAAATTATAGAAGCTTACGTGGCCAAAACCCAGGTCGCTGTATTCCGATGATTCCGACGTTAAGTCGCTTTTTGTTACTTCCTGAACCGCTGTTTATAGGCGTAGCCAGGGGAGGGGTTTTGGGGGTTCAAACCTTACTTTCTTAAACCCCTCCTCTTAAGAATGGTCAAAAACTACTTGCTATTTCTCATTTCGCGGCACTATTTTTCTGAGCTCCTGAAAATCCAGCTCCATGAAAATTTTTAAATAAATAGGCACAGACTTATAAGCTGCTCGACTATTCCAGGGGTGGCCAGAGGAGAACAGCACGGTGGATATCGAGACGCTGAACGAGTCTCAACTGAAGAAACTCCAGCCTTTGCTTTGGCTCGAGCTCACGGCGCTCTTCGACCGCTACTCTCTGCCCTTCCACAAGAGGAAACCGGCCAAGAAGAAAAGGAAAGAAGGTACATAATGATTTAATTACTTCTTGATAAAACAATCGAGCTTGCAATTAGAGTTCAAAAAAGTTTGTGTACCAAAGCGTACTATAAAGTTACTGATTTCATGAATGAAGTACACCGTGGGAATAAAGTCGCCCCCGTAGAGCTGTTTCTACAGCGACCATAATAGGTAGGTATGTGGTCGCTGTGTTTCTGTATAGTATTGTACATTTGTTGAGTTTGAATACAATTTACGAAAGAACAGTTTATACAAGATACGTATGGATTGTGGTATCATGGTTCCATGTATAGGTATGAACGAATCCCTAACGGCAAAACTTTTAGAAAGCTAACTTGTGTCAATGCCATATAAGCCGATAACTCTACGGTTTATGTTCAGTACCAAGAGCCGGTTTATATTTTTATGAGCATAGGCCGCTTTAATTTTTGCTACCCTTATCTTTGAACTCTGCCGCGTAACAGTGAGCGGTTATGAGTCTTTGATACCTGAAATAAACGCTTTTTATTTATTTATTATATCCATAGTTGTCAGTACCAAATAACATCATCTTTTCCAGAGGGAGGTGTATTCGGCGTGTCCCTCGAGGCTCTAGTCCGCAAGGACGCGTTACTGTACGAGGAGACGTGGAGCTCCGTACCGCTCGTGCTGCGGGCGCTGGCCACGGCGCTGCGGGACCGCGCGCAGCACGAGGGCCTGCTGCGCGTGCCCGGCAACAAACACAAGGTAAGAAGCCCTTGGACGATCCGTGATATAGGGTTTTTCGTTGTTGCTTATTGGTGTCAGAAGGTCTGTGGTCTAGACTCTAGTGGGAAGACCTTTGGTTCACGCTCGAGGGTGCACTCCGATCCCAGGTGGAGGGGTGTACCAATAAGATAATATTTTCGGATCTCAAATACGATCGAAAAAATTGATTCATAGGCAGTTGACAGACATTTATCATCATGTCAATTCAATGTTAATTGTGATCTGTCGGCTGGGTTTGACGTAACGCGACTAAACTCCGTAGCTCCCCCATCTGCCTAGGAAACGACTTCTCTGATAGTACATCTGCCCTTGGATGATCCGTGATATCTAAACAGGACATAGACGGACCGCAATTTGCAGTCGGGACCGACTGCTCTAGAGACTAGAGTGGTCGCGTTGAAGTCGTACACGACTGCAACACGGCCGCATCATCCAGTCGACCATGATACCTTTGTTGTTCGACTGCACAGCGAAACTCGACCGCTTAAGAGCTGCTCGAGCGGCCCGTGTATAACGGGTATGAATTAATTATGAAAACTGCAGATCGCCGTGCAGCAGCTGCATCTTGCGGTCTTGACTGCAACATGTGGTCCGTCTGGCCAGCCTAAGGGTTTTTCCTTGTTGATTATTGATGTCGATCCTTTCAACAGGACAAGAAGTGGAAGGAATGTGTGTGGCACTCTCGCCGCTTAAAATATGTTTGAAGTCAGCTAGGAAATCGGAAAAAAATTCTTGTGGTCCCCGCTTTCGATCTTGGCTTACAGGAGTTATAGTGGATATGGATATAGTGGATAGGAGTTGGTGGGAATGAAAAATGCCAGTTATAAGTATGGTCGGATATGGCCAGGAAAAAGGGACAAAGTTCTAAAATATGGTAGGAATTGACCTGATGTCCTGAAGATTGAGACAAAAGTCTAATCCCTGGACGCTGCGTATTCACTTAACTACAGTCGCGTGCCTAGTGGTTATAAAATCTATTGTCTTTCAGGTGGAAGCACTGTGCCAGCTGATAGAACGGTCATGGTACAGCTCTCGGGGCACAGTGGAGGCGGCATTGGCGCGGGCGAGCGCGCACGACCTGGCCGCCGTGTTCAAGCGTCTGTTGCGAGCGCTGCCCCAGCCCCCGCTCACTATTGAGCTGATGAGGCTGTTCTATCATACTTATGGTACGTGTTTGCACGTTTATAGTTTCTGAAAGTCGTGCTGTAAAGGTGAATGAAAATATACCATCTTCCACCGTGCGTTTTTCGCGTAACTTTCTGCCGCGCACTGTAAAACTCAGGAAAGAACTGTCAATAGCAGTATTTCCGAACCAAAACGACCTGCAAACCTTCAAGAAAAGAGCGTATTCCCTCTTAAAAGGCCGGCAACGTACCTGCAGCTTTTCTAATGTTGCGAGTATATGGACATGGCCCATGGGGGCAAACATTGCTTTCCATCATTTGACCCGATGCTCGTTTTCCCCCTTATTTTATATAAAAAAGAAGTTTTCCAAAAGAAAGGCTAACAAACCTACAAAACTGCTTACTTGACAGCAGTTAGCGCGGAGTTAATTAAAAAAAAACAAATTAGATAATATCAAAATCATCAATCATCCTCGACTGCAATTATCAACGACTCCCGTCTCGACCCCAGCGCTACTGTCTCCTCCATATTTAACATAACTCTCTGAATATTTCAGCACTATCCGGCGCGACACAGGGACGCGCTCTGAATCTACTCGTGCTGCTACTGCCGGCGGAACAACGCGCCACTTTACGCGAGTTACTGCGTCTGGTTCGCGAGATCGTAGCCCTCAGCGACACCAACAAGATGAGCGAGCACAACGTCGCCATGATCATCGCGCCCACGCTCTTCCCGCCAAGGTAATTTTGTTGGTCCTCCGAGCCAGATCTAGGTTAGACCACACCATACGTATAGCGGAACAGCACGCCACGTTGTGCGAGTTACTGCGCCTGGTGCGCGAGATCGTAGCGCTCAGTGACACCAACAAGATGAGCGAGCACAACGTCGCCATGATCATCGCGCTCACGCTCTTCCGGCCAAGGTAATTTTGTTGGTCCTCAGAGCCAGATGAAGCCTAGACCATGGCTAGACCACAACATACATTTGCAAAAGTCACTCTAGCCGAAAAGAAAGCAGTCATTTAGCGTCGCAGAGGTATTGCCTATTGAAATTTTGAACTATGACTCAATTCTAAAACTCAAACACAGCAAGAAGAGGTATTGCATCCCAAGGTTTGGTCTCGTTTGGCCTATAATATTGTGCCTTCAAGAAATCGATCTCGTAGTTAATAGTTGCTAATATTATTGCTATTCGAACTCTAAGGGAGGCACTATGAATTTTAACCGCACGGTTTTGAAACTACGAGTTTTGGAGAGAGAGAATTTGGCACATCTTGTAACTTTTTAGTAATCTGTTCCCTAATCGTAATCAATATACGTTTCAGCCTACTCATCAAGCAGACGGACAGTCTGGAGACGCAGCTGGCGACGGCGGCGAACAGCTGCCACGTGACGGAGGCACTGATGAGGTGGAGCGACCAGCTGTGGGTCGTCCCCGCCTCCGTCCTCGCCGCCTCCCAGCGGAAACCACCCCCGCACAGACGGAACCACCACACTTGAATCACCAACATGTGAACGAAGTGTCAATGTGAACAGGAACAGCTAATGAACATCCTGTGTAAATATGAATAGGGAACGCCCTGTGTAATAGGTGTTTCCGATGCGAACAATATTATGTGCGGAATCCTGGCTGGGCCGATGGCCACGGTGCTAAGTATTATTAAGTTTCAGTCAACATGCGCTGTGCTAATAATATATTCTGTGTATTTATTCCATATACTCCTGTGTTATTTTATATTTAGTGTGTTTTAGTGAAAGTTATGCCAAAAATACAATCTTAAGTAATTCCATTTGGAGGCTGAGCTAGAGATATTTAAGTGAATTTCTTCCGCTGCTTGTTTGGGTGCCATTTGCATGGTCTTGTGAAGTTACCGTTCAGCAGAAAAATGGTTGTTGTTGTGGTGCCTGTGGCGGCAGCCCTAGGGTGATGGAGCGAAACCGAAATACTGATGTCAGAGAGAGATGCCTGCTAGTTCTTTGCTGCCAGTGCAGTATCGGAGCGGAAATCCGACTCGAAGGACCAAAAAATGACGGTCATGGTCACTAGGGTTGCCGACGATACTAATTTTATTCAATTTATATTTAATGTAAATAATATAATGCTGTATATTTTACCGATGGACTAGGCAAGTAAAGACTGACTTGTGTATTCTATATATCTTTCTTAGTGTATAAACTTTTATATTAATAAATAAAAGTATGTTATATGAAAACTGTGTAACTTTTATTTTCTAGTATTATCTCATAAAAGACTTACATGCTTAAGAACTTTTAAAGTTTACAAAAATTGCAAAACTTTAATTGATACCTTTTTCACAACACAAGCTCATAATGTCCAGCATTTTCCTCTGCAGATCAAAAGATTTATAAAACTTTTATAAATATTAATACTTGAAATTCTTGATCAAATACACTGCCTCATTGTCAGCGCCACACAGAATTCTTCCTTTATCACAGTGCAAAGTATTGATAGCTTTATGTAAAACAGGCATCAAAGCATTAACATTCATTGTATTCTTGTCTTCCAATGGCATAAACTCATCCACACCTTTCTTTGTCAAATTCTCCATGTTCCATTCCCAAACTTCCCCAGAAACAGAACTGGAGAGCATTTTGTTTGGATTCTCTGGATGGAACTCCATTTCGGTTACACCAGCCGCATGTGCGTTTAATAAGGACGTTGGAAACTGGTTCATGCGGAGATCCCAAAGCGCTATAGCGCCGGACTCACTGCCGGCGAGAATAATGTGAGGCTGAGTGGGATGGCGGATTATACAGCTTGCTGCTAAATCATCTCCGGAAAGAAGAAAGGAAGCTGCTGGCTTGTCATTGGATGACCTAATGTCCCAGATTTTCATATGACCTCTTAGATTTCCTGTTATTATCTGAAAAATTAAGTATTTATAAGATAAAAACAATCTTAAGTAATTTCATCTAGTCTTGCTTAGCAAAATATTTGTAAATGGGACTTTAGTCAAGTTACAAATATATTTTATTTACGTACTAGACTTTACAGACAAGAATTTATTTAAAAACTCATGACTTAGGAACTGAATTCTATAGTGAACCTTAATAATAGCTTTACTAATGGGTTTCAACAAGAAACAATTTTCTTAATGGCATTTTTTGGGCATAATCATTAAAGTTTAATAACCTTGTATATATCCTATGAAAAGCAATTGAAAATAAATTGTTGAAGAAAAAGAATAAATTCCATTTAAAAACAAACCTCATTGAGCTTTAAAAAGCAGATGGAATGTAAGGAACAGCTGTCAGCCTCTTTGATGGTGCGAGACACTTCCCCTCTCCTAGTGCTGTATATGTTGATCTGTCCGTCTTCTCCGATACTTGCTAATTCTCCTTCCATTGTGTCTAGAGATGTACATGAACACACTTCTTCCCTGTAAAATTAAATCTTAAATTGATCATCACTTTAAAAAAATAATGATGTCATATTTGACCTTCAACACCAATATTTTAAAGTGATAACAAGAGGAACATAAGTACCCAAAATTATGTATTTTCTTCCAACAATTTATTTCTCGGAGTGGAATTTGCCTGTCGTAGGCACTAACATTGAGAATTTTAACATCTCCATTAGACATTGACACTGCTATGTTAGTTTTGTCCAAAAACCTGATCTGGGTAACATCTCCTTCAACCTTGTATGCAGACAATTCTCGTGGATATTCAGCTTCATCGTCTTCATTTTGGCTTTCTAGAGTCCACACCTTGATTGAGTTTACATCGTCGTCCCAACTTCCAGTGAAAAAATGTTTAGTTTCAACGTAATCTTCGGGTATCCAACGAACTTTGTTTATTTTTTGCGAAACAAAAGTTCCTTGTACGTCTAACGGCATTTTCGTAAGATATTCGCTGCTAAGCGAAAACTATTCGCTTATATTTTAATTATTTAACTTAAAGATATTTTAATTCTTATTAGTTTTGTTAATAATTCAAACTTAGAAAGTAAAAACAATAACAAAATATTCAAAAAATAAAAATTTGAAAATTTTAGGTTATATTGTTTTCTTCTTTCTTTCTTTTTCTTCTTTTTTGGCAACTTGACACAAAGGATGTGTATGTTGTGCCACAGACAAGGTAAAAAGGTAAGGAATATGGCGGGAAAACCATATTCCTCCTATTATAATTTTCATCATCGTTTTCATGTATCGTCAGGTCTAAAGTCTAGTCAAAGTCTAAGTAAAAGTCAATACAGTCAAGGAGTCAAGTCGGTCGATTCAGTAAAGTGGTAGACGCTTTACTGAAACTTTCGATGGAATTTTGGAGGGAACACAAAATAGCACGTTTCTGGATATTACATCACTTTCCTACACTTGTGCATGAACACGAATATCTAATGGTTAATATTCTACCAATATTACACATTAAAAACCCAGCTAACACAATTTTAGGAAAATAATATAAAAACACAACAGCACACTTTAACATTCCCGGCAAAACTTGTTATATTGTTTATTTGACAACTAAACTCCAAAAAGCAAAAGCTGTTAAATAAAAAAAAAAATAAAAAAAAATGTCTTCATTTCATACTTTTACTCTATCTACGTTATTTCAGGCATAATAATTGACAACATTTCAAAATTATTTTAACATGGAATTTTTATTATTTTATAAGAAAGTAGACTTAAAATAAGACGACACGTGTTTCTTGCTTTTTCAAAATTATGCATTTAAGATACCTAAAAAATAGATTTTAATCCTTCGTATTCTAAAGAGACGTAAGCGCCAAGTGACGTCATACTTACGCCCGAATGGTTAATTCCATTACAGTTTACAAAAGAAAAAATATGTCAATGTAAGTTTGTTATGTTTATTAGGACGTCTGTCAATGTCATCGTGGTATTTTCGTATGTTAGAAATGTCATTTTTGACAGTGACTGTTTTTTTATGCTTCATGATGTCTTTTTAAAACGATTTTACACCAGGCAAAGAAAAAATGTCTGATATGCCGTAAGTATGACGTCACAACGTATTTTTCAGTTTTTCTTTATTTTCTCAGTAAATAAGCAATATAAAATTTTTTGGAATATTTTTTTGATATTAGGAGAAGAAACTAAAGAAACGGTATTTTTTATTTTAAGGCTTAAAAATTTTGTATTGTTGTCAATTGTACCCATACAGATTATATAAAATATTATGTAAAATTAAAATAAAATAATGTTGAAACTATAAAGGGGTGTCCAGTCATAAAATTACAATCGTCCATGATCCATCCGGCATCCGTCCTAGAAAGTGAGGCTACAGTAGAAAGTAGAAAGCGTCTGCGTTCTGAAAGAAGTAAGTAGTGTAAAATATAATATTATTATTTACGTAATATTTTATACAAAATCTACTACACTATCAATTATGTTTTGTCCCTAAGGCCTAAACATTGAAAACATGCTTCGATAATCGATTTAAAATTTTAATAACTTTTAAGCTAAATACATCCTTTTTTGGTGTCCAATTTTAAATTAAAAAAAAGGGAGTGCCGCCGCTGCCGGCGCCGGCTCCCAAAAATATCAGTAATGGGAACCGGCGGTAAGTATACTGCCGGCAGCCGAGATATAAAACAACGGCTGCCGGCGCTGGCACTCAAAATGGGAGCCGGTGATAATGCGTAAAGCACTAGGTTCCAGTGCCGATACACAAATTTTAAAAAGAAATAATTATAATCTCAAATATATTCGATTTCCAAAGGTGAAGGTAAGGTACCTATTTGTACGGCTGTGGATATTTTAGTTTTTTGTGATGCATTTTCTAGCTTTACCTTAGCTACCTTTTTTCAGCTACCAAAAAGTAAGATTTTGCACCACACTTATATACCCTGTGGTATACTTCCGAAGGTACTGAACAGAACTTCAGATTCCTTATACATGTTAGAGAGTTTCAGCGTTGTTTAAATAAGCAAAGATATTGTATTTAAATGTTACTATGCAGATCACATTTATCAGCATCATCATCACCACCATTAATCCATCAAGCCCCATAGGAGTACCGGTGATCGCGACAACAATAGAATACAATAGCATTTCCAAGAATCCCCGATCGAAGGATTCAAATATGCATCCTTACAATATGACTATTTATGACCTTATTTGTACTTTTCATAGTCCTTTAGCTCAAGACGATCATTATTCTGTCATTTGACAAGCGACGTTTGCCGAATAGGCGCCGACAGCCTATTCGGCAAACATCGCGTGACTTCGGCAAACTTCGGAGTTCGGAAAACGGCGCCGGCAGCCATTTAGGCAACCAGCGCCGGCAGCGGAGGCACTCCCTAAAAAAATTACATTAAGACATTTGACAGATATCGATTTGTCATTTGATTTTGACAGTGACAAAGTGAAAAAGAAAAGTTTTGCGAAAATCTGGCAGAATGTCGCAAAAAGCGATGGTTTGCCGTAAATAAAAGAAGAAGAAGAAGAAGAATTTTTGTTGAAAACTTTTTTTAGAAAACTCCTAAATTTATATTTAATAAATGAATAATTATTTATAATATTGTTTGTACGATAATAATACCTATTTTTCTTTTAACTTTTAACACAGTCGGCTTCCTTTGGCTCTCATAAATATTTGATTATTGATAAGACACCGTTAACTGATAAGATTCAAAACACTTGAACACCTGTCTCCGCCCTCATAAACGAAAATACAAGTTTTTCACAATAAATAGTCATTCAATATGGTTAGAGAAGAAGTTATTGGGCCGGCGGAGTCTGGCGAGTTTATTTCCAACAGAGCGAAGTCTGTGAAAATTCATGACGAAGGCTTAGAGAAACTCTGTGATGAGGTATGTGTTCTTATGGCAGCGATATAAAAAACAATTTTAAGCCAAATTCCTCATTTAATCAGCTCATTCCAGATGCTGCTATCAATGAAAGAGTCTGGCTTACAAATTCCTGAGACCGGCGCGAGTTCCATCCATCCAAACAAGGATCACTGTAGGGCAGTCGACTGGATCTTCGTGATTGATGCTCTCAACTTCTGCTTCTGGTCTACCAGTAAAGACAGTCAATGGACTGTTAATGGTTTCACCGGATATTATGCTTTAGAAGCTGCTTTACATAGGGCCATAGAGGTATGTAGATTGGGTAAATTGAATTTCTTGATTTGCTTATTGCAAAACATTTTGTAATTACAGTTTTATATGATGTATCTTTGATTTCAGGCCTTTTTCTAATTTAGTTACTTTTTAATGAATAATTATTGTATTTCAGGAAGGCATTGATATAACTAATCCTGAATACTACTCTAAAATATCAGAGGAAGAGGCTATAAAGATATTTAGAGGAGACACAAAAGCTACAATTCCACTTCTAGACAAAAGAATATCAGTATTACATGAAGTTGGCAACATACTGTTGGGGAAATTACAGGGTACTTTTGTAACATGCGTAAAACAGGCACATAACTCAGCTAAAAAATTAATGGAGCTAGTCGTCCATCATTTCCCATGCTTCCGAGATGAAGCAGTATACCATGGACAGAAAGTTTCCTTCTACAAGAGAGCTCAGATTCTTGTGGCAGACTTATGGAACTTCTTTGGAGGGAAAGATTGGGGTGAATTCTATGATATGGATGAGATAACAATGTTTGCTGACTACAGAGTACCACAAGTGTTGGTGTATTTTGGTGCTTTGTCCTACAGTGATGCATTAATGGATAAACTGAAGAGTGGTAAGTGTTATTTTTGTGCAATAGACAAGTGCAACAATTACTGTGTGCAATGAGTGTAAATGTCCAATAAGATGAGTCAGACTTCAGAGGTATGATAATAATTATTGTGTACACAGTTTTTGCACTGTTTTATTTGTATTAGGGTGCATTTTCATTAGTCGTTAACTCGTGCGGTATACAGCATATGGGGAGTCTATGACAACTAATGGCACATTTTGGTTGGTCAACCAGTGAAAATGGTGGTTAGGTGTCCTCTAGGTTCTAACCCATCAATCCCTAAGCAGCAGCCGGCTGCCGCATAACAATTAAAATTATTGTGTCTGCGATACCCACAATGGAGTTGATATACGGCAGACAGATCATTGTCTGTAAATTGGGTACATTTATTTGCTAAAACCTTAGTCTTAAAAATTACAACACTATACAGATGTTGTTAATTATGTATCTTAGTTAATAATGCTTTGACTCCCGTAAGGCCCAAGTGGGCCGCGGTAAAAATTGAAAGGCTATAGTGTCTTGTTTTGCCGCAATCGTAGGATTAAAAGGATAAAACATTGCATGTAAAACAAGTTGTCCTTACCTTAACACATTAGGTAGCAATAAATAGGTACTATTGGAGAAGTTGATTCATAAGTAGGTGACAGACCTACATAACTTGGTTGCATTTTGTCAAACCCAGTCGAATTATCACAGCTAATATTGAATTTACACAATCCGACTAAATGATGTAGGTCCTTTTACTGCCTATGAACATGAACGTAGAAAAAAAGGCGGAAGGAGTCTTATTATACACAGAACTGTGTCTTCAGAGTTGGCCACACACACATTCTTACGCCTGTCATATGGTATGGACTAGCATAACAATGTGTGCATGCGGACCGTGTACATGCAGTCAGCTGGTCGACTCTAAAGGACACAGTTTTGTGTATGGTGGGACTCCATCCGCCTTTTTTTATACGTCCATGCCTATGAATGAATTTCTTCGATGGTACATGGTTAACAAACTAATTCTTTATATCTCAAATTACAGACACACTTTTGGAGAGTGGTTCTGAGGAGGAAGTTGAAATAAGAGGATGTTCAATTCACTCTGTGGAACTTCTGCGGAAGAAATTAAAAGAAAAATTAGAGGCTAGTGGTCAAAAAATGGAGGTGCCTAATTCTAGCCTCATAGACTACTACCTCTGGTGCTACAGACGTAAACATGCTGAGAATATGGAGACAGTGCCTTACCATAAGACTTTGGGTATTTATTATTAAAGTATTTATATATATTTAATATTTTATTAATCTATACCAAAATACGTAATTTATATAATACTAGCGACCCGCCCTGGCGTCGCACGGGTATAAAATATATAGCCACTGAAAAAATGATTAAAATCGATAGATCCTTCACATGGTCTACTTCTTATCTCAGGCCAAATAACATAAAAATTGCTACAGCAGTTCGCAAGATAAGCCCCTTAAATCATTTCCCCCGTTTTGTCCACATTCGCCTATTAATCCGTGATAAAATATAGCCTATAGCCTTCCTCAATAAATGGGCTATCTAACACTGAAATAATTTTTCAAATTGGACCAGTAGTTCCTGAGATTAGCACGTTCAAGTTAGCCCTTTCAAATAATTTTCCCCGTTTTTTACACATTTTCCTCTATTTCTTCGCTCCTATTAGGTTTAGCGTGATGAAATATAGCTTATAGCCTTTCTCAATAAATGGGCTATCTAACACTGAAAGAATTTTTCAAATCGAACCAGTAGTTCCTGAGATTAGCGCGTTCAAATAAGTCATTTCAAATATTTTTGACCGTTTTTTCAACATTTTCTCTATTTCTTCGTTCTTATTAGTCTTAGCGTAATAAAATATAGCCTATAGCCTTCCTCGATAAATGGGCTATCTAACACTGCAATAATTTTTCAAATTGGACCAGTAGTTCCTGAGATTAGCGCGTTCAAATAAGCCCTTTCAAATAATTTCCTCCCGTTTTTTCCACACTTTCCCCTATTTCTTCGCTCCTATTAGTTGTAGAGTAGAAAAATATAACCTGCCTTTCTCGATAAATGAACTATCTAACACTGAAAGAATTTTTCAAATCGGACCAGTAGTTCCTGAGATTAGCGCGTTCAAATAAGCCCTTTTCAAATATATTTCCGTTCCGTTTTTTCCACATTTTTCTCTATTTCTTCGCTTCTATTAGTCTTAACGTGATAAAATATAGCCTATAGCCTTCCTCGATCAATGGGCTATCTAACACTGAACACATTTTTAAAATCAGATCAGTAGTTCCTGAGATTAGCGCGTTCAAACAAACAAACAAACTCTTCTGCTTTATAACACTAGTATAGATAATAATTGAAGTCCCATTTAAACATTTTGAAATAAGTTTTAAAGGCTGCTCTTAAAAGTTTACCTTTGGCCAGGAAAATAAAAAACCGATTGGTGGTGTAATCATTTATTTTCTTTGTAATTGGAAAATAATATAATCATTGGGTACCGTGAAATCCAAATAATGAACCTATATAGTATATACCTATAGTATTACTAGTACTATACCTTTATCACATTCCTACCTGCTCCTATATTGCACTTAATGTCCAAATCCAAAACCTAAATATAACATATTATGCACACAACCTTAGAGTACATCTAATAATCTATATCTATTTCTTTTCAACTTACATATTTGATATTAAGATCTATATGTTTATGTGTAACGATAATCACAAAATATATACTATAGGAATAATGTATTGGTCCCTGGCTTGGCTGTGCCAATATTCTATGCATATTTATATACAACTTTGGCATTATCTAAAACGAGGACACAATGGCACTAAATATTTACATTGTATTCTAAATATAGCTAAGCAGTAGTGAAATAAATAATATGTTAGCGTATGTCGGCCAAAGTCCTTTACTTGTCAAAAAAACTTAAGTATAAAGTAACATCTTTTGAGACAATCAACATAACGATAAACATAATAATAATATTTATGATAATTTAATTTTATGTATTTTTAAAGAACAGAGGATATTCCATTTTCAAGTGTGATTATTAACTAATAAACTTTTTTTATCATCATGCTAGAATTAAAAATCCATCATTGTTTTTTACTATAGATAGGTTGATTCATAGGCAGATTGCGGACTTGCGTAATTTGGTCGCTTTATGTCAAATCCAGCCGACAGTACGCGACTGACATTTAATTGACATAGAGCAACCAAATTACGTAGGACCATCAACTGCTTATGAATCAACTTCTTTGACGGTACATTTGAAAATTTCGTTTACTTTACTAGTTGTTTCAACAACCATTTTCAGTAATAAAAGTAATTTGTATTCTATTGAGACTTGAGTTCTGGTAGATGTGGTGTCTTACTTTTAGATGCGACTATAATAATTTTTCTTCTCCAGTATTTTATAGCGTAAGTAGTTTTAAGTAGGTAGGAGGTAGATGCATAGATACATTGCATTTTTCTTTGAGTAAAGAAATATTGTAGTATTTTAATGGCACCTTAGAAAAAATAAATAGGTGATCCTATTAAAGAAAATAAATTAAAATAATTTATTGTGATGTACCTATTTAAAGAATAATAATTATTTTAAAGTGATGCTTAAAATTCCACAATAGATTCGAATTCTCATTAAATTCAAAGTAAAACAAGACATAACCCTAGTGCGGGTATTTCTGAAAAAAGTTCAGTCGTTTCGATAAGAGAAATTGAAACCGACTTCTACACCAATGTCGCATACGATCCGGTTTAAACTATTTGTTCTAACTACTATACTAATTTACTAAGTAAATAAGCTGTAGCATCTAATATGTATGGGTATACAAAATTCGTCTACTTTTGTGACCTTAGAAAATCTATTCAAAGCACCTGATAAAGAAAAAAATCCAAAACATTCAAAGATCCAGATCATTTGGTACTAAATTTCGATTTGAGACCTTCAAAGAACGCTAGCTTAGTCTTAATGGTTCCCGGTTCTGGGAGGGGACTACCCGGGCGGTTGGACTCCCTCGTGACGTCATCGGTTCCCTCGGGAATTTCCTTGGCGCCCCCGGGCACAGTCAGCGGAGTCGCCATAGACAATTTGAGCTCGTCCCTAAACTCTTTGGATATGCTCCTAGCTGTCAAACTGTGCATGTAGTTCAGTTTGGCTCCCGGCTTCTCGTCCATAATATTGTCTTTGCTCTTTCGTCTTCTTGTGTAGTTTTGAGACGGCTGAAAATCAGAACATGGTTGAATAATTAAGTTAAAAATCATACCTTCTATATATTTTAATTTCAAATTCTGAAACCTCACCATTGCTAAGATAAAGAATTTTACCGTAAACATTTTCAGTGTCAATTCTTAGGTAAATAGTTTTAAATTTATCTTTATAGTTATCTTGATGAGTCATAAATAACTGACCTTGACTGGTTCGTTTAGGCTCTCCATGCTCAAGAACTTTTTGGCCAATTCCCGTACGTTGGGTAACTCGGTAGGTATATCGCTCAGTTCATTAGCACCTTCTAATTTCTCCTCCGGTTCTTCGAGCTCGGCAATCACTATGGCTTCCTCGCTGGTACAAGTGTCACTGTGTTTATCGTCTTCTCCCAGTTTATCACTGATAAGTTTGTTGTCATTTTCGTCACACTCGTATCTTGATACGTTATCTTCGGGCTTACACTTGACGATTTCGCCGGTTTGAACGTTGTATATTTTGATCGTGTCTTCTAAACTACTGGAGCTGAGAATGCTATGTTCGTTGAGACTCTGGTGTTCATTGATACTCTGATTGTCGTTCAGACTGTGTTCTTGTTCTATAGACTTTTGTGCTTCGTCTATTATTTCGTCTATGATTTCTGCCACTTGTTCCTTTTCATTCGTATAGGCGAACTGTAGTATTTCTTCGAACTGTCTGTCTGTATCGTCGTCTATGCTGGCCGGTTTAGCGGCGAATAGAGTCTGTTCGTTGGCGTCCTCGTACTCTATTAGAATTTCGTTTTTGTACTCATTTGGCATTGTCGTTATCGAAATCGGCTCTTTGTCGGCGAATTTTGTATACTCTTGGTTAACAGCAATCGTGTTGAATTGCTTGATCAGTAGTCCCTGGAAATATGTAATTTGTTATTAATTTACAGCATTATAATATTAATTTCTTTCGGGAGAATCGATCTAAATCGATAACGATTTTAGAATAGGCTGAATTCGGGAATCTAGGAATTATAACTTATACACATTTCCTAAATAAAGATTTATAACAAAAATTAAATAAATAAATAACACAAAATAACTCTATAAGTACAATAAAATAGGTATGAAATTAATGAAATTGACATTAGAGCATGCTTTAAAGGTGAAGTTGTTAGTGTATTATTACTTTTATGTATCATTGAACATCCACCTCTTTGAAAAGAAGAAATTGAAAAGAAGTATTTTCTGACGCGGATCCAGTAAAAATACATTTTTTAGAACTTGTTTTTCAACTTATCATAGTTTTTGGTAGTTTTATCTATCGATTTGTATTAGACCAGCGTCTGAGAGGGTTACTATTAATCGTGCAATAGTGCTTCAGAAATTGCGGTAATTTGTGTTTACAGGTTAGTCCCACAACAAGCATAAGAGTTAGTCAGTCGTCAAAAACTCTTACAACACTCACCACTAACTTCTCGAAGGGCTACTGTTGTAATACTGAAAATTATAATAAGAAACACAAATCTATGAGTGCAGAATTAAGTCATTAGATTATGAGTGCGGATGCTGTTAGTCAGTCAGGTTTAATCGACAAAACGTGCTAGTAATCACTCAGCAGATTGTCAAAAACGAAGATATTATATTCAAGGAAAGTCTAGAACTAGTATGCCATTATCAGTAGTTACGAATGGGGTGGAGTTTAGAAAATTATCTTAGTTCTAATCCTAAACTAAAGTTCCATGGACCGGAGATTCGGGAGTATATCTACATTGTCAGTGGTGCCTTAGGTCGGGGATGATTGAATTAGAGTTCTTTCACCACAAGTTGGTACGAAAGCCTTTGTTTAACCTTAAACTTCCGCCTAAGGCGAAGTTGAGGGCAGGTCGGCGCTTAGCGCGGACGTAGTAGTCCTCACTCCTCATGGTGTTACTCCGCCTAACTTTCGTGTACGTCTCGAAAAGATCCTCCGTGATCTCGGGCTTTAGCGGTATTTTTAGTCTAACTATATCCTCGTTTTCCACATAACCGTCACCGCCGTTGGTATTAGTATTGCGTGGTCTTACTTCGTCCCGTTCGACGGCGTCGGCCGTTTTGTCTTTGTTATCGAGTCTGTCGGGGTTTTCGAAAATAGGGTTTATGGCGAAGTTGGGACTAGCGTTTCTAGGGCTGAGGACAGCACGGACGATGTTCTGGTGCAGTGCTGTTGCCTCGAGGTCACTCAATGAGCTGCTGGCACTTACTGGCGACGCGAACTCTGTATCGAAATTGTCTAAGCTCGTGGACTTGTTGACCGAGCTGGTGACGGAACTAGTTTCGCTGTAATTGTACTTGCGTCCCCCGGACGAGGATTTTGCTTCTTTGATATAGTAATCGCGACCGTATCTGCAAAGAAAAAGAGTATATATGCAATCAAATCCACACAAAAGCGGTATTACTAATGGCAGTTCCTAATGACAATAACTAACCTTTTATATTGTGGGATTTCCTCTGATAGGACATCTTTTAAAACTCTTGGCGATGGACTTTCAGATCTTCTATCACTAACACAATCTGTTGTTGCACTCCTTGTCAACTCATTTTTATTATCCTCAAGAATATCTAGCGAGTCTGGTTCTATTTTTGAGTCATCGTCATGTGTCATAGAATTGTTTTGTTCATTAGTGTTGCTTCTTGATGTCATACTATCGAATAGTGAAGATGTGCTTTTAGCTGATAATCTTTTCTGTATAGCTTCTGGGGAGTACGGATTGTTTGGCATGTCCACATAATTTAACCATTTCTTTCTTTCTCTGTATGCTATGGAGCCTGCAAGAAATGTTACTCAATTAACATCTTATTTTCTAAAATCTAAAGAAATAGAGAGAGAGAGATTGGTCCCAAATCCTGTTCTATAAAATAAAAGAATACTTACCCGGTATTAAATCTTCCGCTCCATCCTGAGTTACTTGGCTGAAACGAAAATATATTGGATGTATTTAGTAGCAAATTAAGGATAATTTCTAAACTTTCTAAAGAAGTAATAATATTAAGAGTTTTTATGGTAAAAGAAATTTTAAATTTACTAACCTATCAGTCTCAACGTCGAAGTGTTTTCTACGTAGACTGTCCGCATGTCTCTGGACAGGTACAGTCACAGTCTCCTCGTACTCGCCTTCTCGCTCGTGTCGACTAAGCGTGTTTATAGCTGCAACAATATTTTGTGTCATTATGGTGTTGGATGTAAAATTTTATTCTATAAAAACCCCTTGATACTTACAAGGAGTACTGGTGTATGTAAACGAACTCTCGGAGCATTTAATATCCGCGCCAATAGAATATGGTTCTGATGTATCATCATCAATTCCATCATGATCGCCGTTTTCAACTGTCCTGTGTATTTCTTCTTTCAGATTAAATTCGGTTTTAGATATGGGACCACTGTTGACACCGATGACCATAATTGAATCGTGAGAATCATTATTACTATGAATTATTTCTTTGTTATTCAAATTCTTGTTGTTATCATCGTCGATTATATTTTCTATGGAATCTAACATATCTTCACTCTCGTTTCCATTGACGATCGTAAGGCTGTCTGGTTCGAAGTCAAGTTCGTCAAGTTTCGGTTGACCACCAATAATGTGTTTCGAGTCTAACACTCGTTTTACGTCGCTTTTATATTCTACATCGCCTTCATCTTCACTAGCATTATCGGAAAGGTCTGTTGTGTCGTCAGCGTCTCTGTCACCGATCAGAGCTTTGTAGTCTGTGTTGGAGTTGGGCACTAACATAGGAACTGGTACGGACTGTATTGTGTTGATTTTCTTTTTCTGGAAGAGCCAGTTCTCTTCCCACGATCCGTCGACTGCCTGTATGTCACTGCCAGACACTTCGTCGAAGTCGCGGAAGTCGTTTTCTGAAACATTTAAATATTTTTTTTAATATTCCAAGAAACTCTTAAAACAATGACTCATAAGTCATACTCGTAACCCTTATTGTTACTTAATCCTTCGATCGGGGATTCTTGGAAATTCTATTGTTGTCGCGATCACCGGTGCTCTTATAGAGCTTGAAGGATTAATTTAAGTTACTGGCTGGTGGACGTCACAACATTTTTAAACCAAAAGTGAATATTTATATACCTGTAGGATGGATGATGTCTCCGCCGTATTCTGGGAACGGCACGCGGCGAGGCAGCTCAATAGGTTCCTCGGCTCCTCCATCTTCCCATTCTATATCTTCATCTTCTTCATGAAGCTGGAAATCGAATGCAAATATTTTATTTCCTTCGACCAATTTTTATTGAAATATAATAAGTATTTAAAAGTTTTAGTAAAGATTGATTACAGAATAAACAGATATTATCTTTTGCTTCATCGATGTAATTAGACCCGTACACCGACATTGTAAAAAATTGGTTTTTGTACAATGTCGGTGTACGGGTCAATTCGCTGTTCGCATCATGAAGATCGAAGATTAGAAGTACGTGAGTTTTTTATTTTTATTTTCTCAGGGGCTTATCGCTATTATGATCTCAAAACAAAAAACTATAACTAAGGTATTAAGTCTTACCGGAGGTGTGATATCCCTGATGTCTCTTCTACTCCTGGAGTTGAGGGATCTCGGCGAGGAGCGCTCTGACGGTGATGGACTGGCGCTCGCGGAGTGGATGCCGCTGCTGCGACCCCCCGAGCCGTTCTCATTCTGGTAACGCTCGATCACCTGAAAGAATCGAGAGCTTAGTGCTGGTAGTTGCTTCTATTGCTTTAATGACTATGTTGAATGTTGCTAAGTGCACTGATAGTTGCTTTTATTGCTTAAATGACCATGTTGAAATTTATAAACTTAATGCTTCTTTTTATTCTTATTACTTTCTCACACCTATCGTGAATAAATTCTACCTACATGCTGCACAACCGCATAACACTTGTTATTGCTTTAGCTTAATTTTTTAGTGCTTTGGTGGTGGTGTGGTGTCTGCTTAGTGAAATGTAATTTTATGTTTTAGTATGATTGCTTTCAGGTGAAATCATACATTCATTCATTCACATCCTCGTTTTGAAAATAAGGAGAATGAAGCTGGCCCATAAAGACAATTAGTGTTTTTTTCCAAATATCAGCTTTAAGTGTTCTGGTAAGTTCTTTATTAAGTCCAATGTCCATTTCAAGAAGTTCACTTTAATACATCCGCATATATAAACAAATTTCATGATAACGCAAATGATAACCCTAGCTATTTATATATGTGATTATTATCAACATTAATTATGTCACGGTATCAAACTAAATCTGACTAAAACTAAAATTGTGGCAAAAAGATTTGCTAATTACATACAATCCCGAGAAGTGTTAAACGAATCGAAGGTAAGAAAATACACGAGTGTTTTATATACGAGCTATTTAAAATATTTTATGTAACAATATCATTAGTGTGCCATAATTTATTTTAAGAATATTTTTACGTAATGTACAAAACCGTGCATATTAAATTTTAAGTACAACAGTTAAGTATCTTGAGTCATACGGTCATTGAATATCTTAAAAACATTGTTTCTAGCAGTTATTAGCGTTGTTTATTATGCGTATTTAGTATTTACATCTACGTGCTCAAACAAAAACTAACATTATCAAAACAACGAAGGGCGTAGCATTAGCATAAGCATGATCATTATTATCTAAATACATGCAAGTACATATCTAACGGATACTCAACTAATTTTATGACTATTATTATTCGTGATTCGTGACATTAGTCATGGGACCTTCAAAACGAATCACCTTCATCATACTATTTTAGTTTGTTACCGACACAGTGTTTTCTAACTCTGATTTAAGCTCTGTAATTAATCAACCAACATTGCTATTGATAAGACAAACTCTTGTAAAACATCAGAAGTCGAGCACTGGTCTCTTCTATTTTGTGAAATTTTCTGTTGCGGGAAACACAGTAGCAGATTAGGTTAATTAAATTAGCGACCGGATTGCAATGTATTTGTGGAGTATAGGCTGTATAGGTAAAGACGGAGTTTACTGTTGCTTATCAGCATTTTCCATTTGCACCTATCAATCTAACTACTGATACAATTCACTAGCTAAGTGTGGATTTATACCCAACACCGAAGAAGAGTCAATGTTTTTAAGGTATTTGTAAAATAATGTCCGAAATAAAGATGATATTTTGATTTGAAACGAAAATAAGCAAACCTACGAATTACTTAAATTTTTATGGGTGTTAAAACGTAACGCTAGGTAAAAACTTTTTAGCAATATGTGATTGTTGAAGAATATGTAAAATGATGAAATAACTAAAAATATTTATGTGTGGAATCACAGACATTTATCAAGTGTGGAATCACGAAAGTTAATGAAGAAGTAAACACATGTAGCAAAAATAATAATCAGGTTGATGCGACGATTAGAGTTATTAAAATTTAAAAGTAATGACTTGATGTAGGAAAATGAACCAACCTCATTCGAGTTATCAGTCATAACGCGGCGTAGATATGCACTAGACTAAAAACTCAGTTTTCATAGAAAGCAGAAACAATGGTTCCTCTCACCGAGCGAATAAGAACTCTAACACTGCATAGTAGAGTATAATTTTATGTAAACCAAACGAGATCTCTCGTACGTTAACTAAGTTAGAATAGGGCTGTAAAAAACAGCTTTCCAGCGTGTGAACTATGATGTGGCTTAAAGCTGATGAAGATACACGAACGTTACGCAGTTTCATCACCCTCGTCAT
Source organism: Polyommatus icarus (assembly GCA_937595015.1). Lineage (NCBI taxonomy): Eukaryota > Metazoa > Arthropoda > Insecta > Lepidoptera > Lycaenidae > Polyommatus > Polyommatus icarus. The sequence continues at coordinate 20,081,223 of OW569329.1, forward strand.
CATCATCACCCTCAACATCATCATCATCATCATCATCATCAAGCCTTCCCAAATCCCGTGTTCTGCGAATTCTGCTACTATATTTTACTTATAAGAGAAGTTATGTAGATACTTAAAAAAACCGAAAAGATGAAATAAAGAAAAAGTATAAGCAATTTAGGTACCAAACAGAAACAACTGGTGAAGAACGCAAAATTTAGACCAGTTTTAATTTAACATTTTAACATGGGTGGTACAAACAGGCTATAAAATAGGTATAACAATTTGTTTACTTCTAAGGAAAATAACAATTTCGAAGATTTTATTACAGAGATGATCCAGATTAATTTCCTGTTATTTGATTCTCGTTATTAATAAAAACTGGTGTATTTTATATTTTCACATTTATATTATGTGTCCTTGCGATAAGAATTTTATTACAAAAAAAATAAAATTCATTCCGTAATCAACCCGGATTTAATGCGAGAAATGCACTAAAATTATTTTATCTGGGTACAAAGTGCTTGCATTTGTGATAATCACTTCATCACGTCATCAGCAAGTAAAGAAAATTCAAAATGAACATGACTGAGTCTATCGAAAATTTTAGAATGCAAAGTGGAAAGATTTGTCAGCATTTTTGTTTATTTGAATTAGGTACATACCTACTACGTAATCTAGAATCCCGAAACAAATTTAAAATAGTATAACATTAATTATTAAAATAGACAAACGGTCAGGATTGTGTGTCCAAACTCTAAATGTAAAAACTGTGTACCTCTATATTAACTCACCCAACTAACGACATACAAAAAACAAACGAATAACGTCGCGTACAAGCTGAGCATGGCTCAAGCACTGACACAGGCACTCAAAAAAAAAAAAACAAACGTCAGTGGACGCAAGGTCCTACTTCCTGCCACTTTCACATTCTAATTACGAAAAAATTAATGTATACCAACCATTTGTATAAATTACGGATCACCACCTATCTCTAGGCTTACCTACCGCGATATTATACGATAAGACACGCGCTATCGCCACTCGCGATACGCTATCGGTAATCTTGTCCAATGAAGATTTTAAGTAAAATCTGAACTGAGTTTTGCCTATCTATTACTCGATGGCTGGCCTCGATAACCATAAGATTTAATTTCTCACCATTGTGCAATTATTTTCATAATGTTATTTGATATCTAATAGATAAGATTTGCCTACTTGTCCGGTTTTAGTAAGTTAGAACGTTGAGTACATCCTTTGGCTTCTTAAAAAGAAAACATCACAAAATAAAATATAAAAAAATTGCTATTCCAGATAGGTAAAATATTTCACCCCTAATGGCTCTTTCTTCCAAAATGGGATGATGCTGCTTTTTGAAAAGTTTTAAAGAAGGGTTGAAAAAGTTTAAGTCACCTCGATCTCCTCTGATTTCCAGTGCTATCAATTTCAATAAAACTCCTGATAATAATCCATCTCAACATATTGAATAGGTACGTTGTAAACTTACAGCTGCCAAGGTAAAAAATTGCTCTTTTGGAAGACTGATCGCAAATTATTATATTGTTTTCTCCAATTAGTGATTGCTTTCACGATAATTTCTTTATCCAGTAGTTGTTAATCCTGATAATTACATGTAATATTTATATTCCTCTACCGATAAGTGATAAACTGATAACCCTTAATTAGTGGATGTGACGCAAGTTTATACGGATTCGCCGGCGACTTTGATGCTAAATAAAATACGATTAATTATTTCAATTAGGCGCTCTTTTTTAATAGAACAAAAAAAGGAGTTGATAAATCTCAGTGTATTTTTCTTTCTAAGCGATAATATGTAACAGGGTTTAGCCAGGGCCTAAGACGCATCGGAAAGATTATGATGACGCGAAGTTCATTAACAAAATGTGTGGGCACACTTGGAGCGCCAAATCCCATATTTTGATTTGACGTATAAGGGTTGATTCAGACCGCAACGCGACGAGGCGCTGCGCGGCATTTTGTATGGATTTGACAGATTTCAATTGCGTGAGACGTCTTGCGAATCTGTCAAATCCATATAAATTTAGAAATGCATCTACGCGTCGCGTTGCGGTCTGAATCAACCCTAAGCCGCTGTACTCAGTACGGTAAGATACTGGGCGAAACTAGAGGAGGCAAACGTACACTAGATAACATTAACTTTGATTGTATTCTACCAGTTACTTTAACGCCTCACCAAAGAGACCTAAAAATCTAACAATGCTCTTCCCTTTCCATTTTTGCCGAGCAATTTTAAACTTGTGCGCGACTGCAGCAGATGGTAATTACGATAAATCATCAATGAAATTTTCTGGTAATGTGATGTAAACGTTGTTGAAAAATGTGCGACGTTTCCCGTAACATTTGAAGAACTTGTAGCGGAATGTCAAGGAGTTTCCTTACAGATAGGCTGTGTAAACATTTGGCGTATTATTGCCCTTACCAGTAAAAAAGAAACATTACTTTTGTTATCGCATATTGATTAGATCATTAGTAGAATAATTGTATATAATAAATAATTTGTACGATATCAAACCGGATTTTAGTCTAGGTATGATATTGATTAGGTGCAAAACAGACTTTATAACAATAATCAAAATTATTAGCCGTCTAGTAGTATTGAGACCTCAGCGATTAAAATATATCTTTTGACACATCCCTGGTTGAAATTAGACCAGGGTACATCGATTCTCAGGCTTAGAATGTCGTTTCAACAGTATGCTATCTTCCACAATCACAAAATTTGCAATTTCCTTTCCCGCTTGAGAGTCAGAAAGCTAGCGATCGGAGGGAACTAAAGGGACGATCGGGTCCCAGTAGCTAAGGGGTTACTATAGAACAATCATACACATACTACCAAAATCTGCATCTTCCATATAAACATTATCCTTACCTTATTCAATATAGCAGTTGCCAGCAGATCTTCATACGTAGATTCCACCGGACTATGAGGTTCAGTGGCGTACCGTGCGAGCGCTGGTAGCGCTGCAGCCTCCTCCACCACGCGAGCGACTAAGCGCTTCAGCTGGGCGTGAGCGCTGCTCGCGCTAGCTGTGGGCCCGGGGATTCCCCCTGGCGTCTGGGGCAGGTCTGAAAAGGACATTGATGTTACATTAGAGACAGTGTCGTACGTCAAAACAGCTTAGGGTGGGACATTAAGTAAATAAATACAGACAGATTTAATCCTTCGATCGCGGATTCTTGGAAATCTATTGTTATTCTATTGTTGTTGCGATCACCGGTGATCTTATGGGGCTTGATAGGTTAAGGAACAAAATGGTGGCAAAGGCCAAATCAGTTACTTAGTATATTTATCTGTAAACATTTTTAATATAAATTAAAATTTAATTTCTTACCAATCTACAATAATTGGACAAAAGTTACAGTAGCATGCAAGAAAGAAACAAACCCATTGTGACTATGCTTCAAAGCGTGCCGAAGCAAAAGTTACGTTAAGGTTTTTTGAAATTGGAAAGAAATTGGCTCCTAGCAGATGGCAGAAATATAACAGCGTGCAAAATATTTCACGATTTTCATTCAAATATCCTCAGACACTTTCGTCTTTTGCATTTGCGGTGTCATGTCGGTGTACTTTCAACCGATAACTTTGGTACCTGTAGCTACACAAAGTTCAACGCTCCACCTTAGCATGGGCATGTATGGGTTCAAACGTAAGAAATGACGATAAATATTTGCACCCAATCAAGCAAGCAAAGCTTATACTGTTGGAAATACTTAAACGATTTGGAATTATTGAATAGAAATTGTTATGCGTGCGAAAGCAAACACAAGTGCAAAATACAGTACAGCTTACTGTTACATCAGTGCAACTCATCAGTATCGCGCTCCACCGAGAAAGCTTTAGGCCGTGTTCACACCAAACCGACTGTGAGCCGCCGAATGTGAGCGAACGTTACGCAGTTTATTGTATTTTTTAAATAAATAAATTAAAAATGTTTTATTTTTGAGTAAATTTGAATCATTTTTTTTCAGAATGTCTACCTGATGCCTACCACCGGTTCGGGGACTACCCCGACGAGAAGAACCGGCGTAAGAAATTTCCATACATATTCACTTTTTCCTTCACACCTAACCGACAATACGCCATTACGCTAGGCGTAGGCGCGGACACTCGATACCGTATATTTTCACGTTCACAGTGGGGTTCACAGTGAGCTCACATTCGGCGGCGTATAGTCAGTTTGGTCTGAACACGCGCTTATAACTGGAGAAAATTTGATAGGATCGGGAAATCTGAGACAAAGCGCAATATTTCTTACGTGACGTCTACGCGCAAGGTGGTTAACTCTGGTCTCTGTGGCGTATGCTTTAGGGCCGCGCTACACCGGATTAAGGCAGCGGCGAGCACTTTCAGTGTCATTTGATTTTAAACTTTATCTTCATTATTGTAATACATAGTATCACTTGAGAAGTCTACGGCCGCCCGGGGACGTTCGTGGCCGCTCGTGGACGCTGGCGGCCGCCGGCGGCGGCGATTTCTCAAGTCATACTATCTATTACAATAATGAAGATAAAGTTTAAAATCATATGACACTGAAAGTGTTCGCCTCGCTGCTAAGCATTTTACCCAAAAATGCTAAAATATTATGGCATCTACATAAAGTCTATTCGCGTGTAAGTATGTAGTGAAAAATGCCTGTAAAATATTTTTATTCTAAATCGGTATCGTGCACTACTCGTATTGAACGTCTACAATTAGGTATGCCTTCGATTTGTGAACTGTTAATACTCGTAGTAATATAGAACATTCTAAATCTACATAGCACGCGACTTATGGCCATCATCAAGTAAGTGCGTTTTAATGACATATCCAACTGTCGTTATCGACAACAGTGGATAAGTAAAATCATTAAAAATGTATTTACAAATGATCTTTTACTTTCTCCTACATCTGTATGGTAATAGTTAGTTTTTCCTATACGTTTGCTTCCTCAGGAAATTTTTAATACAAGTTTACCTACGCACTTCACAGCCATTTTAAAACATAAATAAAAGTACATACTGTACAATCTGCGGCCTTTGCGTAATATTCCCTTTACTACAATTTGTAAAAGTTCTAATTAGTTACCACTCTTTCGTTGTTTCTATGTTTCGATCCCACCAATATATTAGTTTTGATTTGAATATCGCTCAGTATTGTCTTTTTATTATGTTTATTATTTATCTACATTTAAATCAAAACGGATTGAAACAAAGTATATTTATAATTGATTTACTGTGTTACTAAGTTAATGGAACCAGAAACAAACATGATATAAGCGTGTCATCATACTCGTTATTGAGTATCATTTCGCTTGTAATAGGTAATCGTTTATTTTTTGTACCTTCTTCGTGCGCACGAAAACACATCAATATAATATACTAGGTAAGTTGACTGGCAAAAAGAATAAACATGGTTATTTTTTGTGGCCCAATCTAGGTTTTTTTCCTGTACAATGCAAGACCTACCGAGGTTTATAAGTTTATAATCAGGCACTTAATTTAATAAATCTTTGGTAGAATCAGTATTTTTAAGACGTTTTTACAAGATGATCTCATCTGTAGACGCGGAAGCAGTACTTAGGTATAATATTCGTAAATTGAGTAAAAACTATTTTTTGTCGTACTAACGTCACCTCCTCCGTACATAAATACATTTCGAAATTAATTACACCGAAAGATTTTTAATATTTATGTATTTTTTTATTCAACTGAATATAAATTGAGTAGATATAATAAATCTAAAATATTACTTTTATTATAGAGAGTTCTAAAATACCAATTGTTTTTAGAGCATCTAAATGATTAATAATCATGATTGTCACAATGATTGCAAGCTGTCTATGTACAATCAACGTCGATCAATCATACACAAATATGCCACTTAAGTGTTTGTAGTTGCTTGTATCAGTAATTGTGGGCTAAAGAGGCCGCATTTTAAAACAAAAGAATTCCTATCATTAACACATTTTAAAACTAAAGACAATATTGTTCTTGTGAAACTTACCGAGTATCTCCTCTATCCAGTAGCATGATATGTACAGGAATATGGCAACCCCGAGCCAAAATCCAATTAGAAGCACGACAAGGTACTCCAACATTATAGCACTGGTCACACACTCCACGTTATGTCCGCACCATTATTTTTTTATTCCTTTGCCATTTATTTAAAGCCACTAATTAAAAAAAAAACAACATTTAATTTTAGAATTATTTTTGAATTCGATGAATCATGAAGTTCCTTTGACGGCTGTTTAAACACTGACGAAAACTACGCACCTACAAGTTTATACCAGTCTTTAGGTTTTATTAGAGGTGTGGTTTTGTGATTTTTTGCACTTAAACGTTTGGACTGATAAATGCTGCTGATTGTGTTGGTAATATTAACACCATGGCTGTACTATAGTTAAGTATTTCGTACTAAAACATTTGATACGCCAATGGTGCCTAATTTGAAGCCTTATAATCGTTTGGTCCCTCGAGCCGGATATTAAACAGTGATTGGATTTTCGACGGTTTTATTAATATAAGCCTCAACGGTTTTTAATCAATTTATTTTTAAATTATAATTCCTCTATGTATTTAAGTTACACTTAATAATATAATATATGAATAATAATTGTAGCAACTTCCACTAGGCGTGTATGTTTATTTATTAGTTGAAGTTTTTTGTTCATCGGCAGGTGAGGATGCAGTCATTTGAATTGTAAATTTAGAATCGCAATTAAATTGCATTACGATTGGCTCCGGTTTAATTACTCAGTTTTAACGAGATAATAAATATGTAAATTTGTATCGAAGATTTTTTGCGAGTCAATGACCTGTTGTTTTTACATTGACCCAGTAGAAACAAATAACAATATATCCGAAACTACTTAATAACATAATGAAGAAATGCCTTCATATAACTTAGGCAATATCGAGTCAAAAAGCGTGGCCAAAAAGGACAGTAGTCCTTTTTGGAACAACACTAAGTATGAAGGATCGTACTTAGTGTTGTTGTTTAGGGTAGTGTTTAGTGTTTACTGTTTAGGGCTATTTTTCAGCAGAAAGCTTGGTATTTAGCCACGTAACCACTATAATTAATCAATCATAAATTCAGAACAATATAGAAAACGAATATTTTGCCCTTTTAAAACTTCTTTAACTAAGTACGTCAATCAAAATTTTAACCAGAGCCCGATTCTCATACCTCGAACCATAGTATAAGCTCGAACGTCACTTCAATCGTGAAAGATTCTAAGATCGAAATTACTATTTCCAATTAATGAGAAGTAGTCCCCTTATTTAGATTTTAATCTAATTAAGCTATCTTTTGTTGTAATCTTCTTAGAATCGGTGATACATACGGCACAATAAGACGTATAGATATTAGATACACATTGTGCAACTTGAATGTCCCCAGCGATTGGGGGATTTATTTGTGCGTGGTCTGCATGGGAACGCGTATTTTCATTTTTCCTCGTATGCATCTGGAGTAGAAATTGCTTGTTGTAGCCGTACCAATACTGCAGTATCCATATTATCGATATGCATACCTATGCATACCTACTTATATGTATATTAGAAAACTGAATGCATGTCTGTCAGTCACTGTTAAAAATGTGCGGAAATAAAAAAAAATAAATAAATAAATTAAAATAGTTTTATTTCTGAATAGATTAAAAAAATACTTTCAGAATATTGATACTACTGGTAAGTGGTAGGCATCAGTAGTATCAATATTCTGAAAGTATTTTTTCGGAAAAGTATTACCAGTGGGAAGATCTTTGATGTTTAAACTTTAACGTAGATATTTGAGTCGTTTCTCGTTGATTAGGTTTATTACTTCATAATATTTATTTGATCCGTTGTTTAGTACTTTATTCTTATAAGACTTTGTTGTAAACATAAATGACGTATTCTTTGAGTACCTAGTAGTGCCCATCATACTCTGTTAAAGTATTCACACTAATTGAAAACTAATTCGAATTTGAATATTTCTATCACAATTCACGTGGGGCTGATTATTATGACTCGAATCGACAGCACACAATATTATGATGTCTCACGTCCCAAAAGCCCGCGATAGAAATGACATTCGAGACATTGAAAATCGGGTCCCATTCAACTTCTGAAAACCGAAACCCGAAAGCGTCGATAGTTTTCCAACTATAGTAAAATCGAATTTTCTCGAAACTTCTTTTAATCGAATAGGTACTATTTGTATATCCTCAAGTTACATCACGCAAGTGGTATTACCATATTTTCCATGATGGCGGTCAAAGTCGAGCGAGGTTTAAGAGGTCGCGTGCAAGTACTTACCTACACTTATCTACTTAGGGAAAATCTGTGGTATATTTGTGGTATATTATGTGTCACCATTTAAGTTAAGAGCTCACGTGCTTTCCTTGTCATGCTGGCAAGGAAAGGCAATGAATAGGCGTCAAGTTTTAGCAATTGAAATAAAGTCTAAAAATTCTTCGGCTGTTTGATATTTTTGACAGAGCTTCGTAAATACGGGAGAATCAATTATTATCATCACGTTCTTCATATTCAAGCCTGTGCCCCTTATTATTAAAAATAAGTTACAAAAGAAGATTAACGGCAAGACAATAAAAACATAGTTACAGAGAGTCAAAAGTCATTCAACTGTATGTATTATCATAATAATCAGCTCGATTACTTTATCAAGTCGTAATTTGTATTTTATGGTTCCAAAAAATTTATTTACAAACGTAACCACACTTTCTGAAATAATTCCGCAAATTTTTGGCAAGTCAATTTCTCGGGCGTGCAAAGTAATTTTATGGCGAACATAAAAATGTGATATTTAAAAATCTGCAACTCAGCACCGAGTTTCTTAAACACGCGCTGTGAAAAACGGCCGGTCTGTCAAAAACGGTCGTATTTCAAACGATTATTATTTTTTATCTTAGGCTGGATCTATATGCGGTGGTGCGAACGCGCGGTTTAGCCGCTACACCGCGAGATATCAGATATATTGTAAGGCCGTGTTTCCACCTGCAAGCAAACTCGCGGAAGTCTTGCGTGAGTTTCTTGCAATATTGTTTACATTTCATACTAATTCCTGCAATTTATTGCTTCAATAAATGTCGTGCGAGAAGCTCGCGGATAAATGCCATACGAAACTAGACCGTATATCTGCGGTGACCCGCAGCGAGATCTGTCGCGAGTCCTCGCAGAAATGTTTAGACATGCTGCCGCAACTACTCGCAGACAGCGCTTGACAAATAGGCTACTTGACCTAATTTTTTTCTTCATGCTAATCACTTCATAATCATTCATTTTTACAAAAAAAAACTAATATTTTAATATTTTACACAGTAGAAACCCATAAAAATGTTTATTGAAAAATATGCCTCTTAAATGGCGCCGAAAACACTGTCCGCCATAGTGTGACGTCATACGCTTTGCATTTTAAACTCTCTTTATTGAATTTTTTTTAATGTGCTAAATGTACGAGTCTAAAAGTGCCCAAAAATTATAAAATAATTATATAAGAAATTAGAAATCATTTGTAATGTTGAAAACTTTTGGAGAAAAGTTTTGGCCATTTCATTTCCCGTCTACAATAAATGGAGATAATATATATATAAAACTGATGTTTTATTTGAATTATTGAAGAAAATATATAATAGGCTTATTCTTATTATTTATGTACAAATAAACTTACATATAGCGAGCGCGATAAATAAAAGATATTAAATTAGTATGAGGATGACGTCACATCCAAATCGGAAGTACTGCAAAAGCGTTTTCGTCAGTACAATTCCTATTTTCATAAAATCATATTTTCAAATCGACTTTATTTATCAATCATAAGCTTTTATTTGATAATAAAGGTGAAATACGGTTTCCTAGGCCAAGTTCTACTAGAAATATGCATTTGTTCAATGAAATTGAATATAGGTCAAGTAGCCTATTGTCGCGACAGCACTTGCTACGGGGTTTACGCTTGCAAGCTGCTGTCAGACAGACTGTCAGACACTTCTCGCGACAGTTGTCTTGCAGGTGGAAACACGGCCTAACGATTTATCAGAGGCGCGATCGCGCTGTCATTCATTGCCTATGAATCAACTTCTCTGCTTGTGATATTGCGGTGTAGCCGCTAAACCGCGCGTTCGGTCGGCCGCAAATTATGAATCCAGCTTAAAATCCACTTTTTCATACTTTGCCACTTCTACGGTCTACCAACGAACGCCAATAAGTTTATCGACGATTTAACTTTGTTATCTCTCTCCATCTTATTAAAGGCAAATATAGATCAGACATAGAAACCACTAAAACTTTACGAAAAAAAGTACTTTTCCCTCGGTGTACTTACATGAACTTCAAGGACAAGATAGATCAGACACTGGCAAAGAAAAAGCACATACATATATTTTTACCAAAAACTGCACTTTTCCTGAGGTGTACTTACATGAACTCACTGTACTAACTAATTGATTGTTTCTTAAAGACAACATAACTTACTAGGATTAGCAATTAATCAAAGGATAAGGTGTATCTCCGGGAAACGCACCTACAAGTCTACAGGTAATGATGCAATGATGCAACTTTGTTGTTTACTGTATGCGTGTTAGAATTCCCCGGTATTAGAGCAGGTGTAGGTCAATTAATAATACTTATAAAGGAGTATATTATCCTTTTCTCCTTGTTTCGATCTAAAAACCAAAAGAAAATTGAGATAAATAATACCTACGCATTTCTTTTTTTCTGTACAGTCAAGAATGGGTGAAACGTACAGCGGAACGGTTAATTGCAGCTGCTTTTTAAATTGGTAGCATTATAGCCTGTACTGATATTTTTTGACACTTTACAATCATAGCATTTAGATAAAAAATGAAACATAAATATGCCACGGCCCACGTTGCTGCTCGACAGTCATAGTTTTTTCATGAAAACGACAATGGAAAATGGTCGGTCTGGTATAGTCAAACAAAAAATCATGAAAGTTGACTTATTAATCTGACTTGACTTCCAGTAGGCAGTATGTGCCTCCCTACCTGGGTACGCCCATGTAAGAGGCCGTAATGTGCGTAGGTCGGACAGGCTCACTAGTTCAATAGCTATATTGTATGTCGCTCACAACGTTTAGATTGCAAATTAAAACACAGCGTAAGATTTTTCAGTCTCCTTGGTCAAGTAACGAACGTGGCGGGTGTGTGTACGACGTACGAGTAAAGTCATCGAAAACGTATAATATATGTCTGATTTTTTTTAATTTATTTATTTATATCAGGCTACATAGGCCCATACAATATATACCTTAATGACTAACATACATATAAATTATATAAACTTAATAACTGCACTTTATCATGAGTTATCGGCGACGTGACGCGCGCTTAATTCCGGAGTCCCCCCCATGGAATTCAATACAATTTGCCAGTTGAAAGTCAGTTTAGTGTGAACACAGCCTTACATGCAATTAAATGTTATTATATTAATTATGTCATAATTATCGGCTATGCATATGATGATCTAATTAGAAGAACCTCCTAGATCTTCACGTGATATATTTATTTATCTTACGCAGGCGATCTATGTCCAAGGCAGTTGCTATATTTGGACAAAACCTTCTATATCCTGTATGAAAGGGCGATATCCGTCTAAACTCTGTCAACGAACTAACGTTTAAAGGAAAAACTTAGTTTTTCCAGCACTTTCCTTATATTGTATGTCCGTTGGTCGCGTATTGCTTACAATGTACAGTTTGCTGCACAATATCATTAGCTATAAATACCTATAAAATTATTATGGTATAATATAGTAAATGTGCAGAATGTTTTGATAATGATATTATATTAAAATGTATGGGTAGGTATATTATACGTAGTTTTAAACTTAATTACTTAATTGTACTTAAATGAAGATTTTGACATAAGCCTCATATACATTATCTGACAAACTCTTCATTTAATTATAGTTAAGTTATTTTAATATTCATCTCTGAGTGCGTCAGTATTATTATATAATTATAAATTCAAAATATGCCTCTATTGCATTTCTGCTAACATAAAAACGAAGCTAAAAACCTTATCAATATGTAATTTATACTCCACCTTCAAAACTAGTGAAGTTTAAAATGATTTTGGGTGTCCGATTGCAAAGTAAGTAAATGTATCAATATTCATATTTCACACATTGTAGAGCACAGTTACTTTAAAATATTACCTACAATTTACAATAATATATTTGTTTTATATAACTACTTACACACATAACAAGAGCTGATATAACATTTCTAATTTATTTCATGAAAGTATTTACTAATTGCCATACTGTACTTGGTTACATTTAAATATAATTTTCACGATTGGATTTTACTTTGAAATTAAAATATATTGCTCATGCATTCAAAATACGAGATAAAGCATGTCTCGTAAAATGACTCACAAAAAATTTGCCAATTGCATGACCGATACAAAATATCACCAAGGAAAAGAGTTCAACGAAATCGCGAGCCTCATTTTGAGACAAATTCAAACTAAGTTTATTTATAATTTTATTAAATTTAATGCAGAAATAAACAATTATAAAAGATTTCTTAAAATAAAACCAGGTCATTCATGAATTTAAACATACAAAACAAAAACTTTAAAATAATTAGGAACCGCTCAAAATAAGCAATTAATGAATAGACTAGCATAATATCTTATTTCATGTACATTCATCCAATGAAATTATTATTTTTAACAAAAAATTAAAACCGACTTCCAAGGTAAAAACAATAATAACATTCTTATAATATGAACTAAAAACTAAAAAGTATTAAATAATTTTCCTCTCTAAATGTGCCTTTTTCCGAATTCAGCTAAACCTCAACTATTTCTGTACTCAACCTTCATCATTTTGAAGTCGGTACCAGATATAGCTGAATCTTTATATTTTCTTTGACAGAAAATTTGAAACTTATGGAACTGGCACCGACTTCAAAATTATGAAGGTTGAGTACAGAAATAGTTGAGGTTTAGCTGAATTCGGAAAAAGGCACATTTAGAGAGGAAAATTATTTAATACTTTTTAGTTTTTAGTTCATATTATAAGAATGTTATTATTGTTTTTACCTTGGAAGTCGGTTTTAATTTTTTGTTAAAAATAATAATTTCACTCTTTTTAGTTACCTAGTAGATTAGTGCCAATTTAAATTGTATAAAAAATAGTTTTATATTGTCTTCACTATATGTCATTGAGGCGCTCTGTCGGCGCTATCGCTTGTCCGAACTCCGATTGTTGTTCATATAGTTTTAGTTACACGATGTATTCATTAGGTTTCGCTGAGGTGCTCCTGAATCGCAGTATCGCTTGTACGTAGGAGTTTTATATAGTTGTATTGGCTGTGTGAAATCAGAAATGTGTCACCATTGGTGTGAGCAGTGAGCATTGAAATTTGAATTGTCAACATTTTGAGTGGTAATTATTGATCTCGTATTGTTATTAGAAATATTAATTAACCCTCCAAGATGACCTCCGTCATAGTCCGTGAGTTTATAAGTGGTCGTCGGTGGTAGTGAACTAGTGAGTAGTGACTTAGTGACCATACCACCCTACGCGTCGAATTACTGCGTTTATTCTACGTATCTTATTACAATTTGTTAAGACTGTTATGAGTCATACCCCAAGGCCCAAATATCAGGTAGATAAATTTAAATAATACATTAAAAAAAATCTAAGTGAACACAACTCTATGCGTGCTAGGTAATTTAACAATTTAACTCCCAAGCGGCCGCCAGAACAATGGATTTCCAAGAATCCGCGATCGAAGGATGAGCCGAATCACACCCAGCGGCGCGGCGAGTATATTTTCAGTGTCATAATAATATTATGATATTAATCTTTACCTTCATTATTGTAATACATATTACTATCGCATGAGAAACTTGGAAAGCCGGCCTCGCGGCCGCCTGCGCCTTTCTCAAGCGATACTATATTGTACTACATTAATGAAGATAAAGTTTAAAATCATATTATGATACTCAAAATGCTCGCAGCGCGGCATTACCTGACATTAGAACTTGAATAGGTACGACGCAATGCCGCGATGTTTACGCACACGCCGCGCGGCGGCGTGCGGCGACGCCGCACCGACCGCCATGTATAAACAGCCTATAATATTAATAATTGGTGTTGTTATGTACATAATTATTATTATTGTATCCATACCTATGCCTTGTAAGTTGTACTATTACCTATTTTGTGCCATGAGACATTGGTGACCTTAACACGACGTGGTAATGATGATGATGACGACGATGATGATGATGATGATGAATTTTAATTGCGTGGTAGTATAATATGCTTTCTGTTCTTAAAACAACGCCGAAACTCCCAAACGTGTATCTATAAGGAGTCAGGAGTTCTCTCAGCATCTTCGAAACCATGGTATACCTTGACCCAATATTTGACTTTTTGGTAGCATATTCTTAGTACACTTCACATAAAACTAAAATTACCATATGTTTCCATATAAATTTCGAGGAGTTCCCTCGATTACTCCTGGATCCCATCATCAGGTCACCACTTTTGTGAAAATGGGACCAAATTGGAGTGAAACCTAATACAACAAAATAAAAATTTCGAAAATCGGTTCACAAACGGCGGAGTAATCGTTGAACATACAAAAATAAAAAAAATAAAAAAATAAAATAAAAAAAAATATCCACAGCCGAACATATAACCTCCTCGTTTTTTGGAAGTCGGTTAAAAAACGACTAACATTGAATTAACATAACCCTACCGAATGACGGTATGCCTGTTATCGGCCTATTATGAATCAACTTACGTATGTAATTTTAGAATATATAAGAGTAATTTAGTAGTTTATTCCTTAATAAAAAATTGTGGCCTTAATCTGTAACAGCTACTTTTTCAAGAAGATTTCTTAGTAGCTTGATTTTCCACGCTCATTAAAAGATTAGGCAATTATTTGGGGTGATGTTAATAAAATTAAACTAATGAAAAAAATCATTTTATAAAATAAATATAATTTTAATTCTTTTTGTTACAAAATATTTTCAAAAAATCAATTTAGTTTTCGAGCTGCCTGATACTTCGAATTTTGTCGGAAAACGCGGCACCGGTTTTTCAAAGACAATTATTTTTATCATTCCGATATTATAAATCAAAAGTAATGCTATTTTTTAAAAGCTTGTTTATCATTATTTCTTTTATCAATTTATTTATTCCGAGATTAGATTTTTTTTTTAATTTTCGGCGTTTTCTTTTGAAAATGAACGATTTTTAGCAACTGGGGTAGACTCGTCTTTAAAGACCTATATTTTAACTGTTGTGTATTTTTTTTAAATCATTGCACATGTCTGTAAAGACATACAAAACTTGTTAAAACTCACAAAGACTAATTCCGTGTTCACAATTCAATTTTATTAGGCTTTGCAATAATAGCGCAACTGTTTGAATACGCGCGCCTTCACATTTCTGCTGACTTGGCGCAGATGGTTGTTCAAAAATTTTTTTTCTAATGAAGCAATTTACGAAAGGCAATGGTTTTTATCTAGGTAATAATGGCCCTATATATTATATAAGTTTTACGCTTGTAAGACACGCAGAAGTATGTAAGGCCGAGAACTTTTCAAACAGCCCTCGTATATCTGACTAGATTAAAGCCGAGCTTTGTGAGGGCTTGCCACGTTTTTCTGCGTGGTGATAATCCTACGGCTGTTTTTTAACATTTCAATAGTAACCAAATCTTGACTGACCGATGATAACACATCTACCTACATATAAAATATAACATACTACTTACGTTAAAGCACAAATCAATATGCGTGATAGTTTTTCCATAAAGTGTACCACAAAAGTGTTCAGGTTGTGGGATATCTCAGAACAGTGTGGGATATACTTCGCCCTGATAATAATATACGAGACCTATGTATCGAACTGTACATACGCACCGATCACTTTCGCCTTCACATAAGGGCACATCTTGTTATGTAAACACACACACATACACACACATACACACGCAACTGTTGGTCAACCTGTTGGTACTTTCCGTTTCGATAGCCAATACCTCATATGTATACCGTAGTACTTTATACAACAGTAACAAAACTAAGTGATTATACTTTAGGGTGTGTACGTGTTCTTTGTAGAGAGTTCACAGTAGCAGCGCTGGAAGATTTTTTTATTTTTTTTAATTTTGTATGGGGAAACTCGTGACGCCGCACGCTGGGGCGCTTGCTTATACTGAACCGCGAACTCTCTACATAAAAAGGAACACGTACACACCCTAAAGTCATATCACTTAGGTTTATCACACCCTGTATTATACTTAAGTATCTACTTTGTTAATTACTATGATCTGAATGTAATTTATAGAGATTGGGATGTGTAAAATGTCAGAGAATTATCAGATACTAGGAATTGTTAAACATTATCCCGCCGTAGTTATAAATTTTTCTGCGGTAGAAAGTATAATGTGTCCTTGCCGGTGGTCTACTCTATATGCATGTGGCAAACTTCATAAAAATCGGTACAGTAGTTTCCGAAACTTTTCGCCTTTCCGATGCAAACAAACAAAAAAATCCTCTACTGTTAAGGGGATTCTTCCACTATGGAAGCAATAAAATGATTAAATATAATAATATCAAGATTATTGAACTTGAACAGAACAGTTATTCATAATAATTAATAATTAAATAAGTATATAACTTATATACTACCACTAAAATTGGAGTAAACATCTTAAAACCTTGTAGAAGTTAAATAGTTCACAAGGCTGGACAAATATTGTTGTGTTATATAAATACTACTTAATTATTTAATTGTAAAAAAAAAACAAGTCTGTCTATCTATGGCCTTGAACCTCTGTAACGATTTTGATGACATTTCATATGGAGTTAATTGAAGACAAAAATAGATAAATTGGATAAGTAACAATTTGATTATTTTCGTTTCTTATTGCATAAATGGAGGAAAGAAGATTTCATGTATAAATATAATATTACCTAGATGATGAAGTAGGTACAAGGTTTGTTTAAATTATATAGGAAGAAAGGCAAAAAGTTTCATCCATTTTATTCTTCAATAGGCTTGACGACAATTTTTTTTTCTTATTGGTAATTGAAAGAGCCTTAAAAATAGAAACATCGCTGAAAGAATGACTCTGATAGCTTAAAAATTCACCAAGATATGACAATTCAAACATCGCACAAAATAGACCTGCCCGAAACACTCCATACAAAGTGCTACGAAAGACTGACGTCACTCTTTCGTATAGTTTGTATGGATTGGGAGAGAACTTTGTTCGATAGGTATATTAAATATTGCGTTTATGAAAGTGGTTTCATAACAAAAGTTGCTTTAAATTGCATAATATATCGAATGGTACACAAATATTAAGAAATTTAATTGAAAAAAAATCGTGAAAAAAAATTTACCGTGATTTCTTTATTTTATTAACAAAATTCGCTAATCTTTGACCTTGTCATCATCCCTATTATTGTTGTCATGAAATGGATAGTTAATACCACCAAAATACGTACGGATCACTGGCGAATAGGGGTCGTTTATAAAATGCGTGCAGTGTAAGACGTTTTCATCTTGCAAGATTATCGTGCTACATCCAAAGTTTTCTTATCTCAGACTACAGACTAAAAGTCTGCAGACTGCAGACTTTTAGTCAGCTTATAGATTGATCGAAAGCTTAATCAGTATACGAAGATGTATGAAGGTACCACACTAAACGATTCGTACCGGCCGATAATAATGTACTGAAACCCTAATTTAGTCAAACTATCGGCCGACTAAAAGTCTATAGTCTACGGGGGTCTTAGAGAGACCTTTATGTAAAGTAAGTAATATATTATGTGATAATTCAATAACTTCATTACAGCTTGTTCACGAGGTCTTACAGCACTCGAGACGGTCTAAGTAGACTTCAAAAAGTAAAAAGCCAACTTTCTCTGTTTAAGTAATGCCACAAATTAAAATTCTGCATGAGATAAGTGGCATTTAGAAATTGTTCATACGAGTGATCTCAAAACTGAGACTATATTATGTATAGCGCGTGTTTTGTTTGTATTCGAAATATTTCAATTAATTCGGAATGATTGCTTAAATAAGTCTCTTGCCAGAGCTTCGAAATGTACTTATATTAACCCAAGAAGCCCCATAAGAGCACCGGTGATCGCGACAACAATAGAATAACAAAAGATTTCTAAGAATCTGCGATCGAAGCATCAATATATACTAGATGACGCCCGCAACTCCGTTGCGGCAAAATTCGTTTATCACGTGGGAACTGTACATTTTTCCTGGATAAAAAGTATGCTATGTCCTTTCCCGAGATTCCCAGTATCTCAATAGTAAATCTCAACAAAATCGGTTTAGCGGCTTGGACGTGAAGTAACAGACAGATAGTCAGACAGCCACACTTTCGCATTTATAATATTAGTATGGATATATGGCAATATGGATTTGATAGGGTAGAAGACATAAATGTTGAAGAGAATATAGCAAGAGAACCCACTGCAAAAATGTTTGTCCGTTCGATGTATGGGTCAATGATCTAATTGTCAGACAGACAGACAAAATCAAACTCACGAGTTAAAAGCCAACCTCACTATAACAAAGATGCACAGTTTATAATAACAAATGACCGTACCAATTTTGATACAAACGATTTCAATCAACCATACCACCTCCATACAATAACTTGAAAGACCATCACAATGTATAATTATTAATTTACTATCCATTTGCTTAGGTAATATGTCCTTTAATGGTCAAATGCCATCATAATCAGTTATGACATCCCACCACATCATGTGCACATCGTGTGCCAACTGTCAACGTCAATATTGACAGATGTAGTAATAGCGGTGAGGTGCGAGTTGCGACAACTCCTGCGCAGAGGTGTGGCGAAGATAATTTCTAATCAAGTGCTAGAGGTTTCTTTAGGTGAGGCTGACAATGTATTTAATGTATGAAGTATAAAAAGTGTCGCATTTGTATTGCGTATTAATATAGATTTTTATTTTGCACTAGTTGAGCCAACAAACGTTGTTTTTGCTATACCTAGTATACAGTGTGACAAATGACAATAATATGCTTGAATGTTGTAACCACTATATTATTTCAGACTATGCCAAAGAGACGTTGTATATTTCACGGCGATCTCAAAAAGTACGCTGTTTCACATACCAATAAACGATTTCGAAAATGGCAAATAGAATATCCGAACTCCGACTCTTAAACCCAAAGAATAAGTAAGTACACAAATTAGTACACAACGAGGAGTTTGGCAGCGAACAGCGCGGCGCTACCCGAGAATTTTATATATAAGTTACTAGCTGCTGTCCCAGCAAACGTTTTGCAATATAAAGTATTCGCCCATATTATTTTATTGAAGTGACTTAATAAGTATATTGTCACCATGGCAACGTCCATCGCTACCCGTCGCACAAACTGGTCGCCGTCAGTCTCAGGTTGTAATAATTTGCTATAATTTTTTCAACAAATGCACTTATCAATATATAAAGTACCGAGTAGCCGATTCTCAGACTTACTGAATATGCATATAAAATTTGGTAAAAATCAGTAAAGCCGTTTCGGAGGAGTTCGTGGACTAACATTGTGACACGAGAATTTTATATATAAGATATTTCATAGTAAATATGCCTCCTGTAAAACAATAACCCTATGATAAACGAACCGTTAGCGTCTTGTGCTATAAGAGTGATGATTGCATCTTGATTTCTCAGCAAGATTACGTGTGTAACCTAGTAGAGCAGTACTTATATTTATTTACCTACGCTTTACAATTGTTCATTGCAGCATAGGTAAATTTATGTTAAACGATATAGAAAAATATAGGTAAGTTTATCGTCCTCCTTAGCACCCTCATCGTCCCCATTTCTTAATAGTCTATCAAGCTAGTAGCACGGGAGGCCTAGAACAATTTTTTTGTGATTTAGAACATGCATTATTGAAACACAATAACTATTAAACTTCTTATATTTTTGTGTATTGGTAGTTTAATTATATAATTTAAGAGTAACCTTGTCCTACAAAGAAAACAATCCATATTTTAGGACCATCAAGTCAAAGTATGAAATCCTTTCTATCTCTGTAAGCTACCACTTTCGAGATTTTTCGAAAATAAAAAATATGTTGTTCCATCAAAATGTAGCTACTCACAATAAATTAGCTTGTTAGTAATCACAAAAAAAATTGTTCTAGGGCTTCCCTCACTATACTCACAATAAATTTGCTTGTTAGTAATCACAAAAAAAATGTTCTAGGGATCCCTCACTATAGTCTTTACGGTATAAAAATGTTTAATCAAATTCTTAGCTATGAGAAATAGTCCGAGCGTTGGCCTATATTTTTTAAACCTAACCGCGGTGCGGCGCGGCGCTGCGGTCGCGCCTCACTACGCGGTCTTCGCCCTGAATTCATTTACAATAAGTTTCTGCTCTTTTATTACTCTACCCGTTATTGTTTTGCACCACTGCCTCTGTAGCACTGAGCTTTATTATTTATGTAATAATAGCTTTTCTAGAGAAATTCTAGGCTAGAGTTTTAAGAGAAACCTTTTGCAAAATAATATCTTTTAAAATGAAACAAGCAATACTTTTATAAAAATTTTGTCAGGAAAATAATTATACAGTAGTCCTTATAAATAATGAGCTAACTTTAAGAATCTTATTAAGATATAAATATAAATCACAATGATTTGTATCCAAATATCGTATTTTAATTACATTTAAAATAAAAAAATAAACATCATTAATTATTATTCTGTCAACTTATAAGGAAAATCAGTTTTACCTCGCTACCCAATAATATATTATATTATTATTCACCTATGTATTGGGTATAGGTGAATAAGTAGTATATGGTATAATATGGCATCTATTTAAATATTATATAGGTTCTACAATGTTTTCCCTAAAGCTTTAAGTGAGTTAAGTAGTTTCTCACACCGGTTCTTCTTGCGGAGCAATTCTGCATACATTTGTTTAAACTTTCAGAAATAACACTTTGATAAACCCTCTTGAATAGTATTGTTAATAAAGTCTCCTTAGAGGAGCAAGTTCTACCGGTACCTATGGAATTCCTGGTGTAGAGAATAGTATTTTTTATCAGAGATGTCCTGCTCTAGTTACCTTACTATAATTATTTATATCTAAATGTTATAGTAGCTATAATATCAAAACTGTATCCGCTAAGTATTGAATTGCCTTATAAAAACGTTACTTGATAGTTGATACCAACTTTCGTGCAATAAATATAAAAAGTGAGATCCGATATAACAATGATTTCTTCAGAGGAATCTCAACTAATTATCGCAGAAGGAAACCGAATATCCGTCACTTTCGTTCTGTCTGTCTGTGCGAAAACCAACACACTTATTATGTGCGTGCGAAAATGATTATGCCATATGCAAATGTTTTAGATCTATATCTATTATCTATATTTTATATCTATCGATAATATTATATGTGGCAGATATATTTAATTAAAGTTTTTAAGTTGTAAATAGTAAATACTAAACGAAACCATTAAAATGGCCCGACGAAATAAAGACATGATGGGCATGCTTTGAATCTTATGAAAAGGTTAGTTTTTATGGGAAAATTAAAGTTTATGGAGGATGTTGCGAACAATATCTTTGGCCGAAATAACTAATCTAGTCACATTTTATACTTACTTGAAAATTTCATGTTACCGATATGATTGTGAATGCTCGCATTCTCTCATTTAACATCTTACACAATTTTTGCCCTAATTAATTGTTTATTTTTAAAAGGATCGTAATAATTACATAATTATGACTTTCACCATCATCAGGTTTAAGACAGGAGTTGCTTAACAGCCATGGATCAGGTTGCTTCATGTGATGATGGGTTGCAAAATATGCCTTCATTAGTCGATTATTATTAGTTGTTAGTTTATGATTGTAAACACTTAGCGTATTCTAGTGAATTTTGCAGTGAGACATTGCTTCAAGTAGTAAAATAACAGTAACGATTTTAAAGCTTACGTGATAATTTATGGATTTTTTATGCAATTAACTTTTGTGCCTCAATTTGCTAAAATTTTATATGAACATTGAACTTGTATTCCGGCTTATGTCTAAGCCGGACAGGTATACAAAATCAATGTTCATATAAAATTGGATGTAATTAGTACTAGTTTTATGTCTCAATATAATATTATGACATAATGACTGCAATTCATTAATATAGCAAGTAACATTCAGAATGATCATATACACGACATAAAACGTTTATTACCATCTAATCTGGTTTTAGAACACAAACCCAGAACGGTCATATAAAAGTGACTAACCTAAAAAAGCTAAACTAGGTATAAAAATAATTATCACGCGAAATAAAATCACGATAATCGAGGCACAAAAATTCATTTAAAATGTCAAAATTTATTCGAAATGATCTGCCTCACGTTATTTTAATTACAATAGGAATTGAACTTCCCACAAAATAGCAAAAAAAATATTAATATATCTTTGCAAAGCGAAATAACAGTTATTCAAAGATTGTATCTTGACGTAATTGTAATAAGTTGTAATAACATTAATGTGTATCATTGTTCAGGAGCAGGTTCAAAGTTCCAAGTTTTTACAGCCGCTAGATCCGGTTATAAAATACTCGTTCTGACTTCGTATTATTTTTATTCCATGGCAAGCTTTTGCAGCAGTGTAAAAAAATATATTAAATAGTCTATTATAAAAAACAAAAAATAAAACGGGTTGCTCCGGCAGAGGAAAAACGAAACAGCAGGCATATATTTTTGCCCCGTGATAGAAAGAGAGAGGGAATTCATTCCTTTCCTACGCTGCGCCGACTATCTAATTTACCTCTATTTTATTAATGTTAGTCCTAGCGCAAGTGAAATATTATATCCTAGTTCCTACCGCAAAAAGTTCATAACGCCGCAAAAATGACTTAAAAATAATCAGAAAATTTGCTTACATTGATAGGATTAATCTAAGTTATCTAAGAACGTCAGCCTCTAGACTCTTCAGTCTAGAGTCTAGAACTCAAGACTATAAATGGTAAGAGATTAAGGAATTAGATATGACATAGGCTAGGCGCTATCATGATCTAGGTAATAACTTAAGTAGGTAAGACGGATAGATTAGAACTTAATGGAAATATATTTTAATACATACTACCGTGCGTTAAGTCCGGACTCCCGATTAATAAGTTTTAATTATAATATAGTTTAAAATGATATATTACTAGATAACGCCTGCAAAAATTGTTTAAGAATAAATGAGATAGAACGTATCCATTATCCTTTCCTGAGACTCAAAGTATCTCCATACCCAGCTTTTTCGGTTTAGCGGTTTGGGCTTTGAGACAGGCACGCTTTGGCGTTTAAAATATTAGTATGGATATGGCTTGTACGGATTTCTGCATACTCAATACTGCGTTATATTTAATTTTATACTAGCTGTCCCGGTTAACTTTGTGTCACTTTAAAACCTTCCCTGGACTTCTACGAATATTTTAAGACTAAAATCAGCCCAATCCGTTCAGCCGTTTTCGAGTTTTAGCGCGACTAACACATATTTTGTAAATCCATTTTTATATATAAGAAGATTAAATATAATTTACTAATAATTATGCTGTTCAATTGTGCCTATGATCACCCACGGTTCAAACGACGATTTAATCGTTAAAAATTACTTGTTCAATTAGTTGTAAAGTAATTTACACAAATGTTTAACAGACAAATTGAGCTATTAAATATCTCTTTTGATGTATTACTAGTTTGCATGTATATTATATCCTTTAGTTTCTCTTATGTACAGTTATGTATATAGCTTCCTTTACATAAACATCCTCTTCAAGCCCCCATTATTGTTGCGTTTCCTTTCCAAACAACTGTACATGACATTAATTCCAATTCACACCATGGACGAAATGACGTCACACCTGTTATTAAAATGTAATTACCCTTAATTTGATAAATAATTAATCCTTCGATCGCGGATTCTTGGAAATCTATTGTTGTTCTATTGTTGTCGCGATCACCGGTGCTTCTATGGGGCTTGAAGGATTAATTTATTTAAGCGTTGAAATGATTGAACTCTGCTAAATTACTTTGCAATTTTATCATAATGTGAAGTTTATAGTTTAGTGAAATTAAATTAAAAAATCGGTTCAGCGGTTTGGGCGTGAACAGGTTTTATTTCAATTTGCTTTAAACATACTCTGAGTCCTGGGAAAGGACAATATAATATGATACCTTTCATCCCAAAAAAATGAAGTACGCGCGATAAACAATTTTTGGCGCTATGGAGGTACGGGCGTCAGTTAGTAAATAAGTATATGGATGACTCGACGACCTTGGTGTTATCTCTACTATTTAAACACTAAAATGAAGATAATCATTATCTTCCGTTGTTGATGATGTTGCCATTGATGTTGCCGTTGTTTAGAATATGACTGTAGCCGAGGCTTTACTAGGCTTTACAGAAACTACGTGTTCGAATCACATTCTTGGTTTAACCGACTTAAAAAGACGGATGATGACTCGACGACCTTGGTGTTATCTCTACTATTTAAACACTAAAATGAAGATAATCATTATCTTGTCTTACTATCTAGATAGTTTCCACGTTGCCGTTGTTTAGAATATGACTGTAACCGAGGCTTTACTAGGCTTTACAGAAACTACGTGTTCGAATCACATTCTTGGTTTAACCGACTTAAAAAGACTAGTTTTTTATGTTTTTGATATTCTTAGTGATTTCCCATAGTTTTAATGACTCTACATTCTTTATATTATATTTTTATTATTAACTTTTTAGTGTTGTTGTTGACTAAATAATGACTTTTAGTTTTGGTTCATTTCAGAAGATTTTGCGGCCTTTTTTTATAATAAAACTACCATATTATTTCAGTATATACTCTAATTTCAGACAACTATTTCTGTACTGCTTGCCAAGGTTACCCTATTTCTTAACGTTTGCCAGGTTGCTAAAACAGTGGATCATAAATGCTACCATAACATCACTATAATAAAATCATCATTGACCTGACCTGATGATTATACAACGTGATCATGCAACGCGTGTAACCTTTCGGACCCGTCAACGACACCGGTTCTGGCGACAGGTTATCTGCACTGACACGCTCCATTAATTATGGTTTTGATGTTTACGCCAAAATATATACTTACTAGATGTTCCACGCGGCTTCGCCCGCGTAAATAAGATATTTCTTATCTGTGCCAAGTAACAGAAAAAATGCTCCAGTAGTTCGTGAGATAAGCCCTTAATTTGGTACCATGTTCACAAAAGTGGTGACCTGATGATGGGATCCATGAGTAATCGAGGGTAAACTTCTCGAAATTGATATGGAAACGTATGGTGATTTTGGTTTTATGTGAAGTGTACTAAGAATACGCTACCAAAAAGTCAAATATTGGGTCAAGGTATACCATGGTTTCGAAGATGCTGAGAGAACTCCTGACTCCTTATAGATACACGTTTGGGAGTTTCAGCGTTGTCTTAAGAACAGAAAGCACAAACTACATATTCATCATCATCATCATCATCATCATCATTACCACGTCGTGTTAAGGCCACCAATGTCTCATGGCACAGAATAGGTATGGATATACTAATATACTAATAATAATAATTATGTATAATAATAATTATGTACTGTATAACAACACACGTTTGTTTTTAATACACGGCGGTCGGCGTCGCCGCGCCGCCACGCGCGTGGCGGCAGACGACAGAATATCGAATACTTTACTTACTTCTTTATATACAGATCGAATACTTTACTAACTACTTTATAAAATTTTAATAGACAAATAGAATTAAAATAAAGTTATTTTAAAACGAGCATTTAATCAAAACAAAATCATTAAGTGTCTTTATAATTAGTTATACTTATTAATCGATAGCTGGTGCACTAAGTACCTATCGATTTGAATTCTTGATTACAAGATTCTTGATTACTCATAATATTAAATATTAAATATTAAATATTAATATTAAATATTAAATTCTTGATTACTCATAATATTAAATATTATGAGTAGCTACGCTACATCCTATGCACGTTTGTACAATATTTTATCTGATAGATCCTTCGATCGTGGAAAAACGAGACACAATAGCCTTTCTATTGTTATCGCAATCGCCGGTGACCGCTTGGGGCTTGAAGCATTAAAATTGTTAAATTACTTAGCACAATATGTTCACTTCACTGATAATATTATATTATTTTGTGAGTGTGAGTTGTGACTCTTAACAAATTGTAATAAGATACGTAAAATATACGAAAAGATTTACCTCCTAGTGTAACTAAAAAGAGTGAAATTATTATTATTTTTAACAAAAAATTAAAACCGACTTCCAAGGTAAAAACAATAATAACATTAATATGAACTAAAAAGTATTAAATAATTTTTACTATCTAATAGTGCCTTTTTCCGTATTCGGCTAAACCTCAACTATTTCTGTACTCAATCTTCATAATTTTGAAGTCGGTGCCAGTTACAAAAGTTTTAAATATTCTGTCAGAGGACTGAAGATTCAGCTATCTGGTACCGACTTCAAAATAATGAAGATTGAGTACAGAAATAGTTGAGGTTTAGCCGAATTCGGAAAAAGGCACTATTAGATAGTGAAAATTATTTAATACTTTTTAGTTCATATTAATGTTTTTACCTTGGAAGTCGGTTTTAATTTTTTTAACCGACTTCCAAAAAACGAGGAGGTTATATGTTCGGCTGTGGATATTTTTTTTTTTTTTTTTTATTTTTTTATTTTTTTTTTTATTTTTGTATGTTCAACGATTACTCCGCCGTTTGTGAACCGATTTTCGAAATTTTTGCTTTGTTGTATTTGGTTTTACTTCAATTTGGTACCATGTTCACAAAGTGGTGACCTGATGATGGGATCCAGGAGTAATCGAGGGAACTCCTCGAAATTTATATGGAAACATATGATGATTTTGGTTTTATGTGAAGTGTACTAAGAATATGCTACCAAAAAGTCAAATATTGGGTCAAGGTATACCATGGTTTCGAAGATGCTGAGAGAACTCCTGACTCCTTATAGATACACGTTTGGGAGTTTCGGCGTTGTTTTAAGAACAGAAAGCATATGCTACTATGCAACTCATATTCATCATCATAATCATCATCATCATCATCATCATCGTCTTCATCATTACCACGTCGTGTTAAGGTCACCAATGTCTCATGGCACAGAATAGATAATAGTACAAGGCATAGGTGTGGATATACTAATAATAATAATAATTTTATACTGTATAACAACACTTTGTTTAAATATACACGGCGGTCAGCGCCACGGAGGCGACGGTATCGCGGCGCCGCCGAATATACTTTACTACTTTATATACAGATCGAATACTATACTAACTACTTTATAAAATTTTAATAGACAAAATATAGAATTAAAATAAAGTTATTTTAAAAAGAGCATTTAAACAAAACAAAGTCAATAAGTGTCTTTTTAATTAGTTATACTTATTAATCGATAGATGGCGCACTAAGTATCGATTTAAATGGATTTGAAATTGAATTCTTGATTACAAGAACAGCTGTCAATAATTATGATAATATTATATTATATTACTAGCTGTCCCGGCAAACGTTGTTTTGCCATATAAATAATTTTTGGTATGAAAAATAGATGTTGGCCGATTCTCAGACCCATATCCTCACAATATGCTCACATAATTTCATGAGAATCGGTCAAGCCACAATCGGTTGAGTCACAATAGATCCTCATGGGTCGCAGTGACGCCAGGGCTATAGCGACCTGCCTTCTATTAAAAAAAAAAAAAATCGGTCAAGCCGTTTCCGAGGAGTATGGCAACGAAAACTGTGACACGAGAATTTTATATATTAGATGAGTAGCTATGCTACATCCTATGCAAGTTTATACAATTTTTTATCTGATAGATCCTTGGATCGTGGAAAAACGAGACACAATAGCCTTTCTATTGTTATCGCAATCGCCGGTGACCGCTTGGGGTTTGAAGTATTAAAATTGTTAAATTACTTAGCACAATATGTTGACTTCACTGATAATATATTATTTTGTGAGTGTGAACTGTGTAATAAGATACGTAAAATATACGCGAAGGTTTACCTACTAGTGTAACTAAAAAGAGTGAAATTATTATTATTTTTAACAAAAAATTAAAACCGACTTCCAAGGTAAAAACAATATTAACATTAATATGAACTAAAAAGTATTAAATAATTTTTGCTATCTAATAGTGCCTTTTTCCGAATTCGGCTAAACTTTGACTATTTCTGTACTCAATCTTCATAATTTTGAAGTCGGTGCCAGTTCCAAAAGTTTCAAATATTCTGTCAGAGGACTGAAGATTCAGCTATCTGGTACCGACTTCAAAATAATGAAGATTGAGTACAGAAATAGTCAAAGTTTAGCCGAATTCGGAAAAAGGCACTATTAGATAGCAAAAATTATTTAATACTTTTTAGTTCATATTAATGTTAATATTGTTTTTACCTTGGAAGTCGGTTTTAATTTTTTGTTAAAAATAATAATAATGTTAAAAATAATTAAGGTTTAATTTGTAATGTAATGTGTCTTTTAAGAAATTAAAATAGAGAAGGGAACAATTGCATGGCTTTGGTTATTATTTTTTCCAAATCTATGTTACTTTTTTGTGATGGTTAATTTTTATCGGTCTTTTACGAAGATGGACTAAATATAATCCATGCTGTTATAAATCTTTCGTTTATTTAAAAAAACTAAATAACATAGTTTTAAAAATTATTAAATTGTGAATGTCAAACTTTAAAAAGGTTAGCGCAGTATAATTCCTAATCAATGTGAATAAATTGGAATTTTTATGAATGTTCATTGACGTTGACTAAATAAAAACAAAATACTCTGATGGCCTTGTTAGTCCACTTAAAGTAGGCAAGTAGATTATTATTATTGCAAGAAAAACAAAACTTTTTAAGTTACGCCTTAATATTTAATAATAAGATCCACACTTGCACTATCAGAAAAGTTGATTCCTAGGCACTAGGCAGATGGGGGACCTACGTAGATTGGACGTGGTACGTGAAAACCAACCGACAGATCACAATTATTAACATTGAATTGACATAATCCGATCAAATGACATTGGTCTGTCAACTGCCGAGGAATAAACTTCTCTGATAGTACATACAGACTTTGGGCGCATTTTCATTAGTCGTTAAGAGTCCGTATACGAAATTTTCCGATTTCGCTGATTTTACACACGTGATTTAACAGTTAAAATACAGTATTTCTATAAGTTTTAATGCACAACATGTAAGATCATTTCAATTATAATCTAATGTTGGAGCTAGATTTTTTATTTTTTTAAGTATTTTTAAATAATCCAACTCAAACCCGTGACAGTTTTGTGATTTTTGCTGTAAAAGGTTTAGAATATCACCTTTTTATGGATTGTATTGACGTCTTAACGGTATGAAAAAAATACAATGTACTGTTGAGAAAGTCGTCTATAAAATGTTGGAATTACTTTTTACCACTTTAATATGAAATAATTGAGTAAAAAAATATGTAACTCGGCAAAATTTTAGTAAAAATGGGCAAAGAATTGCTGTTAATTTCGGCAACTTGGAGCTGTAATTCATAAAAAGAAAACGACAGAAATAATCTTTAAATAAAACTGTACCCAATTCGAGAAAAAAGAAAAAAAAAAACAACAAATTGTGCCAAAAAAACACGATTAAAAACAACCTTATTCTCACATTATATTATTCGCCGCAAGTTCGAGTCGGCTTTCCGCGCTTAAATATATTTTAAATTTAATAATTAATATATATATTTTTTAAGTCTAATAAGGGGCTAAAATCTAATAATATTTCTGTAGCGAGCCTTTGCAATTTCGGCAAAATCGGCAAAATTTCGTATACGGACTCTTAATTCGTGCGGTATACAGCATACGGGGAGTCTGTGACAACTGACAACTAATGGCGCATTTTGATTGGTCGAGGCATGATCTCCCGCACCCCGCATGCGGGCCCTATCGACCAGTGAAAATGCGCCATTTGTCTGATACGTGAAAGAAAAGGCTTATTCTAGAAAAAAAACCTTTTTATAACAATAATAATTGTTAAAAGATTCACAATATAGGTAGAGTCTAAACTCTACCCATATTGTGAATCTTCTAATGTAAGGAGGTAAATTAAGTTTGTATGTATTTTAGTTTGTTGCTGATTGTTATTATTAGGCGACACACGATAACCTAAGAAGTGTAGCCTACTGTCTACTGATAACACTTACGTAATGTTTGCTAAAATATTATACAGTATACACTTATGTTTATAATATAGTTTATACCCATATAAAGAGTAATAATGTCCACTATTCTTAGTCCATTATGAATGCCTTTATCAATATCTATGTTACCGGCCAAATCCGATTTCAGGACAAACCAGTTTTGCCTAGGCTCAACTAGTTCTTCCTACATGCCATAGGATTAACTAGTATAGCCTAGTCCAAGCTAATTTGTCCTAAGCCCGATAGGATAGATTAGTTTAGGCTAGGCCAAACTAATTGATCCTGATATCACGCACACACTTTAGGATAAAGTGGTAGGGCCTTGTCTAAACATTAAAGTATATTATCTTGAAAGTCAAAATACATAGATAAACTGAATAAAATACTCCGCAATTGGAAAAATAATCATTTCAGGGTTCCGCAACGAAAGGGTAAAATCGGGTCCCTATTACTGAGACCTAGATGTCTGTCCGTCTGTCCGTCTGTCTATCTCCAGGCTGTATCTCAATAGCCGCTATAGCTAGATTTCTGATATTTTCACAGATTGTGTATTTCTGTAGCCGCTATAACTAATAAAATACAAATAATTGGAATATTTAAGGGGGCTCCCATACAAAAACACAAGTTTGACCTGTTTTGGCTCTATGACGTTACGAATCCTTGGTGTGCGAGTCCGACAGTCGACACGCACTTGGCCAATTTTTATTAAATTATAATGATTCTCTGTTAAGTTATAGATAATTGATAATACCAGAAACCGTCTTTACTCCATGAATAATACTAACAATCATACTATATGTAACAAATAATTATTTATAAGCGTTTTTTTACTGTTTAGACTAGGCCATACCAGTTTATCCTAGAGTGTGCGTATTGATATCAGGATCAACTAGTTTGGCCTAGCCTAAACTGATATATCCTATCGGACTTAGGACAAACTAGTTTGGACTAGGCTATACTAGTTAATCCTATCGCGTATGGGAAGAACTAGTTGAGCCTAGGCAAAACTGGTTTGTCCTGAAATCGGGTTTGGCCGGTAACATCTATAACTTTTTTCTGAATATTGGCGTCAAAATCAATTTGTTGCCACTTGCCGTGTTTTAGACCGAGCTACGGCGTAGAGTAGGTACTTTTAAAAAAACTTGAGACGTGTCAAGGGACACCCGAATGGAACGAAGTTATTTCATAAGTTCAAAAAATCTGTATAATACATATTATACTAAAAAATATATTAAATAAAATGCCATCTATAGACGCCCAGGAATACTAACAACGCGTCGCTGTTTATTCTCAAAAAACGCCATCTAGTTGACGCACAGGAATACTATCAACGCCCTCTGTCCCTAACATGCAGGTACTAATAAAAATGTGTCGTTACATCTTTTTCGGTCTAGCCTCCTTTCGCAACTCGCGATATTAGGAACTTCGTTCCGTTCCAATATATTTTAAAGTTTAAGGTACTTAACAGTTATTTTTGTATTATGTAGAACTTGATGTAAAATGTACGGTTGCAAAAATAAGCGAAGTTGCGCACAACATATAGTAACAAACCTATTGTTTAATGTGCAGAGTAAAATATGTAGAGTATGGAATAAGATATTCAGAAATAAACGCAGAATATTTCGTTTTATTACTGTAACTCCATACAATGACCAATTAAAAGATTGTTTTCTGCTTGAAAATAACGATAATATTCGCTTCGCTGATATATAAGAAGAGAATCAGGATTACAAAGCGTTTTATACTTTTTTTATTTTATTTTTCTCACGTAAGGAAAATGACGGTGCAGTTCGAATACTTGTTACATAATTATTAACTACGTTATCTTACAGCGAAAATAAACGTTATAGTAATTATAACATGAGTTATTCTAGTAAATATACTAATACTAGTTTATTGATACACAATATAATCTTAACAACATACTCTAAGTTTTAACTATTAACACTCCTATAGAGGCTTTCCTTTTGAAAATAGAGCGTGAAAAGCGCTTAATTTTCCATAATAATTAGTTAACATTGAGTCTAGTAAAAGATTTAGCTATCTTTTGCAGGTTGTAAAGGAACATAATAATATAATTTTAGCAAGAAAATAACACAATGAAGAGCCTACTTTTCTTCTCTGTCTAGTTACTAGTTAGTAGTTACTACTAGTAAGTATACTATAAGAACACAGCAGCTAATGTGCTGAACTGAGTTTGAGATAAGGCAGATAAGCGCGCACGTGATTGCGTGCTGCTGCCTTCACCTCAGAATTACTATGAGCCTTATCTAGTTGACATAAAGACGCAACCAGAGGTAAAATAACTACGAACGATTACGATACAATCGGTTTAATGATTTAACATAATTGAGACATAAACATCGGTTACAGTCTGTAGTTACAGTCAAACGATTTGACTGAAATTATCGATGATATTCGATTTGCAGAAAAGTTTCGATGCATCGAGTTTTCAGGTCTGTCGGAGACTTGTAGGCCTTAAGTTCCAAACGTGATAAAGACTATTTAAATCAGGCATTAGACTGCCGAACACTTCCACTACTAACTCTTGTCAGCCAAGACAAGCAAACAAACAACCACGAAAACGGTTTGACATCAGCTCATCCAGCCCAAGGGACCGGCAAAAGAAGATGCGCTTGTAGATATATTGCATCTAAACTTAACATGCATGGGTCAAGGTTGATGTAAAAGGTATGTTTAACGTGCTTTTATAATTTTTAAAACTGTTTATTCTAAAACAATTAAATTTTCCGAGAAGAGCCAAATGACTCTATGTTATAGTCTCTACATTTGAGTTTATATTAATAGGTAGTGGTTTGTCGTAAAAGTTTTATGTGTAACTAAAAATTATTATGACAATAAACATCATACTGCAATGCCTTTACTTAAATATTTCTAGTTATTCCTAGTACTTAATAGAAGTTGCAACCAGTTATTTTTAAACGGCGTGTATGACCTAAAAATATAATTACCCTAGTATAATTTGATACCAACTAACCAATTATAATTTATATTACCAACAGTTTTTTTTATTACCTATAAATAAATAAATACTAACAATACTTGATAAAGTTGGAGAATGATGATCACTTTAAATGAATGACACAGGAATATCACAACACATCACTTGGAAAAAAAACAGACCGATCACAATAAAAAGAAGAAGGCGAATTATGAAAGTAAAACGTTCGAAAATTAAATTTCGCGGCGCGGCACATACGACGCGAATACGCGCGTCGCGTGCGATGGCGAAGAAGTCAGTGCGTGCCTCCTCTAGAAAACCGCCGCTCGCCAGACGAACTAAGAAAATGTACGGTCGACGACTAAACTAGTTCACTAGTTTTGGACCTTACTACCATAAAAATAAGATCGAAATATTATACGATAAGTCTGTCTGGGTCTGGCTCGTCGTAATCTTTATAAATCTTCATTATTTAATAAATACGCGTTAAAGTGATATGACATAAACTGTCGTGCTAATGTATTGCTGAAACTAGTTACCAAGTTAACAAGTTGTATCGTCGCTGCGCGTGCGATACCGCGTATGAGCAGTTGGTAAATACCGCGTAACAGCAAAATGCGCAAAATTGAGATACTGTGCTAGCCGATTCGAAACGCATATTGGCATATATTGGCCTTCACAGAATTTAAATTATCCAATTAAAAACGTACATTTTGCCATCAAAACAATACCGCGGAACAGTAGGCGGCTGGAAGTTAGAAGCAATTCCGGGTATTTACTACAGCGGCAAGAAAAATATAGCGAAAATAGTAAGTGCTCCCAGAAAAAACTATATTTCTGGGATAAACCACCACTTAAGTATATTAAATTATTATTGTTTAATATTGTTCTTAAGTATTTTATTCATGCTACAATGTTTTAATTAATTTACCACCATTGCCATTGCTTTGAATATCAAGGAAGATTACAATATGTGATCGTTATATTAGCTTCACCTTAAAATTATAGGCGGCAACCAATCGCCACGACAAAATATGATCACCAGGTTGGGGAAATAGCTCAGTTAAGGTAAAGCACCCCGGGGATATGGGCGACTAGTAGCGCTAAACCTACCCACTAAAGCCACCTGCGATTTGCCTTCAGCCGTAAACGGAGGGATGTTCTGGATTTGTCAAACACAGGCTCCCTCCACATCCGGACGGTCTTCTGAAAAAGAGAGCAGACCACCATCAAAGTAAGGGAACGCTTCGGCAAATTGAAGAGTTCCCTTCGGCGTCAGGACTAGCTAAGCCGGGTAGGTTTCCAGCCTCACCGATTCGCCTTCAGCCGTATACCGATTGATGTTCTGGGTAGTGGGTTTGTCAAACACAGGGCTCCCTCCACGACCGGACGGTCTTCTCCAAAAGGGAGCAGGCTACCACCAAGGTAAGGGAAATCTTCGGCAAATTGTAGAGTTCCCTTCGGCGTCGGGACCAGCTAAGCCGGGTGAGGTTTCCAGCCTCACCCGGAGCCCCAATTGCATATGAATTTGGAGGTTCGCATAATGACGCCTCCACACTCCCGGTGCGGAACAGAGAATAGCTCATTATCTTTGTTACTCTATGGCCCAACGATCGTATGCCTCGAGGCTGCTTTCCTTGCCTTTATACTCTCCGGAACTCCCACTGCAGGCCGCGACGTCCTCTCTGGAACGAGGATGAGTAACTTGGCAAAGATCTTCGTAACCAGCTGCCACGATGAATCTCCCGCTAGGGGTAGCTGCTGCCTAGGAGACCGTACGGCACCTCCTGGTAACCCTCACCGCTACATTGCGAAGAGTAGCTGCCGCCCGGCTAATGCCCGCCTTATAACCCGACGGAAACGAAATTAGTGACGGAATCTGCCCATATTGAACCACCGTACAGAGCTAAGCTCCGACAAAATGGATTCTGGTGGCTATACTCTGGAGAGTATAGCTGCTGTCATGGTCCCTACATTTAAGCGTCGGACTCATTTTGACCTTCGACCCACTGATAAGAAGTGCTCCGGGTCCCCACCCGGAGCACTCTTTTCTTCAGGTCCGTGGAAAAGCAGGGCTTCAGTATGTCCTTATGTAATAAATCATATATTTATTTTTATTTTAAATGATTATTATGATCTCTGTCAGATAAAGTCTAAAATCTATGAAAAGTTGGGATATCAATTAAAAATTAAGAGTAGGTAATACTGTAAAATAATTTTTACAATTAAAACATCATATTTTTAATAGGTTACAATGTAAAAAATATAAAATATTTGATTTTTCTAGTAAAAAAATGCAAACTTTTACTAAATTGTTTGATTTCAAAACCGCGTATCTTTAATATTAAGCCTACTTATTTTGTGATTACTTAATACAAAACCGCGTAAGTGACTTTACACAAAACCTAAGCCAATTGCGAACAAATTTACGTTACTAACCACTAAAGGAAAGTACAAAGAACTAGCTGTTAAGTTCAGTCGGTAATAGGAGTCAAAATAGCTGAGATATTCAGTTTTTTTCTTCCTCCTGTAAAATCATCAAAAAGCAGATACGCGGTATTTACCAACTGCTCATACGCGCATCGACGGTATTATACATTGTATTTTCGCATTATTAGGTATACATTGTATGATGCATCGCATTAAGTTACTGGTTTGTTATCAAACACACAGCAAATGTCTTTTTAATTATTTTTAAAGTAGGTTTTCCAGAATGTGTTAATTACTCAACATTCAAACCAAACGATAGACGGCTTTTCCCACCCACAAAAACTATGGAAAATTATTTTTTATCTGCTATAGAATGATATGGTGTACGATGTATGATGTATCCATACTTAAAACATACAATCATACATAATAATATGTGATTTCCGCACACTTAAACCGCTAAACCGAATAAGATGTAACTTGTAAGATTGGGTGTAGACTGTAGAGATACTCAGACTACTCAGAGTCCCGTAGTACGTGAAGAATGTACGGTTCAAGTGTGATAACAAATTGCTATGCAATAAAGTTGCGAACAACATCTAAAATCTAGATTCTAGTAATTATGAAATTAATTTTATCCATAACAGCTGCATTACGAACTTCGTATCACTTCAGTGCTAATATAAAACTTCCCTGTCTTTCACAAATATTTCAAGACTAAATTTAGCCAAATCGGTTCAGCCGTTCTCGAGTTTTAGTGAGACAAAAAAATTGAAATTCATTTTTATTTATTTATTTATTTTATTTAATAATTACCTACTTATGTTTATTTAACTAGTTAACAGAGAAAAACTATTTACATAATATGGATAATTTAAAAAAAAATTACAAAAAAGGAAATACGGAAAATGCACTCAAAGGAAAATGACGCCAGTAAGACCTGTTGGATCTACTGTAACATAATACACCTAACACCATGCATCACAACTCACAAATCACAATCGGATTTCATGCCGTTTCACAGAAGGAAGGTTTCTTCTGAATGGGAATTTTCTACGAACTCTACCAAAGACAAAACTATAATCTGAATCTAAGAAACAGCTAAACAACCCTCAAAACATTGATTGTAGATAATAAAAACGTGAAACTATAATACATTATATTATAATTTATATTTTATACTAATTATTTTATTTTAAGAAAATGCAGAATATGAACTTTGAAATTATGCATACTTTAATCAATACTTAAGTCCTGACTGCATAATTTTTGGACTCGTCTTCGCAAGAATATAAATTTTTGATTCCACCAAGATGCAGAGGTGAAGATCAAGGTCATCGCCAGTTTAGCGAAAGTAAACTTTACAACGATGTGATAGAGTCCCAAATAGTGTGACAACGGAGGTTAGTATTTAAGCAAACAAGAATATAAATTGCGATTTATAATTAAAACGGCTATTGTATTGTAATGGTGTATGACGAAAATTGTTAATTTTAACACACACAAAAATAAGAATTAATGGTAAAACTCGGACCAAATATTCTATTTGGTCTGAGTGGTAAAACTGAAGAACAAAATAAAACGCCCTGAAATTTACAGTATTTCCTGTCATGATAATGTAGAGTTCCTTATAAGTTGCTGTCAAAGAAAAATTGACCATTTCTGTACAGTACTTAACCCTAGAGTGGGCGCGTATATTCCGCTCGCGTGTTCTGAACTTCTGACGGTGTCCAGCTTTTCAGCAGGCATACCGCATAGCTAACGAGATTAGGGGCAGCTACTATAATGTACAATACTAACGAGCTATTGTTTTACGAATTATTAACGTTTGTTTAGCGCGGGCGGCAAAATGCTCATAGCGCGCCCTCTAGGGTTAAGATGGTTGCTAGCCAACTTGTAAAAAGTAATATCACCAAACAACCATCAATAATTTTTATTAATTCAATTAATCTTCTAGCCATCTTCTTAGTCGTTAACTTACAGTTAACTTCTTCACGAAACGTAGCTTATCATATAACTGCATACAGTGTGCTGTATCGTAAAAGTAAGTATGTAGTTTGGAATTTTCTAATGTCACAATATCAATAAGGAAATTATAATTCCATATACGTAGAAAAGCGAAAAGTTATTGTTAGAAAACGTTTGTTATGATATCGATATCCGATACGCGGTACGCCCTCGACACGTGTCCGAATCGATTTACCATTGGATTCGATTCGATTCGTCGCGCGTATTGCAGTCTGCAGACAATCCAATTGTACCGTACGTACTGCCTAGTATCCCGTTAAATATACATTTTTAGTAAGTTTAACCACCATTATGCTAACGAGGGTTTCTACCCTCTAAGAAACTAACGTTATGTTAGTGTTTTACGCCGGTTCTTTTCGTAGAAGATAGTCCCATCACATAATCGGAAATTCGAAAATTCGGAAAGATCTTAATATTTTAATTTTGTTTACTTAGTTTAGCTTAGTTAGATTAGTTTAGTTTGCGCACCTGCACGATTTTTACCTTATTCCAATTTTCAATCGTATCTACAAAAGGTTGACTTGTAGAGATTGCTTAGTAGCAATAAGTTCGCCTTTTGTACATCAATTAGTACTACTAGTATAATATACATTATTGTATCTTTCGTTTATGTACTGTATTTTGGTGTGCAATAAAGAGTTATTATTATTATTATTAACTTATGAAGTCATCTTAGTCAAATTCGATAATATTGGCACTAAATCTGCCCTCGATTTCAGTGTATTTCATTTTAGTAGACGTGAGAGTAGGGAATCCAAATGAGTCATAATTGTAACGGTGTAAATTTTTTCAAGACAAGCGATTTTTGCACCCATATAAGGATAGAGTTTTACATTACTGATTACACAACTTAAAGGGCTTTAGTCGAGGCATGGGTGGATTCAAGTTTAACTGTTATGAGATAGGATTAAAAAGCCTGAAATAATGATAAATTAAGAAATTTAAAAACCACCCCCGATTCAAAACTCTTATAAGTGTCAGGAATTAGACTGCATAATATTGAATCGATCAAATCACTGGCATTTGCTTACAATCTTACAGGAAGTAGATAAGTTTTCCAGCACTGAGGCTGGTGCTTATAAACAATTGCTATGAATTACTCAGGATCATGTCAGCTTTCGAACAAACAAAAAAACTAGATCAAAATCGGTCCACCCGTTTGGAAACTACGAAGCTACAGACAGTTTTGTTTTCGTAGAGGGTTAAAATACAGCTCTTTTTTCGTCTGAATAGCTCCAGTTTAAAAAAGTTAAGAAGTTAAGAGAGGCGGATACTGAGTAGTCCATTCAAAAGACCTCGTGATACCTACTTATTTGACTATAATTATTATGTATGTGACATTTAACATCTTATTTTAGGTTCATTAACAAAATTAATAGAGGTCGTTGTATTATGTCATAATATTATACAGAACTAGGATGATGTGGCACTTGGTTGGCAATTTTGGAAGTCTGGTCCCTTTTGAGGTAGACCGGCCGGTCGTTGAGGGAGTTCTGTGTTTGACATCCAAGGCAAACCCTCCGTATATGGCTGATGGCAAATCTCCATGGCTTAGGCGCTTCTTGCCGACCAGTCTTATATACCCCCGGGGTGCTTTAGCTAATAATAAAGAGTGCTGTGTCATAAAAAACAGAGTAGATGAAAAGCTGATGAGACCACAAAATTCAGTGCGCGTTTAAGAGAACAATTAATCGAATTTATAATCTCTATAAATATAGAGATATCGAAAACTTTCCTGTCAAGTAATTATAACGTTTACAACAGTTAAGAGCGCGTGACGGTTATTCGGCCAACGAGTTAATGTTGATAGTCCAGTTACCCGTGGACATACAGGGACAAACGCCTGTGCCACTAATTAAAAAAAAAACAGTTATGTCACTTGTCAGATTTACGCGCCAACTTGTTTACTTTTTTTGAAAAGTTACGTAAAACCAATCACCGAATAACCACAATAGACATAACTACCAGTAGTTCGACTGCAAAGAAATGGACAGGTTTCAATATCTGTCAAATTCGTCGGGTTTGGGGAGGATAAGTTAGAGGCTGGCGCGCTGGCCGGTATAATTTATTTTTAAAAATAAGATTTTGAAATTGAATTCTGACAGTTTTCTTTGCATGTGCCAAAATATAAACAACAACTAAATTTGTAGGTAA
The DNA here is from genome assembly GCA_937595015.1 of Polyommatus icarus. Taxonomy (NCBI): domain Eukaryota; kingdom Metazoa; phylum Arthropoda; class Insecta; order Lepidoptera; family Lycaenidae; genus Polyommatus; species Polyommatus icarus. The sequence goes on from OW569329.1 coordinate 20,121,104, forward strand.
CGACCCTAGCGACGACTTTTGTCATAATACGTCAAACTTAAAAAAAATTACATCAGTTCTAAGTCGGCATACTCTATCATTCTGTCTACTCTGGAATAACGCAATATTATAGTCTGTAAACTTCTGTGACATAGTTTTAAGGCAACGTATTCTTTAAATTAACTATTGGTCTAAAATCTTAGTATGAATGTTAATATAATAATAAGATAATAAGACGTACCTATTTATCGTTACTACAGGGGCTCAATAACAGTTTACTGTACAAGTTAGGTTAGCCAACATAATAAAATGTGGCTTTATCATATGATCTGTTTAGTATTTCATTAAGGGCAATTTTATTTGGGCTTGGCACTTGTCATTACACATCTTGCTCAATATAGCTACTGTTGAAATGCGTGCAACTTTGCTTCAAGCTATGGGACACATTTTACTCGTATGTCAAGGCAAACATAATGAAAAAGTGAACGAAATTCTTTGAGAAAAGTCACCATGGTGGGGCCATTAACGACTGATTCCCGAAAAATATAAAGAACGAGATCATACTGTAGGTATATAATAATACTAATTATGGTGATCCCGGCCAAGATTTATTTGCGTTAAAATGTCCACTAGGGAAGACTTATATATGGTTTATTTCGTATTAGACGAGCCATGCCTTCGCAAAATATATTTCCTTTCCATCCATTCCCGAAACTCAAAGTATTTGCATGCCGAATTTTATCAAAATCGGTTTAGCGGTTTACGTTAAATGGTGGAAGTGGAACAGACCGACACGTTTACGCATTTATATATTAATATTGGTAGGTATGGATTCAATAATCAAGATAGTATGCCTATGATAGTATACAGGCAAGTATTTCGGTCATGACATTTTGGCTTCTTCCTCGTTTGTAAGTTATTATCTAGCTGATTAAAATTACCTATTCACGAACTAATATTTCATCTAAAAAACTATACTTTTTATAGTTTTTGCAGAAAAGCGGCTCTAAAACAAAAAACCGGCCAAGTGCGTGTCGGGCCACGCGCAATATAGGGTTCCGTAATACCGCTAGTTTTTATTTTTATTTTTGTGTGGTCAATGAATGTATATTTATAACGTGTTTTACACTACTAACAATATCATCTCAGTTACTTTCAAAGGAATTTGAACGAAAAGTTCCTGTAAACTTCGTAGAAAAATTTTTTTTTAGTTGATCGACTATTACTCAATAACTTATGAAGTCTTCTTAGCCGTGATAGTTTTCCTTTTAAATTCAACATATTTCCTACTCCCGTGATTTTTTCCACATTTCCAGAAGCAACCGTTTAGCTGGTAGAAGGGGGGGACACTGGACTCTAACGATTTTTTCCACTTTAAATCTTAATATTTCATAAACGGATCTCTAAATCGGAAAATGATCTATGAACACTCATAATAGTTTTAAAAAAACTACCCAATGACACCCTACACGATGGAGTGGACGCGAAAAAAAAATTTCATTCCCGCTTGATGTGTATGGAAGGTACCAACAAAAAAATATTTTTTTAAGATTTTAAGTACCATTTTTTTGCCATTATTAATATGTGCATTCATGCCAAATTACAGCTTTGTAAGTCCTATAGTCTCTGAGCAAAACCGCGGACAGACAGACAGACAGACGGACGGACAGACCGAAACTATAAGGGTTCCTTGTTGACTACGGAACCCTAAAAACCGGTCTGTAACCTTTTTATCAGAATAATTATCGAGGCAACAAAATTGCATTTTAAATACAATTTTTGGCGAATTATTAAAAAATAACTTTATAGAAAGCAGTAATAAATAAAGTGAAAACTGCGCTCCAACTTTTCCGAGTAAAATTAAACTTTTCATGCGTGATGGTGATAACCGATTTTATGTACTGCGAAATAAACTTTAAAATGTTAGTATGGGTTTACACGATTATTATTAACATCGTCAGAACGGTAATAAAGAAGCTCATCATGATTCTTCAGTTGAGTATAATAGTATGCATATTGCATAGTGTTAATCCACTATGCAATATGCATACTATTAAGGGCATTCCTTACGGAGATACCGTAATTTACCGTATTTCAAGCCTTATAAACCCATAATTTGAAAGCTACAAAGTTATAATAAAAATACAACAATAATCTTCAGTATATCGACATTCCTTTCCCCGTTTCAAATTTTAAATTTTTGTTTATAATACTCATGATATCAGCTTCCAAAGTAAAACCAATTTATTAAAATTCAAGCATACATTCAGCATCTCCTTAGGATTTACAAATTACTTTTATTTGAAACACACGCCAATAGATCGAAAATATCATAAAACTACATATTCCCCGTTTTAAATTTTTTAAGGACAATTTTGAACTAAGATAAGTAAAAAAAATAGGGTTTTGGTGCGATCTCGGCAACGTGGCAAATGTATGGCCAAGGTCGATTGCTCGGGGGACGGCCTTAAGGGTGAAGCCAAACGATCGTAATTTGTGAGTTGTGACTTGTGAGTCGCAGAATTTCGGTCCCGTAAATATATTTTCATTCAAATAATGACTCACAAAATTACGCTCGTATATGTATCAAACAAAAATGCAGCAGAATTTCTGCCAGCCGAAATTCTGCGACTCACAGCTCACAAGTTGCGCTCGTTTGGCTTCACCCTAATACCCAACATAAAAGACAAATGCGACAATATGTCTGCTTTACTGCAGATTACTACATAGTTACTATGCTGGTAAATATTATAATCAATTCATGGTTCTTGTAAGATTTGCGAATTTTTGCTTGAATTAAGTATAGTCTATGGCTCAATTCTCAGCGCTCGAATTTACGTGCCCTCTGGTCTCTGGATTCCGTACAATATCCTATACCCATATCCATAAGCCAGGAGCGATATCGCAATAGTGTCGTAACTCAAAATGTGTCGAATTTGATTTTCAATCTGTCTACAAAAATTATTAAATCGATAATTGACATCATAGCTCCTCATCTAGCAATAATTTTCAATGACTGCATTAGGAGTGGTGTTTTTCCTGACTTAATGAAGCACAGTAAGGTCGTACCTTTATTCAAAGCGGGAATTAAATCAGATCCGACTAATTACCGGCCTATTTCGATTTTACCGACTCTTAGTAAAATATTTGAAAAAATAATTTTACAACAATTACTGTTACATTTTAATTTAAATAATTTATTACACAATAACCAATACGGTTTTACTAAGGGTCGTTCCACAACGGATGCTGGTATAGGTCTTCTTTGTAACATATTTGAAGCTTGGGAGGAGTCACAAGATGCCTTAGGTATTTTTTGTGACCTCTCTAAGGCATTTGACTGTGTCGAGCATGCTACTTTAGTCAGAAAATTGCACCACTATGGCTTAAGGGACTCAGAACTCAGCCTTTTGACTTCTTACCTCAAAAATAGGACTCAAAGGGTTGAAGTTAATAGTAAAAGATCCAATGGGACCAAAATAGAATTAGGTGTACCACAGGGATCTATTTTAGGACCATTTCTTTTTCTCATCTACATTAATGACTTACCTTATTTAGTTAAGGATAATGAGATAGTACTTTTTGCTGATGACACTTCACTTATTTTTAAAGTGAAGCGACGGCAGTCAAATTGCGACGAGGTAAATAGTACTCTCTCAAAAATAGTACACTGGTTTAATGTTAATAACTTACTTTTAAACTCTAAGAAAACCAAATGTTTAAAATTTACTTTGCCCAATGTTAGGCAAGTTCAAACCAATTTACTATTAAATGATGAGAAAATGAATTTGGTGGACTCCACTATATTCTTAGGCATTACATTAGATAGTAAATTACAGTGGGGTCCTCATATTGCTAACCTTGCAGGTAAGCTCAGTTCTGCAGCATATGCAGTCAGAAAAATTAGGGAAATTTCTGATGAAGACACGGCAAGACTAGTTTATTTTAGTTATTTTCACAGTAGAATGTCTTACGGTATCATTTTATGGGGAAACGCTGCCGACATCAATACAATTTTTGTGCTGCAGAAGCGAGCTATACGCTCAATTTATAAAATGTCAGCTTTTGAATCTCTGAGAGAAAAGTTTAAAGAAATTGGTATTCTAACTGTTGCTTCTCAATACATTTTGGATAATGTGTTGTATGTTAGAAAGAATCTAACTAAATTTAAAACTAAAGGTGATAGTCACGGTAGAAACACTAGAAATAGGCACAAGCTGGAAATGCCAGTGATCAGACTTAGCAAAATAAGTAAATCTTTTAAAGGTCAATGTATACGCCTTTACAATAAAATCCCGAAAAACGTTCAAAATCTATCAATTAATAAATTTAAAAAAAGTAATTAAAGAACGTTTGTGTGCCAAAGCCTACTATACGGTCAATGATTTCCTAAACGATGGCACATCTTGGGAGTAGGATGGCTGCTTGCTGCTGCTTCTACATTTATTATATGTGACTTACAATTCATGTTGACTTTCTATAATGTATTAGATTAAGTTATTTACATTGTAAATTTTATTTTTTTAAAAGACTAATTTTCCACTTTTTTAGTAAAAAGTGGCCCCGTGCGAGTTTCTTACGCCGGTTCTTCTCGCCGGGTTAGTTCCCGAACCGGTGGTAGGCAACATGTAGCTCAACGTTCTGAAAACATTTGATTCAAATTTATTCAGAAATAAAACGATTTTTATTTTTATTTTTATTTTTAATCATTAAAAGATACATAATTTTTTCCTCTATGCGCCAATAAGTCCGTCGTAAAAATAGCGCAAGAAACGACTCTGAGATGGCGTTGTAAGTCTTCGTTTTTAGTTGCATCCCTGACTTGGAAAGCACGGACGTGTCGCAGCTATCGTTGGACCGCACTTATTCATCTTATTGCGGTATTGCTGACTCAGATATGTGAAGAATAAATCAAAACGCACGTGTTATTTTAAGTTACTTCACTATAACTGATTCATACTATCTTAAACTTAAAGCATTAATTCAAATTAGAACATTCTTGTAGGTTTATTTAGTAGTTTTTGACATAGTACATTGTTGGTGGTTCATAACTTTTATGAAGCTTTTTGGTGTATAATCTGTAATATATAGGTATTTCATGTTCATAGCTTACTTAGTTAAATATTATGGTTAGATAAATTAACAGTAATAGCAAAAATAAGCAACGACTTCTTGCATAAATTATGTTTTTTCAGTTAATACGTTATAGGTGATTTTTTATTTAGTCTACTTTCTACTCAAAAATCCAATTGATTTCTTTTTAGATTAATCATGCAGCGAGCTCGATTATTAGCTTTGTCCACACTGGGCCTTTTTTTGTTCATCAAGGGCATGCGTTATAGCGCAGTCAACAGCGAACGTGAGGCATGCCCATGACGCGCGTTGAAATCGTAGCGCTCGCTATGACACTTTTCTTTCAACGCGGGTGGATTTTGACTTATTTGATTATTGAATATGCCAAGCAAAAGTTGAATAAAAAAAGATGACGATAATTGAAGATGAAATTGCATATTGTGGACATACCTAGTTATTAGTAATGATGGCAAAGAAGTCAGCATCTGTTGTGCAGTCAGATAAGGAGAACGAGACGGTGAGCCAAGACTCAAGAGGCACCTCCATCTTCAACTTGTTCTTTTGAATTTTGATTTGATTTTGATTATTTTGATATTTTTATTTTTGTTTTCATTTTGATCAATGATCGTGACTTGATTTTGCCATGTGATAAGGTCAAGAAGTTTAGATCTCAAGGAGCGTTTCATGGTATTTGTTTTAAGGCCATTTATACTGAAGATTATTGCTGTATTTTTATTATAACTTTGTAGCTTTCAAATTATGAGTTTCCAGGGCTTGAAATACGGTAAATTACGGTATCTCCGTAAGGAACGCCCTTAACAATAACGTTTAGATTCCGCCTTTATAAGAAGACTGGAAGACTGTGTTTTAAAAGATTTATATTAGTTAACCAAAAGCTGTAAGAACAAAGTGTATGATCCATCCAAAGGTTAATATTATTGTTTGTAGTGTTTAATTACATTTAGGCTGAGTTTTTCTTTTTTTTAATAAATGTAAAACAGATACTATGTGTCTCTTTAATATTTTGTTTTATTTTGTAACTACCTGTACATAAGTGATCAATTTAATTGTGTTTATGTAAGCAAATGAAGTTAAATCCATATCGCAACTTCAATTAATTTCATAAAAAAATTATCGGACCAATCATCTAAAATTGTAGCAACTAAAATTTTTCCTTCAATAAGTACTCAACTCTAAATGATTCAGTATTTTAGCATATCTTTTCAGATCAATACTGTATTAACTAAAAAATCGCTATTTTCTTATTAACAGTGACCTATTTTTATTATTTGTGAGTATAAATGTGCTTTTGATTAAACAAGAATAGGTATTATATTCTTAATTTCTGAAAAACTTGAACAGGAAGTCTAAAATCGGTTTTTTGCTATTTCTGAAAAAGTATACATTTCGAGTTACGACACTATTGTAATAGCAGTGCGATATAATCAATGCAGTCGCTGTACACGAATAGCGAAATAAAGTTTATTTCGATGTTTTTTTTTTGTTTCTCGCGGTCCCACGCCGCCTGGCCATAAAAACTTGCGCTGAACTTAGAGATGTGCAACCAGTTGATGTATTTTTAAAGCAGATTGAAGCTGTTAACGAAGCTATTTAAAGCAACATTTAAATGTTTGTATTGTTTTTTGCCGTAAATGGTAAGACATTTTTTAATTTTAATTATATTTTTGTACAAAATCAACAAAATTCTCGCTCGGCAAGTTCAAAAATTTTGATTTCACACTGCTAAGTAAGCTCTTGATCTACTGTTGTAGATCAAGAGCTTACTTATAGTAGCCCCCTTATAGTCTGATTAACAAGTGCCATTTTCTTCGAAACCTGATCTCATGCACCGAAAATTATGATTTTGGTCTCATTCGATTCGGAATACCATCTACCTAAAGCATTCTATCAAAATTCCAAGAGGGGCTGAAAAAAATTGCAAAAGTTATAAACATTAAAGTATACAAAAAAAGAAGGGTTTGGTTTTTTTGAATGCCTTTGAATGTTAATAAAAAAGTGAAAACTCAAAGTTCTTGAATTTTTTCGATGGAGTTCCCTTTTAAGCCCTTTTAAGATTAGCTCAAAAGAATAAAAATAAAATCTAGATTTCTTGTTTTAAAAAAATCTGCGTTTTTATGTTAACATTAAAATAATTACTATTAACAAATTAAGAAAAGCATAACAATTAAACAAATGGCGATAATTTATTTTTGTTGACGGATTCTTGTTTATTGATATGTCTACTTAGTACCAAATTTTGTTTAATCCCTAATATTAATATTTAATCAGTTAAAATTTTAGTTCACGTGGCAGATTGCGGCAAACCACGCGAAACGCGAACTATGCGATTTTACCGTTACTTTCGCCGCTCAATTAAAGGATTGTTGGTAAAGTTCCAAAAGTTAGGATTTGTTTTAGGAAATTTCCTGCTCTTTAAAGATCTATTTTCAAAATTTGACTATCTTAAATAGTTTATGAAATATTAAAAAAAAAACCAAATCCTTCTTTTTTTGTTTACTTTATTGTTTATAACTTTTGCATTTTTTTTCAGCCCCTCTTGGAATTTTGATTGAATCTTCTAGATGGTATTCCGAATCGAATGAGACCAAAATCATAAATTTCGGTGCATGAGATCAGGTTTCGAGGAAAATGGCACTTGTTAACCAGAGTATTAGTAATTTAAACTTCGTTAATTCGTTTGAAGTAACATATTAGGATCATCTGGAAACCTTCAAGAAGAGAGCGTATTCCCTATTAAAAGGCCGGCAACGCACCTGCAGCTCTTCGGATGTTGCGAGTGTCCATGGGCAACGGTAGTTGCTTTCCATCAGGTGACCCGTTTGCTCGTTTGCCCCCTTATTTTATAAAAAAAAGGATATCTTGGGCGCAACTCTCTCTCTACCGACTACCACACAGGAAATTCGAAGCACCAGCCCCAATTAGATCGTTCAATTTAGGAGTAGCATTAGGCTGGTGGTGGTATTCTAATGCGAAGAAGCCGCTATGTCTTAATAAAATCCTATATACTTTAATATTCATATCAAAATCTCATCAAGATCGGCGTAACCTTTTTTATCATATTTATCGATAATCGATACCGATTCCATCACATCCCTATATTTTTATGTGTATACTCGCGGGCGAACAAAACGTCACCGTGGCGGGCATTACCGCTGACGACGCGGGTTTACGGCCACTTTTTGCCCGCTCCACACGTGGGAAAGTCGAGATTTTGAATGCTGATGAGATTGCAAAAAAAAAAAAAACTTTCGTAGCCTTTGGGAGGAGTTATGCCCTCGTAGTCTCCAAACTAGCTATCATGATTCATGACACACACCGAGGCCACAAAACAGAGGAACGATAGATCAAAACACTTCAAATATGTCGCTCCATTCCCACTTAAAGAATGTAATGCACCAAATAGGTACAATATCTTTCTAGAAACAAAATTTTTCTTTGTAGTTGGTCAACATAATTTAAAAAATTGAATAAAGTAGTAAACGATTTAATAAACTTCCGTGGGCAGGCACTATAAGATTATAATCGGAAAATGTTGGTAGAAAATTATTATTGGTGCTGTATAAGAAATGATAAATCCTTGAATTGACGAAATTATAAAAATTGGCGCTTTTATTAACGGCACCACCGGAAAACTCTTCAAAAAGCAATAAAATTTTGATATTTAGTGACTTTTGATTGTCCATATTTCGGCTATTTTTCGTGCATATTTGCATGCATATTTCGGCACTTTGATCGTGCATATAATCCGATGTCTACCTATGACACACCAAGACACACGGGCACATTTAAGCATTTATAATGTTCGTACTTAGACTACTTAATCACACTCCGTGGTCCTGTGGACCAGTGGTAAAGAGCGTGGCTCTTAACTCGGAAGTCGTGGGTTCGATACCCACGTTGGAAACATGTTATTTCCAAGTTTGGTTAGGAGAATGCAGGCTGGTCACCTGATTGTCTGACAAGTAAGATGATCCATGCGTCGGATGGGCATGTAAAAAGTCGGTCCTGCGCCTGATCTCTCACCAGTCGTGTCGGTCGTCCGTCCCACTGGGTTATGAGAGTAAAAGGAATAGAGAGTGCTCTTGTGTACTGCGCACACACTTAGGCATTATAAAATCACTCCTGCGTAACTGGCCTGGTTTCAACGAAACCGGCCATCGTCACCGAAACCCGTGTGGGAGTATTATTATTATAATTATCACTCTACCCGACAAATGGTTGCTACATAAAAACAAGCAAGGTGTCTTTCGCTGAGGTCAAATCAATCTATCACAAGATGAACCAAGTTTTGACGTCAAATACTAACAAAAAGAGGGTCCGGGTCAACAAACTATTGGTGATTATCTATTTCCAAAGATGAATTGATTGCAAACGATTTAAAGAATAACTGTTATTAAGAAAATAATAAACATTTTTATAACGACCGCATGAATGAATGAAAGTAGTTTATGAAATTGTACTTATCAGGTTCTAACCCTCCTTATCTACTCAGACAGGATTATTTAAAAGCATGCTGGCTCTTATAATAATTATTATTGTAGTCCGGAGTCCTGTGACCTGTCCTACATAAAAATTACCGGTGCTATAGTGCGATATAAACATGCTTTACAATATTTCTATTTTTGTGAGAGTGAAACCAACCCAAAATAGACTTAAACTGAGAGTAATAAAACCGAATTTACAATGAAAACCATGCATAAAGCCGGTGCATCAGTGACATGCTATAGCTTACGTCTGAGCGCGTCCCGAAGCGCGGCCGACAGCGCTGTCAGAGTGTCGCGCAGCGCGGCGTGGTAGAGCCCGAACAACCTCACATCTACATTACACTTTACAGCTCGGTGATAAGGTTCAATTTACAGTGTCAGCCTCTCGAAATTATATTGAGAGGTAGTGGTTAAAATACCATCAGATAAATTGATTTATCGGCAAATGGCAGACCTTTGCTATTTGGTCGAGTTATTTCAAATTAATGTCAGTCAAGGTCGGTAGGCAAGTGCTGAAATAGCTCGACCAAATTACGTAGGCACGTCATCTGCCAAGGAATCAATTTCTCCTATGGTACAAAATAAGTTCAGATTCATAGGCATTTGAAAGTAAAAAATTAGTTCACTTCAAGCCGGGCCCAGAGCCATCTTGGGGTCTGGTAAGGTATAATAACAAAATATGTAATAACATCTAGAAAACGACATATTATTTTGTAGAGCAAAGCTTTAAACACGCATTACATAGGTGTGAGGGATAATTGTTAACGTAATTATTATTATTGTAAACAAAGAGTGGAAAATGTAAATCACGCAAAGTATAGCTACATTAATCAGCACCTATGTAGGTTGTATTTAAATAAAATTAAATCCTACCGACTGCGCTAAAACGCAAACTGGGGAGCTATCGGTGAGTAAAAAATACGCACGTCGCACATGCCTGTTTAGCACGGCGATCTCAAGTCTTTTCTTTGAAGACAGACAGAAAAATTGAGACATGAACACGCTTAGTATCAAAATTGTTACTTTTGTACCATGCATCGAGGAAATTGAATAGTACTCTACATAAGCAATGTAATACGTATTGAGAATAATTGTGATAGAATATTTCACGGCAATCATTTAACAGATAATACTGACAACCTTAGAAAATTCTGATGTTAGCTGAATCTATTGGTGTATTTTAATATGAATGTATTAATTAATGATTGACTAGTATGAGTAGTATGCTAGCACTCACAAGCTGGATGGTCATAAAGGGGCGCCACCCGTGTCCCCTCCAGTGCCCCCCCGGCCAGCCGCGCCGACAGCGCCTCCAGGAACTCCCGCACGTTGTGGAGGTCCACCCGCGACTCGCTCGTCTCCGAACCCTCGTGCTCCTCATCTGGTGATACCAAGATTAGGTACTTATAACAAAATGTTACGATAAAATAGAGCTCTGAGTTCGTAACTTAATGGTAATTTTTTTGACGAATCTTACATTTCATTTATATCCTTTCTAATATTGAAAAATATGCGAAAGTTTATCTGTCTGTCTGTAATCTCATTACGCCTAAACTACTGCACCAATTTAGATGAAATTTGGTATCCCTGAGTCTGGAAAGACAGTTTTTGTTGCGGAAAAATGTACAGTTCCCGCAGGATTAGCGTAGAATTTCGGTTCAACAGACTTGTAACTTACTTGTATTGGGAAAAGGTGGTAATGTGGCCCCTGCACGTATATTAACACCCTTCAAAATTTTAATGTTTTAACAACGCTATCTAATATAATTTTGGTGCAACGGGATGCTCACGGCATGCTGCTAATTTAGTGCCGTACAAATCCTACAGAGGCTGTCACGTTTGATTATCATTTGATCGAGTTCAAACTTGCGACCGGCGAAACTTTTAAGTGTGTGTGATTAATATTTAGTTGTTAAAAAATAGAAAGATTTGGCTTTTGGATTCGAACAACGGATACATCAAACTCTTCTCCTACGGAATTTAAAAGGTTAATATAAAATTAGACATTTAATAAATATTTTTGGAACCTTTGTTTCAATATTAGCAATCATTGTAATTTGGCCCCCTCAACATGTAAGAGATTTTCATGACGTGGAAGACATAACCACTATGGAGAAGGCTTTGGTAGGGTAGGAATGCCGTTTAACGTCAGAGAGACACTACAATATCCAGCAGTAGCTCTGAAAGGGACGAAGACGCCGTAAATACCGATTATGACGACTCGCATACAATTAATTATGGTTCCTGAAAACGCGGACGTGTTATGTATGTTCTGCGACACGATTTATTCCAATGACAGAGCTGGAAAGCCATGGGTACAGTGTCAAAGTTGTGACTTATGGGCTTGTGTAATCTGTATAGGTTCTGAAGGTGGCTATTACATTTTGTGATTTATGCCGTTAAGTTTAACTTCTGCCATACATTTAATGTGATGTGCATGATGACACATGTCGGAAGCCTATACAAGCTTAATCTGACACGCTCGAGCTACTCCCAAAATCCCCTCTTCCCCTCCTCTACTATTATTATTATTCTCATTTTATTGTTATACTATAGAATATTCTAGAATTACCTATCTGCTCCAACTTGTCGGTGCTGAACCACGGCATGAGGCTGATCGTCCGCTGCACCTGCCTCAGAAACCACGCTCCCGACTCGAACTTCGATGGTCTGGAAATTAACAATTCCTGCATTACATCTCTTAGTTTCACATTAGCTTGGAAGCCAGGAAGTTTATTAACGCCTAGAAATGCTCTACATTCCGCGGCGCATCGAGGACTCCTACCGCGGATATGTTGGACTCGCTGCGCCCAAAAGGATGGTAAGTAGACCTACCCACTAAACCTCAGCGGTATTCCAGCCGCACCATCCTTGTGGAAGGCACGGGAATGTCAAAAAGTCTGGTTTACATACATAAGGGTAGTTCGATAAATTCTTATTAGATGATGCCATACAGGAAATCGGGTTAAAAACATTAGCAATAGCGGAGTTCTAGACTTACAACTAATAATATAGTGGGCCAATTATTTGCATTTAAAAGAACCATAAAACATGCTATAAAATCTATTTTTATATTAAAGCATCTCGTTTTAATGAATATCCTTGAAAAACATCCACGTGCCTGTAAAATCTAGAAACTCCTAAACGTGCATTAAACAACTTTAATCGCAAATATCTTACTCATTTATTACTTAAATATTTTCAGTCAGATTTTCAGCCTTTTTTTCAGTTTGTTATACGTAAAGTAAATTTAATTTTTTATGCATTATCCCTATTCTAGCGCCAGCCAGTGTACTATTATCAGTTTTCCACATGAAGTCTCAAACAATTTCCAGCACTTGCCAGCACTTACGATGCATTGAGGTCATGGTGCTCGCCTGACTTCGCGGTATTATGTCGTGTCCTCTGCTAATGCTTTTTGTTACTGATTGTTTTGAGATTAGTTGAGTGATTTAATCTTCTGTTGAAAGAACAATATTTTTTACTCTAGGTAGAGTAATCGATACTAATATTGTACATGTGAAAGTCAGTCTGTCTGTCAGTCTATAATCTCTTTCTTTACGAGCTGAAAAGATTTGCATGGATACTAACTCCTAGCTCATTGCTGTTTCTAACTAAATACTTTTAGTTCCAGGTATTTGATACCTTTATGATTGCAAAATGTGCGGTTCCTGTGCGATTTCTTACGAATTATAGAGATATCATAGGTCATAAGTCATAACCAATAGCTGAGTTAGATCGCGAATTAACTTAGGTTAATTAGTAAGATATACCTAGGTAGTGCCTACAACATTCATACGAGCAACTTTCAAATGTAAAGACTTAATAAAACAATAGGCTCTATATTATTATTTTATCATTCCCATTTTATGATTTTTGCAATAAATTATTATTTAAAAAACAGATAAAATATTTTCTTACTTAATTATAATAATTAAGCTTTCATTTAAGTATATAATATTTATTTTTCAGGAAATTGTCATTGAAAAATGTTACTTGATGGAAGACTTTCTTATGACTGTTGAAAACTTTTTCCCCAAAGGAAAAATCGAAAAAACGTGATTGCCTCATCAATTTATCCAAGTTACAAAATATATAAATTAAATATCAACTGTGTAGTTAAAAGTATCGAAATCTATCTAATACAATATATTATTATTGCTAACTTATATAAGGTACACGTATCTATTTTATTGCACGATTCTTGATAACAATATTGCGATTGTTTTTTAACAGGCGTTTCATATAGAGAACTCTCTACGTTTGATAAACCCAGCTAAATAACTTAGCTCCGCCATCTCTAAGTCAGTTTTGCTGACTGTACCTATATACCCCTCTAGGTCCTATAGAAGTTTTGCCCATACCTCGACGCGATGCCATGGTGACGTGGCCAGTGACGTTATCATAATATGGCTACGTCTGGCGTCTCTACATCGCCGCAAAGCGATGTTTTTCTTAAATTCTATGAAGATTTAAGAAAATACCCTCAGAAATATTCAATTATCTGAGGACATCACTAAAATCAGCGACTGATTTAGTGACGGAGCATATAAAGACATGCAAACAACTAACAACGTCAACAGTCGCCGCATGCGGAGCGGTCGACTCTGGCTCAGTTGACAGACATCTCTTGAACTAGTAGAACTAGTTGGCGACGTTGCAGACCATGTCACCATGGTGTTTCAACTCTCGGTGAGGTATGGCTCTAAAAGTGACCAACTATGTAACAGTCTGTGGTACTCACTGGTACTGGCGACAGACGCAGGGCAGCAGGTCGCCGCCGTCGTCACCGCCACAGCTGTCGCAGACACTCTTCGTGGGACATCGCGCTTTTAATCTTCTGTTGCCATTTCTGGAAGATGAGCAAAATATTTTTATGATCTGGCTGGCGAAACATTTTGAAAAGCGGGGTGGCAAAAGATTTTAATGACCTGAACGATTCTAGTCTGGCTCATCTATTATAATTTTTAAGTAGCAAAGTAAGCGCTTAAAGTCCTATATTTTAAAGACGACATCGTTACTCATGAAATCCAGTACGATAATAATGATTTTCAAAAATAATATTTAAAACCTAAACACAATTTTAAGTTTCAATATTTGCATGAGGCAAACGACAAGTAACAACAGGATAGATACAAAGAAATATAAATATTTCTGTATTTGTGGTGTATTGTAGAGGTTCCGAAAAATGAATGAAGAACAGCTGGTGGTAGGCATTTCTCTCTTCTGACATTAACTGTGCATTGTGCAAGATGACGCCGGCATCAGGAAGTGGGCGAGGAAGTGTCGCATGACCATGACCCGGTCAATACCCGCTGTTGCCGGGTTAACAAGGTTAAATCATCATCATATTGTATAGACAGTAGACTGTAGAGATTAGAGCAGTGGTTTAAAAAGGTTTCAATATTTTAAAGTTAATGTACTACTTTTGTAATTTTTTAATTCAATACATACCCAATAATTACTTATTCATTTCATTAATTTTATAGAGCGCTCTATCCCACAATGACGTTTTGGTCACTTTTTTATTAGATTTTTCAATTTCTCGCAAGTCGCAACGCAGCTCTTATGGAAAGTCGTGTTCAAGAATTATTTTGTACATAGGTGAATTATGAATTAAATAGAGTAAGTAAATTAGTTGATTAATAAGTAACTTTATAATTAATTATGAATTAACTGTTTCGCATCCTGTCCTTATGAAATAAAGTCCCGCAGTTAAACAATACTTTGCAGAGTTCGTCTGCGAACAATTTGTACTTTTAAGAATACTATAATTTAGCAACGTAGTAAACAATAATATTATCATGTTATGAATTTGGTATACTGTGGCTCAATACTTAGGAAAAGGTCGCAATGTATGCGCTATCACCCCTTTACAGTATTGCACACACGACACAAAAATGGTGTAAGGTATTTTGTGCACAAGGCGAGATGTTGGGAAACCGCGGGCTTAGCCAGCTATTGCTCAACTGACACTACCACGAACACTCGAACTCGAAAACATAGATATGTATTAATTTCCTCACTTTCGAGCCAATTTCTCGTAATAATTATCAAGGTCACTTGGGTGCTTTGACGATTTGCATTCTCTAGTTTCGATAAAATCGAATCGAAAATAAAAAATTGAATCAAATTAAACATAACGCATCGGCCATCGCAAGTGCCATGACACCGACTCGTTATGTCAAATGACAAATACCATGCATGTTGGACATCCAACTTTCAGAGTAGAGAGAATTATACTTTGCTGTCAAAACGAGTATGCGATAAGACCATAAAGTTAATATACCTATATTCCGCTAGGTATATTAACTTTATGGATAAGACTTAGCACTCTACTCTCTTCCGTTTCCTCCGTCTCTCCCGAGCTAGACAGCTTGATAAAGAACACGACTGATATCGGAAGTACATAGATGTAATGGCCTATGGGATTATGTAGAGAACTATACTATATTATATCAGCTGTAATCCTGATCCTTTTTTTAAGTGTTAAAATTTTTAAATCCAGAATCAGTAAAACCATAGAGTCAAAATTATTTTTTTTGGAGACTACAACCGGGAATGGGATAGTTTAATTAGGTAGGTACAAATTGAATGAGACTTGTGGTATAGCGTTTTTTGAAGTTGTCGGATGTTATTTCTGATGTTATTTTTGGACCATATAGTTCGAGTTCGAGAATCAAGTGAGTAAAGAGACACCAGTAGTAGCGGTTCAGCTCTTAAATAGCTAACGATCGAGACTCGGCGATTAGGAAATAGGAGTTTACTAGGAATGTAGCAACCAGTACTATTTTCTTAGTAAATGCTACTCTAAGGAAATAAGTTGTATTTAAACTGAAAATACTTCCTATAAGAAGTCTGTGTCTCTGCTACAAAAAGTACGTTTTTAGTCATTCCTATATAAATTATGGTCTCTACTCTCTATGTGTACGGTAGGAAGCGTACATTTTCATCAATAAAAACAATTTTAGTCTACTTATTATGTATACATGTCTGTCCTTCTGTATGTATACGTTAGATGAAACCAAAATTCATCTATATAAGATGAATTTAGGATTCATCTAACGTATACATACAGAAGGACAGACAGACACATGTATAATACATTTTCAAAACGAGTATTAAGGGCGTTCCTTCCGGAGATACCGTTATTTGCCGTATTTCAAGCCCTATAAACCCATAATTTGAAAGCTACAAAGTTATAATAAAAATACAGCAATAATCTTCAGTATATCGACATTCCTTTCCCCATTTTAAATTTTCTATTTTTGCTTATTATACTCATGATATCAGTTTCCAAAGTCAATTCTGAACTAAGATAAGTAAAAAAATAGGGTTTTGGTGCGCTCTCAGCAACGTGGCAAATTTATGGCGAAGGTCGTTTGCTCGGGGGACGGCCTTAATATAATAGATGTATGTCGCTTACTGGAGTAGGCCAATAATAATATGTTAAACATTAAATTTCCGCAATAATAAATTGTAGTTGAATGAAAGGCACAAAATATACTTTACCAGTATGTTTTATTCATGAAACATGGAAAGTAAAATTACATTGTCGCAATTTGCAGATCAACCTTGACAGCGTCGCGCGTGGACACACCACGCACTGGTGGAACCATAGGTGGAACTAATTATAACACTCCCAAATTAAAATGATATGTGGCAAAAGGAAAATATTTGATCTATAGGGGACGGACCTATATTATTTGGTTGGGTTATGTGGTGCAATAAACTTGGTGCAACTAATTATAACACTCCCAAATTAAAATGATATTTGGCAACAAGAAAATTGATCCATAGGGGACGGACGTACATTATTAGGTTGGGTTATGTGGTTCAATAAACTCGGTGGAACTAATTGTAACGCTCCCAAATTAAAATGATATGTGGCATCAGGAAAAATTGATTCATAGGGTGTTCATAGGTTGGCGGACTAAATTGGGTTGGGTTATGTGATACAATAAACTTTATACAATACGACTAAATCAAGTAGGTCCACTATATTATGTAAATAAACCAATTTCTCTACAATACTCTGTAAGTACAGCGTAAGACAGATCTGTCATCCGTAAGACTGTAACCGTACATTTTTGTGATATAAAAGCTATTCTTTTCCGGGAATCAAAGAACCATCACCTTTCACCAGTCACTACGAAGAAATGTAACACTTTTCCATTCATAGAGCAAAATAATATCAATTGGTATGACATACTCCGTATAAAAACACTGAGATGTTATGTAGAGCAGGCACAAGGGATCCATAATTAGTTAATATTTTGAATGCAAAAGTGTGTGTCTGTCTGTCTCTCTGTTACCTCTTCACGTCCAAACGGCTGAACCGATTTTGTTGAAAATTGGTATGTAGATCATACTTTAAGTACCAGGAAAGGCCCTATCCGACATAGGCTACTTTTTATCCCGGAAAAATGCACGATTCCCGCCCGATAAATGAGTTTTGGCGCAACGGAGTTGCGGGAATCATTTAGTTTATAATAATTCATCACATGTGGTAGACATGGGCGCCGGCAGAAATAATTTCCAAGGGGTGTAGATTTTAGTTTTCTTTCTTTTTTTTCTTTTTACTTTTTACGAACAACAGTGACTATGTATTTACGTCAACAGAATACATTTGGTGCCGAAACATTACGAACTATATTTGTACGGCATGGTAATAGGGTTACAGACGGCTTTTTATTTCAATAATAGGCTTGATGACAAATTTTTTTTCTTATTGGTAATTGAAAACCCCTTAAAAAATAGAAACATTGCTGAAAGAATGACTCTCATAGCTTAAAAATTCACCAAGATATGAACAATTCAAACATCTCATAAAATAGACCTGCCCGAAACGCCCCATACAAAGTGCTACGAAAGACTGACGTCAGTCTTTCTTAGTTTGTACGGATCGGGAGAGAACTTTGTTCGATAGGTATATTAAATATTGCGTTTATGAAAGTGGTTTCATACCAAAAGTTGCTTTTAATTGCATAAGTTATCGAATGGTATACAAATATTAAGAAATTTAATTGAAAAAAAAATCGACTTGATTATCCAACTTTGAAGGCGCCTAACAAAAAAAATACAAATGCTATCGAGCTGAAATTTTGGTAACGCTTATTTTTTGCCGTGCTTTCTTTATTTTATTAACAAAAGTCGCTAATCTTTGACCTTGTCATCATCCCTATTCCTGTTGATCCCAAGATTCCCAGGGGGTGCAAGTGCACCCCCTGGCACCCCACTGCCGGCGCCCATGGTGATAGACTCCGATCTGTGGTATGCTAGTTTACAGCGCTTAGGTCCTTAAAATGAGGTCCCAAAATTACAACTTAGCTATGTTCGCGAATCCTCAAATCTTATTAGCTCAGACCTTGATCTTAATGAGGTACGAAAAAACCTTCCGTATCTTCGTACAATGCTGTAGGAAGCGGAACTCAATTACGAGATGTCACAGACCCATGTACGATGAACCTGTAGTAGGGCTTTCCTACATTATTTGGCTTGATTTAATATGCGTCCGCCCGAACGCGCGGTTTGGCGGCTACACCGCGAGATCACAAGAAATTTTATGAGCTTTGTGAGGGCTCGCGTCGTCACACCTTGACTGACTGATGTTTTTTTTTAATGAAATAAGGGGGCAAACGAGCAAACGGGTCACCTGATGGAAAGCAACTTCCGTCGCCCATGGACACTCGGATGCAGGTGCGTTGCCAGCCTTTTAAGAGGGAATAGGGTAATAGGGGAGGGCAGGGAAGGGAAGGGTAGGGGATTGGGCCTCCGGTAAACTCACTCACTCTGCGAAACACAGCGCAAGCGCTGTTTCACGCCGGTTTTCTGTGAGAACGTGGTATTTGTCCGGTCGATCCGGCCTATTTGTGCCGAAGCATGGCTCTCCCACGTATAAATGATAGAACAAAGGAAAGGGCGTAGCGACAAAATGGCTTTTGTCGCGTAATTTGAAAACCAAAAATACGTATTGTGATACCAGTAAAAACTCGCAAGACTGGTTAACAAACACCATGATTTTTATATTACTTTTAAAAAAAAAAACCTTTAGTGGTGGTGTGCACTTATTAGGGATTTATACAATGTTCTGTCCGTGTCCGCTATGTTAGACAAGTGACAAGGAAAAATCGTTTTCTGGTTAATTATAACGTCTGTAATCTTATAATATATACAGCGTAAATATGACGCTCGAATTGTATGCGTCCGCCCGAACGCGCGGTTTGGCGGCTATACGAGTACGAGTACCGGGAGATCACAAGCAATAATTATTGTATGTAAATGACAGCGCGTATGAGCCGCTATTTAATAATTTTTAATTCTTTTTTAACAAAGAATTTAACCCGACTTCCAATGTAAAAACAATATTCTTAAAATTAAAATGACCTAAAAGGATGAAATAATTCTTATTCTTCATGAGTGCCTTTTTCAAAATTCGACATCTCAACGCATTCTGTACTCAATTTTCATTCGTTTGAAGTCGGTACCAGCCGAACTGGGATACTTGACATAGAACTTATAGCCAGTACCGACTATATATATATATATATATATATATATATATATATATATATATATATATATATATATATATATATATATATATATATATATATATATA
Organism: Polyommatus icarus; assembly: GCA_937595015.1. Classification (NCBI taxonomy): domain Eukaryota; kingdom Metazoa; phylum Arthropoda; class Insecta; order Lepidoptera; family Lycaenidae; genus Polyommatus; species Polyommatus icarus. Next base: position 20,141,282 of record OW569329.1, read on the forward strand.
TATACATACAGACGAACATATTATAACCCCCTCCTTTTTGGAAGTCGGTTAAAAATAAATCGTTAATTTCCTTGTAATCTCGCAATAAAGCGGCGGGCGGCCATACCGCGCGTTCGGGCGGACGCAAAATAAAGTAAAAATCCAACCTAATTATGGTAAGAAATCGATACGTCCATACTATATAATAATATAATATAATATTATAAAATACGAAAGTGGGTCTGTCTGCCTGTCTGTCTGTCTGTCTGTCTATTACCTCTTCACGCCCAAACCGCTGAACCGATTTCGATGAAATTCGGTATGGGAATACTTTGAGAACTGAGAAAGGACATAGGATACTTTTTATTCCGGAAAAATGTGCGGTTCCGCCGCGATAAACTTTAGGCGCAACGGAGTTGCGGGCGTCACCTAGTTAATAAAACTATGCCACTAGGTTACACCAAACAAATGTCTAATTTGCTAAGGATTTGGTAATTGCTTCTTGAACTAATGTCAAAATGTTTGTTTAAATAGTGATGACATCATGAAAACCTAATTAAAGTTTCATAGGTTCATAATGACGACGACTTTCTTGAGTATTCATCATTATCAATAATAAATTATTAATAAAGTCCTCAATAGAGCACACTAGGTGATAAGAGATTGCCAGTGTTGAGGTAGGTTCCATCGTACCCGCAACTCTGCCGTAAGCGGGGAGTGGAGCACAAATTATCCTCCTAATTTAAAATTAAATAATAATGTGTTAATAAGATACAAAAAATGTTGCCTTAGTTAGACCATGACCTACGGTACATTATGATAATTTATTCAAGATTCAACACGATTTCTAAATTTAAATTTCAAAATATGGTTTCTATCAATTTACTATTTTCAATTTCTGTTTTCCCTTTCTATTATCTAGGACTGACTGCTGCACTCAGAGTGGAATATTAACTAGTTAAATGTAATTAATTCAAAATTTTGACATAAGCCCCATACATTATCTGTCAAACTCTTCATTAAATTGAAGCTTAATTATAATTAAATGTCTCTGAGTACAGCAGCTAGAGTATATAATAGTATATCATTATTATTTAAATTAATTACAATTTCATATAGAGGCAAGAGCTGTATTTGATTGTAGTAAGTTTATATGTAGAGTTCGCTGGTAGAGACCAAAATTAGATCGTTGTCCTACAAATAGGTATATTTTATCTATAAAAATTGTAGGACAACGATCATTTTTTTTTTGATTCTCATTACTTAATTTTGTAATTAAATCTTTAATGATTAATTCGTTATATAATGAGATTATTTTCTTGAGTAACAATAATCAGAAACTGATGACTTCTCTTAATGAGATTTCAAATGAAAATATTGAACTTAAAATACGTATATTATAATACCTGTACACTTAATTTAGAACTTAAGCTACATTATCACATTGTTCACTGCTCCTCCTCTAACCACATAGACGTAACACTAGGGGAGTTCTCCCGGGTTTCCTCGGTGATGATCTTCAGTAAGACCACCTCCATCATGCACAAAGCGAAGAGGACCACGAACACGGCGAAATTAGACCCAGTGTGGTGGAATTGGAAGCCAGCAGTGGGCCCAGGAGGCGGCCAGGCCGCCATCCCGAAAGTAACCAAGTTCGGTAACACCATGTTCGATTTTCAAAATTCCATTGCACTTGACAGTTTGTTTTTTTTACGTTTGGAATTGAGTACAAAAACTTATTGTGGAACTGTCAGATTTTAAAATTATTGTTTTTTTTATTTGATTTCGCAATCGATGTTATCGATCTGTGCGAGCGGGCGAGTAATTCGCGCGCCAGTACTGTAATGGTCGGCGGTAGTCTACGGCCGCAGCGGCAGGCGCGTTTTGAAATGTCCTCTTATGAAATATGAATCGCTTTAGTTAGATGCGTTGGGAAATGGTGTGTTGTGAATGCAACAGCTTTGCGGTCAAGGCCGAGTGCGTGGACGATAACCTTTGTTGTTTGCCGATCGCGAGTTTGCGTATTCACCCGAATATTTGGTACTAGACGATCCGCGCGACTTCGCCCGTGTAAATTAAATATTTCCCAGACAATTAGTCCAATAAAATAGCCTACGATCCTTCACGTGGTCTACTTCTTATCTATGTCAAATAACAGAAAAATTTGCTCCAGTAGTTCGTGAGATAAACATTTTCCTCTATTTCTTCGCTCCTATTAGTCTTAACGTGATAAAATATAGCCTTCCTTGATAAATGGGCTATCTAACACTGAAAGAATTTTTTAAATCGGACCAGTAGTTCTTGAGATTAGCGCGTTCAAATAAGCCATTTCAAATAATTTTCCCCCGTTTTTTCCACATTATCATCTATTTCTTCGCTCCTATTAATTTAAGAGTGATAAAATATAGCCTATATAGCCTTTATCCATAAATGGGCTATCCAACAATGAAAGATTTTTTTAAATCGGACCAGTAGTTTCTGAGATTAGCGCGTCCAAACAAGCTCTTTCAAATAATTTTCACCCGTATTTTACAAATTTTCCTCTATTTCTTCGCCCCAATCAGTTTTAGCTTGATAAAATATAGCCTATAGCCTGCCTCGATAAATGGCTATCTAACACCGAAAGGTTTTTTTTAATCGGACCAGTAAAGATTAGCGCCTTCAAACAAACTAACAAACTCTTCCGCTTTATAATATTAGTACATATAAAAATAACTAAATTTTAAGCTTTATATTTCCGCAAAGTAACGCCTGATACTAACTATTTTGTATGCATATCTACGAATAATAGTAGATGAATACAAATAATGCGTTATATTATGCGTATACTCAAACAACTTCCAAAATGTGCCTTAGTAATTATTAGTTGCGGCCTGGGGGCGTCATCTAACTTCCACCCAACTTGGTTGCGCCAAAATTAGTTTATCGCGCGGGAACCGTACATTTTGTTAGAATAAAAAGTATCCTTGTCCTTTCCCGGGACTCAAAGTATCTTCATACCAAAGAGTCATGGCCAAATTTGTATAGGGGCTGGACTCGACTTTTATTTTTGATGTCCCAAAATAAACTATAGTTAGATTTGGTTGTTCTTATGCTCTAAACATAATTCCGTTTGAGAAGTATGTCTAAATAGCCACAGTTTTTTACAATAATTAATAACGTTAACAATTATTTTGAAGTTAGACTTAAGAACTACCTTTTTCCCGACTGCAGTACACTGCAGTCACTTAAAGTCAAGTATACACTTGTAGGCTACAGCCTACAAGTGTATATTCGGCGATCTCATTTCTAATTATTTCAATTTTTCCTAGAGTATTACCCAAAAAATAGAACGAACGCAAATAATCGCCGGCTGTCAGAACAAAAATCACTATATTTTAGTTTCTAAAATATATTGATCTTTCTTTTGTGGCTATTTACAGACACATTTCTAATATTTTTCGATGCCTTAATATATTAGAGAATTTTTGCTACCAATGGCATATCGGGACGCCATTTGTCATCTGGTACGATTTGGCCATTGTTCTTTCAGGGAAATCGGTTAAGCCGTCAGCGGTTTGGGCGTGAAGATAATATTGATAATAAAAAATAGAGAAGTAATAATTATAATTATTACTTCTCTATTTTTTATGATATTGTTATTTTTTTGTGCACAATGAAGTATATATTTTGTTTGTTTAGTATTATAAATAATTTGTTTTGACTTTCTACGTTGATAGTATAAATATTTTATAAATGCGCAACTTCGTCACTAGTAAATGCATAATTCTAACACAAATCATGAGAAAGCAAAGGTTAAAATAATGTATTCAATAAGAAGGTATTTGTAAGCATAGCTGTAGCAATATACAGGGTGTAACAAAACTAAGTGATACCGTACTTAATATTTTAGTGTGTGTATGTGTTCCTTGTAGAGACCTCCTCTACAAGGAACACATACACACAGAAAGAAAAATTGAAATTGAAAATTTGAAAGAAAAATTTGGTCTTTCGGCACTGCTACTTTCACAGTGACCTCACTGTGATAGTAGCAGTGCCGAAAGACCAAATTTTTCTTTCACTTTGTATGGGCAAGCGCCCTATAGCGTCACGAGGTTCCCCATACAAAAGTAAAAAAAAATTGGTATTTCAGTGCTGCTACTTTGTGAAAGTACTGACTACAAGGAGCACGTACACACCCTTAAGTATTATCGCATAGTCTTGTTACATCCTGTATAACACAATAGTCTTTTATGTAGAGGAAAAGAAAAAAAGCAACAAAACCTGAGGAAATATCGATAAAACCTTGTATAATATTGTACATTGTACCTGCAATGTAGAGTTATCAATGTATTATACGTCTTATTAAATATTCGAAACCTTTTAAATATCTTTGAAAAAATTCCATAACTCAGAGAAGAATATTAATCCTTCGATCGTGGAAATCTATTGTTATTCTATTGTCGTCGCGATCACTGGTGATCTTATGGGGCTTGATAGGTTAATTACATAAAGTTTATTACCTTTAATTACCTAAATAAATAACATAAGCCGATACAGTATCTCTTAAAATCTTCATTTAATTACATTCAAGTATTAATACTTATATTGTTCGTTTTAACCCCCGCGCAAGTCGTACTCAGAGACATTCAATAATTATCCTTCAATTTAATGAAGAGTTTGACAGATAATGTTTGACAAAATAAAAGAGTTTGACGGGCTTTAAAATATGTAACAATTTTGAATTAATCACAAAATTATGATTTAATATAAGTAATATTCGACTTTGAGTTCGTCAGTAAGACTTATATTCAAGTATTCAAGAATGTAAAATGTAAAGACTCATTAGTCATTACCTCTTGTAGTAAACATGTATTTAGCACCTTTAGACTAATGAAGGTGACATCATGGACCATTATAAGTTAATCTCGCTACAGAATTTAATCTAAACTTAAATGACGGCACTAGGTCATGGTTTGTCTAGATAATCAATAAAACCTAATTACAGTTATTAGTACCTAGATTATTATTCGTAGACCTGGGTAATAAAAGAGGAATTAAGAGTTATAACTTATAAAACAATGACTGTGCAACCAAGCTTGTGATTGCCCGGCAATGTTTTATTTGATAATATGAAAGCCACCCGATATATTACATATTTTACGATGTTAGGTTAGGCGTACTTACCATGATTCCGCGGAATTGCCATACATTTTTCTTGCATGAAAAAGTATCCTTTGTCCTACTATGGGTCTTTGTCTATGCCAAATCTTATTTTGTAACCCCCGAACTTATGTCATTGCCCCCGACACAAAAAATAATCGATTAATTAAGGTGAACGCAGAACGCAGAGAACGCACCGCACGCACCGCATTCGCAATTCTTTATATGAAGTTATAGGCAAGCTCGCATACCTATAACCTACCTACCCGCGCCGCAGTCTTCGCAACTTTATAATAATATGAAGAATTGCGAATGCGGTGACTGCGCGGCGGTGCGTGCGCTGCGGCCAAATCTGCGTTCACCTTTATCCTCTGGACGAAATTCAATATTGTCAGTGTCAATGTTGATGGTTCTTGTCATATCTGTCAAAACACAAAATATTTTGACTTCCTATTTCATTATCCCGTGTATTATTTTCCTCTATGTCCATTATGTTCATCAGGTTAATACACCGGGATCCTCCTGAACTGTCTTGCAATAGAGTAGAAGATTCTGAAGAGAGAGTATTGTTGGTAAACCCAAAATGCCTGGTCAGGATCATGCTGGAGTACATAAGAAGCAGGTAGAATACCAATTGCTCAGTTTAGCGCGTCGACGAGGACAAATAGTTTTCAAAGTTTGCAGGTCATAGATGAGCATGTTATTAAATAATAGACGTTCAGGGCGTCTCCCCCCACGTAAATAAGGATATCCATTGGAAATGTACATTTTCCCACCAAAAAGTAGCCTTTCATCACTAGTACATAATAACTCTATGCCTTTCATATATTTTGTTCGTGGTCGCTGGCTCTATATTATCTGTACCGAATGACATAAAATTGGTCCTTTAGTTTCGGAAGATTAGCGTGTTCAAACAAACAAATTAAATTTATAAAAGCAGTATAGATTATATTTTCAGGTGTAATCTGGGTCTTTACACGTGGTTTGACCTGTGCGACGAAAGCGGAGCGGTCATGGGGTTGTTCGACATGCCTTCGTATGAGTATCCTACAGAGAAGTTCCAAAATGGCGGCACTTATTACGTGATTGTGATTAAACAGGTAAAAACTAAAAAGTAAAAACCCTTAACCCACACACACACATAATCTTTTTTTTATATAACATCAGGAAGCAAACAAACAAACCGGTCACTTGATGGAAAGCAACTGCCGTCCCCCATGGACACTCGCAACATCGGAAGAGTTACAATTGCGTTGCAAGCCTTTCAAGAAGAATACGCTCTCTTCTTGAAGGTTGTCAGGTTGTTTACTCGCTCACGAATAAAATTAGCGTTCCGCGCGGCCTCGTCCGCATAAATTAGGAATTTCACGGAAAGCATACATTTTTCGCAAATCGTAGACTATGTTCTTCCAATTAGTGGTCTACTCTATATCTGTACCAAATAACATAAAAATTGCTCCAGTAGTTCGTGTCTGAGTTCGTGGCATAAGCCCTTTCAAATAATTTTCTTCCGTTTTTTCCACATTTTCCTCTATTCCTTCGCTCCTATTAGTCTAAGCGTGATAATTAGACATCGGATTATATGCATTTGCATATTTGCATATGCAAATGCATATAATGGCACTTTTTAGGCGATAGTGCATATTTTGGCAATTTTTCGTTGATAGTGCATATTTCGGTAGTTTTATGCCCTCGTAGTCTCCAAACGTCTAGCCATCATGACACACGGCGAGGCCACAAAACAGAGGTAGGATAGATCAAAACACTTCAAATATGTGGCTCCATCCCCATTAAAAGAATGCGATGCACCCGATAGCACCGATAGCCGATAGGTACAATATCTTTCTAGAAACAATTTTTTTCTTTGTAGTTGGCAAGTGGCAACATTATTAAAAACGGGAATAAAGTAGTTACCGATTTATTAAACTTCCATGAGCATTAAGATTGCAATCGGAAAATGTTGGTAGAAAATTATTATTGGTGCTGTTTAAAAAAATTAAAATCCTGGATTTGAGGAAATTATAAAATTGACGCTTTTATTAACGGCTCCACCGGAAAGCTCTTCAAAATTTAATAAATTTAAATAAGATAAGAAAACATTTATTTTGACAACACACAACATACACAAAACAGAACAAAAAATAATAATAAAAAAGGACTTAAGCTACATGTATATTATGTGATGTCAGAATTGGCCCCAGCTCAGCTATACGCAGCAGGCAAGCCCGCTGCACTGGTATTCTGCAGGGGCCAAGGAGTGACTTCACCACATAATAGACAGGAAAAACAACAATAGTACAACAATAAAATAAAAATAATACATTAATAGACAAAAAAAACATAAAAAAACTAATGCTAGTAATAAATGGTGTATATTATAAGGTTTTTGCCTATGTATAAACAAAAAAAAAATGTTTGACAACAAATGATTAGTGACTTTTGATTGTGCATATTTTGGCATATTTCGGCCATTTATTCGTGCATACTTGCATGCATATTTCGGCACTTTGATCGTGCATATAATCCGATGTCTAGTGATAATATATCGCCTATAGCCTTCCTCGTTAAATGAGCTATCTAACACTGAAATAATTTTTCAAATCGGACCAGTAGTTTATGAGATTAGCGCGTTCAAACAAACAAACAAACAAAATAAATAATATAAGTATCGACTATAGAAGATGAAAGAGGTGAGTAACGATCGGTCAGTAACCGAAATCCTAAGTGTTCAGTGACTGGGCTATAGCAATATAGCATGGGCCCGACCTACGAATAATAAAACCAGGAAACGTAACTCCCATAGTAATACAGTTTTAAATTTGGTTCCATTCGAACTGTCATGTAACGTCAGCCTTTATACCGCTCAAGGTCACCAAATGTATGTAAAGTGAACCTAAGGTACACTTTTTTGACAAGTATTTTGGAGCATGTTTTTTGACGGAGTTACTCTTCCGTAGTTTTTTATTATTCGTAGGGCCCGACCAAATACCATGACGATTCAAACTGTAGGAAGTGTTTGTATGAAGCATTATGATCATTTCAATGTTTTTGGACAACGGGACCGCTATTACTGAGACTTCGATGTCTGTCCGTCTGTATGTCTGTATGTCTGTCTGTCTCCAGGCTGTATCTCAAGAACGACTGTAGCTAGCCTTGGGAATTTTAACAGATTGTGCATTTCTGTTGCCGCTATAACAAGCTATAACACTAAATACAAATTTAAATTAATATTTAAGGAGGCTTCCATACAACAAACTTGCTCATCAAGCTGCATCAATAATGGCAACAGGAACGCACTTGAAATTTTCATAAAGTCCTTCATTATAATAATTATTATGTGTGTGTACAGGTATTTCAATAATTAATAATAATATTAAAATAAATTAAAAAATTAAGGGGGGCTCTCACACAAAAAACACAATTTTTGGCCTATTTTTTCTCTATAACGGTACGGATGCCTTCGTGCGCGAGTCCGACTCGCACTTGGCCGATTATAGATTTTTTTTCACAAAATTCTTCAGCTGATATCATTGAGATGTAGTTGATATGCATATTATGATCGGAATCGTGACTTTCGATCCCGTTATAATGTAAACAATGATATTAATATATTGATAAATAATTATACTCAAGTTCTAGCATATTGCAGCAAGATAGTGTTATCTTGTTTGATGCTACTCTGACGTAGGTCTTAAACTTATCTTTGTTGCAATAATCAATCAAATTGCAACACTACATAAAAATGCTTCGTATCAATAGGCTGTAGCTGTCTGGCTTTCGTATTGCCAATCCAGTCTACGGTTTATGGGAGCTAAGCCCGTGAAAAACTTTGTTATATATGTATTGTGATTTGTGTATGTGCTTCATTTTGAGAAAAGCCTTGTCTCCCCGAGAGTCGAGACTTTATGCGATATAAGTACATAAAATGTTTTTACAAATGTCAGCATGGAGACAACTTATTAAATAAAAACATTTTAGGGGGTCCACGTCCATAAAAAATGTATTGCCCTATACTAAGGGTTCCGCCACCAAAACCGCAGCTGCTGCTTTCACTTAGGGCCTACCCACACGCACCACAACCACACGACAACCGCAACCACACGACAAACACACCACGTGGTCGGGCGTATATATTTCGTATTGTAAATGAACTGGACCATTCACACGTACCACATTTACAGTCGTTGTAGACCACTTGTAAAATACCGACCACATCGCAACCACGTCGCAACCACGTCGCAACCACATCGCAACCACAACGTTGCGTCGACGCAACGACACGCCGCCCTTGATAAGAACGAAAGGAGCGAAACTTTAACGAGAAAGAAAGAAAAAAGAATGTCTTAAATTTAGAAATTTAAACGACGTGTGGAAATAATATAGTCCGTGAGCCCTATATTATATTTTCTAAATAAATAAATAAAATTTTTGTGAGTAGCTTCATAGTGATGAAATGAACAACATTTTTATTTGCGAAAAATCTCGAAAGTGGTAGCCATCATCAGTCAAGGTTTTTTATATGTAGATATTGTGTTTTCATAATTCATTAAAGCTGTAGCAAAGGTTGGTACTGAGTAACTGGTATGCCATCTAGTACGAAACGTTACTCACGAATGCGTTTTTTAAATATAATACTATTATTATTATTATTATTATGTTTTTTTAGAGTTCCGTACCCAAAGGGTGAAAACGGGACCCTATTACTAAGACTTCGATGTTTGTCCGTCTGTCTGTCCGTCTGTTCAGTCTGTCTCCAGGCTGTATCTCAAGAACCGCTATAGCTAGATTTCTGAAATGTTCACAGATTGTTTCTATCTGTTGCCGCTATAACAACAAATACTAAAAACAATATAAAGCTAATATTTAAGGGGTTCCCATACAACAAACGAGATTTTTTGGCCTTTATGGCTCATAATCCATAATGGCAATATGTATTTTTTGAAAAACTTTATCTTGAACCTTCTCAGTATAAGATAATCAGTACGAAATTGGCTTTGACTTTTGTTTACCAATAAAGGATGTACCCAATAAATTCTATATCGACGATTACGCTGACATCGCCGTCGTTTTCTTCTTATCAATAATACATATTATAGCAACAATAAAGTGTCCTCTTCGAAATCCATGACTTTGGGCAAGACTCTATAAAAGCCGGAGTCGAACTACAATAGTTCGACTTGCACACGACGCAACCACGTCGCAACCACATCGCAACGTCATTTTGTCGGTACCACAACGCAACCACAAAATGCTGCAGCGACACCATTCACACGTAACCACAGCTCGACGACATTTTGTCGTTGCGATGTCGTGTGGTTGTGGTACGTGTGGGTTGGCCCTTAAACATAATATAGGTAATCCAGCCATTTTGAAAGAGTTTGGCAACAAATACACAACGATACGAGATTTTTACATCTCAGAAAATTTCGACGATGATTAGTTTAGATAAAATGCTGACTTTAAAGCTATTTCTGTACTAAAATTAGCATGTATTTGACTAGTCTTGAACAATAGGTGTTAACTATTTGATTCATCATTCCATGTTATGTAACACATGCATGGGTCAAGGCAAGACAACGAGCGCAAAAACTACGATATCTCAACCTGAACTTTATGCCATTGTTGTTTAATATTATTAATCAAAATTCCAAATAACAGGCGTCATTCTTGCCGGAATTGGATTTGTAGAATATAGAATATGATTAGTGATTACCAACAGTGCTATACAAAAAAAAGGATAAAATTCAGCTTGTTATTATTTTTAGCAATATTCCGCGAAATAATTTTCGCGGAATATTGCTAAAAATAATAACAAGCTGAATTTTAAGCTATGGATTTCCGCAAAGTAACGCCTGATTCCATTAACTAAAAAAAAGGATATTGCAATTTGTAAAATGTCATTTGAGATTCATCACACCCGTGTCTTCTATTAAAAAAAAATAGGTGGCAAACTAACAAAGAGTCTTCTCAGAGAAGATGGAAAGCTACGACCGCCGCCCATGGACACTCTCAACATAGAATGAGCTGCAGGTGCGTTGCCGCCCTTTTAAAAGGGAATACGCTCTCTATTTGAAGGTTTGCAGGTCGTATTAGTCCGAAAATAGTGCTGGCGACAGTTCTTTCCAGAGTTTTACTGTGCGTGGCAGAAAGTTAACCTCAAAACGCGCGGTAGAAGACTACCACTCGTTAAGGTTATGCTTCTGAGTTCTGCCATTGGTATAAAAGTACAATAATTTTACCTGTGGCCGAATTAAAAATTGAGGCTGGTTTTATTTCGAGGGACAGCTATGAGATGGCTATGAGTTATGAGCTTATGACAGCACCAATGACAAGCCCGTAGCTCTGTACTTAGAGCAGGTATACAACGCGCGTTAGCAAAGCGCGCGCTTCAAAACGCCCAATACGTACCTGTGGGGCTGAAATGGTCACATTTAGCAATTCCTCTCAATCAATTCAGCAAATGAATTGTCAAAACTGTCAAACTGACAAATGTCAAATCAGTACAAAAATACAGAAATTAATTGCAAGCAGAGTTGCATTTTGCGATTTTAGAAAAATGAATCATATTATGATTCATATCATGATTCTTCAAAGCGACCATTTTAGCCCCGCAGCTCTTACCTAGAGCCTGCTTGTTACAGGGGGAAGGACAGTCTTTATAGAATTACTGAAGTTTTTGTTTTTTAGGGTTCTGTACCCAAAGGATAAAAATGGAAACCTATTACTAAGACTTTGATGTCTGTCTGCCTCCAGGCTGTATTTCAAGAACCGTAATAGGTGGTAATCAAATAGTTGACTTTGGAGTTGACATTTTCACAGACTATGTATTATTTTTTTCTTTGTCCCAGTCAAAACTATTTTGTACCTTTGAAAGTTACGCTGACGCTCCGTTTCAAAATTTTGTAAGTAATTTGAATATTCATTTTTTTAGCCTATTATTTTTAATTGGTACAAAAGTAGTAGAAACTACAATGATGTATTTGATAATGAATAGTTGTACATTATAAAAAAAATTAAAATGTTTTTTTTTCAACGCGTTTTTGTTTCAAGCGGAACATTTAAATTTACTTTTCTATTTACATGTAGAGCTGAAAATATTTTTAATTTTTAAGTTATCACAATTTTTTATGTTATTGTGCACAAATATAGAGTAGATTAGGGAGAGGGCAATTTTTTGGGTTTCCGCAAAATTCCTTATGGCTTATTTACGCAGGCAGAGCGGCGCAGAACGTCTAGTTAATAATAATAATTATTAATTACCTTTATTCCCAACGAAATATGTACTATCAGAGAAGTTGATTCCTATGCAGATCGGGGACTGCATAGGAATCAATTTCCTCGATGGTACATAGTAGAGTTTTAAATTATTTTAATCACGGAAAATATTTAAATGTAGGCTCTTATATAGAGCTTTTTAAACGAACTTGAAATTTCTGCTCTAACGTTCACCCACGCGTTAACCCTAATGCATTGTTTCTCAGGTTTATTAACAAAAATATTGACGCTTTTGATTCATCATGATCATAACAGCCTATATTCGTCCACTACTGGACATAGGCCTCTCTCAATGAACGCCAAGATGACCGATCTCCTGCTACTCGCATCACGCATCCAACATGGGCCCGCTTTTGATTGCATCACGTCTAGGTAAACCGTAAACCTTAACCAATCAAATACTTCAGAAATCTGAAAGTAGTTAATTTCTACAGTCCAAAAGACAAATCGAGCTACAAAACTTTAATATCAAATCAACATTTGCATGAAATTGTGTACCTCTTTATTTAAGAACCAACTTTCTTTTTCAGGAGAGGACCAAACAGATATTCCCTCAACTGAACCACAGTAATCCCCTCTACGCTGAGCTGAAAGAGCGCGTGCGCAGGTTTCTGGACGGAAGACATTCTGCCACCTCCATCTCTAAGGTGAAGACATGATGATTATTATTATGTGCTTTGGGTAATATAGAATAGTTTTATTACGATTCATGCTGTTTAATTTTATCCAAACTAGTGCATAATAATATTATTATAATGATTAATGTGGAAGTGTATATTAATCTACCATTTCGCGCCTTAAACGGTCAAACTTTAGGTTTGTAACTTTGTATTATTGTGTGGCCGCGCCGGGGTAAAACTTAATAATATCATAGTTTTTAATAGGAAAAATTACTGTTTCCTAGACAAGAAATGGATCTAGTAAAGTAGATGTTGCCAGAACAGCCAATCTAGCATACGCCAACGAGAAAATTTTGTCTACACGTTTTCTCGATGTTTGATGGCGTTTCTCTTCATCTCTATTGACCCTAACATGACATCAATTTTTTCTCGTGTGGATCTGTCGTCAAAATCTATCGACATAATGTCAAAAATGATTTTGACATTATGTCGTTATCGACAATAATATAACTACACACGAGAGTGAGATATCTCGAGATTTTCTCGAATGCGCATCTAAGGGTCTACACAGACGGACTGCATTTCAACTGCAATCCAACTGCAAATTGCAGTTCAAGTGCAGTTTAAATGCAGTTGACACGACTGCAATAGAACTGCAAACCAAACATGCAGTCGGATTGCAGTTAAGTTGCAGTCGGCGTGCAGTCGTGTGAACTGTTTGGTTTGCAGTTAAATTGCAGTCGTATTGCAGTCGTGTCAACTGCATTCAAACTGCACTTGAACTGCAATTTGCAGTTGGATTGCAGTTGAAATGCAGTCCGTCTGTCCAAGCTCTTAGGCTGACTCAATCGGGCCGTGGAATCGGCCACTATTTTTTTAAATTCCTGACTTTATTTTAATAGCAATATCCTGAGCGCATCTTTTGCTCCGTCTCTCGTCTATAGCAATTTTATGCAAGTGTTTGCTTTAAATTATTTCAAGGCGCTTTATTTTATCCAACATTGAATCATCAGAGCAATTAGGTTTGTTTTAAGGCTGCGTTGCACCAGAGGCGTGGTTAAAGTTAAAGTTAAATATGGCGTCCTTAGCTTTAACTTTAACCGGAAAATTTGACAGATGTCGTATGAGCATATGGGGTGTTTGGGACGCCATATTTCCTATTCTATGTAATTTTATTAACAATAACAATATTAAATTGTAGAATTGTGTGTGTTATACTAATAAACTAATTTTTGCATGTTTTGTATTGTTTCAGATTTATTTTAATAAGGAAAATTCACGAACCACGAGTATCCGGTTTTTGAATGTTTTTTTTTTTTTACCTTGTACTTTCACAAACGCCACTACCTATAGTGCAAAGTTTTCACCATCGACAATATATAATATAGTCTCTCTTTTATACCTACGTCACGAATTTACTGACATTGGCTATTCCTCAAGGGAGGCCATTTTTAAAGAAGAAGAAGACGCCATATTTAACTTTAAGCAGAGATTTGACATTTCGCACTGTTGTCAAAGTTAAAGGTAAAGTTAAAGTTAGTTCGTGCAATCCACTCTATGATATTATTTGATAAGAAACGATAAAACTAGAAGTGTGTTATGTAACACAATTCACTCATTAGTAGCGATTTAAATTCATTAGCAATTATGAACAAAGATTTGACATTTCGCACTGTTGTCAAAGTTAAAGGTAAAGTTAAAGTTAGTTCGTGCAATCCACTCTATGATATTATTTGATAAGAAACGATAAAACTAGAAGTGTGTTATGTAACACAATTCACTCATTAGTAGCGATTTAAATTCATTAGCAATTATGAACAAAGCATGTAATTAGGTATTAAAAATAATGTAAGCTGTCGTTACTTGCTATTAACAAAATATAAAGACTAGTTGACTAAAAGTATTAATACGAGAAATATATTTAAATTTAAAAGCAAAGATGATGAAAAACTAAGAAGCGAAGGTATTTTAACGTGGTGCGGGAAAGAATTTTAATTATTGTACCTAAGTAATCACAATTTATTTAATTTGTAGTTTTTTTCTTTACCTCTTTACACTCACGCCGCTAAACAGATTTGGATAAAATAAATTAGACTAATGTATTTTATCCAAATAAAATAGGTGTAACTTAATTGTAAGTTATATTTTATTACTTAAATTCCCCAAAAGGCAGGCCGATCATCGCCCTAAAGCCGGACGTCACGTCCGTCCGGCTACCGGAAGTGGGACGCCGGAAGTCGTGGATGGAATCGTTTAGTGCCTGCTATAATTTATGTATATTACGTAATTCATAGACATAGAGAATGGTCTATAATTGTTGGAAGGTGAGCAAAAAAATTGGTTAAAACTGTTATTGCCTGTTCCACCGCTTCCTGATAAGGTGCCCGATAGGGTTATTTGACAGATTTTCCATACTCCATCTGTCAAATTAAGTAGTGGATAGCCTTATCAGGAAGCGGTGAAACAGGCCCTTAGTGTGGTAATGTTTTAACCACGAAATGAAGACAGTGCGGCGATTTGTTTATAGTCTATGAAGCTTTACATAATTTATTATTATAAAAATATTGAATTTTTATCATAACATTTACATATTATCAAAACTACAATAAGTTTTACGTTTACCGCTATTTAAATAAGTATTTTTGATTTATGATTTTCATTAAAATTTTAGCGGTAATACTCGTATGCGTGAAGAGTTAATCAAATACACTTTCGCATTCATAATATTAATTATAATAATGAATATTATGAATAATAAATTAATAATTGAAGGAAGAATATAGATAATAATAATTGGAGCGAAACATTTATTATTGTAATAGGTATTATAGTACTTTTCTACACTAGTATGATGTAGCTTGTAGCCCTTGGAACAGCATATAGTTACACTTACAACATTATAATTTGTTTTTTAAAACAAAGAATTAATTGGTTGTTATGTTAAGCAATTAACATTATTTATAAACACTTTCTGCGGCTTGAAAGTGCACTCTCTCGTCTCCGCTTTCCTTGGCCAATGCCCGATCTAAACACATTGCGAAATCCTAACAACGAGACAATTTTAATTAAAGATATATTTTTGCAGATTGGAATGCGAACAATATAATAAAATCGGCCAAGTGCGTATCGGGCCACGCGCAATATAGGGTTCCGTAATACCGCTAGATTTTTTTAAAATTTTTGTGTGGTCAATGAATGTACATTTATAACGTGTTTTATAGTACTAACAACATCATCTCAGTTACTTTCAAAGGAATTTGAACGAAAAGTTCCTTTATACTTCGCTGAATACATTTTTTTAGTTGATCGACTATTACTCAATAACTTATGAAGTCTTCTTAGCCGTGATAGTTTTCCTTTTAAATTCAGCATATTTCCTACTCCTGTGAATTTTTTCACATTTCCAGAACCAACCGTTTAGCTGGTAGAAGGGGGGGACACTGGACTCTAACGATTTTTTCCACTTTAAAACTTAATATTTTACAAACTGATCCCTAAATCTGAAAATGATCTATGAATACTCATAATAGTTTTAAAAAAACCTATCCAACGACACCCCACACGATGGGGTGGACGCGAAAAAAAACTTTCATCCCCGCTTGATGTGTATGGAAGGTACCATAAAAAAAAATTTTTAAAGATTTTATGTACCATTTTGTTGCCATTATTAATATGTGCATTCATGCCAAATTACAGCTTTGTAGGTCCTATAGTCTCTGAGCAAAACCGCGGACAGACAGACAGACGGACGGACAGACCGAAACTATAAGGGTTCCTTGTTGACTACGGAACCCTAAAAAACTGGCCAAGTGCGAGTTGGACTCGCGCACTAAGGGTTCCGTAAAACATAGAGCAAAATAGGTAAAAAATGTGTTTTTTTGGTATCACTCAATTATTTATTTAAATTTTATTTTGTGAACATTTCAAGTGCCCTATTGCCATTATCGATATCGAGCAAAAAATAGCAAAACAATTACGTTTGTTCTATGGGAGCCCCCCTTAAAGGTACAATTCCGTGAATCGCGATCGATCGCGGTGCACGGAATTGTACCTTAAGTATTTAATTTATTTTGTATTTAGTATTTGTTGTTATAGCGGCAACAGATATACACAATCTGTGAAAATTTTAGAAATCTAGCTATATCGGTTCTTGAGATACAGCCCGGAGACAGACAGACGGACAGACGAATAATACAAAAAT
This sequence comes from Polyommatus icarus, assembly GCA_937595015.1. NCBI lineage: Eukaryota > Metazoa > Arthropoda > Insecta > Lepidoptera > Lycaenidae > Polyommatus > Polyommatus icarus. The sequence goes on from OW569329.1 coordinate 20,158,499, forward strand.
ACATCGAAGTCTTAGTTATGGGGTCTCGTTTTTACCCTTTGGGTACGGAACCCTAAAAATAGATTTGTACGTTTCTATTACGTAGTTATTGTAGATTTGTGGTAAACTAAGTATAATAAAATTTTTTGTTGTTTCATAGTGTTTTGGATAATATTTTTTAGCGACTTGGTAGTTTACTGTATAATTGCATGATATTATTATGAATCAAATAACATTAATTAGATACATTGTCAAAATTAAGAGTCTGCTAAGGAACTTTTCCACGTTCTCTCTTGCATTTCTTTCTGTTTTTGCTACATAAGTTTGCCTAGCACTTGCTCTAGAGTCTAGAGTCTAGACTATGACGTTTCTGCCATTTTTCAGCGGCCGTGTACTCTCTTCATACTGTCAAAAACAAGTAAATACATATTGCTATAATAGTACTAGCAATTTTGGACTTTTACGAACGTAACAAACACGTTATTTTTTAATCTGTCGGTTATATCACTGTGGTCCGCGCGCAGCCAAGCGTGGTGATGCGCCAAAATTGTACGACAATCAGTGTCGAAACCATTGCATGTTTAGATCTAGGTTTTACTTATTTAACCATTTTTTTGTCAACTTGTTGAGTAAGTTATTGGTAATTCAACGTTATGCTGTTTATTATAATTTATATGTCTTCCGTTTTGATCCAGATTCTAGATGTTAACAATGAACGGTTTGCGGCTATAATTATATTACTAATTTAAAATATGTCACTTTTTAACTGCGCATTGCGATTTGCGCAATCAAAATATACTTAGGTACAGTGCTCCAAGGCTTTAAATGAATGTGTCAATGGGCGCTGCTGGTAAAGGGGAACTGTCAAAAATGGCGTTTTTGTATGATAGAAGCATTAGTTCCTTTTCTCGCCACGTTCATTTAAAGCCTTGTCGAGCTGTACAATAAATTATTTCAGCCGAGTTTCAAATGTTTCAAACGGTTTCAACCGTTGTTTGTGCAAATGTTGTTTGAACAATCGCCAGTATAGCTACAATGGCGATTCTGTGTGAATCCAGCTGGATTACCATCGTCGAATCCAGCATCAAAATCAGCATATTTAGTATAACTTAAGCGAAGTTAGGTAATTTCTGAATATTATTGTAGATCATCATAAAATTATACCAACGATAATTATACATGACTAGATGTACCGCGCGGCTTCGCCCGTAGTTTTAAAGATTAAAGGGAACAAAGGGACATGAGGGAAAAAAGCGACTTCGTTTTATAATATTATATATACATAGTATATATCTATCTAAAATATCGTATGCATAATTTAATCATATTATTAATCTATATTATACTTACTAATATTATAAAGCGGAAGAGTTTGTATAATTGAACGCGCTAGTCTCAGGAACTACTGGTCCGATTTGAAAAATTCTTTCAGTGTTAGATAGTCCATTTATTGAAGAAGGCTATAGGCTATATTTTATCACGCTGATTATACTAATAGGAGAATGTGGAAAAAACGGGGGAAATTATTTGAAAGGGCTTACCTCGCGAACTACTCGAGCAATTTTTATGTTATTTGGCACAGAAAAGAAGTAGACCACGTGAGGGATCACAGGCTATCGATTTTAATCATTTTTTCAGTGGCTATATATTTTATACCCGTGCGACGCCGGGGTGGGTCGCTAGTAATATATAAACGAGAAACCTGAACGAAGTGTGAAAACTAAATTCTAATGTGGTCCTAACTCCTAACTCCTAAAAGATTTATAGAGTTCTTGCTCTCCTTAGGATCTCTACCATTAAGTTATTACGTTCTAAACATTATAGGCCAGTCTGTATCGACATCAAACATTGCAAAAACGATTGTAATTACGATTTTGTTATATGTTGTTAGGTCCCTTAAGAGTAGTTAACACCCAAGTTTGCAACCCTGAAAACCCTGTGCTGTCAATGTTATTGTCAAATCAAAATCCTTTCTGTAGTTTTGCGTCTGTATCTCATGAACCGTGATAGCTAGAGAGTTGAAGTTTTCACAGGTGATGTATTTCTGTTGCCGCTATAACAAAAAAAACTAAAAAACAGAGTACAATATATATTAAGGGGGGCTCCCATACAACAAACGTGATTATTTTGCTGTTTTTTGTAGATAATGTTTCGGGGGCTGTTTATCATGAACCGTGATAGCTAGAGAGTCGAAATTTTCACAGGTGATGTATTTTTGTTGCCGCTATAACAAAAAATACTGAAAACTAGAATACATAAATATAAAGGGGGGCTCCCATACAAAAAACGTGATTTTTTTGCTGGTTTTTGTAGATAATGTTTCGATGGCTGTTTCTCATGAACCGTGATAGTTAGATAGTTTAAATTTTCACAGATGATGTATGTCTAGTGTCGCTATAACAACAAATACTAAAAACTGGCCAAGTGCGAGTCGGACAACAGATATGATTTTTTTGTCATTTTTATTAATGATGGTCCGGAACCCTTCGTGCGCGAGTCCGTCTCGCCCTTGGCCGGTTTTTAATATTATAGTATGATTAGGGTTTTGCTAAATTTAATAATAAATACATTGTGCTCAATAAAATAATACAAAAAAAAACCACTATAACGATTAAAAACTATCGGTCTTACTACAAAAGATTTAAACACCCGTTGAACAGTTGATTAGAGAAAAATTCCATACAAAATTGTCTCAAAACAACTGTTCAACAGATGTTTAAATCTTTTGTGGTAAGACCGCAAAAATTTATACAAATTTAGACTCTCGCCCTTTTGGAAGGACCAGGTCTCAACCAGTCAAGATCATTGGGGGGGGGGGGGGGGGGGGGGATGAATAGTGTTTTCTGGAGGTGGAGGCAAGTGCACGAACCTAAGCAACCTTTCATGCATTTGCAAGCCATCATTTTAAGCAGGGTCTGAGGAGCGGGCTCTGTGCACATTGTTTCAGGCATTAGACCTTGTTCGCTGGTCTCCCATCCCCAATCACACGGGTTCTTTTCAACCCCTAACCATTTTTGTAGTTGGTGGTAAGTCCTCCACGAATGATATTTTGCAGCATCTGTAGTTGGGGGGAGGCGAGCAAGGTTCATTTTGACCGTTACTGCTGATTTGACAAATGCTGAGTATCGCAAAGTATTCAGTGTCCCCACATCTCCTCCGTAGAGGTTCATCAAGATCTTCTCGCCAGCATTTCCTACGTCTTCTTTGTTTGAGTTTGGGTCAAGAAAAAGTTGGCGAGATCTATCCAGTCGGGGGTTTTTTTAGGATGTTGCACCACTTCATCTTGCCTTGCCAGAAAAGGGCAGAGGTAGTGTCACACCCGCTGATGGCATGCAGAAATAACACCATCCCATTCGGAAATTCTGTAATTTCACAGTTTTCCTAGCACTGTGGAAGAATTGCCCATCTTTGACTTGCTATATCTTCGCAACCAAAAGACATAGCGTGTTCAGGTTTCGCTAAAATTGTAGCAAATTTAGTTATCTTTGTTAAAGTTCTTACGAACGTACTTGAAAAACTCTTCCTTTAGGTAGATTTTTATAACAAACTGAAATATGTGCCAAAATTTCGCAGTTTTTCGAGCACCGTGGGAGCAGCACAGGGTTTTCAGGGTTGCAAACTTGGGTGTTAACTACTCTCAAGGGACCTAACAACATATATCAAAATCGTAATTATAATCGCGTTTGCAATGTTTCTCGTTTTTTATGTCGATACAGACTGGCCTATTATGATTATGGTAGTTATTGCTCTACTGGTTTTCGGGTAATGTCGTGTTTAGGGTATGGTCTGTCATTTCCATACAAAATGATGATTGCCATTGTCCATTGCAAATGGCATGGCATGGCTATGGAAGTTACTCACTTAATACTGTACTTACTATATTCAATATTCATAATATTTTAAAGTACTGAATTTTTAATATATACTTAATAAGATTTAGCAATAATTAAATAGCAATGTTTGAATAAAATTGAATTAAAATATTTGCACTCTATCAAAATTTTCCTTGCCTAGAGTTAGTAATTTTTATCTAAGCACCTACATAAAACAATAAAATAAAACACAACAAATTGTAAGTAACTAAGTATAAAGAACAATAAAATAATTGTGTTAGCAATGACCTTAAAACACTGACCTGATTAAAACAATTCCTCCGACTTCCGTAAAACAATCCGAAGCACCATGAAAAACACTGGCCACAAACACGCACGAAAACAATGTTTTATTTTGAAATTGGAAAATTAAAATGGCGCCGATGATAGCTGTCAGGTCGGAGCGAGGCGCGGTACTGGCGGTTGGCGGCTGCTCGTGCGTTCCTAATTCGAAATTCTCCCTTTTCAGGGTCCGATTCGATTGTCCAATTACTGATTACGAACAATGACGCCGCGTAATTAAATTACATTTTACGCGGGTAAACTTTGACACTTTGTTTATTTTATTTGTATTTTTTTGAATATCTGTGCACTCTTTGCACCACATCCGTCTGCTCCCATCGTGGTAGGTACTCGAAGGACTTGTGAGTTGTTACTTGTTGTGCTTCTATATTTGCAAAAGCTCTTAGCAAAAACTGTAATGATAATAATTATTAATTATTGATTTATGCATGGAAAGTATTGGAAGCTTACTGATAAGTTTTATCAGCTTTAATCTATTTTAATTAAAATATTATCGAAACAACAAATAGCTAGAAATATAATGTAAGCGTGTCTGAGGTATATCAGCTAATATAGTTCAAAAGTCTAGGAGCTGTTATAATCTATACTTATAAAATTACATGTCCTGACTGACTGACTGATTCATCATCGCTGAGCAAAAACTGTTTAAGTTACAGCCACGAAATTTGGTGAGTAGGGTAGTTTATTAAGTAGACTAAGGAAGGAATTTTAAAAATTTCACCCCGAAAGGGGTGAAATAGTGGTTGAAAGTCTGAATGAAAATCCGTCATTTCTTAAGTTAGGAACATGAAACTTTATCTTTGGGTTACTGATTAAAAATGAATGGATACGTATTTAAGCGTTTTTGGAAATTCTTCCCCCAAGGGGATGAAATTGGGGTCGAAAGTTTCAATGGAAGTCCGTTATTTCTTGAGTTAAAATCATGAAATTTTATGTTTGGGCTACTGATTAAAAATGATTGGATACCTGTTTAAGCGTTTTTTAAAATTCTACCCCCAAGGGGGTGAAATAGGGGTTGAAAGTTTAAATGAAAGTCTATATAGGTATACTATGTAAACGCGGACGAAGTCGCGGGAAACAGCTAGTAAATTATAGATAAGCTATGTCTAGTGAATTTTCAAATGCGTAATCCATAGTAGTTAATATCATAAATAATACGAAAGGGTTTCTGTAATGGTCTATCTAATTGTCTTTACAAGTCAGTTACATCTTCAGCCCCTGACCCGATTCTGATGAGTATGAAGACACTTTGGGGAATGGACATAGGAGGTATAGGTCTCTACTTCTTTTGGCCACATGCGAAATGATAAGATGACATTGACTATTGTACGATATCATCTTAATTATTATCATTTCGCCTATAGTTCTTGCAATCTACGAGTGCGCGTTGCCCTTAGTTGTGTGAGTGACCATATCTATACACGCGTACATGACTCGCTCGCTACTGACTGCTCTGTCGGGTACGCACACTAACGAAAATGTCTATTCACATTTCCAACTACAAATAAAGGCGACGCGCACTCGTAGATTGCAAGAACTATACCTACTGCCACTGGTAGAGAACATTTTTTTGGCCTGAAGGCAGGTCTATGTAGCCCTGACATCATTGCGGCCCTTGGGGATCCATTGTGACTCCTTCCCATTAGAGTACCGTCCCCAACCCAACGCTGCTCCTAAAAACGATGTGGTTGCGGTTGGTGCCGCGAATTTCCTAAAGTAGAGAATGTATTTCAATTTTGGCACTGTGCCAAAAGAGCCTTGTAGAGAGAGTTGTGCGCACTATTATCAGTTGTGACTTGTGTGACATATCGCACCGTCGTCGTGTGCCCCAGTTGCACCCCCGTCCGGGTGTGTACCGACCGTGACACACGAATGGGATCGGTTACCGTCATAGATGTGATACCAGATACACGTAGAATAACAATATAATATTACCTATATTCAATGATATTCAACTAAATACAGATCTGTTACGTTCATACTATTTTCCGGCTTAAATTGCTTCCGAACAATTTTCAAATTCAATTGTCAAATTTGACAGATAAGTGAAACAAAAGATACGAAATGACATTTACATAAAAGAGACAGACTGTACAAAAGACGGGTCAATTGGCCCGTATTTAATGGCTTCACAACGCGCGCGGTAGTAACATATCTGCTTTGAGTTTTTTTTAATAATATCATTGCCTATATTGCTTAAAGTCATGTAGGTTGTTAACATTTGAAAACTAAGAGACGACAGTATTCACAGGATTATTGCAATACAAAATATATTCACGCCTAAATGACATACCCATACAAGTTAGAGTTAGATGTGAGCTTGACGGAAGTTAATTATGGAGCTCTACCACGTACCTCCGAATCAATTACCATGATAGTATAATGCCCAGAAAGTATAAATTTAATAAATAAAAAAATAATATAAGTCGTCACGTGGCTTGCGTACATCGTCCGTCAGTAACTTTCATGCAAAAACTGCGGTTGGCCAGTGATATCAACGCGCGAACTCGGCTCGATTCTCACGATTGATAAGTGTCCGTGGCAAGCAGACAGTGGTAAGCGCTTGCCATCAGTGAATTGACTGCTCGATTGTATATATTAGTAGTATATCTAGCGAATATATTACATCGTAGTGGTGTATCATTGTGCTGTCGAACCGCTTCATGTGCTCAGTGAAGCGGTATGTAACGGTTCCTCATGTAGCACATACGGGCTGTGAGTTGTGACGTCATGTGTCTAGTCAAGTCTAGTGACGTCATCAGTAATGGATGTAGTTTTAGTTTGTTAAGGGACACTTTTACTGAAGAAGGGGGGCACTCGACTCTTAACAATTTTTTCCACTTTAAAACTTCATATTTCACAAATGGATACATAATCGGAAAATGGTCCTTGAATACCCGGAATATTTTTGAATAACTATCCAACGACACCCCATATGATGGGGTTGGAGTTTGGACGCGGAAAAAAAATCATCCCCGCTTGATGTGTAGGGGGGCCGGGTACTATAAAAAATATATTTTAAAAGATTTTATATACGGTATACCATTTTGTCTAACTATTAATTAAATTAAAGTTGCTAGACTTACCTAGGTCTGGTATATCCATTGGCAAAAAGGAAGCATACTCCGGAGACGATGCCGGCCACCAGCCCTAGACTGAGGCCGGTAGACAAGGACAGAGTATCCGGCATCTCACTCGCACTTCAGCACGTGCTATAGCACTATCTTTTTCACTTACGTTAGTAGTTCCAGGCACAAATTCAGGCCGTCTCAATTCATTTTGTCTTATAACTTTTATATCACTTTTCTAAATGAAACTTTCAACTGTTTTCAAAATTGTCTTGTTGTTTTCGTGCAGTTCTTATATACCTGAAATGAAATTAAAGTATTTAAAAATAAGAATATTGTTACTATTTTCTGTAAAGCGCCTTAAATTATTATGCAAGCAATATATTTTTCAACGTTGCAGTTCAGTCTTCAACTAAGTTATTTTAAATTATTATTAAATAGTATAATTAGCCCATCTAGCCCCGTACGAGCACCGGTGATCGTAACAACACTATTGTTGTCGCGATCACCGCTGCTCGTACCCGTGCTCATGTATTCTATATAATACAATAGCATTTCCGAGAATCTCCGATCGAAGGATTACGTGGTGAACCACTAATTTTTCCTTTTAACAATGAGAAAACTCAGGAGAGAAATAATAAAAATAATGAGGAGCCATGCATGAGCGCCGGCAGAAATAATTCCCAAGGGGTGCAGACTTTACTTTTCTTTCTTTTCTTTTCTTTTTACTTTTTACGAACAACAGTGACCGTCTATTTACATCAACAGAATACATTTTGTGCTGCAACATTACGAACTATCTTCGTACGGCATGGTATTTTGGGTTACAAAATGCTTTTTATTTCAATCATTCCTGTTGGTCTCGATATTCCCAAGGGGTGCAAGTGCACCCCCTGGCACCCCCCCGCCGGCGCCCATGGAGCCATGACTTTAAAACTGCTGAAATAGTTTTAAAGTCAAGTAGGTATAATATTATTATCTAAAGTTAGTAGGTATAGCCTTAATATGATTACATATTGTAATAGTAGGTAAGTCTTCGTAATTTCTATCGCAAGTGCTGTACTTGCATGCAAGTCGGGCATGGGCGTGTTTCAATATACTTACCAGACCGATCATCTTCTCGAAACAGGTATGCTGCCCCCCAGCTAAAATCCTGGGTACACCCAAGGAAGTCGGGTGTGATGATGATGATTGCAATTTTCTGGTAATGATGAAAATTGAGGGTCTTTACCCATGCCCTATTGCTAAACTATCTGTGTGAATCCACAAAGTTTAGCCAACTGATAATCTGTGGGAACACAACTCAACTCAACAGATTACATTGTTGTTGTTTATAAATACATAGTTGTGTGATCTACGCGGTGGCTTTAGTAAATGCTCCTTTCAAGCTACTTGGAATGTTTTTTAGGGGACAAATGAGTAAATAGATCAACTGATGGAAAGCAAACACTGTCGCCCATTGATACACGCAACATCAGAAGAATTGCAGGTGCGTTGCCTTTTTAACCCTTTCGGACCTGTTGGTATGTATATGTCCCATACTTCAGATGACTGTTGGGACATAAAATCCCATGGATATGTAACTGAGGACTGGGGCTTTAAATTTACTTTATAAATGGGATTATACATCCCATATCGTAAATGGATCACTTTATACATTGACAATGGTAGTTTTTGTCTGGCAACATTATTTTTTAGTCTGTGATAATTTATAAAGGACACGGAAAAGACGTTACACTTTTGATAAAAGATTTAAATTGTTGTATGGCTGTTTTCAGGTAAGTTGTCATATCTATTACGTTCTGTAAGCCAATTTATTTATCTTGTCGATATTTTCGTAGCAAAATATTGGGATTTTGATACACAATTTTGATTTTGGGACACTGGATCCCATCAGTCTTTTTTAAACTTATCCTTAGATTGAAGGAGATTTCATTGCTATATGCGGATTTATAATTTCTATGGAAATACTGCTTTTGCTGCTTCTGCATGATTGTGTACTTGTTTCAGGATGTCTTCAAAACGCAAAATTATAAAAAAATCGCTGAGAGAAGATAGTTTTTTATGTAAAAACTGTTTTGCATCATTTCACCTTTCCTGATGCCCATATCTTCTCTCAGTATTTTGCCCTCTGCTCCCGTTTTTTTAATTCATATAATTTTTTATTATCCTAAAATACTAAGCAGACATAATGTTTTTAAATTACATTCAATAAATTGTAAATATAACATTATTTTTTCATTTATAAAACTAAAATTTACAATATTTCCAAAAAATATATGGAAAACCTACTCAAATAGAATGGGTTTCAAGACTGATGGGACATATTGTCCCATGGTTAAAAGTCTAGATTTCAGCCATTAGAAAAAGTCTAGATAGTTTTTATAGTAATCTTATTTCAATATAAGTATTTTATAACGTTCTAACGCGTGAAGATTCATATTTTAAGTTTCAGTCTAAGAACTGTAGCCGTAGGCCGGACCGAAAGGGTTAAGAAAGAACACGATCTTTTCTTGAAGGTTTGCAGGTCGTGTTGGTCCGTAAAAACTGCTGGCGACGGCCTATTATACTAAATTTTGTCTTTGCCTCAAAATTTTAGGTACCTTAAATAAAGAAGATCCAAGCATGTCTGACACTGATCTTCTTGTATGGAGGTCAGTGATGTCAGATAAATGTCGTGTCAGAATCTAAGGAACGTCATTTAAACTCAACATTTTTTACATAATATTTGAATGCTCTTTTACCCGTTTCCTATTTTCTTTTCGTTCATCTATTACCAAAACATGGATTTTCGCGGATCGCAGTGTCTTCTGGGCATGCAGTGTGATAACTTTGTCATGATCGCGGCGGACAAGACCAACACACAGAGTATTTTTATATCAGATCAAGGTATGCAACGTTTGTACCAGTTTTTATAGTGAAAAACATTAAAACTGTATCTACACAAAAAAGCGCTCTAAATATTAAAAAATAAAAGGTTTGTTTGTTTGTTTACCTTAGCTGAGATAATACAGTTTAATTAAATAATTCAGGATAGTAATGGAGCCAAAATGCACGGTTGCTTTGAGATTTGCTCGTACAATGTTGTGGTAATAACATTCAGACTTTTAACATTTAGAAATATATTATGGCGTTATCTGAAGAAGCATGGTAGATATACCAGAATTACAAAAAATAGAAATACCTATAAGTACATATATAAAATGCATTCTATAATTTTCTTTACACTATCTTGCTAGTTTTTATGTGGACTGAGCATGATCACCACATTAACCTTACAAAGTCGTTGAAACCTCCAATAAGTAAACATTAGAATGAGAGCGAGGAGACGACCTTGCAGTACTCCTCTGTAATCGCCAAACATTTTCAGTTGCCTTCGGCATAATCTCAAAATATAAATAACATCTGCAGCTATTGGTTATGAAACATCACTAGATTTTGATTGACGAAACCTGGTAATACTAATAAAAGTTTTGAGCAAATTTGGACGCATATATTTTTTCTTTGGTTGGTTGTTACTTGGTGTATACAGTATACTGTATCAGGCATCAGCTCTTTATCAATGTGAATATGTCCAGCATCCAGTGGTTGCATCAAATCATGTTTTAATCTAGTCCCCATCCAGGCAACTAGCGCTTGCTACTGCAAATCAGCACTTATTTGGAGTTTTGTCATTTCCCAGATTCAGACAAGATCCATGCGTTATCGGACAACCTGATGATGGGAGTGATTGGCGACCAGGGGTCCGTGGCCCAGCTGTGCCAGTACATCCGCGGTAACATGGAGCTGTACCGGAAGAAGAACAGCTACGGCCTGGACACGGCTGCCGGTGTGCACTTCATCAGGAGAACCTTGAGCAAGTCCCTGAGAAGTCCGGTTGGTTTTGGGACTTTTGGCATTACATTCTTTCTGTGAGAATATGCGATAGTATTGTTTATACGTATGAAATACGAGAAGGGAGCAAAAAATACTCATCCGCATAAGAAATATGGCCTAACAGAATACCAGCGCAAAATGATGCTTGCGTTTTTGTTTCCTTCTTTAGCCTGTTTCCTTTTGACTCCTAAATGATTGCCATTCAAGAATATTTAAAGAAATCTTCCTCTAATGCAGGCTAGAGAGGCTGCATTGTAGGCTGCAATAATGGTGTATGATGGACAAACTATACGTATGTGCAGAGGTGAACAGCTTTTCAATCATTATATCATAAAATTTTAGGCTCCAATCCTAGTGAATTCTCTCGTGGGTGGGTTCGACAAGACCGGTCCAAGTCTGTACACGATGGACCTCCTGGCAGCACGCGTGAGGGCCAAGTACGCGGCGCAGGGTATGGCTGGGTACCTCTGTATCAGCATATTGGCGAAGGACCATAAACCTAGTGAGTTTTTTATATGCCAATCTCTACTTGAATACCACATAAAAATTTTGATTTGAGCATAAACAGACATTTGAGAATCTAAATTCCTTTCTGTAGTCAAATTCCTGTTGGTGTAAATAATCCCCTTTTCATAGCTATCAAATTGCAAAGCTAAGCCCCGAGCGTTACATGTAATGCTCGTAGTGCTGTCCACACGCAGAATTCGTGTTACATTACACAGTGAATTACATTACACGCTACACTCGTCTGGACCTGGCTCATGTGTGCGCTGAAGCTTTCGATAGTAATCGATGGCGATTATTATTAGAAATTAATTTTATATTATTAATCATACATGAAAATGCTGCTGTTCATCCTCGTAAATTATTTAATTATTATTTGTGATTGACAGAGCGCAACATGTCAACTATTACCATTTTGAAGCATCTATCGCAATCCAAATCGCCACAAAAATGTTTGCTTCCTGTACGGTTTACGTCGCAAAAAAGGTTGCCAAATTCCAAATTCTGTGCCTTTTTATGATTTGTGAACAAGGCATCTGGAATGACTCATCATATCATTCAGTAATGGCTGGTTTACACGTATTAAGTAGATAAGTAGTTAACTAAATTTTAACTTAATTTTAAGTTACTTAATTGCATGTAAACACACAATTTAGTAGCAAGTACAACACACAATTTAGTGCTACTAAATTGTGTGTTTACATGCAATTAAGTAACTTAAAATTAAGTTATATGCCTTGTTACAACAAGAAACACAGGGGCATATATCAGCAATCATATGAATGATTTGCTTGAAGTGACTCGTTATAATGAGGAACGGGTTTACTCCTTATTGAGAGTCAACGGTTCCTCAAACAAAGTAAATCATTCTGTAAAGTAAAGTAGTATAACTGATATATGCTCCAGCCAGAAGGCACATACTGAAAGCCCACAAATTGCTTTATTCAGTGATGAGTTAGGTAAGGATTCAGGTATTTATTTAAATATAATGTGTATAGGACAGTCAATTTCAAATTTTTGTATGCCTGGAGCTACTTACAGAGATATTTTGAAAAGGGCTTTATCTATGAATTATTGTCCAAATACTACACTTATAATTTTAGTTGGGAGGAAAGGAAAACTGAACAAAAAACAGATGACTGAATATTTGGACAAGTTATTTAATATTGAAAATGTTTCAAATATCATTTTGTTTACTTTTCCCTACATACAAATGTTGCCAAAAAGATATAATAAAGAAAACTTAACTAGATATCAGCTGAATAGCCTAATATATACAGCTGTAAATAATAATTCTATAATATTGAATGAGTCATATAAGAAATGTCAGGTCATAGATATTAATAATTTAGATTTTAAGGTACATACTATGAATAGAGATAATTACTACTTATCTAACTTTTATAAAAGACGTATAGCCAAGTTGCTATTTAACTTTTTATTTATAAAACCAGCCAAGTGTTTGGCTTTAGCGACTACTGCTTCTATTGAGCAGAATACTAGTCATAGTATGAACGAATTGGAATATGTTCCAAGTATTTATTTAAATTAGATAATAAGACAATGGAGGATGTCTCTTGCAGTAATGAATTAAGTTTAAATGTCCAAAGTCCTACCAACAATTTAAAAAAGCCAAAAAAATTGTAATTTAATTAATCTGGTGCATCAGAATTTACAAGGTATGGTAGGTAAAGAACTTGAAATTGAGTTATTTTTAAAGGAATTTAACATTGACATTATGTGTGTATCTGAACATTGGTTCAGATCACACGAACTCATTTTCAATTTCAATGATCACCAGATAGCAAGTTCGTTCAGTAGAGAAAATGCCATTAGAGGCAGCTCTTTAATTTTAATTAGAAATGACTTTAAATTTAAGGAACGTAAAGATATTGTGAGTCTCTCTACTGAACGAATAATAGAGGTGGCCTGCATAGAGCTGAATCATCTTATAATTGTGGGCGTATAAAGGCCTCCATCAGGGTTATATGATTCTTTTGAGCAAACAATGGAACAAATTTTAACAAAAATTTGTGCATCTAACAAAAAAGTTATTATAATATGTGGTGATTTTAACATTAATTTATTAGATTTAAACTCCACTACTGTTAGATTCACATCTTTATTCAAATCATATAACCTTTTTAGTTTGTTTCATGAACCTACAAGACTCTGTGAGACTACTGCTACTTGTATTGATAATATATTTACAAATCTTGTTCCAGATAAAAAAGAAATAATTAATTATTTAAGTTCTGATCACTGTGGACAAATAGCTTCCTTTAATATCAAATGTGATAGTAATGCAAAGAAAAATCTTGTGTATTATCCTGTGACCACAAAACGTATTGAGCAATTTAGAAATAAATTAAAATCAAATATTGAGTTATTGGATAGGTCACATAGCTCTGATGAAGCTTTCAATAAATTATTTAAGGTAATAAGAACTCAATTTAATACAATATTTACTTCTAAAACAGTTAGAAACGGCATTAAAAAAAGTAAATTTATTGAATGGGCAACTAGAGGAATTAAGATAAGCAGGCAAAAATTATATGAATTGTATGATGAAAGGTCTATCAACAGTAGTGAATCATTTAAAGTATATGTTAAAAACTATTCTAAAACCTTCAGAAAAGTTTGTAAAGCAGCTAAGGCTCTATATATAAAAAATAAAATTAAAACTACATGGAAGGTTATAGCTGATGAGACTGGAAACGTCATCTGTCGTGACACTGATTTTGAAATATTTCTTGATTATAAAAAGATTTCTAATAATCTAGAAGTTGCGACGGCCTTTGAAAAATTCTTTGCTGACATTCCGGTCTCAACTACCAAAAATCTAAATTCCTCACCTGAAGCTGCTGAAAAGCTACTCAGAGATAATATAAAGGAATGTGATGTCAATTTTAAGTTTAGGGAAATTAACCCCAGAGACATTATTGATACATTTAAATTGCTGAATGTCAAAAATACTACTGATCTCTGGGGAATGTCTACAAAAATTATTAAATCTGTAATTGACATCATAGCTCCTCATCTTGCAATGATTTTCAACGACTGCATAAAGAGTGGTGTTTTTCCTGACTTAATAAAGCACAGTAAGATTGTACCATTGTTTAAAGCGGGAATTAAATCTGATCCAACAAATTATAGGCCTATATCGATTTTACCAACTCGTAGTAAAATTTTTGAAAAAATTATTTTAAAACAATTATTGGTACATTTTAATTCAAACAATTTATTACATGACAATCAATACGGATTTACTAAGGGTCGATCCACAACGGATGCTGGTATAGGTCTTCTTTGTAGTATATTTCAAGCTTGGGAGGAGTCGCAGGACGCTCTAGGTGTCTTTTGCGACCTCTCCAAAGCCTTCGATTGTGTGGATCATGCTACATTGATCAGGAAATTGCGCCACTATGGCATAAAGGACTCAGCTCTTAGCCTCTTGACTTCTTACCTTATAAACAGGACTCAAAGGGTTGAAGTAAACGGTAACAGGTCCAATGGAACCAAAATAGAATTAGGTGTCCCACAGGGATCTATTTTAGGCCCATTTCTTTTTCTCATCTATATAAATGACCTTACTTAATTGGTATTCTAACTGTTGCTTCTCAATACATTTTGGATAATGTAATATATGTTAGAAAAAATATAAGTAAATTTAAAGCTAAAAGTGACTATCACTGTAGGAACACCAGAAATAAGTACAAGCTGGATTTGCCGATGATCAGACTTAGTAAAGTTAGTAAACCTTTTAAAGGTCAATGTATACGCCTGTACAATAAAATCCCAAAAAACGTTCAAAATCTTTCGAATAATAAATTTAAAAAAGTGGTCAAAGAACGTTTGTGTGCCAAAGCCTATTATAAGGTCAATGATTTCATAAACGATGGCACATCTTAGGAGTAGGATGGCTGCTTGCAAGGCCACTTCTACATGTTATATGACTTACAATTATGTATGGATATTGACATTGTACAATTTTAAGTTTTTTTTTTTAATGGGCTTTGGCCCACCACACATTCCCACCACTGTATCTCCTGTGTCGCCAGGATCGACAGCGGTATCCAACCACGAAAACCCTTTGATATGATCTCAGGGAGCCCGAGGGACATGCTAAAACTGTCTTGGGACCCGCAACGAAATTAATCAGAAGAAAATAGGAGGAGTAGGAAGATTCCAATTTCCCTCCCCATAAAAGCGGGAGACAGCACAAAGTTGCAATGACCGAAAGTCAAAGAACTTAAGGGGGAGCACCACGGAAATAAGGTTAATAATAATTGTGACTCCTAAGCTAAGCTAAGTTAATATTGGAGTTTATTGTGTTTGACTGTTGCCAATAATAATTGTGACACCAGTAGTATCAACATTCTGAAAGCATTTGCTACAAATCTATTCGGAAACAAAACAATTTTTATTTATTTATTTAGTTAAAATTTAGTTACCTACTTATCTACTTAATACCTACGTGTAAACCAGCCATAACTATGTAATCTTAGATATCGTCATAATAATTTTATCACGTGATATCCACATAATAATATTGTGACCGTAGTAAGTGGTTGATCAATACTGAATACTGAGGAGTGATGATGATTAGACGCAGGAGTATCTGACTATCTGCCTATTACATCTTCTTAACTTTACCAAACAAAGCTGAAGAAAAAATCATAAAAAATTAGTTTTATCTAAAATTAGCGATAGGGCGAAATAAGAGAAAATTATATGTGATGGGCCGAATGTGGTTTGAGCCGAATACGAACTTCGGCCGAACGTTCGGTAAAAATGAAAAATGTATGATAGTGCAAGCCGAAACTCGGCCGGATGACGAAGTTCGGTTTAAGCTGCCGAAGTCAAGTTAAGTCAAGTTCAAGCCAATGTAAAACGAATTTCGGCCCACCCCTAAAAATTATACATTTTATTTTATTAATGACCGATACATTTATTGAAAAACTATTCGGTTATTTCCTTAGAACTATAATTCGAACATCTCGTGCACCCACCAATATAAAATACCAATATAGATCTATAAAATATCTTAACCGCTGGATCAATTGTTAATGGTATGAACTATATCCATACGTTCATTTTCGAGAAAGGGCACACCGCACAATATAAGAGCGCCTTCACATTACGTCGCAAGTAGTGCGGCAGCAGCGCTGCAGCCGCGCGACTTCTATACAAAAAAGAGTCGCGCGGCTCGTTTTAGTATAGAAATCGCGCTGCTGCCGCACTACTCGCGACTTAATGTGAAGGCAGCCTAACATATTATTAGGTATATGATATATTTTTCGCGAAGATCTGTATGGCCCCTGTAAGATAAACTCATTGCTGTGAAAACAAGACGCGCGCAACTCCTAGTGACTAGTCTATAATGATTCTACCATCTCCCTTCCAGACCTATCCATCTACCAGGCGCATCTGGTCATTCAGTCCTGTGTCCGTGAGATCCACAAGCGCTACATCTTCAACCTGCCGGCTTTTGGGGTGAAGGCTATAACCAGGCGAGGCGTCATGGTGCTCCCTGACATCACGGCTGCCACCCTCGCCTAGTGATTGCTACATTCGGCGTAAGTTTGCAAGAGTCACTTATGCAAGTGTCAAAATGACCAATGACCTCAATTTGCGAATGTGGGCACTGCAGCGTAAGTCTTTGGCAACTTAAAACGTTTGCTCTGTTGAATAAGCTAAGTATTAGCTTAGCGCGAAAAATCATATTTGTGAGACATATTTGTTATTAAACTTTATTACTTTAATATTATGACCTTATGACTTTTATATAAATTTATAATGATTCTTTAGTAGTTCTAGTCTAATATTTAATAAATTTTATAACAAGCGAGATTTTTCAATTTACCCACGGAAAGCTTAGCCCAACAAAATAAGCGCAAAAGAAAATCAAGAGCCAATTTTTATGCTTTAAAAATATAAATCAGGCCAGCTCCTACTTCGTGGTCTATACTCTATTCTATAATTTGAGCTACATCAATATTGATACATTCGATTTAAATTTCTATGAAAACAAACAAATACTTCTTATTCAAATTCTCAAATACTTAAATCGAGGATTCTATCCGAGGTTTTTATTTCATTTGTTTTCTTAAGTGTCTTACTTTTGACTTGAATTTTATGGGCATTAAAATTAATTGTTACTATGACTCTATGACTTTATTATTTACGACTAAATTGAGTATATAAATGATGTCATTTTAGTAAGGGGGGTATTTGATCAAATAATCATTTTTGATTGGGTCCTATCCTATAAATGATCCAATATAAATGATAATGTAATACCCCCCCTTAAATATACGGCTGTAGTTACATAAAACATTTTCAATTCTAGTGCAAATTATTACAGGACAGAAGAATTATTATTATTAAAATATTTTAAGCAATACTGAGATTAATATTAATATATTGTATCTATTTGCGAATAGTTACGTAAATTGCGTAATAACTTTATTATTTATCTATTATTATAAATTATAATAATATGTAACTGGACATTATGTGTAGCATTTTTATGGAAATTTTTGCGAAAGGTAAGTTACGAATAAAATTCAATGAAGTACGAGCATTAATTTGCGTTTCTGCTCGTGACTAGGCGAACGACGTTGTGTAGACTGTGATAAAAAGATAAAAATGAATTGTAGGATACTAGATTGTTTTACATCATTTTAATATATTATTTTTAACCAGCTTAAAAAAGAGGTTGAACCTTAGTCCTCTCGGTTAGATCACTCCCTAAAATATAGAGAAAATAAACAAGAGGGTTACTACCCTATGAGGAGCGTTTAACGTGTTTGTCTGTGACTTTTGATTTACTCGTAGATTATCATTTGTTTGTAACCACAATATTTTCATTGATCACAAGTCTCCATAATTATATGAAGGTCTGACGGACCGTCAGGTTAAAATCATAGAGCTCAATGGGCTATCCGTTATTGCCCAACGTTAAAAAATGTGACATGGAAAATTTTGGATAAAATAGACTAATTAAATAGTACGGTACCTACTATCACTTACTATGAAGTAACTTTTATTACGAAACTAGAAGAACTATGAGGCCTGTTTGCTCACAGATTCAAACTAATTATCTTTTATCTTATCTATAACTATCTAGGATGAACCGTGCCGTCTCGCACATTTGCATGAGTTGGAAAGAGATAAAAGTTATCTATTTTCGTCAACGTGTCTTTCTCGAAGTTGTAACTACAGTTAGTTGAAATACACACCCTAAAGCAGCGGTCGGCAACCTTTTGGCAGGCTAGGGCCACAAGGTAGCAAAACAAACTAGAGGCGGGCCGCAGGCATAATATTTTTAACCCTAGAAGCCCAAACTTTTGACTTTGTTACATCCTTATCTACTTCTGGACTTTTTTCACTAATATTTACTTTAATAATAATTCATTTATATCAATTTTAAATTTTTAGCAAAATACACGACCGGTCTCGAAAAAGTCGTGAACAGGCGTTTAATTAACATCGAACATGAATTTCCACCAAGAACTGTGTCGTTAGCCTTTTTCTTTTTTTACCTAATTTTACTTATAATGTTTTAACTTTTTAGTAACCCTTATAAAGTGTAGTAGGAAAAGTCAACAAGGTTTTTCCAAGGCTAGGCGTGTCGAAGGCGTTCTGTTAAAAAATACATTTCTTATCATTTTTCCTTAATCCAAAATATATTTTTTTTATTCCGAGTCTATCTGTGACATTGTAATTAATAGCTCCACAACCAATTTTGATCTAACTAGATCAAAATTGGTTATGGAGCTATTAATTACAAAATTTTCATTTTTTTTTGCTAACTAGCAAAAAAAATGAAAAACACCCACTTACGTCTTCAACTGTTTTGCTCCATCATTCACCATTTTACACTTACCTATCGTAAACTATGAAAACTCATGGTTTTCCTTTCATTTACACTAGAAGTTATTATCTTTTTGTTTACTACGCTTTTGTGAGTTAAAGAGTGTTATTACTCAAAATGATCTTCAGAGTTCAGATATTATGGTCATGATGTATGAGCTAGCCTTGAGTTTCACCAGAACATTATGTTAAATTGTTTTCTTTGAAGGTATTCTAAATGAATATCTTCGATAAAAATAAATTTTAAATTTTCTTAGCCCCCCTAAAACTCGAGAACGCCTGAACCGATTTGGGTAATTTTAGTCTTGAAATGTTCCTGGAAGTCCTGGGAAGGTTTGTATTAGGAGGGAAGTAATTATTACGAAGATCACCGGGTCATCTTGTCCATAAGTACTAATATAATTAATGCGAAAGTGTGTCTGTCTGTATGTCCGTCTGTCTGTCTGTCTGTCTGTTACCTCTTCATGCCCAAACCGCTAAACCGATTTTGCTGAAATTTGGTATGGAGATACTTTGGGTCCCGGGAAAGGAAAAATGTACGGTTCCCGCGCGATAAACGAGTTTTGGCGCAACGGAGTTGCGGGCATCATCTAGTATACTATAAATGTTGCCTGCAACTCCGTTCGAATTCGTTTAACGCCCGAGAGACATGTATTTTCTGTGATAAAAACTATCTTTCATCCTTTCTCAAAGTATCTTCATAACAGTATCGGCTTTGATATCGATATGGATTTAACACATAACTTCACCAGTTTCTTAAAGATGGTCTATGGATACCTAGGTATAGCTTATAGCAAACAAATTTTTATTTGCTTTTTGAGTAAATTCCTAAATGAACGGACACGAATTCTCAATGCATAATAATGTAAACAGTTTACGTGCACATATTGTCAACAAAGTACATACAAACAAACAAAACACAAGAATGTAAAGAGGTAACTTAAATACCTGCCCAAAGCTGAAGGGAATTACATAATAAATGAGTCCTGTCTACAAAGTGTTCTGAAAAGGTAATAAGGTACCTATACAGCCTATCTTAGACTACCAACCTAGTTCTATTGAACCTCAGCTGTTATTTTAAGATTTATAATATACTTAAGATATTTACTTTACCTTAAACACAACCACAATCACCAAACACCAAAATATTATGTAGTTTTATGTAATAATAATTAGCGTTGAGACGCGAGCGCTCCGGTCGCGGCGCGGGCGCATACTCGAAGCCTTGTCGTTATCACACGGTGAGCATGATGTAGGAAAATGAGAGACAGTTTTCCGTGTTGTAAGATTTTGTATTGTATATTAGCATGAGTCAATTTTAAATATGGAACGCAGCGTTATGACAAGTAACTAATGCCTGGTTTCTGATGTTTTTTTAAACGGAGCTTTGAGAAAGGTGCAATGGAACTAAAATTTAGGTGATCAAGTGCCTGACTGACTGACCTGAGCAAAAGCTAGTTTGATATCAAATTGGCATACCTACAATAATAATATACAATAGTATAAAAGCTAGGTAGCGTACATCATGTCGTCTAATCCTATGCTAAGTAAAAACTTGTGTTATGGCAATTAGACAACAATTTTAACCATTTGGCATTTAAATTTTAACCATTTTTTCTTTTTATAATTTTATATTCTAAGTTTGTATATATTTGTATATTTTATTTTAGTTTGTAGTTTTAGTAATGAATTTGTAATTTTAAGTTTATATTATTTTCTAAAATTTGGCATTTACACATTCACACACACTACACTACACTTTATCACTATTATAATTATATTCTGTGGTAAAGTCCCTTTGACTCTTCGGCGACGTGATGCGCGCTTCGTTCGGGAGCCTCCCCCGGAACCTCCGGGGGAGGCTCCCGAACGACCGAAGCGCGTTTTCATTATTTTTTTGAATGGCAAACATTTGGCTACTTTGTCGACAAAGACAACATTGGCTCCCAAGTTGCTTCTACCATAATAACTCGACATGGTCACCCTAGTTATAGCATATGCATGAAGTATCTCTGAAAGTGTTGAAAGATTGCCGACTCACAAAGGCTTGCCCACAGCGGCCACAGCTCACACTCGTGACATCCCAACTATTATGTTTTAAGTAGTTTAACATAGTCAGAAGTCAGAACATAGTGTTTGTGACGTGTCATGACACAATACAACACGAAATACGAGCATCGTTACAGTTTAAACAAAAGAGATAAAATAAAGATAAGTTCTAGTTGAAATTTCAGATCGTTTTGTTCTACAGAAAAATGATTTTCTAAGAATGGGCATTGTCCAAAAAAATCACATGTACTTTTATATTTTTTTTTTCGTTTTTTCGTTAAAATAGGGTATTTTAAGAATATAAATTCAATAATTTTGAAATTCATTGGCTAGTTTTTTCTCAATAAATTTTTAAAGTTTCGCTCTGACGTCATTATCGGCGGCCAATTGACCTCTGCAGTATGTTTTTTTCCTATCAATCTTATTTATAATGGCTGGTTGGTCAAATGCAAGTTCACATTATGTGAAAGCTGATACGAGAAGCTTACCAAAAGTTCGAAACGTAATGTTGGTCGAATTTATTGCTAATTTAACGCCATTGAAGGTCAAACTAAGGTTAAACATATTTGTTCAAAAATATAAGTAACTAATGGGTATTTTTTTCGTTTATATACAGAAACTGACCTTATTCCTCGAAATGTTTTTGTAATGAGCAAAATTTAAAAAAAATTGACAATCCCCATTGTTGAAATGGCTGTGATCTTGTTGACATTAGATTGTAAATTGTGATTGTTTTTTTATGTTGAAGACAGTGCAGTGGTACCTCGCGCTAACGCAAAGACCAATATCAAGTACTTACTTAAGTAAAACACTCGAAAAATAAGATTTTTATAAGTAGTAGTGGGTATATAATATTTTTCGCGCGAAACGAATTAATAATAATTAATTATGTTTATTCCGGTTTATACCCAATGCACCTAGCTTTCTGCTCCAGAATCCAGATTACAATGATAACCTATTCTAAAGTATTAGTGTTTTAGAAAAGTAATAATGGCTTGTTGTATTGCTTGTTGTACCTAATAATGTTAAAAGTAGCAATCGTTCAAATTTTACAAAAATTTCATGACTCGGTTTAAATATAAAATTAATTTCATTCATCTAACTTTTTACTATTACTAAAAGTTATTACCGTGTGATTCTTCTATTAAGTTACATAGCAATGAATGTGTTTGGTGTTGCTCTTTAACTTTCCTAGGCGTATAAAAATGGACATTTCACGCATAATTTTACAAGCTGTATTCACTTAAATATTATAAAAGTCATTTTCCTGCCTCCAAAAGTAAACAAATTGCTAATTAATATTTCCGCTGTTTGTTTAAAAGTTTTAAAATGTACATAATATGAGAATTCGTACATATTAAGAAGTGGTCATTCAGCTTCCAGTTTCAATAATAAATCTGCTAATAACTGCAGAGGGGACGATACCGGTTACCGAAAGTCTGGATTGTCAATGATTGAATCACGGAGCGAATACAAAATATAGCTCCGTGGATTGAAATAACACTATCCAACAACGTTAAAGTAGAAAACATAATAAAATTTTCTATGATAAAATATTTAAAAATTAAAAGAAAGTTTTAACACTATCGTCTATCGCAACCTTAATAGTTATTAAGTATATTCAGAGAAAATATATAGACTACTAACTGTCCCGGCAAACGTTGCTTTGCCATAATATAAAGTATTTCGCCCATATTATTTTATTGAAGTGCCTAATAAGTATGTCTCCATGGCAACGTCAATCGCTATCCCGTCGCACAAACAATGGTCCCCGTCAGTCTCAGCTTGTAATAATTTACTATTATTTATTCAACAAATACACTTATCAATATATAAAGTACCGAGTATCCGATTCTCAGACCTACTGAATATGCATATAAAATTTGGTAAAAATCAGTAAAGCCGTTTCGGAGGAGTTCGTGGACTAACATTGTGACACGAGAATTTTATATATAAGATCTACTTTAATCTTATATATAAGTAGTAATATCACAGAATATATATATTAGTTGTACCAAGTAATATTTACTTTAGTACTTATAATTAGAATCATTAATAGAGACCTACAAAAATGTAGTCTCAACATGAATGGAAACAATTTCAACCTCTCGATAAGCTCGTTTATCACTAAACTAAATAATTGACATTATTATCATTGTAGTTAGTAAACCATAAGCAGGAAAACCCGCGCATGCGTACACACACCATTCCACAGTCAAGTGTCTCGATACGAAGTCGCGTCCATAACCTCAAAATATTTTGTTTATATTTATAAATAACAAAAAACATCTGATAAAGTGTTTAACAGTGAATAAATGGAATAATTTGTGAAGTGTTGTGATAAAATTTAATGTGAAGTACGTAACGATTTGGTTTCGGTCGATCGGCTCTTGGGTTTAAATTGTTTCTATTGATACATTCGATTGCAATCACCGTGCAACTAGTTTTCATCTATGGGCCTATTTACGAGGTATTGTTGTGTCGGTCGCGGTATTCGGCTATGTATTCATAATATTTAGTATAACTGTTTACTTGTGTTAAAATCGGCATACTTATGTGATAGTCATTAGTCATAGGAGGTAACTTGCCATCTCTTTCTGGCTTTAACACACTTCTATAATTATAAAATTAGCATTCGGTGTATCTTCGTCACTTGAAGGTAAAATTGTAGTTAATTGTAGTTTCCCGAGTAGAGTTTTAATTCACTTCAGTTTTCGATAATTGTAATCTGTTCCATTTATTTTGATTAATTAAACAAAACTTTCATTAATCCATACTTAATATTATAAATATTAAAGTGTGTATGTCTGTCTGTCTGTCTGTTAACCTCTTCACGCCCAAACCGCTGAACCGATTTTGCTGATATGCTTTGAATCCGGCCCCCGTAGGCCGTATCACGTATCTTGCGATAGCAACTATTGCGCGATAATTGCTCCAAAATCGCAATTTCGTATTTTTTTTTTTTTTTTATTAAATAAGGGGGCAAACGAGCAGACGGGTCACCTGATGGTAAGCAACTACCGTCGCCCATGGACTCTTGCAACATCAGAAGAGCTGCAGGAGCGTTGCCGGCCTTTTAAGAGGGAATACGCTCTTTTCTTGAAGGTTTGCAGGTCGTATAGGTCCGGAAATACTGCTGGTGACAGTTCGTTCCAGAGTTTTACAGTGCGCGGTAGAAAGTTACGCGAGAAACGCACTGTGGAAGACTGCCACTCATCAAGGTGATGAGGATGGTATGTTTTTCGCGTGGGACGATGGCGAAAAGTTGCAGGTGGTATGATTCCGAACAATTCCTCAGAGCACTCCCCGTGATACAACCGATAGAGGATGCAGAGCGAAGCCACATCTCGGCGCAATTCCAAGGGGTCCAAGCTGTTTGAAACACTATGGCAATCAACAATTCGAGCGGCCCTTCGTTGGATACGATCCAGAGGGAGCAGTTGGTATTTTGGCGCCCCTGCCCAGAGATGAGAACAGTATTCCATATGAGGCCGAACTTGCGCCTTGTAGAGTTGTAGGCGTTGGTCCGGACTGAAGTACTGTCTCGCTCTGTTAAGAACACCAAGCTTCTTCGAGGCTAATTTGGCCTTACCCTCTAGATGATATCGGAACTGGACTTCGCTCGATATGTTGACGCCAAGTATCTCAATGCTAGGAGAGATGGTTAAAGATGTGCCCTCGAAGCGAGGATATACGACCATTGGTGACTTTTTAGTGGTGAACGCGCAGACTTGTGGTATCACGCATTGCAGCCAAAATAATACGATTGCAAGTTGCAACCGATCGCTATACATGACAACAATGTTTGTGACATTCATGACACCCAGCAATCGCTCGTGCGATTATTGCTAGTGGATTGTTGATCGCTATTTTTACGTGATGCCCTAGCCGGGAAACTGTATCAACAATTATGTCTCCATTCTCTTCACACCGAGTGACTAGATGACGCCCGCAACTCCGTTGCGCCAAATCTAGTTCATCACACGGGAACCGTACATTTTTCCGGGATAAAAAGTATCCCATGTCTTTTCCCGGTTAGGTCCTTAAAACTTTCTAAGCCAATGGTTCATAACCTTTTAGTCATGAGGTACCATTTTAACTAATGTTTACTGTTGCCGGGGACCAACTAACTACCTAAACTAAGGGTTGTTTGATAAAGAAAACAAGCACAACTTTATGAGTCCAATTTTTTTTTTATTTGGTAAAAATCTAAAGTTAGAGATTTTAATTTAATGTGATTTTTGTGACTGCATACTCTTTACTAACTTCTGAATTCTCAGATAATATGTATTAGAATGGCTTCGCGGACCACTTGGAATGCCTTCAAGGACCACCAGTGGTCCGCGGACCACCAGCTAAGAACCACTGTCCTAAGCTAATATTCCGAAAGCTGTCTCCAAGATGCTGGTGATGATAATACTATGTCATGAATCATGATATTGATATTGTGATAGATTGACAATGTATCGAGCGGTTTCCGTATACTCGCGGTCAGAGGTCGCAGCCTTCACCGTCATATCAAAACAAATCGATACACTTTTATCAGGAAAGACAAAATTACTTTCCAACTATGTATATTATTATAATCTGAATATTATATTCACATGCCATTCTAAAATCCGAAGTTACAGGAATGAAAATTACATTTAGTACTAGATTACGCCCGCAAATCCGTTGCATGAAAGTTGGTTTATCGCGCGGGAACCGTACATTTTCCGGGGCTCAAAGTATATCTCCATAGCAAACAGCTCAGGGTGAAGAGAGGCGTAAAGTTCATAATATTAGTACAATCAGAGACCAGACGTACATACATATTACATACGTATACGTTACATAATATTTCCTTAGTCTATGGTATAATGGATGTCCTATTTTCGTGTCATCGCACATTCAGAACCTGTTTTCTAATCTCGTCGGAATTCAGAATAGGGTGCTCCCGACTTGACAGTTGACCCTTTATAAAAACTTAATAGGGGACATTTTCTTATATTCATTAATATTCATGCTTTCTATGTCCTACATTTAACATAAAATTTTTTTGTTCTTCTAAAAAATCTGGTATAATCCTACTGATCTGATATAGCCAAGATTTTAAGGTGACAAAACCGGCCAAGTGCGTGTCGGGCCACGCGCAATCCGGCGGTTCCGTAGTACCGCTAGTTTTTGTCAATTTTTTATGGTCAATGAATGTACATTTATAGCGTGTTTTACACTACTAACAACATCATATCAGTGACTTTCAAAGGAATTTAACGAAAAGTTCTTTCATACTTCGCCGAATACATTTTTTTTAGTTGATCGACTGATACTCAATAACTTATGAAGTCTTCTTAGCCGTGATAGTGTTCCTTTTAAATTCAGCATATTTCCTACTCTCGTGAATTTTTTCACATTTCCAGAAGCAACCGTTTAGCTGGTAGAAGGGGGGGACACTGGACTCTAACGATTTTTTCCACTTTAAAACTTAATATTTCACAAACGGATCCCTAAATCGGAAAATGATCTACGAATACTCATAATATTTTTAAAAAATCTATCCAACGACACCCCACACCATGGGGTGGACACGAAAAAAAATTTTCATCCCCGCTTGATGTGTATGGAAGGTACCATAAAAAAAATTATTTTTTTAAGTTTTCATATATCATTTTGTCGCCATCGTTAATATGTGCATTCATACCAAATTACAGCTTTGTAGGTTCTATAGTCTCTGAGTAAAACTGCGGACAGACAGACAGACGGACGGACAGACCGAAACTATAAGGGTTCCTTGTTGACTACGGAACCCTAAAAACATCTATACTAATATTATAAATGCGAAAGTATTTCTGTCTGTCTGTCTGTCTCGCTTTCACGCCAAAACTACTGAACCGATTGTAATGAAATTTTGTACACAGATAGTCTTAAGTCTGAGAAAGGACATAGGCCACTTTTTAACTGGACAAAGGGGTTGTAAGGGGGTGAAAATGCGTAAATTTGTTCAAATTAAGCTAGTTCCAAAAATTCATAATAGATGGCGCTGTGCGTCTCCTACATCGCGCTATTGCTTACATAATTAAATGTAGTCCGAAAAAATTCAAGATTTTTTAAATAAAAAAATGGTTGGTGTGCCCACTCGATATAGATAGGTGTTGCCGAAGAAAATGCTCGCAACAATAATAAGAAATCTTTATTCCAAAACAAATATTAATTACAGACACGTCGTTCCTCCAACATTTTTCTTGTCATTCTTAAATTAGGTTTTTCGACATTTGACATAACTAAACAAATCCTCTAAAATATCTATTGTGCCAATTTGCAACACACTCCCGGGGGAGGCAACAGGTGCGCAATATCAAAGGTCCGAGCCTTCACAACTTAACCATTAATCCAGGAACCTAAACGGCGTTTTCACTACTCGCCCCGATCTAGTTATCGTATTTATGGGACGTTGACTACTTGGATTATGATAGTTATTACCTGAATCTGCGGTGCCCGGTGACTCTTCTGGCAATTTGTCAAGCCACTCCCGGGAAACTGCCGAGATTTCTAATGGGAATAGACGTTGATAGGGTCTTACCTTTTCGCCAGATCGGGTCTTTACCCTTGCTGCTCTCGTATATCCATCTTTCCCTGTGTATATCTCTTTAACTATACAAATAGGCCAATGTAGTCTATTCGACGTTTCTGTTTGGAGAAGGACCACATCTCCCACCTTGGGTTCGACTTTGGTTTCCTTTCCCTTGTTGATCAATAATGACAAATATTCGTTTCTAAATCTAATTCTAAAATCCTCTCTTAGTTTCTGTACATATTTGTATCTAATGTTAAGGTTTTTATGGTCAATTTGATCAAGATCTTCAGTTGTATTTGAAGACAATCCATGTAAGAACATCATAGGTGTTAGTGGTCTAATATCTCCCATTTCCACATATGTTAGTGGTCTACTGTTTATGACTGCCTCACAGTCACACAAAATCGTAGACAATTCAATCCAATCAACTGAGGCTCGACCTAATATTCTACGAAGCATATCCTTTACCACTCTTACTAATCTTTCCCACCACCCTCCCCACCACGGCGCGGCGGGTGCTGAAAATCTCCACTGTATTTTATAACAGTTCGATTCTTCTTCCACATCTTTCCAGTTAACCTCTTTGAGAAGATTTGCAGTGCCGACAAAATTAGTGCCGTTATCTGTATATATAATTCTAGGCCTTCCACGTCTACTTATAAATCTCCTCAATGTAGTTATAAATCCTGCTGTTGACAATGTATCCGTAAGTTCTAAATGTATAGCTCGATAAACAGCACATGTATATAAGACTATCCAACATTTTGAATTATTTTTCAATATCAGTGGGCCAGCTAGATCTGTACCTGTTACTTCAAACGGCGCTGTCGCCACTAGGCGTTCTACAGGTAGCGGTGGTGTTGGCGCTTCGTAATGTTTAGTCTTGAATCTTTTACACACTTTGCATTCCGCGACAACTTTCTTCAATAATCTCCGTATACCTGTGATCCAGTATGTGTTTCTAACTTCAACCATCATTGTTTGTGTTCCAGCATGCTGTAAATCTATGTGTATTTGTTGTACCATTCGGTAAACAAGCTCGTTTTTTCCGGGCAACAAAATCGGATATATGAAATCTCTATCTTCCCCACTGTAAGTTAATCGCGTCTTCACTCTAATGACTCCATCTATTTCTATAGTTAATAGCTTTTTATTCTTTATTTTTCCTGTATACGTCTCTTTCTGAACTATCTTTATTATAGTCTCTTCAGCATTTTTGTACTCTTCATAAGTGATATTATATGTATTATATTTTTGTCTTATCCTTGGGCTCATTCTCAGTAATCTTGCTACTAACCTTACTATTTTTCTGTATTTGCCAAAATATAATAGCTTACTACTAAATATATTTGTGTTACTTTCTACATAAACAGTTATATCTTTACTTGACTCGCTTGCTATAATTTCTTCTTCCTCAGTTTTCTTTATAAATACTTTAGATCTGGGCCAATACTCCTCCTGAAGGTACAACCATTCCGGTCCCGTCCACCAGGACTTCTCTATCAGTGTCTTCGGATTGCAGCCTCGTGATGGTAAGTCTGATGGGTTATAATTACCAGGTAAGTGATTCCACCATTCTTTCTTAGTATTTTTGCATATCTCTTTTACTCTGTTGGTGACGAAAGCTCCCCATGCCTCTTCTCTTTGGAGCCATGCGTACACCACCGATGAATCAGTCCAACAATATGTTTTATAGCTTGTGCACGTTGATAATGCGCCTGAATTCGTAAACTTTTTGTATAGCCGAGAAGCAATAAGTGCACCCATCAACTCTAGTCGCGGTAGAGTCATTTGTCTTTTTATGGGGGTTACTCTACTTTTCGCTAAAACTAGCCGAACATTTACTTCTTCTTTATATTCAGTGCGCAAAAAAATACATCCAGCGTACGCATCTTTGCTCGCATCACTAAAGACATGAATTGTTACGTCGCACTCTCTTAATAATTTCTCTGAAAGGCGTCTTGGTATTTTGCACTGATTAATGCAGTCTATATCCTTGATCCATTCTGTGTATTCTGATCTCAACTCTGCAGATATTTCTTCATCCCATCCTATCTTTAGCATCCATACCTTCTGTGTTATGATTTTAGGCACTAATGTGACAGGTGATAGAAATCCTATCGGATCAAATATCTGCTGTGTTATAGAGAGTAAAACTCTCTTCGTAATTTTTCCTGGTACAGCTTTTACATTAATACTACAACATAAATCATCAGTGTGTCTATTCCACTGCAATCCTAAGACCGAAACGGGATCAACATTGTGTGCTGAATTTGTCATCCAACCTCGTAGTTCGAATTTCCCTTTATTCATTAATTCGGTTGCTTCCTCAATAAATACTTCAACCTCTTGCGGGGTATCAAAACTTGTTACACAATTATCTACATAAAATGAATCTCTCAGTACCTTAGCTGTGTTCTTGTAATTATCTTTCTCTTTCCTTATATGGTGATATATAGTAACTGCTAACATGAACGGGCTACAAGTCACTCCAAATGGAACCCTTGCATGCTGATAAGTAACTAATTCTCCCTCTTTTTTATCAACATCTTTCCACCAAAGTAATTTCAGATACTTTCTGTCTTGTGGAGCGATTGATATCTGTAGGAAAGCTTTTTTTATATCGGAAATCAGCCCAAAAACACCTGCTCTAAAGTTTAGCAACAATTTAGGTATTTCTTCTATGAGACAAGGTCCCTTTTCAATACAACTATTTAACGACCTTTTATTTTCGTCTTTACAAGACGCATCAAATACTGGCCTAATTTTTGTAGTGGCGCTCTCTATCTTTATAACTGCATGGTGTGGTAAGTAGTGACCTTCTCTTATGTTATCTCTCTCCACTACCTCTATAATGCCTTCTTTTACCCAGTCCTTTATTACCTCATCGTATCCTTCTATTTTCTGAATACTCTCTAACTTTTTAGTAGTAGACATTAGTCTTCGGCGTGCTTGCTCGTAATTAGAGCTCAGATCCGGATCGCCTTTCCACATCAGGCTCATCTCGTATCTTCCTTCACCGTTTACTGAAATACATTCATTAAAGCTGTTAAGTATCTCAGTTTTATCTTGTTTTTCGTAAGGATCATTAATACCTAACAATTCGATGGCCCACAGGTATTCCGGTGCCTCTTCTAGTAACTCTGAGACAAAATTTGAGCTTACTGTTGTGTTATAAACACATTGGATGGGCCCTTGCAATGTCCAACCGAGTTTGGTAGGTATTGCTACAAGACTTTCATTTAAACGGATGAAGTTTTCTTTAATAATGAAACCTAATTGATCCGAACCAATCAGTATACTTATATCTTCGATATTCTCCTCTGTATCAGTTAGACTGATTTTGTATTTATTCAAATCCTGTATCAGTTTGGAGTTTCGCACTTTGGGTAGACTGCCACAAAGCACATCTTGTTCCAAAGCTGTCATAGTAGTATGATACTTATCGTCTAGACTACTTATATTAAACCTGAATATCTTATGTGTCTGTGTTGGCTTTTTCACACCCCCAAAAAGTGCATGTCCGAGACATTCGCTGCCTGTTACCTCAAGTCCAAGTTCTTCTGCCAATGCCTTTTTAATATAAGTACGCTGTGAACCAGAATCAAGCAATGCTCTTACTTTCCTCTGCTGCTTGTCCTTTGAAATCTTGATGACTAGCGTCTGTAACAGAGTCGTGACGTTATTACTTGTAAAATTACTGCTTGTCACCCTATTATCTTCTATTTTTTGTTCACCTGTCTTTGTAGGTGCATGGAGAGTTGGACAAAGGATAATGACATGCCTCTTATTGCAACACATACATTTAATAAATGCTTTGCAATTCTTGGCAAAATGACCTTTTTTTTAGACATATGTAACATCCGCCTTTTTTCTTTATTGCATCTTTCTTTTCCTCTAAAGTGAGACCATTAGCCTTACGACACTCCAATGTATTGTGGCTTTTATCACAAAAATAACAAATAACCTTACCTTCTTTGACGACGTTACGCTCGGACGAGGTGAGACATGCTGCTGTAGGAATAGTTTGTATACTATTATCAAAAGATTTCGCTAAACTACAACGTCCCTGGGCCTCGATTTCGTTTTCCATAAACGATAATAGTTGTTCCAGCTTGGACCCTTGTTTAAGTGGAGTTTTAGTCCACTGAACTAATAAACTATCTGGCAAAGATGACTCTATAAGTGGTAAAAGGATACATTCATATTTCTCCCTACCAAATCCGAGTGATTCCAAAATCTGTAAATTAACTGAAATTTTGTCAAAAATATTTTCGATTGAAATGTTATTTTTTGATAGGACTAAAGCCAATATTTCCCTGACATAAATTTCTACTAAAAGTTCATCCTTGGCGAAACGTGTCTTCAGCGTATCCACCATCTTCTTGTAGTTTTCTTTAGTAGGCGGGTAGCTTTCCACGAGCGCCTTGGCTTTTGAATCGTCCGTCATGCAGGTCAATAAATAGCTACATTTATCCTCCTCCGGTATACTGTCATCTTCGTGGATTTTCTTATACTGGGTCCAAAACGGTATCCATGACCTTGGGTTGTCGTCAAATTTCCTTAGTTGGATCTGTGGTAATCTCGTCTGCCGCTGATCTTGTCTCAATGTTGCATTCAGCGCCTTTTTGTGATTTTTTATCTTGAGCCACTCGAGCTGATACTTTTGGCTCTCGTCGTATTCGTTATCCAGACTTTCTTCTTTACACTCTGAGTCCTGTACCATGACATCTTGTATCTTTTCGTCTAGTCTCGATAACTCATATGCTTTTGTTTGGAGGAACTCCAAATCGGCATCCTCTATCACATCACTTTTGCCGATTAGTGTAGCGTGCCTGTTAAAAATACGTCTCAATTGAGACCTCTGCTTCTCCCAAACTAATATACTCATTCTGAAATCTCAATTTTTTCACGTATTTTTCTCTAATGGTTTCTCGCCTCACGGTCGCCACTATATGTTGCCGAAGAAAATGCTCGCAACAATAATAAGAAATCTTTATTCCAAAACAAATATTAATTACAGACACGTCGTTCCTCCAACATTTTTCTTGTCATTCTTAAATTAGGTTTTTCGACATTTGACATAACTAAACAAATCCTCTAAAATATCTATTGTGCCAATTTGCAACAATAGGTATAGTGTGTCGCGGACTTTTTTGTAGATATTTATAAGATCTACAACTAATTAGAACATTTTATGGTTCTATCTTTTATAGTTTAGGCAGCGTACGCAAAATAAGTAACTTTTCTGGTTGATTTTTTAAACCAAAACTCAAATATCTTACAAAAAAACCTATTTTTTCCAAAATAAAATTTAGCCTATATTACTCGTCGTGTATAATGTAGCTTTCGAATGGTGAAAGAATTTTTAAAATCGGTCCAGTAGTTTTTGAGCCTATTCATTACAATAATTATACAAACAAAGTTTACCCCTTTATAATATTAGTATAGATTTTCGATTTTTTCGATTGTTATTATGTACTCTTTTACGTTATTAAATAACTCAGTACTTTATCTATGCAGTGACGTAACCTTAAACCTATCAATGATAAATAGTTTATGGCAAAAGTTGTGTAATTGGGGGGCTAAATATAAGCTTTAAAATTTCGCATGAATAAAGTTTAATTTAAAAAAATTAAATAAGTTATGTGCACACTACACACGGTACAAGGGTTTTTTTATAAAAGCTTTTGACATCAATTTTGTTGACATCGCGCGCTATATAAACTGAAGTCCACGCGGACGAAGTCGCGGGCAACAGCTAGTACTTAATAATAATACAAATGTAGGTCTTGTCGATCTTAGAGCCTATTATTGCTCATATCCATAATAATATCAATTTTATTCAAACCATAATCAATTGGCTACACATAATAGTCCACGTGCTGTTTATCTATACAGTTACTTTATGTACAGTATCACTCTCTAACTGTTATCAGTCAAACATGCAGTGTTGTCGCGATTTTCAAGAAGATCACAGTTTGCTTATAACGTTTTCTGAAGTACCGCGATCATTTTGATACGATTTCAGATTTCGATCGATTTATCCTTATTTCATTTGAAATTATTGATCATTCATCAATTATTAGCTTTGTTAGCAAGAAAACAGTAAGGAATAAAGTGGTAAATTTTATGAATGATATAAATTAGATAGATATTTATTTTGCTTATGGCCTGTTTCACCGCTTCCTGATAAGGTGCCCGATAGGGTTATTTGACAGATTTTCCATACTCCATCTGTCAAATTAAGTGGTGGATAGCCTTATCAGAAAGCGGTGAAACAGGCCCTTAATCTTCGATGATGTAAGCTAATCGCTTAGTTAGGAAATTCTTACTCAGTGGTTATCAATCAATAATTCTTGTTACTTTATCAGACGATGCCAATCCTAAATTTATGACCAATAAGGAAGAAAGCCATCATATCTAAAAAGTGAATTGTAATGATTGTACCAATAACATGAAATAATTTAGTACAAAAGTGTGACAAAAGACTGATCAGTGCAAGATGTCTTATACGAATACCGCTTGTTCGGACTTGGACACAAAGTTTACATCAATAGAGACTAAGAATGGCCTAAACTTGGATGCGTCGAAAAATGGCCTAGCGTTTGAAACGAAAAGTGACTTGGAGAGCCAAGGATACACAGTGTTTAAATCGCGATGGCTAATATTGGCCCTATTCGTGTTGTTCTCCGCGTCAAACGCGATGCAGTGGATCCAGTACACGATAATCTCGGATGTGGTGGTGAAGTACTATGGTGTGAGCAGTGGGCTCGTATCCTGGACGTCCATGGTGTACATGGTGACGTACGTGCCCCTCATCTTCCCCGGCAGCTGGTTACTGGATAAGACGGTAAGATTTTAATTTACTCTGTTTTATTTGTATTTATACTACAGAAGTCCACGTGAGTGTCTAAACGCACTAGGCCGTAGTTACGCGGCGTAAATTTCGCATGGTTACGTCCGCAATGTCAAACGCATACAAATACGGACGGAACGCGACGGAATAGTGTGTCATCGATCATAATCATGCGGAATATACGCCGCGTAACTTCAGCCTAGTGTGTTTACTGTTTAGACACTAAATGTCTTAAAGCTCGTACCTTGTATATATCTACCTTCAAAATGTATTATTATCTGCGCCTATAGGAACTATGAACTTTTCTGTGACAAAAGTTGCTGTTATGTAAAACATATTATGTTTTATTGAGAGCTAATAGCAGCCATCCGTTCATCAGTCATAATAATATCTTCTCTCGTCCCCTGGCCTGGATACAAAATTTAATACAAATTTTGTAATTCATCAACGTTTTTCATTTCTAATGTTTTTCATACGCTTTGTTTCTGCTTTGTTCTTCCTTTTGATTTTTTTAATCCATCAATCCCCAAGCGGCACCCGGCTGGTACATAACAATAATTGAAAATGTGTTGTGTCTGCGATTCCCACGATAGAGGTATTAAAATATATTGAAGATTTGTTTGCTTTTGTTAATTTATTCTTTCGTTTAGTAATTAATACTCAATAACGATTGTACTCGTAATCGATACGTTATATCAAAATAACAATGCCTATGTCATTTTATTCTAATAGTTCATAGGCTGGTTTTAGTGTCACGCGGACCGTCGGTACGGGAGCGCTCCGTATAAATGCAATATGCATTACGCTCAGTATAATTTACACAGAGCTAGTACTGGCTAGTACAGTTTTTCAAGCCAGGCCAATATGTTCACACACGGTATATGTCAAGCCAAAACTGGCTGCCAGTCTTATTGGCAGCCAGTACTGGCTCTCTGTAAATTATACTAGGAGCGTTTTAGAGTAATGCGGAGGGGTCCGTACGGATCCGTCCACATTAGGCTGGTTTTAGTGTCACGCGGACTGTCACGCGGGTCGTCAGTACGGATCGCTCCGTACGGACCGATCGTGCCACTGTCCGCTTATGTCGTTATCATCCTGACCATAGATAATACAGTTATAAATAATATAGAGAGTCCTGACCGCCGCGGTGTTCAGAAGGGTGCAATGCTTCCAATGCAGCGGGTTATTTTAATTTTTGCCCTATACATGGGAAAAAAATTAAAGCAAAGGAGGAGCCTACAATATGTTCACCCTTTAATAGAGCAGAAAGCCGTCGCGGGGGAATTCGTGACATTATACGGCAGTTTGAGGGCTGACGAAACAAAGTTCTTCAACTACTTTCGTATGTCGACCATAAATTTTGACGAACTACTGTCAAAGACAAGAAATAAACTGGTTCGTTGCAGCTTCACTGTATCATGACTGTACTGAGGTGACGCGTGCGGTCCGTGCGATACTAAAACGCTCACTGAAGCGAGAGGCGCTCAAGCGGCCTGCGGCGGTCCGCGCGGTTAGGTCCGCGGCACGGACGCGCTATGCGGACGGCTGCGGAGCCGTACGGACCCCTCCGTATGACTCTAAAACGCTCCCTGAAGCTTGTATAGATCTGTCTGCGCGGAGCGATCCGTACCGACTGTCCGCGTGACACTAAAACCAGCCTTAATGCAATACGCATTCGCTTTAAGGAGCGTTTTAGAGTAATGCGGAGGGATCCGTACGGACCCGTCCGCAAACTACATACAAATCGATCTACGGAGCGATCCGTACCGACGGCCCGCGTGACACTAAAACCAGCCTAACATAGAACTTATTTATCTACTCGTAGATAAATGTAGTTGTAGTAGTAAATAGTAAAGTATTATCCTCCAGAATTTTACAGAAGTACGCGAAATATGTTATCGTACAAAAGGCCTAAAGATAAAAGTATTTAACACCTAGTGAATTGGCAATAAAATGAGTTGTAGATAGTGCTATCGGAGCTGGATATTGCATTATGTCTTAGCTTATCTTAAGATAACCTGGGTGTTAGACTGATCAGGTGTGTAGCAGGTGTCTATTCAACTGTTTGTTGTTAGCGATAGACGATAGTATATTTAATATTATATATATAAAATTCTCGTGTCACAATGTTAGTCCACGAACTCCCCCGAAACGGCTTTACTGATTTTTACCAAATTTTATATGCATATTCAGTAGGTCTGAGAATCGGCTACTGGGTACTTATTATATTGATAAGTGCATTTGTTGAATAAATAATAGTAAATTATTACAACTCGAGACTGACGACGACCATTGTTTGTGAGACGGGATAGCGATCGCCGTTGCCATGGCGACATACTTATTTAGTCACTTCTGACTTCAATAAAATAATACGGGCGAAATTAATACTTTATATGACAAAGAAACGTTTGCCGGGACTGTTAGTATTTATATAGTATTCCTATCTATCGTGAAGATAGATAGGAATACTTACTACTTAGCCTCAAATCTGCAAAAAATGCTCCAAGACCTGAGCACGCCAAGCCTCGAGGTGGGACTAGTTATGAATAGGTCCAAAACTAAAATAATGACCAATAGCACGAAGCGTAGGGTCGATGTAGACCAGCAAGCAATGCAATATGTCGACGAGTACATCTACTTGGGCCAGATAGTTGCTTTTGAAAACAGACAAGGCAAGGAAGTCGATCGCAGAATCAAGAACGCCTGGAAGAGCTACTGGTCCATGAAGATGCTGATGAAGCAGGATTTACCAATCTCCCTGAAGCAAAGACTCATCGACATATTGTGCATTCTGCCCGTCGTAACTTACGGTGCGCAAACATGGTCATTGACCGATTCGCAAAGGTCTCAACTCGGGGTATGCCAAAGAGCAATGGAGCGCAGTATGTTAGGAGTAAAGCTTCTCGATAAAGTAAGAAACACCACACTGCGCTCCCAAACGGGCATCAAGGACGTAGGTGTCAAGGCGGCCAAGCTGAAGTGGGAGTGGGCGGGTCACGTTAGCCGCATGTATCCCGACCGCTGGGCAAGGGTCTTAACAGAGTGGGCACCCGAAGATGGACGCCGCCGCCGAGGCCGGCCTAGAAAAAGGTGGCGTGTACTTTGTTTTATTTAATACTTGCTGACCCGACAGACGTTGTCCTGTCTTAACGATGATTATTTAATTCTAATTGGTATAATTAAGAAAACAATAGATCAAAATTAGTATCTTCATGCCAAATTTCATCAAAATAGATTAAATAGTTTAAGGCCGTCCCCCGAGCAAACGACCTTGGCCATACATTTGCCGCGTTGCCGAGATCGTGCCAAAACCCTATTATTTTTACTTATCTTAGTTCAAAATTGTCCTAAAAAAATTTAAAACGGCGAATATGTAGTTTGTGATATTGTCGATCTATTGCCGTGAGTTTCAAATGAAAGTAATTTGTAAATCCTAAGGAGATGCTGAATGTATGCTTGGATTTTAACAAATTGGTATTACTTTGGAAGCTGATATCATGAGTATAAGAAACAAAAATAGAAAATTTAAAACGACAAAAGGAATGTTGATATACTGAAGATTATTGCTGTATTTTTATTATAACTTTGTAGCTTTCAGATTATGAGTTTATAAGGTTTTAAATACGGTCAATTACGGAATCTCCGGACGGAACGCCCTTAAGCGAAAATTATAAAAGTTTATTGTGCAGCAACCGTACATTTTCCGGGACAAAAAGTTTCCCTTGTTCTTCCCCGAGACTCAAAGTATCTCCATACCGAATTTCATAAAAATAGACTGAATAGTTTAGGCAAAAATCATAAAAGTTTATTGTGCGGGAATCGTACATTTTCCGAGACTCAAAGTATCTCCATACCAAAATTCATCAAAATAGATTGAATAGTTTACGCGCAAATCATAAAAGCATATTGTGCAGTAACTGTACATTTTTCCGGGACAAAATGTATCCTATGTCCTTTTCCTGGTTCTAAGCTACTTCTCCACCAATCTTCAGCCAAATCGGTTCATCCGTTCTTGAGATAAAAGTTTATTGTGCAGGAACCGTACATTTTCCGGGACCAAAAGTATCCCTTGTCCTTTCCCGTGACTCATCAAAATCGATTGAATAGTTTACGCGCAAATCATAAAAGTATATTGTGCAGCTTTCTTTATTTTTGTTTAGGGTTCCGTACCCAAAGGTAAAAAACGGGACCCTATTACTAAGACTTCGTTGTCTGTCCGTCTGTCCGTCTGTTTGTCATCAGGCTGTAACTCGAGAACGGTAATAGCTAGAGAGTTGAAATTTTCATAGAATGTGTAGCGGCAACAGATGCTATAACAACAAATACTAAAAACAACATAAAATAAATATTTAAGGGGGGCTCCCATACAACAAACGTGATTTTTTTGTCCTTTTCTGCTCTATATCAATAATGGCAATAGGTAGGTACTTAACTTTTTCACAAAATCCTTAGATATATGTATACTTTAATATTTAATAATAATATTAAAATAAAATAAAAAATTAAGGGGGCTCCCATACAAAAAACACAATTTGTGGCCTAATTTTGCTCTATATTGGTACGGAACCCTTCGTGCGCGAGTCCGACTTGCACTTGGCCGATTTTTCTATGCGGCCTCTCCGTGTTAACAATGTCCAATGATGGACAAAAAAGAGAGATTACGAATAAGTGGTATAGAGCCACATATTCAGTCACTTAGTGAAAACCGGCTTCACTAAATTAGCACTCTAAATAAATCTGTTTCGGTCCTCATGATACCTCCGTATCAATATCGGCACATATCAACTGCTCTGCAGGTGACCCGTTTTCCGACTAGGAAGTAGATCCGACGGAGCTATCTGATGAATATGGAGCACCATTTGGGTATATTTGGATTTTGGGACGTGCATTTTAAGTGGAGCGGTTTTAGTGATAATGGAAGTCCATGTTAAAAATGCATTAGGTGACGATGTGGCTTTTTCCATGTGCTTGATCTATATCAACCGCTCCCTCTGGATCGTATCCAACGAAGGGCCGCTCGAATTGTTGACTGCCATAGTTTTTCAAACAGCTTGGACCTCTTGGAATTACGCCGATATGTAGCTTCACTTCGCATCCTCTATCGGTTGTATCACGGGGAGTGCTCTGAGGAATTGTTCGGAGTCATACCACCTGCAACTTTTCGCCATCGTCCCACGCGAAAAACATACCATCCTCATCACATTGATGAGTGGCAGTCTTCCACAGTGCGTTTTTCGCGTAACTTTCTGCCGCGCACTGTAAAACTCTGGAACGAACTGTCACCAGCAGTTTTTCCGGACCTATACGACCTGCAAACCTTCAAGAAAAGAGCGTATTCCCTCTTAAAACGTCGGCAACGCACCTGCAGCTCTTCTGATGTTGCGAGTGTCCATGGGCGACGGTAGTTGCTTACCATCAGGTGACCCGTTTGCTCGTTTGCCCCCTAATTCAATAAAAAAAATCAAGCACATGGAAAAAGCCACACTCTATGTGTGTACTAAATATTAGAATTTAGAATCATTTATTTAATAATCTGTAATTATAGTAGGTATGATTTATTGTCTCCCGGGACGATTTGATATTAAATGGATTGTAATCATTGTACCAAGATCTTGGATATTGTACCCGTGATTTCACCCACGTAAAATTATAATTGTAGACTTACGGAAATATCCACTTATTTATTTATTTCTCTGACTTATAACTTTGACCTGCTGTTTTGTTCTAATAAAATAATATTTTACCCACTCTTAATATTAAATTATTATTAGTTATATTGTTATGGTTTTGAATTGAAGTAAGAAACAAGCAGAATAACTTAGTCTTATTATTTTCCATTGACCATTCCTAGGAACAAAATGGTAGGCTAAAACGAGTCAACAACCGCAGTTAGGAATTTTCCGATTGTCTTAAGATTTTATTTATTACAAAATTATTTACTTTGATTATAATCACTCACCTAGAAAAGTAGGACGAGTTTATGAAACATAGTGCCGCACTCAGGTCTCTGAGTGAAACAATGTATAGGTCTACCAGAATCTGATGGCAATTTTTGACAGCATATTTTCAAAAAATAAATTTTTACTTATATTTGCATGTTTAACACACAGAATCAGCCTCTATAAGAATAAAAAAGGATCAAAATGTTTTATTCCAATTACCCTGGTATTGCTAGAGTCAATTTATTTTCTCACTTTTTGCCTTTTTGCATTGGTGGGTTATTATGACCTCTTATTTCCAGCCAGTTTCCGCCCGAAAACGGTACATTTTGGGCGTAAACTGGCTGGAAATAAGAGGTCATAATAGCCCACCTGATTCTGATAGACCTATAATTAATTTAAAATTTTGACTTAAGCCTCATACATTGTCTGTCAAACTGAGTACGGCGATTAGTGTCAAAATGTGTCATTTTCCAAAGAGGTTTTTGAGCCTGCATCAATTTCTGATGCAAATCCTAAAAACATTTGCCATTGCATTGTTCCAGGCGCTTTTTGCTGACCTTTTCACGATAGTCAGTTATTTTAAATTTTCGCTAATGACCTATTTTAAGGATACATAACAACAATTTAAGGGCTCATTACTTTAGCAAGAAGGCTATTTAAAAAGTTTATGATCCATAAAAGCCACACAATACACCATGATTCATGACGTCAGTTCTTGCTGAGATTTGCGACCTATTTTCTAGTAAATTTTGCTATGTAAAGTGAAGTCAGTCATGTTTAATTAAAGTAGCAGCTGACACGCTGAAACCCATTCGACGGTGCGTAATGAAAAGGATGATATACGGCGCTCCCGCCTTTGTCTCGTGAAGCGCTTTTCAACAGCGCGTTCGAAATTTTAAATTTTACTTTTTAATTTTTTTATCAGCGGCCACAGTCCTGATTTCTGACATATTCAGGTCGGGCATAAAATGTGTCGATGGGGTCGGAATAGGATCTCAATTAAGGGCCCCCAAGACGATCAAACGGTTTGATTCAAACCTTACGTGTTTGATGCAACCGTTTGATGTCGGTTTGAACGGTTTGTCAAACGAAACTGCGCAGTTTGGTTCAATACGCGCTGTGGAGTACACGTCTTGTGACGAATAAATATTATTTTTTAAAAGATAAAACCGACGAGAAAAAAATTGTACGAAATTGAGAATTAAATTCCCTATCTTAAAAACTACTAAACCTATTTTGATGAAACTTGCAGAAGTCTCCCAAGTTAAACAATACTTAGTACAATACATAGTACAACAGAAAAATATTTAAATCGGACTTGTGGTTCCGGAGATATGTGAACACAAACATAAAAACATACATACACTTTTGAAATTTTGCACACATTTTGTTCAGATGCTGATATAGACTAACATATACGAAAACTGGGCAGTTCTGGAAATATTACATACATGCGCGTCGAATTGATAACCTCCTCTTTTTAGTCGGTTAAAAATAATGTACCTACTCCAAAGAATGGTACAAAGTTTGTTCAAACGCATCGGAACACGATCAAACGGCGCGTCAAACACAACAAAAATATGAAATTTTATCAAACGAGCTTCAAACACGTAAATGTTTGACAAACCGTTCAAACTAGCTTTGTAAACGATCAAAATGGTTTGAGTCAAACCAAAATTTACGTGTTTGAGTCAAACCGTTTGATCGTCTCGGGGGCCCTTTACATTTTATGCTCTTATTTTTTAATGGCTGTTCTAAAATTTCAAGTCACCATTTTTTATTTTTTTAAAATCTGCGTCGGCTATTCACGATAATTAACTTCAATACGTTCGGCCATTATGTTGTCTAATTATTTGCTACGTGACAACGATTTGTATAGCAAATAAAGCATGTATCATGTCCGCCGACGATACCAAGTCACCTCGACATCCGCGTCTTAATTGTATATTTTTTATCGTATTCGGTATAGGCAACGAAACTATTGTCTAGCTGATGTGATACATTTTTTACTAACTGTAAACAAAAAGGAGCTATAGGTACCATAAATAACAGCTCCTTTTTGAGTAGGCTAAAATCTATGTAAGTTGCATAAAATTGAATAAGCATTTTGCGACGCAATTTTGTGCTGAAGTTCTATTTTCTACAGATTAAGACGTATCTAATTAAAATTGCGCAAATTTTTTAAGTAAAATTTTATTGGAGTTTATTGGAGTTTACTCCTTAAGAATCGATTTTCATATATAAGGCGCCCGGTATGAGAAAAATCTGAGGGGTAAAACCTACTAACAAGTAACGAAAATGTGTCACGTTTTTGGTGCGCACCTTTAGGGCGCAACTTTCTAATTTGGCTGTGAGTGTATTAAGACCATAAAGGTAATATACCTCTAGGAATATAATATTATTTAAAATAATATAATAATTATATATTTATTCAATTATATACTGTTTGCTCCGGTGGCTTTTATGTGTGTGTTATGTGTGGTCCGAGGGCTTTTATATTCTGATTTTTTTTAAATTGTTTGCTATGAATCTAAATGTCAACCCTTGACTTCAGGATTTACAAACAACCGCTTATTAATTAAGACCGACCACCCTGAAGTGTTTAGCTCTTTACTTTTTTCCGAGACTTAATTGATACCTCAAACGCAGGTGTTAGCTGCAATTATTAGAAACTACTTAACCTTCATAAGGTCTTTAATTTTACAAACGTTGCCGTGCTTTGGGTCAGATTTGACCAAAGTAGTAAAATTATTATAAAAAATTAACAAAAATAAAAATAAATTAGTTAAAGGAATTATTTGTCATTTTTTAAATTTATTTCTATACAAATACTTTAATTTTTTGTAAAAAATATTATTTATTATATCTAGACTTTATATTAAAAAGCTGAAAAGTATGTTTGTTTGGACACGGTAATCTCACAAAGCGCTTGACGGATTTTTATATAATTTAGCGAATCTATAGAGTAGACTACGGGGAACGATAATATAAACAATTTTTTTGTTAGAAAATGTACGGTTCCCGTTTCCCAGTTCCTTCGAAATTACTGATTAACGTGGTTGGAGCCGCGCAAAATATCTAGTCTAATATAAAAAGAAAATAGGCAATTTTGATAAATATTTTTATAAAATGTGGCAAAGCAGTAATAGAAAAGAAATGTACTTAACTTAGGTATATCATATTGAGGTCATATAACTACCTACTGTATTAGATTTTTTTATGTATAAATGTCTTACAATCTCTCACCAAAAGTTTTATTGACATTTTGCACATTGTTGGCAACAACTTCTTTTAGGAAGCTACTTAGCTGTTGTTAGGAGTAAGTTGATGGAATTTTCCAAGCATAATTATCGTCGTTTTGCTAGGCATTTTTTAGCCGCAAAAAGTGTGAAAGCATTGTAGGCTGATCTATCTACCATGACCATGTCACTTGAGGCCACTGGAGGTCAATGTTTTGTTTTTCTATTGTAGCTTTATCCAGGGCATTTAGGCCATCTTTATATTCGATGAAGTCAAACTAATAGTCACAGGTTTTTTGTAGTAAAGTAATGAATAAAATTATTCCCCGACTTATTTTTTTAGGTGTCGAAACAAGTGTTAGAATCTATGGTAAGAGCAAAACATGATGAATACACGGGTCGTTTACTTGTTCTTACTATTTCTGAAGGTAATCCAGGTTTACTCTAACGTATAGCTGATCCAACTACAGTGATTTGTTTTTGTTAATGCCGATTTGATGCAAAAAAATAATTGTCCACCGTATGATGGAACTCTCAGGCCGCAAGTCAAATCAAGGACTTGTCAACACCTGATTCTTTGTCCGTGTAGGGTTGAATATTCCAATCTCCAATCTCAGCTGGTGACAGAATCATATAAACCACAGATATCATAATATTATTTAGTTGATTTTGATGGCATGTATG
Source organism: Polyommatus icarus (assembly GCA_937595015.1). NCBI lineage: Eukaryota > Metazoa > Arthropoda > Insecta > Lepidoptera > Lycaenidae > Polyommatus > Polyommatus icarus. The sequence continues at coordinate 20,203,305 of OW569329.1, forward strand.
GTCGAAGCTGCTCATCTATTGTAAAATATTTTACGTTTTTTGGTCTTAGTGTTAGAAATTATGATTCTAAGACTTGTATGGGTAGAACAAAAGAACTTCTCATTCGAAAGTTATACGATACCTAAACAATTAGGACAATAACAGATGCGCTGTGCGTTTGTTAGGGAGCGTCCACAAATTACGTGAGGTCTTTTTTTTAATTTTTTGACCTCCCCTCCTCCCTTGGTGAGATTTCGTGAGATTTTGATCAACGACCCCCCCCTCCCCCACAAATCTCACGTGAGATTTTTCAAAATGCGGGTTTCTTACGTAAACGTTTGGTTTGACAGTCTTTCAAACGAATTTGTGAATGATCTTAACCGTATAACGATTACGCTTACGATAAAATCTGAAACATACGTACAATCTGGATGAAATGGACCAAAATATGTATAATTATGTAGTATTATTTTGTTGAGAAAAAAATTACGTGAGATCTCCCCAACGTGAGATTAGGTGAGATTTGACTCGACCCCCTCCCCCCTAAACACCTCACGTAATTTGTGGACGCCCCCTTATGAGTTGCGGTCAATTCTGACCCAAAGACCGTTAGAGTAAAAAAAGCCATACGCGCAATATTTAAACTACTTTTTAAAATCCTATTCCACCAATAAGTAAATTGAGACGAATAATTACAAGTCATAAAATGTCATACTTCTTGAGCGCTTATTTTCTGAGAAAATTTCATTTCTACTTATCTCAAAATGGGTCAAAATTGACCCGAAGACCGTATGAAGGATAAAGGCGTTATCTTCCTCACGAATCAGATTCAAATTCCACTTTAAATATGAAGACCTCCATAAGGTATGTAGATAAGCGAATAATCGCTAGTTTAATTGCTTATCTCGGGGTGCGAAGGATTTCATCCGGAGTGCCGCTGTGGAGTGTGGATGACAGTCGGCTGTGGGCGGCCGCGCGGCGAACTCGTCACAGCCTCTGCAACTTGCAAAATAATAAAAAAAACCCGCGCGCGGCAAATTTGACAATAACAATCGAACGACAATAATTTAAATATGACAGATAAATTAGAAATAAGCGGGAGTGTTATGGACGGTGTCGTAGAGAAGGGGCTGGATTCCCCGAAAAAGGCCGTCGAATACAAGGTTTTTCCTATAAGATGGCTGGTTCTATTTATTTTTGTGCTGTATTCAGCTTCGAATGCGATGCAGTGGATCCAGTACAGCATAATCCAGGATGCGATCGTCAAGTACTATGGGGTGGCTAGTATCACGGTGTACTGGACTTCCATGATCTACATGGTGATGTACATCCCCCTGATATTCCCTGGAAGCTTCTTGTTGGATAAAAAGGTGAGTTTCATTCATGAAAATGTTACAGCTCTTTCCCGAAAGTGTTTTTGAAGGTTTTATTACAAAGATGGCGAAACTTCGAGTTTCAAAAGACTCGAATTTAATATTTTTATGTATTAATGTTTATTATTATTAGCAAAATACATTTTATTCTACTTTATCGTTTAAAAATAGCTTTTTACTATCCGCAGAAATTAACAAGTTTTGAAAAGTAGGGCACGTCGTTTAATATGTCAGTGCTCTCATGAAGCCTCGTCTTGTATGAAATGTTTTTAACGTCTGAGATTTGTGAATGAAATCTCAAAATTTAAGGCACATCATATAAGGATAAACTAGTTTTAGATTATTATTCTAGTCATAGATTTTATCACACGATCGTAAAAATAATAATAACGCGTAGCGTCAAAGTTTCTGCTAAAGCGACAAAATTCTAGCGATGCAGTAAACTGGGAATTATAATTAACTAAATTATAGTTTTATAAAAAATTCAAAAGTATTTAAAAAATTGTAAAGATTTTAAATTAAACGTCATCATGACATAATGTTACGATTTAAAGTTAACGAATGGGTTAGCCTTAAACTAACTACACATTATTTAGTCAGAATATTACAACAACATACCTCTATAATAGTCTATACAATTATTTGACAATTACTTTTTAGTCAACTTTAGTCATGTTTTGGGAACAAGTCACGTAATACAATACCGACTGACGCGATAGGTGGATTTTCTAAGGGATTTTCCGGTAGTAACATTATTTTTATATTGTCCTCGAGTACTTACTTCATATTACACAGTTAATGTTATACTTATTAATTATTATTTTATTTTATTTGATACTAGATGATGCCCGCAACTCCGTTGCTTATCGCGCAACCGTACATTTTTCCGGGTTAAACAGTAGATATTCTATGGCCTTTACCGGGACTCAAAAGTATCCTCATAAAAAATTTCAGCTAAATCGGTTCAGCGGTTTGGGCGTGAAGAGGTAACAGACACACTTTCGCATTTATAATATTATAATATTAGTATAGATGACTATGAAATATGTTACTTCCCGAATCCCGTGTCCGTTTGAATCATCTCAGTAGTTATTTATTAAATAGGTTGTAAGTTAAATTGTCCAAAATATGTATCACTTTTCTCAGTTGAGGAAGGAAGTAACCTTCGTTATTATCAAGGCACGCCACACTTTATAACAAACAAACCTACATACAGCCATCTTAAGATCCCTGTTACAATGTAGAGTTAAATACGCAATGTAATAGAATAAATATAAAGATGTGGTCCATAATAATATTAGCTTCCCCATTTTTGTACGTATTAAAGATGGAAGATGAATAAAAGAAGAAGGCACATTATATTTTTAACACAAGATAGAACCGATTTTAATAAAATTTGATATTAAGAAATTTATTAATAAGCATAATAACTGTATTCACAAAAAAGTACATAATATTGTACTATGTACTTTTTTGTGAATACAGATACAGAATAATGAATGAATTCGTAAGTGGCTAATAGTAATAAAATAACCGTTAACTATTGTTAAAGACGGTCAATTTGTGATACAACATGTAGAGAGTAGAGATCATAATGATAGAGATTATACCTCATATATCCTAGACTCGAGAAAATTATGACTAACACCTACTTAAGTACAGAAGCGACTAGCTGTTATGATGACGGGTAATTTACTTTTAATAAATATAAAATATTATAACTGAGACTATATTATATTTCACTAGCTGTCCCGGCAAACGTTGCTTTGCCATAATATAAAGTATTCCGCTTCGTAATATTAGAATAGATTAATTCGCCCATTATTATTTTATTGAAGTGACTAAATAGAAACGAAGTTAACAGACAGACAGACACACTTTTTTTTAATTAGTATTATTCATTTCATATTAGTACAGATTACATAATATTATTATATAGTTAATCAGGGTAAGTCCGGATAATTCAAGTTACCGCTAAATTAAACTTCAGTTACGGTACGCGACGGTACTACAGATTGCAGTTGCACTCCAGTATGGCGTATATGCCCGTAGCGCCAGGCAAAAAAACACAGACTAATTTAGTGATAAGTAACTGATAAGTTGAATTATCCGGACTTACCCTGTGTCTGAACTTACCCTTTATATATTATATCCCATGATAATACGTTTTGCCGCGTTAATTAACAGCCAATTGCAATTATTGTATTTAAGCATACTGCATAATATGGGTAGAGCATTGATAAGACATGATGAAGAGATGGTGCAACTCTGTTTACTTTTGCTGCGTTACAAGTTATTTCATGGCCCTCCAAGCCAGATTATATAAAAAAAAACATAATTTCAGAATCGTTTCGATTACTCGTTCTATATCGTTCCTCTTGATTAGACAGTAGTGATTAAAGGCTACTCGTTTGATCACCACGGAATTATTAATTAATGTAACACCCTTAAAATGGGAGGGACGATGTCTGTGGTTCTTGGGTAAATGAATTTGAAACTTTGGGGTTGTGATGTGAAGTAATGGATCCTTACTTTGACTAATTGCTATAAGTAGACAAATAACTAGCTTGTTCTTGTTTAGTAAATAAAGTTCGTTTTTGAATGGATATATAATACGAATTGAGTATTGACCCTAAGGCTACATTTCTATCCGTCCAGCCGGCTCGATGCGAGCCTTTGTTCTGTGAGTTTTGCCGTCCACACGGTAATTTTTACTCGATTTGGAGTAAAACTATCGAGTAAAACTGTATGTGAATATACTTAGCATAAGCGTCATCAATAAATTTTTACATAACAAGTGCAAAAATTATTTTATATGTACACTAGCTATCCCGGCAAACGTTGCCTTGTCATAATAATATTATAAAGTATTTCGCCCATATTATTTTATTGAAGTGACTAATTAATAAGTATGTCGTCATGGCAACGTCGATCACTATCTTGTCACACAAACAATGGTCGCCGTCAGTCTCAGGTTGTAATAATTTACTATTATTTATTCAACAAATGCACTTAACAATATAATAAGTACCTAGTAGCCGATTCTCAGACCCACTGAATATGCATATTATAAAATTTGGTTAAAGTCAGTAAAGCTGTTTCGGAGGAGTACGCGGCCTAACATTGTGACACGAGAATTTTATATATAAGACTAGCTGTCCCGGAAAACGTTGCTTTGCCATAATATAAAGTATTTCGCCCATATTATTTTATTGATGTGACTAAATAAGTATGTCACCATGGTAACGTCGATCGCTATCCTGTCGCACAAACTAATTAATGGTCGCCGTCAGTCTCAGGTTGTAATAATTTACTATTATTTATTCAACAAATGCACTTATCAATATAATAAGTACCCAGTAGCCGATTCTCAGACCTACTGAATATCTATATAAAATTTGGTAAAAATCGGTCAAGCCGTTTCGGAGGAGTTCGCGGACTAACATTGTGACACGAGAATTTAATATATAAGATTATCCTTATATTACGTTGTATGCGAGTTGCGACCGTGAAAACATTGGGCAAATCTGTCTCGAAGACTTCGCGAATTGTATACAGATGACGCGCTAATCTATTCACGATTATTCAAACTGGTTAAATGTCTAAATGATAAAAGAATAAAGAATTTGAGAAGAAAACGGCCTTGAACTTATGATGCCATTATGATGTTGGACAATGATTGACTTATGGTGTTCTTGATTTAACACTTACCTACTAATATTAAAAACTAGCTTTTGCCCGCGGTATTATTATTAATTAGGTATCAAAGTCTCAGCCCGTTCGGTCTAAAATTGACAAACTTTCATCACCTATTTTGGGGGCAGAACTGATCAAAATCCTTTCTTAGCGGATGCCTACGTTATAACATCTGCCTGCATGCCAAATTTCAGCCCGATCCGTCCGGTGGTTTCGGCTATAATTCTGTCTACTCTGTTTCGGCTGTGCGTTGATAGATCACTATGTCAGTCAGTCAGTCAATCACCTTTGAGTTATATAAGTATTAAAATGTGTGTGTCTGTTACCTCTCCAAGCTAAATGCTGAAACCGTCGAACTTGTTAACCGTTATGGTGATATTTTCAGAGACGGGAAAAGACAATTCACAATAGGATAGTTTTTTAGGGTTCCGTACCCAAAGGGTAAAAACGGGACCCTATTCATGAGACTTGGATGTCTGTCCGTCTGTCTGTCTGTCCGTCGGTCTGTCTCCAGGCTGTATCTCAAGAACCGCTATAGCTAGAGTTCTGAAATTTTCACAGATTGTGTATTTCCTGTGCCGGTATAACAACAAATACTAAAATAAAAGTAAAATTAATATTCAAGGGGGGCTCCCATACAACAAACGTGATTTTTTGGCCCTTTTTGCTCGTAACCAATAATGCTAAGAGGTAGGCACTTGAAACTTTCAAGAAGGCATTAAATATAATTGTACTTTAATAATTAATAATAATATTTAAATTAAATAAAAAAAATAAGGGGGGCTCCCATACAAAAAACACAATTTTTGGCCTATTTTTGCTCTATAACGGTACGGAACCCTTCGTGCGCGAGTCCGACTCGCACTTGGCCGATTATACTAAATTCTATACCAGATTTACCGATTTCTCGCTGCAGTTTAAGTTGCAAGCAACGTGTAATTATTATTCAACAACAGGCTATATTATAATCATGATAATTAATATTGTCTGTCTGTATAAACGAATTTTGGCGCAACGTAGTTGCGAGCATCGACTAAGTATTTAAATATGAAGACAATATCAATGATAATAATGATGACTAAGTATAATATTCACCCGTTAAACTTCGAAGCGAACGAAATATTAAATAACTTTAGCATTTTTCAAAAGTTTCTAACTTCAAAAAATTTCATCATTTTGTTGCTGGAGGTTGTTTGATGACGCCAATAAAAACTTTTCCAATATTGACGTAAATATATTTATAAACGAATAATTTGTTATCAGAATTGTAATATAATTGTAAATTGTAAGCAGATTGATTTCTCCGAAACGAGAGCAGGAATTGTATCGTGTTTTATTTGCACTCGGTTATTAGAATTTTAGTACCTACGTCAAAAACCGGCCAAGTGCCGGCCAGCGAGAGTGACCTAGGGGCGAACCCATACTCTATAATCTATATTTTTTTAACGGGCTTTGGCCCACCACACATTCCCACCACTGTATCTCCTGTGTCGCCAGGAACGACAGCGGTATCCAACCACGAAAACCCTTTGATATGATCTCAGGGAGCCCGAGGGACATGCTAAAACTGTCTTGGGACCCGCAACGAAATTAATCAGAAGAAAATAGGAGGAGTAGGAAGATTCCAATTTCCCTCCCCATAAAAGCGGGAGACAGCACACAGTTGCAATGACCGAAAGTCAAAGAACTTAAGGGGCACCACGGAAATAAGGTTAATAATTGTGACTCCTAAGCTAAGCTAAGTTAATATTGGAGTTTATTGTGTTCATCATGTTCCCAGATAACATGATGAGCGGTTTGTTCAAACATATTGCCTTCAGCCGAGCACTCGCACATGGGTGAAGGCACTAGTTTAAATCCGTAAAGTTTGGCCTTAAAATTTCCATGACCGGTCAGGAATTGAGAAACGCAGTGATCAATATCCATCCAATGTTTGGATAGCCGTTCACGAATATTAGGGAAAAAATTATAAAGATGTCGCCCTTTGATGGAACAGCCCCATCACGACTGCCATTCGTAGATTAGGCTTTGCACAGAGTTTTTTAAAGGTTCAAACAATCTTGCTATTTTAATTTTATCGCGAGCGCTTAAAAAGAACGGGTTGTCAATGTTTTTGTTATGATAATACATTGTCACACGACGCTGAATCTCAAGGTCAACGGGTAAAACTCCGGCTAACACAGGCAAGGCTTCGGTGCTTGTGGTCCTGTAAGCTTTGCATAAGAATATAAGAGCAAGACGTTGGCTTTGTAGCAACTTGCGACGAGCCTCGCCGATAGTTGCTCTGTCGTCCCACACGGGGGCCCCGTAGCAAATGCTGCCTAGGTAAGTAGCGGTGTAAATTAATTTTAGGGTTTTGAAAGAGAGGCCCCATGTCGACGTAGATATTTGGGTAAAGGAGTAAAAATTGCGCTTCGCTTTCTCACCAGTTTGAATTATATGTTCTAAAAATGAAAATTTATTTTCCAAGTAAAAACCAAGATAACAGAGCGACTGTTTGCGTTTAACGTTAATATTGTCAAGTTTAATGCTAGGGGACGATATAAGGGAACCTTTTAAAAGAATTTGGTAAGTTTTATGCGCGGCGAATTTCAGGCGATTACGTTTACCCCAGCTCAATATTAAATTAAGACTATCATTGGCTTTAGATTCAATTTCGGAACGTGAATTTGCTTGAACGATGAGAAAACCGTCATCGGCGTAGCCAACTAGTACGCACAGCGGTGGTAGGGGAAGACTTAATAAATGATCAAATCCGAAATTCCATAGTTTTGGCGAGATAACAGAGCCCTGAGGGCAGCTGCAAGTTAAATCTTTGGCGTGTGTACAATGGCCAAGTCGAAGCTTAGTTTGACCATTAAAAAAGTAAGAACGTACCATACTTTATATTATTATAAATGCAAAAGTATGTCTGTCTGTTACCTCTTCACGCCCAAACCACTGAACCGATTTTGATGTTTAGTATGGGGATACCAAAATTCATCCCGGGACAAAGGATCCTTTTTATCCGGGTAAAAAAATTACAGTTCCCACGCGATAAACGAATTTTGGCGCAACGGAGTTGCGGGCCAACTATTAGTTTTATATGTTTGTTTTGCACATAATATATTATGGGTTAAACTATAAATTAACTAGCTGTCCCGGCAAACGATTCTTTGCCATATTATATAAAGCATATCGCCCGTATTATTTTATTGAATTAGTGACTAAATAATTATGTCACCATGGCAACATCGCGGACAAACATGGTGACAGGAGATTTATATATATTAGATATAATATGGTATCTCTTTCATAAATACGAACACTAAAGAAAACATGATCTTGCCATCAAGTACATGTTTTCTTTTGTCCATGCGCATGGCCTTAAACTGTTAAAATTATATTGTCATTCAAAAGCCCACTAAGGGTCAATTCAGACCGCAACGCGACGAGGCGAGGCGAGGCGCGGCGCTACATAAATTTGTATGGATTTGACAGATTTCATTGCGTGAGACGTCTTGCGAATCTGTCTAATCCAAGAAATGCATCTACGCATCGCGTTGCGGGCTGAATCAACCCAAACATAGATCGTTCTCGTTCCTAAAATAATGTGTATCGTCCGCACTTTTGACCGTTTAGGTACGAAGCCCTTACTCTATAAAACCGATGACTTTCAAGTAATTTTACGAAAGCTTTTTGCTGTTCAAAGTTTTAAATCGTCCTTTAAAAATGCATCTTTCTGACTACGATACCTGTTTTATTCTCGAATCTAGAATCTTGAATATAGTGGATAAGTTGTTTATTCATGCATGATTCATGCGGCTCGTGCGATGCATTCATTCATGACTACGTCCACTGGATCGTGAATGAAGTAAGATTGAGAGCTGAAAAAGATAATGTAGAGCGTGTACACAGTACTGTCTACAAAAGTGTTTGCTAGGATTTAGTAGTACAAGAACCTTTAATGTTAAGTAAATTAAAGGTTCCTTGTCATTTGTTCATCCGTATTACTGTTCCTGCATTATGGGTCTAAATTTTGATAAGTTAGGGATTGAGAATAATAATTACTAGCTGTTGCCCGCGACTTCGTCCGCGTGGACTTCAGTTTATAGCGCGCGATGTCAACAAAATTGGTGTCAAATTAAGCTTTCATAAAAAAAACCCTAGTACCCTGCATTAAATCAAAACATCCAAAAACAGCTGTGCAGTGTGCACATATAACTTATTAATTATTTAATTTTTTAAAATTAAACTTTATTTATACCAAATAAAGTATATTTAGCCCCCCAATTACACAACTTTACCCATAAACTATTAATTATCATATTATATCATTGATAGATTTAAGGTTACGTCACTGCATAATATATAAAGTACTGAGTTATTTAATAACGAAACAAAGAAATAACAATCGAAAAAATCGAAAATCTGATGTAAGATGATACCACCGCTTATAGAAAGACATTTGAGCAAGCGTCATCGCGATGTAGGAGACGCACGGCGCCATCTATTAATATGAATTTTTGGAACTAACTTAATTTGAACAAATTTACGCATTTTCACCCCCTTACAACCTTTTTTTTCAGTTAAAAAGTAGCCTCTGTCCTTTCTCAGGCTTTAGACTATCTGTGTACAAAATTTCATTACAATCGGTTCGGTAGTTTTGGCGTGAAAGCGAGACAGACAGACAGACATAGATACTTTCACATTTATAATATTAGTATAGATTGTTCTATAATGGAAAATTTTGGTCGCGAGAGCTATTCCGGCGGTGAATCAGAATTTAGCACTCAGAAATCAGATTTTAGCACTTGCTAAATTCTGAATGAGTGAATGCATAATATCCTGGCTCTGCATACTGGACACATTGATATAATTTGACATTTTAACTGGCGACAACCGTTGTCTGGTTGTAATCTTTCGTAAACCTTATCAATTAATTATTATTAATCAACTTTCAAGAGCGTGCAAAAAAGGACGTTATGTTTTTCAAGTTCAAGTACCTAAGAGTTATTATGTAGGTATGTTACATTTTTTCTTGTCGGCAATATGAAAACAGGTCATAAAATTCCAAAGGCCTAAGCCCTAAACAATAAACATACATTTATATTATACGTATGTAACGTAACGGACATCTTAAATACTCGTAAGTCGTAGCTGTAGACAGCACTTCAGACACTCAGCTCCAGGTCAATTTGTGGCCACTGGCCACTCCACACATCCCACTTCCGACAGACTCATGGTCATTGCTCATTGAGTCCATAACTCTGAAGATCATTAACATGTGGTTAAATGAAGGTTTAAAGGATAATAAATTGCATTCCGTGTTGGAATTATGATTCAAGTAAAAAGATAAACTGTTACTTTCCAACTAAGATAACTTACCGCAACTTCTTTCGTGGTTGCGGGAAGAAACATTTTTATCTATCCGGAACCGCTAGAAATCCGGTCAATACATGTCCAGTCAATCCTTTTTTGCACCCTTCTTGCTACCTCTTGGCTCTTGTTGAGGCAGAAAAATGTTTCCAAAGGAGGTTGCCCTCAGCTATAGGAAAATAATTATTGTCTCTCTAGTTTTGAACATCCAGCGCTGGTTTGTCCCCACCTCCAATCAACCAGGCTCGTGGTTTTAGCTGGTTCACTTCGGGTGGAAGGCCCGTTGTTGTATCTATTATACTCTCCGAGTATTTCTATTTCCACGGGAGGTTTCAAAGCTCATGCCCTGTGTGCATTAGTTTGTATCTGCCTCTGGCCCTGTTCAGATCGGCTAGTACAAGGTTAGAAGGTGGGAATATCCAGTCCAGCTGCAGGCTAAGCATGGCCATAGTAGAAATGCGAAAGAATAGAAACTTCTTCTACTTCTTTTGGCGTAAGCCTTGTCAGTTTTTGTACACAACTGACAGATTCCCTTTGTGAATTCATTACTTTGTCTCCTTTATCATCAGAATAAATTTTTCAAATAAATATCTGAATCTGTACTGAATTTAAAATGTGAGGAACGGATATATTGCGTTTTTGGATTTTCAGTAATTATTTACTACGACTTACGAGATGACGCCCGCAACTCCGTTTCGCCAAAAATCGTTTATCACGCAGGAACCGTACATTTTTCCGGAATAAAAGGTATTCTATGTCCCCTCAGGACTCAAAGTATCTCGATACCAAATTTCAGCAAAATCGTTTCAGCGGTTTGGGCGTGAAGAGGTAACAGACAGACAAACAGACAGACACACTTTAGCATTTATAATGTTAGTATGGATGTAGAATTTAGATTGTAGGTACATTATAATTAATAACATAGTAGATTTTTAATAACCGTAATTGAATTTAAACCTATTACTGTTTTACCTGTACTTACTTATATACAATACCTACAAATAAGTAGGTTAGTATTTTTGTTCCAAAAAACCAATTTTATACCCTCTAATTAGCTAAATATAAACACAATGCTCGACACCAAATTCAAGATGTATATTTTCCCAGCCCGTGGAAGCTATTTCAAATATTTTCGCAAGTTTTGAACGAACAAGTATTTTACAGTTTCACTCCACTCGGTTTTTAAGGTCAAGTTGTAAATAGAAAATTCTAGCCATTTTTTATTTGACTGAATTTATAACTTTGAGCCCCTGCAGAAGCAAAAACGAAAAAAATATCAAAACTTTTTCTGATTTCGCTATGAGCTAAGCAGAGTTTCAGAATACTTGACTAAAATAATTAAATAAGTAAACGTTTATTCTGCCACCATTAAATGTTACACATATGACATAATATACAGAACTATCAACAAGAACAAAATTAAAAAATTAACCTATTTTACCTATTCTACAGCTAATTCATACATAAAAGCTATCAGAGGTAAACATTAAAGAAAAGAAAAAAAAAACAATTAATGTATTGATAGCACAATCGTAGCAAGGCAGTGTAACACCCAAGTGTGCAGAAACGGAGACCACTCAGGTTAAGACGACCGAACAGTCGTCCCTGATCTTCCGTGGACCCCTTATTTCGGGCAGAGGACAGCAGACGGAAGCTATATTTTAAAATTATAATACTTATAATATTGATATTATATTAAAGACGTAGGCATAATATAGTGTTGAAAATAACAATAAACTAATAACATAACAATAAAATAAATAACATTAAACTAATGAAAGAATACAAATACAGATTACAAATAGATACATTGTCACTTGTTACATTTTCATAGATATACCATAATATTGCATGTGTTGTGTATTTTTAGGTATACCGGTAATTATATAGAGGTAATATAATATATTTATATTTATATATGTTTTATATATTGTATGTATGAAAAAGGAGTAACATATTTTTTTCGTGAATGCTACGATACTATATGTATTATATATCTGTATCAGACACACCAATATACCTATTTTAGTCAAGTTAGAAATATCGCTTTAAATGTGAAGATATTATCTTAAAATGAGATAATATATCTTTTTAAATAAAACTATTCATAAAAAAGTCAGGCTGAAATGTTGTTGACAAAGCTCTGCGGGGCTAAAATGGTCGCTTTGGAGAATCATATTAGGAATCATATTAATAATATGATACTTTTTTTAAAATCACAAAAATATGGTTACTCTGCTTGCAATTCATGTCTAGTAATTCGTAGGTACTAATTTAACATTCGTCAGTTTGATAGTTTTGAAAATTCATTTTCTGAATTGATCTCAGAGGAATTGCAAAATGTGATTATTAGGTCTGCTTTTGTCACTTTTTTGTCCGATAACTTCACAACTCGTCCACTAACCACTATAAATATTTGAAAGTGTAAACGATCAGTTTTGCTCTCCACTGACCATTAGCTGAACATGGATGAGCACTCCGCTTAAAATAGCCACTTCGTACTGACAAGGAGATAGAGGCTTAGATTAGAACAGACGTTCTAACCACAACTGTTAGGGGCTGTTTCACCACCTGATAAGTGCCGGATAGGCTATCCACAACTTATCTGACACTTCATACACTATAACCTGTTCGATAAGTTGTAGATCCGGCACTTATATTTATAATCATATAAAATATTATGATAAAATAATACTAATAATATAGCTTTAGATATTAATATAAAATATTAAATGGTTAGTTATAATTCACGAGTTAAATGATTGTATGTTTTCTTAGAAACGCTGTTTTCCTCCTATTTTAGAGCATTAGTATATAAGTAGATGTACTTAGGAATGAAGGGATTTCCCGTCAATTAAATCTAAACTAATAATAATAAAAAGTTAAAGAGTTTATTCGTTTGAACGTGCTAATCTTAGGAACTACGTCTTCTTTTCAGGTGTAGTCCATTTATCAAAGGCTTTATACATAACACGCTGCGATTAATACGAGAGAAGAATCACTCATCAAAACGGGATTATTCGTTTTTGAGGGTGAACGTCATTTTTTTGAACACCCTGATCTGCTGAAGATAGATAAAGATATACAACTAGTTTTTCAAATAGGTCATACTATAATAACCTGTACTTGTCGTCCCCTCTAATTGGGGTTTCAGTTGAAAATAGCACCTCTCGTGTGGGGGTTAAGAGCCTGCACCTTCGCCACAAACGCGGTACAGCCGCAAGGCAGCTACACTATTTGTATACTTTCTTCAAATCTTTTTTTCAAATCGGAGTCGAATCAAGGACTCTATTTTTGTATCTGTGAGACAGTTTTATAAGGATTTGTGTTTTAAATCCTCGTACGCTCCCTCCAGAATTGCCGCTCTATATGGATGGTAATATCTCCCCATTAGGCGCCCTTTTTGCCACGACACGGCTTATCAAAGCAATACTCATTCGTTACTCACCGACTAACACTATACTAACAAGCCACATTGTCACTTATCTTCCTCATTACCATTTATATGTATGGTATTATAACACACATACGTGTATAGTGTATACTTACCGTATAAACCCACGTGTTTGACATGATGAGTCGCGTGAAAAGCAACCTTCAATGAATTACCGCCTGATTCAAATATGACTAATTGAGCGGTGGTTTTGTTACGTGGGTTGTACTATAATAAAGTGATGAGGGCTTTAAGTTTATCGTAATTTTACGTTATGTAAAAAAATCTATTTAATCTTACACGTAAGAAAACCACCTCACGCAGAAGTCAGATTTAAATCGCTGGAAATATTTTATTGGAATGAAGTTCCTTATTGTGTGTTGCGAAATGGGGCTAGACGAAAAGTTGTAACGAAAGTGTCGCGTGTTTCTCTCTCTCTCTCTCTAGCAACAATTTTTTTTTTGTTGAGTGTTACATACAGGTTTTTGTACATAAGAAATAACTTCACTCCATCCGGGTGTCCCTTGACACCTCTCAAGATTTTTATTTTTATTTATAGCCACTAAAATATTATTTAATTAAAACGACAATATTATCAAATATTCATTATAAATAAAAATAAGTATGATGCTACATTACTATTAGTTGCGTAGGTCTACGGTCTACGGTCCCCGTAGACCGCTACGTGAGCGCTACGGGACGTAGAAGGGAATGTTCGCCTTTCACTTCAGCTTGTAGGGTAGCTCTAAATTTCAAGAGAACATTTTTTCTAATATGACTTTGCCTTTCATAAGAACGAGATAGTTAACATATAGTATAGTTTAGTGTATAATATTGAAGCTGTAAGTCATATAAAATAAAACATAATGTTTAATCCATTACTATCTTATGAATCGAAAATACAGTTGTAATCATATTATATAGAACTCACTCAGAGACTTTTAATGACTACTTAACTTTAATTTAACAAAACGGAAAAATTTACGGAGCATAAGTTAAAAACTCTGTGATTGCAGTTGATGTTGTTGCGTAAAAAATTCGAGTTCAAAACTCAACCTGAAAACAAAACTGATTAGAGGAAGCGGTGGAGCGCCTAACCAATCTTCAAAGTTGTCACCGAACTCCGAAGTCATGACGTAGGTGTATAAGTTTGACGCTAATGTGTTGCAAAACTTGCTAACTTTGTCGCGATATAGTTAGCAGACGCCATGTGAGGAGAATTATTATTATTATGTTTGTATGATTGAGCCTTGCGCGAATCAAATGCTAAGTGAACCGATAAACCTTTTAGGTTTTTGTATAGGTAACTACTGTCATGTTTTCTTGTAACTATATTCATATTGTAATGCTTTGAATAAAGGAATTTAAAAAATAGTTTGGGCTAAAAAAATTTTTTCGTACAACAGAGTTCTAACATCAACAATTACTGCAAATCGTGATTGTTGCTTAATTAAGTTGCATAGGCTTGATTTGTGTGATGACGCGAACGAGCGGTATGGCCGTATGCTATAATATGGCATATATTATATTGTAAAAGCAAAATGTATTTAGCGGCGCGGTCGCACTATCATTATTCATTAGCTATGTTCACATTTGACATTATGCGCTTTCGTCTTAAATTTTCGTCATCTTTTTTTTCGTCAGCGTTTTGGCGCATTCAATAATTGAATGCGTCAACGAACGCAACGCTAACACTGTCATTTTAGTTTTTTGGATACGGTCGGAGGGCATGTGTCGCGGGCATGCCTCACGTTCGCTGTTGACTGCGCTATAACGCATGCCTTTGATGAACAGAAAAAAGCACAGGGGCCTGAGTCAAGACGAATTCGTAATCGCTTCGTTATAGAATCGCCGATGAAAATGTATGGAATTGACATAAGCGTTCGTTAATCTGACGTTGACGTTCGACTCGTCTTATGTCAATTCCATATATTTTGATCGGCGATTCTATAACGAAACGATTACGAATTCGTCTTGACTCAGGCCCCTGTGTGGACAAAGCTAATGACATACAATAGCTTGTAATCTAGCAGTGTGGCCGCTAAATCGCGCGTTTGGGCGGACGCATACAAGAGCCCATCGAGAGCTATTCTCGATGTTCCGGGGCTCTTGTGCGGATTATATACGTAACGTTTGGTGGAATATGCGGCTTCATCCGTTGCGGCTGACAATATGTGTACACTTAAGGTTAATTAAACTGTCATTATCCTCCGAGTTCAATACAAACAGCAGAGATTGCTGGTGATAAGTTACAAGAGTGTTGTTTAACTACAAGTGGACAAGCGGTCATAATATTATGTCAGCGAAACACTTCACTACTCAATGACTTGTCGTACATAATGATAATACCCCTACACCAGTATCGGCGATAATGGCCGGTTTCAATAAAACCAGGATAGGAGTAATTTTTATAGTGCCCAAGTGTGTGCGCATTATACACCCTAAAGCATTATAACTTAGTTTTGCTACACCCCGTGTATAGGTTCAAAAGCATAGATTTTTATTTTCAATTTATTTCCATGAGCCACTGGTAAATTCAATAAATATTTGTGAACGAATCACGCCCGTACTAAAACTGTATCGGTAAATCAAAGCGCTGTTAGCGGTACAGCGTTTTGGCGGAATTAATTTCCCTACAAAACCAGACAAATAATAACAGGGCGAGCGAAGCGAGAATATTAGGGCCGTGTTTCCTCCACCTGCAAGCAAACTCGCGGAAGTCTTGCGTGAGTTTCTTGCAATATTGTTTACATTTTATACTAATTCCTGCAATTTATTGCTGCAATAAATGTCGTGCGAGAAGCTCGCGGATAAATGCTTTACGAAACTAGACCGTATATCTGCGGTGACCCGCAGCGAGATGTCGATGAGCGATAAATGTCGTGAGTTCTCGCAGACATATAGTTTAGACATGCTGTCGCAATTACTTGCAGCGATGCGCTTGAAAAATTGTCGCGACAGCACTTGCTACGGGGCTTACACTTGCAAGCTGCTGTCAGACAGACTTTCAGACAGCTGTCTTGCAGGTGGGAAACACGGCCCTAGTATATCCCACAACCTGAGTACTTTTGTGGTATACTTTACGGAAAAACTATCACGCCTATTGATTTGTGCTTTAACATAGTAATTTTGATTTATATGTAGATGTGTTATCATCGGTCACTCAAGGTTTGGTTACTATTAAAATATTAAAATAAAACTGCCTTATAGATTATTACCACGCAGAAAAACGAGCGCTCATATAGCTCGGCTATTAGCTAGTAGTATAAATAAGTCAAGCCAAGTTTGGACTTGGCGTCAGAAACGACAGAGGCACTAAACTCTTGGAAGTGTGTTTAGATAAAAAACTCACCATAATGAACACCTGCTTTCAACAACATCCCCGACGTCTATATACATGGATTTCACCTGGTGATCGATGTCGTAATCAAATCGATTACATACTTATAAACAGTCGATGGAGATCATCGATATCGAAAGTTAAGACATTTCCAGGAGCTGACTGCGGCTCCGACCACAATCTTCTGGTAGCTGATTTTGCGATTAAACTAAAATCTGTAAAGAAAAATAACTCTGCACGACCCCTTATTCTCAATAAGACCGAAAAAGACAGATTCAAACGAATTCTTGACGACGACATAACCAAACAACAATTACTAACGGTTCGTGCAAATAGTGACACAAAGTGGAAACACCTAAAAGACCAAATATTAAAGGCTCACTTAACTGTGACTAATCCAATATCTAAAACACTTTGCAAACAACTGTGGATGTCCAAAGAAACTTGGAAAATCGTTGAAGAAAGGAAATCTGTAAAGAACAGGGGAATATCCAAAGAACAAGACAGAGAAAAATACTCTCATCTTAACAGACTGGTTCAATTGCAATGTAGAAGTGGCAAGAATCTTTTTATAAATCGTATCTGTGCAGAAATAGAAAAGCATGCCAATAAAATACAAAGTGCGGACCTTTTCAAAAAAGTCAAGCTCCTCTCTAAAAAGTTTAAAGCTAACTCATGGGTTATAGAGGATGAACACGGTACATCTTTACACGATCTTGCAGCAATAACAGATAGATAGCGAAACTACTGTCAAGAACTATATAAGAACCCAGAAATACGGACTGAAACATCCACGTTCGAGTGGGACAAACTGACATTGGAGCCTCCTATACTGTTATCGGAAGTAACTGCTGCTATATCCGCACTCAAAGCAAAAAAGGCTCCTGGGGAAGATCAAATAACTGCCGAGATTCTGACCGCCATGGGTCCTGCAGCAGTTCGTTACTTTCATAGTATATGTAATGACATATGGCGGACCGGTGTATGGCCAAACGACTGGACGCAATCTATTATTCTGCCACTCCATAAGAAAGGCTCCACTTCAAAGTGCGATAACTACCGAACTCTGGCACTCATATCTCACGCTAGCAAGGTGCTTCTTCACATTATAAATAATAGAATTCGTCATTTTCTTGACTGGCAGATTTCACAGGAACAAGCCGGCTTCGTGAAAGGCAAGGGTACTCGCGAGCAAATTTTAAATTTTAAAAGCTTATTGAGAAGTCATACGAGTTTAATACACCTATCATCTTGTGTTTCATTGATTACAGCAAAGCTTTCGATTGTGTTGTATGGTCTGACTTGTGGAGAGTCCTGAAATAACTTGGCGTGCCGCACCACCTCATCGCTCCTATTCAGGCACTGTAAAAGAGTAACAAAGGCGTTGTTAGTGTTAACAAGACCTACTCAAAACCATTTAGCTTTGGAAAAGGCGTCAGACAAGGCTGCATTCTGTCACCAATACTCTTTAACGCCTACGGAGAGTACATAATAAGAAAAGTTTGCGAGGGTTGGAAAGGTGAAGTCTCAATAGGTGGCACCAAAATATCCAATCTTCGCTATGCAGATGACACCACGCTACTGGCCGCAAGTGCACAAGAAATGGCAGAGCTTTGAGAGAAAGATAAGCTTAGAACTAGACCTCAAGATTAACAACGCAAAAACCAAGCTAATGGTGGTTGATCGCACGGGAACATTAGGTCTTTTTGGATCGATTTTGAAATAGTCTCCGACTTTGTATACCTGGGTTCCAACATCAACAGCACAGGATCATGCGAAAAGGAAGTTAGAAGACGTATAGGTATGGCCAAGAATGCAATGTCGCAGCTCCAAAAAATATGGAAAGATCGTAACATCTCACGAAAGACAAAAATCAAACTTGTCCAGTCTTTAGTATTTTCCATATTTACCTACGGAGCGGAGACGTGGACTCTAAAGAAAGCGGATCGCGATCGAATTGACGCCTTCGAGATGTGGTGCTGGCGAAAAATGCTCCAAATACCATGGACCGCCTTTCGTACCAACGTCTCGTACCAATGGCCATAACCTCGAACAGCTTGTGGTTACAGGCAAAGTTGACGGTCGCCGCCCAAGAGGCCGAAGCCCTATTAGATGGTCTGATCAAGTGCGCACAACTCTAGATACCGGCCTCCATGATGCTCTCCATTCTGCCAAGGATCGCCACAGATGGCGTAATGTGGTCGTCACTAAACTCCAAAAGGGGAATCACGACCCTCAGCAATGAAGAATACGACACCAGGAGGAGGATAAATAAGTCACTGTTGGGTTTGGGACCTTTTGGGATTGACTTATATAAAAGAGATGTTTTTATACACCAGATTTTGAGTTGGAAGAAGACAAATATATCTGCGAAAACTGTGTGCAAATCGGATCAGTAGTTTTCGTGTGATAGTGGAACAAACATACAGACAGACAGACAGACAAAAAAACTAACCACATTTTTGGCTTCCATAACGTTGTAGTAACACCCCCCGCTTATTATTTTTTGAATATATTTAATGTACAGAATTTTCATTTCTACAGTTTTATTATATATGTATAGATGTTTTTTGTCCAATATATCTCGTGAGTCGTGAACTCGTGACTCCTAGGAGTGTCCTGAGCTTTGAATTGTTTATACAAAGGAAATACATAACAGCTTTAATTTGTACTAGATGACACCCGCAACTTCGTTGCGCAAAAATTAGTTTATCGAGTGGGAACCGTACATTTTTTCCAGGATAAAAAGTGTCCTTTCCCAGAACTCAATATATCTCTATACCTTTCAGCAAAATCTAATTAGGGGTTGGGACGTAATGGTAACAGACACACAGACAGAAATTACACACCTTTGCATATATTATAATATTAGTATGAATGTGGTCGGTACTGGTAACGGGGAAGTCCCGCTAAACGCGCTCAACATCGTCAGAATCGATTTTGGAAAGTTTGGTATCCAACAAGGACAATGAACGGTGAGGGGGGGGTAACTCGTTTCGCACCGGATTGCTTTTTTCCTTAAAGTTTTTAAGCCTTAAGCGATCGGTAAGAAGTTAGGTTATTCACGATGAGAGTTTCTTTCTAAATATCCATACTAATAATATGTATTATAAAATATGCGAAAGTGTATCTGTCTGTCTGTTAAGTCTTCACGACAAAACCACGGAACCGATTTTTCTGGGCATGGAAATACTTTGAGTCTCGGGAAACGACATACTTTACTTTTATACGCGACACGATATACTTTACTTTTTACCCGAAAAATGTATGGTTCCCGCGATAAACGATTTTTTGCACAACGTAGTTGCGGTCGTCATTTAGTGAACCATAAACAAGTAGACACATTGTGTGATGGTAATGGTAGTTTAATTAACAACGCTTATGTTACAGGTCTCAATAATCCCAACCTCCTGGGTTTATGTAGCACTCTGACAAACATAATGTACGCGCTTCTTGTGTCAGTTTTCTTTGAGTTCATAGTATTTATTTGGGTGAGCCCATAGCCGATCCATACGCAGGGTCACGCTTTGGGATCTCCGTTAATTTGATCATCTATTTATTGAACTATTAAACGACCCAAGCTGCTATCTTAGCATGTTTTTAATTTCTATCTTCTTTTTTATATAAGAAAACGTGTTTTCTGTGATAAACGTTAGAACAAGTTTGTTGTCCAAGGCCCCTGATCCCAGCATCATTTGTAATAACCACCAAGTCGTTAATCATGGTCTAGACTTTAGATAGTGCACGAGAGTAAAAACTCCAACGCCAGTGGCACAGTAAACTTAAAAGTGTTTATGTAAGCTTTGGCTATAAATAAAAGTTAACAAACAAGTTTTGCCAGATTTTGTGATTTTGATTTTACGTAATTAACTGATCCTTTTGTCGTTTATATTTTTATTTACCGGAACTTCTTATGACTGACTGAGGAGTCATTTTCATTCATTCAAGTAAACAATAACAAGAAAAAATCAAACGCAAGCGTACATTATCGCTGAGATGAGCGTAAGAAAGGGTGCAAAATGATAAAAGTCAGTACCTACTCAAGATGCATCTCGGTCTCAAGACACGGTTCAGGCTCTGTGATTGGTTGGCTGTCAAAATTTGGGCCAATCACAGAGCCGAACCGGGTCGCATCTTAAGTACTGACTATATTATTTTATACCAGTCTAGGGACTCCTGCACAGCGCTCGGCTCTGCGCCTTAGGAATTTATATAAGTATATTATTCTATCGTAAAATTAAGTAAGAAAAAGTTGTAGACTCTACCAATTTTCAGGTCAAAAGTTAAATTTTCCTAGGCATTATAACACGGAAATAACGTTTTACTAATTTAGAGCTATAAGCACGAATTATAACGCGCGTGTGATGTTACGTTTAATGTTTACTAATTTGATGCTCAGTATGTTGTTAGGTCACCTGTGTGAAACGCTAAAATGTAGCGATAAGAAATTGATAGATATGCCACATTTTTTTTATGAAATAAGGGGGCAAACGAGCAAACGGGTCACCTGATGGAAAGCAACTACCGTCGCCCATGGACACTCGCAACATCAGAAGAGCTGCAGGTGCGTTGCCGGCCTTTCAAGAGGGAATACGTTCTCTTCTTGAAGGTTTGCAGGTTGTATAGGTCCAGAAATGATGCTGGTGACGGTGATGGTTCGTTCCAGAGTTTTACAGTGCCACATTAAAAAACCCATGCCAGCCCGGTTTAAATGTTAATTTGTTATAGTTATTTAAATAGATTTATCTTAGATATTTTATAGTTTACTAGCTGACCTGACAGACGTTGTCCTGTCTTAACGATGATTATTGAATTCGAATTGGTATAATTAAGAAAACAATTAATTAAAATTAGTATCTTCTTGCCAAATTTCACCAAAATAGAAAATCATAAAAGTTTATTGTGCAGGAACCGTACATTTTCCGGGACAAAAAGTATCCCTTGTCCTTTCCCGAGACTCAAAGTATCTCCATACTAAATTTCATCAAAATAGATTGAATAGTAATGGCAAAAATTATAAAAGTTTATTGTGCAGGAACCGTACGTTTTCCGGGACAAAAAGTATCCCTTGTCCTTTCCCGAGACACAAAGTATCTCCATACTAAAATTCATCAAAATCGATTGAATAGTTTACGCGCAAATCATAAAAGTATATTGTGCAGTAACCGTACATTTTTCCGGGACAAAATGTATCCTATGTCCTATTCCTAGTTCTAAGCTACCTCTCCACTAATTGTCAGCCAAATCGGTTTATCCGTTCTTGAGTTATAAGTGGCGTAACTAACACAACTTTCTTTTATATATATAGATGTCAACCCGAACAATTTCATATTTTTGGGACTTATAGGATATATTATATTAGATATTGAATTCTAGTAACTCAGGATTTTTGTGCCTCTAACAAGACAAAAACCTTAAGGTTCTTTTTGGCACCTTGAAAAAAGTTTTGTTTCGACGATATAGAAAAGGATGAAATTGAATTAAAAAAAATGGCTTCAATCGAAGTTTTTCATGTAGGCAATTAGTTTAAATTGTTTTTTGGTAGACCATCAACCAAATCGGAAGTACATTAAAATTTTGTTGTTTATGTAGAGGTAGCCATATCATTGCGCTTCTCAAGTCTATGACATCAGCACAATGCGACGGCCTTGTCTAAATATCGCGGTTAATAACTGGTTCTTTTGGAAATTTTGCAAGCTCGTAAACTGAGGCTCTAACGAACAACCGGCCAAGTGCGAGATGGAATCACACATGAATAGTTCCGTACAAGTAGCAAAAAAATCTTCGTTAAATTAATTTGTCACGTCTTATGTGATGTACTATTATAGCGTATTTTCACTGGTCGATATGCGGAGTGCGGGAGATTTCTAAAATGCATGCCACTACCAAACAAAATGTCATAGACTCCCCGTATGCTGTATACCGCACGAGTTAACGACTAATGAAAATGCGCCCTTAGAGAAGTTGATTCCTAGGCAGATGGGGTACCTACATAGTTTGGTCGCCTTACGTCAAATCCAGCCGACAGATAACATAAACATTGAATTGACATGGACCGACCAAATGACGTTGGTCTTTCAACTGCCTAGGAATCAATTCCCCTACTACACCTGGATCCCAAAAGCATAAGACATAACTTACTTTCTGATGGATGAAACCATAGGTTCTTGGTAGTGCCTCGTGTACTTAGAATACCTGCGAATTTGTGTAGCTCTAAGTGTGATACCTGGTCAGGTACCAGGTACCAAAGTGGACAAAAAATGAGTCTTACTTTACTTATTTTCTGATGGCTAATTTTTATATATAATTTGTAGATTATTGTTCTGAAATAGTTTCATGTCTAGTGTAAGACACTTTTATTGAAAAGTGTCTGATAATAGTTTTGATCATTGGATCAAAACTATTATCAGACGTTTTAAAAATAACTTTGTTGCAATTTTTTCTTCAAAGGCTTTATTTTTATTTTATAAATTAATATAACACCTTAGAAAACAATACGATATTACAAGAATTTATTTTCTACTAGCTGTTGCCCGCGACTTTGTCCGTGTCAGCATACTAGCAGAAGTACTACTATATATATATATATATATATATATATATATATATATATATATATATACAGCCTGTCCGTCTGTCTGTCTGTCCATATCCAGACTGTACCTCCCCTAACATGTACTGAATATTATTAAAGTTTGTGAAGCTCTACATGGAGCTATACTCACTCGTACTCACTCACTCATAATGTGTAAAAATGTCTGTCTGTCTGTCTGGAACCTCTTCACGCCCAAACCGCTTAACTGATTTTGCTGAAATTTGGTAGAGATAAACTTTGAGCCCTGGGGTTAAAGTATACCTATCCTTTCCTGGGAAAGCACATATTATGTGAGCCCGTGGTATTTCTCCGGTCGCGCCGGCCCATTCGTGCCGAAGCATGGCTCTCTCACGGTGCTGTGCACTAATGAATACATAAATGAGCATGTATTTTGGAATTAGTTGTCAATAAGACCGTTAACGAAATATTTGTTTAAACGTAAGATACCATGAGAACCCCATGCATTTGGGCAAAGTCGCTATAGTATAAAAATATCATCTTGCCACAAAATCTTTATTCACAAAAATATTTGTTCACAAAGTTAAAATACAATATACTTAATAATAGTGTTTGAGACCCCTTTTAAGTAAAGTTACCTGTGTTAGGGGAATCTCGCTCTGCCGAAAACTATACATTTGGAAGTAAAAGTATATTAAGTAAGGCTAGTAATTATTACAAGGAGAAATCTATATTTCTCTCTATATAGTAAACTCTATAGTTTACTTTTCTTTTATTTAATTATAAGTACGAAATATTTCTTAAAAGCTATTCGGAAAGTGAGCGCGTATGTACTTCTGTAGGTGAGTGTAGGTGTGTGTGTGTGTGTGTGTGTGTGTGTGTGTGTATGTGTGTGTGTGTGTGTGTGTGTGTGTGTGTGTGTGTGTTTGTGTTTGTGTGTGTTTGTGTGTGTGTGTGTGTGTGTGTGTGTGTGTGTGTGTGTGTGTGTGTGTTGTGGGTGTGCGTGCGTGATGTGAGTGTGTCTGTTGTGTGTGACGATGTTCGGTATATTATGTGTATTGTGTATGTTAATAAATTACCAAAATTCAT
The DNA here is from genome assembly GCA_937595015.1 of Polyommatus icarus. Classification (NCBI taxonomy): domain Eukaryota; kingdom Metazoa; phylum Arthropoda; class Insecta; order Lepidoptera; family Lycaenidae; genus Polyommatus; species Polyommatus icarus. Next base: position 20,228,126 of record OW569329.1, read on the forward strand.
ACTGGGTAGAAACTATTTAGTTTTGGATAAGGAAAACCTAACAACCTATCAAACAGTGCTTCCGTTTCGTCGTAGCTTAAGTGTAGTAGCCATTTATTTAATGTCTGTTTCAATTTATATTTGCTTAAGTCATAAATGTTCTGTTTTTTATTAATTAGGTTGTAAAATATGTGGGTGGATTGGGATGCATATTGTCTTGCAGCAACGTTGGATCTTACTGTGGCTCTATCTATAATGTTTTTATTTCTTCGCTGTGTTGTTTTGTTACTATTATAATTTAATTGTTTATGGACTTTTAGGACTGTGTGTAAGGTATATAATTTTCTGATCGTAAGCAATTTTGATTCAGTATAAAGCAGGTGAATTGAGCAGTCTAGAGTACATTACTTTAATGAGAGACCTGTGTGCTCTTTCCACTTCTATTAATTTACTCTTTATGGCTCCCCCCCAAACCGTTATACAGTAGCTTATAACAGATTCTCCTAAGGAACTATAAATTTGGTTTAATAGAGGTTTTGTAGCGGAATGTTTCAAACCTTTAAATATCCAGATAAGTTTTCTAACTCTACCCGCCAGCAGTTCTATTTGTGCATGCCATGACAATCGCTGATCAATCATTATGCCCAAGTATTTGGTTGTCTAAACTTTATTTATTTCAGGGCAGGGGCATAGAGGAGCATTACGATTGCATGAGTGAATTTTTACACTGTAGTTAGTTGGGGCTGTGTGTTATTGTACTTTGTAAAAGTCACAAAGTTGGTTTTAGGAACATTGAGGGTAAGACCTATCCATTGCCAAGATCTATCCATTGAGCTACATTACACTAATTGTGTTGATGGGTGGGGACGATTCCGCCCATACCTCTTTATTTCAATATATTTTATTAAATACGAGATAATACCCGAGATAATAACTTTGTTGCGAAAAAAAAAAATCCGAGACAAAAAGTATCATATTATAATAATACTAGCGACCCGCCACGGCGTCACACGGGTATAAAATATATAGCCACTGAAAAAATTATTAAAATCGATAGCCTATAATCCTTCACGTGGTCTACTTCTTATCTGTGCCAAAAAACATAAAATTGCGCCTGTAGTTCGCGAGATAAGCCCTTTCAAATAATTTCCCTCGTTTTTCCCACATTCTCCTATTAGTCTTAGCGTGATATATAGCCCATAGCCTTCCTCAATAAATGGGCTATCTAATACTGAAATAATTTTTCAAATCGGACCAGTAGTTCCTGAGATTAGCGCGTTCAAGTTAGCCCTTTCAAATAATTTTCCCCGTTTTTTCCACATTTACCTCTATTTCTTCGCTTCTATTAATCTTAGCGTGATAAAATATATCCTATAACCTTCCTCGATAAATGGGCTATCTAACACTGAATAAATCATCAAAATCCGTTGCGTAGTTTTAAAGATTAAAGGGAACAAAGGGACATGAGGAAAAAAAGCGACTTTGTTTTATAATATGTATAGAGTATAGATATAGATGTGCCTTCCCAGGAAAGGACATAATTATAGTTATCATGATACGAGGGAATAAACGGATAAGTATACTTTAAACCCAGGGCTCAAAGTTTATCTGTACCAAATTTCAACAAAATCGGTTAAGCGGTTTGGGCGTGAAGAGGTTCCAGACAGACAGACAGACATTTTTACACATTATGAGTGAGTGAGTTCGAGTGAGTATAGCTCCATGTAGAGCTTCACAAACTTTAATAATATTCACTACATGTGAGAAAGGGGAGGTACAGTCTGGATATGGACAGACAGACAGACGGGCAGGCTGAAATATTTTTATTATCGGGTCCTGTTTTTACCCTTTGGGTAAGGAAACAGGGGAAAATTATCCATCTTTGTTATTATACTATGCAGTATGCTGACACGGACAAAGTCGCGGGCAACAGCTAGTAGAAAATAAATTCTTGTAATATCGTATTGTTTTCTAAGGTGTTATATTAATTTATAAAATAAAAATAAAGCCTTTGAAGAAAAAAAATCAACAAAGTTATTTTTAAAACGTCTGATAATAGTTTTGGTCATTGAAAAGTGTCTTACACTACGGACGGACGGACGGACGGATTCGTTTTCATGAAAATATAAGCAAGCAAAATCCTTTTTCCTCTATCGATGCGGAAAAGGCTTTTAAATATCGAAAGGCAAGCTAAAAGGATTTTGTTATGTTGCCAGATTCAAGGGAAATTGTGCCCATTTAATTTCCTTTATAGATCCAATTTGTCCCTTACGTCACCCTATAAATGGGGAACTTTAATATTTCGCTTACATTTTATAAATTCGATCAGAAAAGGCCAGTTGCAAAAAATGGTAATTCCTTCTTTATAATATTAATATTATTATAGGCATTCATACTTAGTATTCAAAATGCGAAAGTATGTCTGTCTGCCTGTCTATCTTTTAACTCTTCCTGCTTAAACCACCGAACCGATTGATGGGTATGACGATACCTACTTTGCGTCTCGATCATGAGAATAGCATATTTTTTTATTCCGGAAAAATATACGATTCCCACGCGATAAACGAATTTTGGCGCAATCCAGTATCAGATAACTTGATTGAGCAGATGATTTGATCAAATTGGTGCAATTTTCTTCTAAGTGGGCATCAACGCTTCCAAAAAAGTTTGAGCGTGAAACAATTTTCTTATTGATCTTGATCCAATATTTGAATGTTGGGTCATGTCTCGGACTTCTAATAGGATGAACAAAGGGTAAATCCAATTTCTTTATGCGTTCGTGTGGAATTACTTCCTTATACATATTTTTGTGTCGAAGCCGTTATTTTATTTCATATAATATTTTTTAGATATAGACCAGTTTTCGAAGAGTTAGTCAAGCGGGAACTGTAATTTTTTTGCAACAAAACTATCATATCATGTTTCCTTTCCCGCTAACTATCTCTCCTTACCTTTCATCTAAATCAGTGGAGTGGCTAAAGTGTGAACTGTGAAGATGTTACAGACAGACACGTATCAATAATATTAGTGTGGATTTTGTACTTCACAAATATTGCTATTAATTTTGACAACGGAACCCCAAAACCATGTTATCGAACCCTAACCACCGACAATTAAATCATTACACAACAATTAGATCTAATACATAATAGTCCAGGTTTTTTCGTCACCAAATGCTACCTTTAATTGTTGTTGATAAGGCCATCGGAGGTATTGTATTAATTGTTACAAATCGGTTTTTGATGACAACTGTAACAATATAATCTACTTTAGATAAGTATAAATAGTATTGAGTTTGGTTTGCTACAAAAAACATTAATTTAACTCTTTTGGCAAATGTTAGAGTAAAGTAGTATGTTAGTTGTAAAGATTGACGCGAAACTGATCGATATAACCCACGGATTGATGGACTGATAATTCTTTATTATGATTCCTAGTATAGGCAGATGGGGGACCTACGTAGTTTAGTCGCGTTACGTCACCCAACAGACAGATCACAATCAGAGTAGACAGAATTATAGAGTATGCCGACTTAGAACTGATGTTGAAATTTTTAAATTTGACGTATTATGACGAAAATCGTCGCTAGGGTTGTTGACTTGTTACCGACGAATTTAAAACTATGACGTCATATACGCTGGACGTGTTCTATTCCTCTATGGTCGTATTGTTGTTTGTGTTTTGGCACATGCGATTAAAATTGTCAGAATCCAATTTTGAAATCTTTATTTTAAACCCCGACGAATTTGACAGATATTGAAACCGTTTCTTTGCAGTCGAACTACTGGTAGTTATGTCTATTGTGTCACAATTAACTTTGAATTGTTATGATCCGACCAAATGACATTGGTCTGTCAACTGCCTAGGAATCAATTTCCTCGATGGTACTTTTTAGCCACCAATCTGGCGTCAATCTCATATTGATGGACTGAACTGAACTGATGCTGATTGAGCGTGTAACCAACGACAAAGAAACTATTGAATGCAAGTTTTTTAAATACCCAGATATAAAAGAGGCATTTAAAACTAGACAATAACGTTGTAAACCTTTTACATAACGAGCGTGCTCTAGTTTACTTACATACTTGCTTTTGCTCTTTTATTTTCTATGAAAATAGTCTTCCTACTGTTTAATATATTTTTATTTCTCTTACTTATAGAGAAACTTTACGATTATTGTTTAAACTTGACACGGAATTGCTAACGAGACCATGGATTATTTTTATCTCTTTTATGACACAAGGAAAGATTTAATCCGGTTCCTAATTATTGTGTCGTTAAATTATGGTCATACATAAATGACATTGTTAACGTTATATTCGTTAATTATTATCTACAGTAATGAAAATTACTTTTTAGTTACGAAGAATATGCATGAGCTCCGAAATATAACTTAGTAGTCAGTATAGTCTTTAGTCCGACGTCATATTATTGTACTATCAGAGAAGTTGATTCCTATGCAGATCGGGGACCTACGTAGTTTGGTTGCGTTACGTCAAACCCAGCCGACAGATCACAATTAACATTGAATTGACATATTCGACCAAATAACGTTGGTCTATCAATTGCATAGGAATCAATTTCCTCGATGGTACTAGTGTACTAGTGATGAGACAGGTGTGACGTATCTATACTAATATTATAAATGCGAAAATGTTTCTATCTGTCTGCAGCTGTTACCTCTTCAAGCTCAAACCACTGAATTAATTTTAAATTCCGGGAAAGGACATAGGACACTTTTTGTCCCGGAAAAATGTTCGGTTTTCCGCGCTTTAAACGAATTTTGGTTGCGGGCGTCATATAGTATTTAATTAACTTTACCCAGACATTTTGATATCATAATAACACAAAAACCAATTACTAACTAGTCGTGCAAAAAACTAATATGATCGATTATTGAAATGTAATTGTGTAGGTCAATACATTATTGTTTGACCAGGAAATTGTTGCGGTTTATACGTGGTTATTATTAATAATTACCTTTGATAATAATTTTATAATTTCTGATCAACCTAAGGTTAGTCAGGTCACCCCTAGCACCATTCACCGCTTAAGGGTCAATTCAGACTGCAACGCGACGCGTAGATGAATTTCTAAATTTCTATGGTTTTGACAGATTTACAAGACGTCTCACGCTCACGAAAATTGTAAATTCTGTAGCGGTCTGAATTATTGACACTAAGTCGCAATGGACCAGAAGGAACAATTTGTGTTCTCTCAGGTCTGTACAGGAAAAACGACTTTGTTTAAAGCTCAACGAAAAAAAATACAATTATTTATTTTACATATATATAGAAAAATGCGCGGCTTGCAACACCTAGATATAATATATATTTTTTTTCACCCCTACTTTATTCTTCAGATTTTACAGAAACGCAATCATTTTCGGTAACCCAGCACATAAATGTGCGTAATTTATCGTAATAGATTGTCTTGATAACCATAAAAACTATAAAGCGAAACCGTAACTCTTATCACTGTAGTACACGCGTGGACTACCTTGGTAGACCAGGGTCACTTTTTCAGCGATATTTTTTCAGTAAAGCTCGCTAGAAACTTGTCATTCCAGGTAATCCTCGTTTGATAAATTTGACAAAACCTCAGTACCTCCTGTAACCTGATAGTCGATTGAAATAATAGTTATTTAGCAACCAAAACGCTGGACTACCATAGTAGTCCGCGCGAGTATTGGTGTAGGTACTAAATTTAACCATGTATGTTTTGTTTAATTATTGATTTATAACGTTTGTATTGTTTATGAATGTATATTTTGTGCATTTATACTAAAATACACTTATGATAAATTGATTAGAAAGTAGAAACACTAAAATTAAATTTTTAATAAGATATAGTGACCTGTACAGATTGACGTCGTTACCATATACATAACTACTACGACTAACCAGAAACATAGGAAATATCACCAAATCGCAAAAATATAATTAAAATGTAGTAAAAAATTACACATTTAATTAGTGTTGAGTATTTAATTAATCAATAAATAAACTATTTTGTATTTTTCACAATGAAAACTTAACGCCATCTGTGCCGGCTGTCTAATTCCTCGTCATGCTTTTGATGTGAATTTTGAAATAGAAAATTGTGATCTAAGTTGGCTGCTGTAACTAAATAAGCGATCAAGAGTAATACAAGTGATAAAATATATTGACCAGTTTTGTAAACCCCAGTATAGTAGTCACACGTGTATGAAAATGAGCTAATCCGATGACTTCTGAAGTTTAGGATCGTTTATTCTTAGAAAAAAATAAACAAAATAAAAAATAATTGAGTTTATAAATAGAAGAAATAATTTGTAAGTATTTTAAGTAGTAAAGTTCAGGATTTTTTAAGAATCCAACACAATTTAGCCCCACTGATAAGACGTATGTGGCAATGTCAACGCTGCATGTTAGCCGAAATTTGATGGCCAAGAAAGTGGTGATAGATTTGTCGTTTCTGGTTTTATTCTGACCTGTAAGTAGGATCTAATCTTGAATAACATAAAACAAACAAAATTCTAACTTATTTTATTTTCACGTAAGGAACACACATGTTTGATTTCATCAGTACGATTTTTGTCACATTTTCATAGAAATTCACAAATTTAATAATTAATTAAATAGTTTTTGATTATAAAAGTAAGCTTATTAATAATATTTTTGATTTTATTGGTCATTTTAACTAAATAATAATTATTATGAAAACAATAAAGATTTTTAGATGGCCTACCATGGTAGGCCACGCGAGTACTCGTGTAAAAAAAAGGGGCGCGTGTACTGCAGTGTTATTACACCTTTCATAAATTACCCCTTGCGTTAAGGGTTTAGGATTAAGTTTAATTTCCTCCTATCGGTGAAGTCATGATTGATGATAACCCACTTTATCTTATGACCTGAGCTCATGAATCCGGCAGACGCATGCGCCAAGACAGCCTTAGCGCCTTACACCCACCGAGTAGGAATGAAAGTGGCGAGACAATGCCCTCGGCCGAGTAGATCTATGGGAGAGTCATGCTTCGGCACGAAGGCTCGACTGGAGAAATACCACGTTCTCACAGAAAACCGGCGTGAAACAGCGCTGTGTTTCACCGAGTGAGTGAGTCTACCGGAGGCCCAATCCCCTACCCTTTTCTCTACCCTACCCTCCCCTATTATTCCCTCTTAAAAGGCCGGCAACGCACCTGCAGATCTTCTGATGCTGCGAGACGGAAGTTGCTTTCCATCAGGTGACCCGTTTGCTTGTTTTCCCCCTTATTTCATAAAAATAAAAAATAAATAAAAAAACATGCCGAGTGCTAGGCCGAGGGCACTGTCTCGCCATTTTACTTGGTAGGTGAAATCAATCTTTTACTTGCTCCATATTACCTGAATTTCACGTTTGAAACTCTAGCGTGCCTTCATTAGTGTAATCGCTAAGGTTCAAAAGGAAATGTTGAATGAATGAAACGGTTTCGGTAAAATTATGTCTGATATTTATTAACTAAAGTTAAATACATAGCAAGATTATTCTGAAAGGCTTGGTTAGTAGTATTATATTTCCTTATATTATGGTCATTAATATCGAAAAGGAAACTGGGTCACATTAGGTATTCAAAAAGGTACCTTATTTTTGGATCCACTGAAATTCTTAACACCTTTGTTATTATTATTCGTTGCTTGTAAACAAATAAGGAATGAAATATTATGTAAACGGTGATCCCACCAAAAACATAAAATGTAAAAGGATCCAAGCAAAATATTGCATATAGCTATTCAATACTTCTGTCGTAAAAAGTTTTCAGATCACATTCAAGCCGAGCCTTCAACTTATTTTGTAATTTAAATCAACATTCAGTAAATGTATCAATAGATTTCTTTATTTTATAATTATTATAGTGGCTTGGCAATGAGCACAAGAGAAACAAATATAAAACTGCATATTATTTGGAAGAGTTCATACTTACACAGACGGCAAGCGTAAAGTGTTTTAGTACCTATATGTAACGACTAACTTCGCATGTGGCCGATGGTACCCAATAAATCCAATTAGTCGCTGATTATTTCTCTAGTGCTCATTGCCAAGCCACTTTAATAATTATAAAATAAAGAAATCTATTGATACATTTACTGAATGTTGATTTAAATTACAAAATAAGTTGAAGGCTCGGCTTGAATGTGATCTGAAAACTTTTTACGACAGAAGTATAGAATAGCTATATGCAATATTTTGCTTGGCTCCTTTTACATTTTATGTTTTTGGTGGGATTTCGGGAAAACGGGACCCTATTATTAATAAGTCTTCGCTGTATGTCCGTCGTCCATCCGTACGTCACCAGGCTGGATCTCGAGAACCGCAATAGCTAGATAGTTCCAATTTTCACAAATGATGTATTTCTGGTGTGGTTATAAAAGCTAAAAGTCCAATTAAAATAAAATAAATTATTAAAAGGGGGACTCATACAACAAACACGATTCTTTCCCCTTTTTTTGCTCTATATCCATGATGGTAACAGTAAGGTTTTTGAAAATTTCAGAAAATACTTAACTGTATTTAAGCTTTAATAATCATTAATAAAAATTAAATTAACTTGTTATTTAAGGGGGGCCCCATACAAATTTACGGTACGGAACCCTATGTACGCCAGTCCGACTCGCACTTGGCCGGTTTCATAATTTTTCCTTTCATTGTGAATAAATACCTATCCGGGTACCAAATTCCAAAGTTCTAAGTCTGCTAGAAGTACCTTAGAATTTTGATGATCTGTCAGTCAGTGAGTGACAAAATGTAGTAACTTTGACCATCCGTAACTATTAAACTATTTATCAAAATTTCATGTAATTTGGAGGTTAAACTAGTGTTACTACTTGCTCCTAGTGACCGAAATTCCAAATTCCTAGCTTTGTTAACATCGAAGATAAAGGGGGTGTGAAATAGCCGCGAACCGCTTCGAGAAAAGTATGGTACGGCCGTGCCTTTGCTAAAAAGCTTGGCTGGGGCTCTGCCGTGCCCCCAGATATAAATAAGATTTTAATAAAAAGACACTTAAAAAACATTAAAATAGGTTACATACTGACAAAAAATTTCAAAATTAAAATTTAAGTCACTTCAGTAAGTTCTTGGGGTTTTAGCCAACACGTTCATAATGTAAGGAAATGATCGACAGTCAATTAATGTCGACATTCTATAAAGAAAACGTATTGGCTAACCACCCTTGTTATTATTATATATATATATATATATATATATATATATATATATATATATATATATATATATATATATATATATATATATATATATATATATATATATTGTATACGAACCTGACAGGCGATTTTGGGACGTTTGCTATGGTTTGCTCAAATACACCAAGATCGTGGTTATACCGCGGTACCTAATCTAAATATTATCAATTGGACTACCATTGTAAATAGGAGCACGTGAATTTGTCAACGACTCGTCCCATTTGGGCCCATTATTTAATCTATCATTGTTTATGCCTTGTGCCTGGAAAAGTATTGAACTGGCTGTGGTTAAGTGTAGACGACCTCTACTCCTTCTTGAAAGTGAAATATAAAAGTGGGCGAGTTTCAAATGACGAATAGGCAAGAACCCTAAATGCCTAATTAATATGGCTGATTTGAATTTAGAATGCGGAAGCGATGGACTGCTAGAGAATAAAGAGGTGTACAGGGTGTATCCCAAAAGATGGTTTTATTTGTATACGTTTGTGGTGTATTCGGCGACGTGCGCGTTTCCATGGTTACAGTATACTATAATACAGGATGTGATAGTGCGGTATTATGGTGTGAGCAGCAATTTGGTTAACTGGACGTCTTTGATCTTCATGGTCACTTACATTCCTCTCATCTTTCCTGCTTGTCTTTAGCTGGATTAAGCAGTGAGTATTGCCCAAAGACCCTAATCAGTAGTCTAAGTCACTGTATCAATTAACTTTTCCTACTTGTAAAAAGAAGACAGTACCATAATATTATTATTTTAGTTAATCCTGTCTTTTTCTTCGTTTCCCATGTACGGTGATTTTACAAATCCGTTTCATATTATGTCACCCATGATTATTGAGTAATGTCTAAAATATAATATAACTAGCTGTCCCGGCAAACGTTGCTTTGCCATAATATATTATGTATTTGCCATATTATTATTTTATTGAAGTCACAAAATATGTATGTTACCATGGCAACGTCGATCGCTATCCCGTCGCACAAACAATGGTCGCCGTCAGTCTCAGGTTGTAAAATAATTTGCAATAAAATAAAATTGCGACTATAATTAAAGATCTAAGCTATCCTATCGCTCAAGTTGGAAAAAAGCACACATTTAAAAAAACAACATTAAAATCGGTTATGTAGTTTAGGAATCTATCGCGGACAAACATCGTGACAGGAGATTTATATATATTAGATTTAGACATTATTAAAATGAAGTAAAATTCAGTATTAAAATGAAATTGAATAATATATTTTAATATTTATACTCTTAATTACTAACACGAAGGGGTTCTATGCGTAACTATTTAGTAGGGAATAGGTGTTCTCAAGGGCAGCATCTTAGACCTCTTCTATTTATTAAATCTACGTATTAAATACACAAATGACTTTGTAGAAAATCTTATGCATTAATAAAGTGTTAAATACCATAATACGGTTATTATAATATTACAATAATTAACATACTTAATAGTATTATGATCTTAAATAAGAAATGATTTAAGACTAACGTGTAACTATATACCGTGACTGAAATCTTCATAAATTGCAGACTCTGGTCATTATTTGGACATAAACTGATAGTTAAATAACGCGAAGTAGACAAAGCTGCTTAGTCGAAGACACAGAGCATGATGAATTAGTTCACTGCATAAATATAATAAAATACAAACAGTTTAATTAATTCTTAAAGATTTAAATTCTGCTGAATATAAATAATGAAGTAAAATTAATTAAAAAAAAAATGGCGGACGAGAAGTGTGAAGCGGGAAAGGATGAGAAAAAGATTGTTTACCAAGTGTATCCTGTGCGGTGGTTTACATTGTTTATGTACGTGATCAGTTCGGCGTCGGCCTGTCTGCCGTGGATGCAGTATGCCATCATCCAGGATGTGATCGTGAAGTACTATGGGGTGTCCAGCAGCTGGGTCTGCTGGACGTCCATGATATGTATGATCATGTTCGTCCCCTTTGTGATGCCTAGTTGCGTTGTGTTGGAGAGATATGTGAGTATTCTATTAACGTTTCGTTTGGAAATATTGTCCATAAAATACTTTTATTTGTCGATCTTTTTCTTTGGACTTGAAAAAAAATTGTTACTGAAGTTAGGTTCAGTGCTATAAATTACGTAATGATTATTTTGTTTGTAGCGTTTCAATTGATATAATATTATTATATTAATTAAAAATATATAACAGATTTGCCGGTTGGGGCAGGGGTTCTTTGAATTTCTGAAAAACTTTTTTTTAGTACTTTTTACTGATTACCAATAATTTATATTTATTTCAAGTATGTATCGGTTTGCTTAGCAGGTGGGTAATGCATAAACTTTTATGTAACTGGCAGGTCGAATTGCCCTACAGTTTGCACTCGTGTAACAATATAGACCGTACGGCTTGTGCGTAGCCTTAACAGCTCAGCTGATAAAACAACATTGTTTTGAAGACTGAATTATATAAATAGCCTTTTACTATTTTTAAGAAGAGATCAGGGTATTTATTTTATTAAAAATCGTAAATTACACACACTCTCTGTACTGTCTGTGTGTAATTACATACACTTAGTGTCACTCTTACAACAAATACCTAGGTACGAACTTAATAAGACCTTTCAACTCGTCTGACAAGCCATTTAGGTAGAGCGGTGGCCGGTTAGCTTAAAAATTAACATACATACGCTCAAATGATATTATACCACTTCTTTTGTTGCAGTCGGGTAAAAAACTAATATAAATATATTGCATTTTCAAGACTCTACACTGCACCAGTCAGCTTTATGGTATCCTCTAGCTATATTAGGTAGTTGACGTAAAAATCTCTCCGTAGGTATCTTTAATCAAATAATTACACAATTTGCATGTAAATGATGTAACGAATATGGTTTTATATGAATAAGGACACAATATACGAAACTCAAGGTCGGTCGAGTAGAGGGCACAATTATAAATTTTATTTTATTTTTAATCGGCAGATGGAACAATGGTAGTGTAAATTATATGAGGAACAATAATATTATTAAACATCCACAAAGTAGTTATCACTGCTCAATTAAGTCTACAAATACTTCGACTCTTTGCTTTTCAAATTAGTTTAACTAATTTGCCTTTCAGCCCCGAAAATGCATTTCAACGGTTGATTATTTTCCATGATCTATCAAACACTCTGTATACCTACGCCTGAACTTACACGTTTTTTTTATCAAAGCAATAGACAATTTTGTGTAGAAGTATTTATTCGCCGTATTTTCCAATAGGACTTTTGAATTATACTTTGAATTCAGTTTGAAGCACACTTACAAGCCTAGCACAATTTATTAAGCCCATAAACTGTCAAATCTGAAGTTTATATCTCGAATAACATTATAGAGTAAGAGCCTGCGATGGCCAAACCTTCCTCAGTTTCGCAAAGCTGAAATGTTAATCTGTTTGTGGCCTTTACAGAGGTAAGAACGATCAGCAACTATGAAGTTTCGGTCGCGGTTACTTTAGGTTTAGGAGGTATCCAATTTTGAAGGTCGACCTGACCTTCCAGAAAGAGTAAAGTTCAATTTTATAGCTTACTAGCTGTCCCGGTGAACATCGTGTCACTTTAAAACCTTCCCTGGACTTCTACGAATATTTTAAGACTAAAATCAGCCCAATCCGTTCAGCCGTTTTCGAGTTCTAGCGCGACTAACACATTTGAAAATCCATTTTTATGTATAAGATATTCTTTGCGGTAAATGAAAAAATCTGATCCAGTGCCGCCCGCCCGTGCTGGGCCTTTTTGACAGCTGCCAAATACCCTTAACTTTGAGGGTGTCTAGCAGTGGAAAGTAACTGTCAAAAATGTCCGGTACTGGAAGACGAGATTCCTCTACCGTGAAGAATATAAGCTATGAAATTGAGCTTGTGGCTCAATAGGCAAACTTTGGCTACAACAGGTAAACTTTCAGCTTTACAAAACTGAGGAAGATCTAACCGTCGTAGGCTCTTGGTCCATTAAGCGGATTTTAATAAATCGTTAATGACTGTCCCCGGACTCGTCAGCTAAAAATGGCGAAGTAATTACACCGGGGACTTTGTCAAATTAATCAAAAACAATTCCGCGATGCGGGCGGATCGATGACAGCCCTGACAGGGCTGTTACGTGGGCGAAATGACGACGAAATCCGCCCTAAGCTACTACATTCGATTTTCCATATCGCTTTAACAGGCGAGTAAAGAGCAGAAGGAATTTAATACGTTATTTTCTGAGATATGAATCACTAAGTCCTTTCCCGGGACTGAAAACACACTTTTGCATTATAAATAACCCTATAGTTTATCTAAGCTGCTATTTGCTAACTATAAAACTTGCTCGAAAAAAGAAATGATTTAAAAGGGAAATTTTCAGCGAGAAACAGCGTTTTCATCAATGAGTTTCTAAAATACTAGAGTGGCAATGTCTTACAAACGATTCTCAGAAATGCGTAACCACTTGATAGCCCAAAAGACAATGTCACTTCATAATGTTATTATGTCATTATGTATGGCAGATATGCCTGCAGGCGTCTTCAAAGTGGTGACGCGTTTCTGTCGTAGACTGCCAATCTACACACACCGGCAAAATTAGCGGAACATAAGTAAAAAGGGCCACAACTTGAATTCAAGTGGGTCGGGCTGTGTGAAATCCTTTTTTATAGTTTCTAAGCTCATTTAAGAAATAAAATATTGAACAAAACTGCCAAGTTGACAGATTTTTATTGCAATTATGCCCTACTAAGGGCCTGTTTCACCGCTTCCTGATAAGGCTATCCACCACTTAATTTGACAGATGGAGTATGGAAAATCTGTCAAATAACCCTATCGGGTACCTTATCAGGAAGCGGTGAAACAGGCCATAAGTGTTTTTCGATGATTGACGTTGTAAGTGTTTCTGATAAGAATGGCGTTTTTAGCGGGGTGCAAGGCATGTCAGCTCATTTGATTGTTTGGTTTTTGGAAGAACACATGGCTTAGATACAAAATTAGTGGATTTTCCAGCATCTACGACAGTTAGAGCTGTAACCACGATAGAGAAAGGTCACACCTACCGTTCGGTCAGTCAGGCCTTAGGTGTGTCGGCTTTCGTGGTCCATCGTAAATTTCAACGCTACAGAGAGACTGGATCTTACGTTCGGAGACGAGAACAAGGCATATATCGGGTGGCAAAGGTTCAGGATAACCGTTTTGTAAGGGTACAAGCCTTAAGAAATCGACCTTAAACTGCTTTGCAGAGATGAAACCTATAGGAACAGGTCCGAGATATACCTGTAAGTGATTGTACAGTAAGAAGAAGACTCAAAGAAGTTAAATTAAACTCAAAGGTGCCAGCAAGGGTACCAAAACTTGAGACAGGGCACCAAAGAGCCAGGCTAAGATTTGCGCGTGAACATCAAAATTTAACAAGTGAGTGAAATCATGTGCTGTACAGTGATGGGAGCAAACTCTGTGTAAATTTTGTTGACAGGCGATAAAGAATGTGGATAAATCGTAAGGAACGCTATAGACCATCAAACTTAACGGACACAGTGGCCTATCATGCAGGCTTCGTAATGGTTTGGGGTGGCATATGATTTGGAGCCCGCACGGAGCTGATGATTGTTAATTATGGTACTTTGACAGTACAGGGCTATAGCACAAACATCCTAGAACTGCATGTTGTGCCTTTTACACAGTTTTAGGTAGTAACTTCAATTTTTTGCGCGTCCATAGAGTAAAAAAATCGGGCATTATGACCTAAATGATGCTAGCGTAGCCCAGGTGGAGAGGTCAGCACGGTCTACGGATGTGGATCCGATTGAGAACGTGTGGCACATCAATGGGTGAACGGTACGAATTAAAACTCCAGCTCCAAAATGTGTTCAGGAGCTCGAGTTGGCGCTACTGGAGGAGTAGAAGAATATCCCACAGGAAATGATTGACAATCAAAATGCAAGCATGTAATGGCGTATCCAGACTCTCTTCAGATCCATAGAAGGCATTACACGCTGTTAACATGGCATTTCTTAAGTAAAAATGAAGAATTTAACTTAAAAACTTACTACTGAAATTTCAAAGATTTTTCTTAATTTTAGATTTTTGCAGATTTTTTTAATTTTACACGTTTTTATGCCCTAAATTTATATAAGTTTTATTTTTTAATCATCAATTATTAAATTAATAAATAAATATATAAAAAACAGCGATTAATTTTCAAAAAAATAAAATTTTATTATGTTCCGCTAATTTTGCCGGCGTGTATAGTTACGTTAGTAACATACAATATCATTGGTTTTCATACGTGTCAAGTGTGAAGTGTCGACGGTCGCACCTTAACATCCGAAGAAAAACAGCTGGTGGGTCTAATGTTTGGATTACCCACAAACTCAAACATTAGAACCACCCGCATTTTTTTTTTGTCTACGTGGTAAAGGTACCCACCCTATTTGGTCCGAAACTCGAGTGACAGACAACTCCAAAAATCTGGGTGCTGTGACGGCACACGCATGTACAGGCGTTAAATGTTCTGCCTTCCGTGACTGAAATCTCTATAAATACCCATCTCTATTTACATATTATTAGCCAAATAACGTGAATAAACTTCAACTGCAGGTTAGTCGAGGATACGACGCAAATTAGTTCAGTGCATGCAAAAATAATTTTATCTTTAAAATTGAAACTGTGATCAATAAATAAATGAAAAATTGATACTGATTTAAACAAAAATCTACACGTCGACTATTTAACGGTCCCCGTGTTTTTTAATTATTTAAAAATGGACATTAAAAAGCTTGAATCTAAAGTGGATGAGAAAAACATAGCCTATAATGTCTACCCAGTGAGATGGTTTGTTCTGTTCATGTACGTGGTGACTTCCGCTGCGGCGCTTCTGCCCTGGTTACAGTACACCATCATACAGGATGTGATAGTAAGGTATTACGGGGTGTCCGGAAATTGCGTCAGTGGGACCTCAATGATATGTATGCTGATATTCGTACCTCTCCTGTTGCCTAGTTGTGTCGTGTTGGATAGATATGTGAGTATCCGATGCTACAAGCTACAACTTCTTCAGATGGACTATTTATTGTTAATACTGTTGAGTTGGCCTGTTGGCCTCTGTAAGAATCTGGTACAACATAACTTATCATGTTTCTTTTAAATACTAAATAATCTTACTGTAAACATTGTTTGTTACAGCTACGTAACAAACAATGTTAGAGTACTTGTTTTTGGGAGGTTCAGTTAGAATCTACCAGTTCAGTCTATACTGCATGCATTCTGTGGGTGTACAAATATTTCGCAAAGTCGAAAAAAGGAAACAAAATATAGAAGTTACACAAGAATCTCTACATTTTTCAAGTCGAAGCGCCGCCCAGAGCTCACATTTTATTGCTTATTCGCCAGTCGTGACGTCATCGGATGGTTCTATTTCTCGCTTAGCTAAATTAAAAAATATCATCGTCACAATATAGCAATATTGAATATCTATCGTGCATATTTCATCTGTAGCATTAAAAATGAAGCTGAAAACAATCTTTGCGTATAAAATAACGTCTTTATAGTACCAACTGGCTAATATAATATTTTGTAGTTTGTTTAATTTATAACCACATATTCTGTGAATAGGACTGTATCGCAGCATTACACAAACCTCATTGGTTTTAAATGCTGTTATAATTAAAATGTAAAATTGTAACATGTCCTATTTGGCAAATAAATAAATAAAAATAAAAAAAAATGCTAATAGCGCATTCTGTACTGGATGTATCTACTCTTAAAATATTATAGGACCACAAGTTTAAACCAGCAAGGTATATCTTTATAACCTTATACTAGGCTGCTATTTATGTATCCGGAACTGGCCACTTACAAGAACAATATTTAAAAAGTAATTACAACATTTGAAAATAAAACTCTTCGGTTGAAGAATACATTTTGTTTCATGTGACTGTCAATTATTTTTCCATTGTGGCGTCATTTTGAAAATTGCGTGTCTTCATTTGCCATGGATTTAACGCGTGAACATTTTCGTGCAATGATTTACTACGATTTTCGGCGTGGGCTAAATCAACAACAGTGCTTTATTCAACTCACCGCAACTTTTGGAGATGAAGCACCATCAAAAACCACTGTTTATCACTGGTACAGTGATTTTAATCGTGGGCGGTCTATGCTCACGGATGAAAATAAAGAAAGTCGCCCAAAAATAGCTGTTGTCCCACAAAATATAGATGCTGTGCGGGAACTAATAATGCGTGATCGTCATGTTACATATCGCTAGATAGAGGCGTCCTTAGGCATAAGTATGACGAGCATACATAAAATATTACACGAACATTTGGCTGTAAAAAAAATATGTTCGCGTTGGATTCCGCACAACTTGACAATCGATCAAAAACGGGCTCGTGTCAATTGGTGCAAAAAAATGATAAAAAAATACAACCGTAATACGTCAAAAGCCGTTTATAATATCTACACAGGTGATGAATCTTGGATCTATGCATATGACCCCGAAACTAAACAACAGTCAACGGTGTGGGTGTTCCAAGATGAGCCGAAACCAACAAAAGTTACTCGCGCAAAAAGTACTTTGAAGCAAATGGTCGCCTGTTTTTTTTGGAATTAATGGACATTTGGCTACAGTGCCATTAGAGAATCGTAAAACGGTTAATTTCGAATGGTATACGACCATTTGTTTACCAGAAGTCTTTGAAGAAATAGGAAGGGACAACCGACAACGCATCATATTACATCACGACAATGCTAGCTGTCACACCTCAGCTGAAACAACTCAGTTTTTGGAGGGTCAAAAGATCGAATTGACTGGTCATCCGCCGTACAGCCCTGATTTGGCACCTAACGATTTCTTTTTATTTCCATACGCGAAGAACAAATTACGTGGTCAACATTTTTCGAGCCGCGAAGAGGCTGTTGATGCGTTCAAAATGCACGTTTTGGAGATACCTCAATCAGAATGGATAAAGTGCTATGAAAATTGGTTCCAGCGTATGCAAGTGTGTCGATCATCGCAGCGAATATTTTGAAAAGCAATAAAACCATATTAAATGATATATGTTTGTTTCTTTTTTTAATTCCGGATACATAAATAGCAGCCCTCGTACTTCTCATATTCTCACTCTGAAATATAAGTTGTCAGAAGGCAGCTAGATAATATTCCCTATATAGAGTATCAGAATCAGAAACATTTATTTCAGGAAATTGGTACATAAGGTGTCATGATTTATAGATAGTGTGTCACAATTTCAGCCTTTTGGGCGTAGAAATATTAAAATAATAATTAATTATTCAGGCATTTTAACATAAGTACTACTTATTCCAAACAATTATTATTATGAAATATGTAAGATAAAGCATTTTGGTGCTCAAGTAATTTTTAAATTATGAGAATTTTACAATTTCAAGCAACAATAAATAATAATCAATATAATATTCAGTTATTAATATAATTTTAAATAACATTAGTATACTAAAAAGAATAAAAAAATATTAATAAGTTACATAATTATTGTAATTCATCTTAAAATTTAAATAATATAATCTGTCATTATCATTACATTAAAATTTAGAACAAATATAAAATTCATAAATTACTTAACTTCATTGCTTAATAATAAATATTATATCCAGTTGATAGTTATAATAATCTTAGATCAGAGAAAGTCAGATTGTTTGTATACTTATTTTATCTATTAAAAAGTCATTTACGTCATAATACATTTTTGAGAGTAAGAATGCATACAATTTGGTTTTTAGTTTACTTGTGTTAAGTTCCATTAGTTTCGTTGGTAATTTGTTGTATATTTTAACAGCAAAGCAGTATGCATTCTTACTACACATGCCTATTCTCTGATCAGGAATACATATTTTACCAGGTAGCCTGCAGCTTTTTGTTGCCGTTTCCACTTTTCTGGTGTAAAAATCATTACTGTACTTATGAACAAATATGCATACTTCTAGGATGTAAAGACAAGGTAAGGGAAGTATACCGTGCTTTTTAAATAGTGGCTTAC
Source organism: Polyommatus icarus (assembly GCA_937595015.1). NCBI lineage: Eukaryota > Metazoa > Arthropoda > Insecta > Lepidoptera > Lycaenidae > Polyommatus > Polyommatus icarus. The sequence goes on from OW569329.1 coordinate 20,247,324, forward strand.
AGCTGTCTAAAACATTCGCTCCACATGCAGATCGAATACACTTTTTTTGAATTCGGAAAGCTCGTATGAAATCGGTGGAGTTACCCCATATTATCAAACCATATCGTAATATTGAGGATACATATCCGTGATATGCTAACAAGGCAGTTTTTTCAGATACGGTTTGATTTACATTTCTTAAAACATACACGAATCTTTCCAGCTTAAGGCATACATTATCTATGTGTTGCTTCCATGTGCAATGGCGATCAACAATTATACCTAAGAACCTGGCTGAGCAGACCTCTTCAATATTATTATTATCTATAGAAATATTTAGATCATTATGTTTACTGTTGTAAGTTTGGAACTGAATTATTTTTGTTTTCGAAGTGTTTACCATTAAATTTTTAGACTTCAGCCAGTTTATTATATTTGTGAGAGTTTTAATTATTTCAGCTCTGTGATTGTCTTTATTGTCTATTATTATTGTACTGTCATCAGCAAAAAGAATCGATTTATATAATATTATGTCAGGGAAGTCATTTATGTATAATAGAAATAGCAGAGGTCCTAAAATTGAGCCTTGAGGCACACCATATCGATTTATCATATAAGCGGACTTGCAAGTTTTTCTATGTTTACCCTTTATTTCATTTAATTCAACACATTGATATCTGTTTGTAAGGTAGCTTTTAAACCAGTCATTAGCTACACCCCTGATGCCTTGCTTATTTAATGTTTGTAGGAGAATTTTGTGTGAGACAAAATCGAATGCCTTCGATAGGTCCAAAAAGATTGCTGTTATAGGTCGTTTTGAATTTAGTCCCTCCGTGATGATTTTAATTAAACTGAAACAAGCCTTTGTTGTAGAGCAATTCTTCCTAAAGCCAAATTGCTCTGGCTTAAGGATTTTATTGATTGTAAGGAAGCTGTACAGTTTCTGATACACAACTCGCTCGAATATTTTGGCTAATACAGGGATCAGTGTTATAGGTCTGTAGTTGTTTATTTCAGTCTTTTTTCCCGCTTTATATATAGGTTTAATTATTGAGAACTTTAAGCGCCCCGGGAAGACTCCTTCAGTCAATGACAGGTTTATGGTAAAAAACTAAATGATAGCTGTACTTTAGGACGTGTATAAGTCCCGCGTATAGAGTCCACTGTAAAAGTAAGAGCGCTGAAAGAGCAAAGAATGATGGGCATTTTTGTATGGACCCTGGCTGGCATAACCAATAAAGTTCTAATGTCTGTTAGCCTATTGCTTATAACCTAAAGTTACTGAAATGAAACAGTTTATGTTATGAATGGACCGCAAATGTACATTGTACAGTCTGGAACATTGAAAGTTATATTTTTGGCTCCTACTTTTTTTTGTAAAAATCAAATCTACAATCGGAAAAAAATCTATGCTGTATTTTAGTCAGCTTATCACTTGGGTAATTAACCTTAGGGTGATACTACCAAAATAAACACTTTTATTTTTTAAGTTTTTGCCCATCGATTGCGGCAAAGCGAGACAAAATATCGCTAGGTGTCTATACATAGAATCGCAGTCATCTGGTTTAATCTGCGATTCGATCGAATGACTAGCGCATTCATTTAATGACTAAAGGACAACTCGTCAAGACGTTGAATGTAACGTGTAACGTCTTGACTAAAAGTCATATAGCGAAGACGTAAATGAGATGCTCATAGATTAATGATTGGTCTTCGAGCGCGAGGTCAAAGCGCGCGCGCGAGATGCGCGAGAGCGAGAGCGAGACCTATCATTAATCTATGGAGATGCTATATATTTTTTTCAAGTAGCCGTTGACGGGGTAGTTATAATTAAATCCACGCTTTCATATTATTATATTAGTTATTACAAATAAAGCAGTTTAATGTAAATGTAATCGATAAAATATCAACACAGTGCTATCAGCTGTGCGAGCTGTTTGACGCCATATTTGTTTTAGTGACTAGTAGCGCCGCAGTAGGAAGAAAATGAAATGCGTTCAATTACCTAACTGATTTCATGTCCGCTATCTTCAAAACGCTATGCTACAAATCGCTAACTATTTGAACGTTGAGGGACGTCCGTTCAATCGACGTTCGGCCGAGTCATTCAATTGAATGGTGTCATTCAATGAATGCGCTAGTCATTCAATCGAATCGCAGATTGAACCAGCTGATGACTGCGACATTTACACATTCATCGTCAAAAATGATGTCTTCCAAATATAGTGCCGAGTGAATAAATACATCGTGGTGACCAACGTCTAAACACCATATTATTGAAATAATGTGGGCACATGCACCGATTGTGCGCCGCTCTATCAAATACGTATAGTCGTACAATAATGATGAACTAAAGCATCCCTCCCTTGTTGTTGATGGTCTACGGAGTCTATGAGTACGGTCTATGACGTCAGCGAAGACATTTTTTGAGAATAGCTTTCGTACTGAAGTGGTTTAAGTCCATAGGCAGTCCTATGATGTCAGGTGTGATATCTTTTTTCTCCGGTAGTGTACCGTGTTCTGTCCATAATAAAAATTGAATCTTATGATATAAGGTTTCATTTCATAGGCAAGTGGTTTTTATTGGATATACCGGCCAACTTGACGCATCGTTCTTTATTTATGATTTGTATGGGCAAGCGCCCCAGCGTCACGAGTTTTCCCATACAAACATGTATAAAAAAAATCAGCGCTGCTACTTTTGCCTTCCCCGTGGTGGATGCCTAATGCATTTGCCCACCTTATTACAATAGGTATACCGTCTATCCTCTTTCTAACCTTAAACTTCTTTCCCAGGGTCTGCGAGTGACGACGATAATTGGATCGTTCGGGACATGTCTGGGCGCGTGGCTGAAGGTGTTCTCCGTGCCCCAAGACAGGTTCTGGCTGGGCTTCACCGGACAGACCGTGGTGGCCATCTCACAGGTGAGTGTTACTTGGTAATTCGGCACTCGTTAGCAATAAGTGATTTGGCTTGCTTAAAGACGAGACGTGTAGACTTATGTGATAAATGATAATATGACACTAAGGGCCTGTTTCACCGCTTCCTGATAAGGCTATCCACCACTTAATTTGACAGATGGAGTATGGAAAATCTGTCAAATATGCCTATCGGGCACCTTATCAGGAAGCGGTGAAACAGGCCATAAATGTAATGCGGGTTGCATTGAATTTAGGCTAATCGTCGTAATGAGGACGAAGTCACCTTACCGAAGAAATTTGGAAATAGAAGCAGAATTCAACTAGAAAATATTGGTTCTAAAATTCTATACTAATAATATGAGTTGGTATCTGTCTGTTACGTCTTAACGCTTAAAACCTAATGAATCGATATTAATGAATCGTATGGAAATATTTTAAATTAAGTCCGAAAAAAGAGGATAGTTTTGTGTCTGACTCCCGCGCGATAAATTAAATCCGACGCAACGAACAACGGAGTAAATGGATCAATCCAGATTTAGGTGGCATAGAATAGATTGCACCTTCATTAGTCATTATATTTACCTCATACTTTTACCAGGTTTTCGTGCTCAATGTTCCACCGCGGCTGGCGGCGGTGTGGTTCGGCGCGGACCAGGTGTCGTCAGCCTGCAGCATTGGCGTGTTTGGTAACCAGGTGTGTATCATTATCATATTCTATCTGTCTTTTTTTCCACGAGGAGGGCGGGAGAATTCTCATGGATTCCTTTTGGGCCGGCCCATAGGGATATTTTCGACTTAACTGTGGTGTTACCCAGTAACCTACGAATTAAACTCCCTCATAATCTGCTGCTGTCAAATTGCAGCACCATTTTACCTTGTCTCATACTCTATCTGTCAAGTTATTTGACATTTTCCTGATTAAGTCAAGAATACTTGACATAATCAGGAAAATGTGGAAATCCGCCCGCTCCGATTGATTTGCTTGCTCCAATTGGTTGAAAGCGTCATTGATTTCATTGATCATTGCGTTGATGATTCAATCTTCTTAGCCAGAGTTACCGAATAGATACTTGATAATTTACTGCTGTAAATGGATGCGGGTACAGCGTAATTGACATTTTGTAGTGTACAAAATGTTAACACAATTTATTTAAGAACATTAATTCCCCAGAGCGAGGCCTTCCACTTTGTTGGCATTATATTGCGCTGAAAAATGTCCGCAAAGCTGATATTATACCCAGCAACTGTCTTGCACTGATAAGGGTTGAAGTATGGTCGACAAAAATGTGTGACATCATCCAAATGTATTGGAAAACTGTTAAAGGAGCATCGCCGTGAATATTGATTTAAGTAAGGATAGGACTTAGAAAGGTTCTTTGAGGTAACTATGCAGAAGTAACGTGTCACCACATAATATGAAGATTCAATAATCCATTCAAAGTTATTCCAAATCTGACGGGATGATAATTTAAGTTCACTACAATATTATTATGCAATTATTTTCTAAGGGAAACTCAAGCTAAGCTCTCTTAGCAACATTTTTGTTTAAAAGAGTATATGGGTTCTCTACGAACCAGCCTATGTATAATTTATATTTTTTTTTTCATAAGAGATATTTTAATAATGAAATATCCGAAATCAGAATGAAACATTTTTCCATTAATTTCCTCACATTTAAGTTATAAAGATATTTTCCTCTCCAGTCCTCTTCAAGGAAATTTTTCATTTATCTTGTTTGTCCGACCGTACTCACAATAAGAGCGTCCTTACATTTTCTACGGACAATTTCCTCAAACACAATTACTTGATTATGGCTCATAATAAATTATATCTTATAGATGATGATGGTACAATCTTTATATACTTGTAGGTAAATAACGCCTACGCGGTCCTTTGGCTTACTTTCGTGACCTTCATCATCATCATCAGCCAGTCACACTACTGAACTTGGGCCCCAATAAGCACCGACCGTCCCGATCTTGAGTAGCTATAGTCACCTCCTTCAAATCGTTGTATCCATCAGGTGCAGTGGCAGGACGCAGGACGTCATACGTTTTGCTAATCGAGTACTCGGCACTAATTTTAACTTTTGATATTATGCTTTACAACACTTCGAGCAATGGACATATTAAAAGCGATGAGTAGGTAGTTAGTCACTTCTCTAATTCAATTCAAAAGGAGCAGTGAAAAGTTTTCTACCTAGGGACAGCGCAAGTTTTATGACATAATATTATATTGTTAGTCTCAGCTACTATTTGCACACTTATAAAATGCTCTAAGAATTGGAATCTTGGTACAGAAAATTATCACAATAAAATAATATAAAGACGTGTATTGGACAGAGCAGCATATAGTTATCTGTACTTGCTATCCATTAAAAATACGCACACATTATAACTAGACTCAGCGGGTCTCAAGATTTCCGAAAAATATTTTACAAAAATTTCTCGGAAATAAAAATCATAAATTATGAAAATAAAAAAAACGCGGACAGAAAATTCGTCCTGCCCCGCGGTGACTCTTGTAATATGCGCGTACCTTAAAAACCTTTGTCTCTACAAAGACATCGTCCTTAGAACATTGTCAGGACTCAGGATAGGTCAGGAACTTCTAAGGCCCACACCGTCGTAGGTGTATTATGCCTACTGGGCCGTAGATCGTAATGGCTCGTTATCTAAAGTATGGGAAGTGTTTTATCAATTGTGCGAGGGGTCTGGTGTTAGTTTATATTAGTGTGACTGTGATTCCGTTTCCTACACGTGGGGTACCGTCATGGTCTGTTGTGTCATATGGGTCAGATGTGATGTTATGACGATAGTGAAACGAGATGATATTTAACGCTGTGTTTTTAATATTTAAGAGCCTACCATAATATTATTATCCATACTATGCTATGCATTCGAAAGTGTGTTTGACTGATAGTTTGTTACTTGAGAAGAATATATAATTTTTTTTAACCCTTAACCACCTAACGTCGGTCACAGTGACTCCAACAGTTATTGTTTTTTGAATTACTCTGTTGCTATGCGAGCGACGCGTTTGTGACTCTGTGTACTTTTGGACGCGTTGAGCGCTTGACCAGCTTACATAGTTTGCGGGTGCCAAAATTACAGGTAAATGTATTTTGGTTGCGGTCATGTTGACCGCTGTTAGGTGGTTATGATATTTTTATGAAATTTGTATAAATTGTTTTTTGTAAGTTAACAATGTCTAGAAGAGATCTAAATATTGAGAAATGGTTGGAAGAGTCTGATTCGGACACCGAACGCGAGGAATATGTGCCGGAACTACCCAATGAAGACTGCAGTGATGTTGAAGATGTATGTACCAGTGGACCATGTAATGGGCATTGTCCAAAAAAAATTACATGTACTTTTTATATTTTTTTTTCGTTAAAATAGGGTATTTTAAGAATATAAATTCAATAATTTTGAAATTCATTGGCTAGTTTTTTCTCAATAAATTTTTAAAGTTTCGCTCTGACGTCATCACCGGCGGCCAATTGACCTCTGCAGAATGTTTTTTTTTTTTCCTTTGAATCTTATTTATAATGGCTGGTTCGTCAAATACAAATTCTCATTATGTGAAAGCTGATACGAAAAGCTTACCAAAAGTTCGAAACGTAATTGTTGGTCAAATTTATTGCTAATTTAACGCCATTGAAGGTCAAACTAAGGTTAAACATATTTTTTCAAAAATATAAGTAACTAATGGGTATTTTTTTCGTTTATATACAGAAAAACGATCACTGACCTTATTCCTCGAAATGTTTTTGTAATGAGCAAAATTAAAAAAAAATGGACAATCCCCATTGCAGGTGACAGTCTTTCTGACTCTGACTCGGAAGTCGATGAGTTGCAACAACGTGATGAAGATGATGGGAACTCATCGCTGATGGAAGATTCATCTTCTGACGACGAATTTCCAATTGCAATCTATAGAAATTACTTTGGCAAAAATCGGTTTCGTTGGTCTGCTCATCCACCCGATATCGAATAGTTTGAAGTTAGGAAGACTTGTTCAACCTGTGATTTATAAAAAAAAACGTAAACCATACCACATTTCAATATGTAGAAACCTATTTGCGTCGAGTGCTCGCAAAATGGCAAAAAATATCACCAAAAATTGTGAATGTTTACCACTTGCAATTTTACCGAAAATGTGATTTGAGAATGCCATTATTATTTTTTATTAGTAGATTATATATCTAAATAACGTAAAATACATGAATAAGTTAAGTTTAAATTTGTATACCTTGCCGATCTCAGATTTTCAAAGATGCCTTTATTTTTTTCTAAAATGTTTAATGTTCATGTAAAATTTTAATTATTATTACTAAAACTAATAATTTTTAAAGTTTGTAAAAGTCGATTAAAGTAAAAAAGTCTTAAGTTTATAACCAATGTGTATTTATTTTCATTTATATTGTTATTAAATATTAAAATTAAAAACAATGTCAGGGGTCACCATGACCGCCGTTAGGTGGTAGTGTTACTCAAAAACACGTTAGGTAGCTAAGGGTTAATGTACGGTTGCCGTGCGGTTATCTAGTTTACTTTTAAGAATACTTACACGTTTTGTTTCATTTAGCTGCGTAGCGTCGCAGTGCTGCTAATTGCGATGAATGTCGAAATCTTAGCTTATGTAGACAGTAGAGAACGGTATTTATAAAATGCGTCGATGCGTCGCGTTTTGGTATGAGCTTCACTTTAAAAACCTTTGTTTCGAATGTTCTTAGAAGTCGTAAAACCAGATATAACCAATACCGTCCAAAAATGATTATTAGCACAAACATTTGACGTCTCCGAAAGAGTAATAAGTAGCGTACACTATATTTACATTATACATTAGCTCTAGTTAGAGCTTAATACATGATAAATTACATTGTCGACTAGTTTGACGCCATAGCAACTACCTCAACTATTAGAACGCCTTCACATTACGTCGCAAGCAGTGCGGCAGCAGCGCTGCAGCCGCGCGGCTCATTTTGGTATGGAAGTCGCGCGGCTGCCGCAACACTCGCGACGTAATGTGAAGGCAGCCTTTAAATATAGACTGACTCTACTGTGTGATATATTAATATCACACAGTAGAGATCATTCATATCACACACCTGATATCAAATTTCATAAAAATCAATCCAGGTGTTACGTGAAGGAGTAACAACATGAAAATCTGAAATAATTGAATTAAATTACATTCTTAGATATAAGTATAACTATTTAAAAATAGTAAGTACATACTAAGATAAATTATAGATATTAGTATAATTATATATTGTTCGTAATTTTTTGTAACATTACCTACTTACTGCATTTTAGTAAAAATATGTTGACAAAACCTCCTTATTACAAATGCAGTTAACAATTTGCTATGAAATATGGTAAACTTTGTGAACACAATTTAACAACGCTTTGTTACATTCTGGTTTTTATATTTACGAGCAGTTTTGTGACTTCTCGGTATAATATTGCATGAAAAATTGCTGAAATTACTATCTATTATGACGTATGAACGTCTGGAACTAAGAATAATATAATATTCGCAAACGACGGTTAACTACCGAAATTGTTTGAACAGTACAACAGACAGCTGAATATGTGTTAATCTTAATTTCTGTAGCGTCTGAGCTCTTAGGTTGCGTTGCACCAGAGGCGTGGTTAAAGTTAAAGTTAAATATAGCGTCCAAACACATACGACATCTGTCAAATTTTTCCGGTTAAAGTTAAAGTTAAAGTGAAAGTTAGTTGGTGCAATCTACTCTTAGGGCTTGAAATTGCACCTACCGAGTAGTGGCGAGACCATATTGTATAGGTAATTATAAGTCTATGGGCGAGACCTAGTGCTTGCAACCAAGCAAAATTGTCTGTTTGCACTGTTCTCGCTATACTTTAGGATCTGTATGTGTTCCTTGTAGAGAGTTCACAGTGAAAGTTACAGGAAAGACCTTTTTAGGGTTCTGTAGCCAAAATGTCAAAAAACGGAGCTCTTATAGATTCGTCATGTCTGTCTGTCTGTCTGTCCGTCCGTATGTCACAGCCACTTTTCTCCGAAACTATAAGAGCTTATACTATTGAAACTTGGTAAGTAGATGTAATCTGTAAACCGCATTAAGATTTTGACACAAAAATGGAAAAATTATTAAAAATTTTGGGGGTCCCCAGAGGTACAACTGAAACAAAAAAAAAATTTTTCATCTGGCCTATGCGTGTGGGGTATCTATGGATAGGTCTTCAAAAATTATATTGAGGTTTCTAATATCATTTTTTTTCTAACCTGAATAGTTTGCGAGAGAGACTCTTCCAAAGTGGCAAAATGTGTCCCCCCCTCCCCTCTAACTTCTAAAGTAGGGGCATGATAATTCTAAAAAAAAAATATGATGTACATTACTATAAAAACTACCAACGAAAATTAGTTTGAACGAGATCCAGCCAGTAGTTTTTTTATACGTCATAAATGATAAACCTTAATTTAACTTTCATTATATCAAAAATTAAATATTAAAATAAATCAAAAATCTTATAATTTCATAGAAATAATTCTTATTGCTGCTGCGGAACCCTTCATGGGCGGGTCCAACTCGCACTTGGCCGGTTTATTTTTACTTTTCTATGGACAAGGGCCCGAGCGTCACGAGTTTCCCCATACCAAAGTGTTTTTTTTGTCTTTCAGCGCTGCTACTTTCACAGTGAACTCTCTACAAGAAACACGTACACATCCCAAAGCATTATCACTTAGTTTTGTTACACCCTGTATATGCGACCCTACCAGCAGTGAAGGCTCGTTCTTCAGAGGAAAGCCCAAGACCATACTATATAGGTCCTGTACAGAAGTGGATGATAGTTTTCAAAATGTAAGACGTATGGAAACCGATAGGAGAAAAGTTAAAGGAGGGTATCTCTACAAAACACACGGTAAAAAGATAAACGTGTCATAATATTTGGTTCCGTGTCACTCAAAGCTTGTTATTATTACACGCTATAAATTAGCTTCACTTGTAACTAAATAATATTATGTTTGTAAGAAAATCCTGGAATCTTAATTTGACCCACTTCCCGGTCCTCGATTAGGATAAAATTTTACACACGCTCTGAGTTCTGATCACAATTAACAATACATGAGTAGTATGGAGTGTACATAGAGGAGAAGTATCTCTGTATGTAAAAAGTGTCCGCGGAAATGCGTTAAAATAGGGTGAAACTAATTCACCCTAAGGTGGCGCTACAGTAGCAACAGGGTAAATTTTAAATCATTTAGCAACTTTTATTTCAGCTATTTTAGGTTATATTTTTCAAAATATATTAGTATTAACCCAGTAATTCTAGTAATAATTTATATTTTGTCACCAACGGCTACATTCATTCCTACGCTCCTGGGCATTGTCCAAAAAAAATCACATGTACTTTTTATATTTTTTTTTTTCGTTAAAATAGAGTATTTTAAGAACATAAATTAAATAATTTTGAAATTCATTGGCTAGTTTTTTCTCAATAAATTTTTAAAGTTTCGCTCTGACGTCATCATCGGCGGCCAATTGACCTTTGCACTCTGCAGTATGTTTTTTTTTCCTTTCAATCTTATTTATAATGGCTGGTTCGTCAAATGCAAGTTCTCATTATGTGAAAGCTGATACGAGAAGCTTACCAAAAGTTCGAAACGTAATGTTGGTCGAATTTATTGCTAATTAAACGCCATTGAAGGTCAAACTAAGGTTAAACATATTTGTTCAAAAATATAAGTAACTAATGGGTATTTTTTTCGTTTATATACAGAAAAACGATCACTGACCTTATTCCTCGAAATGTTTTTGTAATTAGCGAAATTAAAAAAAATGGACAATCCCCAATGCTGCAGCTAGCGCCACTTTCAACTGTTATTTACTGCGTACAGCTGGACAATTTTTCAAATATCCCCCATTTAAGATAGTTCTCCTATATCTACACTCCAGAGTAGCTAAGAAACGTCATTACAAATCCAACATGGCGGCCTCCTCATGATGGCGGACAGGCTTCAAAATACACCCCCATGTTAAGGACCATAGACTTATAATATATACTGTCGTATAGACCACCTGACAACCCGAAAATGCGTGACGATTTTTGATCTGTCAATGTGTGCGTGTGCTAGTGATGTATATTTTACTATCGATAGTATTATCCGATCGAGTTATTTTACCTGCGTTTCTATGAGAAATAAATAATATGCAACTTTGACAGATTTTGTAATTCAAATTAGGTATCATATATATAGTAAAAAGGGGACGATTGAAAAGTAGATACACATTTTCGGTTGGGGTGATTTTTGAAGTGAAAACTTCTTTAGCGGCGTTGAGCACTTTTGTGGGATGGGTAAAAACTGTGAAACTCGCGTCAGATTCTCGTGCTGATCGAAAAACCTTGGAAAAACCGTAAGACGGTTGGAGAGTAGTGTTTTGTGTCGAACTCGAACTTGAATTGATTGTAAGGGTTTCGATTAAATAAAAAAATCGATTTTTTAATAATCGATTTTCATAAAAAATGGGTTAAAAAATGCACAACGTTAATAATCAAGTTTTTACTTCTGCCGGCACTCCCGGAGTGCAACCCGTCTTTTTTTCAATCGTCGGATATGTTGTAACATGAGGTTCTTATAACGGTAAATAATATACACATTTTAAAGTTACTTACTTGTTATTCAGGTAAAAACTACCTGACAAATCAGCTCTTACATTAATAGAAATGCAAATATAAATTTGAAAGTACACAACAAACATAGTATATTATTTATTCTTAAATTAAATACATATCATAATACCCTTACACCCCAATTACATTTTTAGATTAGTTTTATGTTCTTGTTAAATACCGATAGGCATATCGATAAATGTGATTCAAGCCCTAGCGTATATGTATAGCGTATATAAACAATTTTAATGAAAAGTTTTTCTTTAAAAATTGTGTAATTTAAGAACAATAGTACCTTTAGTTATGCAAAATATGAAAGTAAAGGGGAGGATTAACAATATTTTATTTGAAATAGAGAAATATAGACAGAATATAGCTAAAATAAACACATCGTAGCAATTAGGACATGAATATTTTCTATATGTATATTTTTCAGGATTACTTCTATGATTTACACTGCAATCACTCACAGAACAAGTTACCATTGTTATATGTAATAGTATTTGTCGAAAATAATAAAGGATTTAAACAATAAATTGCAAATACCGAAAGGGCATAAAAACGGGTGACGACTTGGTGACGACCTGTCAAATGAAAGTGGTTAAAGTTTTCATTAGACTGCCTCTCTCTTTTCATCTTGTTATAATTCCATAAAGGATTTTCTTCTCTCTCGCACTCTTTGTTGGTCTTTAGCATCATACGTTTATGTTAAGGACCTATCAAATATTTGGCATGGTTTGCCGTCAGGAATACTACGAAAAAAATAATCACGTGACTTAAATCCAACATGGTAGATCCAAGATGGCGGATTGGATTAGTGCGTGCTAAAAGCGCGATTTTTAGTTTTATAAACTATTAATTATTCTGTTCCAGCTTGGCGTAGCTCTCGGTTTCCTGCTGCCGCCCATGCTGGTGCGAGCTCAGGGCTCCATCGAGGACATCGCCAAGGACCTCCAGTTCATGTTCTACCTGGTTGCCGGAGTTACCAGCGTGCTCTTTGTCTTCATACTGCTTTGTAAGTAGAGTTAAGTCATAAGGGCACGAATTATTACAAGTAGAAGCCTATCACAATACTATCGTCGCTGCGCGTGCGATACCGCGTATGAGCAGTTGGTAAATACCGCGTATCTGCTTTTAGACGATTTTACAGTAGGAAGAAAAAACTGAATATCTCAGCTATTTTGACTCCTATTACCGACTGAACTTAACAGCTAGTTCTTTGTACTTTCCTTTAGTGGTTAGTAACGTAAATTTGTTCGCAATTGGCTTAGGTTTTGTGTAAAGTCACTTACGCGGTTTTGTATTAAGTAATCACAAAATAAGTAGGCTTAATATTAAAGATACGCGGTTTTGAAATCAAACAAGTAAAAAGTTGCATTTCTGTACTAGAAAAATCAAATATTTTATATTTTTTTACACTGTTACCTATTAAAAATACGATGTTTTAATTATAAAAACCATTTAACAATATTATCTATTCTTAATTTTTAATTAATATCCCAATTTTTCATAGATTTTTGACTTTATCTTACAGAGCATAATAATCATTCAAAATAAAAATAAAATGATTTATTACATAAGGAAATACTAAAGCCCTGCTCTTCCACGGACCTGAAGAAAAAAGTGCTCCGGGTGGGGACCCGGAGCACTTCTTATCAGAGGGTCGAAGGTCAAAATGAGTCCGACGCTTAAATGTAGGGACCACGTCTGCAGCTATACTCTCCAGAGTATAGCCACCAGAATCCAGTCTGTCGGAGCTTAGCTCCGTACGGTGGTTCAATATGGGCAGATTCCGTCACTTATTTCGTAGTAATAAGGCGGGCATTAGCCGGGCGGCAGCTATTCTTCGCAATGTAGCGGTGAGGGCTACCAGGAGGTACCGTACGGTCTCCTAGCTGGTTACGAAGGTCTCAGCCAACTGCCAAGTTACTCATCCTCGTTCCATAGAGGACGTCGCGGCTTGCAGTGGGAGTTTCGGAGGGTATAAAGGCAAGGAAAGCAGCCTCGAGGCATGCGATTGTTGGGCCATAGAGTAACGAAGATAATGAGCTATTCTCTGTTCCGCACCGGGAGTGTGGAGGCGTCATTATGCGAACCTCCAAATTTCTATGCAATTGGGGCTCCGGGTGAGGCTGGAAACCTACCCGGCTTAGCTGGTCCCGAAGCTGAAGGGAACTCTACAATTTGCCGAAGATTTCCCTTAATTTGGTGGTAGCCTGCTCCCTTTTGGAGAAGACCGTCCGGTCGTGGAGGGAGCCCTGTGTTTGATAAACCCACTACCCAGAACATCCCTCCGTATATGGCTGAAGGCGAATCGGTGAGGCTGGAAACCTACCCGGCTTAGCTAGTCCCGACGCCGAAGGGAACTCTTCAATTTGCCGAAGCGTTCCCTTACTTTGATGGTGGTCTGCTCCCTTTTGCAGAAGACCGGCCAGTCGTGGAGGGAGCCCTGTGTTTGACAAATCCAGAACATCCCTCCGTTTACGGCTGAAGGCAAATCGCAGGTGGTTTTAGTGGGTAGGTTTAGCGCTACTAGTCGCCCATATTTCCGGGGTGCTTCAGCTTAACTGATCTACTTCCCCAACCTGGTGATCATATTTTGTCGTGGCGATTGGTTGCCACTTGCCGCCTGTAATTTTAAGGTGAAGATAATTTAATGATCACATATTGTAATATTCCTTGATATTCAAAGCAATGGCAATGGTGGTAAATTAATAATTGAAACATTCGAGCATGAATAAAATACTTAAGAACAATATTTTGCCGCTGTAGTAAATACGCGGAATTGCTTCTAACTTCCGGCCGCCTACTGTTCTGCGGTATTGTTTCGATGGCAAAATGTACGTTTCTAATTGGATAATTTAAATTCTGTGAAGCCTAATATATGCCAATATGCGTTTCGAATCGGCTGGCACAATATCTCAATTTTGCGCATTTTGCTGTTACGCGGTATTTACCAACTGCTCATACGCGGTATCGCACGCGCAGCGACGTTATGTCACTTACATAATATTGTGATAGGCTTCTACTTGTAATAATTCGTGCCCTTATGACTTAACTCTACTATAATACTTAACAATGAAATAACAGAAATTCCTATAAGATACCTCTTCACGCCCAAACCACTGAACAGATTTTGCTGAAATTTGGTATAGAGATACTTTGAGTCCCGGCAAAAGAACATTTAAAGATACTTTTTATCCCGGAAAAATGTACGGTTCGGGCATCACGTTTATAATAAATATTGAAATACTTTGATTGTAATAAATATTGATACTAACTATAATTACTTATATTTTATCGATTAATTCCTTTTAAAATCCTTATAATCTTCCATATCTTTCAATAATTTCATCATCTATCTCTTTCAGTCTTCAAAGCCGCGCCACCGACCCCGCCGTCGGCGGCTGCGGACCACGGCGCGACCATCGACTCCAACTTTTTCAGCTCCATCAAGAAGCTGCTCACCAACCGCAACTACATCCTGCTGCTCATCTCCTACGGGTTCAACGTGGGCGTCTTCTACGCTATATCCACTCTGCTGAACAATCTCGTGCTGACTTATTACCCGGTGAGTAAAAAATGTTGTCCGCGTGCGTTCTTAGCGGGCCCTTAGACGATCAATTATTTTATTGCTCAATACCACGTATTGTGCAATATTATTGACCGGAGTTTATATTTAAGGCTAGCCGCACACACGCAAAAATATTGTCAATAATGCACATATTGGCAATAATATTGACTGTGTGCTACCGGTATTGTGATATTGTTCAATATTATTGCGGGATTTCCAGATAATCTGATTTCGCCTCGGCAATATCGGGGGGAGGCAGGGGTATTGTCAATAATATTGACGTTTGCGGGCGCGCGGCAATATTCTAGTTGAGGAAACGCTTTCAAGGCAGACGGTCGCTCGTGTTTTTGCTCAAGATGGAAGAAGACGATAATAACGAAAATATACACACCGGCAAAATTAGCGGAACATAATAAAATTTTATTTTTTTTGAAAATTAATCGCTGTTTTTTATATATTTATTTATTAATTTAATAATTGATGATTAAAAAATAAAACTTATATAAATTTAGGGCATAAAAACGTGTAAAATTAAAAAAATCTGCAAAAATCTAAAATTAAGAAAAATCTTTGAAATTTCAGTAGTAAGTTTTTAAGTTAAATTCTTCATTTTTACTTAAGAAATGCCATGTTAACAGCGTGTAATGCCTTCTATGGATCTGAAGAGAGTCTGGATACGCCATTACATGCTTGCATTTTGATTGTCAATCATTTCCTGTGGGATATTCTTCTACTCCTCCAGTAGCGCCAACTCGAGCTCCTGAACACATTTTGGAGCTGGAGTTTTAATACGTACCGTTCACCCATTGATGTGCCACACGTTCTCAATCGGATCCACATCCGTAGACCGTGCTGACCTCTCCACCTGGGCTACGCTAGCATCATTTAGGTCATAATGCCCGATTTTTTTACTCTATGGACGCGCAAAAAATTGAAGTTACTACCTAAAACTGTGTAAAAGGCACAACATGCAGTTCTAGGATGTCTGTGCTATTGCCCTGTACTGTCAAAGTACCATCATTAACAATCATCAGCTCTGTGCGGGCTCCAAATCATATGCAACCCCAAACCATTACGAAGCCTGCATGATATACCACTGTTTCCGTTAAGTTTGATGGTCTATAGCGTTCCTTACGATTTATCCACATTCTTTATCGCCTGTCAATAAAATTTACACAGAATTTGCTCCCATCACTGTACAGCACACGATTTCACTCACTTGTCAAATTTTGATGTTCACGCGCAAATCTTAGCCTGGCTCTTTGCGGTCCTGTCTCAAGTTTTGGTGCCCTTGCTGGCACCTTTGAGTTTAATTTAACTTCTTTGAGTCTTCTTCTTACCGTACAATCACTTACAGGTACATCTCGGACCTGTTCCTATAGGTTTCATCTCTGCAAAGCAGTTTAAGGTCGATTTCTTAAGGCTTGTACCCTTACAAAACGGTTATCCTGAATCTTTGCCACCCGATATATGCCTTGTTCTCGTCTCCGAACGTAAGATCCAGTCTCTCTGTAGCGTTGAAATTTACGATGGACCACGAAAGCCGACACACCTAAGGCCTGACTGACCGAACGGTAGGTGTGACCTTTCTCTATCGTGGTTACAGCTCTAGCTGTCGTAGATGCTGGAAAAACCACTAATTTTGTATCTAAGCAATGTGTTCTTCCAAAAACCAAACAATCAAATGAGCTGGCATGCCTTGCACCCCGCTAAAAACGCCATTCTTATCAGAAACACTTACAACGTCAATCATCAAAAAACACTTAGTAGGGCATAATTGCAATAAAAATCTGTCAACTTGCCAGTTTTGTTCAATATTTTATTTCTTAAATGAGCTTAGAAACTATAAAAAAGGATTTCACACAGCCCGACCCACTTGAATTCAAGTTGTGGCCCTTTTTACTTATGTTCCGCTAATTTTGCCGGTGTGTGTAGTTGTGATAATACTACTGGTCCGAAAAACAAAACTTATTACAGTTTATTAGAACTTGGGAAACTCTTCCTGAATTATGGAACACCTCTATAGATGCATATAGAGACAAAAATAAAAAGAATATTGCGCTCGATAAATTACTTCTCATCTACAAAAAAATTAAACCGAATAGTACGAAAGAAGACGTCAAAAAGAAATTGAATTCTCTTCGAACTAACTTTAGAAAAAAGTTGAAGAAGATATATCAATCAAAAACATCAGGAAAGGGAACGGATGATGTATACGTACCCTCTTCATGGACATATTATGAATTATTATTTCTAACCAATAATGAACAACCTGTAAAAAAAAACTACAGAGGTAAGTTTTACATTCAAGTTTATTAATTATTCTCACAGATACTAGTAAGTACAAAATCTTTAGGTATAAAATCAAAAGATTATGTATTTAAACTACAAAAGTACTGACAATAATTATCTCTTATTATCTTGGCATTTGTAGATGCATTCCTGTTTTGAGTACATTGGAGATCAGTTAAATTGACTGATGGTGAATCTTTTTCTTGGTTTAAATAAAAGGAGCTGTTTTCTTTGACTAAAAAATTGTGTAAATAACAGCAGGTCAAAGTCAGTTTTGTTGCTTTGTCAGGTTCTAGGTTTATGGGTTTTTGAAAAATACCAAAACGTTTAGCCAAGATACCAAAAGCACACTCAACTGTAGATCGAGCTTTTGATAGTATTATAAAATACTAGCTGATTAGAGCCGCAATTTTTTTGTGAGTATGGTTTCATCAAATTTGGACTTCTTCAGCTTCAGCTTCAGCTTCATCAGCTTCAGCTTCATCAGCTTCAGCTTCATCAGCTACAAAGACAAAAGGAAATAAGTTTCTCATGTTCGAAAGATTAATTGTGTTAGGCAAGTTAAGTAGACCTTGTTCATAAAACTGCCAGAATTTTGAATAAAACAAGTTCCACCATCAGATACACGACCATTGATACCTACATCAACCATCATAAATTCTTTATGAGCATTCACCAAAGCTAATAATACGATGCTATGAAATCCTTTGTAATTATAATAACGTGAGCCAAAATTGTTTGGCTTGATGATACTAATGTGCTTGCCATCGAGCGCGCCTATACATGTAGGGAATCCATTAATACGTTTGAATTCATTGGCTACTTATTTCCACTCTTGCGGTGTTGAAGGAGTCTGAAACAAAAAAAAACGAATAAACATTACATTAGCTTTACTAGTAATTAATATTGTATGTATTTCATATTAAAGGACGACAAAGAAAATGAAGAAGACCAACACACAAGTACATATTCGATCACCTCAATGGATACTCCAACACACCTCCAACTCCGACACCAGGAACAAACAATAGAAAAAGGGACTATGATCAACAAAACCTTTTACAGAGGACTTTATCATTTTTGGAAAAGGACAATTCTGAAGATCAAGAGGAATATCATCTAGCCAAAGTATGGGCCGCGAAACTTAAAAAACTTGAGCCCACGCAACAGCTTTTCGCGGAAAAGGCTATTAACGATATTTTATTTGAAGGGCAACTCGGAAAATTGAACAAAGACTCTGTAAAAGTTAATGAGCATGTGCTATATATGTCTTCATCGCCTTTGCCGCCTAGAGAGTCACAAGATCGTGCCTGAGTAAAATATATTCCATCACCTAGTCCATCGCCCACAACACAAGAATCTACTCTGACTTATAGCCAATATTCTTCGCCAAATTCGATATTTAGTGAATCTGTGGATAATAATAATTCTTTGAGACCACTGCAGGCTTTAACCATGCCCTCAAGTTACCATCAACCAATTGTAACAAGCGGTAATCCATCTCAAATAATATTGCAGAATCCACTGAGGCAATTGCAACACCACGAGTATGTCTCACAAGATACCATGTCTCAAGAAAATTATCAAAATGCAACTTCTAATTTTATAACAATTGAAGCCGATGTTCATGCTAATTATTCTCCGAAAGAAGATTTATTAAACTTTATTAAGTCATTTAAATAGATAATACTGTAATTGTTTAGGTTAATAATGTCCCTTTCCCAAAATGCCCCTTCCCCAAAATGTCATTTTCCCAAAACATTTCTTTCCCATAATATCTCTTTTCTAAAATATCCTTTATGTCAAAGATATTATATCGCGCGCCTCAATTATTGTCAAATAAATTGGACAGTAAAAATATTGTTCAATATTATTGTAGGTTTAGGAGCTGCCTTACATCGGTCTTCTCTTCGTATTCCACATTCCGAAAGTGTTGTTACTAATTAGGAAATAAAACATATTTTCATTACATTTCATGTTATGATTCAGTAGGAAATTGATTGGTTGATGAGGACTCTTCGGAAGTTTGAGTGTAATTTTCGAATCAGTTGAGCGGCAAATAAATGAGCTCCGGAAAGATACAAAGCTCTCAAGGAAAACGATAAAAGTTCCAGGAGAACAGTAAACTACCTTAAATTGTCAGGAATTTACGGTAGAATGAACCTTGATTATTATTATTCTAAGTTGAAACGGACTGTTCAAACTGATTATTAGTATAGATACCATGGGTTTTGAGTGATAACTTTACCAATGTTAACGATTGGTATAAAATGTAAATGATGACCCTTCTTAACTTAATGAGAAATCTTTCGCAAAGTTTCGAGTACCTCGATTACCATAAAGGGTGCTCGACCCATCAACTTTCAAACAATACAAAATACAAATCAACTTCCTAATTAATTTGTTATCCAAAATAATAAACAATGAATATTCATCGATACTAATAGCAGAGTTCAAGTAATATTTAATTATTATTATTATTATCGCCGATAACTTGCTTACTTTAGCTATTACAGAAATAGCTATTCCTACAATAGCTACCGCCTACATCAATTACTATATTAAGCTAAACAAGCGACTCGATCGAATTGTCTGGGTTTCGTGGACTAACAAAGTTCTACGCGTTTTCACTATCATTTTCATGTTTTCGCGAAACGCGAACGCGAACATCATCCACACTCGCTTTCATTTGCTGTCGCACATAATGTCAGAGCAACAGCAATATAGTGACTTCAACGTCCATTTTAATCAAATGCGCGTACGTAAATGCGAAGATTGCGAGTAGAATGTGGAGGGCCGTATTTGTTCGCGTCGTGTTCACGGCGCGTAGCATCCGTGAATCGCGGCCGCAGTTCGCGCCGCGAGTGTGGTCTGTGGACTTGTGGAGCCCGCATTAAAAGGGCGGAACAAGACGTGTCACTACCATGAGCTCTTATAGCAGTATTACTTTAATATTACTTTCAGATTTGGCACAATCCAAAAACATAGTTTTGTTTACATAAATAGAGTTTAAGTTTGCTTATACGAAATCCAAAAGTAATATTAAAGTAATACTGCTATAAGAGCTCATGGTGGAAGGAGTCGCATTTTTGGTCAACCTGAAATACCTCGATAAGTATGAAAATTCTTTGACCGCCCTTGGTTAATCCATGAGATCATGCTAGACTCCAGGAGCTAGATTTTTTCATCATGACCTATTCTTTACGACACAAACAACACTAAATTAAAATAACATTGATGACATTCTGCTTAAATCTATAGACAATTTAACTAATACCAATTCCCTATTATTATTGATTATTATTAATGTGACGTCAAATACTCATTCCAGAATGCCAACGCGGACGCGGGTCGCATCGGCCTGGTCATAGTCGTCTCTGGTATGGTCGGTTCCGTCGTCTGCGGGCTAATCCTGGACCGGACTCACCGCTTCAAGGAGACCACTCTGGCGGTGTATGCCGCGAGTGTGGTGGGCATGGTAATCTTCACCTTCACACTCAACTGTGGATACATCAGCGTGGTGTATCTCAGCAGCGCTCTGCTTGGGTGAGTGTAGAGAAATTGATGGTGGAGCTACGTTATTAATAGCTTTGTCCACACTGGGCCTTATTTTGTTCATCAAGGACATGCGTTATAGTGCAGTCAACAGCGAACGTAAGGCATGCCCGTGACGCGCCGCGCGCGTTGAAATCGTAACACTCGCTATGACACTTTTCTTTCAATGCGGGTGGATTTTGACGCATTCAATTATTGAATATGCCAAACGAAAGTTGAATAAAAAAAGATGACGAAAATTGAAGATGAAATTGCATAAACTGGACATATCTAAATTGGGCTGGGTTTATGTAGGCGTCAGGCGACAAACCACGACTGTTAAATAATGGAGGATGAGCTTTTCCGAAAGCAAGCCACAGAAGTTATGGCACTGCAGCTTCAGTAAAAATATGGTTCGGAAATCTACTGCTGTTGATTTTCAGAAGAGTTTTCAGGACAGACCCATTGACTTGATATAACCCGACCAAATATCGTAGCTCCGCTTCGTGCATATTTCGTGCACCTCTTTTCTGATAGGGAGAACCCTACATTGATTTTAGTTGATATTGCTGTAACTTTTCTATCAAATGTTATTCTCAGGTTCTTCATGACTGGCTACCTGCCTGTGGGCTTCGAGTTCGCTTCTGAAGTTACATACCCGGAACCTGAGGGAACCACATCTGGAATCCTCAACGCTTGTGTCCAGGTATGGCTGATACGGCCACACGCAGGAATATTTAATGATTACTTAACTTTAATATAATGAATAGAAAATATTATGGAATTCATGTCAGAATCTCCACTAAATTAAAATTAAGTAATTATTAAATCATAACGAGTACCGCCGTTAGCTGTAGCTATCGCATTTCTGAATGCGACAAAAATATTAAAGGTAGGTACCATAACCAAAACGTTAGGATTGAATTTACTAAAGTCTAGTGGGTAATATGTTATGACTTATGTTGTAACGTCGCAGGAGAACTTTGTTACAATATCTCAGAGGAGTGAGGACGCCTTAGAATGCCTTAGAATTAGATGATGACATGACGCTTACAGATGTATTTCTAGGCTTTAGAAAAGTGCGTCTATTGCTTATCTAACTCTGTGAAAAGTATTTTATGTTTAACCAAATTTCTTTCTTCTGCCTTTCAAATAAAAAACTCGTCTCCGTTCCCAGGTGTTTGGCATAGTCCTCACGCTGCTGTACGAGTGGATGCTCACCGCGATCGGCGACCGCTGGGCCAACCTGACAATGTGCGCGCTGCTCGCCGTCGGCACCGCCGTCACAGCCGCCATCCGATCCGACCTCCGCCGGCAGGCCGCTATGAAGGGGAACTAGACCCAAGCCTAAAAGTAAAAAAAAATAATATTTTTTTCAGCAGTTGCGTGAAGGTTGGTAGCACTGCTGTTCAGTCGGTGTTGCCATATAAAGGGAAACTAGATAGTTTATTAAAGTCTGTGGAATCCACGGAGACGCGCCCCACCACTTTTTGGGTGAGCATCTTTCTCTTTGACCGTGACACTTTTTCTTAATTGGTCTATTTATTGTAGTGTGCGCGTGCACTCATAGGTAATTAGTGTGTACCGATAACACTCAAACATTGGCGAAAGTTTGCACACATATAATACTATAAAAGAAGGAGGAATAGTGGGGCGCGCCTTCATGGATTGCACGGACTACATGTTTACGTTACTGTTTTAATCCTGAAAAATCTACTTTTTTTGGTAGGTCACAGCGTGATATATTATAATATAAATGTTGGTAGGGCTTCTGTATCGGCAGTCCCAATCAACGACAGGCTGTAATGAAGGAAAACAGCTGCATAATTCCAAAGGCTTTCTAATTTCTTATAATTCGAGCCTGGACTAGAAAGCATAAAACACTATAGTCCGTCAAGTCAAGTGAAGAAATTAAAAAGTGGCAACGGTGGTGTCATCCCTTTAATTTACATTCTGTGTTTTTACTCATGGAATTAATATATACCTACTACGTACGTACTAACTTATTAATTCCATGTTTTTACTTAGATTGATTTGAAAGGGACGACACTACGATGTTGCCACTTTTTAATTTCGTCACTTTCTTGACAGACTATAAACAGTCACATAAAACGGGTAGGCACTAAGCATGTTGTCTGAAGGTCTGATCAGGACATTAGACTAGTATGTAATTTGTATTAGTTTATGTTTTATTAATTGGACAATTATTGTATTGAATGACAAAACTAGCGACATATCAAGTCTCGGATTTTTTATTAAAATAAGAAGCACAATAAATCTAATACCCATAAGTACCTACTTTCTTAATATATTTTATTCAGCAGGTATATAGTCCGTCAAAAAAGTGAAGAAATTAAAAAGTGGCAACTACCAATAGTGTTATCCCTTTCAAATCAATCGAAAAAACCGGCCAAGTGCGTGTCGGGCCACGCGCAATATAGGATTCCGTAGTACCGCAAGTTTTTGATAATTTTGATGGTCAATGAACGTACATTTAAAGCGTGTTTTACACTACTAACAACATCATCTTTCATCATCAAGGACCTTTTCGTTCAAATTACTTTCAAAGGAATTTGAACGAAAAGGTCCTTTATACTTCGCCGAATACATTTTTTTAGTTAATCGACTATTATTCAATAACTTATGAAGTCTTCTTAGCCGTGATAGTTTTCCTTTTAAATTCAGCATATTTCCTACTCCCGTGAATTTTTTCACATTTCCAGAACCAACCGTTTAGCTGGTAGAAGGGGGACACACTGGACTCTAACGATTTTTTCCACTTTAAAACTTAATATTACACAAACGGATCCCTAAATCGGAAAATGATCTATGAATACTCGCAATATTTTTAAAAAACCTATTCAACGACACCCCACACGATGGGGTGGGCGCGAAAAAAAAAATCATCCGCGCTTGATGTGTAGGGGAGGTACCATAAAAAATATATTTTTTTCGATTTCATCTGATTTCATGTACCATTTTGTTACCATCACTAATATGTGTATTCATGCCAAATTACAGCTTTGTAAATCCTATAGTCTCTGAGTAAAACCGCGGACAGACAGACAGACAGACGGACAGACGGACGGACAGACCGAAACTATAAGGGTTCCTTGTTGACTATGGAACCCTAAAAAGGGATGGCACTACGATGTTGCCACGTCTTTTTAATTTCTTCACTTTTTTGACAGACTAGGTATTCTAACAAGCTTAACAAAATAATAGCTGTATCATTGCCCCAATAGGAATAATATTGACAAAGCTGGTTTAAGTACAATTTATTTACAATATATTTTAATTTTAGATACTAATTTGTGGCTGTAATTAGCATTTTAAATTTTATTTTAAAAGCTTTACCTAAGTATAAAAATAACAAAAAATATCCCCATATTTAAATTTGGACGTTAATATTTGAATTTTGATCTTTTATATTTTAATTTGACCAATGAAGAATACGACAAGTACTTTGCAAAAGCTCAGTGGTGTTACCGTTTTATAAACTTTGGATTCCCCAATTCTTTGAATTTTTGAAACCTTTAAAATTTTAAAAAACATGCTAAAAACATGATTACCTACTGCCTCGTTTTTTTAGAATAATATTTTAAGCCTGACAAGAAAATCAAAAGATTTATTCATATTAATAAATGATAGTAGGTAGTATTATAATATTCTTTAGTATTAGAAATAAGCAAAGAAAATTGGATGTTATTCGATAGAATTTGACTTAAGGACCTAAGTAAAATGAGACAATAATAATGTGGCTCTTTAGATGGATTAAGAAACTATTTTTGGGATTTTAAATTAATAGACTCGTTGTAGTTTTTGAACAAAATATTATACAGCTCAAATTTTGCGATGTTAAGTAGTATGATATCGCATACGTCTTAGATGTATGTAATCGTGATTGTTATAATATTATAAGTAGATATTATGCATTTATATCAATATGTCATATTATTTTGTATGTAGTGCCAGTGTAGGTATATCTAATAATTCTTTACTTGTAATAACCGATTTTAGACGCAGGTCTGTCAACAGCTTATGAAACAATTTCTTCGATGGTACACAATAATAATATTATCATTACCTACCTAATAATTTCAGAAGTCTTGCTATAGCGGTTCTTGAGATACAGCCTGGAGAGTGGAGACAGACAGACAGACGGACAGACAGACGGACAGACAACGAAGTCTTAGTTTTTTTTTAAACGTTTAAATACTTACTTTCACATAATATTTTCTAAGATGTTCCGAATTATTTAGGTTTGTAATAGCAATAATTTAAGAATTAATTTATTTTTGTGTCTTTATTCATAATTTTTGTGATAATATTATATTAACATGATAATAATAAAAGTATAGGGTGTTATCACTCGTAATAATCATGGTATTCTATAATTTTTTTAACTCTGTTGATGCCATTTTTAAGTTCCTTATTTTAAGTGGTTGTGTATAGTATGGTAGCAACTTTATCTTGGCCAAGCCAGTGATTTTATTTCTTTTTGTAAAGGTACCTTATTATTTTTAAGGCAAGATTTACTCCAAAATGTTTAATGATAATACCTATTATAATGATGTACCTATTGTAGTTTGTAACCACATAACATTAATATAATATTTTATGTGAACTATGAACACAATGTTTTACCTAAGTATAATATTTTTATGGTGATCGTAATTATCTGATTAGGTACTGGTTTTTGAGGTGGACATAAATTATTTACCTAAATAATTAATTATTAGGTAATCCTTCAAGCCCCATAAGAGCACCGGTGATCGCGATTCGCGACCCAATAATTATATTTTATAGAATACAATAGCATTTCCAAGAATCCGCTATCGAAGGATTAATGGTGATAAATTATAATTACGAGAAACATAAAATATTTGACATTAAGTACTTTTAATTTTTAAGTTAGAATTATTAATACCAAAATATAATGTTAAACAAAAGGCTAGTAAAGCATGATTTAATGAAACACTGGTAAGGAACTGTATTTTATCGTCGTGATCACTGTTGTCTTGTAAAACAATATAATTCAAAAATGTTTATGTAGATAATGGTTTTGATGACTTAGTAAACGGTTCAATAAAGTTGTTATTACTATTGCGTTATTTTATTGAAATTTCTCAAAAAAATAATGTATAAGTACTAATATTATAAATGCGAAAGTATATCTGTCTGTCTGTCTCGCTTTCACGCCAAAACTACTGAACCGATTGTAATCAAATTTTGTACATAGATAAAGTCTGAGAAAGGACATAGGCTACTTTTTAATTAGACAAAAGGGTTGTAAGGGAGGTTGGAAATTTGTTCAAATTAAGTTAGTTCCAAAAATTCATAATAGATGGCGCTGTGCGGCTCTTACATCACGCTATTGCTTACACAAACGTCTTTCTATAAGAGGTGCTATCATCTTATACTAAAATTTCCGATTTTTTCTATTGTTATTATGTACTCATTTACGTTATTAAATAACTCAGTACTTTATCTATGCAGTGACGCAACCTTAAACCTATGGGCTATCAAATAGTTTATGGATAAAGTTGTGTAATTTGCAAATAGGCTGAATAGTAAATATACTTTAAAAATTAAAATTTGGCATAAATAAAGTTTAATTTTAAAAAATTAAATAAGTTATGTGCACACTGCACAGATATTTTTGGATGTTTTGATTTAAGGGGTACCAGGAAGCTTTTAACACCAATTTTGTTGACATCGCGCGCTATAAAGTGAAGTCCACGCGGACGAAGTCGCGGGCAACAGCTAGTTTAGTATAATACTTACTTCCTGTGGCGCAGCGATCTAAATTGAGTCTTGGCCTCTGACCAAGCACACGCCATTTCTTCCGATCCTGTGCGACATCTCGCCATGATTCGGCTCGTAAAATTTACTATAATATAGTATAATAATTATTTTTTAATAAAAGGAATAGGTAGGTCCGTAAAATAGCCTGTAAAGTGGCAAACGAGCAAAAGAGGCTGGCAACTCTTATAATAATAGCATAATAATAAGTTTTTTGGTTCAACTAAGAATAATTATTAAAAAGTAAGAAAGTCAAGTTGGTTCATTTCAGCGTTGACTGTTGACAGGAGTTTTGGCGGGCATGTGAAAGAGTGCTGCTGTGTTTTTATATTATTTTCCTAAAATTGTGTTTGCTGGGTTTTTAATGTGTAATATTGGTAGAATATTAACCATTAGATATTCGTGTTCATGCACAAGTGTAGGAAAGTGATGTAATATCCAGAAACGTGCTATTTTGTGTTCCCTCCAAAACTCCATCAAAAGTTTCAGTAAAGCGTCTACCACTTTACTGAATCGACCGACTTGACTCCTTGACTGTATTGACTTTTACTTAGACTTTGACTAGACTTTAGAACTGACGATACATGAAA
Organism: Polyommatus icarus; assembly: GCA_937595015.1. Lineage (NCBI taxonomy): Eukaryota > Metazoa > Arthropoda > Insecta > Lepidoptera > Lycaenidae > Polyommatus > Polyommatus icarus. The sequence continues at coordinate 20,274,683 of OW569329.1, forward strand.
ACGACGATGAAAATTATAATAGGAGGAATATGGTTTTCCCGCCATATTTCTTACCTTTTTACCTTGTCTGTGGCACAACATACACATCCTTTGTGTCAAGTTGCCAAAAAAGAAGAAAATGAAAAAAAGACTGTTGACAGCTGACACATTGTTGACATATTTGTCGCTTTGGCAACGGCGGTACTTTTGTAAATTGTAAACATAGTTTTCTCCAAAATATATTGTGGGGTATTAGTAGTATTACATATTATAAAATGTAAAGTAGACTAATTTTCGATAAGTTTTAAATATTCCATAAGTTCAAAGTAAATATGAACAAAGTTATCGAAATAAATCACGATACTTGTAGGAGTCGATCCGATATTCGCAGTGCTAAAGGCAAGTAACAGAAATGAATACTATAATATTTTATTTATAATCACTGTTTAAATCAATCCAACTAAGCAAGCTACTTGCACTATGCTAGGGGTGGCCCTAACTTTATTAGAATCTACTGTTTACTAACGAAACCCTGTGCGATCTACCAAGTTCATACTTCTCGAAATCTTGAATGAAACGGCATAGTTTAGCTTATATTTTATTGGTCTGGTAGTCGCCTGGCCACGTTCGACTGGACTAACGCCTGCTCTATGGTAAAAATTACGTTTTGTCTTCACAGATGTATACAGGATGAGTACCACAAGTTTGAGCAAGAAAGAACTAGAAGATCTATATTATTCCTTATTCGACAATAACTTGGAGCTCAAAAGGACAGTAAACAGCCAAAAAGACCAAATCAAGGTGCTGACGACTAGAATAAGTAGACTGACACAAAAAAATATTTATAGCCCTCAGAAAGGCTGCAATAAAAATACTTTGAATGAACATAAGGAAATGTAAGTATAGGTATTTGTTTAAGCTTAATAAAATCCCATTTTATTACTCCTTTGATCGTGGCAAAACGAGACACAATAGCCTTTCAATTGTTATCGCGGCCCACTTGGGCTTTGCCCTTCCCTTCCCTTGCCCAGTTGAAGCATTAAATTTATCAATTTTCATTTACAAAATAACACGACCTTTAAAATTTCAAACATTTCAGTATAATAGATTTGAAGCAAGCCAATGAGAAGTTGGTAGAGAGAGTAAGGCTACTTAACATGCAGCTTTGTTCTGCTAAACAATTTGTAAAACGGAATCCACTGCAAACCTCACGATGCCAGAATTGTGCTAATATCAGGTAAAAATATAAACATTGCCTTATCAATAAACAAAGATAAAGTCAGAACTAAAGACCACACTCTGAGAAAATACATGGAGCTTATGTCAAAGTCTTCATTAAAATATATATTTAACCCATCAAGCCCCATAAGCTTACCAGTGAGTGAGACACAATAGAATATAGTTCTTGCAATCTACAAGCGCCCGGTGGCCTTAGTTGTGTGAGTGACCATATCTATACACGGTTACATGGCTCACTCGCTACTGACTGCTCCGTCAGGTATCCACACTAACGGAGCTGTCTATTTACATTTAAATTTTTTTACAACTACAAATAAAGGCTACGCGCGTATAAGAACTGTAACAATAGTTTTCCAAGAATCCACAATCAAAGGATTGAGTAAAAATCAAATGTCTCTGAGTGCTTGTTGCTATATATTTGCTGAAACCTTGTTGCTATCTTGATTTAACAACTCCATTGTGGGTATCACAGACACAATAGATTTCAATTGTTATGCAGCAGCCGGCTGCCGCTTGGGGATTGATTAGTTAAGGCTTTTTTTAAATCCCAAATAATTAAGATACTAGGTAAGTGTAGTGCAAAAATATAAATGCAATATTTAGTGGTTTTTTTCAGAAACTCTTCCAGTATAACACTATTGAATACAAAGAGAAGTCAACCAAACCTGCGGACAAAATCTACTGCCAGTCAATATGAATAGTAAGATTCTTATAATATCCTTATTTGTAATAAAAATTAAAATAATCATTTGCAATTATTTCCAATTAATCCTTCAGGCCCTGCGAGCACCGGTGATCTCGAGAACAAAAGAATACAATGGGAATTCCTAGTACCTCCGATTGAAGGATTAAAATTAAAATAATGAAGTATTTGCATTTATTCATTACTGTACAAAATTATATTTTATGCTTTCATTTGTTTACAGTGACATTACACCAATAATTTTAGAGGAAATCAAAGAAACTGTGTAAGTAATAGAATAAAGTTAGAAAGAAATATATTAAAATAATATTATGAAATATGTCCTGAAATGTAAAATGTGAAATTATTGTAATTGTAGGCCAACAAAAGATCAAGAAGAATATACGCAGAACAAATGTAGAACAACAATAGAGGATCAGCAACTTAAAATACAGGAACTTGAAAAGGTATAGTGAAACTTAATTATGTAGGGTTAATTAGTGTATTTACTTTAGAAGCAGATTTCATACAAAATTCAGGTCAGTGGATGAGCATTGAACACCCTTTCGATTCGGCCTATGGCTACAGTTAATAGACTGAAACTTAAAATATGAATATTCACGCGTTAGAATGTTGTAAAATACTTATATTGAAATAAGATTACTATAAAAACTATCTAGACTTTTTCTAATGGCTGAAATCTAGACTTAACCATGGGACAATATGTCCCATCAGTCTTGAAACCTGAGAAGGATTTCAATATATTTTTTTGAAATATTATAAATTTAATTTTACAAATGAAAAAATAATGTTATATTTACCATTTATTGAATGTAATTTAAAAAAATTATGTCTGCTTAGTATTTTAGGATAAGTAATAAAAAATTATATGAATATAAAAAAACGGGAGCAGAGGGCAAAATACTGAGAGAAGATATGGGCATCAGGAAAGGTGAAATGATGCAAAGCAGTTTTTACATAAAAAAACTATCATCTCTCAGCAGCTTTTTATAATTTTGCGTTTTGAAGACATCCTGAAACAAGCACACAATCATGCAGAAGCAGCAAAAGCAGTATTTCCATCGAAATTGTAAATCCGCATATAGCAATGAAATCTCCTTCAATCTAAGGATAAGTAAGTTTAAAAAAGTGTGATGGGATCCTGTGTCCCAAAATCAAAATTGTGTATCAAAATCCCAATATTTTGCAAAGAAAATATCGTTATCATAAATTAATTGGCTTACAGAACTTAATAGATATAAAGACTTACCTGAAAATAGCCATACAACAATTTAAATCTTTTATCAAAAGTGTAACGTCTTTTCCGTGTCACAGACTAAAAAATAATGTTGCCAGACAAAAACTACCATTGTCAATGTATAAAGTGAAGATCCATTTACAATATGGGATGTATAATCCCATTTATAAAGTAAATTTAAAGCCTCAGTCCTCAGTTACATATCCATGGGATTTTATGTCCCAACAGTCATCTGAAGTATGGGACATATACAATATACATACCAACAGGTCCGAAAGGGTTAACATTTAACAAACAGTAAAAAAATTGCCTTTTTTTGTATTAATGGAGGCTTTAGGGCCGGAAAAATGATTTGAAATTAAAAGTGTGATGGTGATAATGATGATGAAGGTGATAAATTACAAGGTTTGTTCAAATTATAAGGAAAATAATGAGTAAATGTCCGTATGTTACAAAATGTTAGTTATCGTGATCTTGCACTCACATCTTCAATAATGTTGTGATGAGTAACTTAACTATGTGCATTTACAATAATATTATGTTGTGCTCTACATTTGTGCCTGATTTCATTTATTTTGTTGTCTAATAGATTCAGAACATATGAGAATACAAACACAATCAAATCTTTTCACTATAATGTATCTTTTTCGCGGGCTTTGAGCGCGGCGGCGACCGCATCAATAAATTCCGTTACGAAAAAACCTAACATCCCCCACTGTGAGTACTGCGACCGATCGGTCGGTGCGGCGTTGCCAGATTTCGGCACAGTGTTTGTGTGTGTGCGGCTAGGCGAAGACGAGTTTTATAATTGCATAATCTCTATTGATAAAAAATGCTATGCAATATTTTAACCGCGGCAGTTCCCGAGTGCCATAGCCATGCCATACATATTTTTATTGGAACGGCGTTCCTTATCGCGCGTTGCGCCATGGGCTAGACTGAAAAAGATGTAACGCCACTTTTTTATTAGTACCTGCATGTTAGGGACAGAGGGCGTTGATAGTATTCCTATGCGTCAACTAGATGGCGTTTTTTGAGAATAAACAGTGACGCGTTGTTAGTATTCCTGGGCGTTAATAGATGGCATTTTTTTTAGTGTATATGTAATATGTATGCAGGTTTTTTGAACACAAGAAAGAACTTCATTCCATTCGGTTGTCTCTTGACGCATCTCAAGTTTTTTTTTATTTTTTTTTTTATTTTAGGAAGTTTTAAGAATTACTGAGCAATATACAAATGGAAGTAAGAAGTGTGCGGACTATGAAAATTTGGTGAGCAGTATGAAGGAAGAGAATTTAAAAATTCGGTCGCAGGCGCGTGTTTGCGAGGAAAAGCTGGAAATACAGAGGAAAGAGTATCATGAACTGCTGAAGAAGTTGAGAAGTGTAGAGGCACAAAACGGTAAAAAATATTATTTTCTTATAAATAAAAATATAATATGACGGCCGGAACTCCGTTGCGCCAAATTTCGTTTATCGCGCGGGATCTTTCCCGCGACTCAAATTATCCCTATATGTACCAAATTTCAGCAAAATAGGTACAGACTACAGACTACAGACTACAGACTACAGATAGACAGACAGACATAGTACAGGCACAGTTTCGTATATATAATAATACTAGTATGGATGGAAAGAATTTTGTTATCATGCCTGATATCATATTATTTATTCTGGATTGTGTAATGCAATACGGAAAAAAATGTCTTAAATACTTTTCGCTTACAGAATCTGTTTCCCTGGAGTTGATTCTGGAGAAACAGAAGTCCAGAGAGCTTGAGACACAGTTGAAAGCGGCGGAGATATCGCACAACATCGTACAGGCATTATCACAAGCAGTGAGAGCTAATCAATCTCATGAGCAAGTGAGAGATGAGTCTCTCATGAGAGTTGACGACTCTCATAGTACGTCTATGACAGTTGACGAATCTCTTATATCTATGAGAGTTGACGAGGCTATCACGCCTATGAGAGTTGACGAGCCTCTTATATCGAAAGTGGAATCCCTTACGCCAGTCAGAGCTAAGTCTCTCATACCAGTGAAAGTAAATGAATCTCTAACGCCCGTGAGAGATGAGACAATAGAAAAAATAGATGACTCGCCAAACAAGGTGGAGCAATCGGACGATTCGGGGTACTTAGAGGCAACTAATAAGTTTGTAAGTGTTATATTATTATTTCTCCATACAACACATTATATGAATGGTATTTAAGGCCTTTCTTCACGTTTCAAGATGGATTATCTTGATTGCGAAGCTTTTTTATAGCATGCACAAACGACGTCGATCATGCGCAATCTAAGACGAAACCTCTATACATTCGTGATCGCTTGTATTTATGTCCATTATTATGGGACAATACATAAGATTTAAAAATACAAAATATTATTTGATTTCATTGGGAAAATCAATCAATTTCAATATGCTCGACATTCTCAATTATTTACAGAGTTCTACTAGTAATGCTCTAATAACTTAATGCTATTTTCAGCTTGAACAAGGCTGTGGTGATATTAAACTAGATAAAATAATCAATCATAAGATTTAAAAATACAAAATATTATTTGATTTCATTGGGAAAATCAATCAATTTCAATATGCTCGACATTCTCAATTATTTACAGAGTTCTACAAGTAATGCTTTAATAACTTAATGCTATTTTCAGCTTGAACAAGGCTGTGGTGATATTAAACTAGATAAAATAATCGAACACAAAGAACCTAAAGACGAAAAAAATACAGTAAACGATGATTACAAAAGAAAGAAAAGAAAAGGCAAGAGTAGGAAGAGCAAAAGAGATAGTTCTAGAGAGTCATCTGTTGATGGAAATCTTAGTACAATGTCAAGTACTGATGTGTCTAAAAGTCGTGTTGATGAAGGTTTGTATAATTATACTAGACTAGCTGTTTCCCGCGACTTCGTCCGCGTTAACATAGTATATTATCAAAGATGGATAGTTTTCCCCTCTTTGTGGTTCCTTATACAAAGAGTAAAAACGGGACTCTATTTTAAAAACGTCAAACGCAAACGTCAATAAACTTTCATGTTTCTCTCAAGAAACCTCATTGGGGGTAGAATTACCAGGAATGCTTAAATAGGTATCCATTCATTTTTAATCAGCAGTCCAAAAATAAACTTTCATGTTTCTAACTTAAGAAATGACGTACTTTCATTTAAACTTTCAACCCCTATTTCACCCCCTTGTATAATAAATAAATAAATAAATAAATAAAATATCTTTTTATTCAAAATAGGTATCATGATACTCTTTTTGAAAGTCGAACGAAGAAGCTACGTTGCCTACCACCGGTAGTAGAATTTCCTAAAACGCTTAAACATGTATCCATTCATTTTTAATCAGTAACCCAAAAATAAAGTTTCATATTTCTAACTCAAGAAATGACGGATTTTCATTCAAACTTTCAACCCCTATTTCACCCCCTTCGGGGTAAAATTTTCTGAATTCCTTCCTTAGTGGGTCTAACTAGGTGAATCAGATCTACTTAATAAAACAACCCTACTCACCAAATTTCGTGGCTGTAACTTTAACAGTTTTTGCTCAGCAATGATGAATCAGTCAGTCAGTCAGTCAGTCAGGACATGTAATTTTATAATTTCATTTTTCATTTATTTATTTGCTCTAAAAGTGTAATACAGTAGGTGGTAATGTGGTTCTTATAGTCTAACACTTTTAGCTATATTGTAGAATAGCATGCAAATATACATATAAAATTTTAATAAACTCTAAATCGTCCAAAGTTAACATTAAATATTATTAGAAGTCAACATTTGTCAAAGTAATAATTAAAATAACAGATTGGTAGTGTGATAAATCGTAGATTGCATGTCAGTACAATTATTATTGCTTAAAATTATCATGTTAATTAGTGTAATACATAGGAAAGAAAAACAGAAAATACATCAAGTTCATACGAAATAATTACAATAAAATTTAAATGTATGTCATAGTAATAGTTAATTAAATTATAGTAATATTATGGTCAATTAAATACGAAAATTAATTAAATTATGGTCACAATGATTAAAATAAAAGAAAAATTTTAAATAGAATTTAGTCAACGTTATTACAATAATATAATTATTACAAATGTATATCATTTTTTGAATTGAGTAATTCCTTTACCGAGTAGAAGTTTTTCATTTTTAACCATTTCAGTATTTCCTTTTTAAATTTATTGTACGGTTGGTTTTTTATATTATTAGGAATAGCGTTATATGCTTTTATACACATTGCATAATATTGTTTTTGGTACATTGCGTATTTTGGAATGACGTCGAGTACTAATCTGTCAGGGTTTCTTTTGTTTCTGGGATAAATGTCACGTGCTTTTGTGAAATTATTATAGTTTATTTTTGCGTAATTTACTAATTCGTATATGTACATACTCGGTATAAATATATATAGATATAATATAGATGACGTCCGCAACTCCGTTGCGCACAATTTCGCTTATCATGCGGAAGCTGTACATTTTTCCGGGACAAAAAGTATCTTCATACCACAGCAAAATCAGTTTAGCGGTTTACGCGTGAAAAGGTAACAAATAGACGGACATACACACTTTAGCATTTATAATATTAGTATGGATATAGGGTGAAGCCAAACGAGCGTAATTTTTTAAATTGTGAGTCGCAGAATTTCGGTTGGCAGAAATTTTGCTGCGTTCAGTTTCATGCAAAAGTCCTGTTTGATTCACACGAGCGTAATTTTGTGAGTCATGATTTGTATGAAAAGATATTTACGCGACCGAAATTCTGCGACTCACAACTCACAAATTACGCTCGTTTGGCTTCACCCATAATTACATTATTTATGAATAAACTTGTAGACTATTTCGAATAATAGTGCAATTCATTAACCAACTTGTCGACCGATGAAAATTCACTAAAGTCCAGCCGCCAGGTAGAGAAAAATTCGACCATTGACCTGTATCTTCTTGTCTCTTTCCTACACGCTTTGAATATTGTTATTCTGCTTAATAGTTTCTTTCGCGTGCGAGGGAGACAAGCAGCAATAGGTCAATGAGGTAATTTCTTTTGTGTCTTTATATACCTCTATGTTAGTAAAGCACAATTATATTGATTTTCAGACAGTAATATAACAGAAGGTATAGAACAACCTAGGAAGAGTAATATAGAAGCCGTAACAAGGAAGATATTAAAGGATATTGGTGTACAGAGTGCAGTGGAATATGTGTCTCGCGCTGTGGGTAACATTGTAGCTGCTAGAACCGACGCCGAGGTGCAGATAGGAGATAGTCTCTGTGAGTTACATTAAATATAATATCACCGGGAACCGTACATATCACAATTTAACAAAAATTAGCTAAAACCTTCCACGATAATGGACAATCCAACACAAAAATAATTTTCCAATATGTCCCAGTAAATCCTTAGGTTTAGGTAACGCACTCAAATAAATTAACTCTTCAGCTTTGTTATCTTCTTATATATAAAATTCTCGTGTCACAAATCACAATGTTAGTCAGCGAACTCCTCCGAAAAGGCTTTACTGATTTTTACCAAATTTTATATGCATATTCAGTAGGTCTGAGAATCGGCTACTGGGTACTTTATATATTGATAATTAGTGCATCTTTGTTTAATAAATAATAATAAATTATTACAACCTGAGACTGACGGCGACCATTGTTTGTGCGACACGACGGGATAGCGATCGACGTTGCCATGGCGACATACTTATTTAGTCACTCCAATAAAATAATATGGGCGAAATACTTATATATGATTATGGCAAAGCAACGTTTGCCGGGACAGCTAGTATAAACTTATAGATTAAAAGAAATTTAAACTTTTATTGAGTAAACTGCATACATACTAATTAATAATTATAATTTGTTAATGTGGTGTTTTCAGGCGCTATGCTGGACATAGACACTCGGACTTACTCCCACAAGTCTAACCGCACGTACTCCGTACCCGCGCCCGCGCCGCCTGTACCAGCGGATAATACAGAGCGAGAGATATCCTCGCTCTCCGACCTGCCTTCGGAGAGAGAATGTGAGTAAATAGTTTTTTTTTTTAATTAAGAAGGTAGTGACGTCATGAGTAGCCAAGTATGTAGGTCGATCATAATTTTAAGATCGCTCGACGAAAGTAATCGGGGAAAGGTGCAGTGTTTGATTCAAGGACTCTAATCTACGAATAATATAATAATGCTAAGTACTCACATACGGTTTTGCTCGATAGTTTTACTGCGAATCGAAGGAAATGACATATTTGACATATTTCATTCCATCGAGCGGGCTCGAAGCGAGCCTTCGAGCTGTCAGTTTTGGCGGTCCACACAGTGGTTATTGCTCGATTTGGGTAAAACTATCGAGCAAAACCGTATGTGAGTACTTAGCATAAGAGAGACCGCAGGCTTACAATTTCAAGTTGGCCAACTAAATCGCATGGTATACAAATAGTTATAGCGACTTATGCGAGCTCGCACATTCGGACACCATCCACCATCGTATCAGAACCACGGTTCCTTTCCGATTACCCACAAATTAAAAAGTTGTCCAATTAAATTGTGAAACTACGCAATTTTTATAGGGGTTGAGAAGTGGACTGTGTGCGAAGGCACAGTATAGCAATATCCCTACAGTAACGAAACGCCTTTGATGTCGCACGATGCCGCCACCGGTGTAGGTACCGAGCAGATAAGCCAGGGTTGCCACTAAACAGGAAATAAAATAAAAATAAAATATTGTGCTTGTAATGTTATCATTTAATCTGTTTAATCGATATTTACGTGACTTTATTTTTAGATGATTTCAATTCTCTACTAGATGATACCCGCAACTTCGTTGTGCCAAAACTCGTTTATCGTGCGAGAGCCGTACATTTTTCCAGGACAAAAAGTGTTCTGTGAAAATGTCCTTTCCCGGGACTCAAAGTATCTCCATGCCGAATTTCAGCAAAATCGGTCCAGCGGTTTGGGCGTGAAGAGGTAACATACAGATAGACACACTTTCGCATTTATAATATTAGTATGGCTTTAAAAATTTCATTAACCCATCAAGCCCCATAAGCTCACCGGTGAGCATGACACAATAGAATAACAATAGATTTCCAAGAATCCACGAACGAAGGATTAAAATAATTAAGACGCATTCGAATATTTTATTATTCGTAGGAATATAATATAAAGTATACAACAATTAATCAAGTAGGTACGGTAGGCCAACGTCAGGTGTAACAGAAGCACTTCAAAACTCGCTCTTATTACGTGCGCGATAAGGGCGGTCCAAAGGACAAAATGTTACACTAAGTATAATATTTTTTGATGTATGGCCGTGTGTACCTACCTAGGTAACCTACCTAGCTAGGTATATAGAATAAATTAAAAATCTGTCTAATTAGTACCTACTAATTAGTATATAACAGTTTATTTGACAGATTTTTAATTTATTCTATATTGTTTCTCTCCATGTTACACTTCTTACGACACGTAAACAATAAAAGAGATATGCAAATAAATGCCGCCAAGGCCAACACAATATTAGTGTAAACTGTGAGGCGATATAAATTATGAAAATTTAAATCCTTTTTGTTTTTTGAATCAGATTTACATCCGGACTCTGAAAACATATTATATCCCTTTGTTTATAAGATAAGTAATTATCGTTTTACACTTCGATCAATAAGTATATTAGTGATCGAAAGGTTTTACAACACAAAACTCGTAGACAACGCGCCAACGTCACCCCTGCGAAGGCAGGTACACAAACTCCGCGAGTTTGTGTACGCGGGCCCGCGCCGCCCGCTTCCCCGCGGGTACCCCTCCGTTGCTCTGCGCAAGTACATTCGTTTCACTACTGTAGGGATATAATTGCTATACTGTGGCGAAGGGTAGATCAGTAATCAGTTGGTTTTTCGGTAGATCGCGATCAACTGGCACGGCGTTGGCAGCTATTGTTGGCTGCTTATACTCGTAACGCTATTAAAGTTTATATCATAGTCAGATGGCTGATCTTCCTTTGTTCGCGTTACGCCTAATTAATGTTAGTTATGATCTGTCAGCTGGGTTTAGTGTTGTTTAGTTTAGTTATTGGGTAAGGATTCCACAAACCTACGCCACCAAAGCGACTGCGAAGCGGTGGCGTCTACCGCGCGGCGGACGCTGCCCATGTAATCTTATGGCACTGTGCACACCTGCACGACCGCGACGCGGGATTTTCGCGTCGGCAAGCGGAACGTGCGCGTCAAGTTGTCAGACGCGTGTTTTGAAGTGTACATAACTAGACTTCTTTTTTAAAACCTTTTTTATATTATTTTCTACAACTCTTTAGTTTATGATTTTTTGATTTGATAGATTGTGTCATGATATTAACGTTTGACGGTTCGCACCGTAGTCGGGCAGGTGTGCACGGCCAGTTTCGCGTTGCAGACGCTCCCGTATCGCATACCGCGTCCTTTGTCACTGACGCTTAGGTTTGTTTTAAGCTTAAAAGCAGAGTAAAAGTGTGGACAGCGACTGATTAGTGCAAGTCCCTTAATTTATCCTAATCACCTGCACTCGCACTAATCGAAGTGAATACAGGCCTATAACGTTAGTCAGTCATCTGCCTGTAACTCAAATTCTCTGATGGCACAATAAACGCCGACCTATACAAATACAATATCTATACAAATTGAGGTGTGTCGTACGAATTTTAAATATTATATTTACATAATTCCAGTGACCCCATCAGACTACATATCCCCGGGCGAGGCGGTCAGCACCTCCGAGTATACCACCAGCTGGAGCGAGCTCAGTGAGGGAGAGTTACCACTAGCACGACGTGAGTTCTTTTAAGTATACCCTACACGCCTTAGAGCTCCCCCACATAACTGCGAATTCGCATCGCATCACAAATATCTGCTACAATACTCATAATAAAAAAAACTTGAGAAGTGTCAAGGGACACCCGGATGAAACGAAATTCCAGTTTATTATTTCTTACTTTCTAGTAAAAACCTGCATACACTCAAACAAAAACTCTTGTGTCGTTTCAACTTTTTTTCTTAATTTTTTCTGTCTAGCCCGCTTTCGCAACGCGCGATAAGGAACTGCGTTCCAAAAATTGCGTTACGATGCGATGAGCCCTTACTTATACAGTATCTATAATATTTATATTAAATCAACGTTTCTACTATGTTTTATCCTTGTCGAGCAAATATGAAAAGAAAATCATTTCACACATGAGTTATTATTTTCATACTAGCTGTTGCCCGCGACTTCGTCCGCGTGGACTTCAGTTTTAAACAGCGCGCGATGTCAACAAAATTGGTGTTAAATTAAGCTTTTATAAAAAACCCTAGTACCCATTAAATCAAAACACCCAAAAACAGCTGTGCACATAACTTATTTCATTTTTTAAAATTAAACTTTATTTATGCCAAATAAAGTATATTTAGCCCCCCAATTACACAGCTTTACCCATAAACTATTTATCATTGATATATTTAAGGTTACGTCAATGCATAGATAAAGTACTGGGTTATTTAATAACGTAACAAATAAATAACAATTGAAAAAATCGAAAATTTATTGTAAGATGATACAACCTCAATTGAGCAAGAAATACAATTGAGCAAGCGTCATCGCGATGTAGAAGACGGCACGGCGCCATCTATTACGAATTTTTGGAACTAACTTAATTTGAACAAATTTACGCATTTTCAATTTTTTCCAGCTAAAAAGTAACCTATGTCCTTTCTCAGACTTTAGACTATCTGTGTACAAAATTTCATTACAATCGGTTCGGTAGTTTTGGCGTGAAAGCGAGACAGACAGACAGACAGACAAAGATACTTTCGCATTTATAATATTAGTATAGATAGTATAGATTTTGAAAGAGAATAATGTTATTATTTTTTTCCGTTATGTTATTATCTAAATGTAAATAGTTGTGTGTATGGTTGTAGATAAGCTGTCTTGCGGCGAGGTAGTCGCGAACACGAGCATCGGAGAGCACAAGCCGTAAGTTTTTCATAAATTAACAAATTTTCGATGCAAAACAGTGTTTGATTCTGGTCAAACTCTTAGCTCGATCTCAGACGTGGGTTTGATCCCTATAGGAACAACAAAACGCCCTCACCATCAAGCTTAGATGCTCTGTGTGCTAAATGCGAGCGTGTTTTCCATTAAATACGCTGCTCAGTGTCCGATAATTTTCCGTGCGTAGAACTTTGCATGCTGTATAATACACTAACTTAAAAATACATTTAACAAAGTAAGAGTAATAACTCATTTTTCTCTTATAATTTCGTAGCTTATAATTTGAACAAACCTTCTTTATAGACGGGCTAATTTGTCTAGTAAAAATAGAATATTTTTTTTTGCTTCATATCATTTTCTGACGACGAATACGACTGTTCAAATTGTTAGTAACCCACTAATTCATTCACTCATGTCATCATATTTTGTGCACACTAAAATTTTCTACCAGGTCAATATCACCAGAACGCCTGAACCGCGCGATGAGAGCTGCTAAGGAGGAAGCGGACCGGGTCGCCCGTCTACTGGACGGTAGACCGGTAGACCTGCCCGGCGGGACCGTCAACCCGCTGGTGCTACTTCGAGCGAGGTACCAGTAGACCTGTGTAGATTTGTGTAGATGGGAGTAGATATCAGTAGACGGGAGTATATCTGAGTAGACGGGAGTAGAGCTGCTGCTCTCAACCCGCTGGTGCTACTCTGAATGAGGTACCAGTAGACCTGAGTAGATGTGAGTAGACGGGAGTAGACCTGCCCGGCGGGGCGGTCAAACCGCTGGTTCTACTTCGAGTGAGGTACCAGTAGGTAGACCTGAGTAGACGGGAGTAGACCTGAGTGCCAGAACGGCTAAACCGCGCCTCGAGAGCTACTGAGTAGCCTACCTGTCCGGCGAGACAGTCAGCCCGCTGGTACTACTCTGAGCGAGGTACCAATAGACCTGAGTAGGTTGGAGTAGAACTGAGTACTTAGACGAATAAGGGTTGATATTCCATTTGCAACCAGGTGCCAGTATGTAGTCTTAGTATATAGATGATTTTGTCATATTATGTCATCTAATATACAGCGTGCAATTAAACCTTCCTGCCAAATTTTTTCCAGGGCTGTATCATTAAGAGAACCCATTTAACAAAAAAAATGGGTGTTATTTTTTTGTAAATGACATATTTTATCCCATTTAAAATCGTTGCATAATGATCACTCGCGGCGGTGGTATGATCGGGGGTAACGCGAGGCGAGGCGCGCGCGCGGGGACAGGTCACGCGCGGGCGACGCGTAGTGTCCATTAATTGTAGTGTTTTTAAGATAGCTTTCGGAGGCTATTTCTCAACATTTTAGTACTGAGCGATTATAAAAGAAAAAATACGTGTATTTTTATTTTTATCAAGGATCAATATATCAAAATTTGGCAGGAAGGTTTAATTGCACCCTGTATATAAATCTCCTGTCACGATGTTTGTCCGCGATGGATTCCTAAACTACTTAACCGATTTTAATGTATCTTTTTTTTGAATGTGTGCTTTTTTCCAACTTGAGAGATAGGATAGCTTAGATCTTTAATTATAGTCGCAATTTTATTTTATTGCAAATTATTTGTCTATAAAGAGCGACCATTGTTTATGCGACGCGGGTCACGGGATAGCGATGGACGTTGTCATGGTGACATAAGTATTTAGTCACTAATTCAATAAAATAATACGGGCGATATACTTTATATAATACTAGCTGACCCGGTAAACGTTGTTTTGCCATATAAATAATTTTTGATATGAAAAATAGATGTTGGCCGATTTTCAGACCTACTCAATATGCTCACAAAATTTCATAGGAATCGGTCAAGTCATTTCGGAGGAGTAAAAAACATTGTGACATGAGAATTTTATATATAAGATGGCAAAGAAGCGTTTGCCGGGACAGCTAGTGATATTATAGATTATTATAGAGGCGAAATTGCGGCGCCTGGTGGCAAATGGAATGTCAAAAACCCTCATTGCATTCGCTAGTTTCTATGACGAAGTTAGATACCAACAATGTATGGGATTCGTCATTCGACCTAACGTGTCGCAAGCGTCATGACAATAATAAATAATTAGCGATGCGCTATAATATATCATACGTTTTTCGTTACCGATATTTAAATTAGCAATCGAAATTTGTGAACGAAAAATGACCTATGATAAGTAGACCTAGTAGAATGGTTAGAGTAGACCAAAGATCAAGAGGTGGAGGGTGCAATTATATCTCCATAATAATATATATTAATTAGGGGATTATGTTAAATTATTATCTTCATAATACGTTTATATGTACCAACTTCGTATGTATAAGTTTTACTGATTTATGTTAAAATTGTGTAGTTAGTTGTATTGTAATAAAGTGGTTGTTTATAGTTCATGTAGTTTGATTATATGTAGTAGTAGTTACTAATTAAATCATCGCCATTATCATTACAAAAATGTCATGAGATAAATTTTTACGCTGTTCATTGATGCATTTAAGAACCTAACAAGGAGATTAAGGATATTTTTTGTTTCTGATAGAATGCTTTGTTATTGTATTGTATTTATTACGCTAGTTTTCCATGAGACCGTAGAATGCCGAAGATGCCGAAGCATGCACGGTAAATATAAGTCGGGCAGTCACAGCGTCGTAGTGCCGGGCGCCGCACGCTCGCGACAGAAATACACCCGTGTCGCAACCGGGATCGAACCCCTAACCCCGCGATATCGGTCGGACCTCCACCGGTCACAGGTTCTCAAAGTGTAGTGTTGGACCCCCCAGTGTTGTGCGTCGCCTACCGGTAATGAACGGACCCCCAACTCGGTTCCTATCAGTGTACCCCTGCGGTCATTTGTCATCGGACCCCTAACTTCATTGGACCTATCAGTGTCATTCCGCACACGATCATTTCAGCACTACGAGTGTCTTATGTGAACAGTATAACTATATGTACAGTGTAAAAGTTTGTAAGATAGAGTAAACACAAAATATAACCAATACAAATGCAAACAAAACATTAAAACAAAGCACCTTAATATTTGAGTAACGATTAAAATACACGTTATTGAAATTTTTAAAAGTAATAGTAGATTTTTAGACGTAAACGTATTTTTTGTGTGTGCTTTTCTGTACTGAAAATGGATTGCCTCAAGGGATGTTATGTTTACGATGCGTTGTAAACATAACTTATATTTTAAACATGACCGACTCTACGGATGTTATATCTTCTAAAAGAAAATGATATGAAGGGTCTGAGCGTTACGAATAAGGATACAAACTTTTAAACTTTGACAAACGTGAATTTTTAATCCTGAAGTAAATATATAGGAAATGTATGATGAAAACAAAGAAAGGGCAGTCTTTCAGAGGTTTATAATATTTTGACAAGGGATAGTAGTGATATAGTTTAGTTTATATCGTGAGTTAGATCTGAGATTAATCAGTAATCAATCTGCAGATGTGCCAACGTCTGCGTTATATTTAGCCGCACTTTCTACGGCTCCAATCGATAATGAACCTAACTATACGGAGAAACGATTAAAACTTCTATCACCACTTAAACTCACGAAAAATGTGCCGAGCCGTCGATGGAAATCCAACCGTAACTTAATGGTGTAGAGTCCAAATTACGTTTTATGACATGCGCGGAACGCGGATTTGGTGCGTTGACATTTGCAAATGAAAAGAGTGTTATTCTATTAGTAAAGCTCGTTTGAAGGTCACGCAGTGCAGAGATTTCATCATCATCAAAAATTCTGCTTTTTAATCACGCATGTAGGTTTATGAAAATAATATAATTTTCTTATTCTCCTACTTAAGATATCAATCTTATTGATATTATGACTCGTTCTTTTACCGAAAAAGTACCCCCAACAAAGGTTTGCGTGTAACCCCTGGGGGGTCGCGACCCACAGTTTGAATGGTCTATACTTCCGAATCTATCCAAAAATATTCGTAGTGCATTTTTGCTAAACTCATCTTAAAACTCATTATTACATAAACATACATACATAGATTAATCATTGGTCTTCGCGCGCGGCGCTACGAAAGACCAATGATTAATCTATGCATACATACTTATAACTTGGCGTTCATTGAGAGAGGCCTATGTCCAGCAGTAGACGTATTTTCTGCTAGCTTTACTGTTAAACACATTAATAAAATAAAGGTTTAAGAAACAGCTGTTGACGAACCATTGCACTTTCATGAAAACATGTCATGTAATCGTTTGGTAAAATTTCTCGGACATGTTGCACTGCCAAACACGGGGAATGTTGGCAGCGGGGCGCCATTATCTGATTAACATTATGTGCACTGTGCAGGTGAAATCACTGACGCAAAGTTAATAACTATTTAGGTATTGTAGTAAACAATATGGCCGTAGGAAAGGTATTTTTTATTTTTCTTGGGGATTCATCCGGGTAAAAAGATCTTCTCTTTGATGAAAACTGTAGAAGAGTACCTAGGTGTTTTTTTTTTCACAAGTGCTAGATTTTTTTAGACTACTGTATACAGGTTTTACGCTAGAGATGGAAGCTTGGCTCTATGTAATATAATAATTATTATAAGTCATTTAAAAAGTTTTGGTAAAATGAATTAAAGGCAATTATTGTACGTTTTGTCAAAAAAAAAATATCTCCAGTCTATCAGTAAAATTTTAAATATATTATAATTATACATTTTAAGAGCAGGCTATTCATAACTTTTTGACTGATTCCCCATACTTGATCTGAGAAGTTAATTGGTGGATAGCCTATTCGTCGCTTATCAGGAAGTGGTGAAACAGCTGGCCCTTAGTACTTTTTTAGAGTATTAAAATATCCAAAGCTTACAGTATTGTTTGTATTGAGAAGTCTACTTCAAATCTGACTTCTGAACGTATTTCCGTGAGTAAATAAATATTCCGCTAGACAAATCACGTATCGCATGTTTTATTTACCGCGGTTAACATACATAAAACGGATATTGGCTGCGGCTATTTTCGGTCCATTCAGATGTATCTGCGTGTGAATGTTTGGATGTTTGTTAGTGGATTATGTTGTTAATGTTTTAGTTACATTATATTATGGAAACCCAGTAGTAATAACAAACATATTACAATAGTTTTTCATTTCACTTTACACGCTTAGTAAATCAGTAGATAGGTACCTATGCCATATTTGTTGACCTTTTAACGTTGTTAGTGGCGGGCGAAAAGGAAGATCTTCCGACCGAGCGAGATAGCATGCTCGGTCAGGCCGAAGCCCACTGACGTCATTTCAGACGTTGTATATATCTTGCCGTTCTCCGAAACTTCGATAGCGCGATGTAGGATTGTTAGGCGAATTGTGGGTACCGCCACATCACTCCCCCCCGAAGACCTGTGGTATTCTTCAATGCGCTTGTGTTGTCAGGTGTGGGCCGAAGCTACGCGTGCAATGACCAGGAGAGGTTCCCGTGCTCTGCTTGCTGACCGGTCGCTGTAGCCTATGGCTGCCCCGTTCAAGCCGGACACGGGTTCGACCGGCGCGGACGCCCAATGCGGCTTATGGTCGAGGCGACCCGGTTATGCTTGATGTCTGCTGACGTGGTGCGGACGGGCGGGGAGTGTTGATGATGATTGATGTCCATGATGAAGGATGCGTGTTCTTGTCGGTGGTCACCAATTTAACGTTGTTAGTGGCGGGCGAAAAGGAAGATCTTCCGACCGAGCGAGATAGCATGCTCGGTTAGGCCGAAGCCCACTGACGTCATTTCAGACGTTGTATATATCTTGCCGTTCTCCGAAACTTCGATAGCGCGATGTAGGATTGTTAGGCGAATTGTGGGTACCGCCACAACCTAAAAGTGTTAACTTTGTTGACCTATATGGAAATAAATATTTTGATTTTAATTTTTTAGCAGCAAAATTATATTTATAATTAAATTATATATAGCTCGCTAACTTAGCTCATTTTGTGTTGCTATAGGATATTCAGATTTTAACAGTAAAAAAATATTATACCAATTTACAAACCATTGATTTTAATTCATATCTCGTATCAAACCTTCAGTTGAACACGTCTAATTTAATGTTAATGATAGCATTTTAACTAGAGTGTGTCGTGCAAGTGCGTTTCTTTAATTAATCCGATCTTTCATCGGCTATCAAAATGTCGTCGCTTGGCTTCGGTACCGAGAGGCAAGCCAATACTAACAATGTGGGAGAAATTAAACTAATTAATAAGCATCACTAGATAGGATGGTCAGTAATGGCCTTGCAATAATGTATTAAAGGGTAGGCTTTACATTTTTGCCAACATTTCGATATGCATTACCAATCTTTAAAGTCGATTACTTATGTGCAATCATGGAAAAATATTATGATTCTCTAGTCTCTACATGTTCGTACCTAATGGGCGTTTGCACACTGCACGATAACGACACGATACGATACCACAGAATAGAGGGCCACCGCACATATTATACAATTTCAAATTGGCTGACTATCGTACAAACTAAATGGACATTGTCCAAAAAAAATCACATGTACTTTTTATATTTTTTTTCGTTAAAATAGGGTAATTTTGCAATTCATTGGCCAGTTTTTTCTCAATAATTTTTTAAAGTTTCGCTGTGACGTCATCATCGGCGGCCAATTGACCTCTGCAATATGTTTTTTTTTTCTTTCAATCTTATTTATAATGGCTGGTTCGTCAAATGCAAGTTCTCATTATGTGAAAGCTGATACGAGAAGCTTTCCAAAAGTTCGAAACGTAATGTTGGTCGAATTTATTGCTAATTTAACGCCATTGAAGGTCAAACTAAGGTTAAACATATTTGTTCAAAAATATAAGTAACTAATGGGTATTTTTTTCGTTTATATACAGAAAAACGATCACTGACCTTATTCCTCGAAATGTTTGTGTAATGAGCAAAATTAAAAAAATGGACAATCCCCATTGCGTAGTGTCACAATTTAATTGGAGAACTTCATCGTGACGGCCCCGAATCACATAATAATAAAGAAAATATTAGTATGGAAATATGGATTATTGTCACCTTTTTATCTGGATTTTTTCATAAAAATTTATCTGGATAATATCGAAGTTTAAAATGCAAGGTATGATCAATGATGTTTTCCTCATTCTAATCTGTCACTTAGTAAATTGAATGTACAACTTGAAATTGTATATTATGTGCGGTGGCCCTTATCTATTTTGTGGTATGGTGTCGTGTCGTTATCGTCGCAGTGTGAAAACGCCCAGTGGCTTGTTTTGGCTCATCACCGGCCAATATCGAGATGGCGCATGTTGCAAAGTTCATTGTCATAATATATAGTCTTCTTTTGCAGTCTTAACGACAGTACGAAAAAGACAGTAACTTTTTCGTATCATCATATAATATCTATCAATGGCAAAAAAAAAACTTTTGGATTGGAGAGTACTCAGTACAGTACTCTCCACAGTACTGAGAGAAATTATTTGCACTTAGGACATCATTCCTTTTTAACAACCGTGGCTTTTCTCGAAAGCATTCTAAAAACTTCTAAGGTTTGATACATATTATATTTTCTAATTACGTAGCATTTGATGTTCGCCTTGACCGAAATATACAGGATCATTTGTAAGACGATAAAAATTTGGGTTGAGCATAACTTCGCGTTCTACATGACAACGGAGATTAAGAACATTTCGTATAATTAATTTTCTAAATAAAAAGCATTCCATGCTTCAAGAGTCAAGACAGTTGAAATATTTATATCTTTACAGTGCTTCAAGTGGAATCCAGGAGTTCCCAGTCATGGGGCACAAAATCTCAGGGCACGTAGAGTTATTGAAGAACAGACACTTTTGTTCTATAGTATACCACTTTCAAAATTTTGCTGGATCCGGTAAACCCCCTCCTCCATAGCTACATTAATACCAATTTCTAAATCTACTTTAAAAATTAAAGATTAGAATAATAATTCAAGACGTGAGTGGAAGAATAAGATAAGTAACATGAAAAAAACTTCCCGTTTTTTTGCTTAAATTGAGGCTTTAGGGCCGGAAAAAATATTTGAAATAGAAAAACTATGGATTATATTATGTGTAGCCAGATATATTAGCTAGGTTATAAAGTAGATAACTTACAAGTTTTATTAAAATAATTAGGGAAAAATGAATTATTGTCCGCATGTTATGAAATGTTACTTGTTCGATTCTTCCACTCACGTCTTCAATTTATTGTAAGCATGCGTTTTTTTTTCAAGTCTCTTTATCTGCCTTAGATAAGACAACATTTTAGTTCTTCACTATAGTAGTAAAATTAAATTTTCATGCACTCCCAGCTTATAATAATTGTGGACCTCCACATTGGGATGGGTGGATTGTGTTTTGGTCACGCACAACTTAGACCCCTGTCGAGTCTTCCGTGGACCCCTGGACCATTTTGAGAATTACTGGTGTAGAATGTTGGTACTTCTTTAGTTTTCATTTTATTATTTAAACTAAATTGCGAATCTTGCAGTCGAAAGAGGCTAAATTATAAATAGACAATAATATTATAATATTTAAGAAATGACACATGAAACTGTTTTTATAATCCATTGCCTAAAAATGTTGCGAAACTCTGCTCTAACAATAAATTTATATGAGCTATGCAATATGTTTTGTATCAAACATCTACAATGTATTGAGACTACGCTGTCGTACTTCACTGTAGATTGTAGAGTATAGGCAGCAATTTGCTCTACAAAACAGTGCTTCGTATATTCTATTATACATTACTTATACAGTTGGTATGTTAAGAGTTAGGATGGTAAGGAGAAGTAGAGAAGTTTATCAGTAATTATATACTTAACTAGCTGTTGCCGGCGACTTCGTCCGCGTTAGCATAGTATAATTATAATAACAGTTATGTCAACCCCTATTTTACCTCCTTGGAGGTAGAATTTCCAGAAACGCTTAAACACGTATCCAATCATTTTTAATCAGTGGCTCAAACATAAAATTTCATGTTTCTAACTCAAGAAATAACGGACTTTCATTCACACTTTCAACTCAAATTTCACCCCCTTGGGGGTATAATTTCCAAAAACTCTTAAATGTGTATTCATTTATTTTTAATTAGTAATCCAAAAACAAAGTTTCATCTTCCTAAGTTAAGAAATGATGGACTTTCATTCAAACTTTCAACCCCTATTTCACCCCCTTCAGGGTAAAATTTTCAAAATTCCTTCCTTAGTGTGTGTCTACTTAATAAAACAACCCTACTCGCCAAATTTCGTGGCTGTAACTTTAACAGTTTTTGCTCAGCGATGATGAATCAGTCAGTCAGTCAGGACATGTAATTTTATAAGTATAGATAATTATTAATATTTAGGGCCTGTTTCACCACTTCCTGATAAGTGTTGAATAGGCTATACACCACTTAAATTGACAGATGAAGTATGGAGAATCTGCCAAAAGAGCTGTGAATAGGCTATTCATATTTCGTCACTTTATCAGAAAGTGGTGAAACAGGCCCTTAATATTATGTATTTCATGATGTAAAACAAATGTATATATTAATACTTAGTAATGGAAAGCCATAAAATATTAATTTGCACCATAAACCTTCAGCATAATATTCAATAACATAATAATATTATGTTACAAATATTAGCTCTACATGAAATATAACTGTTTGACAGTGCGATACTTGGCTTCATTTTACACATGAAAATATTTTTGTTGGGATATAAAATTCCGGGCATTCTTAACTAATGTCTAATTCTAGTGATGTGTGACAGGATGTCATTCGCGCAGTGTTCACACTCAGCCTTGACACTATTTGTGGGTGCTTTCTAATTAGTAGATTACTGTTATGAACAGACATACAGTAAAAGTGCTAGAAAGTTCTAAAATACCTAGACCTTGTCCCAAGACGAAAAAGGCAACTTTAACTCTGGGTACCGTATGTAGCCAACTACTAGATTAAAACTTAAAATACTTTAAAATATTGCCCAATATTTGTTTTCTTTAGTGATGTCTGGTAATTGCTCTACTCACTTTGCTGTTTTTAGGTCTCTGTAGCTGTAGATATAAATGTTCTCCTATGGATGTAGTCCTGCAAATGTAGCTTAATATTTTTATGTAAGTATAATATGATAGAATTACGCTATGTGGCATTTCAGATATTGCTCTACAGATTGTTTCTATAGAAACATTACTTTACATTATACCAATGAAAGTTATCATAGAGCAGCTATCCCAAACCCGCGGCCCGCCGGGATTTTAATTGTGGCTCGCGTGCTGTTAAACAATTTTGAAAATCACGGCCATCGGCAAAATAATGTAAAGTCGTTGTGAAAGTCGTGAAATTTTTCCACTTTTAAATTGTTAATTTTGAAGAAAGATATTAATTTTTACAATGAAAAATTTTTGTTGCGGCCCGCGACACCAAGACATGTTTGTGGCCCGTATGAACCTACGATACTATGACCTCCACCAGTCAATGGTAGTATTTTAAACGGGATGCACACACCGTGAGGTATTTTGGCGTGTGTCAGGCGTGCTATTAACAGAATACAGATATTTGAAGCGACCTCGACTTTACGATCTATATGAATGTTGTTATAATGCACTAAATAATAAGAATGTTTATTTGCAACTACATTCATGAAACAAATTTACATACTTTAAAACAAGGCAATTCCAAATTGTAGTCGCAAATGGGCATTGTCCAAAAAAAATCACATGTACTTTTTATATTTTTTTTTCGTTAAAATAGGGTATTTTAAGAATATAAATTAAATAATTTTGAAATTCATTGGCTAGTTTTTTCTCAATAAATTTTTAAAGTTTCGCTCTGACGTCATCATCGGCGGCCAAATGACCTCTGCATTATGTTTTTTTTCCTTTCAATCTTATTTATAATGACTGGTTCGTCAAATGCAAGTTATCATTATGTGAAAGCAGATACGAGAAGCTTACCAAAAGTTCGAAAAGTAATGCTGGTCGAATTTATTGCTAATTTAACGCCATTGAAGGTCAAACTAAGGTTAAACATATTTGTTCAAAAATATAAGTAACTAATGGGTATTTTTTTCGTCTATATACAGAAAAACGATCACTGACCTTATTCCTCGAAATGTTTTTGTAATGAGCAAAATTAAAAAAAAATGGACAATCCCCATTGGCTCATGATCGGCATGTGCTGGTACACCCAGGGGCATATTCAGCGCCGGTCTTCCGGAATAAATAATAGTTATTATGTACACTAAAGGCTTAACGGCAGCTGTAGAGACTCGTCCTCTGGTAAACTTTTTGTAGCAAGCTCGAACTTAAGGCCGCATACAACGAGGATTAGTGAAAATTCGTGCTTTTATTTTCACTAGAACTTTGACCACAAGTAATTATAAGCATTCAAACATTTTTTGTAAGTTAGTTATGTTCCTTACCAAGGTTAGGGTCAGCTTAAAATTTGATTTAAATAACACCACTAAAAAAATGTGCATTAAAAATAACCCTTTCAAAATTTTATTTCTTATAGAATTTAGCGAAAACAAATACAGGAATAAATATTTTTTACGCCAAAATGTTTCAATCATGATTCCGGAGGCACCCATCAGCTTCGTTTTTGATAAAATATACCAATTATAAAGATAAATCGCTTTATTTACAAATTTGAACAATCAAATGTGAGAGCAACACCTGATCATGAATGTTTGGTACAAAAAATCCACAGGCACTTGATGGAAAATAAATAAATGACATCAGTCAAATCTGTGTGTCAGAGGCTGATTGTCTATCATAGAAAACCTAGAGTATGTTCACAAATATATCCCAGTATTACGTCTAGAATCTCCGTGGCCCCATACCGTTGATTCGTTTCGAAATATTTGCCAGTGAATTGTCGAATACGTATTTCTTGTAATGTAATTATAATACGTCATACTTATCTAATACTAGTGGAATACCAGTACAAAATAGCGCCGTAATTTGACGTCTTGGGCAGTGGTCAGTAGACTGGGTTTTATTCCGGAACCTAGTCAACATTTTTGGTTTACAAATACTACAATATTGCTTTGTAACCTAAATTATTTGGCGAAAAACTACCTAATAAGATGCTATTCGATAATTAATATTCACCATACGATCAGTTTTACGGTTTTGGTAGGTTCGAAAGTCAAAAAATGTAAACATTACAGCTAGTCAGAAAACAATGTACAGATTACCGCAACACAGAGACGGATTTTTACGTATACATGTCAAAACATTGAAAAATGATATATGATATGTCCAATCCATAGCAATAGAAACAATTATTACATCTTAGCACTGGAGTAATAAAATCTGCACAAGAAATCGTAAAAATAATATTATCATGCGGATAGATCTAGATATTTTGTAGATACCTACACCATAATTTTGGTGCACCTCGGGAGGAAATAACTAAGGATTCTACATTATTTAAGGAAAAATAATGTGATCGAAATGAAATGCCCTAAAACAGTATTTCCCAAACTGTGGGTCGCGGCCCGCTGGTGGGTCGCAGGTAGATTTTGGGTGGGCCCTGAAACTATAGGACGATTGTCGTACTTGTTCAATTGTTATTTTACTCGTTCGTTGTCGTGGGTGTGTGCGGGACGGGCGGGGCATTCGAACGCAAACGTAATTGTAAGTAAGTAAGACTGACGATGATGATATGGTGGTAAACTACGATAAGAATTAACGCGTAAATGCTGCGGCAGCAACATACCGCTGCTTTTTTGTCTTCATGACACAAGGTGGGCCGCGAACTTTAAACTTTCTTGTAGATGGGTCGTGGTCTCAACAAGTTTGGGAAAGACTGCCCTAAAACCTTGTTTGATTTTATCATAAAAAATGTATTTTATGAACAAAAATCGCGACGGCATTTAAAAGTACTACACCATGATTTTGGTGCACCTCGGGGGGAAATAACTAACGATTCTAAATTCTTTAAGAAAAAATAATGTGATCGAAATGAAATGGCCTAAAACCTTATTTGATTTTATCAAAAAAATATATTTTATGAATAAAAATCGCGACGGCATTTAAAAGTAAAAACTAAAGAGATTGCATTTATGCAATTATTAATTCTTTACTCGCGAAAATTTGATGCAATGTACAGGAACCGTAATTTTTTTCCGGACCAAAAAGTATCCTTCGTCCGTTCTTCACCAAATTTTATAAAAAATGGTTCGGCATGAAAAGGTAACAGACAGACTATTCTAATATTAGTATAGATTATTATTAAAGTTTAAATTTAATAAGATACACATTTCGTAAATATTTCAAACACCTACCCGCTACCGGTTGTCATTATTAACCCTCCGTGTACTAGGTGACTAATCTCACCATGCTGTACTAGGTGGGGTATGACATACCCCAACAATAAAAGGCAGCTAAATCCGAAAAACGGTAAAACTTTATTTTGTTATACATTGTAATTTATATAATATGTATTATTATGAGGAAATACTTTTTAGGGTTCTGTACCCAAAGGGTAAAAACGGGACCCTATTATTGAGACTTCGATGTCTGTCCGTCTGTCTGTCTGTCCAGTCTGTAACTCAAGAACGGTAATAGCTAGAAAGTTGAAATTTCCACAGATTATGTATATTTGTTGCCGCTATAACAACAAATACTAAAAACAAAATAAAATTTAATATTTAAGGGGGGCTCCCGTACAACAAACGTGATTTTTTTGGCCTTTTTTGCTCTATATCAATAATGGTAACAGGTAGGTACTTGCATTTTTCTCAAAGTCCTTACTTATATATGTACTTTAATATTTAATAATAATATTAAAATAAAATTAAAAATTGATTAAAAAATTAATCCCATAAAAAACACAATTTTGGTCTAATTTCGCTCTATAATGGTACGGAACCCTTCGTGCGCGAGTCCGACTCGCACTTGGCTGATTATTTATGTTCGTGAGTACAGAACAAACATCATATTTAAATATCTATAAATCTATAAATATCTATAAATCATTTTATTATAATACAAAATTCATTAAAGATTTCGTTTATCAAGTTATGCATAAGTTATGAACATGGCCTCTCTGTTAATCATTACTCTGTATGTCGAGTTTACCACGTGATCACATTATTTTTGAAAATACTAAAATCGACTTCGGCTTGATATGTAAATATGTACCTTTCGAGCGCCATCTATTGAGCTAGTATGTCTCAAATTCTAAAATGTCAGTCGCCTATAATCCCGCCTTAATCTGTAACACAAAGTATAATTTATACTTTGAATAGTATAAGTATCTTAGCAAATAATAAATTTAATTTATACTCAATTTATACTTATATAAATCCATTTCTGTTTTACAGCATCTTATAAATAACTAGCTGTTGCCCGCGACTTCGTTCGCGTTAACATAGTATAATAAGGAAGATGGATAGTTTTCCCCTTTTTGTGGTTCCTTATACAAAGGGTAAAAACGGGACCCTATTTAAGCAAACGTCAAACGCAAACGTCAATAATCTTTCATGTTTCTAACTCAAGAAATGTCGGACTTTCATTGAAACTTTCTACCCCAATTTCACCCCCTTGGGGGTAGAATTACCAGAAACGCTTAAATACGTATCCATTCATTTTTAATCAGTAGCACAAAAATAAGGTTTCATGTTTCTAACTCAAGAAATGACGGACTTTGATTCAAACTTTCAACCTCTATTTCACCCCCTTCGGGGTAAAATTTTCAAAATTCCTTCCTTTGTGGGTGTCTACTAAATAAAACAACCCTACTCTCCAAATTTCGTGGCTGTAACTTTAACAGTTTTTGCTCAGCGATGATGAATCAGTCAGTCAGTCAGGACATGTAATTTTATAAGTACTTATACGAGTAGATAATAATTATCAAAATAATGAGACTTATCAAATGGTACGGAACTCATAGAAATTTTGTGTCTCAGTAGCTTTTTGAAGAGTTTCAGGTTTTGCCTCTATGCTCTAAGACCGAAGAAGCTAATTTTTCGTCTTTAAAAGGTATTCCTTTTATTTAATTACTTTTTTTATTACTTTAATTACTTATTTTCTAACTGGTAGTTGACAAGTAAGTGCTATTTACTACGTTATAAAATGCACCATAGTTGACTTGGTATATTTCATTATTGTCGAGTTATTCCAACCTACAATTAAAATCTTAGAAATTCATATCGCCAAAGAAACAAGGAAATCTGGAAATACCATTTGTCAATCAAAACATGAGTAAGACGAGTGATGAGCACACGTGCATATTCTGGCGTCCACCTTCGGACATAACTAATAAGCGCAATATATTAGCTATTTCAGTCCCATTCATATTTAGCTAAGTTATATTTATTTATATTGCCTGTGACTAAAGTAGTCAAAACAGAATCTGCCCTAGCTATACTGTAGTACTGTAGTAGATATTTTCTGATATATGCTGCATGATACAATGGTTGAAATAAATAATTTGATAGAATTAAAAAATAATATGCGTTTTAAAAAACTGGAAACACAATTATTTAAGAAGCTATACAAAACTTACATAAAGCACACACAAAAAATTGTAATGGAACAAATATTTTGGAAAAATTACCTCTTTCTGGGAAAATACTTTACAAACACAAGCAGAAAAATACACCCCTTATATCTTTCATCTTTTTTACACGTATGTATATACTCGTATATTATATCTTTGCAGTTCGAAAATAATAATCGTTAAAATACTTGAATATTAACACATAATATTCAATAACAAAAATAAGTGTATATATAATACGTCACATGAAATAAATATAGCACTCGCAGTGAAAAATCTCTTTGACACAGTGAATATAAATAAAAGTACACTCAACACCGCAAACTCCGGACAAAATGACTCGCGACACGATCATGACTCCAGAAGCCATAGGTCAGTTGGTTTGTAAATAAAAACTAAGTGAACAATGATTACTTATACCACGTAAAAAAACATGTCACGTCACATTTTGTAAATTTTTCCTAGCCTTGTGTTAAGTTTTTGTTGATTTGTTGTGAATTCGCGTAATTTTTTTTTGCTGAAATGAAATAATTCCTGAAAGACTATAATACGCTGAATAAAATATAATTTTCAACAAGCCCTACTGCTACTTGTAACTTGCCTCTTTCATTCGTGCACATATTGTTAAGCTTAGCACAAATCTACGCGACCACGCTACTGCGAAGCGGGAGCGTCGCGTAGGTTTGTACTTTGTGCTAAGCATTATACTATTATATTGATCGGTCGACTGTGCAAACGAGATGGCGCTAAGTTCGTGTGCGACTGAAAGAGATTAGTAGCGTTAGTCCTTCTATAAAATTTATCTTTTTCCGGCATCCGAACTCTACCGTAATTCTAAATGTCCCGCCATCTTTTACGAAGGCTTATCACAATTTATTTAAGCCCAACAATAATCAACTAAAATTTGTTACACTTTTTACACTCTCATTCTCATATTTGTAGCAAACTCTAAATTTTTATACAAAGACTATCATCGATGTAAATATTATACCACAATTAATCATTGTTCATTTAGTATTGATGTTGTAAATGTTGTTTTATGTAGAAAATGTAGTACATTTTTTACTTTTCTGTGAGCACTTAACAGAACAATTTTCACAAGAGTTACATGCTTTATTTACACACAGTAGAATATAATAAACTAACGTAGGAATAAAAATATGTGTTCATTTTGATTGTAGTGCTTTTAGAGTCTTAGAATAATTGTAGAAATGTAGAAATAATATGCTCGGAAGAAAATATCCTTTGTAGAAATGTAGATAGCAAATTTTAACACACTGCAATACTCTCAACACTCATAATATTGCAGCCTACAATATCCATAATGTGGTCCCACACTTATTTTGAATATCCTAATCTCAATTTTGCTCACGCTTACTAATAATTTGAGGCAGTTTGCACACTGACGTGCGATGCTGCGATCAGCAAATATAATAATAATAAATTAACATTTTCTCAGTACCTTAAAATTATGTCAAAACTTTTTTAAACCTTAAAAACACTTTTTGAATCCTTGGAAATATAACTTAATTATTTGACTATTTCACTGTTGTAAAGGTTACTCAAACTCTCCCATTTTCCCCACTAAGTGGTAAGTGCCATCGCACCTTTCATAAAATCAACCTCACTTTTTCTATTCGCGGTACTTTTCCTTACCCTTCAATCAATGCAATGCATCTTACTCTATCGCTTTCACGCAGTATGCAAACAACCCATGCCCTTGCTTATTCACCACAAACGTGGGGGTTGAGTGTTTAGCGGTGGTTGTGTGGTTAATGGTGGTTGATGTGAACAGAGTTCGGGGAGTGGTTGTCGCGCGTGGCGGTGCCGGCGCTGCTGCGGGGGCGGCGACGGCTCAGCGAGCGACGCGCGAGGGCGTACACCCTCATCTACAACATGGAGGTGAGTTTCTATTGACTTATATAACTTTGGATCGCTCTGGCGATTTGCGGGCGCAAAGGCTGCACTGTGTTTGACGAATTCGCGGCGCTCGCTTAATGTGTGGGCGCCTCCCAACCGCTCCGCCCGCAAACCTAAAAAAAGTGTAAAGCTGATAATATTGAACACGTAGGTATATATTGTCAGATTTACCTTTGTCCAAATACCATACTGACCAGCCCCCGTAGACAACTGGCAAAACGCTAACGCTAGCGCTACAAAATGTATGGATTTGACATTAGTATTCGCTAGCGAAGCGATGACTTATGTCAAATCGCATACATTTTGTAGCGCTAGCGTTAGCGTTAGCGCTTTGCCACTTGTCTACAGGTCCGAACAATCTAACTATCGGTCGATTAAAATTATATTCTATAGTACTCCGCCATTCGCAACACAATAGTCGTCGTTTTTGACGGCTACAGCAATCTGGCTCTGCCGTTTACTGCCGTCGACTGGTATCGACAACAGTCAGCGACACTTATGTCTTAAATTATCATAATAGGTTCTAGCAAGTAGTTATAAATATATATAATATGTGGAAATTACATCACCAAAATTATATTGTGAATAAAAAAATATAACTGAATGTAACACCTACGAAATGCGAACGGTTGATGTAATATGAATTTATGTAGTTGACTGTACCGCGACATTTTTAGATTTTCAATAACTGCGTTCACAGTTCATATTTCGATTTATTATCAGCAGAGCTCGGGGTTAGGTGTGTGAGTTTGGACGAAAAATTAATATGGACATTCCCTTCCGCGGGATTCACATAATTGTTTTGTAACATAAATGTATTAAATAAATATTAATATTGTCAGAAAAGAACACTACTACTACGATTAGGTCCTGCAAAATTAAACTTTGGTCATAGTGTCATAGTTATCCACTACTTAACTTGACAGATAGAGTATGGAGATTCTGCCAAATAAGTTGTGGATAGTCTATCCGGCACTTTATCAGGAAGTGGTGAAACCGGCCCTTAGGCAACTGGACTGGACTGAAACGTTTACATACAGCTACTCGATGCTGGGTATGTTATCAATCATACTTACATGGTGGAGTAAAGTGTACTGGTGCCCACTACAGTACGTAATAGAAACCATGAGGTTTGATACACTAAATTAACGTAAAATATGATATTTTAGGCCAAAATAGTATTGCAGCAGCTGCATATGACGTCCTACATTTACTCTAGAAACGGTTTTATATCCGCACCGAATGTACGGGATGTAGGGCAATGGTTCCATGGTTACGCATAATACATATGAATATACTCTATTTAATTCACTATCTAGTACTCGTATCTATATCATTTTTATATCATTTTTTTTTATACTTAAAATGGAAAAGACATGATATTACGATTAGCGAAATAATCAATTATGGTGCAAGTAGGTTTTAGTATAATAATTAAGTATGATAAAATAATAATTTGTGCGGTCAATGCTAAAATGGATGAAATATTGACATAACAATACGTCGTGCATCGGATTTGGGTCATACGGAAATTCAGTATTAGATTAATTACGATATACTGATTTGTATCATGTATAAGTACGGCGCGCGCGGCGTGCATTCTATCATCAAATAATTTGGCATTTTGTAAACATAGTACACTCGGGGAAGTTGATTCCTATGCAAATGGGGGATCTACGTAGTTTGGTCGCATTACGTCAAACTTAGCCGACAGATCACAATTAATATTGAATTGACATAATCGACCAAATGACGTTGGTCTCTCAACTGCATAGGAATCAACTTACCCGAGTGTACATTTGATATGCTTCTTTAAGCAGTGACAGTTTTACATTATTATTATACAAAAACAACGTGTCAACATCTAGTTGTTCACAGACATAACACTTTTGTTAGTCATACGCGCCATTTATAATCTCAAATTATCTTCGCCATGTTCTGATTGCCAAATTACTATCTCCCGCAATTATTTTTAGTTGTTTCTCAAAATAGAACGGTTCATTTTGTGTATTCGTAAAAGCGCCATCTAGTATAGAAAAACCGCGCTACTTCGTTAACTATAATGCTGTCGACTGCGATTCAAACCGAAATAATGTTGAAGAGTTTTCTTTTTATACGCAGAGATGGCGTAATTGAAACATCGCAAGTTCTACTCAAGATTCAAACCAACGTCCCAGGCAGATAAGTGATTTTTATTGGAAAGTTTTATTACAAGACACAAAGACACAGAGATGGCGCTTTCAAATCTGATATGACTTCGTCGAGATTCCTGTAGATGGCGATAGCTGTGTAGTTCTTTTACAATTTTAAATGTTTTAGGACAATCTATTTAGTCGTGTTTTAGTAAGATGTATGTTCATCTGCAATGAGCTACATGTAGTAGTTCATTGCAGATGAACATACATCTTATATATTAGATAATGTTATTAGGCGTAATTAATGTTTGTTTCTTTTTATCGAATAGGCTCCAAAACTACCAGACTAATTATGATGAAATTTGGTACGTAGATATAAACCACAGAAAGGATACAGAATACTTTTATCTCAGTCTGTTAAACATTTTTGAATACACGAATGAACAGTTTTTTAACCCTCTAGGATCTGTAGAAGAATTAAAAATAAAGTTATTAACATTCTAACAGCTAAAGTGATTCTAACACATATTTCCAAAACAAACAAACATTTATTTATGAATGTATAGTTTCCGCCTTGTATCTATTTTAAGGAATATATTTTTAAAGAAAACAATGCGCTAAGTAACACATTCTTTGATCATAGATCCGATGTTTCGACAGTCGATATATTATGGACGTTTTATGGGGATTTAAATGTTTTATAACGCATAAGAAGAGTAATGTACTATCATAGAAGTTGATTCCTAGGCAGACGGGGGACCTACGTAGT
The DNA here is from genome assembly GCA_937595015.1 of Polyommatus icarus. Lineage (NCBI taxonomy): Eukaryota > Metazoa > Arthropoda > Insecta > Lepidoptera > Lycaenidae > Polyommatus > Polyommatus icarus. Next base: position 20,308,144 of record OW569329.1, read on the forward strand.
TTAGTCGCGTTACGTCAAACCCAGCCGACAGATCACAATTATAAAATTTATTAACATTTAATTGGCATGATCCAACCAAATGACGTTGGTCTGTTAATTGCCTAGGAATCAATTTCCTCGATGGTACCACAGACCAGTACTAGTATTTTCCTTTCTATGATGGTACTATCAGAGAAGTTGATTCCTATGCAGATGAGGGAGCTACGTAGTTAGGTCGCACTACGTCAAACCCAGCCGACAGATCACAATTAACATTGAATGGCCATGATCGACCAAATGACGTTGGTCTCTCAAATGCATATGAATCAACTTCCTCGATGGTACATAACATCTTGATCGTGCTATCAAAGTTTTTAAGATAGCCGCAACACATACAGCTTCTGAAATGACGACAGTAGGCTCCGGCCTACAAGGTCGGTTGAAAGATCTTTCCATGTGGTCACCAGTCCCATTTTCACAACCTGATAATGAGCTTCAGCCGAAACTACAGACATAGATCAAGATAAATACCGCTTGTCGCTTCATTTGTATGAAAACGAGCGTGTCACTTTTTTCCTACCACTGTGACGTTCCGATGATAAGAAACGTGTCCATTATCAAGGCCAACGTTTCTATTTGAATTTCAACAGCTTAATATGGCACTTTTAGGCATTTAGGCATTTTTAAAATTCCGATTGAAGTCCGATTCCGATAGCAGACTAAAGAACAGACTTTCAAAACGCGATATGGCACGCGAAGTACATACACATGCGGTATCTATCTTGACCGAAAGTCATGACAAGAACAGAATTAGATGGTTTGAGAATGCCAGAGACAGTTGTTGCCTTGTTGGTCTCGAACTTCCAATACCACTCACTGGTCACATACTTAAAATACATGACAAACAGTCTTTCTAGCAAGAAAAACTGAATTATGTCATAAAAAATCAAGCTAAATTATAAATTATCGCTTGGATCATTTTGACAATGGCATTTTGCATAAACATAAACATGCAAAATGCCCCAGCAGATTGAGGACATCGGCCGGGGTACGTGTGACACTCCCATGGGTACCGGCAGGGGGGTGCCAGCTGGTGGTGCACTTGCACCCCTTGGGAATCTCGGGATCAACAGGAACATGAAACATTTTGTAACCCTATTTGGTAATAGGATCCATGCACCATGCCGTCCAAAATAAAGTTCGTAATCGGCACTAAATGTATTCTGTTGACGTCAATAATTATAGACAGTCACTGTTTTTCGTAAAAAGTGAAAAGAAAAGAAATAAAAATAAAATCTAAAAAGTACCCTTGCTGCATCCCTTGGAAATTATTTCTGCCGGCACCCATTGCTCTATACATAGTTTAAACTGCATGGTTCTCGTCTTCCTGCTTAAAGCCGGCTGTATACTCTCGCCGAGACACAGCGAGGCGGCCCGAGTGCGAGAGTGTAAATGGGTGCGCTCGCCTCGTCTCGCCTGTCTCGGACCCTCTCGGTCCGTTGTCGGTATTTTGCGCCCGAGACAAAGGGTCTCGCGAGGAAAACGAGCGCACTACTGTACACTCTCGAGTCTTTCAGTACTAGACCCGCCGTTGGACAGTGTAGAACAGAAAAATAACAATAATAAACGTTATTATTAGTCATTATCTGTGAGAAATATAATTAAATATGATTATAAATCTTTGGATTACAGTGATATCTTTCGATGCATGGTGAATGGTGAATGGTCGTTTTCGTCCATCTTCTCTGAGTTCATAACTGCGATTCAACTAAGCGAGAATGTACATGATCCCACTCGGGCAAGGGGCTCTCGCACGAGACTCTCGCCCGAGAGCTCTCGGCGAGAGTGTACAGCGGGCATAAGGTAAAAGTCGGGGTACGATTACATTTACCCCAAAAGCACTGCGCCCTACGCGCAAAACATTATTCTTGAAGGGCTGTAAGTAAAAAAATATTGTTGTAATATCCGTTTCGTCAGGCTATAAAAATACACTTTATGTAATTATCATTTACGAGGTGAAATAAACCAAAATGGCGTGCAAACATTAATCACTCGTTTACGATCGATTCCCGAGATTTTCGGGAAAGTCCGCGTTTTTCACCAGGAAAATCGCTCTTATGCTCAGGGCACACTAACGAGAAATGTTTTTTTTATTACGCCCTTACATGTCTTTAATTATAGGCGATAATGCTATAGACTGTTTTAGCATTATCGAAGTAATAAAAAAAAACATTTCTCGTTAGTATGGCCTGAGCATAAGAGCAATTTTCCTGCCGATAATTATTGCATTATCGCAATAATTAACGGCATTTCTCGTTAGTGGGGCCCGAGCATTACGATGACGTTGATCCATAAATTGCGGTGAACGAGTTAATTTTTGAGTTATGGCGTTGCTGATTTAATTGCTTATTTTTATTAACTTTTGATTAGCAACAGAGTGGATTTTAATGCATAATTTTAAAAAGCCAAGGTTAAAAGGTTGTCTCGAATTATAAATAGAGTTTTTTAGTATTTCGTTTTAGTTAAAACGTTGAGAGTACATTTGCATCAATTACAATAAGTGCATTGGAAGAATTAGTGACTTAAAAAAACATATGGGATTCTATGAAATGGCAACGTTTTTCGTCTTTCCTTTGGCACTGTAAAACTTTATAGTAGAGGGTTTTTATTTATAAAATAAATAAATGGGGTTATAAAAAAATATTATATTGAGGATTTTACATGCCGTGTCTGTGAGGCTACAGCAATGCACTTCCTTATAATAAAGCTGAAACAAGAACGCACCTTCCACACTTTACTTATAAATAGACATCGGATTATATGCACGATCAAAGTGCCGAAATATGCATGCAAGTATACACGAAAAAATGGCCGAAATATGCACAAAATATGCACAATCAAAAGTCACTTAATATCTCTCGATCGCGGATTCTTGGAAATCTATTGTTATTCTATTGTTGTCGCGGTCGAATTCGATCGCTTGGGGCTTAACGAGTTAAAATTTATTACTTTTTTGAAGAGTTTTCCGGTGGTGCCGTTAATAAAAACGCCAATGGGCATTGTCCAAAAAAATCACATGTACTTTTTATAATTTTTTTTCGTTAAAATAGGGTATTTTAAGAATATAAATTAAATAATTTTGAAATTCATTGGCTAGTTTTTTCTCAATAAATTTTTAAAGTTTCGCTCTGACGTCATCATCGGCGGCCAATGGGCATTGTCCAAAAAAAATCACATGTACTTTTTATATTTCTTTTCGTTAAAATAGGGTATTTTAAGAATATAAATTAAATAATTTTGAAATTCATTGGCTAGTTTTTTCTCAATAATTTTTTAAAGTTTCGCTCTGACGTCATCATCGGCGGCCAATTGACCTCTGCAGTATGTTTTTTTTTCTTTCAATCTTATTTATAATGGCTGGTTCGTCAAATGCAAGTTCTCATTATGTGAAAGCTGACACGAGAAGCTTACTAAAAGTTCGAAACGTAATGTTGGTCGAATTTATTGCTAATTTAACGCCATTGAAGGTCAAACTAAGGTTAAACATATTTGTTCAAAAATCTAAGTAACTAATGGGTATTTTTTTCGTTTATATACAGAAAAACGATCACTGACCTTATTCCTCGAAATGTTTTTGTAATGAGCAAAATTAAAAAAAAATGGACAATCCCCATTGACCTCTGCAGTAATTTTTTTCTTTCAATCTTATTTATAATGGCTGGTTCGTCAAATGCAAGTTCTCATTATGTGAAAGCTGATACGAGAAGCTTACCAAAAGTTCGAAACGTAGTGTTGGTCGAATCGAAAGGATTTTTAATTTATTATACAGCACCAATGAGAATTTTCCGATTGTAATCTTAATTCGTAATGCCCAAGGAAGTTTATTAGATCGTTAACTACTTTATTCAATTTTTTTGCTAATGTTGCCGACTATAATAAAAAAATTGTTTTTAGAAAGATAATGTACCTATTGGATGTATTGCATTCTTTAAATGGGGATGGAGCCACATATTTGAAGTGATTTGATCTATCGTACCTCTGTTTTGTGGTCTCGGTGTACTAGTTTGGAGACTACAAGGCATCTACAAGGGCATAAAACTACCGAAATATGCACTATCAACGAAAAATTGCATATTTTTCGTTGATAGTGCATATTTCGGTACGTTGATAGTGCATTTGCATATGCAAGTATTAATAATCCAATGTCTACTTATAAAGTACCAAGTTCACGCTAAAAGTTAAAATTTACCTCTTGTTTCATAATAAGTGTAACTGCAGAATATAACCGCGGTTTCCGAGAACCGTCGTGTCCGGTGGCCATGAGCCAGATGGCTAATTATAATTCTATTGACCTTTGCAATTACAAAATAGTTAAAAAAAACAACGGCTTAAAATACTCCAACTGGCGCGTTGCAGTTAATTGTCTAGGTCGCTGACGGCCGCACTCAGAGAGATTTTGACAACTTAATTTTTATTAAATGGATTTTCTGTTAATTTTACATCAATTTAATCCTTCGATCGCGGAGTCTTGGAAATATATTGCTTACGCGGTTGAATTTGACCGCTTGGGTGTTGATATGTTAAAGTAAAGTAATTATTCTTCTTCTTATATATAAAATTCTCGTGTCACAATGTTAGTCCACGAACTCCTCCGAAACGGCTTTACTGATTTTTACCAAATTTTATATACATATTCAGTAGGTCTGAGAATCGGCTACTGGGTATTTCATATATTGATAAGTGCATTTGTTGAATAAATAATAGTAAATTATTACAACCTGATGCTACGTCCGCACGTTTGGCGTTTGCTACAAACTCCAAATCGCCACAAATCGTCACAAACGTTTCGCTTGATTTGGAAACCCACCCACACGGCACACGCTTGCGAGTGAGTTAGTTTGTTCTGACGCGGCAAGCATGACGGACGTCGAAGTTGCTGTATCGGCTAATAAACATTTGGCAATTATTTTTATCTATACATATAAATAAAATTAGAGTGTCTGTTTGTAATATTGAAAGAATATATTATATACGCTACATGCACCAAAACAACATTTATTTTATTTTTGTCTGTATGTCTGTCTGTTTGTTCCGGCTAATCTCTGAAACAGCTGGAGCTATTTTGACGGGACTTTTTTTGTTAGATGGCTTATGTAGTAAGCAGTAACTTAGGCTACTTTTCAACCGACTTCCAAAAAGAAGGAGGGCAACAGCTAGTTATAAATATAAGAAAACTATATAATTAATATAATATAATTTAATACGTTTTCATTTGACCACTAGTCATTCATTTTTCGAAAGCACACACAGACATACTACGTACGTATAGCACGTCTGTTCGCTTACAGAGCATCGACAAGACTGAACGCGCACAAACGTGTGGACAGGTGGCAAACGCTTGCGGCAAATTCCCTTTGATTTGTGTTCAAAAACCGACACTGAGTCAGATCGGCTACAAGTCTTTGCAAACCTAAACAAACCAAGCCAAACTCCCTATCCACACGTTTGTTTTTGTCACCGTTTGTGACGATTTGTTGAGGTTTGGCAAACGTGCGGACGGGCCTTTAGACTGACGGCGACCATTGTTTGTGCGACGAGATAGCGATCGACGTTGCCATGGCGACATGCTTATTTAGTCACTTCTATAAAATAATAATATGGGCGAAATACTTTTATTATGGCAAAGCAACGTTTGCCGGGACAGCTAGTAAAAATATATATAATCTCTGATTGCGGTTGTAAGCTTTTTTTACTAAGACTTGCGCAGCGGTTTAAAGTTAACTCGAGATAAATACCGTGCTAACTATATATTCGTTTGTCGTATTCCAAGTCGTCGTAAACAGAACATATTTTAACTTCTTCTGTAGACTGTTTAACTGATTTGGTTTCTCGGTTTAATATCGTTCTATCTCTATGTGTAAAAATTAGACCGAAAAATAAATTATCATACCCAAAAAACAGAATTCTTTAATCCTTCGATCGCGGATTCTTGGAAATCTATTGTTATTCTATTGTTGTCGCGGTCACCGGTGTCCTTATTGGGCTTGATGGGTTATTACTAATAACTTATTAGTCATTGCTTTTTACGTAAACTTAACTCGAGAAAGATATTTATTTTGTTGCCTGAATATCTTTACTTAGGCAGTAAATCATACTATGTCCAGAAGGTCGTTATTTCACCACATCTCATAATATACACATCAAACAGTACTTGACCTGATTTAGTTTATCATATATCTCCGTCCGTCTGTCCGTCTTTCCACAAACCGGGAGACCCTGGTTGGGGTGATCTCGAAGCAATAAACAAGTCAGTTCACTAAAATATGGCATTGGAGACCGCCCAATTGCATATGATTTATTGGTGAGGAGTATGAGGAAGTTGTTAGCGTATAGGTTACCGTGGGAGACACCTCAGCCTTACGGAAAACGAGCGTGAAATATCGTTTGCGATGAGACGAGACGAGTTCATAGTGTCACTTATATTTACTTACTAGATGACTTGATGTATCATTCAAAATTCGGGTCAGCGGTTTGGGCGTGACGAGGTAACAGACAGACAGACACCCTTTCGCATGTATAATATTAGTATGGATTTTATGTGTTACATATTTCCTATTAATTATACCATTATGAATATGTAAGTTTGTGATGGATTGATATAATATTTTGTTATACTTTCAAGTAAAAAGTACTTTATAGTACTTTCTCTCTAACTCTCAGTAAAATCTTAATTCGTAGTAGTTAAGCTCTTTACCCCGATTTTCATAATAAACTTATTAATGGCCATAAGGTCATTTTGAACATAACTTTATGTAGGCTTGGCAAAATGCACGCTTACCGCGTGATAAGAGACTTGCAGTGTGATTTGGGTTTCAGACAATATCTGGGTAGGCTATATCATTCTTATAGTTAGGTTATATTGTTTGTATACCACACAATATAAGCGTTCTAAGAAAATTAAAAATAAACACTCTAGATTACAGTAAATGGGATGTTTGAAACTCGTCCAATAAGATAGCCTATCTGTCCGATGTACGAGCTGAGCTGACTCATCTTCTCAATTGCTTCTTTCAATATTCATCATGGACATGACTGACAAACAGTCTGAAATGTTTGTTTTTACCTAAAAAGGGTCTATTTGCAGTTTTCCATACTGCGGCAATCTGGAAAAACCCAAGCACCTAAGTTATACTGATAAGTATGGCAGAGTCCGGAAAGGAATGACTTATGGCAAATACCTTTGATTTTAAATAACTATATTAATTAAGAAACTTACATATTGGTTTAAATGAAAAATGCACTTATTCAAAGACCTAAAAATCAAATTAGTTTAGCCTTTAGGTTACAACAAAAATCTGGTAAAAAATATTCTTCTTGCCAAAACTAACAAGTTGTGTTCCCTCCAAAACTCCATCGAAAGTTTTAGTAAAGGGTCTACCACTTTACTAAAACAACTGACTTGACTCGTTGACTTTACCGACTACTTTTTAGACTTTGACTAGACTTTCGACTTGACGATAATCCGGAAAAACAACTTGAAAATTTTGTAAATTTTTTACGAAATTTTTTTTTCTCCCGCCAAAACTTTACTTGACACTGGCCATGGTTTACAATCCGAGAGCCATAACAAAAAAAAAAAAAAAAAAAAACTAACAAGTCTTAAACCACTGAGCAGTAAAGGGAAATTCGAAATTTAAAACGAACTCTCCCGCCGCGGTGACTTTTTGACAGCTGTCAGATGTTTTCATTCTAAATTTGGCGGCAAACCTTGGTGCAGCATACAATAGGGGTTTTAACGAGTTATGAGGAAAATAAATATTTTTTTGTGTCGTGTTATTTAAAAGTATTGAAAGGTACTGCTCCAAAAACAAATAACAGATAACTGTTATTCTTGTTATTTTTTTTTAATTTAGCTATGTAAGGTCAAGTACGGATAATATCAGGCTGGCTGATAAATACATGTACAGACAGAAAAGTACATTTTCGTATTTATTGTATGATGTCTTTTAATATTCGATTAGCCATTATTTCAATTTATCAGTACCCAATAAAATATAAATGATCAAAGTTCTTATTCTTAGAAGTTTTAGTGAAAGAAAATTAAAAAATATATTCTATGAATTTAAAGACACTTCATATATTTTTCAAATTTCCTTGATGAAAGTAAACATTTTCTACGAAATGTTTTTCCCCTCGTGTCACACACGACCGTGACTTTCAGCTTGTACAAGTTTCTCTGAAATTCTATTAAACAAAAGTGACTCACATTATTGAATGTTTTCTTGTTACGCGCTTCATAAATATTGCTATCTACCTAGACAGAATGATAGTAAACTTGAAATCAAGAGTTTTGTATTTGGATTTTGAAAATAGCTGTACAAATACTCGCTTTTGTTAGCGTTCACCGGCCTTAAAATATGTAGCATATTTTAATTTACTGCTTGGTTCTAGGGTTGGAGTTTTAAGAAACCCTTTCCTACTCTATTTTAAAACATGTTCGAAATTTTCACTTAGCTTTAAGATATAAGCCTATATTTTCATCTTTCTATATTTGTAGATATATAAAGGAAGCATTTTTTAATCAACTTATAAAGTTAATTAACTAATTTAAACAAATTACAATGCGGAGCTTTTATAAGTTCTCCTTTTTAGGGTTCCGAAGTCAACAAGGAGCTCTTATAGTTTCGGTCTGTCTTTCCGTCTGTCCGTCCGTCCGTCTGTCTGTCCGTCCGTCTGTCCGTCTGTCTGTCTGTCTAGTCTTTTTAGCCATAAGTAACATTCGATCAACTAAAAAAAATGTATTCGGCGAAGTATACATGAACTTTTCGTGCAAATTCCTTTGAATGTAACTGAGATGATGTTGTCAGTAATTGTGTAAAACACGTTATAAATGTCCTGTCATTGACCAATAAAAATTAGCGGTACGACAGAACAATACATCGCGCGTGGCCGGACACGCACTTGGCCGGTTTTTTAATCGGTTACGATCAGTTCAATGTATGCATAATATGTTATAATGGACTGTAGTTAACAAACATTAATATCTCTTACAATTAAATTGCGGCGTTCTAAAATATTTATATATTTTTTACGTGAAAATATTTATTTTAGCGCTTATAACATTTTACTCTTGGCCACACTGCTTCCAAAGTTTATCTACCTGTTTCTTTTTATTTGTTTATCACCTCGCAGTATATTTCTATTCAAGTCGTCGATGATAAATTTCCGATTTTATAGCCGCTAGTCACACAACATTCGCTAGAATTTAACAACGTATTTATGATTCTTAGGAAAAAATTGACACGATTTTCTTATAGCACAAAATTTTATTAATATTTATACGGCCCGTTTTTCGTTAACACAATAATATAACATAGGTAGTTTCGTTCGTTAGAGATCTCTACGTACTGACACTAACTATGCTGTTTTTTATAAGTAAGATTCTAACTACGCCGTTTCGTAGAGGTCTGTACTCTGTACCTACTTTATTGCTTGCTATGTTATTTCGTAGTTCAGACCTATATGAACATAGATGCTAGCTACGTTGTTACTGTAGAGGTCTGTACGTACTTTAATGCTTTATGCTATGCTAGCTACCTTATTTCGTAGAGGCCTCTACGAACTTTGATACTAGCTACGTTATTTCGTAGAGACCTCTACGAACTTTGATATTAGCTACGTCGTTTCGTAGAGGTCTGTACGTACTGTAATGCTTGCTACGTTATTTCGTAGAGGTCTGTACGTACACTTTAATGCTAGCTACTTTATTTCGTTGAGGCCTCTACGTACTATTATGCTAGCTACGTCGTTTCGTAGAGGTCTCTACGTATTTTGATGCTAGCTACGTCGTTTTCTAGCGGCATCTACGTTCTTGATACTGTCTACGTCTTTTCGTAGAGGTCTCTTCGTACTTTCATGCTAGCTACGCCGATTACTCTACATACTTTGATGATAGCTACAATGTTTTGTAGGGGTCTTTTAAAGTAGGGGAGCCCTGAATGCTATTCGTGTACTAGTCGGGCGCTGCGGAAACCTAGTAGGTTTTGTAAATTAGGTAAAATGGAGAAAAAAAATAATATGATCGACGATCGTATTTTATTTTAGCTGTGGGTTTAGGAGTACCAGCCATTTAAAAGTTATAAAAAAGAAAATTTATTTAAAAAATTGTTAACATAGGTACTCGTAGTTTATAACAAGATTTTATACAACAAGGACTAAACCATTTACTCGAGTGCGACGTAAAATTGGTCGGAAGCTTAGATAATTTATGAAAACATCTAAAAATTATGAAAAAATGTTCCTACAGGCTTACCGTACTTTTAAATCATCAGTGCTTTATGTGTAAACTTCTTTGTGATAAACTTAATGTCCCCCTCTTAATCTGACAAAGCCGACGATATTTCAAGTTGAAAATAACTTTTTACTCGTAGGGCACAAAGTAGTTAAAATATCTTATCATAACATAATAAACACAAATACTGTTGTTAGAACGAATCTATTGCAAACTGCAACGTTCAAATTATTATATAAAAGGGATCTTGATTTATAATTTGGATTTTTACTTTCTGTGTACGTCGAGCGATATTTTTCATCGTCATCTCGATGGTCTATCAAAGCTAAAAGTGTTCTCGTGTAGTTTTAAATTAATCTGGCGAAGAGGAAAATATACGGAATTAGATGCGCTTGTTAAAGGTTCCGTATTAAACCGAGGTTGTAGAGTTGATGACCTGAATCTTGTGATAAATATATTATATCAACATAATTATATTATGGTGATTATACGATCAAATTCTATTTTTTAAATATAGTTAAATAAAATTCAGCTAGCAGTAGGATAGTAAAGATTTTTAACTTTTGTGTTATTGGGTATGATTAAGGACAACTTGTAGATAAATGTCATTGCAGGCAAAGGTGTGTGTAAGTTTGACAAATACAATTAGCCTTTAGAATAGGTAAACCTATTATCTATATCTATATAATATATAAAACTCAAAGGTGACTGACTGACATGGTGATCTATCAACATACAGCCCAAACCACTGGATGGATCGGGCTGAAATTTGGCATGCAGGGAGATGTTATGACGCAGGCATCCGCTAAGAAAGGATTTTGATAAATTCCAACCACAAGGGGTTAAAATAGGGTATCAAATTTTATATATAATAATACTTCTTTACGCGAGCAAAGCTGCGGGCAAAAGCTCGTATCTTTATAATATCTTAAAAATTTGCGTTTATTACAGAATTATATACATGTACGTTTTGAAAAAATCTCTTAAAAGAGGTTCAGATTTATCTAAAGTCTAAGATAAGGATCTATTTATTACAAACTGTAATAAATAGATCCTTATCTAAAGTTAATTAAAAGTCCCAGACTTGTATGTTTGAAAGTGAAGACAAACCGACAGCATCAGCTGCTCTATGTAGAGAGCAGACGTTCCTCAGACGGCAACTCCTAAACTGGGTCGACGGCTGTCCCGCTCAATTAGTATCGCTCTAATCTCTACATGTCTACAACACTGTATTGCAATTGACGTAAACTCCAGAGGAACTAGTTTAGTTGAAAATAGTCTCATTACTTGATGACCTACATAAGAATATTGAATCTACATTGAACTGTGATATAATAAATTGTAATTGATTTTGTAGATTATCATAACAATCTTTTATTGCCTACATAGCCTTTATGTGATGTGGTAACCAGTAACAGTAACATTCATATCGTCAGGTTGTAACGTAATTTTACTGTAAAGTTCTAGGCAGTAATTTTCCTTATGAAATTATTCATTAAGAAAACCAATATCGACAGCAAATCACAGCGGTCGATGTTCCCATAAAATATTTATAGCGCGATTATGACGAGCGCTTTGTTGTAGAGAAACTCCTGTCTTCGTTCCAGGAAATGTCTTATTATATTCACGTGCTAATAAACGGTGGAAAATTAGTAAACTTTGTCCTCTTTGTCATGTAAGTGTGCCGTGTTTTTTTCATAAGTACGTCTCCCTTTATGTTTATTATTAGCACCGGCTAAGCGGCCCACCGTCTGAGGTAGGCGCGCGCGCCTCTATATCCCGGAGAAGTCCGCCCGACGCGCCAGTCGCTCCGCACGCTCAGAGAACGACGCACGCTAATAAACACAAACTGCCGCGAAATACATCGATCTTGTTTGGAACTCGCGAAACAAAGTTTGTAAACAATTTCGGTAAACATTATGAAATCGTAGTCCCTCGCTACGATGTCTTTCTGCAGAATAACGGGGCGCAGCAGGGGGCTGCCCAAGCCCAATTATTTTCCGCTTTTGGCGCCTATTTCGCCCGCGGACGCGAAGAGATGCTGCAGGATCACCGGCAAGTCCTACGGCCTGCCAACTCACCACTACATTCCAGTGCTATTGACGGCCCGCTCGGGCAAAAATAAGTGCAAAATTACAAACGTCTCCGGTGAACTTGGACCGCACCACTACTCGCCCGAAATCAATTATGGAAATAGAAAACATGTGCTGCTGCCCGACTTCAGATACATATTCCCGGTTTTAGATGGCTCGACCGAAGCGCAGCGGGGATTGATTGATATGCTCTCGACGAAACAGGTGGTCGAAGATAAGAGATATGTGTATACGGTTCAAGAAAGGAAGTGCAGTTTAGTTTTTTCGGCGCGCATGGAGGCCGCCGTTCGTGATGGTGACGTTCGAGACGTGATGCTGGCTAAGGACTCCGATACCGTGCTTATAAAAATGAAGCAGGGCCGAAGTGTTTCGATGGACTTTAAAGATTTCACGGAGGATGTAGAAATGTTCGAAGGCGAGGGACCCAGCGCAGAAGTGTTGAAACAAAGGGAGATGGAAGAATTGGAGGAGAAGAAAAAGAAAAGAAAACGCGCAGCGGGACTTTCTTCGATGAAGAAGATTTTTGAAAATAAAGAAATTTTAGCTGAGGAGCAGGAATTGGTAGAAGAAAAATTACGCCAGGAACGTTTGGCGAAGAAAGCTAAATTAGAAGAAATAAAACATGAAAAGTGTGACTTGAAAAGTTATTCTTCTAAGAAATTCAGTGCAAAACATATGCGATCTAAATCGAGTATTATTGCATGCAGTGAGGAATGGAGAGATCAAATGCATCCTCTCATTGAAACTTGGGACCAAAATGTTTTTGAAGTGGATAAAAGCTACGAAGTCATTAAATCGAGTATAACTGAACTTCCTCAACCTGTAAATATTGCGCCATATCATTGCGATAGTCCTGAAATATATGAAATTGACAAAAATATTAGTGAGGTGTCCGTATCTCTTGATAGTGTGCCCTGTGTCAATCCACTAAAATATGTTAAATCGAGGCCCTCACAAGCTGTTTTGGAAGGTGTGAAAGAGCTTACCAATGAACGCTTAGATGAAACTTCAAATGTGTCCGAAAAACTTTTAGAAGCTAACAAACTTGAGATGCTTCCTACTCTGGAAACTTTGCCTGATGTTATCAAAAATATAAGAAAGGGTAAAAAAGAAAAATTGGCTAAAGTTGCAGGCCTCACGCTTGATATAAATAAGGCCAAAAAGTTTGTTCCGGGTCAACACATCAACACACCACAAGGCCCAGTTTTTGTTCCAGGACAAACTGTAGAGACACCTGCTGGTCCTGTATTTGTTCCTGGTTTAACTGTAAACACGCCTCTGGGTCCGGCATTTCTGTCAGGTCACGTTGTTGACATGGAAGGTACAAATGAACCTTTCTTTTTAGCTGGACAAGTTTTGAAAACACAAAATGGCGAAGAGTTCGTTTGCGGACAAACAGTGAAAAATAAAGATGAGTCTTATAAGTTTGTTGAAGGACAGACCGTTGTATCGGAAGAGGGATTAAAATTCATCCCTGGAAAAATCTTACAGCACGATTCTGAAGAAGTGTTCGTTCCCGGACAAACTATTATGACACCAGAAGGTGTACAATTTGTACCTGGTCAAACGATAACAGAAAATAATGGAGTAATATTTACCCCTGGACAGAATGCAAAAATAAACAATGAGTGGCAGTTCGTACCGGGCCAAGTTATACAGCATGATGACAAAATAGAATTTGTTCCAGGCGCTACTTTGGCAACTCCAAATGGACTGAAATTTGTCCCGGGTCAAACTGTATCAACAAATGGTGAAATTACCTTCGTTCCGGGAATATCAAGAATGGAAAATGATATCTTACAGTTTGTACCAGGTACAACGGTAGAAACTGTTGATGGGCCTAAATTTATGGAAGGTCAAATAGTAAATACGGAATATGGCCAGAAATTCATGCCAGGAAAAACCATTGTGAAAGCTGAAGGCCACGTAGAGTTTTCAGTGGCTAAATCCATCGACGAAATATGTTTTACAGAAGAGACAGTCACTGGATTACCTATTGACATTAAAAGCACCACAGTTTCAGAGGAATCGCTTTATGTTTTTGGACATATGATACAAACAGCTAAAGGAATAGAATTTTACCCAGGCATCAAAGTTCCAGATTTAGAGGGTAAAGTTGTTCCAGGTAGGCTTGTAAAAAGTGAAACAGCTCAATCTCGTTTTGTACCTGGTATGATGATTGAAGGAGTATTTGTTCCTGGTCAAGTAGTTTTTACCGAAAATGGAGAACAGTTTGTTCCAGGTCAAGTTGTTGAGACAGCAGAAGGTCCCAAATTTGTTCCTGGACAAGTCGTAAATACAAAAAGTGGACCAAAATTCGTACCAGGTCAAACCATACATACAATTGATGGTCCTCGATTTGTTCCTGGTCAAATTATTGATACTAAAGCTGGACCTACATTCATTCCTGGACAAGTTATATACACAGAAGATGAAGGATCTAGATTTGTCCCGGGACAAGTTGTCGATACTGATGAAGGACCCCGTTTTGTTCCTGGTCGAGTAGTTGAAACTGATAATCAAGGTGTTACTTTTGTACCAGGTCAAATAGTACAGACTCCCGAAGGACTCAAATTCGTTGCACCTGACCTAATCGAAGGTGAAGAAGGCCTTGAATTTTCAGTTCAAAGCTTTGTTGTGACTCCTGAAGAACTCAAGCTTTTGAAAGTGAAAACGAATCCCAATGACACAACTTCGACAAAAGGGGAGCTTACCATTGATTCCAGCATGTTTAAGCAACTTTCGGAAGCTGGAATGTCTATTGGAAGACAAGTTCCGACAGATTTACCAGCAGTTCAGTTTAAATTATTAGAAACAAAAAATACTGAAGCATTGCAAGCCTTTGTTTCTGAGTTTGGCTTAAAAGATGATGTTGCCAATCAACTTATGGAAGTAATCAAAAGTATAATTGGCATGGGTATACACATAAAATGTGACATGGAAACTAAAAATATGGACCCGAATAAAACTGAAGGAAAACGAGTACGAACAAATAAGAAAACTTCAGATGCAAAAAATGTTTTAGAAGGTGCCCTTACAAACGAAGAAATGGTTCGCCAAGAAAATGTGAAAAATTCTATTGCAGCGGCTGTTCTCGCTGCATTAGTAACTGCAGAACAGTTTGAGGAAAACAAAAATAATGGAAAAGAAAAATACCAATACATTTTAAAATCAATTGACACTATCCTAGGAAAAACTATAAATGAAGATTTAGTATCAGCTATGTATAAAATTTTACAAACAGAAGAAGAAAAAGAGAATTTACGAGAAGAAATCTTGGAAAACACTTCACAACCAAAGGTAGAGCTAATAAAAATAGCACTAAATGGTACACTACCGAACTTTTCTGTTTCAAACGAAGAAATAGTCGAAAAAATAAGCACATTCTTATGTACTGAAAACGAAGTTCTGGGATTAGCTTTCAAAAATATTTCTAAATATGATACAAAATTAATGCAGGAAGTATTAGAACATATTTCAAATTCAGTTTCATTTGTAAGTACAAAAAATGAAGATATAGAATCAATTCAGCAAGTTATCGTCTCTGCAATACAAGAAGACAGTCAAAAATCACTGGAGAATGTACTTAATATTTCCGAACAGGGTGAATTAAAGGAACTCATCAGTCAGTCAATAGGACTAGCTAGAGTTCTGGGGATGAGTGACGCTGTAAAACATTTACATATCATACTGAATGATGACCAGAATATCTCTAAAATTTCGGAAGATACGATGAGTATGAATATACTAAAAAGACTGACAGTTATGAAAAAACTCGCAGATCAATCGCCTAGCTTACAGTCTGCAATTAGTAAGCTAGGTACGGATTTAGATCTAGCTCGAGTCGATCCACAACTAAGAGAGTTAGTACGAGAGAGCGCTGCTCTTTTGATTATTCCTGAAAAATCTCCATTATTGTCTTCAGAAGAGGTTCCGTTGAGTTTGCTTCAACCGGAAAACAGCCTCGCTATGGAAGATTTCTTATACCAACGCAAAACACGCTCGGGAGCACTACTGATTATGAAGAAAGGCTTACAGGCAGTCGTGCCCAGGGAAGCGAGTCGCTCAGTGCTTACGGGAGAGGTCGCATACACAGTTCTGGACGAAAACGGAATAAGTCATTTCGAACCTCTTCACGTATTTTCCGCTCTAAATCTTAGCACACCGACTGCGCATCGTTTTAGCATGTACAGCTGTCCCATAGTCGATGACGACGACGAGGACTTACAAACGTTCACTGGTTACTGCAATATAAGCAACAATCAAAGGATAACAAGACTGGGCGGTTGGAATAGGCGGTACAGCGGTGTGCTGTTAGACAGGGAGAATACTAGGTCCAGGATGAGCTATCTTGACAACACACCTAGTTACAGACGATATCCCTACCGGGAAACAGAAAGGGACTCCCTGTCAAGGTCTCGATCCAGTTGTAGTAGAAGTCCGCCGAAGGTAAAATTAACATTTTGTGACTTACAATATTAGATAATTTTATTAACCGATTAAAAAAAAGAAGGTTATTTAATGTTATATTCCTTTCCATTTCTCGTCGGAACCCAAAAGAGTAACAGCATTTGTTATAATTATAAGAGACTCGGCAGTAAAGTAATGGAAAATAATAGGAAATAGGCAATTTTTAATGTCATTGAAATTAACTCCCATTTTGTTTGTTTCAGGTGGACGATGTTGTAGTAGCGACTAGCGACTACACGGCGGCAGCAGACGACGAGGTCTCAATAAAGGCCGGAGATATTGTCGAAGTTCTCGACACTAAGGCCGCCCTCGGATCAAAGTGAGTACCGTCTCTATCACACTGAAGTATTGCGTCAGCGAAAAAGGCAAGCGCCAAGGAACAAAACTAATTCTTGAATGGTGCAGGCTATGATATAATATTTACAGCAGCTTAGATGGGATGGGATTAGGCGGGTCATATTAGCTGCATGCATCCCGACCGCTGGGCAAAGATCGCCACAGATCAGGTACCCAGCTGTTGTGAAATGGAAAAATTGGGGGAGGCCATGTCCAGCTGTGGGACAGCATAGACTCTTTAAAAAAGTATAGACTAAATGACAACCTACCTATCAGTAACTTTGTCTTTTCCTTCGTAAAACTATTACAGAGGTAATATGCTCTTAACGAATTCGAGAAAATATTCCCATGGCCTATATTACGTGCGCCGTTTTTCTCCAGCGCGCCCGCCTAGTTCGCTGACGCAAGCGTAACATTGTACAGACGTACTTAGTGCATGCTTGCACAACCGTGCCCTCGTTGGTAGTACATAAACTTATATTTAACTCGCGTTGTGAAACCGGACCCGTTTTTAACTCATACATAACACAACATCATACAAATAACACAACTCGTCATACAAATAACACAACAAAAACACCTTCTCAAAGTTTCTAAGTGTCTCGATTCTCGACCAATTGGAATATTTAAACTTCGATTAAGCTAAGTTATTCATGTATATAATCAGCTGCTAAGTGTTCTAACTTTACATCTATTAGCGAGATATTTAAATGATTTTAACATTCCATAGAAACGGAGCGCGTATTTCGGCGCGGGTCGATGCACCCGCTAACATTTTCATTTTCTTCCTGGTCGTGACGAACTAATACAAAATCTGCTTCCGCACCATCATCATTAACGTCATAATTAATATTCGCAATCATTATTGTAATCACACGATGACGTAATGAGAAATATTGTTACACAGGTACAGAGGGCGTGTGTATAGATACGACAATCATTTCTTCCAGTCCCGGGGTCCCTCCTTGGACTATGTGTTTAGTGTCCCAACGTACAAAATGTACTACTATTAATGATAGAAGAGGATCATTACGTATCATTACTGAAATCACGAGGAGAGCATCATTATCGGACGAGAAGACGTCATTGTATATACCCCGCTTCTGCAGATTGTTTCGCTCTATGTTGTAATCACTAAGTGTTGTGATATATAATTTGATTTGTGATAACTATCATTATATCGTTATTTGTAAGGTAATATTATGTATTAAATAAAAATGATAAAATTATTGAAGTTTCCTTTCAGCGTAAAGATAAGAAAATAGTCAATAGTTTTCATAATCTTCTTTATAGGATTTAAAACCACTTTTTAGATATTTTCAATTCCAATGTAAAACAACCAACCATTGATTCTAGCTTTGTTGAACTTATATTTGAATCTATGTGCTGTAGAGTGTAGACTCTGGACTTAATAAGGAATGGTGGCCCCTGGTTTAAAGTTTTAGACTTTGACAAAATTGACATTTTATAAAACCTATTTTTAACTCCTACACTACTCTGTCAGCTCTACAATTTAGCAGTATAAGTAATGTAGCTGGTTGGTACTATAGCAATGTCTAAAATATACTCATTACCTGCTAAACACGACAACCATGGAACAGAATAGTTTAGTAATAACTTAATTTTTTTATTGTACCCTCGACGAAATTGATTCATAGGCAGACGATGGAGCCTACGGCATTATTATGTCAATTTAAAGTTAGTAAGTAATTCTTCTTCTTTAAAAGCATATTGACGAATTGTTCAATCTGAACATGCAGTATCTTGAGCAAAGTAGAATATAGCTCTTCTTATTCGTCTTGTGCCTTTTCTGAAGTGCTGTCGGCTGGGTTTGACATTATGCGACAGAATTACATAGGTCCGTCACCTGCCTATGAATTAACTTCTCTGATAGAACATTATGTACTTTGTTTTCATTTTACAAGTTGTCGTGTTTAGCAAGTTTTTAGCAGTTTTTAATGGATACCATGTTTGAAACACAGAAGGGTATTGGATTCATAGGAAATAAAGAAAATATTTTGAAATATTATACTTATTTCACAAGCAAGTAATAAAATTAGTTATAGTTACCCAGGATTTCACCACAATAGACATAACTATTTCACTATGAAAAGTACCATCGAGGAAATTTATTTCTTGGCAGTTGACAGACCAATGTCACTTGGTCGGATCATGTCAATTCAATGTCAATTGTGAAATTTTATCGGCTACGTTTGATGTAACGCGACCAAAATGCGTAGGTCCCCCATTTGCCTTATAAATCAACTTCTCTGATAGTACAAACACCTCTGAGGCAAACTGAGACAGAAGAAAACAAACCCATTTTCTGAAATATCAAAAAAATGCTATGCATTTTATGAAATAACAAAAAATGCTATGAATCACTTGTACGACCCTCCAAGATCGTGCTATACACAGTGCACTTTACACACATAATATACTTGAAAAACACAACCCTCTTAGCCCAGTTGATTAAAAATATCAGAGATACAAAGTAGGAATCCACTAATAGTTATACGATGCAGTAACAGCCCATTAATATTGTAAATGTCGAAAATGAGATCGTGTACACAGTATGTCGGTCAGTCTCGTAAATTTAACTACTAAACAAAATGGCCGAGATTTAGGTGACCCATCGTCGATTGACGTAGGTAGTCCTCTATAATATTATACATCTGCTGTAGGCAAGATGTCAGATGGTTTGTATAGATAGGCAGTGTTATACAGAATATATTTAGGGCCTGTTTGACCACTTGCTGATAAAGTGCCGGAGAGACTATTCCCTAACTTATTTGAGATTTTCCATACTCTATGAGCCAGGCCACAACACGCGGCATCGCATCACATATCTCTGGGATGTTGTTTTTGCGATACGACTTGTTGTGGCCAGGCCCTGTCAAGTGGATACTGGATAGCCTATCCGGCACTTATCCGGAAGTGGTGAAACAGCCCCTTAGTCTACGGTGCCATTTAAGTTTTCATGATTTTAGAATCAACTGTCTGACAATAAGATTTTAAGGATAATATTGCTAAAGTAGTTTTGAACTAGAGTTGAATTAGGTTACAAGTAATATGGTTATAAACATCGCAAAAGCTTGCCTGAAGACTGCAGTAGGCTTAATTCAAAAGTGTAACAACAATTTATATGGATGTAACTTGATAGATTGACAAAAGATAAGTATTTAGTAAACTTTGTAAGTTCTTTAGTATATCATTAGTAACAAAGTAGACAAGATAATTTCTCTTACCTTAAATTTGTTATTAAGCATAATGACGAACTGTTCCGTGCAGTAGGTACCTTGAGGCAACCTAGAATGTAATGGTCTTGTGGATTCCTGGAGAACTGGTATACTACTCATAAAAGACAATATAGGGTTTATATGGCATGTCCAAAACACATACTCTACCAGTAGCTCTGCTCTGTTCGTTATCTTATATATAAAATTCTCGTGTCACAATGTTCGTTCCCGTACTCCTCCGAAACGGCTTGACCGATTCTCATGAAATTTTGTGAGCATATTGAGTAGGTCTGAGAATCGGCCAACATCTATTTTCATACCAAAAATTATTCATATGGCAAAACAACGTTTGCCGGGACAGCTAGTAACTTAAAACATCAAAGATAATGAATTTAGAAATGAAACCTTCGACTATGATATTAAAACATAATATTGCATACGGTGAGCCTTGACTTACTTCTGTAATTTATGTGTCCAAAACACCCGTTTGTACTCCGTATCACAAGATTCACAAGTCATTACCCGGACAAATTTATTGTTCTCGCTCTCAGTACATTTGGCAAATGGATTTTGGAACGAGCTGAAAATTGCATCTGTCGTTAATTTTGAGTGGTTAGATGATGGAGACATAAAACATACCTAATATAATTCTTCACCTTATCAATCTTAATAATTAACAGGAAAAATTTCGTATCTTGGAATAAAAATTGCTAAAAAGTATAACTGGTGGCTAGATATAACTACTACTCTACAAACACAACACTCACGACATCAACTCTACATTCTACAAGTCTACATATTCTTCATAGTCATCAGCGGTTTGCTACGCCAGCCTTGGATCCAGGGAGAATCAAGTTCCATTCAATATTTTGGACAGCGAACTGCGAAGTTCGAATCGCATTGCTGAGTGCGTAGCTTTATGTAAAGTTCAACATAAAAATATTTATAACTTCGCTGCTAAAAACCCTAGTGCAACAGTCAACATATCAGGCTTATGATTTAAATAAATAAACGTTTATTCAGCAGCCGAAATCTTCAGAACCTCATACAAGACATTGTTGAAAACTTCTCATAGCTAAGTGAAATTATTGTGATTTAAGCAGCTTACAGTGATTTAATCGTTAAGGTGATTTAAGCGTTGATGTAAGCAATAAAGACTTTATTGATCCTAAAAAGGTTGACGTCATGTATATACGTTTTCTTTCATCCTCAGATAAACAGGTAGTATTTCTTTTGGCTAGATATTGTACCACGTTTGGCAGTGGTCGTGCTGCCAATCAAAAGAGTAAGGGTTAAAGATTCAACATTCTATAGGTCATAACTTCGGTAAAATTATGAAATAATCACTATTCTGTATGAAAACAAAACAAAAAAAAAATGAAATGAAATAGGGCTTAAAGTTTTGTGCCACCTTATAACTAGAAACGAATTGAGTTGATAATTTTTACTTTTTAATAAAATAATATCCGAAGTTTTTTTATTCTTACTAGAAATGGCCGACAACTGCGTGCGTGCGAAAAGAAAACCCACAGGAACATTTTGGCACATTATCTAATAGAATCCTTCCTTACAGCTCATACTTGTATTTTTACTAATATCGGTCTAGTAAAGAGCTCATTCACTGCAAATAAAACCTTACATTTTTATTATAATAAAATTAGCTGACCCGGCAAATGTTGTTTTGCCACATACATTATTTATAGTAAGTAGATAAAAACTTATTCTCAGACCTAACGAATGTACTGTATACAAAATTTCATTAATAAAATTGGTTGAGCCGTTTTGGAGGAGCTCGCGCACAAACACTGTGACACGAGAATTTTATATAGTAGATGGTTTTATACTAATTAGCAATAATATGATTCATTAAAAGAATATACCAGAACGTTCTAACTTACTGGCAAAACATGGCAACAGTTGGCGCTATTTCAGGCCGGCCCAGAAACAACGTGACGTCAGCACGACACACTTTCCACCGCACCTTACTACATCATTAGCTGGTGGACATTAGACTCTGAACAGTAGAATATCCTGTATATTCTACGTACATTTTTCTGATTTGTATGCTCAAACGCCCTAGCGTCATATCTTGCCATAAAAATGTTAAAAAAGTTACTCTTTCAGCCTTACTACTTTAAGGCTGGGTTCCATCAGAAATGTGTTGCGAGTAATGTGTTTTTAAGATCCAATAGAAACGCTGCGCTGAGCGAAGTCACGTGAATGAAGCGATTCTATTGGTTCTCAAAAACACATTCCTCGCAACACATCTCCGGCGGAAACGCAGCCTACAGTGAACTCTATGACAGGAACACATAAACCCCCTGAATTATTATCATTTAATTTCGTTACACCTTGTATAAGGCAGTAGAGATTAGGTCCTAATACATTACTAAGAAATTAGGTTTTAATTACATTGAGAGCTTAGAGTTTAGACTTTAGGCAGTAGACGATGGACCAAAGACAATAGATATTAGGCAGAAAACAAAAAGTTCATATATTATGTAAATTGTAAGTTAAATTGACAGTTTTAAATAGTGTACAGCAGACACTAGACACCATAGACCAATGAGTTTCTAAAATACTAGAGTGGCAATGTCTTACAAACTGATGCAAAAAATGCGTAACCACTTGATAGCCCAAAAGACAATGTCACTCCATAATGTTATTATGTCATTATGTATGGCAGATATGCCTGCAGGCATCTTCAAAGTGGTGACGCGTTTCTGTCGTAGACTGCCAATCTAATCATTGCCATAGACTTATAATATATACTGTCGTATAGACCACCTGACAACCCGAAAATGTGTGACGATTTTTGATCTGTCAATGTGTGCGTGTGCTAGTGATGTATATTTTACTATCGATTTCGAATTGTCCGTTCGAGTTATTTTACCTGCGATTCTATGAGAAATAAATAATATGCAACTTTGAAAGATTTTGTAATTCAAATTAGGTATCATATATTTTATTTGACAAAAAAAGGTGACGATTGAAAAGTAGATACACATTTTCGTTTGGGGTGATTTTTCAATCGTCAGATGTGTTATAACATGAGGTTCTTAAAAGGGTAAATAATATACACATTTTAAAGTTACTAACTTATTATTCAGGTAAAAGCTATCTGACAATTAAGCCCTTACATTAATAGAAATGCAAATATAAAGTTGAAAGTAAACGACAAACATAGTATATTATTTATTCTTAAATTAAATTCATATCATAATACCCTTACACCCCCATTACATTTTTAGATTAGTTTTATGTTCTTGTCAAATACCGATAGGCATATCGATAAATTTGATTCAAGCCCTAGCGTATATGTAAACAATTTTGATGAAATTTTTTTCTTCAAAAATTATGTGATTTAAGAAGAATAGTACCTTTAGTTATGCAAAATATGAAAGTAAAGGGGAGGATTAACAATATTTTATTTGAAATAGAGAACTAAAGACAGAATGTAGCGAAAATAAACACATCGTAGCAATTAGGACATGAAGATTAATTACCTTTGAAATGTATATTTTTCAGGATTACTCCTATGATTTACACTGCAATCACTCACATAATAAGTTACCATTGTTATATGTAATAGTATTTGTCGAAAATAATAAAGGATTTAAACAATAAATTGCAAATACCGAAAGGCCATAAAAACGATTGACGACTTTTGGCCGACCTGTCAAATGAAAGTGGTTACAGTTTTCATGAGACTGCCTCTCTCTTTTCATCTTGTTATAATTCCATAAAGGTTTTTCTTCTCTCTCGCACTCTTTGTTGGTCTTTTGCATCTTAAGTTTATGCTAGACACAATAAAACATATTTATCGTTGAAGTAAGCTAAATATTTTGTTGCTTTATATAATACAAAAATAGACATAACACATTAAATTATAGGACAATATCTATCTACAATACAAGGTTTATCACTAATACAAGAAGGTACTACTGGAAGAAAACATTGATATTATGGAAACGAACTTTTTAAATGACAAGGAAACGGGAGGCGGATTGTGAAAAGCCGACTCACAGTTAAAACAAAATCATCTAAAATATTATAATATGTGAACAACTCAACAGAAAATCTAGTTACAACACGTTTGAAGGTTCTGCTTGTTATGTACACATTTTTTTATAAATAAAAATTAATTTAAAATAATTAGTATGTTGGTCTCGCTAAAGCTCGAGAACGGCGAAACCAATTTGGCTAATTTAATTCTTAAAATATACGTGGAAGTCTAGGAAAGATTTATATTAGGAGAGATGTAATTCACCGGGTCATCTAATGCAGGGTTTCTCAAAGTGGGGTACGCGAACCCCTAGGGGTTCGCCATTCGACGGCAGGGGACACGCGACGAGATGTACGTACCTAATGGTGTCTTGATAATTACAGACAAGCACGCGTGGCACTCTTTTGCCATTTCGTGTGTTAACTTTTATTCAAATGAAAACCTTATTTTGATTTTATTACTTAGTAAGGGGTTCGTTGTCACCTGGAAATTTTACCAGGGGTTCGTGGAGTCGAAAGTTTGAGAAACCTTGATCTAATGAAAGAAAAAGCTGCCATTCTAATTTTGTGATCTTCTCATCGGAATGAAACGTCCTTTGATGTCTGAAACCGGTCAAGTTCAACGAAGTAATACGATCTACTTTTTTAATGACGATAAAAATACTTTTCGGTTTCCGTTACGTTGCCATGAAACTTGAAAGGTCGGGAAAAAAGTGTTTCCTATGAATTTCCCTATCAGTAAGGGCCAGGCCTCAACAGTGCGTTGCAGCGTCGCATCGTAAACATCTACGACGTCGCAGAACGCATCGTGGAAATTCGCGACGTGACAGCGAGATTTCCGATGACATTAATTTTGCTTTGTAACAACGCATCGCATTTCTGTGCGATTTTGATTTTGCGACACGACGCCGCAGCAGCGCAGTGTTGTGGCCTGGCCCTTGGGTTATGTGGTCGCTGCCTGGCCCTAAGTCTTTCAGCGCTGCTAATATCACACTGACTTATATTTATTTATAAATTCTTTATTTGCTTAAAAAAAAATAACGAAACAATATAAAGTCAGGGAATAGCAAATAGGCGGCCTTACTGCTTTCAGCGGCTTCTTCCAGACAACCGTAATATTATATTATGATAACAGAACATAATGTAAAAAGCTGAACTGAAACAAAAAAAACCTTATTATTTATAAAATAATAATTAGTAATTTATATATATTATAATATATATGTATATATATTACATACCATAAAATATCCAATAAACTACACAAATTTACATAGATATAAAGGGGTAAAAAATAAAAAATAAAATAAAAACATGCCTACAATTAAATACTTAATATACTTGCCTACTTATCAAAAATATATTAAAATAATAATAATTGTACCAAAGTATATTAGTGATCGAAGACCAAAACACTAAAACGTGTAGTGAGCCTGTTCTAGATAGTGTGCTTTTAAACGTTTCTTAAAGATATTAATTGATTCCGCATTTTTTATAAAATCGGGCAAGGAATTCCAGAGACGAATAGCGGAAATGGTGAAAGAATATTAGTTAGTATTGTGAGAAGGAAACGCAAGAGTCAGTATGTTTCCAGAGCGAAGAATAGGATTGTTGTGACCAAGGAAATTGAATTTTACTTTGAGGTAGCTAGGAGTAGAAGGACTAAAAAGGATCTTATACAGTAAGTGAAGTATGTGAGAGTTTCGACGCAACTTGATCGGGAGCCATTCGAGCTGAGATCGATAATTTGAAACATGGTCAAACTTTCGAAGGCCAAAAATAAAACGAATACACAAGTTCTGAAGGCGTTGAAGAGAAGAAAGAAGAATTTCGTTTATGTTACTGTAGCAGACATCAGCGTAGTCCAGAATAGGGAAAAGTAAAGTGGTAACAAGTTTTATTTTTGTTGCAAGTGGCAAAAAGTTGCTTAATCGTCTGAGGGAAGCTGTGGCACCGTTCAGTTTCTTGCGAAGTTGTTGGATCTGGATGTTCCAGGAGAGAGTGCGGTCAAAGTGAACTCCAAGATTAGTAATTACGCACAGAGGAGCTGTAGGGAATGACAGTCCCATCGAGGACAATATTGGGCAGGGTGCTCCAGTCCACTTTCGCTATTAAGGGCGTTCCGTCCGGAGATTCCGTAATTGACCGTATTTAAAACCTTATAAACTCATAATCTAAAAGCTACGAAGTTATAATAAAAATACAGCAATAATCTTCAGTATATCAACATTTCTTTTGTCGTTTTAAATTTTCTATTTTTGTTTCTTATACTCATGATATCAGCTTCCAAAGTAATACCAATTTGTTAAAATTCAAGCATACATTCAGCATCTCCTTAGGATTTACAAATTACTTTTATTTGAAACTCACGCCAATAGATCGACAATATCATAAACTACATATTTGCCGTTTTAAATTTTTTTTAGGACAATTTTGAACTAAGATAAGTAAAAATAATAGGGTTTTGGCGCGATCTCGGCAACGCGGCAAATGTATGGCCAAGGTCGTTTGCTCGGGGGACGGCCTTAACTGTCGGCTGCCGATGATAATACATTCTGTTTTGTTTGGATTAAGGACTAAGTCAAAGCTATTGCATATATATTCAGGATTTGAGAAAATAAAGTAACATTTCTTTAGGATGTAAGTTCCTTAAACATAGGGTTTACTGTGAAAATAGCAATGATGAACGAGTTATAGGCACTAACTTTTTAATTATTACTAGATAACCCGGTGAATACGGTCAAAAAATTTGTGTAGTACACAAGGTGTAAGAAACTGAATGAAATGAATATGTAGATTCATAATATGGATACAGTAGTCCAGCGCCTAAACCAGTGATACTCACACCAGTACGTATGTAAACACCCCTACAATTGCCAAGCTGTCACGGAAGCTGACTCATGTTCACCTGCATATTATACAATGTTCTGATTAATTGACGCCATGACAGGCCGCGTTATTTACCGCAGGAAATCAAATTATACATTAAAGCCCACACGTTGGCTGATTTATGTATGTTAGGGCCCTAGCACACGGGCAATTTGTAGAGCGATGCAATCGCTTGATAGTCGTATTTGCCTCGCGCTACAGAAGGCCTACCGTTTGAGACTCAAACAATCGTACGAGAATGCCGCGTCCTACTGGAACAAACGTGAAATGACGTTGTTTGAGTAGGACATGGCATTCTCTTTTGATTGTTTGAGTCCCAAAACGTTTTCGTAGTTAACGATGGAAACGCGCGACCTTGTTGGGCGACAGTGGAGAGAAAACGGAGGGACGGGGTTGCATTACGTTTGTATTGCGTTAAATAGTACCTAAATGAGCGCCCTACGTGACCATAGCCTAGGGTATAATATAGCTTGCGACGGCGTCGCGAGTCGTGACTGTATCGACGCAGACGCGCTATAGTATCGCTACTGCATCGCTACAAAAGTCGCTGTTGGTTGATTACGGTAAGATACGAGAAATAAGAAATGTCGTAACACTGTTTAGACAAGTAGGTAAATTATTATGACATTGATATCTGTTAATCAAACATTTTTCTAAACTTGCCTTCCCACGGGTTGGCTCAGATAACAGCAGGGCTATCACGTGTTTGTCGACAGGTAAGCAACAGGCGTTTGACAGCCTATATTATGTATATCTGTTGTCAAACGCCTGTTTCTAACGGTGCGTCCACATTTGTATCATTTGCGCGATCAGATCTCCGTCGCGATCATCGCGCCGTATCAAAATGATACGCGTTTCATGATACTTTGTATCATGATACGCGTATCATTTTGCGTCCACACTAGCGATCATGATACGGCGCGATGATCGCGACGGAGATCTGATCGCGCAAATGATACAAATGTGGACGCACCGTTAGGGTGCGTCCACATTTGTATCATTTGCGCGATCAGATCTCCGATCAGATCTCCGTCGCGTATCATCGAAGCGTGTCAAAATAATACGCGTATCATGATACGCCCCGATCGCTATTAACCGCGTATCTGATACTTGTCAAATCAAATACACGCATGATCGGCAGAATGATCTAATAGGCGTATAACCAAATATTTTTCTAAACTTGCCTTCCCACGGGTTGGCTCAGATAACAGCAGGGCTATCACGTGTTTGTCGACAGGTAAGCAACAGGCGTTTGACAGCCTATATTATGTATATCTGTTGCCAAACGCCTGTTTCTAACGGTGCGTCCACATTTGTATCATTTGCGCGATCAGATCTCCGTCGCGATCATCGCGCCGTATCAAAATGATACGCGTTTCATGATACTTTGTATCATGATACGCGTATCATTTTGCGTCCACACTAGCGATCATGATACGGCGCGATGATCGCGACGGAGATCTGATCGCGCAAATGATACAAATGTGGACGCACCGTTAGGGTGCGTCCACATTTGTATCATTTGCGCGATCAGATCTCCGATCAGATCTCCGTCGCGTATCATCGAAGCGTGTCAAAATAATACGCGTATCATGATACGCCCCGATCGCTATTAACCGCGTATCTGATACTTGTCAAATCAAATACACGCATGATCGGCAGAATGATCTAATAGGCGTCCACACTATGATACTCATACTTGATACGGCGCGATGATCGCGACGGAGATCTGGTCGCGCAAATGATACAAATGTGGACGCACCGTAACTGTCGCATGAAGATACGTAATTACTGATTACCCTACCGGTCTATATTGTTACAGCTTTCTAAAAAACAGCGTGTTGTTCTGTTTGACGTTGTGAGTGAAGTAATCGAAGGCCTAATGTAAGGCTTCAGGGCCCAAGTGTTGCGAGTGACCACGCGTAGCGCCTACCGCTCTCTATAACGGTTGATGTTGATGGATGTTGCCAACCATCTACCAACATGAACGGATCACCAACCTGTGTTACGGATCATTTTATAAAAGCTAAATTTGCAATGTGTGTACTGTGTAAAGTTTATCCTATAGGCTGAATAAGGAACTTGACACAGAACACTAACTATAGTAAAGCTATTAGTGCTATAACCAACCAGCTACATGAGTTCAACACATACGTCTTTGGAAATTATTCTGACTTTAAGCTTATACGAATTCGCGCCTAGAAACAGCTGTACTAAACCACGGCAGCCACTACCTTGTGTCCTCAGAAGTCTTCAGGATTTACCAGTCTACAGTGAATACATAAAACTCCGTACTCTTCAATGCAGTTGTATCTGTACAGGTTCCGTTGAGTTTTAAAAATAATTCTTTGATATTCGATCAGCGACTTCCGCGGCCATCCGTCTTGTCACGTCAACACGTCAATGTCACGGCTGGGAGACGAGTCGCCGCTATTCCCGTCTCCTGTCTCTTGACCCCACAGGTTGAGTATTCCTGACCTGAGTGCTATAAAAAACTCAGGTCATTTTCGACCCCACAGGTTGAGTATTTCTAACCTGTTTAAACTATAAAGGACTCGGGTCATATTCGGCCCCATAGATTGAGTATTTCTGACCTGTGTAATATAAGAAACTTAGGTCATAATGGTTTTGGTCCCACAGGTTGAGTATTTCTGGCTTACCTGGTATATATTTGCAGCTGGAAAGCTGGTTATAATAAAGATTAGGTATGGGTACAGAAACACTCATTTAAGTTAGAATTAGAAAGAACCTAACCTTAAGTTTATAAAATTAAATATCGATTGTCGAATCTATACCTGCTACGAATAAAAACATTGAACTTTATTTCAAACTTTTAGCTTTACTTCTTAATGCTTTTAAATTAACTTTGCTCATTTTTTCGTTAATGTCATGCTTAGTAAGCACCCATACGTACTCTATACTTGCCTTTATCCCTTTTTCGAAAATGAAATTTCGGCTTTTCGGCCGCAATCACAATATTCTGTCCCAGAGTACGGCCATTGCTCACCACACTTAGTCATCTGATTTCTATCTGTGTTTTAGTATCATCTACAGTGTGTCTAAAGCATGTCCCCCTACTCCCCACCCCCAGGAACGAACGAATCGACTCCCTGGATGTGGAGGCGGACCTCCTGGACGTGTCAGCGGCCAAGCACAAACGGACCATCCGCCCGCGCCGGAACCATCCCTCCAAACAGGCTAAACGAGCACCTGATGCCAGGTTAGTAAAGTGCGACAAGGCTTTAAATGAACGTAGGCGGGGGCGCTGCTGGTAAAGGAGAACTGTCAAAAATGGCGTGTTTATGTGATGGAAGCGTTAGTTCCTTTTTTCACCACGTTCATTTAAAGCCTTGTCGAGCTCTAACGTGTCTAAACTCTAACTGACTACTTCTCTACTTTTATATAAAGAACTACTTCCTTTTCCTGTTACGTAAGTTGATAAAATTATTATGTTATATTTCGAAAAGTACATAATATAAAAACGGCGCAGAAAAATACAGTTGCTACCTTCATGTTACTTCAGTTATCAGGTTGTAAAAATAAATATAGGTACTAGAAACTTTATGATACTTATGTCATTTAATGAAACTATTATCCACATTTTAATTTTACAACGTTTTAACCGCTTTCAATTAGCGTAATATTTATAAACGACATTTATAGCAGCGCTATATGTCAGAAACAATAATGTTATGTTCCTAGATCATTTTATTTGTTGCTCACTTGTTATCAGTTGCCATTAATCCATATTTCATACCAAATCTTTTATCAAAATGTCATTGAAGTCAACAACACAGTAGTTCAGTACATTACATATTATGAGAGGTAGGTGTCGTAACAATTTCATAATAAGTCGTCAGCTGAAGGTGACTAGTTGACCTTACCGAAGTCTGAAATTTACTTTTTGCCAATGCCGTTGCGAAAAAGAGTCTTATTAATAGATATTTCGTAGAAGTTAACTCTTATGCAAGGTATCATGCATCATAGTTAAAAAAAAGTTGGTTAGTGGTTACGGCAACTAATATAATTAAAATATATTCTGTCATCTGTGGTTACGGCAGGCCTGTCCCACTCGCGCAAATAGGCATCGAACTGTAAGTACCACCCGCGGGTGGCAAATCAGTAGGGACTCACAAGCGTGCGGAGACGCACGCGCACGAGTTGTTCGTTGCATACCTGCGTATTTCGTAACTTATTCGATCGCTATCACAGAATTTATATTAATCTCTGGGCAATAAAAAGAAAAGGCCAAAGAAATATTGCGCGACGCGTACTATTCGAAACCTCATTTGTTTACAAAAATAACTAAGTTACACAAACACTTTAAGTAGGTAATATAAGACCGGTTTCAATAATTAAGATACGGTACCTAAGGAATCTAAGTACGCGAAACTAGTTACACGCGAATTTATGATAAATAAATCTACATAGTACTAAGACATAATATCTTAGATTATTTCGAGTTAAATGAAATGTAGTAAATTAAATACAAGTAAAGATTATAATATTATTTTTAATTATTATTTTTAACAAAAAATTAAAACCGACTTCCAAGGTAAAAACAATAATAACATTAATATGAACTAAAAAGTATTAAATAATTTTTACTATCTAATAGTGCCTTTTTCCGAATTCGACTAAACCTCAACTATTTCTGTACTCAATCTTCATTATTTTGAAGTCGGTACCAGATATAGCTGTATCTTCAGTCCTCTGACAGAATATTTAAAATTTTTGGAACTGGCACCGACTTCAAAATTATGAAGATTGAGTACAGAAATAGTTGAGGTTTAGCCGAATTCGGAAAAAGGCACTATTAGATAGTAAAAATTATTTAATACTTTTTAGTTCATATTAATGTTATTATTGTTTTTACCTTGGAAGTCGGTTTTAATTTTTTGTTAAAAATAATAATAATTTCACTCTTTTTAGTTACACTAGTAGGTAAATCTTCGCGTATATTTTACGTATCTTATAACAATTTGTTAAGAGTCACAACTCACACTCACAAAATAATATAATATTATCAGTGAAGTGAACATATTGTGCGAAGTAATTTAACAATTTAATACTTCAAGCCCGAAGCGGTCACCGGCGATTGCGATAACAATAGAAAGGCTATTGTGTCTCGTTTTTCCACGATCGAAGGATCTATCAGATAAAAAATTGTACAAACTTGCATAGGATGTAGCGTAGCATAATATTTAAGCTGTTCTTGTAATCAAGAATTCAAATCGATAGGTACTTAGTGCACCATCTATCGATTAATAAGTATAACTAATTAAAAAGACACTTAATGACTTTGTTTTGTTCAAATGCTCTTTTTAAAATAACTTTATTTTAATTCTATTTGTCTATTAAAATTTTATAAAGTAGTAAAGTATTCGATCTGTATATAAAATAGTTAGTAAAGTATTCGATATTCTGTCTTCTGCCGGCACGCGCCGCGCGGCGGCGCGGCGCGGCGACGCCGACCGCCGTGTATTAAAAACAAACAGGTGTTGTTATACAGTACATAATTATTATTATTAGTATATCCATACCTATGCCTTGTACTATTATCTATTCTGAGCCATGAGACATTGGTGGCCTTAACACGACGTGGTAATGATGATGATGACGATGATGATGATGATGATTATGATGATGAATATGAATTGCATAGTAGTTTATGCTTTCTGTTCTTAAAACAACGCCGAAACTCCCAAACGTGTATCTATAAGGAGTCAGGAGTTCTCTCATCATCTTCGAAACCATGGTATACCTTGACCCAATATTTGACTTTTTGGTAGCGTATTCTTAGTACACTTCACATAAAACCAAAATCACCATATGTTTCCATATAAATTTCGAGGAGTTCCCTCGATTACTCATGGGTCCCATCATCAGGTCACCACTTTTGTGAACATGGTACCAAATTGGAGTGAAACCTAATACAACAAAACAAAAATTTCGAAAATCGGTTCACAAACGGCGGAGTAATCGTTGAACATGTAAAAAAAAATTCACAGCCGAACATATAACCACCTCGTTTTTCGGAAGTCGGTTAAAAAGAGACAACCCCGATTTCTTCAGAAAAGGTACGAGTTATTCGATAGAAAGAGAGCGGAGATGTAGGCAAATATAATTGTAGGCACCTAGCACAATTTGAACTTTATAGTATCGTAGCATGAGTCATAAAGGTAATATACCTATCGGAATAGAGAAACAATCCCGAGCTGTCAAGCTTAACCAAAATTTTATTTACATCTGTGTATACAATTATGTTAACGTGTGCGTGTCAGTGATGTACAAACATCTTGTAATTCGATAAAATATCGGTCATGGAATAATAATTGTAAAGCCCCATCCCCACTCGCGTGCGAACCGCGCGCGACGCCGCGAAATTTCCGCGAAACGTGAGTGTGGATCCGGTTCGCATATTTTTCGCACTTCGCGGCTGGTTCCCCGGCCGCATCCACACTCGCACGCGGACCGTGCGCGACGCCGCGGCGCCGCGAAATTTCTGCGAAGCATGAGTGTGGATCCGATTCGCATATGTTTCGCACTTCGCGGCCCGTTCCCCGAATGTTGTCGGTTTTCTGTCCCGCGACAAAGGGTTTTTTTTAATCTTTATTTTAATAAGGGCTTTTGCCATACAAGATATGCCAGCATTGTTTAGTGAACAGATAATACAATATATTAATACAGTCTGTCAAGAAAGAGTAGACGCGCGGAGTTTTGCTGGGAATACGAAAGAGTGACGTTGTGTTTTTGTATTATTTTCCTAAAATTGTGTTATTTCGGTTTTTAATGTGTAATGTTGGTAGAATATTATCCATTACGTATTACGTACGTCCCCACAGAAAACTGGCGTTGACGTGGGAGAGCCATGCTTCGGCATGAATGGGCCGGCTCGAACGGAGAAATACCACGTCCTCACAGAAAACCGGCGTGAAACAGCGCTTGCGCTGTGTTTCGCCGAGTGAGTGAGTTTACCGGAGGCCCAATCCCCTACCCTTTTCCCTTCCGTACCCTCCCCTATTCCCTTCCCTACCTTCCCCTATTACCCTTTAAAAGACTGGCAACGCACCTGCAGCTCTTCTGATGCTGCGAGTGTCCATGGGCGACGGAAGTTGCTTTCCATCAGGTGACCCGTTTGCTCGTTTGCGCCCTTATTTCATAAAAAAAAATACATTAAAAATTTGTTGTCGTGCACAAGTGTGGGCAAGTGATACAACTTCAAGAAACGTGCCATTTTGTGTTTCCTCCAAAACTCCGTCGAAAGTTTTAGTAAAGGGTCTACCACTTTACTAAAACAACTGACTTGACTCGTTGACTTTACTGACTACTTTTTAACCGACTTAAAAAAAAGGAGGTTATCAATTCGACGCGTATGTATGTAATATTTCCAGAACTGTCCAGTTTTTTTATATGTTAATCTATAGCAGCTTCTGAACAAATGTGCCAAATTTCGAAAGTGTATGTATGTATGTATGTTTTTATGTTTGTGCACGCATATCTCTGGAACTACAAGTCCGATTTAAGTGATTCTTTTTTGTTGTACTAGGCATTGTTCAACTTAGGGAATGCTGCAAGTTTCATCAATATCGGTTCAGTAGTTTTTGAGATAGGGAATTTTAATGCTACGTAATTATTTACGTGAAACTTGAAGTCGGTTTTATCTTTTTAAAATACTATTTTTAGACTTTTACAAGACTTTTGACTTGACAATCATCTGGAAAAACAACTTTTTGTAAACTTTTCACGAAAATTTTTTTTCCCGCCATATTTTACTTGACACTGGCCATTCTTAAAAAGCCGAGCGCCATATTATGAAAAAAGTAGACGCGCGGGAAATTTTTCAAATAAAGAACTCTTAAAGCGCGAACTACACTGCGGACATGTCGCGAACTTTGAGAGGATTTGGCAGTAATGTGCGATCCGCGCCGCGATTTGCGCCGCGATCCGCGCCGCGGTCCGCGGCGTGCCTTCGCGCGCGAGTGTGGATCGGCAGTAAGATTGTAAACATAATGCCGGCTGTACATTCTCGCCGAGACACAGCGAGGCGGCCCAAGTGCGAGAGTGTAAATGGGTGCGCTCGCCTCGTCTCGCCTGTCTCGGACCCTCTCGGTCCGTTGTCGGTATTTTGCGCCCGAGACAAAGGGTCTCGCGAGGAAAACGAGAGCACTACTATACACTCTCGCGTCTTTCAGTACTAGTCCCCACAAACTATATAGAATGCTAACGCATCTAGTCCCGCCGTTGGACAGTGTAGAACAGAAAAATAACAATAATAAACGTCATTATCAGTCATCATCTATGAGAAATAAAATTAAATATGATTATAAATCTTCGGATTACAATGATATCTTTCGATACATGGTGAAAGGTGAATGGTCGTTTTTGTCCATCTTCTCTGAGTTCTTATCTGCAATTGAACTAAGCGAGAATGTACATGATCGCACTCGGGCAAGGGGCTCTCGCACGAGACTCTCGCCCGAGAGCTCTCGGCGAGAGTGCACAGCGGGCATTATAAAATGGGATAAAATAAAACTGCATAGAAATAATATAATAAAATTGTAATTTTGAAGTAAAATGTGATTTTTCTTCAAAATGCTTGCTGCATAATTAAGTATGCATGAATTTTTCTTCGGAGTCCAGTTTGGACGGTTAATTATTTTAAGCCATGAATTTCTGGTATCCAGGTCAGCAAGAAATCTGAAAAATTGGCCAAGTGTAAGTGACTCGCGCATGAAGGGAGACCGGTTTCAACCGGGCATTTTCTAAAACCCGGTACGATACGACACGACATGTCATGACACGATTCGACACGACAGGTTACGTCACGTGACATCAGTACCTACACGACACGACACGACTTCACTAGACCCTATTAAATTTTAATTCACTCTCAATGAGCCTACTGAGCCCTTTTATTTGATGCCCATCTTGCAGAAGTGCTTTCAACTATTTCCCTATCTTGGATGAGCAGCCGTATTGAATGACATTACATCTATGGAAATTTCAGAAGTCTATTACTAAAGTGGTTCTTGTTATACAGCCTGAAGACAGACAGACGGACGGACGGATGGACAGACGGACAGGCAACGAAGTCTTAGTAATAGAGCGGGCTGCGGGACCCCACTACTAGGACTTAATTTTTACCCTTTGGGTGCGGAACCTTAAATGCTTAAAAACGACAAATTATGTATGATAGTATATTAATATACTTAAACTAATTATAAACTACAGATGAGTATGTTATCATTCAAACATTCCTAGATAATTAGTATAATTTTCATATCGACACAACTTATCGATAACTTGATACAGCCCTAGTGTAAAATAGATGAAAATTGTTTACACAAAATATCCTTAAATTGTGCACCATGGCTAGTCAAGTTATGTTTTCCATATAATTAAACATATACAGAAGTGAACACGTACGTAAAAATACCAATAACTCGTAGGGAATTGGCAAAAATAAACTTAAAACTAGGTCCTGTCGATGTAGAATAATTCACCTGTGAAATGAATATTTGTCCGGGTTTTTTCGATGTGTGGATCCAGAATCATTCCACAAACACTTAACCATGTTTCTAGAGCAGTATTTCTAAAAATTATACATTATTTAACTTAAAATCACAATTTTTCTGAGAGCCCAAATTGACAACGATCGGCCCAGGGGCAGACAGACTGTCAAACAGATGAAAAAAAAGCTATGCAACCTCAAATCACGCTTCTCTTTCTACCACGCATTGTTACTGATAGTGACATCTCACTTGCTCAGGCCTTTGTTTCTCTATTCCGATAGGTATATTAACTTTATGGCATGAGTCGTTAATTCTTTAAATGGGTTTCGTTAGTGGGAATTCTGTTGGTACAACTAATATATTATATTCTGTGGTTACGGTGACGTCGTTTAAATGAAAACCTAACAAATACGGTCTAGAATCTAGATTTTAGACGATAGTCATATTAAATAAACAAAAAGATCATTAATCAAGTAAAAAATTGAAAATAGCATTCATTATTGTATAGATTTTGATGTTCTCTTTTCAAATTTTAATTTTGTCGCTAGCGACACAGACGCCATCTTCAAAAACAATTCACAAACTTAACAGCTTGTTCCATTTTCAAGATTTTTCGTTTTCTCTACCCCACTCATTCATGTCGCCACGCTCAGGTAAAATAGAACTTCTAGAAATATCTCGTCTTTACGACTTAACCTGTGCGTTATTTTCGTAAGTTTCGTCCCAAAAACGACCGGTAATGATCGATGTTAGACAATAGATTGCGCGAGAGTTTCGCGAATGGGGTCACTCAGGAATAGCCAGTTACGTAACAGGGTTAATTTGCTATATTTAAAACGCAAAATGTGGGTAGGATACGATATTTTTGGACTACTAGACGATATGGCTATGATGTTACTTTACAAAAGTTTACCTACGTTTTTTCGTAATTTTTATAAATAATTACGAATAAATAAAAGATAAATTAGATAGACTAGCTAATTTTTCTATACTTACTTATAAATTTAAAAATTGTTTCTTTGTTTCCAACGAGTAGGCATTTGAAATTACTGGACGTATTTACGAAATATATATACTTATATATTTTACTTAACTTGATGATATACTTACCTAAATTTTTTTAACCAACTTCCAAAAAAGAGGAGGCTATATGTTCGTGTGTATTTTTTTATTTGGATTTTTTTTCGGGTTAGCAACTTTTATTGTAAACTATAAATTACACACAAAATCTTAGAAATTGTGCTATAAAATGGGGTAAATATGCAAATCGGTAGCACAGATATTGTAGAAAGGTATTTGACACGAAAACTTTACCTAGAACAACGCAATAAAATGTCCAGGGACTTTTAATAAAATTTATAGTCCATAAATAAAATTAAACGCGTCCATCGCTCTTTCAATTGGGCGTGTTTTTATTATTTCTTTTTATCTACTCGTTTTATCCTGTTCATTTTGTTCCCACGAAAAAAATACTCACGGTAATCTATTATTTATGTGCTAAAATAGGCTGGATAAAGTCATTGATGATCGACAAGGGGAACAAATTATTAGTATTCTAAACAAACATTTAAAATAATAATAATCTAGATTCTGTGAATTGTGATAGAAATATTTCCTGATATAATATTATAATGCCAGAAGTTCAATAGAAAATTATTTATTCAATAGCAAATCTCCTGTATAAGACATCGTAATGTAAACAAACGAATTTATTTTCTAATTCCAAAGGATTATAATAATCCGACCTACAATTTACTATTTTCTTGGAAATCACTCAGATCACACTCCAAACAAACCATGTCGTTCCTCATCAAAAGAATTAGATTTGTTATTTAGCGTGGAATCGGTTATTATTTTGGAAATAGAGCACAACTTGTTTATTAGGGACGAATATTTTGATAAGTGCTGGCTATTCGTCTCTTTAATGTAATGATGACACGCTTTTTACATAGATAAAGTTGGAGATTGAAACAACGTGTGTAAAATAATATTAAATCGTTTTTGATGAATACTATCCTCAATCACGTTATAATATTATGGTCGTAGAGCCACGCTACGCTAGTGCTACGCGGTACGCCGCCTTTCTAAATAGAAAATTTATATTTTTTGTACACTTACTTGTATAAGAGAAAAGCTTTTTCTGCATAGAGTAGGCCTTAAAATTACCTAACCCATTTTGATGAGAGTTTGCTCAGACGTAGAGTTGACTACGTGAAAATTTACGGTTCTCGCGTGATTTTCTTTCGCGTGCTCGAAGTCGGAGCATCTAGTTTATTGATAAAGACATTGGAATCTTGAGATCAAGGTTTTATATTTATATTTAACAATGGGAAGGTTATTGTTATATTCGTAAAGCTATTTCATAGTATGTTATGAAATTACAAATACCAAACGGTTTGAATATTTTTTTTCTAAAAACTGCTTATAATATTATTTACATTTTTATAATCTGTAATATCTGATGTATTTTTTATTTTATAGCCAATATTTTACCTTTGTAATAAAAAAATAAACTTGTCAAGATACTTTTGAATTAGGAACAAAAGCATAGACTCCCGCTGTTCGTAATTCAAATGCGTTCTATTTTCAAATTTCCGAGAAATCGTCTTAATAATGTTCTGGCAGGTACAATCATTTACGAAAATGTTTAACTAGAGCGTCTTTTTATATTTTGTTGTTATCATTTCATGTGACATGAAAAATAGATTTATAACTGTAAATTACGGTCAAGATATGAT
Organism: Polyommatus icarus; assembly: GCA_937595015.1. Classification (NCBI taxonomy): domain Eukaryota; kingdom Metazoa; phylum Arthropoda; class Insecta; order Lepidoptera; family Lycaenidae; genus Polyommatus; species Polyommatus icarus. The sequence goes on from OW569329.1 coordinate 20,347,699, forward strand.
GAATCGTTACGCGAAATATATTTTAAACTAAACCATTTAACTTGTATTTCATTAATAAAATATATTTTATTCGTCTTTATTATATTATACTTAATACATTTTATATCACTAATTTTGGCGCATCATGCCTGCCTAGCATACGCCAACGAGATTAATTATCTCGAGTCTCGAGATAATTAAAAACTACTCGTCTCATAATGTCAAAATCTCGACATTATCTCGACAAAACTCTATAAAAATATGTTATTTCGATTATAGATCTACGCGAGAAAAAATGTTTGTCATGCTAGGGTCAATAGAGATGAAGATACAGGCTATCAAACATCGAGAAACATATATATAGAGAGAGATATCTCGTTGGCGTTTGCTTAGCAGGCAGGGCTAGTTATGGTGGTCAAAATAAAAAATACTATATATTTTAAAAGAGAAGACCATGACTTATTTCATGTCGATATGATGTCACGTACAGCGTAGTTCCGGCCTCAATATCTATCCTGATTTGAGTTCATGATACAGGGTTACTTATGTAGGTTAAACTATTTTTAATTAGCAGGCAATATAAAATTTTGTTTTTTCCGTTAGACCAAGAATATAATCATGAAATCTAAAATAAATATACTTAAAGTTTTTTCTAACAAAGGTATTTGCAGCTATACGTAATAGGTAATCTGAATATGAGTGAATACATATTTTTTCATATTGACTTTTTGTACATCCCTGTGTTAACAGCTGATGTTTTTATGTAAGGTATACGCTTGTTTTTATACATTTTATCATAATATTGGAATTTAAAAAGTAGGTTTACGTAAACAGTAAATACATAGCTAGATAATTCTTACGAGACTATTTATTAGGATTATCGATTAAGATTTACTTCTCTGCAACTACGATTTCTAATGATCTACTCATTGTCTACTCTCCACAACGTGGCCATTAACAAAATCCATGGCACAATCACCACGTAATTAGTGGGGAAAGAAAAGCCCACAAAAATCACGTACAAACGATTTTCAGAGTAATGTACTGTGAACTACATTAATAACTTTTTCACAGCCCGGACAGAGAAATGAATTGAGTGTCCGTTTCAGTTTAGCAGTGTTTTAAAATGCGTGAGTTGATTTTCGTAATGGGCCCTGTGGTTAATAAACTTTATTGTTAAAATGTTTACCATTCCGTTCCGTTGTTTCCGTATTTTACAAAATATAAAAAAAATTACCGAGTTTTAGCTGCATATGTAACAAAGACAAGAAACATAGGTGCTTCTTCATTAATGATTTAAACTAAGAAAAAAATTTAGTAGCCGTGTCTAGCAAGAATGCATTTTGTACTTTAAATAGTTTGTTTCTTAAGCGTCTCCTAGACAGACGCGGCCTGCGGTGGCGGTGGCGGTGGCGGTCAGTTGGATGACTTGAGAGTTCTAGGAACGACACAAACACACGCGGCCACGCGGCCAAGCCATCCGACTGACCGCCACCGCCACCGCAGGCCGCGTCTGTCTGGGAGACGCTTTAAGGGTGTCCCACACAGACGCGGCCTGCGGTGGCGATCTGCTGTTGCCTTCTTGCTTGACCGCGATAACAATAAACTGCCGCGGCCGCGGTGGCGGTCATTCCCTACGGCGCGGCGGCACATAGCTGTCGAGTCTCGCCTGCGAGTGGACGTTAGTAACCAATCGTAACGAAGTTTTATTGTTTTTATTATTGGCGCTTGAAGAAGATGAAAGATTATTTTAACAAAAAAATTAAAACCGACTTCCAAGGTAAAAACAATAATAATATGAACTAAAAAGGATTAAATAACTCTTACTCTTTAAGAGTTCTTTTTCAGAATTCGTCTAAATCTCAACTACATATTTCTTTACATAATACAGTCTTTAATATTTGGAAGTCGGTACCAGCTAATTTAGTCAAAAGCTCAGTCAATGTCAGAATATCTGAAACTTTTGGGACTGGTACCGACTTCAAAGCAATGAAGACTGTATGTACAGAAATAGTTGATACCTATTTAGAGTTTAGACGAATTCTAAAAAAAGAACTCTTAAAGAGTAAGAGTTATAAATTAATACTTTTTAGTTCATATTATTATTGTTTTTACCTTGGAAGTCGGTTTTAATTTTTTGTTAAAAATAATAATTTCACTCTTTTTAGTTATCTACAACATAAGGCTTTATGCGTAAATAGCCACTTCGAATGATAACTATTCAAATTATATTACTGTAAGCGAAATTGTGGTAAATGCTTGCAGTTATATCTAAGCGATGCTGCAATTTCCAAACTTTTATCTTAATAAAGGTTCGAGTTCTGTTTAGTGCCTTCGGATCAAGAGACTGCACCTTCGTATGAAATTTCACTTATTTGTAAATTATGTTTAAGTTACTAGAAACAACTTCTTAACCACCTGCAGAGCTAGCTTATAACAACAGTAGACATAGGAAAGAATCGACATACTGACAGATTTTATCGCCAAAATGTCGGATTTCCATTGTATAACAACACAAGAATTTTAAAAATCGGTCCACAAACAGCGAAACAATCATCAAAAACATCAGCTTCGATGAAAAATGTCACGAAAAGTACCAATAATTGGATCATAATGTCATGATCCATGGTATAATTATGGTTGTGGTGATGATGATTAATCAAATTGATATAGTAGCTTATGCTTTCAGTGATTTAAATAACGCCAAAATCCCCGAACCTGTATCTATAGGGATTCAAAAGTTCTGTTGGGTACCTTAGGATCCAGGGTATAACCTGGTGTAAAGTCTTACTTTTTGGTAGCATGTGCCTCAAGTACATCAGAAAAAATTGAAATCACTATATATTACCATACAAATTTCAAGGAGTCCCCTCGATTCCTCTAGGGTCCATCATCAGATCACCACTTTTGTGAACATGGTACCAAATTCGAGTTAAACCCTATACATTGTATACTTTTTAATAACGTGGGTTTAACTAGAATTTGTATAGTATACAACACAAAAAGAATTTTGAAAATCGGCTAACAAACGGCTGAGTAATCGTTAAACATACAAAAAAAAACATACAGCCGAACGTATTACCTCCTCCTTTTTGGAAGTCGCTCAAAAAAGGTACTTAAGTAAATTCAAAGTAATAAAAGCAAAGTTTAGAAGAAAATATTTACTAACGTCGTTGTATTTAATATTTTGGTTATTCTTTTCAGAAAAGGAGAATTGTGGGTCCATGAAATTAATAAAGAACGGCAGCAACATCGGGAATTCTGGACATAGGCATAATTTATAGGCATAATTTCACGCGGTACACGCGGCCTGTTGTAAATATTTACAACTGATCGCGTAATGGCCGCCTCATGTCCGCGCGCTCATTCACACAGAAGCAGTGGTGGAGGGGCAGGGCCGTCTCTAGCCCATGTGGCGCCCATGTGCAAATATTATCCTAGCGCCCCCTAGCAAACGCGCGGCCAAAATGAAATGGGGTACAGAGTACAAGTACAGTTTTTCCGGCCGCTTAAGGGTGGGGACTGGGGACCAGTGCCGGTCCTAGTCAAATTAAATAAAAAAAATCGGCAAGTGCAAGTCGAACTTGCACACGAAGGGTTCCGTATGATTATAAAGCAAAGATAGGCAAAAAATAATGGTTTTACGGGAGCCCCTTGAATGTTTATTTAAGTACAAATACAATTAAGTATTTTGTCAATATTTCAAGTGCCTACGTGTAGCCGTTATTGATATACTTAATACCTCGATCGTGGGAATCGCAGACACAATAGATTTTCAATTGTTATGCGGCAGCCGGGTGCTGCTTGGGGATTGATGGGGGTAAAAAAGTCACATTTGTTGCATGGGATTGTATCCTTCAATATTCAATTTATTTTGTTTTTAGTATTTTTTATAAAAATTATAGAAGAGCTTATAGATGCGTTGGGGCTGCGCTGCGAGTCGCAGTCGAAAAGACGTAGGACATGTTTTTCTATGGGGCCCGGAAGCACCGCCCTCGCGGAAGCATCACTGCGCATCGCAAAGATGTGGAGGAGAGTGTGCTGATCGGCGCTGAAATGTACGAGTAGTACTTGGGTTTGGTCCTGGATTCTGAACGGCACTTAAACTGAAGAAGATGACCATAGCCCTGAATCACCTTCTGCCAAAATCTGTGGTCCAGCGCCAACCTGCAGACGACTTTGTACAGGGGTCCTGCAGTCCTGTTTGGGCGGAACATATAGGCGCCCGGAACAGACAGCTGCTCAGAAGCCCGCAGCATACTTTAGCGTTGCGGATACTACGCTGCTATCGAACCGTTAGCTGGCGAAGCGGAGTTGGCGCTGACAGGGTCCCCTCCGTAGGATCTGGAGGCTCGCGTGTTGTAGGAGGGTGTATCAACATACAGCCGAGTTTAAAAAGCGAGGAGAGCGGGTGCTACCAGAGCTGGTAGCCCGATGGCGCCACAAGGCGCATGTCATTTCAATACGCACCTGGTAAGACCAGATGGCGTCCCCAACTGCCGGCTGCCGAACTGTGAAAGCGATCCGGTTGAAACTACAACAGTGGATGGCACATTCAAGGGTCACCCTTACCTTCGGTCATTACCTGGACCATACGGACAGGAGGAAACCATCGCCTAGGTACCACCACATGCCTGAGTAAGACGATACGGCGCAGCATACACTCATTGAATTTTGACAACCTCTGTTCGCATCCCGCCGACGGAACAAAAAGTTTCAATGTTCCATGGTCTGGATGTATATTAAATATGTGTATGATATAATAAAAATCTTAAATATATGTATAGTATAAAAATATTAAATATATTTCCGTTGTCTGGTACCTGTAACACAAGTCCTTTAGGTACTTAGCACGGGGCCAGACTGACGTGGTGTGAAGCGTCCATTGATATTATTATTGAACGCTCGGCTTGGGCTGAGCAACGGGCTGAGTTTTGCGCCGTCCTTGAATTGGACCTTACTACTTATTGGGAGGCAGTAGCTTATACCCTTTGCGAAACTGTTATATCGCAAACGGAGGCTGCATAAAGAGAGCGGGAAGCAGATTAATACGCAGATCCCATGAAAAGGAGGCACATAGGGCGTAGGCTGCACGGCGCCCGGTGCAACTGCAAGGGCGCCGCGGCCAAGAGTACATATTTTGCTTGTGATCCATCTTGACGAAAAATATAATCTTCATTTATGTTTTAAGTTTTTAAAAAAAGGTTCATTTTAAGTTGAAAAATAAAGTTTAAATTTATATTACAAAAGCCGAGCCGCGCGCCTTGCTTTGCTGTAATACGCTTCATGCTACATAAAATGTATGCAAACTGGAGTTTTTTTTACGTTGGTCATTAAAGCGCGGCGGCTGGCCAACGTGCGGGCGCGCGCCGAGTGAGGCTCCCTTGCAAGCGGCGCTCGGCGCCCCTAGGACCGCGGTGCCCGTGTACAACGCACACCCTGCACCTAAGGGAAAGACGCCCCTAGTCAGGGGGCGGGGCTTGCGGCCGCGGTAAGCCGCGCTGTGACCGCGTCCAGGCCGCGTGTGTTTGTGTCGTTCCTAGAACTCTCAAGTCATCCAACTGACCGCCACCGCCACCGCCACCGCAGGCCGCGTCTGTGTGGGACACGCTTTATAGTTTTTATTTATTTTTTGACAAAACAGAATGTCTATCTGAAGTGAAAAGCTATCCAAATATCTAGTATCTATATATTATAAACTAATCCAGAATTTTCTATTTAAATTTAACTGAACGTCGGCTCCACACATCTGTTGACCTCATTTTCACTGTTTGTCCGGTGTGCGCGACTGTACATAGATCACGTCTGTATTGGCTGCTCTAATTACCAGGACAATGACCCACTGGCTGGATTTGAAACTGACTTGATCGAAAACAACTTTCATTTATTGAAGCGGATTTTTTTTTTTGTAAATGAAATGTGATTTTCATATTTCACCCTGTTCAAAAAATATTTTCTTGTTTTTATTGCGTACGAAAAGATTTAAATACAAAACGTTGCTTTTAATTTCAACGTGTGAATAAAACTTTCACTCTTATTAAAAATCCATCGGAATTTGTTTATTCGTTCCAAAATTGAATTAATGCTCCGTATTTTTGCATTTTTTTAACCCAATTGCGCCCGCTGAAAGGTGTATTGCATCTGCCAAATTGCCGCCGTAAAAGTTTGAATGTGGAATAAGGGAAAGGCGCTAATGGTAGACACTGAACTAATAGAAGACACTTACGACAAAAATGCCATAAAAATAAGAATTATTCTAATTATTTCTCAACACTGTAAATTTTATAAGCTTCTTATGCTATCTGTTGATGTGAAAAAATATATTAGGGATGCCTTCGGGAACAAAATTTTAAAATGGGATCAGTTTTCGTAAATGATGTGGCCGCGTCAACACGCACCCGGCAATTTCTTAGCAAATAGGTTAAGGAAGGCGAAATTTTGCACGTAAGTTTTGAATACATTTATTAGATTTTTTGTAATTTCTATTGACTTCATTGGATTAATGGTCATGTTGTTTACACTAATTAATGTTTATTTATGATCTTTTATCCATTTTCCCTAACAATATAAAGGGTGTCTACTATTAGTTCTTGAAAATGTAAAAAACCTAATAGATGACATGGATCTCATCTTTGAGTTTTGCAATACATACTAAAGTTATTTTGTGCTTTATTCTACTGCAAAAATCATCACTATTCTCTGAAAATATAATTCTATTAACAATCTAAGAACTTAGAACTACTGTACCTAAAAATGGACATGGTATCTAATATTTGACCTTGTACTGATCTAAAAATCGATTGCTTTAGTTTTTTAGCAGTAAAAAAAAGAAAAAGGAGAGCAGAGAAAAGAAAGAAGAAAAAAGAAAAGGCAAAAGAAGCATGGAGACTAAAGACTGAAAATAAATTTGCTCGGAAAAAAAAGTCGGGTTGCACTCCGGGAGTGCCGGCAGAAGTGAAACCTTGATTATTAACGTTGTGCAATTTTTTTAACCCATTTTTTATGAAAATCAATTATAAAAATTTAATCGATCGTAAGGGTTTCGATTAATTTAAAAAAAACGTTTTTTTTAATGAATCGAAACCCTTACAATCGATTAAATTGTTAACCCCTTTTTATGAAAATCGATTATTAAAAAAACGATTTTTTTAATTAATCGAAACCCTTACAACCAATAAATTTTTAACCTATTTTTATGAAAATCGATTATTAAAAAATCGATTTTTTTAATTAATCGAAACCCTTACAATCGATTAAATTTTTAACCCATTTTTATGAAAATAGATTATTAAAAAATCGATTTTTTTTTTATTAATCGAAACCCTTATAATCGATTAAATTTTTAACCCGTTTTATATGAAAATCGATTTTTAAAAAATCGATTTTTTTAAGATATTATAAGTTTAAACACTTACGGATTTTGTCGCGGAGCACTTTTATTAATCCCGACGTTTCGGCTACTTTGCAGCGGCGTAAGTGTTTAAAATATCATGAGTGATACTCGCGAAAACTTAAGAAATCATTATCGATTTTTTTAATTTATCGAAACATCGAAACATCAACAATCAATTCGAGTTCAAGTTCAAGTTCGAATTCGAGTTCGAATTCGAGCTCGAGTTCGAGTTCGACACAAAACACTACTCTCCATCTCCAACCGTCTTACGGTTTTTCCAAGGATTTTCGATCAGCACGAGAATCTGACGCGAGTTTCACAGTTTTTACCCATCCCACAAATTAAGTGCTCAACGCCGCTAAAGAAGTTTTCACTTTAAAAATATGAAAAATAAAAGAAAAGATAGTTTCAGTATAGAAGAATAATGAATATAATCTGGAGACAACGTGGATAATATTTCTGATGCATGTAGTTACTATGATGAAGTAAATGAAATCTTTTGAAAAATGACAAATAATGACCAAATAATAGGAAAAATGTAAAATGTAATGTAAAGTTCTATGTCTACTATTAGTTCATATTGGTGTCTACTATTAGTGATGTTCGGTTTTTGTGATGTCATCTATTAGTACTTATGACTAAGTTTACAAAAAGACAAATAATATATTTTTTAATTGATTTGTCAGAGAATAATTATAATAGTTTTATTTTGTAAGAGTTACTGAAGACATGGAAGAAGTTATCGATCCTTTATATTCATAAATATATATTTTATAACATTCAAATGTTTCATGTTTCCTTATAGTGTCTGCCATTAGTTCCCTTCCCTTATTACCTTCATATTACGATTATGGCCCATGGAACATCTTATTTAAAATTTTTATAACTGCACCAACTAACCTAACCTCATTCGATTATTGTTTTAAAAGAATGCCTCGTAACTTTTTTTAATAAGCAAGTTATATTTGGCTTGTTCTTCTTGCAAAAATAAATGTAAAAACTGGGCTCTTCTTATTTCTTTGGCTTTAAATGCTTACGCGCAGCATTAAGGAAATGGTGTTAGAAATCGTAGCTATCATTACTCGTGGAATATTCCTGGTTATTTTAATTTGCGGCTGGACGATATTTAGTTCAGTCACCTCAGTTAGAACAGGCAAGTCTAGACTAATTATATCTAGAACACACAGCTGTCATTCGATTTTTAAAATATGTATCTATGCTAGATTTTAAATCTAGTTTCATCTACTTTTTAGATTTGCGCCTGGATTGTTGCTAATCGTTTTAAAATTTTAAATGTCAGATCTAGACTCAGCCAAAGTGAACCTAATTTTACTCGTTCTACACTCGTATACTTTGTCATCTCAGTTTTTTCGGCTTTATAACTACAAATACCACAACGCAAAAAAACCTGCCTTAACTATGAAACTTCACCCACAAGTTAAACAACGACCACCAATGTAAGACCATGGATGTACAAAAACAGAACGTCTTTTTTGTACGTCCATGTATAAGACATGTACCTAATGTTCTGTCCTACCTACAGAACATCACAACCTAGCAGTATGTACTCTATCTATGAAGCAACCATTAAAGAATCTGCCCATGTTGCCAGATGGCTGGTCCGCGTGGTGGAGGACGTGCAGGACGGCGAGCTGCGCACCCGCCAGGGCTACGTGCCCGCCAACCTGCTGAAGGAGAAACTACCAGAGAGGGACACGACGGCGCTGGCTGCGAGACGACAGTGAGCATATATTTTTATTCAAAAAAATGTATTATAATTATACAACCAACGAAGGGCCGCTCGAATTGTTGACTGCCATAGTGTTTTAAACAGCTTGGACCCCTTGGAATTACGCCGAGATGTAGCTTCGCTCTGCATCCTCTATCGATTGTATCACGGGGAGTGCTCTGAGGAATTGTTCGGAATCATACCACCTGCAACTTTTCGCCATCGTCCAACGCGAAAAACATACCTTGATGAGTGGCACTCTTCCACTGTGCGTTTTTCGCGTAACATTCTGCCGCGCACTGTGAAACTCTGGAACGAACTGTCACCAGCAGTATTTCCGGACCTATACGACCTGCAAACCTTCAAGAAAAGAGCGTATTCCCTCTTAAAAGGCCGGCAACGCACCTGCAGCTCTTCTGATGTTGCGAGTGTCCATGGGTGACGGTAGTTGCTTACCATCAGGTGACCCGTTTGCTCGTTTGCCCCCTTATCTAATAAAAAAAAATACAGTTTCTGAACGTTGGGACTACAGAGTCTACCACCGCACCGGTTCGGGAACTAGCCCGGCGGCGAGAAGAACCGGCGTAAGAAACACGCTCGGGGCCATCTTTTATCAAAAATATGGTAAAATTTTTAGAAATACTGTTAGAAGTAGAGAAGTAAGTAAGTAAAATAAGAAAGTGGAGAAGTCAGGAAACAGATCCGCTTTAATAAAATGTTTTAAATTAAGATTATCATAAATATTTAAGATTAATTAATTAAACCATTCAATCATTCGGTAAAAAGTTTTGTGAAAAGTTACCATATTAAATCTGATGGGAACTGTTAAGTGTTAGCTATGACAAACTAGTACAACAACAATTACAAATTATCATCTACGTTATTGGCTTTGACTAAAACACCCAAGACCATACTTTAATGCCTTCTTAACTACGAAATGGTCTTTGAAAACCAGTAAAATAATCTCTGAAGTCGTTCCATCTACCTGCAACCCATAAAACGCTTCCGCGGTGTTAACAGCACATAAACACATAAATACCACCGTAATACATAACAGACGCTTTTAATGGCCGACTAGATAAATGTCAAACCGCAGAGGTGTTATGCGTTTGAAGTAGAATTATGACTCAAGTTCTGGTTCATAGATGATAGAATGTTAATTTTACCACGGAAAGAATATACTTGTCAGGTCCTATAGGAGGACCAGAGGCCTACGCCCAATGATATTCAACTAAATACAGATCTGTTACGTTCATACTATTTTCCGGCTTAAATTGCTTCCGAACAATTTTCAAATTCAATTGACAGATAAGTGAAACAAAAGATACGAAATGACATTTACATAAAAGAGACAGACTATACAAAAGACGGGTCAATTGGCCCGTATTTAATGGCTTCACAACGCGCGCTGTAGTAACATATCTGCTTTGAGTTTTTTTATACAATATCATTGCCTACACCCCTTTGTTAGTGGTCAGTCCCACATATTCCTATTATTGCTTCAGCTAACTGAGGCACATCCCCAACCCGGAGCATCCATAAAAGGTTTCCCCTGAGCATAAAAAGTACCAGAGGCCTGCAGCCTTATTCCCGAAACTGATTTGACATGGCAAGCGTTAATATTGGCTGTCGCGCATGTCGCGTCAATCAGCAGCCTTATTCCAGAAACTATAATGGATGTCAGTGTCTCACCCCAATCATGCGAATAAGTTATTCAATATACTAATTTAACGATTGTATAATGCAAAAACTATATCTACAATAATTATTATTGTACATCGTTGTTCTCAAGGGTTCTGTAGGTAGAGAACTATGTCTGTACTGACTCACGCGCGTCTAAATATATATTTTATTTATTGATATTATGTTATTAGTGAAAACATAGGTGAGAATGTGGTTAAATATAGATGGCCGTGTGCAGTGCTACACAGTGTCATAACTATAAGGGTCTGTTAAATTATAATCTTCTGATGGGTATCAGGTAGTTTGATATTATAGTTTGTTCGTTCTAAGATGAGATGTTCGACAGTTCTCATATTTCTTGCTACGGAATTTTTTTACAAGAAAATCAGAATGTAATAAATTATATTCAATCTACAAAAATAAATGTTTCCTGTAATTGTAAATTAATAAAAATGAAAAGTTGCTAAATGCTGACTTATTGATATAAAATTATAAATATTAACTCTGAAATAGGAGTATAAAATTATGATAAAATTATTGTTACGAAAATATTTGAAAAATGTCAGATGCATGAAACGGAACTTATGTCAATAGAGATTGACACAGTTGAATCGAAATCAAATCTTAAAAAAGGGCGGCCATTTTAAATCGCCGGCGTCACTCTGAAACATCAGTACGAAATCGATAATTTATTGTCAATTATAAGGTGTCACGCATATCATCATAAAACGCAAAAACTATAGTGTTTTAAGGGTTAAAAAATATTGTTTTGGGAATAACAACTTGATGAGTCGAGTAACCTTGTTCTTATATTAATCTAGAAAGACGAAAATATACAGCAAAATATACTGCATTAACTTGTCAAACAAAGTTTAGTGTAAGCGTCTTCAATTTATTCAGATACTAGCGACCCGCCCCGGTGTCGCACGGGTATAAAAATATAAATAGCCACTGAAAATGATTAAAATCGATAAGCCTATGATTCTTCACGTAGTCTACTTCTTATCTGTGCCAAATAACATAAAAATTGCTCCAGTAGTTCGCGAGATAAGCCCTTTCAAATAATTTTCCCCGTTTTTTCCACATTTTACTCTATTTCTTCGCTCCTATTAGTCTTAGCGTGATAAAATATAGCCTATAGCCTTCCTCGATAAATGGGCTATCTAACACTAAAAGAATCATAAAAATCCGTTGCGTAGTTTTAAAGATTAAAGGGAGCAAAGGGACATGGGGGAAAAAAGCAACTTTGTCTTATAATATGACGTATAGATATAGATAGATAAAACAAAAGGACGATCCACTTTTCACACAAGTTTTGACATTTTATATAATGGAGTTTGGTGCCTTGTACCACCAATTGGCTATAGTAATAAAAAGAAGAACATAGTGAAGAATTCGCTGAAGAAAAGTAAATTATGAACATTTGCATTGTAAATAATAATTAAAACGCAGAATTATTTCAAAATTACAAGTCGTGGTTCATGTTTGCTTTGAAAGGTTTTCCTACCAGAATTGATGTTGTCGCCGGTGATGAATGACGAAGGTGAAAATTGACAAACAACTATTTTCAGTTTTCATCACAGACACCGTTTTGCCAATATTTTGCAAGAAAACACAAATGTGTACAAATAAATAAGGTCAGTTATAATAGACACGTATTCCTTAATATGGAGTCTGTGAAGACTGAAGACAGGAACAAGAACGGACGAATTAAAATGAGATCAACTCTATTTCCGTCTGCTTTGATTTTCATTTGTTTAATTTAATATAAACTAGTTCCGCGCGGACTACAGCGACCTGCCTCGGCGTCGCACGGGTATAAAATATATAGCCACTGAAAAAATGATTAAAATCGATAGCCTATGATCTTTCACGTGGTCTACTTCTTATCTGTGCCAAATATAAGCCCTTTTAAATAATTTCCCCCGTTTTTTCCACATTCTCCTATTAGTCTTAGCGTGATAAAATATAGCCTATAGCCTTCCTCAATAAATGGGCTATCTAACACTGAAAGAATCGTCAAAATCCGTTGCGTAGTTTTATAGATTAAAGGGAACAAAGGGACATGTGGGAAAAAAGGCGACTTTGTTTTATAATATGTATAGAAGAAAGATCCAACCTCATCCGAGTATTCACTAAGCGGCTCACATTATTTCTACGAAATTAATTATTATTATTTAATTTAAGGGGTTTTTACAAAACGATAATCCTATGGCATTTTATTTTATGTGTAATATTTCATTTCTCTCTTTTTCTTTCGTGCTCAAAAGAACTTTAAATCACATTTTACAATGATTTGAAAAATATAATCACCTAAAACGGAAGCCCACAAGTGACATGTGAATCTGTTTCAGGCCGTTAACTCGTCACCAGGATTAGGCCGTCGTCACGCGGTCACACCACGTTACCAAAACATTTTTAATTCGACCCAGCTGATTTTTGTTTATGTTTGTCAGTATTTTTGGATTTTAAATTACGTAAGGTTTTTGTATCATTAGAGGTTATTTTCTCTTTTTTATATAATACTTAGGATGAAAAACAATCTCTAGGTTAGGTTAAATAGGATGAGACAGAAATCTAGATAGACTAGAGATAGATATAGAGATCGTTTCTTTTACAAATACAAAATGTGTAAAATTTTGCGAGGAGCAGAGCGCAAAAGACTGGTAAATTGGTTAGAATAAACTTTGATTTAAAATATTAATGGTTTTTACTAATGAAGCTTATGAATTGAGTATCTTACCTAACATTTTTTTTGTTTTATACCTACAAGAACTTTTGAACCAAGAAAACTCGCTTTTGAAAGTTATTTTTGTTTCAAAATCACCACTCCTTCATTAGCGAGGTCGATTGATTAAATTATTGTCATAAACAAAATTAAATGTGTTACAATGTGTGGCATATGGTGGTAACTGTCGTCGATTGGGCCTAAATTGATAAACAGAAATAAACCCAGCTTGTTTATGGTCAAAACAGTGACACATGTCACGGAATTTCATACAAAGTGTTTGAGTGTGCAATGTACATTCTTGCAAGGATGTATTTGTATGAACAGACATACAATGCTACAAGGATCTTGTGGCATTTAGATGACATTGTCATCAAGACGTGAGTGTTTAAACATTTGCAATCATAACTCCTGCCAACAATAATTATAATCATTTTGCATGTGGTCAAACGAAAACTTATTCGGATGACATTTTGATAGCCAGCTGTTTCGCATACGGCATAATTATTATTATTTGACGACTTCCATGGCTCAATTGTTAGTGTGTGTGTGTGGCAACTCAAACCGGGGGTCGCGGTTTCGAATCCCGCCGACGGAACAAAAAGTTTTTCAATGTTCCTGGGTCATGGATGTGTATTAAATTTGTGTACCTATGATAAAATCTTAAATATATGTATAGTGTATATTGTATAGTATAAAAGTATTAAATACTAAATTTCCGTTGTCTGGTACCTGTAACACAAGTCCTTCAGGTACTTAGCACGGGGCCAGACTGACGTAGTGTGAAGCGTCCATAGATATTATTACGTGAAATTTTTTTTTTAATTATTGATCCTTGTCTCAGGGTTTTGACCAAAGCAGCAGTGATACCTTGAGAGAGATTTTGTTGCAACACTTGGCAATGGAATCCAGATATCTTAGCCGTGTGTTTACAAGTTATATTTAGCAAACGGCACAAATGGATAAACACACCTGATGGAAACTTTCAATTGGCAAAACTACACTGAAATTGAAAACTACAAATGCTAGTACTAACATTTAAGGTGGTTCACACTAAAAGAGGTCGTAACGTATACGCGATTAGACGCGATGTGAGTTGTGACGATGTACTTATAACAGCCATGTAAACGTTATTTTACCGAAATGTAAAAGACGATACTTGAGTTTTTCAAGTATAAACAAGAAGCTGGAGTATGATTAACTGATTATTATAATTGATTATTTAATTTCCGCGTAATACCGTTGTTAAAATGTCTTCGTTAGTGATATTTTAGGATTCTAACGTATACAATATAGTATATTTACCTAATCTATAAAGTAGAATTTGAGGAAGTAACAAATTGTAAACATTTTGATCATAAAGCTAAAATATATTTCGCTGAAAGAATAAAAGAATTTTTAAAACTCAAAGCCGAAAATGAATTTCCCGCAAAACTCTCGGGCAATAAGTTTATGAGGCGGATTTATCAAGTGATTAAATAAATCAAGCGGACGGACGAAACTAGGTAGGGAATATTTATGGACGGACGGAAAACGCATCCACGACTAATGTGTCACTCGCTTTTGCATACTAATATTCCGCTTCAACCCATACTAATATTATAAATGCGAAAGTGTGTCTGTCTGTCTGTTATCGCTTCACGCCCAAACCGCTGAACCGATTTTGCTAAAATTTGGTATGGAGATGCTTTGAGTCCCGAGAAAGTGCATACGGTACTTTTAATCCCGGAAAACTGTACGGTTCCCGCGCGATAAACGAATTTTGGCGCAAAGAAGTTGCGGATGTCATGTATAACTGCAATGTTTTCACGCTAGAGGCAGCACCAGCATAGACAGGAAACAAAAAGTTGTGTTTGACGTTTGACAATGTACCTGTCAATATTCTGATATGACATGTGCAACATGGCGGTCTTTCTTTATTATTTACTGTATGTACACTCGGGGAAGTTGATTCCTATGCAAATGGGGGATCTCCTTAGTTTGGTCGCATTACGTCAAACTCAGCCGACAGATCACAATTAATATTGAATTGACATAATCGACCAAATGTCATTGGTCTCTCAACTGCATAATATAGGAATCAACTTCCTCGATGGTACAAGTAGCGCCCTCTGCTCCGACAATCGCGTAGTATTCCCTATTCATAATGATCCATATGTCTAGTAGAAATGCAAAGTGATCAGTTTGTCGTGTCGATTAACTATTATTCATAGATAATATTCGTGCGGATGAAATTGAATATTGAGTACTTTGAGCCCCAGGAAAGAATGGGTACCTTTGGTCTTGAAAAAATTTAGCTTCAGTCTCTAGCGCCGTAGTACACACACTGGCAAAATTAGCGGAACATAGGTAAAAACAACAACAAGTGGGTAGAGCCACAGTATAGCAATATTATATCCCTACAGTAACGAAACGCCTTTGATGTCGCACGATGCCGCCACCGGTGTAGGTACCGAGCATATATGCCAGGGTTGCCACGAAACGAGAGATAAAATAAAAATAAAATATTGTGCTTGTAATGTTATCATATGTATTATAATCTGTATAAATTTGACGACCTTCGTGGTTAGAGTGTGTGGCAACTCAAGCCGGGGGTCGCGGGTTCGAATCCCGCCGACGGAACAAAAAAGTTTTTCAATGTTCCTGGGTCATGGATGTGCATTAAATATGTGTATGATATAATAAAAAATCTTAAATATATGTATATTAGTATAAAAGTATTAAATATATTTCCGTTGTCTGGTACCTGTAACACAAGTCCTTCAGGTACTTAGCACGGGGCCAGACTGACGTGGTGTGAAGCGTCCGTGGATATTATTATAATCAGCGTGTTATATTTACATAATATTATGTCGTACTGCCAGATACATATTTAGGTGAAACTTTATTTTTAGATGATTTAGTTCTCTATTTAAAAATTTAATTCACCCATCAAGCCCCATAAGCTCACTGGTGAGCGAGACACAATATAATAACAATAGATTTCCAAGACTCCACGATCGAAGGATTAAAATAATGAAGACGCATTCTATAAAATATCCAATAAATATAAATCACATAATTGGTAGGTACGGTAGGCCACCCGCCAGGCCGCCACACATCAGGTGTAACAGAACTCAGAAGCGCTTCAAAACTCGCTCATATTACGTGCGCGGTAAGGGCGGTCCAAAGGTCAACATGTTACACTTGATGTGTGGCCCTGTGTACCTCGCTAGGTAGGTACTAATTAGTATGTGAGTTGTAACAGGGTATTTGACAAATTTTTAATGTATTCTTTATTGTTTCTCTCCAAGTTACACTTTTTACAACGCGTTACAATAAAACAGAGATGCAAATAAATGCCGCCAAGACCAACACAATATTAGTGTGAACAGCTGCTGTGAGCCGATATTTATAAAAATTTAAATCCTTTTTGTTTTTTTAATCAGCATCCGCACGATGAAGTCTGAACCCTTATAATATCCCATGTTTATAAGATAAGTTATCGTTTCACAATAATTGTTACAACACAAAATTCGTAGACAACGCGCCAACGTCACCCCTGCGCGGGCAGGTACACAAACTCCGCGAGTTTGTATACGCGGGCCCGCGCCGCCCGCTTCCCCGCGGGTACCCCTCCGTTGCTCTGCGCAAGTACATTCGTTTCACTACTGTTATTGGGACATATTGCTATACTGTGGTAGAGCTGTGTGAAATCCTTTTTTATAGTTTCTAAGGTCATTTAAGAAATAAAATATTGAAAAAAACTGGCAAGTTGACAGATTTTTATTGCAATTATGCCCTACTAAGTGTTTTTCGATGACGTTGTAAGTGTCTCTGATAAGAATGGCGTTTTTAGCGGGGTGCTAGGTATGCCAGCTCATTTGATTGTATTGTTTTTGGAAGAACACATGGCTTAGATACAAAATTAGTAATTTTCCAGCATCTACGACAGCTAGAGCTGTAACCACGATAGAGAAAGGTCACACCTACCGTTCGGTCGGTCAGGCCTTAGGTGTGTCGGCTTCCGTGGTCCATCGTAACTTTCAGCGCTACAGAGAGACTGGATCTTACGTTCGGAGACGAGAACAAGGCAGATATCGGGTGGCAATGGTTTAGGATGACCGTTTTGTAAGGGTACAAGCCTTAAGAAATCGACCTCAAACTGCTTTGCAGAGACGAAACCTGTCGGAACAGGTCCGAATTAATGTACGTGTAAGTGATTGTACAGTAAGAAAATGACTCAAAGAAGTTAAATTAAACTAAAAATGTGCCAGCAATGGCACCAAAACTTGAGACAGGACAGCAAAGAGCCAGGCTAAGATTTACGAACATCAAAATTTAACAAGTGAGTGAAATCGTGTGCTGTACAGTGATGGGAGCAAATTCTGTATAAATTTTGTTGACAGGCGATAAAGAATGTGGATAAATCATAAGGAACGCTATAGACCATCAAACTTAACGGAAACAGTGGCCTATCATGCAGGCTTCGTAATGGTTTGGCGTGGCATATGATTTGGAACCCGCACAGAGCTGATGATTGTTACTGCATGTTCTGCCTTTTACACAGTTTTAGGTAGTAACTTCAATTTTATACGCGTCCATAGAGTAAAAAAATCGGGCATTATTACCTAAATGATGCTGGCGTAGCTCAGGTGTAGACATCAGCACGGTCTACGGATGTGGATCCGATTGAGGACGTGTGGCACATCAATGGGTGAACGGTACGAGTTAAAACTCCAGCTCCAAAATGTGTTCAGGAGCTCGAGTTGGCGCTACTGGAGGAGTAGAAGAATATCCCACAGGAAATGATTGACAATCAAAATGCAAGCATGGAATGGCGTATCCAGACTCTCTTGAGATTACACGCTTTTAACATGGCATTTCTTAAGTAAAAACGAAGAATTTAACTTAAAAACTTACTGAAATTTCAAAGATTTTTCTTAATTTTTGATTTTTGCAGATTTTTTCTATTTTACACGTTTTTATGTCCTAAATTTATATAAGTTTTATTTTTTAATCATCAATTATTAAATTAATAAATAAATATATAAGAACAGAAATTCAAAAAAATTTGTTATGTTCCTCTAATTTTGCCAGTGTGTTTAGTTTATATCCTATATAAGTACTACGGCGCTATCGCAGTAAAAAAAATGTGAAGTTGCTGAATACATAGTGTTGCAAGGCTTTAAAGTAATTTAAATGAATGTGGACGGGGCGGTGCTGGTAAAGGAGAACTGTCAAACACATGTCAAAAATGACGTTTTTGTATGATAAGCTTTGCCCATATTGTGCCTTTTTTCTGTTCAACAAACGCATGCTTTATAGCGCTGTCAACAGTGAACGTGTGGCATGACAGTGACGCGCGTCAAAATCCACCCGCGTTGAAAAAAAAGTGTCATAGCGCGCGCTACGATTTCAACGCGCGTTACGGGCATGCCTCACGTTTGACGTTGACAGCGCTATGAGGCATGCCCTTGATGAATAGAAAAAGGCACAATGTGGACAAAGCTATTGAAGCGTTAGTTCGTTTTCTCGCCACGTTCATTTAAAGCCTTGTCAAACTGTACTCATAAGTCATAACTCATCAATATTGACCGTTCCAATTTTTTCTATTTCGTTCCAAATTCGAATTTCAAATCGCTGATCCAGTTTGTGTCCTATTTTATTTGGCCAAGCGATAAATAAGGAAACGTCAGAAGCTTTCACGTATTTCCTCTAAAATTAATTATAACATCGTTTGAATAACATATAAATCAATTTTATTCAGCAGGTGACTGTAATTAAATAATTATTAACATCATTTGGGTGTTTTAGATGACATTTTCACCGAGGTTTCACGTGATTTGTCAGAACTATGATAAATGGCTGGACGCCCGTCCACTTTACCAAATGGATAATGCCAAAACACAAGAACTTGATCTGCTAGCCAAATGTAGCTTTTAATGTTATTTATATTCTAAAGTGCAATTTAGTGTCGTTCAGTTATGAGTTTTTGATTAATCACTATTTTCTTTAAAAAGATCTTCAACATTCTTATATTAAATAAGTTATGTTTTTGTATTATTTTGTTCATTTACACGTCTTATAGAACGAGTAACAAAACTTAGTGATGAAACTCTAGAGTATGTATGTGTCCCTTATATACTTATAGTTCACTGTGAAAGTAGCAGCACTGAAAGAGCGATTTTTGTGATTTGTATAGACAAGCGCCCCAGCATCATGGTTACAAAAGTTTTTTAAAAGGTTAGGGTAGCACAAAATATTATCACATAGTTTTATCACACTGTAGTATGTATTTTAATTCTTCCCTGTTTCACAAGACGGCTCATTCGCCTCATATCTATAAATAATAATTAACAAATACGTATTCGTCCTTACCGAAATCCCTACAGACTATAATTCACGACAATATACTGCAAATGCAGCTGAGTAATCACAAACTCATAAATCCGTCAGTCTGTCCGTCTGTTCGCTTGTCCTCGTTTGTACCGCTTGTGCCGTATGTTATGTGGCTTATGACGTGGTTCCGCGATTTGTTATACAAATAATGCTTTTGTTTATGAAGTGAGCAAGATATCACGCGTAGGCTGTAGCTTTCGAATTGTTTTAATTTGATTTCCTAATAATAATTTAAAATAAAGAAAATGTAAACAATAAACTTAATTGAATTTATATGTCCCGTAAAGTGGAAAGTGTTTTAAAAGTGGAAGCTTTAAAATCTGAAAACTTTTTCAACTCTCTAGTTTCAGACTATCTCTATAGCCTAAGCATCACTTTACATCATAATATAATATTGAAATTGTATTAAAATATAATGATGTGATAATTTCCCAGGGCCGTGGTTCGTGAGCTGATCGAGACTGAGGAGGAGTTTGGGCGGGACATGCAGCAGGTATTATCATAATTTTTCATTAAGCTAAGGAAAGTAACCTAATAAGTAATAACTAATAAGTCTAGCCGTGTTATCTAAACTTCTGATGAAGTGAAAGGGATTTTAAAACTGATACTTGGCTTACACATAATATCAATATGGGCCTTTCAGTGTATTCCGAAATAATTATTACGATTAGTTACTAACGCGATAATTTAGGAACATAGACACTATTGCGGGCCCTACACTCGCGGCGTAAATTGCGGCCGCGATTCACGGATGCTACGCGCCGTGAACACGATGCGTACAAATGCGAAGCCGCGAAGCGCAAACACGAAGCTGCGAAACCCTCCACACTCGCGGTTCGCGGCCTTCGCGGGCTTTCAAGCCGCGAGTGTAGAGCCCGCATATAAATCATTGGCCACGTCGGTGTAACGTCAGCGAATCAAACTTCAAATCGCGTAGGTTAGTATACTGCTAAAGTTTAGGAACGCACTTTAATGAATTGGATGTATGAAGGTGGCGGTGTGACGTCAGCGAATCAAATCTCGTCGAATCACACCAGCCAGTATACCCTTAAAGGAACACACTTTAACCAATTGAATATGCAGGTGGTGAACCAGTACATGCGGCCGATGGACAAGGCGACGACACCGAAGCCGGTGTTCGACAATAGGGAGCTGCTCTTCTCCAACTTCAAACAGATCTGTGAATTCCATAACACGTGAGTAGGAGGCTTATCGTGATAGGGTGTGTTCCGCAACTTTAAACAGTACTAGGCCAGTGCCAATTGCTGTCTCGGTAACCAATCAAATCTCATTAAATCGTCACTGGTTAGAGTATCAAAACGCACCCACAAAGTTATGCCAATGCAGTCTTAAATTATGAGCTTAGTTATGGATTTATCTTCAACTAGATGTGTTCTGCTATAGATTTTACGTGGCAGCACCACGCCAACCAACCACACCAAATATAATTTGTATGAAAATGTTTGAGATAAGTAGCATTGGTCCTTTAGGACTCTTTGCTGTCGCGTAGTCTTTTAAATTCTGTTGATGCGGATACGGGTCGACTGCCATAACTCGTGTTTGCTGTAACCCGTTTTCGATCTATCTTCAGTATAATATTAAAAATCATACAGGATTCATAACGTTTCAATTCCTCTTACAATTTCCTCCAGGAGCCTCCTCGAAGGCATCAAGTACTACGCGGGCGAGCCGCGCATGCTCGGCCGAGCGCTGCTGCGCATGGAGCGCGAGTTCGACAAACACGTCGCCTACTGCCGCGACGAGCCGCGAGCGCAGTACCTGCTGTCTGAAAACCCCGTCGTGGCGGAGTACTTTCAGGTAAGACAATATTAGGTGCATGTACTATCAGAGAAGTTGATTCCTCCTGCTATACTCTTCCTCTCTTTGCACGCACGCAGAGAAGTTGATTCTTAGGCAGTTGACGGACCTATGTCATGTGGTGGGCTTATGTTAATTCAATGTTAGCTGTGATCGGTCGGATGGGTTTGACGTAACGTGACCAAATTACTTATGTCCGCCATCTACCTTGGAATCAACTTCTCTGATAGTACAAATGACCTGCAATATAGAGCAAAGTCTACCCAAAATCACTCTGACATTGGCAACTCACTCAGGCCGCCATAAAAAGAAGAAGAAGAAGATAGTACAAATACCCGTCGTCAGATTGTACAAGACCACAGCACAGAACTAGTCGTCTGGCAACACATTACATGCTAGCATAGTTTTTTTTTTGTGCTGAAAGCAGTTTAAGTAGGCCTGATGTCACTCCGATCCTTGAGGATCTAGGGAAATGCTAGCATAGTACTATTCGTCATAAGACCAGATTCTCGTCATGAGACTGATTAAAGATAGATGCAAAAAAAAACGAAAAGATATAAAGAAGGATAAATATTCTTGTAATAATGTTATCACCGTCTCACCTTTCCCGATTTCCGCAGAGGAGTTAATTCGCTTCGTTTTTAGTAAAAAGACGCCATCTAGTTGATTCGCTTAAAACCTGTGGCTTCTAATCATTACTTTATGATCTGTATCAGAGATGGCGCTGCACTGAACACACGTCACGATTTAAAAACGTTATTTTTGGAAACTCTCAAAGCGCCATCTGGTGCTTACATGTAGAAACAGTAATCGTTTGCAATTAACTATACTGCAATAAACTTTAGGTTTTAACGTATAGATGGCGCTGCTTAGCTAGTTTACGATTTAGTTGCGAGATGTCGCTACTTGTCTAAGATTAAAGTTTATTAAAGCTTTCCTGATTTTCAATTAGCGACTTGTACTTCAATATATGTGCTGTGCTACGAAAGCAATAACAAAGAATAAGTTTCTATTATATTGTCTTAACTAGTTGCCTTTGTCGAAAGACAAGCTGTTGGGAGAAGGAAAAATATTAATTTAAAATATAGTAAGTAATAAGTGTATGTATAAAAAAATAGTGTAAATTAATTTTGTAAGTACTATATTTTAGTTAGAAAACACAGAAATAAAGTCAATTACTGGACTTCTAATGGACATAATATGTTTATTTATATTAAGATTAAGATCTAAGACCTATTTCCTCAGCTGGGGGTAAAATTAACCCGATAGATAGCATGATGTTTAAACATCATGCTATATCTCGATCATCATATTATGTTTATTCAAATGTATGCCATTATAAATCCATGGTTAAATCTACAACCAAAAAAACTGATTTTATGGATTGTGGAAAGTTGGAAAATAAGAAATACTTTTTACAGACTTACAAGCTTGGTACAGTTATGCCATATACACAAGTCACAAACATCTCATACTTATAATAATTATATCTTAGTTTGCGTCTCAGCTAAACCTAAATGCTGGAAAGTAAGAAAAACTTTTTAGAGACTTGGGCGCTTGATACGGCTATATACACAAGTCACAACCATCTTATACTTATAATAATAATATCTTAGTTTGCGTCTCAGCTAAACCTAAATGCTGGAAAGTAAGAAATACTTTTTAGAGACTTGGGCGCTTGATACGGCTATATACACAAGTCACAACCATCTTATAATTATAATAATAATATCTTAGTTTGCGTCTCAGCTAAACCTAAATGCTGGAAAGTAAGAAATACTTTTTAGAGACTTGGGCGCTTGATACGGCTATATACACAAGTCACAACCATCTTATACTTATAATAATTATATCTTAGTTTGCGTCTCAGCTAAACCTAAATGCTGGAAAGTAAGAAATACTTTTTAGAGACTATACCATATTGTATGTATATACCATAGACACAAACGCCTCTTACTCATAACACCTCTGTATTCGTCTGAGGAAATGCCTAAATCATTGCAACAAATCCGCAGCGATATGAACACTGACAGGCTTGAGGTTTGAGTAAGCACGCCAACTATTCTGGTGTTGGCAGGCGGCCCGGGCGCCCGCCTTATCACAGCTATGAAATTGGAACAATCCGATAATGGGTCAATCAATTAAGCTTAACTGGATTGCTGGGACTTAACGTAGGGTTTTAAGTACGCACTTAAAATTGTTAATACCAACTAAGAGATCTTTACGGTTTGTTCGTTGCAATAAAATTTGCGAAATAAAAAGGAATTGTCAGTCTGGTATGTATTTGATAGCGCTTAAACTACTCATCTGATTTTAGATGCACTCGTTGTGACGTCACAATTCACATCACTTAATCCAAAGATTTTGAGGACTTAAAATTATTTCACTGTCTATTCTCGTTTTCTTAAGTAGGAGAGTAATCTTGTGTAAATGGTTGTAAGGAGGTTGTGTAAAATCAATAGGCACTACTACTCTACTAACAGCCATTTCAGGTTACTAATTTCCCCCTTTTTTCCATTCCCGAACCGACCTAAACAAATAGTACAGCCAGTAATATAAACTCTAGATCCTGTGACATGAAATGTTGCCCAAAATAAAGAACTTTTTAACTAGAAACTCACAAAAAGTCTTGCTTTCAAGTATATTCCGGTAGATTCTTATAAATATCATAATTCCAAAAGTCATGATCACCGGAAGCGATGTCGTAATTCTCACGTCAACAACCTACGCCAGTCTCACTACCCACAGGACTATTCCGAATAACTTCATAATATTATATTTTTAGACAATTCACTCATAACAGTAGGTATGTGGACTAATTCTGTATTCTTCCAGAAACTATTGTTGGCTAAGTTTTGTGTTGTGTATTTTTTCATGTTGTAACCATTTTTTGCAGAATTAGGTTGAATCGTGTTTTCAACTTTGATCGTGTTTTCGTGTTCAATTAAAATTCGAATTCGAATATTATTTAAAATTTGACACTGCGATGGTAGCGCCGTCTGTCGGGTCCAATGTAAAACATTCCAAAATCAACAACTACTAATAAATTAAAAATTAGTTAAAAAAACATTGTCCAGCGGACAAAATTGTGAATCTAAACCATTCCCAGATCCCCTTGAACACACACAAAAAATTTCATCAAAATCGGTCCAGTCGTTTGAGAGAAGTTCAGTGACATACACACTCACAGAAGAATTTGCAAATGCAAAATTTCATTCACCTAAGTTGCGTTTTCCCATTTTTCGTCAAAAGGGATACAAAGTTTTTCTGTCGCGTATTAATATATAGATATGAACAGGATGTTTTCTCTACACAAAGAATGGGCCAGCTTTCAAACTAAGGCAAGCCCTCGTCAGTACAGAGACATCATTGATGTTGGCATGAACATTGGATTTCTTATTCCTAAGTAGGATGTCTATGATAAGTGTCATAGTTATTCTTAACACAATAATATATTTTCGACAGAAGAGCAAATACTGGCTTATAATAGGCAACTAAAGAAATGGACACTAGCAAGCGAGATGAAGAACAATGTATGGGTTATATTTGACTTTCAAAAACTTTATGTGCTACATTTAACTTTCAAAAATTTTCTGTGTTTAGCTTAACCGTTTTCGATTTAGCTTTAAAAGAATGTACATGCTGTGGGATAGGTTTTGTAAATAATAATATGAGTATTCGTAGCTCATTTTTCGATTTAGGGATCGATTTGTGAAATATGATGTTTTAAAGTGGAAAAATCGTTAAGAGTCTCCACCCTTCTACCAGCTAAATGGTTGCTTCTGAAAATGTGAAAAAAATCACGGAAGTAGAAAATATGGTGAATTTAAATAGAATACTATCACGGCTAAGAATAATTCATAATAGAGTTATAGGTGATCAAAAAAAAATAGTATTCGGTAAAGCTACGAATACTCATATTATTATTTACAAAACCTATCCCACAGCATGTACATTCTTTTAAAGCTAAATCGAAAACGGTTAAGCTAAACACAGAAAATTTTTGAAAGTTAAATGTAGCACATAAAGTTTTTGAAAGTCAAATATAACCCATACATTGTTCTTCATCTCGCTTGCTAGTGTCCATTTCTTTAGTTGCCTATTATAAGCCAGTATTTGCTCTTCTGTCGAAAATATATTATTATGTTAAGAATAACTATGACACTTATCATAGACATCCTACTTAGGAATAAGAAATCCAATGTTCATGCCAACATCAATGATGTCTCTGTACTGACGAGGGCTTGCCTTAGTTTGAAAGCTGGCCCATTCTTTGTGTAGAGAAAACATCCTGTTCATATCTATATATTAATACGCGACAGAAAAACTTTGTATCCCTTTTGACGAAAAATGGGAAAACGCAACTTAGGTGAATGAAATTTTGCATTTGCAAATTCTTCTGTGAGTGTGTATGTCACTGAACTTCTCTCAAACGACTGGACCGATTTTGATGAAATTTTTTGTGTGTGTTCAAGGGGATCTGGGAATGGTTTAGATTCACAATTTTGTCCGCTGGACAATGTTTTTTTAACTAATTTTTAATTTATTAGTAGTTGTTGATTTTGGAATGTTTTACATTGGACCCGACAGACGGCGCTACCATCGCAGTGTCAAATTTTAAATAATATTCGAATTCGAATTTTAATTGAACACGAAAACACGATCAAAGTTGAAAACACGATTCAACCTAATTCTGCAAAAAATGGTTACAACATGAAAAAATACACAACACAAAACTTAGCCAACAATAGTTTCTGGAAGAATACAGAATTAGTCCACATACCTACTGTTATGAGTGAATTGTCTAAAAATATAATATTATGAAGTTATTCGGAATAGTCCTGTGGGTAGTGAGACTGGCGTAGGTTGTTGACGTGAGAATTACGACATCGCTTCCGGTGATCATGACTTTTGGAATTATGATATTTATAAGAATCTACCGGAATATACTTGAAAGCAAGACTTTTTGTGAGTTTCTAGTTAAAAAGTTCTTTATTTTGGGCAACATTTCATGTCACAGGATCTAGAGTTTATATTACTGGCTGTACTATTCAGTTCCAGGGTGGTGGTGGTGTAGATTTTGTAATATTTAAAAACCAAACTCTTCTTTTTTTCTCCTTTTTTTATTGAATAAGGGGGCAAACGAGCAAACGGGTCACCTGATGGTAAG
Organism: Polyommatus icarus; assembly: GCA_937595015.1. Classification (NCBI taxonomy): domain Eukaryota; kingdom Metazoa; phylum Arthropoda; class Insecta; order Lepidoptera; family Lycaenidae; genus Polyommatus; species Polyommatus icarus. The sequence continues at coordinate 20,374,580 of OW569329.1, forward strand.
CAACTACCGTCGCCCATGGACACTCGCAACATCAGAAGAGCTGCAGGTGCGTTGCCGGCCTTTTAAGAGGGAATACGCTCTTTTCTTGAAGGTTTGCAGGTCGTCTAGGTCCGGAAAAACTGCTGGTGACAGTTCGTTCCAGAGTTTTACAGTGCGCGGCAGAACTTTATTGTTTACTAGCTGTTGTCCGCGACTTCGTCCGCGTCAACATAGTATAATAACAAAGATGGATTAGATGGAGTTTTCCCCTTTTAAGGGTTCCTTACCCAAAAATAAAAACGGGACCCTATTACAATGATTTCACTTTTTAAACCAAATTCGAGCTACATCTCATACAACAACAAAATAATTTTTGAAATCGGTTCTCAAATGGCAGAGTTGTTCGCGAAAAACATATATAAAAACATCGGCCAAGTGCGAGTCGGACTCACGCACGAAGGGTTCCGTACCGATACAGAGTAAAAATAGGCTAAAAATTGTGTTTTTTGTACGGGAGCCTTCCTTAAATTTTTATTTTATTTTAATATTACTATTAAATACTAGCTGACCCGACAGACGTTGTCCTGTCTAAACGATGATTATTTAATTCGAATTGGTATAATTAAGTAAACAATAGATTAAAATTAGTATCTCCATGCCAAATTTCATCAAAATAGATTAAATAGTAGATATAAGCGAAAATCATAAGAGTTTATCGTGCAGGAACCGTACATTTTCCGGGAAAAAAGTATCCCTTGTCCTTTCCCGAGAGTCAAAGTATCTCCATACAAAATTTAATCTAAATAGATTGAATAGTTTAGGCGAATATCATAAAAGTTTATTGTGCGGGAACCGTACATTACCGGGACAAAAAGTGTCCATTGTCCTTTCCCGAGACTCAAAGTATCTCCATACCAAAATCGATTGAATATTTTACGCGCAAATCATAAAAGTATATTGTGCAGTAATTGTACGTTTTTCCGGGACAACTTTGGTCTTCGGGACTCAAAGTATCTCTATGCCAAATTTCAGCGAAATCAGTCCAGCCGTTCAGGCGTGATATCGTGACCACACGAATATGGATTCATTTTTATATAAAGAGATTAAAGTACACATATTATAACAAAAGAATGTGTGAAAAATTCAAGTGACTATTGCCGTTATTGATATTATAGAGCAAAAAAGGCCAAAAACAACACGTTTGTTGTATGGGAGCCCTTAAATATTAATTTTATTTTGTTTTTAGTAAGTACTAGCTGTCCCGGTGAACTTCGTGTCATAGATCACTTTAAAACCTTCCCTGGACTTCTACGAATATTTTAAGACTAAAATCAGCCCAATCCGTTCAGCCGTTTTCGAGTTTTAGCGCGACTAACACATTTGAAAATCCATTTTTATATATAAGAAGACTAGCTGTCCCGGTGAACTTCGTGTCACTTTTAAACCTTCCCTGGACTTCTACGAATATTTTAAGACTAAAATCAGCCCAATCCGTTCAGCTGTTTTCGAGTTTTAGCGCGACTAACATATTTGGAAATCCATTTTTATGTACAAGATTTGTTGTTATAGCGGCAACAGATATACATAACCTGTGAAAATTTCAACTCTCTAGCTATTACCGTTCTTGAGTTACAGCCTGGAGACAGACAGATGGACAGAGAGACAGACGGACAGACAGACGGACAGACAGACGGGCAGACATCGAAGTCTCAGTAATAGGGTCCCGTTTTGACCCTTTGGGTACGGAACCCTAAAAACTAAGGTAGAGTAACTGTGCCAAAAAATTGTCCGCGAGTCTACAAAATGTGACCCGAATAATGCATACGTATTCGGTACACAATTTTGTTTTTTTATACAAGTGACAATTATTGTCAACGGCTTTTTTTTCCAAAATTTGAATGTAAGGGTGTATTCAGACCGCAACGCAACGCGTAGATCATGCATTTCTAAAGTACTGAATTAACAGATCGCGCAATTGAAACCTGTCAAATCCATACTTTATGCCGTGCCTCGCCTTGCCTCGTCGCGTTGCGGTCTGAATTGACCCTTACTGTTTCGTAGCTATTATCATATTTGTGCGAAAAAGAACCAAATTCAAAACGGTTGAAGTATGGGAGTTACGTTTCCATAGTTTTTATTATTCGTACAGAGAAAAAAAATCATTATCATAGAATTAAGAATAACCTTCGTTTTGACATCGTTGTTTATTATAACAACGAGTTGTTGCAAATAAATCCTGGCTACATACTTTTTATGAGTGAATGATTAAAAGTTCAAACTGTCCATGTCATTCAGGTAAAAGCCTTTTATTAAAAATAAAATAATAAAAAGCCTTTATTTGACCATTACAAAGACTCTTATCAACTAAGTGTTAACATAATTTTCATATTATTACTTTTTAACTAGGTCCCCACAGGTTGGGTAAAGGCGGGGTTCAAGGATGACCACTTTTCTCTGTCTTGGGCTATTTGCCACCAATTCGTGCCAGTGACTTTTTTGATATGGTCGTCCCATCGGGTGAGAGGTCTTCCTCTCTTTCCTTTTCCATGAGGTCCGTTCCATCTGGAGATTCTGTAGGTCCGTCTATTGTCTTTTGCCTTGCTATATGACCCGCCCATCTCCATTTCCATTTCCAAATGGAGAAAGCCTTTTATTATAATGATTATAATATAGGTCTTCCATGATCTTATTCTTTTTTCTTCATCTTTTCTTTCTTTTTACGCTGCATAGCAGCTGTCATCACAAGAAAAAATGAATCTGTCTTTGACAAAATAATATACTGATCCATAGCGACAAAGATGACCTTTTCACCGTAGACCATAGACTTGACTGATATAGAGATCTTTGACTGATATAACATGAATTATCATGCTGCATGATGAAAAACAAGCGTTCATCATGCAGCATGTAATTCACGTAAATGAATGGTCATGCTGAATTACCGTCTACGGGGTACTTTATTTCTGTACGTTGTATAACAAAAGCTTACATCTGGTAGGAATAGTGAGATGGCACAGCTGTTAACGGAAAAACAAGTGAAAAGGCTAAAGAACAAGATTATATTATTACTAGCTGTCCCGGCAAACGTTTCTTTGCCATATTAAGTATATAAAGTATTTTTTTTAATTTGATCGCAGCGCTAACTGTCGGGACAGACTAAAATTAAAATTCGAATTCGAATATTATTTAAAATTTGACACTGCGATGGTAGCGCCGTCTGTCGGATCCAATGTGAAACATTCCAAAATCAACAACTACTAATAAATTAAAAATTAATTTAAAAAACATTGTCCAGCGGACAAAATTGTGAATCTAAACCATTCCCAGATCCCCTTGAACACACACAAAAAATTTCATCAAAATCGGTCCAGTCGTTTGAGAGAAGTTCAGTGACATACACACTCACAGAAGAATTATATATATTAAGATTGAGTAATTGTCATGTTATTTCATGTTTTAATGTTAATGATATTTCGTTGTTGGATGGAAGTGCATGTGCAAGGTTTTTTCAATGATAAAATAAAATAGGTGAATTAAGGCATCAGATATATTAAAAAATACAAAATAATAATCAGCCAAGTGCGAGTCGGACTCACGCACAAAGGGTTCCGTACCAGTATACAGAAAAAAATCGGCCAAGTACGAGTCGGACTTGCGCACGAAGGGTACCACTATAGAACGAAAGTAGGGCAATTTTTTTTGTATGGAGATCCCATACAAAAAAAATTGCCTTGCCCATCATCAATTAATAGAGTACAAGTGCCTACCTGTTACCATTATTGATTACGAGCAAAAAAGGGCGAAAAAATCATGTTTTTTGTATGATAATTGGTAGCCTCCCTTAAAATATATTAATTTTATTTTTATTATTTGTTGTTATAGCGGCAATAGACGTACACAATCTGTGAAAGTTTCAGAAGTCTAGCTATAGCGGTTTTTACTTTTTGCCTGGAGACAGACAGACATACGGACAGACATTGAAGTCTCAGTAATAGGGTTCCTTTTTTACCCTTTGGGTACGGAACCCTAAAAAATTAAAAAGAATCAGAAGAAATATCAGCTAAGTCTAGACAAAAACACAAATACAAAATAGCAGCAAATGTATTTTCGGAATGCCCCGACGTAATGAATAATAACGATCTAGGTCATACGGATTATTAGATTAATAATCTTGAAGTCTAGACCAAAATAAACAAATGGAATATTTCTGAGGACGAACCAATAAGTAGTAACCTCGTAATGTCTTCTTGCTTCGAATCAAGAGTTCCAACCATAAACCAACTTCTTTAATGTGTTGCTGAAAATTGCAATAGCATGAACAATTTCGTGCATGTTTATCATTAGTGTTTGTGAAGACATTGACTATTTTTTTCATTAACTTAGCTTCGAGATATATCAAACAATAACTATGTATCTACCTAACTATGCATATCAAACAGGGTTTTCTTGATACTTTTAAATTGAGATTTACATCACAATATTATCAACTTTGTTATTGTGAGTACTTCTTTATTATGACGAAAGTAATAGTGGTAGTTAAAGTCTGGATATATACACAGGATAGGTACTATTTACAATGTTTTTAAAGAATCATATTGTATTTACGCGGGTAGAGCAAGCAAGAGCAACTAGATCTCTAATATTATTGTAGTAATCATCTCTATTTAACAGCTCCTGGTTGCAGCTATTAGGTTTATTTACTAGTGACTAGCACCAGGGTTCCCTTAACCTTGCGGGGTTGACCATGGTGTGATAACATCACCGGTCGGAGCGCGCTATGTTTAGCGTGCGCCTGCGCCGCCCATGGTGCGCGGTAGTCGCTGACGAGCCGCGGATGCGTTCACGCACTCCAGCGAACGATCGACCACTCGACGAGTGAAGTGTGTGTGTGTTTGTGTGTTACGACCTCGGAAACTCGGACTCAAGGTATACCCAAAATTTTAATTATGGTGGTAAATTTAACTGATCTGTGGCATACGTAAGACATCGCTAATATTAGTGTTTCCCGCGTTGGTGTAATGTTACAGTGGTTATTTCTGCGCGCGCGTGGGCTCTGCCGCGTGACCTTGACCTAATATCACCAGGATAGGTCTCATTGCCATGTTTGTTTTGTCACCTGAGATGCTATTAATAGGTATGGGTGTAAATACAGGTGAATCATAGGCTCGAATTGAGAGCAAATCTAAAAGCGGATAAAACAAAGCTTCGTTTGGTCCTATTCATGACGTGCACTTGTTTTCGCGTAAACAAAACCCAGCCAAAGGGTGAATGGTGAAAATAGAGTTCTCGTCCGATAGCTTTAGTGTTATTTCGCATTGAAGTCCAATTTTCTGTCAATATCTAGCTTTTCCAGCATCTCCATTATTTGGTCCTTCTAGAATATTTCACTCGAAAATGGGAAACTTTGTAGTACGACAGTTTTGGGGTAGTGCCATGCGAAAACAACCACTTATATTGATCTAAAATCTAGATAAATAGTGCTAATTTCTTCTAGAATATTCGCTAGTTGACTGATGTTATTGGTAAGTGTTAATGACGCATTTGTCACTTAGGCTACCAAAACAAACACTAAAGAGAAAATTACAGGCGATTTGAAATGAGTTTTGCGACGATTAAAGTGCTTCGACGACAGCTATCTGTTGCGTCACGTGTTGCTAGGCGCGGCATGCCAATAGTCGCGGTTTTAAACCCGCAATGAATTATTACCCGCGTTTCTTGGATTAAAAGTTCTATATTAAAAGCTGATCAAAAGGCTGGGTATAGTTGGACCTAATGAGCAGGAAGTAATGAACGAATAAGTGTGTAAATAACTTTTTTACCATGGGGAAATGATTTACGCATCCCCGACTGATTGGGGACATCGGCCAGGGGTATGTGGTATTCCCCAGTACTACCCACTAAAACCCCATGGTGCTCCATTCCCCGCTTACGGCAGAGTTGCGGGTAAGATAGAACCTACCGCAACTCTGCAAGTATGAAATGTCTAAGATGCAAATGTAATTTTTTGTTGCTGATGCGAATGACGATAGCAATTGTCGCATCGAACTATCAGCCTTCATTACCAAATATCTTCCTGTTCCATTTTATAATTCTATTTTCAAATTAAAAAGTTAAAAGATTGTGTTGAAGTGATTAAGGTCCCACCATAAATGAAACATACATATAGCAATATGCTCTACGTACAGACACATAGACCGCCAAAAACATGATGCTTTCTTTGGCTTAGCAATATTTGAGTACGAAGAAAAAACCTCTTGTTAAAATACTTAGGACGTTGTAGTTTTTAGTGGTTTTTACTGCCACACTCAGTGACAAAATATATTAATTAACTGCAATGAAATGAAGAGTTTGACAGATATTGCACTCCCATATATTCTTGTGTCAAAATCTTTATTTAATAATTACCGTTGGTCCGTTAATTAATTAACTTTCGTGTGAGAGAGTGCGGCAATTAAACTGCAAAGCACTGGAATAAAACGTATGTATATAGTCTACGTATGTAGTTAAGCAAAATAAGTATGTAGTCGGGTATAATATTAAAATGCATAAATTTTAAGCAAGAACCGTGGAATTTTACGCACGAAACATTTGCGTACTTCACACGTTAGCTCTTCAGCCTGTGCCAAAGATATTCCAATCAATGCCACTTGGAGAAGTTAAACAACATCCAAACATGCGAAATTGCGTGTTTTCGCATCGCCCGTAGGAATGTTTTCATATTTTAATACAAAATAAACAGATTGGAATGCTAAGAACAGTGGTTGTTTACCGTCAATTTGTTAAAGTTCTGTATTCGTTGGTATTATTTGGCTGGTATATCTTTCTTTCTATTCCATATTATATTATTATGCTCGTAAAAATAAAAAAGTACTTATGACACTTAGGAACTGCCGCAATAAAGCTTTTGCAGTTAGCAGCTAGTCTACACCAATGATATTCTACTTATACAGATCTGTTACGTTCATACTATTTTCCGGCTTAAATCTTCCGGCAAAAATGTATAGGCTCTGGTATAGTGCTCAACAAGAATGGATTGTATATTTTTAGGAAGGTATACCCATGTACATTAATGACCAATAGGGCGCTTGTCAAGATTCGTTGTACTTTTTGAGTAAAGCCATGTTAAAAGTCACATCAACACTCATACATTTTATAACATCACGTTACATTATATGATTATTGATGATTGATTATTTTTAGGGTTCCGTAGCCAACAAGGATATTATAGTTTCGGTCTGTCCGTCTGTCCATCTATCCGCGTTTTTTTTTAATGCTTCTGTCCCTGATTTTAAGTTGAGGGATTTATGTTCTTAATTCAATTTATACACTTAAACAGTCTTATATGTCTACCCTTATCCTCTATTTATATTTTCTGTTCTGTCATCGTTACCTGCTCCGCCGTCCAAGGGTGAGCAGTATGAGGGAGGGGTTAAACTACTACTGTGAGCGTAACTCTAAGGTGTACTTTCTAAGACAAGACATCCGTAACCTTTCTAAGCGCAAATAAATCTTACCACATACACGACAAAAACTACATCGGTAACGCCGGCCTTGTACGTTGACTGTACATTATTTCAAAAAGTTCAGTTGCTAGGGGCTGGGCGCCATATAACTTTTTACCTACTCACTAAGAGCTATCTAATGGTATATATTTTATCTCTGTTGAGCAATATACCAAAATGCCCATGATCTTTTGACAGATAAGTGAAACAAAAGATACGGAATGCCATTAACATAAAAAAGACAGACTAAATAAAAGACGACCCAATTGGGTCGTCTTTGAATCTTCACAACGCGCGCGGTAGTAACATATCTGCTTTGAGTTTTTTATATAATATCATTGGTCTACAGTCTACACGCATACGTCTAGTCCCACGCACACAAACACTGTGGCGTAGACTGTCGAATTTAAACGAAATTAGGCGATTGTTAGGTTTTTCGTCATGGAATTTTTAAAAACGGTCGCCACGCTTAAACCCATTGATAAAAGCTTTGCAATAGCTTAAAAAAACAAAACAAAACAAAATTCGCTGCGTAGACGCATCGCGTAGAGGTCTAAGTACTTCGTAGCACTGTCTACGAACGCGTAGAGCTCCGGCGTAGACTCTTCTACGACGCGTAGCCATACACGGTCAAAACTTTTTACGTATGTAATACTTACTTTAAAATGATTTTGTTGAATTGAAAACAATAACATACTATTTCTTCAAAAGAAAGTGTAAAGGGAGTGTAAAATTAAGTGAAAATTATAATAATTTACTTTGAAAAGTAATATTTCGAACTTTTTATCTTTTTAAATAAAAATATTTTTTTAAGTTAGTCTCGCTATAAATCGAGAACAGCTGATCTATTTGGCTAATTCTAAAGGTTTTTCCGGTTAGAAAACTTACGATTAATTCAACTAGAATAAAAACAAAATAAACAAGAAAAGGCGTTAAAAACAAAATATAATCCATGACCTCTTAGCGGGGGTTCCACAAGGAGGTGTGCTATCACCTTTGCTCTTCGCTCTGTTCATCAATACCATTAGCAGGCGCTTGTCGTCTCTTTACCATTTATATGCCGATGATATGCAAATCTATACTAATTCCGATATTGACCATCTCAAGGAGGCGATAAAACGCATCAATGATGATTTGAACCTTTTAGAGGAATGGTGCAAGTCCTTCGGTATCTCTGTTAATCCCAACAAAAGTCAAGCCATCATTATTGGAAGTGCTAAACTTCTGTCTAAAGTAGAGATTCAGGCACTCCCATCTCTCACACTCAATGGCTCCATAATCCCGTTTGTGGATACAGTAAAAAACCTGGGTGTAATTTTTGACAACCAGCTTTCTTGGAAACCACACATAAATGCAGTCAGTAGCAAGCTATTTCGGGCGAGTGCATCTCTTCGGCTGTTTGGTAATTTTCTTCCAATAAAAACTAAAATTGCATTGGTTCATGCATTGCTTATGCCAATTCTTGATTATGCAGACATCTGTCTCATCGATATTACGGAAGAACTTTTAGATAAACTTGAGAGACTGCAGAATGTTTGCATCAGATTTGTCTATGGCCTGCGAAAATATGATCATGTCACAGAATTTCGAAGGAATCTTCGCTGGCTTCCTATCCGCCTGCGTCGAGATTGTCACGTCCTCTCCCTTTTGTACAGCATCCTGTTTGTTCCCTCCTCTCCTTCTTACCTTAAAAACCGTTTTAAATTTTTACATGACACTCACCAACTAACATTGCGCTCTTCAAGCAATCTCACTCTGGAAATCCCTCTGCACTCTACTTCCTTATATTCCAAATCTTGTGCTGAGCAGCACGCTACTCTCTGGAACTCTTTGCCTCTAGATATACGACGAGCCGGTTCAATAAATATTTTTAAACGTAAACTTAGATTATATTTCCTTAATATGCCCTAGTTCATTACTTGTATATCGTTGCTTTATGACCATCAACATAGTTGACTGCCGATTATTATTACTACTATATTATATTGTCCTAGTTCTAGTTATAGTTAAGTCTAGTAATATATTCACTAAGATTAGTTTGTGCACCTACACGATTTTCTTTTATCCTTATTTTAAATCTTCTCTACAAAAGGTTGACTGGTAGAGATTGCTTAGTAGCAATAAGTTCGCCTTTTGTGCATCATTATGTAGTACTTATTAATTTATCATTCATATTGTATTTTTATTTTGGTGTGCAATAAAGAGTTTTATTATTATTATTATTATTATAATCTACGTATACATTGGATAGTTAAAATTTTCAGTTATTTTAAGATTTTATGACTGCTTCAACACGCTTTAAATGCAGCTTTATATTACAAGTATTTTCGAACAAAATAATGCTCTTACATGATTTATTAACCATAAACTATGAACTAGCGGAAATTCTTAACAGGGGTTTAAAGCAACTACTATTTTTTATCGCCGATCAAATTTTACTATTTTCGAGTTTAAAGGTGCTCTCCCTAACCGGGAGCATTCGTTTATAATGTTACGTTACAAGGTCAAGCAGTACATCAGTAAGGGAGGAGAGCCGAGCATTACAATGTGCACCTTGTAATGATTCGAAACCGAGCATTACAAGGCGCACCTTGTAATAATACAATACAAATGTGTGAAATATCCTGATACAACTTGTAACATCAATGCGCTGGATTGCTCAATGTCGAATGTTACATTACACGCGAATGTTAGTCAGTCAGGGAGGTAGTCTCTGACTGACGAAAATTCGCGTGTAATGTAATGTATGAGGTAGTCGAAAGTAAAGTCGAATCTTTAATGTTACATTTAATTTCACGTGAACGCTCCTTGGTCAGGGAGGTAGTTTTATAATGTAATGCTCAAAAACGAATCTGTAATGTTATATTACACGTAAATGCTCCCGGTGAAGGAGCACCTTAACATGATTTACTAACCACAAACTATGAACCAGCGGAAATTCTTAACACAGGTTTAATGCAACTACTATTTTTTATCGCCAATCGAATTTTACTATTTTCGTGTTTAATACATCATAAACTGCGCATTACGAATAACTACCTACAATAACGACGTGCGAACAACGGATTACATTTCAGCGTAAACACGTCATTCATAGTTATATTACAGTTTACATGACCCCTATGTCGACTGCGTAAGGTTCAAATTGAAAGGTGAAATAACTACATGTTTACGCGGTACGTGGCGTAACTGCACGTAAATAGAACGCCTTGACATCCTCCAGCGAAAAACGCGATTGTATATTTCGCAATCGATACTGTCATGTTTTTTAGAATTTCGAGAAATGTATTGTATATTCGATTTACTCATTGGCTATTATTACTATTAGGATCAGCATCATTGACAAGACGATGTTTATATGTAGTTTATTAGTTATTACGAAAAAAGTAAAAAGGTACTATCAGAGAAGTTGATTCCTAGGCAGATGGCGAACCTAAGTAATTTGGTCGCTATAAGTCAAACTCATCTCATCAACCGATCACAGGCCACAGCTCGTGACATTCAATTGACATAAGCCGACTAAGCTACGTAGGTCTGTCAACTGCCTAGGATGCAATTTCCTCGAGTATGCAATGCATGATAAAGGTCGCGCCCATTAACATATTTGTATTGTTTGTATTTTGTTATTAACATAAGAAAGAAGGTCGCGCCGTACGCGTTGCATTTAGTGTAGTATGCGGTGCGTTCGACGCGTACGTCGTGTACGGTGCTAACAAAATATTATGTGCTTTAAACTACCGTTAAAATTTAGAAATCCTTTTTAAAGTGTCGTAAATTTTATTGGTTTTGAAACTCACAGACAACGTGGCTGTCTGAGTAATAATTTTTAAAATCGATTCAGTAATCTAGAGATTACCACCTACGACGTCACAAAGTCACTATCTCCTTGTAATTACTACATAGTTATAACAAAATCGCTTTCCCGCTATCTGCTCCTATACATTATACTTTAATCTTATAAACAAAAACAGATTTTGACGCATTATCATTTTCTGAAGATAGAAGAAGGCTTATAAGTTTAATTTTAGAGAACATTTTAATCTCGCGGACGAAGCCGCGCAAGTAGCTATTAGTGTAATAGATTTCAGATCAATCCAATGAATGTAGTGCAATTAATCAAGTATAACATTACGACATGTAGCGCCAGTAACGCGTTGTGTAATATAATGTAATGTCGTGTAATAGTTTATGATCGAGAGTTCAATCGATCCGCATATTGGGGAGACGCCAAACATTTATTGAACTATGGAGTTTCACTTTCGTACACAATGTAGTGGTTATGGGTTTATAATTATTGCAATTAATATGCGAGTTCTGAAAACATTTGTTTCAAATATATTCAGAAATCAACCCTTTTTGTATTTTCACTTTTAACCCTTCCTTCAACTCAGACTCACTCAACTTGTTTGTTAAGAGTTTAGAGCAATATGATCCGATACTACAAAACTTACCCTATTTATAAAAAAGATACAAACATTGTACACACAGTAAGTACATAAATAGTTCCAAATGAGCGTTGACTGTCACGAGTCACGACACTGATTTATCATATCGGTCAAGGACAAAACATTAAAATTGAAATAACGTCTGTATTCACAGTGTTCTTATATTCACAAGAGGTTAGTGGGTTAGTTTAGGCTGTAGATTAGTCCAGGCACACTCGAAAAGCTTAGAAAAAGAATATAGTGGGTGTGGCTATTGGCTGAGACTGCCTTCACATTAAATCGCGACTTCTATACTAAAACGTTTTAGTATAGAAGTCGCGCGGCTGCCGCACTGTGAAGGCAGCCTAAGCAGTAAGCGCGCCACACCGGCAAGTGCACCATGTACCTATATATTGTACGTCTTATGAACTAACTATAATAGGAAATAACACAATATATTTGTACGTTCCAGACTCTAGCGGACAAGCTCGGGGACGACAAAGGTCTGACGGAACACCTGAAGCTCCCCATACAGCGGATCAACGACTACCAACTACTACTCAAGGTAACACTTCGAACAGTACTATACTGTACTCGGCGAAACATGGCGGTAGCGGTCATTGACTCCCTATCAAAAACTTGTAATTTTCTAATTTCTATTTATTATAAACCGCGATCGACAATGAAGTGGCAGATCACAGATGTTGTCAATCGTGGCTTTGTATAGAAAATTACAAGTTTTTGACAGGGAGTTAATGACCGCTACCGCCATGTTTCGCCGAGTACAGTATAGAACTCATTACTAACACTAGATTGTGTTACTAACCTTATAAGTACTAACCTTATGTCATATTCAGTGAATTTATACTATTAACTATAGCTGGAGTCTAGAGTGTCGCAATTAATATATTGAACACTAATAAAACACATTTTTTTTTTTTGGAAAAAGTTTTTCGATTTTTTCGAAACCGGTCGTGTAATTTGTTAAAAGTTATAATATAATATCTTAATATAGTGGAAAAAGTGCAAGAAAAGTGTGTTTTATTAGTGTTCAACATGAATTTCCACCGAGAACCGGCACTACAATCAATTACGCAATTAATATATATTTTTTAAACTAGAGTTTTAAAATATATTGGATAAGAGAAAAAAGGATAGCCACAATGTGGTCAAAAGGGTCTTGTGATTCCTGAAGCCTGACAGACGGACAGACAGACGGACGGACAGACCGAAAATATAAGGGTTCGTTGTTGAACCCTAAAAAACTACTATAGAACTGGCAATTAAACACAATTTTAAAAATTATATCTTTGATTTTAATAACTAGAGGTGAATTTGAAAGCAATTCTATCACCAGTAGAGTAAACTAAGATATCAGCCAGCCGGGTAGTTTGTTTACAGCGGCGGCTGCCAGCACGCCGCGGTATAAATAGCGCGGTCACCGGGATATGGCACGGGATTATCGACACACTTTACTTCAATACTAGAACTAGACTAGACTATTATGATGATCTAGATTCTAGATGTACTATCGAAGAAATTGATTCATATTATGCAGTTGACAGACCAACGTCATTACTCATTAAATTTGGTCGGATTATACCAATTCAATGTAATCTGCAGGCGTAGCATGGTCACCACAGAAACTGTTTATTTCTACGGAAGAATAGACAAAGTGACAGTTAGATAAGACAAAGTGACTCTGTCAGTATGTCAATTCTTTCCCATGTCTACTGTTGCTATGCTAGCCAGTGGCGTAGCTAGGTAACCAAGGGCCCTGGGGCAAAATAAAAAATGGGGCCCCACTGGTATGTAAACTGAATTACTCGTAAAGGTTTTATTTAATAAAAATATGAAAGCTAATTCATCATAATGTTTTTTTTTTAACTTTTCTTTGCATTTTTCTTGAAAATGGGTATCGATACCATAATTTAACTGAACTCTGTCTCTCTGCACTTGAATTATTCGAAATCATTTCTATAAATTTAGAACTTTGTTTTAGTCTATCTCTGCTAAAACGTTGCTATCACCCAAATTGATGTCGCATTTTTGTAACGTTTTGGATGCATAATAATATTAATGTCGTTCAATAAACTGTGCATGAATTCGCAAAGCTTTTATAATATCTATTTATTTGGATTTAGTTTTTTTAGGACCACTTGCACCATGATGTTTAACTCAGAGTTAAAATTAACTCTGAGTTAAACATCATGTCATCTCTATCACTCACTTGGTGTGGTGTCCGACTTGCAACTTGGTTGCAACCCGTCACATTTATTTTGAAAATGAGAGCCAAAACTTCAGTTCGATCGAGATTTCTGGTAAGGATTCAGGGGCCCCCTGAACTTGAGGGCCCCGGGGCACTGCCCCGCCTAGCCCCTTAGTAGCTACGCCGCTGATGCTAGCCCTGCTGATAGTTAAGTTTGACCGAATTCGACCAATTTACATAGGTCAGCCACATGCCTATAAATAAACTACTCTGATAGTACTATCAGTGAAGTTGATTAATCCTTCGATGGCGGATTCTTGGAAATCTATTGTTGTTGCAGGCGCTGGTGTCCTTATGGGGGTTGATAGGTTAATAGGCAGGTGACCTACATTTGGGGCTATGTCAAGTATAGTCAACTAATCACGCTTATCAGTATTTTGACACGATCGAATAGCGTAGATATCAATGTTTAGTCTGCGTATAAATCAATTTCTCTGATGTGTGGTTCCTTTGGAAGTTCTTAATGAACTTTAAATATATTATTATTCGATTTTAGAAATAAAATCAGCTGTATATTTTTAAATTTATAGGAAGAGTCTTTTACGTCTTACGGAACATTTTAGTTTTTTTTTTAACAACAACGTTAGCTCTTTCATTAATTCTGATTACCATAATTAGTTAGCGTTTTTCAGTTAAAGCATAACAATATAGAATCATAATCAAAACAATGAAGAGAACCCCAAGCAAACAATTTCATACTATTCTATTCTTAATACCTCGATCGTGGGAATCGCAGACACAGTAGACTTTCAATCGTTATGCGGCAGCCGGGTGCCGCTTGGGGATTGAGGGTTAAAAAGTGTTTTATTTTTTTTACAATCCTTAATTTTTTCAATTCCAGGAGCTAGTGAAATACTCGCAGCGTTTAGGCGACGACTGCGCGGACCTCCAAAAGGCTCTTGAACTATTCCTCGGCGTTCCCACCAGGGCTACCAACAACAAGTTCATAGCCAGCATCGAGGGTTACCGCGGGAATATCTACAAGCTCGGCCGCCTCCTCACACACGACTGGTTCACCGTCGATGAAGGGAAGATAAAAGATAGATACCTCTTCCTTTTCAAAGCTCGGATCTTGATCTGCAAGGTCAAACGCGTTGGAGACGACAGATCGGTGTTCGTGCTTAAGAATATTGTTAAGGTTGGTGATTTGTGATTTGGTTTTTAAAAGAATCATTTGAAGAATTGTATGATAATTGCCTGGAATTAAATTGCTCGATACAAATCACATTTTGAGATAACACACTTAGGAGTTATTGATAATTCGATAGTAGGTTTTCATCACGCAACAGAAGTCTAATAAAGTATTGATTCAATTATAAAACAGATAAAATATTTTATTTTCTGTGCTCAATTTCATCGAGTTAAGCTTTTTTTAGATTCAAAATGATTTATAAGTTTCTTATATTTTATCTTTTAGCTTCCCGAAGTCGAAGTCAAAGACTATCCAGGCACCACTCAGTTTGAGCTGCATCAGAAGACTCAACCGGAAGTACTCATACTAAACGCCCATAAGGAACACGTCAAAGCTGCGTGGCTAAAGGAGATCAGACAGTACGCCACTGACGTTGGTAAGTTGATGGGATAGTAAACAATTTTATTACAAATTCAAAAACAAGTTTTAACCACAATATTATCAATTTCAGTTGCATTAGCAGAACACGCCGCTGACGATCTTCAGATACTATCTCCACCACAGATATCATCACCTCCTCCGGAAGAAAAACGGAAGAGAGATTCTACGGAAGAGGACGAACAGAGACAGGAGAAGAAATCTCGGCTCGAAGAAACCGAAGTCGCTGAAGCCCTAAGCAAAGAAGCAGCTGTCCAACTACTTTCGACAAAAAGGAAAGCTTCTTTAGAAAGTGACATCGCAAAGAAAGTTGCCAAAGCCGAAGTTTCTGAAGTATCGTCAGTTACTGAGGTACAGGAGACATTAACTTCTCAAACTGTAGAGAGTAACGTTGAAATCGTTCAAGAATCTAAAATATTTGTAGCTGAAAGCACTGAAAGTCAATCTATTGTGCAAACTAGTCAAAAAGCGTCTTTATCTAGTACCAAAGAAAAGAGCCAAACAAACCTAGAGCAACAAATTTCAATATCGGAATCAGTAGCAGCACAATCAATACAAAGCTCGCTAGAACAGCAAACGCAAAGTTCCAACGCACAAGAAACTAGTCAAACTGAAGTTGCATCTGAATCTGAATCACAAAAAACAGCATCTGCTGCAATAACAGAAACTAAATCGGCTGAGACCTCTTCGGTTGAAAAACAAGAAAAAGTTTCAAACGGTTCTTCTAAAAGGAGTTCGAAAAAATCTACTGACGCGGCTAAACCTGCCAAGGAGCCAGAAGAATCTCAGAAAGCTAAGAGCGATTCGTCACAGTTAGACACTAACAAAACAGACGTAAGCTTAAGTTCTAAGAAAACCAAGGAATCTACTGCAGAGAAAAAGGAATCTACTGCAGAGAAAAAGGAATCTCCTATAGAGAAAAAGGAATCTACTGAAGTTGTTGAAAAAGCTGAAACAAAATCTGATCTTGAGAAAACTATAGAAAAAACTGAAGTTTCTCTAGAAACAGCAACTGTAAAAACTTCACAAGAAGAACAAGCCAAGGAAGTAAAAACAGAAATAAGCAGTACTGTCACTAAAACTGAGGAATTAGTCACCCAATCATTTAACGAAAAGGGAATAAAGTCAGAAGATAAAACTTCAGAAAGCAAAAAAAGGTCATCGGTGAATGGTAAATCTGAAGAAAAAACTGTAAGCCAAGAAAAAGCTGAAAGAGTTGATTCAGTTACAGAAAATCAAACCACTGTAACACAGGAAGTTGCTAGCGACAAAGTCACAACAGCACAGGCTGAAGTAACCCAGTCTTCAAAACAGGTTATAGAAGAAAGTCAAACTGCAACCGCAGGGGAAACCGCCGACGAAGAGATGTCTAGATATAGCCGCAGTTCGCGGCTCTCTGGAGGTAATCAATAACTCATTATTTATTTTAAATACTTACATTAATGGCTTAATATTCGTCATTCGTTCAGTTACGTTTACTTATACCGCTCTGATGCATTTTCACAAATTTCTCATAGTAACGTTTATGTTTAAAAAAAAGTTCATACCACTTAAAGGTGTAAAATGAGGTTTGGTTATTTTGATATTATAAATTATTATTATAATTTTCAGAATACTCCAGCAGCACCAGCAGGCGCCTGTCGAGTGGCGGACGCTACGAGTCCTCCTCCACCTACGACACGTCCAGCGGCATAGCCTCCTCCTACTCCCGGCGCCAGAGCGGCACCAGAGTCGAGAGCGAGATCACCCAAACCGGGGGAGCCATCGAGGGCTCGGCCCGCTACGAGTCCAAATATTCTTCCAGCAGAATCGAAGGTGGATCCAAATATGGGATCGAAAGCTCTGTCGAGAGCGAGAGCAAGCTGGGCAGCATCGCTTCCAAGTACGGAATAACCGGTGGCTCCGATGCCACGATCGAGGGCAGCTCCACCAAGTACTCCATCGAGAGCAGCTACGACGGCAACGATACGACCAGTAAGATCGACAGCATCGCGTCCAAGTACGGCCGCAACTCCATCACGGACAGCAGCAGCGCCGAAACTCGCACCACCAAGCTGAAGGTCGACTCAGACGCCGCGTACGACGGCTCCGTCGAAACGATGAGCAAGATCGACAGCATCGCCTCCAAGTACGGCCGCAACTCGATCACCGAAAACGGCAAATCCGATATTCGCTCGACGAGACTCAACATCGAGATGAGTTCCGACGGCGACAGCGTCGAGACGTCTTCCAATATGCAATCCAAGTACTCGAGGAGGGCCAACGGCGAGTCCGTTCAGGAGAGCGTGTTCACCAGCTCCAGCCTCTTCAATGGCTCCACGACCCCCGAAAAGAGCAGGGGCCGACCGATTTTCAGCAAAACCCTCGAGGGGCAGAACATCGAGCGTAAGTACCGGTAGACTAGACGAGAGCTTGTACATACGCTTCTAGGTGACTAACGTACACGGACACTGT
This sequence comes from Polyommatus icarus, assembly GCA_937595015.1. Taxonomy (NCBI): domain Eukaryota; kingdom Metazoa; phylum Arthropoda; class Insecta; order Lepidoptera; family Lycaenidae; genus Polyommatus; species Polyommatus icarus. The sequence continues at coordinate 20,392,778 of OW569329.1, forward strand.
GCTAACACGCTTTATGTTCATCGAAGGTAAGAGGACACGACACAGACACGATCAAACTCGACAGCCGCGTAACAGATTAATTTGAATCGCAGCCGGCGAGAACGCGACGTTCGAATGCGTAGTGCAAGACTCGGTGGAGCGAGTGACGGTCACGTGGCTGAAGGACAACAAGCCGCTGACGGACCGGCTGATGGACCGCGTCAACGTCGCGGCGGAGGGCGGCCGCCACCGCCTGCAGGTGCTGCACTGCCGCGAGGACGACACCGGCCTCTACACGGCGCGAGCCGAAAACGTAAAGGGCAACGCACACTGTACAGCACAGTTGGTCGTCCACGAGTGTGAGTTTACCTTACGGCGGACGTTGATTCATTACCATTGACTTGTTATTGGCGTAAGGACAGGTCTGATAGACACTTGTAAATTAAGTAAGGACAGGTTTTGTCCACTCATAAAATTAAACCCTTGTTTATTGCTCCTGAAACTTAGATAGTTATCTAAGTTTTAGAGATTCACATGCTTTAAAACCTGATCATAAAATCTATTGGATTTGGAAATGAATCAATTGTAGCATTATTATAAAATCATCGTTTCGCATGGCTCGAGCAATTTCATCAATAAATTCATTGTATAAGCCATAACATGTACTCTATCTCTACAGTATATATGTCTATCTATTACAGATCTTTAATTTTCCTTTATATGCGACTAAGTATCTATTGTAAAGCAAGTAATGCATTAGCGGAAAATGCAATTTATTATCATTGATAAATTGGTAATAATGGTTTTGAATTCTCAGTAACTCCAGAAGAGAGGAAACAGAAAGCGGCTCTGAATGCTCCATATTTCATAGTAGCTCTGAAAGACACGGAGATTTTGTTGAACACGTATCTGCGCTTTATGGTCAAAGTCAAGGGCGACCCGAATCCTGATGTTAAATTGTGAGTAATAACGATTTATTTCAAGGTCAAAATATATTATATTCTAAAGTCTATAGATGCACCAGCTGAACAGAAAACTTAATAACGATTATTGACCCATCAATAAGCGGCACCCGGCTGTCGCATGACAATTGAAAATCTATTGTGTCTGCGATTCCCACGATCGAGGTATTAATAATTACATAACTGCTACAAATAATAAAAACTAAGGAAACATCCCATACTATTACCTTTTTAAATTTGTCTCCGAACTGTCATGTAACGTGCTGACGTTACCCCTCAAGGCCACCAAATGTATTGAAATGTGTACCTAACGGTGCGTCCACATTTGTATCATTTGCGCGATCAGATCTCCGTCGCGATCATCGCGCCGTATCAAGTATGAGTATCATAGTGTGGACGCCTATTAGATCATTCTGCCGATCATGCGAGTATTTGATACGGCATGTATTAGATACGCGGTTAATAGCGATCGGGGCGTATCATGATACGCGTATCATTTAAACACGCTTCGATGATACGCGACGGAGATCTGATCGAGGATCTGATCGCGCAAATGATACAAATGTGGACGCACCCTTAGGTACACTTTTTTAACAAGTATTGTGGAGCATGTTTCTTGACGGAGTTACTTTTCCTTAGTTTTTATTATTCGTAGCTTAACTGCAATCAAATGAAGATTTTAATATTATTAATTTTATCTGTCAAATTCTTCAGTTTATAAAATTTAAGACTCATTTAATCAGACAGAGTGCTTTGTGAAAGCTATAAAAAACATGTTCCATTCTAAATTTGAAATTAAAATCAATCTTTCAGCTATCGCGACGGCAAAGAGATCACTACCATCTCAGAGTCGGACCGCGTGTCTATAGTCCGTATCGGCGCCGAGCGCGGATGCTATGAGCTGGTCATAGCCGATGTGAACGCGGGAGACGCCGGCAAATACTCCTGTAAAGCCATCAATATCTATGGCGAATGCGAATGCGAGGCCACTGTTACTGTTGTTGGTAAGTAGGAGAACATTTGTGTAGCTCGTATTTTTATTCGAAATTGTTCTATTCTTTTTGTAATTTGACTATAAGTACCTACTATGAACTATCAGATAAGTTGACTTATAGGTAGATGACAGACCAGCCGCTAGCGTAATTTGGGTCGTGTTATGTCAAAAGTTCAAAACCAGCCGACACAATAATCGAATTGACATAACCCGACCAAATTACGTATGCCGTCTGCCTATAATTTCTTCGATTAAGGTCGTTAGTCATAACTTTTTTATAATATAATATTGTAGTGACTTATTTCAAGAAAGTATGTACAGACCAAACCTGTATGAAAAAGCAAGTTTCCATACCTTTTTAACGCGTAAAAAGGTAAAATATTAACTTTTTAATAATAATATATTTGTCGCGTTTAAGAGATAAAGATACCAAAAGAACAATCACAATACAATGAAGAAACAAATATCGAAAGGACGAATACGGATCCTTCTTCTAATGCCACCATAAATAGAAGTTATAGCAAAAGCCGAAGTTCTAGCATTGGTACTGAAATGTCTAGTATATAATAGCCATTGAAGAGCACGACACTGGGATATTTAAAAATGTCGGAATGTCTGGAACATTTCCAATACACAATATTTAGTGCACCTATTTTTAGTATTGATAAATGTGTACTAATAATTTCAGTATTTTGAATCACTTCAATCAAATTTTCGTTTCGTAATTATAATAAGAGTTTTTGTGTACGTGGGTGTAAGATGATTGTTGCGTAGGTGTGATGTTGATGGTTTTTTAAGTTGATTCGCACAGCAAATTTTTAATGATAACAACAATATGGAAATTAATCTATTTGGTATGTATCAATACTGGTTAGAAGTTTGTATATCACACGAAAAAATATCACAGTATTTTCACCTATTTGTAGAGATTGGACTGAATTGTTTTTGGCTCACTTAATTGCGGCACACGGGACTAGAGTTTCAAGTCACTTTTGCGCAATCAATTTTGTAACAGGCTGATAAAATGTTAGCAACGTCTGTTTGAGTTAATGGTCGATTAGGTAATAACTAGTAAGTTTCCTCTCTCATTTTTCTCAGTATTGATGAAAGAGAAGACATTTTAACAAGCCATTAACACTAATAGACGTTGGTAAAATCGGGCCTAATGTTATTGTTATATTGTTATAAATTTACATCATATTTTAGACGACAAGAACATATTTGGTGAGCTGCCACCCGGTGGAGAAGGTCTGTTAACGAAAGGAGAGAAGCCAGTGTTTATTTGGAAGAAGGATGGCAAAGATTTCGAACCCGAAGAGAGATTCAAGGTATTCACTAAATTAATGACACAGCCACATTAAAAGAAAACATCGAAAAAATATAACAAATAAAGCACATGAAATAAAAAGCACAAACGAATGAAGCACAAATTGTTATCAATCCTCTAAAATTCGCAAAAAAATAGAAATTTATAAAAAAATTATATTTTTACCAGGTTCTGCTATGTGATGATGAAGATTCTCTAGCTCTGGTCTTCCAACATGTGAAGCCTGAAGATGCTGGTCTATACACGTGCGTCGCTAAGACCAGTACTGGCAACATCTCCTGCTCCGCTGAACTTACTGTGCAAGGTAACATTGATGAAGTATTGGAACGAAGTTACTTATCGCGCGTTGCGAAAGGGGGCTAGACGGAAAAAGTTGTAACGACACGACTTAAAAGTGTCAGTATATTACAACTAGGGCAAAATTAGTGCTATAGTTGTAAGCCGTGTGGTACTGCGTGTTTCTCTATCTGTCTCTCTCTTTTTGATTAACTTCGTTTCATCCGGGTGTCCCTTGTTGTGCACCTCTCAAGTTTTTTTCAAAGCTTTCTGTCTATTTTCGTTAAAGATAAGTTGAATTATGAAGGTGACATCGAATGATTTTTCGATACTTTCTTTGTCTCTTAAGGGCATACTCGACAAACGCGAAGGCTCTTCGCGCCGCCTGGTGAGCTGGTGTTTTCAAAAACTGTCAATAAGAATTTTCTAACACATTAATAGGTCTTTCGTGTCAATTGCCGTGTCACATCTCAAGAAATCAAAAACCTTTATGATCTCATTTTTCTCACCAAGTTTTGATGCAAGGATAAAATATATATCAAAATTTAAGTTGCGTTTCTGACGATCAAATTTTTTGAAGGTCTTTTATTTTATCTTCTATAGGCGCAGTAAACGTGTTACACCGTGAGCCTCAAAAGCCTCAGCTGGTGATCGAGCATCGCGAAGCCATCGTCGCAAGCGGTGCATCTGCCATGTTGGAGCTGGTGTGCAAGGGATACCCTAAGCCCAACGTGGTGTTCAAGCACGAGGGAAAACTTGTAGAAGCTGATGCTAGACACAAGTAATATCTTAATGCTGTTATATAATATCTACTAGCGACCCGCCCCGCCGTCGCACGGGAATAAAATATGTAGCCACTGAAAAATGATTAAAATCGATAGCTCATCATGATCCTTCATGTGGTCTACTTCTTATCTCTAAATAACATAAAAATTGCTCCAGTAGTTCGCGAGATTAAACCCTTTCAAATAATTTTCTACATTCTCGTATTAATCTTAGCATGATAGAGTATAGCTTATAGCCTTTCTCAATAAATGGGCTATCTAACACTGAAAGAATTTTTCAAATCGGACCAGTAGTTCCTGAGATAAGCGCGTTCAAGTTAGCCCTTTCAAATAATTTCCCCCGTTTTATCCACATTTTCCTCTATTTCTTCGCTTCTATTAATCTTAGCGTGATAAAATATAGCCTATAACCTTCCTCGATAAATGGGCTATCTAACACTGAAAGAATCATCAAAATCCGTTGCGTAGTTTTAAAGATTAAAGGGAACAAAGGGACATGAGGGAAAAAAGTGACTTCATTTTATAATAAGTATAGATTAGTACTTAGAAATGAACATGGTTTATTTCAAATAATAATGTCTAAATTATACACATTGTTAGGATAAGAAGTGACTATTTGCAATGACTTTTACCCCCATATGCTAAGTAAACTGTTTTGCTGTTATCATAATTTTAATCTATTTCTAAAACTTTACTCTCAAACGGTTCACATTTGTATATCACCTCTGGCACCTCGTAACTAGAAATATTATAGAATACGTATACCAACCACCAACGTATACCAACCCTATATAAAAAGACTAAAGTAAGTACCACAAATGATGAAATGTATTTTAGGTTCCTCTATGAAGACACTGAAAGTATGTCACTAGTAATCAAGAATGTGACACAAGCTGATGCCGGTGAATACCAGGTGACAGCTTCCAACGAGCTCGGTGAAGACACAACCACCATGAACCTGGTTGTCAAAGCCGCGCCGAAGATTAAGAAGAAGATCGAAAACCAGACTTGCATGGTAAGGAAATATTCAGTCATCGATACAAGAATCGTATATTTAAGGCGCAATACACACTGAGTCCGCCGGGCCGCCGACATTTGTCGGCGACACAACCCGGCGGCCTGTATGAAAAGAATGATGTCGGCAACATGCGCCCGCGCGTGTTACCCGCCGACATGTTGGCGGCTTGGGTCGCCTGCGCTCAGTTGCCCGGCGACACAACCTTATAGACACGCGGCAATCACTGACCAATCACTGACTGCCAATTAAATTTCTCACCTCAAGCCGCCGACATGCCGCCAACTAGGCCGCCGACAAAAAGTTGCCGACATAATGTGTCGGCGGCCCGGCGGGATCAGTGTGTGTTGCGCTTAGCGCCCAAAAGATAAAAACTAAGTTATTTTTCGAAACAAAAGTATCTTTACATCAAATTTTACTAAAACCGATTCAACGATTTAAGCAGAAGAGCGTCAATACTGTTGGTGACTTTTCCATTTTTGTATCAAAATGTTAATGCGGTTCACAGACTACATCTACTTACCAAATTTTAATAGTACCTATAGCTGTTATAGTTTCAGAGAAAAGTGGCTGTGACATACGGACGGACAGACAGACAGACGAATCTATAAGCGTTCCGTTTTTTGTCATTTGGCTACGGAACCCTTAAAAAGTAAAAACACTTATCTATCCAGCCAGTACCCAACAAGTACTATGGTACAGAAAGTGTTACAACCGCGTCGCTCCGCTAAAGACGTGTAGTTACGCCTAGTGCCGTCTCACCTTTTGAGCATGAATCTTAAATATTATTCAAGTGAAAGTTAATTTTCAGGCTGGCAGTGAGCACACATTGACTATCCAAATAGAGGGAACTCCTTCACCAGATGTCTCTTTCTACAAAGATGGCGTAGAAATCAAGAGTTCTGAACGTATAGTGATCGTGAAGGAATCAGAGGAAATATACAAGATCACAATCAAGGACGCTAAACTTACTGACACTGGGTCTTATTCGATTGTTGCTAAGTAAGTTAGAATTTTCAGATTTCTATTTTCAATAACGTTACATTAAAAAATGTTATACCGCAATTCAAAGCTCGAATCAATGTTAATCAGATTGCAAAAGAACCTATATCACTGGAAATTGCTTACAACCGTTCATGAAATAGATAAACCCAAATTTTCCAGAACTGAGCTGGCTGATGATGATGGACTGTTGCTATTTGCACTGTCTATATCAGCTTTCAAACAAAAAAAACTAGATCAAAATCGGTCCACTTGTGTGGATGCTACGATGCCATAGATAATAGCTCCCACACCGGTTTCGGTGACGGTGGCCGGTTTCATTGAATTGATGCCATAGATACGAGTAGATACACACACACACATAGACAGACAGACAGTCACGTCAAACTTATAACACCCCTCTTTTTCGTCGGGCGCTAAAAAAACAAAAACTTCTAATTACTAGTCCTAATGAAAATTATGCTTACAGAAATGAAATCAACCAATGTTCAGACTTCTGGCAATGGAATGTTACGTCGCCACCTAAGATCATCAAAACGTTGGGATCTAATAAAATCTGTGAAGAGAAGGAAACTGTCACTTTCGAAGTGAGAACTGAGGCTGAACCGGCTCCTACTGTAACATGGTGAGATATTCATTATAATTTAATACCACTTGATTAATTTTAGGATAAAAATAGCTGCCACAAAGGAAGTCAACTATGAGCTACAGAATTCATATCCAACCCTACTCGTAATTGGCGTTCATTATCTACTGACACTTGTATGTTCAGAAATAAAGCTATTAGCTAAATTCACTTCAGAAACTGGGCATTAGAATACTTCGATGGCATGATGTAGGATGGTGGCGCTAGTTGTACCATCACATCCGAATGACTGAATTAAGAATTAACATAATGTTTTTTAGGTTCAAGAACAAGACCGAAGAGGTCAAGGAAACTTCAGTCATCAAGATATCGTCTTCTGGAGAATCTCATAAGATGGTTATCACATCCGCCGAGAGATCAGACGCTGGAGAATACTCCTGTGAGGTATGTGTAAACTTAAATACATTTTTTTTATTTTCCAGGATGTCGTCATTGGAGTAAAGGGCGTTATATTATGTGTAAACTTTATAAAACGAAAGTAGTCATGTTTATTACATTACGATAATATACAATATATTTTTAGATCCGCAATGTGCACGGCTCAGCTAGCGACAGCAGCATACTGAACGTGCGATGCGGGCCCGTGTTCACGCAGCGCCTCACCAACACCACCGCTAGGGAGGGAGACGTCAATGTCGAGTTTACTGTCGATGTCGAGGCCTTCCCTGAGCCTACTGTTAAGTGGTATGTTTTGTATACAAATTTTAAAAAATCTGTGTTTAAATTAATGATGATTAATGGTGACAGCAACTAGATTCGTAACGAAAACATCCGTGTAGCGCAGCTCAGAGCCAGCACTGTATCAATGTTAATCAATAGCTTTGTCCACACTGGGCCTCTTTTTGTTCATCAAGGGCATGCGTTATAGCGCAGTCAACAGCGAACGTGAGGCATGCCCGTGACGCGCGTTGAAATCGTAGCGCTCGCTATGACACTTTTCTTTCAACGCGGGTGAATTTTGACGCATTCAATTATTGAATATGCCAAACGAAAGTTGAATAAAAAGAAGATTATGAAAATTGGAGATGAAATTGCATAATGTGGACATAGCTATAATAAGATAAATATAATATACACTGCTAAGACTGCACACTACTTAATATTTATGATAGTTTGTATATATATACTAACATCGATACAGTGCTGAGTCTGCACTTAAACCAGCGATACTGGCTGGAATTTACATTAATATGTGTATCATATCAATGTACCATCGAGGAAATTGATTCCTATGCAGTTGATAGACCAACGTTATTTGGTCAAATATGTCAATTCAATGTTGATTGTGATCTGTCGGCTGGGTTTGACGTAACACAACCAAACTAAGTAGGTCCCCGATCTGCATAGAAATCAACTTATCTGATAGTACATTAATTTTATTGGAATTAACACAAACCTAGCTATATAATTGTCATCACAGGTACTTGGGTGACGTGGAAATAACGGAGAAGAAGTCGATCTACACCCGCGTGGACAACGGCAGCTCGCACAAGCTGATCCTCAAGGAGGTGTCGGCGGAGCTGTCCGGCCAGTACACCTGCAAGGTCTCCAACGACCTCGGCTCCGACTCCTGCCAGGCTACATTCACCGTCAATAGTGAGTGCTAAGTTTACTTGTAATGGCAAGGACTAAAACTTTCAGTTTTCGATAAAATGAGAGGTATGCCTATCTAAAATAACTACTGCAAATGTTAATATAAAAAGCCTCTAAGCTCTTCAATATGTAATGTTATGAATATTTGCAATGATTGGTTACTTATTAAGAAAATCTGAGGTCACTGCGATCTTAATCAGAATGATTAAAAGACAAACATAAAATATAGTCTCATAACCACACTCGTAACGTATTGAAAATTTGACAGGGAAACCAAGAATCACCAAGAGTCTAATTGACATGACGGTTGACGCTGGACAGACTCTGAAGTTAGAAGTGGAAGTCGAAGGATGTCCAGAACCGAGGATTAAGTGGTACAAGGATGGCAAGGAAGTCACCACTGATGCGAGAATCAGAATAGAGAGAGATACACAACGGTAATAAATTTTCGATACATAAATAAAACTTTATTTCAGACTCATTTTGTCCATAAAGTTAGTGACAGTTAGTAACATTAATAAGCTTAAATATAAGTATGTTAGTGGTATTGGTAGTAATCAGTATATTTTATGATAATATGAAGCTTATAAAACTTAATGGGCACTGTCCAAAAAAAATCACATGTACTTTTTATATTTTTTTTCGTTAAAATAGGGTATTTTAAGAATATAAATTAAATAAATTTGAAATTCATTGGCTAGTTTTTTCTCAATAAATTTTTTAAGTTTCGCTCTGACGTCATCATCATGACGTTCTCATTATGTGAAAGCTGATACGAGAAGCTTACCAAAAGTTCGAAACGTAATGTTGGTCGAATTTATTGCTAATTTAACGCCATTGAAGGTCAAACTAAGGTTAAACATATTTGTTCAAAAATATAAGTAACTAATGGGTATTTTTGTCGTTTATATACAGAAAAACGATCACTGACCTTATTCCTCGAAATGTTTTTGTAATGAGCAAAATTTTAAAAAAATGGGCAATCCCCATTGGTTGCTTGAAATCATTACTATCTTTACTAATATCCTTAGTTCTTTTTGTAGCAGAAATAATATGTACTGTTTCTGCGCGTTGAACAAATTTTGGCGCCTCGAAATCGTAAATTCAGCGTCATCTAGTAAATACTTTAATAAGTCCGAATAATCTTTATACTTTTTTTTATTTTTTTCTAAAGGTTGGAGAACTACAATCTGACGGTAACACTTGTCAAAGAGGAGGATGGTGGTGATTATGAAGTAATAGCTGAGAATGAGTTCGGCAGCGTATCTTCAAAGAGTACGGTTACAGTACACAGTGAGTATAATTGATACAATATACAAAAATATTCTTTATATACCAGAAAAATATCTTGGATACACCTCACTTTGAAAATCAAAATTCACTTTAGTATTATTTTACAAGAGTTCAAATTTTGACGGTATAATGAACTCTCACGGTACACAATTTGAATCCAAAATACTATGCAATGTGTTTACTCTGAGTCGCACTTATAAGAGTTCAAAACATCCTCTCAGCACATGGGTGAGGTATACACAAACAAATTAAACAACCACTGTAAGACGAGATCATTACACGAGTGAACACTGAAGATCACCAACCTAGGTAATAGATTAACATAGTACAGCGTGATTAGTAGTATATAGTACTACTGCATTGCACGATTGTGTAGTTTAGTTATGTCCTAATTAGTTACATGGGACAAAACATTCCACAAAAATCCACAACGTAATAAAGCATTCGATTGACTGAATGCTGGTGTGCTCGCACGTAGATAAGTCTATGTATCCACAATCCCCATTATTAATACATGTATTTCGAATAATATTCCATGATGCATTCCAATATTTATATCACTGTCATTTTCATTATTTCAATAGCGAAAGAAGTACACTCGAGATTCAAAAAAGAAACTATAGCCGAAAACATGGTAGAAGATTTAGCGGAAGAAAAACAACCGGACGTACAGAGCATAGAAGAGAACAAAAACAAACTTAAAGCTAAAAAATCAATCTCCATAGTAGAAAGCGTCGACGAAAATGATGGACGCGATGGAAAATCTAAATCAAAAACTTTTGTTATTGAAGAAGTCAGTCAAAGTATGTCATACAAGGCTGAAAAGTCTACATCAGAACCGGAATCAGCAGAAGAAAAATCATTCTGGGATGACAACGGCGATGACGGAAGATCGAAAACTATAAAAGTAGAAAGCGTACAACAATCTATGATGGCTCGTAAGACAATCACACAGTCAGAAACAGCCGAGGAAAAGTCATTTTGGGACGATAAAGATGATGATGAAAAATCAAAACAAGCTAAAGTTGAATTTGTAAGGCAATCTTCCAAAACAGCCAATAAATCTTTTACGGAACCAGAAGTAGCCGAGGAAAAATCATTTTGGAATGATAACGATGAAAACGAAAAACCAAAGCAAGCCAAAGTTGAATACGATAGGCAATCCTCTAAAACAGCAGAAAAAACAGTTATAAAATCAGAAATAGCTGAAGAAAAATCATTTTGGGATGATAACGATGAAAATGAAAAACCGAAACAGGCTAAAAAGGACTATGACAGACAATCTTCTAAAACAGCTGATATCTTAAAATCTGAAGTGGCTGAGGAAAAATCATTTTGGGACGATAAAGATGAAGATGAGATGTCAAAACAAACTAAAATTGAATACGTTAGACAAACTTCTAAATCGGCTAGCAAATCTATAACTGAGCCAGAAATTGCTGAGGAGAAGTCATTTTGGGATGACAATAATGAAGGAAAGCCAAAACAGACACAGACTCAATATAACAGACAAACTTCTAAGTCAGCAAGCAAATCTGTTACAGAAGCAGAAACAGCAGAAGAAAAACCATTTTGGGATGACCAAAACGATGGAAAGTCGAAACAGGCTAAGGTTGAATATGTAAGGCAGACTTCCAAATCAGCTCAAAAATCTGTTACTGAGCTAGAAACAGCAGAAGAAAAATCGTTTTGGGATGACCAGGATGATGGAAAGCCGAAACAGACTCAAGTGGAGTATATCAGACAGACTTCGAAGTCAGCGAGCAAATCTGTTACCGAGCCCGAAACTGTTGAAGAAAGATCGTTTTGGGATGAACAGGAAGATGGAAAGCCAAAACAGACACAAGTCGAATATATCAGACAGACTTCAAAGTCAGCAAACAAATCTATTACTGAACCAGAAACTGTAGAAGAAAAATCTTTCTGGAATGACCAGGAAGATGGAAAGCCAAAACAAACGCAAGTTGAGTATATCAGGCAGACTTCTAAGTCAGCAAAAAAATCGATTACGGAATCAGAAACTGCAGAAGAAAAATCGTTTTGGGATGATCATGGTGACGATGAAAAGCCGAAACAGGTCAAAGTCGATTATAATAGACAATCTTCCAAAACGGCTGAAAAATCAGTAACTAAACCAGAATCTATATCAGAAAATGAGGCTGTAGAGAATGTGGTTATGCCTATAAAAACTAAAAACTCCGCCGTACCGAAACTAGAGAGAGCTCATTCAATAGTTGAAACAATAGAGCAGCAGGAGTCTATTGAAACAGAAAACATATTGTTGAAATCAGAAACAAGAGAAGAGGAATCAGCTCGGAACGATAGTGCTCGCGATGTTCAGATAGAGGAAGTGACCTTACCATCTAAAGCAAAGAGGTCAATTAGTGGAGCCGAAACTGCAGAAGACAAGTCTATCTGGGACGAAAATCACAACGAACGCAGTAAGAAACCCTCAGTTCAAGAGGTTTCCTATACCGTAGGAAAAGGGGAAAAACATGTTACTGAACCAGAAGTAATCGAAGACGTGTCAATCGACGTAGAACTAACGGCACCAAAACGTAAACAAGTCAAGAAGGAATCTGTTGTTGGTGAACCAATGAGTGCTGAAACCGAAGGTATAAATGCGCTTGTAGCTTCATTTTACGCAGCAAAGGCTTTCATGATGCGATCTCACGTTTTAAGTACTGCATGCTTATAACTTTGTTTTTCTTTAACAACCAAAGTGTGATTTATTATGTTTAGGCCGAGTTTTTGAAACTGTAACAACGTTCAAGTCTGGTGAGGATGGCTCAATTATCGTATCTAAAGTTAGCAGTTCTCGATCTCATGGCGCCATTATAACAGGTCAGTATTATGTTAAACCGCTTCCCTTCCTCTGTATCCATCTTATTCATTATAGTATATTGTTATAACATAGACAGAACATTATTTTAAAATATATTTTAGATAAAATTTCATTACATTGTAATATCTTCTATCTCTATTCCTCATTAATTTTCCATAGATTCTATTTTAACAAAGAAAAATAATATTATTTCAAACGATAGGTCCAGCCGAAACGCGCACTATACACAAAATGACTTCGAATATATACTATGATGATGATGACGATGAGGAGTACGACGAATTTTATGACCGAAAAATTATTAAACCCAACAAACCACATAAAACTTCTTTGGAAGTCGAGGAGATTGCTAGTCATAGCTACTTTTTAGCTGAGGTAGGCAATTATGTAATACCAGATCACATTAGACGCGGTACTTACGGTATTATAGAGGAACCTCAGACGGACTCTGATGCCGAGTCAAGACACAGCAGACAAACCGGTAATAGGACCATTTCTATAATGTCAGTTTCTGAAGATGAAATGAGTTGGCGCAACGATTCGCTCTCACGTGAAATTTCCATCGAAGACCTCTCGAAATCTATATTCGATATAGATGAAACGAGGAAGGTTTTCAGTAAAGATTCCTATGTGCGTCAATCTTCGTTCAAAGAAGATTACATCACAAAAAATGGAGACGAGGAATCTTTGATATTACGAGAGAAAAGTGAAAAGACGTTCGAAAACGACATAACCGAGAAACTCATAAATATATCTAAGGAATTCGACAAAGACATAATAAAGGAAATAGATGACAAAATTGACGATATCAGAAATAGATTAGTAGAAGAATTAGTTTTCGAACCGCTTCATGCCAAAGACGTCAAAAATATTACTAAAGATACAGCCGAAACTACCGTAGAAAAGAGAAAGAGGTTGAAAGGTGAACTGTTCAGCGTAGAAGAGGAGCCAGATGAGGACTTAGAAGCGTTGTTAAAACGAAGCCAGAGACAGAGAAGCATATTAGATGATATCCTCAATGAGGAGGAGGAAAAAGGTAAATTTCAAGTAAATTATAATAATAATGTGAAAATGAAAAAGTTGCGCGCGGCTGAAGTTTATGACAATAACGCTATTTCTTCTTCTTTGAGGAATTAACAAATATTTATTTATTCACAATTATTCGTTGCTTAGGTTGTTGCTTAGAGTGATGTTTTCTTTCTGAATTTCCCTTTTGAAAACTCGGAGTAGTAAGAAGAAAGAAAATATCAAATGGCTTTACGAGTACTGTGGTAACTGGTAAGGTAAACATTGTCCCACTCTAATGTTCTGTAATGTCTGTTTTAGCGCGCATGCGTAATAACATTCCCTTCTGGCATACTAATACTTGGAATCTTCCTCGTCGCCGGTACTAGAATGCAGCATCTTCAGATCAAAGGTAACTTTTTATATATTTTACGATAGCTGCTTTCGCGCACGGCGTACATGCTTCAGCGCAGTGTTTTTGTATGTGTAACCCGTCCGATCGGTAAGTAGCACAGCACACTACATCAGACAACACACACACCTACACACTCGAAAGCGTCAGTTACTTCGGTAAGTCCCGACTCCCGATACAAAATAAAATGGCTGTAAATATGGCAACATTTCAGGGTGTATGCACACATGAGTTTAAGCTTTGGAAGGCTTTTCTTGGATAATTTACTGTACATAATAATATCTTGGTCTCGATTCTATACTTTCAACACCTTTCTTTTTTGAAGTTTAACCCCGACTTTTCTCGAAATCACAAAGTAACACGAGGGTATTATTTCAGCACCCCCATCACTAAAGGAAAGCAGTTTGAAGGATGGATCCGTATTCGAATCACTACCACTAGTTTACACGGTCGAGGCGGTGGGAGCTCCCAAGCCCACCGTCCGCTGGCTGCACGGCGGGGAGGAGGTCAAGCCGGACGACAGGGTACATGTCGTGAACGAGGGAAACCTGTACAAGCTGGTCATAGACCACGTGGACTTGAAGGACGCGGGCAAGTGGCAGTGCGAGATCGTCAACAATCTCGGCAAGCAGGCGCTGCAGGCTGAGCTGTCTGTCACACGTAAGTTTTAAATTTCTTTAAAGCTTCGGAACTGTATAATCAAAAATAATAATAAGAGTTCTTCATAGTAGCAATATGATAATTTCTTGAAAGTAGTCTGGTTTGAAGTACCAATTGAATCTTTTGACGATGATTACTCTGTTAGTAAGAATATAGATAAAAGAATATTTTCTAAAGAAGACTAAGCATTTAAGAAGGCTGTTGAAAATGACCTTCCTCTTTTCACTTTTAGCCGTTGCCGAGCTTCGTAAACCCATCTTCAAGACGCCACTGGAAGCTCAACGCGTGATGCAACGTGAACCCGTTACTCTACAAGCTGTATGCACAGCGGATCCTCTGCCCCATGTATCTTGGTTACTGAACGGAAACCTCATCATACCTGATGCAACCATCAAGATCAGCGAGGACAGCAAGGAGCTGGATCATGGCATCAAAGAGTGCACCTTCACACTGCAGATTCCTACTGGTAAGTTACCTTATATTTTGCCAATTTACGAAATTACATGTTTAGTTCCCCCAACCTTCATTCCATTGTATAGTCTTTTGGACTAAAATGCCCTGTGCATTTGTGTGCAAAAGACTAACAATGGAATGAGGCCACAGAATCCGACCTAGGAATTAAAATTGTGTCCCTGCTAATTCTCGTGTCTCTTCAAAACGAATCTCACGACAGCTCCTATGCTATAAATTACAAAAAAATGCAACTTAATTTCCATATTAATGGCATAAACTATTCCTAAAATTCAATTTGTGATGTCAGCTCTCTTAATTATCAATTTAATTAGCCTTTACGAAACTTTTGTGTTTACAACGTGCAATTATTACAGGTCGTCACGAGGACACGGGTGTATACACTGTCCAAGCCAAGAACACTTACGGTATCGGCGAGTGCTCCGCCCGTCTTGACATACTATTGCGGCCTGAGATTGAGCCGCTCAAGGATGTAACTGCGGTGCCCTACGAGGAGACCACATTCATCACCAAGATCAAGGCCAACCCTGTTGCTGAAGTTAAATGGTTTGTTGTTCCCATGTGTATAGGTATGAAAGTTGTGGACTCTGTGATAGTAGTTTGCAGTGTATTATGCTGAAAAAATAAATTACAATGTTAATTAATCGATCAGTAGAGTGCTTAGTCTGGCATTTGGCTAGTTTCAGCAAAGTTAGATGTCAAAATGAAAAGCATTTCACATAACGCGTAAACAGTGCTTTCCTAAAATTATGTTATGAGTTGTGTGGTGCACGTAAAATTATAGGTGTATATGACTGTACTTTAGCGTAGCAATTAACGTCTAGTCCTTGTAGACCTTAAGTCTAGTCTTTGATTTTGTACTATTGAACAAATTGATTTATAGATCTTTGACATTTGGTCGGGCTATATCCATTCAATATTAGTGTTGATATTGAACTCGGCGGGGTTTGACAAAACGCGACCAAATTGCGTAGGTTTTGTTATCAACGACTGTAATAGTTCTGCAGTAGCTTTCCCTGATGATAATGGACTTTCCACCCACTCCCAGGAGCAAAGACGGCTACGTGATCCAGCCGTCAGCCCGCGTGCAGATCAAGGAGGACAAGGAGGCGGAGACGTACCAGCTCACGGTGAAGGACATCGGTATAGCGGACGCCGGTGTATACACCGTCACCGCCACTAACGAGATAGGGGAGAGCGCGCAGCAGGCGAAACTTATTGTGCATAGTGAGTATAACTTGTCTTTTAGGTTACCTGATAAAATTTCGACTTAGAAACTTTTCTACGTCATTTCATGAGACATGAGGTATCTCAATCATAAAGGTAATAGGTATATTAACTTTATGATCTCAATACCAATCTACTAACACTAATTTCAGTAGCAGGCCTAATTTTTCGTCTCGTGATTTGAGTCATAGGGTCTAAACACACTAGGCTGAATTACGCCGGCGTAAATTCCGCCGCGTTTACGCCGCGTTTAAATTGCATACAAAATACGGGCCGAACGCGAGGGGTGACACACTATTGCGTCGTATTTTGTATGCGTTTGACATTTGCGGCGGAAATTACGCCCGCGCCGGCGTAATTCAGCCTAGTGTGTTTAGACACTTAGACGTCTTAAAAAACAATATACACTAATTTCAGAGGCCTAATTTCTCGTCTCGTGATTTGAGTCATAGACGTCTTAATCCTTCGATCGGAGGTTCCCATCGTATTATTATTTTGTTCTCGCGATCACCGGTGCTCGCGCGGGGCCTGAAGGATTAAAAACAATATTATCGCTTTCAACAAGATTCTGTAGATTCTCTGTTATTCGTTTTAATAATTTCAAGTGGTAAACCTAGGCTTTTTTTATCTACGTGTCTATTGGCACATCATTCATGGAAATCAGATTCGTACGTAAGTCACTACAGTGAAAGATACAAATATTATAGTTCTTGCAATCTACGAGTGCGCGTCGCCTTTATTTGTAGTTGGAAATGTGAATAGACATTTTCGTTAGTGTGCGTACCCGATGGAGCAGTCAGTAGCGAGCGAGCCATGTACGCGTGCATAGATATGGTCACTCACACAACTAAGGGCGACGCGCACTCGTAGATTGCAAGAACTATACATAGTTATACTGTCGTTTACGGACCTTTACGCTTTTCCGTTGTCTTAAAACTGCTTCATTTTCAGCCGACGAGCCGGTATTCACCAAGCCTCTCCAGAAACAGACAGTAAAGGACTTCGATGATGTCACTCTGGCGGTGCGCTGCGACGGCGTACCCAAGCCCGAGGTGCAGTGGTATCTCGGCGGGAAGCGTGTTGATGATGATGACCGACACAAGATCACCACCACTGTGGAGGGACAGGTGGACAGTCAGCTAGAGATTAAGAACTTCAATGCCAGCGATGCGGGACAGGTGAGAACAAAATGTTGGATATTGTAGTTACGGTGTTAGGGAATGGGATTTTGCTGAATTTAAATAGTTGGGGCTTAAAAATTAAAGATTGTGACAGGGGGTTATTAAATGTATAAACGAAACAGTACTAAATAAAATGTTTAGCCAATCGTCTAATATTATAAAATTAAAATTCTTGATATTCAAATTTTGGCCAACGAAAACGCATTTGAACTTGGTCTGGCATTTTTTTAAGAACATCAACATTTGAGACTATATCGAAGCTATTATCTTTAACACAATTTACCAGCTATAATATTGACGTAATGGTTTATTCTTCTTATTCTTCCAGTACAAAGTCCGCGCAGTAAGCGTCTCCGGTGAGGCGGAATGCACCGCCATCATATCTCTGGGTCAGTCGGCGCCGGGCTTCGTGCATAAGCTGGACAGGCAGAGAGATGTGGATGAAGGAGAGCCTTTGGAGCTCAAGGCCAAGGTGGATGGCAGCCCTATGCCTACCGCTAAATGGTGAGTTCAGATGCATCAACTGTAAGCAGTTGATTTTAGCACTGTGTAAAGTGGTCGCATACCTTTTTTTTATTAAATAAGGAGGCAAACGGGCAAACGGGTCACCTGATGGTAAGCAACTATCGTCGCCCATGGACACTCGCAACATCAGAAGAGCTGCAGGCGCGTTGCCGGTCTTTTAAGAAGGAATACGCTCTCGACTTGAAGGTTTGCAGGTCGTATAGGTCCGGAAATACTGCTGGTGACAGTTCGTTCCAGCATTTCACAGTGCGCGGCAGAAAGTTACGCGAAAAACGCACTGTGGAAGACTGCCACTCAATATCAAGGTGATGAGGATGGTATGTTTCGGAGAATCCATTAACGGGCTTCGATGATTCCAGTAGGGTAATGTCGTATCTTGCGACAGTAATGCAACCGTCGTCGTTTGACAGTATATACCTATTGCACAATATAATAATATGATGTCTGACTAAAATTTCGTATAGCGGGTATAAACCCTGAATAAACTCTGCGGGCCTAAAGATTTACGTATCTACAACGTCCAATATTACATAATAAAAAATTAT
Source organism: Polyommatus icarus (assembly GCA_937595015.1). NCBI lineage: Eukaryota > Metazoa > Arthropoda > Insecta > Lepidoptera > Lycaenidae > Polyommatus > Polyommatus icarus. The sequence continues at coordinate 20,411,521 of OW569329.1, forward strand.
CAATGGGAAAACGTGTCGGTCTAACTGTCTGTCAGTCTTTCTCTCTATCTCTCTGACAATCTGTTTCTTCTTACCCTCAAAGCTCTGAAATAGAATAGATTGTAGGTCTTGTGCGATGAACAAATTACTCAATGCAGTTGATAGCAACTTTTAGTACCTAAAAGACCGCGCGCAAAGTATCGCTGTCGTTGAGTGATTATAAGCATAAGTCAATAATTGCTGTCTGCTAAGAGTCTGTTTTACCACTTCCTGATAAGTGCCGAATAGGCTATCCACCACTAATTAACTTGACAGATGATATATGGAGAATCTGTCAAAAAGTTGTGGATAGCCTATTTAGCACTTTATTAGGAAATGGTGAAACAGACCCTAAATCTTTGTTACAATTCCCATCCCCCAGGTACAAAGACGGGGTGGAGCTATCCCCCGACGACGGCCACGTCAAACAGACCGCCCTGCCCGACGGCACGGTGAAGCTGAGCATAGACCATGTGACTCCGGCCGACTGCGGCGCCTACAAGCTGGTCATATCCAACCCCAACGGCGACTACTCCGCGCTGTGCGCTGTCGCTGTTAACCGTGAGTTTAGATATACATACAGCTGATAAATGTAGAAACTTGCTTTAATTATTATTATCAATGACCTAAACAACGTTTAAGGCTTCGTTCAAACCTACGCGACCAAGCGACTGCGAAGCGGGAGCGTCAAGTCGCGTCAAGTTGTCAAATGTGTGTTTTGAATACAAAAGACACATTTGACAACTTGACGCTCCCGCTTCGCAGTCGCTTTGTCGCGTAGGTTTGAACGAAGCATTAATGTAAGGCGTACGTTATGTTTCACGAAATTATATAGTTGTTGCCAAAGTATTTAAGTGCCACAGAAAACTTTTCGCGGAGACTTTATAAGTACTACCAAGTATCTGAATACTACTGAGATCAGATACAATCATACATCAAATCGAAAGTCCCTTTTCTATCAAGCTACTTTTCAAATAAAAGACCAAAACACACACAATCTCTTATCTTAAATAGTCTATTTAGTCTGTATCAATGATATTATATAAAAAAACTCAAAGCAGATATTATGTCACTACCGCGCGCGTTGTGAAGATTCAAATGCGACCCAATTGGGTTGTCTTTTATTTAGTCTGCCTCTTTTATGTAAATGGCGTATCTTTTGTTTCACTTATTTGTCAAATTTGTCAATGTTGTTCGGAACAGATTTAAGCCGGAAAATAGTATGAACGTAACATATCTGTAAAGGTGACTAACAAAATATAATCCTCATCATCAGCGACCCCACGCAAGCCGTCGTTCACGCAAGAGCTGGAGGACACGAAGGCGGTGGTCGGCCAGCCGCTCAAGCTGGAGGCCAAGGTCATGGCCTTCCCCGCGCCGGAGATCAAATGGTTCAAGGACGGTGAGTCAAAAAAAATTTTTTTTTATTTAATAAACTATGAATTTTGATACTAAGAATCGGATTAAGAAACTTGTAAAGGTTCTAAGAAGGCTACATGATATTCAACGACGATGTTGGGAAATGAGCTGCATCGTTTACTATTAAGACGATTCTTTTCAATTGACGCTAATCCTTTTCAACCAACGCAAACAGGGATGTTTACTAGTTTATGGTGCCTGTGTGTGACATCATAGCTTCCAAACTAATATAGTTTTCTGACCTTATGCTATTGAGAAAGTAATTTTAGCATTATCGTCATCTAATTGACAATCTTGGTCAGATTGTAGTCCATGTAAATAACTTCAAGCGCGTTGAGAATGAAATATCAAGTGCTATTTTCATGAAAACAGCGTCACGGTTTTGGATATTATTAGGCTAAGTTTTACTTCTGCGTTTTACCATACAGACGTCATAATATTTTCTAATCTATATATCCCAGGTCTACCCATCCGTCCGTCTCAAGCGGTGAACTTTATCAACCAGCCGGGCGGCGTGATCGGCCTCAGCATCGACAGCTGCAAGCCCGAAGATGCTGGTGTCTACACCTTGACGCTGGCGAACAAGCTGGGAGAAGCCGAATCCAAGGCTAAAGTTGAGGTAAGAAGCTGTGGTACTGAATGCTAAAAAACTGGATTCCGATCGTGGATTATAGTCTGTTCGCAACTATTGGCCGCTCTGCCCATATACCCACATACCGGCAGAGCGGCCAACTAGTTGCGCACAGACTATAGAACTAACGCATCTAGTCCACCGACGCTGTGAACTGCGAAATATCTGCGAAACCAATGTGAAACAGGTATAAAGCGAGCGTGCGGCGGGTGAGACAGTAAATCGGTTCACCGCTGTTTCGCAGTTCGCAGCGTCGGTGACTAGAGGTTTATCATGTCTCAACCGTATTCTCCCTTAACGACACCCAAACCTAAAGCAGAGGTATTCTAAAAGTTTGATATTCCGAACAAGTACATTTTTTTGAAATCTTGTAATTATTTGTCACGCAGAACCTTTACCTAAGAAATCACTGATAATAAAACAAATTCAGAAGAATTTGTGTTTGTAACTGTGACATCAATCGTGTTATAATTATTTATTTATTTAAATCAGGCATCTTGGCCCATAATATTATAAATACAATATTAAAGACTAACATACATACATTTATGCCACAACACTAAACTAATTTATCTCTGAGTTAAGCTGCTAGTGTACTAGATCATACTTACAAAGTCTATTCTATAATTAATACTAATATTTTCCGTTTCAAGGTCGGCCAGAAGGAGCGCAAGCCGGCTTTCCTGTCGCAGCTGCAGCCGACGAAGGTGATCGAGGGCTTCCCGCTCAAGCTGGAGGTCAAGGTCGTCGGACACCCCGCGCCCACTGTCAAATGGTGAGCATTTATAAATAGTTATATATCAAGGGCAACGTTGCTTGCTGTGGAAGATAAGAAGAAAGAAACTTGTGTTTCGCTTCATCATCATCATCGTCATTCGTCCACTGCTGGACATAGGGCTCTCTCAATGAACGCCAAGATGACCGATCTCCTACTACTCGCATCCAACATGGACCCGCAACTAAACGGAGATCGTCGTCCCACCTAGTTGGAGGTCGACCTACACCCCGATTTCCCAGCCTTGGTCTCCATTCCAGTGTTTCGTTTAGTAAACAAAAATATTTTGTAAATGGCAACCGGTGGGAACCATACCGCCGCGGCGGTCTTGTTTATCAGATTGTAAAAAATATTTTCGATAAAAGTAAGGTCATAAAAAAGTCAAAATTTACTTGTATCTGGGATATAAATGGAAATCTGTGAATAGGTTAACTCCACCTAGCCCGATACACTTAGGACAAAGACACAAGTTTGTAATTTAAACGCATCTCTGTAACCGCTCTTTATCTGCTTTATATCCCCATTATGACAGAAGTTATTCTTTCAATTTATCAATTTTTACAATTTATTTGTGATCACAGGACACTAAACGGCAAGGAGCTCAAGCCGGACGGCACCCACATCCGTCTCGTCTCGCAGCCGGACGGTACTCACGCGCTACTCATAGACGAGGCGCGCGCCGCCGACGCCGGCAAATACGGCGTGATACTGACCAATGACAAGGGCGAAACCACCAGCGAGGCCGATGTTACTGTTGCTAGTGAGTAAATATGTTTATATTATAAAAAGTTATTAATGGACCTAATAATGTCGTAAATATGGGTAGTTTACATCTTGGTTTTAATCGCAGCGGTAATTGGCAACGAAATGATGATTTACTATATTCTTGTGAATATATCATCATCATCTCGTTGCCATGCTCGTTAAAAAAGCAAAGTTAAAGGCCTCGCACAACAATAGAACTCTCGATGAAAATGGCGGAGGCAAGCGGTGTATGTGTAATTAACGTAATCAATATCTACCAATAACGAGTTCACAAACACACAAACAAATTGCGAAAATCTGATCTCTGATCTACCATTAGCCATATCCAATTATGCGCACTTACCCGGCTCACACCTTGTCCTACTAAGAAGACATTAAATTCAAAAATTGGGTCGGCAGATCTACACAATATGTGCATAAAATGATAGATAATAAATACTCAGCTTTTCTGTATTTGTATTTATATCGTCACATGTATGCAATTGTACGCAAAAACTCATTTCCTCCTCCAGGTCGCACGGACGACTCCTCCCCCCAGGAGCGTCCGCAGTTCATCCACGGTCTGCGTGACGTCACGATAGAGGAGGGGCAGCCGCTCGCGATCACCGCCCCCTTCACCGGCAACCCCGTGCCGCAGGTCACGTGGACCAAGGACGGTGTGCCGCTTAAACCCAGCGACAAGATACTGCTGACGTGTGATGGGAAGAGGGTGGGTAGAAAACGACCTTAACTTTGAGTTTAGATAATATTTTTTGTTGAAAATGAAAGGCTAAGGCTGTGTTTCCACTGAAGCGGAGCGGAGCTTAGCGGTGCCAAATTGACCAATCACCATGCTCGAATTCTTCGCTCTGCTTCGCTGTCATTCCGCTGCACTGACCTCCATTATACAAGTACGCTGGACCAATGATACCCAGATGTATTTTGTGCATATTTGAAGCGGAATCAGCTCCCCCATTATTCGGGAACAGAATTAAATCTGACGTAACTTGCAAATGGCCGCTCAATCGCTATTGGTTGTAGAAACCACAGATAATAGTATACCTCCATGGTAGAAACTAGTATTAGTTCCAAGTACTCCCACTACTGCTATCAGCGCCAATATGGTGAAATTCTTGCATCATTTTTACGTCAAATTTAGTTCCTATCCCGAATATTCGGTCGGTCGGTCGGTCAATTCGGGCACCGCTAACTGCTAAACTCCGCTCCGCTTCAGTGGAAACACAGTCTGAGACATCAGCAAGACACAATTAGTGACCATTTGTTAAGATGTACGGCTGACGTGTGATGTGCAAAATATAAGACATCAGAAAAAATAAAAAAATGTTAATCCTCGCAGATCTTTTAAGAAAGCAGTGTGTATTTTTAAGCGTGTATTTTGATAAATATTATGTGTTACTAATGCTTAACTCTACGATAGCGTGTCTATAAATTTGCAATTTCATTGTTCTTTTGTCAAGAGAATTCACAAGTTTCTTCAATCACTTTCAGGTCGGCATTGAAATCAATCCCATGGAGCTCCCCGACGCGGGAGTATACGGCATCAAGCTGGTGAACCCGCTGGGCGAGGACAGCACGGACGGCAAGATCACCGTGCGCAAGGTCTACCAGCCGCCGCGCTTCCTGCAGACCTTCAGTGACTTGCAGCAGGTGAGATAGAGTATTATGTATATATTCCGTGTAAATATACAATAAAGGGCTAATTAGCCATTAAGGTAAGTTGACGCTAAATCAGATACTATATTGTTTTTCTGGCACCACAACGCGCGACTGATAATCGAACCTGTACGCCTACCACGAAACTGTAGGCCTACTACGAAACTGTTTTGAGACTCGAACAATCGGACGAGAATGCCGCGTCCTGCTCTAACAACGTCATTTCACGTTTGTTAGAGTAGGACGCAGCATTTTCGTCCGATTGTTTGAGTCTCAAAACAGTTTCATGGTACAAGGCCTGTTTTGAGACTCAAACAATCTGATGAGAATGCCGCGTCCTGACTCTTGCTCTAACAACGTCATTTCACGTACTTTGTTAAAGTAAGACGCGGCATTCTCGTTCGATTGCTTGAGTCTCAAAACAGTTTCATGGTACAAGGCCTGGGCCCAGTTGATTCACAATGCGTAACTCGACTCGGATTCGGAAACTTCATCGCGCGACATCCAATAAACGCTCGCCGCGCTAGGCATTAACCAATGACCGCACGGGCTATGTCCACATTTGTATCAAGTAGTCGTATCCGTATCAGGCTTATCGTATCGAGTATGCGTATCCTAAGTGTGGACGCCTATTTTGACCATAGCGTATCTTTTATCGCGTGAGCCACAGTTCGGCCAAAAAACGACGTCCACACGTCTTATAGATACTGTATCTTGATCGCGTATCGTCTCGCCGATCCTCGAATCGATCTAGTGATTCATTCAGTCAAGAACTCCCAGAGTGCAGACATCAAAATGCGTCCACACTAGATCATTCTGCCGTTCAATATACGCCTATCCGATACGACATGTATCCGATACGTGGTTTATAGCGATCGGTGTATCATGATACGAAGTGTATCATGATCGCTATCATTTTGCGTCCGCACTAGCGACCATGATACGCTTCGGTGCTACGCAACGGAGATCAGGGGACAGGGCCTTGTACCATGAAACTGTTTTAAGACTCAAACAATCGGACGAGAATGCCGCGTCTTGCTCTAACAACGTCATTTCACGTTTGTTAGAGTAGGACGCAGCATTCTCGTCCGATTGTTTGAGTCTCAACTCTCAAAACAGTTTCGTAGTAGTCCTACTGATACGCGAAAATGATACAAATATGGATAAAGCCTTAGGCTGCCTTCAAGTTTCCAAATCCGTGTCGAAAGGGAATCGTGGATTCGTATACATATTTAGAACAACTTCTCAAAATTAAATTGTAATTCCAGCTACCAACATTTGACGCGAAGTTCCCGGCGCGCGTTGTAGGCATACCCTCGCCGGAAGTCACGTGGTTCAAGAACGACATCCAAGTCCGGCACGGCGACAAGTACAACATCCGCCGAGATGGCGATGCCGTCTGTCTGTACGTCCGCGACCTGGTGCCGGAGGACGCTGGGCATTATAAGTGCGTGGCGACGAATAGAGAGGGCACTGTGTCTTGGTCTGCTAACTTGGAGGTGGTCGATAAGATGTGAGTATTTTTGTCTATGGTAATACTTTCTAGGGAAATTGGCTACCATAAAGTAGGCTGTAATTCTTCCATTTACTATGTATGAAGATTCCTGACAGATTTTTAGATATTTCATAAAACAGCCAATATCTCTACAGTACTGGTTCTCAACTTTTTTTTGTGCGGGCAACAAACCCATTTTGGTCTTGTTGTTGCGGGCAGCAACGTAAATTTCAGGATTAATAAAAGTAACCTTCTTGAAAATTTGCTATTTAAAACTGGAAAAAAATTCAAGTCCTTCGAGCTATCAAACGCAACCTGCGTCAGGATCTAAACAACAGTCAGACGGTATAGACTCGCAACCTAATGAAGAACCTTGTTACAGTGCCAAGCGTCAGAAGATCGAGCCACCATCGTTCCTGAAGAAGATCGGCGACGTGGAGGTGTTCCGCGGCCTTAGCGCCAAGTTCACCGCCTGCGCCACCGGCACGCCGGACCCTGACGTTGAGTGGTCAGTACTCACGTTGTGACGTCATAGTCTTGTAGTTCCGATTATTATGTAATATGGCGACTACGGCTATCTGTTTTAATATCTAGAATACTAACGATCTCATCGTCAAGTGCATTATACAGCTTATTGAACTAAGGGTTTTCGATATTTCAAATATATTGGCAAGTTTTTAACGATACTTGTACGCAGGTTCCGTAACGACGAGCGTCTATACCCGTGCGAGCGCATCCGCATGGACAAGGAGAGCACGGGGCTGCTGCGGCTGACCATCTCGGGCGTCGACCCCAGCGACGTCGGCACATACCGCTGCCGCATATACAACGACCACGGCGACGCCGAGTGCAGCGCGCAGCTCACCTATGACAGTGAGTACATACCTGTTGTGCACGAGCGTCTATACCCGTGCGATCGCATCCGCATGGACAAGGAGAGCACGGGGCTGCTGCGGCTGACCATCTCGGGCGTCGACCCCAGCGACGTCGGCACATACCGCTGCCGCATATACAACGACCACGGCGACGCCGAGTGCAGCGCGCAGCTCACCTATGACAGTGAGTACATACCTGTTGTGCACGAGCGGCTATACCCGCGCGAGCGCATCCGCATGGACAAGGAGAGCACGGGGCTGCTGCGGCTGACCATCTCGGGCGTCGACCCCAGCGACGTCGGCACATACCGCTGCCGCATATACAACGACCACGGCGACGCCGAGTGCAGCGCGCAGCTCACCTATGACAGTGAGTACATACCTGTTGTGCACGAGCGGCTATACCCGTGCGAGCGCATCCGCATGGACAAGGAGAGCACGGGTTGCTGCGGCTGACCATCTCGGGCGTCGACCCCAGCGACGTCGGCACATACCGCTGCCGCATATACAACGACCACGGCGACGCCGAGTGCAGCGCGCAGCTCACCTATGACAGTGAGTACATACCTGTTGTGCACGAGCGGCTATACCCGTGCGAGCGCATCCGCATGGACAAGGAGAGCACGGGTTGCTGCGGCTGACCATCTCGGGCGTCGACCCCAGCGACGTCGGCACATACCGCTGCCGCATATACAACGACCACGGCGACGCCGAGTGCAGCGCGCAGCTCACCTATGACAGTGAGTACATACCTGTTGTGCACGAGCGTCTATACCCGTGCGAGCGCATCCGCATGGACAAGGAGAGCACGGGGCTGCTGCGGCTGACCATCTCGGGCGTCGACCCCAGCGACGTCGGCACATACCGCTGCCGCATATACAACGACCACGGCGACGCCGAGTGCAGCGCGCAGCTCACCTATGACAGTGAGTACATACCTGTTGTGCACGAGCGGCTATACCCGTGCGAGCGCATCCGCATGGACAAGGAGAGCACGGGTTGCTGCGGCTGACCATCTCGGGCGTCGACCCCAGCGACGTCGGCACATACCGCTGCCGCATATACAACGACCACGGCGACGCCGAGTGCAGCGCGCAGCTCACCTATGACAGTGAGTACATACCTGTTGTGCACGAGCGGCTATACCCGTGCGAGCGCATCCGCATGGACAAGGAGAGCACGGGTTGCTGCGGCTGACCATCTCGGGCGTCGACCCCAGCGACGTCGGCACATACCGCTGCCGCATATACAACGACCACGGCGACGCCGAGTGCAGCGCGCAGCTCACCTATGACAGTGAGTACATACCTGTTGTGCACGAGCGGCTATACCCGTGCGAGCGCATCCGCATGGACAAGGAGAGCACGGGTTGCTGCGGCTGACCATCTCGGGCGTCGACCCCAGCGACGTCGGCACATACCGCTGCCGCATATACAACGACCACGGCGACGCCGAGTGCAGCGCGCAGCTCACCTATGACAGTGAGTACATACCTGTTGTGAACGAGCGGCTATACCCGTGCGAGTTAGCTTAGATGAAACAAAATTCAAATTAGCGCGCCCCTTTGTTACTTATTAGTTATTACAGGGGTTACTATACGTGCTTATGCACACAAATGCATCAAACTACGCTACTTGGCGTATTGACGTGATTGGTCGTCTTACTGCGCGGTGACTTAGTTTTGAAAGCAAAACCGGCCTCGCTTTGGTATTTATATGGCTGTATCTTTACTTTTTATTTCACTGATTACAAGCACCCTTTATCAGCCAATTCAAAACCCTGATCTTACGATTATAACCTTATTTTTCAGCGCTTGAGCCCCAGAAGGAGCGCAAGCCCATAGCAGAACAGTACTCTGACTTCGACAAGATGAAGCGCACGGGCGTGCCCATGCCGCTGGCGGACCGGCCCATCATCAGCCGCATGGCCGACCGACACCTCACGCTGTCCTGGCGACCATCTATCCCTCATCAGCCACGGTTCCCGGTCACTTACCAGGTAAGATAAAAATCTAAATTAATGAGTAGGAAATCTTACTGATTAAAACTTCTACTGATTTTAGATTGTTGTTATTAGTTGCAACTACCGAAGTTTGATCTCACAATGTATAACGTTTCTGTCATGTGATAGTAGATGAACCATTTATCGAAGACTTAAAAAAAATAAGATAACATTGAGACATTCGAAACTTATAACCGCCGAACTTAGAATGGATATTTCAGGCACGTTTCAATTAATATGTACGAGATATTTAAAATTGTAATCAATTCTTATTAAGAGTATCAAATACTTAGTTCCGTAAGAAAATCTTAACTTAGCAAGAGTTCTGATTCTGCAACTTTTCGCCATCGTCCCACGCGAAAAACATACCATCCTCATCACCTTGATGAGTGGCAGTATTCCACAGTTTTTCGCGTAACTTTTTGGCACGCACTGTAAAACTCTGGAACGAACTGTCACCAGCAATATTTCCGGACCTATACGACCATCAAACCTTCAAGAAAAGAGCGTATTCCCTCTTAAAAGGCCGGCAACGCACTTGCAGCTCTTCTGATGTTGCGAGTGTCCATGGGCGACGGTAGTTGCTTACCATCATGTGACCCGTTTGCTCGTTTGCCCCCTTATTTAATAAAAAAAAAGTTAATCTTTAAACGTATCCTCCTTCCTCCCCCAGGTGGAGATGTGCGAAGTCCCAGACGGTGACTGGTTCACAGCGCGCACCGGTCTTAGGTCGTGCGTCTGTGACATCCGCAACTTGGAGCCCTTCCGCGATTACAAGTTCAGGGTGCGCGTAGAAAATAAATATGGCGTCAGCGACCCTTCGCCATTCGCCATCACCCATAGAGGCAAATTAGAACCTGATCCACCCAAGTTTGTGCCATACCTCGAACCGGGCATAGACTTCAGACCGGAGACTTCGCCCTACTTCCCCAAGGACTTCGATATCGAGCGTCCGCCCCACGATGGATACGCTCAAGCTCCGAAGTTCTTGAGACAAGAGACGGACTCTCAGTACGGAGTGAAGGGACACAACGTGAATCTGTTCTGGTTCGTGTACGGATATCCCAAGCCCAAGATGACGTATTTCTTCAATGATGAGCCCATCGAGATCGGAGGACGGTACGACTGGAGTTACACCAGGAACGGACAAGCCACCCTGTTCATTAACAAGTAAGTGTGACGATCTGTTTAAAACATTACCGATAATGTAACGAAAGTCGTTATGTTCCGTGATTGCACTGCCATTTGTTGTCTTTGTGTAGATTTAAGCAAGTGAAGCCTTCACAAGAAAGCATTGGTTTCCAAAGACAACATTGCCATTTGCATTTACATATTAAAGCGGCAATGTTAATGTAATGAAAGTTTTGCATGTGATAAGCAAAATATAAAACTTACTACCCAAAAAAAATGTTTTTTTTTTCAATTACTACAATTTTAATAACTCCTCAGGATGCTAGAACGTGACGTGGGCTGGTACGAAGCAGTAGCTACCAACGAGCACGGCCAAGCGCGACAACGCGTACGGCTCGAGGTGGCGGAGTACCCGCACTTTATACGCCGGCCCGAGGAAACGGCGGCCATGTTGCGCCGCTCCGTGCGTCTCGAGGCGCGTGTCACTGGCGTACCATATCCCGACATCAAGTGGTATAAGGACTGGCAGCCGCTCGCGCCGTCCGCTAGGATCAAGGTAAGCTAAAGAATGGATATAGTTTTTAGATATATAATAACCTGTCACAAGTCACAACGTGACTCTAAATTTTGCCTCAAAATGAGCTGTCGGTAAAATTCGCAAAAGTCACTTGGCATTATTTGAAATGAAGAAGTCATATTCATTGCAAAGTGTTAATAAAGAAAGCCAATGCACACGAGGAGCGTAATCACGTTATTCAATGTCTTAATGGCATAATCTGTTATTTATGATAACCATAATAATATTATTATGTTGCATTATTTGCAATGGATATTAATTCATTGTAAATAATGCGACCCTTGCTATTCTGATGACCCCTCTATTCCACTAAAACATGCCATCTTATTACCTCCCCACAGATGCAATTCATCGAGCCTGACCTGGTGATTCTGATCATCAACGACGTGATCACGAAGGATGAAGGCTTATATTCTGTGTCGGCGCGCAACGTCGCCGGCGCCGCTTCCGCATCCGCCATGCTGCACGTCATAGAGGACGATCATGAATACGCTGACAGGTGGGGATATTCGATTCAAGATTTTAATCCATTCAAAGATATGCATAATCTTCATTTAATGAATTTCCGAAATCAAAATAAAAGTCAAGATGACTAATTCTTTACAAAAACTGCGACAAATATAGGTAAAGCCGCCACGTCGGCGACGTCAAGCTTCGCTTTGCAAGAAAATATATGTGACTGTGTCCACTGCAACCCACGGACACGCTACGCACGAATTGACATATTCAAAGTAATAAATTTGTGCGCCGCGGTGGAATGACGGCTTTACACTGCACTTTGTGTAACTATATTGAAGTGAAGTGATGCGACACATCACGTCCTTTTCTTTGTATGAAATTCCCTAAGTTAAACTGCACTATGCGGCAGAGAAACTACGCGACACGACATTCTAGCACTATATAAGAAGTGTCGCGTTGCGTTGCTTTGCAGCGGTGCAGTTTTGCCGGTTGCGGTCTAGTATACTTCAATATAGGAGATGCACTTATGATAGAGATCAATTGTGATCAACTTTAACCCTTTACCTTCTTGCAGAATGCGCGAGCACCCGCCCCGCATTAAGGCTAGCTCCAAGCCGTTCGGTGACCTGTACGACCTGGGCGATGAGCTCGGCCGCGGCGTACAGGGTGTGGTCTACCACGCTGCTGAAAGGCTGACCGGTGAGTGATAAGTTTGACAAAATATAGTGTAGTACCTACATCGTATAAATTGACCTTTTGCTCATTTATAACGTCTTCCAATTGTACACAATATATTGCTATCTCGTATCCACAATTATGCGAATACGACAAGTAGCGATAGGTCAAACATTTTATTTCTCTTCCCATTCTCTAAGCTTAGGAAGAGTTACCAGTTTGTGGCTTATGCTTTAATGTGAAAATATTCCCAGGTCGCAACTACGCGGCGAAGATAATGCACGGTCACTCGGAGCTGAAGCCCTTCATGCGCAACGAGCTGGACATCCTCAACCACCTGAACGACCGCCACCTGGTGCGGCTGCGCGACGCCTACGAGCGCGAGCACACGCTGGCGCTGGTGCTCGAGCTGGCCGCGGGCGGGGAGCTCGTCAGGTGAGTGGAACCTTAGCAATGGGATCAGGCCTTTAAATCTCTAACTACGTATCCATTAGGGGACACAAAATTGTTTTTTTTTTTGATGATATATCTCTAGGTCGCGTAGCGCAATAATGTCGTGAATTTCATAAAGTTCTTTGAGCTCGTTGAGCGTGGATTTTCAAGGTCACAACAACAGCTTCATGTCAATAGTGACCTTCAAGTCGAGTTTTTTTTTTTTCAAAATATCAACAACATTTTTTTCGTTCTCAGAGACCGTCTACTACGCAGCTCGGGCTACACGGAGCGCGAGATCGCTGGATACATCCGCCAGATGCTGCGTGGTCTACACCACATGCACAGCAACAGCATCGCTCATCTTGGACTCACTGTAAATAATGCAAAGAGATAACTCAGTTAACGCCGTACAAAACCATCTTTGGCCAAAGCGCAACAGTGTCTCACCATAACACTATAACAACAAATGACGCTCTTGCTGAAACAGTACTACGCCGTACAATGAGCGCAATTTTTGACTTAATATTTTGTCGGAATTGTTTTTCATACAAAATACATGACATTACCACTTGACGTGCAAAAGCTAAGGGCGAGAGACTCCGAGCTTTTGCACGTATACGAACAAATGAAGAAAAATAATTGCTAACCCATAGTGTCTAAACCAGTGGTCCCCAGCCTTTTTTTCATGCGGGCCACAAACATGTTTTGGTCTTGGTGTCGCGGGCCGCAACAAATATTTTTAGGGTTAAAAAATAACATTCTTCAAAATTAACGATTTTGAAGTAAAAAAAAATTAACGACTATCACGTAGACTTTACGTTATTTTTCCGGTGGGCGTGAATTTCAAAATTTTTGAACATCACGCGGGCCACAAATAAAGTCCCGGCGGGCCGCGGGTTGGGGATAGCGGGTCTAAACGGGCTAGGCCAAAAAGACGCGGCCGAAGTTCAAAATGATTATGCCTGCAATTTATTTTAAACTAGCTGACCCGACAGACGTTGTCCTGTCTTAACGATGATTATTTAATTCGAATTGGTATACAGTGGACCCCCGGTAATCCGGCAAACATTATGCAGGGCAGTGTCGGACTATCGAATTTGTCGGATTATAGAGCACTGCCTAAGACCCCTATAGTCCGGATTTTTTTACGAAAGAGTCCCTTGTAATCCGACAAATTACATATCTAATGACGAGAGTCTATATATTATACGTACATATGTATGTACTTTGAAGTACAAATCAGACTTAATTTATGTAAGTCGAATTTAGTAAATTAAATAACAATTGAGAGCTTACGTTTTATTATAAAATTAAGCATAAATGCACATACATATCTACCAAAATAATCAAGAATTATTAATCAAAATCATGTAGTGAATACGATCTAAAATATCACATTTTTCTTTAATTGTCAACGTTTTGTGCTTTCGCTTCTGGGTTTGTGACGACATTACTAGGTACTACATATACCTAATACACAATGAATAAATAGTAAACAATGAACCTAAAAAATAAAAATGAAAAGTAAAAATGAAAGGCCAAGCGTACAGGCCGTACCGCTATCACTAGTAGTCAAATTCAAACTAAGTAAAACAATGCATACGCGTCGAGCACAATAGCGGTGACGCGTACGAGTTGTGACCTGTTCAAACTTGCGTGATCTATATTAGCAAAGATTGTCAAACATAATTCTGTCATGTCGGATTACAGGGGGCGCCGGATTAGACAGGGGCCGGATTATCGGGGGTCCACTGTAATTAAGAAAACAATAGGTTAAAATTCATAGACTCTTCTTCATAGACTCAAAGTATCTCCATACCGAATTTCATAAAAATAGACTGAATAGTTTAGGGGAAAATCATAAAAGTTTATTGTGCGGGAACTGTACATTTTCCGGGACCGAAAGTATCCCTTGCCCTTTCCCGAGACTCAAAGTATCTCCATACCAAAATTCATCAAAATCGATTGAAAAGTTTACGCGCAAATCATAAAAGTATATTGTGCAGTAACCGTACATTTTTCCGGGACAAAATGTATCCTATGTCCTTTTCCTGGTTCTAAGCTACCTCTCCACCAATTTTCAGTCAAATCGGTTTATCCGTTCTTGAGATAAAAGTTTATTGTGCGGGAACCGTACATTTTGCGGGACCAAAAGTATCCATTGTCCTTTCCCGAGACTCAAAGTATCTCCATACCAAAATTCATCAAAATCGATTGAATAGTATACGCGCAAATCATAAAAGTGTATTGTGCAGTAACCGAACATTTTTCAGGGGCAAAATGTATCATATGTCCTATTCCTGGTTCTAAGCTACCTCTCCACCAATTTTCAACCAAATCGGTTCATCCGTTCTTGAGTTATAAGTGGCGTAACTAACACAACTTTCTTTTATATATATAGATTACTGATGAGTGATGACACACCATGCAGAAATTACGTCGCGTTATATTGTATGCGTAGCGCATTGCTGGCGTAATCTTGCCGAACTTCGGCCACGTTTTTTCGGCCTAGTGTGTTTAGACACTTATCGTGTGTCATATCAGCCGAATGTGACGGAACGTAAAATCGGCCTCGGAAGTTCGGTTGCGTATTTTCGGCCTAGTGCGTTTAGACACTAACACGAGGAAAAACTGGTACACTATTTATTTTAATTATTTCAGATCGGCGAACTCCTCCTTTCCCATGCCGGCAGCGACGAACTCAAACTATGTGACTTCGGGTTATCCCGTCGCATACAGTTCAATAAGCACGCTGCGCTAGACTACGGCACGCCCGAGTACGTCGCGCCAGAGGTCGCGCGCGGGGAGGGCGTGTCCTTCGCCGCGGACATGTGGAGTGTGGGCATCATCACGTACATACTGCTGAGTGGACGCTCGCCCTTCAGAGGACACAATGATATGGAGACATTGACAAGGTAATAAAGATGCTCCCTGTAATGCCAATGTGCACGCTCGAATACGTCGCGCCCGAATCGCTCGCGGGGAGGGCGTGTCCTTCGCTGCGGAGTGCGGACTATGTATGACGATCGATCATGGAGAAAAGTTCACGAGTGGACGATCGTCATTCAGGGGACATATAATGATGTGGAGACATAGACGAGGTAAAGTCCTTACCAATGCTTATGGGGTGAATGATTTTATCAACAGCTGGATATCGGACTCCCAAGTTACAAATGTCGGACATACATTATTTGACCAGATTAAATGTCTATAGGCTGGGCTTTTTTGGCACAGCTGATTTGATTACGCAGGCCTAACTGTCTATAAATCAATTTTTATGACAAATCTTATATTATATATAAATCTCCTGTCACGATGTTTGCCCGCGATGGATTCCTAAACTACTTAACCGATTTTAATGTTGTTGTTTTTTGTAATGTGTGCTTTTTTCCAACTTGAGAGATAGGATAGCTTAGATCTTTAATTATAGTCGCAATTTTATTTTATTGCAAATTATTTATCTATAAATAGCGACCATTGTTTATGCGACGCGAGTCACGGGATAGCGATGGACGTTGCCATGGTGACATACTTATTTAGTCACTAATTCAATAAAATAATTCGGGCGATATACTTTATATAATATGGCAAAGAAACGTTTGCCGGGACAGCTAGTATATTATATTCTGTAACTTTACTCAGAAATAAATCTCTTGTCATTTTTACCCAGGATCCGCGAAGGCAAATGGGACTGGCACGACGAGGAGTGGTGGTCGCGCCTCAGCCTGGAGTCGCGGGACTTCATCTCCAAGCTGCTGGTGGTGAACTGGCACGACAGGATGGACGTCAACGCCGCCCTCAACCACCCCTGGCTGAACCTCGCCGACAAGATATACAAGGACGAATACGTCATCACCACGGATAGACTGAGGAACTATTATAACTTGTACAAGTGAGTGTTGCTTACTCTCGAAGGGCTCCCGCACATAACTGCGGATTCGCAGTTATGTATGGGAGTATTATGTATGAGTTTTTTTTTACTAAATAAGGGGGCAAACGAGCAAACGGGTCACCTGATGGTAAGCAACTACCGTCGCCCATGGACACTCGCAACATCAGAAGAGCTTCAGGTGCGTTGCCGGCCTTTTAAGAGGGAATACACTCTTTTCTTGAAGGTTTGCAGGTCGTATCTAAGGTCGTATAGTCTGTATGTCAAAGTGAGAAGTTGGGTGTACCTTAATCACCAATGGTTTTTTGCATTTAAGAGGACATGTTTTTTCTTGAAGAGTGTTAACTTGTGTTGAAGACTTGTTGTAAGTACAATATTATTGATCGTCTAGGGTTAATTTATAGGGCTAAATTAAAGGTATCAATCTTATTGTCATATAAATTGTTCAATGATATTGCACAATAAAATTTATCGTCTAGGAGTCCACTTAGAGGAAATATGAAAATTACATATAATTCATATTGTGACAAAATATGATTGTTGACTGAAGTGAGTGAGCATTTCAAGTATTAAATTGCTTGTAAATATTATTAATATTCTAATGCCGGTTGTTTAAAGAGCTGGAGGTCGATACAATACACATACAATTATTTCCCATAATCCTTTGTTCAAACCTACGCGACTACGCGACTGCGAAGCGGGAGCGTCAAGTTGCGTCAAGTTTTCAAATGTGTGTTTTGAATAAAAACACACATTTGACAATTTGACGCAACTTAACGCTCCCGCTTCGCAGTCGCGTGGTCGCCGTAGGTTTGAACAAAGCATTATAGTATTCATATTGTTACCTATATTTGATACTTGATAACAACGTACTGACATGGACATGATCTATATTTTACTCAGTGTCGCATATTTTCGTGGGCGATTCACCTGACCTCACCTACTGTAAATATTTTTACGTAATAAGTACGTATACCTGTATATTGCTGTCATTAATCAGTCATCGACGTGTATTGAAGTGGTGAACATCTTAATTCGATTGTCTGGGCGGTCCGATTGAGGCCTTACACCATGATTCGGCAAAAAATTCAGGACTTTATTGGGAATGTTCGCGATCTTTTTTATTCTCTCTGGTAGGTAGAACGTCACCACTTTGAATGTGTATAAAAAATAAATAACGTGAACTTCATACATAAGCAAGCGAACGTACGTAAATACTAAATATGTATCGTCCCTCAAAACTGCTGTATTCTTTTGGCAAAATGTGAAAATAGTGTACACCGTATCTTATCGTTGTACTATCAAAGAAGTTGATTCCTAGGCAGATGGCGGACCTAAGTAATTTGGTCGCGTTACGTCAAACCCATCCGACCGATCACTGCACCTAACATTGAATTGACATAAGCCTACCAAATGAGGAAGGTCCGTCAACTACATAGGAATTAATTTCCTCGATGGTACTTACCTACACGGTACACCTACACCAATAGGCAACAATTGTGGACTGACACCAGCCTTAAAGAATTTTTTTACCAAAATATGCATTATTTTAGGGACTGGATGAGCAACGCTCAATGCCGCACGTGGTTCCGTCGCCGGCCGCTGAGCGGCGCCTTCGAACATCCCTCCAAGATGGTCTACCCACCCAACGAGACCTACACACCGGAAGGTAAAGGATAACAGTAGACCAAGGGCCTGTTTCACTACTTCCTGATAAGTGCCGAGTAGATTATCCACAACTTTTTGACAGATTCTCCATACTCTGGGCCTGTTACACCACTTCCTGATAAGTTCCGAATAGGTTATCTACAACTTAACTGACAGAGGGAGTATTGAGTATCTGCCAGATAAGTTGTGGATAGCATATCCGGGACTTATCAGGAACTGGCAAAACAGGCCCTAAGTTTGCTATTTTATTATTGCAGGTTATGTTTCAGTCCTATCAAAAACAAAAATCAAAATTCTGAATTTTGGAGAACACATTCGACGTTAGTTTGACTGTTAATGGAAAGTTTTAGCACACACCACTTTATTAGACTGCATGCAATTTTATTGTAAGATTATTTAGCAGAATGCTTATTAAAAGTCCACGGCCGGCTTTTCTCCACCTTTTTTTTGGGTCCGTTACTGAAATTAGCATTTTCATAATAAAATTAAACCATTTATTTCCAAATATCGAACGTCGTTATACTTTATATTAGAATCGCTTTTAAATATGACGACTTGCCCTTGGCCGGCTTCCAACCCGGTGACACGGTTGTTATCACAGCTATATACTATTCATTGTCAATGTCTTGAACAATGATTACAAAAATTAAGATGGGCTGCGACGTACACACAAAAAAATCTTCACGCAATTTAACTTTGACATGCAATTTGACTTGAACACAATGTATTTGTCTATCTCGCTCTATCGTGCCTTAAATAACAAGTGAATCCTATAATGTCAAACTTAAATTGTAAGCCCTGAATAGAGTGGGTCAAATTAGGTGGGGTCACTGCTTTGACTCGACACGACCTATCTAATGATATTGAGATCTATGGCTACAAGTATAACATTTTGTAAATAATTAACAAGCATTTAACAGTATTGCTATTGTCATTTCAGCGACTCCGGATCGTGAGCGCGAGCCGAAGGACCGCAAACCTATGGATATCAGCTTCAAACAATGGGACCACCCCGATTGGGAAGTCTCCGCTAAATCGGAGAGCCAGTGAGTTTTAATTTTATTTATACTGTGGTGAAAACTTAACATTATTATTAAGCGCCAGTCGCCAGTCACCATCACCAAAATATCTGTTAAAATACTTAATGTAAACTATATAAAATAAACTTTCCCCTGCAGCTACCAGAATGGTCCAGACACGTATCTCCTGCAGCTCCGCGATACAGACTTCCCCGTGCGCCTGCGCAACTACATGAAAGTGGCGTGCGTGCGCTCGCCTGGATACAGCCTCTCCGTACACGACACGTACGATCCCAGGGTGAGTTGATGACTCTGTATGAAATACTAAAAGCAGCCTTTGGTTTGAGACTAATTTAAACTATGCTATGATTCTATGGGCGTTAATGTGTCCCAACTCCCAATAACAAAATGTATTTTTTTCTTATTTGATCCATTTTTATTTATTTAACTTTTAAGCCCGTCACAGATCCACATGTCACAGAAATATAAAAAGTCTCATGATTACAACAAAAAATTATTTGACAAAAATCGAAAGCATCGTGATTTTAATGTGGGAGATCTAGTTTATGTTGAAAATGGAAATAGACTGAATAGATTTAAATTAGACGAAGTTTATATCGGACCGTTTCGGATAATAGAGAAAGTGTCGAATTCTATATATAGGATAGACACAGGTCATAAGAAAGCAGAATCAAATCTATTTCATTTGACAAAAATGATTCCTGTACCTATGTCAGTTCTAAGTTAGATTTAGGTAGATGTAAAAATGTAAAAAAAAAAAAGTTTTTTTTTTCCTTTAGGGGAGGGGGAGATGTAAGTTTAAAACTTCTTATTTAGAGTAGGCTGGTATGTTTGCAACAGAAAAGTAAAATATTTTAATTTTGAAGGACGGCAATGTCAAGTTTGTTAGAACTGAAAAAAATGTTTCAAGGGAAAATATTTGTGTCCGATTTGGAGGATTTATAATTATAAACGTAATTGTCGTTTCTTTATTTTTACAGGTACTTATGTTATTCTATTATTATTGTATTTAGTTTTGTACATATAGTTTTCAATGTTTTATATTTTCCTCCTATACGTCGTAATAATCTTATATATATTATAGCTGAGTGTGTGGTCACGCGAAAATTAGTATAGAAAATATATATTATTATGCCTAGCTATAAACATATTAATATATATTATAGCTAGGTCTGTGACGGGCTTTATTTCACATACAAATGTTTGACACGAAATTGTATACAAAAAGAAAGACGATTTAATACTGCTTTTCTCTAACAGAAACTTTTACAAGCATAACTTAAATTTTAACTACTTTTGTCGCTCATCATGCAGAAAACAATTTGAAACACCTTTAACGTAGATGCTAAACGCTCGTATCACGTTCCCAGACGCCGATCATCCACGAGCGTCGGCGCTTCACCGACATCATGGACGAGGAGATCGACGACGAGCGCCGCGAGAGGATCAACAACTACGGCACCGACAACTACACCATCCGCCGCCTGCGACACGAGCTCGGCACCAGACTCGACACCTACGCCGAGGCCCAGGCCTTCATGGAGTCCAAGAAGGACGGCCAGCTGCCCTTCCTCCGCGAGAAACCCCAGGTTCTCCCCATCCGCGAAGGCGACACCGCCCAGCTCACCTGCTTCGCCGTCGGCGACCCCAAACCCACCGTCCAGTGGTTCAAGAACGATATGGTCATCGCCGAGGGCCAGCGCATCAAGATAGTGGAAGATGAGGAGGGACGATCCACCCTCAAGTTCGAACCCGCCATGCACCACGATATAGGCTACTACAAGGTGGTGGCGAGAAACAAGGTCGGCCAGACCGTCGCCCGGACGAGAATAGTTGAAGCTACAACTCCCGACGCACCAGACAGTCCGACAGCCTCAGAAATATCTGACAGGGAGGTTCTGCTTCGGTGGACGCAGCCGAAATACGACGGCAACTCCCCCGTGGTCTGCTACAGCCTGCAGTACAAGGAGGGCGATAGTGTCGAGTGGAAGACGGTCGCTGAGAACATCGACCATGAATTCTTCGTGGTCAGAGACCTTCAGCCCGACACCAGCTACCAGTTCCGACTATCCTCCCGTAACAGAATCGGCTGGAGCGACAAGGGTATACCCACCAACCTGATCAAGACCAAGCAGTCCGGGGCGCCGAGAATCGAGGTGACCAAGGCGATGAGACACCTCCAGCAGATCACGGAATCCGGCCAGGAAATAGTCCTAGAAGAGGACAAGCCTAAATTAGACTACTCGACAGAAGAGAGTCCCTTAGAATGGGAGACGTCTCAAAGCTTCACGGATCGCTACAGCTTCGTGTCGGAGCTGTGGCGAGGGAAGTTCTCGATCGTGGTCAAGGGTGTCGACAAGACGACGGACCGAGTGGTGGTAGCCAAGATCCTGGAGTGTAAACCGGAAACTGAGGTGCAGGTGACCAGAGAATACGAGTGCCTTCGGAAGTTGAGGCACGAGAGGATATCTAACCTCATAGCGGCCTACCAATCGCCGGGCTCGCAGATCGCTGCGTTAGTCCAGGAGAAGTTACAGGGTGCTGACATACTCACATACCTGTCCAGTCGCCACGACTACACCGAACAGATGGTAGCGACCATCGTCACTCAGATACTGGACGGTCTTCAGTACCTGCACTGGCGGGGATGGTGCCACCTGGACCTCCAGCCAGATAATGTGGTGATGGCTTCAGTCAGGTCAATACAAGTCAAGCTTATCGACTTCGGCTCTGCGCATAAAGTCACAAAGTTGGGAACCAGCGTACCGCAAGTCGGAGAATTGGAGTATAAAGGTACGGCATTCTTTCCTAAACTTTTTAATTTGCAAAACTGAAATATGATTGGTATGACCTACTCAACTGCCGTTTTAATAAAACTACGCTTTTACGGCACTGTCCTAAAATATATCATTACTAATAATTAAAATAATATCGGCCAAATGCGAGTCGGACTCGCGCACGAAGGGTCCCGTACCGTCGTTATAGAGCAAAAATTGTGTTTTTTGTATTTTTATACCCCCCTTAAATTTTTATTTCATTTAAATATTGTTATAAATTGTTAAATAACACACATATTTAAGGCCTTTGTAGAAATTTCAAGTGCCTAGCTGTTGCCATTATTGATATCGAGCAAAAAAGGCTAAAAAAATCATGTTTGTTGTATGGGAGCCTCCCTTAAATATTAATATTATTTTGTTTTTAGTATTTGTCGTTATAGCGGCAACAGATAATACATAATCTGTGAAAATTTCAGAGGTCTAGCTACAGCGGTTCTTGAGATACAGCCTGGCGACAGACAGACAGACAGACGGACAGACAACGAAGTCTTAGTAATAGATTTCCGTTTTTACCCTTTGGGTACGGAACCCTAAAAAACGCAGCAGATAACATAAATAAAGTGGTTTTTAGTCAAGTGATTTTTCGTCGTATTAGACAGCAACTTTACAAGTTACAGCTATGTATAAATATTTTTATTCATAAAAAAAATTCTATGGTTTCTAGCACCGTAATGGCTGGTTTACACGTATTAAGTTGATAAGTAGTTAACTAAATTTAACTTAATTTTAAGCAAGTTAAAATTTAGTAAGTACTAAACTCGATGACAATTTGAATTTAGTTACTACTTATCTACTTAATACGTGTAAACCAGCCATAACACGCCCGTGTCATTAGTCGTTTCCTTGAGATTTCCTCCCCTCGACTCAACCTCAATCCTCAAAATTATGACGTTTTGTTGAACAAGACATATAAAATTTGAGGATTGAGGTTGAATCGAGTGTGAATACCAGTGTTAGTATCTATTTACCATTAAGTAAGCGGGAACCTAATAGTCATAATACCAATTGCAGCACCTGAAATCATCAACGACGAGCCGGCGTTCCCTCAGACTGACATCTGGTCTGTCGGTGTACTGGCCTACATCATGTTGTCTGGAGTCTCGCCTTTCCGCGGCGACTCGCCCGCAGAGACCAAACAGAACATCTCCTTCGTCAGATACCGCTTCGAACATCTCTATAAGGAGATCACACAGGTATTTATCACCTCGCTTCTATTAAATAGTGCGCGTCCCCCCAGAAAGCCCAATCGAGCTAGGTGTATTTTCAATATATCAGAATTTAGAGCAAAAATGGAGCACCTCTACAGTCAAGTAAATAAATTAGAGCATTAATATGAACGACGCTGCGAGCTAAAAACCGTGGGCTTGCTGGCGTCCTGTCCCGTCAGCACGCCCAAGCTAGATCTCGGGAACCGTTGACAGTACTATCGTGTATTATGGTTCAAATTTTAGAGCAAAATTGGAGCACTCTGCTCCCGTGAAATCAACTTCGAAACTAGAATGTGAAAGGAGTTAGACGTGATTAACCGGTGGGCTTGCTGGCGTCCTGTCCCGTCAGCAAGCCCACGCAGATCTCCGAAACGGTAATGATTTGGATTATGATTAAAAACTCTACAATAGAGCCCTATTTAGAGCACTCTGCTCCAAAAAAAATATTAATGTAGCTCAAATAGTTCTCGAGTTACAGGCCTTTGAAAACGGGCTTGCTGACGTCGCGTCCCGTCAGCAAGCCCATTTGGAGCGTGGAAACTACTGAACGGAGAGTCGTCAAAAATATCTCAAATCGTAGCTTAGAATGAGAGAACTATGCTCCAAATAGATCAAAATCCTAGGTTCTACGGTTTTCGCGCTATCAGCGAAAAACACTTCAGCCGCCAAAATTTGTCGATTTTCACGACCGTGCAACAACATTTGCTTGTTGCACGGAACGGCAACGTCGCGCGGTCGTGAAAATCGACAAATTTTGGCGGCTGAAGTGTTTTTCGCTGATAGCGCGAAAACCGTAGAACCTAGGATTTTGATCTATTTGGAGCATAGTTCTCTCATTCTAAGCTACGATTTGAGATATTTTTGACGACTCTCCGTTCAGTAGTTTCCACGCTCCAAATGGGCTTGCTGACGGGACGCGACGTCAGCAAGCCCGTTTTCAAAGGCCTGTAACTCGAGAACTATTTGAAGCTACATTAATATTTTTTTTGGAGCAGAGTGCTCTAAATAGGGCTCTATTGTAGAGTTTTTAATCATAATCCAAATCATTACCGTTTCGGAGATCTGCGTGGGCTTGCTGACGGGACAGGACGCCAGCAAGCCCACCGGTTAATCACGTCTAACTCCTTTTACATTCTAGTTTCGAAGTTGATTTCACGGGAGCAGAGTGCTCCAATTTTGCTCTAAAATTTGAACCATAATACACGATAGTACTGTCAACGGTTCCCGAGATCTAGCTTGGGCGTGCTGACGGGACAGGACGCCAGCAAGCCCACGGTTTTTAGCTCGCAGCGTCTTTCGTATTAATGCTCCAATTTATTTACTTGACTGTAGATGTGCTCCATTTTTGCTCTGAATTCTGATATATTGAAAATACACCTAGCTCGATTGGGCTTTCTGGGGGGACGCACACTATTACAGTACCCGGCGATAAGTATTGCACATCGACCTTTGGAAAGTGACAGTCGGCTAATTTCGGTTTTGTAGAGCGTTATCTCTTACGCACGAAATAAAAAAAGTCCGGTATATATTAGGAGCTGTTAAAACAATTATGGTTTGCTTCTTTTGACAATTTTATTATTCTTTGTATAAAATACACCAAATTTTCTATAAGTTATGGCTTTAGGTTCGGGTAAAATAAAATAAAAAAGGGTGTTCAAATTATGTTTACGTATTTAAAATTCGTTTGGAAAATTACAGCTGTAGCAAATTTAGGGGTGTTAACAACTCTAGATATATATTTAGAACTGGACGCGACTGCACTCTATTGAATTTGAACAACGACTGACATAATGTCAAATAGGTGTGTGCTACAAAGATAACGCTCTATGAAACCGAAATTAGCCGAATGTCTCTTTCCAAAGGTCGATGTGCAATATTTATTGCCGGGTACTGTAAATAGATGCACGTTGGTGTCATTGTAACATTGGAAAATCAATTGACAGACAATGATGAGGTAAATAAATATAACGGAAAGTTATTCATTACCTGATACTTACTTATCCAGAAGAATTATATCGCTTATTCTGTAAATTACTGTTAATTAGTTTGTTTAAGTTTCCGAACAAAAATACGAATATATTAAATGACAATAAATCTAATTACCGCGCTGCATTCAGCTTTTCTGTCTTCGCAATAACGCGTCAGCTGACCTTTCATTGAGGATGCATCGCTTATACTTTGAACAGCGACCACATATTTTGAAAGATAGGATAAACAATCATTGTACCGACGAAGAAATTGATTCATAGGCAGATGACGGACCTATGTCATTTGGTCAGGATTATGTCAATTCAATGTAGAGATAAAAATCCCCCCTCCCCTCCGCCCCTCCAAAATTCAAAACGTTTGAAGTGCGTTGTCAAAACGTTTGAAGTGCGTTGTCTTACGCGGTCGGCTAGTTATGATTAGTAATTGACCAACAAATCTTGATAATAAGTGACATTAAGTGAAATATTACGAGTACTGTGATTGGTTAAATACTTACTACATACAAACTCTTTCATAAGGATGTGACTACACACATTGAAACAGTAATTTGGAAGGGCGCGCCATGTTATCGTAGTTTATCTCTAAGGCGCGATTTGTCGGCTGGGTTTAACAAAAACAGACCAAATTACGTTGATCCGCAATCTGCCTATGAATCTACTTCTCTGATACTACCTTTTTCAAAAGTCGATAAAATTAATGTTTGATTTTTCTCACGTATTACCAGGAGGCAACCCGGTTCCTGATGTGGGTGTTCAAGAAGGTGCCCCTGAAGCGGCCGACGGCGGAGGAGTGTCACGAGCACCGCTGGCTCGCCACATCCGACTTCATCGTGCGCAAGCGCGAGCGGGCCGTCTTCCTCGGCAACAGGCTTAAGGTACTATACATTTTCATTACCACTACGATTCTTACGATGTTTTCTCGGAGGCCGCCTACATTTTACGCCGGACTCTCTAGGCGAACATTGAACTCGCCGGGCGAGTCTACGGTACTGTAATAAAACTTAGGTGGACTCTCCGGGAGTCTCTCCCAGACAGAGAAAATACAGTAGACTATCCTCAGGCCGCCAGGTGCGTCGCACGCACTCACAATAGAGCCGAACAATAATTCTAGTTCAATTTCAAAGAAACGCCTTAGTGACTCTACTGTACATATTGGTTACTTGCGAGGTCCTAAGCTTGTACCAGCCTGCCTAGCATACGCCAACGAGATATCTCACTCTACATGTTTCTCGATGTTTGATGGTTTGTATCTTCATCTCTATTGACCCTAGCATGACAAACATTTTTCTCGCGTAGATCTATCATCGAAATAACACATTTTTATAGAGTTTTGTCGAGATAATGTCGAGATTTTGACATTATGAGACGAGTATTTTTTAATTATCTCGAGAGTGAGATATCTCGTTGGCGTATACTAGGCAGGCATGTAACTGTTTTGAGACTCAAACTATCGGACGAAAATGCCGCCTCCTACTCTAACAAACGTGAAATGACGTTGTTAGAGCAGGACGCGGCATACTTGTCCGATTGTTTGAGTCTCAAAACAGTTTCGTAGTAGGCCTACTGTTTCGCAACTCTAGTCGGTAGATGTAATCAAGCCCTCAGTCAAGTATGTTATAATATCATAATATTGTCTCCGTAATCCTAATTATGACGTGTACAAAACTGCCTTTAAGTAAGATCCAAAGCAACCTAGAATATCTCTACTAATATTTTGAGCGAAAGACCATTTACATTATTATAGACTACGAACGACAAATATGTATATATTACGATATTTAATCGACGAAAATACTTCTAGATCGGCTTCAATGAAATTATAACTATATATATTTATAACACCACAGGAATTCTCCGAGGAGTACCACGCGCGGAAGGCCCAAGAGGCGTCTGACGCTGACACGGTGGGTGCCGCCTTCGGCCACCTGCGACAACTCGCCCGCTCCAACAGCATACAGGACGAGCTGCTCACCACCTCGCCCGCCGGCAAGATCTTCCACCAGCAGCTGTAGCGTACACCATCCAGATCCATGAATGGAAGAACCACGTAACTAAATAACTACGTTTTTGGCTAAAAATGATTTGAAATGACAAAAATTGGGATTCTTTGCTTAGCTATATATATTAGCCAAATGATAATGTAAGTTAAAAGTTGTGTTTAAATTATAAGGGAAAATATGAGTAATTGTCCCCGTGTTATAAAATGTTAGTTATCGGGTTCTTTCACTCACATCTTCAATTATGAAAAACCTCCTACCGTAAAACCATGATATTTGATTATCTATCTCGACATGACTGACTGATTGCCAAATGCCAATAAAGGATTGGTACCAATAACAATAGCAAAATGATTGACAAGTAGTGGTAAAATGGTTTTACTGTATGAGAACTGAGGGTAGCTACAAGCTAATAACTAATAAGTATGTCCATCTGTCTATCCTCCCTTTTAAGTCCATCCAAACGAAAATACGAATTGAGTTTAAAATTGTGTTGGGAAGACTGCCCACTTATCCATCTCATAATTGCACAAAAATGCAAGGGGTTGATTGAAAATATATGCTATAATATAGGTATAGGTATGGTACGTATGTACGACAGTTATCGTATACAATTTAAGTATGGAAGAAATGTAAAATTAGTCCTAACGAAACACATGGCATTTGATAAAAAAATGACAAAAACTTAAGCCTTGACCGAGTTGTAAAGTCTATAATATTGATTAGTAAAATAAATTTTACTAATTTTTTATATTGTGACTTCATAATTTAGCTCCGAGCAAACATTTTACTGGTGGTCGTGATACGTAGTTTTAACCGACTTCCGAAAAAAGGAGGTTCCTAGTTTACACGAACATCACAACGTCCAAAATGACTGTTACCATTTTATCCTGTGATCTAAGTTATTATGTATTTATTGATTTTCTTAATTCATTTTGTTGCATTAATCTCTAGTCAAAAAAAATATTGTTATTGATTTGTATAAACATTTTTTTTACTATTTATTATTGATAAATTGCTTCAAACCATTGAAGTGAATAAATGGCATTGATTTGCTAAACATTTTGTATTTTATTTCAAACCCTCAGTCCCTTATTATGACGCATTTTGCAATTTTATATCCCTTTTTACAACACATAACAATAGATAATGCTACAATACAAATAAGTTTAGTATCTTAGGATATTTCCAAACTATTTATTCTTTGGATATAATAAAAAAATATATAAACAAAGACAAAATATTTTTCCTAACTAAGCAATTAGATCTATCTGTAAGTTCATTTATGTATACAGTCTAGAGTCTAGACAAATAAGTAGCAGTACAAAATCGCAAAGCAAAAGTGGTGACTGACTTACTGTATTGAAAGTGAAAGCTGAGCACGACATAATTTTTATTTTCCAAATATTTCATTTTGTAAAAAAATAAAAGTATAAAGCAAATAGCACAAAAATAGGTAAAATGATTATTATTATGTAGCACAGAATACATGTCTAAGGCTTTGTCCACATTTGTATCATGATCGCGTATCAGATCTCCGTCGCGTATTATGATCGCTAGTGTGGACGCAAAATGATCGCTGTGATAGCGATATATCATGATACAAATGTGGACAAAGACTTAATGTCAGAACTTTCCTTCCTTTGTTTTCATTTACAAAATATGTACTCAGTATAGCATTTCTGGTTTAAATATTTTCTAATAACTATACATTATATAGTATAAGTACAAATTTAAAAAATAAAAAATCATAATTTTTGGACTTTAGTTCAGCCAATGTATGTATTATGCTGTGTAACATAAATATTTTAATACATTATGTAAGAGTTTATATAGACATAACATTTAGACTAACAATTGCATGCTATTTTGCTTGCATTAAATTCGATTTTTTGATACTTGAATATAGTTTACATCATATATTTCATAATAATTATGTATATGCAAATTTTTGGAAAATCCTTTCTGAGTAGGCTCCTTAAATCACTAAAACATCAAAATTCAAGCTGTGTCATGTGTGGACAGTGATTGGAAGTCTTTTTAAGGAAGACTAAACAGTATATTAATCCCTCGATCATGGAAAAAACGAGACACAATAGATTTGTATTGTTATCGCGGTCGCATGCGACCGCTTGGGGCTTGAAGCATTCAATTAATAACAGAAATATTGTGTAGTGAAAAAAAATTAGCATTTTTAAAAATATGTAAAATTATTAAGTATAGTACATTACGCACCTAGCGCACTTTTTACTGTCCATGGTGTGTATACTATTTTTCTCATCGACGGAGGCGGAAAACGGCAACATTGGTAAGCGCAGCGGGAAGAAAGTTGACGTTTCCGCCTGGAGGTGAAAAAAGTTTTTTAATCCCTCGATCACCAATTCCAGCCTGCCTAGCATACACCAACGAGATATATCTTGTATCTCACTCTCGAGATAATTAAAAACTACTCATCTCATAATGTCAAAATCTCGACATTATCTCGACAAAACTCTATGAAAATGTGTTATTTCCATGATAGATCTACGCGAGAAAAAATGTTTGTCATGCTAGGGTCAATAGAAATGAAGATACAAACTATCAAACATCCAGAAACATGTAGAGTGAGATATCTCGTTGGCGTATGCTAGGCAGGCTGGAAATCTTTGTTGTCGCGGCCCATATGGGCCTTACGGGGGTTGAGCGATTAAAATGTTAGTCTAGAATTATTTAGATATGAATATGTCACTTTACATAATAATGATTAATGAATGACTATAATACACAACCATAAAATACAAAAATAAAAGATACCAAGCTGCTTCAAGTAAACTATGTTGACATGTACATTACAAACATTTTGTCATGAAAAAATTTAATGATGTTTGGCTTGACTTACAGTTTATTTTTCCTTTTAGTATTATATGTTCAAAAGCTTCACTATTAAATGAGTTAAGTGTGAAAAGTGTTCAACACCACTTATCTACCAGTGCTACAATATACAATATCACGGATCAGAGTATTCAACTATAATAAATCATATCATACATTAGGATAAAGTCTATCTAAACTAAACATTTACACAGGACCACATATTTCATCTTTTCCCCTTTGACACTGCAATATATTCCTGTACTTTAGCTTGAAATTCTACTTTGTTCTTTTTATACATCTCCGCTGCTTCAATGTTGAGAGGGTCATCAAAATTTAGGAGATCCTGAAAGAGGGATTGTCATATTAGTTTTTGTAATTCTATTCCAATACTCAATCAATAAATGAGTAAAATTCAGCATAATATTATTACTGACTATAACATACTAGTAATAATTACACCCTCTTGTAAAACATTTTCTAAAAACTTACTGTGAATAAAGAATTAAGCCCCCACACAACATCCTTCAGTCTTCTTGTTGGTGCCCAGCCATGCTCATCGACAGAGGTCTGACGAAGTAAGGACAGGCATATGTCACCATCAACATTTATGTTTGGATGCCAAAGCCTCGTCAAACATTTAACCTTTGGTGGCTAAAAATAAAATAAAAATATAAAGATCAATATAGCTGCAAGCAAAGTAATAACGTAACATAAGTACAATGTTGTATTGAGTGGCTGATATGTTGACTAACTATACATTATATTACACAATTTATCAGCCACTGCTGTTGTTGGTGCAGGAAATATTAGCAGCTGCATCTGTCAACAGTAAACAGCACTGCATATAGCAAGGCTCAAGGTGACCGGTAGAAATGAAGGTTTGTTCACGTAATAGGATGAGCTTACCGCCATATTATATTCCTCAGTAACAAACACACTAAATTGAAACTTTCCTCCAGCCCAGTAACCCTCGTCGGGCATAACGGTCAACGTAAACTCGTTCAAAACATTCGGATCGTCAAAGTTCACTGAGCAGGTAACCGGCAAGTTTTCGTTCAGTTCTTGCACTTCTTTCACTAACAACTTATCTCTTATTGATATTCTTTTCACTGGTTCTATTGTCACTCCGTTCGTCTCCACAGCTGAAGGTTTTTTTAGCTTTTTATTTAGGGTGATCATATTTGATGTTGTTATATAGATGGTAGGGTTTTCAGATTTTGGATGTCATTGAAATGTAGTGCACCGATTTTATTTTATTTAATACAAGGTAAACTCATATGCTTTATTCTAGAAAGTTTTAAGAAATCAGAAAAATGTGCAAAACTCGCAAAACTGAAGCATAGGTACCAAAGAGGATGTAAACTGTATACTACGTAACAATAGGTACTGAAGTCGCCTGTCGCCACAACAAGCTGTCGGCTGACAGCCGTCAGGTGTCATCAGATAACTGTTTTATTTTTCTTGTTATGGCGCTCGGCTTTTAAACCATGGCCAGTGTCAAGTAATGTATTGGCGGGAAAAAAACTTTTTCGTAAAAAGTTTACAAAATTTAAAATAATTTTTCTAGATTATCGTCAAGTCGAAAGTCTAGTCAAAGTCTAAAAAGTAGTCAGTAAAGTCAACGAGTCAAGTCAGTTGTTTTAATAAAGTGGTGGAACCTTTAAAACTTTCGATGGAGTTTTGGCGGGAACACAAAATGGCACGTTTCTTGAAATTGTATCACTTGCCCATACTTGTGCACGACAACGAATATTTAATGGTTAATATTCTACCAACATTACACATTAAAAACCGAAATAACACAATTTTAGGAAAATAATACAAAAACACAACATCACTCTTTCGTACTCCCAACAAAACTACCAGATAACAGTAACTGTTAATTTGACATTTTCTGTAATACTTCTTTTTTTTTCGTTCGATCGTTTAAATTCTATGTATATTGTCAGGTCTAAAGGTACAATTCCGTGCATCGCGATCGATCGCGATCGCGCACGACCTACGACTGTCGTCGGCCGCTCGCGACCATAGTCAGCGTATGAAAATGTATGGCACCGCCTTCGAGGCCCGCGACTGACGCACGCGGCCTACGACTGTCGTAAGCCGCGCGCGACCGTGCCATATAACTTTGACACGGTCGCGAGGGGCCTACGACTGTAGTCGGTCGTGCGCGACTGTCATAACTTCAAGACACGATCGCGCGCGGCTTACGACAGTCGTAGGCCGGTGTTTTGGTGTGAACAACGGTAAATACGGCTATTTCTTCCGCGAGTTTTAACTAAAACATCGTTATTATAACTTTATTATCCTATTCATTGGAATATTATTGTGTCTTTTTCAAATTGGAATGTATCAAGTTTTACATGCTTTTGCCCAGTTATGTAGCAATGGGATGTTTTCTTTTTATCATCTCCACCAGACGGCGCGACAGTAGACACTCACTAATTTTCTATTGGTTCCCCACCGATTTGAAATTATCTGCAGGTTGGCATTACTGACTACATGTTGGTCGTGTTTCTAAAAAATATCAGTGTACTGTCAAGTGTAATATCAATCAAAATATCATACTCCTAAGCGATCATTGGCTTAAGCAATTAGGCCAGTATACTGGTAACAGCTTAGGAACACGCTTGCACTTGTCAAACTGAAAACATGATAACTGAAAGTTAGAAGTTTCCTCTTCCCCCCGGACCGCCCTAAAGTGCAGTTGTGTCTAAGATCCATGCCAGTTTACTTTATTTTAAATTAAATACAAAACTAAATCAAAAATTCAAGTCAGAAAATAGGAGTGCAGAAATAGCGAGGAGGCCGGCTAAACCGTGAATCAAGACTCTCCTGGTACTGCTGAGCGCCTGGTACGTAGCACGCACCCCTCTACCAACACCCTTTTGACGTCATCACCTAAGCTGTGCTTCTGTGGCTGCGCGTGCGCATACTCCTGCCTATCAGAGCGATCGATACTCCGCCATCTTAACACCTGAAACACCACCCACCTTGATAAGCTCCACCCCCTATCTATGATAGGGTGACGTCTAAGGATTGAAGGTGTAACTTGTTAGCGGCCATATTTAAATTTTGTATTAAGCACTCCTTTACACTCATAATATCCTGGTGCAAATGGACAACATGGATAAATCGTTATCGGACTCCGAGTTTGAAATGTCGCAACAAAAAACTCCACCGAATTTTATAACTACCCGCACCGGAAAAAGAAGAAGAGAAGATGATCATAGCTCAGATTTTATTGCTTTAAGAGATGAAATGAAGAACATGTTTACAACTTTTATGACAACGCAAAATGTTGAATTCCAGAAATACTCAAACCTTTTACAAGAAATTAAGAAATCCAATCAAAATATCGAAAATTCTATAACTTTTTTGACATCTCAAAATAAGGAATTGCAAGAAAAAGTCTTAAAGCTGGAGGCACAAGTAAAGGAGGACAAAAAGTACATTGTTGTGTTAGAAGATAAAATAGAAGACTTGCAGAAAGATAGACGTAAAAGTAATTTAGAAATAAAAAATGTCCCTAAGAAACCCAATGAAACAAAAGAGGACCTTATTGACATGGTAATAAGTCTCTCCAAAACTGTTCAATGCGAAATAGGAAAATCCGATATCAAGGATATTTATAGAGTGCGTGGAAAAAGAGAAGACATCAAAAATACGCCAATAATTATAGAAACTTCCTCAACGATATTAAAAAATGATTTCTTAAGAATGTGTAAAACATTTAACATAAAAAACAAATCGAAATTATGCGCGAGACATCTGGGACATCGCTTCTCAGAGGATACGCCCATTTATGTATCAGAGCAATTAACGGCTAAAGCCGCGAGACTATTCTTTCTGGCTAGAGATCTGGTTAAGTCACACTCTTATAAATTCTGCTGGACAGCTTACGGAAAGGTCTACGTCCGAAAGGAAGAAAACTCAAAAATTATTTTAGTAACCAGCGAAGCTCAAATTCACCAGCTTGCCACGGCTTGACTAGCCCTTGTATTATCGATTTATTGCTTAGTTATTTATAAATTAGCTTTTAAATTTTGTGTTATTATATTTCTTTATTATTTTTGTGCTCGCATGCCAAACACAAACGCTTTCTATTACATACACACTAGCCTTTATGAATATAAATTCAAATACCACTTTAACTTACAAGAAACTAAAATACTATCTTGCTTACATAAATATGTATATAAAAAGGGGAATAAATTACGAAAACTATTACAAACACTGAATATTATAAAATGTATAATATTAAAAATATATATTAAATTATGTTTACTACGGGACAGTCGATTCACTATCCAAAGAAAACCAGTAAATCTTACTCAGGATTATTACAACACTCATTCTTGCTATAGTACCTATATACAAATTAATTATATTTCTTTCTATTTATTTAAAATACATTATAAAAATTTATACAAATGGACAACACATACACAAGAATAAAAGAAATAGACCACCTTCACATTAGTAAATGTTTTCAATGTGATATACAAGACATATCTAAACACATAAATATTACAAATGATCGTGAAATCACAGTAATCTCGCAAAACATAAGGAGTATTTACAGCAATCTTAACGATTTCATAACTACGCACTCGCTTTTAAACTTTGAAGTAGACGTTTTAGCCTTTACTGAATGTAGAATCAGGTCGGATAGACCACTACCAATACTACAAAACTACGTATCCATGGGAACGAGCTATAATTTAAACCAAAACGATGGTGTAGTGGTCTACGCTAAGCGTGAACTGAAAGCAAATTTGTCTGAAGTTAAATTAGAACAAGCAACTTGTATCCAGATGGACCTTCATGATCAAATTATATTAAGTATTTACCGATCTCCGTCAAATAGTAATGCTGCTAAATTTATTGATTCCTTAAGTGCTTATTTAGTCTCTTTAAAATCACACCAAAACATTTTTATAATAGGTGATATCAACATTAATTTAATCAGCAAACCGACAGAAAGTTCCTATGAAAATACAAACAGGATTAACTATCTGAATATGTTGTCTACCCATGGATTTCTCCCAGGTCACACTTTCCCAACTAGGATTGATAGCTGTTTAGATCACGTTATGATTAAACTAAACCATAGTAAATATATTCCTTATGTAGGAATTTTAAATACTTCAATAACTGATCACTATACAGTATTTATAAAAATAGGTAAAATAAAACAACAAAATAACGCTAAAACTATAGAAATTATTGATTATAATATAGCAATGGCTGCTTTTATGGAATATGATATCTCTGAATTATTGATTAGTGAAAACCCAGAATTTATTATAGAAAAATTAACAAAGTGCCTCACTGAATCACTTAACAGGGGAAAAATTTTAAAAAATCAACCGAGATCAAAAATAATTTTAAAGCCCTGGATTACACCCGGCATTTTGAGATGTATCAAAAACAGAAATAAAATGCAATACAAACTAAGACAAGATCCTAACAATGAAGTCATGAAAATAACCTATAAACGATACAGAAATTTTTGTAACAACCTTATAAATAAATTAAAACATAAATACGATAGAGAACAAATAGATAAATCAGCTAAAAATACAAAAAAATTGTGGAAAACTATTAAAAACATTACAAATTTAAGCACTAATAAAACACCAAATACAGAACTATTACGTATAAAAGAAAGCCCCAAAGAATCAGTAGATTATATAAATAAATTTTTTGCTAGCATTGGAAAAAACCTAGCTGACAATATACAGAACGTAAATACAAACCTACACACAGACAGACATCAAGCAGTGTCGGAATCAAATATGATATCATCTTTTGTACTGCTAGACACTGATCCCCTAGAAGTAGACAGCGTCCTTAGTAGTCTAAAGTCCGACAGTGCACCTGGGTGGGATGGCATCTCCACTCGTTTCCTTAAACTAACGAGGAATATTGTAGTACCAGTAATAACCCATTTGACAAATCTCTGTTTTAAACAAGGCGTATTTCCAACACACCTTAAAAAAGCTTTAATCACTCCTGTATACAAATCTGGCGAGAAAACAGATATAAATAATTTTAGACCCATCTCAGTACTACCGGCAATATCTAAAATCATCGAAAAACTTATAAATAAAAGATTACGCAACTACCTGGAAACCTTTGGTATTCTATCGGACTCACAGTTTGGTTTTAGGTGTAATAAGTCCACTGAAGATGCAGTTCAGTCTCTGACAAAAGATATTTCGCAACAATTAGATACAGGAAACAAATGCTTGACTGTTTTCCTTGACTTAAAAAAGGCCTTTGACACCGTATCTATACCTAAACTTATAAGTAAACTAGAGAGTATAGGTGTCAGAGGTACACCCCTAAGACTGTTTGCTAACTATTTAGAGGGAAGGAAACAGCAAGTAAAAATTGAAAACCATACCAGTGAGGAGACTGAAATCGATTTTGGAGTTCCCCAGGGTAGTGTTCTTGGCCCTACCCTCTTCCTTATATATATAAATTCTCTGACAAATCTAAGTTTAAAAAATGGAAGAGTGGTATCCTATGCAGACGACACTGCAATTACCTTTAAAGGCAAGACATGGGAATCAGTTTTTCGAAGCGCTGAAGATGGTCTTATATTAGTGTCACAGTGGTTGGCAAACAACCTCCTAACTCTTAATGTTGCCAAAACGTATTACATCTGTTTTACTATAAATAGTAAAACGCAACCAAAAAATAACTTTAGTTTAAAAATTCACCAATGCCTAATTTCAAATAACGTTATAACGAACTGCTCATGTAGTAAAATAAATAAAGTAATGTCAACTAGGTATCTCGGAGTATACTTAGATCAAAACTTAAATTGGCACCGACAAATTGATTATACTAGCGATAGGATTAGAAAAATGACATGGATTTTCAGGAAACTTAGATGTGTAGCTTCATATAAAATAATAAAACAAGTGTACATTGCTCTAGTACAATCTTTAATAAATTACTGCGTCTCGATCTGGGGTGGTGCAGCAAAAAGTAAATTCCTAGAAGTTGAGCGAAGCCAACGATGTCTTATAAAAGTCATGTACTGCAAGCCTTTCCGTTACCCAACTGACGACCTCTATAAGTCTTGTCAACTGTTATCAGTCAGGAAACTCTACATTTTAAATAGTACCCTAAGACTCCATAAAACATTGGCATATAAAACTAATGCAAATAATAAAAAAAGGAGACCAGAAAAAGCAGCTACACCACCAAAAGTTCGGACACAATTCGCTCAAAGGCAGTATTATTCACAGTCTGTCCATATATATAATAAACTAGATAAACATCTTAAAATTTACCCACTAACTCAAATAAAATGTAAACATGCAATCTTGCATTGGCTATTATGTCTGTCGTACGAGGAGACAGAATCAATATTGCAGCATATTACTTAATTTTTTTACTCCTCTCTTCCCTTTATTATTCGTAGTCTCTTCCCTTTAAAATCATAAAAAATTATGTCC
The DNA here is from genome assembly GCA_937595015.1 of Polyommatus icarus. Lineage (NCBI taxonomy): Eukaryota > Metazoa > Arthropoda > Insecta > Lepidoptera > Lycaenidae > Polyommatus > Polyommatus icarus. The sequence continues at coordinate 20,449,385 of OW569329.1, forward strand.
CAATCACTCACCCTTCCACATAACACACACACACGCACACACACACACACACACACACACACACACACACACACACACACACACACACACACACACACACACACACACACACACACATACACATACACATACACATAATAGATTTATATACTGGCATGTAACTTCCTAGCCTGGATCTTAGTTTTGTTAACTTAAATTTTTTTTTAGATTACTTACCTATAATTAAATTATGTATTATTTAATGTTGTTAATTAGTTTGCTATATTTTATGGAAGAGCGGGGCTGCCTAATACAAGTATATAAAGTACTTACCAGGTGGTCCCAATCTCTGATTAATTTGTTAAGTTTAAACTGTAAAATGTAAAATAAAGATTTTTGATTTTTTTTTTTTTTTTGAAAGAGTTTTCTACTTCTACTTTTTATTGTCGGTGTGGTTTTTATTATTTTTCCCCAAATTGTGTTATTTGGATTTTTGATGTTCATTATTGGTAAAATATTAGCCACTAAATATCTGTTATCTTGCACAAGTGCAGGTAAGATGTTGTCAAAACCAAAATGTATTATTCCTGTGACATTTGGTGTGAACAACGGTAAATAGGGCTATTTCTTCCGCGAGTTTTAACTAAAACATCGTTATTATAACTTTATTATCCTATTCATTGGAATATTATTGTGTCTTTTTCAAATTGAAATGTATCAAGTTTTACATGCTTTTGCCCAGTTATGTAGCAATAATTATTGACGATATTCCCTGGTATTACCGATAGTTGTCTACCCATACGCCATCTAGTTACTAAAATGGAAGCTGTTTGACAATCAAATTAAAAAGCTAAGAAAATTCCTCATTATTGATGGTATTCCCTGGTATTACCGATAGTTGTCTACCCATACGCCATCTAGTTACTAAAATGGAAGCTGTTTGACAATCAAATTAAAAAGCTAAGAAAATTCCTCATTAAGCACTTATTCCACCTTACTAAATTTAGCCGTCTAAATGATTCAGTTACTAAATTTTCGTAACTTTCTAAATGTTATTCCACTTGACTAAATTTAGTTACTGATTAGTGATTACTGAATCATTTAGACGTCTTTTAGTAAGGTGGAATAAGGGCTTTATAGACATACGGTTTGCCTTTGTATGTGGCAAAGTTCACCTCTGGTGTCAGTGCCAAGAGCCAACAAAAAAAATTTAAAGTATGGTGTCATTGCCACTGTCATCTGTCACTGTCAACTGACACTATCATTTCACTTTCTTTGCTTGTTCAAGATACTATTTACCAAATAATAATTCCGTTTTTTCACTAATAATCCCAGGATTTGTGACCTTTAAAACCTAGCAACAAGATAAATTAGTGCAGGCACAATATACATCAAAAAATGTCAATTACTTTGCCGTGGCAGTACAATTTTCCTCCATTTTTCACGTAAGTAAACATTGTGTGTCTATTCAGTTTAAAAATCTAAGCAAATCCATTGAGAGCAAATCAGTATTAAATCGCAATGAGTAATCGTGATAGTAAATTTAAATATATCAACGAAGGAAACGTGCATATTGTTCTACAAATACTTAATACTAATAAAGTGATACGGCTGGTCAAAGAGGACAACCAAAAGATTCAACTATCCACCATAACCAACTCTATACAATACGTGAACAAGATCATGGTACCTTTTATATTCGGCGACGACCATTACCATCAAGAAGTAACGATACTCTCTGAAAATGAGATCTTTGAAATTTCTAAAGACATAGAGAAATGGAGGCCAAATCACAGAAAGGCTAAGTCAAAACTTAGCAGCTATGCAATTACAGTTCCAAATTTGACAATTTCTAGTACCAAAGGTGATAACTACTGCTTGGAGATCAAACCCAAGGAAGGCTTTATAGATGCGCCCCTAAAAAAGTACTCTAAATGTCACTACTGCCTTAAACAATATTTAAAACTAAATAATAGTGAAATCACTAGTACAAGTGAGTACTGTCCACTAGATTTATTTTCGGGCGTTTATGTTCGTATGAAATATGCCCTGCTCAACCTGCTGCAGAACCCACAAAACAATTTAAAATTATTTCAAAATGGCACTATAGTTTTTAGTGATAAGCATAAAATGCATGCAGACTTCGTAAATGAAATTTTTGGATCACTGAATGTGTTTCTGAACTTTATAATTACCGTACTACTCCGTGAGAAGTCTAATACAAGACTTGTTGAATCAGATGAAGCTAACGACTATAAAAAAGGATTTAATTGTAATGAAACCAATGAACTTGATGATACTAGCTTTCTATACAAGCTCCTTAGTGTCCAAAAATTGGCCAATGGATTGGTACTAGATTTAAAAAATAATAATGACCATGTTACAGAAGTTCTTAGCACTTTAAAAGAGTATAAACTTGATTTATCACAACATTGTGACAGGGAGAAATTTCTTGAAGTTTCAAATGCTAGAGACTTAGCTCTCATATCAGCTGTGGCTAAAGACTGCTCAATCATGTTAAGTTTTACAATAGAACATGAGTCTGACTTACCACATATTGTGGTGAACGGAAGACATGTTTACTACAGACTCTCTGTTACTGATTTAGAGCCAAAGACCATAAAAACTCTTCAGAATAGACAGAATTCTGAGGAAAAATTAAGCAAAGCATTTGAGCAGTACAAGAACAGTATTAAGTCATAATCTGTAAGTATTTTTATAGAAACTGGTTGATAAGGTGAAAGTATTTTAATGAAGAATGTATAAAATATGAAGCTTAATACAATAATTATTTGTGTATGTTACATACTGTATAATGGATACTGATTTTGTTTGTACTTAAAGCTAAAAACACAAATTAATTATTATTATTATAATATTGTTATAACAAGTACTTATGTGTTATTTATTTATGTATGTTTAATCTAAAATTGATTATTTTATCAAACATTAACTTTTGTCGTAATAACTATCATTATTACTTTTTAATAAATCAAAATTATCTTTTCAGGATCCAGCCACAAGCGGAGACGAGAGCAAAACAACTGGAAGCATGGGAACATCTCATCACAGACTATTTTAAGGCGACCAAACAGTCAACTATAGATTTAAGAGAAATACAGAACATTAGTATATTTAACAACGAGTCTATAAGTAGGAAACTATCACAAGAGTCTATGTTGACTATTCTAGAGTATATGGCCAAGAATGGGAAAGCAGCACCCGTAGATAAGAGTAAAAATGTCTGGGAGGTTTACTGGCATTCTTTGGATGAATGGGGTAACATGTTGTATGATTGGGCGAGTAACAATGGCCTGAATAACACAGTTTGTACATTATTTGAGCTAAGAGAAGGTGAAAATACAGTTGGAGAAGGTACGTTATTGTTGAAATTTAGTTGAGAACTACTATTCTTCATTAGTTACAGTATTTTTAAATTAATTTGTTAAATTACAACTGACTCATCCCTATTGGCTAATGTCATATCTGTTTCTGTTCGTTTTTTTATTTAGCTTCCTGCCACTATTTTTATTACAGTACATACTTACAAATAATATTTCTCGCTTTCAGAATTCCACGGCTTGGACATGAATGTGTTGATGAAGGCTCTCAAAACATTAGAAGTCAAAGGCAAATGTGAGGTGATGGACTTTGACGACAATCAGGGTGTTAAGTTTTTCTGAACATAGTTTATACACTTGTGATATTTTGATACTCTCATGTAAGTAAACTTAACAAACAACAATTTAACAAATTTAAATGAAATACTTTTAATAATGTACTATTATTATTATTATGTCAATACACATGCTGAGCGTATAAAAATGTTCATTGATTGCTTTACTATAATAAAATGTATAATAGGATTTTACCATAAGGAATAAAACTATGATATAGTTGATTGATATTTTTAGTTGTTTTTTTATGTAAAAATGCATTTTCAATAACTTGGACTGAGTGTAAACTACCTATTTAAATGATTTAGCTTTTATATTTTATAGTTTTATATATTGATACTTTATAGGAGAATACCAGATTTGTTAAGTTAATAATTTTACTGTTGAAGTTATAATAATATATTGATATCTGTCTACAAGCTTCTATTTATTTAAAACTATTAAATAGGTTAGAAACTGTCTCTTTTAGAATAGTTTTTGCCCTACCCAAAATTGGCTTATGGCTTGTCGAGAAGTAAAAGGAGTAGGTATTAATAAACAAGTCAGAGAGAGCCACTTTAATTTGGAATATTTATTATGAACCCAATAAAACTGTATAATATACAAAAACTTATCTATATCTACAAATATACAAAACTGAGGTACAACACTCCCAAATGTGACATAGTATATTGTACTTAGCTATACGCAGTTTCTACTAAACTTACTTGACTGACATTGTAAAACCTATACAATAGAGCTAACACTAGATAAATAATACGTCGATATTCAATAATGATTGACTATAAAAATCACAAAAAAATATCGTAATAAAGATAATATTATAAAAAATTTGTAATGTCATAATTCAAACAATCATTAAAATGTGATAAATTATAATAATATATTATGTAATTTCTTCTATTTATAAGCTGACCCCCTGACTAATAAAAAGACGCACTTTTTTATTTTCATTAACTATTATTAGATAGACACAGTTATACAAAGTTTCTTGTCTGATATTAAATAAATATTGTAATGAACAAAACATTGTGCATAATAGGTACACTGTATACTTTTATTAGTAAGGGGTACCTTTGAATCAAAACATTTATAAATAAGTTATTACTAAATCTACTTGAACAATCAGTCTTCAACAAAATACACTTATCTACTTACAACAAGTAGGTTTGTAAAATTGACCGAAACTACTCGGGGTTTCAAATGTGTAGCAGGGTTTACCTACTCCCATTGTATAAGGGCATCAAAGTTGCAGTAACAAAAACTTGGTCCACATAATATGGTAATAAATGTATCCAAAATGTTCCATCTATTTTGTTGGCAGTTTAGTAATTTCTACAGATATAAGGCTGGCTGCTCATTTGCGATTGATTGCTTAATTTTTTTTGCTTCATTCAAAAGAAAATATTATGCAAGTATCGGAGCAGAGGGCGCTACAGTAAACGATCCAACATGTTGCACACATCATAAATTGCTAAAAATGTTGTCATGCGTCGAACAAAACTTTTTGTTTTTTGCCTACGCCGCTGGTGCTCCCGTTAAAACATTGCAGTAATATATCCTTTTCATTGCATTCATTGCTTTAAAAGAAAAAATTCTAAAGGCTCGTCCACATTTGTATCATTTGCGCGATCAGATCTCCGTCGCAATCATCGCGCCGTATCAAGTATGCGTATCATAGTGTGGACGTCTATTAGATCATTCTGCATGCGCGTATTTGATACGACACGTATCAGATACGCGGTTAATAGCGATCGGGGCGTATCATGAGGTAACGCGTATCATTTTGATACGTTTCGATGATACGCGACGGAGGTCTGATCGGAGATCTGATCGCGCAAATGATACAAATGTGGACGAAGCCTAAAGCCGGGTCCAGACGAGTGTAGCGTGTAATGTAATTCACCGTGTAATGTTACACGAATTCTACGTATGGACGGCACTACGAGCATTACATGTAACGCTCGGGGTTTATCCATCGGCTGTCGGTTTTCGCGCGAGCACAAAGGCTCGTTTGGACAATTCGCTTTGAGTTCGTGTGCCGTCCACACTGTTGACGCTAAATTACACGTAATCTTAAATTACACGTTACACTCGTCTGGACCCGGCTTAATACACCATTAGCTACCTAATGGTGTCTTAGAATTTTTATTTATTTGCATTAGACCGAAACTATCGCATTTGAGTAGCCGCCCTTAGCTATGTAAAAATTATTGTTACATTTAGTCACTACGCTACATAAAAATTGTGCCTTCGTATTGTACTCATACTTACATCTAAGCCCATACTAATAAAAATGTGCATACGGGATAAGTCCTCTTGCGGCTTGTCTCACACGTAGGAAATGTCACTTGGCAGACAGTTACATTGATCACAAATTACAATCCTACAAGGGCCTTTTGTTTGTCACTGGAGTGACATCTGTTATATATCTATATATCTCTCTTTTTAAAATCATTCAGCGTCATTTTGTAAGCGGCTTAATTAAGAATGATCATTGGTGTTATTTTCAGTGACAGGTGTTTCGAATCCAAGGACCAAGGTCCAAGACAAATATCACCCATGACTTCCATGATCCCCCAAAAAATTCTTGTAGATGTGCATATCTTACCCGTTTATATATTTTTTATTAGTATAGGGGCTACTCTATTTACAAATACACTGATTGGAACTTAAAAAACTGTTCAATAGGACATTGAATGCGCATCAATTTCTTTATTAAGTTAATCTTACAATGTATAAAACATCATTCTTGTGACTATGGTGTTAGTATTATAGTGAACAGTAACACATTTACTTGAAAGGTAACCATAATATTAATGTGTACCTACCTACTACAATTATTAAGGAATTTTATCTCACCTACGAATTGGCATCAAGGTGTCGTCATAGGCTGATTTCTATTATCATAATATACCAATGTGGGTACAATAATTGAGCAACTCTCTGCTGGGTGATGTAACAACATAGCCTTCTTCTGCCGACATAAATGCAGCCTCTCCCCACTGCTCGGAACGTGCGCGTGCTTTCTCACTAAAATTATAAATGGTCGCTACACTCCAAAGCGGCATTACAATATCCATTGGCGTCAGCGCCGTTGACGAGGCCGTTGCCGTTGACGCCGTTCACGCCAGCGCTGACTGTTGTGATGTTGGTCTTGTCATGCAATACCAGCGCGGGGGCCACTGCGTTGTTGTTGGGCGGTCGGTAGCACCACCACGCCAGGAAGAAGAAGAGCACAGAACAGAGCTTGCCGACAAGGGCTATTGCTAGCATGTACCTGAAAGTTGAGATAGAAATATGATGCCTGTTCTGGTAAATTCTTTCGGGTGGTCGATTAGCAACGCCAAAGGCAGAAAAACCGTGATGATGCAGATAGCATCCTCAATGATGCCTCAAGACCTTAGAGGTCACAAGTACGATAACCTCAAAACTAAAAACTTTAAGAAGCCGTGTTGGACCCTTGATGGAAAAGTTCCGAAGCAAACATCTTTCAAAAACTCACCGGCTCATATATCTGTTGTCGTACAGTCGACAGGCGCCCGTGGTCCCGCAGCTCGAAGACCAGAGCGAGCAGGACAAGTCGATGAGGAACCCGAACATGAGCGGCGCTGGGATGGTACCTAGTAGCCGGACTAGGATCCACTGGATGCCCAGCGCGAAGGATCGCTGGTCTTCCCGTACACATCTGCGGATGAAGAATTGTTAGGACGTCCTTTACTGATGCAATGTAATGATGCTGCTGCCTGGTCAATAATGCTGTTGTCTTGAATAATTCGTGAAACAACAATGTTTTGTGTAGTTGTTATTCCTTTATAGGTCTACAAAGATCACATTGGCATCTGTCTTATTTGGAATGGGATGGATAAATGTATGATCAATAACCTATAAGGGGTATAAAACTCAAGAAAGAGAGATTGCTATTACCTGAGCGTGGCAGACAGCGCGGGCATGGTCGCGGTGAAGGTGAACAGCATCACGCAGAATGACAGGAATACGAACAGCCACAGGTGCGGGCACGAGCCCGAGCACGGGCTGTCCATCGCCTCGTACTCCACCGACACGTTCGTCTCTGCAACACGACACGCCTCACTATCGCGCTCTCTCTCACACACACCACTAGTCCGGTCTAATTAGACGCAAAAAAATCGTAACTTCGGAATAACTCGCATAGAGCTGAAAATTGGTAGAGACGTTAAATACATCATTACAAATAAAACCTAAAAGTCCCCGGGGATCCTCCTTGTGCAAAAATTTTTATTCAAGGTCAAAGGTATGATAGGGCAAGAGTGTAGATCATAGAATTCTCTACAAAAAATATTCCGACACTTTTTTCATATGACTTACCATTTCTTATGAATGGCGGGCTTAAAGTTTGGGAAAATCATATCTATGCTTATATTATACTCGTAAAGCTAAAGAATTTGTGGAACTACTGCTTTGAACTGAGGAATTCTTTTTTTGTTAGATAGTCTTATTTATCGAGGAAGATTTGAGCTATATAAAATTAACTTTATATAGCTCAAATCTATAAAATTAGCTTTAGCCGTTTGTGAGATAAGCTCCTTCAAATAATTTTCCCCGTTTTTCCTGTGTTTCTTTGCTCCTATTGGTGGCAAAAGACTATCCAACAAAAAACAAATTCCTCAATTCAAAGCAGTAGTTCCACAAATTCTTTAGCTTTATAATATAAGCATAGATATGATTTTCCCAAACTTTAAGCCCGCCATTCATAAGGAATGGTAAGTCATATGAAAAAAAAATGACTGAATATTTTTTGTAGAGAATTCTATGATCTACACTCTTGCTCTACCTATTTTTGTGATAAAATGTACAGTTTTGGAAAAAAAACAGGAACAACCTCATTTTCATACCTTTGACCTTGAATAAAAATTTTTGCACAAGGAGGATCCCCGGGGACTTTTGAGGTTTTATTTGTAATGATGTATTTAACGTCAATGCCAATTTTCAGCTCTATGCGAGTTATTCCGAGGTCGAATGTTTAATTTTCCCGGGGTACACCACGGACATAAGGACAGCCACAGGTGCCTCTACATACCTGGGTCAGTGTATATAGGCAGCAGCGAGGCGCTAACGCACGCGCAGTCTCTATACGTGGTGCGACGCGCGTGTCGCTCCGCGCGGCGGCAGGCGGCGAGACACGGCGACGCGTACGCCCGCCCGTCCGCACCGCACACGCCCGCTCCCGCGCCGACCGCGCACCCGCAACCGGCGTTACATAGCGCTTCGATGGGGGAGCCCCTGTAGATAAACGTTAATAAAAATATACCCCAAATAGTTTTGGCGGAACTCGCAATAGCCCAGTTGGCACTGCTCAAAGTTAGTTCCAAGTTTCAGCGTTTAGCGCTAGATGGCATACGATAGAAATGACAAGGTTTTTGCTGGAGAAAAACGAAGCTAAAGCGCGCATGAAAAATGCTCTATTCAAACTAACGCTAGATACTATAAATTAAAACCACCTACCCAACAACCGGTGGGCTCTCATACGGCACAGTAACACCAGCAAACGGCACGTTGTCGCAGCTCAGCACGAAGGAGAAGGAGAAGACTGCCGCCAGTAGCGTCGCGCCCACACATAGCTTGATAATGCCAGCACACGATAGCCGCCAGCGCTTGACCAGCCAGCCGCCTGCGAAGGTGCCGCCACCGCCAGCAGGGACGGTTATCACGCCTGGAAAGAAATAGTCTTGAAATTAGAAGATAGAGGATATTTTTGATGGTTCTAGAAGCAATTCGCTTTCCACGATTGTTATTATAAAAATTGAATAAGGGACCTTACTTAGGAGGTAGGTAGGTACTGAAAGAGTTGAATAGCGAGAGAATTGGATAATAATATTATGTAGAAATGCCCATCGAATGAAATATTGTTTTGTAACGAGCGGTGCAGATTACAACCATGAAACTGTAACTTTATTTACTAGAAGAACTGTGGGTGTGGACTCAGCTAGTTGATATAGCAATAAACAACTGCGCCGTAATGATTTCTTCAATCCCTTAAAATCGACAGAGCTACACAGCTGATTATATTTAGAAGGCTAATTACATAAAACAAAAGTAACAACTTGCCTAACAACAAAGCAGCCGAAGACGCATTAACAGCGAACTGGTTTTCAATCAGCTTGGGCAGGAACGCCGCGAACCCCGAGATCAGCATGCCCTCGCTCGCTCCGGCCAGGTTGAGGAACATGAAGGTCGGGTTCTTGAACAGCGCTGCAGCGGCTTTCGGCAGCTCTTTCAAAGCATTGAAAGCGGCTGACTTGGACGCCGACCCCTCGTGGGCCTCCGATACTTTGGCATTGCGGATTTCTTCAGCACCTAGAAATGGTTTTTGGAATGTGTGCTTATTATAACAGTTGACATGCCTAAAATACTACCCGTTTACAGTTTTGTAACTCTGACTAAATTGTTATGATGTAAGCATAGATCCTTTTCCATAGAAACAATAGTCTGGTCTCAGAATTTGTTCTTATTACAACAATTACACATTTAGGTCATGTGCTAGATTTCTATTTTCCAAATTTAACACTCATAGCCTTTACATCTCTGTCATCTACCTACTACGGACTACCTGACTTTAAAGAGTGTCAAAATACTGCATGTTTGGACTAAGAGGTAAAATATTACTGAATCGAACATTACGTCATACGCTTTTATCTTGGACCAAAACACTCAATTAAGTAAGTGCATTTCATTTATCCCATACATATCGACACCTTTTCCCCAGAAAGCCATAAAAATATACAAAGGGGCATCCAATCTTTCCCACGGGAGGTAGCTGTTTGCCGTCGCCGAATTACTTTAAGCACTTTACTCTGTTTGTTCGTGGGGTGAAAATTTTGGCAACTCCACATAATAGATTTGATCTCAAGTGCCTAAATAGGGGCGGTAAAACTCTAAACAGAAGTGGTCCTTCGAGACGGATGTGAAAGAGCGACCTTGTTGAAATAACCTTGAAAGCGGAGGGCCAAAATTTGGTTATGCCTACACTCTACAGTCTGGATAAAACTATTGCTCCACAGTCTTTATAACCAATATCAATTTTAATATTATTTAAAATGATCAAGCATTAAATGATAAGTTTATAATCTATGGTAGGTACAGTTTACTTGATAGGTACTGTTTACTTTTTTCTGATATACCTGTACTATCAGAGAAGTTGATTCGTAATTTTGTCGCGTTATAGTCAAAACCAGACGACAGATCACAGCTGTTATGAGCTAACATTGAATTGACATAACGGGCTTTGGCCCACCACACATTCCCACCACTGTATCTCCTGTGTCGCCAGGATCGACAGCGGTATCCAACCACGAAAACCCTTTGATATGATCTCAGGGAGCCCGAGGGACATGCTACAACTGTCTTGGGACCCGCAACGAAATTAATCAGAAGAAAATAGGAGGATTAGGAAGATTCCAATTTTCCTCCCCATAAAAGCGGGAGACAGCACAAAGTTGCAATGACCGAAAGTCAAAGAACTTAAGGGGGAGCACCACGGAAATAAGGTTAATGAATTGACATAAGCCGACCAAATGATGATTTCGTAGTACTAAAGAAGCAGCGATTTTAGTTTTATGCCTGATTTAGTATTGTCAGTATAAGCTTGCACCCACGGGCCGGCTAAGGACAGTTGTGTTACCTGGCAGCTCATAGGGGAAGGCGAGGAGCGGCACCGCCACCACCACACACAGCAGCGCTGACAGCAGGAACCCCACCCACCACGCGCCGATCCACACGGAGCTCAGCGGGGTTATGCCCAACCTGAACATGAGAGATCTTGTTAGACAATACCTTTATCAGACCGATTTGTACCACGAATCAAATTATTCCGCGATTTCAAAGCACTATAATTTTAAAGCTCGAAAACACAATATGACGATATTAGGAGTTTCGAGGGGCCAAATCTGGTGTCTTGAATCTCAGCTTTAGATTTGGGTTGTAAATACTTAGGTACCTCTAATAGTCAAGACCTACCTATTTTTACTAGGTAGGTGAATCTTTGCGAGAAATTCTTACGTCTTTATTGGAACTTTCATAAAAAAATTAAAATTATAAGATTTCTCTATATTTTACTATCATTTAATAGAGTTACATGCATTACATACATACAGTGTGAACGCCGAACGGGCACACATCAATCGGCTCAACTCATTAATATTCAACGCATCAGAGTGAAAGAAATGTTTTGGAATGGCGGGTTATCCCGGCCGGGTATGCCTCGGCACGTACCGATTGGGGGACTCTGATAGCGTCACCAATCGGAAAAACTGATTAATATTATACTACGTCATAAGTCATAACTCTTAACAATGCAGAATATGTTTTGTTTTTTCACGACAAACATACGCAGAACCATCCCTACTACGTCTATTTCAGTTGTCACCAATTAGTTTTGCTAGGGGTCCGTTTTAAGAAATAAAATGACCTTCGCGGTCCGCACATTAAAAAAATTAAACAAATGTAATTACGGAAATTACAAAGGTATTTGTATCAATGAGAAAAGTGACAATTTTTGTTGCTACATGTTCATCAGTATATGTCGAGACCGAAATTAATTTTGAACGATGTTCATCATCGAACATGCTTGGTCCGCACACAATGGGTCGGCGCGCGGTCCGTATGCGGACCATGGTCCGCCATTTGGTGACCCCTGGTCTATTTTATCGTATTCATTATAATATTTCTATATAAGTTACGATGCAACGATACACGAAAGTGCAGACAACATCTAGATGTTTTGACTAGTCATATCAAGGCAAAACAATCAAAGTTTATTAAAATCCTTAATAGTATTCAACGCTTATTCTGTTTTCAATCACTGTGGAACAGATTGTATTTTGTGGATAAACCAGACATGATTTTTAATATTTTGAACCCGGCATTTATCAAACAAAATCATGGAGATCTAACGATAACATTTGTTTAAAGTTGGTAACGTTTAAAACTGTTTTCGTATGCTAATGCCGCGGCCGGTCGACTTGTGATTTTGTTTCGAGGCGAACATTTAATAAAATTATTGTTTTATTTTATACACAGGACTCAGGATTGGTGAAATTCTGTGGTCGTTACAACGTTATTAATCAGTTTTTACATTTTAACGCCCCACCGGCCGCCACAAGTGCCCAAATACACTACTTATATTTTTTATTTATCTTAATTCTTAAAACTGCTTAGGTACTTACCCATTACCAATTACCAACCTAATGTATAAGTTGGTAATTACTAATTACTTACCAACTTATACATTAAAAATCGCCAAACGACACAACGGTTTTTGGCGAGAATTTCGCTGAACTTAATGAATTTAATAATTAAATTAAATAAATATCAATTCAAAATATTTATATTAATGTATACGTCTATGGTTAAATGTTATGCAGCAAATAAAATCCCTCCCTTGGAATAATTTTGGCACAGGTAGGCACAGTATTTTCCTGCCATGAATGTGGCTTCGTCGGCTGTCAGTCAGTCACATATGTGCGTGAGATAGAATGTTGGCACGCGAGTGATGCAGCCTGCGCTCGAAGTGACGTTCGAATCATGAGAATAGGTGGGGGCCTATTCTCGCTTCAATCTAGGAAGAATTTAAGCGTAGCTAGAGCTATACCAGGGTATTCTTGTACTAGAACATTCAAACATTGCTCAGGCGTACAGCAGGGCAGATGGCTTATTATAAGGATCAATCTAGGAAGAATTTATTATTTAAGCGTAGCTAGAGCTATACCAGAGTATTCTTGTACTACAACATTCAAACATTGCTCAGGCGTATAGCAGGGCTTATTATAAGGTATATGAAATTAATATCGAATATTAGGAATGATTAAAAACCGTCGCAGCCCCCATCCCGCTCCGGGTAATTGAAAAGTGAAACCGTATCAAAGAGGTCATTGAAAACCGCTGCCGCGCACCGGGAGTTTCAGGGCGGTTTACACGACACGATATATCGTCATGTCGTCTACGAGTATTGAAAGCAAATCGCTTTACATGACACGAGTTACGCTAGAAAACGAAGGACTGTTCCGCCATAATTAAAGATAAGACTGTCGCAAATAGCTAGCTAAGGCCTTGATTACACCTACCGAGGAGAGTGGCGAGACAATAGCGAGATAGTGCTCTCGGTCAATCAAATTGTCCGACAGCACCGAGTGCTTGGCCGAGAGCACTGTGTTGTCACTGTCTTACCAGTTACCACTCTACTCGGTAGGCCCTAGGTTTACACCTTGATAACTCTAACTACACTACACTAATAACTTATTAGTGTAGTGTAGTTGGAGTTATCAAGTAGTAATAAGACATAAAATCCACGGCGGAGAGTTTTGGTGAAATATCGACGATACACCCGCTGATCTTAATTATTCAGTTTAACACAGGTTCGTAACGTCCGTGTCGTTTTTAAAAGTATTTTCTCCGTGGACGATATCGCATACGACATCGGTTCGGAACGTTTAAAAATACAAACGGAAGCCGCAAAAACATAAACCGGAATTAATTTGGCTGAAAAGTTCCGAACGCAATGGGATGAAAGTGAGAGGCAGCCGCCATCCGCCAGAGCGACTGCAATATTAAAAATGAACCGAACACAGATAATTAAGCTTTGTATAGCGACAAGATACTGACGCGGGCTTCTTTTATAATAAATGTTGGATACATTGAGGCTTGTTTACATGTAATGTAAATTAACAACTAAATTGAAATCACACTAACAAATAAATGACCGATTTATTGAATAAGTCCAAAAATAAAGGAGGATTTTACGTTTTAGTGCTGCATAAAGCATGCTTAAACTTAAAAGTACATAAATCCGAAATACAAAAAGATCTTTGGATAGAACAATAAAGATCTACGCGACTCGCATACTGCGTAGCGCCTGGTGGCACGCTCCCGTAGAGTGGTGCTACGAGTACGCGGGCTGGCGGGCTCCGGAACTAGCAAAGATAATAATAATAATTTATATATGTAAGTTATATACTAGCTGTTTATTTTAATAAATTATACAATATAAACTGAAGAAGAGACTATCCCAAAACTCATTGTGTAATTGTATGTAAGAACTAGCTGTCCCGGCAAACATTGTTTTGCCATATAAAGTTTCGATATTTTCGATATTCACCCATATTATTTTATTGAAGATAAGTATGGCACCATGGCAACGTCCATCGCAATTCGCAGCTATCCCGTCGCACAATGGTCGCCGTCAGTCTCGAGTTGTAATAATTTACAATTATATTTTATTCAACAAGTGCGCTTATCAATACAAAAGTACCCAGTAGCCGATTCTCATATCTACGGTACTGAATATGCATATAAAATTTGGTAAAAATCAGTAAAGCCGTTTCGGAGGAGTACGGTAACTAACATTGTGACACGAGAATTTTATATATAAGATACTTACGAAGTAGCATCGACAGTGGCGAAGTCGGTATATATCTTGAGCATCTGTCCGCCCACCACGTAGCCCAGCGCTGGGCCCACAACCGCCATCGTGTAGTACACACCTAAAAACAATAGATTACAGTAATTATTAAAACGATAATTAGGTTATTGGCTATTCAAAAACCTAACCCAAAAAATCAAACATCGTCCTTCTCTCTTCACACTCACGCCCGTCTTTTATAATATGCCAGGTGAAAAAGGACGACGTGGATTCATCGCCAAATTAGTTTTTTCTCAATACTCGGTAAATATCATAAAGTTAATATACCTAGCGGAAGTTAATATACCTACCTTCCGATAGGTATATTAACTTTATGGTAAATATACAACATTTAAAAAATCCGTTAGGTCGGTTTCTCAATGATAGATTGTTTTTACACAATGTGTTAAAATATTAATTTAGTGCAATGCACGGTTATGGCAATAAATGAAAAATTCGTGAAAATTTGATGCATCTTTGCGATTTTTTTGTATCGGGAAAATTTTAAGATATCGTGTTTTTGCTCAGATCGAATTCTTGAAAATATAATGTAGTATGTAATTTTACAAAATAAAACAATTCGGGGCTTATTTTCAAGTATAAAAATGAATTATAAAATCGAAAATTTTGGGTTAGTCGCCCCCAGTTTCCCAGTTCCCCCAGATTTGCCCTACCTTTTCATACTTATTTGAAAAGAATATTTTTTTACATTTATAGCACTACACCGTCAACAATGTTTATAGACAATGGTGTAACTACGTCACACTCGCTTATGCTAAACGTTTTCTTTATTTTCAGGTTGAAGTAAAATATGAAAATATAAAAAAAAAACTGTCTTGTTTCTGTACTTAAAAATTAGTTTTTCCCCCAAATCTGCTGGCCGAACTATAAAGAGTATTTATATGAAAGTATTTATCTTAAGTGCTTCTTAATTTAAGTTGTATATCAGGCTTTCTAAACAATTATGGCCCGGGAGCCAGGTAAATTTTTGGTCAATGATTTCCTCCCGGGCGAAACTTTGTAAAATGCATAAGGGACTTATTCTATGAATACTAGCGAGCGTCAGCTGCGACTCCGTGGGTGGGGTGGGTAGTGGCAGCCTCCCAAAGATGAAAAAAAAAAAAATTTCAGTCATTTCCTCTAATTTGAAAATTCATCAGAGTATAGTTTATGTTGTATTTTGAAAGAAAAACATAGTCAGCTGACCATAACACAGTGGATTATACGTCAGCTGGCTCCTTGAACATGAAAAAAAATAATTTTTTTCAATGTTTTCCTCTCAGATAAAAATTTACCTGGTGATAGTTCATATGCTACTATGAATGAAAATTAATATCAGCTTGCTGTATCTCAGTGGAAAGTTTGTCAGCTGGTTCCTTGAAAGTTGTAACGCAACAGCATCTATGACCTACTGAAACTTATCAGCTGACGACTTTTCCCTCGACTTACAGCTAGCTGATTTTTTTTGTTTACTAAAGTATTTTAACAATACTCTGATTAATTTTCATCCGGGACATTGCTTATGTTATTTGGCGGTATGTTTAATTTGAGAGTTTTGATAACAAATATAAAGTTTAATATTGGAGAAAATGCTGGTATGAGTTAATTAATTAAGTATTGAAAAATTTATTGTGACATATTTTTTCAATTAATAAACTTTTATTTCAATTAATTAATTAAAGAAGTAATAAAAATTAATTATTTTTAATCTCTTTTTGGCGACGCAAGCCAAAAAGAGTTGAATATACTTAATTACAATAAATTATTATATACTTACTCAATTAATTTACTCATACCAACATTTTCTCCAATATTAAACTTTACACAGGTAAAAAAAAAAAAAAATCAAAATCAAAATTGTTTTATTTCTGAATAAATTTAAAATAAATATTTTCAGAATGTCCTACATGATGCCTACCACCGGTTCGGGAACTAACCCGGCGAGAAGAACCGGCGTAAGAAACTCGCACGGGGCCCACTTTTTTACCAAAAAAAGCGAGAAAAAATTAATCTTTTAAAATAAAGTTTACAATTTTGTAACTTAATATTATATACAATATCCACACATACATAATTGTAAGTCCTATTAATAATAATGTAGAAGTAGCCTTGCAAGAAGCCATCCTACTCCCAAGGTGTGCCATCGTTTATGAAATCATTGACCTTATAATAGGCTTTGGCACACAAACGTTCTTTAACTACTTTTTTAAATTTATTAATGGAAAGATTTTGAACGTTTACTGGGATTTTGTTGTAAAGGCGTATACATTGACCTTTAAAAGATTTACTGACTTTACTAAGTCTGATCACCGGCATATATAGCTTGTGCTTATTTCTAGTATTCCTACAGTGAATGTCACTTTTAACTTTAAATTTTGTTATATTTTTTCTAACATATATTACATTATCCAAAATGTATTGAGAGGCAACAGTTAGGATACTAATTTCTTTAAATTTATCTCTCAGAGATTCTAAAGCAGACATTTTATAAATAGAACGTATGGCTCGCTTCTGCAGCACAAATATTGTATTAATGTCGGCAGCGTTTCCCCATAAAAGGATTCCATATGACATCCTACTATGAAAATAACTAAAATATACTAATCGTGCCGTGTCTTCGTCAGAAATTTCCCTTATTTTTCTGACTGCATATGCTGCAGAACTGAGCCTACCTGCAAGATTAACAATATGAGGACCCCACTGTAATTTACTATCAAGTGTAATACCTAAGAATACAGTGTTGTCAACCAAATTCATCTTCTCCTCATTTAATACTACATTGGTTTGGACTTGCCTAACATTAGGCAAAGTAAACTTTATACATTTTGTTTTACTAGAATTTAAAAGTAAGTTATTAACATTAAACCAATGTACTATTTTTGAGAGAGCACTGTTTACCTCGTCGTAGTTCGACTGTTGTCGCTTCACTTTAAAAATAAGTGAAGTGTCATCAGCAAAAAGCACTATCTCATTATTATTATCCTTAACTAGATAAGGTAAGTCATTTATATAGATGAGAAAAAGAAATGGGCCTAGTATAGATCCCTGTGGGACACCTAATTCTATTTTGGTTCCATTGGACCTTTTACTATTAACCTCAACCCTTTGAGTCCTATTTTTAAGGTAAGAAGTCAAAAGGCTGAGAGCAGAGTCCTTAATTCCGTAGTGGCGCAATTTCCTGATCAATGTAGCATGCTCAACACAATCGAAGGCTTTGGAGAGATCGCAAAACACACCTAAGGCATCCTGCGACTCCTCCCAAGCTTCAAAAATACTGCAAAGAAGTCCTATACCAGCATCCGTTGTGGATCGACCCTTAGTAAATCCGTATTGATTATCATGTAGTAAATTGTTTGAATTAAAATGTGCTAGTAATTGTTTTAAAATAATTTTTTCAAATATTTTACTAAAGGTCGGTAGAATTGATATAGGCCTGAAATTCGTGGGATCCGATTTAGTTCCGGCTTTGAATAAAGGAACAATCTTGCTATGCTTCATTAAGTCAGGAAAAACACCATTTTTTATGCAGTCATTAAAAATCATTGCTAAATGAGGAGCTACGATGTCAATTATTGATTTAATAATTTTTGTAGACATGCCCCAGAGATCAGCAGTGTTTTTAATACTCAACAATTTAAAGGTATCAATAATATCTCCGGGGTTAATTTCTCTAAACTTAAAATTGACATCACATTCCTTTACATTGTCTCTGAGTAGCTTTTCGGCAGCTTCAGGCGAAGAATTTAAATTTTTTGTCGTTGAGACCGGAATGTCAGCAAAAAACTTTTCAAAGACCGTCGCAACTTCTTGATCATTAGTAATCTTTTTATTTTCAAAGTACAGTTCAAAATCAGAGCTACGACAGGTGACATTTCCAGTCTCACCAGCTATTACCTGCCATGTAGTTTTGATTTTATTTTTAGAGTTTTTAATTTTATTTTTTATATAAAGGGCTTTAGCTGCTTTACAAACTTTTCTAAAAGTTTTTGAGTAGTTTTTAACATATGCTTTAAATACTTCACTATTGTTAATACACCTTTCATCATATAAGTCATATAATCTTTTCCTACTTATTTTTATTCCTTTTGTTGCCCAATTAATAAATTTAGTTTTTTTATTACTGTTTCTAACCGTTTTAGAAGTAAATATTGAATCAAATTGAGTTCTTATCACCTTAAATAATTTATTAAAAGCTTCATCAGAGCTATGTGACCTGTCCAATAAATGGATATTTGAATTTAATTTACTTCTAAATTGCTCAATACGTTTTGTGGTCACAGGAATAAACACAAGATTTTTCTTCTCATCACTGTCACATTTGATATTAAAAGAGGCTATTTGTCCATAGTGATCAGAACTTAGCTTACTAATTATTTCTTTTTTGTCTGGAATAAGATTAGTAATTATGTTGTCAATACAAGTGGCTGTAGTCTCACAGACTCTTGTAGGTTCCTGAAACAAACTGTAAAGGTTATACGATTGAAATAAAGATGTGAATCTAACAGAAGTTGAGGTTAAATCTAATAAATTAATGTTAAAGTCGCCACATATAACAACCTTTTTGTTAGATGCACATATTTTTGACAAAATTTGTTCCATAGTTACTTCAAAAGATTCGTATAACCCTGATGGAGGCCTGTATACGCTCACAATTATTAGATAAATAACTCAAAAAAAAATAACTCAATTTCAAGTTCTTTACCTACCATACCTTGTACGTTCTGATGCACCAGATTAATTAAATTACAATTATTTTCACTAACTATATTTGAATCTATTAAGTTATTGGTAGGATTTTGACTATTTAAAGTTAATTTATTTCTGCAAGAGATTTCCTCCATTGTCTTATTATCTAATTTAAAGAAATATTTGGAACATGTTCCAATTCGTTCAAAATATGACTAGAATTCTGCTCAATAGAAGCAGTAGTCGAGGAAGCCAAATACTTGGCTGGTTTTATAAACAAAAAGTTAAATAGCAACTTTGCTATACGTCTTTTATAAAAATGAGATAAGAAGTACTTATCTCTTTTCATAGTAGATAATTTCAAATCTAAATTATTAATATCTACAACCTGACATTGTGTATGCGAGTCATTTAAAATAATACAATTATTATTTACAGCTGTATACATTAGGCTATTCAGCTGATACCTAGAAATGTTTTCTTTATTATATCTTTTTGGCAACATTTGTATGTAGGGAAAAGTAAACAAAATGACTTTTGTAACATTTTTTATGTTAAATAATTTGTCCAAATATTCAGTCATCTGTTTTTTGTTTAATTTTCCTCTCCTCCCAACTAAAATTAATAATGTAGTATTCGGACAATATGTCATAGTTAAAGCCCTTTTTAAAATTTCAGTGTAAGAAGCTCCGGGCATACAAAAATTAGAAAAAGATTGTCCGATACACATTCTATTCAAATATACACCTAAATCCTTACCTAACTCGTCACTGACTAAAGTAATGTTTGTTGGGCATTCCGTATGCACCTTCTGATTGGAGCATATGTCTGCAATATTATTTAAAACTGAATGATAAGCTTTATCTGAGGAACCGTTGTTTCTCAATAAAGAATAAACCCGCTCCTCATTGTAATGAGTCATTTCGAGCAGATCATTCATTGCAGATATATGCCCCTGCATTTCCTGCTGTGACAACTCATATTTCTTTTTCAAATTGTCTAAAGAGTCTAAAAGTATTGAAATCTCTGCCTGTAGGTTGCATACATCGACCTCATAGCTACACTTAATTTGCTCCAAGTCAATTTTACAATTTAGCAAATTATTATTCAAAATTTGGTTTTCTTTAACAACCTTTGATAAATTATTTAAACATTTTTTATTTTTCAGTGACAGTTTACAATAATTCTTGATGCACTTTCTGATTCTAATATATTTCCTTAATTTTTTCCTACTATTCATTTCACACAGTGGCAATGAATCATCACCTGTTAAATCAACAGTAGAGATGTCAATGTTACATGATTTAGAGATAGAATGTGACTTACTTTTACTATGGATAAGTTCATCATACAAGATTTGTGTTTGGGTGGCACTTTGAACTTGTATTTGTTCTTCTAGTTTTAAAATATAGTCCTCAGCATTATTCAGTTTAATTTTCAAGCTAGCCGAGTTCTTGAGAGTGTCTTCATACTCTTCCCTGCATTGGTCGAAGCCGTCGACGATGCTCTGTAGTTCAATGTTTTGCTTATGAATGTTCTCAAAGTCCAAGCTTAACTTGTTAAGTTCTAATTTTAAATCCTTGTTCTTTTGTAAAACAGATAGCATTTCTTTTTCATTATCATCTCTCTCCCTTAACAGCATTTTGCACTGGTCCTTATATTGTTTTAGTTCGGTGAGGGCCACACGAAGTTGCTCCTCATTACGGCGGGCCACGGCTGAGCGAGTCATCATTTTGCTGTCCATTCCCAAGCACTGAAATTAGTTTTATAATATGTTAGGCTAAGCTGGGCTTGATTATTAGAATTATAAGTCACCTTTTACTTTATAAGCTAAAGCCAGCCTCAATATTTCAGTGTATTTTATGTACAGTTACTATGAAAATGGAAATGATAAGCAAAGTGATATGAAATAAATGGAATTGAGATTAAGACTACTGAAAATAAACAAGAAACAAACAAGAAGACCAAGAACAAAGTGTGGAAGACAGTATTTAAAACAGATAGAATAGTAACTTAATTTTGAGTCTTTTTGAGGATGACTCTTTGCTTGTTTAATGTATGTGAAGTATTCGAGTTTTGTGTATGTCTGGGCTTGTTGTTTTTATCTTCAACTTCGCTTCCACAACTCGTCAAGCCAAGAGAGAAGTAAACTTTGCCAAGTGTGATTTGGACGTAGCTCACCGGGGTGAGCGATGTGGAGTTGATTTTTTATTGTTCTAATTGTAAAAGATGACTTTTAAATTTGAAAATTAAAAGCAATACTCCCCGGGATTACGCAGTCTTCGGGAATAAATCCAGCTCCAATTTGAATTCGTCCAGTCGTTGACAGTTGGCACCCTGGCTTGAACTTTGGTTTGTAAAAATTTATGTTTTACACAAACACTGCTAAGGGTGAAGAGTTACAACAGTTTCTAACACTTTGATTTTCGTTTGTAACAATTTTCAACGTAAAATACAGCTTAAAACTTAATTTAATTAAATAAAATAGTTGGGAGGTTACAATTTTACGTGCTGTTACAAATGTTGCCAGCACAAAAAAAAAAAAAAAAACAACAACAACAAAAATAAGTGATAATACTTTAGGGTGTGTACGTGTACCTTGTAGAGAGTTCACTGTGAAAGTAGCAGCGCTGAAAGACCAACATTTTGTACGGGGAAACTCGTGACGCTCGGGCCGTTGCCCATGCAAAAGTAAAAAAAAATCTTTCAGAGCTGCTACTTTCACAGTGAACTACTACAAGGAACACGTACACACCCTAAAGTATTATCACTTACTAGCTGTTTCCCGCGACTTCGTCCGCGTTATCATAGTATACCTATATAGACTTTCATTGAAACTTTCAACCCCTATTTCACCCCCTTGGGGATAATATTTTCAAAAACGCTTAAACACGTATCCAATCATTTTTAATCAGTAGCCCAAACATAAAATTTCATGCGTCTAACTCAAGAAATAACGGACTTCCATTGAAACTTTCAACCCCAATATCACCCCCTTGGGGGAAGAATTTCCAAAAACGCTTAAATATGTATCCATTCATTTTTAATCAGTAACCCAAAGATAAAGTTTCATGTTCCGAACTTAAGAAATGACGGACTTTCATTCAGACTTTCAAGCCCTATTTCACCCCCTTCGGGGTAAAATTTTCAAAATTCCTTCCTTAGTGGGTGTGTACTTGATAAAACAACCCTACTCACGGCTGTAACTTTAACAGTTTTTGCTCAGCGATGATGAATCAGTCAGTCAGTCAGGACATGTAATTTTATAAGTATAGATTTTCTTTACACATTATTGTATTTGTTATCAAAACTCTCAAATTAAACATACCGCCAAATAACATAAGAAATGTTATTTCCTTCCGGATGAAAATTTATCAGAGAATTGTTAAAATACTCTAGTAAACAATAAAAAAATCAGCTAGCTGTAAGTCAAGGGAAAAGCCGTCAGCTGATAAGTTTCAGTAGGTCATAGATGCTGTTGCGTTACACCTTTCAAGGTACCAGCTGACAAACTTTCCACTGAGATACAGCAAGCTGACATTAATTTTCATTCATAGTAGCATATAAACGACCACCAGATAAATTTTTAGCTGAGAGGAAATCATTGAAAAAAGAATTGCTGACTTATAATCCACCGTGTTATGATCAGCTGACTATGTTTTTCTTTCAACATACTACATAAACTTTACTCTGATGAATTTTCAAATGAGAGGAAATGACTGAAAAAAACTTTTTTTTTCTTCATCTTTGGGAGGCTGCCACTACCCAACCCACCAACGGAGTCGCAGCTGACGGTCGCTAGTATTCATAGAATAAGTCCCTTATTCATTTTACGAAGTTTCGGTTGGGAGGGACTTGGTCATGAAAATCTGTCACTGGCTCCAGGTCTATTAAGCCCAAATAGTTGTATCAAAAATAACTAATTTAAGAGCATACTAACTTCATTCCTCATCGGTGTTACCAATACCGGTATGACCCTAATGTCTGGTTAAACTGGGTGTATTGTATAGTAGGTAGTGCAGGGTACTTCACACACCGCAACCCCTACGTGTTTTCACAGCTAAAAGCCGCATTTCATGCCGCCAAGCCTTGCCAAGCTGTAAGAGCTAAGCGAAGCTATGGAAAAGCGAAGAAGGTTAAAATACGGTTAGTGACGCTGCTAATGTATTTTAAGAATAATTTTATATTTAACCAGCTTAATGTGTGAACCCTATATACCTTAAGAGTAAAGATAGAATTTTTTTAAACCTTCTATTTTGTCGATCTGCCGGGCTAGCATACGTACCAATAGAAATACGGAAGTATGGACAAACTGTGGAGGTAAACTTAAACTGCCGTTCCGATCTTTTTTTGTTCCGAATAATTCAATTAAAATGCCACTTTATGACGGACTATAGTCCTAAAAATTAAAATAATATCCTACATTATGACATAGACTATAGTCTGTCATAAAGTGGCATTTTAATTGAATTTTTGTCGGTTGCGATTAGCCGCGGTAAAGATAGGAACGGCACCCTAAATGTATGTCCATAGTTTGTCCATACTTTCGCATTTCTAGGGGTGGCCGTGCTAGCCCGGCTGGAGACGTGAACTTAAGACTTATTACGCCTGAGTAAAATGCTAAACTCTAAAGGGTCATAAACATCTGTTTATCTAAATATTCGTCTACAATTTGCAAAACCCTAGAAACCAATGCCTTAAATTCTCATAGACACAGACGTGAGACGACGCCAAAAATCTTGAAGAAATTCAACTAGTGCCTATATTACCGTACTACCTATATACCTACATAATAATAATAATAGCTCCCACACCGGTTTCGGTGACGGTGGCCGGTTTCATTGAAACCAGGCCAGCTACGTAGGAGTAATTTTATAGTGCCAAAGTGTGTGCGCCGTACACAAGAGCAGTACACCGTACGCCGTACCACAGTATAGCAATATTAAATATATTGCTATACTGTGGCAGTACTCTCATAACCCAGTGGGACGGCAGACCGACACCATCGGCGATAGATTAGGCGCAGGACCGACTTTTTACATGCCCATCCGACGCATGGATCATCTTACTTATCAGACAATCAGGTGATCAGCCTGCATTGTCCTAACTCCTAACCAAACTTGGAAATGTTATTTCCAAGTTCCAAGTTTCCAACGCGAGAATCGAACCCACGACCTCCGAGCCGAGCTCTGAACCACTGGACCACGGAGGCGTTACCTACATACACAGACTAGGAAAACATACCTAATATCGACCGTTTCTACGTAATGTCGGTAATACATTTCTAGCTTCGCCCACCCTACGCCGCGCCCTAACATCTCGATACCTCTCACGGTGCCCTCCGAGAGCCCTCAGCCTCCTTCCTCCGTCCTCGGCTAATGGCATCCATGTGTAGCCTTTGTGTTGAGGACCCCAAGTTTTTAAGAAACCTCCAGTAGGCAATTTTAATGGATTTTTAAGATTCAGAAAGGTGCCACTTTTATGGTATGTGGTGTTAAAAGCAAGGAATAGGGAAAACAAAGTCTAACTTTTTATGTTCACTTCACTTATCAAAGCCTTTCTCAAAATAACTATTTGGTTGGGTTGAGTATGGTATGAACAGTCATAAACATACAAACACAATCTATAATTGGGATCGAACCTGCACCGATGTTATCATACCCAGTTCGCCGAATCTAATACACCGAGCAATCGACTTGGTTTGGTACGGTGGCGCCCAACCTGTGTTGCTTGGCCCTTGGGTCGCATGTTTATTATGATAATGTTATTTATTTGAACAAAAAGGTAAGCAAGCTAATAGCGATGAATAATAATTGATTAAATATTGTGATGAATTGAAATAAAGAACGTTGTGATTAATTATTATTTTTAACAAAAAATTAAAACCGACTTCCAAGGTAAAAACAATAATAACATTAATATGAACTAAAAAGTATTAAATAATTTTTACTATCTAATAGTGCCTTTTTCCGAATTCGGCTAAACCTCAACTATTTCTGTACTCAATCTTCATTATTTTGAAGTCGGTACCAGATAGCTGAATCTTCAGTCCTCTGACAGAATATTTAAAATTTTTGGAACTGGCACCGACTTCAAAATTATGAAGATTGAGTACAGAAATAGTTGAGGTTTAGCCGAATTCGGAAAAAGGCACTATTAGATAGTAAAAATTATTTAATACTTTTTAGTTCATATTAATGTTATTATTGTTTTTACCTTGGAAGTCGGTTTTAATTTTTTGTTAAAAATAATAATAATTTCACTCTTTTTAGTTACACTAGTAGATAAATCTTCGCGTATATTTTACGTATCTTATTACAATTTATTAAGAGTCACAACTCACACTCACAAAATAATATAATATTATCAGTGAAGTGAACATATTGTGCTAAGTAATTTAACAATTTTAATACTTCAAGCCCGAAGCGGTCACCGGCGATTGCGATAACAATAGAAAGGCTATTGTGTCTCGTTTTTCCACGATCGAAGGATCTATCAGATAAAAAATTGTACAAACTTGCATAGGATGTAGCGTAGCATAATATTTAATATTATCATAATTATTGACAGCTCGTTCTTGTTATCAAGAATTCAAATCGATAGGTACTTAGTGCACCATCTATCGATTAATAAGTATAACTAATTAAAAAGACACTTAATGACTTTGTTTTGTTTAAATGCTCTTTTTAAAATAACTTTATTTTAATTCTATTTGTCTATTAAAATTTTATAAAGTAGTAAAGTATTCGATCTGTATATAAAGTAGTTACTAAAGTATTCGATATTCTGTCTTCTGCCGCCGCGCCGACGCCGACCGCCGTGTATTAAAAACAAACAGGTGTTGTTAATTGTTATACAGTCCAAAATTATTATTATTAGTATATCCATACCTATGCCTTGTACTATTATCTATTCTGTGCCATGAGACATTGGTGGCCTTAACACGACGTGGTAATGATGATGATGACGATGATGATGATGATGATTATGATGATGAATATGAATTGCATAGTAGTTTATGCTTTCTGTTCTTAAAACAACGCCGAAACTCCCAAACGTGTATCTATAAGGAATCAGGAGTTCTCTCAGCATCATCGAAACCATGGTATACCTTGACCCAATATTTGACTTTTTGGTAGCGTATTCTTAGTACACTTCACATAAAACCAAAATCACCATATGTTTCCATATAAATTTCGAGGAGTTCCCTCGATTATTCATGGATCCCATCATCAGGTCACCACCTTTGTGAAAATGGGACCAAATTGGAGTGAAACCTAATACAACAAAACAAAAATTTCGAAAATCGGTTCACAAGCGGCGGAGTAATCGTTGAACATACAAAAAAAAAAAAAATATCCACAGCCGAACATATAACCTCCTCGTTTTTTGGAAGTCGGTTAAAAATTTTCTTCTTAATCACAAAACGTTAAAACTTAAACCGAAAAATACAAATAGAATAGTTTAATAGGTATACTGAAAAATACAAATAGAATAGTTTAATAGGTAGGAATTACAATAGACCACAAAAAAGACCGGTAATATATTATGTACTTATCACTGTCTTTATCACTTCTCTGTTTTTATTGGAATTAAAAATATAATATATTTAATAAGTTTCCTATTTTTGATACTTATCCATATTTACAAAACATATTTTGTAAGTGTACACAATATAATCCAATCAATAACAACGAAACCATTTTTGTACGACCCCGTATCTCGAGTTGAGCACCTCTAACTTAAGTTAGGTCGGTCGCATTTCCGTGGTGGCATTCTGAAAATTGCACGTCAGGTATGAGCTGTTCAACTGCGGCCCGCTACATTTACTAGCTGTTACTTATAGCGTTAGTTATTAAATTGATAGCAATACTCGTAGTTAGGTACTAAAGAATTCTAAACATTTATAGCTATGACTAATAAAACACACACTGTTTTAGGATGGATTTATGTTTGTTAAAGTTAATCTTGCTTACGAATGTGGCTCAGTTGGTGGGCTGTTGCTAGCTCAAGCCGGGGGTCGCGGATTCGAATCCCGCCGACGGAACAAAAAGTTTTCAAAAGTTCCTAGGTCATGGATGTGTATTAATAAAAATTGATGTGTATTAATAAATATGTAGTATGCTACACATATTAATTGATACGTAAATAACGTATTAATGCTCCAATTTATTTACTTGACTGTAGAGGTGCTCCATTTTTGCTCAAAATTCTGATATATTGAAAATACACCGAGCTCGATTGGGCTTTCTGGGGGGACGCACACACGCGGTAGGCACGCAGTAGATCAGTGGTCAGTTGATCATACAAATGTCAAAATTAATTAAATAATTACTATTGCTACACGTATAGTTTTGTTTAAAATAGTAAATAACCAATTTATAGCCAGCCATTGCTGACCTATAATGTGGAGGTTCTGCTATAAGGCTTACTTGTGAAGAAATACGAGAGAAATAACGTTACATTTAACTTTAACCAAGATTAGTAAAAGTGAGCACAAGTATACCAAATATGCTGTATGCAGTATGTACCCAAATGGTAGAATTTCTTAGTCTTAAATATTTTTGGAGAATTTCCTAACGTAGTGCACATCTGTCGCACTCGCTCATTTCTCCTGCTCATTTTCGCTGATGGTTTCATTAAAACCCCTAATAGAGATGGTGATGGGCTGGTTCCATTAGCAAGTGTCGCTGTAACAACCTCTCAACACCTTCTGTTCATTAGTCATTAGGTATATGTACCTTAAAAGCTTAATTTAATAGATGTAATTATGAAGCTTTTAGTTTAAAACGTTATAATATTAATTTATACTACCTGTCTTGTAACCTAACAAGTAGGTGCTAATAATAAAGAGTTCAAAAATCAAATACCGTTTACGGTATTTGATTTTTGTTTCATTAATTACAATTACAATTTATTGTAATTCTATTAAATCTTAATCAGAAATCAGAATAATATTGATTTTCACAGTAACAATCCTCACGCATACCAGATCAGGCATAGCGCAGATTTTAGAGTTCAAGCAAGATTTTAGTGATGTATATATTATATACATTACTAAATTCTTGCTTGAACTCTAAATCTGAACTTGAATTATTCAGCAAAATCTGACTAAAAGCCAGACTTTACTGACTACTTTTGGAAATCTACTGAGAACATTCCAATACTCTAGTGCTCTAGGTACTCTACAACTCAAGTAGGAAGACAGATAAGAAGACGTTGCAATGGCAAGTCCGCGGCAGCATCACCCAAAGGAAGCATTAAACGACCGAATACTCACCCAGATAAACCGAAGACATCTTCTTCGTGACATTCTCGTCGATGTAGGTGACGCCGAGTGTGAAAAGCGGCGTTGCACCGGCTCCGTGCAGCAGCTGAGCCAACACGAAGATGGCGACAGCCCAGCCACCACCCTCGGAGCTCCTGCCACCCTCGCAGTCGAGGGCAGGCTGAAAGAAAGATGAGATGAGAAAGAGATGGCTAAATGGTATAAGAAATGGAGAATATAAATATATATTTCTTAATTTTGCCTAACTATCTGTCGTCAGTTGTCAAAGCTAATTAATTATGAGATTTAAGGAGAGCGAACGATTTGACTTTTGAAGTATAGTTTCGGTTGTAATACACAGTACTTACCTATATATTATAAGTCTATGGTAATACAGAAGGAAAGTATACAGTTCTATCTACCTATAGTTTTTGAACTGAGGAGACAGTTAAGAATAAGAATAAGAACGTTTATTTGCAAAAACATGGTCAATAACAATAAGATGGTACAATGTGAAATAGCGTTCACGAACGAAGGGTCGTAGACTTATAAAATGTACATGCTTTGTATGTTATAATTTTCAAAATCGCGACTTGGTTATTCTTTGAAGCATCAAATGAACATAATAGCTAAGGTTCTATACTCTGTAGGTATATATTTCGCAAACTCAATTAAGGCAACAAAGACCATACAACATACTGTACACAATTCGCGGCGCTCGCGCAGACCCAACAATGGCAACCGGTTTCGTTCCAGCATAATCGACCTGACTGGAGCCAGCTTAATGTAAGTATATTTGTTACATGCGCCGATCCTCGGCCTCAAAAGAATGTGTATTAGCTCATGAATATCTAGCAGCAGCAGCAGCATATTGTGTGCTTTAATAGGGTTTAAAGGGATTAACTTTTAAAGCCGATTTTTTCTGTCTAGTTGGAATTATAAGGGGTATTGTACAGCTTTTAAATTGTAAGATGATATGAATATTATGTTTGTTGTGACATTATGATAAGTAGAATCTAGTACTTAAGTTTTTGTTGGGAAATCAATAGGGAAGATAATACAAACCTTAATAATATTTGGACATGCTCTAAGTATATAATATGTATAGTAATTATAGTATTGGACACGATTCATAGTTAATTTCACATTGAAATGACGAAAAATGGTGAGCAAGAATGTCTAGCAAAGTGTAAATTTGTCATGATCGAAGACTCTTAGCTTAGTTAGTCGAAGTCACCCTTTGTAAGTTAATATTCAATATAAAAAGGTGACTCTTTCAACGCTGCTAGGTACTTTCCCATTTTCTCTACATGCAGAACACTCCCCAAAGGATT
This sequence comes from Polyommatus icarus, assembly GCA_937595015.1. Classification (NCBI taxonomy): domain Eukaryota; kingdom Metazoa; phylum Arthropoda; class Insecta; order Lepidoptera; family Lycaenidae; genus Polyommatus; species Polyommatus icarus. The sequence continues at coordinate 20,479,763 of OW569329.1, forward strand.
ATTACTGAGTTTTGTTCACCGTGTGTAAGTACTATGAACCCTATCCTCTAGCATTTACAGATCCCCAAATCTTACCGAAGTCCGGTTCATCACGCACAGATCATCGGGCTCCTCTCCAGCCACCTTGTAGACTGGTACCAGGAAGTGGGGCAGGGAGAACAGCAGGGAGCCGGTGCCCATCAGCAGCACGCCCCAGCCCAGCCAGCGCGGCTTGGAGGAGCCGGCTCTACCACCCAGATAGGTGACCGGAGCTAAGCACGCGAAAGACGCCATGTCGTAGCTGAAATTGAAGGTAGGATGAAATGCGTCTTGTATTTGAGCAGAATGATCAATGGCTATTATGGTCCCACTACAGAAACTTTTACTTTTTGATTACGCTGATACGAGCTAAGATTTATTTGGCTCATTTCGCCGTGCCTAACACTGAAACGATAATAATCGTTCAATGTCCACCCTAAAAAGTCTAAAAATACTACCCAACTTCATTATTTTTTGAAGAGCGACAAGCTCGCTTGGCCATCGCTCCTGAGTTCCAAATTCAGAAACTTTGCCATGTTGCCAATAGCCATTTAATTTGCAACGTTTTCTTCCCTGACTTAAAGTGCCCAAAAATTTTCTTCGCAACTGTCAATTCTTCAGAACTTTTACTCACCCGCCCGCTATGACGCCGGTCTGCATGGAGCGGAGCCCGAATCGCTTCTCGATGGTGGTGATCACCACGTTCACGAAACCGTTTACCACCATACCTGATGACAAACGAGATTGTTATTACATTATTAAGGAAGAGCAACCGTTGCGTTAGTTGAGTAAGCACACATTATACAGTCTGAAATGAAAATAATATGTAGAAGGTAATTGCATTGTTCCAAGAAAGTTAATAGGTAGAAAGATTCGCTTAAAATACTCGTTCAATCTTCGAAGGTATTCAATACCTGGAGCGAAATAGACTATTGTATAATCTTAAGAAATAGAGCCTTATCATCTATTTAAGAAGAGCCTTTAGCAGCGGGTATCATAATCCTATAATGCTTTAAAATGTAGAGCAAAAGTAAACAGCGCTTCGTTTTCTTGCATATCAATTTAAATTAAAACCTGGACTAGTTATGTTCGTTGTTTCCCTGTCGATAACAGTACCAGGTATGATTTAACCCTTTTGTGGAACACGTATGCCAATCTATTTTCGTCTGTCCGTCTGCTCGTGAAAATTTAATAGGAGTGTATTTTTGTTCGACAGTTCAACAATTCATACGCCAACGTTGATTTTTCGAATCAGATGTGTCTATTTTTAATGGATTCGATATGTTTCAGTTTGCATATTTCCCTTTTGACGAATCTAAAATAAAGCATTCTAAAATAACTGTATAACGTACCAATGCTTGAAATAGACTAGCACCGAACGGTCTTTCGGTTTATCAACGTCTCTATTTTTTATACTTACTTACAAATTATTATTGTAACTTCATAGTTTGTATCAATAATCATTATGTTCATATTTTTGTTTCCACTTCACGCTTAACCCATTTATTTAGCCATTTATAGATCTAAACAAAATTTGGAATGGAGTAACTTTGAGAACCGCGAAAAATTTACTTTAAAAATTTACTCAAATAGATTCTGTTTGTCCCGGCAAAATGGATGGTTTCTATTGAACGAAAATGCGGCCAACATCTAGTAATACATAATATAATGAAATTACATGGGTAATGAAGCGCATCTACACTTCCGCTCACCGATCGTATTAACAATTTCCTGATAACAGTAATTGCGCTGCCAAAACTAAACTCATTTCATTCTCCGCTGAACAAACGCAGTGTTTTTCTTTCAGTTACATACTCGCATAACTATAGTAAATAATACTAGATTACGCCCGCAACTCCGTTGCGCCCTTTTACACTTTCATTGTTGTGGGCCAATCGACTAAAACTAATAAAAGTTATAAAAATTGACGATACTTCGGTCTTCGGATGGAATCTTCGATGTCGGTCAATAAATCAGCACTTATAATTTTATTTATAAAATCTATTCCCCAAAATTGTATATAAAAAAATAATCCTTCGATTGGGAACTCTCGGAAATGCTATTGTATTTTATTGTTGTCGCGGTCACCGGTGTCCTTATGGGGCTTGAAGGATTAAAGGACCAAGAAGAACCTTTGGCCTTTGAACGCAGAAAACATTTTGTTCGCAAATCGCTAATACACGTTGGAACATTCATCACAGCAGTCATCGCTACAGGATTTATAGCTGTGAGTTCCAATGTGCTGTTGTACGTGATACAACGTGTAAACAGCTGCCCGGAGACCACCTGACGGTAACATACTTCATCATCAGCATCTATAAAGAGGTCGGCGAATGCTGACCTATGATTATGAGTCAAGAGCGTTCTAATTTAGAACCAGAGTTAAGTTTTTTATAATAAGTAAAAAAATGTCAATATTTTGAATTTTAGAAGTTAGAAATAAGACGTAGTTATTAAGCAGAGAATCTTTATCTATGTAATGTAAATTAGGTATGTTTTATAGACATTAGTCAGTGCTAAAAACCAAAATCGGCCATATTGTCAGATGGAACCTGTTTTAGTACGTTTGCTTTCGTGGTACCTGCTATGGCCCTGTTCTTCTCCTGTTTGGATTGATGAACCCGGGCCTGGAACTCCTGGGCATATTAATCTGACCACCAAAGTTTCCACACGTGTAATTAAAATAAAATATTTTCTTAAATATTTTAATTCTTTCATTCATTGTTTTGAGTAAGTTTCTTATCTTCATGCTATCACCAATTATTCAACCGGTCCACAGTCTGGTGGAATGAAAAATGGGTGGTGAGTCTTCAAAGAATGAGAATGTCGGCCATGCCGAAATATTTAAGCACGCATTATTCCTCCAAAATCTTAATTTCACAAACTTTGACGCTAATTTCGTAGGATCCTTTGAGCGTCATCGTTATCGATCATGTAATATTAATTATGGTGTTATTAATTGTTCGGCCATGTTGGATCATCGTTTAACTTTATCCAGTCATGGTGACGCGGACGTGGCAAAGTGTTATAAGAAAAAGAGTCTAAAAAAATTTACGCTAAAGGTTTATTGTTCTAACTTTTATGGCCTATGGACTTTGTTCGTTTGGCAATATTTTCTTGAATATGTTTGTTCTTCAGTTCTCTATATTATTATTATTGTAGAAATGAGCAGTCGACGTAAACATTATGATACTAAATCTAGTTTTTTTTTTCAGAAAGGTAACTTTGTTAAAATGTCCCATTTAAGAACCAACATGTTAGGTTAGTTAAAATTTAGGTCGATAGTGAAGTTAGCAACTAATTTATAATATTAAGCGAACTGGGGAACTAGGGCAGTCGCTGTTTTACAGCATGCTATGATTATTTAATTATTACCTACTATTACATAATTATCAGGGATGTAACGGAGGTAACTATATCGGAACAGAAGTCGGAGTCGGAGTTTTCAAATTTGACTTATCGGAATCGGAACCAGAGTCGGAACCGAAGTCGGAGGTAGAGTCAGAAGTGGTGGCAGAAGAGAGGTCTGTTTTTAAGGACCAATAAAACGAATTACCAAGTAAAAATAGACGAAAGTACGTATATAGCGGGGTCAGGAGGGTTTCTCGCGCGACAATATATTATTATGTAGTATGAACTATGAAGTGTAAATTACCCAACCGTTGACGCGGGCCGACGCGCGCCGCTTTGTTCTGCTTCGACCTCCGATTAACCTCCGATTTGAAAGTATCGGAAGCGAAGTCGGAACCGAAGGTGTAATATTAACCGAAGGTTCCGACTTATCGGAGCCGAAGTCGAAGCTTCGTAACATCCCTGATAATTATAGAACAAGTCACTGCAAAACTATATACTAAGAAATCACGCAAAGAAATGCCTTTTTGATTTTTCCTTTCTTCAAAAGGAGATGCAAAGAATCACAAAATTATACCCTTGCTTACTTATTAATTAATTGTTGCAATCTATACTTACTATTATATTTTATATAGGTATAAAGTTAGCTCTTAAAAAACGTAAAACTTAACTCTTGAGCCGCTGATCCAATTTAATTTTTGTTACGAGTCTTCTTTCAGTCGCGGGAGGGGAACTAAGAACCGGTGTAAAGAACTCGCCCGGCCGCCTTTTTGCAAAAAAGTTCCGTGACCGGTCTGTATATCATTACTGTAATAACAGCTAATAAGCTAACAAAATGATCTCGCAAGCAGATAGGCGTCATTTCGACGACGCTATCAGCGGGACGTGCCGCGGCATTCCCGCGCCGGATTCTACGGTGTTTCTTTTAATAAACTTGAATAATGATAAGCCGAATTAAAAACTCAGGCGTGAGCTTGTGAATGAGGGTTTAGGTTTTTAAATACAAATAATCTTTTATAAATTATAATTTATAAGCTTTAAGACTTTTACATCTTATTTATTTAGAAACAGATGGAAAATAATTATAATTCAATTTAATGATAATGGATCGCATGATTATGATTAAATTTAATTAATCCTTCGACCGTGGCTTTTTGGAAATCTATTGTTATTCTATTGTGTCTCGCTCACCGGTGAGCTTATGGGGCATGATGGGTTAATAGTAAAGTTTATAATACTGGCTCATTGTACATTTCTGTTGTAGGTGATTATTTCAATGTTATGTATTCAAAAAGCTAAACCTAGGCTATGTATATTGTGCTGAGTAAAGCATATATAGTGAGATCAAAATACCTCCACCTATGATACCAAACTGTGATAGGATCACGTTTTATAAAACGAACGAGTCTCTTCCAATTTCAAAAATTCAAATTTTGAAACAGTTCTATAAGTAATATATATTTACATGTTTTTAATGTTTGTATTGTAAGTTTGTAAGGATTTGATAAAATATCGGTGATATTTTCATTTACTGGTAAAAATATTGTTTTCGTTGCAATAATGATACGTTGGTCAGTAAGTTAATGCATTATTTATAGCGATAAACATATTTAGAGCGTTAATAATCCTTTTGATGCATTAGGTTGAATAAAACATGTGTTATAATAATAATTATTATAACACATGTTTTATTCAACCTAATATTTTATTCACGTTTTATGTTTGGCTCTAGTAATAAAATAACACTATGTTCAGCTTTGTTAAATTATTTAACAAAGCTGAACATAGTGTTATTTTATTACTAGAGCCAAACATAAAACGTGAATAAAATATTGTATACGTCTACTAGCTGTCCCGGCAAATGTTGTTTTGCCAATATAAAGTATTTTGCCCATATTAATATATAAGTATATATTTTATTGAAGTGACTAAATAAGTATGGCACCATGGAAACGTCCATCGCTATCCCGTCGCACAAACAATGGTCGCCGTCAGTCTCGAGTTGTAATAATTTACTATTATTTATTCAACAAATGCACTTATCAACAGGTATAAAAGTAGCCAGTAGCCGATTCTCAGAACTACTGAGTATGCATATTATATAGGTAATTTGGTAAAAATCAGTAAAGCCGTTTCGGAGGAGTACGGTAACTAACATTGTGACACGAGAATTTTATATATAAGATTTATGCTAGTTTAGGTATCTATGCTCTGATGCTTTTGATTGGCGTCAAAAAATTAACCAATCAACAAACCTAAATGTACTTATTGAAGAGATAACCTGCTGTCAAAAGTCTAAAGAAATCGGGTATAAGCCTCGCTACTAAAATAAGCGAAATTAATCCTAGTATCCTCCACTCTAGCGTCATTTCCGGGACTTCTCCGAATTAGAACACTATGCTCGGGTAGGTGACGGGATAGGTACAGATTGGAACACGCCATGCGTTACCGCGGTACGACTTGTTCATTAGCTCTATGTACATGGCTTTTGCATACATTCACAGTGTCAACAGGGTACTAAGCAAGCCGTGAGAAAATGTTAATATGCAGATTGTATGTTATAGATATTGTATTATATTCTATTATATAGCCCTTGCCTTCATTTACTTTACTATGTAGCAAGTATGCTGACACACTATCAAAGTCTCATCCTTAAAAAAATTAGTAATATGAAAGTCTTAGTAAAAAAAAGATATTTTCGTTATAAAGTTACACAGTAACTTAAAACATTTAATTTAACATCTTTAGATAACTTACACGCACGAGCAACTGTGTTGTCTAAATGCCCAAAGATCTTTTGAATTGATAAGCTAGGTAAGTTTCAGTAAAAATATGCATATTGAAATTTTCTTAAAAGGTTACAAGCCTCAAGTATAAGATAAACTGCAGTTAAATTAAACCGCACTGCAGTTTAAAATGCTAAGATCAAAGGACTCTAAAGTAAAGAAATCATGGCGGACTATTTTTGAAATAAGTCGCTTGAGAAATAACAATCTGGGAATTTCTTGAAAGGATGTCATTTATAAATATGGCCGCCGGCGCTAGAAGCCTGACGCCGACACTTTATATTGCTCGCCGTTTGCGACAACAAACTTTTAATTTTATCGAAAAAAATATAGCAAGTAGCAACTATAATAACACCATACCTACTATAGGTACACTACATCACTACTGTCTGCAATCTGATAAGTGATATACGTTGTATGTTCATATTCCATAACCTACTATACCTAGTCTGATAAAAAAGTCATGACAGGCGGGAAAATTTTCTAAACGTAATCAACTAATCACATAATTATTGTGTTTTCATATTTTCTGTTTCATTTAAATATTTTCCCGCCTGTCATGACTTTCTTGACAGACTATACTATACATGATTCCAGTAGCAATCCAGTAGGCAGTACTGAATTCGATCACTGGTTGGAATAATAATTTAAACCACCCAGCAGTTGATATCAATTATATCTAGTCTCTGAGACTAGCGACGTATTTCTTGTTCTTCGTCTTCACGATAACAATATTTCTATTTTTGCTATTTTCGCCATTGCGAAAACAGTACATTTGCAGAAATAAAAAACTTTGTTTTATATAATGTATTAATCCAATTCGTCAACTCGGGAACGCCTCACTCCGCCACGCCACGCCAGTGCAGAAGATTTTGTCGGTTCGTTGGATTTCATTTGCTACTGCTATCGCTCCTGTATTAGATTCACACGTCGATGTAAAACGCTTGATAAATCATAACAATTTACTACCTTAGAATGTTAAACTTAATATTTAATAACATAAAAGATAAAGAATAATTAAAAAATTAATTAAATAGCAACACATACTTTGCGTGTCTAATAAATAAGTATAATTATTAAAATTACAGATTTATAAATTTTTGTTGACTAAAAAGTTTTCATAAACAGTTTACAATAAACTGAAAACTATCATCTTTATTTTAAAAATAATCCAACATGGAAATAGCTCTATACTTAATCGAATATCTCTCGACTCTCAATGTTTGTAATCTCTTGTATTGTGCCATCATGGCTTATGTGAATAGACGACATAATAAAATAGCTTTATCTCCAATACGATATCAACGACAAATTGTACACTTGTTAGTAATACCGAGTGTATGTCTGTCTAACCGACCGTACAAACGGCGAAAGAGTAAAAACTTATGTCATTGAGGGGCGAGGGCTGTATCAGGGGAGGTTTCTGTAAACATACGTCACTTCGTTATTGAATTGAAGCGGATAATCAGAGTTGGCAATTCAGTCTAGAAAAAAAACATAAGAGTTTTGGTTTTTACTAACTTTGAAAAGTGTATAAAACATACATTACATTATTCGTATCCAGTAATCCAAACCAGCGCTGGATTGCTACTGGAATATGGTAACCAGGTACTAGAATGTAAACTGGCCATTATGATGTAGGTATGTGCTTGCAATCTACTTTGGTAATGAACACTTTGTAATTAACAAGTTTCATGAAATCAATGCATCATTCATGTTATTGACAAATTGTTTTATTCTATAATATTTTTGGATAGTGTTAAGTATTGTAATTTGTAATATATATTTTAATGAATTAACGGATAATCGGATTCGGAAGTTCGGATTCGGCTCGTGCCTCGGCGCATCGCCCCACGCTACCAATGAACACAACTAAATATTTTCACCGGTTTTCTGTAACGCTATGGTATCTTTCTGCAGTCTGGTCGAGCCGGGTATGTTAGCCAAGACATGGCTATCTCGGCTATTATAATTTTTCGCAACTTTTTAGTCTAAAATTTATAATTTTCGATGCATACTCGTAAACCTAATGGGCGGTTTAATGCACTGGAATGAACTGAATTGCATTCCATTGCCCGTTTTCATTATTCCAGTAGTAACCCAGCGCTGGATTGGATTACTGGATTGGAATAATGTAAACCGGCCATGATTCTAGACAGTTCACTTTTTGAAGTTGGTTAAAAATCAATTTGCTTCGTTAAAGTTCCAAACAATAGGTCGTCGAAGTATTAGCGAGGTGGAAATAGTACTTTAAACTAATTGGTAATATTTTATCGACGGAAAAGTTATTAATTTGTTGTCGATTTTCCGAGCAAGTTAACAAACTAGTTACTGGTGTATTAATCAACAACTCCCCTAAAATATTATATTACCTATATTTAGTTCAAGGTATTGATATCCTTTAATTTAATGGGTACACCTTTTTAAAATTAAAGCCTATTAAATTAAGACCTATTGTCACATGGCGCCATGATGTACTATCAGAGAAGTTGATTCCTATGCAGATGGGGGACCTACGTAGTTTGGTCGCGTTACGTCAAACCCAGCCGACAGATCACAATTAACTTTGAATTGACATGATCGACCAAATGACGTTGGTCTCTCAGATGCATAGGAATCAATTTCCTCTATGGTACCTACGTACCCGAGGAATTTGATTCGCGTGTATTCGTCATTCCTAGCATAACGTGGAGAGGCCTCTTTATTCTTAGAAATCATAACGTCATAAAGAGTGCTAAGTTATCAACTTAAAAACAAAAATTCTCAAGAGTTTATTATATTTAAATGACTTATGCAACAAACTGACTTACCTACATAGCACAATATTAGAATGAATCATAAAATAAATGGTATGAATAATGCAAATGTTCTTTCGGTCTTTATGTAATATTATGTGTTATCAGAGAAGTTGTTAATATAAATAAATCATTTTCTTCGAGGGTGCATGGTACAGCATCCATACTAATATTATAAATGCGAAAGTCTGTCTGTACTCTGTCTTTCCGTCTGTCAGTCACATCTTTACACCCAAATGTGGAGATACTTTGAGTACCGGGAAAGGACATAGAATATATTTATCCCGAAAAAATGTACGGTTTCCGCGCGATAAACGAGTTTTGGCGCAAAGGAGTAGCAGCTTATATAAACCAAATTATTCCTGGACCCTGCCTCTATCAAAACATTCATGTTCAGGGATTACACACCTTTTTTAATAATTCCGGTGTTAATCAAAACTTGGGGCCAATTTACACACGTTAATTAATTTGGCACCTCTGGAAGGGTCGCACGAAGTTGGTGTCAGGGGTACGCAACTGAGGTTGCGGAAGGGGAAAAATTACAAAATTTTTAATTAGACCCTGACAACTTTGTTATTGGTATGGTAACCTTTTGTGTGACTTTTTGAGCTTCCCTTTTATTAGGGACTTTTTTGTATCATTTTCACGTAACCATTTTTTAAAATTTTATCCCACATCTGCATTTTTATTATGCATTAAGGGCTAAAGTTTTAAAATTTAAAAGTTAAATGTATAATGTATGGCAGTGTAGCTTAACGTGTAACGTTTTAATTTCTAAAACATTTTAAGTCAAAATAATACTTGCCACACCGGTTTCAGTGACGGACGGTTAGTTTCAATGAAACCGGGCCAGCTGCTTAGGAATGATTTTGTAGTGCCCAAGTGTATGCGCAGTACACAAGAGAACTCTTTCTTACTTAATGACTGGCGAGAGTTACGCGTTTTGAGTTTTGACATGCCCATCCGATGCGTGGTTGTTCTTTTTAGTCAGACAATGCGTTGACCAGCCTGCAATGTTGTCACAAAAAATTGGAAAGAACATTTTTCCAAAGCGGGAACTAAACAATAATTACTTAGAGAATTCTATGCCACTGAACTACGAAGGCGTTAAGTTGAGTCAAAAGTTAAACTCTGAGCAGATGTGCAATTCATTATTGTACTTTAAATTTAAAATGTTAAACTTCTTGGATGCGATGTTTTCTAGTATCACTTTGTCAAGTTTAGTGAACATCTAACCCCCGCTTACACCATAATATAAAATATATACAGTAGGGTAACTCAGCCGTGTTCTTATAATCAATTTGAACTCGTTGTAAACAGAGAAAAGTTCAAGTTTAACGTTGCATACGTGAGTCGTGAATAGTGATGACACTCTCTTATTCTTATCTTCAAAGCTATCTAAAACTAGATGATCTGGTGAAATTCGTATCACTTTTCTTTTAATATAAACCTCTACAATTCCACGAATATTTAAAAACCAAAATTAATCCAGCCCTTCTATTACTAATTTTTAACCGACTTCCAAAAAGGAGGAGTTTATACGTTCGTCTGTTTATATATTTTTTTTGTATGTTCAAACATAACTTCGCCGTTTATGGACCGATTTTCATGATTTTTTTGTTGTTGTATAGGGTTGAATCCGAATTTGGTACCATGTTCACAATAGTGGTGATCTGATGATGAGATCCATGAGGAATCGAGGGAACTTTTTGAAATTTATATGGGAACATATGGTGATTTTAATTTTTTCTGAAGTATTTTGCAGTAATTTTGCACCAAGATATACTCTGGTTCTGAAGGTACCCAACAGAACTTTTGAATCCTTATAGACACAAGTTTGAGGATTTTGGCTTTATTTAAACTACTCCAAGCAAATCTAACATTACTTGTGCTAAACATAGGCTAAATTTTATTTTGGAAAAAATAGGGTTTCGTAAGATATTTGGGTTTTTCGGACGCCAGGTGAAAAAATCAACCAGAAAAGTTACTTATTTTGCGTACGCTGCCGAAACTATAAAAGATAGAAACATAAAATGTTCTAAGTATTGTAAGATCTTATAAATATGTACAAAAAAGTCCGCGACACACTATACTTATCTATGTCGAGTGAGGCACAATAACCATTTTTTTATTTAAAAATCTTGATATTTTGGACAACATTTAAACGCATTTATTTTACTCATGCCATTAATCCTTATCAAAATAAATTATTTCATCACTAAGTACAGTTTATGTAGATGAAATTTGGTATTTGAATGATTAAAATTGGACATTTGGTTTTGAAATTATGGCGAAATTACAATATTACGATAGTGGGCGTCACCAAGCGGGATGCGCTTGCGGGAGTAAGACAATATGTGCAGTGTGCACTGTAACAGTGTACACCCCTCGGATAATGACTGCGTCCGCGTCGTCGATGTGAGTGTCGGAGTCTGTGAATTGACCTGGAAATCATTTTGCTGAACGAGTCTTTCCTGGGTAGGCTTTTTGCAGCCGTAACCGACATCTACGCGGGCGGAGCCGCAGGCGACCGCGGGCGAACTCTAAGACATCAAGCTATAATATTATATCCTTGTCGTCTCATATTATGTAAGTTGTAACTAAAAAGGGTAAAATTATTATTTTTTAACAAAAAATGAAAACCGACTTCCAAGGTAAAAACAAAAGTAATACTTATCCTTAATCTAAAAAGAATCAAATAATTCTTATTCCTTATTATAGTGGCGTCTTCAGACTTCGCCTAAACCTCAACTATTTCTGTACTCAATCTTCATGCTTTTGAAGTTGGTACCAGCTTACCTTAGCGTAATTGCTAATTTGCTACGTCAAGGATCTCAGAACTTTTCCGGGCTGGTACCGACTTCAAAAGTACGAAGATTGGGTACAGAAATAGTTGAGGTTTAGGCGAAGTCTGAAGACGCCACTATAATAAGGAATAAGAATTATTTGATTATTTTTAGATTAAGAATAAGTATTACTTTTGTTTTTACCTTGGAAGTCGGTTTTCATTTTTTGTTAAAAAATAATAATTATTTATAATATAGAAGAGAAGGTATAGATAACCCATGTCTGAATGCGACTGCTCGATCCAGTGCGAAGATGCTCTACTCAGTAGAGTGCGCAGATGCTCTACACAGTATTATGGATATGCAGTAGACTCTACTGTATAGAATAATACTGTGACTTATCAGAGGCGGGCAGGTGCGCGGAACCCATTAAACTTTCGCATCCACCCCACATTATGAAACTTATAAACACTTTGAAATTTCCATAAGAAAATTTATATTAGGTACACCGTGTGTACTAAGACATTCTATTAAAATTTTGTAAACAGTTTTTTAAGCACTGCTTATCTTTCTTGTTTGCCGAAAAGTCAGCTTACTTGAAAAGTTTTTTTTTGTTACCATAATAATGTTTTTATACATCTAGCACACTTAACACGCCCACCATAAAAAGGGTTTCTTTCTACAGTTTAATTAGAAAAGTGACAGATTAACAGATTGTAAAAGGAAATCTCTACTGTGCCTAAAATTTATTTTCTTCGCGTTTCTACTGTAGTCATGCTAAGCCTGCAGACGTATTTGTTAGAATTTGAAATTGCCGCCTTTTTCAGTTCATAATACCTTGTAGTCATTTTAGTATCACTACAATTTAAAAAAAATATGTAAGTTGTCACTTCCGGGTTCCTTTAATGTTCCGCCATTCTCTTTTGTGATGTACTTAGTTCGTTTCCAAGTTCTTTTTCTGTAACCGGCTACACAATAAAACAAGTTAAAAGTAAAATTACGTTTAATTTCTACAGGTTGTGGGCCCAGACCAACCTGCTGTGTAGTATTACAGTCGATTCTGTGATTCGTGTTAATTTGGTAAAAGTAAAAGTAGTCCGTAAAAGTACCGCGTGCATGCCGGCGTGCTTAACCTCACTTCGCAAATTTTCAGTTCGCGGTCTTTCTTTACTATTTCAGCTACTTTCAGATTATAAACAATCAAGATGAACAGTAACAACACAATAATGTCGATCCCAAAACTATCGGGACGAGATAACTGGTCTAATTGGAGTTTTGCCGTCCGGGCGTATTTGCAACACGAAGAGCTGGATGAATGCATATCGAAGGAACCAAACCCTGATGACCCAAAAGCAATAAGAAAGGACGTAAGAGCTAAGTCAAAACTTATTTTATTGATTGATCCCCTGCTATATATTCACATTCAAGATGCAGTCTATGCTAAGCAAGTTTGGGACAATCTCACCAAAGCTTTTGAAGACAGTGGATTATCTAGAAAAGTTGGGCTGTTAAAAGATTTAATTAACACGACCTTGGAAACGAGCGAAAATGTAGAATCATATGTAAATAAAATAATGTCTGCGGCTCATAAACTTAGAAATATTAAATTCAAAGTCGACGATGAATGGCTAGGCACTTTGATGCTTGCAGGCTTGCCCGACAGTTACAAGCCTATGATTATGGGAATAGAGAGTTCAGGTGTAAACATTAGTGCCGACTTAATAAAAACAAAATTACTTCAAGAAATAGTAACTACTAATTCCGACACCGCTCTCTACAGTAAAAGTAAATACCATAATACTAAGAATCCTCAGCAATATCAAAAGAGAGGACCGAGATGTTTCAATTGCAACCGATATGGCCATTTAAGTAAAAATTGCAGACTGAAGAAAAAGGAATTGAGTAATAACAAAACCTCGAGTTACGTTGCTGTATTTTCTGCTACAACAAAGAATGATAATGGATGGTACATAGATTCAGGAGCATCTATGCACATGACGATGCGACAAGACTGGCTTTATGATGAAGTACCTCCTCCGATCAAATGTATCAAAATAGCAAATGACAAAATGCTTCCGGTGAAAAGTTGTGGCAAGATAGATTTGAATATTATTGGAAAGGACGGTACGACACAAACAATTCAAGTAAAGAATGTTCTGTATGTACCAGAACTAGCAACTAATCTATTATCTGTCAGTCAGATGATAAAGAATGGATCTTCTGTACAGTTTACTAGTAATGGATGCAAAATATTTAATAATAAGAATATTGAAGTAGCCGCTGCAAATTTAATCAGTAATATGTACCGGCTGAATACCGACACTATTCCAGCATACAGTTGTAAAGCAAATGAGACCGACTTCTTATTGTGGCATCAAAGAATGGCGCATTTAAATTTTAATGACTTGAATAAACTGTCAGAAAGTACTGATGGAGTTACATTAACTGAAAACAGGAACAAAATTATATGTGAACTATGTCAAAAAGGAAAACAATGCAGGCTGCCATTTCCTGCTGAAGGATCACGAGCAAAGCACCCTCTTGACATAATACATTCTGATATTTGTGGACCGCTGGAGGTGAAATCACTCGGCGGGGCCAGAAGCAGTTTTGGGCTGAAGCAGTCGCTACAGCTGCCTACATTACCAACCGATGTCTAACGCGTGCTCTCTCATATGTGACTCCAGAGGAGGTATGGTCTGGGAAGAAGCCAAATGTAAGTCATTTTAAAGTTTTTGGTTGCGAAGCCATGGTTAAAATTCCACAAGAGAAATTACAAAAACTAGATGCAAAAGCACGTAAAATGATTTTTATTGGCTATAGCGAAACAACAAAAGGGTACAAGTTCATCGATCCAGAGACACGTAAAGTGATAGTCAGTAGAGATGTTGTTTTCTTGGAAAACTCAATAAAACAAAACCATGCTGTAGTACCAACTTCTAGTAGTGATAATATAGAAACAAAATGTGAAATTCAGCCTATAACAATCAGTTCTGAGTTAACCGAAAGTTCACTCGATGATTCCCAATGTCAAGAAAAATTCTCCGCAGCCGATAGTGATGATTCTTTTCATTCTAATGATGATGACTCTCTGTACATACCTGAAAGAGAAATTGAATTAGTACCACATAGTATCATAAGAACAAGATCTAAAAAAATAAAAGATAATAATACTTACCTCTGTAAAGGTGGCGCTCCCGTACCCGATGTGCCCCAGACATACTCTGAAGCTGTATCGTGCCAGGATAAGGAGAAATGGAAACAATCTATTCAAGAGGAACTAAAGGCACACGAACAAAATGGAACCTGGATGTTGGTAGAGAAGCCTCAAAATGTAAAAATTATTGGATGTAAGTGGGTCTTCCGTGTCAAAGATGAGCCAACAGGTATGATTTATAAATCCAGATTATGTGCCAAGGGATGTTCACAAAGCTACCAAATTGATTATTCAGAAACATTTTCTCCTACGGTGAGATATGACTCAGTCCGAATTTTACTAACTGAAGTATGTCAATATAACCTTAAAATGATACAGTTTGATATTAAAACTGCTTTTCTGTATGGAGATATAACAGAAGTTATATACATGTATCCACCTGAAGGGTTAAATGCTCCACCAAATTATGTTTGTAAATTAAAAAGGTCTCTTTATGGATTAAAACAAGCTCCAAGATGTTGGAACAACAAGTTTAAATCTGTTGGAACAATTTTGGTTTTACTAACAGTCACTCGGATCAATGTGTGTATACTGGCAATGTAAATGGTACTAAAGTTTATTTATTGTTATATGTCGATGATGGATTAATTATATCAAAAGATAGCTCAGTAATTGATAAAGTTATAAATAAGCTTAAAGAAAATTTTGAAGTTAAAACTATGGAGCCAAGAAATTTCGTTGGTTTACAAATTGAGAGGTCCAAAGGACACTTATTCATTCACCAAACAAAATATATTGAAAAATTATTAACAAAATTTAACATGAGCAATGCTAATGGATGTAGTATTCCAATTGATCCTCATACATCTTTGTTAAAGAAAACGGTGTCAGTCGAAGAGAGTATACCATATAGAGAAGCTGTAGGTTCTCTTATGCACCTGGCAATTGTAAGTAGACCTGACATAATGTATGGAGTCAGCTTAGTTAGTCGGTATCTCGATTGTTATGATAATACTCACTGGGCTGTTGTAAAAAAGATATTAAAATATTTAAAAGAAACCAAAGACTATGGAATAAATTATTCATTAACAAAAAATAATATTGTTGAAGGATATAGTGACTCAGATTATGCTACAGACACTGAGTCTAGAAAATCGATTTCTGGTTATGTTTTCTTAAAAAATGGTGCAGCTGTCACATGGTCGAGTCAACGGCAACAGTGCATCGCACTGTCTACTACGGAAGCCGAGTTCATGGCTGCATGTTCAGCCACAAAAGAGGCTTTGTGGATAAAAAGACTACTATGTGATATAAGTGCATACAATCAGGACAATATTTGCTTAAATATAGACAATCAAAGTGCAATATCTGTAATTAAAAATGTCGATTTTCATAAACGATGTAAGCACATTGATGTAAAGTATAAGTTTGTGAAAGAAAAATTCCAAGAGAATGAAATAGATTTAAGCTACATATGTACTAATGAACAGTGTGCAGATATACTTACAAAACCTCTTTCTCGTGTTAAGTTTCAGTATTTGAGAGATAAAATGGGTGTAACATTAAAGAAATAATTACTGTTCTTTTAATATAATATAGTTAAATATATCAGCACATTTAAAAAAAAAAAAAAAAAAACTGTATGTTATAATTATGTAACATATCACTTTGTAATTGATGTGTGATTGAAGTGATTTTTGGTAATGATTTTCAAAACTGTATATGTATCACTTTGTATGTGATTTTTGGTAATTGTTATTTCTCTTGGTTTATTTACTTATCAGTACCTAATCATAATAAGTTTTGTTTAATTGTAGCTAAGACTGAAGAAGGCTTTAATTTGGTGGGTGTGTTAGAATTTGAAATTGCCGCCTTTTTCAGTTCATAATACCTTGTAGTCATTTTAGTATCACTACAATTTAAAAAAATATGTAAGTTGTCACTTCCGGGTTCCTTGAATGTTCCGCCATTCTCTTGTGTGATGTACTTAGTTCGTTTCCAAGTTCTTTTTCTGTAACCGGCTACACAATAAAACAAGTTAAAAGTAAAATTACGTTTAATTTCTACAAAACCTAAATATACTTATTGAAGAGATAACCTGCTGTCAAAAGTCTAAAGAAATCGGATATAAGCCTCGCTACTAAAATAAGCGAAATTAATCCTGGTATCCTCCACTCTAGCGTCATTTCCGGGACTTCTCCGAATTGGAACACTATGCTCGGGTAGGTGACGGGATAGGTACAGATTGGAACACGCCATGCGTTACCGCGGTACGACTTGTTCATTAGCTCTATGTACATGGCTTTGCATACATTCACAGTGTCAACAGGGTACGAAGCACGTAGAGGAAGCCGTGAGAAAATGTTAATATGCAGATTGTATGTTATAGATATTGTATTATATTCTATTATATAGCCCTTGCCTTCATTTACTTTACTATGTAGCAAGTATGCTGACACACTATCAAAGTCTCATCCTTAAAAAATTAGTAATATGAAAGTCTTATTAAAAAAAAAATATTTTCGTTATAAAGTTACACAGTAACTTAAAACATTTAATTTAACATCTTTAGATAACTTACACGCACGAGCAACTGTGTTGTCTAAATGCCCAAAGATCTTTTGAATTGATAAGCTAGGTAAGTTTCAGTAAAAATATGTATATTGAAATTTTCTTAAAAGGTTACAAGCCTCAAGTATAAGATAAACTGCAGTTAAATTAAACCGCACTGCAGTTTAAAATGCTAAGATCAAAGGACTCTAAAGTAAAGAAATCATGGCGGACTATTTTTGAAATAAGTCGCTTGAGAAATAACAATCTGGGAATTTCTTGAAAGGATGTCATTTATAAATATGGCCGCCGGCGCTAGAAGCCTGACGCCGACACTCTATATTGCTCGCCGTTTGCGACAACAAACTTTTAATTTTATCGAAAAAAATATAGCAAGTAGCAACTATAATAACACCATACCTACTATAGGTACACTACATCACTACTGTCTGCAATCTGATAAGTGATATACGTTGTATGCTTCGATCACTAATATACAAGATACACAGTCTCATACAAAACCTCTCGAAAATCTGTCCCCGAGTAATAGAGTTTAATGAAGTATACATTTATCTAAAATCAACCTTAATTATAGTAATTATTAAAGATCTTTTTATAAAACAATGAACATTTGTGTTTACAAAGCAATAAAATTTTTACGTCCGATGCACGCTTCATACTAAATTCAACCATCCGCGTATATGATTTAAGTTCAAATTTGTATAGTGCCAAAAAAAAATCCAATTTTACGACCGAAATTCGCCGCTGGAACAGGGCGAAGTGAAGTATGAGTGGAGTCGAACTGTTCAAATTTTTTTTGTTGATTGTAATTTGTAATAATTTTAATAGTCCATTTTTTTATTTTTCCGAAGTTTAATGTATAAAGTGAGGAGTAATTATTTTTTACTTGTAATATTATGTTGTTCTAATGTTATGTCTAATTTTATCATTAACCAAAATATACATAAGTGTACATACATTTTCCGATAGGCCACAAAGGACAACTCACATCACCCAACGCCCATATTTTTTAACCTACTTAAAAAATCCTTAATGGGAACTATATTTGATCGAAGATGGGAACATAATATTATTACCACATCTAACTGGATCTCGAGGAAACCTGCAAGGCAATCGCGCTAAATTTATTCAACTGAACCGCAAGTGAAACTCGGACGTTGATCGACTTTTGGAACGATTCGGTATCGCGCTAACGTTTTGACAGCTAGTTGAGACGTTACTGAACCTCAGCCCAAGCGCAAACGCTGTCAAAACAAAAAGTTGATATAAAGCAACTTCTACTCGCACGTTTCTGAAACGTTTCTTATTTTGGTGTGTTAAATTGACAAAAATCGATGGAATTATTATTTTTAACAAAAAATTAAAACCGACTTCCAAGGTAAAAACAATAATAACATTAATATGAACTAAAAAGTATTAAATAATTTTTACTATCTAATAGTGCCCTTTTCCGAATTCGGCTAAACCTCAACTATTTCTGTACTCACTCTTCATTATTTTGAAGTCGGTACCAGATAGCTGAATCTTCAGTCCTCTGACAGAATATTTGAAAGTTTTGGAACTGGCACCGACTTCAAAATTATGAAGAGTGAGTACAGAAATAGTTGAGGTTTAGCCGAATTCGGAAAAGGGCACTATTAGATAGTAAAAATTATTTAATACTTTTTAGTTCATATTAATGTTATTATTGTTTTTACCTTGGAAGTCGGTTTTAATTTTTTGTTAAAAATAATAATAATTTCACTCTTTTTAGTTACACTAGTACGTAAACCTTCGTGTATATTTTACGTATTTTATTACAATTTGTTAAGTGTTGAGATTTGTAAACTTTATATTTTCTAAGAAAATTTAGTTCCGCAATTCAACAACAGATGTCGTTGTTAAGCTTCTGCATCGCGGTATCGCTTACTCGACTCATTTGATATAACTAATTCGCTACAATAAACATTTTCTTCTCGCTCACACTCACTGGTTGTCTTAATTGATATTACGCCAGAGGGATTAACGTCCCAGGGTAACCCTACAGAACCATAAGACCAGTTTTAGGCGTATGACGTCTTTTCTATACATTAAGAGTCACAACTCACACTCACAAAATAATATATTATCAGTGAAGTGAACAGTAGTTAGTAAAGTATTCGATCTGTATAATATAAAGTAGTAAAATATTCAATCTGTCATCTGCCGCCACGCACCGCCCGCGCGACACCGTCGCCTCTGTATCGCCGACCGCCGTGTATTAAACAAACAGGTGTTGTTGGTAACAATAGAAAATTATTATTACGAGTTAGTATATCCATACCTATGCCTTGTACTACTATCTATTCTGTGCCATGAGACATTGGTGACCTTAACACGACGTGGTAATGATGATGATGACGATGATGATGATTATGATTATGATGATGAATATTAATTGCATAGTAGCATATGCTTTCTGTTCTTAAAACAACGCCGAAACTCCCAAACGTGTATCTATAAGGAGTCAGGAGTTCTCTCAGCATCTTCGAAACCATGGTATACCTTGACCCAATATTTGACTTTTTGGTAGCATATTCTTAGTACACTTCACATAAAACCAAAATCACCATATGTTTCCATATAAATTTCGAGGAGTTCCCTCGATTACTCATGGATCCCATCATCAAGTCACCACCTTTGTGAAAATGAGACCAAATTGGAGTGAAACCTAATACAACAAAACAAAAATTTCGAAAATCGGTTCACAAACGGCGGAGTAATCGTTGAACATACAAAAAAAAAAAAAAAAAATATCCACAGCCGAACATATAACCTCCTCGTTTTTTGGAAGTCGGTTAAAAATATAACATAGGCTATAATTAAATTATACTATAAGCTTATGTTTTACTTCAAAGCTGTAAAATAACACTACGGACTATGTTTTGATAATTGAGTTTGTTAAAAAGTGAATTGAATTTTGACATTACTTCTTTACGTAAATGTGCGACACAAAAAAATTTTGTCACAACTCACAACTCACAAGTCACTATTCAACACTTATATGGCGTTTGTAAAATATAGTAAAACAATATTATGAATTCAACTACGTAAATTAAAAACTCCAAGTAATAATCATTCACATCGTTGATCATCATATCTACCAAGTACCAAAACAACTTCACTCGTGTCATATTCATCCATAAGTAAATAAACAATTTGTCAATTGAGTATTGACCAATTAACGCATCGGAAAAAAGTTGTTCATATTTAAGCCAATCAAAATTAAATCAGAAGGGCGCTGATTGGTCCGCTGCATTGTCTGTCTAAAGGTCAAACGTTGCGCTTCGTTCGAGTTCCATCTTAGGTTGAGTTACGGTCGGAACAATAGCACGATACTGAAATTTGCTCAGACGCAGCGGAACCGAACCGTAACTGAACCACAACCAAAGCAAATGTGAACCTGAATTGAAACGTTTAAAAATAACGCGATTGCCCTGCTGAAAAAAATCCTCAATAAAAAAATAATAGTAATAGCGACTCCATCAAATGGAACAGAAACATAGCTTATAACCCGAACATTTCAAGTGGGCATGATAAACTACGATAAGTACCTTTAGTATGAGTGTTCGCAATTGAGATGGTTTATACCTGGTGTTGATTTATTTACAACTTAATTTTAAAACTGTCTTTTGGTGATTTCTTAAAGAAATACCAATATTTACAATACAATTGTAAGAAATATATTAGGATAAAATTAATACTTACCGGAAATATGAAATTCCATCCTTTTTTTTGGTTTTAGACGTATGATTTCTACAATTATTAAACGCGCACCGAGGCATGTTTCCCGGCGGAGCGTTCGAGCACTACTAAATCAAAAGTGCACCAGAATGTTGAGTTTGGTGCTCTTTTGGTGAGGTCGTTTTTTGCCGCGGATTGTGTATCTTGTATATTAGTGATCGAAGGTTGTATGTTCATATTCCATAACCTACTATACCTAGTCTGATTACTCTGATATGAAAGTCATTACAGGCGGGAAAATTTTCTAAACGTAATCAACTAATCACGCTTAAAAGGTGTATTTTTTCTTTGTATTTTCACAGAGAACACTTGTTACATTTAAAATATTGTCTACTTGCACATTTTTATCTTGAATTAATAAAGTTTTCATATTTTCTATTTCATTTAAATATTTTCCCGCCTGTCATGACTTTCTTGACAGACTATACTATACATGATTCCAGTAGCAATCCAGTAGGCAGTACTGAATTCGATCACTGGTTGGAATAATAATTTAAACCACCCAGTAGTTGATATCAATGATATCTAGTCTCTGAGACTAGCGACGTATTTCTTGTTCTTCGTTTTCACGATAACAATATTTCTATTTTTGCTATTTTCGCAATGTACAGAAATAAAAAACTTTGTTTTATATAATGTATTAATCCAATTCGTCAACTCGGGAACGCCTCACTCCGCCACGCCGCGCCAGTGCAGAAGATTTTGACGGTTCGTTGGATTTCATTTCCTACTGCTATCGCTCCTGTATTAGATTCACACGTCGATGTAAAACGCTTGATAAATCATAACAATTTACTACCTTAGAATGTTAAACTTAATATTTAATAACATAAAAGATAAAGAATAATTAAAAAATTAATTAAATAGCAACACATACTTTGCGTGTCTAATAAATAAGTATAATTATTAAAATTACAGATTTATAAATTTTTGTTGACTAAAAAGTTTTCATAAACAGTTTACAATAAACTGAAAATTATCATCTTTATTTTAAAAATAATCCAACATGGAAATAGCTCTATACTTAATCGAATATCTCTCGACTCTCAATGTTTGTAATCTCTTGTATTGTGCCATCATGGCTTATGTGAATAGACGACATAATAAAATAGCTTTATCTCCAATACGATATCAACGACAAATTGTACACTTGTTAGTAATACCGAGTGTATGTCTGTCTAACCGACCGTACAAACGGCGAAAGAGTAAAAACTTATGTCATTGAGGGGCGAGGGCTGTATCAGGGGAGGTTTCTGTAAACATACGTCACTTCGTTATTGAATTGAAGCGGATAATCAGAGTTGGCAATTCAGTCTAGAAAAAAAACATAAGAGTTTTGGTTTTTACTAACTTTGAAAAGTGTATAAAACATACATTACATTATTCGTATCCAGTAATCCAAACCAGCGCTGGATTGCTACTGGAATATGGTAACCAGGTACTAGAATGTAAACTGGCCATTATGATGTAGGTATGTGCTTGCAATCTACTTTGGTAATGAACACTTTGTAATTAACAAGTTTCATGAAATCAATGCATCATTCATGTTATTGACAAATTGTTTTATTCTATAATATTTTTGGATAGTGTTAAGTATTGTAATTTGTAATATATATTTTAATGAATTAACGGATAATCGGATTCGGAAGTTCGGATTCGGCTCGTGCCTCGGCGCATCGCCCCACGCTACCAATGAACACAACTAAATATTTTCACCGGTTTTCTGTAACGCTATGGTATCTTTCTGCAGTCTGGTCGAGCCGGGTATGTTAGCCAAGACATGGCTATCTCGGCTATTATAATTTTTCGCAACTTTTTAGTCTAAAATTTATAATTTTCGATGCATACTCGTAAACCTAATGGGCGGTTTAATGCACTGGAATGAACTGAATTGCATTCCATTGCCCGTTTTCATTATTCCAGTAGTAACCCAGCGCTGGATTGGATTACTGGATTGGAATAATGTAAACCGGCCATGATTCTAGACAGTTCACTTTTTGAAGTTGGTTAAAAATCAATTTGCTTCGTTAAAGTTCCAAACAATAGGTCGTCGAAGTATTAGCGAGGTGGAAATAGTACTTTAAACTAATTGGTAATATTTTATCGACGGAAAAGTTATTAATTTGTTGTCGATTTTCCGAGCAAGTTAACAAACTAGTTACTGGTGTATTAATCAACAACTCCCCTAAATTATATTACCTATATTTAGTTCAAGGTATTGATATCCTTTAATTTAATGGGTACACCTTTTTAAAATTAAAGCCTATTAAATTAAGACCTATTGTCACATGGCGCCATGATGTACTATCAGAGAAGTTGATTCCTATGCAGATGGGGGACCTACGTAGTTTGGTCGCGTTACGTCAAACCCAGCCGACAGATCACAATTAACTTTGAATTGACATGATCGACCAAATGACGTTGGTCTCTCAGATGCATAGGAATCAATTTCCTCGATGGTACCTACGTACCCGAGGAAATTGATTCGCGTGTATTCGTCATTCCCGGCATAACGTGGAGAGGCCTCTTTATTCTTAGAAATCATAACGTCATAAAGAGTGCTAAGTTATCAACTTAAGGCCGTCCCCCGAGCAAACGACCTTGGCCATACATTAGCCGCGTTGCCGAGATCGCGCCAAAACCCTATTATTTTTACTTATCTTAGTTCAAAATTGTCCAAAAAAAAATTTAAAACGGCGAATATGTAGTTTATGATATTGTCGATCTATTGGCGTGAGTATCAAATAAAAGTAATTTGTAAATCCTAAGGAGATGCTGAATGTACGCTTGAATTTTAACAAATTGGTATTACTTTGGAAGCTGATATCATGAGTATAAGAAACAAAAATAGAAAATTTAAAACGACAAAAGGAATGTTGATATACTGAAGATTATTACTGTATTTTTATCATAACTTTGTAGCTTTCAGATTATGAGTTTATAAGGTTTTAAATACGGTCAATTACGGAATCTCCGGACGGAACGCCCTTAAAAACAAAAATTCTCAAGAGTTTATTATATTTAAATGACTTATGCAACAAAGTGACTTACCTACATAGCACAATATTAGAATGAATCATAAAATAAATGGTATGAATAATGCAAATGTTCTTTCGGTCTTTATAGTTTATGTAATATTATGTATTATCATTTATCAGAGAAGTTGTTAATATAAATAAATCATTTTCTTCGAGGGTGCATGGTACAGCATCCATACTAATATTATAAATGCGAAAGTCTGTCTGTACTCTGTCTTTCCGTCTGTCAGTCACATCTTTACACCCAAATGTGGAGATACTTTGAGTACCGGGAAAGGACATAGAATATATTTATCCCGGAAAAATGTACGGTTTCCGCGCGATAAACGAGTTTTGGCGCAAAGGAGTAGCAGCTTATATAAACCAAATTATTCCTGGACCCTGCCTCTATCAAAACATTCATGTTCAGGGATGACACACCTTTTTTAATAATTCCGGTGTTAATCAAAACTTGGGGCCAATTTACACACGTTAATTAATTTGGCACCTCTGGAAGGGTCGCACGAAGTTGGTGTCAGGGGTACGCTACTGAGGTTGCGGAAGGGGAAAAATTACAAAATTTTTAATTAGACCCTGACAACTTTGTTATTGGTATGGTAACCTTTTGTGTGACTTTTTGAGCTTCCCTTTTATTAGGGACTTTTTTGTATCATTTTCACGTAACGATTTTTTTAAATTTTATCCTACATCTGCATTTTTATTATGCATTAAGGGCTAAAGATTTAAGTTTAAAAGTTAAATGTATAATGTATGGCAGTGTAGCGTAACGTGTAACGTTTTAATTTCTAAAACATTTTAAGTCAAAATAATACTTGCCACACCGGTTTCAGTGACGGACGGTTAGTTTCAATGAAACCGGGCCAGCTACTTAGGAATGATTTTGTAGTGCCCAAGTGTATGCGCAGTACACAAGAGAACTGTTTCTTACTTAATGACTGGCGAGAGTTACGCGTTTTGAGTTTTGACATGCCCATCCGATGCGTGGTTGTTCTTTTTAGTCAGACAATGCGTTGACCAGCCTGCAATGTTGTCACAAAAAATTGGAAAGAACATTTTTCCAAAGCGGGAACTAAACAATAATTACTTAGAGAATTCTAAGCCACTGAACTACGAAGGCGTTAAGTTGACTCAAAAGTTAAACTCTGAGCAGATGTGCAATTCATTATTGTACTTTAAATTTAAAATGTTAAATTTCTTGGATGCGATGTTTTCTAGTATCACTTTGTCAAGTTTAGTGAACATCTAACCCCCGCTTGCACCATAATATAAAATATATACAGTAGGGTAACTCAGCCGTGTTCTTATAATCAATTTGAACTCGTTGTAAACAGAGAAAAGTTCAAGTTTAACGTTGCATACGTGAGTCGTGAATAGTGATGACACTCTCTTGTTAGTTGTTCTTATCTTCAAAGCTATCTAAAACTAGATGATCTGGTAAAATTCGTATCACTTTTCTTTTAATATAAACCTCTACAATTCCACGAATATTTCAAAACCAAAATTAATCCAGCCCTTCTATTACTAATTTTAACCGACTTCCAAAAAGGAGGAGGTTATACGTTCGTCTGTTTATATTTTTTTTTTGTATGTTGTGTATGATTTTCATGATTTTTTTGTTGTTGTATAGGGTTGAATTTGAATTTGGTACCATGTTCACAAAAGTGGTGATCTGATGATGAGATCCATGAGGAATCGAGGGAACTTTTTGAAATTTATATGGGAACATATGGTGATTTCAATTTTTTCTGAAGTATTTCAGGCATATACTACCAAAAAGTAAGATTTTGCACCAGGATATACTCTGGTTCTGAAGGTACCCAACAGAACTTTTGAATCCTTATAGATACAAGTTTGAGGATTTTGGCTTTATTTAAACTACTCCAAGCAAATCCTACACTTGTGCTAAACATAGGCTAAATTTTATTTTGGAAAAAATAGGGTTTCGTAAGATATTTGGGTTTTTCGGACGCCTGGTGAAAAAATCAACCAGAAAAGTTACTTATTTTGCGTACGCTGCCGAAACTATAAAAATTGTAGATCTTATAAATATCTACAAAAAAATCCGCGACACACTATAATTATCTATGTCGTGTGAGGCACAATAACCATTTTTTTTATTTAAAAATCTTGATTTTTTTGGACAACATTTAAACGCATTTATTTTACTCATGCCATTAATCCTTATCAAAATAAATTATTTCATCACCAAGTACAGTTTATGTAGATGAAATTCGGTCTTTGAATGATTAAAATTGGACGTTTGGTTTTGAAATTATGGCGAAATTACAATATTACGATAGTGGGCGTCACCAAGCGGGATGCGCTTGCGGGAGTAAGACAATCTGTGCAGTGTGCACTGTAACAGTGTACACCCCTCGAATAATGACTGCGTCCGCGTCGTCGATGTGAGTGTCGGAGTCTGTGAATTGACCTGGAAATCATTTTGCTGAACGAGTCTTTCCTGGGTAGGCTTTTTGCAGCCGTAACCGACATCTACGCGGGTGGAGCCGCAGGCGACCGCGGGCGAACTCTAAGACATCAAGCTATAATATTATATCCTTGTCGTCTCATATTATGTAAGTTGTAACTAAAAAGGGTAAAATTATTATTTTTTAACAAAAAATTAAAACCGACTTCCAAGGTAAAAACAAAAGTAATACTTATTCTTAATCTAAAAAGAATCAAATAATTCTTATTCCTTATTATAGTGGCGTCTTCAGACTTCGCCTAAACCTCAACTATTTCTGTACTCAATCTTCATGCTTTTGAAGTCGGTACCAGCTTACCTTAGCGTAATAGCTAATTTGCTACGTCAAGGATCTCAGAACTTTTCCGGGCTGGTACCGACTTCAAAAGTACGAAGATTGGGTACAGAAATAGTTGAGGTTTAGGCGAAGTCTGAAGCCGCCACTATAATAAGGAAAAGAATTATTTGATTCTTTTTAGATTAAGAATAAGTATTACTTTTGTTTTTACCTTGGAAGTCGGTTTTCATTTTTTGTTAAAAAATAATAATTATTTATAATATAGAAGAGAAGGTATAGATAACCCATGTCTGAATGCGACTGCTCGATCCAGTGCGAAGATGCTCTACTCAGTAGAGTGCGCAGATGCTCTACACAGTATTATGGATATGCAGTAGACTCTACTGTATAGAATAATACTGTGACTTATCAGAGGCGGGCAGGTGCGCGGAACCCATTTAACTTTCGCATCCACCCCACATTATGAAACTTATAAACACTTTGAAATTTCCATAAGAAAATTTATATTAGGTACACCGTGTGTACTAAGACATTCTATTAAAATTTTGTAAACAGTTTTTTAAGCACTGCTTATCTTTCTTGTTTGCCGAAAAGTCAGCTTACTTGAAAAGTTTTTTTGTTACCATAATAATATTTTTATACATCTAGCACACTTAACACGCCCACCATAAAAAGGGTTTCTTTCTACAGTTTAATTAGAAAAGTGACAGATTAACAGATTGTAAAAGGAAATCTGTCCTGTGCCTAAAATTTATTTCCTTCGCGTTTCTACTGTAGTCATGCTAAGCCTTTTTTTTTTTTTTTTTTTTTTTTTTTTTTTTTTTTTTTTTTATTTTTTTTTTTAAGGAGGGGAAATACTTTGCGTATGCCCCACCCCTTCGGGGGAAGGGGCAGGGGTATGTGGGACTCCCTACAAGAGGTCTACCCACTAAAACCCCCCCAGCCCTTCTTCATGCGCCTAGTGCGGGAGGGACGGGTACCACGGGGCAATTCAATTCCACCCCTTCCCGCGCGCAGCCGCAACCGGCACCATCTTCCAGCGGCTATAGGCCGCTAACCTCACCGAGAGCCCCCCGGGCTATAGAGGGGCTGCCTTCTCGGGACCCATACTGTGGGCGGGATCCCCCGATCACCGCCCACGGGTCTAGGCGTCAATCTCCATGTCGGCGGAGACGGGCAGAGCCCGCGCGCCTTTAGGTCTCGACTTTTTGTGTCGAGCCTTTTTGGTCGGCGCCTTGTCTTCTCCGGGGGCCGGCTTATACGCAGATGGACATCTGCCCAGCTCGTGCCCCCTAAGTCATGCTAAGCCTGCAGACGTATTTTTAACGTAGATAGGTATATTTACTTTATAATCATTTAGCATAATCTCCGTGTACTGTTTGTCATAGTTATCTCGGCTTAAAGCATTAAATAGCATTGTTCGTGGGTTTTCTCATATTTGTTTAAAGATCCAGTAATAGCACAAAACGTCCTTAAGAACAAATCCATGTATAATGAATAATGATATTGTGTTTGGATTAAAATAGATCAAAAGGCATTAATCTACACCGCGTTTAAACATCTTGACAATGATCTTTATGACTCTGTATTCAACAGTATTTCTTAATTAACCTATATATAACCCAAGCCCCATAAGAGCAACGATGATAGCGACAACAATAGAATAACAATAGATTTCCAAGAATCCGCGATCGAAGGATTAATATAATACTATAAATTATATCTTAGAGTTTTAGATTTAATTTTGCTAACCTTATGGGCGACTAACCCAAAATTTTCGATTTTATAATTCATTGAAAGTAAGCCCCGAATTGTTTCATTTTCCAAAATGAGATACTACATTATATTTCCAAGAATTCGATCTGAGCAAAAACACGATATTATCTGAAAATTTTCTCTATAGAAAAAAATCACAAAGATGCATCTAATTTTCACGAATTTTTCATTTATTGCTATAACCGTGCATTGAACTAAGTTAGTATTTTAACACATTGTATGAAATTTTATAATTGAAAAACCGACTTAGCGGATTTTTAAAATAGTGTATAATATTTATCGAGTTATTGAGAAAAAACTAATTACTTGGCGATGAATCCGCGTACCGCATCGTCCTTTCTCACCCATATGAAAGACGGGCGTGAGTGTGAATCGAAGGACGATGTTTGATTTTTTGGGTTAGATCCCCCTCTTTCTATCGCAAGATTTAATAGTGACTGATATTCAACATTTTGTATTCATGATATTTCCCGTTAGCAATACAGGAAGTAAATAACTCAATAAAAAATCTAGCAACTATTGTGATTCATTGAAGAAAAACTACACAAAGGAGCGGAAATCTTATAAAATAGGCCTCCATCTGCGATACGAGGGGCGCGCGGGCATAAAGTTAATATACCTAGCGGAATAGAGAAACAAAGGCCTGAGCAAGCGAGATGCCACTATCAGTAACACCGCGTGGTAAAAAGAGACGTGTGATACATGACAGCAGCACTCTTTTTTTGACGTCCAGTCGGCACGTGCCGCACGTTGTCAATATAATCTCATAGAATTCATGTTCAATCATGCTTGTGTAAGTGTATACGTACACATATTTTTCACACAGATGAAAACCAATTTTGGTTACGTTTGACAGCTCGAGATTGTTGCTCTATTCCGATAGGTATATTAACTTTATGCGCGCGGGCGCGTTTTCACTTCCGGCACTCGCTGTGTCACTGACATCATGACATGACACTCAGCCCGTTGACAAATCTTAATTAATTTCGACATGGGTTCAAAATGGTTAGACAGCAACTTTGTGGGACCGCGAGCTTAATGGCGTCCATGTTATTATGTTTTGGTTGTTAAACTAATATGTATTCTGTGGTTTTGGTTAAAGTCCAATAGAGGACCCCATATACGGAGAGGCCGATTCATAGGTCGGTCTGACACAGGTTGACCAGTGGGCTAGTTTTGATATTATGTGATGTGAGTTCGGCAAAGTTTAATACTTGTTTCTCCTAAATGGGAGAAACAAGCAACACGGCACCCGCTAAATAGCGGCTATGTTGCTTGATTGTAACTTATAAGAGATTTTATTTCAGCATCTAAATGGGCATAAAATTAACTTTGATTCAGGAAAATACCGTCATCAGCAACAAAACTACAACAAACAAACTTTATCTTTAAAATATACGCCGAGCTCTTTGTTAGTTCTCACTTTAACTATGCCAAGATAAGCCTTGATTCATCTTAGGCTAGGCTATAATATAACCTGTAGCATTCTCACTGTAAATATGCCAAGATACGGCGGCTAGATTTATCTAAGGCTAAGCTATATAGTATAGCAATTAGCTCGGTTCCCACGTGCTAGTCACCGGCAGCTCATTACGCCGGCAATGAATGTAAATTCAGCGGCGCGCGCTCATAAACTATCGAAGAGCTTGCGTGTAGTGAGAGCTAAACTATAGATTTATATAGCTGTATGGTTAAAGCTGAATTTTAGTTCTATTGTTTAAATCCACTAGCTTTAAATACTTAACCTTAAATAATTTCGATTATCTTTGGTTAAATGAAGACTTTAAGTCCTAAGGTCTTTCATTGTTTAGAAAAAAAATTAACTTACAAACAATATATTGAAAAAACTCCAAATTTTTGAGAATAGCACAACATAAAACTAGAATTTTAAAGCTTTAGTAACGTAGCATATTCATTTTCCATTTATATTATACTAGATGACATCCGCAACTCCGTTGCACCAAAACTCGTTTATCGTGCGGGAACCGTACATTTTTCCGGGACAAAAAGTATTCTATGTCCTTTCCCAGGACTCAAGGTATCTCCGTGCCAAATTTCAGCAAAATCGGTTCAGCGGTTTGAGCGTGAAGAGGTAACAGACAGACAGACAGACACACATTCGCATTTATAATATTAGTATGGAAGTATGGATATGGATTTTTAAATCTTCAAACATCATTTCGGGAACGGTCATTACTGAAACATGTATATTATAGCTTTGCATGTAGCACCGGCCCGCAGCTACCGGAGCGGGCGGGCAGCCACGTTTAATTTTATAAGCCCATGATTTGTAGGGCGGGCGGAATTTCATTTTTGCCTTATTGCTAAGTACGTATTTTGTTGTGCTCTCCACGTTATTTATTGTTACGAAATATTGCACATTTAATGCAACAAAATGTTGGGTGCACAAAATATGTTCTGTGCTCGCTGAAATTTTATGCACGTTAAAATAAATGAAGGTACAACGTTGTGAAATTTTTGTATAGTGTTAACGACTTACATTTTATAGATCACTAAGTAAAAATATTAATTTAATAAACTTGAATAACATGTACACAAATGTATATTACAACTTGTAACTTATAATTATTATCCTAAGAGTTTATTGAGTATGTTTAATTTTTTAAAGAATTGTCTACAGATAGGGCAATACATTTCCCAGTATAAAACTCGTTGTAGTTTAACTACAACTAACCTAACCAACCCTAATCCATTTTTGCAGAGTCATTGCTAGCGAATAGCGAGTCATTTCTGGCATATTTTTCAATAAAACCAAAACAAACGGTCATATTCCGCCACATTTGTCTTAATTTGGCCACGTCACGGGGTGTGGGAGCGATGTAACTAAGTCATGCACACCTGTTGGTGGGGGGTAGAGGGGGGAGGGGGGGGGGGCTAAGCCAGATTTATGGTCCAACTTCCCCGGCTGGTGGAATGCTGGATTCGGCGTTATGGAGTAAGTTGCACAATGATTAATGGGTTAATGAAGAATTTGATGAAGACGTTATGTTTGGGAATATACATGTGTGGCTAAGCTTACACTTGGGCAAGAATTAAAAAAGCTTTAAAGGTTTTAATACAATTATTTTTTAACGAAACATTAGGATGGGGTCAGATTTAATAATGATTATAGTATATGATGGCGCCAGCCTTTTATCCCTGGATTATCCCTATTATAAATTATTATATTTATTGTTTATGTATTATAATTATTTTTTTATCTAGTTTATGTAGACTTAGCTGTGTGTTGTATGTAGACTGTCAAACGCCTGGCAAGCACGAGGGTCCACATAATACCAGGGATCGTGGTATAGGATCCTGTACCATGATCACATACCTGAGTGGATCCTATTCGACAATTTTTTTTCGCACTACACTGCCCCATTATTATCGAAGCACAATCCGTGCCGCACCACAAAAAATACAGTACATGATAAAATGTAAAACATTAGCGTTTTTATCATTTTTATTTTATGTATTTAATTTGTTTTTTCTCTTTTTCTGATATAATATTATGTGGTTAGGCTTAGTATTTACTTATGTTTGTCTTTTTCTTTTTTTTCCTTCATTGTTGTGTGTTTTGTTTTATTGTAGTGTACTGTGAATTTTATGTCGAATAAATGTCTATTATTATTATTATTATTATTAGTTCTGTTTACAGAAGATCAATTTAATCATATGATTAGGCGCTACGGTAGAAAACAATAAATGTAGGTACAAAATTCTACCTTTCCTTTTGGCTCTTTAGATAGCCTTGGGTGAAAGTAAAACACTAATAATTAATTATTAGTGTTTTACTTTCACCCAAGGCTGAACGGCTAAGGACACTAATAATTAATTATTAGTGTTTTACTTTCACCCAAGGCTATCTAAAGAGCCAAAAGGAAAGGTAGAATTTTGTACCTACATTTATTGTTTTCTACCGTAGCGCCTAATCATATGATTCGATTTTGATAATAGCTATGCTATAATATAATCTAAGATGCTATGAATAATAAACATATTACTTAGAAAGTTAATAGCAGAATAGGTATACATTAACTATTCCAGTGGCTCTATGCTCTAGCCTCTACCTCTACAATCTACGACCAAGTACGCCGCACTTATGTTTGGTTTGAAGTTGGATATTTATACGTTTCTCTCCGCGTAAGTTTTTTAATATCTTCTATCCAGGTTCATCCACCTTACTCTAATTACAGTTTAAAACAAACTAATTTAATTGTGCTTATGAACAAAGTTCTCAAGTTTTTTGTTGCTTCAAAGTTTATGTTTCATACCTTGTACCTTTGAGATAATACTAGTTTTTATTATTCGTAGGATAGTACTAAAATAAAATGTTAGAGCCAGATGTGTTACCACTTACCAGAGATTTACAAGCAGACGAAACAGAGACCTACGCTTTTTGGTCAATAATTTAAATAGAAGTATTATTGTGACTGAATATCTACACAAATAACGCAATATATTTTGTTATAGTCCAAAGCAGCAGCCGTATAACGAAACTTAACATTTTGTCAAGTATAAAATTGTGTAACTAGCGTCGTAATTTCGAGCATAATCATCTATACATCAAAATCTAATCGATGTATAATCTTAGGCCGTAAATTGTCGCTGACAGGAGATAATATCCGGTAGTGGGACACGGAGACAGAGCAGACGTCCCGGGGGAAATTACCGGGATACACCGGGACACCGGGACACACCGGGACACGGAAGACACTGTCTTGACTGATATTATCTATAGCGGGTTTTGTTGGCGCGTTTATATATACCAGGTTTTCACCTGGATTAATGCTATGGCCTTACAGAAAACTTAAGCGCTCACTCAAGGTAGAGGCTTCCAGAATGCATCTCACGACTGTCTGTAGTTAACCCATCAATCCCCAAGCGGCAGCCGGCTGCCGCATAACAATTGAAAATCTATTATATCTGCGATACCCACGATGGAGGTGCTACAGTCAGTCATCACCCACAAAACCTTCCTCCCTGTCCTATAAGTTTACCGTAATTTAGACTAATTTTTGTGTATGAATAAACGAGTGACGTCGACTTTGTTACGCATTACAGGAAAAACAGAAAAATACAGTACGTATTTTGATGAAAGGTGTGTTATTTGTCGTAGACTTGGCGACATTTATGGCCTGTTTCACCGCTTCCTGATAAGGTGCCCGATAGGGTTATTTGACAGATTTTCCATACTTCATCTGTCAAATTAAGTGGTGGATAGCCTTATCAGGAAGCGGTGAAACAGGCTCTTAGGCTACTTTTTATTAGGTTAATTTAGATAGAACTCTTCATACACTTACTATCCTAACTGATGATGATAACTAGTCCATATCCATACTTTTATATTTAATAGTATAAATGCAAAAGGGTGTATGTCTGTTACCTCTTCACGCCTAAACCGCTGAACTGATTTTGATGAAATTTGGTATGGGGATACTTTGAGTCTCAGGAAAAGACATAGGATAGGCACTTTTTTTTATTTTTTTATTCTTCATTTATAAAGGCCATACATCTTAAAGATTAAGTCGGCCTATAGGATAGACCGTACTTTTCATCTCGGAAAAATGTGCGGTTGCCGCGCGATAAACGAATTTTGACGCAACGGAATTGCGGGCATCAACTAGTATTGTTTACGTTTTTCTGTCATGTTTTCCAAAATCATGTTGAGACAAAGTGGTTTTTGTGGTATTTCTGGATCTATTTCAGTTGCGACGGAAATCAAGCTTCCGATTGATTTCAATGTGAGCTTAGTTACGTTTATGTGGGACAAAAATGTGGAGTCTATTCTTGTGTCACTTTTGGTCCAGTTTTAGTTCTTTTTTAAGCAATTTCAACATATTATTTTCTGAGTGCACATAAATTGGCATTTACCTAGTAGGAGAAGGGGGGGCATGACGGGGACGCGAGGTAAGACGGGGTCTCGCAATATACAGGAAACTAGACTCTTGTGAACAGAAAGCAATAAGCCAATAGGAAGCCATACTCGATCAACCATCAGCGCGACAGAAACGGTGAGTGGGAGTTCACGCGTTTTTTGTTTACAAACTAAAATCAAGTTGAGTGTCTCGTTGATCTAATTTTATGCAGTTAAAAACGTCCTTACTGTTAGGTGATTATGACTACCCAATTTATGTATTTTCTCGTATGTGGTTATTAGTTTTGTTTACTTTGTTGTGGTATAGTTGGATAAAAGTTCAGTTGATATTTTTTTTTTTTGGGAAATTATTCTTTTCTAAGTCAGCCTTTGGGGTAAGATGGGGTATTTTTTTGGGAAATTATTCTTTTCTAAGTCAGCCTTTGGGGTAAGATGGGGTATTGGGTTTTCTGAAATCATCCGAAGGTTTGGTAGGCTGTCAGCTTTGTGAACGTTGGGCTCACAATGGTTGTACTGGTGTGGATGATGAAAATACCCAAGAAATTCAGATTTGTATTTATTGTGATTAGATTAGCTTACCCCATCTTGCCCCATTTTCATAACCCCATCTTACCCGATGGTAAGGGGCAAGATGGTTTTTCGAAAGGTCCTATTAAATCATTTATTTTATAATAATGCTATAAGTTCATCTCCCAAAGACTATGCAAAATTGTAGTTAGATTAATAAGCCATTATTCTATAAATAAATAAGCATAATAAACGTAATGATTGTACTGTATTTTTGGTATGTTCCTTAGATACCCCATCATGCCCCCCCTTCCCCTACGTCTATACCTACCTAACTAAGTACTTGATCGTTTTAATTTTAATATAAGTAATTATTATATTAAAATTAATATAGTTTCATTTGAAGTCAGATCTTATGAGGTTCATAATGCTAGATTTACCTGTTTCATATTTAACACAACAATTTAATTATTTCCAGTATATTAAGCCAACGAATGCTAAGCAACGTCTGAACGTAACCTAATAAGGTTTTATTAAACCCATAAGGTGGTTCACGCTAAGTGTACCTTATTGCCTTAATATAGAGCGAAATGAAACTAAATCCCTAGTATTTGTTGACCTATATTAGCACTTTTATAGTTTAGCTATAGCCCAAAGATTACAAGTTAATAGTTTTAATATAACTTCTATTTTTGTAGAGAAAATGGAGATCTCTACATTTGTGCATTTGACTCTTACCTTTAGATGACTATTATAATTTTATTTAGGAATAGATTTTTAAAAAATGCTTTCAGAATGTTGATACTACATGGTGCCTACCACCGGTTCGGGTACTAACCCGGCGAGAAGAACCGGCGGGCGGCGTGAGAAACTCGCACGGGGCCCACTTTTTTACCAAAAAAAGTGAGAAAAAATTAATCTTTTTAAATAAATTTTACAATGTTATAACCATAAAGTTAATATACCTAGCGTATATTAACTTTATGGTTATAACTTAAAATTATACAATGTCAACATAATTATTGTAAGTTATATTATGTTACATATACTTACGTACAGATGGAAAGACTGCCAGGAAGGGTTATTTAGACAAATAGATTAAATAATAATTTAAAAGTTTACGTACGGTAGTTAATTAATAATTGCTTAGAATTTAGTTGCTTTTTGCTACGCCTACTCAACACTTCATAACAAACGTATAGACTATAGAAAGTAAAGAGATCGTTTTCTTTACTTTAGCGAAGTATTACATTTGCATAGCGTGTGATAGATAATACGACATGCCGATTACATTGCGTGATAACTTCCTCGACGTTCATTGCTAGAACTGTTGTATTTTGCACGTGCTTAGTCATCAATCATCATCATTGTCTTTACTGTTTGGTAGAGGGCATAAAAGAGACGACGAGAACCGAAACCGAACGAAGGAATGTTGAATGAAGCTTTGCAGGGTGATGGAGGACTGCGATATATCCTCTTATTGTATCATGTATGGAAAAATTTATGTTAAAGCTTAAAATTTGAGCATTTTTAAAGTTTGTACTAAATAAATCTATTACATCTCATCATTTTAACAATTTTTTTCCCCTAGAGCAACTTCGAATGCTAGTGCGATGGTCGCGTAGCATCATTGCTGATTGCTGCTTAGTTATTTAAACTTTTAAGAACGATATAGCTACCGTATCTCGTGAAAACTTATTAAAACCTTGAACCAGCAGTTGTTTCATGGCCCTTATTTTGACGTTTCAACTTTTTATAGTTCTTGCAATCTACGAGTGCGCGTCGCCTTTAGTTGTGTGAGTGACCATATCTATACACGCGTACATGGCTCGCTCGCTACTGACTCGTCCGTCGGGTACGCACACTAACGAAAATGTCTATTCACATTTTCCAACTACAAATAAAGGCGACGCGCACTCGTGGATTGCAAGAACTATAACAACAACTAATTTAAAAAGATCGAATGTCAAATTATGACGTTACAACTTTTTAAACCGTGTTCTAAAATCTTCAAACGTCAAATCGAAGACCATGACCACGCCGCGCCGCTAGTTAAAAAAAAGTCATAATCACCTTGTATGGCGCCGGCCCAGCACAGCCAGAACAGCGCCCACTTGGCGGTGCGGAACCGTTGCAGCCAGCCCGGCCGCAGCGCGCCCCACCCGCACCGCAGCTCTCCAGGCTCCACCTGGAAGTGGATAGGGTTAGGTACTTCTGGAAAACCTGGTTTGAGAATGCCAGCAAAGGTATCCTTGCTGTGAACACATTGTAGAGTGGAATGTAGAGATAAACTTTACCGTCACTATAACTAACTTGACCTTATGATCTATATGACATTCAGCCGTACTCAGAGATATTTAATGATTACTTAACTTTAACTTAATGACGATTATCACAATTCAAATTGCAGGTAATTCAAGCGCGAGGCGATTTCACGGCTAAATCATAGGCGGCGAATGGATATCACGTCTTGTTTCATTAGCACCGCTCAATCGCCCAACCCCTAATTATTCTGGGACATGATCTTATAAGCTAAAACAACATATTAATATCCCTTATCGTCTTTATGTAAAGGCCACATTGATGTCTGTGCAAGTTCTAGTTCTATTGCTTGGTGTATTGACACCATTTACCCGTTTACCTTACATTTCGTGACGTCGCGCAATTTTAGTTAGGTACCCGATTGATGAATACAAATGAGTAACAAATAACGAGATGCATATAATATACGTGCACGTGCCACCACGCACTTGACCGGTCGTACTCGAGTCATACAAATTACTTGATTGAAGCATGCTGCATGCACCGCCCACCGGAACCAATAAGTTTGTCAAAATCCATTTACCGAGATTTACTGCTATGCCCACTTGAGATGGTACTTCTTAATCTCCTAGATCAGTGCCCATCTCAGATAAATATAATAATGGGAACCATTTAAATGAACAATCTCTAATATTTTGTTTTGCTTCGGGATACGTAGTACTATTTAGTTATTATAATTTAATAATGGTAACATTGAAATTTGCTGAAATTGATAAAACAATGACAATAGACAAAATTAACGTAAAAGTGTGACTGCCTATATAATGTCTGTAACTTCGCCACGCTCAAACCGCTGAAGCAATTGGTTATTTTGGGACCCAGAAAAGATTATAGGATATTTTGGTTGTGAATAAAAATTCTAACGTCATTATTGAATTTCAGCGCAATGAAGTTGCGAACAACATCTAGTTTACAATAATTCTTGATAATCTAGAGTCCTTGCCTCAGGCTTACTTACTACAATGGTACAATCAATGACTTATCTTCTTATTATGTATCATCACGCGATGTCAAGATGTGAATAGAATGATTCGTTGTAAAATTGTAGAAAAACGTCAACTAAAATTCCTGAAGTCACCAATTAGGATTAATAAGAAGATTATGTGTACAGAAACGATTCGGGATGCTGTAGGCGGTACAGTAGCTTCTGAATCACTGTATTTATTACTTGTATCCCGTGGTTTTGTCCGTTTTTTATCAACAACACTGGTGGATATCCCGACTTCGGAAGAAACTATCGTTTCATTGATTTGCGGTATGTTTTAAGGCAAATGCTTTCGATGTAGAGCATAGTAGAGCATAGATTCATAAGTGCTGGCCCCTTACTAATACAAATATATTATGTACAAAGCGTTTATGTTCTGCTTGTCTTTATATATGCCCCGTGTATTATTTTCCTCTATGATATATTCTGACATCTTGGGAAATTCACGTGACAGATAAAGAGAGGGAAATACGCTGCGTAAAGAAAGTTGAAGTTTAAATCAATGCTCTTATTTAAATAGAATGTTGCAGATGTCTTTGCCGGTTTCCGTAAAAATGTGAGGCTTTTGAAGAGTCTCTTGTAGCACTAGAGAGGACAATGTGGCACCTATTGTGTCAATGTTGCTCCAGTTTTTTAGTTGGTGTCCCGAGATAGGACGTACAACTATTCATAAATATGCGGCTGCAACGTACAATTTTTACGCTTTGAGCCCAAAGGTTAAAAGCGATATTATTGAGTCTCCGGTATGTTTTTACTACTTAGTACTTAGTAGTACTTAGGTACTAAGCTGGTTGATAATACTTTATATTTTGTGACGGTGTATGGATTTAAAATAACTTTAATAGTGAATAATGATTTCTAAATTTTAATTTTGAGCAATTATATATCCATCTATTGAAGACGTTAGTTCTATTTATACTCTTATTTAACATTAATCCTTCGATCACGGATTCTTGGAAATCTGTTGTTATTCTATTGTTGTCGCGGTCACCGTTGTCCTTATGGGGCTTGATGGGTTAAATAAGATTTGCGCAAGAATAGTTCTGCTTAGAATTTTGACCGACTTTCAAAAGGAGGAGGTTTTTTATTTAATCACCTCGTCTTTTGATTTGATTGTTGCTTTCTTTGATTCTTAGATATGTTCACAGGCCGAACTGTAACATAAGTTGTACCACCGAATGTTGCGCGAATTCTAGACGATATACATTGCTTCTATCTTAAGAAGTGGTTACGAGGGTAATTACACTTTATAGCCGTGGTATAATAATTTTGAATGCGTTCGCGGGTTAAAAATGAAAACGGATTTTTTCTATAATAGGCCGCCCTCTTAAGCTATCGCTAGAGCTAGATTTAGCTGCATATCATCCACATTATCTGTCACTCCCGTCTCCTATGGCTGGTCGAATGTGGGCCAGGCCTGGCCATTGTGCGCCCATTACTACATGAATGCGCCCATTCAGGCCATTCAACGCGCTTCAAAGGCGATATGTGGAACGGCCGATACAGCTATACATCCCGCATAGCCGAAACATTGGGTTACTTAGTATGGTGGTGGAGAACTTAGAATGTACTGTCAGAGAGTTCTCGATACATAGGCAGAAGGATCTACGTAATTCGGTTGGGTTAAGTCAAGCCCAGCCGAGAGAATACGACCAACATTGACAACATTAACACTGCCGTATCTTCCATATTTCGTATTGAGTTACCAATAATTTATTATTATTTATACTTGCAGTAATTGTTGTTGTATCTTCATGATAATGTATTGATTTGGAGATCTATTAGCTTACCTACTACAATATTATTTATTATTATGTAACTACTAACCCCACCCATCATTAATATTACAAATTAGAATTTAAGTATAATTACTAACCTTGCTTTTTTTTTGTTATTTTATCTTACATTAACGAGCTACCTGTGGAGGCTTGTAATTGGCTTTTCGTATTCTATAATTTATGGTAAATTTATTATAGTTAGCTGTAAGCCACCCAAACATGATAAAATAAAATAAAATAAAATATTTCGCTAATTTTGTTCGACCTACTAGGGCTGTTTGAGAAGTTCTCGGCTTTGGGAATTTTTCCAATGAAATGATTTGAGATGATTATTTCAATTTTAAATTCAGTCTTTAACTAGAAGATATGGCTCCAAAAATTCAAATTACAATAAATTTTAATGACTAAAAAAGTTGATTAAAAAAGTCTTACAAAATGATCACCGAGATCGACTACGTCTCGTGTGAATGTGAATCCCACCAAAAACATACCTGTTAAAATAGGGCCTAGTTCCTATAGGCTAACTGTTGGTCTAAAAAAAGAGTTGAAATCCAATCCAATGCCAAGTTCAGATGCACTTCATCGATCATAATCATCTTTATCAACAGCCTGATCCATAATACTTCTAATTTGAACTTGGCAGGTTATTTAAATTCTATTAATATTATCTAATTATATAATTAATCAAGTGTAACGCATAGCACAAAAACCTGCCAAGTTCAAATTTAGAAGTATTATGGATCAGGCTGTTGATAAAGATGATTATGATCGATGAAGTGCATCTGAACTTGGCATTGGATTGGATTTCAACTCTTTTTTTAGACCAACAGTTAGCCTATAGGAACTAGGCCCTATTTTAACAGGTATGTTTTTGGTGGGATTTCAATACTTTTTTTCAAGAAATCCTACCTATGTTTTCTTTTTGTGCTACGCCCGATATAAACAATACTTTCAATAGATGCCTCATTATATCACTGGTACATAAGAATTTTTATCTAAAGTTCATAGATGAACTGACTCACGCTTGACGATTTCTTAAATTTCTTAATTTATCGTTAATCTACATAATAATATAACACACGACCTGTGTGCTAAATTTCATAATGCTAGGACATTTGGAAGTAGCCTCTAAAGTTCGTAGATCGGCCGACTCACGCTTGACCGATTTCTAAAATTTCTTAATTTTTTGTTAATCTACATTTAACACATGACCTGTGTGCCAAATTTCATAACGCTATGACATTAAAGTTTGTATGGGCTGTAGATAGGCCGACTCACGCT
This sequence comes from Polyommatus icarus, assembly GCA_937595015.1. NCBI lineage: Eukaryota > Metazoa > Arthropoda > Insecta > Lepidoptera > Lycaenidae > Polyommatus > Polyommatus icarus. The sequence continues at coordinate 20,521,322 of OW569329.1, forward strand.
TGACCGATTTCTAAAATTTCTTATTTTTTTTAATCTACATATAACACACGACCTGTGTGCCAAATTTCATAACGCTAGGACAATTGGAAGTGGCCTCTGAAGTTCGTAGATGAACCGACTCACGCTTGACCATTTTCTACAATTTCTTAATTTTTCGTTAATCTACATATAACACACGACCTGTGTGCCAAATTTCATAACGCTAGGACAATTGGAAGTGGCCTAGAGGTTTTGATTACCGGTCAGTGAGTGAGTGAGTGAATGAGTGAGTGAATGAGTGAGTCAGTGCCAAAATAAGCTATTTTTACAAGGACATATCTCAGGATCAACTGAAGCTATATCTATGAAATTGGGTATACTGCTTAAGTACTCGTAAATAATTACGTAGGTATAATTTTATCTTTACACTCGCAATAGACACTGAGCTACAGGGGGGTCAAAAGTACGTCGAAACGGTTCGTGTAAATAGTGCACGGCATATGCGCGGTCTGCTGGAACTAGGCCGCGCACTTCCGTGCGCTTTGATATCTCCGTCCCTGGTGACTATAATTTCTATTTGAAAAATGTAATGTAATACTGAAAACCAAGCCAAAATTATTCGATAGTGAAATTTATTTTACGTATTTATATAATTTCATAGAAAGCCTTGCAAGGCTTGTGTTGTCCCAATTAACAACAATCCGATCATCGTGTTCGTAGGGCCCTACTGCACATTTATTTTTGGTAAAGACCTAATAAATTATTATTTCCCGTTCAAAATGTACTGTTGTCTTAGAATATAAGAGTAATTTAGTAGTTTATTCCTTAATTAAAAATTGTGGCCTTAATCTGTACACACCTACTTTTTCAAGAAGATTTTTAGTAGCTCGATTTTCCACGCTCATTAAAAGATTAGGCAATTATTTGGCGTGATGTTAATAAAATTAAACTAATGAATAAATACATATTATAAAATTAATATAATTTGAATCTGTTTGATACAAAATATTTTCAAAAAATCAATTTAATTTTCGAGCTGCCTGATACTTCGAATTTTGTTGGAAAACGCGGCACCGGTTTTTCAAAGACATTTATTTTTATCATTCCGACATTATAAAACAAATGTAATGCTATTATTTAAAAGATCGTTTATGATTCTTTCTTTTATTAATTTGTTTATTCCGAGATTAGAACATTTTTTTTTAATTTTCGGCGTTTTCTTTGAAAATGGACGATTTTTAGCAACTGGGGTAGACTCGTCTTTAAATACCTATATTTTCTATTTTAACTGTAGTGTATTTTTTTAAATCATTGCACATGTCTGTAAAGACATACAAAACTTGTTAAAAATTACAAAGACTAATTCCGTGTTCACAATTCAATTTTATTTCGCTTTGCAATAATAGCGCAACTGTTTGAATACGCGCGCCTTCACATTTCTGCTGACTTGGCGCAGATGGTTGTTCAAAAAATTTTTTTCTAATGAAGCAATTTACGAAAGGCGTTGGTTTTGATCTAGTTAATAATGGCCCTATACATGGTATAAGTTATACGCTTGTAAGATACGCAGAAGTATGTAAGGCCGAGAACTTTTCAAACAGCCCTCGTAAGTGTAAACCTTGACTTATTCACCTCATACCACTGCTATCTTACAATGTACGCTACAATGTTATTGTGTATACAGCTCCTTTTCAATAAATAAAACATATTATCTTCGTCCTTATATGATGGGATACAAATTCCTAAATCTTAAACTTTTCTTTAATCAAAATATTTTTGATGTTAACTAAAAACAACAGCGGACCTAAGCGCATACCTTGAGTTATTCAACCAACACCGCGTTACGTAAGATCTTGCGCGATTACTAATAATTAATCTAGCTGCCTGACCACTATTGTTAATGGGTGTTGCATTCATCGCCGCAGCATTAATAAAAACTTGTTAGGTTAGGTTAGAAGTTGAAGTCAATGAAGTCAATGAAGTTCTTAAATATTTCGGTTTTAGTTGGCAAAGATAAAAATATTATGATTACTTTTGGATGTAACTTTGTAGAATTTAATAACTGCCATGAAGCAGTTTTAATCCTTCGATCGCCGATTCTTGGAAATGCTATTGTATTCTATTGTTGTCGCGATCACCGGTGCTCGTATGGGGCTTGAAGGATTAATTAAACAATAATATATAGTAAAATAGGTAGTAATTGCCTCGAATAACAATAAAAAATTATCCTGGATTATTGTATCAAATTAATGATTAATAAGCCCTTAGAATATTTGGAAGAAAATTGATAAAAGGGAGCAAAAAGAAAAGATCACTTTTGTTAAACATGATATTTTAAATTTTATTTAACATGATATTTTGTTTTTCTTTAAAAATATTATTTCCTCTTAAACGATGTACATATTTTTAATACTAAGGACAATACCTAAGTTTTCTGCACCCGTGCGACTGTCGATTGTTAATAATTTCAAAGTCAAGTTTTTGTGAATAATTATTGTTTTCATAATGAGCTAGAGTATAATTTGGTAAATTATTTACATTTAAGTAGCATTCATGTGTCTGTCACAGTATTTAACCGTGTTAAATTAGCAATAACTGTCATAGCATTCAAGTCGTTAAGGAAATCTAAGTAGGCAGTTATGATATTTTACCAAAATATTTTTCAGAATCAGAATCATTATCATTTATTTTAAGGAATTGCTATACAATAATTATTTTAACGTTTAAAAATAGTTATAATATTTTTTAAACTACAATTATTGCGCATTTTATAGCCCACGACATTTTATGCTATGGATTCTTGCAAAGTAACCTGACTATTAACTTTGCAAGAATCAATAGATTAAACATGTGACTCTATTGAAAGCCTATCAAACTACATTTAAAAAAACATACATACCATTTCGCATACAAAGTCAGCAAGAACACTTATAGCATTTCGCACCGCGAGTTCGTGAAAAGTTTGCGCGAGAGGGTTCAGAGGCCGGACCTCGCTCGGAGCCACCCCACACAATACTGAGGGTTCCTGATTCCCGCTACTGTATATACAGTGTATAATGTCCTGATGGATGCTCTACTTGCGCAGAGGGCTCTAGGTAGAGCATACTTTCGTTTGAACCTTTGAGGCTCAGTAGTGAGTAGTCCGGTGGTTCCCAACCTGGGAGTAATTACCCCCGCGGGGGTAAAATAGCTATTCTAAATGGGTAACAGAGGTGGTACCCCTGAATTGGCAGAAAAAAATTACAAACTCTGTACATTTTGGAGAAAAACAGCTACAGGATACCCTATCATTGCAGACAGAGATCTCAAAATGTTGGTACCGTTAGCTATCACTTGTAAATGCGAGAGTAGCCTCTCAACTCTGATAACTGGGTAAATCAGTTTCTAACAGGCCATAGGGGTAACACCTCTAAAAAGGTTGGGAACCACTGGAGTAGTCAGTGTACACGTCTTGTACAGTGGTGAATGCTCTACTTGCGTCAGAGGTGCAGCTGCAGCTGGAATCTGGATGCACTAGGTAGAGCATACTTTCTTCAATGCACTAATAATATTATTGAGTACTTTTAACATAATAAAATATAATTATATATGGCACACCGCACAGTGTACAGTGTCTACCTTGGTGAACACTCTACTTGCGTTAGAGGTGCTGGGTGGCGAGTGCTCTAGGTAGAGCATAATTTTGTTTACTGTATGCTCTACCTTAGATGCAAAGGTGCTCTACATTTGCTACGTAAAGTAAATCATACATAGTACTCTACCTACTTTTAACATGCTATTACAATACCAAATACTGGTTTCTGAAGTCTGCACATATTTTCATGAATAATATGTATTGCAATAGTACTCTGTCTTAAGACCGTCCTGAAGACGTTAGCTATTATAGCCCTAAACCATGAACTACCACTCACCCTGGCATCATCGGTGCGGGTGCGAAGGTCGATGGTGTGGAAGCCGTCGTCGACACCCTCGAACCCCTTGTTCACACACCCCCCGGACACCTCCGCAGACATCACCTATACGAAAACAAGTAATAATGTAAAAAAAAACTATAACCCGACTACGTAAAAAATGTGAAATGTTGAAAATAGCCTATGTCCACCGCGGCCTCATCAAGCTAATTGTATTATTTTCCTCTATGAACTAATCTAACCATAATATTTTTAAAAATCGGATCACTATAGGTTTAAACCTAGTTACCGTACCCATGACGTGGACACATCCATACGAATACATATTATATACTAGGAAGATGATGCCCGCAACTCCGTTGCGCAAAAATACGTTTATCGCGCGGGAACCGTACATTTTTCCGGGATAAAAACTATCCTATGTCCTTGATGACTCAAAGTATCTCCATGCCAAATTTTAGCAAAATTGGTTCAGCGGTTTGAGCGTGAAGAGGTAACAAACAGACAGAGCGGCAGACAGACAGACAGACAAACAGACAGACAGACGGACAGATAGACAGACACACATTCGCATTTATAATATTAGTATGGAAGTATGGAAGTATGGAAGTATGGAAGTATGGATGTATGGAAGTATGGAAGTATGGAAGTATGGAAGTATGGAAGTATGGAAGTATGGAAGTATGGAAGTATGGAAGTATGGAAGTATGGAAGTATGGATGTATGGAAGTATGGAAGTATGGAAGTATGGAAGTATGGAAGTATGGAAGTATGGATGTATGGAAGTATGGAAGTATGGAAGTATGGAAGTATGGAAGTATGGAAGTATGGAAGTATGGAAGTATGGAAGTATGGAAGTATGGAAGTATGGAAGTATGGAAGTATGGAAGTATGGAAGTATGGATGTATGGAAGTATGGAAGTATGGAAGTATGGAAGTATGGAAGTATGGAAGTATGGAAGTATGGAAGTATGGAAGTATGGAAGTATGGATGTATGGAAGTATGGAAGTATGGAAGTATGGAAGTATGGAAGTATGGAAGTATGGATATGGATGCGAAAGTGTGTCTGTCTATTACCTCTTCACGTCCAAATCGCAGAACCGATTTTGCTGACATTTTGTACATATGTATATTGTAGCTGATACTTTGAGTCCCGGAAAAATGTAATGTGAATTTGGCGCAACGTACCTAGTTGAGGGCGCCATCTAGTAATTCATATGTCATAACTCATAATGAGTCACAGCCCCCATAAATCTACCTTATTTTAACATCTGGTATTGTGCTTATTCATGACCTCTCCAAAAATGTTTGACTTCCCAAAGTTCAGGCTATAGCCGCGCATGTCCTTTACTCCCAGAAAAAATCTATGTAAGTGCCAAAAGTTAAATACTGTAATCCTACCCAAATTATATGCCTGTGTTGCTATCGCCATAACGAATCAATTGAGACCGTATTTATATAAATTATACCATTTTGGGCGCTACAAAAACACAAACAAACATACCCCGTAATACTATGGGTTAGTTCCCGAATCGGTGGTAGGCATCATGTTAGGCACATTCTGAAAATATTTATTTTATTCAGAAATAAAACAATTTTGATTTTGTGTTTACACTTTACATAACTTTATACGGTCCGCTCGTGTTTTTGGATTGGAGAAGTCATAAGAGAGAAAAAGGCAGCGAACTTTAAGTAGTTATACGATGATCTTTAAAATCATAATGATCAAAATCGGATCCAACATTCAGATCGATTGAGGACGGTTTTCGGGTTCTTGGCACCATCTCGACTTCCTCGCTTTTTTGCGGCAAATTAAGCAAAGGCAGGAAAAAAGGAATTGTATACTATACATGGTGGGGCACATGACGTGGGCTTGCCAGCACAATGGCACTCAAGTTCAACAATACTGTGAACTGGCACATGGCCGTCACCGTGACTGCTTAATATGGCCGGGTACTTTTATTGGCATCATCAGAAGAGGAACCAATTTTTAGCATCGACTGTATCGACCTTATAAATAGTATTTTCGGCCTTTATTTGGTGTATGGTAAAATACTTGCCATTATGTTGTTAATGTGCTCGTTGAGGGGTTACTTTTATAACTCGAAGTTGGTGAGGTGTTGTATATAATATTATATTCTAAAGAAATAAGGTTTCTAATAGTTCAAAAAAATTAGCTGAAAATTTGGCAAATTAAAGAACGATTTTTATCTATCAGGATATGTACCTAGGTTACAGAGTAAAGTTAAATTTAATCTACCCTCCCCTCCCCTCCGGGGTGTGCGTTACCCCCTCGCGCCCTCGAATATGACCCGAAACGTGGTATGGGACACCTAAATTTTAGGTTTAAGGGCCCTCTCTCCCTAAATTAGCAGGTCGATTGTCTGTCAGTGCGAATATCGACGTGAATGATATTAAAATAACATTCATAACAGCGCGCCTTGTACGGTGGCGGTTACGACGCTCGCCGCGTCCATGATAGGGCGAAATAGGAGAAAAAACCTTTTTAAGGCTTAATATTTAAATACATATTTAATACATATTTAAACTAAACCAAATTATTAACTTAGGTATGTATTGCAAAGCAGTCGATATTTTTTATATTATATTCTTTTGATAAATAATGAAGGAGTAAAGTGGTTTCATTCAACGATTTGGAGGTGATTTGGTTTTTTATTTCTTTATTATGTGATACCATATACGTATCATATCATGTAGATTACTAATTATTTTGTTCAGATATAATTTCTCTGTTAATGCCGATAAAAAGTTGTTTCATCTGCACGCCTTTTTCGAGAGAGCAGGCTTAATGTTGGTGAAAACGGGCATAACTTCAATAATTACTAGCTGTCCCGGCAAACGTTTCTTTGCCATATTATATAAAGTATATATATCGCCCGTATTATTTTATTGATTTAGTGACTAAGTATGTCACCATAGCAACGTCCATCGCTATCCGTGACCCGCGTCGCATAAACAATGGTCGCTCTTTATAGACAAATAATTTGCAATAAAATAAAATTGCGACTATAATTAAAGATCTAAGCTATCCTATCTCTCAAGTTAAAAAAAAAAGCACACATTTAAAAAAACAAAACATTAAAGTCGGTTAAGTAGTTTAGGAATCCATCGCGGTCAAACATCGTGACAGGAGATTTATATTATACTAGATGACGCCCGCAACTTCGTTGCGCCAACATTCGTTTATCGCGCGGGAACCGTACATTTTTCCGGGATAAAAACTGTCCTATGTTATTATTAGTAGCTGTATTTTATTGCCTGAAATAAAGCATTATTATTATTATTATTATTATTATTATTATGTCCTTTCCCGGGACTCAAAGTATCTCCATACCAAATTTCAGCCAAATCGGTTCAGCGGTTTGAGCGTGAAGAGGTAACAGACAGACAGACAGACACACCTTCGCATTTATAATATTAGTATGGATATAATAGATAATAGATTATATTATTGTTATCATTTTTATAAATTATACTCTTTGGAAATTCTCGGGTGACCAAAATTTCTGTGTAATGTCGGACATGTCTCTAGATTTCAAAATATTACAGTAATGTTTTATCGATCAATTAATATTTCAGGTATTATTTTGCTCTTTTATTCTTGTTTTGTTTGTTAAAAACTTAATCAGTTTTTACGAAACAGTGGACAAGAAATAAGAAAAAAGTGAAAGGAATGTAATTGATTATTGAGAAATGTTTAAGTTATGCAAAATTTTGTATGTCAGTGACCACAAAACTTAAACACTGAATAAATAATGTTGAATATTTTAGGACATTTTGATCAGGAATCAGGATATTGTCGATTAATAACCTATATTTTGAAGTAAAAATACTAAGTATTTAGCAATGCATCTACATTCTAAATCTGGTATCAGTTGAATAAATAATAATATTATTATTTAATTAATGTGCAAATCGCGTGCCAGGACAAAACTGATATAAATAGATGCCCTTTTATAGAGAAGCAGGACATTCCTTAGGCTTGAATGAAAGTTAGATACAAAATAGTATGGAGTTCCTTTGAAAATATATATTTTTTACATCCCATCAAATATTTCGAATTAGGCCAAGGATATTTTAGAATATCAAGTCATCATTTTAATTTAATTTGTATTTGTGGGGCTACTTTCATAACTAGTTAAGTATTAAATTTGAAAATTCGTCTTGCAGAACTCAATAGCAAAATTTTTGCGGCTTTATGATTGAATTTTCTAAATTCACGATGGCATATTAAGTTTTTTTAAAAATTCATATTTGTGAAATCTTATGTTATTTTATTGTTGTCGCGATCACCGGTGCTCTTATGGGGCTTGATGGGTTAAATTACTTTTGAGCTATCTATAATACAATAATTCATTTATTATATCCTAGAGAAAACCTTGAACTTTATTCACGATGTAAACAACATTGACAATAACATAGCAAGTTGAGTTAAATAAAAAAAAAATCTGCCAAGTGCGAGTTGGACTCGCGCACGAAGGGTTTCGTACCGTTTTGTAGCAAAATTAGGCAAAAAATTTAGTTTCTTGTATAAAAGCCCCCCTTAAATATTAATTTTATTTTGTTTTTATGAAGTATTTGTTGTTCTAACGGCAACAGAATATATATGTACAATCCGTGAAAATTTCAGAAGTCTAGCTTCAGTGGTTCTTGAGATACAGCCAGGAGACAGACAGACGGACAGACATCGAAGTCTTAATAATAGGATCCCGATTTTACCCTTGGATGAGGAATCCTAAAAACGGAATTGCTATTTATTCTTTTTATGATTTTCTTGTTTTATCACAAGGTATTCCTAGTGTAGACGGTACATAAAGTTTTGCTTTTTTTTTCATAATGATCGAAATAAGGTACTTAGTCACATAAACACCAATATAAATTTTCTTAAAAAACGTACATTAAAATTTAACTGGCTGTCCTATCCAGCTGTTATCGCATTCGGCTTTGCAAAGGAAGTTAAATAAATGATAGTATCTAAAGCAAATAAACCAAACATTCTTACGTGTTTTTAATTACTGTGTCATTTTTGTGGGTCAATCCTTAAAACACTGCACTCCACAACACAAAAAACACAACCACAGACTGTATTGTGACACAGATTATGTAATGAAATAGGCAAAAGTAAAAGTAAATTGCGCGCGAGTAGAATTCGAATTTCGAATATGTTTGGAACGTGCACTGTTTCACCTGTCGCGGCGCGGACTGGCGCGCGCGCAAATAGTGTTGCCCAGGCCCCAGGTGTGTAACAATTAATAACAATATCGATTTTATCGCATGTTATGTTATCCATAGACCATAAGTACCCCATATTGATATCAAGCAAGGAATGGAAGTTTAATTACCTACTTTCATACATTTCGTAGACAATTTTATAGACACATAATATAATAAGCGTAGTGACACATGATTTGATAATCATAATATTTTCTAAAACAAAAATAATGTTTTTGTTGCACCTAATGTTCATTGTTAAACTAATTATTGTGGGGATTATTCTGTATCCATAATCTCCTTGTATGTCAGATGTCAGAACAGAAACAGGCTTGCCAACCCGACAAGAATAAGTAGATTTCATAGATTATTTACACCTACAAGAACGCAACATAATACTGATGACTTAAAGTTAACATGTCCCAACGTTGGATTACATTGAACTAAGAAGCACTTAAAATGCTACGTAACACCCTAAAAGATAATTTTAATTAAAATATTAGTTAAGTAGTTTTTTCTTTTTAGCAAGTTTTGTACCATTAAATGTAGAGTCTCGGTAGAGCTATAGAATTACTAAACAATATTACTAGAATTAAAAAAAATAATGTTTTTTTTCCTTTCCTCCAAAATATCTTCATTGTTCTTTCCTCCAATGAAAAGCACCTCGCAATCCTTTTTGCGAGCATAATAAAATTGTAAAGCAAAAACATGCACATTGCACAATCGACGTCGATGGCCGTGTCGACGGTAATTAGTAATTAACATTAATCGTATGGAATATGTCCCTCTACAGTCTTCACGTAATTCCTCGTATTGATCCATCTTGGCCCAACGCGACTGCATGTTATTAAGCCAAATTTCAAGCTGAATAATATTTTTATCGAGTTCTCATATCCATAGTATATCAACGGGTTAGGTTAGTCGAAATATCGATAAATAGTAAGTCAGAGTCCCTACACCGGTCAAGGACCGCGCGAACCTGTTAGACCGGATATGCGGGGTGGCCACCTCGCGGGGAAATTATAGATTTATGATTTACAACTTACAATCCATGTTGCAACATAATAATATCAAATAATATTATTATTTATTAGCATGAGTGCTAAAATTTTTGTTTCTAAGCTCGATGAAGCAAAACTAAAGGTTTTGCTTTAGCGACTGATGACTTTAATAAAATCATTTTCCAGGTCAATTTAACACCTCCATCGTGGGTATAGAAGACACAATAGATTTTCAATTGCTATGCGGCAGCCGGCTGCCGCTTGGGGATTGATGGGTTAAGACAAAATATGTAGCTAGCCAATTTAGGCCTTAGCTCCCAATAAAGAATTTATTTGTTTTGTATTCACTTATATTTTATTATGTCGTTCTCAGGTTTATTCATCAGGGCGAGTGAAGCGAGCCCAAGTATATCCCACAACGTTTACTTTTTGTGGTACACTTTACGGAAAAACTATGAAGCCTATTGATTTGTGCCTTAAGTCTTAACATAGTAATTTCTATTTATATTATGTAGATGTGTTATCATCAGTCTGTCAAGGTGTGACTTAAAGCTTTGTGACGCGAGCCCTCACAAAGCTTTAAGCAAATAAAATAATTGATGTTCATTGCTCCAAGAATATTATAATAAAAAAATCCTAAAAAGGAAAAAAAATATAATGCATAATACAAAACGATGTCCCAGAAAAGGCCGTCCGCGTGGTGACCGTAGTGGATTATTGCAACACACTCGGCGCGTGACGAACTGAGCTTGAGAAGCTTTCTTATCGCCATCTTTTTTCTCATCATCATCACCAAAAGTTTAATAACCATTTCATTCATCTAAAACCTAAATATGTAATAATCCATACTAATATTATAAATGCGAAAGTGTGTCTGTCTATCCGTCTGTCTGTCTGTCTGTCTGTCTGTCTGTATGTTACCTCTTCACGCTCGAACCGCAGAACTGATTTTGCTGAAATTTGGCATGGAGATTCGTTGAGTCCCGAGAAAGGACATAGGATAGTTTTTATCCCGGAAAAATGTACGGTTCCCGCGCGATAAACGAATTTTGGTGCAACGGAGTTGCGGGCGTTATCTAGTAATTAATAAGTACTTATACTAGATGATGCCCGCAACTTTGTTGCGCTAAAAGTCGTTTATCGCGCGGGAACCGTACATTTTTCCGGGATAAAAACTATCCTATGTCCTTTCTCGGGACTCAAAGTATTACCATACCAAATTTCAGCAAAATCGGTTCAGCGGTTGGGGCGTGAAGAGGTAATAGACAGACAGACAGATAGACACACTTTCGCATTTATAATATTAGTATGGATATTCAACATTAATTTTAATCTCAATTCTCGACTGTAAATTTCATAATAAACTCGCTCAACATGTTTGCTGAGTAGGGTACATAGCAAAAAATTACCTGTGTTCAACAATCTCGCAAACGCACCTGCAGCTCTTCTGATGTTGCGAGTGTCCATGGGCGACGGTAGTTGCTTTCCACCAGGTGACCCGTTTGCTCGTTTGCCCCCTTATTTTATTTTAAAAAATCTTCATTATAGTCCGCGCGCAACTAGTTGGCCGCTCTGCCCATATACTCACATACCGGCAGAGCGGCCAACTAGTTCCGCGCGGACTATAGCGAAATTGGTCACAGGTTAAAACTACTCCTCCGACAGGCGACAAGTCATTGCTAAACAGCAGAGCAGGCATACATTTTCGCGGGGCGGTACGGGTGGTATTACTTCCTAGGTCTATGCCGCGCCGTCGGTATACACTCTTTCCGCCACTTTTCAAAACAAGGGTATCATTTTAAGGGTTCCGTACCCAAAGGGTAAAAACCGGACCCTATTACTAAGACTTCGTTGTCTGTCCGTCTGTCTGTCTCCAGGCTGTATCTCAAGAACCGCTATAGCTAGACTTCTGAAATTTTCACAAATTGTGCCGCTACAACAACAAATACTGAAAACAAAATAAAATTAATATTTAATGGGGGCTCCCATACAACAAACGTGATTTTTTCGGCCTTTTTCGCTCTATAGCAGTAATGGCAAGAGGTAGGCGCTTGAATTTTTCACAGATTCTTTTTTTATATGTGTAATTTAATATTTAATAATGTTACGTGCTAGGGTTCGTTGGATTCGGAGAGAAAGACCTGGTGACTCTCTTGAAGACTTTATTCACTGACACTAGCTCACAAAAATCACTGAGTTCAAACACTAAGCACTAAGTCCCAACACTAAGCACTAGTGACTAGATACAAATCACTAAGCACTATCACTGTCCTAGGTCGTAACCGAGTCTTGGTTCACTATCACAATCACTCACTATTGATCACTTGTTTTCACTTCGAAGTCGCCTCGAAGATCGCTCAGATAAAACTAAATTGCCGGCTCGACTCTCTGCGATTATTTATACGGGCCGGATCGAATCTCAGAAAATTTCGGAACATCCCAGAAGTACCATGATATGCGTAAACAAGTAAACAAGTGTGGGATGTTTCTAGAGAAGGTATCGCTAACGCCATCTAGTATCGAGTAGGGGATTTAGGTTATCTGTGTTCCCCTGGTTTGCCGCTAGATGGCTCTGTGTGTTCGTAACAATAATAATGTTATAATAAAATAAAAAATTAAGGGGGGCTCCCATATAAAAAAACACAATTTTTGCCTAATTTTGCTCTGTATCGACTATCGGTACGGAACCCTTCGTGCGCGAGTCCGACTCGCACTTGGCCGATTTTATTTACCACTGTTTTTACTCATCACAAAATGTGCATAACGTTGTTAAAGTTTTCTTCTTCTAAGACTTCTCATATAATGTTCATTTAAGTTTCACCTTCGCTGGGATAAGGCGATATCGTGTCACCTATTTCGGAATAGGGATAGGTCTGATAAAGGAAGTGGGACGTTCGCTTTTGTAATACCTGCCCGGAGTTATAAGGACATGCGCTTGCTATGTTTACAGCACACGATTTGTCGTATGACGTATCGTTGGTGTAGAGTGTAGATGTTTACACTCTACACTTCTACAGTCTACAAGTCTACACCAACGATCTACGCGTGATGCGCGAAATGCATCTACGCGTCGCGTTTATATTGACCCAGGATTAAGGTTTCACTGTTCATGGCATTGACATTGATCATGTGACAGTCGTCCCGTTAAAATATTATTTTTAACAAAAAAAATGTAAACCGACTTCCAAGGTAAAAATAATCGTAATATGAACTAAAAAGTATTAAATAACTCTTACTCTTTAATAGTGCCTTTTTCAGAATTTGTCTAAATCTCAACTATTTCTGTAGATATTACAGTCTTCATTATTTTGAAGTCGGTACCAGCTAATTTAATCGTGACTCGTGAGTTCAGTAATGTCAGAGTATCTGAAACATTTGGGACTGGTACCAACTTCAAAGTAATGAAGACTGTAATATGTACAGAAATAGTTGAGATTTAGACAAATTCTGAAAAAGGCACTATTAAAGAGTAAGAGTTATTTAATACTTTTTAGTTCATATTACGATTGTTTTTACCTTGGAAGTTGGTTTGGAAGTTGGTTGTCTACAAAATAAAGATTTATGCGTAAATAACCAATACGAATGTTAACTATTCAGTACATTATGTTACTGTAAGCAAAATTGTGGCAAATGCTTGCAGTTATCTAAGCGATGCTGCAATTTCCAAACTTTTATCTTTAAAGTTTCAGGAGTTCTGTTCAGTGTCTTTGAACCAAGAGACACCTTTGTATGAAATTTCTCTTATTCGTAATATATGTTTAACTTACTAGAAACAACATTTTAACAACTACGAGCGTTTTGATAAATTTCAAGGATTTCCCTTGATTGCTCATAGATCCCATCATCAGCTCACCACTTTCGTAATTGTTATACAAAATTAAGATTTTATCCTATACAACAACACGAAAATTTCGAAAATCGGTCCACAAACAGTGAAATCATCGTCAAAAACATCTGCTTCGATGCAAAATATCACGAAAAGTACCAATAATTGGGTCATAGTGTGATGACCATGGTATAATTATAGTTGTGATGATGATGATTAATGATGTGTTAGCTTATGCTTTCAGTTGTTTAGACAACGCCGAAATTCCCGAACCTGTACCTATAAGCATTCAAAAGTTCTGTTCGGTACCTTCGGATCCAGGGTATAACCTGGTGCGAAGTCTTACTTTTTGCTAGCATTTACATCGAATGCTTCAGAAAAAATCGAAATCACTATATGTTTCCATACAAATTTCAAGGAGTCCCCTCGATTCCTCAAGGATCCCATCATCAGATCACCACTTTTGTGAACATGGTACCAAATTCGAGTTAAGCCCTACGAGTATTATATACAACGCAAAAAGAATTTTGAAAATCGAACTACAAACGGCTGAGTAATCGAGGAACATACAAAAAAAAATACATAGAGCCGAACGTATTACCTCCTCCTTTTTGGAAGTCGGTCAATAAGTAGCTTGTCTAATTTGAAATGACGCGCCCCACCACTTCAAAGTCGATATAAATGAAACATTTTTGTACCGTGAATACGAGAGAGGGGCACGTCATTTTAAGTTAGACAAGCTCTATGTAGGTACGTAAACGTATTATTAATGTAGTCAAATTTTCATCTATTTCATCTGTTTTAGGGGTGTTTTATCAAAACAAAAATTAATCACAATTTGAATTTCATAATTCATGTGTTTGAGAAGGAAAGGTTTACCAATGTCACGTTTATTAAAGTTATACTTAGATATTATATTGATTATTGTTTACTTACCACTTGTAGGATAAGTAGCTGAAAACATTGTACCATATTGTTACTCGTACCTGTACATGATGTGTACATGTACCTGTACCCAGTATATATTATAAGTCTATGCCTATACCTAATAATTGTATATCATTGTCAATGACGTTCCCAAGAATCCAATAATGTCGTCATGTCGTGACTCGTGTCGCACGTTGTAAAGTCAAACCTCCTTCAACCCCAGCAACCGCCTTATTGACAAAACGGTGTCATCCTTTCAGACAACTTTACAGTTTACACCGGGAAAAACCATAAAGGTAATATACGATAGGTATATTAACTTTATGGAAAAAACACAAAATGGAATAAAAAATGAAATTATTGAAAATCCACCTTCGATACCACCCGCCTGGCATTATTCTGGAGTACTCCAGAAAAGGCACGGTGAGGAGCAAAGATATTGATCTGTTGGACTTGAACAGCAAGTAAGTTTTAACTTGTTACGTAGTTATCAGTCGTTCTTTTAGCACGCTCCCGTTTTTAATCGGTTCGCAACATAAATAGACATGGTTTATGCAAAAAGCGGGGCCAATAAACTACCATTTCTGTACTGTTTGGGGCAAAGTTGATGAATTTTGTCAAACACACACGTGGCCACATAATATGCTGTGTTTTTAAATCTTTACTCCTTGTTTAAATCAGACTGTTCAACATCTTTCAGTTCAAACATCAAACAGATAGCGGAAGGTCTGTTAGCCACAGAGCCTCTCCTAACGGAAGACGTGAGGGTGCAGCTGGAGGAATGTCTGACCACGCTGAAGACCAGGCTGGAGCACGAGGGCCCCGCCGGCAAGAGATACTACCTGTACAAGACGCTCCTGACGCATATACTGCCCCTGACGAACGTGTGCTTTGACAAGCTTGGGAAAAGGTTTGCTGACTTTGGTGCGCTTGGCAAAATTGGTATTTTATTACGCTTGGTACCTAATTCGATTTTGAGGTGCAGAAGATATTAAGCGCCCATACCATTAGCCGTTTAGACGTATATATTATATACAATTGAAAATCCTTTTCACTGCTGCTTGATTTGCTGATGACTTTCTACTGCTCTAGTAGTGTTGGTTAAACTCTTTATCTCCTTGGAGGTTTCACACAATATTTGCTTGGTCCCATGTGCGTGCTAAGCACCTTTTTGTTCCGTCGTCGACGGGGCGTAACTCGTAACCGCGGGCCGCGACCCCCAGCTTGAGCACAGGCTGCTTCATTGACCCGTAGACATTCAAATGATGTTAATGACCTGATGATAATGATTTTTGTCTAGGGTGCTGACAGGCAGCTACGACCGCACGTGCCGCGTGTGGGACGCCGACACGGGCGCGGAAGTAGCCACGCTCGCTGGACACCAAAACGTCGTTTATTCCGTCGGCTTCAACACTCCCCTGTGGTCAGCTCAATAATCATCAAATGTTCTGGCACACACAATCTAAATAGAACAAATGTTCCCCTCGATTCCTTTCTTGCAGAAATTAATTTGCCACGTCGGAATTGTAGAGCAAACGTACCTATAGAGCCATAAATTATAATATTATAACCTATGCGAGTATGCGTGGTCGATCGTCGTGTATCGTCTTTGGTAGCATCAGCTAAACTACTGCATAAAATAACCCTATAGCCTCTAGGCATACTAGTTTGGCAAACATTGGTAGCGCGATTCAGCCAATTAGTTACAAGATTGACTAAACACGTGCCTTGTTATAATCCATAGAAAAAAGAAATAGTAATAAATACAAATATATTTTAGTCGCTACATGATAGTTTAAATTCAAGGCTTGTAGCTTACAATTTATTATAGTAAGTAAGTAAGTAAGTAAACATTTATTCAGTACAAACACATTACACCACATTACAATAAACATTTCACAAAAAAGACACTAAGTATAATATTTTAAAAAACAAAAATAACATAAAAAAGGAACATTAACAAATAAGTGCCAGATGAACATAATATACTGTAGGTAGGTATCTATTTGGGTAAAGATAGCACGACAATGTAGTGCAATGCGCATTCCACCGAAAAGGACCCCACTCAGGTGACGATCACGGTATAGTACCTACACCGCAATCCCTGGTGTTCTGTGGGGCCTTGTTGTCAATCGCTCGACAGATGCACACTGGCGCCAGCGCAAAGTGAACAATAAGATAGTAAATACTTACTTAACTTATAAAAAATAAATAAGCCTAATAATAAGCCTTATATTGTTATTACGCCTCTAAAAAGATATCCCGTAGCGTTTACTATGTCAGTGCTAAGTAGGCCGTTCTCCAAACTTGCTCCAAAATGTTGAAGCATCAGAACTTCAATTTCCCCTTGTTTTGGAATATAGGTTAGAAGGTGAGAAGGTGCAGTGTTGCAACTAAATTTGGGACACATCCGACTGAATGACAATATGAAATATATTTCACACCAACAATGATGAGCAGGTTTTTGATAAAACATTTATTTGGGAGGAATTTTAAGTCTTGTAAGGTCTAATCATTAATTTGATCATTGGATTTGATACATTTGAAGTGCAAGATTTGGTATATAATACGACTAATTATTACGTAAGTACCTATGCATACTAGAACTTACAGGCTAGTAAGATCAAGAGTCAATTCTTTTAAAAAATATATATATCTAATTACAACGTACACAATCAAAATTATCTATCTTCCTCACAGCGATCGCGTAGTCACCGGTTCCTTCGACAAAACCTCCAAGATCTGGGATCCCGCCACCGGGGAATGTCTGGCGACGCTATGGGGACATAATGGAGAGGTAGTCGCAGCTGAGTTCAGCCCCAAGGGGGATTCTGTGGTGACAGCATCCATGGACCACCTGGCCAAGCTGTTTGATGCGAACACAGGTAAGTGAGTGAAAAAAACTCTAAAGATTTACAACAACACTAAATGCCGCACGCAGAGATATATTTAAGAATTACTTAAATAAAATTTTATGAAAAGACAATAATATTATAATCTCCGTACATTTTTTGACAAACTCTTCATTAAATTGGAGTTAAGTAATCATTAAAATTTAAAGGTCTCTAAGTGCGGCCGTAAAACATGCATAAAACGGTAGCTTAAAATTTATGTCGTCAGTTTTTCTACCTTTGGAAGGTTTTGCAGAAAAGCTCTCCTGGACTACCGGCTTGCTATGATCTAGCTATTATACTTCTCTTTGAAGTTTGTTGGAACAGGTACAGAGGTCCAGACCTTCGCCGGTCATACAGCAGAGGTGGTTTCCCTGCAGCTGGACCCCAACGACGGCCGCCGACTCGTCACCGGCTCCTTCGACACCACTGTTGCGTTGTGGGACACCAGGCAGCCACAGTAAGTACTGATAGATTACGGAAGTTGTTTAAATCAACAGAATGAAAATAAGAAAAAACTAAGTGAAAATAATACCTACTCTGTAAAAAATTTTGGGTGTGTACTGTGTAGTGTGTACAGAGTCTGTACACACTACACACCCTAAATTATAATCGCTTTGTTATTGTTACACTTTGTAGAGGATCCAAGAGCAGTAAGCAAGCTGATGATAATTTTTAACCGACTTCTAAAAAGGTGGAGGTTATATAGCACCTATACAGAGTATACTGCCAACAAAAACAGTTTTTGAATCTACGGTCTCTACGGGGCCCCGGGCCACAGACAAAAGTATTATCACGATACCCTACATTTCGCCTCTATGCAATTCAAATACGATATTGCTATTCTTTTCATAAAGGCGCTTTTAGATGATGTGTGCTTTGAATGGGATCATGGCGATTGCCGTACGCGGTACGGTTCTGTACCTCGGCCTCAAACAGAAGCAATATAAACAGTGCTTAATTAAGAGTAGTCTACGTAAATCTATACCCAAGTTTCGTCACAGAATATATTATATTAGTTGTACCAAGTTTCGTTCATGTTCATCAGGTGATGAAGATGCATAAAGCTACAGCAGCTCTACGATTCTCATTAGTCTCTAAGACTTGTGTTTCCACTGGAGCTGAGCTAAGCTGAGTTGCGAGGAACGTGTTTTTAAGAACCAATAGGAACGCTTCATTTGCCTGACCTCGTCCAGCTAAATGATTCTATTGGTTCTTGTAAAACACATTCCTCGCAACGCAGCTTAGCTCAGCTCCGATGGAAATGCAGCCTTATACAGGGTGTGACAAAACAAGTGATAATAATCTAGGGCGTGTATGTGTCTCATCAGTCATCAGGGGCATGTTTCCGTAGGCGCGTGTGCGAGCTGCGAGGCCACTGCGGCGAGATATCAGGGGTGCGTCTGAACTGGGACGGGCGGCTGGTGGGCTCGGCGTCGCTGGACGGCAGCGCGCGGCTCTGGGACGCCAGGGAGAGGGCCTGCCTCGCCACTGCACAGGATCATGCTGGAGAGGTATACCGTATACCTTATTACAATGGATAATTTTTATAATGCTGGTGGTCGATACAATTACAATACAAGCCGCAAAAGCAAGCTCTGCTGATTCTAGGATTTCAGGACATAATATGTATTTTAGAGAGGAACGGTTCGAAGTCTGGCTAGATAAATTTTAGATACCTTGGAGTTCAGTTGTTTGTAGCTAACAGCTGGTTATTTAAGAAAGCGAACTGTTATTTTAGATTTGGCACATTATTTCGTAGACAGTCAAGACCACCCTTAGTCTTCCACATACTTACATTTTTTTTTAATTCCTATATTCAAAGCATTACAATATACCTACAAGAAAACATGACATAGTTTCCCATATAAAAACCTAAAAGGTTTACATACAACCTTACACCAAAAACTACCACCACGTCTGGTTCTTAGGTTCTAGACGTGTGCTTCGACTGGGCGGGCGCGCGGCTGGCGACGTGCTCCGGCGATGGATCCGCGAGGGTATACGACGTCACCGACTTCAGGGAGCTGGCTGTGATGAGGGGACACAGAGAGGAGGTGTCCAAGGTAAGTTGAACTTCGATAATAGTGAACCCAGGTGTTAGGCCGGTATAAATAATCAGTACTCAAGATGCATCTCGGTCTCAAGACGCGGTTCGGCTCTATGATTGGTCCAAATTTTGACAGCCAACCAATCACATAGCCAGAACCTTGTCTTGAGACCGAGATGCATCTTGAGTGCTGACTATTTATACCGGCCTTAGGCCCGTATTTTTTGTCAGTACTTAAGATGCGACCCGGTCTCAAGACGCGGTTCGGTTCTGTGATTGGTCCAAATTTTGTGTCTTGAGACCGAGATGTATCTTGAGTACTGACCAAAAATACGGCCCTTAGAGTATGATGTCTTTTCTCTCATAAATAGCGAAGAACGAGACTGAAAATTGGTATTCATCTACTTTTAACGCAAAAATGGTCTGAGGTAGTTTTTATTATTCGTAGGTCTTAGGGCTAAATCTGTTTACTACATAACATGTTTGTCACCTTTACCATAGAATACATATAAGTTTACAACCTTTACTCGTTTCAGGTGTGCTTTAGCCCGGCCGGTGGTTGTCTGCTTACTGCTTCTGCAGACCGCAGTGCCAGGATATGGAACGCCAGCACCGGAAACTGCTTGCAGGTGGGTCTACAAAGCAGTCTTCCTTTAAGGGCCCATTCACTATCCTGCATTGCAGTCCTGCTGCAGTCCGCCGTGCAGGCCTGCAACACCATTCACTATCCTGCATAAGCCGGCGGACTGCACGGCGGCTTATGTAGGATAGTGAATGGTGTTGCAGGCCTGCACGGCGGACAGCAGCAGGACTGCAATGCAGGATAGTGAATGGGCCGTTTTAATCGAACACTGTGTCAAAACTTTTTAATAGAGCTCGATGCCCAAGTAAATACATTGTCATAATAATTGCGACTTTTGGAGATGCTTGTAGTGTAGCAAAAGAAAATTTCACCACTTCCTGAGAAGTGCGGGATAGGCAATCCACTACTTATCTGATAGATAGAGTCTATAGTCGAGTATCTGTCAGATGAGTTATGAATAGCTTATCCTGCACTTATCAGGATGTGGTGAAATAGTCGAATAGACCAGCTCATTCTTCTTCTCCAGGTGCTGTCAGGTCACGAGGGCGAGATATTCTCTTGTGCGTTCTCGTACGCGGGCGACGCCATCGTCACAGCATCCAAGGACAACACCTGCCGCATCTGGAGATGACTGGACTGGTGGTTCTAGGACCACCTAAACACCTGACTAAGGATTCTGAAGCCTGTACCATTTCTAACACAAACGAACCAGCTGAAGCGATGAAACTGAAACATCTGGCTATGAATTCTAAAGTCTGTACCATTTCTAGGACTGAGGACAACTAAACCATCTGAAGATATAAAATATAGACGAATAAACGAAAAAATAAACGATATACTTAACTGAAACATCTGATCAATAAGGAACTTCTGAAGCCACCAATAGTGAAACCAATAAGGGAGGGAACTACTGGGCAAAATCTTATGATTGATACGCAAGGAATTCGGGACACACAAAGACATTCAGGTTGATGCAATAGGCTATACCAGTTATTATGTGAAAGCATGAAAGGAACACAATGAATCCATGTACTCATCTCATTCATCAGTTATCTATTCGAGACTTGTGACTACGGCGATAAAATTAAACCGCTTCAAATACATATTTGAAGCGGTTTAATTCTCTACATTTTCTACAAACATACCTACCATTTTTCCCTTTTACTATGAAGTACATAATATAGTACAATTATGATGTATTTTTTTGGTTGGTAGAAAGCCTACTACGTTTTCAAGCTCATAATATTTAAGGTATTCGGGTTATAGGGCCATCATATTATAGGCACTGCTTAAATATGATGTCTACGCAACCAAAAGTTGATGATGATTGAACTGTGTATGAGTGAGAGGGAAGACACCCTGGACTCTTCACAATGTTTAGCCCTCTCGTTAAATATCTGTACTGGCGCGAACTCCGGTACAAGGGGTCGAGCAAAACGATAACACCGGTACAGTCGATAACACAAGTGATAAATGAAAAAATAATTAGGAACTTCTTTTCATAAAACTTTTTTTTATAAAAAGTAAATGGGCATTTCCTGCAATTTATCTTTTAAAAAGGGAAAACCCCTGACATTGAAAAGTATTTCTATTAGAATTGTTTATGTATACAGCGCCAACAGGAAAATTGTTATTATTTAGCTAAACTATTCTTATCAACAAATTAACTATAAACAATGTTTATAATAACTCGATTACAAAGTAATTGCATTGGTTCTTGTAACATGATCAAGTAGGTACTACCGGAGACAATTCTTGGCCGCTAACGGCGGGATCGGATATCGGAAACTGATGATTGCGTATTAACCAGAGCAGTCACGGTCAAAGTGTTTATTTCGATGATTTCATTTATTGAAAACGTAAATTGTCATAGTTTATACTTTTTAGGGTTCCGTAAAGGGTAAAAACGGGACCCTATTACTGAGACTTCGATGTCTGTCCGTCTGTCTGTCCCTGCGTCTGTCCGTCTATCTGTCCGTCTGTCTGTCTCCAGGCTGTAACTCAAGAACGGTAATAGCTAGAAAGTTGAAATTTTCACAGATTGTGTATATATTTTGCCGCTATAACAACAAAATATACTAAAAACAAAATAAAATTAATATTTTTTTGGCCTTTTTGGCTCTATATCAATAATGGCAACAGGTAGGTACTTGAATTTTACTCAAAGTCCTTAGTTTTATGTGCACTTTAATATTTAATAATAATATTAAAATAAAATAAAAAATAAGGGGGGCTCCCATACAAAAAACACAATTTTTGGGCTAATTTTGCTCTATAATGGTACGGAACCCTTAGTGCGCGAGTCTGACTCGCACTTGGCCGATTTTAAATAATAAATTATAGTATCCTAATAGGTGCAACAAAAATATCATTGGCTATCAGTGACCTTTACTAACAAAAGTTCGCTTGTCTGCTACAGTAACTACTTGCCACTACATTTGAGTTGAAAGACATAATTATGTATATTGTATAGGTATTTAAAAATTTATTGGTTTATTTAATATCATCCTTGTTACAATCACAAGTAGTTATTACTCTTCACATTCCATTATTTCCAACACAAGTATCTAATATTTAATATTTACTCTGCACTTGTCACCTCGACTGTACTGAGTGTACTCATTATGGCCATCACTCACCATATTCGCGTCTGCCGTGGTACCGAGCGGTCATGTTGCGTCTGCTCCTCATTAGCCTGGCGGCTGCTGCCGTCCAGGGGAAGTACAACTACACGACCAAGTGGTTCGAGGTGCCGCTTGACCACTTCAGCTTCCAGAGGAATGAGACGTTCAAGATCAAGTATTTAGTGAACGATGAGCAGTGGGACAAGGGCGGTGGACCCATCTTCTTCTACACTGGAAATGAGGTAAGTTTGTTTGAGTTTTAAAATAGGGTAAGGTTCTTTTAACGTCCCTGCTAGAGTTATGTCTATTATTATTTTTATTATTTTTTGTTATTATTTTTTGTTGGGACCCAGAAAAAAATGCGTGCGTTGTATAGATGCTTGGGGGGGAATCTTGTCATTTTATTTTATCTGGATGCATTTTATAATCCTTCGATCGGAATTCGGAGGTTCTAGGAATTCCCATTGTATTCTTTTGTTCTCGCGATCACTCGCGCGGGGCCTGAAGGATTAAATTAAAAGAATGGGGGCGCTAAAACATGATATTTTTTTCCCAAAGTTGGCAGTAGACAAAAAAATTTTGGGAATCCCTGGTATAGTTGCAGCAGCTATGACCACACTCTGTGACCACATTTCAATGTGCTAATTGCTGTAACAAATATATTACGAATTTCCAGTCTATGATGCGTGTTATGCTTGTGTGCGAGTACTTATTGTGATTTGTGACTGATAAAGTGAACCCATCATAACAAAACAGAAAAATAATTAATGTAAACAATTTAATTGGAACAAATCTTAAGGCTCAGGATATGATGGACAATCATGATTGCCACCAAGATTGCGAAAGTATGGCAAGCTGCAACCGACGTCGATTATAAACAATCATACACGAATATTATGCTCTACAAGAGTTTACAGTACGTTTGTAATTGCTGTATTGCTTCAATTATTATGAACCAATGACCGAACGTACTAGTATTTTATTGAAAAATTACACCAAGTAACTAATAAACGATTAATATTGTCATTTGTCATACTCATCCTTGGTACTTGCGCTAAGCTCTACTTATGATAGAGTCGGTAGTACCGTAGTAGCTATTTAGTATTATGTGGTAGACTGGTACACAGTGTTTTAATACTCTCTAGGAGTCTTAATAGTCCCTACATCATAGCATCCGTTTATACTATGATTAGCCCCAAGCGTTTTGCCAAATGCCAACATCCTAAAGTGATTATAGTTTCTGAGTTGACCACCATGTTTTAAATTGATAATTATTATTCATTAATCATTACCTACTCATAGACTTTATAGTTTGTAGCATCTTTTTAGTTCATTGAAATTAGCATTTATATTTAGTAAGTACTTATTATTTATTAAAATATTAATAACTAAATGGAAGCCGTTGCGCCAAAATTCGTTTATCGCGCGAGAACCGCAAATTTTTCGGGATAATTATTATTTTTAACAAAAAATTAAAACCGACTTCCAAGGTAAAAACAATAATAACATTAATATGAACTAAAAAGTATTAAATAATTTTTACTATCTAATAGTGCCTTTTTCCGAATTCGGCTAAACCTCAACTATTTCTGTACTCAATCTTCATTATTTTGAAGTCGGTACCAGATAGCTGAATCTTCAGTCCTCTGACAGAATATTTGAAACTTTTGGAACTGGCACCGACTTCAAAATTATGAAGATTGAGTACAGAAATAGTTGAGGTTTAGCCGAATTCGGAAAAAGGCACTATTAGATAGTAAAAATTATTTAATACTTTTTAGTTCATATTAATGTTATTATTGTTTTTACCTTGGAAGTCGGTTTTAATTTTTTGTTAAAAATAATAATAATTTCACTCTTTTTAGTTACACTAGTAGGTAAATCTTCGCGTATATTTTACGTATCTTATTACAATTTGTTAAGAGTCACAACTCACACTCACAAAATAATATAATATTATCAGTGAAGTGAACATATTGTGCTAAGTAATTTAACAATTTTAATACTTCAAGCCCGAAGCGGTCACCGGCGATTGCGATAACAATAGAAAGGCTATTGTGTCTCGTTTTTCCACGATCGAAGGATCTATCAGATAAAAAATTGTACAAACTTGCATAGGATGTAGCGTAGCATAATATTTAATATTATCATAATTATTGACAGCTGTTCTTGTAATCAAGAATTCAAATCGATAGGTACTTAGTGCACCATCTATCGATTAATAAGTATAACTAATTAAAAAGACACTTAATGACTTTGTTTTGTTTAAATGCTCTTTTTAAAATAACTTTATTTTAATTCTATTTGTCTATTAAAATTTTATAAAGTAGTAAAGTATTCGATCTGTATATAAAGTAGTTAGTAAAGTATTCGATATTCTGTCTTCTGCCGCCACGCGCCGCCGCCGCCGCCGCCGGCGACGCCGACCGCCGTGTATTAAAAACAAACAGGTGTTGTTATACAGTACATAATTATTATGATTAGTATATCCATACCTATGCCTTGTACTATTATCTATTCTGCCCCATGAGATATTGGTGGTCTTAACACGACGTGGTAATGATGATGATGACGATGATGATGATGATGATTACGATGATGAATATGAATTGCATAGTAGTTTATGCTTTCTGTTCTTAAAACAACGCCGAAACTCCGAAACGTGTATCTATAAGGAGTCAGGAGTTCTCCACCATCTTCGAAACCATGGTATACCTTGACCCAATATTTGACTTTTTGGTAGCGTATTCTTAGTACACTTCACATAAAACCAAAATCACCATATGTTTCCATATAAATTTCGAGGAGTTCCCTCGATTACTCATGGATCCCATCATCAGGTCACCACCTTTGTGAAAATGGGACCAAATTGGAGTGAAACCTAATACAACAAAACAAAAATTTCGAAAATCGGTTCACAAACGGCGGAGTAATCGTTGAACATACAAAAATAAAAAAAATAAAAAAAAAAATATCCACAGCCGAACATATAACCTCCTCGTTTTTTGGAAGTCGGTTAAAAATATCCGAGGTCCTTCCCGGGACCCAAATAAATATCGCTATAGTCGCTATGCTCTATACCCAGCAGAATCGGTACAGCGGTTTGGGTGTGAAGATGTAACAGACGGACAGACAGACTCACTTTCGCATTTTATTTTATTTTTTTTTTTTTTTTAAATATCAGTCTTAATTTTTTTAAATCCCATACTGGGCTTGTGCTAACACAGCTTCACGGGATATAAATTATAAGTGACGCTACAATGGAAAATTAAGTAACCTACAACTAAAATATCTTCTACTTAGTACAATTAATTAATTATTTTATTAAACGACTTCCAAAAAGGAGGAGGTTATAAACGTATATAAACAGACGAACGCGTCTGTTTATATTTTTAAATAAGCATTCACCTGTTCATGTCACTGCATTGCCATTCAAAATACTTGTAATTGTCCCCATTCATACAACGCGTGCGCACGCTATGCGCCCGCAGAACGAGTGTGCGGCATTTATAGTATTATTCGTATATTATAGAATAAAGTAATTAGTACATATAATATTAGTATAGATGTTTATCAATTTAAACATAATCAGTTAGTTGATGACTGTACATAATATTTATTTCCGCTGTAACTATTAAAAGGTCAGTGAACCAGCCGGTATATTAGTGATCGAAGCTTAGATCTAAAATCAAAATGTTTCGCTCCCATTTTTAAGTATTTCAATGTTTTTGCTACTGTTTCCAGGGTCAGATAGAGGTGTTCGCTCAACATACAGGATTCATGTGGGATATTGCTGAGGAGTACAAGGCCAAACTCGTGTTTGCTGAACACAGGTAATTATTTTAAATAATTATCCCTTTGATTTTAAAGTTAACAGATTTTAAAGGGAAGTGAGCCTTCCTAACAAATCCCAACAAACTTGTTACGCGCCTCCGCGCACTATTGTTTTAACCCCCGACAAAAAACAGAGGGGCTCAGCCCCAATTTCACCTAGGAATGTTAAAGTTAACGCTCGAATTAGTATCAAGTCACCTCTTTCGTTTTTTTTATGCATGAAAGAGAAGACATGACATTTTAACAAGCTGTTAACACTAACAGACGTTGGTGAAATTGGGGCTCAACCTGTCTGTCTGTTCGCGACATCGTAGCACCCAAACGGATGGCCCGCCTATCTCAGATCTAGTTCTTTTTTTAAAGCTGACATTATTAATTATAATCGAGGGTACCATTGCAGAGTGGTAATTTTGAGGAAAAGACTAAAGAGATGTAAACAATGCTGTATCTCTTTCCCGCAGGTACTACGGCGAGTCCATGCCCTTCGGCAATAAATCGCTGAACAACGAGTACATCGGCTACCTGACAGCGGCGCAGGCGCTGGCCGACTACGCGGACCTCATCAACCATCTCCAGGGCGGCCATAACAGATACCCCGTTGTCGCTTTTGGAGGTATACCTATGTAATTGCATTCTTGTGTTGGCTGTGGCAGGTTTAAAGGCCGGGGCACCAAAACACAGCTCTAGCACAGAAGAAATAGGAAGGAAATGCTGACAGTTTTTATAGGTACGATTCTATTGTGGTGGTGCTAAGCGTGAGGGCTACTAGATCCTAGATAAATCCGAAAGTGTGTCTAGCTATCTGTAAACTCTCCGCGCTAAAACAGCTCTCAGCAGTTAGAGATCGCGTACTATCAGACGATTTGACATAGGCTGCCAGCGGAATATGTATTTTTAACATTACGCTCTTCAAGCAATCTCACTCTCGAGATCCCTCTGCACTCTACTTCCTTATATTCCAAATCTTTCGCTGTTCGTGCTGCTTCTCTTTGGAACACTCTGCCTCTAGATATCCGACAAGCCGGTTCAATAAATATTTTTAAACATAAACTTAAATCTCATTTCCTTAATATTATGCACTAGCTCATTCCTGTCAGTTCTCACATCTTTGTCATCAAATAGTTAACTGCCAGCATAAATAGTTCTGGTTTTAGTAACAAGTAGTAATAGTTTTAGAATTTGTCTCAGTTTTAGTATTAGTAATACTTTAAGCACTAGGATTAGTTTAGTTTGCGCACCTACACGATTTCTACCTCATTCCAATTTTCAATCGTATCTACAAAAGGTTGACTGGTAGAGATTGCTTAGTAGCAATAAGTTCGCCTTTTGTACATCAATTAGTACTACTAGTATATAAATTATTGTATCTTTCGTTTAAGTACTGTATTTTGGTGTGCAATAAAGAGTTATTATTATTATTTTAGTCGGGCTGTGTCAACATCAACCGACAGATCAAGTGACGACTAACATTCGCCGACCAACAAATTAAGATCCGCCACCAGCGATCAATAATTTATACAAAACAAAGCAAAACTAACTGATACTCGTACTCATCCTCATCATCAAGTCTAAGTGATACTTTAAAGTTTAGAGTGTGTATGAGCTCCCTGTATAGAGTTCGCTGTGAAAGTAGCAGCGCTGACGGGCGAGCGCCTCAGCGTCATGAGTTGGCCCATAAAAAAGTAAAAAATAGTTACTTTTTCAGCGCTGCTACTTTTTACAGCGAACTCTATACAGGGGAGTTATGCACACCTGACACCCTAAAGTATTATCACAAAATAAACTGCCTTTTTTTTGAAAATTTTGTATACTGTATACAGGTTCATACGGTGGTATGCTGTCCGCGTACTTCCGCATCAAGTACCCGCATCTGGTGACGGGCGCCATCGCGGCCTCCGCCCCCATCCACATGTACCCCGGCATGGTACCGTGCGGCGCCTTCGACAGGATCGTCACCTCCAGCTTCAAGGTCGCCAATCAGAACTGCACCGATAACATACGGAAGTCGTGGAAGGTTTTGAGGTAGGGACTAGGCTCCATAGAGTAGCTTACCGAGACAGTATGTTGTGTGTAAAAGGACTTCTCAGAAATATCGGTGAAAGAATGACTCCGTTAGCTTAAAAACTCTCTAAGATATAAAAAAGACGGGTTGCACTCCGGGAGTGCCGGCAGAAGTGAAAACTTGATTATTAACGTTGTGCATTTTTTAACCCATTTTTTATGAAAATCGATTATTAAAAAATCGATTTTTTTAATTAATCAAAACGATCGATTAAAAAAACCGATTAAAAAAATCGACAATCGAAAAAAAACAATCGATTGTTCGATTAATCAATTTCGATGTTACAACACTACTCTCCAACCGTCTTACGGTTTTTCCAAGGTTTTTCAATCAGCACGAGAATCTGACGCGAGTTTCACAGTTTTTACCCATCCCACAAAAGTGCTCAACGCCGCTAAAGAAGTTTTCGCTTCAAAAAATCTACCAGGCTCTGATCCTGTCATCATTTTTATTATTTTTTCAGAACCTATCTCCAAGCACAAAACAATTCGGACGCGCTGAAGAAGAGCTGGAACCTCTGCGACCCTGTCAAGAACTCCACCGACGTTGAGACGTTGCTGGACTTCCTAAAGTTCATGTACGAGACGCTGGCGATGGTGAACTATCCCTACGCGTCCGACTTCCTCATGCCACTCCCCGCGCAGCCCGTCAGGGTCGCCTGCCAGTACCTCAGCACTAAGCTGGAGGGAGACAAGCTCTTGGAGGTTTGTTATACTAAAAGCCTGTCAGAAAACTTGTGGATATCCTATCCGGCACATATCAGGAAGTGGTGAATCAGATAAGTTGTGGATTGCCTATCCGACACTTATCAGGAAGTGGTGAATCAGCCCCAGACAATTAATGTAAAATTTACGAGTATCCAATAGACCGTACCTTTCACTTTTTTACTTACGGTTTGGGCTGTACCTACAGCCTTAATATCTGAAAGGGCTAGTTAGCTGTAGGTAGGTATTAATCTCAGATGTAATTTATTTTGCTCATTACTTTAGGCTATCGGCAAAGTGATCCAGACGTACTCAAACTACAACGGCAAGAACAAATGCGTGGACTACAGGATGGGAAACAATTTCGGCAACTTGGATGCCTCTGGTTGGGATTATCAGGTAAGGAAATGCAGTTCGATGATAGTTCATGTTCTTGCAATATTGCCTAACTTATAATATATACCTCTATAGTTCGAGTATGGCAAAGTACGCCACGTGTTGATAATCTCTAATCAGCCGTATGTAAAAATAGCTATATTAAGCGCACTTTCCGGGGTGGCGCACTTTGCCATTTTCACTGTACTTCCTGAGCAAGCACCCTGAGACGCGGGACGCAACGGTGCACATTTCTGCAATATTCCTTGTTCCTAACACTTTGCTAGTTCCTCGGGGCGCACGCTCGGAATATGATAATTACTTTTGTTTCAGGCATGCACAGAGATGGTGATGCCGATGTGCTCGACTGGCCGGGAGGACATGTTCGAGCCGCACGCGTGGAACTACACCGAGTTCGCCGCCGACTGCCACAGGAAGTACAACGTGTGGCCGCGCCCGGACAGCGCCAGGATACAATATGGCGGTGACAACCTCAAGGCCGCCTCCAATATTGTCTTCAGCAATGGCCTGTTAGATCCTTGGGCTGGAGGTGAGTAAACTATTCGGCAAGAGAGCTCATTATCCGTGCATGGAAGAAGGAAGAAAAGAAAATATAAACTCTGTTTACCTACTTATAGCTTGGCCTTTGTTAGATACACAATATTATGTTTGTTAGGCAGAACTTTGTGCTCAAGCCTGTCTGTGGTCGTGGTTTAAGTACTTTAAAGTTATAAAACATTCAGCGATGAGAACCGTAAGTTTAAGACAGTTATGAAGATCATCGTCATATTATAAGCATCTTACTGCAGGATATAAATTACCTACGTCTAGATCATTGATTCCCAAAATGGTCCAGGTGGACCCCATGGGGTCCACGGTAGCCTGATAGGGGTCTACGCTTGCGTGGAAAAAAAATGGGGGTCCACGAGTCGTTAACGGGGGTCTATAAAATTAGGTGACCCGATTTGACTTGTCATATGAATATAGGCAGACAATATTATATTAATAGCAGATTAAATATTACAGAGCGAGGAGATTTAGAAATTAGTAAAAGTGTGGTAATAACTACAAAACAAGAAAATATTTGCGTTTAATATTTTCTTTTTACCACTCTGAAGTGAAGGTTGGTTCCTTGTACTGTGACTTGTGAGTCAAACTTAGAATACAAAAAAGCTGTGGGGTCCACCGGATCCAGCAAAATGTTTAAAGTGGTCTATGAGAAAAAAAAGTTTGGGAACCTCTGGTCTAGATGAATGGCAATTGATGGAAAGCCTAGTTATCGATAAATGTTTTTACTTTTCAATATTCCACCGAATCACAACTCCTTTCTTACTCAAAATTACTTTATTATCGTTAGGTGGAATCCTCAACAGCGTCAGTAGCTCAGTGGTCGCAGTGGTGCTGATCGACACCGCCCACCATCTCGACCTGATGCCGAGCAACCCCCATGACCCCCCCTCCGTGCTCATGGCGAGGACCATCCACAAACAGAACATCAACAAATGGATCAGAGAGTTTAGAGAAGGTCGATGATGTTTTTCTACAATAAAAGCTTTTGAGCTATAAAGTGTTTTATTAAATTCCTGTCACTCGGTATTTTTCAGCTAGTGGCTACTTCAGGCTCACTGCTCAGTAGATCTCTCCAATTAGTAAACTGTACGATGTTGACCTCTATACCTACCTACCTGTAATAGCTTTACCCTTATAACATATTAGGTATAATTCGTATTATTAAAAATTATTTCTTTCTGAGACCACCATCGCGAAATGGAACGCAATGGATGCGTCCATTTTGCCTCATTTCACACACCAGATATTTCTCGAGAATATCGCGGAAGACAGTAGGTACGTGCGTCCAAATTTTTAGCTCGTACAAAGATTAATAATTAAGAGAGCTCGTAACTATTTAATAATTTGTAGTTGGGGAGGGGAAGAGGGGATTTCGGGACAAGCTCGAGCGTGTCAGATTTAGCTTGTGTAGGCTTCTTTTCAATCCCCGAGCGGTCGGATCCGGCCGCCACATATTATACTGCAGCTATTCCGTCAACACCCAAGCGGCCGTATGTTGCCGCGCTCTTTCATTCGATAGAGTTACGTATTTCGTGGACTTAGAGACTACTTTTGTATGAAGAAGTTTGGTTAGTTACGATCTATGATAAATTTGACACATTCTGAATGCAAAATATTATACAATCTGTGGTCGACGAATGTTTTTCAGTCATTAGAAAATCGTGAATTTTTTCGTGTGTGTTCTGACATTTTGTGTGTTTTTTGTGAAATAATTGATGGATTTAACGAATGTAAGTAGGTAGTAAAATATGTTACTTTAGCAATTAGAATAAATTTTAAAAAATACGTCGTAATAATTTGTGAAAGTTGAGAAAAAAGTTGTCTGTGTTTTAAGTATTTTGAACGTAATTTGCTTCATATACCCCAAAGAAGCTTCCATAATATAAAGCATCGACGATTCAAAGGTTAGGTAAGCCAGTAGGGACATTTTAAAATTTAAAAAATAAAGCTTCATATTTTCCTAACTAAGCTTCGCAGATACTTTATTTTGCACTAAACTAAGTGGTTTAGACTTTAGTCCTTGTTGTCTAAAATATATTACCTATATAAGTAAGTAATTATTTTCTAAATATAATATTTTCTTTTTCAAAACTTTAAAATGGCTGCAGTTTATGAACCCACCGCTAAAATAAAAAAAAGCTCTTATTTTTTTTACCAGTTTTACCTAATGGGTGATTCCATTATCGCGGGTGCAACAGTTTGACACACTTAAAGCCTCCTACAGGCAAAATGAATCATATTTATTAATAAAATATCCCGTGAAGGGATACATTTTAACTAGTTTAACAATGATTCATAAATGAAAACCTTCATCAAATGTATGAAGGGCCACAAACAGTTCTGAAGTGCCATCGCGGGCGCAACCAATTTGACCCTCCATTAAGAACTGTGATGAGTTCATATGTGAGTACTGGTTATTGCGAAACTTTTACAAAATAACCTGCCTATATTTTAAAAGAGCATATAATAAAGAAACTATGTAACAAGATAAAAGTAATTATAGTAATAAGTTCTTGAAATTATTAACCATTTATAGGATCGCGGGTGCAACATAAAAATTTTCTAATCTCTTAAAGGTGAATTAAATCGTAATTCTCTAACAAATTTTAAAATTTTCGATATGGAATATATAATTATACTAGTAAATTGTAATAAAACTGCACCAAATTGTAGTTTTTTTTTTTCATTTTCAGTTGTTTATTGGCCTGACAAAATTAATCGTCTAAATCACTAAAAACGGTTAAATAGTGTAATTTATACAAAAAATTTGGATGTATTGCTGTATAACTATACTACAACTATACATTAATTACAAATATATGGTATTTTAATTTAAAAATATGGGAAAAAGCATCGCGTCCCTTAGATGATAATGCTTAAAAACGCTCAAAATTATTTGAATTCCATTTTTTACCGATAAAAGTTGTTTTGTTAGTAAATACACATCTTCTTACGTATTTTCCAATTGAAAAATGTAACTAATAGCACATTTTAAAAATTCTCGTTAATTTTCTCTGTAGCGGAATGGCCCTAGTGTAAAAAACCTACTAGGTTACTACACAAATAGCACCCTCCCCTCCCCTACTGTGTATACTGTTGATATAAACTATAAAGTGCTATGTACAGTTTCGTTGCAAAAAGTCGCTGCCATTCCATTCCACGCCGGTATAAATTGAGTCTAAAAGCTTTCCAGATTCAGGAATCCGGCCGGATTCCTGAATGGAATCCGGATTCCAGATCACATTATGATTTATGACCTTCTATGCAACTTCTCGGTCTTTTGGCTAAAATCAGTTGTGAAAAAAAAATAGATTGACATTTGACATTTAGTTAACCTCAAAACAAAAAGCGTAGCAAAAAGTAACAAAATTTCAAAATAAACAAAACTTAATATTTTGATGAAATTTTGTTTACTAAATTGAATTGAAATAGGGTTTTTTTTTGGACAGAGTTTGTAGTTATGTTCAATTAAATTTAAACGGAATATTAAATAAAATTAATATTCCGTTAAACGCAAATATGGCAAAACAATGTAAATATTGCAACAATTTAGAAGATAAACAACGATTGCCGGGTTTGGTTTGTGAAATTTGTAAGAGTTTCGTACATTTAACATGCTTACGAAGTCAAAATACGCCTGGTAACTTTGAGTGCGATGTATTCTTTGAATTTACCTGTGAAGATTGTGCTCCTGAGCGAACGGAAATGTTGGTTCGTAACAAATTCCAGTGGTAAGTACAAAAGTAATGTTTACTGTATTTATAAATTACTAGATGACGCTCGCAACTCCGTTGCGCCAAAACTTAGTTTGTCGCATGGGAACCGTACATTTTCCCGGGATAAACAGTATCCTATATCCATTCACGGGACTCAAAGTATCTCTGTACCAAATTTCAGCCCAATCGGTTCAGCCGTTTAGGCATGAAGAGGTAACAGGCAGACAGACACACATTCGCATTTATAATATTAAGTATTAGTATGGATAATACTAATAGCACAATAGCCTTTCATGATTATAATATTGCTTTATAATATCTGCATGTCTCGTTTTCCAGGGTGAATGTATTAATACTGACAATGAATCATCTACAAAACCAGATGCAGGGCATCAGCAACCGTGGATTTTTCCACTACAAGACCCACATCTGCTCTTTCATAGACAGATACTGGCTAGTGCTGTTTGGACCTTCATTGTAAGTTTATTTATTATGTAGGGATAGAAATTGTTCCAGTGACCTATTGCTATATTACTTTTATACAGGGTAAGGGCTACTGGCCCCTGTGTGCAGAAATAGGATTTTGGCGCCCCTTTATGGAATTTTTTGGGACCTTGGTTTTGGCGCCCCTAAAGATGGAAATTTGGCGCCCGTGTGCATTGCACACATTGCACATATGGTAGCGGAGGTCCTGCTTTTATATTGCCTTATTGTTTCTAAACATAATAGCAGCACAATAGCCATTATATGTTTGGTGTAATGAACAAATTTCTATATTATGCTCTATAACCAATACTTTTTGCCTATTCTTACATTCTAAGTTATTTAAAATTCAAAAGCTTAGAAACCCATTTTTTATCATTGACCTGAACTATATAGAACAGTAGCTAATTAACTGAGTGTAATTACTCAATTATTTTGTTGCTTGCATCCATCTTCCTGCTATACTCCACTCGAGCTAGCTTGTCGCTAGCGGTCATTGACTTCCTGTCAAAAACTTGTCATTTTCCATATAAAACCACGATTGACAATATCTGACAATTCATTGTCAATCGCGGTTTATATGGAAAATGACAAGTTTTTCATAATTCATAATTCATATCCTTTATTTCCAAGAAATTGATACAATGGTGTTCTTATGTCTATATACGTTTTACAATTTCTACCTCGATGAGGTGTGGAAATATTAAGAGTTTATGTCCCTCCTGGTGACATACCTACAATTTCTTAAAACTAATACTTAAATTAAATAATTTCAGTCAATCAATTATCAAATAATATTAGTTATTAAGTTAATCACAAAGCTTCCCTAAAAAATATTTAGTCATTTAGTAAATTTTTCCCATTTCAATTAATACTAATGTCAGTTTATTATAGTAAATTAAGTCATTCGTAGTTTGTACATCATTCCATTAATACCATTTAACAAAATTTATCACATAATTTATCACTCACACACATTTTGACAGGGAGTCAATGACCGCTAGCGACAAGCTAGCCCGAGTGGAGTATAGTATACATTCAAATATGACATTTTAAATGGCAGATTATAATACTTCTAAATACTATCAGAGAAGTTGATTCCTAGACTGATGGCGGACCTAAGTAATTTGGTTGTGGCAAGTCAAACCCATCCGACCGATCACAGCTAACATTGAATTGACATAAGACAACCAAATGATGTAAGCCCATCAACTGCCTAGGACTCAACTTCTCTGATATTTCATAACATGAAAACAGTTGATACTAAGAAATTTCCTATTTTTTTCAGTAAAAGAACAAAAAACTGGGTGGGTACAGTGGTGGGTGCGCTCTCCTTGTACAACTCCCTGTTCTTCCGCTCCGGGTCATCGGTGCTCGGGGAGCTCGGCTGGTGGAAGCTCATGCACTCCTTCTCACCCGCTGTTGCTGCACATATTGGTGAGATAGCTTGGTACTTCAATAATGTTATTTGACAAAGTAGAGTGTTTTAAGTGAAGTTCTGCTTGACCATAAGTATTTTATTGTTTAATTCATGAAGCCCCAAGTGGCCACATCCGGCCGCGATAACAATAGAAAGCTATTGTGTCTTGTTTTTCCACGTCCGAAGGGTTAATATTATAATATAGATTATCTAGTATTGTTGTAAAAAAAATTAAAGTTGTAATTAGAGATTGATGTCAGAAAGAAACATGTTATATTATGTGTACAATCTATGTAGATATTAATTTTTGTAAGTGATAAGGACATAAACAGAAAAGTCTGTACTTTGTGTGGTATTATTTTCTAATGTAATTCCAGTGCAAGAACTAGGCAAGGACAAACCAAAGAGGATCCGCAGTCAGATTTCTTTGGACACAAAAGCTTTCAACAGGAAAGTTCAAGAAATGGGTATGTATTCATTATTTAATACTTTCCTTTTCTTTCAACACACATAATAATATCATCTTATTCATTTGAAAACCCTGAATTGACCCTTAAGCTGATCAGTCAGCACTGTACGAGCTGAACACGCGTATGGGCGTTTTCACACCGTGACGATAACGACACGACACGATACCACAGAATACAGGGCCACCGCACATAATATACAATTTCAAGTTGGCCGATTGTGGTACAAACTAAATTGCGAAGTGTCACAATTTCATTGGACAACTTCATCGTGTACGCTGCCAGCCGCAGACTTTTAGATTTGGTTTGTAACGGTGTTGCTAGCCTAGCGACGTGTGTGTTTTCCTCATTCTAATCTGTCACTTACTATTGAATGCACCCAAAATGTTCTCCTTTCTTTTCGCCTTCGTTTTATTAGTGGCACAATAAAAGCGTGCTTTTTACGCATTTTAACACGCACGTCGCCAGGCTAGCAACACCGTTACCATCAACTAAATCTAAAAGTCTGCGGCTGGCAGCATACGCGATAAAGTTGTCCAATTAAATTGTGACACTACACAATTTAGTTTGTATGTACGATAGTCGCCCAACTTGAAATTGTATAATATGTGTGGTGGCCCTTATCTATTCTGTGGTATCGTGTCGTGTCGTTATCGTCGTAGTGTGTAAACGCCCTATGGTGCGGACAAATGTGCGAGGTTTCACATAATTTCATAGAACGAATTCTAATTCGGCGTGTGTTGCCGATAAATGTACCATCGAAGAAATTGATTTATTGTTGACGGACCTACAACATTTGGTCAGATTATAGAATAGAAAAGAATAGTCGGCTGAGCATTGGCAAGTTTCGAGGGAGGCAGATGCCTATGAATCAACATCTCTGATAGTACATAATATATTACAGGTTATGGTGATTATTTTGACAAAGAGGAATATGAAATTGAGAAATTCATAGTTCTGCCTTACGCTGGATCCAGCACCATTGAACAAGTCGAAGTCAAAACAGAACCAGTGCCATACAAGAAGCTCAAACTCGATTCAGAGGACTTTTATATTATGCCTGTGTCCTCTACAAATGAACTCCCAGAGTTTGATACTAGGTAAAAGTACTAATAGTAAATAATATTATAAACATGCATACATATTTGTTTTCTTTCAAAAATTTGTAAAATGCATAAAACTTTATAGTAGAGTTGCTCAATTATGTCATAAACTCGTTTTAAACAAGGCTAGTTTGACGTGCGTGCGATGTGAATATAATACTACATTGTTTTGCACATTGTACTTCAAGTTATCAACAGCAATAAATGAAATTATATTTAAACTTTTTCAGGACAAATATTGAAGATATACCATTGAGAGATTCGTTATCAGAATTAGAATTCCACCAATCAACTGCAGTTCCAGCAGTACGTATGGTTTTGAATTTATTATGTTTAGTTGGTTATGTACCATCGAGGAAATTGATTCCTATGCAGTTGATAGACTAACGTTATTTGGTCGAGTATGTCAATTTAATGTTAATTTGATCTGTCGATTGGGTTTGACGTAACGCAACCAAACTACGTAGGTCCCCGATCTGCATAGGAATCAACTTCTCTGATAGTACATCTGTTAATAGTTGGTAGGCTATATTTTATTACCCAGAAATGTGAAAGTTTTTCACAAAGCCAGCCCCATTATTGGCTTGGTATAGACCAGGGGTTTCCAATCTTTTTCAGCCTGCGGCGCACTAACAAGTCAATATTTTTTCACGGCGCCAAAGATACATGAATAAACACTAATTTGGTTAAGACGTTAGGTTAAGCAAGTAAATAATAATAAACAAATATTAAATCATCTGCCTGCTTTGTATGATTCATATTATAATTGTATTTTTTTATAATATTTGTGGCTATGGATAATGAATAATAATGGAGGATCGACTCACGGCGCCCCTCTTGCCTTTCCACGGCGCACAGTTTGGGAACTCCTGGTATAGACCAAAAGATGTTGCCCACAATATTGTTGCGCTGACGCACAGAACCGTTACTTTTTACGGGAAAATGAGTAACCAATATGCTTTTACGGGATTCAAAGCATATTTATAACATTTGAGCGTCAAGAGGTGACAGACACACACACTTATGATCAGGGCCGGATTTATATTTTCATAGGCCACTTTAATTTTGCCGCCATTACATACGAACTCCATGGCCTATTACTGCCTATAAATAAATCCAGCGGGGCTAAAATGGTCACATAGCAATTCCTCTCAATCAATTCACAAAATGAATTGTCAAAACGGTCAAAGTAACGAATGTCAAATTAGTACGAATTTAGACCAATTGAATTGGTCAAACTCACGAATGTCAAATCAGTACGAATTTAGACCAATTGAATTGGTCTAAATTTGACATTCGTTACTTTGACCATTTTGACATTTCATTTTGTGAATTGATTGAGAGGTATTGCTATGAGACCATTTTAGCCCCGCTGAGCTGCTTTTGTAGTTTTGTAAATATTACTTATTAGTATGTATTTTCAGAGTGAATCATCAAGTGTTCATTCATACCTTCCGCATTACGACAGCGACTCCCACAGTTCCCACCCCGAGCCATCTGATGATGAGCCGCGGAGGAAGAAGGAGGGAGGGAAAGAGAAAACTGAGGAAGTCGTAGTGAGAAGAGAATCGCTGTTCTCTACGCAGCTGAATAGCATAGGTGAGTGTTGTCTCGCTCATTCTTTTAATTTTTGGAGAATGAAGGAAAAGGAGGTATTGAGAATTTTTTATCGAATATTTATTTTAAAAGTTTGCTGGCCATGACAACCAGTAAAATTGAGGTAAAATAACGCGCAATTTTTTATTGAAGTATGAACAGTACTACGCCTAGGAAGGGACAAGGCAAAATTGCAACATCACAATTAAAACTAGATTTTGCGTCAAAATTCGTTTATCGCGCGGGAACCTTTTATTTTCGTCATAAAAACTAGACTTTCTCGGGATTCAAAGTACCGTCGAGGAAATTGATTCCTATAGGCTGTTGACGGACCTACGTCATGTGGTCGGCTCATGTCAATAGGCTACTTGACCTATATTCAATTTCATTGAACAAATGCATATTTCTAGTAGAACTTGGCCTAGGAAACCGTATTTCACCCTTATTATCAAATAAAAGCTTATGATTGATAAATAAAGTCGATTTGAAAATATGATTTTATGAAAATAGGAATTGTACTGACGAAAACGCTTTTGCGGTACTTCCGATTTGGATGTGACGTCATCCTCATACTAATTTAATATCTTTTATTTATCGCGCTCGCTATATATAAGTTTATTTGTACATAAATAATAAATAACTGAGTGTAATTCTTCTATTATATATTTTCTTCAATAATTCAAATAAAACATGAGTTTTATATATATTATCTCCATTTATTAAGTAGACGGGAAATGAAATGGCCAAAACTTTTCTCCAAAAGTTTTCAACATTACAAATGATTTCTAATTTTATATATAATTATTTTATAATTTTTGGGCACTTTTAGACTCGTACATTTAGCACATTAAAAAAATTTCAATAAAGAGAGTTAAGCGTATGAGGTCACACTATGGCGGACAGTGTTTTCGGCGCCATTTAAGAGGCATATTTTTCAATAAACATTTTTATGGGTTTCTACTGTGTAAAATATTAAAATATTAGTTTTTTTGTAAAAATGAATGATTATAAAGCGATTAGTATGAAGAAAAAAATTAGGTCAAGTAGCATATTCAATGTTAACTTTGGATCGGCCTGGATTTGACTTAACTAGACCAAATTACTTAGGTCCACCATCTTGCCTAGGAATCAACTTCTCTGATAGTACATATTTCCATCTAATCAATCTATCATCCAAACATCACTCATATATGTCGGCTCAGTTGTTTAAGCGGACAGACAGACACACTTCGCAATGACAACATCAGTGATGAGTTTTTGAAGTGAAAACTTCTTTAGCGGCGTTGAGCTATTTTGTGGGATGGGAAAAATTGTGAAACTCACATCAGAATCTCGTGCTGATCGAAAAACCGTAATACGGTTGGAGAGTAGTGTTGTAACATCGAAATCGATTAATCGAACAATCGATTGTTTTTTTTTCGATTGTCGATACTTTTTAATCGATTGTAACTTGTAAGGGTTTCGATTAATATAAAAATCGATTTTCATAAAAAAATGGGTTAAAAATTAAATCGATTGTAAGGGTTTCGGTTATTAAAAAAATCGATTTTTTAAAATCGATTTTCATAAAAAATGGGTTAAAAAAATAATGCATAACGTTAATAATCAAGTTTTTACTTCTGCCGGCACTTCCGGAGTGCAACCCGTCTTTTTCTTCCAGATTATCCCTGGGAGGACCCTGAACCGGAGCCGGAGCAGGGTCTGGTGGAGATGACGGAGTACCAGGAGATCCAGCTGCTGAAGACGGTGGAGGGTCTCATCCCCCGGGTGAAGGAGCCCTGCAGCCGCGCCGAGTTGTACCGGCTGAGGGCCAAGCTTGCGCTGCGCAGGCGTAAGAGGCATAAGCAGTTGCCGCTGTTTGATATTGACA
Organism: Polyommatus icarus; assembly: GCA_937595015.1. Taxonomy (NCBI): domain Eukaryota; kingdom Metazoa; phylum Arthropoda; class Insecta; order Lepidoptera; family Lycaenidae; genus Polyommatus; species Polyommatus icarus. The sequence goes on from OW569329.1 coordinate 20,562,547, forward strand.
GGTGATTGTTCTATCAGGTCTAAGGGTTTAAAAAGGTCTATCGACATTAATTAGCTAATAAAGTATTTTAAATATATTTCGCGGGATTGGTATCTATACTAATGTTATAAATGCGAAAGTATCTCTGTCTGTCTGTCTCGCTTTCACGCCAAAACTACTGAACCGATTGTAATGAAATTTTGTACACAGATAGTCTAAAGCCTGAGAAAGGACATAGGCTACTTTTTAACTGGAAAAAGGGGGTGTAAGGGGGTGAAAATGCGTAAATTTGTTCAAATTAAGTTAGTTCCAAAAATTCATAACAGATGGCACTAAGATTCGCCTACATCTCGCTTTCGCTTGCTCATAAGTCTTTCTATAAGAGGTGGCACCATATTGAGTTAGGTTTTCCGATTCTTTCGATTGTTTTACACGTTATTAAATAACTTACTACTCAGTACTTTACCTATGCAGTGACGTAACCTTAAACCTACTAATGATAAATAGTTTATGGGTTGTGTAATAGGGGGCTAAATAAGCTTTAAATTTGTTATAAATAGGTAAAGTTTACCTGTTTTTGGGTATTTTGATTTAAGGGGTTCCAGGGTTTTAAAAAGCTTTTAAATTTGACACCAATTTTGTTGACACCGCGCGCTATAAACTGAAGTCCACGCGAACGAAGTCGCGGGCAACAGCTAGTTGCAAAATAAATAGATGTGAATATAAATTTATGTAGTAATAGTATGAAATTAGCTAATTAATGTCGATTGTTTTTTGTATGGGAAACGAACCACCTTAAGTTACATTTACTCAGTGATCAATTGAGATATTTTTTTTCATCTAATATAATAGCCAAGTATCACGTCTTCGAGTATTGAACATGTTTCACCTGTCCTGCTGTAAGTATATATTATGTAGAGCGGTTAAATTTTAATTATGTGTCTAATATTTGGTATTTGAACTAAAATGATTTAATTAAAGGCTTTTTTATTTAATTCAGGTCGGTACGTGTGCTTAGCGGATACGTGACGGAGGGGTCGTGCGCCGCACAAGACGACCGCATACTAGACAGGTTCCAGAGATCCGTGAGTATAGATGCACCTAAACTGTCACCAGCACTATTTCCGGACCTATACGACCTGCAAATCTTCAAGAAAAGAGCGTATTCCCTCTTAAAAGGCCGGCAACGCACCTGCAGCTCTTCTGATGTTGCGAGTGTCCATGGGCGACAGTAGTTGCTTTCCATCAGGTGACCCGTTTGCTCGTTTTCCCCCTTATTTCATTAAAAAAAACCTACCCACAAACATACATCGACAGCAGTCGTTGCATAATATCTGTATAATATGTATTCTTAAACATTGGGAGCTCTGTATATTTGTCGGAGATTTGAAAATTAAACGGCCACGCGCCAGTACATCCTTGTGAATCTTTAATTCGCCACTTTTTCGCAACCGTCAATGTACCGAGGAAATTGATTCCCAGACAGTTGAAAGACCAACGTCATCTGATCGGATCATATCAATTCAATGTTAATAATTGTGGTCTGTCGGCTGGGTTTGATGTAACGCGACCAAACTACGTAGGTCCCCCACCTGCCTAGGAATCAACTTCTCTGATAGTACAAGACTGTGGCAATAATTGTCGATGTTATTGCTAAGTATCATATCATCTGTAACTTTTAGGCAAGTGTGAAGAGATTTTAGTACATAACACAACAATGCATCCCCAGTACTTCATGGACAACCTCTGCGGCACTGTCCCAACCACGGTGTATGGGCCGCTACTGCTACCGCGGACGGAGGCTGCGCCCCTGCGCTCGGCCTTCTCCGGGGCAGTACTGAAGCCCTACATCCGCCGGGACACCGTCACCAGACCCATGTGGGTAAAGGTCTTGGATGAGGTCGTTGACAAGACTAAAGGGTAAGTAGTATTAGAGAAGGTGATTCATAGGCAAATGGCGGACGTACGTTATTTGGTTGGGCTATGTCAGGGTTTCTCAAACTTTCGACTCCACGAACCACTGGTAAAATTTCTAGGTGACAGCGAACCTCTTATAGTTCTTGCAATCTACGAGTGCGCGTCGCCTTTATTTGTAGTTGGAAATGTGAATAGACATTTTCGTTAGTGTGCGTACCCGACGGACCAGTCAGTAGCGAGCGAGCCATGTACGCGTGTATAGATATGGTCACTCACACAACTAAGGGCGACGCGCACTCGTAGATTGCAAGAACTATACTAAGTAATGAAATCAAAATAAGGTTTTTATTTGAATAAAAGTTAACACACTAAATGGCAAAAGAGTGCTACGCGTGCATGTAATATACATTACGTAAATCTCGTCGCGAACCCCCTGCCGTCGAATGGCGAAACCCTAGGGGTTCGCATCCCCCACTTTGAGAAACCCTGGGCTATGTCAATGAGGGTGTTCGACATTTTATTTGCCACCAGGTGGCGCTATGTAGCCTTAGGGTATATCCTGTCATATGTCACGACATAGCTGTCATATGTCACGATAATATGCCTATTTGACACGATAGACCCTAAGGCTACATAGCGGCACCTGGTGGCAAATAGAATTTCAAACGCCCTCATTCAATATTAGTCATCTGTCAGCTGGGCTTAATGAGGCTACTTGACCTAATTTTTTTCTTCCTTTTAATCGCTTCTTAATCATTCCTTTTCACCAAAAAAACTAATATTTTAAACAGTAGAAACCCATAAAAATGTTGATTGAAAAATATGCCTTTTATATAGCGCCGAAAACACTGTCCGCCATTGTACCGCCATATGTGACGTAATGTTTTTTGTATTTTATACTTTCCTTATTGAAAAACGTTTTATGTGCTAATCGTACGAGTATAACAGTGGCAAAAAATTAGAAAGGAATTTAGAAATCATTTGTAATGTTGAACACTTTTGGAGAAAAGTTTTGGCCATTTCATTTCTCAACTACAACAAATGGAGATAATATATAAAACTGATGTTTTATTTGAATTATTCAAGCAAATATATTTTACACAATATCTTTCTAGGCTTATTCTTATTATTTATGTACAAATAAACTTACATAGTTATAACGAGCGCGATAAATAAAAGATATTAAATTACAAATCACATGTAATGACGTCACATCCAAATCGGAAGTACCGCAAAAGCGTTTTCGTCAGTACAATTCATATTTTCATAAAATTATATTTTCAAGTCGACTTTATTTATCAATTTTTGATAGCTTTTATTTGATGATAAGGGTGAAATACCTAGGTTTCCTAGGCCAAGTTCTACTAGAAATATACATTTTTTTCAATGAAATTAAATATAGGTCAAGTAGCCTATTGCATTAGTCTGCCATATGCCTATAGATCAACAACTTCCATTATACTTTATAGTACATGTCTTAGTGCGAAGACTGTAAGAAAAGGGTTATAGTGAGTTATGTATGTTTTACCGCTTCTACTGATAGTATTTGGAAGGAGTGAATAGAGTCGGAATATAAACGACTCTATTAGCAAATAGCACTAACAGTAATATAGGAGTTGGAAAGTCTGATTCACAATGTGTAATTACTAATTATTATTCTTCTTGGATTTGACAAGTTTACATGCAAGTTGCAACTATACAAAATATGAACGCAGTGCCTATAGCTTTGACCAATACGACGCAACCAATTTTCGTCTCCGAGTTGAACAAGAATTATGAATCATCCCACTACTTAGTGGCATAACTTGTGATTTTAAAAATATTGTCTCTTGTGTTACAATTCACTAATATTAAACATGCGAATGTATGTTTGTCTGTCTGTTACCTCTTCACGATCAGAAACGATAAGTATAGTGATAGTTGATCGCAGAAAACCGTTTCCGCGCTTAAATAAATTTCGGCTGACATCATCTAGTATTACTTATTAGTTATTACAGACATGATGTAGGACATGCCATATGGATGACTCGACCGACTTAAAAAAAGGAAGAGGTTGCTCAATTCGACCGTATAATATAATATGTTTTTTTTAATGTTTTTTCGCGTATAACCTCGCAGTTTATGAACGGATTTATATATAATAATTCCTTTTTTTGTTGGAAATAAGTGACTTCACAGGTGGTCCCGTGATGGTTTGAAGTCTGAAGTCAGTTTTTTTGTTTAAAATCATAATCACAAGAACAAGAGTTTGTACCATCGAGGAAATTGATTCCTGGGCAGTTGACAGGTCAACGTCATTAATTGGTCGGATCATATTAATTCAATGTTAATTGTGATCTGTCGGCTGGATTTGACGTAACGCGACCAAACTACGTAGGTTCTCCATCTGCCTAGGAAGCAACTCTGATAGTACTTATAAATGATATTCTACTTATACAGATCTGTTACGTTCATAGGTACTATTTTCCGGTTTAAATCTCTTCCGAACAACATTGACAAATTTGACAGATAAGTAAGTGAAACAAAAGATACGAAATGCCATTTACATAAAATAGACAGACTAAATAAAAGACGACCCAATTGGGTCGTATTTGAAGCTTCACAACGCGCGCGGTAGTAACATATTATCTGCTTTGAGTTTTTTTTATATAATATATCATTGGTACATATATAATATGTTTTATAAATTGTAGTGTCCGCGTGTGTCGTGCGCCGCTGGACTACTGCTACGTGCAGCCGCACCACATACCCGCCGTCAACGCGCTCTGTGCGCAGTTCTTCTGGCCCGGGATAGACCGTGAGTATACCACGAAATGAAATGTCCTGTACAGGGACAACCATACCGCCGCCGACCGCCACCATATGTGCAATGTGTGCAATGCACATGGGCGCAAGATAAAACCGACTTCAAAATTGTACGTAATTGAGGATTAAAATTCCCTATCTCGAAAACTACTGAACTGATTTTGATGAAACTTGCACTGTTCCCTAAGTTACTTAGTATAATAAAAAATATAGTATACAGTATAATAATAAAAAATGAACACGTCGCAAACGTTTGACGCAAGTGCCCTTTGATCTCTGTCCAAAAACCGACACTACTCCCGATCGTCTACAAGCGTCCGCAAGCTCACGCAAGCCACGACATATTACCCGTTTTCACGCTCGGGCTTGTGGAGGCTTGCGGTGGCTCGGCAAGCATCAAAACGTAGCATCATTACGATTTACGACTAGTCTAATTTGCTTGGTAGGGTCAGATGTGGTCTCAGTAGACATAGCTGGTCTCTGACAGTAGCCTTAAACAATAATATAATATGTAATATTGTTTCGTAAACCAAGTTTTAGGCTGTATTTTCACTGCAGCGGAGTGGAGCTTAGCGATGCCGAATTGACCAATCACCATGCTCGAAATCTTCGCTCCGCTTCGCTGTCATTCCGCTGGAATAGCACGATTGGTCAATTCGGGTACCGCCGGGCAGTGGAAACGCAGCCTTAGGCTTTGGCTATGATGCCTTGATTGTGTTGGTTTTTGACCAAAATTAGAAAGGATTACCTATCTATACTAATATTATAAAGCGGAAGAGTTTGTTTGTTTGTTTGTTTGTTTGAACGCGCTAATCTCAGGAACTACTGGTCCGATTTGAAAAATTCTTTCAGTGTTAGATAAAACATTTATTGAGGAAGGCTATAGGCTATATTTTATCACGCTAAGACTAATAGGAGCGAAGAAATAGAGGAGAATGTGGAAAAATCCGGGGGAAATTATTTGAAAGGGCTCATTTGAACGTGCTAATCTCAGGAACTACTGGCCCGATTTGAAAAATTCTTTCAGTGGTATATAGTCCACTTATCGGGTAAGACTATAGGCTCTATTTTAACTAATAGGAGCGAAGAAATACAGGGAAATGTGGAGAAAAAAGGGGGGTTATTATATGAAAGGGCTTATTTGGCAAACGCGCTAATCTCAGGAGCTAATGGTCCGATTTGAAAAAAATTCTCAATTATAGATAGTCCATTTATCGACGAAGGCTATAGGCTATATTTTATCACGCTACGACTAATAGGAGCGGAGAAATAGAAAAAAATGTGGAAAAAACGGGGGAAATTATATGAAAGGGCTTATTTGAAAGCGCTAATCTCAGGGTCGACTGGTCCGATTTGAAAAATTCTTTCAGCTAGGCTATATTTTATAACGCTAAGACTAATAGGGGCGAAGAAATAGAGGAAAATGTGTAAAGAACGGGGGAAATTATATGAAATTGCTTATTATCTTAAGAACTACTGGAGCAATTTTTATGGTATTTGGCAAACATGAAGAATAGACCACGTGAATGGACATAGGCTATTTTTTGCGGAAAAAGGCACGGTTGCGTGAAATTCCTAAATTACGCGGGCGAAGCCGCGCGGAACAGCTAGTAGAGGAATAATTACAGAATCTACTAGCACCTTCTTAGGCTCGTGTGAAACTATTAAGGTAATTGAAGCCTCAAGCCCTCACAAGATGCGGATCGGTGTTTGAGAGCATATCAACTAAAATGATTTTGATAGCCAACTATTAATACGGGCCGAAGTATATGATTGAAAACAATTTACCACTTGTACCCTTGTACACTTTATAACATCAATATTTTTACATTATTACCATTTTTCTCTAATAACCTTAAACTATCTTCCCCAGTGACGGAAGCACTACAGTACCCGGAATTCAGCTGCGTATGCTCTCTGGGGCGGCTGGTTGTGGGCTGCGCGTTTCTGGTGCCGGTCAGCGCCGCCGCCGCATACATCTCGTTCGTGCTGGTGCGACCCGAGTACCGCGGCGCCGGGATAGCTACCTTCATGCTGTATCATCTGTTACAGGTGATCTCCATGTGACATTATGGTTTTAAAACTTGGCTGATTATACCAACACTAGATAATAATAATATCTATGGACGCTTCACATCACACCACGTCAGTCAGTAAGTACCTGAAGGACTTGTGTTACGGGTACCAGACAACGGAAATAATGTATATTTTAATACTTCACCAAAGTCCCAACTCGGGGTTTGCCAAAGTGCAATGGAGCGCAGTATGTTAGGAGTAAAACTTCTCGACAAAATAAGGAACACCACACTGCGCTCCAAAACAGGTATCAAGGATGTTGGTGTCAAGGCTGCCAAGCTGAATTGGGATTGGGCGGGTGACGTTGGCCATATGCATTCCGACCGCTGGGCAAGAATCTCAATAGAGAAGACGGACGCCGCCGCCGAGGCCGGCCTAGAAAAAGATGGCGTGATGAGCTGGAAGCATACCAGCCAGGCTGGCCAGCGGTGGCGCAGGAGAGAGACAGATGGAAGTCTTTGGGGGAGGCCTTTGCCCAGCAGTAGGACAGTTTAGGCTTGTAATAATAATAATAAATTCACTTTTACCAACTTCGAAGTGGCAGTGATAGCGTTCAATCAGCACGTAGAAAACATGTCTTCAGATCTGTGATCCTCCTGTTTTAAAAAAATGGTTCGATCACATAAAAAAAATTTAGAATGTATTATGTAAAGCAGAGTATTTTGAAAGTTTGAGTATTTGAAAGCAATAAATTGTAATATTTTGGTTTTTAATTATAAGTTATAACTAGGGCCCGGAAAAATATGTATTAAAAAATCCAAAATATGTACTTAAAATGACGACCTCTGTGGCTCAGTGGTAAGCGCGTCGGACGCTCAAGCCGGGGGTCGCGGGTTCGAATCCCACCGACGGAACAAAAAGTTTTCAATGTTCCCGGGTCTGGATGTGTATTAAATATGTGTATGATATAATAAAAATCCTTAATATATGTAAAGTATAAAAGTATTAAATATATTTCCGTTCAAGTCTGGTACCTGTAACACAAGTCCTTTAGGTACTTAGCACGGGCCAGACTGACGTGGTGTGAAGCGTCCATAGATATTATTATTATTAAAAAAAAGGACTAAAAAATCTAAAATATGGAAAAATATGGACTATAAAACAGAAATATGGAAAAATATGGACTATAAAATTACAATAATTAAACATTGATTTAGTGTAGGTAACCCTTAAGTATTTATTTTATTTTGATTTTTTTATCAATTATTAGGTAAAGAACAAATATAATTAAGGATTCTGTAAAAATTTCAAGTGCCTAGCTGTAGCCATTATTGATATCGAGCGAAAAATAGCAAAAAAATTACGTTTGTTGTATGGGAGCCACCCTTAATTATTAATTTTATTTTATTTTTAGTATTTGTTGTTATAGCGGCAATAGATATACACATTCTGTGAAAATTTCAGAAGTCTAGCTATAGCCGTTCTTGAGATACAGCGTGGTGACAGACAGACGGACAGACAGACATCGAAGTCTTAGTAATAACCCTTATAATCGGCACAGAATTTTGTTTTTCTTTGTCTGTTACGTACTTAAATGCTTTATTTTACCCGAAGACCGAAACATACTTCAGTTTTTGTTTTGCCATGTCAGCAACAGGACCTTTTCCATCTGACACTTTATTTTCTATTTCTTTTTAAGAGCTCCGTAGTCAACAAGGAACCCTAATAGTTTCGGTCTATCTGTCCGTCTGTCCGTCTGTCTGTCTGTCTGTCCGCGGTTTTACTCAGAGACTATAGGACCTACAAAGCTGTAATTTAGCATGAATACACATATTAATGATGGCAACAAAATGGTACATGAAATCGTAAAAATATAATTTTTTTGTGGTACCTCCCCTACACATTAAGCGGGGATGAATATTTTTTTTCGCGCCCACCCCATCATGTGGGGTGTCGTTGAATAGGTTTTTTAAAAATATTGCGAGTATTCATAGATCATTTTCCGATTTAGGGATCCATTTGTGAAATATTAAGTTTAAAAAAAAGTTTAAGTGGAAAAAATCGTTAGTCCAGTGTCCCCCCCTTGTACCAGCTAAACGGTTGCTTCTGGAAATATGAAAAAAATCACGTAAGTAGGAAATATGCTGAATTTAAAAGGAAAATTATCACGGCTAAGAAGACTTCATAAGTTATTGAGTAATAGTCGATTAACTAAGAACTTCGCCGAATACATTTTTTTTTAGTTACGTTTTTAGTTAGTTAAATTAGTTACATTTTTTTTTTAGTTACGTTTTTAGTTACTTATAAAAGAACTTTTCGTTCAAGTTCCTTTGAAACTGTAGGTAACTGAGATGATGTTGTTAGTAGTGTAAAACACGCTTCAAATGTACGTTCGTTGACCATAAAAATTATCAAAAACTTGCGGTAGGTACTACGGAACCCTATATTGCGCGTGGCCCGACACGCACTTGGCCGGTTTTAATCCTTCGATCGCGGATTCTTGGAAATGCTATTGTATTCTATTGTTGTGCGGGAACGTATTTTTTTTGTATTTTTGTGAAAATATGGACGATTGTGACATTTTCTTGCAAAATATGGACTTATCTTTGAAAAACCCTAAAATATGGAAAAATATGGAAAATAAAACTTGGTTTTTCACAGTCTAAACATGATAATTCTTGTATAAAATACATCTAGGCCGAAAATCACGCAAAACAAAAATATGTATTTACATATAAATCCGGGCCCTAGTTATAACAATTAACATGACTTTTTTTAAGTTACGCAAAACTTATAGTGTGACCTAAGTACTAGGGTATATAACTATAATATCTAGGCTTTATTAATTAACTTTATGTTGTATGTTGCAGACATGTGCAGGTAGAGATGTAACGCTACATGTGTCTCCCACAAACCCTGCCATCTTTCTCTATCAGAAGTTTGGTTTTAAAGTAAGTATTAATACAAACTTTTGTGTATGTTATTAAAAATAAAATGTATGCTGTAATGGCTACTGACAAATAATAGAAGTAACTGTTATTAAAAAGGTTGATTAATAAAACAAAGAATAAAAGTAAATGTATTCTTAATACAAAAAAAAATATTATCACATACCTTTGTTACTGTTGAAAAGGCTTACATAAAAAACCTTCTGTTATCAGAAAATCATATATTTTCCGAGTTTTATTTACATCTATTTTGAGTATTCTACGTGCATCTAGCAGTTTCAATGATCCGAGTTTATTGTTTTCCGCTATAAGCAGCTTTTTCATTTCCGTATAGTTGTTTGGTAAAAGTCTGACGTTAGAACACAAAGACTTCTCATTGGCGGACAGTTGAAAGTATCCAGGCAAGTCGGTTATATCTAGCGGTATAGCTCTCCTCTTCCATCTCTTGCCCTTGCCAAACAAGAGTTTGCTCCTAGACGTGTAGCTGTCAAAGTCCTTTATCATAACTAATGTAGCATACCTTTGCTCCTTGTTCATGTCATCATTATTCGCCTTTAGTTGTTTGTAAAGCCTAGCGGAATGCAATGTACGTATCCCAAGCTTCCTATATTCACATAATTTGTATAGCCTTTGCATCGTTTCTTCCTGAAGACTTATACTCTCCATAAATGCATCAAATTGCATGCCGGTCATAAACTGCATAAACGACAGTAACCTCTCGCTGTTTGTTCTCGATATTGTGCTATCAAATCTTATGAGCCATGCCAGCAACTTGTTTGTCATTATCAACCCATGGTTCTGTATAATTTTGTACCTTCTCTGCCTTTCTCTTAATCTAGTATTTAAAGCGTTCAGTAGACTAACTTTTAAAGCATCTATACAATCGTCATCCTCGTCATCAGAATAGCTGTCCTCTATACTGAAGATACTTTCTGCATTATTATCATAGCTTAATTCGAATTCTGATCTATGAGCATTGTAGCCTGCTAGGGAGTGATCGGATTGGTTATTTCTCGGTGGGTTAGTGCACAGGTCTGTATTGTATAGGTAAGGTGTCAATATTTTTGGAAAAACAGACTGCTCCGTTTCCGGAATCAACTTCAACTCCTCGCACTGTACATTCTCAATGAAATACTTCTTGTAATGTTCCTGGCACTCTAGTTTGGATCGCGTGTGCACACACTTTGATATCTCCTCCCAGTTACCGAATCCATACATCGACATAGCCGACAACAGTTTGCACTCCTCCTTGGCGGACCAGTTGCAGTTGTCGAATAGCGGGAAGTCGTTCCTTCGTATCGAGTACTTGTGGTCATTTTTATGAGGTCCCACTTCGCGTCCGGACGCGAAACATCTCTGGCACAAGTTGCTGTCACACTCGCAGCACTCTATGTAGGGCTCGTGCGCCATCTCCGCGCACGCGTCGCAGTTCACCTGGAGTATATCGTTGGCCATTGTCCGCAGGTGGAGGAGCTGATCCAGGACTTCTACGAGAAATACTACGACATCGATTACAAGGGGTGTCGACACGCGCTGTTTTTGAGATTAACGAGATGAATAAATGTTCCAAAGACTAAAGCTTTCATTCACCCAACAATTATTTTCTTTCTAGTCGTTTATTTATAGACAAGCGGCACAAAAACACATTTTATCGAACTGTTTACAAATTACACATTTTTGACATGAATGACAAGCGACCATTTGTCAAACGTCAATTGAACCCGACTGGGTTACAAGTTTAAACTCAAAGGTATACAAGTATTTTTTTTTACCCAAACAGAATTTTATGGGATTATTGATTGAACACTGATTGCTGATGAATACTTATAGTTATAGAACGGCTAAATTATACCTATAGAACAATTTTATAACATACTACAATTTATTATTGCTTAAAATTAGATTGATCAAGAAAGTATTTCTAGAAAAATCGAGAATATTCAAAAAGTGATCTACTTTAGTGATACTGTAAAAATAAAGGCATTTTAAAATAAAATAGTATTAAACAGAATGGGGATGTCATGCAATCTCATGATACATAATTTTATTTAAGAACTATCGAGGAAATTGATTCCTAATTCCTATGCAGTTGATAAACCAACGTTATTTGGTCGAATTCCTCAATTCAATGTTAATAATTGCGATCTGTCGGCTGGGTTTGATGTAACGCAACAAACTACTTAGGTCCCCGAATCCCGATCTGCATAGGAATCAACTTCTCTGATAGTACCTACTTATTACTTAATTAAAAAATTTATTTTTTCCCACTGTTTGTAGCAAAATGTTTAATGCTGGCAATAATAAATCTCGTGCATTGATCTATTGAAGAAGTTTGTTTCCTTTGCAAAGAATAGTTAAGACACGAAATTTGTTATTGGTTATTTTTAAAACACTACATGTTTTTGATTGGTCAACTGAAATCATGGTTTGTTCTTATTGGCTAATATAGAAATCATTCAAACGAGATTAAAAACTTGTACATGGAAACCGACCAAAAATCTATACGACGTCAAGTGTGAGCTCATCGTCGAGTGACATTTGAACGCTTAAATTTATATGTATCTCTTTCTATCACATGGCGATGCCTTAAGCGTACGTATCTTTTTGCTCTTTCCTGAGCGCGCTGAAGGCCCTAGAATGTTCTAGACGTTTTAATGTATATATTTTGGCGCGACGGCAGCCCTGCGTTTCATTCAAACATTGTGAAGTGGGTTGTGTGAACTTGTGTATTGTGAAGTGTGTGGATATTTTACTTATAATACGGGATTTAGAGGATTTTTACTGTTAAGTTACTAATGTAAGTATGCAAATTATATTTATTTACCATTTTCCGTTGTAGATATAATTTTTAAGCTCCAGATTGAAACCAAAATTGTGAAAATTCTCGATGAAATGTAACATTGCGTGGACAATTCAACTACATCTCCTAAAAAGGTGACAATCGTGCGGAGGCTAACCAGATTTTTCTTTGTTTCAGATAAATTAGACATAATGGGCAAAGACTACTACAAAATATTAGGAATCGCGAAGGGAGCGTCGGACGACGAGATAAAGAAGGCCTACAGAAAATTAGCGCTAAAATACCATCCAGACAAAAATAAATCGGCAGGCGCCGAGGAGAAGTTCAAGGAAGTCGCGGAGGCCTACGAGGTTCTGTCCGACAAGAAGAAGAGGGAGATTTACGATGCCCACGGCGAGGAAGGTCTCAAGGGAGGAATGGGAGGACAGAACGGCCCCGGCGGCGGCCAGTCCTTCTCCTACACGTTCCACGGCGACCCGAAGGCGACCTTCGCTCAGTTCTTCGGCTCGGCGAGCCCGTTCCAGGCGTTCTTCGACCTGAACGGCAGCTCCGGCACCACGATGTTCTTCGACCGCGACATGGATGTGGACATGGACCCGTTCGCGAACATGGGCATGGGCCATGCGAGGCCCGGCGCCCATCCCTTCCGCAGCCAGAGCTTCAACATGCACGGCTCGCCGAGTCGCAAGGAGAGGACCCAGGACCCCCCCATCGAGCACGACCTGTACGTGTCGCTGGAGGACATCGCCCGCGGCTGCGTCAAGAAGATGAAGATCTCCCGCCGCGTCATCCAGCCCGACGGCACCTCCAAGAAGGAGGACAAGGTGCTCACCATTCACGTGAAGCCCGGGTGGAAAGCTGGCACCAAGATCACATTCCAGAAGGAGGGCGATCAGGGAAGGAACAAGATCCCGGCTGACATCGTTTTCATTATTCGCGACAAGCCCAATCCATTATTCAAGCGAGAAGGAAGTGACATCAGATACACGGCCAAGATCTCACTCAAACAGGTATGTGTACCTATTAAAATTCTTGTTTGACCTAATTAAACCAGTAATTTGCGTTTTAAAGCAGGAAGAAGCACTTAGATCTTTCTAGATTTTTCTATCAATCAGTCAATTTCTTTGTCATAATGTTTATAAATTTGCAATGTAACTAATCGTGGTTTGTTTTGTTTGCAGGCTCTTTGTGGAACGATCATCGAAGTACCGACGATGACAGGCGAGAAGCTGACGGTCAACTTACAAGGTGAGGTGGTGAAACCCTACACAGTGAAACGGTTCCCCGGCTACGGTCTACCTTTCCCCAAGGAGCCCACTAGGAAAGGTGATCTCCTAGTGGCCTTCGACATCAAGTTCCCCGATCGCCTGAGTTCAGGAGTCAAAGAAATACTCATGGATACATTACCAAATTAAAATAGATTCTCGAGACTTCAAGTGTTGACAATTCGGCCATTTCATGATCAGCATGAAGTGCCTTGTATGACTGAAGAAGCTGGATTCTTCTGAAGGATGTGTAGTTTGAAGACTGCATTGAAATTATTAGATCCGGGTGTTTGTGAAAACGTCTAGTTGTCTGAATGTGCATAGTTTCATTTTATAACAATGGAGCGATGAACACTTGTGGCCAGTTTTCCATATGTTGTAGTATGGGGGACGGTAGTAAATTATTGTAACATGTAAATACCACCTGTAAATATTGGATCTAGGGCAGTGATTGTAAGTTTCAGTCTGTAATTGCTAAATTTGACTAGGATTCTGTAGGTTGTGCATTTATGTTCTCCTGTCACTTATAATTACTGTTAATTTAAATAAAAACAATTTTAACTTTTTCTATTGTTTGATTTCTAATTTCATAAATAACTTTCACGATTATAACTAGTTATGACTGAGATCACTCATCCAATGTTAATGTCCTTCATGTAAATGCCCTCAACTCCTACATGTACAAAAAATCTGGTCTGAATTATTGGTCATGGGGTTATTGAACCATATCCATGAAGTGGGCTGAAGGGCCTAAATTAACGAAATGACCTCATGTCACCATACAATGAGCGCAATAATTGTTAATATAACCTTGTATCGATCCAGCAACTTTTCTGCTACGAAGCAATAATATCAACTGGATTTCTGCAAATGAAATTAATATTTTGTAGCGCGCAGGCGTCAACACGTGCGGAGTGCTCACGAATTCGCGTCATAAGTAAAAATACCACGGCGCCCGCCTTCACGCCGACATTCAGATTTCAGAGATAAAAATTGATGATCTTTATTTTTAGTTTTGTCAGATCTAGTATCATAATAAGCGCTAACCATTTTATTTTTTCGCTTTACTCCATGCAACGGTATTATAATATCGTATAAACTGGAACACCACATGATACCGTTATGTTTGCGTAGGTCGACTGAACTCGACTGCTCTAAACATCTTTTTAAGTAAACACTAAACATGTTTTTTTCTGGAAATTCCTTTAATGTATAACATATAAATCAATATATATAAATATATATAGTCAAACCTTTTTTTTTGCTGCTCCTTTACTTGTTTTCTATGAGAGGCCGGCCCGGCCTCTCATAGAAAACAAGCAATCTAAAACATATCCAACTCGGTTTTTAGGGTTCCATACCCAAAGGGTAAAAACGGGACCCTATTCATGTGACTTTGATGTCTGTCTGTCCGTCTGTCCGTCTGTCCGTCTGTCCGTCTGTCTGTCTCCAGGCTGTATCTCAAGAACCGCTATAGCTAGAGTTCTGAAATTTTCACAGATTGTGTATTTCCGTTGCCTCTATAACAACAATTAATACTAAAATTAAAGTAAAATTAATATTTAAGGGGGGCTCCCATACAACAAGCGTGATTTTTTGGGCTTTTTTGCTCGTAATCAATAATGATAAGAGGTAGGCACTTGAAACTTTCACGAATGCCTTAAATATAATTGTTGTACTTTAATAAATAATAATAATATTCAAATAAAATAAAAAATTAAGGGGGACTCCCATACAAAAAATACAATTTTTAGCCTATTTTTGCTCTGTATTGATACGGAACCCGTCGTACGCGAGTCCGACTCGCTCTTGGCTTCAGAGAATTTTTCAGTAGTTCCTGAGATTAGCGCGTTCAAGTTAGCCCTTATGTCGGCACTACATATAGGCGAACGCGTTGGCCAACGCGTTGGCCAACGTGTCGCCCCAATGTGTAGAACGGGCGACTCGCGCGTTGGCGGTGCTCTACTTACTTCCTTGCGTTGGCAGTACTTTGCTCTATAACGGTACGGAACCCTTCGTGCGCGAGTCCGACTCGCACTTGGCCGATTTTTTTACTTTATGTATTTATTACGGTACACGGCGCGGCGTCACCTTCATAGATTCAGTTTTCATACAAAACTAAAATAGTAAAAACTCAAATCTAGTGGATACTTTCTTGATAATATAAGTAGGTA
Source organism: Polyommatus icarus (assembly GCA_937595015.1). Taxonomy (NCBI): domain Eukaryota; kingdom Metazoa; phylum Arthropoda; class Insecta; order Lepidoptera; family Lycaenidae; genus Polyommatus; species Polyommatus icarus. The sequence continues at coordinate 20,578,451 of OW569329.1, forward strand.
GGTAATTAATAATTTAACTGAATAATATTATAATTTATAAGGTAGGCAGCTATCCCTAACCCGCGGCCCGCCGGGACTTTTTTTGTGGCCCGCGTGATGACAATGGGGATTGTCCATTTTTTTTTAATTTTGCTCATTACAAAAACATTTCGAGGAATAAGGTCAGTGATCGTTTTTCTGTATATAAACGAAAAAAATACCCATTAGTTACTTACATTTTTGAACAAATATGTTTAACCTTAGTTTGACCTTCAATGGCGTTAAATTAGCAATAATACGTTTTTAATTGGACCAATATTACGTTTCGAACTTTTGGTAAGCTTTTCGTATCAGTTTTCACATAATGAGAACTTGCATTTGACGAACCAGCCATTATAAATAAGATTGAAAGGAAATTTAAACATACTGCAGAGGTCAATTGGCCGCCGATGATGACGTCAGAGCGAAACTTTAAAAATTTATTGAGAAAAAACTAGCCAATGAATTTCAAAATTATTAAATTTATATTCTTAAAATACCCTATTTTAACGAAAAAAAATATAAAAAGTACATGTGATTTTTTTTGGACAATGCCCATTTTGAAATTCACACCCAACGGCAGAATAACGTAAAGTCTACGTGGTCGTTAAATTTTTTCCACTTTTAAATCGTTAATTTTGAAGACTGTTATTTTTTAAGGGAACAAATATAATGACCACCAAAAATGCACCGATACCCTAAGCTTGTTCGCCAAAAATAGATACTTACCACCAAAAAAATAAAGCCTAAAATTGCAATACTACTACCTATTTTAGTCGTGATTACACTTGAAATTGTAACCGAACGCCAAATATAGTAAATGATCACCAAATATAGTAAAAGATCACCAAATCCTGACGGGCAAAAAATGCGACATTTCAGTCCAAATAAATCACTACGATTGACCAAAAATGTAAGCAAATTAGCAAAAAAGTAATTTCTGTCCAAATAAATCACTATGATTGACAAAATTTGTAGGCACATTAGCAAAAAAAGTTATTTAATTCTACGCGGTTTTCAAGAGGTAGGCACTTGAATTTTTCACACATTCTTTTGTTATATGTGTACTTTAATATTTAATAATAATATTAAAATAAAATAAAAATTTAAGGGGGGGCTCCCATACAAAAAACACAATTTTTAGCCTATTTTTGCTCTGTATTGATACGGAACCCGTCGTACGCGAGTCCGACTCGCTCTTGGCTTTAGAGAATTTTTCAGTAGTTCCTGAGATTAGCGCGTTCAAGTTAGCCCTTATGTCGGCACTACATATAGGCGAACGCGTTGGCCAACGTGTCGCCCCAATGTGTAGAACGGGTGACTCGCGCGTTGGCGGTAGGTATTTAGACGTTGGCCGACGCGTTTTGTCGGCACTACATATAGGCGAACGCGTTGGCCGACGCGTTGGCCAATGCGTTGGCTAACGCGTTCGTCTATTTGTAGTGCCGACATTACAAATAATTTTCCCCGTTTTTTTCCAAATTTTCCTCTATTTCTTCGCTCCTAGTAGTCTTAGCATGATAAAATATAGGCTATAGCCTTCCTCGATAAATGGGCTATCTAACACTGAAAGAATAATCAAAATCCGTTTCGTAATTTTAAAGATTAAAGGGAACAAAGGGACATGAGGGAAAAAGCGTCTATGTTTTATAATCATTTTACATTATAATGCTAGTATCACGTTGGTGATCATTTACTAATTTTGGAGATCATTTTCTATTTTTGGTGTTACAATGATTTATTTGGAGTCATTTTGCTTGAATAGGATAGCGAAATGTTAAATCTTTGGTTATCATTTTACATTAAAATGCTAGTATCATATTGGTGATCATTTACTAATTTTGGTGATCATTTACTATTTTTGGAGTTACAATGATTCATTTGGAGTCATTTTGCATAAATAGGATAGCGAAATGTTAAATCTTTGGTGATCAGTTTACATTAAAATGCTAGTATAATGTTGGTGATTATTTACTAATTTTGGTGATCATTTACAAATTTTGGTGATCATTTACTATTTTTGGTTTTAAGATGTTAAATCTTTGGTTTTCATTTTACATTAAAATGGTGGTCTATATTTTGGTGATCGGTTACAATTTTTGTCTGTGAAATGTTACTATTTCTGGTGATCAGTTAATTATAAGCCATTTTTAACCCTAAAAAATGTTTGTTGCGGCCCGCGACACCAAGACGAAAACATAGCTATGTTTGTGCGCTTGTGGCCCGCATGAAAAAAGTGAATCGTGATTCGTGATTAAAAGATTGTGAGAAAGATACCAAATAAGTGGTTGTACAGTGTACAGTATTTTTTATACAGTTATTATATTTTATAGTAATCGCGGATGTTTGTGGGCAATTATTATTTCCTGTATGTTTCCTGAATCCTGACATACAAATACCTATCTGAAAGTAGATTTTGTATAAATGTTACGCTCAAAGACCGAAATCGCTCAGTGAGCGAAAAAATAGCTCACAACGCGTTGTGGTTACAATGAAACAGCCAAGACGCGAAATTCGCGTCGTGGCTGTAATGAAAACGGCCACGACGCGTTCTGGCAATCACAAAAAGACCATAACGCGAAATTCGTGTCGTGGCTAATATGCTATTTGTTTATCTTGATTTGTTCTTGATTGATTAATCGTCTATAGGCATGTAAGATTATATTTGAATTACCACGCGTACTACAAAATATTTTTTCTTTTACTAAATCACTGCATAACGTGTTTTTCATTATTATTTGAAAATATCCATAGTTATGCAGTGATTTAGTAAAAGAAAAAATATTTTGTAGTACGCGTGGTAAGGTAATTCAAAATGTGTAATCTTCCATACCTATGGACGATTAATCAATCAAAAACAAACCAAGAAAAAACGAATAGCAAATCAGCCACGACACGAATTTCGCGTTATGGTCTTTTTGTGATTGCCAGAACGCGTCGTGGCCGTTTTCATTAGAGCCACGACGCGAAATTCGCGTCGTGGCTGTTTCACTGTGACCACAACGCGTTGTGAGCCATTTTTTCGCTCATTGAGCGATTTCGGTCTTTGAGCGTAACATAAATACATCAATGGAACTAAGTTCCTACAGTTTCGACTTTCTAAATGTAAAAGTAACAGCTTCTCTGCACACCTAAATTGAATTTTTTATCGGGTATGTAGGCACTTACTTAATTTTAAGAATAATTATTGTTCAGAGTTAAAACTTAAAAATGTGTCAAACAGCTATAATAGCCTAGTAAACGAATGATTCTGTTTGGAAAAGTCGAAAGCAGAAATTATGACTACGGAACTATGGTATCACTAAGAAATTGTCTCTGATGCTGGTGCTGATAAAACCAACGGTTTGAATTTCATCTGGATTTACTAAAATCACGTGTTTGGATAATTCTGCGGTGTACTGCTATCGTCAGCCGGGTCAGGACTCTGGAGAGCCACTATTCGCGTCATAAGGTGTTACCATGGTCAATCTCCCAAACTCATGAAAAAGCAACCTTCCGCATTTTCCAGATCGGGATGCTGGAAAACAAAATATTTTCATATCATATGGAACATTTTAATAATCTGAAAAACTTCGGCACGGTTTGGTCGGTTTCTAGAGACTGGTTGCTCTCCTGAGGCCTTTTTACTGATCGCATCGGCTTAATTTTGGGTTGATTTGACTAGATTTATACAGGCTGTTCTTACATAAATTCGGTCTATTGTGACTAGAACAGGCAATGATAAAATCATTTAAGAGATTTTTTAGTATCTTAGATAACAGGAAAAATGATTACTCGAAATTACAAAGAACATTGAGCCTCATACCGCATAAAGACTCAAAAAATGTATTTTTAGGTAAAAATAGTCTGCACTAACCATGGATAAGGATTGATTATTATTAATTTGCATCGATTTATATGTACGCTAGTAATATTTATGTCTATGTTAATTTGACTATTGGCCATAAAAATGTAGAAGATTTTTTCTCATAAGAATGAAATTTTCAGTTTTATAATACGAAGTAAGTAAAGATTTGTTGGAGCACTTACGACTTTTGTAGATTTTTTCTTGGAGACAAGAAAATCCAGGAAAGTTTTTTATGTTTTATAATAAAAGACCATAAAATGAGCTATCTTTCATCTATTTACTGTCTTCAAAAATTTCAGAAAATACAAACATCCTTCGTATAGATGTGTGTGTTTGAAAATCTACCACTGCACTTAGAAGCTCATATCTAGTCAACGATTAGAGATAGATACAAAGTGTAAAAGACAACGTTGTAGAGAATTTTATTAGCTTTTCTATGTAGTATAATAAAATTTCGTACGAAGCACCGTTTTCGAAAATTTGTCAAAAAACCGAAAAATTTATCCTTCTTTTCCCCCTCTCCCCTCCGGCCCACCTCGGGGGGGTCAGGACTTGTATGTTTATCTCCTAACTAGTCCAAACAAAGTTCCGTAGTCAAAATTTCTGCTTTCGACTTTTCCAACCACACCCCCATTTTGAGCATTCATTTACTTGGCTATAAATATAGAACTGATAATATGCTGGCTAGGCGCCAATTTATGTCTATTTAAAATAATTATAAAATTTATGTAATAAGTTACATCAATTCAACCGTCCGCGTCTCCACGAATTTTATTTGAAAATAAAATAAACATCAACCGCACAGACAGAGAGATTTATTGAAATTAAAAATAAGTTGGCCGATTTCAGTGACCACTGGGCACTGACTACTAAGGTCTGAGAATGACCAAGTGGCAACGTCTATGTATTATGTATTTTGAATTTTGCGTGTACGAATAAAATGTATCGTATGAAAATAATATATTATCCCTAGTCACGCGTAAAATGCACAGAAAATGATTATGCACGTGAAGAAAAAGATAGCTTATCTTGTCTTTATTAAATAACTAGCTGTCCCGGCAAACGTTTCTTTGCCATAATATTAAGTATATAAAGTTTTTTTTTTTTTACTTTGATCCATAAAGTTAATATACCTAGCGGAATAGAGAAACAAAGGCCTGAGCAAGTGAGATGCCACTATCAGTAACACCGCGTGGTAAAAAGATTCCGATAGGTATATTAACTTTATGCTCTGATCGCAGCGCTAACTGTCGGGACACACTAAAATTAAAATTCGAATTCGAATAGGTATTATTTAAAATTTGACACTGCGATGGTAGCGCCGTCTGTCGGATCCAATGTAAAACATTCCAAAATCAACAATTACTACTAATAAATTAAAAATTAATTAAAAAAACATTGTCCAGCGGACAAAATTGTGAATCTAAACCATTCCCAGATCCTCTTGAACACACACAAAAAATTTCATCAAAATCGGTCCAGTCGTTTGAGAGAAGTTCAGTGACATACACACTCACAGAAGAATTATATATATTAAGATAAGACGGACGAAAAATATTGCCACGTGACTATTTTGATAACAGCAGCAAAACAAATAAATCTTGTTGTGCACAACAAAGTCATTATTCCTTGACAATAACCTAGTTATCAGTAATTGTTACGACTGGTGAGTTGGTGACTGGTAACACTGTAGGTACCTAATGTACGTCATAATATAACTTCTTTTTCTTTCTTTTTAACCGACTTCCAAAAGAGAGGAGGTTATATGTTCGTCTATTTATATTTCTTTATCTTACAAAATGTAAGTACCTATCATGCACTTATATCGACCAAGACGATTATCGATGTTGTGATGTTAAAATATTTGCATGAATTCCGCAGAGGTGATTGCATCCGTGCAAGTTTGAAAAATATTTAAAACTGAAACTATTTACATAAATAGTTTCAGTTTTAAATACTTACAAACAAAAGTTCTGTAATTTTTTTAAAGCATTCCAATTTTTTAAATTTGTATCTAATTAAATTGAGTCTCTGATTAACAAATTTTTTGGGCTAGTAGAGAATGAGAGGTTTTGGATAGAGAAAGCAAAACTTTCTCCCGGGTGTAGTAGACAATAATATTATTATACCTACTTAGTACTTTGGCAGTATAGCTACTAGAAACTGTAGAAAGTATAAAATTGTTTAATTTTTATAGGTACTTACCTACTTATACATTAATTATAAAATGTCTTCTTTTGAATCTCGAGAGATAAATTTAAAGAAATTGGTATTCTAACTGTTGCTTCTCAATACATTTTGGATAATGTAATATATGTTAGAAAAAATATAAGTAAATTTAAAGCTAAAAGTGACATTCACTGTAGGAACACCAGAAATAAGCACAAGCTGGATTTGCCGATGATCAGACTTAGTAAAGTTAGTAAATCTTTTAAAGGTCAATGTATACGCCTGTACAATAAAATCCCAAAAAACGTTCAAAATCTTTCGATTAATAAATTTAAAAAAGTAGTCAAGGAACGTTTGTGTGCTAAAGCCTATTATAAGGTCAATGATTTCATAAACGATGGCACATCTTGGGAGTAGAATGGCTGCTTGCAAGGCCACTTCTACATGTTATATGACTTACAATTAAGTATGGATATTGACATTGTATAATTTTAAGTTACAATTGTAAATTTTATTTTAAAAGATTAATTTTTTTCTCACTTTTTTGGTAAAAAGTGGGACCCCGGCGAGTTTCTTACGCCGGTTCTTCTCGCCGGGATAGTTCCCGAATCGGTGGTAGGCACCAGTAGTATCAACATTCTGAAAGCATTTGCTACAAATCTATTCGGAAATAAAACAATTTTTATTTTATTTTATTTTTATTTTATACAAGATACCTATTAAATTGAGTGTACATTTTGAAGATTTTCTCAAAACGTACCAAACTACTCAGCAGTAAGTACATTGACACCATGTAGCCATAACTTGATAATTGATTATTGTTTCTTGATAAAGGGGGATTTCCCCCAACGCACAATCTTCCACCGATTACTGATCGCAGACGCTAGGGAGTAAGAACCTTTGTACTTACAGATTATAGAAGAATAAGACGTTTATTCTATCATACAATAGAATATAATATTACTCATTAGTTAATTATTATTCTCGTATCCTATCATGAACGATGACTTAATAAAATTGAACTTAGTAATTAGTACTAAGCACTTATTGGTAAGTAGGTACATACTATTAAAAATAATTAATTAAGCAGGTACGTACGTAAACAAAAAATTAGACATACTTAATAATTAATGGGTCATTGTATTGAATGCGCTCTAATTAAGGAAAATTTTGTGGCATTAACTTTCTTTCTTTGTATTCAGATTAATAATAATTTAACCCTGATCGGGACAATGCAGTCAACATGGCAGCAACAACACAACAAAACAAACATTGCATTGGCGGATTTGCGCGGTCAGTCACCGAAAGAGACAGAAACACCTCGACGGCTCGACCGTTCTCGACTCGAACTAGAATTGTTCGAGAACGCGGGGCCCGCCGGTATCTGTGTTAAAGTGTTGCCAGATTAATTTACCAATACTCCATACGTTTATGTAATACCTATACAATTCGGTGTTTCATCACGTCATTGTACTTAGTAAAAGTTAAAAAGTATGTTGACTGTGATATAATGATTATTCAGACAAAACGTGATAAAATATTGAAATTATGAAGTGTAATTGGTAAAGCATAATATTCGTGAGAACTGAAAATGTAATTGACCTGTGAATTGCTTCATTAAAACAATATTTAAAAAATGTTTTCAAGACTTTTTTCGGAGTCCCGAGAATTAAATCGTGATTTACACATTTTAAAAGTTTACCAACAATTTTTGTTAGAATTTCAAAACTTTTATTTCAAGTAGGGTAGCTCTAAATACCCTTTTGGGTAAATTTGATTAATTCCTATGAACTTAGTTAAGTACTTACAAAATTCGATAATAAATTTTATTTGTACTACCTACCCAATGGTCAGCAATGCTTATACATATTATTCATTAATCATTTACAAGACACATCAAAATTTTCCTATAAATGGGCAAAATTTTTAGCCATCGCTACCGAGAAAAAAATGTTGCCAGCCAACACGTGCATCGCCACCGTCACGTTTCGCCCGCACGTGACTGCGCCGACACGCGTCTGCCCCGCAAGCCTCGACTTTTACAATTACAATGCTACCGATTTACATACGATTGCACGCCACGTGAGGATTATAATATCACGATCGACGTACCGTATTTATGCGCATTATCTGAGAATAGTTCGAGAAGCGGTTATTATGACGACTGGCTATGTTATTACATCGTACACGTAGATTAGTTTAATTATTCCAATGCAACGTCCACAGATTCGCCATCATCAATCTTTTCGTTCAGTCTTTTGTCATTTTTAGATTAGCTAAGTAGGTACCTACATCTATTAAACCTACTTAGTACTTACCTACTTCATGCAACCGTATCGACGAGGTTTTTTTAAATTAATTTATATCCCTATTGTGATATATAAGCTATTGCTTTAGATTTTATAAAGAAGGAAAAGTTCAGCATCAGCACTAATTTTGATATTGCGAATTTGCGAAGGCATTTAGCAATAACATGCACAATAATTGCAAAGTTTGATCCACCAACAATTATTGATTATGGTTGATCCTTTTTAAAGAATTAGAGAAAATTATCACAAATCTCTAACCTTTTTGCACTCCAAACAGAAGCGCATATTTTATATGGAGTGCAACAAGGGTTTGTCCTAGGACCTTTTTTGTTTAATTTTTACGTCAGCAGACACTAGACAGTAACGTCCTCAGGAAGCACGATAAATTGAGTTTTTAAACTTGGGTGTAGGCTCTAAAATCTAAATTATTGATTACATAGTGAAACAATTTGCATAGGTCTTTAGCTGTGTAAATTGGTTCAGACTTCAGTTGATTTCGATTAGCTGATCATCTGGTATTAACCGAGCTACTTATCACAAATAAACAAATACATAATATTATATTCTTGTACTTTGTAGTTGTAAGTTAAAATTAGTTAACTTTGTAGTTGTAATAAAACATATTAGATACAAAACCGATTGCCTTTTTGTCATAAACAAACAAACACGGCAGACCTAGGAAGGTTCTCTAATATGTCGGAAACGGTGATTATTTTTATCAGCATTCAGCGGACGTCACCAATGCGATGCTCGGTATCAGTGTAGACTGTAGTGAGGTCAAAACCTTGGAGCGCCGAGCCCGTTACACGCTACGATTTGCAGGCTGGAGAAAGTAATGAAGGCGGGAAGGATAATGGTCATAGAGTCAGCGACTGCTAGACTTTCGTCATTTTATAAAAGCAGTTAACCTGAGCGTCTCTCAGACAGACGCGGTCTGCGGTGGCGGTCAGTTGGATGGCTTGGCCGCGTGGCCGCGTGTGTCTGTATCGTACCTAGAACTCTCATGTCATCCAACTGACCGCCACCGCCACCGCCACCGCAGGCCGCGTCTGTCTGGGAGACGCTTTATGACCCCTTAACTACTAGCAGTAGCAACTATAGGAGTTTCGGTCACGGTTACATAAGGAGGTGTCCAGTTCTTAAGGTCTACATGACTTTCGAATTTTAATAAAGAGTAAAATGACTATCTTGCTGACTGCTGATGCTCGCTCTTACTCTATTAGAGCCAATCCTAATTTTTATGAAGCACTCGTTCTTTATCGGCTCTACATTTTTAAAAACATTTGTTTTTAGTTTCAACTTTCAAGTTACTATCAGAGAAATTGATTCATAGGCAGAGGGGGGACCTCGTAATTCGGATGGGCAGATCAAGACAAACATTGACTTGAATTTACGCAAGCCATAGGTCCACCATTTCCCAATTCTCACATATTTTGATTAAGATTTTACAGCAATGAGCAAGATGGTTAAATGTAATCATCACTTTAATAACACCACAAGACGAGGCCGACTTATAACGAACGAAAACAGCTGACCGACTAAAATAATACCGGAGAAAACGAGAGTAATAATAAACTGATTTTATTACGTTTTCCTCAAAACATTAATACCGAAGATTAAAGAGCTTTATTTCTTAAACACGCCGAACGTAAAATAAAATTATGTGTGAATTAAGATTTTCCTTAATATTTAAATTAACTATACTCTCAAGTCTTAAACTTACCGAATGAATGTTGCCTTGATCCTATTTTAAATTACTTATATTACTTAAATAAAAATAAAACTAACAGAAAATCTAAGGTTTTTCTGTTAGTTTAACCTTCTTAGTTTAAAGGTTTAAAATACTTAGAATAAATAACTTTAGCCTCTTCTTTAGAATTCAGTATCATACTGCCTCTAAGTAGGTATAACTTGCTCAAACTCTACATTAATTTAACGAATTTCAGCATCTCCAAAAAAGAAGGTCTGCTTTTATTTCTTAAACCTCAAAATCTTGAGTTAATTTCAATATCTCCGAAAAAAATTCCCTGCCTCTATCACTTCCTCAAACTCTACAAATTACAATACAGACTACAGTGGACACATACAACAGCACAATATTTACCGTTTACATAGGTAGTATATGAAGGTTACGTGTTATGTTTATCAATGTGTTTATCGTAGAGTAGATAGCATTACATAAGCGCCATATGGGAAATAGGTCTAGAACTCTAGAACCTTCATTGTTCACTGGGAAGTCGATGTTGTTTATTGAACCTTGTGTTATGGCATAATAAAATTATGGTCGGATAACGGATTGCGTTTTGTAGTAGAGTATTTTACCTATTCGTTTTGCTAATACTTACCTGATATAGATTACAGAGAGATAAGGTATGTAAGACAGAAATTATTGTAAAGAGCTTATCTTATTTAAATCATTGGCAAAATACAGCAACGCATGCGCAATTGCACACAAGGTATAATAAACATTCAGGCGTCAATCACGTTGCTATGACGTCCGGTTTCAGACAAATCATCCGGACCAAATAAGGAAGTTGCCAGTTGGCCATATTTGGCATGGGAATTAAGAGGAAGAAGTAAGGTAGTTAACGAATGAAAGATAACAAATGAAACAACAGCAAACATATTTTTCAGTATATTGAGTATGCGTTAATAATAATTTCTAAATAATAGTAAAGTGGGCATAAAGATAAATTTCCTGTTTTGTTTCGTCGTGTTTGTCTGTCTGTTTGTTACCCCTTCACGTTCAAACTGCTGAATCGATTTCGCTGAAATATAGTAAGCAGATAGTAGATACTTTGAGTCCCGACTCTCGGGACGTAGGTTTTCATACCGGAAAATGTTGTTCCTGCGCGAGTTGCGGGCGTCATCTAGTAAACTTATAAACTAACACAAACTTTGCTAAAAGAGCCATTAGTGATGTGCATTTAAACCATTGAGTTAATATACACTAGGAGAGAGCCTTATGTCCCGGACGCCATGTCGCAGTTACCGGTCGCAATCCTTATATCGGTGTATAAGCGTCAAAAGCGTGTCCTACTTACTCGGACATAACAAAGGAGTCGGTCTGCATATTTCATGTAATAAAAGTGTTATTTAAAGGTTTTTAGTGAACATTTTATGCTAGACATTGTTGAGTTTTGTGGTTCCGCTAAATAATAAACCATAAAAATGGCCAAACAATGCCTCAAACACGTGGATTTAGCATTAAATACGTAAGTTTAGAACAACGTTTTTTGGGCTTTTCACGCGGTATTTTTGTAATCTAAAAAGATATTATTTTATAAGTTTAATAATCCCTTGTTCGTGCTATATAAGGTACTAGCTGTCCCGGTGAACTTCGTGTCACTTTAAAACCTTCTCTGGACTTCTACGAATATTTTAAAACTAAAATTAGCCCAATCCGTTCAGGCGATTTCGAGTTTTTGCGCGACTAACATATTTGACATATTTGAAAATTCATTTATATATATATATATATATATATATATATATATATATATAAATGTCACATCAATTAATAATTTGTCTACAAAAATTGCATAGCTTTTTACGTGTGTTTACGGATTCTCATTACTTGAACTATAGTTTATCGATATCATGAACTAAATGACTTTCTTTTCTTTATTATAATGTGCTTCGAAATGATCGACAAATAGAAGTATTCAAGAAAATAAACGCACACTACTTGTATGAAAATAAGCACAAAATGGCCACGCGATGACGGGCTAAGGTTACATCTATACTATATTACTTTATCTATGATTTAAATGTTTGAACTCGAGACGAGTAGTCTTTATATTTTTAATTTTTATGTTTATCATGAGCAGAGAGTATAGAGTATAGACTATAGTGCCTAGTGGGCACCTACGTAACGCTGTGGTAACGCGGTGGGTGCATTTCACTGCCAAGTGCCAACTCGCGTCGCTGCATCAATGCCAACTGACGTTCACGAGATATCACGTTACACACATTCATCATCATCTACGAATTAAACTTTCTACTCATGTTACAAATTTGTATTCAGCATTCGCATTTAGATGGACGAAATACTGCGGAAACTGACAGCAGTGTTAAATTGTAGAGCAGAAAGTTTTTAAAATGTTTTCATTGAAAGGGTCTTTATCCTTACTAATATTATAATTTATACTTACATGCGAAAGTGAAAAAACGTCTGAGCCGATTTAGATGAAATTTGGTATTTTTTTAAGGGCAGAGATGACGATATCTAAGGATAGAGTTTCTGTGCGGAAAAATGTACAGTTTCCACGTGGATAAAAGAATTTCGGCGCTACCGACATCTAACACGGCTCGGGCTCGGGAACATGCAACTACAGTAACTATATATTTTAATACGGTTAGGGATTTCAAACATCACTATAATTCCAAAGAAACCGTTTCCGGTCGTGGTGACGCGTCACTCGCCATGTTACGATAGTTATCGGAACTCGACCGGGTTACCGTATTTCCGGCAGTTGGCACGAGAATCGGGAGCATATTGCAACGGGAGTAGGCCAGCAGATCGGATGCTGATTGCTGGACAATAAAGAAAATCATACGGTAAGGCACAATGCCAGGGTGATTAAAGTTAATCTCGGATTAAATATCCTGTCCTGTTCTCTATATTTATGAAGATATAATTGATAAATAAATAGAGATGGTTATAGGCTGAGCTTTTGGGCTGGACTGGAATGGACTTAAAATTTAATCTGTGCTGTTTTAATCAAAACAGAGTTGACGAGATACAACCTTGAGGTCCAACTCTCGTACAAATCGTAAAGCTTCGTTGCTCAGGCTTTATAAAATTGCAAACGAGCCAATATTTCACTTGATGGAAAGGGATTAGTGTTGTCAATGGATATAATATTGCCGGCCTTTCAAGAGGGAATATCATGTCTCATTGGGAGGTTCAAGGTTTGCAGTCACAGTTCGGAAATATCAAATAAGCAATAACGCAGGTCACAGTATCTTTACAATGTTTATAATCACGGCAGGAAATTGCGAGGTCGTGATGGCCCACGAACATGCTCGTGAGAGATACAGACTCAGAATCGAACTGAGACTTACTAGAATTCAGCTCTACACTCGAAATTAATGAGAATTAGGGCTCCCACAAACGGGCCACCGGCCACACCACAAATGACAAAACGCCGCTAGCGCCATATTTCTTGTAGTTTTCATACATTTTTTGACGCCGGTGGCCGCCACACGCTACAACGATTCACTTATTATTTGTGTTTAAATTCCCATGGCTCTTGTAGCAAAGTTAGTGTTCGTTTATAAGTAAACTGATGACGCCCGAAACTCTGTTGCACTAAAATTCTTTAAAGGTGCGGGAACCGTACATTTTTATATGTCCTTTCCGAGACTCAAAGCACTTATACCCAGCAAAATCGAATCAGCGGTTTGGGCGTGAAGAGGTGACAACTAACAGACAGACAGACAGACACACTTTCGAATTTATAATATTAGTATGGAAGTATGGATGGTAACAATATATTGTATTATAGTTAATTTATAAATTATAATATTATGGACATTAACTATGTAAGTAAGTACAATATATTAGTTTTAAGGTATTTGTAGATACATAATATTATGGGTATATGATTTCCGAAATAAATATGATTTGAAAGTTAGACCTCACATAAGCTTTCCGTCTCGAGTTCAAGCCACAAGGTCGTAGTAAGAAATGAGTCAGTCGAAACTCGAAAGCTGTGAAAGTATCAGCCTTGTGATAAAATCTCGACGTCAGCCCTTAAGTACCGCTGAAGGTCCCAACATGTATTCAATCAGCTTAATCTTCACATCATCGAGTCATTATGATGAGCTTAAATGCATACTAATATTGAAAATGCGAAAGTGTGTCTGTCTGTCTGTCTGTTACCTCTTCACGCCCAAACCGCTGAACCGATTTTGCTGAAATTTGGCATGGAGATACTTTGAGTCCCGGGAAAGGACAAAGGATACTTTTTATCCCGAAAAATGTACGGTTCCCGCGCGGAAAACGAATTTTGGCGGAACGAGGTTGTAGGCGTCATGTAGTTACCTTTAAGGTAGAGAGCTTTCTTTAACTTGTATGGAAGTCGGAACATTATAAGTGTTATAACTTATAACTCATCTTTTCCAAGGATTTTCTCTGTCTCAAAGTTTACCAGCTGTATGCTGGGCATTATAATGGGCATTGTCCAAAAAAATCACATGTACTTTTTATTTATTTTTTTTCGTTAAAATAGGGTATTTTAAGAATATAAATTCAATAATTTTGAAATTCATTGGCTAGTTTTTTCTCAATAAATTTTTAAAGTTTCGCTCTGACGTCATCATCGGCGGCCAATTGACCTCTGCAGTATGTTTTTTTTTCCTTTCAATCTTATTTATAATGGCTGGATCGTCAAATGCAAGTTCTCACTATGTGAAATCTGATACGAGAAGCTTACCAAAAGTTCGAAACATAATGTTGGTCGTATTTATTGCTAATTTAACGCCATTGAAGGTCAAACTAAGGTTAAACATATTTGTTCAAAAATATAAGTAACTAATGGGTATTTCTTTCATTTATATACAGAAAAACGATCACTGACCTTATTCCTCGAAATGTTTTTTTAATGAGCAAAATTAAAAAAAAATGGACAATCCCCATTCGGGGAATGGGTATTATTAGAGCTTACTTATATTATTTCTGTTAGAGAAAAGATATTTTGTGGACTTTATCTAACTAGCACTTTGGATCGACCAACTTCAAAATATTAAATGAACAACGCTGTTGAATAGCTATAAACTCCTGCCAGAAAACCAGAAGCTAAAAATTTCGTAAGAGCGCCCGGGCCGCGCCACAGATTCATACAAAGCTAAGTAGAGTATCGGGCTTTGTCTCGAGACTCCTTTAAGGGCATTCCCTCCGGAGATTCCGCAATTGACCGTATTTAAAGCCTTACAAACTCATAATCGAAAGCTACAAAGTTATAATAAAAATACAGCAATAATCTTCAGTATATCAACATTCCTTTCCCCGTTTTTTTTTATTTTTGTTTATTATACTCATGATAATATCAGCTGCCAAATTAATACGTATTTATTATTATTCAAGCATACATTCAGCATCTCCTTAGGATTTACAAATTACTTTTATTTGAAACTCACGGCAAAGGATCG
Organism: Polyommatus icarus; assembly: GCA_937595015.1. NCBI lineage: Eukaryota > Metazoa > Arthropoda > Insecta > Lepidoptera > Lycaenidae > Polyommatus > Polyommatus icarus. The sequence continues at coordinate 20,593,949 of OW569329.1, forward strand.
ACAATATCATAAACTACATAATATTCCCCGTTTTAATTTTTTTAGGACAATTTTGAACTAAGATAAGTAAAAATAATCGGGTTTTGGCGCGATCTCGGCATCGCGGCAAATGTATGGCCAAGGTCGTTTGCTCGGGGGACGGCCTTAATGTATTAGCTCAACATTCTGGTGCGCACTGTAAGGCTCTGAAACAAACTGTCATCAGCTGCAGCAGTATTTCCGGACCAATACGACCTGCAAACCTTCAAGACAAGAGTGTAGCACATCAACCTGCTCTACTTGGTGTATTCGATCCCTCTAAAAGGCCGGCAACGCACCTGCAGCTCTTCTGATGTTGCGAGTGTCTATGGGCGACGGTAGTTGCTTTCCATCAGGCGACCCGTTTGCTCGTTCGCCATCTTATTTTATTTAAAAAAATAACGTAGGTACACTTATCCCCTCACCAGTGGCATGCAAAATGGCAGATTTTGGCACATCTGTGGCACCCTGGGAGGGGTTCCGCACAGTCCGAGGTTCCTACACGACCAGCATACACTAAAACTGCAATTTCTTGTTCCTTGGTCTTGCAGGAGCCCATAAAAGGATCTAAATCATTTTTTAATTAAATTTTCTACCTAGAAAATAGTACTTTTATGTTATATTTGACGGCAATAATGTTATACAGCTGGTATAATTACTGGGTACCAAAATGTTCAGTAGATTTTGGGTCATAATTTAATAATAAACCACTATGTAGCGAGCCAAGAGTATTTATTTATAACCTTATAGTACTACTTACAAAATAACATCACTCAAGTCATGACTCTCATACAAATATTTTATAAAATCAAAGATTTATGTACAGAACAAAAATGGAGGCTGCCTTTCAAACAGCTTCAAGTAGGCTGTGTATTACATGATATCTTAAAGTAATTTCATACTCTAGGCGTTACAATACTACATAAACAATAAATTAAGGTTATTATCTGGGTGGTACAAGAGTATCAATATTGTAGGTTCAGTAAATAATATGTAGGAGTTACACAAAAAGATATCTGTTTTGTTCATGAAAAAACCTACTTTGATACTAATGCAATTTACAAAATAAGTAGTAACTTTTATCCACAGAAGTTTGATTTTCTTATAATTATAATTAACAAAGTACAAAATAAAATCCTCCAAATTACATGAATTAAAGGAAAACTGAGTAGAAAGATGAAAAGAAAACTTGCAAAAATGCTAAAATTTTCATAAATGAGTGCAAGATTAGTATGGATAAGACCTTTTTCATCCAGTACTTGGATGCATTGTGCAAGCGTTTGACCATCGCAGACAAAAAAGAAAATTGTATCTCTAGGATAGCGTACTTTTTACTGCGGAAAAATATTACCCCGTCAAGAAAAAAAAAAAAAAAAAAAAAAAACTCAAAATCAATGCCTCTTTTATCGCACAGCCAACTGCTTCTATTTCAGACACAAATATCACGCACGCATTCTAAAAAGAGTAAAAAAAATTGAAATATACAGTCAGGATGGAAAGTATTCCAACGTCAATTGAATGTTAAAATATTAAAAATGCGTATATATTGTATGTACATGTGTCAATAAATACATTAATCTTATTATTGTGTGTAACAAATACTTAAATACAATTATAATCTATGTTGGTGTGCGAAGCATTCCGGCAGGCACAAAGGCTTGCCGTCACACCCCGCACAGTAAGAGATTGTTCTCTTTGAACAAAAGCGTTTTGCGTACTACTTATAAGCGTAATGCAATCCACGTTTTTTAGTAGTTTAGCTGATAAGTCCGGGGCTTCTACTTTAACGTATGTCGATTTATTGTACTGGTGAAAAAATAATCCTGTATATTTCCTATACAGTGTGTAACAAAAATAAGTGATAATACTTTAGGGTGTGTACGTGTTCCTTGTAGAGAGTTCACTGTGAAAGTAGCAGCGCTGAAAGACGAAATTCTTTTTCACTTTTGTATGGGCAAGGGAATGAGCATCACAAGTTTCCCCATCCAAAAGTGAAAAAAAATTTTGATCTTTCAGCGCTTCTACTTTCACAGTGAACTCCAACAACAAAATGATTCGGCTATTCCATGTTATGCGAACATTCTACTAGCGGCCATTAAAACTCAGAGGAGGCGTCTGTGAGGCCCCCCGATACGGGATGTCACCTGTCTGTGACAAAACCCTATTCGGGGCTCTAATCGGACGGTACTAGTTTTCGTCATTATTTAGAAATTAAAGAACGTTTTATTAGTGTTAGAGTTTAGTTAAACGAAACTACGATATATTATCATTAGAGTAAAGTAATATGAACTGCATAAATATGTTATTTAATGCTTTAAAAGCCAAAATCATTGTGCGAGTAAGGGCCATGCACGGGTTAGATTGCCGTTTCAACTCTTTTTTTTTACTTCTATTTGTTAAACACACACTTCATTCTAATAAAAACTGAAAGATTACTTACATAATATGCACTTCCCAGTTCTTTTCAGCTATTAACTCTGTTTTTATAACTTTTTGACACTCTTTTAAACTTCGCTGTCCTTACTCGTCGCGGCCGTTTTTTGAAGTGAGATTTCGCATTCTGTCCTTGTCTACCGAGAACTCAAATGACGCTTGCTAGCTGTCTTGTTCTACTTAGACGCGTTTTAATAGGATAGACAAAGACAAAATAAGTTTTATCGCTGTGTTTGCACATTAAACATGTGAGGGTACCCATCGCCCCGGAAAGGGATTGCGCACAGTATCGAAATTTCGAAGTGCGCCCCCTAGCGGGATTCGCCACTGGTGAGGGGTTATCAGCATAGCTAGCACGGCCTTTCCCAGTCGATTCTTCGGAAGAAAGTAATGGCAGTTTCTTTCCCATGTCTACATATCTTTTTCCCGAGCATGGCGCTACCCATCGACACGTGTTTCAGTGAACAAAGACAAGAAACTCTTTCCATAGCAACGAACATAGCAACGGTAATCGTACCACAGACTCTAAATTTTTTTTTCTTAATAAGGCGCTCGGCTTTATAACCGTGGCCAGTGTCAAGTAAAATATGGCGGGGAAAGAAAATCGTAAAATGTTTACAACATTTTTATGTAGTTTTTCGGTTTTCCAGATTATCGTCAAGTCGAAAGACTAATAAAAGTCTAAAAAGTAGTAGGTAAAGTCAACGAGTCAAGTCAGTTGTTTTAGAAAAGTGGTAGACCCTCTACTAAAACTTAAAATAGCACAAATTTAGGAAATAAATATAAAAATACAACGTCACTCTTTCGTATTCCCGACAAAACTCCTCTAATATTTTACAGATATGTCAAAGAAGCTAGCGATGTGACAAAATTTGTAAAATTACGAGTCAAAACCTATTTGATTCACGTAAAAAAAAAATTGTTATCTACAATTTTTAATCTGTTCTGTTATCTGCATCACAATTCGCGCGAAAACTTCAAAGTTATACGGTACACATAGGTACTACATAAAATTTGGAAGTTTATAGGTATCGTTTTAGTGAAATTGAAACTAAATAATACTATGTCTGTCTCTCAGACTGGTCGAAAAAAGTAAGTAACTAACTGTTGTTGCTAAATGTAAACAATAATGATTTGTGGCTTACAATAATTATTCTAGGTTCTATGAGAAAACGAATTCAGTTTCAGCAATTCCAATTGTATCTTTCGCGTATATTTCTTATTGTATATTTCTTATTCCAATTGGTTCTGTCGCGCCTTCTAATGCATTTTTCATTAAAAAAACTAATTCTATATCGGTAATATCGCGCCATATTTAATTCCGATGCCTAAATCAAGGAAAAAATTAAGTGTGAACCACTAATATTGCTATACTGTGGTGTGAACCACAGTATAGCTATATCCCTACAGTAGTGAAACGAATGTACTTGCGCAGAGCAACGGAGGGGTACCCGCGGGGAAGCGGGCGGCGCGGACCCGCGTACACAAACTCGCGGAGTTTGTGTACCTGCCCGCGCAGGGGTGACGTTGGCGCGTTGTCTACGAGTTTTGTGTTGTAAAACGATAACTTATCTTATAAACAATGGGATATAATATGTGTTCAGTGTCCGGATGTAAATCTGATTCAAAAAACAAAAAGGATTTAAATTTTCATAAATATCGGCTCACAGTTCACACTAATATTGTGTTGGCCTTGGCGGCATTTATTTGCATATCTGTTTTATTGTTTACGTTGTAAGAAGTGTAACATGGAGAGAAACAATAAAGAATAAATTAAAAATCTGTCAAATAACCTGTTACATACTAATTAGTACCTACCTAGCTAGGTACACAGGGCCATACATAAAAAAATGTTACACTTAGTGTAACATTTTGACCTTTGGACCGCCCTTACCGCGCACGTTATAAGAGCGAGTTTTGAAGTGCTTCTGTTACACCTGACGTGTGGCCTACCGTACCTACCAATTGTTATATGATTAATTGTTGGATACTTTATATATTCCTACTTTATTATTCGTAGTTAATATATTCGTTCATTATTTTAATCCTTCGATAGTGGATTCTCGGAAATCTATTGTTATTTTATTGTATCTTGCTCACCGGTGAGCTTTTGGGGCTTGATGAGTAATTAAATTTTAAAATCCATACTAATATTATAAATACGAAAGTGTGTCTATCTGTATGTTACCTCTTCACGCCCAAACCGCTGGACCGATTTTGCTGAAATTTGGCATGGAGATACTTTGAGTCCCGGGAAAGGACATAGGACATTTTTGTTCTGGAAAAATGTACGGTTCTCGCACGATAAACGAGTTTTGGCACAACGAAGTTGCGGGCATCATCAAGTAGAGAATTGAAATCATCTAAAAATAAAGTTTCACGTAAATATAGATTAAACAGATTAAATGATAACATTACAAGCACAATATTTTATTTTTATTTTATTTCCCGTATCGTGGCAACTGGCAACCCTGGCATATCTGCTCGGTACCTACACCGGTGGCGGCACCGTGCGACATCAAAGGCGTTTCGTTACTGTAGGGATAATATTGCTATACTGTGGTGTGAACTGTGAAGTGAATGGAAACTTAAAAGACGTGAGTTTCTTCGAGGAAAGAATCAAGAAAGCAACAAGAAAGTAAATGTCAAAAGCGGATAAAAATGGTCGTCATGCTTGACATATAGATTTTCAAAGCGGAAGAAATCGAGATACGAAAGAAACATTTTCTCCTGTGTTTTTCCGGTAAAACTGTCAAAATTTGGTTTCTTCCGTTTGTCCGCTGACGGTATGCTAGCTCGGCAGGTCATCAGTCTTCTCGTTTTGTCTTATCATATGACATAAAACAAGTGACAAACTAATCGTCTATTATGTCATTCAGGATCATACCTCAAGGTCCAGGACATCAGTATTGCCATATAAAAGCCTAACCTTTTCATCATAAAAGACTCATATTGAATCTTATATCGTGGTGATAGAGTTTATTTTGCAGTCAAACGCCAGATTTGGGTGATATAATAGCGTGGTTTACATGCTGAGGCAAGGCCGTCCTCTTCCTACGGCTATCCAAATAATAATGCAAAAAGATGTGACTCATTCATCACAACATCCAAACATGTGAAAAAATGCCTGAAATTAAAAACGGGCTTTGGCCCACCACACATTCCCACCACTGTATCTCCTGTGTCCCGGATCGACAGCGGTATTCAACCACGAAAACCCTTTGATATGATCTCAGGGAGCCCGAGGGACATGCTAAAACTGTCTTGAGACCCGCAACGAAATTAGTCAGAAGGAAATAGGAGGAGTAGGAAGATTCCAATTTCCCTCCCCATAAAAGCGGGAGACAGCACAAAGTTGCAATGACCGAAAGTCAAAGAACTTAAGGGGGAGCACCACGGAAATAAGGTTAATAGCTGTGACTCCTAAGCTAAGTTAATATTGGAGTTTATTGTGTTTGACTGTTGCCAATAATAATTGTGACAAAAACGCTTGAAGGCACGGAAGTTCCTAGCGCTGTCCACGAGATCACCGTAGTATGCGACTCCAGATGTACAGAATAGGTTGTTTAGCATATTAGTTCTTTCGTCCTGCCAGAGACTGCACTCCCAGAGAACATGATGAGCGGTTTGTTCAAACATGTTGCCTTCGGTCGAGCACTCGCACATGGGTGTAGGCACTAGTTTAAATCCGTAAAGTTTGGTCTTAAAATTTCCATGACCGGTCAGGAATTGAGAAACGCAGTGATCACTGTCTGAAATTAGGGACACATTACAAAATAATAATATTTTTTTAAAGAAAATTCTTCGAAATTGTCAAGCAGTTGATTAATATTATATCCCAGGGGTTCCCAGTCTTTTTTATTATGTCGCGGTTAGGTTCTAACATCTCATCTCATCTGCGGGAAGAAAGAAACAAATATTGGTGGTTTCATAGTTTCGGATAATGGATCATGGAGATGGGGGCGATAGACGTGGGATGGACTCACGGCGCGGCGCCCCTCTACCATCTACGACACGCGCAGGGCGCCGCGGCGCAAACTTTGGGTAACCCTGTATAACCTTCAAGTATACTCTAATAGCCTACTCTATAGCCAAACTTTCTATTGTCTTATTAATAATATATTCTTGTGACTATAGAAGACCAAACACAAAATAAAAAACATTACTTATCCTTATTAATTTCTTTGCTATGCAATTTATTTAAGGCACTTTAAGACAATTAAAATAATATATACCAGCATAAAATTAAAATTAATTCCTATTAAGTACTAAAGTATAAAATTTTGTTTGAGAAACTTACTTATTTTTACGTCAAAGAAACTTATTATATTGATCGTGATCGTTCATGAAATTTTTGTCACACTTATTGACAACCTTAATTATTGTCAATTTAAACTTATTTACTTAAATTTAAATTTCCCTTAATTTAATTGTGAAAATAAACACTATGTTACACTAAAATCTAAATGAATGATCGTTCTATAATAACCATGGTTCATTATAAAGTTGTAAGTTGTAACCTTTAAAGGCGACTGCCGCTGCCTTGTAGAGCAAATGAAAACTTATAGCCTAGTACCTAGGTAATTAAAGGTGGCACTTGTTTGAGTTTTCGTCGGTCGCGACTCGCGGTCGTTTGCGGCAAATATCGGAAAGCCACCTTAAAACTAGTATTAAATTATAACTATTTACTTATTAAACATTCTCTACTAGTGGCTCCAGTGCTCCACCATTGACAGTATACTCAAAATGTCACAGGCAAGCAATAATTCTACTAGGGTCTAGGACCTCATACTCTCAGCCCTTCTGCAATGCTGAGATGGCATTGCAGAAGGGCCTAAATCTCCAGAAATATCTAGTACTTAATGAGGGAGGATTAATGATACACTACAATAATTTGGTATGTTAGAGCGGACAAAATTATTTTAAAATACGGGATGTAACAAAAATAAGTGGTAAAATATACTTTAGTTAGGGCCTAATGTAAGTTTTATAACTTAGTATTGTTACAGCCTGTATAATAAACGGTGATCTTTTAACCATAGATTATATCTTCTTACTTTCTAATAGGTTTGCATTATTATCTAATGTTTTGATCAAAGTTGAGACTAACATATTCTATTCATGATCACTAACTTAAAAACTAGAAAATGATCGTAAGGACTAAGGTCCGAATGTAACTATATTGATAAAATGATAACTCATTTTATCAATATAGTTACATTCGGACTGCTTATTTAAAAATAACGATTTGATCGTAAAATATTACTAAAATAATAAAAACTATCATCAAATCATCTAGCTATTCAACAATATAAAAAACGTAAAAATAATACAAAATGGTACAAATTCTTAAAAATGATCGTACTAAGTATTCAGTATCACTTAATTAAACCTAATTAATTGAAAATAACGAAGTGATCGTAAGGAGAAATCATCAATACTTACCTAGGACTATGCAAATAGAAAATATTTACTAATCGTAAAAAGCAATCAATATGTTACTTCAGATTTCAGAATGATTACCTAATTAAAAATTATAAAATGATCGTAGGATGTATTTAAAAACTTTTAAACTAAAATTATTTAAGCCTACTTAACTTGTTGAATCTATTTTAAAAAAAATTATGTCGTTTTAGCGTTCCTTACGCAAAGGGTAAAAACTAAAACCGGCCAAGTGCGTGTCGGGCCACGCGCAATATAGGGTTCCGTAGTACTGCTAGTTTTTGACAATTTTTTTATGGTCAATGAACGTATATTTATAGCGTGTTTTACCCTACTAACAACATCATCTCAGTTACTTTCAAAGAAATTTGAACGAAAAGTTCCATTTATGATTTATACTTCGTCGAATATATTTTTTTTAGTTGATCGACTATTACTCAATAACTTATGAAGTCTTCTTAGCCGTGATAGTTTTCCTTTTAAATTCAGCATATTTCCTACTCCCGTGAATTTTTTCACATTTCCAGAAGCAACCGTTTAGCTGGTAGAAGGGGGGGGGGGGGGGGACACTTGACTCTAACAATTTTTTCCACTTTAAAACTTAATATTTCCCAAACGGATCCCTAAATTGGAAAACGATCTATGAATACTCATCCCCGCTTGATGTGTATGGGAGGTACCATAAAAAAAATTCTTTTTCTACAATTTCATGTACCATTTTGTTGCCATCATTAATATGTGTATTCATACCAAATTACAGCTTTGTAGGTCCTATAGTGCTCTGAGTAACACCGCGGACAGACAGTCAGACGGACAGACGGACAGACGGACGGACAGACCGAAACTATAAGGGTTCCTTGTTGACTACGGAACCCTAAAAACGACACGAAACGTAAAGCAAAATAAAATTAATATTTATACAGCAATCGTAATTTTTTTGGCCTTTTTTCTCGTAGTTGAGTCGACTCGCACTTGGCCGAATTTTTAAATTGGTATGCCGTCGCCAAATTATCAGAAACATACCAACATAAATATTGCTATTTTAATTTACTAGGTGTAGTGTATATTAATAATTTAAATTTTAAATTCAGTGTGTAGTTATACAAAATGCAATTCTTAAGATGACCATACTAAATTAATCAATTTGAGCTACAAATTACAATTTTGACGTGAATAATTTAATAAGTTATTCCATTCATTCTTCTCTCACCTCTTTCATTCTTCTCACACCAAATGAATTCCTAATTCTTCTTCATCCTCTTAGACCTCGGGAGTTCTAAATCTACCCAGGGTCCGAAGGTAGGCTGCGGCAGAAGTCGACACTGCATCAGCGGGTTCGTTGGACTCGCCGCCTCCATAATCCGGGGCTGAACCCACTCCAAGTCCACCTCGTTGGCGCAGAATACTCCCGCCAGAGTGGTCTTCCGGATTTCTGCTAGTTGCTCTGAAAATATATATGGCAGGTTAAGTACCATCGAAGAAATTGATTCACAAATCACAGATAGTTGACGGACCTACGTCATTTGGTCGGCTTCTGTCAATTAAATGTTAGCTGTGATCGGTCGGTTGGGTTTGACGTAACATGACCAAATTACTTTGATCCTCCATCTGCTTAGGAATCAATTACTTCTCTGATAGTACTTTCATATCGCTAAGAGACAGTTTAACCCATATAGACCCGCCCTGCCTAAACGAGGACACTTTTAAAATTACTTAATTTTTTTGTCATTCAAGTTTAAACTTATTTTTATTGTAAGTTTCAATTTGCCAAAAGTGTATTTTCGTATTCTTAGAAGGCACAAATAATATAAATATAGTTCAGCGTTAATTATAGTGAATTTTCTGAAGCTGTTTCTAAGATCCGAAATGACGCCAAGTTAGTATTTTTTATTTTTAAGTTTTTCTTCTAGGCATATATATTTTTTCACTTGAAAGAGCTCATTATACTATAACCTGTAAAAATATACATATTTGTGTGAAAAGCTTTAGTCTTTTTTAGATTAGGAGTAGTTTTAAACAAGTGTCCCTATTTGGGGCCAATGGGCACATTGGATGTAAATTATTCCAATGTTTGTCCACCGATCAATTTCGTATAATCAATGAACTGAAGGATATTCAATAGCTATGATAAATATTATAATTTATTATAGTATATACTTCAGGAAGTGGCCATGAATCATGATTGAATATGATAGTGGAAAGTGAATAAAAGTGATTTTAAACAGATAATCTTGAATAAAACTGAATTATGTTAGTGTTGTGAGTGAAGCATATTCATGAAGGTACTGTAACGCATAAAATTACGTATCTAAAAAGCGAAACGAAAAAAAATTGTTTTAATTTGTTCAGAAAAATCGTTACATTTTGAAAAGACAAAGGAATTATAAGTATTACCAAAAACGCCATCTATGAAAAAGATCCGGAACTAAAATAAAAGCCATCATACCAAATGAGCCTACCGAAGATCCATAAACCAAATACCAGCTCGGCCAAGAATGACCAAAAGATGGCGCGACGTGTTACATGTTTTAAATGCAAGAAAATCGTAGAGTCCAAGAAAACTGCATTATGTTGTACATGTAAAAATAATTTTGAATTTGAATGTATCGGCTTTCCTCTTGCGGTATATAGATTGCTAAGTCAACAAGAAAAAAATACATGGCGCTGTAAAATATGTATCGAAAAGGCTTCGATCACTAATATACAAGATACACAGTCTCATACAAAACCTCTCGAAAATCTGTCCCCGAGTAATAGAGTTTAATGAAGTATACATTTATCTAAAATCAACCTTAATTATAGTAATTATTAAAGATCTTTTTATAAAACAATGAACATTTGTGTTTACAAAGCAATAAAATTTTTACGTCCGATGCACGCTTCATACTAAATTCAACCATCCGCGTATATGATTTAAGTTCAAATTTGTATAGTGCCAAAAAAAAATCCAATTTTACGACCGAAATTCGCCGCTGGAACAGGGCGAAGTGAAGTATAAGTGGAGTCGAACTGTTCAAATTTTTTTTGTTGATTGTAATTTGTAATAATTTTAATAGTCCATTTTTTTATTTTTCCGAAGTTTAATGTATAAAGTGAGGAGTAATTATTTTTTACTTGTAATATTATGTTGTTCTAATGTTATGTCTAATTTTGTCATTAACCAAAATATACATAAGTGTACATACATTTTCCGATAGGCCACAAAGGACAACTCACATCACCCAACGCCCATACTTTTTAACCTACTTAAAAAATCCTTAATGGGAACTATATTTGATCGAAGATGGGAACATAATATTATTACCACATCTAACTGGATCTCGAGGAAACCTGAAAAAAATCCTCAATAAAAAAATAATAGTAATAGCGACTCCATTAAATGGAACAGAAACATAGCTTATAACCCGAACATTTCAAGTGGGCATGATAAACTACGATAAGTACCTTTAGTATGAGTATTCGCAATTGAGATGGTTTATACCTGGTGTTGATTTATTTACAACTTAATTTTAAAACTGTCTTTTGGTGATTTCTTAAAGAAATACCAATATTTACAATACATTTGTAAGAAATATATTAGGATAAAATTAATACTTACCGGAAATATGAAATTCCATCCTTTTTTTTGGTTTTAGACGTATGATTTCTACAATTATTAAACGCGCACCGAGGCATGTTTCCCGGCGGAGCGTTCGAGCACTACTAAATCAAAAGTGCACCAGAATGTTGAGTTTGGTGCTCTTTTGGTGAGGTCGTTTTTTGCCGCGGATTGTGTATCTTGTATATTAGTGATCGAAGCGAAAAGGACAAAGAAAGCAATAAAACAACCACAAAAAACATGACAAGAAAACACAATACCTGGCAACGACAACATACACCGATAGAAGAAATTGCTCAACGTACATCATCGCCCCGAACCCCGAATCCCAGCTCATCATTAGATAATTCTTGCGCATCTGATTTGCGTAACAATCTAAGCTTATCTGACGATGGTTCATTTTCTACACCTAATATATTATCACGTAGCCTAGAAGGAATGCCGCAAAACGACGTGGCTAATGTTCTAGAATTGAGAGACACAATTGAACAACTCACTGCTACACTTGAAAGCACCCAGAATGAACTTGAGAATCTGATTTTGGAAAACAACAGCCTCAATAAACAATTAAGAAGACTTAAAACGAAAAATAATTTCTTAAAAAATTTATGTCACTCTCCAACAACGTTGAAAAGCCCGAAAATTGATCCCAAAAAGAAGCGGCGCTCGCTTGTACTTCGGAACACATCTTCTTTATCTCCCATTATACTAAGCAGCACGTACGAAAACAGAAGTCTACATAAAGATGAGTTAAACTTTAAACAAGAAAACAACACCATTAAGAAAATTACTTACTGTGATAGTATAAATAAATCTGAAGGAAACAGCGAGGAACAATTACCAAACATGAGAAGGACAACAAAACCACAAAATTTTAACTTTAAAATGCATCAAAATGACAAGAAAATCTATGTATTTGGTACACAACAATGCACCAACTTGACAACATCTCTACTTACCTCTAGACTGACAAATTATGAAAAGTATGCATTATACGGTGAGATAAAACCCTATGCGGGATCCTATCAAGTAACGAAAACTTGTAGAGATTTGACTGTGAATAAGAACGATGTTATTATATTATGCGTTGGAGAAAATGATACTGATCCAAAAACAACTTTATCTAATTTAAAACAAGTACTGAATAGTTGGACATCAAATATGATTTTAGTTTTAAGTGTTAAAAATAATTTTTATCTTGACATAATAAAACTTAATAATAGCATAAAAATTCTATGTAATAAATATAATAATTGTAAATTTATAGATTGTAAGCAAGCGACTATGACATCTGTTTGTAAAATGATAAATTATGAGATTGACTGCAAGGATTATGCTAGAAAATTTTTAGACCCAAAAGAGATTTTAAAACGTTTAAAATATCAGTCTAAAAAAATTCAAATTTGTAATCCGAAAAAAGGAACTATTCCTTTTTATTTTAAGAACAATATGAAAGACAATAAAACGGCAAGCAAAGACTATTTACTTTCAGGAAAAAGTTCAATTAATGTTTTAAAAAAGGGGACGATACCATATTATTTTTGTAATTCAAACATTAAAAAAACATTAAATACTATTAGATCCCCTAACTGTAATCTTTTTCGCTCGTAATTCTGATTCTTGTTTAACTTTATTACACCAAAATATAGCAGGTGCAATAAACAAGAGTGAAGAGCTTTTTATGGCTGTAACCGAACTGTCAAAAACTAGAGGAATCGATATCATTTGTCTTACCGAAACTTTTATGAAAAAAGGAACTGAAAGTTTATTAAAATTACAGGACTTTAATTTAGCAACATTTTATTCACGGAACTCTAACAGAGGTGGTTCTTGTATTCTCGTCTTCGATCACTAATATACAAGATACACAATCCGCGGCAAAAAACGACCTCACCAAAAGAGCACTAAACTCAACATTCTGGTGCACTTTTGATTTAGTAGTGCTCGAACGCTCCGCCGGGAAACATGCCTCAGTGCGCGTTTAATAATTGTAGAAATCATACGTCTAAAACCAAAAAAAAGATGGAATTTCATATTTCCGGTAAGTATTAATTTTATCCTAATATATTTCTTACAATTGTATTGTAAATATTGGTATTTCTTTAAGAAATCACCAAAAGACAGTTTTAAAATTAAGTTGTAAATAAATCAACATCAGGTATAAACCATCTCAATTGCGAATACTCATACTAAAGGTACTTATCGTAGTTTATCATGCCCACTTGAAATGTTCGGGTTATAAGCTATGTTTCTGTTCCATTTGATGGAGTCGCTATTACTATTATTTTTTTATTGAGGATTTTTTTCAGGTTTCCTCGAGATCCAGTTAGATGTGGTAATAATATTATGTTCCCATCTTCGATCAAATATAGTTCCCATTAAGGATTTTTTAAGTAGGTTAAAAAGTATGGGCGTTGGGTGATGTGAATTGTCCTTTGTGGCCTATCGGAAAATGTATGTACACTTATGTATATTTTGGTTAATGATAAAATTAGACATAACATTAGAACAACATAATATTACAAGTAAAAAATAATTACTCCTCACTTTATACATTAAACTTCGGAAAAATAAAAAAATGGACTATTAAAATTATTACAAATTACAATCAACAAAAAAAATTTGAACAGTTCGACTCCACTCATACTTCACTTCGCCCTGTTCCAGCGGCGAATTTCGGTCGTAAAATTGGATTTTTTTTTTGGCACTATACAAATTTGAACTTAAATCATATACATGGATGGTTGAATTTAGTATGAAGCGTGCATCGGACGTAAAAATTTTATTGCTTTGTAAACTCAAATGTACATTGTTTTATATAAAGATCTTTAATAATTACTGTGATTAAGGTTGATTTTAGATAAATGTATACTTTTTTAAACTCTATTACTCGGCGACAGATTTTCGAGAGGTTTTGTATGAGACTGTGTATCTTGTATATTAGTGATCGAAGATTCTCGTTAAGAAAAGTCTCAATTGTAAAAAGTTATTGTGGCTATCTGAATTATCGGTTGACTTTGATTTTGAGTGTTGCGGCATAGAGCTGACAGCACAAAAAATTATTTTGCTATGTGTGTATAGAACTCCATCTAGTAATCCTAACGTATTCCTCTATAAAATGGAACAATTTTTGTTGCGAACACTCAAACGAAAACAATCAGTTATTGTGTGTGGAGATTGGAATTTAGATTTTTGTAAACCTAATAAGCACTGCATAGAGCTCATGAGTCTTTTCAAAAACTATAATTTAAAGACTCATATTAATACACCGACCAGATTACAGGCTTGTCTTGATCAGATATCAAGCAACATGAAGGAAATTGAATCGGAGGTACATTATCTAGGTCTTTCTGATCATGAAACAGGTCAGAGTTTAACAGTTAAATGTAACAAAAAACGTACAATATCTAAGTGGAAAGAAGTAGTTAGAGATTTTAATGAACAAAATATAAAAAAATTTTGTAATTGTATGTCGGCTCTATCATTTTCTGACGTCTACGAAAGACAGAACTTAAATGACTCTTTTGAAGAGTTTTATAATTTATACCTTTTATTTTTTAATTTATGTTTTCCCTCATATTTAATACAAAGAACCAGCAAACGTCACAGAGGTGTATCGTGGTTAACAAGAGGATTAAAAAAATGTGCTGTTAAGAAAAGGATACTCTATTTTCAGTATAAATTTATGGCGTGTAATAAAAATAAACATGAAAAAAAATACAAAGAATACTCAAAGATTCTAAAGGCGTGTATACTCAAATCCAAACAACTAAATAATATGAAATTTTTACGAAATAGAAGAAACAAATGTAAAGCTGTATGGGAAATAATAAATGACAATATTAATGACAATTATTTAAACAGGGACATAGAAAAAATATCTTACAATAATCAATCATTTGTAACGCCTTTTGATATTAGTAATTTATTTAATAACTTCTATATCAATCAGAATAATGACAGTAATTTTAAATTGAATAGGAATTACATTAATAATACAATGCAATATAGTAATTATAGTAATTCAATGTACCTTAAACCTACATGTCCACTAGAAATATATAAATTGATACATACTCTCAACAATACGAAATCTGTCGGGGTCGATGATATAAATACAAAAGTACTCAAGCTATCAGCTCAGTATATATGTCAGCCATTGAGTTTTATTATAAATCTGTCATTTCAGGAAGGCACATTTCCTGAAATACTAAAAAAATCAATTGTGAAACCAATATTTAAGAAAGGTGATGTGACAGACATGAACAACTATCGCCCAATCACACTTATACCGGTTATTTCAAAAGTATTTGAGAGAGCTATGTTAGATAGACTGACTGACTATGTAACGAGACAAAACATCCTCACCAAACATCAGTTTGGTTTTAGGAAGAATTGTAACACAACTGTAGCTTGTTTTGACCTAATTAAATATATTACTGAGTCCCTAAATAACCGAATTCCGGTTACTACTATATTTTTAGATATGACAAAAGCTTTCGATAATGTAAATCACGATTTACTTCTTCACAAATTACAAAAGTACGGAATAAGAGGAATAGTTAAAAGCTGGATAAAAAGCTATTTATCTAACCGGTTTCAATGCGTCGAAATTAGTAAAATATGTAATGGCAAAAAGATTACGAATCGGTCGAACTTTCAACTTATCAAATGTGGTGTACCACAAGGCAGTGTTCTTGGCCCATATCTTTTTCTACTGTACATTAATGATCTTCCATTTGTAACTACAGACAAGAAGATATTATTTGTTGACGATACAACACTTATTATAAAATGCGAGGATATTGAAAATTATGAAAATGATATTAACGAAAAACTTGATAAAGTACTGACATGGCTTAGCAATAATAATTTGAAAATAAATATAAGCAAGACCCATTTAATACAATTTCAAAATTATAATAGACGAAAATTTGACATAAATATTTATTATAAGGACACAAAAATTGAAGAAGTTAACTCTACAAAATTTCTAGGCGTTATGTTGGACAAATACTGCAACTGGAAAGAACAAGTAGAATATGTATGCACAAAGCTAGATCGGTTTGTTTATGCCCTTAAAAGACTACGGCAGACAGTAAGTGCCGAAGCAGCCCTGAGTGCTTACCATGGATATGTGGCATCGGTACTATCATATGGGCTTATATTATGGGGAAACTCTACAGATATTGATAAAGCGTTCCGTTTACAAAAAAAATGTGTGAGAGCCATTGCTGGAGCAGGATTTTTAGAGAGTTGTAAGCCGTTATTCAAAATTTAAGATACTGCCCCTCACTTGCATGTATATAAAAGAAGCATGTATTTTTGTACAGTTACACCCTGAATATTTCCCACTCAAATCGGATTTAGGACGGAAAAATGAAAGGCATAAATTTAAAATCCATTTTCCGTTATGTAACTTAAACATATATAAGGACAACGCGTTTGTACAGATCATAAAAATTTATAATTTTTTACCGGATGAATTTAAGAGCCTATCTTTCAAAGTATTTAAAAGAAATTTGACATTATGGCTAATAGAAAAATGTTTTTATAATATGAATGAATATTTTGCGCACAAAAGAATAATATAATTTGTAGAATTGATTGGAAGTCGGTTAAAAATAAGCGACATGTGTCTCGGCAAAGGATAATTCGCTTACATCACGGTTAACTTCTAGCCTGTATCTAAAAAGGTTCGCCCCGAGCTATGTAACCATTATTGACATTTTAAGAATAATAATGCAATGTATAATATAATATTGTAATAAAATTATTATTAATTTAATATATATTTCTTCAATTGACAAATTATGTATTTAAAATTCCTTAAGATAATGATGTACTTATTAATTTTACATAAATTTAATTTAATTGCACGCCATTGTTATGGCAGAATGTTAGAACTATAAGTAGTTAATTATAAGACCTGTTTATGTACAACATTCTAGCAATAAAGACATTTGAATTTGAATTTGAAAAAAGATATATTTAGTCGTATTTCCTTCGCAACCATGTGTCTTTTTATCAGTTTTTCATTACTCCAAGGGGAAGCTGGCTATTGTGCAACTGATAATGTTGGCCAAGGCAATACAGAGAAGTGTCTTCTCGTATCCGTCAGTGATATGAAAAAAAGAAAACGACGTGCTTGACTACCGTTTCGACCAATTAAATCAGAATTTGTTCTACATCGGCTGGATTATAATGTCTATGCAATCGGGGCAAACCATAACAGCGTTTTTCTTCTCGAAAAAGTAAACAGATATTGTATCACTTTTGAAAGAATGTGAAAAAAAATTTGAAAGAGTGTGAAAATATCAAAGCTATAACAAGGTTATGCGTGTGGTCAAGTCAACTGGTCAATCGATTTTCTTGCACTGTTATACGAAACGGTAAATGGTAGGTACTGTTTACGCACATGCTGGATTGCATTGCTACTGCTGCAGTGGCAAACACATAGCGGCTGTGTCATCAAAGTAATAAACACAAGAATTGAATCAGCTCCAATTTGGTCGTCATTACTTGAGACATACAAGCGGTAGAATCCTGCAACCAGCAATACATATCTGTACTGCCAAACCTGCAGCATGAAGGGCCACTTTCCCGAAAAACTGTCCCAACAATTGCGTTGTTCTGATGGGCTGACATTACGTCATGAAAAAGGTCAAAGGCAATTTGAGAAACGTGTCAAAACACGGTACATTCATAAAAAATGTATCGAAAATTTTCACACTGTTTGATCCCATTGGCCCCATTTGAGGACGGCAATTTTTTTTATATAAAAAATAAAAAAATATTTAGTATTTTTGTGTTTCCCTAATAATTTTATTGATTTCTATAAATTAATAAAGAAATTTCATATTTTCCACGGCTCACTTTCATTTGGGTCTAAATGGGTTAATTCGAGTTGGATGGAAATGGGCAATGGTGAATCTTGTTTATCGATTTTAACGGTGGCTCTCAATTAAAATTGTCATACAGTCAATTCGTCGAATCGGCCCATTTATGCCAATGTAGTTGTCGCAACCAACTAAGGAAAAGTTGATAACAAAAAATTAAAACCGACTTCCAAGGTAAAAACAATAATAACATTAATATGAAATAAAAAGTATTAAATAATTTTTACTATCTAATAGTGCCTTTTTCCGAATTCGGCTAAACCTCAACTATTTCTGTACTCAATCTTCATTATTTTGAAGTCGGTACCAGATAGCTGAATCTTCAGTCCTCTGACAGAATATTTAAAATTTTTGGAACTGGCACCGACTTCAAAATTATGAAGATTGAGTACAGAAATAGTTGAGGTTTAGCCGAATTCGGAAAAAGGCACTATTAGATAGTAAAAATTATTTAATACTTTTTAGTTCATATGTTATTATTGTTTTTACCTTGGAAGTCGGTTTTAATTTTTTGTTAAAAATAATAATAATTTCACTCTTTTTAGTTACACTAGTAGATAAATCTTCGCGTATATTTTACGTATCTTATTACAATTTGTTAAGAGTCACAACTCACACTCACAAAATAATATAATATTATCAGTGAAGTGAACATATTGTGCTAAGTAATTTAACAATTTTAATACTTCAAGCCCGAAGCGGTCACCGGCGATTGCGATAACAATAGAAAGGTTATTGTGTCTCGTTTTTCCACGATCGAAGGATCTATCAGATAAAAAATTGTACAAACTTGCATAGGATGTAGCGTAGCATAATATTTAATATTATCATATGTTGACAGCTGTTCTTGTTATCAAGAATTCAAATCGAAAGGTACTTAGTGCACCATCTATCGATTAATAAGTATAACTAATTAAAAAGACACTTAATGACTTTGTTTTGTTTAAATGCTCTTTTTAAAATAACTTTATTTTAATTCTATTTGTCTATTAAAATTTTATAAAGTAGTAAAGTATTCGATCTGTATATAAAGTAGTTAGTAAAGTATTCGATATTCTGTCTTCTGACGCCGACCGCCGTGTATTAAAAACAAACAGGTGTTGTTAATTGTTATACAGTACATAATTATTATTATTAGTATATCCATACCTATGCCTTGTACTATTATCTATTCTGTGCCATGAGACATTGGTGGCCTTAACACGACGTGGTAATGATGATGATGATGATGATTATGATGATGAATATGAATTGCATAGTAGTTTATGCTTTCTGTTCTTAAAACAACGCCGAAACTCCCAAACGTGTATCTATAAGGAATCAGGAGTTCTCTCAGCATCATCGAAACCATGGTATACCTTGACCCAATATTTGACTTTTTGGTAGCGTATTCTTAGTACACTTCACATAAAACCAAAATCACCATATGTTTCCATATAAATTTCGAGGAGTTCTCGATTACTCATGGATCCCATCATCAGGTCACCACCTTTGTGAAAATGGGACCAAATTGGAGTGAAACCTAATACAACAAAACAAAAATTTCGAAAATCGGTTCACAAACGGCGGAGTAATCGTTGAACATACAAAAAAAAAAAAAAAAAAAAAAATCCACAGCCGAACATATAACCTCCTCGTTTTTTGGAAGTCGGTTAAAAATACCAAGCGCCTAGTAACCTTTGTTGTCAAATTGTTGTTCCTTCAAAAATTTTCAAGTTACCTTCAGAGAATCGTATGACAGGATCGCTGGTCTCGTACCAGAACCTGTCTCCGACCTTGAGTCGCAGGAACTGGTCGGCGATGAGGCACGTGAAGGTGGGGCCCAGGAGTCGTCCATGAGGCCGCTCTGCCAGGCCACCGGTGTATAGGTCTATGTCGTCAACGCTCCTAGAAAGATATGATGGTAAATTAATATTTACTTTAAAATTGAGTGCAAAAATTCCACCGAAACTAACATACTTACATACAGAGCTTAGCTTTTAATAAAAACAATTCCCGATTCAAAAATTAAATAGGTATGTACACAATAGACATATGTATCAGCAGAATACAAAATATTAAAACAATTACATCACTGGAAGGGCGTTTTCACACTGCGACGACACGACACGACACGATACCACAGAATAGAGGGCCACCCGGGCCACCGCACATAATATACAATTTCAATATCCACTATCGTACAAACGAAATTGCGTAGTGTCACAATTTAATTGGACAACTTCATCGTGTACGCTGCCAGCCGCAGACTTTTAGATTTAGTTAGTAACGGTGTTGCTAGCCTAGACGTGAGTGTTAAAATGCGTAAAAAGCACGCTTTTATTGTGGCACTAATAAAACGAAGGCGAAAAGAAAGGAGAATATTTTGGGTGCATTCAATATTAAGTGACAGATTAGAATTAGGAAAACATCATTGATCATAGATAGTCGGCCAACTTGAAATTGTATATGTGCGGTGGTCCTTATCTATTCTGTGGTATCGTGTTGTGTCGTTATCGTCGCAGTGTTAAAACGCCCGAAGTCGTGCAAGCTAAGAACACTCTCGATCTTGTCACTTGTCAGATAAAAAAAAATCGGTCCACCCGTTTAGATGTTACGATGACACATACACACAAACCCCACACGGACAGACATGTCGAACTTATAAAACATGTTTTTTGTTTCTAAGGGTTAACATATTATTCAGTTGTAGAGCTTGTAAAAAAAACAAAGAATCGCAATAAACATTAATTATATTATATACCCTAAAAAGACCCCCAAATTCTGGGAGTCCGTATGTACTGTAAGTTCAATTAATATTATCATAGTTCTATGCTATACATATTGTAATATACTAGCTGTCCCGGCAAACGTTTCTTTGCCATATTATATAAAGTATATCGCCCGTATTATCTTATTGAATTAGTGACTAAATAAGTATGTCACTATGGCAACGTCCATCGCTATCCCGTGACCCGCGTCGCATAAACAATGGTCGCTCTTTATAGACAAATAATTTGCAATAAAATAAAATTGCGACTATAATAATTAAAGATCTAAGCTATCCTATCTCTCAAGTTGCAAAAAGCACACATTTTTTTTAATCTTTATTTTTTTAAAGGGATTTTTGTACAAAAAGACGATGTCAATCACATCGTACCTTATGCTAAATATAACAATTTATAATTATTCTGAATTAAAGTTAAAATTATATAGCATTCTAGCAGCATCAGAAGAAGGCTCTGCTATCTGCCGGAGTACGCAGCTTGTTCGCCATTCCAAATCCTGGACTACGTGTAAAAAGTTCTTGTCCAGGTTTGGTGTAATTAGTTTTATTCTACTGTGAGTATATTTTGTAGGATGCAAGTCCGACAGCAAGCGACAAGCGTTGCTTAGGTAGTGAATGACACTCTTTCTATCCTCCCACTAAGAGAATATCGAGACCCTATATTTAAAAGCCGTTATACCGCAACAAAGGTGTTGTTAGTGGGTAACTAAAATCTTGTCTCGGTTCCTAGTGGAATCGGGGACAGCTGCTGAAATTTCAGCATTGAGTTTCGGTGCTTGTAGCAACCTGCAGTTGTCGGGAAATAAATAATCCTTTAATATCTCCTCCCGATTCCCTTTTGTCAACCCTTTTGTTAAAAACGGAAGCTATAATTTGGTAAATAAAAGTAAAAAGACAGGAGTGTCACTGGTGGATTCTTCGAGAGCTTCCAAAATTTCGGAATCAAGTACTTGATACTCTGCCTCGACATTTGATAATTGTTCCACCGGAACTATTTATGGAGCGGGGTCTGTAGATTTATTTAAAATAGTTTCTGATAAGTTCTCCGGTTCCAATGTTCCTAGATTCTAGAATAACCTCAGCTCCCGGAATGGGTTCGAGTACAACCAGGGACGGAGCAGGGCTCCATCTAGCGCCATTTCGGCATTTATAGGTCTTTGCCCAGAATTGTCGGCATTAAAAACGCCCAGAAACAAAATATACCTACTACGGTTATTAACTTATTATTATCATCACTTCAACGAGCAAAAGGCTCACGGCCTGCCCTGATGAAGGATTTAGTTTGACCGGACAAGGCTCACGGCCTTTCCTGATCTCATTTATTTGCAATATTATTGAGTGTTATTTGTATAAGTACAAAAAATTCCTACCTTCAGTATCAAATGGGCCCGATGATTCAACTTGTTTGCAGTACTAACGTTTTCGTAAGCTTCTTATTTTTCGTTCGTAATGAACGAGTTTTGCACTTCGTTTTGGCATTACGAACAACGTGGAATAAATAATAAAAATATTAAATCAAATTTAAAAAACAAATAATGATTTATAAAACTCTTATTAATAGAAAGGTGCGTGCTGTCACCACCGTGCACGAAAAAGGAATGAGTCCAAAATGGCGGTCTGCTCCATCCACATCTCCGGCGGTAGTGGGGGTGGTAGGGGATATTTACTTTTGAGTCATAACTGACTCTCAGGAGAGTAACTAGTTTCATAAATGTCTTTTAAAGCGTGCAAAAAGTCACCTGTAGGTTAAAGGGACTACGTTGTGAATAAAATATCTGAAAAATGAAGCGATGAAATATAATTCCTTTCACCGCACCGTAACATATAGATAAATCATTTATTAGCTGACACCTAAATCCCAATTCCTTAAATTTCTCACATTGCAAAAGTTTCTCAGCATCTACTTTTTCTTCAAATTGGACCAATACTTTGTTAAAACTTTTGTATTTTATTCTTAGAATGTTTTTAATACCTTCGTCCCGCATAAATCTCGCTAGCGTCATTTGTTTAGGTACACTCTCGACGGCAGTGATGCATATTTCATGTTTGTTATTTCGGCTGATAACATTTTCAAGATCATCAGAGCTATTTAATCGCTTCGATTTCCGTTTTTTAACAGTAATAAAGTCATTTTCAGTATCATACTCATTTTCATTCTGCTCATTCCGGTGAATTTTTCTCTTTTCAGGAACCCTTTTATTATTTCCACAAACTTCTAAAATATTATCATTTTGCCCACTTTCGCAAATAATATCCACACCACTTGAGTCATCTTCCTCATCATTCTCCATCGTGAATATGATATTAATTAGCGTCCACAAATATATAACACTCGCGATAAGTATGCAATTTAAAAAAATAATACATTAAAATCGGTTGAGTAGCTTAGGAATCCATCGCGGACAAACATCGTGACAGGAGATTTATATATATTAGATTAGACAGTCTTTAAAATCTTGAATACGGAATATTGCTCATAAAACAAACAAGGCTTTATATTTTACAACTTATTGATCAAAGTTGATTTATTATGGTAAAGTCGTATGCAGACACTTTGAAGGATCAAAATTGGACTCTGGTACAAAGAAAGAAACAAAAGAATCGTTTTATCGGTACTAAGGGCAAAGCTTTGGTGGAAGCAAATGTAAATTTCAAGGCCTCGGACACTATGATACCTATATATATCTATCACATTGCCAAGGATGTAACCGAAGATGATATTCATAGTTACATACGAAAAAAATCCGAAATGGATGTTAGGTTGGAGAAAATGAATATGAAGGTTGAAAAGGAATATAATGCCTATAAAGTATTCGTACCCAGAAGCAAGTTATCTTTGTTTATGCAAAGTGATTTTTGGCCGGAAGGCATTTCTTTTCGTCGCTTCATAGATTTTAATCGAAGACTCGGAGTCAAGAAAATCAATAATTAGAATTTATGAATATGGCCACTACTACAATAATTAGTTTTAATTGTAAAAATGTGAGTCGCTCAATGGACTGTGTGAGGGGCCTCTGCGTTGAAGCTGATATTTTGGCGCTACAAGAAACATGGCTACTGCCGCAAGATATACCTCTTCTTGGGAATATACATCCTGGCTTTGCATTTCATGGGAAATCTGCTGTGGACACATCCAGTGGAGTGCTACGGGGCAGACCACACGGAGGTGTGGCATTGCTGTGGAGAAAGTCGGCGTTCCCCAATGTTTCCATAGTTGATTGTCATAGTGTTCGTCTTTGTGCTATTAAAATTCATCTCAGTAACAACAGTTCAGTGTTAGTGATTTCTGTATATATGCCTACGGACGACGTTGACAACCTCCCCTTGTTTGCGGAATGCCTAGGTGAGATAAGTGCTCTGATCGACACGTGCAACAGCGAATATGTGTTTGTTCTTGGAGACTTTAATGCCCACCCCGGTGAGTTGTTTTCGCATGAACTTTCTAACTTCTGTTCTGAACAACTGTGGACTTGCGTTGACTTAGATATGTTACCTAGTGACACCTATACATTTGTGAGCGAAGCTCACGGATGCAGGCGATGGCTCGATCACTGTATTGTAACTAGTGCCGCTCGACACGCAATTGTTGATGTTTCCGTATTGTATAATGTTTTTTGGTCTGATCACTTCCCGCTGAAATTAGTGTGTAATATAAACAAATTTGCTACCAAAATTGAGGCACCCTCGTTTATTAAAAATAAAGTAATATGGGGTGAGAGAGACAGTGATCAAATAAAAAAGTATAATAATTTGTGTAATAATAGGTTAAGCCTAATTGATTTTCCTGCTGAATTGTCTATGTGTGCCGACAAAATATGTACAAACGTCGAACACAGAATAATATTAGACAGATTGTACAGTAGTATTGTATGTATCTTAAGTGAGTCTGCTGAGAATTGTTATAGGGAGAAAAAACTTAAGAACATTAATTATGTAACAGGGTGGAATAGACATGTAAGTAGTGCGCATAAGGAGGCTCGTCTATGGTTTCAATTCTGGGTTTCCCTGGGCAAACCTAGACATGGTTTTGTTTATAAAAATATGTGCGAATCTAGAAAATATTTTAAGGCTAAATTAAAATATTGTCAAGATAATGCATTACAAATTAAAATGGACATAATAGCTAAAAATCATTCTGAAAAAAAATTCTCAAAATTTTGGAAAAATACGAGTAAGTTGAATCCTAAGCCGAGCCTTCCAATGTCTGTGGCTGGTATTAGTGATCCTGCTGGAATAGCGAGTGCTTTCCAAAAGTACTTCAAGATATCCTCCCTACTTCCTCGGCGGAATGGAGTGCTGTGGGGCCCAAGCGCCGCCGAGGAAGTAAAGGTTAGATTCAGTGCTAAAGAGGTTGCCTCTATTATTAAAAAAATGCGTCGAGGCAAGTCTCCGGGACACGATAGTCTCAGTGTCGAGCACTTGAGATATGCTGGGGTGCACTTGCCACGAATACTTGCTATGCTTTTTAATTTGTGTGTGAGTCATCAATATCTGCCGCAGACGTTGATGTCTACAGTTGTTGTGCCTATTATAAAAAATAAGACGGGGGACGCCTCCGACCTGTCCAATTACAGGCCGATATCACTGGCTACTGTGATTGCCAAGGTACTGGACAGTCTGCTTGATAAAAGGCTGGAACTGCATACAGATATAAACGATTCTCAATTTGGGTTCCAGCCGGGCCTGTCCACTGAAAGTGCCATTTATTGTCTTAAGCAGACTGTGCAGTACTACACATCCAGAAAAACGCCGGTATACGCTTGCTTCCTGGACCTGTCGAAGGCATTCGACTTAATGTCATACGACAAATTGTGGCAAAAACTTAGAGACGAAACCAATCTGCCCAAGGAACTGATTGGACTCTTTCAGTACTGGTACGGTCATCAGAAAAATAGTGTAAAATGGGCTGGAGTGTTTTCGGAGGTGTACGGGTTGGAGTGTGGGACGAGACAGGGGGGGTTAAGCTCGCCCCGCCTCTTTAACCTGTACATGAATCGGCTGATAGGTGAGCTCAACAGCACATACGTAGGATGTCACGTTGACGGCGTTTGTATTAATAATATAAGTTATGCGGACGATATGGTGCTGTTGAGCCCATCTATCAGTGCGTTACGTAGACTTCTCCGTATCTGTGAAGAGTATGCTGTGGAACATGGGCTCAGATATAACGCAAATAAAAGCGAATTTATGGTTTTTAATGCAGGCGCCGACAGGAGTCGCAGAAGTGTACCTCCTGTGACTCTTGGAGGTGTGCAGCTGAGAAGAGTCGACCGAGTGAAATATCTGGGTCACTGGGTCACCGCCTCTCTATCAGATACGGAGGACATAGAGAGGGAGCGTAGAGCGCTATGTGTGCGCGGCAATATGCTGGCACGTAGGTTCGCGCGATGTAGCAGGGACGCAAAAATGACGCTCTTTAAAGCGTATTGTCAGTCGTTCTACACGTGTAGCCTATGGGTCAGATATACGCAGCGCTCATATAGTACTCTCAAAGTCCAGTACAACAACATATTCAGGATGCTGTTTGGTCTGTCGCGTTATTGCAGCGCCTCATCTATGTTTGCTGAGGCACATACAGACTGTTTTCAGACAATTATTAGAAAGAGATGTGCCTCGCTCTGGTCGCGTGTGCAAAACAGTCCAAACAGAGTCCTGAATGTGTTGGGTAGCAGGTGGGATTCCGTGTTGCTGAAACATTGGGTGCAGCTCCATGCTCCGATAGCACGGTTCCCATATATTTAATTGTTGAACAATATTATTGTGATTCCAATTTATTTTATATTTTTTACTAACACTAGAATAAGGACCTATTGTTGAAACTAACACTATGGATGAAAATCTGAAATAAATTAATTGAATTGAATTGAATTGAATTGAATTGAATTATCTTTTTGTAATGAAGAAGCCATAACTTAGATACTTAAAATGCAACATTAACATACTCATAGATTTGTTCGATTCTGCTCAAACTGGATTCATCGAAGATGCTCCTCAAATCGTCGAAGGTTTGCGGTCGGGAGAGGCCGCAGACTTCTCTGAAGTTGGGGTAGGTGGGCAGGCCGTTGTCCCTCCCCCGCTGGATGTTCAGAGACACCAGGTCCAGCCCACACGGCTGCTTCTTCTCGGTGGTGTTGCTGATGGCATCCAGGAATGGGGAGCGCTCGAATAGGTGCTCAGTCAGCTGAAACGTTAAATGTTTATTTACTATAATGATTGCGATGCAGGATGCTTCATGTGACTTTATGTATCTCAAAGCTGGGATACAGTTTTTTTCCATTTTAATACCTTGCTGTGTGTATGTGCCTACGTTAAATTATTATTATATATAAACATTTTCAAGCTTTGAGATTGGTACCTATAACTGCCTTTGGTTACATTTACATCATTTTTTACACTCAGATGTAAATAATATTTGTCTTATGTTGCACCTGACTCTCCTGGCAGTTAATCGGAAAAGATCACAGACTCACAGTTCCCCTGACGATTTTGTAGATTTTGTATCGGCGGTCAATGACTGTCAGGCAGCCTGCCGACCAGATCCTGCAGGCGGACTGTGTGGGACCCTTTAGACTTTCCTATATTATGCGTGATCCTTATATGAGCTGAGAGGTAAACTCTCGCGACTTTAACAAGAACACTACCTCGGAGGTGACATGTGGGTCGGCGGTATGCACGATGGTGTGCATACCGGAGTCGATGGCGTTCTTGCTGCCGCGCTTGCTGTACAGCGCGAACGGGTTGAACAGGATCTCGTGCAGGTGGATGTAGCTGATCGTTCCCGTGCTGGAGTCCGCTGCGTGGATAAGACCCTGGAGGGAGAGGTGGGTTTTTAGAACTATCAAAGAAGTTGATTTCTAGGCAGATGGCGGACTTAAGTAATTTGGTCGCGTAAGTCAAACTCATCCGACCGATCACAGCTAACATTGAATTGACATAAGACAACCACATGACGTAGGTCCGTCAACTGCCTAGGAATCAAATTCCTCGATGGTACAATGCGCCAGAAGAAAGGTAGGGTAATTAGATTGCGTAAATGAGAATACTAGTTTAGTGCACTTACAAGGTTCCTAGAACTTTTTGATTGACTAGACGCATTTGAGTTTGGTCTGACATGATCAATCAGCATCTTGGGCTAAGTGACCGGTATGAAATAAATGATGTCTCCATCAAAGTCTTCACTTACGGGTAGCAGTGTGTGTGCAAATCGGAAGGCAGCTGAAGCGAAGTGGTTCGCTATAGACGGATCAACGGTGGGGTCGTACGTGTCTGAATATTCCTTTTCGAGAACGTTGAGGCCCAGGGCGTACATCACATCGTGACCTGATAGGTAAATTAGAAACATTTGAAAATAGGAGGCAGATTAGGCTAGGCTACTTTAGATGTGATGGGTGCATACGACAAAGGTAAAATCTGAGACGATCGGCAGGGCGAATTTGTATCTTTATTTTTGCGACAACAATGAAATAGGCGAAAATCTATACTTATAAAATTACATGTCCTGACTGACTGACTGACTGATTCATCATCGCTGAGCAAAAACTGTTAAATTTACAGCCACGAAATTTGGTGAGTAGGGTTGTTTTATTAAGTAGACACCCACTAAGGAAGGAATTTCGAAAATTTTACCCCGAAGGGGGTGAAATCGGGGTTAAAAGTTTGAATGAAAGTCCGTCATTTCGTGAGTTAGAAACATGAAAGTTTATTGACATTTGCGTTTGAAGTTTGCTTAAATAGGGTCCCGTTTTTACCCTTTGTATAAGGAACCACAAAAAGGGGAAAACTATCCATCTTTATTAATATACTATGTTAACGCGGACGAAGTCGCGGGCAACAGCTAGTACTTTATATGGCAAAACAACGGTTGCCGGGACAGCTAGTTTACAATATTTGGTGTTGAACGCATTTTGCATTGCTGTCGCAAAATACATGGTGACCCTGGGGATGGTTTCCTTGTATTAAAGCAAAAAATCGAGTAATACAGACAGATCCAGAATTGAATAAGTATTCGTTACCTAAAATTGATGGCAGGAACTCCGTATACGTGATATGCTGCATCTGCGCAGCGATTATCCTGCGTGTCTCCTGGAACACGGTCTCGTCAGACCACCCCGGGTTGAAGGCGCTCAGCTCCCGCGCCAGGCGGTTGTGCTGCCGCGCCCAGATCAGGTGCATCGTGGTCAGGTGGAGGTTTTCATTAGCACGCTCATCGCCTGAAAAGGAAGGAAGTTCTAAGCCTTTTTTTAAACCCCCCAGAACAGGGAAAATATTTAGCAAGCTGAAATGGAACATATTTTTTTTCCTTTTGTGTAAATATTCGTCACAAACTGTCTTTTTGCTTTCAGGACGATAGCAAACTATAATATACTTATACTACAGAAGTATGCCTGATAGGTTCGTTTCTAAATCTTATTATTTTTTAGTTTAGATCAATTGCCAAGAATTGAGAAGAGTTATAAGGTACCTGATTCAAAACAGTATCTGCCCTGTGCGATCATTTCCACGGAGTTGCAGCCGTCATTGGGATCCTTCGAAGGAGGCAGGAGTTCCCTTGCACCAGCTTTCAGCATCCTCAGTTGGCCGTCTACATGCCGCAGTCTGGTGGTTTTGGTCTCACTGTAGCCGTATATGGACGATGCATCCAGAAATGCTGTCGCCTGGTTCAGTTGCTCTCTGGGCCCTGAAAGATTATACTGAATTAGCTAAGCTGTTTGCGGCTCCGTGGTTACTACAATAAAGAGATAATTATAACATTGATGAAGCAAAAGAAATGCAAAGTGGGAAGTCGGGCTAAAACTGGTTTTTCACAAGTTACTTTACATTTTACAAGCATTAAGATTATCATAATGCCAGTCACTGTGATGCAAACAATTTACAACTCACAAATATTCCTCTTTTTTCTCCTCCACAGAACGAAAGAATTGTTAATTTGTAACAGTAACTGGAATTTAGCTTCGGTTTCCAGTCCTAATTCCACCATTATTATTACATATTAGGTACTTACCGACAGTGCCGGTTTAAGCACGTTAACCAGCGCTTTGGGCGAGATGTCTTCAGCGACCAGGGTGCTGGTAGAAGTGGAAGAGGGGGTGCTTGCGGTGCCTCTTTTTGTCTGCCTTCGCCTTACCTTTTCATCTGG
This sequence comes from Polyommatus icarus, assembly GCA_937595015.1. NCBI lineage: Eukaryota > Metazoa > Arthropoda > Insecta > Lepidoptera > Lycaenidae > Polyommatus > Polyommatus icarus. Next base: position 20,624,242 of record OW569329.1, read on the forward strand.
CGCCCTGGGCAGTCGCCTAGCGTCGCCCCCCTAATGCCCCTACTGCTCACCGAGGCGGCAGCCAGTAGCCGGGGCAGCCCGCACGAACTCCATGCAGGTGAGGTTGTGTGAGCTGTAGAAGGGGTCCTCCACATCCAACTCCACCGGGAAGCACTCCGGGTGCTGGCGGTCGCCGCAGCACTTTATCGCGCTGTTGTTCACACCTGATGGTTGACAAGAATTTCTTAGGTACTCCGTAAAGGATTTGCATTTTAAAGACAGGTTGAAGTAAATAAAAGTATACAGTAAAATAATAGTAAAATAATCGGCCAAGTGCGAGTCGGACTCGCGCACGAAGGGTTCCGTACGGTTATAGAGCAAAAATAGGCCAAAAAATGTGGTTTTTGTATGGGAGCCCCCCTTACAATTTTATTTTATTTAAACATTATTATTAATTATTAAAGCACACATATAACTAAGGCTTTTGTGACAATTTTAAGTGCCTACTTGTTATCATCATTGATACCAAGCAATAAATGTTTGAAGAATCACGTTTGTTGTATAGGAGACCTCCTTAATAATAATAATAATAATAATATCTTTATTTCAGGCCAAAATAGCCCATATTGTAGCCTAACAGTTACAGATTACAATATTACATATTGACAATGAAAAATAAATAAATAATACACTACTTACAAGACATAAAAAAAAAAAATAATAATAAAAGCAAACAAAATAATATGTGTTAGTAGTTTTGTTAGTAAGTACACAAATAACAAAGTATTAAGTAATAATAAAGAGTTAGTATTAGTTAGTAAAACATACTTTAATTAACCTACTTCTTATTACTACTAAGGTGTACACTTGTCCAGTATTTCTGAAACGGGATATCAATTTTTCCAGCTAACGTTCTGAGAATACTGTTGGTACTATTTCGAAGCCTTTCCATTGTAGATGCAGTTCTCTTACGAATTATAGCAAAGAAATCATCAATTCCTGCCAGTGCAAACATCGTGGATGCACTACAGTACCTCGGCTTTCCCATCAGTATCCTCAGCGCGTCATTGTACTGGATTCGGAGAGTGTTGTAAGCCCGCCGCGTAAAACTGATCCATAGACTGCACGTGTAAAATGATTGACAGAAGCTCTTAAACAGGAGCAATTTTACGTCCTTTTCCCTCTCCAAGTCATCATCATCCCTTAATTCGTCTGTCAGTATGTGACCGAGGTATTTAAACTTATACACTCTAGTAAGTGTTGCCCCACACAGACTGATGGATGGAATGCTTGCAGGGGTTTTAGTACCGGCTTTGCACAGCATGACAACACTTTTAGTGGCATTGTATTTCAGCCCATAGGTCAGCGTGTACCTTTCACAAATTCCGATCAGTTTTCTTAGCGCAGCTACCGACGGGCTCAACAGAACCATGTCGTCAGCATAACTAATATTATTAATTATTCTTCCGTCAATTGAGCATCCGACCATGGCTCCGTTTAGCTCCCCGATCAGCTGGTTGACAAATAAATTGAAGAGACTTGGAGAGGTGACCCCGCCCTGTCTCACCCCACACTTCAAGTAATAGCCATGACTGTGAGCGTTGACTCATCTGACTGTGTTGACCTGAATATCGTACCAGTACTTCATAAGAGAGATAAGCTCAGTCGGTAAATCAGTCTCCGTTATGAGCTTATGCCACAGAACATCGTAGGAAACTAGGTCGAATGCCCTGGATAGGTCTAGAAAACACGCGTATACAGGAGTCTTCCGGTCTGTGTAATATCTGACTGTTTGCTTAAGACACAGAACAGCCGATTCAGTTGACAAATTGGGTCTGAAACCAAATTGCGAGTCATTAATGTGAAGATATTTCTCCAGACACGTGTTTAAAAGACCATCCAGGACTCTTGCCATTATAGTGGCTAGTGATATTGGCCTATAGTTGTTCTTGTCAGATGGGTCCCCGTTTTTATTCTTAATTATAGGTATGACTACTGTTCTTGTCATGTCACTCGGTAGATATGAATGACCGATACAAAAATTAAAAAACATGCTCAAAACTCTGGACAAGTGCACACCAGCATAACGCAGATGCTCAATTGTCAGCCCATCGTAGCCAGGTGACTTTCCACTTCTCATCTTTTTTATAATATCTCTGACATCAGTCGCAGTGAATCGATAGTAAGTTTTACCTGGCTGCGATACAGGCTTAGACAAAGAATCTGTTTTACATGCTAGAGGTGTAATCGTAAACATATCTTTAAACATATTTGCAATGTTAATTTCACCTACTACATTTCCCACACTCACAGGAATGCTCGGCCTCGAATTTAAGTAACTCGTTTGCTTCCAGAAACCCTTAAAGTCTTTGGCCTGGTGCTTTTCCGCCAATATGTCCATTTTAATTTGATCAGAGTGATCTTGACACCACTTTAGTTTCTTCTTAAAAGCTTTTACGTGCTTCACACATACTCAGATACAAATGTCCTGTTCTAGGCTTACCTTGTGATACCCAAGTTAGGTAACTAATATAGGGCTTATCCTTTGGTTTATGATCGTAACGAAGAGTTTGTATATTGTAGACATCAGACTTATAGGTCTGTAGTTCTCAATGTCTTTGGGGTCGCTTTTCTTATATAAAAGTGTGATGTTTGATTCAGACCATTGGGACGGCGTTTCGTATGTCTCTATGATCATATTGAACAATTTTACTAATGGGGCAGTCAGAATCGCGTAGGCTGTTTTTAAAGCATCAAGAGTAATGTTATTATTAGATTTTAACTTTTTGATGGACTCTACTACCTCTTTGTTGTTTATAGGTTCTATGTAGCTTTGTGCTGTTGATTGTTTTTCTTGATCTCTGAGGGTGATATTTGGTTTATTTTTTGAGCTGTACAGTTGCTTGTAAAAATCCGTGATAATATTGATTATATTCTTGCGATTGAACGTGGGTTTTCCGGAATCTTTCAACCCATCAATCCATGTTTTTTTTTGTGTTCAGTTCTTTATATCCTTTTTTTAGGCTTCCCTTATTCTCTAGATGTTTCTTCATCGTGTCTGTTCTATGTTTCTTGTAGTGTCGTTTTTTATATATTTAGCTATCCACTTATATAGAGCCTTAAGTTCATTTTTCATAGCTCGAGTTTTGTTGCTAGTTTTCTGTAGCTCTTTTCTTCTTTTTATGAGTACTTTTGTGCGCTCCGACAATACATTCCGGTCTTTTTTATGTATATTTGTGTTCTGCGCTCGACGTAAACTAGACTGAATAGAGTTTATTAATCAGTCGTAGTATTTTTGGACAGCGGCTTCTTGGTCATGGTTTAGCAACGATGGTATATAGTTATTCAGAGTTTCCAAGTACAATGATATTTCGCTTTCCGTTTTTAGTTTATTATCTGAATTATTATTATAGCTTGCTCTACTTTTTATTGGCTTCTTCAGTGTAATTTTTGCTCGGAGTGGTCTATGATCTGAAGGATAGTTAAAACTATTTTATATTATTTGTGGTTGATTTGTCAGTATAAAATCAATTTCATTTTTATGCTGTCCATTTGGAGAGTGCCATGTCCATCTCCTTTTCAAGTTTTTCTTGTAATAGGTATTCATAATCGATAGTCGGTTCTCTAGGGCAAAGTCTATAAGCCTTTGACCTCTATCATTTCTCGTTCCGTAGCCGTTTTGTTTCGTTACCATGCTTTCACATTTTTGTGGGTGGCCTATTTTGGCGTTAAAGTCACCCATGAGAATGTAGTCTTTTTATGCGATATTTATGGCCTTACAGATGTTTTCATAGAATTTATCAACCTCGTTTTCGTCTGCAGCTTCTGTTGGGGCATATACTTGAATTATTGATAATTTCTTACATGGTAGGTCTAAGTGTATCATCGCTACTCTTTCTGATCTACCAACATAACTTGAGATGTACGGCTTTAGATATTTCTTAAGTATAAAGCTAACTCCATACATGATGCCTTGTGTTTCACCGGTGTAACATAGTATAAAATCTGTATATTCTGCTATTTCGTTGCCAAGACGTCGCACTTCGGATATGCCCATGACATCATATTTTATATTTGGTAAGGCTTCGGTTATTTCAATAATTTTTTCTGGTTTTGTCCTGAGGTTTTTATTTCCTTTGGAAGGTAGTGGTCGTAATCTTCCTCGGTGACCAGCTGGCTTGGAAGATGTGAATCACTTGTAGTGACTAGTGTACATAGCTAATGTCTTTTATAAAAACCTTTTTTATACTATTTTGTACGATTCTATAATTTATGATTTTTTGACTTGTTTACCTTTTGATAGATTTTGTCATTATATTAAAATAAAAAAACTTGAACATCGAGTGCGTGATTTTCTTAATTTCTCCTTTGCACCTTCCAAACTAGAAAGCTGAGCAAGCGATTCACCTCGCAACGACGCGAGGACCTTGCTCACTTCATTGGTGACCCCGGAAGGAACACACGATGGAGAACGAGAATGTGAGCAGTGAACCGAGAGACGGCGCAGCGGGAGAAACATTTCGCGTTGGCGTACGTATTCCCCCGTTTTATCCTGAAAAACCCGGGTTATGGTTTGCGCAGATGGAGGCGCAGTTCATGTTGTCCGGCATAAAATCTGACGAGACAAAATTTTACTACGTCACCGGCAACTTGGACTCGCAGTACGCGGCCGAGGTAGAAGATATAATAGCTAACCCTCCACCGACGGCTAAGTACGAAAGGTTGAAAAGCGAGCTAATTAAACGACTTTCGGCATCGCGGGAAAAGAAAATAAGGCAACTTCTCATGCATGAGGAGCTCGGCGACAGAAAGCCTTCGCAGTTCTACCGCCACCTACTCAATCTTGCTGGCCCGGGAGTACCCGAAGAGTTCCTGCGGAGCATCTGGAGTAGTAGTCTTCCTGCAGGCACCCAAGCCATCGTAGCCTCGCAGTCCAAGACTGGTCTCGCTGAGTTGGCGGAACTAGCCGACAGGATCCACGACGTGGTTGGCCATCAGATTCCGTCGTCTTCTGCTGTAGCTGCTCCACCACCGTCTTCGAGTGCCCACCCGGAGATTGCCGCGCTGACCGAGCAGGTACAAAAGCTGACAAGCCAAGTGGAACGACTGTCCCGCTCCAGAGGACGTTCCAGCAGTCGCGGTCGCACACGTCACCGGTCCCTTTCAACCAGGTCGGAACCTAGCTATCGAAGGTTCCCACTATGCTGGTACCATCAGAAATTCGCAGACCGTGCCCGGAGGTGTGTGAAGCCGTGCGACTACCACAAGTCGGAAAACTCACGGGGCAATCTGTAATGGCGGCCGAGGATTGCCCGAATACCGGTCGCATATTTGTCACCGATCGAAGGTCGAAGGTGCAGTTCTTGGTCGACACCGGAAGCGACCTCTGTGTCTACCCCCGATCGGCGATCCCTAGACGTCTGGAGAAGACCACCTACGTTTTGTGCGCGGCCAATGGGACACCGATACCTACATACGGGTTTATTAATTTAAATTTAAATCTAGGTTTACGCCGTGACTTTACGTGGCGATTTATAGTTGCCGATGTTACAAAGGCGATAATAGGCGTGGATTTTTTATCTTTTTACAATTTAGTTATTGATTGCAGGAATCAATGCCTCATTGATAACTATACAAGCCTTTCCGCCCCGGCGTCGCCTGCCCGTCATTGTGGTGATGTGTCTTCGGTGAAGGTGAGTCTTATTGATTCCGCTTACACACATATACTACGGGATTTTCCCGACATCACTCGTCCACCAGGTATACACCGCACTCCCAAACACAACACTGTACACCACATACGTACAACACCTGGCCCACCAGTATCGTGCTCACCTCGTAGATTGGCGCCTGACAAATTAAAAATCGCTAAGGATGAATTTGATGCCATGATTCAATGTGGCACATGTCGCCCATCTGAATCTCCGTGGTCGTCGCCTCTCCACCTGGCGCCGAAGAAAGACGACGGCTGGCGCCCCTGTGGCGATTATAGGATGCTGAACGCACGGACCATCCCTGACCAGTATCCCATCCGTCACATTCAGGATTTTGCACATAGCTTGTCTGGCTGTACCGTATTCTCTAAGATTGACTTGGTGAAGGCCTACAACCAGATCCCCGTGAATCCAGACGACGTCCCGAAGACCGCGATCACAACGCCGTTCGGTCTTTTCGAATTTCCGTTCATGACGTTCGGACTTCGAAATGCCGGGCAGACGTTCCAGCGGTTCGTGGACGAAATGGTCCGGGGTCTGGATTTTACGTATGCATATTTGGACGATTTTCTGGTCTTCTCGAAAGACCAGAAGACCCACGAACTCCACCTTCGCCAACTCTTCGCCAGACTTAGGGACTACGGTATGGTCATCAACAGCTCGAAGTGCGTGTTTGGCGTGCCAGAGATTGACTTTTTGGGCTACCATATCTCAGCCGAAGGCACAAGACCACTGCCATCCAAGGTCGAGGCAGTAAAAAATTTTCCTGTGCCCAAAACGGTCAGAGAGCTACGCAGGTTCCTCGGTATGCTCAACTTTTACCGTAGGTTCATCCCTGGGGCAGCAAATTTTCAAGTACCCTTAAACAATCTTTTAGTTGGGTCAGTTAAGGGTTCACATCCAGTAAATTTTACCCCCCAGGAGTTCGAGGCATTTCAGAAATGCAAGGACAGCCTTTGTCTAGCAGCATTATTAGCACATCCTGATTGCAGCGCTAAGTTGGCGTTGGTCACGGATGCTTCTGACAAGGCTATCGGCTCAGTGCTGCAGCAGCTTAACGCAGGTTCATGGGAGCCTCTTGCATTCTTTTCGCGCAAATTGAATCCAGCGGAAATGAAGTACTCCCCATACGACCGCGAGCTGCTCGCCATTTACCAGAGCGTTAGGCATTTTCGGCACATGTTAGAGGCTCGTAATTTTGTTATTTACACAGACCACAAACCCCTAACTTTTGCCTTTAGCTCTCGCAAAAAGGATTGCTCTCCACGGCAGTTCCGTCACCTGGATTTTATAGCCCAGTTTACAACGGATATCCGTCACATATCCGGAAAGGATAATGTGGTGGCGGATACTCTTTCGCGCGTAGAGGAGATATCACAACCCGTGCCTGCTGAAAGAATCGCAGCAGCTCAGGTTAATGACCAAGAGCTAGAGCGTCTTCTAGAAGGTTCTACCTCATTACGCCTACAGCCTTTTCAGGTACCAGGCTCACGTAGCCAGCTGTATTGCGACACTAGCAGCACTACGCCGAGACCTTATGTGCCTAAAGAATTGCGCAAGGCAATATTTAATAGCCTGCATTCCCTGAGTCACCCAGGGGCTAAGGCTTCTGTTAGGCTAGTAACCGAACGATATGTCTGGCCTAGCATTAGAAAGGATTGTCGCGAGTGGGTTCGGTCTTGTGTAGCTTGCCAGCGATCGAAGATCACCAGACATGTGCATTCTCCTGTGGGTGATTTTAAGTTACCCTCATCGAGATTTGCATTTGTCCATATCGATCTCGTGGGTCCTTTGCCGCTGTGCCAAGGTTTCCGTTATTGCCTCACTGCCGTTGACCGCTTTACGCGATGGCCTGAGGCAATACCGCTAGCCGACATAACCGCGGAAACAGTGGCAAAGGCCCTACTGAGTGGTTGGATCGCTCGATTCGGCTGCCCATCTACTATCGTCACCGATAGAGGTAGGCAGTTCGAATCAGCGTTATTCAAGTGCTTGTCTTCGATCGCTGGCTTCCAACACCGCAGAACCACCGCATACCATCCTGCCTGTAATGGACTGGTGGAGAGATTCCACCGTCAACTAAAAGCTGCGATAATATGCCATGCCAATGACAGTTGGGTAGAATCTCTCCCACTAGTACTGTTAGGCATCCGCAGTTCCTTCAAAGAGGATGCTCAGGCTTCAGCAGCCGAACTGGTGTACGGTCAACCGATACGGCTTCCTGGTGAGTTCTTTGACCCTCAGCCAGATGAGACCGCCGATATGACGGAGTACCTTTCAAAACTTCGAAGTATCGTCAGGAAACTTCGCCCATCACCAGCAGCTAGGCATAACAGCTGTCGCTTCAAAACTTTTATTCATAAGGAGTTATCTTCCTCAACTCATATTTTCTTGAGGGACTGTACTGGCGGTGGGTTAAAGCCAGCATACTCTGGCCCGCATAAGGTCGTGGAAAGAGGGGACAAAGTTTTCAAAATTTTAGTAAATGGTAAGCAGGTTACCGTATCAATTGACCGGATCAAGCCGGCCTTCATATTATGTGACCCTTACAACACTCAGTCCACATCTAACACTAACATGCGTCAAAACTCACTACAGCCACTACCCAAAACGAATACTCTCCATAACACTCCAAATGCGGATAGCCATGATTTGCCTTCTGCTGATGAGAACATCATCAAAAGGACGAGGTCAGGCCGTCGTGTCAAGTTTACTGACTATTATCGCCCTTGACGGTCTCTGGAGGGGGGTGATGTAGTGACTAGTGTACATAGCTAATGTCTTTTATAAAAACCTTTTTTATACTATTTTGTACGATTCTATAATTTATGATTTTTTGACTTGTTTACCTTTTGATAGATTTTGTCATTATATTAAAATAAAAAAACTTGAACATCGAGTGCGTGATTTTCTTAATTTCTCCTTTGCACCTTCCAAACTAGAAAGCTGAGCAAGCGATTCACCTCGCAACGACGCGAGGACCTTGCTCACTTCACACTGTTTGATTTTTGTTGTGTGTTTTTACATATTTTTAAATAATTATATTTTGAGAGAGGGGCTGTTAGTTGCTATTTGCTCAGATTGTTGTCTCCTGCTTGGCCTTTTCCGTCTTTTTCTACTAAATAATTAAGAATACTTGGCTTGGTCGTATCTTCTGTAAAGCTATAAGATCTTTGTGAGGCAGTACGCGTTGTAGTAGTTCTATTTTTCTTTGCAGCTTTGGTATTAGTTGAAGTACTATTCACTCTTTTAGTGTTGTTTTGCGGCGAAATAGAAAGAAATCTTTTCCTGTTCTCGGTTGATTCAAATTGGTTTGTTCGGCTATTACGTATGATAAGTTTGTCGTATTTTATGATTGCGTTGTTGCCTTTTTCCCTCTCTATTTTTACTTGCTCTTGTAGAAAAATTTTCTTTTCTCTAAAACATGTTGAGGATAGTCTTTTTTTATGTAGTATGTAGTATCCTTTAAGGCTGCTTTCTGCTTTAAGATCTTAATTTTGTTTCCCATTGTTGTAAATGTTACTGTAATTGGTCGTGGCTTTCCAGATTTTTTTCCTATTCGTCTAGCATCTTGTATGTCAGTGCTATTAAGGTTCAGTGAGAAATATTTGTTAGTAAAATACTAAAAAGGTCTAACTTTAATGAAGGTTAATTCCAGCCTTAAAAAATCTTAAGGAAATCATCGCAACTACCCGCTCTGCTCTCTTATGCAAGTAGCTTTAGACCATGATGACCATAGGGTTAGGTTCGCTTTTTTTTTCGCTTTTCAACGTATTTTTAATAATGAGTAGGGACCATTACTCATTATTAAAAATACGTTGCGAAGAATGTGATCTAACAAAATCGCTGCACTTAGCGAGGTTGGGAAAATATGCCAATTCTATTAATTCATTCACATAAGGGCTCCCACACAAAACTGCGAATTCGGATCGCAATGCAAAAATTGCGATGCGATGCGACGACCTTTACTCATGGTAGTTACCTTTGCTCAGCGCCATGGAGGTGATGTCGTGGTCCACCATCTGTCCCCAGACGGCCAGCATGACGGTAAAGGCGGAGTCGTGGGGGTAGCTGGGTCTGTGGACGGTCAGGCTGACGTCGCGAGCGCTCGGCAGCTTGGAGCGGTTCATGCGGTGACGGGGGGTGCTGATGCCTGGATGAGGGGTTTGGTTACAGCACTGTCAGAGCAGAGTACACAGAACTAGCTAAGATCAGAGTATATCTTTTGCATTGAAAGCGCTAAGAGGCTGTCGATGTCCTAAGGAGTTGAAATCGAATTTGACGACTACTAAAACTTTGTGTCTAAAGTCTAAACACACTAAGCCGAAGTTACGCTGGCGTAAATTCCGCATTACTTATTAAGTTATTAGTTATTACGCCCGCAATGTATTTTAAATTGCCGATGACACAATATTCCGTCGCGTTCCGTCCGTATTTTTTGTATGCGTTTGACATTGCGGACGTAATTTACGCCGCGTAACTTCGGCCTAGTGTGTTTAGACATCATCATCATCATCATTTATTTCTCACCTTAATAATAATACAGTGCAATGTGAATATTTTTACAGTAAGCGTTTAGGTGGGTTGATGCCTGAACTGGGAGATTCTGTGTCTCAGGCTATCAGCCCTCCACCCCATACAGTGGACACAATAAAATGTAATAACAATTAACACTTAAGTACCAAAAACTTACCTAACTATATTCGACAATTACACGTAAAATGTAAGATGACGAATGCATTTTTAATATTTTTTATATAACTCATCATTGAGTTGACAATGAGTTATAAAAAATATTAAAAAATGTGAGTGTAAGTACAAATTAGTTTGTAAATATTTGCCGTGACAGTTGCTTATCAAGATTTTGCGTGTGGTCCAAGTTATAAGATGTACGCTTTAGCTCAAATTTAAAAATATAATAATAATTTTAAGTAGATGTTTTCATATTTTTATATATGATATTATATTACAATAAGTAGTTTATATTACGTTGTAATGTTTGTTGTAACTTTGTTGCAATAATAATTTAGAAGTGTAACGTTTCAAATGGGTAGCAAGAGCAATTTTGAACTCCGTAACAAGTTTTTGACGTTTGGTGTTTGTGAAACAAATAACTGCTTACAATTTAGCTATGATATTATGCAATACAGCTGTGTTTATTATTTTGACACAAGTGTAGTGCATTAAACTGCGATCACACCTGGCACTTTTCATATTTTCTTTTGAACAACTGTCGGAGAATCTGTTTTATTTCTTAAATGCTTATCCGAAGATCTTACCATCATGGTAATGCGCAGGCAGTACCCTCCTATAAGGCGTGTTGGAGACTCCCCAGGAGTGCGGATGCTGCAAGTTGTTGCAGGACCCGTCCTGACTCCTGTATCTGGTGATGGGACACGGGGCGGCCTGCAGCATGCAGTACCGAGGTCCATCCAGCAGGCCGACCGTGAATGGACCCTGGCCGATGTTGTCTATACTTATGTTGGAGCTGAAAAAAAACTTGGAATTTGAACCCGAATGTGATAAAGAATATTGCTCTATTCTTAATACAAGGATTAGGCTGCCTTTCCACCAGAGCTGAGCGGAGCTATGTTGCGAGGAATGTGTTTTTGAAAACCGATAGAATCGCTTCATTGACATCACTTTGCCATGACATCGCGGCAATGTCTTTGGTTCCCAAAAACACATTCCTCGCAACACAGCTCCGCTCACCTCTGGTAGTAACGCAGCCTTAAGGAAAGGTGTCGATAAAAACCTCTCTCAAAACTCCGTAGATTTTCCATGCTGCAGAGCTGGCCAGCTTATAGACAGTAGTTTGCCGCCGTGATATTCCAGAACACTCTCATTAATGGAATCAGAAATTCATTTCATTATTCAAAATCTTAGTCGCAAGTGCGTCATTGGCCTTTCAAAAGTGCCAAAAATAGTAATCTATTAATCAATGGTATCATGTTACTAATGTATCGTATATTTGCTTTGCAAATTTTTTCATGTATAATATTGAAATCCCATTATAATATTTTTAACCGACTTCAAAAAAGAAGGTTATCGATTTGACCCGTACCTATATTGTATGTAATATTTCCAGAACTGTCCAGTTTTCGTATATAAAATACCAGCCAGCTGTACAAGTAGTACCTACCAGTATAGTAAGTCTATATCAGCGTCTGAACAAATGTGGCAAATTTAAAAGTGTATGAGGTATTTATGCAGACTTCAGCTCCATTGATTGCAATAATAATAATTAATATATATATTATAACATTATAATGGTGGTGTTATAGTAGTATGTCTATTTTAAGTTTCATGAATCTAACCTACCCTATGTAGGGTAGGTTAGATTCATGAAAACTACATGGGATTCCTCTGCTATGTAGCAGAGGAATCCCATGTAGTTTTAATTACTATGAAATACAAATGCGTACCTTGAAACGAGACACCTTGTAGCTTCTTCTATGACGTACGCCGCTTCAGCTAGCGGCTTTACTTCTGGTGCGGTAGACACTGACTTCTGGGCTCTCGAAGCTGGAGTATTCTCCTCTAGAGGCTCCAGTTGCTCTTCCAGCTTCTTTCGTTTTCTCAGGGCCTCTTTACCCCTCTTAATAGCGTCCATTAGCTCTTCTTTGGTTGGCAAGCCGACGGCCCAATCCACGTTGGACTTGTCTGTAACCGTTTAATCATCATTAGTCATTACCATTCGTTTCCCAAGCGTGGGAGAGCCATGCTTCGGCACGAATGGGCCGGTTCGACCGGAGAAATGCCACGGGCTCACAGAAAACCGGCGTGAAACAGCGCTTGTGCTGTGTTTCGCCGAGTGAGTGAGTTTACCGGCGGCACAGAATATATATTAGTAGTATCACCGGACTCCGGAGCCCCAATCTCCTACCCCTTTCCCTTCCCTCCCTTATTACCCTATTCCATCTTAAAAGGCCGGCAATACACCTGCAGCTCTTCTGATGCTGCGAGTGTCCATGGGCGACGGATGTTGCTACTTGCTTTCCATATGCCTGCCTAGCATACGCCAACGAGATATATCTCGTATCTCACTCTCGAAATAATTAAAAACTACTCGTCTCATAATGTCAAAATCTCGACATTATCTCGACAAAACACTATAAAAATGTGTTCTTGGATGAAAGATCTACACGAGAATAAATGTTTGTCATGCTAGAGTCAATAGAGATGAAGATACAAACTATCAAACATCGAGAAACATGTAGAGAAATATCTCGTTGGCGTATACTAGGCAGGCAGGTGACCCGTTTGCTCGTTTGCCCCCTTATTACATAAAAAAAAACGCTTGTATTGGATGATGTATTATCTTACTGTATTGCTGTATTATTATAATTTAAAAATTCGACAGTCGCATTTTTAATGAAGTGATATTTTATGCAAATTATATTATTATGTCAAATTCAAAGTTTCGTATTTTTCGTACTCAATATAAAAAGATCGTCAAATATTCCAACACAATATTATGATAATAATGAAGTAGCTTGGCTTGTATTAATATTATTATATCATCATCAAAGCTTTCAAATTTCAATACAGTTTTCATAAGTAAGGTTATAAGTTATAACTAGTGTCCGACCGAAGCTTCGGCTTCGGCTTCGGCTTCGGCCACCTTCGGCCAAAAAAGCCACCTCCGGCGAAGCCTTTGGCTTCGGCCTAAAAACCGGCCGAAGCCGAAGCTTTGCCGAAGGTCCGAGCAACCGTCGAAATTGAACGAACTGTAAACTGCGAAAGACTGAGTGAGTCGTGAGAGAGCGACGGACCGGTCGTGTTACATGCAGAGAACGCTGGGAGTCACTGTCAAATACAATAAACAAACACTAACTTCTTAATAAATCATTTAATTATCTATTAAGAAGTTAGTGTTTGTTTATTTTATTTATTAGTCTAGTTTCGGTCTAGTCGAGTAAAACAAAGAGTAAAGACTGTTTGATTGGTCTAATTATTGTTTTTTGTGAAATAATAAAGAAATTTTTAATTTTTTTACAATAGTTCAGTCAATAAAGTAGTTGTAGAATGTGTGAGCGGGAACCTAAGAGATTTCTGCTGGAACTTATTCAGGGTGCTTAGGGGTTAAACATACTAATAGTCCTGAAGTCTAGGAGGTGAGTCGGAGTGAGGGGAAAGTGCCAAAAGTCTCAAGTTTTGGTTTTTGGCTAATTACTAAAAAACGATGCGTTGTAGCAAAAAACATTCTACGATGAAAAAAACTTATTAAATTCTATATAATTTTAATTCTATACACTTTTCCGAATTCTCATCTGATTTCGAACTACACTTTTGACTCATTCCTTAAACTTAATAATTTGTAGTCCACAAGTTATAAGGCAATAAATAAATCAGGAAATCAAAAACTTTTATTACCATCTCTAAATCAACTTCTCTATGAGACAGTTAATATAGAGGTAAGCCTTCAATATTGAAGTTTTGAAATACTTTATTTTAATATTTATTTAACTGCACTGTAACTTGTCGACAATATTTAACATAGCCGTATTTAAAAAAGATAAAACCGACTCCAAAATTATACGTAATTGAGAATTAAAACTCCGAATCTCAAAAACTACAGAACCGATTTTGTTGAAACTTCCATTATTCCCTAAGTTGAACAGTATCTAGTACAACAAAAAAAGAATTACTGAAATCAGAATGGTAATGGTCCAGAGATATGCGAACACAAACTTAAAAACATACATACATAGTACATACACTTGTAATTTGACACATTTGTTCAGACGCTGATACAGATTACAGACTAACATTTACGAAAATTGGGCAGTTCTGGAAATATTACATACATACGCGTCGAATTGATAACCTCCTTTTTTTGAAGTCGGTTAAAAATTAATTACTGAGAGTCGATCGATGAAGATTATAAACCTTCGGCTTCGGCTTCGGCCGAAGGTTGCCGGGACAGCTAGTAATAATATAATTTTACTTACTCTATAACGATCTAAAGCTAAACCAAGACGTACCGGTCTCTAAACCTTGTTTTGTAAGTCAAATGTATTAAATTGATGATTAGCATGAAGCATCATGGATTGATTATATTCTCTTTGATGGATTGGATCATAATAATAGGCTACTTGACTAGTTCGTTCAATTAAAATACTGAATTTTATTAAACGAATTCGTATTTCTAAAGAATTATAAAAGCTTATGACCACAGTGTATAGAGTTCACTGTAAAAGCAGCAATTCTGTACACGGGACACATACAGTAGGTATGTTGCAAGACTTTACCTACTACAATTCATACTTTTCTCATTTGGACTTTGGTTGCATTATATTTGGCAGCTGCAACTCTCGCCCCCCTTGGCGACGCTCTTGCTTTACAATGATATTTACTATATTGGCAGACCTAAAAAGGAAGGGGTCTGATAGATATAAAATTGAATAGACCCAGTCCTTCTTACGTCTAGTAATACAGGTATATTCCCTAACTTACCAGGCAGGGGTAACGTGCGGTTTACAAACGGTAGTTGCAGGAGGGGTGCTGGCCGCGACTCTGTTGCCTGTTGGTACTTCATCAACTCTATGTTGTGCACGATGGCCAGGGTAAACATCGTGATGAGGAGCATCCTGTAATTATATACTTAGATTATTAAAAATGTAGCCAAACGAAAATATAATAAACGAAAAATTTTAAGGCGTCGAGCCTCTATACTGCTATAGACATAAATAGAGTAAAATATCTTGACTCTAAACTCACATAAAGAGATTATTTGTATTTATAACTTTTACATGCTTACCCGGCCTAGATGACGTGCGTGAAAGGACAAGCAACGATGTGAACAGTGGACAAACTCTCTGTCGTGCGATTTAACTGTGGAATTTCAACTTAATTCTGTGAGGAACTTGAAATCTCGAGGTCAGATTTTTTTAACTTACATGATCATAATACATGCTGTGCACTGAAACGTCCTGACTCTTCTAATGTAGCTTCTTCTGGCGATGCTCTCCAAGTTGTATGCCGGCATCAGCGGGGTCTCCTCCTTGCTCGTCGATGCCCGAACGTAGAACTCGTCATCGCTTTTGACAAAAAAAGTTATGAAATATAACTTGACTACGTCATGGGTCCCCCGGGTTGATGATGTGCCTCAGTTAGCTGCCGCACCCCGGGGGTATGTGGGACTCTTACCCACTAAGTGAGTACCTGTGTAAGGCGGAAGGTGAAGGGTTTTCTCTTGCGACGCATCCACGCCGCAAGTACTGGACGCAGAGCCTGAGCAGTACGTTGACCGTACTGGGCCTGCGCCAGGTCCTCACCCCACCTCCTCAACAGCCACTGCTCTCCTAAACCTGACTACGCTACTCTATCACACTCTAGGCATCATTACGAAGCTTTTGACTCCTCATTCAACTTAATCGGATAAGTAGTTTAGGCTCTATTATAAAACAAACATACAATATTTACATAGGTACAAATTATTATTATAGTTTTCCAAAATGTCTTCCTTGTGGCTTTGCTGTAGTCAGGTAAATATGATAAGACTTTTGACTTTTATTAAGCTTACGACACAAAATGCATAGCGTACTACTAGGTTGTATTTTATAACCAAAAGTGCTTTCAAAATATTTGTATAATATTTTCAACTGAATATATTAATTTGACCACTTAGATCATTGATCTGAGTTAAAAACTTCAAAATTAAATTTTATACTAAAAACCTATTAATTACAATAAATTATAATAATAATATGATATATGGCTATCTGAAAGATAAGAGAAGCAAATGACGAATATGATACCTTGATTGCGGCACTTTGAAAATTCATTAATATTATAAAATATATTAAATACTTAATAATTAATATTAATCAAAGCACAGTCAATTTTAATTCTCATATCTCATGCTAATTATATCGCTTTGTTTGACTACCGAATAGGTGTTAGGTGTCGGACATAAGGTTAAAACTATTATTTTTTATAGTATGGGGTTTATTAATTTGGTATTACATATAAGGATTTTTTTTTATAATTATAGTTTATTATATAACTAATTGTACATTAAAAAAATATTGTACGCAAATTGGCGGCAAAAGTACTTAAATATAATTTTAAAAAGTCAAATGTCTCGTCGCCATTTTGAATTTTCTTTCCTGTCAAAAGGTATGACAGCAAAGAAAATTCAAAATGGCGACGAGGAGAAAACATCGTCAAGTGGAGAATTAATACGTGCTGTATTTTTGCTTAAACAATAAGCATATCCTCTCTTCGATTGTTTTGGTTACATATCATAATAATTTAGAATAATATTGTGACAGGAGTACACAAACGATGGAGAAAAACCCATGCACGGGGGTTGCTCGGGGCAATTTAAGGTTAGAATAATTAGTTTGACATTTGTCATTTTGACATTAGCCTTCCATAATATTTAACACGATAAATAAACACAGTTATCAAAAATATATTTTTTGGAAAATTACGTTAATGTAATTTAATTAAAATTTTAAAGGGATTACTTATTTATATTTATTTGAAAAGTATGCTCATATAATATTATGCACTTTCGTGGAAAAAAATAGATCAGTACGGACTAAAATATTAAATTAAATTATAATAAATATTCAATAAATAATATGAGATATTAATTTCAAGACTTACCCTGTATTTTTCGGTTTCTTTGCCATCGATTATATTATATCACACAATTAATTCGACACTAAAAGCCCGCCACGCTTCTACAATAGATGTGAAAAATTTAAAGGATCTTAATTTGCATACAAGATCAGAGTTGCTAGAGCGCCAAACATGTTCTACCAAAATACTAAAGCAATGGAAATACCTAAGTTTACGGCTTATTAATTACTAAATATTTTCAGCTAACATTCCAAGTTTTTCACCCTGAAAAAGCTTAGACAATATAGGTAATATTATGTATTTTATGTTAGCAGAGGTTCTTCAGTTATGTCATGACGTAATAACAAAAGTTAAAAAATATACTTTACAATCGGGCTATTATAAAAGTCGTAATATTTTCCCGGTCCATTAGTACGAATCTATTGTAAATTTTCATTCATATAATATTATTACAGTAGTATACTAAAGGAAGTTATAGTTCAACGATCATGTCTAATGAACTTTTAGTTCCTTTAGCTGAAAAAAGAAGGTGAATATTTACTTTATTTTTTCAGCGACTTTCTTACCCGACGGCATAGGCAAGGCTGTCGTTGGGATAGTTAATTATTAGGGAATGCCTCCGCTGCCGATGCCGGCTCCCAAAAATATCAGTAATGGGAACCGGCGGTAGGTATACTGCCGGCAGCCGAGATTTAAAACAACGGATGCCGGCGCTGGCACTCAAAATGGTAGCCGGTGATAATGCGTAAAGTTCCAGTGCCGATACACAAATTTTAAAAAGAAATAATTATAATCTCATATACAGGGTGCAATTAAACCTTCCTGCCAAATTTGGATATATGAATCCTTGTTAAAAATAAAAATACACGTATTTTTTCTTTTATAATCACTCAGTACTAAAATGTTGAGTAATAGCTTCCGAAAGTTATCCTAGAAAACACCACTAAATATGGACGCCCGCGCGCCGCCCCGCCCTCCCGCATAAACGTAGGTATTTCATTTTAACAATAATAATTTTTGTTATTATTGTAGTATCGGTGTAGATGGTGGTTGATACTTAATGTGATGTTGGGTAAATAACTATTATTTCAATTCTAAACAGTAAACAACGTCATAAATCGTCGGTTCTATTCTAAAAACAATAAGTTATTATTTATGACCCTGTTTTCATCTTGCGGCTACTTCTAAGAACACGGCAACAATAGATAATGGCTAGTAAAAAGTAATAATTTAAAATCCAAAACTCAAAAACAACAAAAAACCGTGTACTCTTACTTAATCCAGGATTCCCACGATCCATAAGTTGCGTAACATTATCGTAAATTGCGAATTTTCCCTTCATACTTTAACGGCGTTAGGACCGTAGGTACGTTTAGAATGAATTATTTGATTTTACAACTTTCTGCTTAATTACGTATAGCACTTTACAAATGAATAGTAATTTATCTAAACCACATCCTTTGCATTATTTGGGCGTATTTATAAAATGTACATAATCAACAGCTTATGTACTTACTATCAGAGAAGTTGATTCCTAGTCAGAAGGGGGACCTACGTAGTTTGGTCGCGTTACATCAAATCCAGCCGACAGATCACAGTTATCATTGAATTGACATGATCCGACCAAATGACGTAGGTATGTCAACTGCCTAGAAATTAATTTCCTCGATGGTACTTACAACTAATTAAAAATCAAAACCACCTACCTTTAAGTCTTACATAATTTATCTTATTTACTTTTAACAACACTTTCAAGCTCCGTGTAAACTTTCGCCACTCAAAATGTAGCACCTCACCATCACCTATCACTCGCGGTCACACAATACATGGTTTAACGCGGTTAGAATACATTGTCATACACAGTACACACTAATTAGGCGCGCGGCGGGCGGTGACAAAAAAAAATTACGTAATTATGCAACGATGCGCGGACTGCGACTGCAACCGAGTACCGACCGCCGACCGGTCATCGGATGGCGGCCGGCCCCCCCGCGCCACCCCCGCGTCACCCCCTCTCTACCCCAATGTTGCCTAGATGCGCCCGAGTGGCGAGTTGGCGACAGACCGGCCGGCGTCAAATCGTATTTCATATGAAGTGACCATGATTTTTTTTTTTTTTTTTTTTTTTTTTTTTTTTTTTTTTTTTTTTACTATCGTCCCCCTAACATTATCAGGGCTATTTATTTTCTATTTGTCTATAAACACAATTTGTCTAATTAGCCCATTAATTAAGTTCAATAATATAATTTGTACAATATGATGATATCCAATATAAAATATAATTAACATTAATTTCATTATATACGAAGTGACCATGCTGCAAGGAATTTGATTGGGATAAAATATGATATTGTAAAAAAATAACACCCTATTTTTTTGGTTGAGTGGACTCTCCTAATGATACTTAAGCCCTGGGAAAAATTTGGCAGGAAGGTTCAATTGCACCCTGTATATTCGACTTTACCGACTTCCAAAGGTGAAGGTTAGGTACCTATTTGTTCGGCTGTGGATATTTTAGTTTTTTGTGATGCATTTTCGTAGCTTAGCTATACCTTAGTTACCTTTTTTTCAGCTACCAAAAAGTAAGATTTTGCACCACAGCTACAGTTATAAACACCGTGGTATACTTCTAAAGGTACTGATTAGAACTTCAGATTCCTTTTATAATACATGTTAGAGAGTTTCAGCGTTGTTTAAAGAAGCAAAGATATTGTATTATGCTACTATGCAGATCACATTTATCAGCATCATCATCACTACCTTTAACCCATCAAGATTCAAGCCCTATACGAGCACCGGTGATCACGACAACAATAGAATACAATAACATTTCCAAGAATCCCCGATCGGAGGATTCAAATATGCATCCTTACAATAATATGACTATTTATGACCTTATTATTTGTAGGAATTTATAAAAGACTGATGTTTTTGATCATTATTCTGTCATTTGACAAGCGATGTTTGCCGAATAGGCACCGGCAGCCTATTCGGCAAACATCGCGTGACTTCGGCAAACTTTGGAGTTCGAAAACACGGCGCCGGCAGCCATTTCAGCAACCGGCGCCGGCAGCCATTTCGGCAACCGGCGCCGGCAGCGGAGGCACTCCCTAATTATTATTTGATTAAAATGAAGTACATAAAAATTTCATGTTCCTTTATTGACAAAATATCATCTTGATATTATACGCCAAAATTAAACATTTTTAAGTGTTGGCAATACTTTTTATTTTAATGGGTTCTTTTTTGCCGGCACCATATCTTATTTAATGCTGTTTTTGTTTTATTATTATTTTCTTCTTAATCGTTTATTTGCCTTACTGAGTAGTGTAATGTATATAGACACAATGAGAATTTTAAAAAATTCCACATAAGTATAATACTTTATTTGATCTTGTTAGATATAGTTTTTCCCGCAATTTTGCCTGTGCTGAACAACTAGTCTGTATTTCGACACTGTTGCTTTTCATTTGGTTATCTCATTGGGTTATCTGAACTACACTTTGTCCTTATAATAAGTTCAAAATTTAACCTAATATCAGATTGCCAGGTCATTTAAAAAAGAAAACATAATTTTAGAAAATAAAAAAAGCTAATGATTTCTTTCGCACTTAATGCATTCAATAACTCGATTATAACACACGTCTTGATGCATTTTTCCGAAAAAAGTTTTTGGCGTTGAAAAAGAACTTTATATTTTACTACAAGAGATACTATACTGCCTGTTAAAATAGTAATTGTCCTGAAGTTCCAGTTGCACTGGCTCTTTAACACTAAATATAAATTTAGAAACAAGTTTTTTTTAATACCGTAGTTTTCACAAAATTTATAAGTTACTAGACGTTATGAGCGGCTCCGACAGCGTAGATAATGGTATTCCCCGAGAACTGTACACTTTTCCGAAAAAAATTAGAAAAAATATCCTTTCCTTAGCTCACAGATCTACTCTATGATATCTTTGTCAAACAACATAAAAATCGGTCCAGTAGTTCGTGCACGTTTTTCCACATTTACCTCTGATTCTTCCAGTCTCTCGCACCGTGATGCTATAATAGCTTAAATCGTTGTTCGATAAATATATTCCTGTGAAAACCTATCTAGAAAATATTCAATGTGTAACATTTAATTAATAATTATATTTATTATTTTTGTTATTTTTTCAACCACACTAACAGTATGATTACTGACATGGATGCCTTCCATAATTAAAATAGACGATAATAAAATATAAAGTAAGTTTTATTACTGCGAAAAATGATCGATGTTCAAAATATACTCGTTTTTTAAATTGTCTTTGTGACTTTTCTATTGAACAAAGTCTTTTTCTCATCTCCGGGCGGAAAACGTCAACTTTCTTCCCGCTGCGCTTACTGATATTGCCGTTTTCCGCCTCCGTCGATGAGAAAAATAGTATACGCACCATGGGCAGTATAAGAAAGCCACAGATCACATGTTTGTTGACCTCGGTTTCGCCTCGGCCAACAATTACATGTGATCTGAGACATTTCTTATTTTCCTGCCCTAGGTGCGTAATGTACTATTAAGAACCTATAATAATAATAATTTCGAATAAGTTTTACAGAACCCATTTGCCAAAATATAGATATAACAAAACTTTAGCTCTTGGTCTATTCTATATATTTAAACAAAATATATGCAGAAAGGTTATAAGTTGTAACAGTTCCTCGTTATAATTTATTCACAAGGAATGATATTTAAATATACTATGTATGTACATCGTGTTTTATATTTTTGATTTTGTTCTATTATTGAATTAAATTGTACCTATTTTTACCAGTATAATAATTATAACGTCAATATTGTTTCGCTGGATAAATTAAATAAAATACGTATTTTAGAATAGGATAAATCAAGAAATAAAAAAAAACTACTTATTTAGTAATCTTCTGCAATGGCTCACTTTATTTTTTATGCTTTGTAATTTGTATATTTCTTTTGCATATTTTTCCACATTTATTTTGGGGAGTGGAAGCTTAAGATATAATAAATGGCAATATAAAATATGTTAAACATAAAAACATCACCCTGTATTTTTCACATTTTGACGACATTTTTTCATAATACGTCACAAATAATAATATACTTTTTTATATAAAATATTTTAAATATCTATTTTAAGAAACTTTTTTCTTTTGGGATCGCTGCATTGTGATCTGCATTTGTTTAAAACACTTTTATCGGATTTTCTGACGTAGTAAAATAGTGAAATATTCGATTATTTTTATTTTTTTATTGACTTCGCTTCGGTTGAACTCGAACCGCGACTTCTTTTTGAGGGCCGCCAAAGTTAAGCTCTACGCTACAGAGGTTTAAATAATATATTGTGTATGTGCTATGTATATAAGAGTTTAATTATATTTGTAATCAATACATATTTCCACAATATTCAGGCTTTGTTTTTAATAAATTTGAAATGCGTGCACGTGCAGGTTGCGAAGATTGTTGTCAATATTTTAATTAAATATTACTATTATGTTTCAAGGATCAAGGAAAGGTTTAAGCCATATTTTATCAGGTCAAACCACATTTAAATCATCTGCATACGTAGTAGGACGTATTTGTTACAAGCGTATAACAATAATAATTCCATATGTCAATTCCTTTTCAATTTCCATATTTTCCTCGTAAGCCGTTAATTACCCATTTAATGATACCTTTAAATACCGCATCATGCTTGACCAAGCGGTGAATATAATTCTGTGATAGAGGATCCCATCTTATAATATAATATAAAATATCTTTGGATTTTTTTTTATTTATGCACATTGTCTTTTGAAAATCGTTGAAGTTTTTTTAAAGGCGTAGCGGCGTGCTACGGCGTAGCACGTCGCGTAGCTCGTAGACCGCGTACGTCGTGCGTCGTACAGCGACGTAAAAATGCTATATCTATGATGCACTGATAGCATTACTATTATTTTTAGTCATGAATAAGGCTCAATATAAATTAGTCTAAGGGCCTGTTTCACCACTTTCTGATAAAGTGCCGAATAGGCTATTCACGACTTTTTTGACAGATTCTCCATACTTCATCTGTCGTTAATTGTCGCGAATAGCCTATTCGTCACTTATCAGGAAGTGGTAAAACAGGCCCTAAATATAAAATATTAATTAGATATTTCAATTAAATGTTGAAATATTGCGCAAGTTTTGTTATATTGTGTTTTAACATCAAAACCAGTGTTCTTTTTTTATTCCAACTTAAAAATACATTAGATAACAACAAGAGACATACATATCAATGAGAAAATGTTATATTAATCCTTCAAGCCCCGTAAGAGCACCGGTGATCGCGATAACAATAGAATACATTATAGCATTTCCAAGAATCCCCGATCGAAGGTTTAAAAACAATACATCTTTTCAAATTTTAATAAAAAAATAAGGTTTTTATATCAAACACGGGACCCCACTTAACTGTCTAACACGGAACATTTAATCTATTAATAATGCATCACCGCGGCACCGGCCTGAAGTTACTTTATTTGAAGATCCAACGCCATTAATTGTTATGTAAATATGTTAAACACACGATAGGACTGGCACACACTGACTGAGCTGTGATATAGCTTTAGATTCGTTCAAGCAGTAAACACATCCAGTATCCACGTACATGTTTTGTAGTGGATTAATCCCTCGATCACCAATTCCAGGAAATCTTTTGTTGTCGCGGGCCATATGGGCATTACGGGGCTTGAGGGAATAATACGAGTAAGTATCTGTTTCGAGCCTTTCAAGGTTTACAAAAATGTGGGTTAAGTAAATTCTTTAGATATTATGGTGTTAGGTATATGTAATATGTATATTGATGCACGTCAAGAAAAAAATCTGACAAACAGATATTTAAATGGTGATTCCCATCATCACCCAGCACAGTTAAGTACTGTTGGAAAATCTTTATTTCAAAGAGCGCGAGGAATCTGCGATGAACAGCATGTGGATACCGAGCTTCATCATGTTACACAAGTTTTACGCGACAATAAGCTTCGGGTGCCACGCAAACAGAGCAGCAACCGAGTGAAACCGGCTACAGTTGAAAGATTACCTGCAGTGTTACCATTTATAAAGGGAGTCACTGATAAAGTGAGCTACATTCTAAGGAAAGCTTCAATAAAAACATACTTTAAGCCGCCCAAAAAGATCAGCCAATGTTTACCATCAGTGAAACGCAACTTACCCCTTAAAGATGCAGGAATCTACAAACTCGACTGTGATTGTGGCCTCTCTTATATAGGGCAAACCAAAAGGTCCATCAAAACCCGGATCAAGGAACACATTGCAGATGTCAAACATCGTAGAAACACCAAGTCCGCGATTTGTGAACACACCCTGGATCAACCTCGCCATTACATAAGATTTGATAAGCCACAAGTACTGGCAAAACAAGCACGATACCGCCCAAGAATGATACGCGAGGCCATAGAAATTAAAAAACACCCTAATTTTAACCGTGAAGATGGTTGGGTGCTGCCATCTAGTTGGGATCCAGTAATAAACAAACTCAAGCACAAATCCATGACACCTCGGCTTCAAGACACTGTGAGTTCGTTCTGCGAAATTCGCCTTCTTGAAATCTGTCTCTTTTTCTCGCATATAACAAAAAATATTGCATGATAAATAGTGTTAATATTAAATCTGGGTTCTATTCCTTATGAGTTTAAAATTTGTACAAAACATGATAAAAGTTAATATATTATAGCATGTGTATCTGATTCCAGTGTGTAGCACACCTTATTATGTTAATTGTAACTATTTTAGAGTTTTATTTCTTTTTTAATTTATTACAGACTAAGAGGTTATTATTATTACTATGTCTTGTCTTACTACAAATGTCTTATTCTTATTAACAATTTTTAGAGATCCGCACCATTAACTAATATTTACAAATATTCAAATTGTTTTAAAAAATATTTTTCGTGCTCATTTATAATGTTATGAACAGAAGATTATATAGATTATTATTATTTTTAACAAAAAATTAAAACCGACTTCCAAGGTAAAAACAATAATAACATTAATGTGAACTAAAAAGTATTAAATAATTTTTACTATCTAATAGTGCCTTTTTCCGAATTCGGCTAAACCTCAACTATTTCTGTACTCAATCTTCATTATTTTGAAGTCGGTACCAGATAGCTGAATCTTCAGTCCTCTGACAGTATATTTAAAATTTTTGGAACTGGCACCGACTTCAAAATTATGAAGATTGAGTACAGAAATAGTTGAGGTTTAGCCGAATTCGGAAAAAGGCACTATTAGATAGTAAAAATTATTTAATACTTTTTAGTTCACATTAATGTTATTATTGTTTTTACCTTGGAAGTCGGTTTTAATTTTTTGTTAAAAATAATAATAATTTCACTCTTTTTAGTTACACTAGTAGATAAATCTTCGCGTATATTTTACGTATCTTATTACAATTTGTTAAGAGTCACAACTCACACTCACAAAATAATATAATATTATCAGTGAAGTGAACATATTGTGCTAAGTAATTTAACAATTTTAATATTTCAAGCCCGAAGCGGTCACCGGCGATTGCGATAACAATAGAAAGGCTATTGTGTCTCGTTTTTCCACGATCGAAGGATCTATCAGATAAAAAATTGTACAAACTTGCATAGGATGTAGCGTAGCATAATATTTAATATTATCATAATTATTGACAGCTGTTCTTGTTATCAAGAATTCAAATCGATAGGTACTTAGTGCACCATTTATCGATTAATAAGTATAACTAATTAAAAAGACACTTAATGACTTTGTTTTGTTTAAATGCTCTTTTTAAAATAACGTTATTTTAACTCTATTTGTCTATTAAAATTTTATAAAGTAGTAAAGTATTCGATCTGTATATTATAAAGTAGTTAGTAAAGTATTCGATATTCTGTCTTCGCGCGGCGGCGCTGGGCGGCGACCGACGCCGACCGCCGTGTATTAAAAACAAACAGGTGTTGTTAATTGTTATACAGTACATCATTATTATTATTAGTATATCCATACCTATGCCTTGTACTATTATCTATTCTGTGCCATGAGACATTCGTGGCCTTAACACGACGTGGTAATGATGATGATGACGATGATGATGATGATGATTATGATGATGAATATGAATTGCATAGTAGTTTATGCTTTCTGTTCTTAAAACAACGCCGAAACTCCCAAACGTGTATCTATAAGGAATCAGGAGTTCTCTCAGCATCATCGAAACCATGGTATACCTTGACCCAATATTTGACTTTTTGGTAGCGTATTCTTAGTACACTTCACATAAAACCAAAATCACCATATGTTTCCATATAAATTTCGAGGAGTTCCCTCGATTACTCATGGATCCCATCATCAGGTCACCACCTTTGTGAAAATGGGACCAAATTGGAGTGAAACCTAATACAACAAAACAAAAATTTCGAAAATCGGTTCACAAACGGCGGAGTAATCGTTGAACATACAAAAATAAAAAAAAAAAAAAAAAAAAAAATATCCACAGCCGAACATATAACCTCCTCGTTTTTTGGAAGTCGGTTAAAAATGTAGAGTTTTAAGATCTGATATTTTATACTATGTATTCACAACTCTGTTATCAGATTTTTACACTAAAATAGAATCGAAGTGTTTATTTATTCTTCGCAAGCGTTTTTGAGTTACTATCATAATAAATTAAGGATCTTATAGGATCTTATGCTTAAGATACCTTGGTAATCCAAGCAATTTTCACGAATTACAAAAGTAAAACAAAAAGTGGTTCCATAAAAATGTTGTTTAATTTTTTAAACCTTCCCTTATCCTCTACAGAAGATCCAGGATCTTAAGCCATTGTTATGGGGGCTTGTATAGTAGATACGAAGCAGCTGTTATTTAAATTAATCTATCAAGCCCCACAAGAGCACCGGTGATGGCCACAACAATAGAATAATAATGGATTTCCAAGAATCCGTGATCGAAGGATTAAAGCAATTGCTTCATCGATTGCACGAGGATATCTCTCGTGAGTCGTAACACGTGACAATCTGGCAACGTTTGTTGTTATGTTGGCACGAGCTGGGCTAGCATGGCCTTTAAGACTTGTTTTCGTTCCTCGTGGAGAAGAACTAACTATAGATTCTGCTCCAAAGTATGTAAGGTCATAGATTCATCGTCGAAGTTATAAATATTTTAAGTGCGTTTTGTGAACCGTTTGTGTTACCCATCGTTTAACCTCGATCAGTCTACGTCGCCAAAGTGCTAGAAATGTGTAACATTTTATAAAATATTTGTAAATCCGAGCTCGACAAACAACAATAGCTCGTAAAATATGCTCGACAAATTTACATTTAAAAATCTATTATTGAATCTACGACCTTTTAAGCGTAAACATTTATCCAAGAAACTATAATTATTTCTTCTCTACAAAGAGTGGAAACCAATCATCCAGGGTCATGCTCAGCGGGCTGAGGAGCTTTGAAGAGAACATTGTACTCGTATTTTAATATAATAGGGAGTTAGGGTTCAAAATAAAACAATCGTTACAAGCAACAATTTATTAACAAACATACATACTATCGCACGATTTGGCACACACTAATTCACAGTCATCTTAATATACAAAACTTTTTGATTACAATATTATTTGTAGAAATCATTAGGTTTTTATACTTACTGACGATAGTAATTACATAATAAAAATCAAATGTGTATTTTGTTAATATTTCAAGTAAATTATTGTATAAATCTAGATATATAATAAGTTTCCTAAGATCAAAATATGAATATCTGTGGACAATGAACAACACTAACACCTATGGTATCGGACTATCCTGAAGACAGAATATTCTGATAATAATAATAAAATAATAAATTTTAAATCAAAAATGATCGTGTTGGTAACAAAATGATCGTATGCACATAAATTTGGTAACAAAATGATCGTAATAACTAAAACTATGTATATATAATATATTAGTAACAAAATGATCGTATGCTCATAAACTGGTAACAAAATGATCGTATGCACATAAATTAGTAACAAAATGATCGTACGCACAATTCGCTATTTAAAATACAGCTTATTACAATAATACCTAAGTACTCTTAACTGTATCTTCTATATATTGAATAAAAATTAATATTCAATGTTGCTAGCCTCGCTTAAACTCGAGAACGGTTGAACCGATTTGGCTAATTTTAGTCTTGAACTTTGTACTTGATAGGTTTTTACGGTAAAAAATAATAATGGAGTCTTATAGTATTATCATTGTAAAATTAATGTCATCTTAAATATTATTTATTTAAAATTTCAAGGAGTTTCTTATAATATCCAAAATGTCCGTAGATTCCAGGAAAAGAAAGCTTTTACTGGGCAAACTGTACACCAAAAAAGGAATTTCTAAGGAAAACTTGCGGGCAATCTAATATTAATAATATTATAATTATTCTGAAGTATTAAAAACGGCTTCTTTTAAACTTGGCGATGGCGGTGCCATTAGATAAACGTTAATCAGTAATAAAAACCAGCCAAGTTCAAGCTGGACTTACGCATGTGTTCCGTCCAAAACTTTAAAACGCTAATGCAGCTGTAGGGAGCCATCAATAAAATATTTGAATTTATCTTTTTTAACAGAAAGTTACAACAGTAGAGCTTGTCTAATTTGAAACGACGCGCCCCACCACTTCAAAGTTGATATAAATGAAACATTTTTGTACTGTGAATACGAGGGAGGGGCGCGTCATTTCAAGTTAGACAAGCTCTACTAACATCCGTGAAAAAAAAAATCGTCTAGCTAAAATTAATTAATCCTTTTAGCAATTATGTTTTTGTTGTTTGTTTTGAAGATTGAGATATCTTGTAAATTTAATATAAAAATCAATGAAATATTTAATAGATGTACTCACTAGAAAAAACTGCATCAAAATAAGATTTATAATTTTAAATGGGAATTAAGATTAAGAAAAAAAGAATGATAGAAATATCTAGGCAACTAGAAAAATATCGAAACTTGAGTCGCAACATAAAAATTGTATTTCGGACACACAATTATTCGCCTATTGACACGTAAAATTAATATTTAATTTATTCAAAGCAGTTTTTTAAGTAAAAGTTAATTTTATAATAAATCGTTAATTATGGCCTATCATTATACTTAAATTAACATACAAAGTATAAAATCATGTTATCATCTTTATATATTCTATTGTGAACATATATAATTATATACCTACACTACAGAGTATAAACAGCAACCTTCCGCAACATAGTCAAACATAATTTCTAATAAAATTATATTATATCTATTATGGTAAAAGAACTTATATACGAGTATTCTCGCCGGGAAGGTACGAAAAAATAAAAATTATAAAATGTAACCATTGATCAAACTTATTTTTTGCAGCATTGTTTAACTTTATATGGATTAACATAATATAATAGTTCTGTGGGCAAAATATTAGCAAACAATGACTACTTACAATCAAAACTAAATCAAATCAAACTTATTTTGGCAGCATCGTAAAACTTTAGGGTGGCTTGGATTAACTTATAATAGCTCTGTGGGCAAAACATTAGTAAACATAATTAACTACTTACAATATGATAAATCACCACTTTTACATATTTTATGATCCCCGAGACCCGAGGCTAGTTACAAAATTTTAAACACAATTCTACTTATTAAGACGTGTAAAATGCTTATTATATTTCAGCTGTCGGGTATACTGGCAAGTGGCAACACAAGTTTGAAAAGAATTTACCACGTGGCCAAACTGACGTGGCACGGAGCGTCTATAGACTTATAATAACTAAAAATCGGATTATATGCCCTATCTAATATGCACATAAAATGGACGAAATATGCACAGTAAAAAGTCATTTCTTATATTTTTTCGACGGTGCCATGAATAAATATACCAATTTTTATCATTCATTTCATCAAATCTAGGATTTTCATTATTGATACCTAGCTTGGAGATTACGACGGCAAAATACGACTGAAATATGCACCATCAATAAAAAAATGCAAAATAATATGCACTATCGTAAGTGCATATACTCCGATGTCTAATTATAATAATTTATAACCAAATAATAAGTAGAGTCGTTTTATGTTAATAACTTTTTGCTGACTGTACACGACGCGCTTTTTTAAGTGAAAGTATTTATGTATTTCTGCAATCTATACACATAAAATATGTTTGTACTCTCTAGAAAACTTAGTTGTAGTAGTAGGTAGTAAAGAGAAATTGATTCATCGACAAAAGGCGTCCCACATTCGGTCGGTTTACATCACTTACGTTGACCTAATTGATTATAACCTGATTATAACTTGACCAATTATATAGGTTCGACATCAGTCTATGAATCACTTTGTCTCATGGTACATCTACTAGGAAATCTCTTGGACCAAGATCCTCGTATGTATCAAAACCCTTACTGGGTTGGCTCCGGAGTTGGCACCTTCCAATGTGTGAGAGATGGTTGGGGCAACTCCATGCAGTCCACCAGAGGGTTGGTGGGGCTGAGCGCCTCCATCACCCTGGGCTGGGCCTGGTCCAGCAGCACCTCGTTGGCACAGATTACGCTTGCCAACGTCGTCTTACGGATTTCCATGAGTTGCTCTAAAAATGGTAAAAATTTAGTTATGTGGTGGGTGGTGAGGGCTAGTAGTTGAATTGGCGAATTCAAAGCAGTGACAGCTGATATACTAGCTGCAAGGTAGAGCCAAATGTTGGTCCTTTTTAGCGTGCTTGCTTTTTAATAAACATAGGACCAAGGCCTGAAATAGGCCTTAAATCTATAAAACAGCCTTAGGCAGTTATTGAGAAATGTGTACACTACATACACGTATGACAGTTAGATGCTGGGCGTTTACATTACTACGGTGCTATCAGCACTTTTTTAAAAACCTAATAATAATGTTTCACCAAAACACCTATTCGCTACTACCATCTACAACCACCAAAAAACTCACCATGCGTAAACCGCACCTCCGGATCGCTGGTCTCATACCAGAACCTGTCTCCGATCTTCAGGCGCAGGAACTGATCGGCGATGAGACACGTGAAGGTGGGGCCGAGGAGTCGCCCTCGCGGGTTTTCAGCCAGCGCCCCCGTGTATAGGTCTATGTCATCCACGTGACTGGAACAAACAGACTCAACGTTATAAAAGGCCCCAAATATATTGGAGTTTACTCCTTAAGAATCGATTTTCATATATAAGGCGCCCGGTATGAGAAAAACCCGAGGGGTAAAACCTACTAAAATTAACGAAAAATCGTGTCACGTTTTTGGCGCGCACCTTTAGTCCGCAACTTTCTAATTTGTTTTAACAAGATTTGAATGCACAATCCTTTAAAGTTTAAAGAGTAGGTATTCCCGGGTAAATATTAGGTATACATATAGAATGTACACATTATTCAGATAAAAAAGTAGTAGAGTATTAGATTAGTTCAAATTCGGGGAGGGGGTAGCCGAGGTGTTGCCTTTGATGTTAGAAAAAACCCCGTTTCTCTAGGCCTATCGGGAGCGGAGTTATGGCTACTTTAGTAAGACGTTTGACAGTTGCCGAGCTGTCAATGTCAAAGTTTGAATGCTTGTAAGTCGGCAACTATTTGTCCTGGATATGGGTTTCTTCGGCTTGATCTTCCTGGATTTTTCTCCTCTATTCGATTCTGGCCTTAGAATTGAGAAAAAAAAATGATGTCTCTGATTTAGTTCAAATTCAGGGAGGGGGTAGCCAAGGTGTTGCCTTTGATGTTAGAAGAAACCCCGTTCCTCTCGGCCTATTGGAAGCTGAGTTATGGCCGCTTTTGTTCGACGTTTGACAGTTGCCGAGCTGTCAATGTCAAAGTTTGAATGCTTGTAACTCGGCAACTATTTGTCCTGGATATGAGTTTTTTCGGCTTGGTCTTCCTGGATTTTTCTCCTCTATTCGATTCTGGCCTTAGTATTGAGAAAAAAAAATGATGTCTCTGATTTAGTTCAAAAACAGGAAGGGGGTAGCCAAGGTGTTTCCTTTGATGTTAGAAGAAACCCCGTTCCTCTAGGCCTATTGGAAGCGGAGTTATGGCCGCTTTTGTTCGATGTTTGACAGTTGCCGAGCTGTCAATGTCAAAGTTTGAGTGCTTATAACTTGGCAACTGTTTGTCCTGGATATGGGGTTCTTAGGCTTATTCTTTCTGGATTTTTGTTATAAATATCATTAATTAATATTGTTATATGTGAAGTTATAATTTTTATCATTATACTGGCTAAAGTGAACTAAAAGTATTTTGAAATAACTATGGCAGAAAGGGGTGTAGATAATATTGCCGGAACATCTGATTTCATAATATGATATTAATCTTTTTTCAGTTAATTAAACTCTTTTTGCGTATGGTCGTGCATCGGAGCTGACACACTTTTATCTTCTTATTCTATGAGGGTATAATCACGGACGGAGTCTTGTCATATACAAAACTGTGTCTTCACTTTTCTTCTGACTCGGCCACGCACACATTCTGACGCCTGTCAAATGGTATGGACTAGCGCAAGAATGTGTGCGTGCGGACCGTGTACATACAGCCAGCTGGCCGACTCTGAACGACACAGTTTTGTGTATGGTGGGACTCCGTCCGCCTTTTTTTTATACGTCCATGGGTATAATAGTCGAACCTTAGCTTATCAACGTGCCATTTTTCTGAATAATTCTTTAGTGATGTCATAGACGTGCCATCAAATATAATATTTTTCTATGTAATCCTACCACGTATTTAAAAATATTATAATGCCCCACGAATAATCACTATAATAATTTAGTGATCAGCAGCGCGCTCAAAATTTTATGTCGCGTGCCACTTCTGGCACGCGTGCCATTGGTCCACCATCCCTGGTATAAAACATCATATTAAAGTTTCATCTTTCTTACAGGATTAATAAGTTAATACGCGTACGACAGGAAGGGTTTCTTTCGATGGTGAAATAGACAAAGAGACAGTGTCAGTGTTTCTATTCTTACGCACTTCTACGAGTACTTTGGTCATGCGAAGCTCTAACCGTTTGGATAGACGCTTTCTCTTTTTATAGCATCCTGTGAAGCGGCTAAACCGCTCGATTGCGCGGACGCATATCAATCGAGCCGGAGAACATATAATAATAATAATAAAGCCTTTTATTTCCTCGATAAATATAATTTTGAAAAAGATTATTTTCCTATTCTAAACAATAATAAATAATCACACGCATAATTAAAATTCCAATACAATAATGAAAAAACAAAATTAATATTAAACAATCATAATAAGCAAAAAATATTAATAATAATATAAATCAAAATTTACAAATGAGTATAATATTATGATTCTAAACAATTCTAAAAAATATAATTCATTGGGTTATTTTTTTTTTGATTAATTATTATTTTTAAGTTATTCTATATCAAGGACCTCTCCATAGAGTGAAGGCCTCCTCCATGTCTCTCCAGATTATTCTGTCATTTGCCTTATCTATCCAGTCTTTACCTGCTGATTTTACAATTTCGTCAAGCCATCTTTCTGTCGGTCTGCCTCTACTTCTTTTACCCGCAGCTCCTTTCCACAAAGTTATATTTTTGGCCCATCTGTCATTTTTCATACGTGCAACATGACCAGCCCACTTCCATTTTAGCTTTTTACAATGTTCTAAAGCATCAATAAAATTTGTTGCTTTTCTAATGTCTGCGTGCCTTTTTTTGTGCCTAAGTCTTAGATTCAAAATACTTCTTTCCATCGCTCTCTGTGTTGTTGCTACTTTGTTTCTCGTCTGCCGTTGCCGGAGAACATATACCCACATCAAATTCCTATCCAAAAAAAAACTACATTTGATCAAGACTCACCTATAGATCTGCTTGATCCTCGTCAGCGAGACATCATCGAACACCTCCTCGAGGTCATTGAAGTCCCAGATTCTGCTAAGGCCGCAGTGCTCCCTCCACACGCGGTACGGAGGCAGGCCGTGGTCCCTCCCGCGCTGGATGTTGAGGGAGACCAGGTCCAAGCCACAGGGACCTGCACGCTTAGCCTGGGTTTCGACCATGGACCCGTTTAGCGCGGTGGGACGCTCGAACAGATGCTCGCTTAGCTAGAAGTAGATTTATAATAATAATATTTATTTGCAAAAACATGGTAATGACAATAAGATGGTACAATGTGAGATAGCGCTCATGTTTTGTCGGATACATCTCGACGTGCAAATATTTTGAGAATAAAAGTTAAATTTAATTTTTTACACAAGTACAGTATTTAAGAGTTATACTCAGTGATCTTCAGTCTTACTTAGAAGAATATGAAACAACAGTAAAAAATTAAACAGGAAAGTTGAAATATAGCACTAAAAATAAATATTTATATACTCGTAAGACTTGTGTTGCTTGTTGGCAATTTTAATTGTGTGAGATGTTTCTAATATAAAATTAGATAATACAGGATGTTCATGTCTGAAATATCTAAACAAATTCAAAAACTACAGACATCAGAATCAAACTTTGCTGATTCAAACATTGAAACTTTAATAACGTCAGCATGAACGTCAGAATTTAAAATACTCGTACTAAGATAGGATATAGGATCCTATTAAAGACTAATTATGTGGTCGCTGAATATTACCTACTATAATTTAAGGTTTTTTCCTTAAATTATAGTAGGTAATATTATTAATATAATAATATTAATATTATAAACTATTAATTTTCCAACAGTGAGCGAGCCGATGATGATTAATTATGGCTGTGAACGTTGACGATCATGCCCGCTTTCAAACAAATAAAAATAATCGTTTATAAAAAATTAAAAAACATTTGAACAAATTATTGCATTGTCATTGGCTCTTAATACGAGTACGTATGCAAAGTTTAAAACTTATTAGATAACTGGAGAGGGTAAAAAACGTGCTCAAGCCCTAGCCAATAAAAGCTTATTAAAAAAAACATACATCAATATCGGCCCACTTGTTTGGATGTTACGATGATACAGACACACAGGAAGATCTCTGTTTTCATCTGGATTCTGGTGTTAAATCAATTTTATATGTCTAGCTATTCCGGTTCTCAAAATACATCTTGGCGAACGGACAGCGAAGCCTTAGTAATAAAGTTCCGTTTTTACTTTTGGTGTCTGGGGGCATGCCCCTTTTAGCTGCAGTCAAAGTGCTCACCTCAGCAGTAACGTGGGGATCAACAGCGTGCACCAGGGTGTTCATGGCAGAGTTCATGGCGGTCTGCGGGCCCTTCTTGTTGTACAGCGTGTAAGGGTTGAACAGCATCTGGTGGAGGTGGATGTAGTTGACGGAGCCCGTGCTCGCGTCCGTGTTGCGGATGAGGCCCTGGGTGAAGAGAGTTTTGATTACCGTATATAAAATACTAGATGACGCCCGCAACTCCGTTGCGCCAAGATTCGTTTATCGCGCGGAAAACGCAAATTCCTGGATAAAAAGTATCCCATGTCCTTTCGCGGAACTGAAATATACCAAATTCCAATACCATACCAAATTTCAGCAAAATCGGTTCGGCGGCGGTTTGGGCGTGACGAGGTAACAAATAGACAGACAGACAGACACATTTTAATATTGGTAAGTATGGAATATACCGATGGATTTTTAGTTGCTGCTAAAGCTTATTAAAATGTAAAAAAATAATTGTTGCAGTAAGTACTCCTAAATACTTCAGCTTTTAAAATAAAATAAAACTTGCTTATCAATACATCGCAATGTTTATCAAAGTTGTTACTGTAAAAATGGCAACGTTGACTTAACAAAATAATGTTATATGTAGCCAAGATGATGTTGAGTACATTGTCAATGGCAAAGACACTATTGGTGACATAATAATTATTATTAAGATGATTAATGTGACGATTGTGAAGATAAGGCAGATTATAGTAAAGAATATAATTGAACAAAGGACTTACAGGTAACAACGTGTGTGCGAATCTGAAGGCGGCTGCTGAGAAGTGGTTAGCGATGGATGGATCTACCGTAGGGTCGTAACTGTCTGAATATCCCTCTTCTTTGAGAGTGAGGTTCAGAGCAAACATTATGTCTTCACCTGAAACAGGTTTTTCATTCATTTTTTGTATCACGGTGTAATGCCACAATTGCTTCCTGCATGAAAAGTGATTATTTTTCTATGTAATCCTACCCTCCTAGAAGGCCTATGGCGTCCTTTAGGGCAGCGTCCTAGGATGGCGGTAGATTACGTACATGGGGCGACGAAATTAAAGTGGCCTATAATCTTAAAAATTCTTCATACCAGCCTACTCTTTCTGCTAGATTTACTCACCAAGTATAGCAGGCAGTAGCTCGGAGTACGTGATGTGCTGCATCTGCGCGCCGACTATCCGCCTGGACTCCAGGAACACCACCTCCTCCGACCACGCCGGGTTCAGCTGCCTCAGCTCTCGCGCCAGGCGGTTGTGCTGCCGCGCCCAGATCAGGTGCATCGTGGTCAGGTGCAGGTTCTCATTGGCACGCTCATCACCTAAGAATGATCATCAACCGTGATTTTTTTATTTATGTGATTTGGGGCCGTCTAGATGGGCTGTTCGCACATATCCTTATCTTACTGCCGTTGTATATAGCCAGGTTTTTCGCACCAAGGATAATAATTATTTAACCCATCCGTGGTTGAAAGCTTTACTCTCGACATGGTGACTTCGGCGTTGAAATAGCCAAAAATTGTAGTCAAGTACCATCGAGAAAATTGATTCTTTAGCAGTTGACGGACCTTATGCCTTGTGGTCGTATTATGTCAATTCAATGTTAGCTGTGGTCGGTCGGATGGGTGTGACTCGCCGCGATCAAATTACTCAGGTCCGCTATCAGCCTAGGAATAAACTTATCTGATATGTGATAGTACAATCATCTAATAATGTTTTGAATACATTAAGGGCAAGATCTCTTACCTAAACAGTACACCAACCTTCAATGTCACAATTATAAATTATTTTACTCATTCCATTTATTGATACTATCATAATGTATTTGATTAATGTAAATTAAATTCAATATAATAAATAGTATAAGTACTTCCATGTTAATTTTAATATATTCATGTAAATTATATTTTAATATGCGCTATCTCTGTATATCGATAAGCAACTATTAATGGCCAAATGATTGGTGATTCTGATTAATTTTATATGGTTAATAAAACATCAAAGGCTTGTCGTTTTACCTTGAGCGGGATATTATATTTTTTAGTGATTAGGTCATGGTTTAGAGTTCTTTACACCTAATAAACGAGTCCATAATGTGTACTTGTTCTTTTTTTTTATTGCTTTTTCGCATTTAAGTTTGTAACTTACTACTCGACCAAGCCAACTCACAGAACACATTTACTCCAGGCGGAGCCAACTAGACGAATGTCAAAGCTTGCTCTCTCGCACTGACGCACGTCGCTAGCAATGCATAAGAGCGAGAGAGCATGATTTGACAGTCGTCTAGTTGGCTTGGTCGAGTAGTACATGAAACCACCTACAGAAAGAGATGCTCACCAGATTCGAAACAGTATCTGCCCTTAGCGTTCATTTCCACCGTGTTACAGCCGTCGTTGGGGTCCGTGGACGGAGGCAGCAGCTCCCGCATACCCACCTTCAGCATCCTCAGCTGCCCAGCAGTGGACCTCAATTGTGTGGTCTTGAACTCATTGGAACCGTACACGGTGGAGCCATCGAGAAAGGAGGTAGCTTGGTTCACTTGTTCCCTAGGACCTAAAGGGGTTTAAAGTATTTATACTAAGTATATAAAGGTTATTTAATCCATCGATCACCAATTCCTGGAAATCTTTTGTTATCGCAGCCCATATGGGTCTTACGGGACTTGATGGGTTAAAAATGCGGTAGATAGGTAGGCGCTATTATTGTCAAAAGTAAAGAATACATTATTTAAAAATCTTCATCTACCCTCCCTAAAATATAGGCAAAAGATCTTCTTCTTTTTTAAAAAATGACTTAATGCAAATTGCCCTTGCCCTTAATTTTTGCTTTTTTTTACAAGAGACCCTTGCTGTTGTGCGACATCTAACCCTGTATTGTTTTGAGTGTTTCGAAAAGTTGAAGTTACCATAGTTGCAAGTGAGCGCCGGCGCAGATCGCACGAACTCCATGCAGGTGAGGTTGTAGTCCTGGTAGAAGGGGTCTTCTACGTCCAGCTTCACGGGGAAGCACTCCGGGTGAGGCGGCTGAGTCTGGTCGCAGCACTTCAGGGCCGTGTTGTTGGCTCCTAGTGATTAATACGATGGTGATTATGTAAGGAAGTAAACAAATGAAACAAACCCAATGAACCTGAAATGTTCCTAATGTTAGTCACAGTATAGAAGATATTGTAATAAAATCAATATAAAGGTGTAGTGCATGAATCGTAACGTGTAAAGAAAATACTATCAAGTTCACTGCTGCTAGGACTAACTATGACTAATAATTGTTGCGATGGGTTGATCGTGTCCGTAACTATGCCTAAGCGGGAAATGGAGCACCATGGAGTCTTAGTGGGTAGTTCTAGGTGGGTGGGTAGTTTTAGTGAGAGAGTCCTACATACCCCGGCCGCTGTCCCCAATCTGCCCATGTAAAAAAAGGACTATGACAAAGTTATTACAGCGCCTAAAGATTTCTGTACCTTTACTCAACGCCGTTGCTGTGATATCGTGGTCAATAAACTGTCCCCAGACCGCCAGCATGACGGTGAAGCCGGAGTCGTGGGCATACGAGGGACGGTGGACGGTCACGCTCACGTCACGAGCACTCGGCAGTTCCTTCGTGTTCTTTGGAAAACGGGGGGAGCTGATACCTGATGGATGAAAGAATTGAGGAAGTGAATATTACGGCTGCGTAAGTACTTGGTAGTATGGATGAGCTTATGCCAGATGAACAAAGGAAGTTAGACTATTGAGCCTGAGCACACGAAAAGGAATATTATGCAAAAAAAAAACTAATTGATTTTTTTGCGTTTGATTGCGGGAAGCATTATACGTATTATACTTACTGCAATGTTACAAATAGCTATCAAGATCCCAAAGGTAACTAAACATTATAAAACTCAATAATAGTACGTATTACTTATATGTTAATGATAATAATGTTTTATTTATGATGTGATGTGGTGTAGTAGCGTACTCGTACATACTGGTAACATCTGATGAGAGGAAACCTAAAGACCTAATTGTAAGAACTTACCATCTCCATACCATGGCGTTTCAGCTCTTCGGAAAGGCGTATTAGCGACACCCCAAGACAACGGGTGCTGGAGATTGTTGCAGGTGCCATCTTGTGACCTGTACTTGGTCGGTGGGCAGGGAGGAGGGTTCTCCGTGCAGTAGAATGGCATGTCAGTGAGTCCTTCAACCTTGGGTCCTATGCCTATGCCGTTCGCGATTATCGATGCTGGCGTGCTGAAAATGGTGATGCTCTTAGTTTCTTACATTCGACGATGCTATCACATGCGTCTAACGCTCATTTTGATGACGATATTATAATATTTAAATGTAAACTTTATTAAGAGGGAGAATAAAGAAAAGAAAAATGGCCAAGTGCGTGTCGGGCCACGCGCAATATAGGGTTCCGTAGTACCTGTAGTTTTTGACAATTTTTTTATGGTCAATGAACGTATATTTATAGCGTGTTTTACACTACTAACAACATCATCTCAGTTACATTCAAAGGAATTTGAACGAAAAGTTCAATTTATACTTCGCCGAATACATTTTTTTTAGTTGATCGACTATTACTCAATAACTTATGAAGTCTTCTTAGACGTGATAGTTTTTCTTTTTAATTCAGCATATTTCATACTCCCATGAATTTTTTCACATTTCCAGAACCAACCGTTTAGCTGGTAGAAGGGGGGGGGGGG
Source organism: Polyommatus icarus (assembly GCA_937595015.1). NCBI lineage: Eukaryota > Metazoa > Arthropoda > Insecta > Lepidoptera > Lycaenidae > Polyommatus > Polyommatus icarus. The sequence continues at coordinate 20,664,378 of OW569329.1, forward strand.
GGGGACACTGGACTCTAACGATTTTTTCCACTTTAAAAGTTTCACAAACGGATCCCTAAATCGGAAAACGATTTTTACTCTTTGGGTACGGAACCCTAAAAATGAAACATCGTCTTTCTCTCTTCACACTCATACTCGTTATGAACGGAAAATGTACGGTTACCCCACGATAAATAAAATACTTCAAAGCATAGATATCAACAATCAATAAAACAATGAACCCAATGAATCAGATGATCTAATTATTATTGAAAGTAGGTCTCTTAATGAATGTACTTGAAGGCTTTCCTCTAAAGAACGAGATTAGTGCTGAGCTAAACAGTAAACACGCGGCCCTACATATTATACGGGATATTGTAACACCTAGCTTTCCACCAACAGCTATGAGCTAAGCCCTTGCTGGTATATCTGGCATTCAATCTTGTTCTGAACTTGATATTAAAGCCAAGGTCATACATTCTATCATATTATGTAGCACATTGAGTATATTATAGTTGCAATGATAAAGTAACATCAGATCTACGATTACCGAATGGCCAAAAAAGCTGTTGACGTATCTACTTTATTTTTTATAGTTTTCATATCACTGCTCATGAGTAAGGGCCGGGACACAAAAAACACGGCGCGACGTCGTCGTGTCGTGGAATCCACGTCGCGCGTCGTAAAAAACCATGACACGGCGCCGTACGTCGTGCCGTGTTTTTGTGTCCCGGCCCTAACGTGTATTATACAGCTCCTTATTCTTTAAGCAAATAGGTTCTATTATTATTATTATTTTCTGAAGGGTTATTGTGACTTCAGGGCTATAATGACCTGCATTATAGCCCTGATGTCACTGGGACCCTTAAGGACCTTTTGCGACTCCTTCGCGTTAGAGTACTGTCCCCAACCGAATGCTGCTCATAAATTGAAAGATGCGGTTGGGGTTGGTGCCAAGAATTTCCTCTGTGGATGAGTATTCGTAGCGACCAAGGTGTCTGTTTCTGCTCTCACCGGTTCTGGGCCATATACGAGATTTTCGGCCCCAAGCCTAGCCAGTTCGTCAGCGGTTCCATTGCCGGGGACGTTACTGTGGCCCGGGACCCATACTAGGCGAATGTTGTTGTTCCTTCTTAGCATGTCCAATGTCTCAATGCATTCCATAACTAATTTAGGTACTACTGTCTATTTGCGTAAACAAAAGAAGTACTTAAAGAGATTTATGCTCAAATTGTGTTCATATCTAGTTAGGTGGTATGTGGTGGTTTATACCTTAGGTCAGACCTTAGAGGCTTAGGTGGTAGTATATTATTAACTTTAGGTTCATATTTACCAAATTTTAGTCAGCAGTCAATAGGTACGGGCACGTCTTTTTTCAGTTTTTATATTTTAATGGAAACTTAATTCTTAAGGCCAATAGACTATAGACCGAATTGTAAACCCGATACTTGACCGGTGAAGCCACACGGGTACTGTGTTGTGGTCAGCTCATGTTACCTATACCCAGTTACTTAATAGGTGGGATTAGACTAATCTCATTGCTATTATTTGGGACGATTATATTCGGTTCGATAGTAATCGGTCTATTTCTTAATTCGGGTCCCAGTTCGAGGTTATCGGCCTTTTAAGACATTCATTCCTCAAAGGTTGTAGACAGCCGACTACTTTAGCATCGTTTACCGAAACCCGATGCATATTGTTTAATAATAACTACCAATAAGATGACGCGTTTGATTGCTGGACGCTGGTATGACACTAACGCATCATCGTCTAATCGCTAAAATACCTGTAGCATACGTCAACGCGCACCCCGCTCATCCCTCCACCAAATAGACCTAAAAATCAAACGCTACGCCTTCCCCTTTTATTTAGTACTGCGCAGAGGCAGTACAGAATTTCTTCAAACTTTTTCAGCCCTTCAAAGCTAAGATAGAATATACCTAGTTGCAGTGTATTAAAATATTGACCTCTTTAATAAACTCATGCGTTGAACAATTCGCATTGCTAGTTAACTCAATCAACTGATATCCGTTCGTCTACGGTGCACCTAATTGTCAAAGACCCAATGCAGACAGACAGGTCGAATTGAACAAGAATTGATAGAGACTAAGAAACCTTTACAACTATACAACTTTCTAAGTGATCTTGCGCCTGACTATAAAGTTTAAAGTTAGTTGTAGATTAAGTCATGATATTCTATTGTCCTTCATATTCATAAAAGGGAAGGCATAACATTTTCACCAATAATAAGCATAGAACTGGCGCAAATGATTTTAAAAGTCTCGTTAAATCCTACCGTCACAAGCTCTTCAAAACAACTCACCCATTAATCAAAACTCTGGTCGCCTCTTCCACAGCATACGCATAGTCCGCCCAGGGTTTGATCATGGAGGAGGTGTACGCCGCTCTCTGGGCTCTGGACGCGGGGGTGTCCAGGTCTAGCGGTGCCAGGACGTCTTCCATCTGCTTCTTCTGCCGGAGCTTCTCCTTGCCCCAAGCTAAGGCTTCGGCGAGCTTCTCTTTGGACGGTTGCTCGCCCACCCACGCTGGGTCGGGTCGGACTGGAGGGAAATGTTGCGTCAATATTGTGGTTCTTCAAAATAATATTATTGCTATGGCAAAGTATTCATTGGTAATGTCCCGGGCCTAACAACAAATCTACAGACCCACCCATTAAAATCGGATCAGTATTTAAGGCTCTGCAAGGGAAGATATACACACATTATAATATGGTCGCTATTAAGAGCAATATCCTAACTATCTAAAATATCCTAACTAAAATAACTAATGCTTAACAGCGTCCATATTATCTCATATTATATACAATATACATGTAACTATAGACGTTGCTTTTGTCTTTGCCGTAACCACATTCACATGAAATAGATACTTACAATATGTCAAAGGCCACGTCACATTCAGTATCGGTGTTATGTCGTCACCCAAGGCCATTTTGAGTGGCCCCCGGGCTTCCATCACCTGGGTCGAGTTGCTGGTGAAGTCCATCATCAGGTTGTACGACACAGTCACCAGCACCACCACACTTAGAAACACACTGTATAAAAAATACATGATTACTATTATCTGCTAAGTTGCAAGTCAAGTGTACTATTTAAGATTTTTAACTCCGTGTACTTGACTTCGGACCTATCACCTGCGTAATTCGGGTTATGTCATGGGTAGCACCTCCATCGTGGGTATCGCAGACACAATAGATTTTCAATTGTTATGCGGCAGCCGGCTGCCGCTTGGAGATTGATGGGTTACCCATCAAGTTAACATTGATGTGACACAACATGACCAAATAACTCTATCTGCTATCTGCCTAAGAATCAGTCTCTCTGATGATAGTTTGAATGACTCTGAGAGGACCCTACCAATAGCATATTATCCACTTCACAAAAGTAAATTTTTAAGGCCACTTGCCAAAAATGGAAGAGGAAGGCGCAATGTTCGGTTTAGGATTAGATAATATACTTTCCAGTTTCCAAGCTTCTCTTTTTAGTTTGACAATCAAGAATGAAATTATGCATGTGTTACATTCGTCATTTTGACCTTTAATCACGCGATGGCACCCGTCGCCCTTGGTGGAAGACTATAGATTTATTCACAAACTGATGAATAATTCACACATCTAACGAGCACTTTATGCTTTTAATAGCTTTATTGTCCTGTTTGGATTGATGATAATCATTTTATTAATCACCTACACTGATTGCCACCTCTAATTATAAAGATCCTCTTATTTTTGGAAAGACAAAGTTTGTATGCTTCTAAATTTTTAAGACGAATCAAAATCTAAACTTTCTCTTTTAGACGCATTAAAATCTAAATCTTATTTTTTAAAATATAATAGAAGTACTACTTGCAACATTGTTACTAGTAATTTCTCCTGTGGTCCTCGAGCACTATAGGCATATTTCTTTGTCTTGTAGACAAAAATGGTTAACGCTTTTCGCAAATAAAAATCCAACTTACAGTAACACCACACAGATGACGCATTGGAAGGTCCGGAGTCGCTGCTGGTAGGACTTGGAGACGCTGGTCTCGAAGGTGTATGTCGCCTGCACCAGCGGCGTCCACTCCGAGCTGGGGCCCACGCGCTGCATGCTCAGCCTGCATCAAACTTACAGAACACCACACTGATGACGCATTGGAAGGTCCGGAGTCGCTGCTGGTAGGACTTGGAGACGCTGGTCTCGAAGGTGTATGTCGGCTGCACCAGCGGCGTCCGCTCCGAGCTGGGGCCCGCGCGCTGCATTCTCAGCCTGCATCAAACTTACAGTAACACCACACAGATGACGCATTGGAAGGTCCGGAGTCGCTGCTGGTAGGACTTGGAGACGCTGGTCTCGAAGGTGTATGTCGGCTGCACCAGCGGCGTCCGCTCTGAGCTGGGGCCCGCGCGCTGCATTCTCAGCCTGCATCAAACTTACAGTAACACCACACAGATGACGCATTGGAAGGTCCGGAGTCGCTGCTGGTAGGACTTGGAGACGCTGGTCTCGAAGGTGTATGTCGGCTGCACCAGCGGCGTCCGCTCCGAGCTGGGGCCCGCGCCCTGCATGCCCAGCCTGCATCACATATGAAAATTATTGACGACCTCTGTGGCTCAGTGGTGAGCACGTTGGTAGCTCAAGCCGGGGGTCGCGGGTTCGAATCCCGCCGACGGAACAAAAAAAGTTTTTCAATGTTCCCGGTTCTGGATGTGTATTATATAATAAAAATCTTAAATATATTTATAGCATAAAAGTATTAAATATATTTCTGTTGTCTGGTATAGTTCTTGCAATCTACGAGCTCGCGTAGCCTTTATTTGTAGTTGGAAATGCGAATAGACATTTTCGTTAGTGTGCGTACCTGACGGAGCAGTCAGTAGCGAGCGAGCCATGTACGCGTGCATAGATATGGTCACTCACACAACTAAGGGCGACGCGCACTCGTAGATTGCAAGAACTATACCTGTAACACAAGTCCTTTAGGTACTTAGCACGGGGCCAGACTGACGTGGTGTGAAGCGTCCATAGATATTATTATATTATTATTATATAATAAAAACTAGTTGACCCGGCAAACGTTTTACCATATAAATTATTTTTATTATCAATATCAAAAATACATTAAAACCCATTCTCAAGCTTAACGAATGCACTGTATCAAAATTTCATTAAAATCGGTTGAGCCGGAGTTCGCGCACAAACACTAAAATATAACGTGTGCCTCCGAGGAATAATAGGCTAAAGAGCTAGTTATCAGGAGTTAGACAGCCCGCAGTGCCTATCATTGCAAAATTATCATCCCCAGGAGCGTGCGCATAGAGTATATTTCTGAGGTTGCCCAGTAAATTAAAATAATACCTACATTAAGTATGTGTCTTTTTCAGGCAATTTCAAAACTCCTTAACTTCATCGTGTGTGAAACTAGAATCGTTAGTTGTATGTTAGTTTTCAGTATTTACACTTGAGTCGATATTGTTTTACATGGCAGAAATCCACAGGGAAAACAAAGTCATCCATTCAATAAATCTGGGGGCACGGTAGTGCCCCAGCCAAGCTTTTTAGCAAAGGCACGGCCGTACCATACTTTTCTCGAAGCGGTTCGCAGCTATTTCACACCCCCTTTATCTTCGATGTTAACAAAGCTAGGGATTCAGAATTTCGGTCACTAGGAGCAAGTATTAAAACTAGCTTAACCTCCAAATTATATGAAATTTGGATAAAATATTATAGTATATGAAATTTCGATAAATAGTTACGGATGGTCAAGTTTACTACATTTTTTCACTCACTGACTTATAGATCATCAAAATTCTAAGGTACTTCTAGCAGACTTAGAACCTTGAAATTTGGTAGCTGGATAGATCTTTATTTACAATGAAAGGAAAAATTATGAAATCGGCCAAGTGCGAGTCGGACTGGCATACATAGGGTTCCGTACCGTAAATTTGTATGGGAGTCCCCCTTAAATAATAAGTATATTTAAATTAAATTATACTTTACTATATTTACTGATATGAATATACTTAAATAATAAGTATATTCATATCAGTAAATAAGTAAACCGTAGATTTTATTTGCAAAGTCACATACTTGTGTAAATGTAGTTTTAGTTTATTATTCCGTTCTCGCGATAATAAACTAAAATTACGTATAAAAGAATATTATTTCTATAAATTTGCATCATGTGTGTGAGACTTTAAATTAACTTAGGTACCTAGTATAATATTATTGTGTTAAAAGCAAATCGTATGTTTGGTGCCCAGATAAACCAAGACGGTTTATGGTGCACTGAAAACATGTTGTATAATTATTTAAAATAAATGAAAAAAAAATATTATTAATTATTAACGTTAATATACCGCTGAGTATTTTCTGAAATTTTAAAAAACCTTACTGTTACCATTATGGATATAAAGCAAAATAGGGGAAAAAATCGTGTTTGTTGTATGAGGCCCCCTATTAATAATTTATTTTATTTGAATTGGACTATTATCTTTTATAACGATACCAGAAATACATAATTTGTGAAAATTGCAACTACCTAGCTATGGCGGTTCTCGAGATCCAGCCTGGTGACATAAGGATGGACGACGGACAGACAGCGAAGACTTATTATTTATTGATAATAGGGCCCCGTTTTCATCCTTTGGGCAGGGAAACCGAAAAACTGAAAAATAATATACAAAACAATAATATATATACTAAGTAGTTTATTAAATAAAAGAAAACATTTTTATGTTTGTAACTTTGCAAGAACAGTATGAGTTTCGACTGCATATTTGTTATAATGAAATGGTATTGATTAAATAAAAAATAGTATTAACAACGTTAACAATGAAACGATAATTAAATTCGATTAAAATATAAATACAATCAGTACTGCGATATAGACTCCTTACTCGCTCGATATATACTCGTAATATGGGAGTTTAAAGTTATCACATGAAATAAGGTGTGCTCCTTTCCTGTGAGGAACGTTGACGCTTACATCAGTGCTGCTATGTATTCAACGCTATGCTAAAAATGACCACCTTCAAGTATTAAAGCTTAAAAGTCAATTAAAATATATGAATAATGATTTCTTATGTTTTCGCGAGTATCACTCATGGTATTATAAGTTTAAACACTTACGGATTTTGTCGCGGAGCACTTTTATTAATCCCGACGTTTCGGCTGCTTTACAGCGGCCGTGGTCACGGGTTGTCTTCGGGTAGTTAAAGAACTTCAAGAAATTGGATATTAATATCGACTCAGAACTAACGAAGCCTCAAAAAATAATATAAAGAAGATAGAGAATGAGAACCAAGCTTAGTACAGAAAAGTTATAACGTGACCTGAAAAGAAAAGAAACAAAAACCTTAAAAAAAGAAATGAAATCCCACCAAAACATGAAATGTAAAAGGAGCCAAGCAAAATATTGCATAGCTGTAATACTTCTGCCGTAAAAAGTTTTCAGATCACATTCAAGCCAAGCCTTCAACTTATTTTGTAATTTAAATCAACATTTAGTAAATGTACCAATAGATTTCTTTATTTTATAATTATTATAGTGGCTTGGCAATGAGCACAAGAGAAACAAATTTAATATTTAAAAACTGCATATTTGAAGGAGTTCATACTTACACAGACGGCAAGCATAAAGTGTTTTAGTATGTAACGACGCATGTGGCCGATGGTACCCAATATATTATATTGAGTATTTCTCTAATTTTATTTCTCAATTTTTACACATACGGACAAACTAATATTTCATACAATATCGACGAGACAACGGAAATTTTGCAATGACGATAAAACTTGTATTAGGACATTTGCAAGTGAAAATGTTCGGAATGATAAAAGATATCGGATCTCTGACCTTCAGCGGAGGAGCACTCAATTGTATTTTAGCAGGCAGCGCAAATGCTAAATAAGGAAGTTCGATAAAAAAACAGTTGTAAATTTCCTATGTTAAAAGGAAAATTAAAGGTTATTGTAATGTTGCTCTAGGAGTCTAGACGGAAAAATACAAAAAATGTCTTCATATTGTTCTATTCCTAAAAATTATCATAACCAAAGATTAGATTGTAAATTATTCAAGCAACCAAATCTTCATTTCCTGGTGAGATCTACCAAACCATTCTAATATTATAAATGCGAAATCCGTCCGTCTATGTAATATAATATTGTATTCGGGCCTACATACAGCTAAGAAATCTCTAACTTCTAAAACAAGTTACACGTTTCAGTCGTCGGTAAAAAATAAGTAAGAGCATTAGTAATTTATTAGTATCACTAATAGCTGAGGCGATGCACCTCAATTCACCTTGTACAAGTGGGACGGCCATTGCCCCATGACCAACTGACCTGTTTAGTCCTGAGATCGAATTATTACTTAGTTTAAAAAAGTAGAGTTCAAGAATCGAATAGAAAAATGAAAAAGACAACTCAAGCAGAGGAAGAAAATAGAGCAAAATCACAATGGATGTGACCACATTTATGATCTCGTTGATAGAAACAAAATAAAACGGAAAAGTATGAGTGAAATATGTATACCAACTTCAAAGGGTTTTTCAATTCTTTTTCAGGATAAATAATAAGTAAGGAGGGCCTCATTACATAGGTATACTGTATCTAACAGATATTTGACTGAAACTGCAGAATAACTCTTTATTAAAGTAACAGCTATGTAAAACATTATAAACCCTAAAAGTCGGGTAGCTAATAGTTTCGGTATATGACAGACACTTTGCTTCTTTTATAATAATAATTAATGGTAAAATAGTGTTTTAAAAATATAAAACCGACTTGAAAATTGTACGTAGGTAATTGAGAATCAAAATTCCCTATCTCAAAAACAACTGAACCGATTTCGATTTTCCAGCGAGAAAAAAAATTAAATGCTTGTACGTAGGTATTGTGTAGGTTTACTATATTAACTAATAAGAATATTATATTGATCCATACATGTAACAAGTAGATAACTTATATTATTATAGTTGGTAGTAATAATTATTACAAGATATTATTACCAAATTATTTTGAAGGGCCGAAAAGCCTTCGAAATAATGATGTAAGTAGTTTTTTTGTTAGGTTTTTCTTTAAGTGATCAGGTGTTTTTCATCTAATGCTATTCTAGACATTTGCATATTGTCTACTACAGAGACAAGCCATACATAGTTTATATCCTCTTTGTCTACTATAAATTAATTATACATAGAACGAGTTGTGAAAAACATGCGGAACCAATAATAATATATATTTTTTAATTTTAAAATGAGATTAAGAACAATAAAAATTAGTAGAGTTACTTTTTTAATATTTAGTTATACTTAATAACATTTAACTACGCTTTTATTGTCGTCACTAAAATATATTACCTACACTACACACCATCAAAGACTGTGGAACCCTACAGCTTCATACTATAATGTTAATTATTATTATTATTACTTATTAGGTATCTTATTTCCAATGGGCGTTTTCACACTGCGACGGTAACGACACGACACGATAACACAGAATAGCTGATAAGGGCCACCGCACATATTATACAATTTCAAGTTGGCCGACTATCGTACAAACTAAATTACGTAGTGTCACAATCTAATTAAACAAAATCATTGATCATACCTTGCATTTTAAACTTCGATATTATCCAGATAAATTTTAATGAAAAAATCCAGATAAAAAGGTGATAATAATCCATATTTCCATACTAATATTTTTTTTATTATTATGTGATTCGGGGCCGTCACGATGAAGTTTTCCAATTAAATTGTGACACTACGCAATTTAGTTTGTACGATAGTCGGCCAACTTGAAATAGTATAATACAGTGTGTTTGTGCAAACACCGTTATCCTTGAAACCATCAAATGAGCCCGTCAAAATGAACAACTTTTTCTATGAGAACAATGCTGGGAACTCAAAAAAAAAATGCCGTCTTCATACCCATACGGATGCCCGGATCGGCAATTTGTATGGGTATGAAGACAGTTTTTTTTATTACCAGCATTGTTCTCATAGAAAAAGTTGTTCATTTTGACGGGCTCATTTGATGGTTTCAAGGACAACGGTGTTCACACAAACATTTTTTATGCCCCCTTAAATTTTTATTTCATTTTATTATTGTTATTAATTATTAAAGTAAATATACCTAATATTATAATTATAAGGACTTTGTGAAATTTTCAAGTGTTTACCTAGGTTGCCATTATTGAAATCGAGCAAAAAAGGACAAAAAAATCACGTTTGTTGTATGGTAGCCGTTAATATTAATATTTTATTTTGATTTTAGTATTTATTGTTATAGCGGCCAAAGAAATACTAATTACACAATCTGTGAAAATTTCAGACGTCTAACTGTAGCAGTTTTTGAGACACAACCTGGAGACAGACAGACGGACTGCCAGACAACGAAGTCTTAGTGATAGGGTCGCGTTTTTACCCTTTGGGTACGGAACCCTAAAAATCATGTTGTGAATTCCATATAAATTTTATTTTTAGGATTCGGTTGTAAATATTGACGCTGAAATCTGAAATCTGAAACGGCTGACCCGAAAAAATCTTGACAAATTAATAATGTTTTAGTATGTAACTAGCGATTTGACCGAGCCTTGCTCGGTATTCGATAAAACACGAATAAAATGACATTTTCTAAAAATGATTTCTAGCTAGATCGATTTATCGCCCCCGAATCCCCCTATATACTAAATTTCATGAAAATCGTTGGAGCCGATTCCGAGATTCCAATTATATACAAGAATTGCTCGTTTAAAGATATAAGAAATATGTAGGTAGGTAGTAGGTACGTAATGTACTAATTTTAAGTAATAGCAGTTTGAACATTTATATGCTTATATAGTTATAGACCTGTATTAGTCTAAAGGCTTCTTACAAAAACAGAAATAAATGATCACTTAACTTTAAGTTAATGAAAAGTTTTGTAGAAAACGTATGGACTTTAAGTAAAAGCCCACTCAGCAAACTTCCTTAAAAACGAGTAACATCTAGGTACAATATTATCACTGCGGAACCCGATTTAACGCGTGGACTGGACCTTGACTATTATAATATTTTTTTTACTAAACCAAAAAATAAACTTTCTTGAAATTTTACTTGCAGAATTTAAAAAAAGAAGGCTAGAATTTGTATTTTTTTTTCTCTAATAGTATTAAAATATTATTGAAATGAACTTACGTCTATAGTTTCTACTTCAGCACACAACACGACGTGTCGGCTACCGACTTAGTATCAGTTTACCGACTGGCCTCTGTCCCACGTCACTCACCCACCGAGCTAACGCACGTTCTAACCTAGCAGCTAAGGGTTGACCAGCGACCCGAAAGGTTGTGCCATGGTTGTGCGAAACCAATAAAAAAATCAATAATGTTCGAAGTGACACTAGTTTAATTTAGGTATATTAAACTACTAGCGACCCTCCCCGACGTCGCACGGGAATAAAATATATAGCCACTGAAAAAATTATTAAAATCAATAGCCCATCACGATCCTTCATGTGGTCTATTTCTTATCTCCAAATAACTATAAATTGCTCCAGTAGTTCGCGAGATTAAACCCTTTGAAATAATTTTCTACATTCTCCTATTAATCTTAGCATGATAAAATTAGCTTATAGCCTTTCTCAATAAATGGGCTATCTAACACTGAAAGAATTTTTCAAATCGGACCAGTATTTCCTGAGATTAGCGCGTTCAAGTTAGCCCTTTCAAATAATTTCCCCCGTTTTTTCCACATTTTCCTCTATTTCTTCGCTTCTATTAATCTTAGCGTGATAAAATATAGCCTATAACCTTCCTCGATAAATGGGCTATCTAACACTTAAAGAATCATCAAAATCAGTTGCGAAGTTTTAAAGATTAAAGGAACAAAGGGACATGAGGGAAAAAAGTGACTTCATTTTATAATAAGTATAGAATATAGATTCCACACTCGAATATAAAACGCCTCCTGTTTTAAAACTTTAAATTAAGAATAAGAATCCTTTTTTTTCAGTGACAAAATATAACACCACCAAAGTTTTTTAAACGGAAAAATTTAAATGTTGCGTGATAATTAACAAAATGGCGCTATGAAATTAATACCAGCATCGTAGTACTAAAGCGAGCAGTTCCACGCGGGGGACATGTACAGCTAGAGAGACTACGAATGATATTGTATATTTTGCTAATCTTATGCCCGGGACACACCAGGCTAGTTTTTCAAGCTAGGATAGCAAGCTATTTTTTTACCAAACGTCCTGGCTTGCTGACCTAGCTTGGAGCATGCTAGTTCTGTTTTACAAAATATGAAGATAGTTTTGTCTACACGAGGCCAGAAGTACTAGCTTGCTAGCTTACTAACACTAGCTTGCTATCCTGGCTTGAAAAACTAGCCTCGTGTGCCCCGGGCATTAGTCTAATTTGCTTATAGTCGGAGTAGCGACAGCTAGTTCTAAGCCGTCCTGAACTACGATTTTGTATTTAAAATAAAATTTTTGTGGTAAAGACTTCAGCTGAAGTAAAAAACCTTTGTAATAATAATTAACCTAGTCAGGATTTTACATTTTGTTTAGTTAAAATATTTTTATTATTTAATCATATTGTGTGCAATCAATTTTATATATTTAATAATTGCAATCAATTTTTATTATTTTCGTGATATAGCTATTACCTGGCTTTACTAACTTATAAGTACCTAAATTACATTAATTATGTCCTACATATTACACGTATTACATTACATTGAAAATTTTTAGTTTTCCGTACCCAAAGGGTAAAAACGGGACCCTATTCATGAGATTTCTATGTCTGTCTATCTGTCTCCTGCAGGCTGTATCTCAAGAACCGCTATAGCTAGAGGTTTGAAATTTTCACAGATTGTGTATTTCCAGTGCCGCTATAACAACAAATACTAAAATAAAAATACAATTAATATTTAAGGGGGGCTCCCATACAACAAATGTGCCTTTTTTGCTCGTAATCAATAATGATAAGAGGTAGGCGCTTGAAACTTTCACAAAGGCCTTTAATATAATTGTACTTTAATAATTAATAATCATATTTAAATAAAATAAAAAATAAAGGGGGGCTCCGATACAAAAAACACAATTTTTGGCCTATTTTTGCTCTATAACGGTACGTAACCCTTCGTGCGCGAGTCCGACTCGCACTTGGCTGATTTTATTTTCAATTATTAGCAGCCCACAGTGTCCCACTGCTGGACAAAGGCCTCCTCTCTTTCTTTCTTTCCATAGTTCACGATTTTGTCATAATAGGCTACTTGACCTACTTTTTTTCATGCTAATCGTTTGATAATCATTCATTTTCATGAAAAAAAAACTAATATTTTATTACTCTAAGAATGCTTGGCCTGTGGCCACTCTTTGTTGTACGCATTCAATTCGTCCTTTTCTTAGGCTTCTGTTACGCCGACCAGTCGGTAGTCCAGCGACTTTTTATACGGAATCCTTTATCCTAGGCATAGACAGATCCGACAAAAAAGTTGTGTGGTAACATGAGCGCGCTTCCTTCAAAGTTTTGAATGTCAGTCAGCAATATACTCTCGCGCTTTAGGGTTCCACACACATAAAATCCAAAATATATGAGGAATCACAGAGAGATCGTGCCAGTGTGTTTTTGGAAGCTATCTCTACAGTCTACCTTTTTAGGGTTCCGTACCAAAAGGATAAAAACGGGACCCTATTACTAATACTTCGATCTAATGTCCGTCCGTCTGTCTGTCTCCAGTCTGTATCCCAAGAACACAATAGCTAAACTTCTGAAATTTCACAGGTTGTGAATTTCTGTTGCCGCCTTAATAACAAGTATACAGTACTTATAAAAGCAAAATAAAATAAATATTTAAGCAGGGCTCTGATACAAACAAAGTGATTTTTTGGCATTTTTTGCTCTATATAATAATTAATAAATCAATAATTTGTTGCTCCTAGCCACTTGAAATATTCACAAAATCATCAATAATTCTATTTGTAATTAATTATATTAATTATTGTAATCCATCCATACTTCCATACTTCCATATCCATACTCAATAATATTATAAACGCGAAAGTGTGTCTGTCCATCTGTTACTTCTTCACGCTCAAACCGCTCAACCGATTTTGCTGAAATTTGGTATGGTGATACCTTGAGTCCCGGGAAAGGACATAGGATACTTTTTATCCCTGAAAAATGCATGGTTCCCGCGCGATAAACAAGTTTTGCCGCAACGGAGTTGATTGTGTCATCTAGTTTAATATCTAATAAATATACATAATTACATACCTATAATCAAATTAAAATAAAATAATTATTTGTTGTCTCTAGGCTCTCATACAAAAAACACACTTTTAGGCCTTTTTCTCTAAAATGGTACGGAACCCTTCGTGCCCGAGTCCGACTCGCACTTCACCGATTTTTATATTCAATTTAATAGTCTTTGACGTTGGCAAGCGACTTCGGCGCGCGCTAACAATATGACGTGATAATATGGGGTAAATTTATGCTATAATTACCATTTATTTAAATAAACTTATCTATTAATAATAACAATCGATGATCGACGCAAATGCTCGCTAAAACTGGAGGGGGAAAATACCAATTCATATACAATAGCTCGAAAATCTACAATCTACATACCAAAATAAATAATCGGCCAAGTGCGAGTCGGACTCGCGCACTTAGGGTTCCGTACCATTATAGAGCAAAATTAGCCCAAAAATTGTGTTTTTTGTATGGGTGCCCCCCTTAATTTTTTATTTTATTTTAATATTATTATTAAATATTAAAGTGCACATAAAACTAAGGACCTTGAGCAATATTCAAGTACCTACCAGTTGCCATTATTGATATAGAGCCAAAAAGGCCAAAAAAAATCACGTTTGTTGTATGGGGGGATTAATTTTATTTTGTTTTTAGTATTTTTTGTTATAGCGGCAACAGATATACACAATCTGTGAAAATTTCAACTCTCTAGCTATTACCGTTCTTGAGTTACAGCCTGGAGCCAGACAGACGGACAGACATCGAAGTCTCAGTAATTGGGTCCCGTTTTTACCCTTTGGGTACGGAACCCTAAAAATATGAATTTCAACTTTCGTTTGTCTCGCTATAGGTACCTAACTCGAGAATGGCTGAACCGATTTGGCTAATTTTAAAAAACTTAACGGATTGGGCTGATTTTAGTCTTAAAATATTCGTAGAAGTCCAGAGGAGGTTTTAAAGTGACACGAAGTTCACCGGGACAGCTAGTATATTATAAAAATGGATTTTCAAATGTGTTAGTCGCGCTAAAACTCGAAAACTACTGAACGGATTGGGCTGATTCTCTTCTACGAATATTTTAAGACTAACCTTAAAATATTCGTAGAAGTCTAGGGAAGGTTTTTAAAGTGACACGAAGTTCACCGGGACCGCTAGTCTTATATAGTATAAAAATGGATTTTTAAATGTGTTAGTCGCGCTAAAACTCGAAAACGGCTGAACGGATCGGGCTGATTCGTAGAAGTCCAGGGTAGGTTTTAAAGTGACACGAAGTTCACCGGGACAGCTAGTAATAATATATTAATTATATTTTGTTACTGCATACTAGATTGTGATCTATCCGATCTTACCCAATGCCCGGCCCATCGTTGCGTAGCGCCTGCACAAAAAATCTTTCTTGTCTCCAATGTAAAAAGTAGGTGCAAAAAATAGGCATCATACTAACTATAATGTGCTGATATTATGCAGGTGTACCGTGTAGATCGTATAAATTCAAATTCAAATTCAAATTCAAATATTTATTTGCCAGAATATGGTACAAAAAAGATGTTTAGACATATATAATAGCTCAGACACATTCTGCCTCATGCGGCGTGCAAATATTTAAATATAGGTCAAAGCAAAATTACAATGGAAATAGATGAAAACAAATTAAATATATTAAATTTTACATACTATACTTAAACACTAATTACATATATTTATTCAAGTCTTTATCATTAATGAATTCATTTACTGAGTAATGACATTTGTTTATCAATAATTCAAATAATTGTTTCTTAAATATTCTATGGTTATAGTTTTTAATACTGTCAGGTAAGTGGTTATAAATATTAATTCCCATACAGAAGGCATTTTTTTTGAAAACGTCTAGCCTTTGTGTTGGTACACATAATTTATTTTTATGTCTCAGAGATCGGCTTGTGTTATCTATTTTTTTGTCAAAAAGATTAATGTTATTTTTAATAAATACACTTATTTCGAATAGATATAAACATGGTAAAGGCAGACAATTTTCCTAAATAGTGGTTTACAGCTTTCAGTATAATTGGCACCAAATATAGCACGTATACATTTTTTTTGGGCAACAAATACTTTTCCGCAATCTGTTGAGTTGCCCCAGAGGATAATACCATATCTTAACACGGAAGCAACATAACCGTGATATGCTAGCAGCGCCGATTCTTTAGTGCTCACATTTCGTAATCGATTTAGTACAAAGACAAATCGGTCTAATTTTAAGCAGGTTGCTTCTATGTGCTTTTTCCAATTAAAATATTTATCAATATTTACTCCTAAGAATACTGTATTGTCTACAAATTGTACGATTTTACCATCCAATACAATATTTAGATTCATGGATTTTCTATTATAAGTTTGATATTCTATTATATTAGTTTTGTCAATATTGATAATGAGGTCATGTTTTTCTAGCCAGTTTTTTGTCAAATTAAGAGTGTTATTAATTTTATTTTCGAATGTCAAAGTATTATTAGTTTTATCTTTAATTATTATAGTTATGTCATCAGCGAATAAAATAGAGTCATGGGGTATACTTGTTGGGAAATTATTTATATAAAAAAGAAACAGTTGAGGCCCTAAGATGCTTCCTTGGGGAATTCCAAAATCGATTACGATGTATTTTGATCTGTAGATCTTTTTAATGTAGCCATTCTTTTTTTTAATTATTTTAGTTACTACCACGCGTTGTGAACGATTACGTAGGTAAGAGGCAATCCAGCTTAAAGCGTTACCTCTTATACCATATTTTGATAGCTTATCGAGGAGTATTTTATGATTTACACGGTCAAATGCTTTTGACATGTCAAGAAAAATAGAGACTACTCGATTACCTTGATTTAAGCTCTCCGTAACTGTTTTTGTTAATTTGAAGCATGCCAGATTTGTTGAGCAATTTTTTCGAAAGCCATATTGCTGAGGAGTTAAAATATTATATTTTGCTATAAATGCTTCAATTTGTCGGTAAATAGCTTTTTCGACAATTTTTGAGATTACAGGTATTAATGTAATTGGCCTATAATTGTTCATGTTGTCTTTATTGCCCTTTTTGAAGAGCGGTTTTACAATACAGTACTTTAATCTTGTGGGAAAAACGCCTTCTTCAAATGATTGATTAATAATGTGCGACAGTGGTATCGCTATACATTTTGCAATTTTCTTTAATATATTTGTATTAATTTCGTCGTATCCAGTTGATTTTGTATTATTTAAAGATAAAATTATATTGTAAATGTCAAGCGGAGTAATTGTTGGTCGTAAGAAAATTGTATTATTATTATTACTAATTGTATTATCATGTCCGTTACTATTAATGTCATTATTATTATTATTATTTTGTAATATGTCAGTATTTTTATTAAGTCGCGTAAAAAAATTATTAAATTGTTCTGCTATTAATGTAGGATTCGTGATATTGTCATTATTTTCATCTAAGGGAGAAGACCTAATGGCAGACACTATAAGGAAACATGAAACATTCGAATGTTATAAAATATATAATTTATGAAAATAAAGGATTGATAACTTCATCCATGTCTTCAGTAACTCTTACAAAATAAAACTATTATAATTATTTTCTGACAAATCAATAAAAAAATATATTATTGGTCTTTTTGTAAACTTAGTCATAAGTACTAATAGATGACATCACAATAAGCGAACAACACTAATAGTAGACACCAATATGAACTAATAGTTGACATAGAACATTAAATTACATTTTACATTTTTCATATTATTAGGTCTTTATTTTCCGTTTTTCAAAAGATTTCATTTACTTCATCATAGTAACTACATGCATCAGAAATATTATCCACGTTGTCTCCAGATTCTATTCATTCTTCTTCCATGCTGAAACTTCCCTTCCCTTTTTCCCAGCAAATTTATTTTTAGTCTTAAGTCTCCATGCTTCTTTTGCCTCTTCTTTTTTCTTCTTTTTGTTCTCAGTTCTCCTTTTTCTTCTTTTTACTGCTACAAAACTAAAGCATCGATTTTTAGATCAGTGCAAGGTCTAATATTAGATACCATGTCCATTTTTAGGTACAGTAGTTCTAAGTTCTTAGTTTGTTAATAGAATTATATTTTTAGAGAATAGTGATGATATTTGCAGTAGAATAAAGTACAAAATAACTTTAGTATGTATTAAAAAACTAAAAGATGAGATCCATGTCATCTATTAGTTTTTTTACATTTTCAAGAACTAACCGCCGCACTCAGAGACGTCAATTAAGACTTAATGCTCATTTAACATGAAATGTCCCTCTCAGAGATGACAATTAAAAATCGCTAATTGCAAAGTTTGATGTTCAAGTTTGAGGTTATTCTTGAAATTTTTTCAGTTTTAATTTTTCAAAAGATAAAATTAACATAAAAATAAAATTTATTTTAAGTGTTAATAATAAATAATAATAATATTAGATAATGCCACAGTAAACATAAAACTTCATAACTGTGATAGTACTAAAGCATTTTTGTGCAATATATGCCTAGTTACTTAGTACAGCTGTTTTTAGGGTTCCGTACCCAAAGGGTAAAAACGGGACCCTATTACTAAGACTTCGATGTCTGTCCGTCTGTCTGTCACCAGGCTGTAACTCAAGAACCGCTATAGCTAGACTTCTGAAATTTTCACAGATTGTGTATATTTGTTGCCGCTATAACAACAAATACTAAAAACAAAATAAAATAAATATTTAAGGGGGGCTCCCATACAACAAACGTAACTTTTTTCTATTTTTTGCTCTTAATCAATAACGGCAACACATAGGCAATTGAAATGTTCACAAAATACTTAATTGTATTTATACTTTAATAATTAATAATAAAATTTAAATAAATTAAATAATTAAGGGGGGCTCCCATACAAAAAATACAATTTTTAGCCTATTTTTGCTCTTTAGTGGTACGGAACCCTTCGTGCACGAGTACAACTCGTACTTGGCCGATTTTTGCCTTTTCTTGCTAATAAATAGAAGTATTTTACATGAAGTGTACCTATAGTCACTTCCATACAAACTAGATATACCTACAAAGAAGTATGAACATTGTTACCAAATTATGTCTTACGGTATATTTATACATATACGGTATATATATACGGTATATTTCAAAGTATGTTTACTATATAGTTACAATATTATTATGATTTATGAATCTTAATAGCAAACGGTTTTCTTATATTAAAATGGTAGGTAATAGTAACATAAGACAGGTTATTCACACAATCCAAATTGTAAAACATAGAAACTTCAAATGTTGCAATAAATACTTTTAAATACCTAGTACCTATTATAAAAACAATATAAAACATGTTTTTTTTTCTAACACCTTTTATGTTTGTTACATAACTGTAGTAGGGAGGTACGGTGAAAGATAGGAAAGAATGAAATTATTTTAGTAGTATATATTTTATTATTCCTTTGATCGCGGCAAAACGAGACACAATAGCCTTTCAATTGTTATCGCGGCCCACTTGGGCCAAACTGTACGGGAGTTGAAGCGAGCTGCATCAGTTAATTTGATTTCTTGTTATTTTTTTTCTATATTCATTATTCTGCCTAGCAATGCAAACTTTGTAAATTTTTACTTCTTGTCTTCTTGCATTGTTAACTAAAATAAAAATATGACGTGATAAGAATTGAAACTGGTACAAAACATTATAAGTAGATAAGTACTTTATAGTTTATTTATTTAAAGTATATACTGACCAATGAAATCCTGTTGAAATGTATTAAGTATGTTAAAATATATTATTATGTTAAATTCGCCAACCAAAAACAAAATAAAAATTACTAGATACCTACTACTACTACTTCTCGTCATAGTACGAATGATTTATAGGGGACAGAAATTAATCAGTCAATTAATTTTGTCTCTGAGAGGTATCTCTAATGAAAGCATTAAATTTCAATTTGTTAAATGATGTTCAGCGCTATTTTTTAAATGACCGACTCTGACGGCCGCAGTCACGACTCACGCCCAATAAAAAAAAAAATGAAACGAACACGGCTTGACTTTCCAAGACTAGAAAGCCGTGTTCGTTTCATTTTTCAACTACGCATGCGCGGCTTTTTTCGCATTTTGGCAGCTGACTGTCTACTTCACAATAATTGAGTGTCATGTTCTAAAATATTAACAATTTCTGTCAGGTTTTAGAACATGACACTGACACTAATTTTTAACTTTGCGCATGCGTAATGTGCATTGAAAAACCAAACGAACACGACTACAGTTTGTGAAAAAAGAGTAGACACAGAACAAAAAATTTTCTAAACGTAATCACGCTCAAAAGGTGGTTTTTTCTCTTTGTATTTCCATAGAGAACGCTTATATACACATTAAATATTATTTGCCTTGCACATTAATTTTAACTCGATTGAATAAGGTTTTCGTATATTTTGTTACAATATGATTAAAAAATTGCGTAGAGTGTGTACGGTACTCTTTTTTGACAAGCTATAAATAAAAATCATATAAAAAAGAAGAAGATCATGCCCCCCGTGTATTATATTTCTCTATGTCCTAGAATTGGCTTCGGCCTTCACTATCATTCATTAAATAGAGAAAACATAGAAATGGCTGTATGGGCAACGCTCCCTTTGCCTGTCCCGACCGGGACAAATAAAAAAAAAATCTCTATGTCATACCCCTTTGACAGCAAAATCCACGATTAGCGACTCAATCGAGTTAAATGGTGCTTCTTCTGTATTTAAATTTAATCGCCATTTTGAGGTGTTAATTTATCATTAACTGACTCTGAGAGGGAATTTCATGTTTAATGAGCATTTAGTGTTGCGGTTTGTATGGGCAGCGGATAATTTTGATTTTTTAAATGATGATTTAATGAACGACTCTGAGTGCGGCCGTAATAGTAGACACCCTTTATATTGTTAGGGAAAATGGATAAAAGATCATAAATAAACATTAATTAGTGTATACAACATGACCATTAATCCAATGAAGTCAATAGAAATTACAAAAAATCTAATAAATGTATTCAAAACTTACGTGCAAAATTTCGCCTTCCTTAACCTATTTGCTAAGAAATTGCCGGGTGCGTGTTGACGCGGTCACATCATTTACGAAAACTGATCCCATTTTAAAATTTTGTTCCCGAAGGCATCCCTAATATATTTTTTCACATCAACAGATAGCATAAGAAGCTTATAAAATTTACAGTGTTGAGAAATAATTAGAATAATTCTTATTTTTATGGCATTTTTGTCGTAAGTGTCATCTATTAGTTCAGTGTCTACCATTAGCGCCTTTCCCTTAGTATTGTATTTATTTCTGATAGAGCTCTGTTGTTTGTCATTGTTTGTTTAATCACATTCCATGAAGCTTTGCATTTGTTAGTAGAATGTTTTATGTACTTTATGTTATCGATTTTCCTTGATTTATTCATGCAATTTTTAAGAATTTTAGAATAGTTTTTGTACATTTTTTTATCATTTTTATTCTTATTTGACATTTTGTATTTAATATATAGTGACCTCTTTTTTACGCAACATTTCTTTATTCCTTTAGTAATCCATTTATTATTATTAGATTTGCTATTTACTTTAACAGTAATGGTGGGAAAACATAGTTTGTGAAAAAGTACAAGCAAGTCATGAAAGATGTCAAAGGATTTTTGTGTATCAGTTTCAGACAAAACTTCGGAAAATGATAAAGCTGATATACAATGTATAAATTTAGAAATGTTTTCTGTGCTTAAGTCTAATTTTTGTTCAAACCAGTAAATTGGGACTTTCCCATGCAAGTTTTTAACATTTTCTTCAACTTCAAATAATTGTAGAGTTTGTGCGGTCTCGTGGTCGGACAACATAAGGTAGTGTAAGTCAGCTTTTGTGAATGAAATGTTACTGGCTATTAAGTCAATGCACGACATATTTCTAGTTGGTTTAGTAATATGATTTTGTAGGTTAAAGTTTAATAATATAGAGATTAACTCTTTGCAATATTTATCATTTTTTATTATATTGAGATTCCAGTCGCCACATACAATCAAGTGTTTTTTAGCATATTTTTTTTCTAGAGCAGTAAGAAGCTCGTTTAATTTTGTCAGAAAGAATTGAGCATCTTTAGAATATGTATCACATTTGGGTGTTCGATAGAGACATACGACTATTAAGTTAGCTCTAGGTATCTCACTAATACAATATTCGAATCTATAAAGAACTGGCTCTGGAGAGATATTAACCTGCCTAGATTCATATGTTGCTGCGTAGGGTAACCTCAATGAAACCACCACACTGCTGTTGGAACTCGGTTTATTCGAAACTAACTCGGGCTTATATAGGCTCACATCAGGTTTTCGATAGCGCGATGTAGCGGTTTACAAAATTTGTATAGTGCCATCTGTTATCACATGTCATAACTAAAATAACAGCTATCTAACTAAACACTTCTATAACCGGCCTGGATACAAACCTTTGCTGGGTGGAATCTTTATAATGTCATCGTTCTCAATTGACAATATTATTTTCTGTATTTATGTCACACGTCACACCTCTAATTCGTATTAAACATCCCGCCCACCAAAAGGACTCGTTCCTTTTCAAACTTATAAAAGAAAATAGTTAACTCACATCTTGTTAACATTACTGTAACATAAAAATGTTTACTTTCTCAAACATATACACACTAAACTTAAAACTTCATAATATGAATAATTATAAAAATATAACTGAATGGTACATGGAAATAGCGACACGACTACTGTAGCCCATACTCATTGGACGTAATAATAATAAACTAAATATAAGTTATAATAATATCATTTCTCATTTCATGAAAATTACAACACTGTACGAAACGTAAAAAGAAAAGATTATTATCTGCTATAATCTAACTTACATTGTAATTACAATAGATATAAACGAAAAATTAGGCTAGTGACATAAATCAAGTAAACAAAAACTTATTCGGCCTTTGGCAGAAAACACAACTTATTACATGGACGCTTACAAATGCCATTTTTGGTTCTAACACTAACTACTCTGGTAACATTGTCTTTACCTGCATGTTTTTCAACTATTTTACCTAAAAGCCATCTAGCTGGTGGGATATTATGATCTCTAATAACCACAATATCATTAATTTCTGGTTCGGTCTTTTTAGTGAACCATTTATATCTATGATTTAAAGTAACTAGATATTCGTCAGACCATTTGCGCCAAAAATCATTAACCATTTTTTGAATAAGCTTCCATCGCTGAAGGCCAGTAAGACGCGTTTCAGTATAATCTGGTTCTGGAATTGTAACCAGTGGTTCACCGACCAAAAAATGACCGGGCGTCAAAGGCATTGGGTCATCTGGATTCTCACTCAAAAAAGAAATTGGACGTGAATTTAGACAAGCTTCGACTTGGGTTAAAACTGTTGTCAATTCTTCGAACGTAAGTGTTGCGTTTCCTATTATTCTTTTAAGGTGCGTCTTTGTGGATTTTACACCGGCCTCCCACAGGCCGCCAAAGTTCGGCGCATGTGGGGGTATAAAATGCCATGCAGTTCCTGCTTCTGCAAGGAGATGGGCAATTTCATCCGGGAGCTGAGATGTAGCTCTATTAAACAACTCTCGGAGATCCTTGTCAGCTCCCACAAAATTGGTGCCATTATCGCTATACATATGTTGGCATCGTCCTCGTCGGGATACGAATCTCTTAAACGCAGCAATGAAACCAGACGATGTCAAATCAGACACAGCTTCTAAATGTATAGCTTTTGTGGCCATACATATGAAAAGACATATGTAACCCTTGTATGAGCGTGCTCCTCTACCAGGTGAAAATCGTATGTCTATGTGGCCAGTAAAGTCGACTCCTGTGGTAAGAAAAGGTTTTGTAGGTGTTAGTCTAACCTTTGGAATTTGGCCCATAAACTGATTGTTATTCTGACGTGAATAACGAACACATATTACACATTCACGATAACACTTTTTGACTTTCTCTCTTGCTTTTATAATCCAATATTTGCTTCTCAAATAATTCAACATAATTTGAGGTCCACCGTGAAGTGTCTTCTGATGCGCATCTTTAATTATTAACTTCGTAATATGAGATTCACTTGGCAAAATAATAGGATGTTTTTTATCGAAAGATGAAGAACATTGCGTAATTCGGCCGCCCACCCTTAACAAACCATTCTGATCCATGATGGGTGATAAGGTGTGTAGTTGATTTTTCTTATTAACACCTCCTGTAGCTTTTAAATTTTTTATATCCTCTTCAAAATACAACTCTTGCGTAGCCTTTAGACATATATTTAATACCTCATTCATTTCGTTAACCGTTACTAACTTCTTATTACCCTTTGTTTCAGGTTCCCGAATCTTCAAGAATTTAATGCAATATGATAATACTCTTAGCATTCGACTTAAATTGGAAAATCTTAGCCATATAAAATCTTCTTTAGGATGAATTGAAGTTGCCAGCACTTTGATCGGTCTTGCTTCTATGTCAGTATTGACATCTAACTTATTACAGTAAATATCACCTTTTAATATGTCTGGCCCATGCCACCACAAATCGTGCTCTCTCAGTTCTCTGACCGAAATGCCTCTTGAGGCACAGTCGGCGGAATTTTGATCTGTGGAGATATGATTCCAATGGTCGTAGTCAAGAATGGTTAAAATTTCAGAAACCCTATTACTCACGAATGTTGTCCAACGACTTGGTTCTCCCTGAAGCCACGCCAAAACTACAGTCGAATCAGACCAGGCAAACAAATTCTCTTTGGATATCTTCAGAATCTGTGACACTTCAAATAACAACTTTGCTCCAAGCAGAGCTGCACATAACTCTAATCGTGGTATAGTAATTTGCTTTTCAGCGGGTGCGACTTTCGTTTTAGCTGTAACGATATTTACATAAGTGTTTCCGCTTTTATCTCTAGATTTCAGATATACAACTGCAGCATATGCCACCTGAGAAGCGTCAGTGAAAACGTGCAACTCTACAGAATCGTCGTGCGTAGTCGACATCCATCTAGGTAAGTATATCGACTTTATATCGTTTAACTCATCTCTAAAACTCATCCATTCTTTCAACAAGTCTGGTGTTAAATTATCATCCCAATTCAATCCAGACTTCCACAACTTTTGTATAAATATTTTCGCAGTTATTAAGATCGGAGCTATCCAGCCCATTGGATCGTAAAGTCTTGCAACTTCGGATAAGACTCTGCGTTTCGTGATTGGTTGAGTAACGTCAGGTAAGTTGTATGTATATTCAAATTCGTCCGAGTTTTTATTCCAAGAAATACCTAAAACCTTGATAGTATCATTAATTTTGAATACGAAAGTGTCTTTAATATTTTGATTGTCTTTCTCTATATAACTTAACAACTTCCTGCTATTACTACACCATTTTTGCAATTTAAATCCACCTTCTTCCATTAATTTATTAATCTCTTTATAAATATCAATAGCTTCTTCCTCTGACTCACAACCCGTTAATAAATCATCGACGTAATAATCTTGCAGCGTTATTTTTGCAGCCACCGGATATTTCGATTGTTCATCCTTTGCCAGCTGCTGAAGAGATTTTACCGCCAAGTATGGTGCACAAGCTGTTCCAAACGTAAGTCGTAGTAGTCGAAAATGTCTAATAGGTTTCTCTGGATCATCACGCCAAACGATACGTTGAAAATCTGCATCTTCTTGATGTACAGCCACTTGCCTGTACATCTGAGTTATATCAGCTACTATACAAAATCGGTGTGTTCTCCATCTCATCAATATGTGGCGTAAATCTTGCTGAAGTCTCGGTCCTATTAGAAATGTTTCATTTAATGATATGTTGTTTACCCCTTTACATGATGCGTCAAAAACAACTCTGACTTTTGTAGTTTCTTTATCTTCCCGTACTACAGCGTGGTGTGGAAGATACACAGCATAAGGATTCTCTATTTCATATTTATCAATCACTTCCTCCATATGATTCTGTTCTAGATAGTCATTTATGACCT
Source organism: Polyommatus icarus (assembly GCA_937595015.1). Lineage (NCBI taxonomy): Eukaryota > Metazoa > Arthropoda > Insecta > Lepidoptera > Lycaenidae > Polyommatus > Polyommatus icarus. Next base: position 20,690,589 of record OW569329.1, read on the forward strand.
TCGTGTACTCATGTCGTAAGTGTGAATCTCTACTAAGTTTGCGCTCCAAGAACATAAACCTTTTCATTGCGACCTCTTTGGATTTACCATATATACACTGTGGATCAGAATCTCGAAATGGCAACCTTACAACATATCTACCTTCTATGGTTCTCGTAGTTGTAGTCTCATATATTTCTTCACATCTTTTTTCCTCTCTTGTTATTTTCTTTTCCATCATAATATCTGGCTCCCTCTCGATCTCCCAAAATTGTTTTAGTATACTATCTTCTTGTGATTTCAGATGACAGCTAACAACTCTTGGTGTTGACTCTGCAGTCGTGCGACCTGTATTGCCTGATATTATCCAGCCTAGCTGGGTATTCTGAGCAATGGGACCACTAGGCGAAGGATGTTTGAGAAGCCCACTTAATAATATTTGGCTATAGCCCTCTACTCCTAGAATAACGTCTATTTTTCCAGGTGAACCATAATAAGGATCTGCTAAGGGTAATTCATGGAGGTCTGGCCAATTCAGAATGAAAGCTTTAGAAGATGGAAGAAATGATGTCAATGAAGTCAAAATAAATGCATTAATTGATAAAGAAAAGTTACAATTATGAAGTGACTCTAACTCAAAATTGACAATGCTCTTAGACACAATCTTTCCTTCACCAACACCTGTCACTAAGCTATTAACTGGTGTGCGTTTGAGACCAAGTGATTGGGCTACACTTTCAGTTACAAAAGATGCTTCTGAGCCTTGATCAATTAACACACGCGCTCTTTGACAGTAGCCATTTTGCGATTTAAGTCTCACTAAAGCTGTAGCTAACAATACTCTATTATGCTTTTGATAATTCTCGTTGGTAAAATGAGCTACTACTTTCTTCTCATATTTTGGAGTTTCTCTCTCATGACTGGGAACTGCATCTACTGCGTTGGATGCAGCACCAGTGGATGAAGTTGACGCTCTGGTAACCTCTTGAGGCCGACTTCTCTCTAAATGCAGCAGTGTGTGATGCCTTCGACCACAACGTCGGCAACACGTAGTTTGATGACAGTTCTTGACGTTGTGGGTGTGTGAAAAACAATTGAAACAAAGCCTCTTGGACTGTATAAACTCTGATCTCTCTTGGGGAGACTTAGATTCGAATTGTTTGCATTGGTATAACAAGTGTGGTTTCTCGCACATAACGCAGCTTCTCTCATTTTGGACAGTTGAAGATTGATGGGCTTTAATCTCGTTGGACAGTGCAAAGCGTCGACCGGACTTGGAATCGGACAACATCTCTAAGGTTCGGAATTTCTTCTCTAAAAATGTAACTAACTCATTCCAGGTTGGAAAATCATCTGTCTCTTTACGGCTTACTTCCGACTCCCAGTCCGTCCTTGTTTCGTAATCTAGCTTGGAGACAGTAATGTGAATAATAATCAGATCCCATTTATCCGTCTCAACTCCTAAATTCTGAAGCGACTTTAAACAAACGGCCGTAGTGTCAAGTAGATTCTTAATAGTGGTTGCAGACTTATTATTAACGGATTTCAATGAAAATAGTTTTTTCATAACCTCATTCGCATTATATCTCTTATTGCTGTATCGCTTAACTAGTTTGTCCCAAGCTTCCGTGTAATTTGATTCAGTAGTAGTCATACTTCGCAATAGCATTGCAGGCTCGCCTCTTAAGCCGCACTTCAAATAATGCATCTTTTGCACAGCACTTAACGAATCATTGTTATGGATGAGTGAGAGGAACATATCGTGAAAGCTTTGCCACTCTTCATATGCTCCCGAAAATGTTGGAAGCTGGATTTGAGGTAATTTAACCTCTGGCTTGGCGGGATTACAGCTTTGGTTACATGCTGACATCGCAGGTGCATCTCCTATCTCGCTTTTCTTACTCATGTCTAACTTTAATCTAGACTTGTATTCAATGTATTTCTCTCTTACAGTATAATACCAGTCTTCTTGAAAATAATCTACTTGTGATCTTTCGACTTTAGGTATAATATTCACAATCTTATAATGGTTTTCATTAAATTTTGTCCATAATTGTTCTAAACTTTCTAATCTTGTGTCTATATAAAACGAGGTTAACTTATCTTTGGCTGTTTTTTTGTAATTGGTAAAATCTTTATTAATCTGTGTACTAATCTCCTCTTGTTCCACCAAAAGCAGCTCCATTGTGACAATCGCAAAAGCGCCAATATAACTGTCATAAACTTCGTAGACTCTAATTCAAAGACAATTCGCACAGCTTATACAAGTCCAGGTCACTTAACTTGAAGAGTCTACTTACGGTCTATTGTCCTTTGCACCTACTACTCACTGCAATCCAATTTTCCTGTCATCTGCACGCACTGTCACTGCAATCCGAGCTTCCTGTCACTGCAATCCGAGGGTCCTGTCACTGCAATCCGAGGGTCCTGTCATTTGCACTCACTTGTCACTACTCATTTGGGTCCTGTTCACTGCACTCACTATTCACTGTTCCTACTTGTCCACCGCACTCACTTTTCACTAGTTTCTTACCTTGCCCGCCGCACTCACTATTCACTATTCACTTCTTCACTGCCCACTACACTTACTACTCACTTACTCACTTAGTTCCCGGGTTTCGGCACCATATGTTGCTGCGTAGGGTAACCTCAATGAAACCACCACACTGCTGTTGGAACTCGGTTTATTCGAAACTAACTCGGGCTTATATAGGCTCACATCAGGTTTTCGATAGCGCGATGTAGCGGTTTACAAAATTTGTATAGTGCCATCTGTTATCACATGTCATAACTAAAATAACAGCTATCTAACTAAACACTTCTATAACCGGCCTGGATACAAACCTTTGCTGGGTGGAATCTTTATAATGTCATCGTTCTCAATTGACAATATTATTTTCTGTATTTATGTCACACGTCACACCTCTAATTCGTATTAAACATATTTGTTATTTACCATTATACAGGTTCCTCCTCTACGCTGATGTGGACGGGTGAAAATTGACGATACATGAAAATTATTTAATTGTAGATTAGCCTCCGAGCCTCTCTTTATAAATATTTCACAAAAACACATTATGTCAATATTAATTTTCGGTTGAAATTCATGAAGACATGTCTCTATTTTATCTAATTTACCCAAAATTCCTTGAATATTTTGATGTAATAGAGTTAATTGTAAAGTTGTTTGGTTAACGAAAAAAGCATTTCGGTGATAGCATTTTGTGTGTTTCGGCTTTATCAAAAGTATGATTGTTATTATTACTTATAGGTGGAAAATAAAATGGTATTGTACCTCTTTTATGATCTATGTTCTTTTTTAAAGTTTGATTGTTATTTATCCGATTATTATTATTGCTAAATGTTTTGTTTGTACATTTTTTAGTTAACTCTATATATTCAAGTTCAACATTTATAGCTTTAAGCTTATAATTCTATTTAACGCTTTTTTATGTTTCTTAAGAGTGTAATGAACATTACGAAGTTTAATACATGTACAATTTTTAAAATTATTAACTATTAATTTTATCTTGCTATTTAATAAGTCTACATTTAAATATGCATTGTATATAACATCTATAATGAAGACAGTATGATGACGCAGTAGATATAAAATGTTGCTAATATTTGATAGTGTAAAGTAAGGGTTTTTATCGTTCGCTCCAACTGCTAAGATCACAATGTCTTCATGTTTTAATGAAAGTTTTAAATTTTCACAGTACTGTAGAATCTCTTTACTAGTAGCGGAAGATAGTACTATCCCGAGCACATCGTATGTTTGGTCTTCAATTTTATTCCTATAATAGAGGACCTGTGATGCTAAACCTCTAATCTGTTCGTCTCCCAAAATATACATTTTCTTCTTGGTTTTAGTGGTAGTAGAACTTGTAGAACCGGGGATGTAGAGTTCGGTCGGTGTCATATTTTTGTGCTGGGTGGCAAATGATTTTTCTGATGTTCTCCTTGGTGTGATGCATTGTTTATCAGCTAATGTTGGATTTTTTATTGTTGCTAAACCTGCCAATGGTGATATTTTTGTTTTTTGAAGTTTATCCAACAGTGGACGGGGGCGACATCTAGGTGTTTCATCCAAATTTCTGCATTGGTTGTATGTTGATGAATGTAACGGTAGCATCATTCCAATATTTGTAATTTTAGTACTTATTGGTGTCAATCCCTTTTGAAAAAGTTTTTTTGGTGTGCTTTTTACAGTAGAAGTTGTCAAGTTTCTTAAGAAGTCTATTTGTTTATTTTTATTCTCTATAGTACGTTTTAGACTGGAGCATTCTAAATTCAAATTCATTATTTCTTCATGGGCGGTCCGATTTTCGGTTTGAAGGGTATTAATTTTTTCTTTGAGCATAATAATTTCAGAATAATGGTTACCAGAGGTATCAGGAACGCTACTAATCGATTGTTCCAAAAAAGAAGTAAAAGTGTTGTCGTCCTGATATTCTATTTCTGACAAATCCATGTCTGATTTTCGTCGTCTAAGAGGTCTTCTAAGAGTTACATAATATTCATCGTCCATTTTCTATAAAATTATACTTCTAGTAACCCTTATCAATCGGTAATTTAATTATTATTTTTTTTTTATCCTGGAGTTCTTATTTTTTTTTTGTCCTCGGCCTCGTATCCGTCGGGGTGATTGTCTATGGTAACTTGTCAATGTATTTCATATGTCAGCTGTCGCCTGTCAACTGTCAGTTGTCATCAGTTGCATTAATTCACGGTACTTGGAATTACTTTTGTGGATTTGTAAAAATATTTATCCAGTAAGGTAATCCGTTAATCTAATTATTTAAGTATTCAAAAATGTAAAGGAGGGGCATGATCTAAATTTGATGAGGGCTATCTTACCCTCATCAAAATATATAAATATTACCTATATATCTGCGAGGCCCCTGAGTATTCAGGAATTTTTGAACTCAAACTCCATCGAAAGTTTCAGTAAAGCATCTACCACTTTACTGAATCGATAGTCGATACCGACTTGACTCTTTGACTGTATTGACTTTTACTCAGACATAGACTTAACTTTGGACCTGTCGAAATATGGACAAAATGGTAAAACGATGCCGAAAATTAGAATATTGTTTTCTCGCCCGCGCTCGGCGCTATTATTTGCACTGGCCATTAGTTCAGCACACGTTCAGCATAAGTTTAGTTCATTGAGATTTAGTTTAGCGTAAGAAAAAAAAATGTTGTCTGTTGACACTTGACGTTTTCATAAAATGACAGATGACAAAATAATATGACGTTTCATAGTTAATTTTGACAATTAGTGACAACATCAGCAATTCTATTTGGATCTAGTTTTGGATGCTTTTTTGGCTGGATCTTCATTATTTTGTCTAATAAAAGCTTAATTATGGCTACTATTGAAGAATTAAAACAAAAAGTGAGTGAGTTGGAGGCGAAATTAGCACAAGCCCAGAGCAATGTACCAGTTGTGCGTCAAAAAATCGATGTCATGTCTTCGGAAGTTGTGGATTCAAACCCATACAGGTAAAATATATTTACTAATGAAAATCACTACAAATATACAAAAATTTACACTAAAGCAAGTAAGACAGTTTGTGTTCCATATAAAAAATAGCTAGACGCTTTAAAAAGCTAAAGAAGTTTTAAGTTATACGCCTTTACATATCACATTGAAAATGCCATATTTTACATATTTGTACGTAATATACGACTCTAATATATTTCTCTGACCCCCAGATATACTAAGTAAACTGTATTACAAAGTTACAAGATATATTGATGCTGGTTTATAATTACTTGTAAAGTTATGAAGTAGTCGGTATTTCTTTGATAACAACATTGTTCTGTTCACAGTCGTCTGATGGCTTTAAAACGCATGGGTATAGTGGACAACTACGAGAAGATCCGAGAGCTGTCTGTAGCTGTAGTTGGTGTGGGTGGTGTCGGTAGTGTGACTGCGGAGATGCTCACTCGCTGTGGTATTGGCAAGGTAGGTGGAGCAATTTTAAAAACAAAGCTGTATTTAAACCAAAATTACCAATAATATTATGGCAAGTTACTTTTCCTCTTTCAACTCGACTGGCACCTACATAACACAACTTTGTTCTTGTTTCGCCCAAAGGTTGACTGGTAGATAATGCCATAAGGCATTAAGTCCACCTTTGTGCCTATACATGCATTAAGTTTTTTAAATAAATAAATAAATAATATGCTGTAAGTATAAGACAATTCCTATGAGACAACTTTTTGTGTTAGGTTTATGATTTAAAGTTGTGAAATTATTTTTTTTACAGCTTTGTACTAGTTCTAAAAGAGATTTACTAAAAACAAATATTACTGGTAGCAAATATAAGAAAATAACTTATACAACTTTAACTTGAATTATATGTTCCAAATGCAAATTAGAAAGTTACATCATAATACATAGCCTACATGAAACAAGAACGACCATGCCTATCACAAACCCAAATATTAATCTTATTATAACTTCCTTTCTCTTATCCTCAGCTCATACTCTTTGACTATGACAAAGTGGAACTGGCGAATATGAACAGACTGTTCTTCCAACCTCATCAAGCGGGGCTCAGCAAGGTGGATGCTGCGTCGGCCACACTCCAAGCCATCAACCCCGATGTTACCATTGATGCATACAACTACAATATCACCACCATTGATAACTTCCAGAAGTTCTGTGATACAATAAGGTATAATACTACCATGTTTAGTATTTATTTATTAATATTATACAATCCTGTGTCCTTTTATTTTATTTTCCATGATAAGAAAATTTATAAAAGTGAAGCTTCAAACTTGGAAGCATTTTCCAAACCTTATAGTTGTGTTAGGTTGGCAATTAATCATGAATACAAATATCAGTTATTGTATTTGCTTTTATTTAGGTGATCACTTATTATTTACGTTTTGTAAAACTTCTAATTTACAGACTTTTTAATGTGAATACACTATTAAATATTCTATTTTCATGCCAATATTTTATTCCACAAAATATTTTGCTCTATAACTTTGCAAATCCAATAAAGATATTTCTCATTCCAGCACGGGCAGTCTTACCGGAGGGCCTGTGGAGTTAGTCCTTAGCTGCGTGGACAACTTCGAGGCGCGCATGGCGATCAACACGGCATGCAACGAGCTCAACCAGCGTTGGTTCGAGTCGGGGGTCAGCGAGAATGCCGTGTCCGGACACATACAGTTTGTACAGCCTGGGGAGACCGCTTGTTTTGCTGTAAGTTACTTCTTTGTGTTGTTGTTACAGATGGGTATGGGCATTTTCCCCATATCGCGACTTCTATATATGTAATATATTATATTATTACTATAACTGTTTTAGAAACCAAACATTATCTTGTAATGTTTCAGTAGTCAACCTAGCAATTCTAAATAGGTGATGTAACATTATTTCATACCTTATCTTAGCTTACCATAGCATTTCCAGATGGATGCACTGGTGTAAGGAAAAACCCTTCAGGTTTTTGTGACACCGAGTTTTGTTTTTGTAATGTCTTACCTTTATGAAGAAATAAATAAATAAAAAAAAAACCTATTTTACAATGTTATGAAAATAAACAAATGATAATTTTGTAATGTAGAATGTTGTCTCCATTGTTTGTCTTCTATTTCCATAGATAGAGAAAAGAAATGCATTTTTTATTTCTAATATAAAGTAACGTTGAACGTAACACCTGATTCCAGTGCGCGCCACCGCTAGTAGTAGCGAGCAAGATCGACGAACGCACCCTGAAGCGCGAGGGCGTGTGCGCCGCCAGCCTGCCCACCACCATGGGCATTGTCGCCGGCTTCCTAGGTTGGTTTTACCTTTATTATGTGAGTCAAACAAGCAAATAATCCGCCTGATAGAAAGTGATTACAGACGCAGCATGCATTGTCTTTAGAGTTAAGAATTAAGATACAGATCACAGCTAATAATAACTCCATTGGTGTTTCAGACATGGACAATACCTGATTTCATCCACTGCTTATTGGTTTAATACATAATTATTTTTTTTGGGTTTGGTTGTTTGGTTATTCTCATTATTATGCCTTAATAAAGAGCAGTTAACAAATATTTTTTAGATTTTATATTCTTCATTCACATTCTTTAAAATGTGTTTTCCAGTACAAAACACGCTGAAGTACCTGCTGGGTTTCGGTAACGTGACCAACTACCTCGGCTACAGCGCGCTCACTGACTTCTTCCCCACTATGACGCTAAAGGTACTTTATACATTGTTATGTAAAATGATTAGGAGGCGTCCACAAGTTACGTGAGGTGTTTTTTTCGAATTTTTGTCCCCCCCTCCCCCATTGTGAGATTTTATTCAACCCCCTCCCCCCTACCAAATCTCACGTGAGATTTTACAAAATGTGGGTTTCTACTTTCTTACGTAAACGTTTTGTTTGACAGTGAGTAGATTTTCTTTCGAACGAATTTGCGAATGATCTTAGTCGTGTAACGATTAAATCTTAAGCATACGTAAAACCATAGAGGTACAACCTGGATGAAATGGACCAAGATAGTATTATTTTGTTGAGAAAAAATTACGTGAGATTTGCCGAGACCCCCCCTTTCCCCAACGTGAGATTAGATGAGATTTTACTCGACCCCGGTGGTTGTGGTACGTGTGGGTTGGCCCTAACATCCGGTCCGTCAACTGCCTAGGAATCAATTTCCTCGATGGTAGTTGGTACATACATATAAAATTTCATTCCAATCGGTTGAGCCGTTTTGGAGGATTTCGCGCACAAACACTGTGGCCCGAGAATTTTATATATTACTAGCTGTCCCGGCAAACGTTTCTTTGCCATATTAAGTATATAAAGTATTTTTTTTAAATTTGGTCGAAGCGCTAACTGTCGGACAGACTAAAATTAAAATCAGAATTCGAATATTATTTAAAATTTGACACTGCGATGGCAGCCGACTGTCGGATCCAATGTAAAACATTCCAAAATCAACAACTACTAACAAATTAAAAATTAATTAAAAAAACATTGTCCAGCGGACAAAATTGTGAATCTAAACCATTCCCAGATCCCCTTGAACACACACAAAAAATTTCATCAAAATTGGTCCAGTCGTTTAGGAGGAGTTCAGTCACATACACACGCACACAAGAAATATATATATTAAGACTAGCTGTCCCGGCAAACGTTTCTTTGCCATAATATAAAGTATTTCGCCCATATTATTTTATTGAAGTGACTAAATAAGTATGTCGCCATGGCAACGTCGATCGCTATCTCGTCGCACAAACAATGGTCACCGTCAGTCTCAGGTTGTAATAATTTACTATTATTTATTCAAAAAATGCACTTATCAATATATAAAGTACCCAGTAGCCGATTCTCAGACCTACTGAATATGTATATAAAATTTGGTAAAAATCAGTAAAGCCGTTTCGGTGGAGTTCGTGGACTAACATTGTGACACGAGAATTTTATATATAAGAAGAAAATTATGGTTATAACAATCGTGTTCCAGCCGAACCCCACATGCGAGGACTCGTGGTGTCGGAAGCGGCAGGCGGAGGTGTCCGCGGCGGCGGCGGCGCGGCCACCAGTTGAGCTCGCCACAGAGGTCACAGAGGACACCACACCACTGCACGAGGATAACGATTGGGGTGAGTGTAGCCAGGGAACTATAGTAGACTAGCCGACTAGTATTATAGTAGACTAGCAAAATACGTGTAGTGAAAATTCGTGCATTGCCTTGTCATTTACTGTGACTCCTTTGCACAAAAATTCTCGTTTTTAAAGTGGCGTGAACTCAAAAGCAATATTTTAGTAAGCGACGTAAAAAAACGCGTAACCCACCATTAAAGATTTTTAATGGAGGGTTACCCCAAGGAGCAGTGTTTTATGTGTATTTAGATAATTATTATTTTTATTTACTTGAAATAAATACTATTTAATATTTATGCGTTTTTTATTACAGGTATAAGTCTAATAGACGAAAATACACCTGAGGAAGAGACGACCAACTTGAAATTAGTAGATGGTGTTCAGGTAAACATAAAATTAGAGGTATATTATATACTAGGTGACGCCTGCAACTCCGTTGCGCCAAAGCATGGGCCAAAGTTAGTATATCGCGAGGGAACCGTACATTTTTCTTTTTTTGTAAAAGTATCCTAAAGTATCTCCATACCAAATTTTAGCCAAATCGTTTCAGCGGTTTGGGCGTGCAGAGGTAACAGACAGACAGACACACTTTCGCATTTATAATATTAGTATGGATAGTAGTTTTAGTTAGTAGTTCAATTTATATATATTTATAGCTAAAGCTAAGTATAAAATATATTTATGATATCTTTTTGAGCTCTGCGTCCAGCAGTGCGACGCAAAGCAAGCCAAGGCTACTTGAAAAGATTATGTTGTATTTTTCTCGTGACATCATCATCATCATCGTATTTCAGGTGGCGTACACAGTTCCCGTGGACAACAGCACGCCGGAGTCAAGTACGGGCGGTGCTGTTGCCGCTGAAGAACTGTCGCTGGAGGAGCTCATGCAGCAGATGAAGACAATGTGAGCACGTGGACTGCAAGATATCGCCGTGTCGACTGCAAGCAGCAGCAACCGCAAAAGCAGCAACTGCAAGTAGCAGCAGCTTGGCTTCATTCTAACAGCTTAATTGTCAACTGCATGTCGGCGGAGTGTAAGTTTTTTTCAAAAGTTTTCGTTTTTACGAAGTATGGTGTTGAATAAGTTAACATTGTTTGCCACTAGAGGCGCTGCTCAATGCCATGTAAATTTAACGCCTCTACAGTTAGAACTGAAAAAAAGTTACACTCAAATTGTCCTACAGAACCTTTGGACTTATTTTATCTCTCAGCTTATGGAAGCGTGATCCTTATAATATCGACAAGGTTCTATCAGATGTAAAATAAATCAGAACTGTCTCTCCATGACGTGCAGTCTATAATGTCAACTACAGCGAACCAGAGGCCGTAGACAAAGTCCCTTTCGTTAAAAACGATGACGAAATTCGTTATCAAAATGTATGGGATTTGACATTAGTCTTCGCAAGCGAAATGTCATTTAGCGATGACTTATGTCAAACCGCATACATTTTGATAACGAATTTCGTCATCGTTTTTAACGAAAGCTACTTTGTCTACGGGGGCAGTTGAGTGTTGACATATTCACTTTGACTGCAAGAGAACAGCATTTCAACTGCATTTTGACAGAATTTTGACCGCATGGTGACTGCATTACGACTGCTCAAGGATTTCCGACGGCCTGTATCTAGTTGCTTTTATAATTTTTATATTGTATATTTGGTATTGCACGTATTAATATTTCGCTTGCTAACTTTGGTTGTGTATATTTTAGTAACAAATTCGAAAAGCTAGATGTTCTAGTTCTAGGTATGTTAATAAATGTTGTTATATTAAAATAATTGTTTAATGTAATGTATTACTTTGGGCACAACATTTTGTTACTTGTTGGATCTGACCGTAAAAAATAGTTTTTAGTTTATTCCTTTAATCTGAAGTTTCACAAACCACAATGGAGGTCGACCGCATTGATGCTTGGCAAGGACCAAGGGTGCTTGAATTGAAATTAGTAAAGTTAAGTCAAAATGAAATGCTAATGACACTTTGACTTAACTTTACTAATTTCAAGTATCAAGTATGTACGCCAAACTCCCACCACGCAGCACACAGCCACAGAAGAACATGTTGGGGAAAAGGGGAAGTGCGCTGGTGAACAGAGCGTAGAAAATGACAACAAAAAGGCACAGTACAAGAGTCACAAGGAACAACAATTCTGTGATGTTTGCTTAAAAAATATGTTTACGACTAAAAGCAGGTTGCTAACACACACAAATTTCATAAAATTTTGTAACAAGTCTCAAGATTGAGACTAAAGTATACTTAAGTACTCTAATATTTTGAGGTCGTCCTACTAATAATGATCATAAAATCTAAGAGCATAACATTATCTAACTTGTAATTATTTTTCATGACATTCTTTTTCCAAAACAATTTAAATCTTTATAACAAAACAAATCGTAAGAAATATATTGTATATTTATGGACGTTTCATATAATATTCTTAACGATATTATGAGTTGTTTTGTACAGATTGGTGCTTACTTACCTTAACAAGTGAAATAGGTTTATGCACAGAAGATATTAAAATACCTACATACTTATTATTATATTGTCGTCCAAAAATACATTCCACTGTATAACGATTACTTATTAAATTACTTACTTGCGTCGAATGAGTTGCAGGAAAGTTTAAAAAATATACACAATATAATTATTATTACTTACTTATAATTTATCTGCAAAACATATTCGACGCAGGTTTTTATTAAAATAATACTCTATTGCGTTTTGACAATTAACGAAACGAAGTTTAACACGATTTATAATATTGTTGTTTATGCAGTTGTTTATCAATTATTATTTGTATGTAAAATAAGTAAATGAATGTGCTAAACTTAAAATAAGAATACAATAGGTATGTGTCATTGGTAAACTACCAATCCAGTGGGTCTATCAAACATTTTGTGATAGAGCTCCTGAAATGGTGTTGCCAAAAATAAGTCTGTGTTAATTTATTAAAGGTGTTGCTAGAGCTAAGATATATTGTTTATTAAATTTTTATATAATTAAATATTATCTTCTGCAAGTCTCTGTTTCATTCTATCAGTCACTCTCTTCAGTTTTGCGATAATTTTTCTATTAGGCTCCGGGAGTTTCTTGTTCTGTAATTGAAATAATATTGATAAATTATTATTATTACTACAAGTAGTTATTGCGTTAACGTTTTTTTTTTTTCATCTCGTTTCAGATTGATGGACCAGATTGATGAAAAATTTATCGTCTAACCTACGTAGATAGTTGATTGAAGCCTGTGTCTAACGCACGAAAATATTACTGTTTCAGTTTTAATGTGGGTTTCCAGTTTCCACTGACGCGAAGCCGGGCGTAGAGGAGCTTAGCGGTGCCCGAATTGACCAATCGTGCTGTTCCATTGAAGCGGGGCGAAGATTTCAAGCATGGTGATTGGTCAATTCGGCACCGCTAAGCTCCTCTCCGCGTCAGTGGAAACGCACCCTTATGCGGACATTTGGAAACAAAACGTTGCACATAATCATGTTATCCTTATTTATATAAAACTTATTTATCGGGACTTAACGCGACTTATTCGTCCCCTTCGTGACTTCGTGACATGACGTCGAGAATAATTATGTACTCGTTGTAGCATTACCTACTACTAGAATAAGTCGCGTTAAGTCCCGAATAATAAGTTAATAAAGTTTTGATTATAATGCAACCGGAAAGTTAAAAACTTTATATTATACTTTAGGACTTTAGATATGAGTCGTATAGTTTAGTAAATCTGGTAAATTCGTAGTTTAATTATATAATAACATACTAATCTACGTGGAAAAAGTAACAATGTAGACCAGGACTTTTGACACATCTATGTACTTTCAGAGAAGTTGATTCCTATGCAGATCGGGGACCTAAGTAGTTTGGTTGCGTTACGTCAAACCCAGCCGTCAGATCACAATAATTAACATTGAATTGACATATTCGACCAAATAACGTTGGTCTATCAACTGCATAGGAATCAATTTCCTCGATGGTACAAATTATTTGACCTACTGAAAAATTCTTTGGTACGGAGTTGGCGGTATTCGAAACTATACAACTCATAAATTTAATTGTATAATATTACGGGTAAAATATAATATCTTTTCACTTTACCAAAATGGCATTCAGTACGGTCGCCGATCTCTCTATCACATGGTCCTCGATGCCGCTGGCTCTGGCAACGTGGGGGGCGAAGCTCCCGGCCGCGGCGCCCTCCTCCAGCCGGAACACGAACACGGGCGCTTCGCCCTCGCCATCGCAGACGTGACCGAAGCGCTAAAAGAATTGGGGCTTCGAGTCGGATAACAAGTTTATGACATTCGCGACTTAGCCTGTCCAGTGTATGTTTATATTTCTGTATGGGTTCCCCACTGTTTCGCAGTTCTCATGAAAACTTAAGGCCGTCCCCCGAGCAAACGACCTTGGCCATACATTTGCCGCGTTGCCGAGATCGCACCAAAACCCTATATTTGTTACTTATCTTAGTTCAAAATTGTCCTAAAAAAATTAAAACGGGGAATATGTAGTTTATGATATTGTCGATCTATTGGCGTGATTTTCAAATAAAAGTAATTTGTAAATCCTAAGGAGATGCTCAATGTATGCTTGAATTTTAATAAATTGGTTATACTTTGGAAGCTGATATCATAAGTATGATAAACAAAAATATAAAATTTAAAACGGGGAAAAGAATGTTGATATACTGAAGATTATTGCTGTATTTTTATTATAACGTTGTAGCTTTCAAATCATGAGTTTATAAGTCTTGAAATACGGTAAATTACGGTATCTCCGTAATTCCTTAAGGATACGGTTAGGTTAGCCCTTAATATTAAAATATCTACGTACTAAAAACCTCAATATCGGTGTTTCGACAACAAACTGTTGTATGTTGAGATAGTGCGTTGACAGGAACACGTGGGGACAGTCTTCCTCTCTAATCAGCAGCGTGTTGAGGGCGGCCGCCAGGAGAGACATCCCGTCCGTGCTGGACGTGCCCTTACCGAACTCGTCCACTAGGACGAGAGAGTTGCTGGCCGAGCCGTGGAGAGCCATCGACATCTGGGGAGATAGAAGGTTTGAGCGCATAACCAACACATTAAGGCCCGTATTTTTGGCCAGTACTCAAGATGCATCTCGGTCTCAAGACACGGTTCAGGCTCTGTGATTGGTTGGCTGTCAAAATTTGGACCAATCACAGAGCCGAACCGCGTCTTGAGACCGGGTCGCATCTTAAGTACTGACCAAAAATACGGGCCTAAGTGAAATTCCTATTTTTTATTATCCTATTTAAAATTTAATAGGTATATTGTGTTCCTACATGATAAATCTATTTAATTTTAACCTATCGGCTATCAAGCCCGATAAGGACACCGGTGACCGCGACAACAATAGGTTTCCAAGAATCCGCGATCGAAGGTTTAAAGGAAGTGTAAATATTGAAATTGATTTGCTCTCGAAAAGGTTGCGGGTATCCGCATCAGTAGATCTGCATTGTATCTTATTCTGCCTATAATACTAGGTTTCAATCTATTCCAGCATTGAATACCAATACAGACTGCTTGTTTACTGATCTACCAATAGCGAGTGTAGGGAGTCCCACATACCCCCGTCGTCTACCCCCGTGCGCGGCGGGGGATACGTAAAGTATTTGCCCCCCTCAACAAAAAAAAAGGTATATTGATAAAAATGTGATCCGTTTCTAAGGAGTGTCTCCAAGCTCACCTGCCTCAGATCCACTAGGAAGGACGACATGTGTGCGGCGACGCACTCGGCCGCGTGTATACGCGAGTGTATACTGGCCACCAGCCCGATTGTCGCGCTCTCCGCCGGCACGAAGCTGCCGATGTGCGCCAGGTACACTATCAGACCTACGACCAATGTAAGCAGGATTTACAAGGGTACGCCATTTTTAGGGTTCCGTACCCAAAGGGTAAAAACGGGACCCTATTACTGAGACTTCGATGTCTGTCCGTCAGTCCGTCTGTCTGTCTGTCCGTCTGTCTCCAGGCTGTAACTCAAGAACGGTAATAGCTAGAGAGTTGAAATTTTTACAGATTATGTATTTCTGTTGCCGCTATAACAACAAATACTAAAAACAAAATAAAATTAATATTTAAGGGGGGCTCCCATACAACAAACGTGATTTTTTTGGCCTTTTTGGCCTGTCCGTCAGTCCGTCTGTCTGTTTGTCCGTCTGGCTCCAGGCTGTAACTCAAGAACGGTAATAGCTAGAGAGTTGAAATTTTTACAGATTATGTATTTCTGTTGCCGCTATAACAACAAATACTAAAAACAAAATAAATTAAATATTTAAGGGGGGCTCTCATACAACAAACGTGATTTTTCAAACATTTTTTGCTCGGTATCAATGATGACAACAAGTAGGCACTTAAAATTTTCACAAAAGCCTTAGTTATATGTGTACTTTAATAATTAAGTAATAATAATATTTAAATAAAATAAAAAATTAAGGGCGGCTCCCATACAAAAAACACAATTTTTGGCCTGATTTTGCTCTATAATGGTACGGAACCCTTCGCGCGCGAGTCCGACTTGCACTTGGCCGATTATTCAGAATAGGCAGGAAATCTCGCCCGTGGTCACCATTGAAAGCTTCAATCAGGTTGTATGACACATGCTTAAGGTAAAGCTGTAAGTGGTTATACTGTTGGTTACACTTACAGCTTTACCTGCCATGCCTTTGGCAGAGATTTGGCAGTGGAGCGCGGAAGAACTATAAATGATTTCTCACTCGCAAACCAATAAATTGCTATTGCACTTGGGATTCTATCTTTATATTGTCTACGTAAAAGACTCATCACCTAGATGAGTGACAGTCTTCCAAAGTGTGTTTTTCGCGTAACTTTCTGCCGCGCACTGTAAAACTCTGGAACGAACTGTCACCAGCAGTATTTCCGGACCTATACGACCTGCAAACCTTCAAGAAAAGAGCGTATCCTCCCCTGATGTTGCGAGTGTCCATGGGCGACGGTAGTTGCTTACCATCAGGTGACCCGTTTGCTCGTTTGCCCCCTTATTTAATAAAAAAAAAGACGGGCAACGATCTTCTGGCATCTGATCAACGAATTCCCTCGTTCTCAACCGCATTTTAAAATGTTCCTAGAAAGGATTGTCTTGAACTTACCGATCTGCTTCAAATACACGCTCTTGCCGCTGGAGTTGGGTCCGGTGAGGATCTTCACGTACCCCGCGTCGTGGCTGCTCTGCACGTCGTTCGGCACGAATGTGTCGCACACGGTCACGTACAGCGGGTGTTTGCCCGCGCGCACGTCGATCACCTTGTCCGTCTTGAGTGTTGGACAGACGAAGTTCAGCTCCTTGCATACTTTGGATATGGCTAGGAGGCTGGAAATGTGAACTTTGCTGTTAATTGTTGGTATAAAAAAAGTTTATGGCAGTTGAAATGACAGGCTACAGTTGGGCTAATGAAGATAAGTAGCTTTTTGTGAACAAGAATCTTCTATAGCTTGACATTATCAACAGATGCAGTAGAGTACAACAGATTGTACAGCTGCTGTTCTAGCTATGGCGGAATGACAAAGTGGGTCTGATTTGGGATCGATCACAGAGTGAGAGGAGTGTGGTACCACCACCAGTACCAGTCGAGCTCGGCGGCGCGGTCGACGGTGTCGGCGAGCGCGTGCAGGCCGGCCAGCACGACCGTCGTCAGCCGCATCATGATGCGCGTCTCGTGCGCCACGATCTCGGGGTAAGTGTCGCCGATCACCGCGTCCAGCTCTTTTGAACTACCATCACAACCAGTACCAGTCGAGCTCGGCGGCGCGGTCGACGGTGTCGGCGAGCGCGTGCAGGCCGGCCAGCACGACCGTCGTCAGCCGCATCATGATGCGCGTCTCGTGCGCCACGATCTCGGGGTAAGTGTCGCCGATCACCGCGTCCAGCTCTTTTGAACTACCATCACAACCAGTACCAGTCGAGCTCGGCGGCGCGGTCGACGGTGTCGGCGAGCGCGTGCAGGCCGGCCAGCACGACCGTCGTCAGCCGCATCATGATGCGCGTCTCGTGCGCCACGATCTCGGGGTAAGTGTCGCCGATCACCGCGTCCAGCTCTGTTGAACTACCATCACAACCAGTACCAGTCGAGCTCGGCGGCGCGGTCGACGGTGTCGGCGAGCGCGTGCAGGCCGGCCAGCACGACCGTCGTCAGCCGCATCATGATGCGCGTCTCGTGCGCCACGATCTCGGGGTAAGTGTCGCCGATCACCGCGTCCAGCTCTGTTGAACTACCATCACAACCAGTACCAGTCGAGCTCGGCGGCGCGGTCGACGGTGTCGGCGAGCGCGTGCAGGCCGGCCAGCACGACCGTCGTCAGCCGCATCATGATGCGCGTCTCGTGCGCCACGATCTCGGGGTAAGTGTCGCCGATCACCGCGTCCAGCTCTGTTGAACAACAAAATTTAATGGGTACCTGCTTTCGTAGTTTTGTTAGAACTAGGTGCCCATTTATAATGATAAAATGGCTTCGTGGTCCAGTAATTCACTGCTTTGCTCTATTTTAGAGGTAGTAGATGGATTCCCGCATTGGAATCACAAAATGAATTGTCTCCTGCTCATAATTGGTTTAGGTAGTGTCAAGGAAAACATTGTCGCCGAATTCTAGCAAAAATAATTCTTTACCTTCACATCCTTTGCTTTTGTAGTGTATGTAGTCGTCGTTTTGGAACTGAAACAAATCATCAGGCAGTTATAACTTATAGCTTTATCTTTTCAACAAATTCGGGGTTTTCTCTTCTGTTATGCATGTGAGGAATGAGGGAGAAATCAGATTTATATTAAATATAGGCTAGGATTTCTAAGCCTTACCATGAACCTCATATCAGGGAGCTGCTTGTGCTCCATGGTCAAGTTATCAGCCCAGGCCTTCACTCCCAGCAGGTACCCGAGGTGCGGCATGTACAGCATGGTGCACTCCTGCACGAACAGCGGTAGACGGTCTAGCTCCGCGCGCGCAGTGTCTGACATCAGCCCGTGGAGGCTCGCCATTGTTTGTTTTTCTGGAAGAAGAAAAAAATAGGCGCAGAAATTAGTACTATCGATAGGTGTTCTCACACTTAAAGGAATAAAGGTAATGCAACTTCTGTAAGTCAGCAGCAGCTGCATCTAACTACGAAAACCGGGATCCCGTTGAAACCCAAGGGTTCCAATTTTTACAAAAAGCTACTACTTCAATTTATCTCTTTTAAGAGATGATACAATATAGCTACTATTACGTTAGCAATATGTTCGTGTGCAAGTGTTAAAATAAGAGTTGAATCATAACTTACTAAAGTCAAGATCCGGATCAACGCCCGCCTTGACCGTGAATTTGCCCTCAGACTTAGACAGGTCGAAGTCGATCACACGGTTCATGTACAACGCCATCTATAGATTAAATATTTCTATAATTTTTTAAAAGCCAAGTAAGTAATATAGACCAAAAAGGATATGTGATGATGGATGGGATATACCTCGTATAACTGATTGGTGTCTACGGAAGCGATCTGATCGAGGTACTCGTTGTTGTGACCCTCACAAGTCTCGCAGATCAGCACCGCGTTGTACAGCGTCTGACAGACAGACACACATTAGTTGCTTTACCTCTTCAAAATTAACATCACCATTAACCCATCAATCTCCAAGCGACAACCGGCTGCTGCGTAACAATTGAAAATCTATTATGACTGCGATACCCACGATGGAGATGTTAAGACGTGTTCAATACCTACGTTGTACAGAGATTTCCACTGATACGGCTTAGCAGACAACGCCTTGATCTTTGCTAAAATGCCCTGTAAGAAGAAGACATTTTAAAATTAGTTACAACAAAAGTCTCAAGCAATCGTGCATTTTCTGTTTTTTAATGTTAAAAAATAAAAAAAACAGAAAATGCTCATTTTAACAATATAATATACAAATAAAATTATGCTCGTAACATAAGGGTTGATCAGGACTGGTTGGAGGGGACTGGTGGTGTGATCTGACCCCAACACTGTTCTTACGTT
This sequence comes from Polyommatus icarus, assembly GCA_937595015.1. NCBI lineage: Eukaryota > Metazoa > Arthropoda > Insecta > Lepidoptera > Lycaenidae > Polyommatus > Polyommatus icarus. The sequence goes on from OW569329.1 coordinate 20,710,212, forward strand.
TTAGCAATACAAATAAAAGTAAATGCAGTCGGAGCATTCCAGATTTGTAATAGTCACGATCATCGACACTATAAGATACAAATTCTGTAAAAATCGTCTCACATTTACGTTCTTGATGTACCGCAGGCTGGCGGTGAGGTTGCGGACGAGCGCGTCGCTGTGCGGCCGACAGAACACCTCCACCGCCGCCTGACGACGACGCAGCGTCGACATGTCAGACGTTGGGTGACGGAGGAAGACCCTTACGAGTTTATAGCAGCCTCAGTGTGGTTGGGGATTAAATTACTTTGAAAGACAGCAGTCAGAGTTTTAGTGACCAAAGGGCAATGGTATCGTCAGAGGCATTGATTTGAGGTTGATTTGAAGCAGATGGCGGTCCTACATTGTTTGGTGAGGCTGTTTAGTTAGTCGTTCTCTTATTGGCATAATCTGTAATACCTCAATAAAACAATTTGAAATTGACACCTCCGATATGAGGAGGGCGTGGGAAGACTTTTACTTTCGCCTTACTTGAAGAAATTGAGAATTTGTGAGCCAAAGTCTTATTAACATCGTGGCTATCGCAGACAGAATAGATTTTCAATTGCTATGCGGCAGCCGGCTGCCGCTTGGGGATTAATCGGTTAAATGAGGAACTTCATAGTTGTTTATGTTAATTTGGCAACATAAATGAATTGAAAAATCCTCCTTTCTAAGAGACAAAACTCTAGTTTAACTTACCGCATCCTCCTCTGTCCGACCTTGGAGGAGCACTTGCTGAACAGCTGGTAGATACTCAGCCCCTCCTTGTTGCTGCCCCGCACCCCGTGCTTGAACCCGCTGGGGTGGGATATCGTGTTGAAGATCTGCAGACCGCGGTACGTGTCCTCGTCTATTGTGACTATATCGTTTCTGGAGAAACAGATTACGAATTGGAGATAACAGGCATCTTGTCATGATTGCTCTAAATTCCCAATAATAAAGATGACGCTATACATTTACTGTAGGGGTTTAATACTATCTAGAAATAATATCTTTATTATTGGGAATTTCACCAAGGGCTGGTATAGAGTTCAAAATGAGTATAGGCTTAAGCGCTTATTCCACTTATCCTAGCTAGGATCCTAGCTTTCTAAATGTTATTCCACTTGACTAAATCGGAAACGATTTAGGATCCTAGCTTCTAAATGTTATTCCACTTGACTAAATCGGAAACGATTTAGGATCTAGGAACCTAGCTAGGATAAGTGGAATAAGCGCTTTAGGTATCTCATCCTTAGGTTTACTATCACGTGGTTATTGACCCACCAAATTGAGACGAAACTAATCGTGAGTCTTGACTTCATGATGCACAAAAAGGAATTCTTATTAATAACGTAAAAGAAGGCAACTCATAAACTCACAAAGAAATCCTCTTGAGCGTCAAAAACTCAGGTTTCCCGTGCAGATCGTAATTCAGGTTACACCAGTTGAGGTCCAGATATCGAAGTAGAGCGCCCAGCGCGTGGACTGTGGTGGTCTGCGAGAAGTCCAGGACTGTACGGAGGTACACCAGGCGCTGGTCGTCAGAGCATGGAGTGGGCTCCCCGGCCAGGGAGAGGGAGTAGATGCGACGCTTGCACGCTTCGAAATCTAAGAAGGAGTGGATTTGACTCTATTAGTGGCTCTACATTTTTTGGCTTACATCAACACTTAGACCAAAAATAGTAGTAACAGGCGCCAGCTACTGAACGCTGGTCTGAATTTAAATAAATATTAAGTTAGTGATGATTGTTATCAATTCAGCATCGTAATCCAGTGTGAATCAAGACACAGTATTAATAATTATTTCTCAAAATAATGGATGCCTTTCCTTACAAAAATAATAAGAACTAGGGTTGTATGTTAATTTATTAATTACGGTTAATCTTAACAGGCATTCAGTAATTTCTAACAATTTAATTGACAGCCACATATTCATCTAGACACGTAGACCGTTATACCTAGTTACTAAATTGTTCATGGGCTTAGCATTATCAATGTCAAAATGTAGGGTGGGTTTTAAAAAAAATCATGGCAACAAGGTTCAAAGGAGTTGCGACCTCGATTGCGCCTATCGCCTTTGAAACCTCCTTTTAAAAGAGCAAAAAAAGGAGTTGTTAAAGTACCGTAACGTACTGTATTCTTTAGCAGATATAAAGATGAGCTTGCACTTCCCCTCTTCCCCCTCACCGCTCATCACCGTCTGGCGCACGACGGCGGAGAAGGTGGCTGGTGACTTGCCGTCCAGAACCAGCATCTGAGGGTCCAGCTGGTGGAACAGGGATGAGAAGATCTCGTACTCCGGCGGACGGTCTTGGATCTCTTCTAGGATTTGTAGCTGGGGTAACATTAAAACTAGTCGTGATTCATCTACAATCAGGGTTGCCAGACGTCCCGATTTTGGCGGGATGTCCCGATTTTGTCATCAAAATTTAATGTCCCGCGCGGGACAGGCTCAGTCCCGCTTTTCGGGGAAAGCCCGAACGTACGTGCAGCGTGCTGAGAAAGAAAGGTGCGTAATGAAGATAAAAGAGTGTGAGAGGTAGAGGGGTGGATTTTCTTTGGCTACTTTTGCTATCTATTCTCATTTCTCACATAAACGTTATTTTAACGCAAATAAAAAGATAAAAATTCAAAAACTTTTGATTTGTCCCGCTTTTGACTGAAGAATCCCGCTTTTTACAACGCAATGCAACGCAACGCTGTCTACAATCCACATACTTAGTATGTGAAACAATAGTAGGTAAGTAGAATATTATAAACTTTGTAGGTACTGTATCTATGGGCGCGTTCAGACGTGTACGTTTTTCAGTGCGCGTCGCGTGTGTTCCCAAACGCCATAGCAACAATTTGAGGTTCTATACTAATTTCCATAAAGTTTATTTTCATACATTTCCACAAACCGCGTACGCGCAGAAACGTGTTTTTACGTTGCTAATGAACCTCGGAAATCTATTACTACACAGTACGAGTACCTACACGTGTACCTAGTCCCTACCTACAATATTAGAGTACTAACCGCTGTTTGATTAACCTTCAATTTAATGAAGAGTTTGACAGGTAATGTTTGAGGCTTATGTCAAATTTTTAAATTAATTACATTGAAGTAATGAATGTTCCACGCTGAGTGCAGGTATTGTAGGTGTAGTCTGAGAAGAATATAACAGGTACTACAGTAAATGGTAGCTTTTTTTTATACTTACCTCTCCAGTCTGAAACGTGTAGGTAGCCGCACCCAGTCGTCCGGACCTGCAGCAGACTGTCATCAGCACCTGAATAAATTATAAAGGTTAGATAATATGCATTCAATATTCATGGCAAAGTCAGAAATAAAATGAATACGTGAATAGGATTTCAGAATTTTCAGACAACGCGTCTTAACAAAGCGCTTTTTGCAGTGCCTAATGAAATACTTAAATAGTTTTATTACTTTTTAATTATTTGTTCTAATTTCGCAGTAAAATTATCGAATGCAACTTGACTAAGCAGCCAGGCAGTGCCTTAGATTTTATTTGGCCAAAACCACATTAGAGAATTTCATAAAAATTAAAATATTGCTAACCCTTGGTGTTAGGTGAAAAAGAAAAGTCAGCAAGGGTTTTCCCGGATTTTTCCTATCGATCTGAGTTCGATTGAGAGCGTGCGTGTCGGAGACAAATACACCTTCGTGACTATATTGTGATTTTTCGGGTTAATATTGTACACGTACATTCACGATGCTTATCGTATATACTATGCTGTTGTCGTCATATCTATGGTTTAAACTAAGAGGAACTTCAGACTAAATTTTTAAAATTGTATGAAGTTCTGTGATTAGCTCGTAGTTTTGCTTAAAGTACCTACATGCCTACATGTAGATAGAACTTGTAAGTTAAAATTAGTATCATCAATCTCATTTTAAGGGCCTTATCTACGGAGATTCCGTAATTTACCGTATTTAAAGCCTTATAAATTCATAATTTGAAAGCTACAAAGTTATAATAAAAATACAGCAATAATCTTCAGTATATCAACATTCCTTTCTCTGTTTTAAATTTTCTATTTTTGTTTATTATACTCATGATATCAGCTTGCAAAGTAAAACCAATTTATTAAAATTCAAGCATAGGTACATTCAGCATCTCCTTAGGATTTACAAATTACTTTAATTTGAAACACACGCCAATAGATCGACAATATCATAAACTACATATTTCCCGTTTTTTAGGACAATTTTGAACTAAGTTAAGTAAAAAAATAGGGTTTTGGTGCAATCTCGGCAACGCGGCAAATGTATGGCCAACGTCGTTTGCTCGGGGGACGGCCTTAATGGTAATGTTAAACTAAAAGGAAAGGTATAAAACTAACGGTAATGGTAAACTAAAAGGTAAAGCAAATAAAATGATTTTGATTTGATCTGAAAAAAAAACTTTATAGAAATGTAACTTATACTCACGTCTTCGTTTTCAGTCTCTTCGCTGGTTTCTTGATTTCCTAGAGCGGTAGTCGCGTTTTCATTATCACTCCTAAAAGTTGACTTCATTATAATAAGTTACTACTATTATGTCTTTCAGATGTTATTATTGTACATAGTTTTGAATTGAATATTATCGAACGCAAAACCTTCTGCTATGAGCAATCACAAAATGTCCATTCGATGAACTCGAACCGCCTTTACTCGTGTGCGCCGTACTTGTTGATGTATCAATGAAATTTGACATTTTTATTTGTATACTTTTTGGTAAAATTTACTAGACACGTTTTATCGCGAAAGTAGCAACAACAATACAACAATAATTATTAAATAAACGTGAGAATAACTTTTCATCAACTTTTATGTAAGTAAGTACTTAGATATATTTTTTCTAAATTTAAAAAGTTTGAAAAAATTTAAAATTCCAACCAAGCGCGGCACAATGACGTTTTTTTATATTTTTTTGGGCCAAAATTTTATAAACAAAGGTAAGGTTTTTTTGTAATTTGTAACTAGACGGAAAATAAAAAAACAGAACAGTGGAGACATTTTATTCAAATCATTTTAAAAGTGGCTTACCTTATTAGTTATTACATGATTATTAAATAAATAATTATTAATTACCTATTTATATTTCGGTACGTATATATTTTTACTTAAGGTCAACTTGGGTAAGACCGGCATACTTTATTTGAAGTTGGCTTTGAGCTGCTCCTATTTCTTTTGTAATGACTCTAGAAAGATGATGTTCACAGTAGATGATTATTTAATCTTTTATGAACCTAATACAGACGTTAGATGTCCCCATGCATAATTTATGTGGCAAATATAGTTGATATTTCAAATAAACATCTTGTAGACGGTCTTTCCTAGTCTTTGGGGCAAGTCCGTCTAAAGGCGATTTTCGACATCGTATGTACACTAAACAGACTAAAAACCAGATAGTGACATCTGTAAGTAGAAGGTAGTGAAAAATAAACTATACAGTTATAATTTTAAGGCCTCATTTAGTTTTTATTGAGTAAAAAAGAAAATTGGGGCAAGTCCGGCATGTGTTTGGATTCAGGGCTATCAAACATTTTTCCACATGGGTAATCATTATCATTACATAGTATAAAACAATGGATATCCCACAATTTTTGACACAGTTTACTCTTCCTTAGTTTTCATTAGTCGTAGTGTTGGTGACTAAATCTATACATATAATAAAACTGTAGAAATGACGATTCTGTACATTAAAGATATTCAAAAAATAATATGTGGGGGGTGTCACGACATCGCTATAGAAGCCAAAAATGTGATTAGATTTTTGTCTGTCTGTCTGTCTGTATGTTTGTTCCAGCATCACACGAAAACCACTGATCCGATTTGAATACGGTTTTCGCAGATATGTTTGTCTTCTTCCAACTTAACATCTGGTGTATAATTTTTTTCCCCCCACCCCTCTAAGGGTACAAAAGAGGGGGTCAGATTTTGTATCAAACTTTTTTCTTTAACATGAAAACTACTGATCCGATTTGCAAACGGGTTTCGCAGATATATTTGTCTTCTTCGAACTCAACATCTGATACAAAAAAAAAATCCCCCACACCCCTCTGAAGGGGGTCCGATTTTGTATCAAACTTTTTTCTTTAATGGACTTACTTCATATTATTTACTGTGTTTTTCAACTAAACATTTGGTGTATAACATTTTTCCCCCTACCCCTCTCTAAGCACAAAAGAGAGGGCAAGATTTTGTATCAACTGATGAAGTAGAAATACTTTAAATGGCAAAACAACGTTTGCCGGGACAGCTAGTATTATATAATTTACTAGATGACGCCCGCAACTCTGTTGCGTCAAAACTCGTTTATCGTGTGGGAATCGTACATTTTCCCGGGACAAAAAGTATTTCCATGCCAAATTTCAACCAAATCGGTTCAGTGGTTTGGGCGTGAAGAAGTAACAGACAGACGGACAGACAGACAGATAGACAGACACACTTTAGCATTTATAATATTAGTATGGATAAACATGAATTATTTGTAAATTAAGCGAAGCCAGCAGTAAGTATTAAAATAGAAAATGTTAGTAACTCCTGCCTTGAGGCAAGACCGGCATACTGCCGGAGTTGCCCCAGTGAACTAGACAGACTTCTCCACTATTAACTCTTAAGGTTAGAAAAGATTAAGATAGTATAATTCAATAACTAAAGCAGTTTTTGAGAAATCAGTGCAGCCAATTACTTCTGTAGACATTTAAAAAGATACTCACCATAATCACAATCCAAAATAATGAGTGAATCACACCACAATATATTATTTTCCTATGCACGTGCTCGTCGTGCTCGTCTGTCGTAGCTTATCTAAATCGAAATTTGACGACTGTTTTACCGACAGATTCAAGAATCCCGTGGAGTTGCTATAGAAAGAGAAAAACCTTCTATTTGGTCTTGCCCCCTAGACGGTCTTACCCAAGTTGACCTTACAAATTAATTAAGTATTGTTTGTTTCTCCTGCCTTACATATATTAAATTATGCCAAATTGATAAGTTATCTTTTATGAAAGCTAAGACTGTTCTTTTTGAAACTCTTCTTAGAATTTCGTACGAGGAAACTGAAAATACGTTCAAAATTACGGAATAAAGTCATGCACACACACACACACACACACACACACACACACACACTAACGTTTCGTTTCGTTTCGTCCCCACAGGACAGGCATCGCCTAGTGTGAGGATCCGTCATCGCATATTATGTTAACATTTTTTGGTAAATAAATATTTGTATTTTGTACTTGTATTACGAGATGTTTTTAAAAATAGTTACTTGATATCAATACTAATTAGTAATTACAACAGCTGTAAGAGGTGACAAGAGCTGCGCTGTAATTTAACATTTATGTAGCTAACGGTGACTGTAATTAGTCCATGTACCTAATTTTGTTATGTAAATCTGTTTTGTTTTAGTAAATAATCCATTAAAGCATTAATCATTGTAAGGATCATTAAAGGTTACCTCAATTATATTTTTCTCTTATCCCAAGTAATACTAAAATCTTATTCTAATACTTTTACAATAATAAGAGGCACATCTGGTTAGTAAAAGAGATACTTTATGAAGTAAGAACTAGGTAGAAGAGCTAAAATTGGGTACATGTCAATAAATCTAGATTATAGTCCAAGATCCTACACCACAAGTAGGTCCGTGTCGTCGGGTGCGTCTCGTCTGATATTGACCCTGATGTGGCGACAGATGTGACCGACAGCCTCCATGGCGGGCGCGACTGTCGCCGCCATACAGGACTGCACCAGTGTGCGGAGCGACGCGAAGTAGATCTTCAGGCACCGGAGACAAGGGGTCGTGCACCAGATTTGCTAGAATATCATTCGTTTGTTATTTCAAAAGTGCACAGAACGTTGCCTGTTGAAATACGAGGCAAACAATTACTTTGTTATTCAAATATTTTTTGTCCTAATAATGCAAATGACATCATCTTCGTTGCAAAATATGTTTATCCTTAATTCGTCGCAGAGAAAACACTACTTATTATTTATTTAGGCTATTAACTATGCCAAGAAATTCAAGTTTAGCTAGCATTTAATAATTTGATAGGTCTAATTAAATATTGTGTCTTTAGAAAAGTTTGATTAAAGTTGTCTATTATATACTAGATGGCGCCCGTAACTCCGTTGCGCCTAAATTAGTTAATCGCGCGGGAACCGTACATTTTTCCGGGATAAAAACTATCCTATGTCCTTTCCCGGGACTCAAAGTATCTCTATGCCAAATTTCAGCAAAATCGGTTCAGCGGTTTGAGCGTGAAAAGGTAACAGACAGACAGACAGACAGGCAGACACAATTTCGCATTTATAATATTAGTATGGATAATAGGTATAGGTTTCCGGTAACGTACCTCAAAAGCCAGACACGCGAAGCCGCAGCCGAGCAGCAGCGCACAGGGCGGCGCGACGAGCACGGCCAGCAGCGTGTAGCAGCAGTCGCGACCGCGGCTGAAGCACACGTGACTGAGCCGCCACGAGCACTCCGGGCTGCGAGCGCCCTCCGGCTCCCCGACTATGTCGCTCCATACTATCTGAAAGATAAGTTTTCATAAGTGGAAACTTGTAGGTATTCCAAATTATTATTTAAGTAATTAACCTACTACTCGTATCAACCCCCGTAAGGAAGTAAGGACACCAAGACCGCGACAACAATAGAATAACAATGTTTATCTGTGGAGGCTTGTAATTGGCTTTTCTTTGCTATCCTTTAAGACTATTATAATATTGTTAGCTGTAAGCCACCCAAAGAAAATAAAATAAAATAAAAACAACATATTTCCAAGAATCCGCAATCGAAGGATTAATGTTAGGTACTTATAGTTTGTATGCTGTAAGTTTTCGAAAAAAATAAACGACCAAGTGCAAGTCGGATTCTATATCATTTCAATAAAATGTGAAAGACTCGTATCTATCGCATTTCACGATATACAATAGCAGTGCCGTAAATAGGGCGGTGCCACCGGTGCCCAGGCACAGGGCGCAGACTCTTGGGGGGCGCAGGAATGGCAAGACCAGGCATACTCTTATTTTTTCGAATTGCTCCCGATACGTTCCCGCTGCGCCCCAGAGATGTTTCCCAATGTAATGAAAAAATATATCTACAGCCGAACATATTATAACCTCCTGTTTCTTGGAAGTCGGTTAAAAACAAGGGTGCAGCTATAGAAGCTCGCACAGGGCGCAAAAAAGGCTATTTACGGCACTGTACAGTAGACGGATAGACAATATTATATTATAGCGCTCTGCGCAGTATCAATATGCTCGTAATACAATATAGGGTCTCCTTTTCTCGGTTTAGGATTTCGGAACCCTAAAAATAAGTTGCGTTTTTGTCGTTTGTCGCTGGATTACTGACCCGCGACTGTAACTTGTGAATCGTGAAAATTAAATTAAATGTAGAGTAACATACTCACTATTACCGCTTTCACCACTACATATTTTACTTAGACCGTTATAGTTTCATACCATCCATAGCCACACCTGGAATACTGCAGTAGATTATCACATATTTAGTCGCGTTCTGGCCATTTCAACCCCAAGGGTAAAATTTACATATCTATATGCGGCACTGATGATATTAGCTTACAAAAACAAAGGAATACTTTCATACAAGGTATTAACATTTGCGTTCTGTTTGCTTGACCTTAGTACATAACCTTTAACCTTTTCATTCATCCCTTAAAATATATTTTATGGCGTTCGTTTTGATGCTATACATAATACAATATACATACTTACTTAATCTTATACAATACTCAGAAACCACACTTGGCTAATTACTAGATGACGCCAACAAGTTTGTTTCCGCCTATTTTTGCAACAAACAATTTCGCATTTACAATTAATAATGTAGTATTAAGTAGTAGTGTACTGTAGTAAAAAAAGTCCTTAACCTTACAAATGTAATGATAAGAACTTGCATGCCATATTTAAAACATGTTTTTTTAACCATACCTTAATACCTAGTACTATATACAGTACTAGTGAGCGTCCGTGGCCTATTGGGTAGACCTTTGGTTCGCACTCGCAGAGGGTGCAGGTTCGATCCCGGGTGGAGGCGTGTACCAATGAGACATTTTCTGATCTCAAGTACATAATACGGACGCTCGTACGGTGAAGGAAAACATCGTGAGGAAACCCGCACGTGGTTGGTCCCAGATGTATTGACTAGTTCTTTCCTCTGGACTAGGCCGACTATGTTGCGAGAATGCCGTATGCGCTTGGGCAACCATACAGGCATTTAAAAATCTTGTCCCAGGCGCTACAGTATTTGAAGAGTGGTTACTTCGCTCTGAAAAATGCTGTATAAATCATCCACAATGGATGCAAAGGCCTAGTTTTTTTAATACCTAGTACAAACCTGTATATGATTATTGAGGTTCCCCGGGTCCCTGTCCTCGAGCGCCTCCCGCAGTCCGCTGTCGGGCTTCGCCATGGTGACGGCTCGCTCCCGGGCCTGCGGTACCGGGGCGGCCGGCTCCGGTACCTCGGAGAGCAGCTTGAGGGTTAACTGGTACCTTTGTAGCTCAAGGGGTAACTGCAGGTGGTATGCTTGTTTGAGGGGTAACCGTTACTCCACTTGTTGCTGGAGGGTTAACAGGTTACTTGTTTCCTGAGGTTTAATTGGTCCTCCACCTTATTCTTTTGTAAACTGGCACTCTTGTAGCTTGTGAGTTTAGTGGTCCTCGATTGCAGTATGAAGGTTCGGAAGACTTCTTAGGAAACCTTTCCCTGTTGTAAAGATCGGTGCCACTTGCCAGTTTGGAGAAATAAGCAGTAGGCCTTTTGCTCAAGAGTTTTGTGTTCTACGGATGCTCGTTCAACAAGTTAGGAGCTTTGAAAAATGTAGCCAGTTGCTGTTCAGCGATAGTAGCTGATAAAGTAACCAGTATTCGTAAGTGGAAGTTTTGTAACATTAAGTTTTCCCTCAACTCTTGAAAGTTTCTCCAAGTTCCATTCGCAAAGTTTCTTGTTTTTTTAGGTTGACTTTGTCATCTGAAAGTTATTTCTAGAATATTTTGTGTAAATCTAAATTACTTCTTTATCTTTTTTTAGTACCGACTTAAAATGTTTTAGCTATATCCAAACACAGGTTTATGTTCACTATCGAGTTATCTACCCGTCACTGTCACTTTCGCGCCTTTGCACTTTCACGAACCTACTGAACTGACCCCTTTCAGCCGACCCGCGCATGCTTACACCACCACGATATTAATTACCTCACGTCATCCATTGCTGGTCTACCCCTCATCGGGGTATGTAACTAAATGAGCAGCCAGTAATGTATGGTGAACTAAATATGTAATCATTTTCGTGTTAGGAAGTTTTTTTCCATTACTTTTCGTTGTATTTTCTTAAGTGTTTTCTGTGAACGCGTAATTGCTAGCCTGTTGTGTGTTATATGGGGTGTAGGGGTGTTGGGGAAGGCTTGCCGGCTTTTAGGCGCCGGGTGGGAACCGGGTGCGACAGGAAATGAAATAGTGGATGGTTTATATTGTGGTCATTAGGTCAATTTACATTTTACTGAAGTATAAGGGGATTCTGATATGGAATATTTTGTAGAATTAATTGCGTTTCTAGAGTAGGTAGAGTATGTTCTATCGACTGGTCCGGGCCTCGTCCGGGACGGGCCGGCCTCTCATAGAAAACAAGCAATTTAAAACATATCCAACACGGTTTTTTACTTTAATACGGCGTCACCGGTTTAAATCAGACCGCAGTCCGCAACGCGATGCGTATTTCTAAATTTGTACTGAATTGACAGTTTTCAATTGCGTGACGGCCTGTCCAGTGTCCACATCTCCACGTCACGACGTCGTCAACGTGGAACGGTGCGGTAACGTGGCACGGTACGTTGACGTGACGTAAAAATTAACGTCAACGTTACGTGAAAATGCACGTCACAGTTTAGCAACATTTTACGTCTTTTTTTCTTAAATCTCTCTCTCTGTCTTCTTAACAATAGTAGAAGCAGAATATGTATTGTGCGGTCCATACATACAGGCATACTACATATAAGTAGTGAAGAATGTAGCAGTTTTACAAGGCATGGTGACGTACAATGTTGCTACATCGTGACGTACATTTTCACGTCACGACAACGTACCGACGTGCCACGTTACCGCATTATTCCACATTGACGACGTCGTGACGTGGACATGTGGACAGGCCCTGAGACATCTTGCTCTGTTCGATCTGTCAAATCCATACAAATTTAGAAATGCAATGCGGTCTGAGTTGACCCTTAGTCGTGATCTGTCAGCATTTGCAGCACAAGACGTTGTAAACAACACAGGATTATATCTTCATGCACTTTACTTATTTACTTAAATTATTGTAGATTTATTTTTTGAGTATAAATTGGTATGGTATGAATTATGATATCAGCGCAACTATAATAATTAATATAGTTATGTCAGGTTTACTCGTAGTTAGGTTGAGCGCAGAGAAAGAACTGTAGCACTAAGCACGTCCCCGCGCCGCGGCGACTAACTTGTATTTAAATTTTTGTGGGCAAATTTTCCGCCCATATATTTTAATAGTCCATTATCCAGTGTCTATTTATGTATGTGTTGTAATGTTTATTGTAAATAATAATTTTATTAGAGTTCTTCTTTAAGGCCGTCCCCCGAGCAAACGACCTTGGCCATACATTTGCCGCGTTGCCGAGATCGCGCCAAAACCCTATTATTTTTACTTATCTTAGTTCAAAATTGTCCTAAAAAAATTTTAAACGGCGAATATGTAGTTTATGATATTGTCGTTCTATTGGCGTGAGTTTCAAATAAAAGTAATTTGTAAATGCTAAGGAGATGCTGAATGTATGCTCGAATTTTAACAAATTGGTATTACTTTGGAAGCTGATATCATGAGTATAATAAACAAAAATAGAAAATTTAAAACGGCAAAAGGAATGTTGATATACTGAAGATTATTGCTGTATTTTTATTATAACTTTGTAGCTTTCAGATTATGAGTTTATAAGGTTTTAATTACGGTCAATTACCTACGGAATCTCCGGGCGGAACGCCCCGGTGTGTGCATGAACAACCTTAACCGATTTAGTTTTAAATACTTACTTACTTCTATGTTATTATGTATTGCGTCATGTCAATCTGTTTGTTATTCTTTTGTGTTATAAACTCTGGCTTTGCAGTTTGCAGTTTGCTCTGTCCCTTGTATGTTTGATAAAGATGTTTTTTTCCTTCAACTTCCTTGATGGTACAATGGCGATTCTTACAAGTCGAAGATTTCTTTCTTCCAGACGTACGAAAAAATATTCTCAATATACTTTCTATATATTTTCTATAATTTACACTAATATTATAAATCTGTAGAGTTTATTTGTTTGTTTGAGCGCGATAATCTCGGGAACTACTAGACCGATTTCAAAAATTCTTTCACCAATATATTATATAGCTTATTGATTATATGGGCCTCTGATGATTTGATTTGATTTGATGTCCCTGAGTGCTAAAGGCCATGTATACCATGGGCGGACCACTAGTGCGTAACAATAAACTGGACTGAAAGTACGGAATCTATATCTATACTTATTATAAAACAAAGTCGCTTTTTTCCCTCATTTCAAGATTAAAGGGAACAAAGTGACATGATGTCACTTTGTTCCCTTTAATCTTTAAAACTACGCAACGGATTTTGATGATTCTTTCAGTGTTAGATAGCCCATTTATCGAGGAAGGTTATAGGCTATATTTTATCACGCTAAAACTAATAGAAGCTAAGAAATAGAGGAAAATGTGGAAAAAACGGGGGAAATTATTTGAAAGGGCTAGCTTGAATGCGCTAATGTCAGAAACTATACTGGTCCGATTTGAAAAATTCTTTTAGTGTTAGATAGCCCATTTATTGAGGAAGGCTATATGCATAATTTTTTTCAGTGGCTATATATTTTATACCCGTGCGACGCCGGGGCGGGTTGCTAGTATATTATAAAGTATGATTGCTACTGTTTCCCACACACAATGGCGGTGATGGCATGCAGCGGGCATCGATCACGATACATTAACCCACATTTGGCCGCGCCTAAACCTCTGACCGACCCCCACTAGCCCCGACTAACCCCCATCGGTCACCGACCCGCCATAACATCCGAATTTTCATTAAGCTCCACTTTATAGCTGGTTGTAGAGCTTTTACTGCAGATGCTTTTAATGACTTTCATTATGAAAGTGTGTCGCAAAAAATATTCATGTTAAATTATGCCAACACGGGGCCATAACATGTCGAAAGTTATCATGTCATGTTGCTGCAGATACCACCAGATACGGTCTGACTCTACATAGTCTAACTTTTCCAACTCTATAGTCTATACCAGCTAGCTGAGCTAGCTCTCAAAAGGACATATAAGATAAAATATTATCAGTTTCCAGATTTGCAAGAATAACTGTCTTATAAGAATATATTAGTGATCGAAGTATAAGAACAGCATAAAAAAGGAAAAGAGGCATTATACGTAGGTAATATTTTTTATCTGAGGGCACGGTAGTCACCGCCAAGACAAAACAACAGATCTTTTCGTAAGTTTATTCATAAAAATCTTACCATAGAGTATTTAACATATAGACAATACACAATATACACGATTACAACTTAATCTAGTCTTAGCACCGTATGTTTAGCACGTAATTATTAAAGCTTTAGAGTTATGTCGGGAAGACCTTTACATCGAATATTGCATTTCTGGTAAGTATATTAAAGTCTTATTATAAAGTTAAATAGCTATTTGGAATGTACAGAGTTACTTGATACTTTGCCCTGTGACAATATATTTTTGTTATCACTTTCTGAAAGTTTACGAAATTTAAATTTTTTTCTGCACTTTAACGAAATGTTTTATTTTTGCTGCAAGTCAAAGTTATGTCTGCTCATGGTTTGCTCGTTAACAGATGTTATATTTTTTTGATAAGTAGGTATTCTAGAATAATTGTTCTTTATATTCCTTTCATAATTTCAATATTGCATAGGACAAGTACTTAGATAATGTTATAGATGTTACAAGGTAGAACCTGAGTGTTATTTTATTACTTACCATACTTATTATCTTATCATTTACAACTTAACTAGGTAATCTAATTTTATACATTCAAAAGAAAGCTCCAAAAAATTTGATAAAATCTCTTTAAGGAACATTAACATTACGATTAAAATTACGTCTTATTTAAGGCATACCGTACCTAATTTAGGTAGAAGTATAATAATTATATTATTTGATTACTAAAATCGTCAAAATGATTAGACATATTTTCTTACATTTACATATTTATAAATTCTATGATATTTTAACAGTTAAGTATTACATCTGTTTATTAACTTTACATTTACAAGACTGTAACATTCTTGGTCCTTTATGTCAATCTTACAAGCAAATGTGAGCTTTATTTCCTGTAAAGAGGGTGTAATTTTGGTCAGTGCATGGCGAGCGTGGTCCGTGTCGGCCCGGTCGGCCGCAGGTTGGGCACTATGGCCGGCTCCTCCACCTTCGTTTCTGGTTCACTGCAGGTGAGAAAGAACATTATTTAATTGAAATAGAGTATTTTTAAAAGGAATGCACTTAGAGACATTTAATTATTACTTGAATTTAAATTAAGTTTGGTACAAAATGTAGCTAAATATATTATGTGCCAAATATTTTGTACAAAACTTAAATTAAAAGTAAACTTTCGTTTAATGAAGATTTTTACATTAAATTTGTAGAATTTAGAGGAGACTTCCTCTAATGTTTTTACATTCTTCAGTAAAGTTATTAAATGAAATGATTACAATTTACGGCTGTTAGCGCTGATGCTATTTTCCAATAATTAACAAATACGAATTTTTGTTTATTCACCGAAAAAATAATGTTCGGTAAAATAAGAAAAAAATGTATTTTTTTCTCAGTATTTCAAAGAAATTGAAAAGGGATAGGAAATCTTTCAGTAATCAATTGTTGGAGCAGTCGTCCTTCACAAAAATAAACGTATTGTAATAATTTCGTTTTGACTAATCGCTTTAAAAGCAATCAAGTTAAAAGCCAACATGTTGAATCTTACTACAAAATTAGTGATTACTTTGATATACTTATATCAGTCAACAAAACACTATCACAAGGGTAAATTATTATGCTATACTACTTATGTCAATATAATATTACGTTTTACTTGCATTAGTGGGTAGTAGAATTGAGTTATTCATTTACTAGACGACGCCCGCAATTCCGCTGCGTCAAAATTCGTTTACCGCGCGGCAACCGTACATTTTTTTCATTTTTGTAATGGTGGACCTCCGTTATTCGTTTGGGTTATGTCAAGCTCAGTGCATCTTGAGTCATCATGACTAGAATTGATTTGGAACTATCCGACCAAATAACGAAGGTCCATCGATTCCTCTTATAGTAGGTACATTGATCATTTTAACCGACTTCCAAATGAAGGAAGAGGTTATAATATCTTAGACTGTATATATTTTTTTGTACTTTCAACTATAACTTCGCCGGTTTTTTTATATCGATCTAAAATTATGTAAAGTAAACTGATAATTTATTATGTTCAATATAATAGCTGCGTCCATTATTGAAACCAATATTATCTCTCAATATTGTTGTAGGTCAGGGTACTTAGTCAAATTGTAGTTGATCCATACTAAATGTAAAAGGGATTTTAACACAACGTCATTTCAATCCTCTACGTTACAACTCACAATGTAACTTTCACTGTCAAAACCGATTGCTATTTGACTAAACACTTTTGATGTCGACTTTTTCATTAATTTTAATGCTTAGCAGGGGTCTAGTATATAAGAAGCGGGAAGCACTTACCAGCAGGTGTTAGTTTATCATGCACTACTCGCGGTCACCACCTTGGGAACAAACGCTACGTTAGCTCTACTGTACTACGTATAATTTTATATAGTTGCTAGGATACTTAAGTATAATATTTAAAGCTGGTTTCAGACTACGCTATAATATAATAGCACAAGAATATTGCGCATCATACATATCTCGTATATGGTGTGCGTTAATGTTGTGTGTTTAAGAGTAACCAGTCATGACTTATGAGTCATGACATTCGTTTAGAGTAAAAATTATAAATCTACATAAATATTATACTATCTACTTGAATCAACTAAGTATTTTAATCATACAAGCAAACTAGCTATTCTACTGTTAAGTTTTACATTTTAATCATTGGATTAGGTACTCATGCATACTCTATTTTGGCATGCAGCTTTATACTCGGTTCTCATTTCTAGTGACGACAGATCTACAAGGATGGAGCAGTCATGACCAATCACAATTAACTCCGTCATTTTCAAAAACAGTTCAGAAACTGTCTCATATCCATGTTCCTCTGTCAATACCTGGTACAAACGCTGAAGTTACCACATGTAAAAATAATACCTAAAATCTAGATGATTTGGATACTTGGATGACATTGTCTGGTGTGTTGGTCGTGAAACAGAAGTGTTTTTAAAATGTGACATTATAGGACGTCTGTGTCCTGGTTGAAAAATACTCAACATGTCTGCTCTCAAATGATACTTTATAAGTTGGCAGCATTCTTGTAGGACTGCACTGTACTCAACAAGAAAAGAACAAGTCTGCTATAAAGTAACACGTTTATAGGATGGCAGTATCCTCAATATAGATCTGTATTGTACCAGACTGCTTTAAACTTCCGCTTTACAAGCTGGCAGTATCCTTGTAGCACTGTACTCAACATGTCTGCTATAAGATAACACATTTATAGGAGGCACTTGGCAGTATCCTCAATATAGCTCTGTACTGAACCAGCCTGCTCTTAACTGACACTTTACAAGATGGCGGCATCTCTGTAGCACTGTACTCAACTGCCACTTAAGACGGCGGCATCCTTGTAGAAATGTACTCAACTGCCACTTAAGATGGCGGCATCCTTGTAGAAATGTACTCAACTGCCACTTAAGATGGCGGCATCCTTGTAGAAATGTACTCAACTGCCACTTAAGATGGCGGCATCCTTGTAGAAATGTACTCAACTGCCACTTAAGATGGCGGCATCCTTGTAGAAATGTACTCAACTGCCACTTAAGATGGCGGCATCCTTGTAGAAATGTACTCAACTGCCACTTAAGATGGCGGCATCCTTGTAGAAATGTACTCAACTGCCACTTAAGATGGCGGCATCCTTGTAGCAATGTACTCAACTGCCACTTAAGATGGCGGCATCCTTGTAGCAATGTACTCAACTGCCACTTAAGATGGCGGCATCCTTGTAGCAATGTACTCAACTGCCACTTAAGATGGCGGCATCCTTGTAGCAATGTACTCAACTGCCACTTAAGATGGCGGCATCCTTGTAGCAATGTACTAAACTGCCACTTATATGGTGGTATCCTAGTAGCACTGTACTCAACTGCCGCTTTCAAGATGGTGGCATTCTGTAGCACTGTACTCAACTGCCACTTAAGATGGCGGTATCCTTGTAGCCCTGTATGTGTGACGGTTACCTGACGCGGATGGCGGGCCGCAGCGACAGCTCGGAGCCGCTGGTGGAGGAGGCGGGCGAGCGCGCGGGCAGCAGGCGCGGCGCACGCGGCGTCAGCGACCGCCCGCGCGCCCACTCCGCGCGGTAGTTGTCCGACACAGGGCTGCCGCTGAACGAACCCTCTGTACATTACACACGATTGACAACTTAGCTGGTGTTATGCTAGGAGCAGTAGAATACTTTGGGAGGATGTTGAGAATGCCCTCTGTTCATCACACGTATACATGAATAATAACTTAGTGTTATACTGGGAGCAGTAGAATACTTTAGGAGGATGATGAAAACCATCGCCTAAAGCTTTTGCGTGAAGTTTGTCTTAAGTACTAGGCGACAGTACGCTGGAACGAAGTTACGCGACAGGGCAGCTACTACGAAACAGTTTTGAGACTCAAACAATCGGACGAGAATGCCGCGTCCTGCTCTGACAAACGTCAATTCACGTTTGTTAGAGCAGGACGCGGCATTCTCGTCCGATTATTTGAGTCTCAAAACAGTTTCATGGTACAAGCCCTGGTCACGGCCAAATATTCTTTGTATGAAATTGTACGAGCTAAACCACTCTACGCAGTAGCGACGCTACGCGACCCAAAGCGTCATGAGTTATGAATCGTAATTGTCGCATCGCTTCGCGGCGTAGTGTCGCTTGTTTCTGCCTCGCATTTAGTAAATACTTGCAGGTTGCAACTAACTTATTATATTTTATTAAGTCGGTTAATTAGTATCTTGTTATCTCTCTTGTCACTTGTATTTACGCTAGAGTAGGAATACTTTGTCGGAATTCGCAAATGACCGACAAGTCTCACAGGACTCTCAAAATATGTACCTAGGCCAATTCGCCAGTATATTTTGTTAACGTGTTCGTTAGTGTTATTTGGGCGCATGCCCTGTAAAAATTCTTGGTATCTTGGCATCGACAGCTAACGTTCTGCCATAAAAAAACGGCTAAGGTAAGCAGTAGGATATCTTACCGTTGTAGGCGTTGTTGGCGGTCATGGGCATGCGCGCGCAGGCGGGCGGGTGCGCGTGCGCGAGCGCGGGTGGCGCGCCCCAGTCGCGGTACACGCGCGTCGAGCTGTCCTTCCACTCCGATAGCTCCACCCCACGGATCTGGAAATATCGGTGTAAATTAAAACAAAATGGAACCAAAATTGACGTAACTGCAGTGCCTGCAGCTGCCCGTATTGGATTTTGGCGCTATCTGCACTGTGCCAATGTAAGAACGTCCCGTATAAATAATAATAATAGCTCCCACACTGCTTTCGGTGACGGTGGCTGGTTTCATTGAAACCAGGCCAGCGACGCAAGAGTAATTTTATAGTGCCCAAGTGTGTGCGCAGTACACAAGAGCACTCTCTATTCCTTTACTCTCATAACCCAGTGGGACGGACGACCGGCACGACTGGCGAGAGACTTTTTACATGCCCATCCGACGCATGGATCATCTTGTCAGACAATCAGGTGATCAGCCTGCATTGTCCTGATCATACTTGGAGATGTCATGTTTCCAACGTGGGAATCGAACCCACGACCTCCGAGTCAAGAGCGCGCTCTATACCACTAGACCACTGAGGCGTCCAATGTCCCGTATAGACTGCTCGTTAATATACGATATTAAATCAGCACTAACGCTCACGGGGCTCCGGGTCAGGATGGGAACCTGCCCGGCTTTGTCAGTCCCGGCGCCGAGGGGAACGCTTTAGTTCGCCTAAGCGTTCCCTTACTTTGGTGGAAGTCCGGTCCGAGATAGACCGGCCAGTCGTGGAGGGAGTCCTGTGTTAGACAGATCCGGGATTTCCCTCCGTTATACGGCTGAAGGCGAACCGCAGGTGGTTTTAGTGAGTAAGAGTCTCACATACCCCCGGGGTACCCAACTCGGGGCACCCATGATGGGTTTCCCCTGCGATATCAAAAAAACAAAAAAAAAAAAGTACTAACGCTCAACTGCTTGGAAGAATCAATGTGGGTGGTCCAAAAGTTGGGCTTGTTATGGAGGATCGTTTCAAAAATTTGAGCAGAAGTTTGATAAGGTTTCAGAGTTGCTTTCTCATGAAGTTTCAGCTGACATTATTATAGTAATATATACTTCAGGTTCTGACACAATATGTGTAATACTACTAAACGCTCTGTATTGATGTAGGCTGTAATACTTACGGGTGTGGAGCTCTTGCTGCGACCGCTGACTTCAGAGGAGGCGTTGCTGTGTCGCGGTCGCGCATCGCGACTGCGCTCCGCCGCCGGCGACGCCCGACACGACCCGTCCGGCTCGTCGCGACACTGGGGGTAGAGCATCATCAGACTTCTATTTACTACGGAATATTATCAGGAAATGAGCACATTGGTAACAAAAATCAGCCACGCGTGGTCGATACTCGCATCTCAACACATCGTCATAAACCGCTTGGCTTTCAGAGATTATTATACAATTGCTATTCAGTCATATAAATGTAAGTAGTCAGAGCCATTATACGTTACACAAAACTTTTAAATAATATTGACAAACTTCATGAAGCTCCGCGCTACTTCTCTTGTGTGGTATTTCACTAAAATTATTTCTTACCTTGGTATTAGCGTTGGGCGACTGCATGCTGTTGGCGCCGCTGCTCACCAGCCGCAGCTGCTGTCGGATGTTCGCCTTCTCCCTCGCACGCTTGCGTTGGAATTCTTCTTCAACCCTATCATAATATAATATAAGGTTTTAGTGTGTTACTAAGGTTCACAAAGAATTCATGGAAGAGGCTTCAACATTTTTGGCTAAGAAAAGTTAAATGTTGATGTTTAAAAAAATAAATTTTACAATAATTTCATCACATCTATCTTTTTGATCCTATACTTCTCCACATGAATTCTCCGGCTATGAATCGGCTGATACAAATTCAAACGTCATCTCAAAACTACTTCACATCATCCCATCACCCAACACTGTTGCCACTGTTGGGTGATGGCCGATGGGAGGGTGTAAATAAGTTTTATATGACGACTGTTCACTCTTTATTTTTTTATTTATTTTTTTTATTTTATTTATTAGGCATATCAACAATATAAACACACGCATATACATTGATTACATTAATAACTACATTTTAGTGCTTATATCAATTAAAGACATGCACGACATTATTTTATAAAAACACATCTATAACCAAATTAAATTAAAGTTAAGTATACAATTAATTCTTATTTATAAATATACAAAAATACAAAAAAGAAAGAATTAAGGAAGCACACAGTACATAATTTTATTCAATGTCATGAAAGTAATAATAATAATAATAAAAAACTAATATATTATATGGAAAATGTCATGTTCACTTTAATGTCCGGATTAATAAATAAAATGTCAATGTAAAGTCAATAGTAAATTCATAATACAGGGGCAATTAATATTAGATAAAAAAATAAAAAAAATGAAATGATAAGTCAAAATAAAAATTTTGTATGGGCGATAATTAATGTAACATTTTTTTCTTTAATGATATTGAGTGGTCATGATATATGTCTAAATCAAAAATTTTATAACATTCATTATAAGTCGTAGCTATTCTATAAATAGGATTGTTCATGCCAAGATTAGTTTTATGTCTGGGAGTGCTGAAAAATGGTTTCCGCCTTGTTCTTGCATGAATTCTAGGTACTACAAGTTCGACTGACTCTAACAGATCCTGAGAAGGTGTGGTACCAGTCACTATGTCTCGAAGAAATACAACATCTAGCATACGTCTGCGCTCGGAAAGCTTGTTCATTTTGAAAACTGATAGTCTTTCGTCATATGAGAGTCTGTTATTAATATGTGGGGTAGCAAAGGCCAAGTGTCTAGTAAAGGCTCTCTGAATTGACTCAATCCTTTGTGAGTGCGTTTCGTAGGAAGGACTCCAGACTACACTGCCAAACTCCAGGATGCTACGCACTAGGCTATTATAAAGTAATATCTTGGTTTCTGGAAGTTTAAAATCTTTAGAGTTACGCTTAAGAAACCCTAACATTTTGGCAGCTTTCTTTATCATTACATCGAACTGAGACGTGAAGGTAAGCCTGGAGTCAATGATAACCCCTAGATCACGGATTTCAGGTACGACCATGATAGGACAACTATTAATATGGTATCTTGTTGGCACTGTGACCTTTTTTCGCGTGAATTTTATGTGTTGGCATTTAGCAGCATTTAGTTTCATGTTGTTCGCTAAACACCACTGATAAATACGGTCTAGATCAGATTGCAGTAATAGTGAGTCAGCATGAGATTTGATTACTTTATAAATTTTCATGTCGTCAGCGAACATGGAACATTTGCAATGGTGAACACAGTTGACAATGTCGTTAATAAATAACAAAAATAGGATTGGCCCTAAGTGTGATCCCTGAGGCACACCCGAGGTTGCTGAATACCTAACAGAATCCGAGCCATTCACCACCACTGTTTGCTCACGCTCACTCAAATAAGACATGAACCAGTGAAGCAATTGACCGCTTATTCCGTACTGCTCTTTCAGTTTTTTTACCAAGATTTTGTGGTCAACCAGGTCAAAAGCACTGGCAAAGTCCGTATAAATAGAATCAACTTCGTCTCTATTATCGACTGCCTCAAAAATCGGAGTCAAATAAGAGACGAGGTTCGTTATTACCGACTTCTTTTTTTGGAAGCCATGTTGTTGAGCCGCTATTGAACTAACACAGTGGCGTGTCAAGACAGTGCAGACTAGTGCCTCAAAAACTTTCGCAAAGGAAGATATAATAGCAATAGGCCTATAATTCTTGACTTTGCTATAATCGCCTTTTTTTAGTACAGGTACAATTCTAGCTTTTTTCCATTCATTTGGAAAGACCCCAGACTGTAACGATTTGTTGAATATCATCATGAGAGGAAGAGCCAGCAATCTAGCACATCTTTTAATAAAGAGAGGTGGAATATTGTCAGGCCCAGCAGCAGTCTTTAGTTGAGTGTCTTACCTCCTCATGGCCTCCAGCTCGGTTTTTCGCTGCTGCTCCTTGAGATCAGCCTCCCGGGACAGCTTTTCAGCCAGGCGTCGCCGCTCCAGCTGTCGCACGGTGGACTGGAACGTGAATCGCTTGCCGCGACGGACGTTCGTGTTACGCTGAAACAATAAACACTAACTGTTATAAGATAGAATTGGTATTTGGTAGATTCTTACAACAATAATTACAATATACCTAAATGTTTTTAACTCTTTATTAATTTTATAGTCATATTTTCAGGATAAAATTTAGCCTATGTTATTCGTGGATAATGTAGCTTTCGAATGGTGCAAGATTTTTTATATATTTATTTTTTATAATAGACCCAGTAGTTTCGGAGTCTATTCAATTCAAAAAAAACAAAAAATAAAATCTTTCCTCTTTATAATATTAGTGTAGATGAAAGGTGTTACTTTTCCGAAATATTTTGCGACATTATTTAAGTCGTGTTGCAGTTGTATAAGATTTAAATTCTAATCTAATTTAGATCAGTAGAACCGTTACAAACAAATTAGGGACAACTTTACCGAAATCTTCATGTTCTAATGTATTCGTAATTGAAAGCGATTTGGCCACGAAAGTAAAAATTGTTCCTTTGTATGCACATTCGGCCCGGGTTTATAGAGCGTGCGAATTAGGAGGCGATGGTTATCTAAGATGCGGAGATATACATGCGTATGCGCACGATTCACGCCACACGATTTTTTGTGAAAATGAAGGAAAACTCGTGAGTTGGTACAGTTTAGAGCTGTATCTACTTAGTACTTAGGTATTGGAGCTACAAGATAATGCTTCTTATGTGATATGGTGTGATTTATTTTAATTGGCATAAGGTTACGAAATCCGAAACTTGAAAAAGCAAAAGATGTTTTTTTTCCAAATACAGTCGGTTTTCCTAATGGATTCCTATAGAGAACTTGATTTATATTGTCTCTACATTATTTACACCAACGCTTACATTCTTCGCAAAAAAATGAATTAATTTACTAGCTCACCTAGGATCTTTAGATTACCTATCTCTACGGCCCTTAGCGAATGCTTTAACGTAATAGTTAACTAACAATAGACAAGTGGGTGTCACGTTTTCGGAATATCTCCACTATCTACCATCATGCTGCGAGCACCGCACCTCCACCGAATACCTGAGATTCCTCCTCTGATCATAATCACAATATACGGAAGAGAATGTACTCATAATTAAATTAAGATTTCTAAAAATTATATAGTTATTAGTTTCAAAACTAGGTGTGAACAGATCTTATGTTACATAACAAATCTACAAACAATAAAAAATATGTACTTATACCTACTGACTGAATCAGCAATAATTTCTCAAGTAAGTAGAGACTTAAATGTTTTAACAGCTGACTTTTAGCTGCATAGATCTAAAAATAAGCTATGAAAACTGGTTTAGAGAAATAGGCAAATCATCTCATCATAAAATCAATAGCGAACGAAAGAAAATGCTCATGTTCAGAAAAAGAATTAACTCGTAGCTGTCAATTATCACGTTTCGCGTCAATTATGCTCAATTACAGTTTTCGCAACGCGAATAGACTATATTATAATTGAGCAGTTGAATCAAGGAGCGGAAGGCGCAGATCTAGCCTGATCAGTATCAGACGCATCCGACTACAACAGCCTTCGCACTACACAGGCAATGTGGAATCGTACCATCGATATTACTGCTTATTAAATATTGTTCAAGGAGAAACAGATAGTAAACAGATAAGCAGAGTCAAAAGAGTCTGCTTATGTTATTAAAAAACTTTGAAAACACGTAGAGCTATGAGATAACATATTTGAATAGTTTTTGATACACCATGAGTTACTTTCGTTTTTAATATTATTTATTTCTGGGAACACATCCCTTGTTCTTCGTGTAGGCTTAACAAGTTCCTAACGTGTTGCTTGATGCTTCGTATACGCCTTCGGCATGTCAGAAAATGCCCGAACACACGCTATGAAAATTAATGGTTCTGCGCTTTCTTCTACTCTATTTACCTATTTTGTCTGTAGGTTCGATATTAGAAAAGATATTGGCGCTTAGGCTTAAATGATATGACTTACAGGTGTGTTGTAACTTGTGACGTAGTGGTCGGCAATAGTAGAGTTAATAACTTCTAGAAATAGCGCCCAAAAAGTCCATTGGTGTTTATCAAATTTAATTATTATTATTTACTGGCGAATAAAGCATAATATAATCCACGAGTATCTGCATTATACAATCTACAATAATGTATTCTTTATTTGTCACATTCTTTTGTTTGATCAAATGTAGAGCCATCATTGGTCATGTTTTTCTTTTGTCTCATACTTGTCTAATTAATCAGAATTCAATGGTTCTAAATTTGGAACAATGGCGAGCATGACACGCGATCCGATGATGCGTGTCGTCGCGTGTTGTCGCGTGTCGTCGCGTGTTGTCGCGTGTTGTCGCGTGTTGAGTGTCGCATCAAACGAGTTCTGTGAGAATTGTTATTGAGCACAATAATTTATTATGGAAATAATTGAAAATGTCACGATTACCTATTTCCCATTGAGCTAATGTTTTAGTTGATTGTTGTTGACTATCTATGAAAAACCGACACACGTTTTAATCAAAGATGAGTGATTTGTGTGTGGAGTATGCTTTTCCTAACCTAAGCCTAAACGTTAACTTAATAATAATAATAACAGCATATAATATAACTTAAGAACGTGTAACGGCCGCACTCAGGGACATTTAATGATGATTAAATCTTCTATTTAATGAAGAGTTTGATAAATAATGTATGCGGCTTTATAACAGTTAAGTTATTTCACATAATTATATTCATCTCTGAGTGCGTCAGTATAATGTACATGTACCACTTGTTATTAAAATTAGACTATGCGTTGTTCTCGACTTGAAGGTTCTCCCAATCAGCCTCTTCTTTATTCCGAATCAAGGTCCTCAATTTATTAGTATAATGATTGTAATGGCAACAATTAATACTCCTCGTGTTAATCTAGTTAGTTAAGAGTCCATTTTTGAATAAATTAACAATGTTTAAGAATTAGCAAACGAATGTCGCAAGATTAACTTTGTTAAAAACTGGGTTGTGAGAACGTGCTTTACACAAATTCTATTGCAATACTAGAATTCTATTCATGTTTTATCTATGACTATTTACAGGCATTCCTACATTTTAACTAAAATAAAGTATACCAACTTATGAAGCAACTTTAAAAATGTGTTAGAATTGATTTTCTGTAGTTTGTTGTTTCCGAAAGGAATTTATTGAACCGATAGTTTCTAAATCCTATATTCATAGCTCGCTGATGAACATTTAATTGTTTAAATAAGCTCCCTAAAATTAGCTTAACGAAATGCCTTTTGTAGGGTTCCGTACCCAAAGGGGAAAAACGGGACCCTATTACTAAGACTTCGATGTCTGTCTGTCCATCTGTCTGTCTCCAGGCTGTATGTCAAGAACGGCTATAGCTAGACTTCTGAAATTTTCACAGAATATCTGTTGCCGCTATAACAACAAATACTAAAAACAAAATGAAATGAATATTTAAGGGTTCAATATATATACTACAATAATAATAGCTAGAGCTAGGCACTTGAAATTTTTACAACATCTTTAATTATATTTGTACTTTAATAATGGATAGTAAAATAAAATAAATATTTAAGGAGCTCCCATTTAAAAATTACAATTTTAGGGATATTTTTAGCTCTATAACGGTACGGAGTCCTTCGTGCGCGAGTCCGACTCACACTTGGCTGATTATTATTAATTTTTACGGAGAATAGAATTATTTACAGTTCATCAGTACAAAAAGTTACCTAATTGTGTTTAACATGGCGTATGTGCCAATATGCGTATGTCGCAACACCGTGTCTAAATATTAGGCGACTCCACAAATGTTTAGTAACGAGGGTCTTTGTTTAAGTGGCGCAAATGTTTCCTGCAATTATTTGAAACACGTTGGGTTTTCGGAAAAACTGTTTAGTCAATATGTGTGAAGTTGATATAATAATATGGTCATTGGTCAGTATGACGAGCTTGTAAAAATGTTTATACTTTTACATCCTGATTATTTCAAACCCTTTTTTTCATCTTGGTTTTTATGTTGTAGAGTCATACATCCCAAAATAAGTGGACATCAGTCCATATGTAGAATATTGTGGCAAGTATCAATTATTATGAACAGATTTTGATGCGGTTTTTCTAGTTGAAAGCTGATGCAATCAAGATACTCTTATAAGAGTTTATCATCATAATCATTTCTTTGTAACTCTGCAAAAAGGGACTCGTTACTTTTTGTTTGCCTTCATTACCTGCGATTGTGGGGTGTCAAGCCCATGGTGAAAAACACGGCAAGTGGCAACATGGCGCCGATGATTGACGTTACCGTGTCGTCAGTTTAGGGACAACGGTCATGACATTCGGGCCAAAATCCAAAGATTAATAATAATAATCATCCTAGATATCCTAGCGTCTGTGTCCTGTGACAGTAAGCTCTATTTATAAAAGCGAGGGGCAACCTTTAGCTTTGACCACATTATGCCTTTTTTTGTTCATCAAGGGCATGCGTAATAGCGCAGCCAACAGCGAACGTGAGGCATGCCCGTGACGCGCGTTGCAATCGTAGCGCTCGCTAGGACACTTTTCTTTCGACGCGGGTGGATTTTGACGCATTCAATTATTGAATATACCAAACGAAAGTTGAATAAAAAGAAGATGACGAAAATTGAAGATGAAATTGCATAATGTGGACATGGCTTTTATACAAATTTTTGGATTCTTTCCACATTATGAAATACTTCTTTAGCTTTTTGATAAAATATATCAGATTGCCAGACCCACTAGAAATTTTATTTTGCGTGGTTACTGGTTAATACTTGTCTTTTTTATCCAGTTTACTGATATTGAAAATATAAGAAAACAGCCTACTTTATTTTAGCCGTATTTTCTGTTCAGTTATGCAAATCGCTTGTTTGGTTGTCGATCAGCTGCTTGCTCAGGTGTCAGTGTGTACACGAGGCTCGGTAAACAAGGCGCAGTTAAGCTTTTGTTTTAAAACCTTGGAAAACGAACTCTACATAATATTGGCCGTTGTGAGTTCGCGATGTATATTATTATTATTGGTTGTTCAATTTATCATCTAAGAAAATTCGCAGCAAATGATTTAGAACGAAGTTCACAGTCTGCTTCAGACTGACTTGTGAGCATCACACTCTATATATTTTGAAAGACTTTTAGGGTTAAAACTAGGCCTTTACATCCGTTGTGCATGATTTATACAGTATTTACAGAGCGAAGTAACCACTCCCCAAATACTGTAGTGCCTGCGACAAGATTAAAAATATGTCCGTATTGTTGTTGTTGCGAGAATGTCGTAAGCGCTTGCGCTTACGACATTCACACGACATATAGTCGGCCTAGTCCAGAGGAAAGAACTAGTCAATACGTCTGGGACCATCTATGTACAGGTTTCCTCACGATGTATTCCTTCACCGTACGAGCGTCTGTATTATGTACTTGAGATCAAAAAATGTCTCATTGCTACACGCCTTCACCCGGGATCGAACCTGCACCCACTACAAATGCGAACCAAAGGTCTTTTAGGGTTAGGTCAGGTTAAATTAGAATAGTCGATAGGATCCGTCTTATACATGTACTCACCGGACACGGTTGTTTCGGTGCGTACCTGTGTAAGATCACCAGGAGAGAGCCAACGCCAGCCTGCCGCGACTGTGGCGCTGCGGAGGACACGGCCCAGCATACCCTCGAGGTGTGCGATCGTTGGGCCGTGCAGCGCCACGATCTGGTGGCAGTGCTGGGTGGGGACCTCTCACTCCCGAGCATGGTGCGCTGCATGCTCGAGAGCGACGAGGCCTGGCAGGCGGCGGTCTCTTTCTGCGAATTGGTCATATCGCAGAAAGAGGCCACGGAGCGGGACAGAGAGATCGATCCAACCTCTCTGCCGCTCCGCCGGCGTAGGACGGGAGTGCGGAGGCGTCGCTATGCGAACCTCCTAACCTTCGTCTAACGGGGCTCCGGGAGAGGATGGGAACCTCCCCGGCTTAGCCAGCCCCGGCGCCGAGGGGAACGCTTTAGTTTGCCTAAGCGTTCCCTTGCCTTTGGTGGAAGTCCGGTCCTAGGTAGACCGGCCGGTCGTGGAGGGAGTCCCGTGCTTGTTAGATCCGGGATATCCTTCCTTAAACGGTTGAAGGCGAACCGCAGGTGGTCTTAGTGAGTAGGAGTCTCACATACCCCCGGGGTACCCAACCCGGGGCACCCATGATGGGTTTCCCCTGCGACATCAAAAAAAAAAAAAGAATAGTCGATAGGAATAGAATTATAGAAAGCCTCATGCCAATAATGTTTAAATTTATTGCGGTTCTGAATAAAATGTAAATTGAAGAGCATGTTTTATGTCGTAATACTCATGTTCACACCTCATTGTAATGCCCGCTGTACACTCTCGCCGAGAGCTCTCGGGCGAGAGTCTCGTGCGAGAGCCCCTTGCCCGAGTGGGATCATGTACATTCTCGCTTAGTTCAATCGCAGTTATGAACTCAGACAAGATGGACGAAAACGACCATTCACCATTCACCATGCATCGAAAGATATCATTGTGATCCAAAGATTTATAATCATATTTAATTTTATTTCTCACAGATAATGACTCATAATATCGTTTGATATTGTTATTTTTCTGTTCTACACTGTCCAACGGCGGGACTAGTACTGAAAGACGCGAGAGTGTACACTGTACAGTAGTGCGCTCGTTTTCCTCGCGAGACCCTTTGTCTCGGGCGCAAAATACCGACAACGGACCGAGAGGGTCCGAGACAGGCGAGACGAGGCGAGCGCACCCATTTACACTCTCGCACTCGGGCCGCCTCGCTGTGTCTCGGCGAGAGTGTACAGCCGGCTTAAGTACTTAGTACAGTATTATTATAATATTCATTATTCTACAATACATAATATTGTTACGTGCTAGGGTTCTTTGGATTCGGAGAAAAAGACCTGGTGACTCTCTTGAAGACTTTATTCACAAACACTAGCTCACACTAATCACTGCGTCCAAACACTAAGCACTAGATCCAAATCACTGAGCACTATCACTGTCCTAGGTCGTAGCCGAGTCACTATCACAATCACAATCACTCACTATTGATCACTTGTTTTCGCTCCGAAGTTGCCTCGAAGAACGCTCAGATAAAACTGAATTGCCGGCTCGACTGTCTGCGACTATTTATACGGGCCGGATCGAATCTCAGAAAATTCCGGAACATCCCAGAATAAACCCGATATGCGTAAACAAGCATCAGATATTTCTAGAAAGTACTCGTAGGTACATACACCTAGCGTCATCTAGTAGCGAGTAGGGGATTTACGTTGCCTGTGTTCCCTTGGTAGGTTCGCTGGCCTGACGCTAGATGGCACCACGTGTCCGTATCCGTAACACTACTCCCCTCTTAGAGATGCTCGTCCCGAGCATCGTTGTTACTGCCATGGTAACGCGCCAGACGGTCTATGTGTACCACTTTGAATGTCCCTCTTGGTTGCTTTTGGATCCTGTAAGTCACATCATTTAATCGGGTAACCACTTTGTATGGGCCGTCCCACTTGGTCTGTAACTTTGGAGATTTCCCTTTTCGGCGAGTTGGGTTATGCAGCCACACCAGTGACCCTTCTTCGAAGCCGCTCGTGTTCGCTTTCCGGTCATATCTGGTCTTCATCTTCTCACTTGACTGTAACCCATTTTCCCGAACCGTGGCGTGTATATAGCGCATCTTTTCCCTTAAATCGCAGACATAGTCTGGTAAGGTCTTTGGTTCCTCCGGTGACCCTCCTGTCAAGAGGTCTACTGGTACTCGTAGTTCTCTACCGTAATTGACATACGCCGGGGTAGCTTTTATTCCCTCATGCTCGGCGGTACGGTACGACAGAAGGAAGAGCGGTATATACTTGTCCCAATCCTTTTGTTTGTCATCTACCAATTTCGCCAAATGCCTCTCAAGGGTCTGGTTAAATCTCTCAACCATTCCATCAGACTGTGGATGGTACGCGGTGGTCCTCGTCTTATGCATTCCCAAAATTCTGCATACTTCCTGGAAGACCTGCGATTCGAAATTCCTGCCCTGATCGGAATGGATTTCTAGAGGCACACCAAAGCGAGATATCACTTCTTCGACTAGCTTAGAAGCAACCGTTGTAGCTTCCTGATTTGGTATGGCGAACACTTCGGGCCATTTTGTGAAGTAATCCATGACCACCATAAAATACTTGTTTCCCGATTCCGTTACAGGAAATGGCCCAGCTACGTCAACTGCAATTCGTTCCCACGGTGCGCCAACGTTATACACGCGCAGGTTCCCACGGCTCCTTGTCTGTGGGCCCTTCACTGCAGCGCAAGTAGTACATTTGCGGCACCAATCCTGCACATCATCTCGACAATGCAACCAGTAGAATCGTTCTCGCACTTTTGTTAACGTCCTCTTGACACCTAGATGACCTCCTGATACGCCATCGTGAATTTCACGGAGAACATCTGGTACTCTCGTCCTTGGGACAACTATCTGAAGATGGAACTCTCTGCCGTTAGTCTTCTCCCATTTCCGGTAAAGTATTCCATTTTGAAGTATCAGACTGTCCCATTGCG
This sequence comes from Polyommatus icarus, assembly GCA_937595015.1. Lineage (NCBI taxonomy): Eukaryota > Metazoa > Arthropoda > Insecta > Lepidoptera > Lycaenidae > Polyommatus > Polyommatus icarus. Next base: position 20,742,357 of record OW569329.1, read on the forward strand.
CCCAGTACGCCTTAGTGGCAGCGCCAGTGGGTGCAACGTCACTCCAGATTGGTTTTACGTCACCCCGTTTCTTCCATGTGATGATGTGCCGAAGGTCGTCATCTCTTTCTTGAGCCTCCCTCATAGCATCATTCTCCCATGGACCCAAAGGACTTGTTTTCGTTAACTTTAATGAAATTTCGTTAGATTCCTGCTTAACACAATGTTTGCAGTCTTCTGAACACGGCCTTCGTGAAAGTGCGTCGGCATTCCCATGCGCCTTTCCGCTGCGGTGTTCCGTCTTGAAGTCATACTCCTGGAGTTGTTCAATCCATCGAGCTACTTGGCCTTCTGGGTTCTTGAATTGTAGTAACCACTTCAAGGCTGCGTGATCAGTTCGCAATAAAAACTGTCTCCCGATGAGATATTTGCTGAAATGTTGTAGCGTCTTTACGACAGCCAAGAGTTCTCTTCTTGTCACACAGTAGTTTCTCTCTGGCTTAGATAAAGATTTGCTGAAATATGCAATTACAACTTCTCTTTCACCCTGTTTTTGAGATAACACCCCTCCAATGGCCGTGTTGCTTGCGTCCGTGTCGACTATAAACTGACCTTCAGGTTGTGGATACCCCAGGATGGGTGTTTCACACAGATGTTGCTTCAGTTTCTGAAAAGAATCTTCCGAAGTCTCGTCCCAAATAAACTGTCGTTTATCTTCTGTCAGCCGATGTAATGGCTTGGCTATCTCTGAGAATCCCTTAACAAAACGCCTGTAGTAGGAGCATAGGCCGAGAAATGCCCGCACTTCGGTTTTGTTTTTAGGGGTTGGCCAATTTTGAACTGCTTCCAGTTTCTCCGGGTCCGTCTGGATTCCATCACTGGAGATAATATGGCCGAGATAATTGACCTTACTCCTGAACAAACGACACTTTTTCGGATTCAACTTTAACTTGGCCCCCTCTATTTTGGCGAAAACTCGTTCTAAGTTTCTCAAATGGTCCTCGAAGTCGCGGCCGACAATGATGACGTCATCCAAGTAGACTAAGCAAGCCTCTCCAACTAAGCCTGCCAGTACACACTCCATGAGTCGCTCAAATGTGGCAGGTGCGTTACACAATCCAAAGGGCATGACGTTAAACTGCCATAAACCTCTACCGGTGGAGAAAGCTGTCTTCTCCTTGTCTTTTGGATGAATTTCCACCTGCCAGTATCCAGATTTCAGGTCCAGGGTCGAGAACCATTTCATGCCACTCAAGGTATCCAGAGTGTCGTCGATTCGAGGTAATGGATAGCTGTCCTTCTTAGTGACATCATTGAGACGCCTGTAGTCCACACAAAATCTTGTGCTGCCATCTTTCTTCTTCACTAACACAACAGGTGAGCACCACGGACTTGCAGACGGTTCAATTATCTTATGCCTTCTCATGTCCTCCAAAAGGCCTTCAACTTCTTTTTCCTTTGCAATGGGTATCCGTCTTGCTCGTTGACGAATTGGGTTCTCGCTTCCGGTATCTATCCTGTGCTGAACCATCGACGTTCTTCCAAGGTCGCCTTCCTGACTGGAGAAGATATTCGCGTGGCGTTGTAAAAACTTCTTAGCTTTCATGCTCTGCGAATAAGTCAGATTACTCTTGCAGTCATCGAGTAGCTCAGTCACTATTCTATAGTTGCTGCTGTTTGCTGAGTCTGAGCCTGTGATCGAACTACACTTTCTCATCCAGACAACTTCCTCGCACTTTCCAATGACGTCACCTTTGTTCAAGCAGATCTCGCGATTGCCAAGATTCAAAACCCTGACCACAGCGTTACTGTTTCCACTAACAAGGGTTCTCGCCGTCATCAGTTTTTGCGCTGATGTCTTGGTAGCCGTGTCTTCGATCAACACGCATCTGTTTGACTTTTTCTTTCCAGCTGGCGGTAGTTTAACCAGCACCCGAGCTTCCGCACGTCCAGGTATAATGACTTTCTTTACACATTCAACTTTCCCGCAGGCGCCTCCAAGGATGAAAATTTCCTCTTCACCACACTTGAAAACTCCATCAGCGACATTAATTCTGCAGTTATGCTTCTTCATGAAATCCAAACCCAAGATGCAATTATCCATAATCTCAGCTACGATAACGTCGTGAGGGTATGAAGACCCCCCTACATTAATCGTAACTGACATTTCTCCCAGGACGGGTATTGGCTGACCGGAGGCAGTAAGAAGCCGACAGTTAATTCTCCTCTTCTGTCTCCTTGCGGCTTTTACCAGATTTGGGTTCACTATCGTTCTAGAGGCTCCTGTGTCTAGAGTAATTTTGCAATCCGTCCTGTTAATAGTCCCCTGAATCACAAGACTATTCCCGCTGCATGCTTGGGAGATAACAGTTATCGGGGCTTCCTCCGCGTCAGCCAGTACTCGCCCCTTAGTCCTGGCTTTTATTCGTTTCCCTGATCGTGGGCAGGGGACGAAGCCCCTTGCTTCTTCAGCTCCTCCATTTGTTCCTCGAGCTTTTTCATTCTTGCCAACTGGGTCTCCTTCTGCGGGCAGTTAAGCTGAAGATGGCCCCTCTCGCCACACTTGTAGCACATGGCTCCAAAACTTTTCTTCGTGGGAGCCCTCATCTCCTTGACTTCCTCGTAGACCTCGTGGATCTTATGGGTCTGTCGTATGTCACGGCGAACAGCCTCGACTTCTAAAGCATGCGCCAATGCTTCCTTAAGCGAGGTGTGGTGACGAAGCCTCACTGCAGCTCTGACCTCCAGATCCCTGATTCCGTCGACAAATGCTTGCACAATATTTGTGTCGACCATTTTGGAATCGGCTCCTGGGTGTGCCTTCTTGACCAGTTTTTCAATTTCCAACGCCCATTGTTGTAGTCCCTCTCCTGAGCGTTGGACTCTGTCGCGCAGTTGAGCGCGGAACACGTGCTCCAGGTGTCGCTCCCCATATCTGGATTCCAGTGCCTCCATCAAATCTTGGAATCCATTCCCTGTATGTGCTTCCAGGACCGACAAAGCTTGCCCTCTGAGCGCAACTGTGAGAGCGGTCAGGCATTGTTCATCAGTCCATCCGTTGGCAGAAGCAACAGTCTGGAATTGCTGACGGTAAGCGTTCCAAGAAGTAGTGCCGTCGTATGGCGGTACTTTTACTCTTGGTCCCTGCACCACTATAGTGTTTCCACTAGATACCGCAGCTCCCGTGGTTTCAAGGCGCACTACTTTCTTCTGTAGTTCGGTGATGTTGGTTTTTACATTATCCATATCCAATCCTAACCCGGTAACTCGTTCGTCCATTACATCGACATCTTTACGAAGCTTAGTTACCGTGTCACTGACATCCTTTATGGCCAGAAGCGCTTTCTCTTGGAGGTCCTTTTGTTGCTCTTGTGACTCTTGCATAGCGCCGAGCTTGCGGTCTTGTGACTCTTGCAAAGCGCCGAGCTTGCGGTCTTGTGACTCTTGCAAAGCGCCGAGTTTGCGGTCTTGTGACTCCCTCATTGCCTGAATTTCAGCCTTTTGAGAATCTTGCAAGGCCTGAATATCAGCTCTTTGCAGCTCCATTAATTTAATTAAACTTTCCAATTGAAGAGCCATTTGAGGGGCCGTAGAAACTACGGACGTGGCAGGATGGATGGAGCTAGTCGACGGAGCCTGAGCAGGCAGGGCCCAGTGGGCGGGGCCAGTGGGCGTGGCCTGAGTGGGCGTGGCCTGGTGGGCGGAGCCGGTGGGCGTGGCCATGTCCAGAGTGGGCGGGGCCTGGGGGGCGTGGTCAGTGGGCGGGTCTCGGTGGGCGGAGCCAGTGGGCGTGGCTTCACCCGAAGTGGGTGGAGCCTGGGGGGCGTGGTCAGTGGGCGGAGCCTGGTGGGCGGGGCCAGCGGGTAGGGCCTGCCCCGCAGTGGGCGGAGCTTGGTCCCCAGTGGGTATGGCCTCCGCAGCTCCACCGCCAACTCCTCTCTCGAAGTCAATGGCAGCAGCTCGCTGCGCCCTTGTCCTGACACTCCCCTTGAAGTCCTCTCTCGGAGTCAATGGCATCTCCAAATCCCACTTCTGACACCAGTTGTTACGTGCTAGGGTTCTTTGGATTCGGAGAAAAAGACCTGGTGACTCTCTTGAAGACTTTATTCACAAACACTAGCTCACACTAATCACTGCGTCCAAACACTAAGCACTAGATCCAAATCACTGAGCACTATCACTGTCCTAGGTCGTAGCCGAGTCACTATCACAATCACAATCACTCACTATTGATCACTTGTTTTCGCTCCGAAGTTGCCTCGAAGAACGCTCAGATAAAACTGAATTGCCGGCTCGACTGTCTGCGACTATTTATACGGGCCGGATCGAATCTCAGAAAATTCCGGAACATCCCAGAATAAACCCGATATGCGTAAACAAGTATCAGATATTTCTAGAAAGTACTCGTAGGTACATACACCTAGCGTCATCTAGTAGCGAGTAGGGGATTTACGTTGCCTGTGTTCCCTTGGTAGGTTCGCTGGCCTGACGCTAGATGGCACCACGTGTCCGTATCCGTAACAATATCATAACGCAGAACGCTATTGTCTGAGCGTACGGAAGACTTTTACATAACATAAACGGTTATTATACATTCATTACACTTTCTGTATTAATATGATGCTCATACTGCTATGTAAAGTTTCTTCTACGGTATATAATAATAATAGCTGCCACACCGATTTCGGTGACGGTGGCCGGTTTCATTGAAACCAGGCCAGCTACGCAGGAGTAATTTTATAGTGCCCAAGTGTGTGCGCAGTACACAAGAGCACTCTCTATTCCTTTACTCTCATAACCCAGTGGGACGGACGACCGACACGACCGGCGAGAGATCAGGCGCAGGATCGACTTTTTACATGCCCATCCGACGCATAGATCATCTTACTTGTCAGACAATCAGGTGATCACTGATCAGCCTGCATTGTCCTAACCAAACTTGGAAATAGCATGTTTCCAACGCGGGAATCGAACCCAAAATATTATCGAAAAATATTATTTTCAAAATATTGTTAAAGTGTAATAGTTACCTATATTGTAAGCTTATTTGTCTGTAATAACTAATAACGCAAACCTTCTCTTCTTATAGTATGCTTTAAAAAATACATAGAGTTTCAATGTTTTTGTAACATACTTAAATAGGCTTTTAATATTCATTTAATGCATAAAGGTTATGAAATATGAATTATGATTTTACGTATTAAATTCTTACTCTTTCTAGAGTAAAATAAGGCTGCGTTTGCACTGAAGCGGAGCGGAGCTTAGCGGTGCCGAATTGACAAATCACCACGCTCGAAATCTTCGCTGTCATTCCGCTGGTATAGCACCATTGGTCAATTCAGACACCGCTAAGGTCCGCTCCGCTTCAGTGGAATCACACCTCAGCCTAATCACACCTTTCTCAAACAATTATGATGTCAAGATCTAGACTACTACTAAGTGCCTTATTAAGTCTTATAAAAAACTGTGGTGCAATAAGGATGCACTCGTAAATCAGCTGTAAGATAACCCCAGGCCCTTTAGCCAAGACTTTCTCCATAGACTGGGAAAGAAATTTACATAAGCGTACGATAAAATAAAGTCGACATTCGACTCATAATACATAATATTATGTTAATTCCATATAAAGAACCGATAAAGACAACGTCTTGGCTAAAGGACCAGGTCAGTGACCTGCTGATATCTGATCACGCAGCCACCGTGGCGTTGCACCACCTAAGCATGCTGAGCATTAACACGATTGCTCAAGCTGAAGATGTAGACTAGATTACATAAATTAACAATATTTCGCCTTCAAAGATAACATGCAAATTATTATTGCTACTTTAAGACAAGACTAGCAAATAGCAATACCAGAGGAGTTACAACTTGCAATCAAAATTCCGAAAAAGGACACGTTAAAAATATAACGTGTCCCGACACTGGTGTCCGATCCTTTAATGTCATGATGTATGGCGTATTTTATCGACACATTTTGGGACACATTCTTTAAGAAAGTAAACTTAGTCCTCCGGTAACTTCTCGGATTTCCCGCAAATTATTTACATCGGTTTTCGGTGATACTCTAGTATCTTTCCAGAAAAGGCAATTGTACTGAAACTAAGACCATTTACTTTGTTTGCCTAACGTCAAGAGACAGGATTGTACTAAAAAGTAGGAAACTCTTCAAGTCACCGAAACAAAAAATGTTATGATGCTAAGTAGTTCCTACTTACTTAACTGATGTAGATAATCTACCCAAGGGCTCGTATCACGTACGCGACACACATTTTAATGGCTACTTAAACGTACTTACATGATAGATCATAATATTATGTAGTAGATATTTAAAAATAACTTTGTTTTTAAACTCTTAAAATCTGAACGTCAACCTGTATTGACATATTTTGTCATCTTCGGCAAAATAATATTATACAACTAATATCACAATAGACATTAATTCTGTCTACTCTGCAATTATTATGTAGGCTCCGGAAGCGTAAACAAGGTATTTGACGGAACCGTACATTTTCACTGAAAAAGTAGCCTTCCCAGTGATCTACTCTATATCTGTGCCAAATGACAAAAATCGGTCATGTAGTTTGTGAAATAAGCGCGTTCAAATTACAATTTTCCCCGTTTTCTCCCCATTTTCCAATTTTTCCTTCACTGTCATTGGTCGCAGCGTGATGTTATATAGCCTAAACTCTAAAGCCTTCCTCGATAAATGGTCTTAGATCCAAAAAAAAATACTTTTTCAATTCGAACCAGTAGTTCCTGAGATTAACGCGTTCAAACAAACACATTTTTCAGCCTTATAATATTAAAAAAGTATAGATATAGATAGGTACTATAAAAAAATATCCACAGACGAACATATAACCTCCTCCTTTTTGGAAGTCGGTTTAAAAATGGATGGATAGGATGTTATGGCGGGTGACCAAAATTATTGAGTGTGACACTTGAAAAACAGCCGTTGTACACCAAAATTTTAGAATCAGATCAGCGTATTACGCGTGAAGACGTACAGACAAAATATTCACATTTAAAATTAGTATTAGTATGGATAACTTCAAAATGGGATTTCTCAGTTATTTTAACTGGTCAGTTTAACGAAACCGTGTTAATATTGTGTAAATAATTCATCTGGGGTCCGGTTCTTGTGTAACCGGTGGCGCCATCTGTGAATACAAATCAGTTTTCATATTCCGTTACGAAAACTGAAATGTTAATGACTTAACTAGTATTGTTTTAAATAAGTGTTAAACTGATCCAAATTAAATCGTTTACGGCTATTAACACATTTTACAGAACCCAACTGCTACTGTTTATTGTTATTTGGAGTTTTAAATGAACATTTTTAAAGAACTACCCCATCTACACAAATTATGCTGGAAAAATACATATTTTAAAGCTTTTCTGGGACCTTTCCTCTCTTCTACATATTAAAATTCTGTGGTTTTTGTCTGGACCTCAGCTCCTCGCGAACCACATCTTCCGGGTTCGCCTTATATTTTCTGAACGTCCCCTTAGGTACTATCAGAGAAATTAATTCCTAGGCAGATGGAGGACCTACGTAATTTGGTCGCGTTACATCAAACTTATCCGGCCGATCACAGCTAACATTGAATTGAAATAATCCGACCAAATGACATAGGTCCGTCAACTGCCTATGAAGCAAATTCTACGATGGTACATACCTACTATAAAAAACTTGAGAGGTGTCAAGGGACACCCGGATGGAATGAAGTTCCAGTTTATTATTTCTTATGTACAAAAGCCTGTATACCTACGTACACTCAAAAAAAAGGGAGCGAGAGACAGAGATAGAACCACGCGCTAGACACTTTTGTGTCGTGTCGTTACAACTTTTTCTGTTTAGCCCCCTTTCGCAACGCGCGATAAGGAGCTTCGTTCCAAAAGAGTAGTATAGAACCTACCTAAATATTGTTACTAAACTTTACGGCTTTCTAAATACTTCAATATTTGTAGTTCACTGTTCCGCATTTCCATGAAAAGTGCGTTTTGCAAAATGGGTTTTGTTGCAAAAGTGAAATGGTGGTTAAGATTCCGTTTGTTCTATCAGCTGGAAAGTAAGGCGTAGTAAGGACGCCTCACATATTTTGGTAGAGTTTTTGTAACAACGCAAAAAAACATAAAAGTGTCCGATGTTTGAAAATAAGTATGATTAATCTTGTATGACATCAGTGTCGGCTGTCCATGTCGTGACATAGAATAGTTTTGTTGTTTGTGCGAATACCAGTAATTTTAATATTGTATTAATTATACCTTATATTAATTAACTTTAATGATATTTTATTCACTTTAACCTATAGTCACGAACTTTAACCATCCAATGTTGGGTGGATTTTTATATTTATGGGGTTATTCGTTTAGGCTATTAGGGGAAACAAAAATTTAGAAATTCCTTCTAGAGGTATATTAAAGATTAATTATACTATTATTATATAATCCATATTATTAATTGCGAAAGCGTGTCTGTCTGTCTATTACCACTTTATATACATATACTGTTTAAGTCTAAAGTCTCTAAAATGGTATTATGTTTAAACAAATTTCTTTATGGATTTAACTTTGAGTCCAGGGCAAGGATATAAAGCACTTTGAGTCCAGGGCAAGGATATAAAGCACTTTGAGTCCAGGGCAAGGATATAAAGCACTTTTTATTATAGATAAAGTTGCGGTTTCCCTCGGATTTCATAAAAGTCACATTCAATCTCTAGTTATATTATGTTCTGAAAGAAAGTTATACACAGAATATCCAGTTTGAATTCTATAATATTACTGGATGACACCCGCAACTTCGTTGCGCCAAAACTCGTTTATCGCGGCGGAACCGTACATTTTCCGGGATAAAAAGTATCCTATGTCCTTTCTCGTGACTCAAAGTATCTCCATGCCAAATTTCAGCAAAATCGGTTCAGCGGTTTGGGCGTGAAGAGGTAACAGACAGACGGACAGACAGACAGACAGACAGACAGATATACAGACAGACAAAAATCTAATGAGCGTCAGTTCATTAATAAAATATGCAAGATTTAGGTAGATATTAATTAATATTGAAAAATTATCCTGACACCCATATAAAGACAATTTGTATGTAAAATTATTAAAGAAGTGGTTTCTAATATAATACAAGTATATAATTATAATATAAGTAATTATAAACACCATAAAATAGAGTCACCGGTCGGCCTCGTACGAGATGCATCAGCCAGCCTTCATGCATATTGTACAGTCAGCAATATCTACTTTTGTACCTTACTGCTTCAGTAATAAGAGCGAAATTTGCAATCTGTGAGCGACAATATTGTATGATATGTACGCCAGTAGTCTGGTATACTTTGAACTTTACTGCTATTGTAATAGGAGCGAAATATGCAATCTGTTAGCCCATTATGTATGATGCGATGTACATAAAAACGCTAATGTAGTGGACAATGTGTCGCATTGTATGTTTAGTGGCCGGCGTGACTATGTCTGACCCTCATGTACTAAATAGCGAGTGACGGATAACGTTCATAATATATACTAGAAGTTACATTCATAATACAGTTTATCTATTCAAGAAAAAGGCCGTTTATTAGACTTAAAACATTAAAAATTCTTGAATCTTGATTTATAAAGTTTACACGTCGATAAAACGAGGGAGATCATTTGGGTAGATGATTCTGAATAACGAAATCCTTTGGATTGAGAAAAAAAGAATTAACTATATCTACTCCTGCTCGACTTTTTGTCATCATTCGTTCGTCGCCGGTTCTCTTTCGTTGACTCGACGAAAGAGAACCGGCGACTAAACTCGACTGAGAGATAATGCCAAAATCTGTGCCAATGAGTTAGAGCAGAGGTTCCCATATTTTTTTTGTTATAGACCTCTTTAAACATTTTGCTGGATCCGGTGGACTCCCTGCAGCAATAGGCTTAGGCAACCAATAAGCTTCCACTTCGGAGTGGTAAAAAGTAAACACAAATATTTTCTTATTTTCTAGCTATACACAAAAATTACCACAATTTCACCGTCCGTTATTCTCCTCGCTAATATAATATTGTCTGCCTATATTCATAGAAGTCAAATCGGGTCACCTAATTTTTATAGACCCCCGTTAGCGACTCGTGGACCCCCATTTTCTTCCACGCAAGCGTAGACCCCTATCGGGCTCCCGTGGACCCCTGGGGGTTCATCTGGACCACTTTGGGAATCAATGTGTTAGAGTAAAGCGTTACCAATTTTCTCATATTAATAACCTTTCAGGAAATAATAAAGAAATTGCCATTCATTACCATTTACCATAGGAGATAGAGCGTTCTCAAAGAAAAATCGCGCAAAAAAACGAATTAAGATGGAAAAGAACAAGGAAGGTATTAAAGATGCCTCGAAATTATCAGGCACTATACGAGTTGTATCGGTCGGATAGTAATACAGAATTTCAGAGGCGCTAACATTCGCATGATTGTAACTGAGACGACACAACGCAACAAAAACCTCGTTAAAATATTACACCGTGGGATCTTTTATTGTAATTACTCATTATAAGAAAACTGTAATTATGTATATAAAAGTAACGCAGAATAAATTAACTTCGTAATTTAAAGCAGGATAAAGCATTGATTCCTATACATTCGTTAACTTCAAAGACCGGCAATTTAAGAGGGAATATGCTGTATTATTGAAGGTTTGAAGGTCGCATTAGTCCGGAAATGCTGCTGACAACAGTTTGTTCCAGAGTTTTGGTGTGTGTGGCAAAAAGTTACGCGAAAAACGCACGGCGAAAGACTTAAGACTACCGTTCATCAAGGTGCGTTTTTGTGTGGAACGATGGCCAAAAGTTGCATAAGGTTCCATCAGTCCATCATAGTCCAATGTCCAAAGGGGCATAATTGCCAAATAAATATACACACATAGTACTTGCTTCCTCAATAAATATTAAAGAAGTTATAATTTTCTCGGTAAACATTATAGACATAATAATTTAAACAGTGATGTTAATATTGACGCTGCTTATTTATTGTCTTACCTTTGGTATTATGTATTATGTAAGTTGATGTCATACAGCATACTATATCAGTGTTTTTCTATATGAGATCAAGGCGCGGCATGTTATACTGGGTGCAATTAATCACGTGTTGCATCGAAAATTGATGGCCAAGTTGAGATATAGTTAAAATAACATATTTTATTTAATATTTCAGCTCAGGGTTAACATAAATCCAGGCTGACGCAAGTTGGACTAAAAATGCCAGAGTATTTTCTCTATTTCATAAATCCATTTACCTTTTTTTTTTTCTTCCGACAGTATGCAAATAAGTACATCAATAAATGAAACTGATTGAGATTTTACCGAAGAAAATTTTCCGCCCGCCCAAGATTCAAGGAGAAATTCTATTTTTCTTTATTAATTATACAGCAGTAGTCCTGTAATTTTTTATTATCCTTACGGAAAACTGATACTCTAATTACGTCATATTCTGTATGTATACATTATGTAATGCATACAAAAATTATGTTACTAATTTACTATTAATTACGAAGGTAAAGTGCATAAAGAAACATAAGGAATAAGGATACATGTAATATTTATATTATCCTCGCTATGTCATCAAGTCAATACTATAAGTAACACAAGGTTCCTTACAGTGGCATTAATAACATTTTTGTCGTACTCCTAACTCCTATGTATAACAACATCAACACAAACAACAACGAAAAAATACAACATCATTATTCTAAAAGCGAAATACAACATTTCAATATTTTGACTGACTCAGGCATTAAACATTTTAATTTATTTTACTAAAATAAAGAATAAAACCAAACCAAACCAAGAGTGTCTGGCAGCTCAAGCCGGGGGTCGCGGGTTTGAATCCCGCCGACGGAACAAAAAAGTTTTTCGATGTTCCTGGGTCATGGATGTGTATTAAATATGTGTATGATATAATCCCACCAAAAACATACCTGTTAAAATAGGGCCTAGTTCCTATAGGCTAACGGTTGGTCTAAAAAAAGAGTTGAAATCCAATCCAATGCCAAGTTCAGATGCACTTCATCGATCATAATCATCTTCATCAACAGCCTGATCCATAATACTTCTAAATTCTAATTTGAACTTGGCAGGTTATTTAAATTCTATTAATATTATCTAATTATATAATTAATCAAGTGTAACGCATAGCACAAAAACCTGCCAAGTTCAAATTTAGAAGTATTATGGATCAGGCTGTTGATGAAGATGATTATGATCGATGAAGTGCATCTGAACTTGGCATTGGATTGGATTTCAACTCTTTTTTTAGACCAACCGTTAGCCTATAGGAACTAGGCCCTATTTTAACAGGTATGTTTTTGGTGGGATTTCAATACTTTTTTTCAAGAAATCCTCCCTATGTTTTCTTTTTGTGCTACGCCCGATATAAACAATACTTTCAATAGATGCCTCATTATATCACTGGTACATAAGAATTTTTATCTAAAGTTCATAGATGAACTGACTCACGCTTGACGATTTCTTAAATTTCTTAATTTATCGTAACACATACATAATAATATAACACACGACCTGTGTGCTAAATTTCATAACGTTAGGACATTTGGAAGTAGCCTCTAAAGTTCGTAGATCGGCCGACTCACGCTTGACCGATTTCTAAAATTTCTTAATTTTTTGTTAATCTACATTTAACACATGACCTGTGTGCCAAATTTCATAACGCTATGACATTAAAGTTTGTATGGGCTGTAGATAGGCCGACTCACGCTTGACCGATTTCTAAAATTTCTTATTTTTTTTTAATCTACATATAACACACGACCTGTGTGCCAAATTTCATAACGCTAGGACAATTGGAAGTGGCCTCTGAAGTTCGTAGATGAACCGACTCACGCTTGACCATTTCTACAATTTCTTAATTTTTCGTTAATCTACATATAACACACGACCTGTGTGCCAAATTTCATAACGCTAGGACAATTGGAAGTGGCCTAGAGGTTTTGATTACCGGTCAGTGAGTGAGTGAGTGAATGAGTGAGTCAGTGCCAAAATAAGCTATTTTTACAAGGACATATCTCAGGATCTACTGAAGCTATATCTATGAAATTGGGTATACTGCTTAAGTACTCGTAAATAATTACGTAGGTATAATTTTATCTTTGCACTCGCAATAGACACTGAGCTACAGGGGGGTCAAAAGTACGTCGAAACGGTTCGTGTAAATAGTGCACGGCATGCGCCCGGCCTGCTGGAACTAGGCTTGCGCACTTCCGTGCGCTTTGATAAAAATCTTAACACAACGTAACACAAGTCCTTCAGGTACTTAGCACGGGGCCAGACTGACGTGGTGTGAAGCGTCCATAGATATTTTAAAAAAAAACGTTCTAAATTCAAATTGAAATTACCTGAAAGGCGCGTAGCCGCTACGAGAGTAGACGTAGAGCGTAGAGATGCGCGCGCGCCGCTACACGTGAGACTGCGGACTGGCTATTGTGTTCGCGCTACGTGACGTAAACGTATATGATCGGCATGTTGGAAAACTATGTCGCCCGATGTCGTTCATGGAAAACTAGACCCAATAGAGCTGTGGCTATAAAAATATATAAAATAAGTCTAGACGTCTACAGAAGTGTAGACTTATTTTGTACGAGCTTTTGCCCGCGGCTTCGCTCGCGTTAAGAAGTATTATTATATTATACAAACTTTCATCCCCTATTTTAACTCCTTGGGGTTGGAATTTATCAAAATCCTTTCTTAGCAGATGCCTACGTCATAACATCTACCTGCATGCCCAGCCCAATCCGTCCAGTGGTTTGGGCTGTGCGTTGATAGATGACCATGTCAGTCAGTCACCTTTGAGTTTTATATTATAATCTTCAATTAAAAATGAATCAACTAAGCTGAGGACTGCTCATGATGAGGGGCCGTTAACCATATACATGTGTACCCTGGGAATACGCAACCTTGGAGCGGTACGTGAGGTTACAGTAAGCCATCATCTGCGATTGCTGATGAATACCAAGTGATAATACTGTATATTCGTACATTACGATCATGTTAAGTATCATGTAAATATTACACTAAAAAACTATAAATATCTTAGAAGACAAACCACGATAAAGTAAAATATATTGCTTCTGAAGGAACTATGTTTTATGCATTTTGTATTCGTCAAAGACCTTTGGGAAAGGTTGAAAAAGAGCGAGGGCTCCTTCGATCAGTATATTAGTGATCGAAGGAGGGCTCAAAGAAAACCAGCGTTCATATTGCTTGTGTTTTGTTTCGTAGAAGGGCATAAAGATAGCAAGGTAAAATAGCAAACTTTTGAGTGTACCAGACCTACAAAAATACACGAGGTTTCTTAATCGTTATTTTTCTATTAGTCATTGCCAAAATTTTGTTTCATTTTAAAACAATAATCACGGAAGTCGCTAATCTTAATCAACAGAAACATCATTTTTGAAAGATATAAAGTAAACAACTCAAAGTCGTTCTTACAGCTTCAACAATACTGCTCAATTTTGTTGTTCCTCTGCTCAGTTTTATATCTTTGTTATAACTTATAAAGCCGGGTTCTCACGCTTGTAACAATTAGTCATAAATATGCACTTGCAGATTGTTTCCTTATGAATATGTACCTTAATCTTGTACGGGTACGAGTTTACGCGTAGATATGTCGCAGTACACTGGTTAAAAAAGCCGTTCCATCAAACACTAGCCCTTTGACTGAACAACGCCATTCAATCACACGGCTATACGTCGTTTAGCCGGCTTGTTGACTGCAACGTTCAACACTACAGCTAGACGACGCTTAGCTAACTGGTTAAATGGCAAATTAACTAAGGTGTCCATTATTTTAGTGTTATTATTACACAAATGTAATGATAACAAGTAGAATAAATTATTGTATTCTAAGTTCTGACTCATTTTCAACAAAATTGCAATAAGTACCTTGGTGATGCATTTCATAATCCTGTAATTTCTCCTCGAATATTTGTTTTAATTTTGATTCACTCGTATGTGCTCCCATAATTTCTGTCACTTTAATAACACTTGTAACGTATATAATATATTTACGAAAAATACCTTAATACAATCACAAAATACCGGCTAGTTGACGCCATATTATAAACAAAACGCACCTAGCGCCACGGTGGTGAGCGCTGAACTAATTCAATCAAACGGCTGCTTTTGAATCAGCTGTAGTGTTGAACGTTTTGAGCGACTGAAATATTCAATTAAAAAGCTAGACGTGTGATTGAATGACGTTGTTCAGTCAAAGGGCTATCTGTTTGATTGAACGGCTATTTAAACCAGTTGGCTGCGACAGATATACAAGATCAATTTTCATAGAAATATAAGCTTTATAGAGAAATAAGCAATAGCAATACAAGGCATAAACTAACAGCTAATTATTGAAATGTATGACATTCCATTGCCTATTATATTACTTACTTTTTCAAGTTTTTTTTTTAATTTCAATTTCTTTGAAGTGTAATAGCCTTAAATATAATGATTCAAGATGTTCACCAAATGACCTTCCTCTTATGGGGTCACATATCAAATTAAGATTGATTGCAAATGTTTTTATTAGCTACAATATAAAGTAATTGGAATCTTGCACATCGTTTGATTTCAATGTAACCAATTAAAATGCAATATCGATTCACCGCAAGCTTTTGATCGTGTTTTGATTATAACTATCGATTGTAAGGCCAATTTCGTAAAGCGATCATATAAAATTTTAAGCAATCAATCAAATACAAAAAATCGGCCAAGTACGAGTTGTACTCGCATACGAAGGGTTCCGTGGCTCCCATACAACAAACGTGATTTTTTTTAAAATTTTTTGCTCTTAATCAATAACGGCAACACATTGGCAGCCTATCCTATTTTTGCTCTGTAGTGGTACAGCGCAAAAATAGGCTAAAAATTGTATTTTTTGTATGGGAGCCCCCCTTAATTATTTAATTTATTTAAAATTTATTATTAATTATTAAAGTACAAATACAATTAAGTATTTTGTGAACATTCCAATTGCCAATGTGTTGCCGATATTGATTAAGAGCAAAAAATGACAAAAAAATCACGTTTGTTGTATGGGAGCCCCCCCTTAAATATTTAATTTATTTTATTTTTATTTGTTGTTATAGCGGCATCAGATATACACAATCTGTAAAAATTTCAGACGTCAGACGGACAGACAGACAGACAGACGGACAGACATCGAAGTCTTAGTAATAGGGTCCCGTTTGTACCTTTTGGGTACCGAACCCTAATAAAAGAAACTATTAAGAGATGGTTAAACAACATAATAAAACGTTAAAATCAGTGTTTATACTTCGGAGACCGAAGTACTTCAGGGTTCAACGCTTGGACTTTTTCTTTCCAAATTTACTACTAAGTCGAATTAGCCTTCTACTTGAAATCAAACATCATTAGCTTGAAATGATAGGAATAAATAATGTATAAGTGCAAATTAATTTATATTATTATCGTCTTCGACTTCGACATTAGACATATTCGTCTTCGACAGCTGAAATCAATCTAGGGGGCTTAGGAGTATACAACATCGATCGTTCGGATGGTCTTCCTTTGTGGTCATTAAAATCCTGTCAATACAACCACCTCAGTGGAATAAACACACAGTAAACTGTAAAACTCACCGTGGGCACAGGCTCGACGCGCGCCGGCACCGCTCTTGCGAGGTCGGGCGACGCGGACCGCTCGCGTTCCCGCATCTCCCCAGCCAGTGCCGACCGCGCCGCGCGAGCAGCTACCTCCAGGCAGCCACTTGATTTGCTCCTGGATCAATAAATAAAATATTTTAGCTACGTGCAATGGCATGAATAGACTATCTTAGCTACATACATTTTTGACGTAACCACGACATACAAAACCAAAGTGAACAAGAATGGTTTTTTAGACTCTGTATCTATGTTTCAACTACTGTAGAGCATAGGGTAAGACTCTACTATTGCTTTGATTGTAAAAGGGTGCCAAGGCAAGTATAAATAGGGTGCAAGATTGCGAGGTATTGTGACTTTGAGGCACGCCCAAGCCAAGTTGCTATCGTTAATTACGACACAAATTCCCATGGCAACTTGGCTAAAGGCAAGGCATATACAAATTTATACTGGGGTTCCTCACCTCACAGGTCTCTCAAAAGTGCCCATGATGGAGAGCGGCTGGTCCGGGGCGGCGGGCGCGGCGGGGGCGGGCGGCAGGTACATCACGTGACCGCCCCACGACATGTAGCTGGTACCACGCCACCGGTCCTCAGATTCCTGGGTAATAGTGACAGATAAATTGGCGAACGATAGACTAAACATTAAGGGCCTGTTTCACCACTTCCTGATAAAGTGTCGGATAGGCTATCCATAACTTTTTTGAAAGATTCTCCATACTTATGGCCTGTTTCACCGCTTCCTGATAAGGTGCCCGATAGGGTTATTTGACAGATTTTCCATACTCCATCTGTCAAATTAAGTGGTGGATAGCCTTATCAGGAAGCGGTGAAACAGGCCCTTAATCTGTCAAGTTAAGTGGTGGATAGCCTATCCAGCACTTATCAAGAAGTGGTGGTGGTAGTCCTAAATATCAATAGACGGTCTAAAAGAAAAAGCCAGGGGAGAGATTCTCAAATATTTTAACTTAATTTCATTCTCAGGGCGCCCAGCTCGCGCTTAATCTAGAAGGTCTTATAGAAATTATAAGAAATCAAAAATATAATAATAAGAGAATTGGACCCCAGAACAGAACCCTTCAGTAAAGTTGCCACCCATAATTATTACGGCAGAGTTTGGCTTTTCAATTATCTTCGTTGTCGTAATTAGCGATGGTTTGTTGGCTCTGAATTAAACAGATTTCATACAAACATTTGAAAATATTGTTTGAGAACTTCTCTTTTATTAGTTTTATTTCCAAATCAAATTACCTTTTCATTCGGCAGCGAAGATTCCTCCTTCTCGTCAGTCAGAGAGTTTTTATTCCTTAGCGGCTGGTGATACAACAAGGGATTACTCAAGGAATTTGGGGCAGATTTTGTGAGGAACCAGTTCTGTTGTGGTTCCTCCAACATGGGCTCGTGCTCCAAATCGAATCTTCTGGACCCTAGCGCGGCGCCCAGGGCTCCGGAGACGGACTTCCGAAGTTTCTGGAGGCTGTTGAAGCCTTGCTGCAGCTGTTTGCTCTGGAAGCAGTCGTAAAAACACGAAACCCCTTTAAACTACGCAGAAGTTGGTCGATCTCTGTGTCGTAGTAAAATCTGACGAGGAATAATGATAAAAATGTCTGGAAGCAAACATTCCTGGAAAGGTTATGCGATGTTATAAAAATATCAAGCAAAGAACTTAACGAGACATAATATAGTAGGCAAAGATAGGTTTAAAAATTGCTAGATACGCAGATAATCATGGTTGGTCAAATAAAATAAAAAATATAGAGGTTATTGTTATAAAACAAGGGTTAGTGTTTATATATAATATTATAAAATAATTAATTATTATTAATGGAATAAATAAATATACAAAACACACACCAAGACAGGGTAAAAACTAAACTTTTCAATAAAATAAACCATGCAAAGGGTCTTAGTAGTAGCTACAAAAATATTTACAAAATTGTATATTGTATACAAACGAAAAGAAGATAGCCATACAATTATTAAAATAAAAAGAGGTGTTAGGACAAGATTAGTTTAGCGTGCACAGCAAATTCATCTTTACTCCTCCTCAGAGAGCACACGGGAGGTTAGGTAAAAACAACTACAGTGACACACTCATTAGTTAGGTTAGTTACAATAACTGATTTATCCGATTGTAAGGATTGTAGCCAATAAATTACATTAATTAATGACATGAAATCTACACCCAAAACCGTAAACAAACATGATGAACATATAAATTTTGACAAAATTAATGATAACAATGAAATAGAGCATGTGAGATAAAATTTCGCTAGAAAAAATACTTCAGGTACAAAATAAATTCAAGGAGACATTGCAACAATAACAAGTAACATACAAAATGAAACTGGAACAGACAGAGTGGAACATTGATGTAATTATTTTAAAATTTTGACATTTAAAGCCTCATGGCTCATACATTATCTGTCAAACTCTTCATCAAATTGAAGGTTAATCATACTCGTAGTATGATATCTCTGTGTACGGCGGTTAACTTTATCTCATCTACTCGGCCCTAACGTCCCGCGCACTGGTAAGGTGTGGTGTGTCTCACTTTATCCTGGTCCCTGGGCAGGGTGAGGCTGAAAGGCTGGACCCCCGGGCTGTAGGTGGCGACCACCGCGCCGGGGACCTCGTGACCACCACCAGCGCCGTCCGAGCTGCTGTCGCCGAGGTCCTGTTGCGGCGTCCACGCGGCCGTGTCTGGGATCTAAAAAAAATTGATTTTTCCGTAAGGCTGCCAAACACATCTTTCCACCAAAGATGTGTTGCGAGGAATGTGTTTTTGAGAACCAATAGAATCGCTTCATTTACGTGAGCTTGCTATGACATCGCTCAGCGCGGCGATTCTTTGGATCTTAAAAACACGTTCCTCGCAACACATCTCTGGTGGAAACACAGCATAAGAACTCCTTATTACCAAGAATTAATTGGCTAATATTATATCAATACAATTCACGCTTCTATCCTCCTTGCAAAGATTAGTGTTAAGCAGAATATTCGATGTCAACATTCAATCTGAACTGCTGGATAATGTTCTAGATATACTGGTATGGAACTTACGTCTCTTGGAGAGTCAAGCCTGTGATCACTGTGGCCGTGGTCGCCCGATATGCCGGAGTCCCCGGATTTATCGGCCGACTGGTCCGAGCGTGGCGACGACTCGGCCGATATGTCTCCCATCAATTTTGTTACAACTGCTAGAGGCTGTGTTTCTGTTGAAAGACAAACACAATTTTCACTAAGTCACTAACATATTAAAAAGTCTGTTTTCGATATTCAAAAGGGTGAAAGAACATTTTTCTCACCTGCAAGTTGAGCGTCCAAGCTAGCTAATTGTCTCCAAGCAGCTGAGGGGGAGAAGTGTGGCATATTTGGCATTTTCTTTGGCATGGTCGGCCGCAGTCGTAGTGCGATACCCAGGGAGCTGTCGGAACCCTCGCCTTCTGATCCATCTGATGACAGCGCTGACTCCGATGACACTATAAATAATGACATGAATTTAAATAAAAACGTCACGAGACGAAATCAACAAGTTAATTCCAATGATTCCAATTTAAATACTAACGATTTCTTTTACATTCCACTTTTAACTTTTCGTTAAACTTTTCCATTTCATCCTCGTCGTGATATCCCAGCAACTTTTTCTCGATGAGATGGAAATTATTGAATTCCTCGATGATCGGTGTCCCCAGACCCGGGAAATCTTTGAGTCGATCACTCGGTTCAGGTTGTTTATTTTCGATCATTCCAAAATAGAATTGTTTGGATGGCGCAGATTTTTGCCTGAAAAAAGGTAATATAATTTGAAATAACTGTACATAGTTTAATCGTAATATAATATTTAAACTATGTATATAGATTAATACGTCGTCTTTAATGATAACATAAAATCAAACAAAATTGACTTTTGTCTTACCTATCATTGGGATTATTTTGCGATAGTTTTTGCCTTCTGGTGGGTGAATGTTCTGGTGTTGATTCTTTCCCCGACGCTTGGCCTCGGTCATTCATCGTCCCGTTTTCCTTGTCAAATGTGAATTTATCGGAGTTTTCGCTATTTACCCTTGTTTGAGGGGAAGCTTTCATTTTACCGTCGTTAAGTCTACTTAACGGTTTCCTCATATTCACACTAATAACTTTAGACTCTTGTTTCGTATTATTATCCAATTTAAGACTAGATTCTCTGACCTTGCTATGAAAGTCATTTTTCGTTGGGTTTTTATGAAGTTTATCGTGTTGACTAGTTTTTGTATTGCTTAATCTATGTGTATCTCCTAATTCGTTTTTAACTTTATTCGTTGCCTTTTTAAGTTCTAATTGAAATTCATCTTTTACTTCTTTACTTTTTGCGAGTAATGAAGGAAGAGACTTTCTCAAAGGCTGGTTCCGGTCACCTAGTGGGCTGACTGCTTTAGGATTTCCGTATTTATTTTTGTTGTCATATGAGTTAGGTGAATCGTTTCTACTTTCATTGAAGAATAAACTGTCGAATGTTTTTTCTCGCCTTAAAACAGGCGAATCGTTTTCGTCTTTTCTAAACCTTTCTGAGTACCTAAAATTTTTATTTATAAGTGGTGTCTTCCAAGCTTCATTTTGTTCAATCGCTCTTGGTATTTTTGACCTTTGTGCGCCCGCTCTATCTGATCTCGCATTTTTATAATCTTGTCGCGCCTGTAGAAGTCGTTCCTCTCTCTTCAGGGATGCAGTGCTTTGGATCATATCGCTGTTGTCAGGGTACTGAAGGTGCGTTTCTTTACCCTTATTTAACATTTTATACCGTCTTTCTAATTGTTCGGTAGTTTCTAATGATTTGAAATCATTGAAACTTTTATACACAGGCGTTTTTATGTCGATATTACCATTTAGTTGCTTGCTCTCGTTTCTGGTCCTAAATAATCTAAGTTTTTTATTTGGTTCAGTCTTCGTGTTGTTACCTCTTGAATCTGGCGATGACCCGTCACGATTCTGAAACATATATGAATAAAATTTAATTTTATAACATTTCTGTGAAATTATAACTGTTTTATCGACATTTTCAAGGTTGCTCATACAAGGAACGCTGGTAAAATACTATGATGACAATAATAATAACAAATTCTTACCGCTGCAGGAGGTTGTGGTGCTCTATATTTTTTTCTAAAGTGTCTTGTGTTTGACTTCTTCTTCTGTTCCTCTTCTATTCTCAGATCTGGCTCAGATCCAAACCGCTTGTTGAGACTACTCCCTGAAATAAAAATAAAACACTTTGTAACGAAGGTAAAGTCACATAGTAGTACACACTACATTATAGTTCTAATAGAATATGTCGTGAATTTTTCACGAAAGTGTAAGTTTAGACAGTGTTTACTTAATGAAATGCATCCAAAACAACAAGTGTGCTTAACAAATACTCTGGCTCATGACAAAATCAAACGTTTCACGCGTTACGCCATTTTTTAAAGGCAATAATTGTAGGTCTACCACAGAAAAATATACCAACCGTCATGTCTGATGTCGAGGTTAGTGTGTGAGCGATGCAGCGGCTCTCGCGCCTCCCCCACACCACCTGCTGAGCGCGACCGGAACACGTTTGAGTGCTGGAAGAAAACACAGGACATTGTCAGATACATTGTAGTATGAGAAAACAAAATTAGGAAATTAATGTTGAAAGTAATGCAAGTAATGCTTGAAATCAGAATTGATAAGAAGGCTGGGTATGATAAGCACTGCCTTCTAGACATGAAAGACTGCTGTTTTTGTCGGGTGTTAATAAGAAGCCGTTACCTCAGGCAGATATACGATCGATTCAATCAATAGTAGATAGCGTCAAAGGGTCAACCTATTGAATCGAGTGAAGTAAACATTGGAACTATTTACCGAAGCGCTCATTAATAGTTTCTAATCTGAGGTTCACAATGGCGTATAACTCCTGACTTCCATTAACTAAGACGACACGATTGATATCGTGTAATAGACATGTCCTGGACCCGGAAGCTTCATCTAAATACCGAGATATTTATTCAAAGTCAGGGATGGAATGAGAAATGCTGATATAAATGAAATACCAGAAAGTCCTGGTTAAAATCATTTAGAAAGCGGAAAGTTATCCCAGTGGCTAGTACCGAGGATGCTTTACTTTACGATCCCTTTGTTAGGTTTCTGCATGGACTCATGTCTCTCTATCAAAAGCCTGTGAAGTGCCTTTGCCTGTATCTGACTTGACCTCTTAGGTATAGGATTGATTTAGTGATTATTGCGTAGTTATGTTTAATTTAAGTCATATAATTATTTATACTGTTGCTACATTTTGGTAATTATGGATATTAATAATTTATTATACTTAAATATTCTGTTATATGCTTACCACGTGTCCATGAGGTACCCTGGCCTCGGGGCCGGGTCGTCTACCGCTGATGGTGCCTCCAGAGTGGAGGATTGCACCGTTGTCCGTACTGCGGAGACGTGGCGATGCCGTTAGCGATGGGAGCACCTGCGGATAAGGTTTAAATAAGTTTATTAGAAGGAGAACAGCACAAATTGGATAATTGGGGCGATTTTTCACCTGAGAGTTCGCGTTTAGCGTTCTAGTATTGGTTTTGTTATAGTTATTTTTCTACGAAGCGTTTAATTTCTGCTGACACGTGGATCTTTTGTTCATTAATTGGTGTTGTTTTCATCTCTACGTTGGACGAAGTTATATCTTATTTCTTCTCTAACATATTGCTCTATACATTCACCCCCTCTCTCTTTTTCTCATTGTCAGTGCTGGACGCTGGCACATTGTTATACTGTGACGCTGGTGTACCTTGGGTGCATGTCGGAGCGGCTCGTGCGGCAGGGTGTGTGCGCGGCGCGCGCGCTCGGCGCCGCTCGGCTGGCTGCCGGCCTGCCCCATGCTACCCGCTCTCGCGCATCTGAAACAAAGGCATGATTTAGTATGAATAAGCTAATTATCATAATATTATGTGAAGCAAGTGCGTCACTAGTCTGTTAAAAGTTACGCTATCATCTGGATCTTAAATGTTCAGTCGATTAGACAGGCCCGTGCCAAATTTTTCAAGTTTCCTTAATTAAATTAAAAAACTGATTTTTTAAGAACTTTTACTAGAGTTTTGTCATTTTTGACATGAAACACCAAAATTATTGCAATCGAAATGATGTACAGAGGCTATTATTATAAAATTAAGGTTACATAATTGACACTGAAGATCGCTGATTTAATTTCCAGGAGTGGAAACGTGGTCATTTGTTGTAATTTAGTGTAATGTGGTGTCATTTGGTCGGGTAATGGCTCCGCCGGCGCCCGGCGGCGACGACGTGATGTTTAGAGCAATTGTCGGAGAAATTCGGTTCGTCATTAGACCAGCTCCGAGCGATGTTTATGTTTGTAATTAAAAAATATCTCGAATGAAAGATGGACGCCTTTGAGTTGGAGAGGCAAGCGTTTAGGAGCATTGCTCCTCACAATTTACGCACTTACGACATTATACAGTAAGTGCGTAAATTTTAGTGTCGTAAGTGGCGTGGTAGTTAATAAGTACCTTATTATCAGTATGTAATAAACAATTCGTACAAATTATTAACAAAGTTTTTAGAGATTTTTTCAGGACCTCTATCGAATGTTTCGTAGTCTTATTTATGTACAGGTGCACAAGCACATACTGAGGCGTAAGCACTTCATAGCCCATTTCGAAATAAATATATATGTCCAATGTCCATTCTTCCACAGTAAATACTGCTTGATGTATCGTATCTTTAAGCGATATATTATGTTGTATGCGTTTCATTTATAAGTATTACCTATGTTAATAATAATAAGTCCTCCTTTTTTTTAACATGGGGAAATGCTTTACGCATCCCCGGCAAATTGGATATATCGGCCGGGGTATGTGGGACTCCTGCATAGTCTACCTACTAAAACCCCATGGTGCTCCACTCATTGCGGGTACGATAGAACCTACCAGCAAATTAAGGCTCCTCTCGCGAAAAAAGCGTGCAGATGAAACCACTTTTCATCGGCATTAACAGAGAAATTATATCTGAAAAAAATAATTAGTAATCTACATGATATGACACGTAACGTGGTTTTGCCATATTTTTTCTATCGGTATCACATAATAAAGATATAAAAAACCAAATCACCTCCAAATCGTTAAATGAAACCACTTTACTCCTTCATTATTTATCAAAAGAATATATAAAAAATATCTACTGCTTTGCAATACATAAGTTGATAATTTGGTTTTTTTACTTTTTTGAAATATGTATTATATTAAGCCTTAAAAAGGTTTTTCTCCTATCATGGACGCGGCGAGCATCGTAACCGCCACCGTACAAGGCGCGCTGTTATGAATGTTATTTTAATGTCATTTACGTCGATATTCGCACTGACAGATAATGATCAAGGTCATTGGCGGATATAGAGGCCTTAAATGCATGTAATCGTCACTAAAGAAGCCCGTCGCGCGTCCTCCCACTTCGTGTGCGGCCCACGCGGTCCCATTTTAATTTGAAATCAAATGTGTATGATTGATCCGTCCCCTGACTGTAATGAGGCTGGTTCTGTTTGGTATTACACGGACCACACATTTCGACAAAGTGTTTTTAGAGAGTGCGATCAGAGAATTCTGTTAACTGCAATAGGTACTACAACTAAAAATGATGCCTGAAACTTTGCTGACGGTAGATTTAAAATCTCAGTATGTATGATGTTTTGTTATTACAGTTGTATATCTGATATCTAATTTATTTAAGCGCATTGAAACACAATTATTTTGTCTTATTTTTTTATATTTAACTTAATTTCAATTTAGTTACTGCAGCTCTCAATTCTCAAATACTTTTATGAAATGTCAAACATAATAAAATCATTAAAATAGTCTTTTATCAGCTTTTATCCAATTTAATACGATCAACTGACAATCGTATCGGACGCAGTAAAGCTTACTTAATATCATAACTTTTACGACGGTTGTCAACGTTACAAATTAAATTGATCCCATTTTTGTGTGGTCCTACTGAATCATAATAATATTATGTAAATCCTCCCATTTTATTCCTAATTCCTCAATGATTTTATAAAAGGTGGTATTACGTTTTAAAATATAGGATTTTAGTTTTAATGGTCATTTGGACATCTATCTCGAATTAATCCCAGTAATATTTTTCTTGATCCAATGATTTATCGACCCGATTTCAAGTTTATTACGTAAGGCGAGATCTTGAGCGAGGACCATAATTTTATTCATCATATGATGATATTGTTACATTTAAACAGTACTGCTATTGTAAAAAATTGCATAAATACTAAAAAAGTTACCAACTTCGAAGACGCGTGCGAAGACTTAAAAAATAAAAATTTAAATGAACTTTTACTATGTAGTGATCCCGAGTTAGTGGCTCAGGGACTTATAGACAAAATTACACAATCAATTGAAGAAAACACTAAAATTATAATCATACCAAAAAATAAGCGTATTTTAAAAACATGGATTACCCCAGGAATCCTCAGGTGCATTGGACATAGGAACAAATTGCAATCAAGACTTCGTATAAGCCCAACAGATGATATTCTTCGACTCACCTACAGACGTTACCACAATTTTTGCAACAATCTAATAAAGAAGTTGAAACGAGATTACGACAGACAACTATTGCAGGATTCTGGTGGTGACTCGAGGAAGCTTTGGAAAAGTATTGCTACAGTTACAAATCTAAAAAAAGATAAATCAGATAACTCTAAATTGCTACATATTAAGTCCTCAAAATTGAATTCCGTTAATTATATTAATAGTTACTTCAGTAACATAGGTAGAGAGCTCGCAAATAAAATAGCACTGCTGCATGCTGATCAACCCGTTGTTACTCCTCCGGTTTCGCCACTGGCCTTCTCCTTTGCTCTTTTTGACACTGACGTGAGAGAGGTTTACAATGTCCTTACAAATTTTAAGTCTAATAGCGCACCTGGATGGGACGGCATCCCAACCATACCTTAAGTTAGCTAGACATCATGTTGTGCCAGTCATTTGTCACCCAGTAAATTTATGTTTTGAGAAAGGTGATTTTCCTACTGCGTTAAAAGAATCTATTATTACGCCAGTATTCAAGGGTGGGGATGAGCTAGACATTAGCAATTACAAACCAATCTCAGTATTAACTGCAATCTCAAAAATTGTGGAAAAAATAATAAATATACGTATCGTAAATTACCTATGCAAATATAACATCATAGCAAATAATCAATATGGTTTCCAATCTGGCAAATCAACTACAGACGCCGTTGAGGCTCTAACATCTGTAATTGTTAATGAACTTTATGTTAAAAATAAATGCCTAGCTGTTTTTCTCGACCTAAAAATGGCATTTGACACAGTGTCAATCCCCATCCTTGTAAAAAAATTGGAATATATTGGAATTAGAGATGTTTCACTAAAACTGCTTATAGACTACCTCAGTAACAGGACTCAGAGGGTCGGCGAACAGGTTAGTAACAGCGAAAAAATAGATTATGGAGTTCCTCAGGGTCACTACCCTGACAAATATGAGCGTTAGGTATTTTTAGATTGCAGAGATCGTTCAGGTAGACCAGAAACAGGGTAGGGCCGAGTAAGAGTACTCGGCCCTACCCTGTTTCTGGTATTATGTTTTTTCATATCATATTTTTTCATATGCTGATGACACTGCAATTATATTTACAAACACATCTTGGGAGGCGGTTAAGACGGACACTGAGTATGGGTTACATACAATAGCGAAATGGCTAAGAATAAATTTACTCACGCTAAACACCCAAAAAACAAATTACGTGACCTTCACACTTACTAATAAGACTCAGCCTGAAGTTGACCCAAACATCAGATTACATCAGTGTTGTAACATACTAGGCGCCATAAATTGCAACTGCCCTGCACTAACTAAAGTAAACGCTGTGAAGTACTTAGGTATTATGCTGGACCAAAGACTCTCG
The DNA here is from genome assembly GCA_937595015.1 of Polyommatus icarus. Lineage (NCBI taxonomy): Eukaryota > Metazoa > Arthropoda > Insecta > Lepidoptera > Lycaenidae > Polyommatus > Polyommatus icarus. The sequence continues at coordinate 20,769,955 of OW569329.1, forward strand.
TGGCATCCTCAAATAGATCTTGTTGCCTCCAGGTTACGTAAGCTTATTTGGCTCTTTAAACTTCTTCGTCACGTTACCACCAGAAAAATAATAGACCGAATCTATATTGCTCTGGCTCAATCTATAGCGATTTACGGAATTACAGTTTGGGGTGGCGCTGACAAAACAAGGCTTATTGATGTTGAGAGAGCACAAAGGGCACTACTTAAAGTTGCTTATTTTAAAAAGAGAAGATTTTCTACACAGTCCTTACACAATATTACCGACACTCTATCTATTAGAAGACTATTCATACTACATATCATCTTAAAAAAACATATAAAATTAGAATATGACCCATTAATTTAAAAAAAAATAAGGGACTACAAAGTAGCAAATGTTGCACAGCTACGTACAAAATTCGCCCAATGTCAGTTCCATTACCTTTCCTCGTATTTATACAATAAATGTAATAAAATACTAAAAATCTACTCTTTAAATAAACGCGACTGCAAAATCAAAGTAACAGCCTGGCTTAAGACCCTAAATTATGAAGAAGCTGAATATTTTCTAGTTAATGAGTTTCAATTTCTAAAGCTACTAATATTTACACCATTTTACTATTTTACATACTATTTTACACCATAATTATTATTAATTACTGTTTTCACTATTTACACAATATTTAATATTTACACTATTTTTCACTATTTACATCATATTATTGTATTATAAGTATTTACACTATATTACTATTTAGGTACACCATATTTAATATTTACACTATTTTATACTGCTTACACTTCATTTACAAATTCTTATTATACAATATGCACTTTATTTACTTTTATAACACACACACACACACACACACACACACACACACACACACACACACACACACACATAATAATATGATATAATATTTTTCATAACTTTTAATCAAAATTTTTGTAACTATTTCATCAGACTAATGTAAAAGTGTGCTAAGGAAGAGTGGCATTTCCTGACACAGGTGCACTAGTACTTAATAGGGAAGGTCGGCACTTGTTTAATATAATGTGTGTACAATGTTTTGATGAAATAAATATTTATTATTATTATTATTATTTTAGAAGATATTTTAGAAACTAATCTTAGATTTGCGTTGAGTAAAATGGTCAAAGCTATCAAAATATGTTTTACGTTTTATAGCTTATACAAGAGTATGTAAAGTTTCTATAATATGCGTTTACGCACATAACAAATAGACGTCTGTCAATGGGCATGTATATTAACAAGATGGCGCGGGAGAAAATGAGCGACGACGGACGGAGGTGGCCTCTGTGAGCAGCAGGGCTGCCACTGCCTAATGACAGGATATTTTATGCCTCGAGGAAGCCTTGAGTAGTTCTAAGTCCTCTCCGGGTTTTAGAGTATCTCTATACCAACTTTCATAAAAATCGGTTCAGTGGTTTAAGCTTGAAAAACCCGGCGCTGCGCTTTACCCCCAGGGAATGGAGCTTCCAAAAAGTAAGTCCAGTGTAGAGCGTCTGGTGCGGCATTGTCCTTACTAACTCTACATTATTGGTCTAAACCGATATACCATCGAAGAAATTGGGTCATAGCACGTCTAATGCGGATGACGGACGTTATTAGGTTGAGTTAAATCAATATTGTATTGTTAAACTTGATATTGGCTGGGCTGCGGCTGGGTTCCAGGACATAAAGCAACCAAATTGCATAGGTCTATCATCTGGCTATGAATCAACTTCTCTGATAGTACGTATTATATATACTATTGAAACATTTTGGTGAGGGTAGGGGGAAAACGTAAAATAATGGAACTTATTAGGAACAATTAATTAGTAGTCAACCCTGGCTGACGAAGGCAAAAGTGCATAGCAATCGGCCATATTTTCTCTGAGATGTTCGGGCGCGGGGCGGCGCGGGCGCACACTTTCTTTATGATAATGTCCGCTCGCCAGCGCCGCTGACGTTAGCTCGCTGTTAGTTATGTCCTCTATTAGTACCTCCTCATAAATAATTGTTAAATACTTTGTCTAATGCCTTGGGTAGTTTTTATTATTCGTAGGCCTTGGGTTTATTATGTTGAGATCATTACGTCTTAACTCAGAATATATTGCCAAATGTTCATTTCGCTATTTTTGGTGTGGTCTTCCATGGCGTCGAGTATCGACAGACTCTACTTCTTAATAAAGAGCGTGTGAGTAATATCATAAGTTTATTATGTATCGCACACTCTCTTTATTTAGATTATATAAGTATTCATCTGTGTTAATACGATTTTGTCAAACTTAACGACACACGAACTCAAAAACAAGAAGACTGCTTCTAGAATCAGTGTTCCATTCTGTGGGTACGAGTTACGACTACAAGAGTAGGCCCCAAAGCATCTTCGTTTTAAATTAAACAAAATATAATATTAAACTGCAATAAAAAATCGACAATAAACACGCGGAGTTCTTATGAATTATGAAATGTAAGAAATTACGGAGTAGTCCATCTGTGTTATTATAAGTAATGTATTTGTTATTACACGGCCGAGGTGAAACAGTAATCTATGTTTACTACATTATATTTAAAGTAAAACATCTGATGAGTAATTGTAGTATTTAGTTCACGGTGATGAATGCAGATAGTATCAACTATTAAGTCATCTTCATTGATACACTTAATTTGTGAATAAGCAAAGCCATGATATATGTCTAATTTCTGACAATAATTTTTATGTAAGATTGTTTCTAAAGATATATATGATTTAGATTCCAGCAATGCCCTTAAAACCCGGGCAATCGCTCTAATAAGGATTTTCAATACGTATCAAGTGAAAGATGGGCTTTATTCAAATGCAAACCTGAATAATTATGCACCTGTGCAACTCTTTCCCTAGAAAGATAAAATATAGGAGTAATATGAGGAAGACTAGATTTGCTATGACGAAAAACAGACTTCAGGATACAAATTAAAAGGAAAGTGAAGATCCTCACATAAATGATAAATATTCCGGGGGAATTTTATTTAAAAGACTCATCTATGCTTGTTTCTTTACCTCACACCTGCACCAGCAATAGCTCATCCCCCCATAGATTTAATATAGATAACTTAGTACAATTTGTATACCGGTGTGTCTGCAGCTAATATATTCCTGCTGCCGCGGCCGGCTGGATGAGCGCCGTGGGTGCTACTTTATGACGTCATAAATACGTGATGACAGCCTCTTGGAGGTAATAATTAATTTTTATTAACCGAGGAGAGAATTTTCATTGCTTGTAGTTTTTATTTTGGTTTCAGTTAGCGTAATGATACTTTCTCTTCTTAATTAGTTTCTTTTTTGTTAAAATATAGTTTTAATTGCGTAGAGCTGAAACTATTGACGACCTCTGTGGCTCAGTGGTAAGCGCGTTGGACGCTCAAGCCGGGGGTCGCGGGTTCGAATCCCGCCAACGGAACAAAAAGTTTTCAATGTTCCCGGGTCTGGATGTGTATTAAATATGTGTATGATATAATAAAAATCTTAAATATATGTATAGTATAAAAGTATTAAATATATTTCCGTTGTCTGGTACCTGTAACACAAGTCCTTTAGGTACTTAGCACGGGGCCAGACTGACGTGGTGTGAAGCGTCCATAGATATTATTATTATTATATTATTATTTTAAGAACCTCTCTAAATCACACTCAAATTATTTGCGTCAATTTGTTATCCACTGCATGAACCTATTTATGATTTTTTTATCTCCTACTTTCCTTCTGACTTACTCGTTGCGGGTAGCTCGTTCCTCGGGCACTTCTGTGACAATATTAATCCTTCGCTCGCGGATTCTTGGAAATATATTGTTTACAATTTACGCGGTCGAATTCGACCGCTTGGGAGCTGATTAATCAGTTACCACTGTTGATCCTGGCGACACAGGAGTTATGGTGGGATATATGTTGGGCTAATTACCAATTAAACATTAGCTCTATTCATTAATTTTACCGGTCATTAACTTTTTACAAACTCTGCCAGCAATTTAAAACAAAAGCGAGTCCGAATCAGTCCGAAATCGAGATAACATCTACCGCAGTTTCACTAACACTTTCCTATATGAATAAACTATGTACAGTGAAAGTCATTTTAAAATTCACTCAAAATTAACCAGCTGGTTATCTAACTGAATTTATAACGATAAAAGTGCAAGTTAAAACGCGCTTATTATTTATAAATAACTGTTATATTAAATGTATTCTTTAGGGTGCTACTAGCTTTTGGTTCTGATATATTTCTTTTTCTATATGTATGAAGTCACAGACATTCAAACATGAACCGCTTGACCGATTTTCATGAAAATTTGCATCAACATATTTTGATTCACAGGAAAGGGCACGAGACAGTTTTTATCGGGAAAAGTTACGGTTTCCGCGCGATTTACTAATTTTGGGGCGGCAATATCTAGAATAATTAATTAATGTTGATTAATAGTTTTGAAAGTTAGTTACAAATAGTTACTATAAATTTAGATTAAACCTAATCATTTATAACGGAAAGTACAAGGCTAACGACTACCGCCTCCTTAAATCCTAATGGTGATTGCACCGGCTTTCAAATCACAACATAATATATTAGAACATCTTACTTAATACAGCGTAATATATTGTAGCTTTACTGTAAAGCTTTATGCTGCAATATAATTAGGTCCTACTTAAGGCTCTCCCGCTAGTATACGGGAAGGCCGATTGAATTCGGTCGGATTGATCGCAAGCAGTTCTTACCGGACTCATTTTGTACAGTTCCATGTGTATGCAGGACTCCGGTCAAATCCGCCTGCGAGCACTTCGACCGGATCAATCGGCCCCGTGTACCCGGCCCTTATTATGTTCACATTACATAATCGCGATGACCCGTGACCATTGCCTGTGACGTGTGCGCGGCGGGCAGCGGTGCAGTCATTAGCGCGCAGTGTATAACGGGCCGCGCGGCGCCGCCGGTGGTCGCCATTAGCATGCTTCGCGGAAATTCGCTCTTCCGGTGCCGCGCCATCTAGCGCTCATCTCATTTGATTACGTGCTAACAGTTATAAACTACCCACAATCTGCATGTTTCTTATGAGTTATTTCGCATACAAAATACATTTCTCGCTTGTCCCATTACTGCGTAAGAGCTAGGAAGGGAAGAGACCTATAAAACATTCCGACAACGACTCCTCGAAAGGTTCGATAAAACTCATTTTTAGAAGGGTGAGATTTTCTGTAAATATTATTTTTGTGTATCATGTAAACGCCAATAAATACCACTATAATAATTTTCGATTGAATATAATTATTATAATTATGACGATGTGGTTCTTGAATTCTGAAACACAAATTTCAGTTGGACAAAAACTAAATTTAGCAAAAAATTAGGCCACGATTAGTTGATCTAAATTTTTTTAACATTTTTGACGGGAATCTTGATCTTGCTGAATGATTTTCCTTAATTTTTAATGACGTGGAAATTATATTTCGTCAATTCAGTGCTTCTTGCCTGCTTCTCACAAAGATTTTTCTTCATCGCGGGCCGATAATATGATTTCGTATGATCATTGTTAGGTCTGTTTTCACACCGTAGTATTATCGTGTTCATCTGACCTACTGTTCCCGGCATTTACATACAAACCTGGTCATTGAACAATCAGAGCGTACTCCGCAGCCATTATACTGATCTACATTATGAGTGTTTGGGTAAAAGTCTAATTGGATTAGAGAGGTGGACGTTGGTGGTTGTTTTGATACATAAAAGTTTCATGGGAAGGCTCAAGGCGTAGCAAAGTAAACAGCTTCGTTTACGATATTATGTTTCATTGATCAACTTTCGATCACTTACTTATTCAGAGACAAAATATAAGTGTGGTTTAGTTAGAGTCATACTGATAAGTCGTACGAATGCAACTTAAACTGTAAATCCAAGGAATGGGTCACGGCAATGCGAAATAGTATAAATGCGATAGTGTGTACTATGTCTTTCTGTCTGTTACGAGTACATCTTCACGCCCTAACATTGAATCGATTTAGCTGAAATTTAGTATGGGGTTACTTTAAATCCCGGGAAAGGACATAGAATACTTTTTATCTCCAGAAAATGTACGGTTTCTGCGCGATAAATAAATGTTGGCGCAGCAGAGTTGCGGGCGTCATCTAGTAAAAAAATAAATGAGTAATCCAAATCACCGCGTAATTCAAATACCTTATCCACGGGCCTTGAGGCATTTGGACAACAAACGTCGAATTTATTCTATGTTAATATATTTTAAAATACACATCAAAAACATGAACACACAAACAGAACAGATGGACCAAAGTCAACACACGCCAAGGCCGACATAATATTTGAGTTTAAGGTGCGAAACCTCACGACAACCCTCAAATCTCCAATAACTTTACATAAGTAAATAGTATTAAACTCATCCTTGTTGTGGATATAATAGGGATATGCGTCAATCCTTTGTAGAGAAAAATACTCCAGTCTTGATTGTAGTATTGGCAGAACACTTTAACAGAAAAAGACAATTTAAAGATTAATTGGTTTTCAGAAAACAAGGTTCTTAGTAAATTACTTTTATCCAATAATTTTTACAGCGATGTTAGAAATGTGATAATGTCGTGATGATGTATTTACTGGTATTGATGTGGGCATTGGAAGCACCATGTTTACTTCGCATAATATCATAATATTATTATTTAAAAAATCCTGTATATTTTTATTGTTTGTGTTGTTTTTGTTTGTATGTAATTCTCAAAGGCAAGTTGCATAATATACCAAATTTTGATGTGACAACATTTTCTTGCAAAATTTTAGATGCCGATTATGATGATCATGATGATAAATTCCCTCTAATATGACCCCAATACGTAAGTAAATAACATAGGTACGGTAAACTAGGTCTGAGCCGGCGATAGAGTCAATATTATGCATACATGTAGATCGCGCTAACCAAATGTAAACGTCGGACTCTAAAAGGGCTATTGGATAATTGAGGGACCGGTCCCAGGGCCGGCCCTGTGACACACTAACTCGACAAATATTATCACACTTTCTAACATATACCAAACGTATTTCTATTAGTTTATTACCAGACCTAACAATTAACATAGCACATAATAATACATAATAAAAACTATCTGACACCGCCTAAAAGTTTTTTTTTTAAACTTATCATTTCCCCTTACTCTAGTATTTAGTGTGGTTCAAACTCTACCTATGAAAAAAAAACTAGGCCTTTGCATCGATTGTGGATGATTTATACAGCATTTTCAGAGCGAAGTAACCACTCTTCAAATACTGTAGTGCCTGGGACAAGATTTTTAAATGCCTGTATGGTTGCCCAAGCGCATACGGCATTCTCGCAACATAGTCGGCCTAGTCCAGAGGAAAGAACTAGTCAATACGTCTGGGACCAACCATGTGCGGGTTTCCTCACGATGTTTTTCCTTCACCGTACGAGCATCCGTATTATGTACTTGAGATCAGAAAATGTCTCATTGGTACACGCCTCCACCCGGGATCGAACCTGCACCCTCTGCGAGTGCGAACCAAAGGTCTACCCAATAGGCCACGGACGCTCTTCTACCTATGAGTACCTAACAATAAACATTGTTTATTCTTCACTTCACTTCACTTTGAACTATTAAATCGATTTAAATTAAAGATGATTTAATTTCGGGAAAGGAGGGATGATTTAAAAGGCAAAGTAGCATGTAAGTATGATAATTATTGTCTTATAATTAACTGATCACCAGAAATAGTAACATTTTACAGACAAAAATTGTAAACGATCAGCAAAATATAGACCACCATTTTAATGTAAAATGATAACCAAAGATTTAACATCTTAAAACCAAAAATAGTAAATGACCACCAAAATTTGTAAATGATCACCAAAATTAGTAAATGATCACCAATATTATACTAGCATTTTAATGTAAAATGATCACCAAAGATTTAACATCTCGCTATCCTATTTATGCAAAATGACTCCAAATAAATCATTGTAACTCCAAAAATAGTAAATGATCACCAAAAATAGTAAATGATCACCAAAATTAGTAAATTATCACCAACATGATACTAGCATTTTAATGTAAAATGATAACCAAAGATTTAACATTTCGCTATCCTATTTATGCAAAATGACTCCAAATAAATCATTGTAACACCAAAAATAGAAAATGATCTCCAAAATTAGTAAATGATCACCAACGTGATACTAGCATTATAATGTAAAATGATAACTAAAGATTTAAAATCTCGCTATCCAATTTATGCAAAATTAACCAAAAAAAACATTGATAAGTGGGCGTCCACAAATTACGAGAGGTGTAGGTGAGGGCGGGGTAATTTTTTTCTCAACAAAATAATATGTACTACATATTTTGGTCTATTTCATCCAGATTGTACGTACGCTTAAAAAATTAGTTATCGTAAGCGGAATCAACTAATACGTTATACGATTAAGGTTCGAAAGAAAATCTACTGACTGTACTGATACCAAACGTTTACGTGAAACTCGCATTTTAAAAAATCTCACGTGAGATTTGTGGGAGGAGGAGGGGTTGAATAAAATCTCACGAAATCTCACCAGATGAGGGGGGGGGGGGGTAAAAATAGAAGACAGCTAGTATTAAATATCTTCTATACTTATTATAAAACAAAGTCGCTTTTTCCCTCATGTCCCTTTGTTCCCTTTAATCTTTAAAACTGCGCAACGGATTTTGATTATTCTTTCAGTGTTAGATAGCCCATTTATCGAGGATCGGAGCCTATATTTTATCATGCTAAGACTACTAGGAGCGAAGAAATAGAGGAAAATGTGGAAAAAACGGGGAAAATTATTTGAAAGGGCTAACTTGAACGCGCTAATCTCATGAACTACTGAAAAATTCTCTAAAGCCAAGAGCGAGTCGGACTCGCGCACGACGGGTTCCATACCAATACAGAGCAAAAATAGGCTAAAATTGTGTTTTTTGTATGGAACCCCCCTTAAATTTTTATTTTATTTTAATATTATTATTATTTGACGACCTCTGTGGCTCAGTGGTAAGCGCGTTGGACGCTCAAGCCGGGGGTCGCGGGTTCGAATCCCGCCGACGGAACAAAAAGTTTTCTATGTTCCCGGGTCTGGATGTGTATTAAATATGTGTATGATATAATAAAAATCTTAAATATATGTATAGTATAAAAGTATTAAATATATTTCCGTTGTCTGGTACCTGTAACACAAGTCCTTTAGGTACTTATCACGGGGCCAGACTGACGTGGTGTGAAGCGTCCATAGATATTATTATTATTATTATATTAAAGTACACATATATAACAAAAGAATGTGTGAAAAATTCAAGTGCCTACCTCTTGAAAACCGCGTAGAGTTAATTGACTTTTTTTGCTAATGTGCCTATAAATTTTGTCAATCATAGTGATTTATTTGGACAGAAATTACTTTTTTTGCTAATTTGCTTACATTTTTTGTCAATCGTAGTGATTTATTTGGACTGAAATATCGCATTTTTTTCCCGTCAGGATTTGGTGATCATTTACTATATTTGGTGATCATTTACTATATTTGGCGTTCGGTTACAATTTGAAGTGTAGTCACGACTAAAATAGGTAGTAGTAATGCAATTTGCAATTTTAGGCTTTATTTTTTTGGTGGTAAGTGTGTTAAAAATAGACCTTTTTGGCGAACAAGCTTAGGGTATCGGTGCATTTTTTGGTGGTCATTATATTTGTTCCCATAATTATTACGACCTCCGTGGCTCAATGGTTAGAGTGTGTGGCAACTCAAGCCGGGGGTTGCGGGTTCGAATCCCGCCGACGGAACCAAAAATTTTTAAATGTTCCTGGGTTATGGATGTGTATTAAATATGTGTATCATATAATAAAAATCTTAAATATATGTATAGTATAAAAGTATTAAATATATTTCCGTTGTCTGGTACCTGTAACACAAGTCCTTCAGGAACTTAGCACGGGGCCAGACTGACGTGGTGTGAAGCGTCCATAGATATTATTATTATTATTATTATTTATTATCAATGAATGCACCAGAAGTTTTTCAAAAGAAAAAAAAAGATGGGTTGCACTCCGGGAGTGCCAGCAGAAGTGAAAACTTGATTATTAACGTTGAGCATTTTTTTAACCCATTTTTTATGAAAATCGATTACTTATTAAAAAATCGATTTTTTAAATTAATCGAAACCCTTATAATCAATTAAATTTATAACCCATTTTTTATGAAAATCGATTTTTAAAAAATCTATTTTTTTAATTAGTCGAAACCCTTACAATCGATTAAAAAACATGTCAGCAATTGAAAAAAATATATCGACAGTCGAAAAAAAAAACAATTGATTGTTTGATTAATCAATTTCGATGTTACAGCACTACTTTCCAACCGTCTTACGGTTTTTCCAAGGTTTTTCGATCAGCACGAGAATCTGACGCGAGTTTCACAGTTTTTACCCATCCCACAAAAGTGCTCAACGCCGCTAAAGAAGTTTTCACTTCAAAAATGCATTAGAAAGAATACGTCTATTTTTTAAGAGTTTTCGGTCGATCCAATAGAATAATAGACGATGGTGTGAATCCACCCTTACTTCAACGTAGTACCTTTTATTTACATTAATTTTTGTACTTAAAGCCGATAGGTCAATATTGGTTGAAAATCGTACAGGAAACGTTCCGATGGAGCAAACAAGTGATAGTGGAGTCGTGAGCCAACACTAGTGTTAGATATGTGTGTATGTCAGTGTGTCACGGGATAAGTGGGAAACACGTTTGGTAACGTATCCAATATCAATAACATCTATATCTATACTTATTATAAAACAAAGTCACTTTTTTTTCCTCATGTCCCTTTGTTCCCTTTAATCTTTAAAACTACGCAACGGATTTTGATGATTCTTTCAGTGTTAGATAGTCCATTTATCGAAGAAGGTTATAGGCTATATTTTATCACGCTAAGACTAATAGGAGCGAAGAAATAGAGGAAAATGTGGAAAAAACGGGGAAAATTATTTTAAAGGGCTAAATTGAACGCGCTAATCTCAGCAACTACTGGTCCGATTTGAAAAATTATTTTAGTGTTAGATAGCCCATTCATTGAGGAAGGCTATAGGCTATATTTATATCACGCTAAAATTAACAGGATAATGTGGAAAAAACGGGGGAAATTATTTGAAAGGACTTATCTCGCGAACTACTGGAGCAATTTTTATGTTATTTGGCACAGATAAAAAGTAGACCACATCAAGGATCATAGGCTATAAATTTTAATCATTTTTTCTGTAGCAGTATATTTTATACCCGTGCGACGCCGGGGCGGGTCGCTAGTTAAGTTATATAGGATAGCTAAAAAAAGAAAGAGTTGCACTTTGAATGTGCCAGCAGAAGTAACAACGAAAGAGCAGAGCAGGTAGCAAGAGGGAAATATATAACTTCCTCTCCTACAACGCGCTAAGCGATCTACTCTTCCTCCGTCCTACGATCTGTTTGTGACTCCTGACGCGATTTTTCTTCCAATACCCAAAAAGTTTACGACGCCGCTAGAAATAGGTACTATTTATATCGTTTACCAGGTCTAATTCTGCAGTCTGTACAGTTGTTTAGCGTGAAAGTAACAAACAGACAGATAGACACACTTACGCATTAATATTAGTATGGATTATATTGACATGGTTCATAAACTTATATCGCTATTTAATACATTTCCTCAATATAATAATATGTATCATGAGAAGTGATTGTTGGAAGTGTGCTAGTGTTTTTGCCGCGCGCCGTATATGGCTGGCAGACAGCTGATGAAGTTTCACATCCTATTTTCTTTTGCTAAGTGTATAAAATATACTCATCAAAGAGAGTTTTAGACATATAGAGGTATAGAGAAAGATTTTAAGCAATTTGTGACATGGAAAGATACGTTCGATCATTTTATATCTGCGCCTACTTCTATAATAAATACGCAATCAAGTTATTATTTCTGCTCTAAGTAGACAGCTCGAGGAAGGATATAGATACTTTCTTGTCCAAATACTATTATGAAAGATATCACAAACTTGCGGGCAAATCCCAAAATTGACATAAAAATAAAATAATTCACATATAAATAAAGGCCGGACCTTGTTTACAAAGGTTTAAGAATTTCTTCGCCATAAACGTTCTATCCCACAAGTTAATAAGTATGAAGGCATTCTTCCCAAATCGTGAGTCCCGCCGCCGCCAGCGTCCCGTCGCGTGACGGCGCGTCACTCCGGAATGTGCACCACTGAGCCTGGGCTTGAATCATCATTTCAGAGTTAGAACAACAAACAACATGCATGTGAAGACCTTGAACGTAAATGTATAATTTGTTTTTAGAGAGAAACATGCTGAGAGCTTGCAAATTCGTGGCGAAATAATATTACCGTCAAGAGAAAAGTCGCAATGCCTGAAGTCCCACGCGCACCTAACTCTTTTTGACTAGAAAGAGTTAGGTACGATACAAAATAAGATGCGCATACGTAAATCTCTCGTGAAGCCTCATCCTAATCATCATCGGCTTACAATTTGATGGTGAGCCAAATTATTTGCACTACATAAACGCATATCCGCAATATCGCGATTCGCGGGTATAAGGTGCATTTACCTGTTTACCATAAGACACAATAATTACCACGTGAAAAAAGTGATTTTTTCGATTATGGTGATAGCACAATTAATATCTACTAACTCGAGGAGATACTGTGACGATCCGTTTCCGAGTTGAGTGCAGTGCTATGACTCTAATGGCCCGTATTTTTGGTCAGTATTCAAGATGCATCTCGGTCTCAAGACACGGTTCAACCTCTGTGATTGGTTGGCTGTCAAAATTTGGACCAATCACAGAGCCGAACCGCGTCTTGAGACCGGGTCGCATCTTAAGTACTGACCAAAAAAAACACGGGCATATGAGCCTTAAGACAGAAATCAGAATATCCAAAAGCTGTCGTAACTCGTGTTTCTAGTGAGCGCCTGTCTTTATTCATCAAAAAATGTGCTATGAGCCTTAGGACGGATCCTATAAAGCTGTCGTAACTCGCGTCTCTTGTGAAGCCTGGTCCTAATCTAATTCATCATCATCGGCTCACAATTTGATGGTGAACCAAATTATTTGCACTAGATCAACGCACATCCGTAATGGTGCGGGTGTACAGGTGCGTTTACCTGTTTAGTGTTTACCATAAGACACAATTACCATGGCGTGGTCGTGGGAAACTCACGCCGCTCGCTCGTGATCGTTGCGGCCTTGTCCCCCCGTCGCCCCCTTTGTCCCCTGTGCCCCTTTCGTCCCCTGAGTTAGGTCCCCTCACTGAATATTAAGATTTAGTCTAAATCCCTTCAATTACAATATATTATGTCTCCGAAGAAAGGAAGTGATTAGCGTTATGTTGCATACTCATAGAACTCAGACGCATAAGCTATGAAAACACTATGTATTTTTCCATCAAATTCAGCCTATCCTTAATGCTATAGCCACATATAGGCGGTGATCGTCATCACAAGGACGTCGCTAAAGTTCGACCTCAGCTTGACTCTTGAGCACGCAGTTATTAATTTAGAATCAATTTGATTTTGTTATAATTTCTATCCAAACAATCTTTTGTCTTCGTCACAAGTGTATTATAGTATCAATAACCTATTAACGCTGACATGTGAACATGTAGGACAATAGACACATCACCTGCAGCGGCACGGTGCGGCACGGTGCGGCACGGTGCGGTGTAGCCTGTAGGTCGCGGCCTTAGCGATCAATTATTGCCCGTTGATGTATTGTACGTAGATACACATAACATTAAATCAGTTTCGTAATAAATAGCTATACAGTTGATTAGATACAAGCGACCCGCTCCGATATATTTTCTATTGCCAACTTCGGTTAAAGAACCGAAGTTGGCATTACAAATATTCTGCAAATACTTGGCACTAAAATAAAAAGATGAAGCTTGCAATTTATTTCCGGAAAAACTTCTGAACAGTTTTTTATCAGTATGAAAATATTTCAGGACTCTATAAAACATTTTTTTTTTAGAGAAGGCAGGTCACTATAGCCCTAACGTCACTGCGATCCATGAGGATCTATTGTGACTCCTTCGCACTAGAGAATCAGCCCCCAAATAAAACAATATACATTCGTCAGTACATTCGTAATGCGATATTTTAATCCGAAAAAATACAGTTGAGTATTATACTGCTCCATTGCGCGCCAGTGAAAGCTCTTTGTACCATTTAAATTTTCGATTTCTACGTAATGTTTGGCTACATCTGCTTATACTATATCGCAATCCTATAGATCTTAAGCGGTGATCACTCGTGGTCAGCGGTCGCACCCAGCCCACTTACTGCTAGATAACACTTGTGGGAATTTCGCGCATTCCACCGCCCGCTGTCCTTGCCACGCCATTTACATTATAATATTCTACTTATCGATTATAATATCGTATGCATTCTAAATATTTGGCCTTTTGGCTTAAACGGAATTTGTACTGTATGAAAGTCGATTTGTCCACTCACTTGGAGAATGTTAATTCGACAAAGCTCGAAGCGAGTAAATTGCTCAAGACATAAACTTAAAGCTTAAAGTATTTTAAAAAATGTGTCGAAAAAAATGATATGATAATCACGCTACTTAGTAACCCATTTCCATACATACTTCTTTTTACGATGAACAATAATATTTTACTACGCACAGGAATGCTTCAAATGTCGCCGTTAAGATTTAATCTTATTTGCTGGCGACGGGCCGCGTTTTAATTTAAAAATTATCTGTAAATTACAGCATTTTAAATCTCGAAGCCGTTTCGTAAAGGTCGAAATACTTAAGCTGGGGATGGTCAAGCTGACCTTTGATGTGTGCTAACGAACCGTAAGTGACGCTGCGACTTACCCACTTACCTGGCAGGTAGGAGTCGCGCTATCGTTTTAATTAATCTAGGCGTAGTACATCCCGGGCGCACCGACCCACGCGTAATTGCGTGGGATCTGTGTACTCAACGTTATGAGGACTTTTAGTTTTAATATGAATTGACAGTATTATTGGTCGTAAATTGTATTAAATATTGTATTGGTTCTTGAAAACTACATCTTAATATGAACGGTATTCTAATAAATATACGAATAGTTTAGTTGTAACTTGTATCCGCCTTCTAAAAGATATCCACAGCAAGACAAGATGAAAGAAAGTTTCTTATGCCTGTTCTTCTCACCAAGTAACCTACTCTTTGAATTTTTTTTTCAAAGTTCATAAACCTAACACTTTGTTTTATGTACTATCAGAGAAGTTGATTCCTATGCAGATCGGGGAACTACGTAGTTTGGTTGCGGTACGTCAAACCCAGCCGAGAGGTCACAACTCACAATTAACATTGAATTGACATATTCGACCAAATAACGTTGGTCTATCAACTGCATAGGAATCAATTTCCTCGATGGTACATAACCACATATCAAACTATGTATTATCATTCCACTAGTCACACTTACAATAAGCTACAGCCGAAAGCTTAGAAAGTCGACTAAACAATTATATTTTTCAATTTCTTTAAATAATCAATTATTCTTTGAACCTAGGTATTCAACTCATAATATAGCTTATAATATCCTGTCAGTGCAGATAAATCAGTCACACCGTGAGACCTAGATTGGATCTCAGTTTTATAACACTTAATTTTAATAAAAAAGTTATAGCTTATTAAATAGATTATTATTCAGTTATCATTTTATAGACATTTAAATGCGTGTCTTGTTCTTGTATCATAATGTATGATTAAATTATTGTTATTTAAATAACATTTAGATAAAAATGTATTTTAATTAGAAAATTAGAAAGTAATGAATTAATGATGCTGTTTTATTATCTAATTGTGAAATTGCTCATAAATTTAATCAAATTCCTAAATAAGTAAAGTAATGATTAAGTTTCATTTAGTTTGTTTGTTATGTTGTTTATTTTGATCTGAAGGGTAGCAATCCGCAAAGGGCATACTTATTAAGCTGTTTGTTTTATTACAGTAATTTGTACTTAAGAATTGTACAAGGCAGAATATTAATTATGTAGTACAGTTGCAAAAATATTTGTGATTCTTAGCTTACTGACAACAGGATGAAATCATCCAAACCTGACTTTAGATTTTAAAATAATAATAACGTAACCAATTTTGTGTTTTTTTTAACGTTTTAGTTCCAAAGTTTAGAAAAAAAAATTGAAAAAAATTAACTCTGAATTTAAAATTGTTTGATTTTGATTCCGAAACTTATTTAACACTTTTTTCATTTTATTTCACTTCATTCATAATATTAAGGTATTGAAATGGTAAACTATTTTGATCGAACATAAATTTTTACCTGTAAAAATTGTAATGGTGCAAACTCGTGTAGGCCTTATACTTAAGCCAATATCAGAATTTCATTTCACCATCTTTTGTTTTATGATGAAGATTAATAGAGCCCTGAACCCATGGTGTCGAAACTCTTTAAACTAGTAAGAGGTATACCTTATCTCGATCGCCATAAGGTCGAAAATGCACGTCGGTGAGTGTTAGCCGGGCTGTAAGAGGCTGATTGGGCACAAGGCGACCTGCTTGGGTCACCTCACTCACCAGTAATTAGAATACTTATATGGGATATTGGATTGTGGATTTATAGCTGATTTGGACGTACGATTAAATTAAAACAACATTTTACATGCTATTTAGTCTATATTAGGTTTTGACCGAATATCTCATTGAAATAGCGTAATTACAGATAAATAACTGTATTTTAAAAAGATAAAACCGACTTCGAAATTGTACGTAATTGAGAATTAAAACACCCTATCTCTAAAACTACTGAGCCGATTTTGATGAAACTTGCACTATTCCGTAAGTTGAACAATACATAGTACAACAAAAAAAGAATTACTGAAATCGGAATAGTACTTTCAGAGATATGCGAACACAAACATAAAAACATACATACATATATGCATACATACATACACTTTTGAAATTTTGCATATTTAATTATTTATTCAGACGCTGATATAGAGTAATATATATACGAAAATTGATAACCTCCTTTTTTTGAAATCGGTTAGTAAATTACACAAAATTCCTGTTGATGTTATCAATATGCGATTACCAGATGTTTGCCCTAGTCTAGTGTTTTTAATTTTATCATAAAAACATAAAAATACATTGCTAATAACTATAACTAACTAATAACAAGTCTCCTGTCTTTGTGTTATAAGCTGGAAAGGTCACGTCTAAATGTTAGTACTCGTAAGGGGAAAATGTTTAAGAAGCTGGCTTTGAAATCAAATCAACAATGCATACTCTAATGTTAAATCATACTCTCCCTAGTCAAAACAAAGGCAAAACTCCATATTGAAAAAAAATCTATAAAACTCCGAGCCGTCTCACGGTGGCTATTATTTCTATAATTCCACTGGGCATTGTAATCCTAACTCGACGAAATAAATAATTATTAACATAATAGTCATAGAAAAGATTACAATTAGAGTACAAGTGGTGTGACCGGCGACCGGTGACCGCACTAGCGTCATGTGGAGCGGCGGCGTCTTTGATCGCGTGAGAATTACCGCCGGGTTAAGGCGAATCACGATCGCACTATAACATTTGTTTTTATTTTGGAAGAGAGTCGCTAGTTTTAATTTATATTATTATTAAAGGCGTAGATGAGGACTGATGAGTCAACATTTTAAGTGATTCCGTCAATCGCTTAGCGAATAATTGAGAATGAGTTTGTTTAATAGTCATTATCTGCCTGATGTTTTGGTAACTAATAGTCTGAAGGCTCTGAAACTTACTTGCGCAAATTTTAACGTATTTTATAGAGCACGCCTTGATTACATTTTCCATTGTATGCCATCATGATATTTTGGATATCTGGGATCTTAACAGGTACGGAAACTCTATTAAAAACTTTGTCGTGACTCTTGACAAGTTTTGACATACTCTGTAAGTATAGTATTCCTATTCTGGAAAACTCTCTATCCCTATTTATAACAGTTTGCGAATACATATTATTAGTATTTCACAGTTAGCAGCTTTCTAGCCTTCGAGACCTGGTTTTCTCTCAACAAATAACACACACGGTGTATATTTACATGGAAATGAGCGCGAGAGTGCTTCGCCTTAACTGGCGTGGTTCGGGCATTCCATCGGTAATAACAATAATTATTGTTATGAGGTGAGGAAACTGTATCTTTGAGCTTGTCATAGAACCCACAGTCATCTGCCATAATTTTTTTTCCCGATCAGTCCGTCCATTTATTTTCAAGTATATTTTTGGGCAGAAATCGCGCTTCCACGAGCATTTTTCGTGATGAAAAATATCCCACGACTGTTCCCGAGACTCAAAGTATCATCATGACAATTTTCATCTAAATTTGTTTATCTACTTCGTTATTCTGACAAAATCACCTCGCAAATTTTTCTATGTTTACGGGTTTTATAATATTTTTATCTAATTAAGAACGAATAAATTTTAATAATCGAATCTGTACCTGGCACCTACTTTTCTTTTGTTTAATTTGTTGCGTTTGAAATAGAGTTACAAACTACGTTACAAATGATTTGAAATGTTTCAGTATTACATACAATAAAACGTAATAAGTAATAACTAATAATAAATTATCGAATTACAAGCATTTTAACAATTATTAACTACTTTACACAATAATCAACACCCAAGTTAATGCACCATTAACGTCTAAGTACCACTTACACAGAACGCCGTAATAAGTCAGTCATATTGGAATGTATTCTGTATCTGCAACCTCCAGAGTCCAGACACATGGGCTTTTAGCGATTACTCGATATATTTAAATTTACAAGAGAATTTATAGCGCCCATCGATGTACCATGTCTATAGACCTCTCGTCACGTGAGTATGGCTGTTCCCGATGACCCTCATTATACTTTGTCACATTGTGATTGTTAAAAATTACTATTATTATTAGCATATAGTTCTTCCTGATGTCCACAGTCCTAGAATGGTGGATTAAAAATATGGAGATATCGGAAGCTAGAAAATAGAACATTTTGAAGGTGGCAATTCAAATTTGGTGCAAAAAACTTCTTCAAATAACATCGACAATCGACATACTTTACATTACAAACGATACAGCAATGAAAGAAAACTGTGTTTTCTAATAGAAATAGGGTGCAATAATTTTTCATTTTCTGAGGATACGGCACGTAGAAAATAGATACATTAACACACCGGCAAAATTAGCGGAACATAACAAATTTTTTTTTTTCTGAATTTTATTCGCTGTTTTTTATATATTTATTTATTAATTTAATAATTGATGATTAAAAACTAAATTTTATATAAATTTAGGGCATAAAAACGTGTAAAATAGAAAAAAAATGCAAAAATCAAAAATTAAGAAAAATCTTTGAAATTTGAGTAGTAAGTTTTTAAGTTAAATTCTTCATTTTTACTTATGAAATGCCATGTTAAAAGCGTGTAATGCCTTCTATGGATCTCAAGAGAGTCTGGATACGCCATTCCATGCTTGTATTTTGATTGTCAATCATTTCCTGTGGGATATTCTTCTACTCCTCTAGTAGCGCCAACTCGAGCTCCTGAACACATTTTGGAGCTGGAGTTTTAACTCGTACCGTTCACCCATTGATGTACCACACATCCTCAATCGGATCCACATCTGTAGACCGTGCTGACCTTTCCACCTGGGCTACGTCAGTATCATTTAGGTTATAATGCCCGATTTTTTTACTCTATGGACGCGCATAAAATTGAAGTTACTGCCTAAAACTGTGTAAAAGGCACAACATGCAGTTCTAGGATGTCTGTGCTATAGCCCTGTACTATAAAAGTACCATCATTAACAATCATCAGCTCTGTGCGGGCTCCAAATCATATGCCACCCCAAACCATTACGAAGCCTGCAGGATAGGCCACTGTTTCCGTTAAGTTTGATGGTCTATAGCAGTGTTTCCCAAACTTGTCGGGACCGCGACCCATGTACAAGAAAGTTTAAAGTTCGCGGCCCACCTTGTGTAAAAAGCAGCAAGCAGCGGTATGTTGCTGCCGCAGCATTTACCCGTTAATTCTGACGTTCACTGCTGGACTTGGGCCTTTTCTAAAGCTCGTCACCTCACACCCATTTCAATTAAAAAACGGACGTAAGTACGGTCTTATAGTTTTAGGACCCACCCAAAATCTACCCGCGACCCACCAGTGGGTCGCGACCCACACTTTGGGAAATACTGGTCTATAGCGTTCCTTACGACTTATCCACATTCTTTATCGCGTGTTAACAAAATTTACATAGAATTTAATCTCTGCAAAGCAGTTTGAGGTCGATTTCTTAAGGCTTGTACGGCGTTATACCCTTACAAAACGGTCATCCTGAACCATTACCTCCGAACGTAAGATCCAGTATCTCTGTAGCGTTGACAGTTACGATGGACCACGAAAGCCGACACACCTAAGGCCTGACTGACCAAACGGTAGGTGTGACCTTTCTCTATCATGGTTACAGCTCTAGCTGTCGTAGATGCTGGAAAATCACTAATTAAATATCTAAGCAATGTGTTCTTCCAAAAACCAAACAATCAAATGAGCTGGCATACCTTGCACCCCGCTAAAACGCCATTCTTATCAGAAACACTTAGTGGGGCATAATTGCAATAAAAATCTGTAAACTTGTCAGCTTTGTTCAATATTTTATTTCTTAAATGAGCTTAGAAACTATAAAAAAGGATTTCACACAGTCCGACCCACTTGAATTCAAGTTGTGGCCCTTTTTACCTATGTTCCGCTAATTTTGCCAGTGTGTGTATTATTATAGTCTTGCGCGACGTCTAGGTCTTTAGTATACTGTATATCGATGTTCGCTCATAAACTTGATGCTGTATTACATTAACTTCTAAAGTGTATGTATTTATGATGGTGGTCAACTCATAGTTAGTCTTAGTCCGTGTCTTCGGTATTAAAGTGTCACTCGGGTGACACCACTTCCAATAATCGACATTTAAAAAAGGAACATCACTCAGATTAGGCGACTATTTTTATCCGACCACGACGAAGCAAAGGTAATATGATTTTTGCGTTTTTTTTGTATTCGTGGGCAGAGAATGTATTGAATTTGACATAGTGCATCATAGGGTTATGCCACTAATGACATCTACTGTATTTCTGACATCTACTGTATCTACATTCTACAGTCTACCATCCAAACTGGCCAATGCATATTGACTGAGCACTCTGTTACTCTGAACTCATGAGAATTTTTGCAAAATATTATGATAAGCGGGATTGATTTTCGAAAAAAAATTAATAACGAAAGGTGATAATGTTGAAAGTTTTTGACGAATTATAGCGATTACAAACTTGCACATTTTGTTTGCCACTAGGAAATAGTTGTCCATCATTGCCGAACTTGGCACACCTTTAATCATAAAAAGGTTTTAACTTGCTTCCGTAGAAGTCACTAGACTGTCCTCTTGAGCCCCGTATTTAATTACCAAGAAACTAATCAGAAAGTTAATGTTGAGAAGAAGATTATCAATAATCTTCCACGTCCGTCATTGTGCCGTGTTCCCAGCATTGTGGTGGCTTCTGAAAACTGTCCACGATAATAATTGCTCCAATTATTATTATCGCTTTCCCAAGTTAGCGGAGTGAGGGAAAGGGATTTTGATCACGAACAAGGACGACAATAACCAATTACCACGCGTTTGAATGCGCTGAAAATCGGATGAGCTCTAATACTTTGTAATCACTGAAAAGTAAAGTCTTACCGTATACAAAATATTGAAGTTCTGAGTTATTTCACATTAGATCACGGGTCTTATACGAAAAAAAAGTAAACGGAAAAAAACACAAAAGCTTTGTCCACATTGTCCCTTTTTCTGTTCATCAAGGGCATGCCTTATAGCGCTGTCAACAGCGAACGTGAGGCATGCCCGCGCGCGTTGAAATCGTAGCGCGCGCTATGACACTTTTCTTTCAACGCGGATGGATTTTGACGCGCGTCACGGGCATGCCACACCTTCGCTGTTGACTGTGCTATAACGCATGCCCTTGTTGAACAAAAAAAAGGCACAATGTGGACAAAGCTAAAGATTTACATTGCTATGCAATGATTGTTTTTGCGATACGATGCCGTTGTGGTTAGTCCTATGTAACAATATAAATCCGCCAACATTTTTCCCCACCGAACAGGGTTGGGTTCTGTCACTTCAACGTTGGATGTAGTAAGTCAGCTTGGAGAAGCTTCTATGTAATAGAATATCCTCTGCCACCGGCCTGTAAATCAAATTCTTTGGTAGAACTTTGTATGTGGACCGTACAGAGTAATTTCGATGTTGCCCATCAGCAGTACTCGGCATGGGCTTTTGATAATAATTGACTAGTTCTCAGGCTGATTGTGAATTCTTTTGTAGCGCAATGACTCGGCGATCGGCTTTCTACTGTAATTATCGGGTGTGTTACATTACATTACATTACACTACATTATCTAATACACTGTAATTATGTCTGTAATTTGAGGGTAATCACCGATATGTTTTATTCAACGCGTCTGGCTTACTTCTTGTTTTGTCGCGGTAGAGTCAATATTCCAGTTTCCTACTGAATTTCATAAAGCCTCTAGGTTCTTGGACAAATTGCGTCTATAGTATCGACAGTGAATTGACGAGAAACTTAGTACACTGTATTTCAGTCTGATCAGAAGGAAGTCAAAACTGATCAAAGACTCAGTTAAATAGAGGGTTGCAATTTGCATTAATGATTATCTCTCTTGTTATCGTGAACAACTTTAGTAACGTTTTTTACATCCTCAACCAGCAACGAAATAAGTACAGCTCTGCTGGGTAGTTGTATAATATAGTTTGTTCATTGATGATGGAGGTAGCAACTATAATATACAATGAAGTACCTAGGTATTTCCTGATCTAAGCCTAGATCGATGAATAATAGCGAATCTGCGGACTCTCGCTACATTGTGTAAGCGGAACTATCGAGTCGTTGGAAATGTATCAACACGTCTTCGCACAACAAAGCGCGGGGCCTCTTGCCCACACACGGGGGGCCCGGGGCCACAATGCCCCTGCATTGTCTAGCCTCAATGGCCGCCGCCAGGTCCGATGGAGATAGTATTGGTATTGTGGTATCTATTGTAACACAATGGGAGCGGCCGGCGGTCCGTGACCTCTGTGGTGGTTCTAGAGTAAAAATCTAATGCCGCAGGTTAGACCTGCTGGGGCCCCAATGTGCAGTGTTTGAATGACAACGAAGTTCTAGAATAGATAGCACATTCTTAAAGATTAAATCTTGAGAATTATAACTTTTTCAACGTTCACAAGTCAATCACATCCCTTGTTAAGGCCGTCCCCCGAGCAAACGACCTTGGCCATACATTTGCCGCGTTGCCGAGATCGCGCCAAAACCCTATTATTTTTACTTATCTTAGTTGAAAATTGTCCTAAAAAAATTTAAAACGGCGAATATGTAGTTTATGATATTGTCGATCTATTGGCATGAGTTTCAAATAAAAGTAAAATGTAAATCCTAAGGAGATGCTGAATGTATGCTTGAATTTTAACAAATTGGTATTACTTTGGAAGCTGATATCATGAGTATAAGAAACAAAAATAGAAAATTTAAAAGGAGAAAAGGAATGTTGATATACTAAAGATTATTGCTGTATTTTTATTATAACTTTGTAGCTTTCAGATTATGAGTTTATAAGGTTTTAAATACGGTCAATTACGGAATCTCCGGACGGAACGCCCTTAAGAACGTCGTTTTTGTTCTAAGACGCCTTAGAATCTAGACTGGCGGTAGACTGTACTACTAGAATACTTTAATTGCTATTGTACTAGTGAGTAGAAATTCTGAGCACTCCGATGATGTAATAAGATATTAAACGGAAAGATACGAGGTAGAGGAACGTTTTTAAGCCTTATGGTATGTGATATTGTTACTTACTGCTATCCTGGGATCAAAACGACCAGGATTATCATAAAGGGATCGTAGCTACCAGGTACCAGGGTACCAGGAAATACAGAAGGTTCCTAGAGCCCATAACGAGGAAGACCAGTAAATCTAGCCGATACCATCACCTATCTGATGAACAGTTAAAATAACAGCTTTTATTACTTGTACATGCTGTTAATAGCTTAGTGTTAACGTTCTGTGATGAAGTTACCGAATGTATAGATAAGGTAGGGTTAGAACTTAGAACTCTACCTTAAAATTAGAATTTATCTTATCCACAGATCTTATCCATACTAATATTATAAATGTGAAAGTGTTTGGGTATGGGGATACTTTGAGCTCCAGGAAAGGACATAGGCTTCTTTTTATCCAGGAAAGTGTACGGTTCCCGCGCGAGAAACGAATTTTAGCGGAGTTGTGGGTGTCATATTTTAGTCTCTATTGAAAAGTAATTTTATAATTCTTTTCAAATTCTACAAATTCTTTATTAAGCATACAATAATATAAGTACAATAGTATAAACGTCGTCTAATCTCAAGCAGCATCACAAGTTGTATAACAGCTGTATTAAAGGTCGTTTATACTCTTAATGCTGTATTTCCAGGCTGCATAAAGGCTGTATAAGCGCTTATACAGCCCTTATACCCCTGAAATGGGCACAAATTATACAGCGTTTTGCGTTATATTAGCTATACAGTAGCTGTATAAGCATAAATAGGCTGTATAATAGCTGTTTTGTGGCTGTACTATGGTGTACGAAGAAACCAATACACTCCAATTATTCCATTGTAACTCACTTGTTCAGCTTTACGCTGTAAAAAGTCTGTTGAACAGAGGAACAAAAGAACAAAAGAATTTAAACGAAACAGAAGATATATTTTAATGATGGCGTTTATAATACTGTTGATTAGAGTAACATATTATAAGCGCTGTGTTTATGGAGATTCGATAGGGACAGGATACAGTGCATTATCGTGCAAAAATAAATTTATTGTGGTTATATATATGTTTTGTGATAAAAAATAAACGCGCCAGTAAAATAATCGAGGAAAAGATATTAAATAAGGTTACTAAATATGGTTTTTATAGGTTAGAAATTAAAAAGTTTGAATTAATGGACGTAGAGCCTCGTTGGTGTATAGAAGGTTGTTGGACAAACTAAAAATATGAATAAATATAATAAAATTCGTCTAATTTTCATGTACTCATGTTCGTAATCTTCGATTTGTAATTGATAAAATGGCGACAATTTGCTAAACAGCCTAAATTCTATTTTGATGGTCTTATAGCATGCTGTACTATGTAGGTAATGGATATAGTATTCAGCTTTAAGCGGTTGATGGGCTGTATAAACGAATAAATTTACTATTATTGCTGTTGAAGAGAGTTTGGCTACTCCATAATACAGAAATAAGATTTGAGGACCACCATAATACAGTTAAGTAAGTGACGGTATGCAAAATTCAGCTTTAGCGGTTGATGGGCTGTATAAAGGAATAAATTTACTATTATTGCTGTTTATTACTCTCAAAGGGAGAAATTATACAGCTTTAGGCTGTAAAAGCGTGTACAATTACACCATAAAAAGAAGCTGTAGAAGAGGGTTTGGCTACTCCATAATACAGAAATAAGATTTGAGGACCATCATAATACAGCTCTAAGCTGTATTAAGTAAGTGACAGTATACATAATACAGCTATTGTACAGCTTTAAAACTAAAATTCGGATTAAAGCGTTACAGGAAACTTAAAGCTGTACATGATAGTTTCGATGCACTGATTTAGAACTTTAAGCGTACTTTGACTACTTAATACAGACTTAATACAGCTAGAGCTGAATAATTACTCCTAAACCGACATTATAACACTACAATATCTCTTTAACGCTCTTATACAGCTCTAAAACAGCGTTAAGTGCTATATTGGCTGCTTTTTAGGTGTTCATTACGCTTGGTTGCTGCTTGGGATCCCATGCTAAGTAAAAACTTGTGTTATGGCAATCAAACAACGGATGCACGCCGAACAATTTTATCCTAATATAATATATTATTTACACATTTGAGTCTTTGTTTGGACTTTAGAAGATTCAGATCTTGAGAAATTAATGAAGGCTGCGATTAGAATATGCATAACAAAATGATATTATATTTTTAGGCAAAAAACTACATTCCTTATTTAGATAAAATGTATAATTAATGCCCATACAGGGCAGTAAATATTCCAATATTATTAAGAACAGTTCAACACAGTCATTAAGACCAAACTATCAACCTACACAAATATTGCAAGTGGACAAAAACTAATCGCCTCATATTTGCCAACATGGCACATCGTTTTCATTTAAGGTGTGTCAACACAGACATTTCAAAGTTGAGTCTACCTAGTATCTGTACATTATGGTATAAAATTAATATTAGATGGATAAACATTAAATATGGTAGAAAAAGTACAAAATAGTATATTAAAGATAATTATACTATGGTCAAGCTATTTCTACAGTATTTATTTTTCCTTAGCAAGAGATTTTTTTTTTATTAAACACACACTTAATTCAGTACCTATATAGCTGCAAATCGTAGTCGATTGTTGTGTCAGATTTAACATCAAAATTTTTTCAATAATCGACATTTCATTTTCCAACTCAATTTAGCCCAGAACTCTATTAATGTATGTTATGTATATCTATGTAATGTATATTACAGTCCATTATTTTCTTTCTCCAAAATCTAACAACACCCCATTTCATGTCGTGGGAAAATACCAGCATAGTGTTCAAGCTATCAGCATATCTATGACGTTAATTACGCTCTATATATCTAAGCTATGTTTGCTATTCATTATTCAAAGCACCTGTCGCAACAGCGGCCTTGTCGAGAACTTAAACCAAACTTCTTAGAATTGTTCCATTAGATTAATGGTTTAAGTCTGGACAGATATAACAGTAATTAACTATTAATTTAAATATGTATTTACCACGGAATGTTTTCTATTTGTTTTGAATTTTCTTTTAGAGAGAGTAAACTTAATCCAGCACAAAACGGTTATAGTTGTTAAAAAATATACTTTTAAGATAATGTTTAAAGTAGTTTAGGCGTCACAGCACAAGCCTGGGAATGTGCGGTCGAATTGCTAGCACTTTGGAAGTGCTAGCAGAAGTTATAATAAAATAGCGGGGCAGGCATACATTTTATTTTACACTGTATAGAAAGAGAAGGGCATATTACTTTCTGTCCTACGCCGCGCCCGGCATCCTTTCCCTCCCTTACTAATTTAATCAGGTAACATGTCCTGCCGCAAGTCAAACACATTTTTGACTATACCACTAAGCCCCTAAAAAGCTTTTTCTTCAAAAACTGAAACTGTGACCACAAAATGTGACATCAGTGGACAGTACGGTACACATGTTTGAGGCTGCCGGGGGACAGGTGTGGTCAATTACCGAGTACCGATGCGACTGATAGCGTGCGCGTGCGCTTAGCAGCTGGCCGGAGACACGAGCGGAACCTGGGGGTTATCGCGCTAAAAAGCTATAATTGTTCATTTAGAAGAAAAAATTACTAAAGCTAGATGAACAGATTGTTTAATCGTATTAATTAATAAGAAATCTTCATAATTGCCAGATTACCCTAAAGGGATCAGGGGGGGGGGGGGTCGAGTGCTTGTATATACATCTGGATTATTTGGGGGGGAGGGGGAAGAGAATCCATGATTACGTCATCATCATTTTATAACTTTAATTAACTAAAATATATAATTTACGTCCAATTTTGAAGTCTATTATATTAGTGGTAACATTAACTATTAGATAGATGGAACGGGATTTCCCCTGCTATAGACAATTTGTGGAACAGTGTGACCAGATTCACCATTTTTAAACTTTTTCGGTATATTTTATCGACTTTTCCAAGCATCAGTATTTTTATAGGTATATTGGAGGAATAGAAACATGACATACCTACGTGTCAGTGCTAATAAACAGCAAACATTTTAAGCACGGACGAAGATTACGTAATCAAGGCGAGGGGGGGGCGTAAAATCAAAATATTACGCTGTGATCACATAGGGGGGGAGGGGTTAAGAAAACGGCCAAAAATGATTACGTAATTGTTGAACGATCCCAAAACATGAACATCCTTGCCTTGATCATAATATACGTGACATTTTTGTGGTTGTTTTCAATGAATCATGCAAGTTATTTTTTCAAAATAAAAATATTTTGTAATACGTGGCAACGCGTAAGGCGCGAGCGGCTATGACCCGGCCGAATTTTATTTTACATGATTTAAATAAATAAAAAAACACAAATCTATTGTACTAGTACTAAGATTTTACTCAAATGAAAAACAATCATTAAAATTTCACGCAGTATACTGCCATACAGATTCAATTATTACTCTAAAAGGACATTAAACAGGAATTTTGTAAGACCAGGTGGGCTATTATGACCTCTTATTTCCAGCCAGTTTACGCCCAAAATGTACCGTTTTCGGGCGTAAACTGGCTGGAAATAAGAGGTCATAATAACCCACCAGAAGTAAATTAATATTTAGATTTGTAATTATCTTTTAATTTTAACTAGAACCAAAAATACTTAGATACTATTATGAATAAGGATTATTTTTCTGATTAATAACAAATTAATAAACGTACATCGCTTCAGCTTATCACTTGGCTGTAACATATTCAGGAGCGCTACAAATCGTCGATTACTGCGAGCAGTTCCTGGTAACACGTTAACGGTACCGTGGGCGCATCTGTCCCCGTCTCCCCCGTCTCCCCGCTACATGTAGATCGGGCTGATGGGTGCATCGTGCCCACTCTCCTCAATATAGATCCAAGTAAGTTCACCTGCCCCTAAAGGTCGATTAATTGCTTTAGAGTTTAGACATTTTTCCTGTTCTTAGAAGCCTAGAATCTCAGCTTACCCCCACGTTCTCACGTGAGATTTAGCTACAAGTATTATGTAAAGTGCTAACTATAATACATTAAAATTTGAATTCATAATTAAAATTTGTATCTAAATACCGTTAAAGTTTATAGGATCTCAATTTATGTTTGCCCAAATGAGATTCGATGAGATTTGGCTGGAAGTTTCGAGAACCTTTTTGCCGATAGCAGCATCGTGTCCGCTCTCACAGATCAATGCACCCTTACTCTATGCAGATAGACAGCTGATGGGTACAACCGAGCCCACAGGAACCAATCTCTCAGCACTGCCACCTGTCGTACAGATAACATCCGAGCACATCAGACATCAATCCTAGAATAACTTCCTGTTCTACATAACCGCAAAACCGTATATTCCGTATCTGCAATATGTTTGCAAAATTTAAATTAATTTGATGGGACATTAATATATTTTCTCTCATTGAAATATTTTGTCTAAAACTATTGAACTTATATTGATAAAACTAATCGTGGTTGCAGTATAACGTGTTTTACATAGACTTCTCTTTATGTTTATATAATTTTAAGTTTTATATTATTCTGTAATTTATTGTTCTGCATGATTACTAAAAGGCGTCACCTTCATTATCTGGAGGTCTACTCCGAAGTGCGAATTTCAATGTTTCGGCCGAATGATCAGGCAGTTTCCTACTCCAAAATACATCTGTTCGAGAGCTATGGGCTCGCGCCGACCGAAATTTGTCACGTGCCTCCGATGTAACTTTGAAGTGAGGTCAATTCAAAACTTCGGTCGGATCCGAAGATTTGAATGCGCCGTAGGCCTCCTGAATTGGGCCCTCTCGTTATTTATAGAAACAGCGAATTATTCCTTCGTTCTAAAACTCGATCGGCTAAAGCATCATCTGATTGAAGGAAACCATAACATACCATAACAACCATTAGCTGATGACCACACTAATGCGAGGATGTGTCAACAGAGGATGTAACATCCTGGGGAAAATCACTTTCGTCGCATCCGTCGACTGGTCGTGTTAGAAATTACGCAACTGGTTCTCGTGAATTATTGCCTTTGTAGGCTCATTATGGTAAAAGAAAGTTGAATATTAAGGCAGTCTCAATTAGATTTAATATTTTGTAAAAATATTCGGATTCTTACGGCTTTCGGACAAGTTTACCAGCTGTTCTTTGGCGCTTTTTCCATAAATGAGTTGAACGTAATTTGTCTCAGACATTGATAGACTGGCTATCCACCCATCTAAGCATTCGATTGGTGGATGTTAACAACACGTGCAAATTGTTTTATTAAGATTTTACATAATTTTTCCTCAAATACCATAGAATCATAATTCATAACTTATTAACGTAATGACTCAATTTCCTACTAATCACATATAGCCTCACCCTTATGTAACACATTCCCACGGAGTTTGTCGACTTGTAATTATAGCAAAACCACGCCTTTCGATAAACTGTGACGTTTCTTGTCATATCGCTGCTATTGTTGGGTAAGCATTTCGTAATGTGATAATACATACTTGTCGTCAGCACTTGAATTATGGCTACGTAAACTTAAAATTACAGCTGTAATATACAATAATTAACTTTAACCCGATAAGCGATTTTGCAATAAACAGTTCAGCGGTTCTGAAAGTGTTTTGGTGGTTCCGCCTTTTAAGAAGTGACCTTTTTAATGGAGCCCTGAAAAAATAATGTTGTGTCACTAACTGAATTATCTCCATGCTGGTGTCTGACGATATTTCTAAAAACTATTCAATGTATCCAGTATCGATCCGGATCCCCCACAAGGCCTCTACGGTACCCCACGGCCCGGCACTCGGGAGAGCACACTTTGAGAATGGCTGAAATAGTTAATGAATCCTTCGATCGGAGATTCTCGGAAATGCCATTGCATTCTATTGTTGTCGCGATCACCAGTGCTCGTACGGGGCTTGATGGGTTAAAGCTGTTATTGATGGTTCATATTATATCGTAATTTAAACTTGTTAATAATTAAATTTTACAAACATCACCCATATTCACAATATTACTAAGACTGAAAAAAGCAAATGCAAATGTGGATGTTTTCTTTCTGTTTTTCACCTCCTTGTTGAATGTTTATCATATAATGTTGAAAAAAGCTATTGTAATTTACCTACCGATCTAAAAGAATGTTTAAGGGCGTTCCGTCCGGAGATTCCGTAATTGACCGTATTTAAAACCTTATAAACTCATAATCTGAAAACTACAAAGTTATAATAAAAATACAGCAATAATCTTCAGTATATCAACGTTCCTTTCGTCGTTTTAAAATTTCTATTTTTGTTTATTATACTCATGATATCGGCTTCCAAAGTAATACCAATTTGTTAAAATTCGAGCATACATTCAGCATCTCCTTAGCATTTACAAATTACTTTTATTTGAAACACACGCCACTATTGGCGTGATATTTATGATATTGTCGATCTATATCGACAATATCATAAACTACATATTTGTCGTTTTAAATTTTTTTAGGACAATTTTGAACTAAGATAAGTAAAAATAATAGGGTTTTGGCGCGATCTCGGCAACGCGGCAAATGTATGGCCAAGGTCGTTTGCTCGGGGGACGGCCTTAAATGATGAAAATGGATGTATTAAAACTCTAAAATTTTTGAAAATGATAAATGTATACAGAAGACTTAAATACATTTATACATAGATAAATGTATGTATAAATGTATTTAAGTCTTCTGTAATGTATTCTTTGTTGTGGTCGCTAATGACCCTGATGTTAAAGCGACCTTAAATAAGTAAATTAAAAAAAATTACTCTTAGAAGCTCTATAATTCGTATGTCCTGTTTTTTGTCGTGTTGCTTTGATATGCTGTGTTCAAACAAAAACAATTACAAGGAAGTCATAGTATTTTTTACCCTTCGCCCAACTTTCCGATGATCGATAAATTTTTTGCGATCAGAATCTGTTGCCTATTTGACCTTTTGGTAATTGGTTACGACTTACAAATAATGTTCCTGTCAAACAAAAAGTGTTGCGAGGTCAACATAATCATTACCAATTCGTTAATAAGTTGTAATAAAAATAAAATCATCTTTATTTAATGAATTCATGAATGATTCAATTAAATTATTTAATGAATTAATCTTTATTGATTAATTATTATGATCGATATTTATTGATTGACATTCAATTATTTAATGAATGAATCTTTATTTAAAAGATATGTAAGAGAGATGAGTAGTAAGAAAAGAGAGTATGTAAGAGAACTTAACATAATATATTATTATAGAGTAAAAAGTACCTGCACAAATATATTATATTGTGCAGGTACTTTTTACTTAGATAAAAAGCTTGTATCTAATATTTTTAACGAGTTAATAACCTCACAAGTCACATTCCTACTGCATTTCTTCCGTTGTCAGGACCGATAAACAGCGCGGCGGTAACCACGACCACAAAAATCCTTTGATATTATTTTTATTATTTATTTTATTTATTTAAATCTTTGAAATTTTCATTTAAAAGTTGGAGGCAGATTAGTCTGGATTAAGCGAAGAGTGCTACGTAACATACAGGAATTCCGTTTTTATATGGTCGCTGTAAGCATTTTGTGTACTAACACACAGACTTTTTTTTTTAATCTAAAGAATATGACTGAATATATTCCTCAATACGTAATGTTTTTGTGGGATGCCACACAAATGCTTGACAGCGTCCATAATATATTCGTTTAGTATATTACCGGCTTACGTTTAGGCAGGATAAACGGCCTTTTAGCTTCATAATTTGACCACAATATGAGGTACAATAAACTATATAATCAGGCAAACTCACCTTTAAATCTGATGTTGTCTGAGAAAGCGGTGTCACGCGAGCACTCTCCCACCTGGCAACAAAAACAATACAATTAGCGATTTGACGCGAACCATGTACGGCTGTTAATGGTATGAGGAGTTCGGCTGTAGTGTGAAAGCTGATGGGCATTGTGATTTGTGATAAAGTTTATTGGTTAATCCATACTAAAATTGTAAATGCGAAAGGCAGCATGATAAAGTTTATTCGTCAATTGATACTAATATTATAAACGCGAAAGCCTTTCTCTCTGTCTGTTACCTCTAATTACAGGAAACACTTACAACCCCAAAAGTCTACTTTAAAGGTACTAAATATTTATTGTAGTTATTCAGTGGTAGAGCAAAATACGCGTAAATTAGATATTTCACAAACAAATTGTCCACAAAAAAAGCCTATGATCCTCCACGTGGTCTACTTCTTATCTGATCCATTAAATAACAGAAAAAATGCTCTAGTAGTTCGTAAGATAAGCCCTTTCAAATAATTTCCCAGTTTTTTCCACGTTTTCCTTTATTTCTTCGCTCCTATTAGTTTTAGCGTGATAAAATATAGTCTATAGCCTCGATAACTGGGCTATCTAACACTAAAAGAATTCTTTAAATCAGACCAGTAGTTCCTGAGATTAGCGCGTTCAAATAAGCCATTTCAAATAATTTCCCCCCGTTTTTTCCACACTTTCCACGATTTCTTCGCTCCTATTAGTCTTAGAGTGATAAAATATAGCCTATAGCCTTTCTCGATAAATGGAATATCTAACACTGAAAGAATTTTTCAAATCGGACCAGTAGTTCCTGAGATTAGCGCGTTCAAACCAACAAACAAACAAACTCTTCCGCTTTATAATATTATAATTTATAAGTATAAGTATATAAGTATAGATAGTATAGATAGGATTAACGAAATAAGGTAATGCTATGTAGCGCCGAATTTTCGTCGATCACCGTTCGAATCGTTCAATCGAAAAAACTATCCTTCGTTCTTTTTCCGGGGGCGGGGGTACAAACGAAATATTGTTCAAATCTGTTCAGAGGCACGACGGACATATTTTATTATTGCTTGCGTATTTATAATGCTAGTATGGATATGAACGAAGCAGAACATGTTTGACTTCTTCATGCTGCGGGCACAGGCTGTGAGTTGTTTGAGATTGCCTCATATACTCGTATTGTGTAAGTCAGTGATCAATACTGGAGACGAGGAAAATGCGAGTGAGATGAAAGCTCATACGAGAGGTTACGTGTTACTGTAGTCCGCGGTATTTAACGATGTGCCCGATGGCCGCCGAGCCGTGCACCGCCTTCCGATACACGTAACATACGCGCAGCCTCCAGGGCTGACACAAGTTGCAAGATTGGTTGGCACCATGTATGTGTGAATGTGCGAGTGTCAGCAGTTTTGTGTCTGGGAGGCGATTGGGATAATAAAGGCCAAGTTAATATCACCTATTGGTTTTACTAGTGCAACCCGGGGACTTATTAGTGAGGGACTAAAGGGACTCCTACATTGGTGACCCCGACGTAATATGAGCACGCAACCTTCTGATTCCTGACTTATAATTCCTTTTGTACGAATATGGGCGGTGGTAACTGCTTTTCAGCTGAAAAACAGTGGTTTTATACGCTAAGTAGCTGTAGCCTGTACCTTAAAAACTTAGTTTGCAAAACATGTTAAAATAAATAATTTAAATATTTCTGTGGTTTTTAATTTATTTCCCGGGTACGGTATACACTGTTAGCGTAGTCGTGACCCGGGATAGATAATACATTAATGTTATTCTAAAATGTATTTCTCTTAATGGCGAACATCTATGCTTTAAGGACACAGAGTACAGACATTACATTCGCAAAGGATTCAAATAGTTGTGTATTTTTATCATTTATTTATTATCGTTTTGTGTCATCCCTAGGCTGGCCGGTGGCGGAGCCGGTGAGTCTCCGCCGCGTGACCCACTGAGAGCCGCACCTGTGTCATTACGACTCACTACTCACTGCTCAGTACTCACTGACACTCAGCACTGAGTACCCACAGTCACGACTGATTGCTGATTGTACTTAGATGTACAGCTATAGTCACAAATTCACTACCCAAAGCCCTATACCAGTAGAATGCTCTATTTGTAACTATAGATTTTTCATATAACAATAGATAAATAATCATTTTCTTAACAGTGATGTTAAGAAAATCGTGTTTAAATAGTTGAAATTAAAAGCAATCAAAAAGAAAACTTTAAATTCCGTTAAAATAGTTAATGCTAAAAGTAATTAGAAACACATAAACGCGAGTTAACTGCCAATAATTACTATCTCAATATTTGACTAATCTGCGAGTTATCTGTGGACTGTGTAATAGGTCTTTTTATTCGCGTCTGTTGCGATTAACTTTCGATTGGAAAGCAAACGGACATCACTACAACACACACCAGTCAAGGGATGTGTAAGTGTATTGTTAGTAAAAACAAATTGTGTGTTTAGTATCCGTTTTCACTAACCAAACTTTAATCACTGTTTACTGAATACTACGTAACCTTTACTTACTCGTATATGTCAAGAGCATTATATGTTTCTTTTGCCGACATTATTATACTCGTATAAGCTTAGCTAAGTTTTCACCTGAGTCTATTTTGTCATTAATCCACATACCGAGATACCGAGCAAAAAATGTTTGAAAAATTACGTTTGTTGTATGGGAGCCCCCCATAAATATTTTATTTTTAGTATTTCTTGTTATACGGCAACAGAAATATATAATCTGTGAAAATTTCAACTCTCTAGCTATTACCGTTCTTAAGTTACAGCCTGGAGACAGACGGACGGACGGACAGACGGACAGACATCGAAGTCTCAGTAATAGGGTCCCGTTTTTACCCTTTGGGTACGGAACCCTAAAAAATGCTATTGGAAGCTCATAAGACTTTTAGATACTTATTTTGAATTTCTGTCATTTATATTCTGCCAATAATATTGATTTATTTTCATTATCCAAATATTGCATCACAAGATGAGCTCCTATAGCCTCATAGAAAGTCGCCGGGTCAGGTCAGGTTTGTCAGGTTATCACTTCACATGTCATAATGACGCATCGATATATAAATTGGCTATTGCGTAATATTTTGAGAAAGTACAGACTACAGTTTAGAAAGCACATCACTTGAGTACACCCACCGATCGAAACGCACCGGATGAGTCTGACCAATCGAAACTCTTAACTCATCAACCGATTCGCACCGATTGAATCGCAATGATCGAATCGTAACACTCCAAACGCTCCTCACGAGTCGCAATAATTAATCGCACCGATCGAATCACAACGTTTACGTAGTGCATTCTCAAAGGATCGAAAACATTCAGCGGGCTTTTACCAGATACCTAGCTTACGGCAGTAGCGGATTTTCACATAGGCAACCATACGAGCAACGTTTGAATAAATTCAATATGGTCACCTTACGGAATAGAAGAATATTACTGGACTTATGCTTTCTGCATAAAATTATCCACGGTAAGGTCGTATGTAACAGTCTACATGATCGTATAACTTTAAACGTACCATACAAATATCCTAGAAATAAAATAACTAAGACATTTTATATTCCTCCCTGCAAAACCAATCTTGGGTTACAATCTCCGATGACTAAAATATTTGCTCAATATAATAAAATAAATAGTGTTAATGATCTTGATGTGTACCATGATAAATATTATGTTTTTACGAAAAAATTAAGAGACTCATTTGTTTAAGTTTATATTATTTTATTTAAATTTTAATGAATAATAATTTCATATTGTTATTAATGCTATGTACACCGTAGTTGTCGTATGCATTAGATATAATACAAATTGTTATTTTAGTTTTAAGTAAAAAATGTATGCGATGTGGTTGTACTTTATAAATAAATAAATAAATAAATAAACAACGTTCGGGTCCCATCGATCGAAACGCACCAATCGAAACGCATCGAGTAAGTCTCACCGATCGATTCGCATCGATCGAAACGCACTTAACAAGTCGCACCAATTAATCGCACTGATAAAAAAGCGCCGATCGAATCACAATTCACAACGCCCCGAGCGTCCCATCGATCGAAATGCACCAACAAACGTTTCGAGCGAAATGCACCGATCGATTTATACCGACCAATCGCATCGAGTGTCAATAGATTGCACCGACCGATCGAGAGTGAAATCACGCGTGATCGGTCGGTGACCCGCGTGTGAGGTCACTGCTAATGAAATAATATGACCTACAAGCACTTATTGTAATAATCATTATTATTCTTAACTAGGGCATCCGCTGGTTATCTTTAAACATAATAATTATAGTTATCTGAGATTTCATCAAATAACTTATGAGATTCTGAAATTAAGTAACAGTATTTAAAGGATTAAGGACGCTAAGGCTAAAAGCACATTCTTTGTATAATTTCTTCAAAAATTCAATTCAAGCACTAAAAAGTAATTATTTATATTGTTAGTCCAACCAAATAAATAGATTTTGTGAAGATTTTTCTTTCAATACCAATATTATCAACAGCAATCGTCGTGTCGTTTGAACTTTGGGATATAAATACTTTTATAATTTTTATATGCCTCTAATTTTTCCAGCGCCAAACAAAATCGCTTAAGAGTCAAGCCGCTTAGCCGAAGAAAATCACAAATTAATTGTACAACATTAATATTAAACACATAACAAAGTGTAGGAACGCCAAGCATCTGTTCCGGTGCTCAGCCTCGTGAGACGACACTGCAGTTATTAACGTAATTATCCGACTTCATCACAGATTCTTTGTGAACAGATAATCCGAATGCAGTTTTCTATGAGCACTTCCTAGCTATAGAGTTGGTATAAAGTAATCGTACAATCTGTCTTATTTAACACTTGAAGATGCATTAGAATTAAGATATTATACAGCCAATATTATGTTTTAAAACTTTTAGGGTCACTAGTAAGTGCTTACTAGGTTTAGGTCAACATTTTGGAAAGCGTAAAATATTTTTTCTTAGGGAAAATGATAAAAAAGCTGAAGCTTATGCTGATTGCGTTTTGTTTACCAGTATATAAGGATGAAATATTTCTCTAGATATTATGTTGATGGCCCGAGACGACTATACCATCAAAACTGGCTATTTCTATATATATATAAAACTCAAAGGTGACTAACTGACATGGTGATCTATCAATGCACAGCCCAAACCATTGGACGGATCGGGCTGAAATTTTGTATGCTGGCAGATTTTATGTCGTAGGCATCCGAAGAAAGAAAGAATTTTGATAATATCCAACCCCAAGGGTTTAAAATAGGTGATGAAAGTTTGTATATAATACTTCTTAACGCGAGCGAAGCCGCGGGCAAAAGCTCGTCAAGAATAAATGCCATTTAAAAATTTCTGCTTTCGAAAAATACAAAATCATCTGCGTTTTTCTTTCATATATCTTGTGGGCGGCCGAAGAAATAACCAACCGGCACTATCGCAAGAACCTGCCTAAATGTCACTACCAAAAGCACGTGTCACTTCACCACTTTCTCCGCCGGCCGGCGCGCGCGGCGGGTCACCTGAGTCACGGGCGCGGTCCGCAGGTTGCGACTTGCGTCACCGAGTGTCAAGGTGGCCTTATGTAACACCGAATATGCAAGTATCATTATTGTAAATGTAAGAAGCCGCGGAATGCAGGATAACAGTTGTTGTATATGGGAGTGGCGACGCGTTTTTGTTTGCCATGTTAAGGGGACCACAGTAAAAATATAAAAATATATTATAAGGATGCATGAATACAATACTTTGACTACAAAAGCTTAATTAGCATTTTTTTAAATAAAATAAGGGGGCAAACGAGCAAACGGGTCACCTGATGGAAAGCAACTACCGTCGCCTATGGACACTTGCAACATCAGAAGAGCTGCAGGTGCGTTGCCGGCCTTTTAAAAGGGGCTCTCTTCTTGAAGGTTTGCATATCGTATAGGTATTTATCTACCTAAATAAGTGCTAAATGTAACCTTCAATCGTAGTAATTATTAAGTAATCAGTTCTATACTATCTTAAACCTCATTTTACTTTTAACTGCTCTTCTATCTATATATATAAAAGAAAGTGGTGTTAGTTACACTACTTATAACTCAAGAACGGATAAACCGATTTGGCTGAAAATTGGTGGACAGGTAGCTTAGAACCAGGAAAAGGACATAGGATACATTTTGTCCCGGAAAAATGTACGGTTACTGCACAATATACATTTATGATTTGCGCGTAAAATATTCAATCGATTTTTATGAATTTTGGTATGGAGATACTTTGACTCTCGGGAAAGGACATGGGATACTTTTGGTCCCGTAAAATGTACGGTTCCTGCACAATAAACTTTTATGATTTTCGCTTAAACTATTTATATCTATTTTGATTAAATTTGGCATGAAGATACTAATTTTAATCTATTGTTTTCTTAATTATACCAATTATTATTCGAATTAATTAATCATCGTTAAGACAGGACAACGTCTGTCGGGTCAGCTAGTAGGCAATAAAAGCGCCCATTGCATTACACAATTCCACATTTCACATCATGAAATCCGGTGTACCGTTAGCATGAATTTGAATAGGCCTGCCGCGGGGCGCCCGGTGCTGACGGAAGCGCCCTCTAGACGCTAATTTAATTGCATTACACAATACTTCGCCCCCAGGCTTTACACGTAGCTCGTGAAATTATATACCGCTACGTTTGTAAACAATGCATATTATACTACGTTAAGGCACCCTTCGTAGGCAAAACCAAGATGGTTTTTTTAAATTACTCCCACTATACTTTTATAACTCTGTTAAGAACGCCTCGAAGAAGCTTGGTGTTCTTAACAGAGCGAGACAGTACTTCAGTCCGGACTCCGGACCAACGCGGCAACGCCTACAACTCTACAAGGCGCAGGTTCGGCCTCATATGGAATATTGTTCTCATCTCTGGCCAGGGGCGCCAAAATACCAACTGCTCCCTTTGGATCGTATCCAACGAAGGGCCACTCGAATTGTTGACTGCCATAGTGTTTCAAACAGCTTGGACCCCTTGGATTGCGCCGAGATGTAGCTTCACTCTGCATCCTCTATCGGATATATCACGGGGAGTGTTCTGAGGAATTGTTCGGAATCATACCACCTGTGACTTTTCGCCATCGTCCCAAGCGAAAAACATACCATCGGACTCACGACTTTGATGAGTGGCACTCTGCGTTTTTCGCGTAACATTCTGCCGCGCATTGTAAATCTCTGGAACGAACTGTCACCAGCAGTATTTCCGGACCTATACGACCTGCAAACCTTCAAGAAGAGAGCGTATTCCTTCTTAAAAGGCCGGCAACGCACCTGCAGCTCTTCTGATGTTGCGAGTGTCCATGGGCGACGGTAGTTGCTTACCATTAGGTGACCCGTTTACTCGTTTGCCCCCTTATTTAATTTAAAAAAATCACCGTATCCGTAGGTATAATGTATCTCGTCGCTGGACGCGGATGAAGTGATTAGGTTATTTTTAGACAAGAATCACTACGATAAAGTACTCAGCTGTTATCTGTAACTAATAATATTGTGCAGAAATAGTATGTAAGGTCATGGACAACTGGCTAGTGATAAAGAATAAAAATAAATAGAGGTATTCTAAATTTGAAATTTGACCTTGAAGATGATAAACTAATTTAATTTCAAATTTTGACTCATAGCCCGGCTAGCTCAGTCGGTAGAGCATGAGACTCTTAATCTCAGGGTCGTGGGTTCGAGCCCCACGTTGGGCGAAACACTTTTTACATTTTTTTTTATGTTTAAACATAGCACTTTCTATCAAAGGATCGGTAAAGTTGAATATAATAATTATAAAGAGTTTATAAGACTTTAAAAATTAAATATCTTTTCGTAGAGTCTTATTTACAAGCAAAGCTTTGGCATATTACGTTTTTGTATATAATCAGAGATAATTCATTATTATAATATTGACATCCAGTACCATATTTAGCTCTATCCAAGGCGGAGTGCTATAAGGTATGACGTACAAAAACAAGTTTAAGGTAAACTGGAGTACAAAAAGCGTGACATTGATCGTATAAATAATGTAATCGATTATGTCACGACACCGTGGTCCGTGACATCCTTGAGTTTAGGCCTGGCTGATTTCGGAGCATGATGGGCAATGGGCATACTCCATTAATTTGACGCAGCCTATACACTATAGAGCCTATTTTAAATAAATCTAGGGCTGCACAGAAACCTGGGCATTTGTAAAAGAAATAGAACCGAGAATTCTCCAAAGAGAATGGAGATCCAAATCGGCTCAGTGGTTTGAGCATTACAACGTAACAGACAAACACACTTTAAAATTTCATAGAAAATATTAATCATGTAGTTTGTGGTAGAGTCGAAATTGTAGAGCTAGACCATACAGCTTCAGCGCTTGGGTTTAAGGTACTTAATCTTTGTACTTATTTTACTTTTATTTTTGTGTACTAAATGAAATGAAATATATTTATTGCAAGAATATAGTGCATAACAAGGTCTTCAAATTATAAAATACTGTTCTAAACATTCTGCCATCCAGGTGGCGTGCAAAAGTCAAAGGTAACATTAAGAAAGTATTAAAAATGAATTTATTTATAGAATAATTACAATATAAGAATCTAATAGGTAGGTGAAGGTATATTAAATAAAGTATATTTTCTGCGGAGCATTACGAAATCAAAATAGAACAATAATCTAAAGTCCAAAGATATCAGAATGTACGTTCTCCACGGAAGCGACTATAGTTGACCAACTACTCCTATCTTTTAGAACCATCTTCTATAACGCCTCACTATTGTATTTCCCAAAACATGATAATTAAGTTAAGAAGTAAGAAATAGTGATACTATCAACCTGTTAAGGTGATTCTTATAGTGGGAGATTTCGTCACTGGCCATTTGTATACGTGTGAAAGAACGAGACTGCGAAACTGCAAGAACGCAGTTGAACATCAACAGGAATATAATAGAAAACAATTATTATAATTTGTATTTAAACTTAAAACTCCAGTAGGAGCTTTTGATCTAAAATACCTCTTTGGGAGGTGATTCTCTTGTTGTGGAAATAGTCATTATATTATTAGAAATACCCGTAAAATGACAAATATTTATCTGTGGTTTCTTTCTTCTAGACGCTGTAATTTACAAATAGCTAAATATGTATTTAATTGGGTACATTAATTTCGCGGCAAACAGTGGCGCGGGCGGTCAGCGGTGGCCGGTGAGTCGACTGTCGAGCCGTCGAGCGTGATATGCCGCCACCTTCACATTTACTGGACAGTATTAAAACGTGATACGATCTGTATACATTTGGGCATTCTTTTTATGTAGGGTTATAAGTTCGGGGAAAAAATAGTAGCTGCTATACATATATATACACACACCGGCAAAATTAGCGGAACATAGGTAAAAAGGGCCACAACTTGAACTCAAGTGGGTCGGGCTATGTGAAATCCTTTTTTATAGTTTCTAAGCTCATTTAAGAAATAAAATATTGAACAAAACTGGCAAGATGACAGGTTTTTATAGCAATTATGCCCTGATAAGTGTTTTTCGATTATTGACGATGTAAGTGTTCCTGATAAGAATGGCGTTTTAGCGGGGTGTAAGGTATGCTAAGCTCATTTGATTGTTTGGTTTTTAGAAGAACATATTGCTTAGATACAAAATTAGTGATTTCCCAGCATCTACGACAGCTATAGCTGTAACAACGATAGAGAAAGGTCACACCTACCGTTCGGTCAGTCAGGCCTTAGGTGTGTCGGCTTCCGTGGTCTATTGTAACTTTCAACGCTACAGAGAGACTGGATCTTACGTTCGGAGACGAGAACAAGGCAGATATTAGGTGACAATGGTTGAGGATGACCGTGTTGTAAGGAAACAAACCTTTAGAAATCGACCTCAAACTGCTATGCAGACACGAAACCTGTCGGAACAGGTCCGAGATGTATGTGTAAGTGATTGTACAGTAAGAAGAAGACTTAAAGAAGTTAAATTAAACTCAAAAGTGCCAGCAAGGGCACCAAAACTTGAGACAGGACACCGAAGAGCCAGGCTGAGATTTGCGCGTGAACATCAAAATTAGACAAGTGAGTGAAATCTTGTGCTGTACAGTGATGGGAACAAATTCTATGTACATTTTGTTGACAGGCGACAAATAATGTGGATAAATCGTAAGGAACGCTATAGGCCATCAAACTTAACGGAAACAGTGGCCTATGATGTAGACTTCGTAATGGTTTGGGGTGGCACATGATTTGGAGCCCGCACGGAGCTGATGATTATTGATGATGGTACTTTGACAGCACGGGGCTATAGCACAGACATCCTGGAACTGCATGGTGTGCCTTTTACAAAGTTTTAGGTAGTAACTTCAATTTTATGCGCGTCCATAGAGTAAAAAATCGGGCATTATTACCAAAATGATGCTGGTGTAGCCCGGGTGGAGAGACCAGCACGGTCTACGGATGTGGATCCGATTGAAGACGTGTGACACATCAATGGGTGAACGGTACGAGTTTAAAATAAAAGGTCCAAAATGTGTCCAGGAGCTCGAGTTGGCGCTACTGGAGGAGTAGGAGAATATCCCACAGGGAATGATTGACAAGCATGGAATGGCTTATCCAGGCCCTCTTGAGATCTATAGAAGGCCATGACACTCTATTAACATGGCATTTCTTTAATAAAAATGGAAAATTTAACTTAAAAACTTACTACTGAAATTTCAAAGATTTTCTTAATCTTCGATTTTTGCCGATTTTTTTCTAAATTTCACGTTTTTATGCCCTAAGTTTATATAAAATTGATTTTTTAATAATCAATAAATAAATAAGCAATTATATAAAAAAAATTGAACAATATTTAAAAAAATCGAAATTTTGTTATGTTCCGCTAATTTTGCCGGTGTGTTTATATATAGAATAAGAGTAAGTACGTATGTAAAGAGAATAATTATTTACAAATACAAGCGTACCCTA
The DNA here is from genome assembly GCA_937595015.1 of Polyommatus icarus. Taxonomy (NCBI): domain Eukaryota; kingdom Metazoa; phylum Arthropoda; class Insecta; order Lepidoptera; family Lycaenidae; genus Polyommatus; species Polyommatus icarus. The sequence continues at coordinate 20,813,693 of OW569329.1, forward strand.
GTACATAATACCTCTTTGGTTCAAGCCCAACTTAATTTAGCCTTAACTAAAACATTAAGTAAGATGTGTTACTGTGCTTCGTCACCATGTGTTAAATTATATAATATTGCTATACCATTTAGAAGCTTAATATAATATGATACAATCTATTTGTAGTATGTATATTTTTTTGTGAAAGGTGGGTTTTAAATAAAGATAGTTGTTGATGGATGCAGGCGTTTGAAATGTGGACACTACGTAAAGTGTTAAAAATCTCTTGGTCACAATTTGTATCGAATAAAGAAGTTTTAAAAAGAGCGGATTGTAAACGCCAACTAATGAATATCTTAATCCAAACAAAGCTTTTTTTCGGTCACCTACAAAGAGGATCCCAATATGAATTTATACGGTTGATCATAGAGGGGAGATTTCCGGAAAATAGAACACCTGGTGGACCAAGAAGAAAATGGATAGACCCACAATTAAAGAAATTAGACCAGGACCGGAACAAATTAAACCGGCTGACCGCCGAACTTCGTTATGAAGAGGGCACTAAAATATTATGATGATGATATTTTTTAGTAAGGACATTAGACATAAACGCGCGCCACATTAATTTTAAGACTTGTTACAAATTACTTTATTTGTTTACTAACCGACTTCCGAAAAGGAGGAGGTTATATTATGTTCAGCTGTTGATTTTTTTCCTGTTACCTACTTATTGATAAAAATTCTCACTTCTCAATTACTTTTTACTCTATCGTACAAGATATTATTTTCACCAGTAAACTATACTATATCCCAGTCTAGCGATATAGCAGGTCATTGACCGCGGTCATCTGGCCTATCAGTTACCAAACGAAAGTCAACAGTATCCCATACCGGTTGTTTTCACTTTCCGTACGATTCGCGTATTGTTCACATGTGTTGGGGCCTTTAGCGAGACATGCGTCTGGCTGATGTCGTTTGGTAAAATATTGATTTGAACTACGAGTTTTTTTTTTTTTTTTATTAGCAAAACAACGTTAGATTATTTCACACACAGCGTTGTTCTTCGTTAAAAAAAACAACGGGAACGTAGAAATATAAATAAAACAGCAGGCTATACTTTTCGTCACGTTTACGGTAGAAGAAGAGGGGGGTTTTACTTCCTCTCCTACTGTGCGATGGCGGTCCCCTGTCCCCCGTTTTCGGACATTTTTACCCATCCAAACAAAGGTGCTGATAGTGCTGCTAAAAAGTTTTTATTTGAAAAACCGTAATAAATATATTTTAATTTCTATATCTTTGTTAAAAATAAAATTAAGTTTACACAATACACAAGTTGACTAATGTGATTTAATTTGTTTTCGAAGATAATAATATAAATATTATCGAGATAATTAAAGTCGTTCTAGTCGTTTTGTTACTTATTTCTTTTTAATAACTCACATAGAAGACAGCTGCATAATATGAGGTACGCTATGAACTAATGTAACCGAGCCGTCAGAATTACAAGACCCTTATCAACTTACGCAACGTAGTAAAAACTTAAACATATCGCTTTAATACCAGTAAAAACAATTATAGAAATTACTTTCTAACGCTCGAATGTTGTCAACTATTTTGAACCCTACCCCCTTGTAATAGGGAAGGGAGTGGCCACCTGGGTGTAGCAACACAGTCTAGTTTGTACTCGTAATGTTGCAAGTTTGTTGACGAAATTACTATTAGATTTGTTTCGCATGTTCTTACTGGACAATTGAATCTGTTACTGAACTGATACGAGCAAAAAATATTCAAAGATTTCAAAACTTAATACATGCTACGACTTACGAGGTACAATAAAAAAATATAATCTTCATACAAGAAAATGTAGTGCTATCTTAGTCAATATCTCGCCTCAAATGTCGAAATGGCTAAGAACCTCTCTCACTTGTATCATATATAAGCAACTCTAAAGTTGGGCCATGCATTCATTTGACTAACCTGTATATGGAATTCATCAATAAATAATAATAATTACTAGCTGTCCCGGTGAACTTTGTGTCACTTTAAAACCTTCCCTGGACTTCAACGAATATCTAAAGACTAAAATCAGCCCAATCCGTTCAGCCGTTTTCGAGTTTTAGCACGACCAACACTTTTGAAAATCCATTTTTATATATAAGAGAAGAAGATATAGATTTATTAATTCTATTTTCTTTTTAGTCTCTACAATGCGGAAAATATCTCTTATTTTTACTGCACTGTATAAAATTTTAATAATTGTAATCCAGAGTAGATTAGATTTAAAATTTTAAATCCGCTCAGGACAAAGATTTTTCTTTTTTAACTATTCAGGACAATTTGTGTTGCCATGTTTTTATATCGTAAATAGTAATTAAATGTCCTATGTTGCCACATACTAAACAACTTTTGCGTTATATGGACTTTTAGGTTAAACAAATTCACTAAATCAAAGGCAAAAACTCGTTTTAATTGGCCAGTCCAAATTATTGGTTTACCAATTTGTGATTAGCATAATACAAATTAATCGGTGATCGAAATAATCATCGTCAGCGCCGCTACACATCGGTGTCATGATGACAACTTAATTAGTAGTTGGCTCCTTGAATTCAGCTACGAATGTTCAGGAGTAATTTAAAAGTGTTTATAGAGCACGACAAGCTTACGAATCGCTTGAAGGTAAGCGACAACCGCTGCCCTCAGATCACTTGTGAGTTGGGAATCCTCAGCTTTTACAAAATAACGCAAACTGTATAATTTACATGAATTTCTTTTGAAAACGTTATATCCATACTAATATTATAAATGCGAAAGTGTGTCTGTCTGTCTATCCGTCTGTCTGTCTGTCTGTCTGTTACCTCTTCACGCCCAAATCACTGAACCGATTTTGCTGAAATTTGGTATGGTGGTACTTTAAGTCCTGAGAAAGGACAAAGGATACTTTTTATAAGTACGGTTCCCGCGCGATATACGAGTTTTGGTGCAACAGAGTTGCGGGCGTCATCTAGTATTTATATATTTTCAACAATTTTTTTTTTTGCAAAAGCAATAGTTTTGACTCCATTGGTAGTAAGATTCGATAGGAACGGTCAGTCTTAATAGTTACTAACATTTATCTTAAATTATTAATACATTGCATTGGCAGAATCATGATTGGTCTAGACTCTAGGCAATAAATTGGCTGGCTGATCAACTAGATGTCTGCGACAGTTCGTGTCCGTTACCGGCAGGTGGCGCTATGGAGGCGGTAAGAGGCGGTAAGTGGTAACGGTCATCGCCGATATATCTGAAGCATCGCGGATTTATGAACAACGGCCGACAACACCACCACATGAACTAACTGTTGCCTTGATACAGTTAGTACCTAGGTATTTTGGTTCTGGGGTAGAAGATGGGGTATTTTTGGTTCTTAGTAGTTCTTGTAGAGAAGAACATGAGTTAAGTTAGAAGAAAAAGTTTGCCATGTAACACAGAATATACCTATGACTGATTATTATGAACAACCCACGCTATGTCGTACCCGAATTTCAGGTTAAAATATGAAAAAAGTTACACATACATCTCAAACAAATTAAAAAAAAAACAATCAAAACAACCCTAAGTCCGAAATGGGTAATTTAGTTTGCAGCGTTTTGACCCGAGATTCCTTGTTTATATAATAGTCCGTCTATATGTATACAAATTGCTACTAGAGTCTACGCTGCGCCGTCGATGCTCTCCGTATATAATATCTCGGCTCTCATTCGGACGTTAGATAAAGCTCAAGGTGCAGGTAATTAGTATTCTGCTACCCGCTGCAGGTATCCGGCATTACGAGTACAGCGCGGCAAGTGGAGCGGGACGCAGCATCGCGTCGCGCGCTGCTGCGTCCCGCGGCAGACTCGTTAGGAAAGTTATCTTGATTATTCTATTGTAATGTGGTTGATGTCTTTTGTCATGATGCAGATGTACCATCGAGGAAATTGACTCCTTGACAGTTGACAGACTAACGTCATATTTCGGTCGGATCATGTCAATTCCATCTATACTAATATTATAATTGGGAATAGTTTGTTTGTTTGTTTGAACGCGGTAATCTCAGGAACTACTGGTCCGATTTGAAAAATTCTTTTACTGTTGGATAGTCCATTTATCGAGGAAAGCTATAGGCTATATTTTATCACGCTAAGACTAATAGGAGCGGAGAAATAGAGGAAAATGTGGAAAAAACTGAGGAAATTATATGAAAGGGCTTATTTGAACGAGCTTATCTCAGGAACTGCTGGTCCGATTTGAAAAATTCTTTCAGGGTTAGATAGTCCATTTATTGATAAAGGCTATAGGCTATATTTTATTACGTTAAGACTAATAAAAGCGAAGAAATAGAGGAAAATGTGGAAAAATCGGGGGAAATTATATGAAATTGCTTATTATCTAAGAACTACTGGAGAAACTTTTATGTTATTTGGCAAACATGAAGAAAATACCACGTGAAGGGACATAGGCTATTTTTTGCGGAAAAATATACGGTTGCGTGAAATTCCTAAATTACGCAAGCGAAGCCGCGCGGAACATCTTTATATATAATAAAATCGTAGGAAAGTCAATTCTGTACATTGAATATTTTGTACAATAAATAATACTTGGGATGTGATCTACTATGCTAACGCGGACGAAGTCGCGGGTAACAGCTAGTGGACGTATAAAAAAAGGCGGACGGAGTCCCACCATACACAAAACTGTGTCCTTCAGAGTCGGCCAGTTGACTGCATGTACACGGTCCGCACGCACACATTGTTACGCAGTACGCTAGTCCATACTATTTGACAGGAGTAAGAATGTATGCGTGGCCGACTCTGAAGACACAGTTCTGTGTATAATAAGACTCCGTCCGCCTTTTTTTCTACGTTCATGGTCAATACAATGTTAATTGTGATCTGTCGCCTGGGTTTGACGTAACGCGACTAAACTACGTAGGCGTAGGTCCCCATCAGCTATCCCACCTCTCTGCCGCTCCGCCGGCGTAGGACGGGAGTGCGGAGGCGTCGCTACGCGAACCTCCAATCTCTCGTCTAACGGGGCTCCGGGTTAGGATGGGAACCTGCCCGGCTTTGTCAGTCCCGGCGCCGAGGGGAACGCTTTAGTTCGCCTAAGCGTTCCCTTACTTTGGTGGAAGTCCGGTCCGAGATAGACCGGCCAGTCGTGGAGGGGGTCCTGTGTTAGACAGATCCGGGATCTCCCTCCGTTATACGGCTGAAGGCGAGCCGCAGGAAAAAAAAAAAAAGGTCCCCATCAGCTGCCTAGGAATCAACTTCTCTGATAGTACGTTAATATGTGTGTAGAAAGCCATAACATGTAGATATTACCACTCTAAAAAATTAGAAACTATTAAGTCTAAAGTTAAGACAGGCTGGTTAGACGCTTACTTTGTTGTTCGCCAAAACAAAAGCAATAACAGCCTACGGTATGTTTTAAGTCTCCCTTAACTAAGGTTAACATAAGAATCTCAGAGAAATATTAAAAACTTTATATTCTTATTTCTTAGTTATTAAACCTCTCCGTAAATCTTGTAGAATATCTTATTTATTTTGATGTATAAACGCAATCAAAGCTCAAGATCATAATAAAACTCACGTCAAAAAAATAACACAATAGTTTGGTTTTATATTAAGATTCAAATTAATAAATAGGAGTTTATAACTTCCTAACCTATTGTGTGTTGTTATTGATAATAATACTTAATTAGTCTGTGGCCTAAATAACAAAAACATGTGAGACAGTTTAATAGGATTTGTAACATTAGTCAAATCGTATCACGCATACACTCTCACACATTAAACACATTAAACTAAGCAGCAATTAAGTTATTTGTCGTGGTGCAGGTGACAGTGAGCTATCGTGATTCTTACTAGCTTAGATACTTTGTTGCTTAATAAATATTTAATGAATTAGCGTGTTATTGCTTGTTGTATCAACTGGACTATCAAACGAAATTTGTAACTTATAAGTACTAACTATAGTTAGGATGTCGAAGCACATTGAGCCACTTAGGCATATCGTACTAATATTAGTTAAGTTTTGATTAGCGATCTTGTATAATTTATCTCAAATGAGCGCCAGCCCTTAGTGCCAAAGTAACATTTATTTTGACAGCTTAATACCCTTAAAGCTCCCAAAACCAAAATTGAATGAAAACTGAGAAGCCCAGGGCTATATCGCTTTTGGTGTAAATTGAGGCAAAGAGTACATCAATCATAAAAACCCTAATTGAACCACCTCAGGCCAGGCCACTCGAGAAAGCTGAATGGGACATAAGTCAGACTTGACATTAACGCGCCCAAAACTACTCAACGAAAAGGTTATATTAATCAGTTACGCCACCTCGGCCGGAGACACGAGTTTATTACATTATGTTTATTTGAACTAATAAAGTAATGGTAAAGTTCAGCGCGATTTATGTATGAGATATTAGGACTACTGTTGTGGCAATTGGTATTATGCCCTCACTATAATAGTAGTACATTATCATAGTAAGTGCATACTAATACAGTTTTTTAGTCCTCGATCCTATAATAAAGCTTACTCACTCAGGTACAGTTAAACTTTATTTAAAAATTGACAATTTAACAAAAAAATATGGTTGTTTCCCTCTAGTGTAGCTACACTAGATAGGTATCTATAAAATATATTTTAAGATGTAATGTAATATTTAACCGTGGAGTGATTTTTACCCAGATCTGCGAATCCGGGTCCAATGCAGATTTCTAAGGACCCCAAAATTATCAAGTAGTGAAACGGTGATGAGATATAGCTAAGAAAATTTTGAAACCCTGTTAGACTATTTCTTACATACACACAACCTTTTTGGTATTAATCGTCTCGCAGACCATCTCGTGAGACAATTAGACCTCTAATAGCAGGCGGGGGGAGGGGCAGGGGGGAGGTGGGGGTATCAGCGCAGTGTGAGATAACACCACCGACATAAAATAGAATCACGCAGATGTATTTAGTGACGAAAATAACCGCCGTCAGGGCTGCGCCACGTGCATCAGAACTCAGAAGAGTCACTAGGTAAAGTTTCGGAAACGTTGTTTTCATGTAAATGAAAATAATAATTGTAACCCTAACAAATTGATGAGTCATAAAGCCCTTATTTACATATATTAGGCGGTTTATAGGTGACATAAAATTTGGAAGCATGAAGTCGCCTAGATACTAGTACTATGATGCTACCAAAAATGTAGTAGCTTTATTATATGTCCAAATTTTGTGTATGCAAATAATGGAATAAATACTTTTGACTATTGACTATATATAATGAATTCAAACTGAGTCGAATAGAAGCAACGTGAATACCTATTAGGTTAAAAAGGATAAAATGGAGACACCTTTTTGTACTTGGTTGCTTATGAATAAATTTTTTTCCAACGATTGTAAAATTTTAGTTACTATTTAAAACTTTGAATATTGATTTTGAATATCAGAAAATATAAAATGTATGTTATATAATAACGATAAGCCATCGAAATATTCCAAAATAGCTAGGAGCTATCACCGGTTACGCTTTCTATTCAAGAATTAGAAACGTACAATTACTTCCAATCAAAAAACAATTAAATATTGTTACGATTAGTTTACTTTGACCAACATATTGCGGTTTTGATTACAGGATGTGTTAATTAAGATGTTATGTTAAATTTAATTAAAACAAAATTTGGAACGTGTCGGTAAAATGCTTTTTTATTTTTGACTCAAAAAAATATTTAAATAACTAATATTACAAATCTGAAAGTGTTTGTCTGTTACTGCTAAAACTCTGGAACCGCTTTACCCTTTTCCAAAAAAAGATATGAAGATACCTTAGGAATATAGGTACGGTTTTTGCCAAATATGATGTTTGTGGTACAAACGAATTTCTACGCTAATGACACGCTAATTTGTCTGGATTATAATATATCTATGGACGCTTCACACCACGTCAGTCTGGCCCCGTGCTAAGTACCTGGAGGAGTAATAATGTGTCATATTGTATTTCTCCCATCTTCCACAATCATGTATGTGAAGGCTTGACATTTTAAACTTTTCATTGGGGAATCATTTGGGATTAAGAGGCAAAGTTGCATGCAAAGCTAGTGAAGTGTAGTCAGCCCTGGGATGAAGCGTTTCGTGGGAATATCGCGAGATATCGAGTCCGGAATGCGTACGTGTAGCGATCCCATCGGCTATCTGCTAGCCGCTAGCCGCTAGCAGTTAGCCGCTACTAGTTAGCCACTAGCAAATCGGCTAACACTGATTGTTCTTATCAAATGCATTTCTAATCCCCTGACGAATGACCCTCGATAGGAGCCGCTTCTTTTAATTGGCGTGAAGAATCTTCGCTCCGATTGAAAATGCGGACAAAGATATAAAATGGCGGTATGCGTACTAGAACTGCGACCAAAGATACAGCGCTATAAGGCTTTTCTGTGTTGAAGATAATGTTATAAGCAAAGTGTTATAACATGGGCAAGTATTTCGGTTTTGGCTAGAATCAAAGCCAACAATTTCGTTATTTCATGTAGGTAACATCTGCTTTCCATCCGAACCTCTCTAATAATGACAAGTACCAGATATTTGTAGGACTGTACGGAGTACTCGTCGAATTAAAAAAAATCGTTTTTCATCTTTCTGACTGGTTTGAAGGGTAGACATACTATAGTAAAACATTGATGTTATTTTACAGACTGCGATCACAACTTATTAGAGTATTTAGACACAACAAGCAGATTCCTCGTTGGTGATCTATAAGCTAAAATAATTATAGTAATTAGACAGGAACCCTAGAATGCCCTAGATATTTCTGGTACTATAATGAAGCCTTCGGATGCCGATGTGACGATTAAGTGTAATCTACTTCGTCATTATCTGACATAAACATTTGCAATAAACAAATACAACGAGGACCACTTGTATCTATCTCGGTTAAAGTAAATCGTGGTTTAAATGTGCTTCTTTTCGTTTTTGTGTCTTCTCTATTTTTCGTAGAGTATAATTTTGCTGCAACTACGATATAATTTTTATTCTCTTTTCGCAAAAAAGTCATGAAATATAGTTTAGTCGTTGGTACAGATTAACCATTTAGTTGCTTAACGCGAAGACAAGAAAACATCAAAAAAAAGATTGTACAAACAAAAATATATAACGCAAATCATTAACACTCGCTCGCGTTGAAGTCTTTTATACTACGCATCAGATATTGCGGTTTTCTCTCTCGTTGTTCTAAAATTTAATCCTCGTATCTTACTGAATGTAAGAAAGATATTTTTAAACGTAAAATATGATGTATAATATTATGCCATGGCAACCTGGATAAATGTTTGGGTCCCTTAGAACGCCTTTCTTAATTTCATAATCAAAATTCAAAATAAAATGTATGGCATTTGACATAAAGCGAATTTGCGACACCTAATGAGTAATGTCGAATCCTTGTCGGTATTGTTAATTTTAAGCTTCACCAGTTAAGTTAAAAAAAACTAGATGGCGCCCGCATACTCCGCTGCGCCAAAACTCGTTTAGCGTGCGAGAACTGTACATTTTTTTCGGGATAAAAAGTATCGTATTATCCTTCCCCAGGACTCAAAGTACCTGCATACCCAGAAGTATTGGTTCAGCGATTTGAGGTGAGGAGGTAACAGGCAGACAGACAGACAGAGACACACTTTCGCATTTATAATATTAGTATGGATATGGGATATGTAAGGCCTCGGCCTCGAATGTAGCCTGCAACGAGGCAGCGGCGGTTACAATGTGTACATAATTATGTGTTCTTATGCGAAAGTGAAATGACGTGTTGAGGAAAAGTCCTTACTGCGACCGAACCTCCGGAACTTGACATACTGACACACTGCCGGTATACGTATTTATTGCATCCTTATTGTACTGGTAATATGGTTGACAATTACACCAGATATCGGTGGGTATATTTGCCGTATGTATTGACCCTTATTGTAGCAGTAATAACATCGACAATTGCGGCTTTTTGGTAACCGTAAGGTAGGCATCAGTATTGAATTTCTGATTAAAAACTTCAACGATTGAATACCTCGTAATTGGTATTCAATCAATGTTGTTCATTTAATTTTGTTAGTAACAAAAACAATCGAAAATATATAAATCAATTTAGTTTTAAAGTATTTTAAACAATACTCTCTTTAGTACTATTACGTATTTAGTACTGCTGTTTTGTACTTACAATAAATAGTATGATCAGTGAAGTATGCAGCAACAATGTTTGTACACCTGTAACAAAAAACAAAATAAATATACTGATCACACAAAGCATTAAGAACTTAGATATAACGAAAGTACGTATCTCAACTGACTGGTTACAGCAATTAATAATTAAAGACGTAAGAAGATGTAGTGGATAACTAACAATTTAATTTAAGTTAAGTTAGTTTTTTGTATAAGTGGAGACTTTTGGCAAAATGATTTGAAATAAAAAATTGTGCTTCTAATGTACAGCTAGATATTTTAGTCAGATGTCGATGTAGGAAAAGAACAAATTTTGTTCAAATTATAAGGGGAAAAATGAGTAAGTAAAGATAAAAAAGATGACATGTTAGTTATACGCTTCATCCGCTTACGTCTTCAATTATAAACATGAAAAAAGATAATCATGTCAATATTTTCTGTACTTAGTGTCTCAAGTCGTAATGTTATTAGTGAAACGAGTCCGACCGCCCCGTGCGTTTGTCGCTTACGGGAGCAGTCGTGGAGAATAACGGACAGCGCACATTACGTTCGTATAAATTATTATTGATGTAAGACCTCGTTCAGAAAGCGCGTATTTACTCGCGCGTTATTTACGCGCTTGGAGAATGAAGTCAAGCTACGGTCAAGATAGACTGAGCCCTAATTTCAATTTTAAATTAGTATCACGTCGTTATCTCTTTCGTTTTATTTATGAATGAAAGAGTAGACATGACATTTTCACAAGCTGTTAACACTAACAGATGTTGGTGAAATTGGGCCTAAAGCTAAAGCTATTTTTCTGTTAAAGCTTATATATCTTAACTCTTACCTACTTATATAATATATATTCTGTGGTCTTACTATAGAAATATTATAGTGTCTTATATTATGTTTGACTTTTTCTGGCACAGTTTTCAAATCAGCGTTTTCAAAGGTAGGCCTCTTAAACACAAAATCTATTACGTATTAACGTTATAACTTATATTGACATCATATTATATTGTGTTGAGATATTAATAGTGCAAAGCAAACAACAATATAAATTAATTGCAAATGAAATAGCAATAATTACGTAATGAGCCGCCAGTTCTCATATCATTCAATATATTTTTATAGCCCGTCGCCGTGAACAACGTGCAGATCAATTTAAGCCTTTTACAGACGAGGCGTTTTTGCAATGTGAAATTGTCTTTCCGATCCTTGTCGCAAGCACAATAGACATAACTACTCGCAAGAGACCGCAACCGACACAAATTAAAATAAAATGACACTTTTGGACGACTGACATAGGCTGTATAGGTTTCATTTTTAACGGACATTGGTTTAGCAACCCATATTGCCGCTACTTTGTAGTGGCGTAGAGCAAAGTGTAAAGCCTTGGTCATAAAGTGGTCTGTATTTGAATTTTGTCATAGTGATCGCTTGGGGCAAAGAGCGGAACGCCATCTTTAGTTGTGTTTATTTATTTATTTAAGTTTTGTATCAATAAATACATAAATTCATGATTAATAAAATTACAGCTAGATACAATATCTAGTACATAATTCGGCCTCAACATGCATTAAACAATATTTGAAACTAAAACTAAATTGAATTAAATTATTAAAAATACAGTTAATAATTTAGTTTAATTGACAGTGACAGGTGATGCGTTTATTATCGACCATTCGTCATTTAATACTAAGTAATTAGTAATTTACATCAATTAAAAGTTCTAAATGTACCATAATTATTGACAATTATACTTAGACTTAAATAGGACTAAGTCCAATTCTTAAATGTCTCTAATTGATAAACTATTAGTTACGTTATGTTAATTAATATAATTCAAGGCTTATTCAGTTTTAAGCCATAGTTATTTATGGAATAGCTTAAGCGCTATAGTTTATTTGGGGTCAAGGTGACAAGCGAACGACCTCACGAAATACAACAGGTGGTAGATAATGGCTGGGGTCAGATTTACGATATACTTAATTCGATCAGCCGATTACATTTAATGGGGCTTAGCTAACGAATATAATATTTTATTTATAATCCAATGTCAAATAGTTAAATTACGTAAGGGCCTGTCCACATCTCCACGTCACGACGCCGACGTCGCGTCGTCAACGTGGAACGGTGCGGTAACGTGGCACGGTACGTTGAAGTGACGTGTAAATTTACGTCAAAGTAACGTAAAGATGGACGTCTTTATTCTTCTCTTTCTCAGTTTTTAACACTAGCAAAAGCAGAATACGTATTGTGCGGTCCACATCTAGATCAGTAGTGACTTAGTGAAGAATGTATTATGTAGCAGTATTACAAGGCATGGCGACGTACAATGTTGCTACGAATGACTGTCAAAATACTTTTCTAATTATTACATTCAAATGATAAAGTGCCGGATAGGCTATCCACAACTTTTTGACAGATTCTCTATACTCTATCTGTCAATTTGTGGATAGCCTATCCGGCACTTATCAGTGGTGAAACAGACCCTTAATCTATTTTTAAATAGTTATATAATTACGTAAAACTTACACGTCCATTTGAACGTAATAATTAGAAAAGTATTTTGACAGACATTCGGACAGACGGACAATCGGGTTACGTAACTAGAAATGGACAAGTTACAATGTATTTCGTGATAGGTGCTTATTAGTGACTCCGTTATTGGCCTAAGGACATGATTTATAAGTTGTTGTTATATTTTATTCTTATTTTATTTATTGTTTAGATATTGTTGTAATAATGAAGAAAACGTAGAACGAAGAGTAGAGTAACTAGTGACGGGCACTATATACGAAGTCGATTATAGGATAAAACGTTTATCATTATAATATTACTAGCTGTTGCCCGCGACTTCGTCCGCCTGGACTTTAGTTTATAGCGCGCGGTGTCAACAAAATTGGTGTCAAATTTAAAAGCTTTATAAAACCCTGGTAGCCCTTAAATCAATATACTTACTTACCCAAAACAGCTGTGCACATAATATTTAAAAAAAAATTAATTTATTTATACCAAATTTTAAAGCTTATTATTAATTATTATATATTTTACACAACTTTAGCTTTACCCATTAACTATTTATTATTGGTAGGTTTAAGGTTACGTCATAAGCATTATGCATAGATAAAAGTACTGAGTAGTGAGTTATTTAATAACGTGATAAGAATCATAAAAATCATAAGAATCATAAGAATCATAAGAATCATAAGAATCATAAGAATCATAAGAATCATAAGAATCATAAGAATCATAAGAATCATAAGAATCATAAGAATCATAAGAATCATAAGAATCATAAGAATCATAAGAATCATAAGAATCATAAGAATCATAAGAATCATAAGAATCATAAGAATCATAAGAATCATAAGAATCATAAGAATCATAAGAATCATAAGAATCGAAAATCCTAACCTGACATGGTCCCACCTCTTACTGAAAGACGCATGAGCAAGCGATAGCGCCATGTAGGCGACTCTTATCGCCATCTATTCTGAATTTTTGGAACTAACTTAATTTGAACAAATTTACGCATTTTCACCCCCTTACAACCCCCTTTTCCAGTTAAAAAGTAGCCTATGTCCTTTCTCAGGCTTTAGACTATCTATGTACAAAATTTCATTACAATCGGTTCAGTAGTTTTGGCGTGAAAGCGAGACAGTCAGACAGACAGACAGACAGAGATACTTTCGCATTTATAATATTAGTATAGATAATATAAAAGGTATATCATTTTATTTCATTAAATGTCAGGTTAACTTGTATCTTTAAGAGCACATATGGTAAAAAAAATTATTTTAGTTGTAATTTGCGATGTCACATACGCCAAATCACACTGGCTAAAAGGTATAATTTATTTCTGTCCGCTCCGTGTGTTCATCGCCTAAGGAGTGTGGCGGAAATGGAACAGCATTCCGCGCCCTATTAACCACGGTGTTAGTTTGTCAGTGATGGCGTTTTTTGCCGCCCCGGGATCGTAGTATAATTATTACTGGAAATGACAAATGTAATGCATCTTCTGGACCAGAAATAATCGCTAATTCTCTAACTGCCTGATGTTGATATATTATGTAAGTAGAAACTTAATAAATATATTCATAATTATTCATTTTCCTTCTCAATGTACCTAAAAGATTGATTAGTAATTTTCTTTAAATTCTAATCAAGCTTAACACCTAAATATGTAATACGAGCTATTGCCCGCGGCTTCACTCGCGTTAAGAAGTATTATTATACTTTCATCCTCTATTTTGAGGGTAGAATTGATCAAAATCCTTTCTTAGTGGATGCCTACGTCATAACATCTATCTGCATGTCAAATTTCAGCCCGATCCGTGCAGTGGTTTGGGCTGTGCGTTGATAGATCACCAATATGTCAGTCACCTTTGAGTTTTATATATTTAGATTTACTTTAAATCATTATAACTCTTGTAAAGCCACAAGTTAAATAATTACTATTAATGATATTATTGTAGAGTGTAGTGTAGACAGTTACTCAATACTCGTCGCTAGCTCAGTGTAATGTGATACTGTCTGTAACTTGTGACATACGATACGTACAAAACTGTACATCTGTCGGTTTGTCCACCTGACACACATACTGAGTAAATTATAGGTAATTTAGAAACAATGAATTAAACAGTGTTTCACCGACTTTCAAAAAAGGAGGAGTATTTTATTTGACGTGTTTTTTTCACTTTTGTTTTACATACTCGTTAATTTTTAAGACTTTTAATTCCATTTTTTTAATGGCACTTGACTTCAGACAACTTATATAAACTAACTGAAAATTATTGCCTTTTCAAACAACTTTTCCTGTTCGACAAAGAAAACTACTACCTGCACCTAAAATGGTGTTATTGCGTGTACAAACAAGAGCCTCCATCACAATACATTGGGAGTTTCCCGTACACTGTACACATATGCAAATAAAAAGTTATCGTCGCGCCACTTTCACTGTTATTGGCTATTGATGTGTTATGTAACGTCATGGCACTCATGAAACTATAAAAAGTAACAGACATACGGATAAGTGAGTCTGAAACAATATGCGGAAGTTGATATAGAGTCAAGTCGAAAAGTCTTTGACAGTAGAAACCTTAGAAAATCGAAGAATAAAATTAATTAACTTTAGAAAACTTTGGGCTAGCCTTTCCCAAAGTGGGCGATAACACCCCCTTGTGGGCGCTGAAGGTCTGAAGGGGGGTGTTATGTAGAGGCTTGGGGGATGATTTATTTCATCAGGATGTATTTTAAATTGAAACAATGGGGGGCGAAATGTAATTTGTTCTTAAAGTGTTCGGTATACAAAATAAGTTTGGGAACCTCTGCTTTAGGCCATGATGAATAACTATGACTACCGTCATGATTAGGAAACTATAATCTTTCTTTCTTATTTATTTATCGACATCAATCATCGACAATTTTAGATGAGCATCCTTCACGTTTGCTATCGCTTGTGGCAAGTGGCCACTATAGGCAACTCGGAGAAACCGCATGCAGATATTATAGTGTCATCACTATAACAATGTATATATAAACACTTAAAGTATGCAAGATCATTCACATACTTTAAAAAATCCCAAAAACTACTCACAAATTGAATAAATGTTATTAAATATTTTACAATCGTAACAATACACAATAGTTACGCGGAGAGAAAGCCTCGCGGGGCGGGGAAGGGACGGTGGTCAGTCTTATGTAACGTAGGCCGAGCTTTCTTTAATTACCGTCTTTGACTATTTGTCAGCCATTATTCAATAGCGCTGAAGATGAAGGAAGTTAAAGTAGGTTTATTAATGATTGTCAACGAAACCACATAATATATGGACAGTCAAATGGTTGTTTACAATAGAGTAATGACAAGATTTACAATTTATACTTATCAGGTGTTTAATTATTTATTTTCGTCAGTTTCTCGGTACACGAACTTTTTGGCTAGCAGAAACTGACTAGCCTTAATAATAATAATATAACACAGCGAAAAACTATAGGTACAAAGTTTATTTGTCTTTGTGTGGTATATTGGAAACGTCACATGACAAACCAAGACAGATAAACCTTGAATACTTTTACGTAAATTACTTTATGAGGGTGTAACAATATAAATTGGCTTAGGCGTGAGAAACTTCGAATTTCCTCATTTAGCGGTGTTTTCCGAGTGATTGTTATCTCGAGGGAACCTCCAACACGCCACATCGACAGGGCTGAGTGGTGATAAGGATCTGAGTCACCACTCACCACTGTCACCAGGTCCCGTGGGTGGTGCTGATGTGATGGGTAACCGAACACCGTGAGATACCGGAACGTTTCCTTAATACGTTTTATTTTCAATTTATTACTTACTACATGTTTTATGCGAACCCCAACTCACGCAATAATTTCACATGGAAACCGTATAAGTATTTGATCAAATTTAGCCTATATCCTTCCTTGCGGTCTAGACTTATGCTGATTAGTTTGATTTAAATCGGCTTAATTGTAAGGTTTATTAAAAACAAACAGTAATTATTTTAACAGGAATGATACATGTGTCAGGTGTGTTAAAATGTCTGTGGTAAAGATTTTGCTAAACAATAAACATACAATTATGGTTCTACAATCTACATAATATCAAAATAATAGTATTATCTACTTAGGTGAGTGACGAAAGCCTTTCACTCTCTCTTTTACGCGTTTGTCACAAAATAATATATTACCAACGTAACAAATTAGTTAAACCATTATTGAGTAATGGATATAATAAAATATGACAGTTATGGGTTAATATTATTCTTGGCATCCTTACTAATATTATATATACGAAAGTGTGTCTGTCTGTCACCTCTTCCCGCCCGCTGAAATTTGATATGGAGATACTTTGAGTCCCGGGAAAAGATATAGGAATTAGGATACTTTTTACCCCGCGGACAAATGTATGATTCCCGTGCGATAAACGAATTTTGGCACAATGGAGTTGCGGGTGTAATCTAGTTACTGAATAAGCCGGCAATTGGCCCGCAGGCACACCGGCCACTTTGTAACAGAGTGGAGGCCTGAGGTCAGCCGCGTTACGAAAACGGAGGAGCTACCCAAGGTGACGCGGCTCGTGGGAGAATAGCGATGGTGCTGTCCAAGAGCAGGCGAAAAGCGGATGATGAGGGTTAGAAGACTTGTTTGTTAATAATATTTCCATAATATGGAATACCTGTGTACTCAGAATCTTCTTCTTATATATAAAAATTGATTTTCAAATGTATTAGTCGCGCTAAAACTCGAAGGCGGCTGAACGGATTGGGCTGATTTTAGTCTTAAAATATTCGTATAAGTGCAGGGAAAGTTTTAAAGTGACCTGTGATACGAAGTTCACCGGGACAGCTAGTTATATTATAAATATACGACCGCGCAGAAGTGACGTCATGAATTGAGGCATTTTCCGCCATTAAAGCATTTGCCATGTCGCGTTGCGGTCTGAATTGACCCTTACTTATAATATAAGATATAACAAAACGCCAGAAAAAAGTTTGCTTTACCTTTTAAAATAATTAACTCTTAAAATATAATACTTAATATTAATTTGCCTTTTGCAATTTTCTAAATAGGTATTGTGGAATTTATCAAGTTTACGTCACAATTCATCGAAAAAAATCTTCCTTTTTTCAATTGTCACGCACATTCCTCATTACCTTTGTCCACACTGGGCCTGTTTTTGTTCATCAAGGGCATGCGTTGTAGCGCAGTCAACAGCGAACGTGAGGCATGCCCGTGACGCGCGTTGAAATCGTAGCGCTCGCTATAACACTTTTCTTTCAACGCGGGTGGATTTTGACGCATTCAATTATTGAATATGCCAAACGAAAGTTGAATAAAAAGATGATGACGAAAATTGAAGATGAAATTGCATAATGTGGACATAGCTAATTATTAGCTCCCCAGAGTTACTGAAAATACCTATGCATAAACTGCAATAACTAACCAAAATCAATTCTTCCTTGGCCTTAGACTATATTTTTATTTCCAGAGGGAATAAGGGCAGAGGCCCAACTCTGGATTTACGTATATGCAGTATAGGCCATGGCCTATGGACGGCTCACGGCAGCATCCTAGGATAGCAAAGTTCGTACATAGGGGCGGCAAAATTAAAGTGGCCTATACTCATAAAAAATATAAATCCTTCCCAGCATTCGCCTATACCTTACAACTCCCTTACGCAAGGCGCAGCAGTCGGCACGCGATACTCCACACTATTGAATTGAAACAATGCGGCTGTTTCAAATCATATAAGCTGCTGTATTTGGGCATTACTTACAGCCGAGAGAAGGGTTTGGTGCGAAAATTACAAATTATGGAAGTAGTATGCTGTAGGTTTCCGTGCGTATTATGAAAGTTGATGGAGAATCGCTATAAAGCAAACAGAGAAAATTATTTACATCCAAGTTGGTTAAGAAATAACTTTTTCAGGATTGTTCCACATACAAGCCCACCACCTATTCGGATACAAACCCGACGAGAGGAACCGACGCCGCGACGAGATGAAAGAAATTGTAGAGAACTTGTAGCTTTTTAAATATAATGGGTTTGAAATAGAATGCATGCGTAAACATATAGTTCTACGAAACCTAGTAACTACTAATATAACTAAAAGGCAACTAGACATCAGTCACTTTCTACTGACTTCAATCACAAATAGACAAGTGTATCATGAACTGATGATCGTCCAATCACAATCATTGTCATCTGTCGGTCGAAAGTCCATCAGCAGCGTGTATTAGAGGCCCGCGGCACTTTCCATCAGGTTTTCTAGCAGTTTCACTCGTTAATATCGTCGATAGTGCAAATAGTGAGTCACTAAAACATTTATAGGCCTGTAATGCATAGCTACATTGCATATTTGAAAACTTTAACTTTCTCATGGACACCGTTTACCAAAGCCAACAAGAGTGAGTGCGGAAATTTTTATGAAAACATGTGCGGTCCTAGTGGAGGTTATAGGCGCCATGACCCACCAATTATTGAACATAATAATAATGTGTCTTTTACTTTTTGGGCTGCACTCGCACTTATGAAAAATATGTTTAATGTTTTAAGAGGGGGCTGTACAATTTTGCTGGGTTTTTTCTAATAAGTATTGCGATCCCGGAAGACGATTGACTCAAATGAAATTGAGATTTATTTAATCATTGTATATTTATCTGATATTTACCTAACGGAAAACACGATTCACTTATTTTGACTTGATAGTTTTATTTTTCGAAATTATTAATCTTTTAGGGCATTTCAACAAATATCTGTTACACTTATTGAGTTACTATCATTAAATACCTTGCACTACTACAATCACACACTTTATAAAATAATAGCTAAAGGAAATATTAGTATTGTATTTAGTTTTTAAGTAATCATCAAAAAACAGGTTTTGGGACTTACTACCTTTACTTTTGTGCTATAATGCGGGAACCGTTGTTACGCGATATTGTTCACTATTAGCTGCAGCCTAAAGCACATTGCCCGGGAGTACGATTCATGGAATAATAATTATTGTATCACGATTGGAGTATAGCGTTGTGTGTAGGCGGGGCTAGCGTTTTCACAGTAGGCTCTTAAGCAAAAAAAATTCGTCTAAATTTTTCAGCTGTTTAATTATGTGGTTTTGTTCATTTGTCAAATCTAGATAGCAGGCAGAGTAACAATTATCTGTACTCTTTGATCTACGAGCGTGTTTCTATCAATTGTATAATTACAACAATCATGGCGGAATTGGTTCACGAGACCATAATGTTTTGCAACTCAATGTAAACAATATGAGATACCTATTCGATTGTGGAGGCCGGCAAAAACGCCGCATTGTACGCGGTTCCCAGGCCGCGGCCTCTGTGGCGCAATTGCTCTAGGCAGAAAACACTAAATAGTAACTACTCTATGATTCATAGTATTTTTTTATGAATCAGAAGGAAATTTGGACAGTAAATGAGTAAAGTGTACTAACATTTGGGCCCTTAAGCCCGTCACAGACCTAGCTATAATATATATTAATATGTTTATAGCTAGGCATATTAATATATATTTTCTATACTAATTTTCGCGTGACCACACACTCAGCTATAATATATATTTCTGTGACATGTGGATTTAGTATAGAATAATATGACTTTCTATAAATATATTAATCTATACTTATTATAAAACAAAGACGCTATTTTTTCCCTCATGTCCCTTTGTTCTCTTTAATCTTTAAAACTACGCAACGGATTTTGATGATTCTTTCAGTGTTAGATAGCCGATTTATCGAGGAAGGTTATAGGATATA
This sequence comes from Polyommatus icarus, assembly GCA_937595015.1. Classification (NCBI taxonomy): domain Eukaryota; kingdom Metazoa; phylum Arthropoda; class Insecta; order Lepidoptera; family Lycaenidae; genus Polyommatus; species Polyommatus icarus. The sequence continues at coordinate 20,834,145 of OW569329.1, forward strand.
TTTTATTACGCTAAGACTAATAGGAGCGAAGAAATAGAGGAAAATGTGGAAAAAACGGGTAAAATTATTTGAAAGGGCTAACTTGAATGCGCTAATCTCAGGAACTACTGGTCCGATTTGAAAAATTCTTTCAGTGTTAGATAGCCCATTTATTGAGGAAGGCTAGGAATGCATAATTTTTTCAGTGGCTATATATTTTAAATCCGTGCGACGCCGGGGCGGGTCGCTAGTATATATTATAGCTAAGTCTGTGACGGGCTTTACTGACAAAAATATCTACGCATCAAACAATTTGACTGTCAATTGTCAATATGCTTTTCCAACGTAGACAAACCTATTACATACTATTACAACTATTAAATATACTATTATAACACTATTGTTAGTGTACAATTTTTCACATTATGTAGGTGATCACATCATTTTAGTTACAAGTGCGACAATACCACCTTCGGGTCTCCTAATTTTCAGGCAGCACATTTCCCGCAAAATATAACAATTAACAATGCGAGCTATGAAACGCGTGGTCGCATACTTTGGTTAATTCAGAACGGAACGCGGCATGTTGATGCATTTGTGTGGATTTGACAAAGGCGACGGGTCATTTGTGACCCAGGCCCGACAGGTCCGAGGCATATCCCATCGTTTTCGTTATAATAAGGGTATCCAGGATATGTAATTTTTATATTCAATATCACTGGCTAACATGTTATTTTATTGCTTTCCTTTTTCTTCAGGCGCAGTATGAAAAGTGCTAATATGAATAATAAGAATCGTTATTTGCATGTAATTATATTCAATATTAGTGGCTAACACATAGAAATATACTATTTTACACCGTCCCTTAAAAGAAAAACACAAAATCATAATAAATATAAATATTCTTTTGTTTACCCTAGGGCCTAGGTACATTAAAAAAAGGTTTTTTTCACTACCTTCTACAAGTATGTCCATTGTCTACAAGTATGTTCATTGTCATTGTCATCATCCGGTCTCTGCAGCATGTTATATCTTATCACACGTGATAAAACACTGAGGGCGAGATAAACCTATTTAAGTTTTTACCTTTTTATGATAGGTCTACATAAGTTTTCTTTAGCTAATGAACATGAAAACTGTATCTCGCGCGAAATATGCGGCAACATGCTGCCGAGGTTGATGGTGCTACTTAACTAGCATCAAGTTATCAGGGATTGGTGAGTAGAACGTTTATTCACTTATTTAGAAATGGGATGAGAAATGCGAGACGATGGGAAATGCGTTACGCATTCCCGACAGCCCGGGGGAAAGGCCGCCGGGATATGTGAGACTCCCCAGGTGCTGCGGTGAGCACCCGGGTTTACCCACTAAAACCCACCGGTGCCTCCTCCTCCGCATGTTGCTGGGCCGCCGGACCCGCCAGGGGCGAAACTGCAACGGCCCAGTTAGCGGCGTTTGCTTCACAGCAACATCCACTGTGCGTTAGGGTACCTACCTAACTTAAATTGAAAAAATATGTTTTATTCTGGAGTAGTCGAATTTGAAATTAGTTTTTAATTACATTTCTTAGCACTTTTTACATGTTAGCCAATGATATTGAATAAAATTACTTAATATTTTCACTTTTCATACTGCGCCTGAGGAAAAAAAGAAAGCAATAAAATAACATGTTAGCCACTGATATTGAATATAAAAATTACATATCCTGGATGCTCTTATTATAACGAAAACAATAGGATATGTTTCCAGCGTGTCGGCCATGGGTAAATTTTGTATGGTCCGTGACCAGTCTCCTTTGCAAGACGTCTCATGCTCACGAAATCTATTAATTCAGTACAAATTTAGAAATGCATCTACGTTGCGGTCTGAAATCTGAATTGACCCTTACTTATAAAATAAAACAAAATGCCAGAAAAAGTTTGCTTTACCTTTTAAAATAAATAACTCTTAAAATATAATACCAAATATTACATTTTCTTTTACTATTTTCTAAATATGTATTGTGGATATTTATCAACAAGTTTACGTCATAACTTCACAACTCACAAGTCACGATACAGGTAATTATGAAAGCAGATATAGGTAACTATTATGAAAAAATCGTCACAATCTCGGTAATGTCAACCTATTGACACAATTACAGAACGTGACGACGTGTCGCAGACACACGCGCGTGCCCGGCCGCCGTGTCACCACGTAGACAGTTAGGAAACACAATTGAATTATGAGAAATATTCAGTATTCACATGACATCTCTAAGATTAATAAGCTTTCATTTGTCCATCGGAAGCGTTTTTCAATCATCTGCAAATATTACAACACAGTTCATAACTCTTAAAATAGTGCCGACAATTACATCATACGCGTGTTAACCCGTGCCCTTTGAAATTGGTTGGACGTGTAAAAATTTTACTTCTGATAAAAATTATTATAAATAGCTTTATGTCATTTAAATAATTTAGCATTATTATCTTGTAATTTCATTAACAGTCAAAGTTTTTTAGACAGGAGATGTCCGATAATTTGATTGAGTCTATCTTCATTTAAAATTGTTTAATGATTACCAAAAATTTGAACATGCACAACCATAGACTTATAATATATACTATGTGCACAACATACAACATTAGTATTATTACTCTGGTTAACAAGTGCCATTTTCCTCGAAACCTGATCTCAAGCACCGAAATTTATGATTTTGGTCTCATTCCATTCGGAATAGCATCTAGAACATTCTATCAAAATTCCAAGAGGGGCTGAAAAAAAATGCAAAAGTTATAAACAATAAAGTAAACAAAAAAGAAGGGTTTGGTTTTTTTAATATTTCATAAACTATTTGAGATAGTCAAAATTTGAAAATAGATCCTTAAAGAGCAGGAAATTTCCTAAAACAAATCTTACATTTTGGAACTTTATCAACAATCCTTATAACTTTAATTGAACGGCGAAAGTAACGGTAAAAACGCATAGTTCGCGTTTCGCGTAATGGTGATAATTTATTTTTGTTGACGGACTCTTGTTTATTGATATGTCTACTTAGTACCAATTTTTTTTATTCCTTAATATTAATATTTAATCGGTTAAAATATGTTTTTAGTTCAAGTGGCAGATTGCGGCAAATCACGCGAAACGCGAACTATGCGTTTTTACCGTTACTTTCGCCGTTCAATTAAAGTTATAAGGATTGTTGATAAAGTTCCATAATGTAGGATTTGTTTAAGGAAATTTCCTGCTCTTTAAGAATGTAATTTCAAATTTTGACTATCTCAAATAGTTTATGAAATATTAAAAAAAAACCCTTCTTTTTTTGTTTACTTTATTGTTTATAACTTTTGCAATTTTTTTCAGCCCCTCTTGGAATTTTGATAGAATGTTTTAGATGGTATTCCGAATCGAATGAGACTAAAATCATAATTTTCGGTGCATGAGATCAGGTTTCGAGGAAAATGGCACTTGTTAATTAAACTATATCACCTGTGATCTCTTTCTACTTTAATCACAAAACCTATTAACGTGGAATTCGACATAGAAGTACTTTGAAGGATAGAGTCAAATGTCAATATTCCGACACATTCTCATATTACGATGTAGATTCATTGAGGAAGCTGGTCCAGGTGGGTATAGTTTTATAAGAGTACGGTGCGGGTAATTTAGAGCACAATTAAGTGGTGAGCATCAGGTCGTAACTCAGACAATAACGGTTGTCGACTCAACTGTAGCGATTCGACGCGCCGACCTCGGAGAGATCGCATATAGACGGAGAGAAGATATTAAAGCTAAGCTATAAAGATATTATGAAAGTTTTATGACCTGTTTCACCACTTCCTGGTAAGTGCTGAATAAGCTATCCACCACTTAACTTGACAGATAGAGTATGGACAATCTGTCAAAAACAGGCCGTTAAAATGAGCTATAAAAATGCTATTTATAACGTTTACGTTTAAAATGCGGACATAAACATGAAGCTTTTTTCTACGCTATGTAGATTGTAGAGCAATAAAAGATATTATTAGAATCTGAACAATTTGTGAAATACATATTGGGCTGCGTACTTAGCAAACAAGAGTGATAACTGACAAAGGACATATATTTAATTCAGGAGGTCTCGAAAATACACGATGAACATGTCATAGAAATACATAACTTAATTAATATAAAACCCCTTAAGTATGTTATGGTGTGTTGCTTAATTCGTGCCTAAAACTACCATAATATTGTAAAAAGTCACTCGAGAGTCTGAAGGCAGTAGTTTCGATAATTTCACTCGTATCAATGTCATACTTGCATATAGCTAACGTTATTATCAAAGCTTGTTTGGTTAGAATTTAGATGAATATCGCTTCCGTATCCACTAATTCACCGCCCTAGACGGACAGTGTTTCGCGACGCAGCACTTGTCCGGAATGGGGCCGGCTCCCCCCTGCTCCCCCCACCACCGCCCTCCGCATTAGCACCACTTAGTACTACGACTAGTACTAGTATCTAGTAGTTACGCCAACTCACTGTAACCTAATCTTTTGTACTGGCTCGGGTGTTGTAATCGCGCACGTTATTATTTTGACTAGGGATGCATAACTTAGACTAGAATTGTTTTAATGTCTATAATCTAATAGGTTTCGTGGAATCAGCTGCGGATATTTTGCAATACAACTCCAAAGTTTAAAATAATAAACCACGTCTATTAAATAAACTATAAAAAGAAGTAAGAATTTTTCTAGGGTCCATTAGTTTTCTCTCCAAACGTGAAAACTTAAACTTAGTGGATTTTTACCTCGTCTTATATTGAACAACTTGTTTATATTTTTGATTGCACACTAAAGGAGCACATAATGAGGAAGTCGCGATGGCTTATAGCAGTTTTAGCTCATCTTCGAACCGAAGCTAACTCTTCCCGTATGTCATTTGCCAATATGGATGAGGTAATGAGCGAATGAGGTAACGATAAGTGATTACGTGCCAACATCAGTTTTCAATCAATAAAAACGAGTTTCATCCCACCGTGGGACAGTGACGCAACGTGACGCGTGCGAATGCACGATAACCGCGGGATGACGCAACGAGACGCGTGCGAACGCATGATAAGAAACGACACGCAATATCTGATAGTACACCCTTCGGCTAATTGTCTTAATTCTTTCATTAGAAACGGTCCAATCGCGTGCGCCGGTCGGTCGAGCCATGAAAGGTTTTCTATCCTGGTTCAAGGAAATTGGCGATTACGTGTTGTCTAGCTCTCTGTGGTCAGTAAATCTAATTGTGGACAGTAAAAGGGTTTAATATTACTCCCAATATCAAGGTATGTTCTATGCTTTAACATTAAAAATGAAATTTATAAACCGACCGCGTAAATTGTAATCTTTAAAATATTCAAAACATTCTTCATTCGCCAAAATCAGATCAGTAGGTAAACTAAGGAACAACAGTGGAGCAAAAGATACTGTAGCCGGGTTGTATCTACATGTTTGGAGTTCTCACAGAGCATTACCGTGTTCTCATCGCGGTCGGAGCCCACATTTTAATTATATCGCTACAATGTTTGCATACGTAGCGGTACAGCGGCGTACAGCGGCGCAGGGAACAGTGATTATGATAAAGGGCATACCGTTCTAATGCGAGCTGTAATTGTTTCCCGCTGGCGGATAAACATCAGAGGAAGTTCGCACGGTCGCGTAACGCGTTGTCGCGCCGAAAGGACCGCGCGACTAGCGATGTCGCACGTATTCATTAATTAATAATATAATTATAAAAATAGTTAACTTTGTCTTTCTTTTTTTTAAATAATAGTAAAATAAAACATTTTTTTTTATTCCTTTAATTTACCCAAATTATTATTTTATTAAAATATTTAAATTCCTTTCAACTCTTTTACATAAATAATAATAAAATAATTAAACATCAAACATCAAACATTTAAATAAATCGTTTACTTATATTATTTATACAACAAGTACTTAAATTAATAGAAAATATCAGTAAAGTACAATACTTATCTTATTTCTCTAGTTGCTCCAGTCTCTCGACACAAGCTAAACTTATTCACTACTGACTCTTCGTTTTTATACCATCCAAACGGATATTAACAGTTGACAGTCTTAATATTAAATAATAATTACAGAATAAAATATTTCCGGTATATTACCGGAAGTATTTTATTCTGGAAGTATTTTAAACAATACTATAAAAATTAGTAAATACATCGGTAAAATATAACAAATATTCTATAATAATAATCTCATTTTATGTACATTAAATAAGTTACTAAAATAATAATTAACTTTAATTCAGACTAGCGGAAATATTTTATACCGGAAGTATTTTAACAATTTGTAAAACCTGTTAGAAAAATAAAGCAACCTAGTAAAATAATGTCATTTTAGATTTATCATTAATTAATTATAACATTAAATAATATATAAAATTAAAATGATTAATAATTATTAAAAATGATTATTTTTATATTTACATTTTTAACATTTGAACATTTCTAATTCTAAATAAATTATTTCAGCTAAGGTTTTAAAAATACGGTTTTAGTACATGATTATGTATTTATTAAATATTATATTATCATTAATTATTTAACACACGCGTAGAGTCAAAGTGCGTCGTTGCTTTGCAGTGCTCCGTTTTACATATTGAATAACATGATGTCTGTCCCTATATATTATTATGACTAGATTTTTCAAACTACGCTAGGAATTTTGATGTGTTTTTTCAATAGATATGGACAGGTATAGTAATTCCGTTGCGGATACGCAAAACAATCATTAGCATTACGCTAGGAATACCTATAGTGATCTTCTTCTTTAATTATGGCGGCCTCAGTGAGTTGCCAATGTCAGAGTGGCTACTGGCTACCTATAGTGATAGAGGATGGAGATGGATGACATAATAATATTATGATAAAACAACAGGAATTAAAAAACAAATAACAACATATTATAACCTCCTATTTTTAATATAAAATAAAATAAAAAAGGTAAATTGGTAGAGGCCTAATAAGTCTTAAACGTGTATTACACCACACGATATGAAGTGCCCTGCATGCAGGGTGGGCGTGTACCCTAGTTACTACGGCGCTTACTACTCTGCGAATCGGGCCCTAACTCAGTTTATACGCGAATGTCGAAAGAGTTTGACGTATTATCGTATTTATTACATCATACCGTCGTCACTATCGAAACGTCAAACTCAACACTCTAGTTCGCATTAGGCCAGTATTTTAGTGTAGTACCGAGTATTTTAGTAGCTAAAATTCTCGATTCTGCCCCAAAATCGTTCACACTGCGTTCGAGTACAGTTCACAAGTGAGTGGTGTTTTGCAAGATGAACAGCTTACAGCGCAATAAAGTAAATAAACTGATTAAGTTAATCTTAACGGCGATTTTAGTTTAGCCTGGCGCTAGTCGCGCGGCAACTGAGCTCTAAATGTTATTACTTATTACATTACCCGATCGGCAGAGCACTTAGGTAGCTAGGCAGATCGGGACGACCCGATCGCCCTAAATCGGGTCCCTTGAAATTGGGTAGTCTAATAGGCCCTTTAAAGTTTTCGGTTGTGAGTTTTTTTCTTTCAACTACGGTCACAGCATTAGTTTTAATAAATTTTACATTTATAGTAAGTTATAAAAAGTTTAATATTATAATCTGCAGGTAAATGTTGAATAATACTGCATTGATGCAACTTAACACAACTCTATATTATTAGTGCATTAAGTATTAACTCATCTAATTGAAATCTCTGAGTTTTCCGCACCACAATGGTTCCCTCGTTGACCGATTCAGAACATCTCGCGATAGGATGATCGTATCTTTAACTATTCTCTCTCTCACCGTTGTCTCGAGAGAAACCACCGCTTAATTGCGAAAAAATTGCAAATATAAATAGTGATCTAAGTGTTTTTGCTCTGTACTCTACAATATTATTATGGTAATATGCTCCATGAATATATTAGTCTCGTAATACTTGTGCTCGCACTGTGAATAAACAATATACTAGCAGCTAGATCGTACCATAATTATGTACATGCTATTGATACAATATAACATATATACATACATAACAATATAGGAATGGAAATCTAGAAATATATAAATGTGCCTACAACAACAATAATTGAACATACAATTGTTTTTTGAACATACGACGCAATTGAAAAAGAATAAAAAATAATACAATAAGTATAATAAGCAGTCGGTCTGTATAATATACTTGTAGGAGTCGCAAGTAGTATTCTGTATCTAGAAACGCAGGTACGCAAAGGTAAGATAGGTACGCAAATCAAACAAATGGTATTTGGCGTTTAAACTATTATTGCAGATTCCAACGAATGAAAAATATTCATTTAACACGTATAATGACAACACAGTAAAAAGATAACACACGTTACAACCGATACCTTGCACAATACTGACCGCCGTTGGGTAACCCATTGTGTACTGTTACATGTGTTTACTGAAACATTATACGGCGGTTTGCCAATCAAATCTGAGAAGGGTATGATTTATCTTAGGAACTACTGGCTTGGCACTTGGTAAACTTCTGGTAGTATGGCGATTGGAAATGCGTGACGTTCCTACTAGATTCCCGATCCTTGCCAAGTTATCTTTATTGGTACCTTAGATTTCCATTTGAAAATTCCAGGAATATATTCCAGGAAATGCGTGAGGTTCCTACTAGATCAAACATCCCGATCCTTGGCAGTCATCCTTTTATTGGTACCTTCGATTTCCATTTGATTTGCTATGAATTCCTAAAGTGACAATAATTTGTTAAAATATATCTTACGTTAAAATGGGCCATGGGCCAGGAAATGAGCCGAGTAGGTAAGTAACGATCGCCACCGCCAATGAGCGCAACTGCAGGAAAGAACTTATTAACCCTTTGATGATCGAACTTTTAACTTCATCGTCGAAACTAGCGAATTTTAGTTGTCTTTGTCCTTTAAAAACCCCAAACTAAAAAAACTTTAATGTATACGTAATACCAAAAGAAAGAGTCACAAACTATGCCAAGAAAGTTAGTGCAAAAAAAACAAAATGTCTCTACGACAGCCATCACACGCATATTAATCTGCCACTTGTATACGTTCAACATACGAGGTACCAGTCTCCCCATTCAACGAGGAATTATAACTGCTACTCCACCCCCCGGCATTACCCCCTCCCCCTCCTCCCCCTAACCCCCGGCAGCTCGCAGCTCTAATTCCGCTAAATTATTTATTATTGTTCTCCGTTTGAGATAACGGCACCGCGCCCAGGTTAGCTCCGCGCAGAGCCAGCGATAATATCTACGTACTAGGTAGTTTACTTAGAAATTGTAGGATTACCAACAATTAGTTATTAGAGGGACTTAACTAGGTAGTTGGTATAAGCTATATTTACGAAGTAGACCTTAATTTACAATTTTAGAGTTTTTATATGGGAAGTATTTTGTATTCTGTATTTGGCTTCTCCAATTTGTAACGCCAATCTTCGGCGGTGTTTTTAAGATCTTAAAATAACGTCGTACAATTAAAACCAAACGCTCTCATAATATAGAGACAATAATTATTATAACCGCTTCCTCAATTATTATATTAAACGTTTAAAAATTTTGATCGCAGGAAATGCAAAATGTTAATTCTCACACGGATTGAATTACGTGAATATGACTTATTGTGCTAAATTTTAATTGCAATACGTGGCTTACTCTACTTTTTGATTAGCCTAATACCCACGATCATTTAGATTTTAGAGAGCAGTAAATATCTATGCTAATAACATACAGACAACAGATTTAAATCATTATATATATTAAACAATATATATATTAAACAATATATATATTAAACAATTTGGAAACCTCGTAACTAATAACACGTATTATTTTACAGCTAAGTACGTTGCGGTAGAAAAAATTTATATATATATATATATATATATATATATATATATATATATATATATATATATATTACACAATCCTCCAATCCAAACAATCCTTATGTATACGTGCGTTTATAACGTTACGGTAACGTAAGAAAAAATTAAAGTAGGTTAACGGTAGAAAAAATTTATATATATATATATATATAAATTTTTTCTACCGTTAACCTACTTTAATTTTTTCTTACGTTACCGTAACGTTATAAACGCACGTATACATAAGGATTGTTTGGATTGGAGGATTGTGTAATATATATAATGATTTAAATCTGTTGTCTGTTGTCGGCTGTATATATATATAATAATATATTACTAAGAATTTTTAACAGATTTTGTCATCCACTTACACTACTTTTACACTAAATTTTGACAATTTATTCAGACAAATTGTCACTACTTTTAAACATAAACGCGGAAGTATTCAAACTAGTCTCTGTCGCTGCAGTGGCCTGTATCGCTGACGTCTCGGCTCACTAGCCGCGCCACGCCGCGTCCGTCGACATCCGCGTGCACTCCGCAAACACCGCAATTAGCGCGTAACCTGACGGTGTTACGCGTCACCATGATACACTATACAGTAGACTGTACAGTACCAGATGTATTAGCAGACAAATTGATGTATAGAATGGTTGTACCTATGTCATTTTTTGTCAATTCAATGTTAGTCCAAATAACGTAGGCCCGGCATCTGCGCATGGATCAACTTCTCTGATAGTATAGTTCTTGCAATCTACGAGTGCGCGTCGCCCTTAGTTGTGTGAGTGACCATATCTATGCACGCGTACATGGCTCGCTCGCTACTGACTGCTCCGTCGGGTACGCACACTAACGAAAATGTCTATTCACATTTCCAACTACAAATAAAGGCGACGCGCACTCGTAGATTGCAAGAACTATACAAAATATGATGTCCACTTCCTAAGGTTTTTTGACAGAATATGTAATTATATTCTCGGTAGCTTTATTGGATGGTTAACTTTTTGTCTGCAGCCCATCAAAACAACTTATAGTGAATAAACTAACAGTTACCGGGAATGTGAAGAGATTCACGTGCACGTTGGGCTTTTACTAGAAACAATTTCCTTGCTTGAAAATACTGAAAAGCGTTTTCACTCTTCTGTCAAATTATCTAGGCAACAATGAATACGGGAACAAGCGAGCGTTACTCAGATTTTATCCGTATGAACGCGAATGTTGCTCAGATTTTATCCGTACAAGACGCACTTCAAAAAACTGCATATAAATATGTATCATATACAAGTGCTGTATATAATTGCAACATACAGTAATCGAGACATGTATGTTACAAATGGCTGAGCTGTATGTTTTTCTAGTAATGGAGAATATGTTCATTTCTACAGGCGCGGCCGTTATATTTGACATTCCAACTAGCAGGACCAATAGAGGTTTCAAAAACTTAACTAACAGTGAACACGCCAATTTTCAAAAGCATAAACTGTATTTATGACAATGATATTCATAGAAATATATCCATAACGCTATTAACACGTTCTACATTTTTTCCTGTTTGTTTCTATAACAAAGAATTATATCATAATTCTGCATTGTGCCGAAATACATTTATCGTGCGGAATCCGTACATTTTCCGGGCTTTAAACTATGTGATTTCTTCTCCTACGTCATTCCTTGGGACACAAAGTAATTGCCACAACTTATTTCATCAAAATAGGTTCACTATCTTAAGCGCTAAAAAGTAACACAGACAGACAAAATATAGAATAGACCGTCATACACTTTAATACTTATAATATTAGTACGGATATTCTAGTGGTACTTTAAGCTAAATCCCAGCTACTTTCATCTAAACAAAAGCTATTTAGTCTGTCGATGTAATTTAAAAGGCAAGTTGCACTTTCTTCTGTAACCCGATGAGACACGACCGGCTCCAGATTACATTTTACAACACAGACTTATGGAAGATCGAATTTCTTGCAATTTATTGATAGACTATCAGCTATCTTTAGTGTATTACTTCGGTAGTCCATAATAATTTTATTAAAGGAATTATTTGTTTGTTTCGAAAGTAGTGTATCTATTTTGAAGGGCAGAAATATAATTTGTGGAGTCAGTAGACCCAATAGCAATGCCATAAGTTACTTATTTGCGGATCTTCTAAATCTAGAATTGGATTTTGAAATTACAAATATTTCCACATGATAGTTAAGATGACAATCAGACATCATGTGGAAGGCTGAAGCGCTAGATTTTATACCATGCAATCAATAATGCAACTGAAACGCCCCGAACAGAGTTTTCATTTTTCACTGTGTAGTCACTTCTTATGATAACTTCCTACTAAGCCTACTTCAGCGGGGCTAAAATGTTCACTCTGCTAGCAATTTATGTCTAGTAATTCGTACTAATTTGACATTCGTCAGTTTCGCAGTTTTGACAATTACTGAATTGATTTGAGAGGAAATATTACAAAATGTAACCATTTTAAGTCCGCAGATCTTAAAATTTAATCAGAATTACGTCCATTTTTTTCTCACTTTGGCACATATTTATTAGCTCGTTCTCTAAAAAAAAATGCGTTTAATCTGCATCCCTTTCAAGATTAATCTGATAATAGTCTAAAGTGTCTACTATCTAGTTGGCTGTATAACATGATATAATTAGCGGTGTAATCTGTTAAACACGGATGTATTACATGTCCTGCATACTGATGAGGAGTTATTCTACGATTGCAACTAACATTGATTACCGCTTCATTCACTGAGAATCGCAATAATAAAAAGATCCACACTGTTCATACAGACTTAATATATCAGACGTTTTAAATACAGAATTTTGTTCTTATTTATTACGTCAGAAAAGGGGCTCGACACACAAAACATAGTAGGTTAAGTGTAATCCAGAAAGTCAAGTGGATGTTTTTATGATTAAGTACCTAATAGCCGTATTTAATGATTGCTAGGCACTGTTTATGGAAGAGGTTGAAGTTGAAAATGTTTAGAGTTTATATGAAAGTTCTATAAATCATTAAATGTCATGAAATCCGGTCGTAAGAAGTTTAAAGTTTGAACCGCACTTATTTAATTACTCTTTGTGGCACTCCTAGAAATGGGCCTAACAGGAACAACTGAAATCAATGCATTCGTAACGTTATGTATGTACGAAACGTATAACAGCCACTATCTAATCAACATTCAAAACGTTACCAATACGTATATTATATATGGCAATTTGTTACTGCTAAGTACACATTACATTAGTACAACATAAAATAATAGACTAACATAATAAGAAGTGTTTATAAAAAACCACGCGAATCTTTCATTTTTGGAGAAATAAAAGTAGCGTATGCCCTTAATTTTTTACTCGACACTTGTTTATGTCATCTTGCAAAATTAATCAAAATCTTAGTGAAACATCTAGATCTACTAAACCTTTAAGGTAAATAAATATAAACATTATGCAATAACAAAACATAATTTCTCCAATGTCATGCGGCGGCTGTATTCCAGCTCTGAATGACCAGTCCTATCACACTAGATATTTCAAAAGATATTCTCTCTAACCCGCGTTAGATTCGCATCGAAGATCTATAGATCGCGATCGATGAATGGAAGATCTAGCGCGGGCGGTCGTCGACCCCGGCTAACGAGGGTAATCGCGCACTAATGACACATTAACGCCATTGTTGTGGGCCCGTTTTCACATTCCCCCGTAAACTAATACTCTAACTGATAGATTAAACTAATGCTTTGATTGCTCGAAAATTACTTTCTTATATAAAAAAAAAAAACTCGTGTCGTAGTCTTAGTTGGAACATTCTTATCGTACACAGACGTTAAATATAATGTTTGGTTATTGTCTGATACGTTAAATGTCTGGATAGTTGAATATTTTACAAAATAAACTTAACCTATATATTTTGACTAATTATTATACAAATACGAACTATTCACATCTGAAAAATTGTTCATCAGTATCGGGTAGATCAAAATCCTTATCATTCCTTATTTGCTGACACTTGCTCAAATTAATTATTATAGACGAACGCTCAAATAAATTATTATAGACGACGAAATTAACATTAAATTAATATTATAAATGAGAATGCGTGGTAAGATACCACGCATTCTCATTTATAATATTAATTTAATGTTAATTTTAACACAAAACATGTTTTTAATAACTTTTCAAGTATTAAATATAACAAGCCAACAAAAAACTTTAAAAAATTAGGCTAAAACGAAAGTGGTTTAGTACCGGTTAAAATAAACATGTTAGTTTTATATAAAGGATGCATGTCATTACAATTGATGAGCGTTTATTTGGGTTTGTGGAGTGTAACAAAGTCACAATACATGTTTTATAATCGGTAAACGAGCATTAAAATCGTCTGATGGCTGGTCAACATCATCATCGTCATCTCTGGTGAAAAATAGCCGAGCTTTTTTACTAATAATATAAAGAGGATTGTTTGTATTTTTGTATTTGTTTTCGTATCACTATAATCAAATTTTCTTTTTGATTTCTCACCATTATGTGCTTTATTAATTTGAATGGGCTATTTTTATTATTCCTCAGCATTTGCATCCAACGATGTCGGCAAAGATTATCTAGTAATTGGTATAATTGAAGTCCCGGGAGAGGATAGTTTTTATTGCGACTAAAATATGTCCTGTTACATTAATTAAGTAGATTAGAACGGAGTAGCGAGCGTCATAAAATTCATTTATCGCGAGAGAACCGTCAATTTCTCCGGGTAAAAGATACCCTAGTCCTTTCCCGGGATTTAAAGAATCTCCAACCAAATGTCAGCAAATCTGTTCAGCGGTTTGAGCGTGAAAAGGTAACAGATAGACACACCTTCGCATTTTTATATGTGTATGAATTTAATATTAGTCAACAAATCAATACATTGTAGGTTTTACTTGGAAAGTAATTTTGCAATTACGCATGTTTTTAATGACTTAATTCACAAACATGTCGTCACGATCGCGCACTTTTGTGTACAACTACACGAACCAATGCGTATTTAGCATTAAAGTTGACAACGAACGATTAAAACAAAGCAAAAATGTACATATTAAATATTAATGTATTTCGTAATCAGTAATCACTCAGCTGTGATTTCGCGTTTGTTTTATATATAATATTTATATCTATTAACTATCTAGATGTTGTCTCTAACTTCGCTGCATCGAAATTCGAATCGACGCACCCGCAATCGACCCTGCAGGGGAGCCCGATAATCGAATTTCGATGCAGCCTGCATTTCTCCTATATCCTTTCCCTAAAAATAAAGTTTTTCTCTACCAAATTTTATCAAAATCGTACGGTTTAGCAGTTTTAATCCTTCAAGCCCCATAAGAGCACCGGTGACCGCGACAACAATAAAATAACAATAGATTTCCAAGAATCCGCGATCAAAGGATTAAGCATAAGATAAGGTAAATAAGAGATAGAAAACGACAACAACAGGTAGAGGGATAATCTTTCGCATTTAAAAAATAATGTATATAACAAATATGTATTAAAAAGTAAGTCTAAAAGTTCTCAGTATTCCAAGCTATCAGATGATTCCTACTTTCCCGCCATTTCTGATGAACCTCTGACTTCCTATATTATGTATCACTTACTCTCTATAGCTTATGGAAAGGAGATTAATAAGATAATAATGATATAATCATAACATGGCTTATGCATATCGCTTATGTACATTACTTTCATTCATAATACAACAACATACCTTTTACGCAAATAAAAGTAACTAATTAAAATAATTTCATTGCTAATTTAATTATGAATTCTTTTGTTTTGTCATGTTTTGTTTTATTTAATTTTATGTAATTCCCCGTTATTTTAATATGGAAACAAAGAAATAACTTATAAAAAAATTTAATGCGTGGAAAATGGCTCATTTTTATGTCAAGTTGAGCCCACGATATCCCTTTCTTTTTACGTTGATATTTAGCAAAATTACAAAAATATTAATTTCAACTTGAGACGTAACGAGTACAAACATTTTTATTTCCAAAACATGTGTGATAAAAGACTTTCCATTTTGAGAAAATCAAAGTTTGTTGACATTAAGTTTTCTTTAACATACACATCACAAATATTTCACGTAATTTAACCTCTATATTTTCACTTATATACTCTACATATTAACTTAAACTCTACATATTAAGTTACTTACTGGACCAATCCTGTACGAGCACAGTTCACACACAACACAGCACAACACACGCGCGCTCTTTCGCGGCTCAACGCGGTCTGACGTAGAGTCCGCGGTAGAGCTGGCTAGAGCTAGCTGTAGAGTGTAGAGTCCGTGGAAAGCGGCCGTCAACTCTCACTTGATAAACGTATGTTTGTTGTGAAAAATCAAGTTATGTAGAGTCCACTATGTTTTACAAATGTTAAATTATGAAAAAATCCGCAAAAAGACGCAAAAAGTATTTATAATTATTTCTACTAAGTATTTGTTATGAATTATGAATGAATTACGATTTATTTTATGAATTAAATATAAAAAATACGTTTGATATTTACAAAAAGATGTAGATTGTAGACACTAGAGATTGCTTAAGATTTTTGAACTTAATTTGTTTCCGTTGGTAATATAATTATTGTGATGATTTAAAACAATCAAAATTTAAAAAATAATTATAATATTATAACTTCATAATGATGACATAATACGAGTACGATTTTACATGTTTATATATTTATGTAACTGAAAGATAACGAAATATTAAAGTTTACGACTGTATCATTATTATTTTATATGGGAGCTTCGCATCTCGTTGATGTCTTTTGAACTGCGCGTGGAATTTTTATAGTTTTCGTTAGTTAAAAAACTTGTCCTACAATAATTATATTAACTTTAGCGTAATATTACTAGAGCGCACTAATGAGCACGTGTTAACATATTTTCTTTATTTTCTTAAGACCTAAAGCACAGATTACTAAATAATATAATACGTAACCTACCCTGTAAACCTGTTAGACTTCTGGTAATAAAAGCCTGTTAAAAGTGTTGTGATTTAGTTTTGTTACTCCCTTTTTAGGGTTCCGTACCCAAAGGGTAAAAACGGAACCCTATTACTGAGACTTCGATGTCTGTCCGTCTGTCCGTCCGTCCGTCTGTCTCCAGGGTGTAACTCAAGAACGGTTAGCTAGAGAGTTGAAATTTTCACAGATTATGTATTTCTGTTGCCGCTGTAACAACAAATACTAAAAATAAAATAAATTTAATACTCGTATTTAAGGGATCCCATACAACAAACGTGATTTTTCAAACATTTTTTGCTCGGTATCAATGATTACAACAGGTAGGCACTTGAAATTTTCACAAAGGCCTTAATTATTATTTATGTACTTTAATAATTAATAATTATATTTAAACAAAATAAAAATTTAAGGGGGGCTCCCATACAAAAAACACAATTTTTGGTCTATTTTGCTCTATAACGGTACGGAACCCTTCGTGCGCGAGTCCGACTCGTACTTGGCCGATTATTTATATGTATATTATACAGGGGGTAAAAAAACTAAGTCAAAACACTCTTAGCTTTAACTTTTTTATTTGTATAGGTATGTAACAAAATTTGTTATTTTTTGATACAACGTATACAAAGTTAATAAAAACAAAACGTTTATATCCACCTAGTAATAATTACGCTTAGATCTTTCTTTAACCACTAGACATACATTTATTAGATGTCCACGTGACTGACCAGCTCACAGACAGTAAGGAGTAGTGACGTACCCGGGTTAGATCGATAACATCTATCGAGAATCGAAACGCAGCGGAGGGAACCGAGTGATGCGACCTCCCGACCGCCCGACCGCCCGCCAGGTGAGGGCTGGAGAGGATCGACATCGATATTTTAAATCGAGTTTAGATTATGTTGTCTGTGACTTAAGAGCAGAAAGAAAGATAACGTAACTGATAAGCGATTCTAAACTCCTATTGCTATGTATCAAGTGTCACTCACGACCAAGATGAATCCATACTTCCATACTAATATTATAAATGTGAAAGTGTGTCTGACTGTCTGTCTGTCTGTCTGTTACCTCTTCACGCCCAAACCGCTGAGCCGATACTTTGAGTCCCGGGAAAGGACAAAGGAAACTTTTTGTCCCGGAGAAATGTACGGTTCCCGCGTTAAACTAATTTTGGCGCAACGCAGTTGCGGGTGTCACCTAGTTAATAATAAAATCCAATAGACGTTTAGGCCCTAGAGCGTGGCAAAGAAATATTCATACTTATAGAGTGCAGCAAAGTATTATTCATACCTACATAGCATACGAGTATATTCTTGAATAAGGTAGCAATCTGTTTAGCGCCGTCGATTAAATTTTTGACACTGATGAGCTACATTTTCCGCACAATTTACTAAAGTTATCCCTAGTCGATAAAATCAACTTGGCTACTTTGCAATAATATTTTCTTGAAAAAAACTTAACCAATGTTACAAATAACTAACTTCAAACTTCGATTTTATGATATCGATAAAAGTATTAATTCTTTTTTTTTTTACCATCGATAGTAAATTCCTCCCTAGCACAGTGATGACACTATTGACAATCGCGGTGGGTGGACCACTCCGATACTAACATACATACATACATACATACAGGGTAATGTGATGTACATACAACACGTGGGAACACATGCGCCGTACCCGCTAAACATTGTGCTTGCTCAGTGAGGTGTTACGTAACAAGGATCATAAAGACGATACTACACGTAAGGATAATCCATACTTATGTCAAAAAAATATGCGAAAATCTGTCTGTTACCTCTTCACACTTAAACCGCTGACCGACTTTAGAAAAATTTGGTATGGAGATACTTTGACATGATAGGATAATTTTTATACATAGCTCCTAAAGCAAAAAAATACCAGCATAAAAAATATAAGGATAGTCGCTTATCCAATCTGGACAACACAAAAGAGTCAATATTTAAGATAGACGTGAAGGGATTTTTATAAAAACTGACTAGGAAATCGACAGACATAACGCCTAGTGGTAAGTACAGGCCACCATACATTTTCATTCGCGACTTCATAAGAATAATTACACTTTTAATTTTATCCGTGTTAGGTTCTTCCGTTTCTGCGGGCCTGCGGGGCTACTCACAGTTATTTCCTGACGATTCAGAAGCTCAGAAATCAAAACTAGTCCTTCATAATAAAGTTGTTTTTACCCGACTGCCAGAAGGGTTATGTTTTTAGCGCGTATCTTGTATGTTTGTAATATTCTTTATTAAAGAAAACAAACATTTACTCGTATAAGTTTGCAGATATTTTTGAAAAATATCTTAACTTAGCATCGTTCACAAATAGCGCATGCACAAATTCCTGACGACATCCTCAATAAATCGCAACTTTCTGCAATTTCTAACTTTGTCGCTTTTCCCTCATCTCTACCCGACACACAGACGGACAGACGTGAGGAGCATGCGACAAGTCAAGGACAGGGCCGACCTGAGCTGAATACCTGATCAAACGGAACTACACTGACAACAACTCGCAAAGTTGACGCTAAACGAGTACTCGTGTGCGCCCAGATCAAAAGATTGTTAAAATATCTTGTATAAGAATTTTAAGTGTCCTAAATAATAATAACATTAAGCAAAGTTAAAATGTAACACTCCTGAAGTGCCGGTAAATATGGAATGGAATTTACCTCGGTGCTAGTATGAGGAGTGAGGACATTATCATTGATCAGGTCTATAGTATAGTTTTCACAGAGCCAGTACTGGCTGCCAATAAGACTGGCAGGCAGTATTGGCTTGATATGTGCCGCTTGTGAACAGTTTGACTTGGCTTGAAAAACTGTTCACACGCGGCATATACCAAGCCTGAAGCCAATATTGGCTACCAGTCTTATTGGCAGCCAGTACTGGCTCTGTGAAAACTATACTTATGGATTGCTTAAAAACAAAATGAATAAAATTGGCACACAGTCATTGTGATCTTACGACCTTATACAATGCGACTAGAACATTTGTCATTCTATTATTTATCAATTGCAGTTTGTATAGAAAACGATGAAATATGACAGACTTCTTGGCATGTCGATGACCGCTATAGCCAGATTACACTATAATGAGTATAGACTGATTGAATAATTAATTAATTAGGTTGTAGTAGTGCAATCTAAACACACCCTACAAGGTGTACTTATTAAAATGAGCAAAGTTAAAAATCCACGGGTTGCACAATGCAACAGTTTTCTTTGATTGTTTATGTTATTGCTTCAAACTTGGATTGTAATAGTACTAATTTACAAACAGAATGGCTGGTCTTTATTGATTACGCCACGAAATAATTCTCAATTATGTGTACAATGGCTCCAATAGAAAGAAATGATTTAAAAATTGTCTCAGAGTGTTGCGTCAGCTGCGCCCACGCACATATATCAGCGCTAAGACTGTGGATACACTTGTGACAATGGAGTGTTATTCGTACTAAATACAATTAGCATTAAATAATATAATATTACCTTTAGGGCCTGTTTCACCACTTCCTGATAAGTGCCGAATAGGCTATCCACCATTTAACTTGACAGATCAAGTATGGAGAATCTGTTAAAAAAGTTGTGAACAGCCTATTCGGCACTTTATCAGAAAGTGGTCAAAGTGATGAATGTAATTTTAATAGCGAATGTGTGTACATGGGTGATCTGCTACCTCATCGAGATAATAACGCTGAACCATTTAGATAAAATTTTGATAAGAGATATTTGACTACAAAATCTTACATAGGTATTTTGATATTATGGAAAAATAATATTATATGTTTCCTTCCACGAACGATACTCGGCAACAAAGTCACGGTCCTCATCTTTTACATTGCAGTTAGGCGCTTGTGTATCACGGGCATTACAATTTCAACACTTAAATAAGAAAACATCGAGTTGTATTGGATAAATAATAAGCGGTGTTTACTTTTTACTGGCCAGTGGACTGGCGGGTTACAAAACCTCTGTACAGCCTGCAGCCAATTACAGCAAATTACTATCCAAATATTTGGTACTACACTATATCCAAATATTTGATTTATTTTAATCTAACTGATCAATAATGGGGCTAGTATATCGCTTCCAATTTAAATGTGACCTAAAAAACAACGCCGTAATTACAAAATACAATGGCATATGAATGTAAACGACATAATAATATAATTATAGGTAAGTATTATACATTGATGATCCTAATGCATTATTAAACCAAATAAAATAGAATCGATTTTAACAACTATTAACTACCTATAATAATATTATACTTTAACTACAAAACATTTTACTGCTTAAAGGTAGTAAACGATTTAAAAAAATTTGGCCAAGTTCGAGTTGGACTCGCGCTCGAAGGGTTCCGTAGTCCGTACCTACCATTATAGAGCAAAATAGTAAAAAAATGTGTTTTTTGTATGGATAATTGCCCCCTTAATTATTTATTTTATTTAAATGTTACACCATGACTCATGTATACCCACAGTAAAACAGGATATTGTACGGCTACACCAAATCCTACAAGGAGCGAGCGCATTGAACACCATCCAAATACTCTGGCACAATCATTAATGAATCATGACAATAAAGCACGACGCTTAAAGCGCAAAATACCACAAAACATACTACAGTAAAATACATTGATGTTTAAAAAAGAGGATGTGACACAGGTCACATGCCGAGCGCGGCAACAATAGCACCAACCAAGATACTGCTGAATGTCCCAATACTTAGGAGACAGATTGTAGTAAACAAGAAAAAAAGAATAAAAATTATTATCTTATATCTTTAAACGATCAATTCTTGTATATAAATATATATGTATATGTTACCGGAAATGTATGAAATCCAGGAATTGTATACAAATCCTAGGAAATTTACACAATTCCGAAACTATTTAGGAAATGTATAAAATATTGTTTAAAAAACGATTTAATACATAAATGTCCTAGTAAATGTAAACAATTCCTAGGAATTGTATACAATTCCAGTATCGTATTAGGAAATGTATAAAGACAATGCTTTCTGTAATGAAACACGTTGTTATAATGAGAATATTCATTTATATTAAAGCACTGAGGCATGTTTTGTGATGGTCGCCGGCTGCTGCCGCAGCACAGTCACAGTTCTAACCTAACCTACTTTTGGATTTTCTGGATTGTGTTTGTTTTTGTTTTGGCGGGGAGCTGCGCCCCCCGAGCCCCCCTTTTGGGCGTTGCGTGGTTAAGTAGATCTTCTGCTTCTTCCTTCTTTTCATAATAATGAAATGAAATAAAAATAATGCGCTTGATACAGCGCCGCGCGCCGGCAGCCATTTCGTCAACCGGCGCCGGCAGCGGATACACTCCCTAGTAAGTAAGTAACACATAAACACCAGAAAACAGATGACCTTATCTCAAGATAACGAAAATTTCAAATGTAAATTTCTTGTAAATTACATTTCCTATTAATATTTAGGAAATGTATAGATTTCCTAGGAAATGTGTCTAATATCATTAATTTTACACATATCCGTACGATTTTAAGAATTGTATACAATGACGAACACGAATTACAAACATTTCCTATAACATATATATATAATTGGAATCTCGGAATCGGCTCCAACGATTTTCATGAAATTTTGTATATAGGGGGTTTCAGGGGCGATAAATCCATTTAGCTAGGAATCATTTTCATAAAATGTCATTTTATGTGTGTTTTTTTAATTTTTTGAATATGGGTCATGTAGCTAGTTAATTATTAAAGTATAAAATATATATCTGAGTATTTTGTAAACATTTCAGGTTTTGTCGTCATTGATACCGAGCAAAAAATGTTTGAAAAATCACGTTTTTTGCATGGGAGCCCCCTTAAATATTAAATAGAAATACATAATCTGTGAAATTTTCAAGTCTCTAGCTGTTACCGCTCTTAAGTTACAGCCTGGAGACAGACAGAGAGACGAACAGACATCGAAGTACCCTATTACAGATAATAGGGTCCCGTTTTTACCCTTTGGGTACGGAACCCTAAAAACTCCTAAATCCTGGTACAGCACAATGTTAGAGCTTATCTTAATCTCGAAGGTTGAAGTTTTTACATAATGAATATTAATGAGATTTTTATAATTTAACAATGACCAATATCTGAAACGCAATCTCCAAAATATTTTAAGACGTATTTTATATGTATTTAAATATCCCTTCTTAAAAGTAAGTTGTAAGAAAGATAATTCTCGTATTAATTAATACAAATGCTTGTGAAAACTTATTAATCTGAGAACATTATTGAGGTTTATTCGAGAAATATACGTTTCGGACAATTGTTCCTTAAATCAACGCTTAAACTACATAGAAGAGGAAACCAGCCAAAACCTGAAACGATGCTGCCCCACTAGATTACGTATCTAGGTAATCTTTAAGAACGGACTTGTAATGACAATCGACAATCGGAGGAGTCTTTCAATTGTTTCATGTGTATAGACTATAGACGACGATATTCACTTTCCAAAATGCGATCCATATTCCATAATATGCTTGTTAAATGCTCCCTATGTAGGTACTTAATCTACATAAATTATTATTAAAATAATATTAATTTTTAAATTTTTTTCAAATATTTAAAAATTTGTACCTCAATTACCTATTTGGATTATACAAGTACAATACTATCATGGAAACATTTTAACATTCCTCCCTAATGTATCCGGGATTCCTACTAATAAATATTTTACACGTTTTAAATCATATTTTTTTTAATTATACGCTTTCAAATTAGGCCTATTCCGAGATTAAAACGATAAAGGTACCGTCTCAAATCTCGCTTGATATATTGCCACCCTCCGAGGGCTTTAATAATCTCACAGAGAACGGAAATTAAAGAATTGAAACTACGACATAAGTAATAGCCGGTCATCTGTTATGTAAAGTGTAATAATTAAAAATAATTTCAGTATTCAACACTTAATAGATGCGGCGATAAAAATTAATTTAGAGCACCAGGCTTGAGCATAATCGGCTGAGTTGAGTTCTGTATATTTCTGTTTTAATTTTTCCCTAAGATGAGTCTTGTATGTATGTTTGTTATAAGTGTTTTATAGGTTTATACTTATATTATATGCCTTGCCCGGCTAGCTCAGGCGGTAAATAGAGCATAAGACTCTTATATTGATAATTATATCCTATAGTCCATACTCTATACAGAATAACATTTTATCGAAGACGTGCTAAATTTTTTTCGCGACTGCAGTACCTATGGTAAATTGCTACTGCCTGCTTATTACTTTAGTCTATACTCACTAACTGCGATACGCCAACACCTCAAGCTTTTTAGGGTTCCATAGTCAACAAGGAACCCTTATAGTTTCGGTCTGTCCGTCCGTCCGCGGTTTTGCTCAGAGACTACAGGACCTACAAAGCTGTAATTCGGCATGAATGCACATAATATTACTGGTGCCGACCAAATGGTATAATATAAGATTTTAAAAAAAATATTTTTTAGGTACCTACACATCTTCCACCGCCACCGCGTCCACCCCACCGTGTGGGGTGTCGTTGGATAGGTTTTTTAAAAATATTATGAGTATTCAATGATTGGCATTTTCCAATTTAGGGATAATTAGATTACGATAGGGTTATTTTATGTATTCGGAGAAGTATTTAAAAGAACTTTTTGTTCAAATTCCTTTAACTGAGATGATGTTGTTATGTGTAAAACACGTTTTAAATGTACATTCATTGATCATTTAAAAAAACAGGAACTAGCGGTACTACGGAACCCTATATTGCGCGTGGCCCGACACGCACTTGGCCGGTTTTTTTAGGGTTCCGTACCCAAAGGGTAAAAACGGGACCTTAATATTACTAAGACTTCGTTGTCTGCCTGTCCGTCTGTCTGTCACCAGGCTGTACCTCAAAAACCGCTATATTAGCTAAACTTCTGAAATTTTCACAGATTGTGTATTTCTGTTGCCGCTATAACAACAAATAAGGTACAGTCGCTAAATATTATCGTAACCTTTTTTTAAAAACGTTCTAAAAAAATAAAATAAAATACTACAGTTATAATTATCAAACATCAAACTTTAGCTTCACTATTCCTTTATTCTTAAAAATAATCGAAAATGCGTTAACGTTTTCACGAAAAGTTTAAAAGTAAATTTAACAAAAATACTCATATTTTCAACATTTATTTTTGGGCTCCTAATATAATATACTAGCTGTCCCGACAGACGTTGTTCTGTCTTAACGATGATTATTTCATTCGAATTGGTATAATTAAGAAAACAATAGATTAAAATTAGTATCTTCATGCCAAATTTCATAAAAATAGACTGAATAGTTTAGGCAAAAATCATAAAAGTTTATTGTGCGGGAACCGTACATTTTCTGGGATCAAAAGTATCCCTTGTCCTTTCCCGAGACTCAAAGTATCTCCATACCAAAATTCGTCAAAATCGATTGAATAGTTTACGTGCAAATCATAAAAGTATATTGTGCAGTAACCGTACATTTTTCCGGTACAAAATGTATCCTATATCCTTTTCCTGGTTCTCAGCTACCTCTCCACCAATTTTCAGCCAAATCGGTTTATCCGTTCTTGAGATAAAAGTTTATTGTGCGGGAACCGTACATTTTCCGGGACCAAAAGTATCCCTTGTCCTTTCCCGAGACTCAAAGTATCTCCATACCAAAATTCATCAAAATCGATTGAATAGTTTACGCGCAAATCATAAAAGTATGTTGTGCAGTAACCGTACATTTTTTCGGGACAAAATGTATCCTATTCCTGGTTCTAAGCTTCTCTCCACCAATTTTCAGCCAAATCGGTTCATCCGTTCTTGAGTTATAAGTGGCGTAACTAACACAACATTCTTTTATATAACTATATAGATTTATTTTTAGTATTTGTTGTTGTAGCGGCAACAGAATATATGTAACACAATTCCTGAAATTTCAGAAGTGTAGCTATAGCGGTTCTCGAGATAGAGCCTGGAGACAGACAGACAGACGGACAGACAACGAAGTTTCAATAATAGGGTCCCATTTTTATCCTTTGGGTACGGAACCCTAAAAAAACATATTTTTCTACAGTTTCAAGCAAAAAGAAGTGATATGAACGTTCGAGATCAATTCACTGTTTGAGATCGTAATACCGTCTCGGGGGACGATATTAGGAAATTTTAATTTTTTTTTTTGGTTCATCTATTTAAACAAAAAACGTGTTATAATCTCAAAATGTTACTTAATCGATTAACATCTGAGGTAATAATAATTAGTTTTACAAACAAATTGTATCAATAAGTCAGGCATCTCAATATTTTATGGTATCCAAGAATTTTTCAATGAAAAACTGACTTTGAAAACTTTTTTGATTTTCCAATTCCTGCCGGTATGAAAAGCATGATGCCCTCACTTCTTCACAATGACCGACTGATGCAACTAGCTCCTAGCTCGTGCCACTAATGATAGATGGCAGTTTTTAAATAAGTAGATATCGAAGGGGACGGAATTAGGTTTGGGGACGAAATTTGGCGACTGTACCCCTACTAAAAACAAAACAAAATTAATAACTAGCCCATACAACAAACGTGATTTTTTTGGCCTTTTTTGCTCGACTTCAATAATAGACAATAAGTAGACATTTGAAATTTTCAAAAAATCCTTGATTGTATGATGTTCTTTTAATAATAATTCAAATTCAAATTCTTTTCAAATTCTTTATTAACCATACAATAATATACAATAGTATAAAAGCTAGGTAGCGTACATCACGTCGTCTAATCCCATGCTAAGTAAAATCTTGTGTTATAGCAATCAGACAACGGATGCACGCCGAACAATTTTATCCTAATATATATTATTTACACATTCACACACACAATCACACTACACTTTATCACGTAAAGTCTCTTTCGGCGACGTGATGCGCGCTTCGTTCGGGAGCCTCCCCCGGAACCTTCGGTAATTAATAATAATATTAAAATAAAATAAAAAATTAAAGGGGGATATAATACAAAAAAACACGATTTTTGGCCTATTTTTGCTCTATAACGGTACGGAACCCTTCGTGCGTGTGTTCGACTCGCACTTGGCCGATTATTATTTTTTTTTAATATCAATTGGCGTTTTCCGTGTTACAAGTGTTTACGAGTGATAAAACAATAACAGTAACAATTAAGTGCCGATTCGTCCGATGCAATCGCGCGCTTCCTATATTTCAGCTGGATCTCGACCATTAGTCGACGAGGGGCCATTAAGATCGGAGTTAGTCGAAGTCGTGGCCGGCGGCTGACGGAACTGCGGGGGAAAAATATTGCCGCACCAACACTTGGAACTATTAATTTCCAATACGGTCGTATCACGAGGTATCACTGTATCGGTGTAGGGCGTAGGGCGGCGTCTACACTGATGAACTTTAACTAGAGGTTGCATTTTTATCGAAACATCTAAAATTTCATGTATTATCCGGCATTCAAAGCCTGGATTTAGGTCTTTACCTCATTGTGTCTCCAAGTATTTGCAAATCCTTTGACATGGGCAATGGGCGCGAAGCTGAAGTTAGCGGCATTAGCGTGAGAGGTCAAACAAACGGAAAGAAAAACACACATTTCGTCGGCGCGAGATAATTTGCCTCGTATCGATGTTAAGAGCTTTTGTATTTAAGGACACAATTAGTCAATTATACTGTTTAAAATCCATATATTATAGCGTCGAGCTATGTGTACTAGGGTTTACCTGGGCTAGAAGGCGGCGCGCGCGCATCCTTCCGTGTGATCGGCTAATTAAATCGCGAACCCCGCGCGCCCCGCGCCCCGCAACCGTTAATAGAAAACCCCGCGCTCCTCTTGCTCCCTGCCGCGGCCGGTATAATTATTTATTGGATCCATTGTGGTTGTAATCTCTATAATGTCATAGTCTAGAGTCTAGACTCTAGAGTACCTACTGTTGATGGCATTTGGAACGGTTGTAGTTTTTTGGATAAGGACATCGTATTCTTCTATTAGTTCTTATCCCTAAGAAGTCGAAACCAGTGCTCCAATAAAAACTCGCAAAGGCTTACAGATAAAAAGACAGCTTGGCAGTTGGCACCCATTGAATGCACTCGCTGATAGTCATCCATGTACCACAGTCCACATCCCGATGGTTAGATCAACCGTGCAACATTGTAATCTGATAAATCTAACGTATAAACAGCGAGGGGGTATGTAAAAACTCCGTGTTCCCCGCGGCCAATTAGCGCGCGGGCTTCAGGAACAATGCGCCGCGACGCGACGGTCGCCAAAACAACATAACTCACACATTTTACGCCCCACCCGGTTAAATACTAGCAGCGGTGTTCGCGGTATGCACGACGACTTACACACTAAATAAAGTTATAAGCAGAGGCTATCCTATAGCTACGTAATCGCTAGTCGCTACATGGGTATTATAGTAAAGTATTATTCCTACGTCCATGAGTGATCATGAGACATAATGTTATATCGAATGTATGAAAACTGACAAATTTTTAAATTAATTAATTCATTTTTTTATAACTTTACGATAACTTTGTTTAGTATAAATTACTACATTGACAAAATTAACCCATGCTCGCTTCTTAGATGAGTAAGTAAAATTAGGAAAATACTTACCAGAATACTGCATTTTCATGCTTACCAGAATGTGAGCTCGACATACTGTAAACAGTAAAATAGTAATAATAGTTGTCAGGATTCATCGTAAAATGAACTCATTTCATTGGCATATAACAAATGAAGTCACCAGCGGCAAATGCACATAATGATCTCGTGATGAATGATATTATAACGACATTAATACTGCAACAAATTGCGCCACAATGGTGGAAAATATAGTACACCGCGCTCGCTGCGATCATAATGTTGGATTGGAATTATTATTTTACTATATTATTATTGCAGTGGGCGGCTTTTCTTTATTCTTGGCTTTGACATTTCGAAGCAGTGAGCCAATGACCCTGAATTGTTTAGTTTGCGCCGCGTAGGATTATAATAGCCGGAATATTTGTTTATAATTCTATTGTCAGATCACCTGTTGTGAAATAATCACAGCTAATGTAAGTGATATTATAATAAAAGTCTCCTACTAAGTTTTGCTTAGACTAGATTTGCAGATGTAGAATTATTCGTTTCTTATTTACTTATCAAGGATTTCCTAAATAGAAGAGGGAAACTTATCAGAAAGAAGAAAGAAAGATGTTTAATCCTTTTTAGGGTTCCGTACCCAAAGGGTAAAAACAGGACGCTATTACTATGTCTTCGTTGTCTGTCTGTGTCGCCAGGCTGTATCTCAAGAACCGCTATATAGTGCAGTCGCCAGAGGTTTTAACCTCCGAAAATTGTAATAGTGAATGGATTTTTGTTTTTGAGGTGTCATTTTCTTTTTTACACTATAACTTGTTAACCAAAAATATTTTGTGCTTTTAATTTTTTAGTTACTTATTTAAAAATGTATATTTCACCATATAAAACCGGTCCAGAAAAAAAAATATTCTTGTTCCTGTTATTTAATGACTCTTATCCAATTGTTTACGTTGACAATTAACCAAATACACAATTTTTTAAAAAGAAAGTTTGCTTTGCTAAGCTAAATACAACTATAAGGTTTTTGCAAAGTTTTTAGAGATTAACGCTCGTCGTAACCAAGATAAAAGGGTTTGGGTGGATTTAAGGGTTGTAACGAAAAGTGTGTTAAACTTTCTTTTTGTGCGTTTTTCATTTAATTTAAAGAAATGATAACTTTTAAGTACTTAAAAACGTTTAAATATCTCCAAAAATGTATAAAATAGACCGAAAATATTTTTCTATATTTGTTGAAAATTGATTTAAGTGGGAGCTAAAACATTAAATACATCGACAAATAAAAGACTTTCTAGTCTTTGAAATATATTTAAACTTCCTACTTAAAGCCAGAAAAAAAATTGGGTGCTACAAATCTCACGTACATACTAAAGACGCATGCTGCGACCTATGTTTGGAAAATGCTTACCTAAATACAAAAAATATCATTTCTTAACCTAATTTGTATTTTTTCCCTTTAAGTATATTTTAGCAAATATAATGAATGAAAAAAAAATAAAAAAATAATTTTATTCTGTAAAAACCTAATCAAAAGAAATAAAATACAGATTTTCTTCGAAATATCTGTGAAAAGTTTGTGCTACATTTTCAGAAAATTTAATATAGTAAGAGCTAAAAAATTATACACATTAAGAAATAGAAGGCTTTGTTAAGCCTAAAAAATAATTTTAAACTTCCTATTTAAAACCAAAGAAAAATAGGAACGCCATTTACCTGGCGAGGCACACAACAAGTACATTTGGAGGTATGCTCATCTACATACAAAAATATTAATTTTAAATCTAAATTATATATTTTTTCAAGTTATTTTCTTTCTATGGAATATAAGCAATCGTTGCTTATATTCCAACGATAACGATACAAATCAAAAAATTAATAATATATTTTATTATTTTGCTATATATTTAAAAGAAAGAAATATGCAAATTTTCTTCAAAATTTTGCAGTTAATGAGTTTACTTGAAGTGGAAGAGAATAATTTAAAAATCAATAGCACAACTTTTCAATAGGTAAACTTTATTATTTATGTTATCAGCTACACATTCCTTTTTTTCTTTTCAATTTTCATCCACTATTGCAAAAATCGGAGGTTTGCACGATTTTTACGCTCTGGGAACTCCACTAATAGCTAGGCTTCTGAAATTTTCACAGTTTGTGTACATATCTGTTGCCGCTATAACAAAAAATACCAAAAACGAAATAATATTCATATCTAAGGGGGGCTCCCATACAATAAACGTATTATTTTTTTGGCTTTTTTGCTCGATATCAATAATGGCAACAGGTAGGGACTTGTTATTTTCACAAAGGCCTTAAATATATGTGTACTTTAATAATTAACCTATTAATCCCCGTAAGGCCCAAGTGGGCCGCGATAACAAAAGATTTCCAAGAATCGGCGATCGAAGGCTTAATAATAATATTTGAATAAAATAAAATATTATGGGGGGCTCCCATAAAAAAAACACAATTTCTGGCCTAGTTTTGATCTATTACGGTACGGAACCCTTCGTGTACGAGTCCAACTCGCACTTGGTCGATTATTGTAAAAGAAACCAACCTGCGGTGACCACTGTCCAAGGAGCGCGAGCAGAGTAGACAGAATGCGCGAGCATCTAAGTATCCGCCCGTACCGCGAGCGGGCGCGCGCAGACCGCGGCTGGTATTCTGGGGGACATTCCGCGTCAAGTATTTAATTCGGTGTTTATTAAACACGAGATAATCTCGTCTTTTGTTCCCGGCCCTTCATAAACTTAATTGCGAAGGCACGTTGGATACGAGGCTTCGGGAGTTTTAGGAATTTCCACCTACACACTTGTTATGTTAAATTGTGGATAGATCAAAATACCGATAAGGGGAGTATTAGATTATCATTTATATTGGATCCAATACGATCATAGAAATTGGTGTGGCCAGTTATTTAATATAAAAAAGAGTTTTTAATTTCTTGTTCGTTAATATGTTCCAAATAATGTAATGTAATTATTTTTCTAATTATATACTTGAATAATCTTGCTGAAATAACATAAAACAAGCAAATTAAAAATGACGATGCCTTTTGACAAATCGAATTCTCTGAGATCTAGTAACACTGATGTCAATACCTGTTGTCGCAACCACCTCAATGGAGGCGAAAACTATAACTACATTAATAACTCTGCTGCGTCCACCTGTGTGAGCACACGTGACAATTTCGCCTATGCGGCTAGTCCGCACTAGACTATGGCATTCTATATCGTGATGGCCTAGCAGGTCAATGACCGCGTAGGCTGCCAACTAAACTATACACACGTGTCCATCTGGTAATCACCACTAACGATGAACATGGTTTCTATACTATACTATACTGTGCAGTCGCCTCCAACCACCCCTTACAGCGACCCCTTACCACACGGCCCAACCGAGCGTTCTATAGCTAAGGTCTAAATCAAACCCACTCAACAGTAGGCAGTAATCACTGGATGTGACCAACCGGCCACAAACTACCACACGGCTCAACCGAGCCTTCTATAGCTAAGGTCTAAATCAAACCCACTCAACAGTAGGCAGTAATCACTGGATGTGACCAACCGGCCACAAACTACCACACGGCTCAACCGAGCCTTCTATAGCTAAGGTCTAAATCAAACCCACTCAGCAGTAGGCAGTAAACACTAGATGTGACCAACCGGCCACAAACTACTACAACACCTCGTATAATAAGATAACTAAACGAATCGACTCATTGTTCGCAATATAAATACAGTATCAACATGTTACATAAGACGATTATAATATTATTGTACATAACAGTTTCGAGGCGTTGGATATCCTCGATGAACTGAACACACAGCCTAAATAATAACGTTCCAGATACCTGTGGAATCCTCGGAACACTGGCTCACCAACACACCCAGTACCACTTGCGGAGCGCACGTCTATTCACTGTCACTGCCACTATACAACTGAACTCTGTGACTACTTGACAACGACTTATATAGACTGCCCCCACTACTGGTGTGCATGAGACAATGTAGTATCTACTTTTATATGTAGATACACTGCACATACACTACAGAGAATATTACAACTACCCTCCTATAATTATATATGAATACCGTTGTTTACCTTTTTTACCTACAAGTTCGCGCGATTCGCGACACTCCCCACCGCAAAGAAAATAGAAGCTATGAAATAGGTATCCTGACTCTAATTAATACAAAACTTTTATATAAAACTTCGCTTATGACCTGTACCATTGGTACATTGTCGCTGAAGGAGCAAATCAAACACAGAACACTGTATCTCTGCACACTCTACTCTCGGCTGCGGCTCTAGAGAGCAAGTGAGCGCCAGGCGCCAGCTCTCAATTCTGGCGACCATCTTGCCTTGTCCTGATTGGTAGTAAGCGGCCATCTTTATCCATCAACACACCATATCTACACTTCACAAAATATATATTATATATATTTTTATTACACAATTACTACTAACTTTTTTTACAAAGTTAACATTTTAGAACGTTGTCTACATGAGGCCCACCACCGGTCCGGAAACCAACCCGGCGAGAAGAACCGGCGTAAGAAACTTTTTACTTTACCGGGCCACCGGGCCACCTCTACCAAAAAGGTGGAAAACTACAACAACAGCATAAGCTAAATCACACATAGTGTGGAGAAATGTGGCACATCTATATAGAAGCGGCCTATGGTTTGCCAGCCTATTCCCTCCAAGATGTGCTATCATTGAGAAAAGAAACTACCTTATAGTAAGCCTAAGCACACAAACGCCCTCTGGGATTCCATTGTATAGGCGTATACAAATTAAACCAAATGAGCCAAGATATCAAAACTGAAAATATGCAATACAATTTGCAATCAATCACAAGTTAACCGCTTTCAAACCATCACTTCCTCTCTTGTTTAATAATATATTATCTTTTATTTCAGAGTCCATTTCACCAAGCTCCATAATATCAATCATTATATATCAAATTGATGACAACTTATCTCTAAACAGCTGACACCTATAAAACAATTCCGCCGGACACTCCCGCGCAACTAAAGGAGGTGAACTACTTCACCAAATCATTTCGCCAATAAAATTTCTCAATTACACTGATACAAAGCTTTTATATTTAGCGACTCTGCACTTCAACCTTGCCATAGTCTTTTGGAAGTTGTACCAAAAATACGTAACCTTGATTACAAAATATAAAAGCTGTTACTTAATATTATGTCAACTACTATGCTACTAAACTTTATTTAAGGTGAATTTAATTTTATAACACTCCATCGTTATAGCGGAATAATAAAGTTTAATTAGCTGTTGATAAGATCTTCATATCAACAACATTATTTTTTCTCACTCTTTGCTCACTCTTTTTTCACAATTTAAGTAAAACTATTTTTAGGTCGAGTTTCACGAAACTTCTTGCATTTATTAATTTTATAGAAGAAGTTTTTCTATAGTTGGTAACGGGTGTTTTCTTTGATGTTGGCTTTAGCTTGCCCTATATATCTACACATATTCTAACTCCCCCTTGAGTGTCGAAACCAAGGGAGTAATCCTAATTCCTACCCCAATAACATCCAATTCCATTGACTCATTTATTTAATCATTATTGAGGACTCTGTAACACGTTCGAGAGACCGGTTTACGAGGACCGGAATTTAAACATTTATAATTTTAGGAAAATTACCTTCGAATCCATCTTTCATGGAATTCTAATCTCAACACTTCCACTCTCACTGGAATATCCTGGCCAAGTAAATTTTGTACCGGTTTTTTTTTAACAATTTCGCTTTCAGAAATATTTTTAATTGCTTAAAACTACTATGGGTATAATATAGGCCATTGACCTTTGTCCGGACCCGCAACTCGGTTTTTAAACGGACACTATTGGACTTATTAGTTACATACCTAAATTGGTAGCTTCAATCATAGACAACACAATTATATACATTGTACGTCATATCTAATTATGCTCCAATAACATTTGCAATAACTTTGAAATTGAAATCTAAATTCTAATCTGTTGTGTTGAAGATCTTCGGGTTCATTCACGAGTTTTAATATTAATGAAAACACAACACAATGAACACCACTTTCTATGCACTTATTCCACTTCAATATTATGGTATTATTATCAACGAAATGCACGCCCAATTCTAAAATAATTCATTATTAGGTGCCTTAATGTCGGTAGTTCGAAAGTACTAAATATCATCAAAACAAATATTAGGGTTAACAGCTTCATAGAAGTTTATACAATTTGGTAGAACTACTAATAATTTGGTAAAACTATTTTCTACTAATTCAGAAGTCTTAATTTTTTATCATTAATAATAACATTATTATTCTCGCTGCCGATATCAATAACCATATTTACTGGTTGACAATGCAAAAATAGCCAATACATTCATATTTCAAAGTTCAAATATATTGGATGAATGTTAGTTTTTGTGGTAACAATAATTTTTGTTCAACGTCTCGACGTTGAACGTTCTTTGGGAGCTAATCTTTTAAAGCTGGCAATTTATTGTTTCTAAACTGACTTCTGAAATTATTTTATTATAAGTAACATAGTTGCCAAGACCATTTTTCCTCTTTTCATTCAATAGATTATTCTAAACCACACGGCCTTTTAGGATAAAAGTAATCATCTAATAATTGCCCTACAGGCTACAGCACTCGAACTTTGCCATCCACTGCTCTGCCAGGTCAACTATAATAGGCCTCTTTTTGCCCATTTACTTTTGCGAGGGTCTCACGAGTAGCAGCAGTGACACACGATTTCAGCCCTCGTTTTATTTTACTAGCGTAGACTTTATACATTGGAACTATAGCCGACCAATCTTTTCAACTATTAGCAACGGTACCCGTTTGAATTTTAACCAAACTTCATCTTAATTTACCTTTAAACCCTCTAACCATTTGTAGGTATCTTTATTTTAACCCAACTACGTATTTAATCAGCAGGTATCGTTTGTCTATCCAACGACCTCTAAACATTTTTTGGTATCTTTATTTTAACTAAACCTCGTCTTATAATCAGCAGGTACCATCCGGCCCCCACCAAATTACCTCTAAACTTCTCATTTTCGATAGGAAGCAATTTTATTTCCACTTTGTTACCACACAATAATACATATGAACCATGAGCTCTCCCGCTATGGCGAGACATTTGGTAAAGAAGAGCAAAATCATCAATCTCACAATAATAATATGACATGATAATTTCATTACAAAGTTTATATATGCCACTTTACTGACTTGAGCAGATTAAATTCATTAGGATTATGCAATAATATTTTAGTACCTAATTAAAAATTATTAAATTAATTAATTTCAATAAAGTAAATTAAAGAGTGCGATGATAGCAACACCGAGCGTATACACTCGTAACGGCTACGCTAGACAACAGGACGCCGCCGTCCATCCATCATCAACACTATCGGTTATCGGTTACTAAAAGATCGTATTATATCATAGTGAATTTGGCGTCTGTGAAGGCGTTAATATAGACTCAAGAGACACTGAGCGCAGTGTGATGAGAAAATCAGGCTCATCAACACCAGCCAACTATCAGGCACCCACTTTACAGCTGCCACACCAATATTCAGGCCTTGTCACTTCCTATCCTCCACAATATACCCTTCTCGTACACAGAAAAATTACAGCATGTTATTCTATAAACAATTCCCACTATAGTGTGTGGTTCACTGCTACACAATGTATTTGCTATGGCAACATAAGCAAGCCCACTGTAGCAAATCAACGAAACCAGCGCCATTTTATGCATATTTAGCAGGTCTAAGAATCCGCTACTGTCTCCATATTTTTATATTGCATTTGTTGAACAAGCGATAGTAAACAATAAATTACGAACTTCAACTCGAGACCGACGGCGACCATTGCCTGTGCATTTCGCAAAGGGACAGCTCGACGCCGCGCCCCGCGCCGCCGCAACGGCGTCCCGCGCCACATCGTTATCTAGTCACTTCAACAAAATAACATTCTTTACAAACAAAGAAATACGTTACAACTTCAAATACTTTAAATGGCAACAGAACGTTTGCCGGGACAACTAGTTTAGGAAGGCACTTCCGTTTCAATAGTGCTCGTTAATGTTATTTCAAGTTTTGTACCAAACCTCCAGCCATATCTAATTTTTCAAATGTTATTAAACTAAATTTTGATTTTGTTATTATTCTCGGAAATTAAAATTTAACTTTAAGGGAAAACAAAATTAGCCGATGATATTAGGTTCCAAACACAAATAACGCCCCCAATCCATCATTTTCCAAATTTTGTTTCCCTCTGCTTCGAAATTACCAAGCTTTGGCTGGCTCTGTCAAACTACCTCTAAAATTCTAAGTGAAAATTATTTTCACACTACCTTCGGCCGGTTCCGAGCCGGGTTCGATCCCAGCATCTCCACCATGTCGCAACCACCTCAATGGAGGCGAAAACTATAACTACATTAATAACTCTGCTGCGTCCACCTGTGTGAGCACACGTGACAATTTCGCCTATGCGGCTAGTCCGCACTAGACTATGGCATTCTATATCGTGATGGCCTAGCAGGTCAATGACCGCGTAGGCTGCCAACTAAACTATACACACGTGTCCATCTGGTAATCACCACTAACGATGAACATGGTTTCTATACTATACTATACTGTGCAGTCGCCTCCAACCACCCCTTACAGCGACCCCTTACCACACGGCCCAACCGAGCGTTCTATAGCTAAGGTCTAAATCAAACCCACTCAACAGTAGGCAGTAATCACTGGATGTGACCAACCGGCCACAAACTACCACACGGCTCAACCGAGCCTTCTATAGCTAAGGTCTAAATCAAACCCACTCAACAGTAGGCAGTAATCACTGGATGTGACCAACCGGCCACAAACTACCACACGGCTCAACCGAGCCTTCTATAGCTAAGGTCTAAATCAAACCCACTCAGCAGTAGGCAGTAAACACTAGATGTGACCAACCGGCCACAAACTACTACAACACCTCGTATAATAAGATAACTAAACGAATCGACTCATTGTTCGCAATATAAATACAGTATCAACATGTTACATAAGACGATTATAATATTATTGTACATAACAGTTTCGAGGCGTTGGATATCCTCGATGAACTGAACACACAGCCTAAATAATAACGTTCCAGATACCTGTGGAATCCTCGGAACACTGGCTCACCAACACACCCAGTACCACTTGCGGAGCGCACGTCTATTCACTGTCACTGCCACTATACAACTGAACTCTGTGACTACTTGACAACGACTTATATAGACTGCCCCCACTACTGGTGTGCATGAGACAATGTAGTATCTACTTTTATATGTAGATACACTGCACATACACTACAGAGAATATTACAACTACCCTCCTATAATTATATATGAATACCGTTGTTTACCTTTTTTACCTACAAGTTCGCGCGATTCGCGACACCTGTCAGCGTTAGCGCTCCCGATTGGCTATTGAAACCACATAATATGACGTAAAATAGGATCAATGATAAATGATAATGTAATATGCAGATATGATCAAATGATCATTTTTATTGGATCCTATATATGATCCTATAAATGATCCAATATAAATGATAATGTAAACCCCCCTAAGGGAGATCGCAGACGGCACACTTTTTGTGTGATCGAGTTAATCTGCGGCGCAGACTCGATCACACAAAAAGTGTGCCGTCTGCGATCTCCCTAAGATACTACTGGATAACTCAATTTTGTATTTATTTACATATTTAGTTTATTACTGAATATTTATAGCAATCGTACGACTGAGGCTATTTGCGGTCTTACCACAAAAGATTTAAACATCTGTTGAACAGTTGTTTTGAGACAATTTTGTATGGAATTTTTCTCTAATCAACTGTTCAACGGGTGTTTAAATCTTTTGTAGTAAGACCCTTGGTGTTTACTTCAAAACTTACGTTAATTATTAGATAATAAATATAATATTACCTCCAGATCTCGGTAGATATGGTATTGAAATTTTGCTGAATCAACTGACGAGACGATAGTGCTACTTATGACTTATTTAGGCGATGTTCCGAAAAGTACTGTGCAGTGGTCATCACTGTAGAAAAAATCGTTCCGTTATGGAGTTGCAGTACACTGCCGCAGTACCCTAGTGAAATATATGACGTCATCAATCGTCGCCATGTTGTACTGTGAGGAATGGCGTTTTCGAGGTAAGGCACTCGCAGTACTTTGATCACGTCATCAGTCGAAAAGTCAACTGTCAAGTGTCAAAACCACTCGAGTGTCTAACGTTTTAAAACAATACCTACAGTTTAATCCCAATGTTGTAAATTCCTGTAATTAATTTGGATTAATAATAATAAAACACTGGAAGAATTGCAATAAATTAACATTATTAGACTGTGTTGAAATTTGAAAATGTTCAATACGAGCTGTCAAAAATGCGGCTGATAGTATACTGGATTGCGTTCTGTTTTAAATAGTAACCAGTATACCAACTATAAAGGAACGGCTTCGCAGTATACTAAAATGACGTCACACTCTGCAGTGGTCGCAGTACATTTCGGAACAAAAAAAAACTTTAAAATTACTGACATTACGGTACGACGACGATATTTTCTATAAATACTACCAATAATAAAACCTATATAAATACGACGCACAGTGGTCCGAAATCGCTAAATAGTGGACATTCGCAAAAAAGTTGGATTTTGGTATGGAAAAAATACCATTCGATAGAGTTTAAGAAGAGTAACAATAAATCCTTAATAAGTTTTTTACAAAAATGTGGTTTTTAAGGTAAAAAAAAATAATTACGAAAATGTTGTATGGGAAAGAATCTATAAATAGATTTTTTGCAAAAACTACTAGCGCATTCTGGTTCATTCTTGAAACAAGTAAAGTTCTAGTGGTATTTAAGGTTTAGAAAAAAAAATCTATCCTTTCAGGCTATCTATATAAAATATATATAGATAGCCTGAAAAATATTCGGGTTTACCCAAGACCCAGAAGTTGGTTTGTAAATCTGTACAAAAATGATATAAGTAAATTGTTAAAAACCTAAGCAATAAACACAACAGCCATTAAAGAAATAGCAAAAAATCGTTAAAATGTTAGTACAAACATTTCAATATTTTGAACCTACTGCAGAAGGCTGCACGTAAATTTGCGCACTTTTTTTCTAAGCCTTATAAAGCACTAGAACTTTACTCGTTTCAAAAATGATCCAGTTTGGTCCAGTAGTTTTTATAAAAAATCTATTTATATATTCTTTCCGTGGTATTTCTCATATCTCATCAAATATCATCTCAGGAGATGATATTTGCAATAGAATAAACTACAAAATAACTTTAGTATGTATTGCAAAACTAAAATAATTAATATACTATACTACTCAATGATATTCTACTAAATACAGATCTGTTATGTTCATACAGTACCCGGCAATAAATATTGCACATCGACCTTTGGAAAGAGACATTCGGCTAATTTCGGTTTCATAGAGCGTTATCTTTGTAGCACACACCTATTTGACATTATGTCAGTCGTTGTTCAAATTCAATAGAGTGCAGTCGCGTCCAGTTCAGAATATATATCTAGAGTTGTTAACACCCCTAAATTTGCTACAGCTGTAATTTTCCAAACGAATTTTAAATACGTAAACATAATTTGAACACCCTTTTTTATTTTATTTTACCCGAACCTAAAGCCATAACTTATAGAAAATTTGGTGTATTTTATACAAAGAATAATAAAATTGTCAAAAGAAGCAAACCATAATTGTTTTAACAGCTCCTAATATATACCAAACTTTTTGTATTTCGTGCGTAAGAGATAACGCTCTACAAAACCGAAATTAGCCGACTGTCACTTTCCAAAGGTCGATGTGCAATATTTATCGCCGGGTACTGTACTATCTTCCAGCTTAAATTGCTTCCAAACAATTTTCAAATTCAAATACGTACTTACCTCTGTCATATCTAAAGGTTACCATAGTTACAACAATGAATGCGACAGATAATACGTAATGAATGGTATAGAATAGGATAACTATATGTTTTGAGATGGTTTTGAATTGCACTTGACAGGCGCATCGGCGCGCATGCGCGACAAAGAATAAGAGAATATTGTTATTGTTGAACAGAAGAGACATTGAATAAAACTAAT
The DNA here is from genome assembly GCA_937595015.1 of Polyommatus icarus. Classification (NCBI taxonomy): domain Eukaryota; kingdom Metazoa; phylum Arthropoda; class Insecta; order Lepidoptera; family Lycaenidae; genus Polyommatus; species Polyommatus icarus. The sequence continues at coordinate 20,874,803 of OW569329.1, forward strand.
TGTTTGTTAGATTATTTTTTATTAAACTATGTGCTATATTCTATACATATTATAATAAAGTCGTAGGAAAACAAAAGTACACATTGAATATTTTAAAAAATATTAGTACTTGGGGTATATAACGTGTAAATTTTTGTTTCTTTGTATTTACATAATATTTTTTTAGAGTAATTACTTTAGGATCGGTCGTATGCCCGGGCTAAATATGTATATTATTAACCGATTCGTTGCCACCTTCATTTCAACAAATTCTTACGACAGGCCAAGTACTTTGTTCGATGACGCACCATAAGCGTCATCGGCCCTGCTAAACGATGACGCGCCACGTGCGGCATTGGCCACTGGTTGTGTTTTATGCATATTTTATTGTAAATAGGCGTAAATCAGAGAGGGAAAAGATAAATTTTGTGTGCAGTGTTCGTATTAGTTGTAATTCAAAGCTGATATGGCGTATAAAAGTAGTAATTCATTCTGTTCACAAAATGTGTAAGTAGTCGTCAACCTTTGGCACAAATTTTGCTCATACGAGTATGTAGGTATTAATGATTTTAATTAGTGCTGGTTACTAAAAGCCGAGCTTTGTGAGGGCTCACGTCGTCACACCTTGACTGACTGATGACAACACATATAACACGGACTCGCACATGAAGGGTTCCGTACCATTAGAGAGCAAAATTATGCCGAAAATTATGTTTTTGTATGGGAGCCCTCCTTCATTTTTTATTTAATTTTATTTTGTTTTTAGTAGTTGTTATTATAGCTGCAACAGATATTCGTAATCCGTGAAAATTTAAATTCTATTACCGTTCTTGAGTTGCAGCCTGGAGACAGACAGACAGACAGACAGACAGACAGACAGACGGACAGACAACGAAGTCTTAGGCTGGCCTCACACAGCCGGAATGTCTTTCTGAATTCATATTATTAATTCAGAAAGACTGGAATTCCATACAATATCAGTAAGTATGCTCCACGTACACATTCAGATTTTTTTCAGATTATGTTTCTCAGATCGATCTATAAGAATGATACTGACGAGCGTTCTGAATTCCGGATCGATTTTAATAGAGCGGCACACACATACTGGAATCAGATTATGAATTATTTCAGTTGACACTGCAAGAAGCTAACCCCTGGACGTGTTGTGACCTGCTGGCGTGATGTCTGACACGGAAAATTTAATCTTAAGCATTGAAATATAGGACACATCCATTGAGGATTACCATGACAGGGAAAAAAATAGCGTGGTTGGAAATTCTTAAAAGTTTAATTACAAATTGGGAAACATTAAGTGAAAACGAAAGTAAAAGAAAAATAATATTTATTAGTATTAATTCTTCTTCCATAAAGACGTTTAAATATGTGCCAGGAATCATGAGACTACTGATCAATCTTATTTTCAAAGATGTGTGTGAGGCAAGGTGTCGAAATTTAGATTATGGATTTCCGATTATGAATTATTCAGAGAGACGTTCCGGCTGTGTGAGGCCAGCCTTAGTAATAGGGTCCCGTTTTTATCTTTTGGGTACGGAAGTTAGAACCCTAATTACATGTTAAAGCACAAATCAATAGGCATGATAGTTTTTCCGTAAAGGTTGTGGGATTTATTATGACTAGCAACTTCATCTATTTTAGTTGAAGAATAAATAACTTAGAGTAGTTGTGTAGCTATGACAATATAAATTTGTATTAAAATTTAAGAGCTCTCAGAAAATCGTTTATTTAAACAAATGAAATACGTTTGTTTTGGATAATCAGCAGGAATATAATGACTTTCCTGAATATAGCCAGCCAAGATTTACAAACATACTCAAATGAAAATTGCCTGGAAAACGACAATAAGGAGAATGAAAGTTTTCCAGAACATAGTCACTCAATATTGCAAAACGTTACATTGAAAAGGACATTAAGTAATTGAAAGTTCTCGTATTTGTCATGACGCAAAAAATAACTCAACAGACAGTAGCATCGAAGCTAAATTACTGGCGCTGATGAAGATGAGTGTTAATAAGAAAAAAAAGTTTCATAAATACGCTAATCGCAGAAAAGTAAGGATTCTTCGAGTGAACCAATGATTGACGATCTCTGACTAGTAGCCTTTAATTCTAAAATAAACGGCCACGCATAAAATTGAGTTCAACATGTATATTTAGACAAGGGAATTGTAATTACAGTATAATAAATTAGTTTTAACGTGTTTTTTAACAATTCTTATATGCCGCGTCTGGCGCGTCATCGGCCTCACTAAAACTTTTTGAATGACGCGCTGGGCGCGGCATTGGCCACGAATCGGTTAATTAGTAGGCTTTTTTTAAATTAAATAAGAGGGCAAACGAGCAAACGGGTCACCTGATGGTAAGCAACTACCATCGCCCATGGACACTCGCAACATCAGAAGAGCTGCAGGTGCGTTGCCAGCCTTATAATAAGGTAAGAAATGAAAGAACATAATATGTAAGAGTTACTTTTACATTAATTGAAAATTTTAACACGAAAATATTTAAGTAATAATAAATATCTATATCTATACATATTATTATAAAATAAGGTCGCTTTTTTCCCTCATATCCCTTTGCTCCCTTTAATCTTTAAAACTACGCAACGGATTTTAATGATTCTTTCAGTATTAGAAAGCCTATTTATCGAGGAAGGCTATAGGCTATATTTTATCACGCTAGGACTAATAGGAGCGAAGAAATAGAGGAAAATGAGGAAAAAACGTCGAAAATTATTTGAAAGAGCTAACTTGAACGCGCTAACTACTGGTCCGATTTGAAAAATTCTCTCAGTGTTAGATATTATAACCCCTTTATTGAGGAAGGCTATAGGCAATATTTTATCATGCTAAGACTAATAGGAGAATGTGAAAAAATGAGGGAAATTATTTGAAAGGGCTTATCTCGCGAACTGCTGGAGCAATTTTTATGTTATTTGGCACAGGTACAGGTAAGAAGTAGACCACGTGAAGGATCGAGGCTATCGATTTTAATCATTTTTTACTACATAAAATACATATTTTATGTACCTTCAAAAATATTTAATTTATTTCTTTTCTGTCTCTTTGAAATTTTTTGTATTTCCGGATTATTTTTATGTGCCAAATGGAGACGAATATTTGTGTATTTATCAATTACTAGATGATGCCCGCAACTCCGTTGCACCAAAATTTGTTTATCGCGCGGGAACCGTACATTTTTCCAGAATAAAAACTATCATGTGTCCTTTCCCGGGACTCAAGGTATCTCCATGTCAAATTTCAGCAAAATCGGTTTAGCGGTTTGGGCGTGAAGAGGTAACAGACAGACAGACAGACACACTTTCGCATTTATAATATTAGTATGAGATGAGCTCTATGATTAAAAATAGGGGTCTGTTATTTTGAATGTTCTAAGGAGGGTATTACAGTACCCGGCGATAAATATTGCACATCGACCTTTGGAAAGTGACAGTCGGCTAATTTCGGTTTTGTAGAGCGTTATCTCTTACGCACGAAATACAAAAAGTTTGGTATATATTAGGAGCTGTTAAAACAATTATGGTTTGCTTCTTTTGACAATTTTATTATTCTTTGTATAAAATACACCAAATTTTCTATAAGTTATGGCTTTAGGTTCGGGTAAAATAAAATAAAAAAGGGTGTTCAAATTATGTTTACGTATTTAAAATTCGTTTGGAAAATTACAGCTGTAGCAAATTTAGGGGTGTTAACAACTCTAGATATATATTCTGAACTGGACGCGACTGCACTCTATTGAATTTGAACAACGACTGACATAATGTCAAATAGGTGCAGTGCCTCCAGATTCACTGTAATTACAGTAGATTTACTGTATTTTGGACTTTTCTACTGTCTACTGTAATGATAAAATACAGTGTAGGATTTTACTGTATTTCAATTCCGATAAAATATATTTGCGTTAAACGAAACGCAGACATGGTTTTTGACCCGGCCTTTGACCTCGAAAGTAGTCTTTTGATGGGAAATGGGAATTCCCCGAATCAAATCTGTATACAGCAAAGCAACTAACAAAAATGTGTCGTCTCTGGACTCTGTCTGACATAGGAAAATACGAGCAGCATACGTATCATGAAGCTGTAAATAATTTTAAATGTAATTTAAATAAAAAAGTTCTAGAACATTTCAGCTTTCAGCGTTAATTATACTACTTGACACTAGAATCTAGATGGCCAAACCTTTGAAAGATAATACATACGTAAATGCGTATAATTTTGCTTAAGTTTATTGCAATAATCATACTTGAATACTGATAACCGTTATACACTTAGTATTAAACACATTTAATAGCTAAAACCGTAGTTATATTATAGCTTTTATTATTATATTTATACTACTTATAAAACGCCATCTGTCGTCAACTATGATAACTATTTCAAAATTTGATTGACATTTTAAAGTACTACATTTTTAAAGTTCTGAGTACTGTATCCCATAATATTGACATCTAGTGTAAGATAGCTAAACTACGTAGTAACATCAACATCGATTGTTGATGTTATCCCAGCAAGCCATTCGTCGACGTTCAGAAAATTGTGTGGATTTCAAGCCCACAAAAGAAATGATTTCTAAGATGACGTCCAAAATATATCAGAAGCATGAAAATATTATTTTTGAATAGGTACATGATTAATAAATGAATAAAAAGTGCTATAAATATTGTAGTAAATCAATCATTGTTTTCTTTTAAATCTGTAAAATTTTACTGTAATTCTACTGTATTTAGCAAGTCTAATTTACTTCATTTTTTTAGGATTCCCTGTATTTTTTCACTGACAACACTGTAATTTCACATTTTGAATCTGGAAGCACTGAATAGGTGTGTGCTACAAAGATAACGCTCTATGAAACCGAAATTAGCCGAATGTCTCTTTCCAAAGGTCGATGTGCAATATTTATTGCCGGGTACTGTAGATTATCATTTATATTGGATCCTAGATCATTGGGTCATTTATATTGGATAATGTAATATAGATAAATGATTCATTTCTTCCTTGATCATAGATTTTTAACATTTACTGAGAGATTGGATCCAATACGGTCATAGAAATTGGTGTTGCCAGTTATTTAATATAAAAAAGAGTTTTTAATTTCTTGTTCGTTAGTATGTTTCAAATAATGTAATGTAATTCTTTTTCTAATTATATACTTGAATAATCTTGCTGAAATAACAAAAAACAAGCCATATTAAAAATGACGATGTCTTTTGACAAATTCTCTGAGATCTAGTAACACTGATGTCAATACCTGTCAGCGTTAGCGCTCCCCATTAGCTATTGAAACAACATAATTATGACGTAAAATAGGATTAATGTTATATGATAATGTAATATGCAGATATGATCAAATGATAATTTTTATTGGATCCTATATAATATGATCCTGTAAATGATCCAATATAAATGATAATGTAATACCCCCCTAAGAGCGAGTCAAAAACATTGGAATTCAAAAATGATTTTAAAATGCGATACTTCAATTGTTTTGCTTCATCATTGGTAGCAAAATGTACTCCTCATTCATTTTACAGTACAGTACAGTTGCATAAGACATCGCATAGCGTATAAAAATAGAATACAAATAAACTGCAATTGTAGGCATTTAAGTCACCATCTAACAGTCATGTGGCGAGTCTGCACTAACTACTCTATGGCTGCAGCAGCGCAACCATCCTTATCGTTCTTGCGTCAAAACCATATCGCTGTCACTTTCTTTGCCTGAACCATGGCGGAAATTCGATTTTTTCAGATTGTTCGAAAAAATAATTGAAAATGTAATCAATCGAGGTATTTATTGCATTCTTATAAGTGGTAAGAGATTCCATGTGTTTTGTTTACTTTGGAGCCATAGTTCGTACAATTTCTAAATACACACGACGGCTTTTTCAATTTATTTTGGTACTTGACAAGACGCGGTACGTTCGTGAAGTGCGTTCGATGGTTCGATGCAGACTAAATAAAGGAGCGGACAATTGACCTGTATTTGAAGCTTCACAATTCGCGCGGTAGTAACATATCTGCTTTGAGTTATTATTTATTATATCATTGTATACTACTACAATAATTTAATATCCGTGCGGTGGATCTCTGTTCACATGAACCAGAACAAGAAGTGATCTTATGACTGGACACCCTTTTACAGTGTCAACATTATTTTATTTTAATTTTACATAATATTTTATATAATTTGTATGGGTACATTTTTATGCCTGAAATAAAGACATTTTATTTTATTTTTTTATTTTTTTAAAAGATGAGATCCATGTCATCTATTAGGTTTATTTACATTTTCAAGAACTAATAGTAGACATCCTCTATATTGTTAGGGAAAATGGATAAAAAATCATAAATAAACATTAATTAGTGTATACAACATGACCATTAATCCAATGAAATCAATAGAAATTACAAAAAATCAAATAAATGTATTCAAATCTTACGTGCAAAATTTCGCCTTCCTTAACCTATTTGCTAAGAAATTTCCGAGCGCGTGTTGACGCGGTCACATTATTTACGCAAACTGATCCCATTTTAAAATTTTGTTCCCGAAGGCGTCCCTGATATATTTTTTCACATCAACAAATAGCTTTAGAAGCTTATAAAATTTACAGTGTTGACAAATAATTAGAGTAATTCTTATTTTTATGGTATTTTTGTTGTAAGTGTCATCTATTAGTTCCGTGTCTAACATTAGGTATTTTCCCTTACCTACTTTTCTAATTTTAAAGTTTTTTATAGTGAGCACGGAGCAGTAGTAATATTATTATAGTCAAAATATAATATTAATACGAGGGCTGCTATTTATGTATCCGGAATTAAAAAAAGAAACAAACATATATCATTTAATATGGTTTTATTGCTTTTCAAAATATTCGCCGCGATGATCGACACACTTTTGCATACGCTGGAACCAATTTTCATAGCACGTTTTCCATTCTGATTGAGGTATCTCCAAAACGTGCATTTTGAACGCATCAATAGCCTCTTCGCGGCTCGAAAAACGTTGACCACGTAATTTGTTCTTCGCGTATGGAAATAAAAAGAAATCGTTAGGTGCCAAATCAGGGCTGTACGGCGGATGACCAGTCAATTCGATCTTTTGACCCTCCAAAAACTGAGTTGTTTCAGCTGAGATGTGACAGCTAGCATTGTCGTGATGTAATATGATTCTGCGTTGTCGGTTGTCCTTTCTTATTTCTTCAGACTTCTGGTAAACAAATGGTTGTATACCATTCAGAATTAACCGTTTTACGATTCTCTAATGGCACTGTAGCCACATGTCCATTAATTCCAAAAAAACAGGCGACCATTTGCTTCAAAGTACTTTTTGTACGAGTAACTTTTGTTGGTTTCGGCTCATCTTGGAACACCCACACCGTTGACTGTGGTTTAGTTTCGGGGTCATATACATAGATCCAAGATTGTGTAGATATTATAAACGGCTTTTGACGTACCACGGTTGTATTTTTTTATCATTTTTTTGCACCAATCGACACGAGCCCGTTTTTGATCGATTGTCAAGTTGTGCGGAATCCAACGCGAACCATTGAGATGTATGGAGTTGACACCGCAACGAAATGTTCGGTCACATTCATCAGAATCTATATAGCCGCAGTGCTCTTAGTCGCACGCGAGCTCTTCTGCACGCCAGACGTACAACAATAAAAAACAAACACAACAAAAATGTCACAAATATGCCTAGTTATTGGTTAAGACATTGCAAAAATTATTCCAGGAACACTTCAAAATGCAACGGAATAACATTTTATGGGTATTAGCGTTCTTATTTAATTATTTTCAATTAAAATACGTACATTCAATTACTAGGCGAAGACGCGCGCCATTTGCACTATCATAGAGTAGTAGAGTCAGAGGGGAATGTAGGCAAAATACTGATCTATGATAAGACGACGATGAATGAAGTACTCACATAGACGAGTTTGTATTTTGGTAATATTTAAAATATTACGTACGTTATAAATGCGTACATTATAATAATTTTATTATTGTAATTAAAAATATTTAAGTAATCTAAATCAAGTAATTGGCTATAGACTATAGTGGACTGTGGATCCATACTTAATTTTATAAATTTTATTAAATAGTAATTTTTATTTTTATTTTATCCATTTACTCAAATACATTTTGCATTCCTTCGAGTGTAGGCACAAAACTGTGTCACTTCTGCGGTACTGATCTATAGCCGTCACCGCCCCGCCTCTCACCCCGCTCATGCCTCAAGTGCGACATGTTTTTTGTTCGCAATAGCAACTCCATACGTCTCAATGACGCGAACATATTTTTTTTACAGCCAAATGTTCGTGTAATATCTTATGTATGCTCGTCATACTTATGCCTAAGGACGCCTCTATCTCGCGATATGTAACATGACGATCACGCATTATTAGTTCCCGCACAGCATCTATATTTTGTGGGACAACAGCTGTTTTTGGGCGACCTTCTTTATTTCCATCCGTGAGCATAGACCGCCCACGATTAAACTCACTGTACCAGTGATAAACAGTGGTTTTTGATGGTGCTTCATCTCCAAAAGTTGCGGTGAGTTGAATAAAGCACTGTTGTTGATTTAGCCCACGCCGAAAATTTCTTGTAAGTGGCCAGTTCCGGATACATAAATAGCAGCCCTCGTAATAATAAATTAATAACATAACATTCAATAGTTTTAATTCATCTTAATAGCGAACATCTTAAGGGCCCCCGAGATGGTCAAACGGTTTGACTCAAGCACGTAAATTTTGGTTTGACTCAAACCATTTTGATCGTTTGTCAAACATTTACGTGTTTGAAGCTCGTTTGATGAAATTTCATATTTTTGTTGTGTTTGACGCGCTGTTTGATCGTGTTCCGATGCGTTTGAACAAACTTTGTATCATTCTTTGGAGTACACCTGTGTGGCCTACAGTCCGTCCATGCGTATTGATTATTTTAGTACTCTGGAGACCCTGTTGGCCGCGCATAGTCCAAGCTACGACTGTACATTAATTGCAGGTGATTTCAACACATGTCTGTTAAAAGCTGATTCACGTGCATCGAAACTCCACTCCTTACTCTCGTCCCTTAACCTAAGCCTCCTTCCACTCTTAGCTACCCACCATGCTCCGAATTCCAACCCTTCTCTCCTCGATCTCCTCATCCCCTGAGCTTATACAAACCCATGGCCAATTTCCATCTAACGTCTCATACCATGACCTAGTTTTCCTTTCCCTTAAGCTCAAACCCCCCCGTAAAAAACCTAAGTTTCTCTGCCTGCGTAGTTTTAAGGGTTTGAGGGCCCATAAGCATGACATATCCAATGTTGACTGGTCTTGTGTCCACTCGGCCCCGGATATCGATGAAAAGGTAGCGTTGTTTAATGATAAACTGACCCAGATCTTCGATACTCACGCTCCAATTAGGCAGATAAAAGTGAAATATGCTCCGGCACCTTGGCTCACGCAGGACATTAAATGTAATGGCTAAACGCAATCGAGCTCTAAGTCTATATAGAAAAAAACCAACTGAGGCTAATTTGGCTAAATACAAGTTTCTCAGAAACCATTGCAGTGGCATGTGTAGAGATTACAAAAGACACCACATTCATTCAACAATTAACGAAAGCAACCCCTCCCAACTGTGGAAATTCCTTTCGTCGCTTGGTATAGGGAAGTCATCTGCTGGTTTAGATAGCACGGTTGACTTTAACGCTCTCAACAAGCACTTTTCTAAGCCACCTGTAAAAGTTGACCAACACACCAAAGCAAGCACGATTTCCCATATCTCCGCTTTTCCCATCCCTTCATGCACTCCATTCCTATTCCAGCCCGTCACTGAGGATGATGTTAAGAAGCATGTCACTGCTATAACTTCCACCGCTGTTGGCAATGATGATATCAGTCCCCGTATGATTTCCCTTTCAATTCCTGAACTCTTGCCAATTCTTACTCATATCTTCAATTACTCCTTGACAACGAGTTCTTTCCCTTCGGCGTGGAAACGTGCCAATGTTATTCCTTTACCTAAAACCCCCAATCCCTCTTCCTTATCCCAATTTAGACCTATCTCCATTTTACCGTACCTCTCCAAAGTCCTCGAAAACATTGTTTACAAAAACTTCTTACTAACTATGTATCAGTGCTAGGTATTATGAAGATTAACAAAACAAGAACTTTTGCAAACAGTTTTGTCGCAACCAATACAGAATGTCCGTACCCGCTTCTTGCACAGAGTACAGAGTCGCCGCTTACGTGCGCCATTACGTAACGGGTACTCTTCCAAGCGGTGGGTGATGTCTACGGGTCCGACGTCGACGTTCTATGTGGTAACGGGCGGAACAGACGGAAGAGAAGAAACAGGGCGAAAACAATGTTTTTTTAAAAGCGAATTGACTAATTTAACTGTAAAAGTACGGTGAGATAGCGGAGAAATACGCGAAGACTTTTTGTGGATGATAAATGAATTTAGAACGGAAACATTCAAGAGACGTCTGAACAATTTTTTGTACCAGATCTTTGAACGTTTCCTTTCTATCGGGTACGCCGCCAGCATCTGGTCTTTTTTTTCGACTCCCCCCATCATGATATTGTAGTCCAATATCGAGATGGGTTTGGCGACACCTCTATCCTGGGCCGCCGCTTTGCCATGGTATGTCGAAATCATAGCGACTCTGGTTCTATCTCGCCATACCATGACATCCACATCCCCCGAAGTGAAACCGACGATCTGGCCACGATCCATATTCGACTTGGTTAGACTATGCATGGCCTGCGGAACAAACTTACGGTTGGTTCGCAGTTTACCTACACAATCAAAACCGAGGGATTTGAGCCGGCGTGCGAGAATGGGTGAATTATAAAAATTATCCATCCATACAGTGTGACCCTTGTTCTCGAGGCCGTGAAGGAGTCCCAAAACGATGGCTGGTGTGGGAGCGTTAAATGGGTCTTCCGGCTGCTGTGTGGATTGTTTATGAGCGTGAATCTCAAAACGCCACAAGTAGCCAGTTTGAGACTCACAGACTTCATAAATCCTGATCCCCATCGCGTCAGCTTTATTAGGGATGAGTTGGTCACTGTGTAACTCCTTCCACATCAGAAGACTTTTGTCAAGTGATATGTTTTGACTAAGATGATATAAATTTTGAAATTTGCTATTAAGATGAACTAAAACAGGTTTAATCTTAAATAATTTAGCTTCAGAAACATCGAGTTCTAGCCCACATGTGTCTTTGTTATTGTTAAAATGTAAACATTTATTCAATATTAAAAAACGATTAAAAGACATGTATGCGCTGAAACCCGGAGTATAGAAAATGTCAGCGGTGGACGACCAGTACTCCTCCAATCTGGATTTAACAACAACCCCCATTGCAATAGTAATGCCAATATAGACATACAATTCATCAGCCGTGGTGTCACACCACCTGCCAATGCGGCTATTGGGATGGAGGTTGTTGCTATGGAGAGTCTTTTCAACCACCTGCTGAGCATATCTATTTGTTTCTGAAGCTATGTGCTCCATAAACTGCCTGTCCCATATGGCAACGAATACATCATACGGGTCCACACATGGAGCTGTTGGACCTATATTAACATTTGAGAAGAGCTCACGCCTAGTTTCAGGTGGAATTGGTGGGTTAGGGAGCTCTTCCCAACTAAAATCAAAAAAGCTGTGAGGCAGCTCCGTCGACTGCTCTGTTGCAAGTGATGATGCAGGGTGCAGTTCTTCGTCCACACGCATCTCCATTACACTCATTAAACTAGGGAACTTAGGGTACTCTTCACAACATAAATCAAAATATAAACTATGAGGCTGCTTTGTTGACTGCTGGTGCAAGTGGTGATGCAGGGCGCAGTTCTTCGTCTATAGGCGTCTCCAATACACTCATGAAAATTCGTGGCATAAATGGAGACACCAAGTCGTCACCATCGTCGCTCTGGCCAGAGCTTGCATTGCTTCCTATAACAAATGATAAAAATTAACTAACTAACAGACAAAAGGTAACACCCGAACGCTTGAAAAAGAATTTAAGTACCTACCTTAAATTAGAATGTAAGCATTTTTGTCATGATTGCTCAATATCTGGCAAGGGGGATGAACAACACTGCTGGAGTGTAACATGTGCTGGACGTGCAGCCGTTCCATTCTACAAACCTGGAATAAAAGTTGGTAGAATAATGATTTTGTTTTTGTTTTGTGAATCATGAATCTATTTCCCAAGAGAACTTAGGTTTTTTATTATTTTGATCTTGTTGTAGAATGTAGTTATAAGTTAGTACTTGTTCTTCTTTTTTAGGGTTCCGTAACCAAAGGGTATTTTCTTGTAGGCGATCACATAGAGAAAAATAAACATGTTGGGCAGTGGGCTATCAACTAATCAAGTATCAGTTAATATACATTTTGGTTTTGACAACATCTTACCTGCACTTGTACAAGATAACGGATATTTAGTGGCTAATATTATACCAATAATGAACATCAAAAACCCAAATAACACAATAATTTGGGAAAAATATTAAAAACCACACCAACAATAAAAAGTAGAAGTTTGAAAGTCTTCTTCTTCTTTAAAAATGGCCTCCGATAAGGAATAGCCAGTGTCAGTAATTTGATGAGTTATAAAAAGACTTTGTTGTTGGCCTTTGTGAAAGTATAAGTGTGAAAAAAGAAACCAAACTAAAAAAAACATAGGTATGGAGCGGGCTCAAGTTTAAACTCGTCTAATCAATCTCCTTAGTATAAATCTGAAACAATACAAAACATAAAAAAAGTTAGTTTGTTAGTATTTAAACACACAATTCTACAATTTAATGTTATTAGGTATAGTTAATAAAGTTACACAAAATATCTACAAAAGGAGTATGAACTAAGGATAAAAGGGAGCAGAAATCAGTAGGACGAGGGATATTAGGGGGTAGAGAATCGTACAGCGAAGCGAACTGCGAAGCGTCCCGACAAGTTTGGGAAACACTGCTATAGACCATCAAACTTAACGGAAATAGTGGCCTAGCCTGCAGGCTTCGTAATGGTTTGGGGTAGCATATGATTTGGAGCCCGCACGGAGCTGATGATTGTTAATGATGGTACTTTGACAGTACAGGCACAGTATAGCAATATTATTGCTATACTGTGGTACAGGGCTATAGCACAAACATCCTAGAACTGCATGTTGTGCCTTTTACACAGTTTTAGGCAGTAACTTCAATTTTATGCGCGTCCATAGAGTAAAAAAATCGGGTATTATTACCTAAATGATGCTGGCGTAGCCCAGGTGGAGAGGTCAGCACGGTCTACAGATGTGGATCCGATTGAGAACGTGTGGCACATCAATGGGTGAACGGTACGAGTTAAAACTCCAGCTCCAAAATGTGTTCAGAAGCTAGAGTTGGCGCTACTGGAGGAGTAGAAGAATATCTCACAGGAAATGATCGACAATCAAAATGCAAGCATGGAATGGCGTATCCAGACCCTCTTGAGATCCATAGAAGGCATTACAAGCTTTAAACATGGCATTTCTTAAGTAAAAAAAATGAAGAATTTAACTTAAAAACTTACTACTGAAATTTCAAAGATTTTTGTTAATTTTTGATTTTTGCAGATTTTTTCTATTTTACACGTTTTTATGCCCTAAATTTATATAAGTTTTATTTTTCAATCGTCAATTATTTAATAAATAAATATATAAAAAACAGCGAATAATTTTCAAAAAAAATAAAATTTTGTTATTGTGTAATGTTATCAGACACGCCGATGTCGGTGGACGAGCTGGACTTCTGCGCCGAGCGTGACACCTCCGACCCCGACTCCCGCTCCAGCCACGACAAGTGATCATGGAAACGCACCTGGGACTACTCTAGTGATGTAGATCTCTGGGCTATAACAACAAGCGTCCCGTCTGAAGAAAACATGTGTGATTTTTATCACAATCTCAATAATTAAAGCGTAAAGTATAATTTACACAGAGCCAGTACTGGCTGCCAATAAGACTGGCAGCCAGTATTGGCATTAGGCTTGGCATATGCCGCGTGTGAACAGTTTGGCCTGGCTTGAAAAACAGCTGTTCACACGCGGCATACACCAAGCCAGTACTGGCTGCCAGTCTTATAGGCAGCCAGTACTGGCTCTGATTAAGTATTATAATTATTTTATTTGATTAAGTATTATACTATAGATGCCGTCTAAAGTAGCCCGCAAACGATCAAACATCAAACACGTCAACACGTACCTAGTATAATCCAAATTATCTTCAAACACGTCAAACACGTAGTTTGTACGTGTTTGACGTGTTTGATGTTTGATCGTTTGCGGGCTACTTTAGGCCGTGATCGCGTAGATCGCGCGTTTCATACAAGTAGTGTGCGTGTATTTTCTTGAATATTTCTATGTGTTGATTATTTCGAAGCATATTATAACCCTGAAAAGAAAGTCATTTAGTTCATGATATCGATAAACTATTATAGTTCAAGTAATGTGCATTCCTAAACACACGTAAAAAGCTTTGCAATGTTTGTAGACAATTACTTGATATTTTACCACTAACGCCTTATATAGCACGATTAAGGGATTTTGAAACTTGTAAATTATCTTTTCAGCTTACAAAAATACCGATTAAAAAGCCCAAAAAACGTTGTTCAAAACTAACGTTAAATCCACGTGTTCGAGGCAATCTTTGGCCGTTGTTATGGTTTATTATTTAGCGGAACCACAAAACGCAACGATATCTAGCATAAAATGTTCACTAAAACCTTTATTAACACTTTTATTACATGAAATATGCAGACCGACTCCTTTGTCATGACTTATGACCGAGTAGGTCGGTTGCAAGTTGACACGCTTTTCACGCTTATACACCGTTAAAAGGCTCTCTCCTAATATAGGAGAGAGCCTTTTAACGGTGTATAAGCTGACTATAATAGTCTATCCTCCTAGACCGTATCATAGTCGTGTTCGTTTGCTTTTTAAACTGCGCATGCTTTTTTGTGAAATACCTTTTTTCTAAAATACCTGTCAGGTTTTCTAAAATTTGACAGAAATTAATCGGTATTTTAGAATATGACACTCACACTGATGATACTGACACACAAAAAAGCCGCGCATGCGCACTGCGCAGTATAAAAAGCAAACGAACACGACTCATGACAATCACACAGACTTGACACTGACACACAAAAGCCGCGCATGCGCAGTTGAAAAAGTAAACGAACACGACTAATGTCACGTATCACTGTCAAAGTCACAAAGGTCACAAAATCATAACTGTCAAAATGCCGAACGACAATTGAAAAAATTTGGACGCATCGCTTCAGTGAGTCAAGTGTGTCCTAAATTTTTTTAATTTATTTATTGTTTTGTTTTATAAACTCAGAACATTATCGAGTATATTTGTTATTAATACAGAAGTGTACATAATATTAAAGCAATACAGCTATGGACGACATAGAAAAATTAAGTTGTAGTGAGTATAAAAATCTCTGCTCAAACGTTTTTACGGTTCCGTACCCAAAGGGTAAAAACGGGACCCTATTACTGCGACTTCAATGTCTGCCCGTCTTTCTGTGTCCAGGCTGTATCTCCAGAACCGCTGTAGCTAGACTTTAAATTTTGCTACACAGCTTGATAAGGTATTTCTGTTGCCACTTGCCGCTATAACGAATACTAAAAACCAAACAAAATTAATATTGAAGGGGGGCTGCCATACAGAAAACGTGTTTTTTTTTTTGCCTTTTTTGATCGATATCAATAATGGTAACAAGTAGGCACTTGAAATTTTCTCAAAATCATCAATTAAGTACTTATAATATGCTTAATTTAACAATTAATCATACAATAAAAATTAAATAATATTTAATCCCTTACAAAAACACAATTTTGCACTACAGCGGTATGGAACCCTTTGTGCGCAAGATCTACTCGCACTTGGCCGATTATTCTACAGCTACATTTCGTTTTAAATTAATATAATAATGGTCATACCACAAAAGATTCAAACACCTGTTGAACAGTTGATTAGAAAAAATTCAGTACATCGCTCAAAACAACTGTTCAACAAATGTTTACATCTTTTGGGGTAAGATCGTTAATGTTTAAAATTAAAATTTTCTGTTGTAGAGGAGGAGCTTTTAGATTTAAGTGATGTGGAACATTCTGCGAATGATGACCACAAGGATAATGAGAGAAGTGTCAAAAAGAGAAAGAGGAGAAGGCGTGAAATTGATATGGTAGGTTTTTAAATATAATAATAATAATAATATCTTCACACAACGTCAGTCTGGCCCCGTGCTAAGTACCTGAAGGACTTGAAGGACTTGTGTTACAGGTACCAGACAACGGAAATATATTTAATACTTTTATACTATACATATATTTAAGATTTTTATTATAAAATACACATATTTAATACACATCCAGACCCGGGAACATTGAAAAACTTTTTGTTCCGTCGGCGGGATTCGAACCGGCGACCCCCGGCTTGAGCTACCAACGAGCTCACCACTGAGCCACAGAGGTCGTCAAATCATCGTCGTTTATGATACCAACATTTGTTTTAAAAAGTAACTGTACAACACAAGTAGGATCTCATATTAATCCTTGGATCGGAGGTTCTAGGAATTCCCATTGTCTTCTTTTGTTCACGCGATCACCGGTGCTCGCACGGGGCCTGAAGGATTAATGTAATTGCCTCCTTCTTGTCAATACTTAATTAATTTTTTTATATGTACCTATGCTATGAATAATAATAAAAACTAAGGAAACATAACTCCCATACTTCAATTGTTTTAAATTTGGTTCTCAAGGTTCTTTTCGTACACTAAAATAATATGGCAATAGCTAGGAAACACTACATTAATCCTTTGATCGGAGGTTCTAGGAATTTCCATTGTATTATTTTGTTCTCGCGATAACCGGTGCTCGCGCGGGGCCTGAAGGATTAAAATTGTCAAAATATAGCCGTTGAGAATAATAATTAGTGTCACAAAATTCTTGCATGTATTCAGGTCTCTTTTTGCATAAAGTATGCATGTATTTGAGTCAAATTTTGTAGAATCTGAACAAATTTTTTGACACAGTTACTCTTCCTTAGTTTTTATTATTTGTAGTATGTATGCTTTCACCACAAACATTTAACATTAGAATGTTTCATAACAGACAGTATTTGCTACATTCCTTAGTATTCTCTGTGTATATATTTCAAGTTCTTGCTATATCTCTTCAGATTAAACTGTCCGATGATGATGAAACTGATGAAGAGCATACAACAGGGAAGAAAATGGTGCGCCGGTTTAGTCCAGGTCCTAACTCACCAGCATCACACAGAGAACCAAGAACTTGTGTTTTGAAAGTAAGGCCTATTTTTTTTTATCGCACAGTTTAAAGTCCATAGAGTAACAAAATACAGTAACAACACAAGGCATTTAGATTTTAGAAATTTAAACTAAAATCCAATTACAACCACATCCAGGATTGAAGGTAACAATATTAGTTTCGTAGTCGGCAAATAATATGACATTGTATGCATATATGTATTTCATTAAGTTTATAATATATTTATTCTGAGTATTTTTAAGGCCAGTCAAAAGAGACGTCCACTGTCAAGACTGCTTGAGCAGCTTCTCCGTAATCTGGAAAAGCGTGATCCGCATCAATTCTTTGCATGGCCAGTCAACGACAACTTTGCACCTAACTATTCAAATGTCATAAAAAGACCCATGGACTTCTCCACAATGAAGCAAAAGATTGATGATAATGAGTACAGATCTTTGAATTGTTTTATTGTAAGTATGATGTATTTTTTTATTAAAATGTTTAGTTAAAGACATTAATAAGCAAGATTGTCTTGCCTAGTTGTTAGTAGATTTAGACCCAATTTCACCCACAACTGTTAAAGTTAACATAATATCATTATAACTCTCTCGTTTTTTGTGTGAATGAAAGAGAACACATGATGACATTTTACAAGCTGTTAACACTGACAGACGTTGGTGAAATTGGGCCTAAATATGAGAGAAACAGTCTTAAAAGAAGACAAGAACCACAAAAGGTATGACCAACTAGGGCTGACATATAAAATTTCAGAACAATAATATTGTAATAAATTATTTTTTTCTTTTAATAAAAATGGAAACTAAATTACTATATTTTTTTTTGTAATATTTAATAATAAAATATTCTTTTAGAATGACTTCAAGTTAATGTGTAATAATGCTATGAAGTACAACAAGGCTGGTACGGTGTACCACAAGGCTGCTAGGAGACTGCTGCATGCGGGGCTCAAGCAACTTACACCCCACAAGCTTCGACCACTCGGAGACCACCTCACATACATGTATGAAATACCCATAAGAGAACTCGGATTCGATATTGGAAAGATGGATTTGGTAAGTGATAAGTAGTAAAATTGTAAAGGTTTCTAATTTCTATTATAGTCAAATTTGTGAGTAAGTCATACAAATTACAAATGTTTATTGTATGACATACAATCTTGGTGTATTTTGATGATGTGCAAGTGTACCAAAATTGATGTGGCAATTTTACTAACTCAAATTCATTTTCTGCACAATATTTGTCCAGTTAGCAACTATTCCATAATCTATAATTTTACAAATCATTTGATGTTGTTATATTTTGGCAAGCAGCCGTTAAGGACTTACGGCAGAAAGGTTTGCAATATAATTCCGTTGAGTAGTGAATGCACTTAGTGACTAGTTTGTTTTGCTTTACCGAACTGAATGTTGTCTGTTGTGGTACTTTTACATATTATATAGCGAACTTTAGCATGTGCGCATTTAGTTGTGAGATGTTGCCTACTTTTGATACTCGATACGCTATGATTTTGATCATGAAACTTACCATAATGTGGTGCTACATTTTTATAAATTTGAAGCTTTTTATTTAAGTATCTAAACATTTTATTACTAGCATACATCTCATTACTTTATGTGCTTCACTCTGCAGCAGCATTAAAGTGCCGGTTGGCAGCGGGCGACATGAAGCAACCGCAGACGACTTGTCGTCGCGACACTACTAGTTTGTATGTATTTCTATGACATACCCTCCGCAGCTAGCGACACGAATCTAGCGACACTTATTCATAGAAATACATAAAAACCAGTAGTGTTGCGACGACACGTCGTCTACTGCAACTTCACCTTTCGCCGGCTTCCAACTTGTACCTTTATACCTATTACGGCCGCGTGTGTTATCCCACTACTCTTAGGGCCTTATCACACTGGCGATTAGCGAGCGATTTGAAAGCGACGCGACTGCGCAGCGCACACGCCGCGATGACGCTGCGATTGCGCGGCGTACACGCAGCTTGCCTTCCGCGTTTTGGACACTCAGTAGCAAAATGGATTCTGACATCACATCCCTAGTCGAATGTAAAAAATGGCGTCCACGCTACGCCGCGACGACGCTGCTCTGTCGCGACGTGTGCGCTGCGCAGTCGCGTCGCTTTCAAATCGCTCGCTAATCGCCAGTGTGAAAAGGCCCTTAGATAATATCCGCGTTAAATAAGCAGTGTGTCACCAGTGCAAGTGTACAAATTAATTGACACTTTGTCGATATTGACCACCTGAATCAATTTGATTACAGATCGATTTCGACAAGTGCACTGCTTTTCTAATGCGAACATCATAGATTCAGTTCAAAATTATTTTACTTTGGCAAAATTTTTCTCGATGAAACTGAGACTAAGAAAGTCTAAGATAAAAACTCTGCACTTTGAATCTAAAAGTTTTATAATGTTGCATACTAATGTGTGATGGTATCGGCAGCACAAGCTAAAACGTAACGGCGAGCACAAGAGCGGTGGGTCAGAGGCGGAGGGCACCGAGTCCCACGAACAGACCGACCCCGGAGACAGCGTCAAGCTGCAGATGGAGGAGGAGAGGGAACAGCATCGACGGAGGCTGGCTAAGAAAGGTTTTATTTTATAACTAGCTGTCCCGGCAAACGTTGCTTTGCCATAATATAAAGTATTTCGCCCATATTATTTTACTGAAGTGACTAAATAATTATGTCGCCATGGCAACGTCGATCGCTATATCGTCGCATAAACAATTATGGTCGCTGTCAGTCTCAGGTTGTAATAATTTACTATTATTTATTCAACAAATGCACTTATCAATATAATATAAAGTACCCAGTAGCCGATTCTCAGACCTACTGGATATGCATATAAAATTTCTCGTGTCACAATGATAGTCCAGTAAAGAAGTTGGTGGACTATCATTGTGACACGAATTTTATATATAAGATATAGTCACGACCATGAGACGTTGCGCTAAATTATGTTGACAAAAAATCTTAAAAATGTATGACAACATACCCAAAATTGTAAATAGTGTAATCCTACAATCTACATATACATTTTTGACGATGCTGAGTTGCATCATCATACGTGACGACTGCCGACGAATGAATATATGAGTTGTATCGTTTTATTAATATGTTTTATTAATATAAAATGGTCTGTAATTTAAATCTATGCATGAATTATAATGTCCGTGTATAGAAATTTTGTATATGAAAAAACAAATTGCATTCTGAACATTAGTTGTATTCTATTTAATATTTCAGCATTCCCCCGCATGGACGCAACCGGCAAAACCACTCTCGGCATAGTCACCAACACTGTGGACCCCACGAGCGAGGATCGGCCCATGACGTTGGGTCAGTACATCGGCAAGCTCACGCACGGCACGGGGACATTGCACAGTGAGTACTGGAACGAAGTTCCTTATCCCGCGTTCGGTGTAAATCTGAAGGCTAGACAGAACGATATTTGACCTTGATTTGACCTCGGCACTTTTTTATTAGTACCTGCATGTTAGGGGCAGATGGCGTTATATAATAATATCTATGGACGCTTCACACCACGTCAGTCTGGCCCCGTGGTAAGTACCTGAAGGACTTGTGTTACGGGTACCAGACAACGGAAATATATTTAATACTTTTATACTATACATATATTTAAGATTTTTATTATATGATACACATATTTAATACACACCCATGACCCAGGAACATTGAAAACTTTTTGTTCCGTCGGCGGGATTCGAACCCGCAACCCCCCCGGCTTGAGCTACCGACAGCCCACCCACTGAGCCACAGAGGTTGTCGGCGTTGATAGTAAGTATTCCTGTGCGTCAACTTGATGGCGTTTTTTTTAAACAAACAGCGACGCGTTGTTAGTTTTCCTGGACGTCAATAGATGGCGTTTTTTTAAATAGTTTTTTTGAGTGTATGTATAGGCATACAGGTTTTTTGAACATAAAGATATAACTTCGTTCCATTCGGGTGTCCCTTGACACCTCTCAAGTTGTTTTATACTTGATAAGTTAACAGACAGGTACACTTTCGCATTTATAAGTTTAGATGCTCGATATATACACTAAATAAAGTTACCAACTGACTAAGGGCGCATTTTCACTGGTCGACAGGCCCGCATGCGGGGTGCGGGAGATTTCTGAAACGCATGCCTCGATCAATCAAAATGCGCCATTAGTTGTCATAGACTCCCCGTATGCTGTATACCGCACGAGTTAACGACTAATGAAAATGCGCCATTATCCTTCGTTGCAGCGACGCGCGAGGACCGTCGCAACCTGGCGAAGTGCGTGAAGCCGCTCCAGTACGGGCCGTTCAGCTCGTACGCCCCCGCATACGACGCCACCTTCGCCACGCTCACGCGCGACGAGTCGCACCTCGTGCTGCACACGCTGCGTGAGTATCGCCGAAGGTCGAGGGCACACAAATTGATCAAGATAGGACGGCGACGCGCGTGCGTTGCTAAGGAATCGCCCGTGTCAATTTTTGCTTTGCTTTTAGTTCGAACAAATAACTCACACGTGGAAAGAAATACCTCCTTTTGACCGATTCACTTTCGTACTTCTGTTTTTACTATTAAACACTGCACAATGAGGCATTTTTGCACAACCACTCCGGCTCCACCCGCTTAGCCGTTCTATCTTGATTTATTTCTGTGGGCGAGGGGGTCGTACGCCCCCGCATACGACGCCACAGTCGCACCTCGTTACGCTAACGGTATGCGTAAAGCAGGTGTACAATGTAGCTGAGTGAGAGCTTTGTGTCAGCAGTTTACATTCATTAACATTGTAACATTTTACTTAATAAATCAGTGTAAGAACAGCACTCGTTGGGTTTGGTTGTGACAATAACATATCAAACCATCTAATGAGTGATTGTCTTAAATCTTGCTCTAAAGATTACATTTTATGACTACTAAAGTACGTTATTGATGTAGATTAAAGACCTTGAGACAAGACGACGATTCATTGTTTTAAAATGTAATTGTTGTGTGACGATTTAATTTGTCTCGATTAAACGCTATAATTATTAATGCTTAAATTTCAGCGTCGGAGCTGGGCCAGGGTAACGAGGAGCTGCTGCGGTTCGCGGCGGACTCGCCCTGGGCCTGCATCTACGACATGGAGGCCATGTTCCCCGACAAGAAGCAGCAGCCAGAGGCCGCGCCCGCTGATGACACGGTGAGGCTAAACAGTTTCACTAGGATATCAGGCCGCTGTATAGCCAAAAATAACAGCGAAAGTTGGTGTAATCTTTCCATACAAATAGACGAATGACGGTTTCATCCAATAGAGAATCTCGTTGTTTTTAATTTTGGACTTTTAATCTAGAATGTTGTCAAACAGACCTTATTTGAATGATTGATGTTGACAGAATTCCATTAACAAAGCCTTATATTTCTAGCAGCCGGACCTAACGAGCGTGAAGGTGGACATCGGCGAGCTGCGCACGCTGTCCGACGTCGGCGTCGACGTGGACTTCCTGGCCGACATCGAGGACGACATCCTGGCGGCCACGCGCGACTACGGCCTGCGCGCCGCGCTCACACACACCGCAGACGTCCTGGCCAAGCTGGAGCGCGAGCAGCGGGAGCGGTGAGCAGTGTGTAGTGTATACAGCGAGGACGACATCCCGGCGGAGACTACATCTATGACACGGATAGACTTTTAACGCTTCAGTGTTCTGCGGAGCCAAAAAGAGAACTTTATAACGACAATACTTATGTACTCGAGTTAACCTGAGCCCTGATTCACAATGCGCAACTTGATTCGGATTCGGAATCTTCATCGCGCGACATCCCATAAACGCTCGCCGCTCTGAGCATTGACCATGACCGCACGGTAGTTTTTTTTTAATCTAGAAAAAAAATGACTTTATCGTAGAACGATAATGCCGTCCTAAAGTTTTCGAATTTTTCGGTAAAGATATCGAATGCGAATCAAACGGAAATCATGAATTGGCCTGGTATTCTCCATATTTTATTAACAACAGTGCAAAATTATCAATATTTAAATTTTCCTTTTCAGGTTGTCAGCACCACCCCCACCGCACCTATCGCTGTGCGCACGCGCAGGCGCAGCGGAGCGCGAGGCGGCGCGTCAGTCGGCGCAGTGTCTGCGCGCGATGGTGGCGCGAGTCCCCCCCGCAGCTGTCGTGCCGCTCGCGCCGGTGCGACGCGCGCTTGGCGTCACGCTTGACCACCTTGGTGAGTTTCGTACATCCTCGATGATGTACAGATATGTAATATACAACTGACATATTATACAGAGTGTAACAAAACAACGTCATGAATCTGCCTATACAATACATACTTTTAAAAAATGTTACTCTTTCAGCACTGCTACATTCACAGTAAGGTAGTAAGCTAATAAGGGACACGTAGAAGAGACATAATGTAATTTTACCTACGTCAATCTTACTTATAGAACTTAGCAGTCGTGATTGTCAAATACGAGTTTGAATAATAATAATTAATAATAATAATCATTAATCAATAATCTTTAATCACACAGTACACACCCAAAATATAGACAAAATAAAATAGGCTTTTTACTTATTGATTTTGTGCCACTTTTCAGAAAAAAAATGCTTTTCACATTTTTTTTAATTTATGATAATCCAGAATCATGTGTATAACCTTTTACTAAAATCTCAGAAACTTGTATACTTCTTATTAATATAATGTTTATAATTTTTATGTAATGTTTTCAGACACACCGATGTCGGTAGATGAGCTGGACTTCTGCGCCGAGCGTGACACCTCAGACCCCGACTCCCGATCCAGCCACGACAAGTGATCATGGGAACGCACTTGGGACTACTCTAGTGATGCAGATCTCTAGGCTATAATATTATCAAGCGGTCTGCCCGTCTGAAGAAAAATGTGTGATTTTTATCACAATCAATCTTAATAATTAAAACGTTATTAAAAAGTGATGCCGACAGATAACACTAGAAATATATTTTCTGACTGCTATGTATTTAGAATAAGTAAACTAGGTTAAGGAAATAAAGTATCTATAAATAGAAACTTTAATATGTTTTTATTTTTATGGCACAGAGTTAATAATAAACATACGGAGAAACAGATACATTTCTAAGCTGTCAATTAGCAGAAAATACGAGAAAATTAAACTATACCTATAGATTTAAATAATAAACACTGTCTACTATATTATAGTCCGCGCGGAACTAGTTGGCCACGCCTGAGGTATGTGAGCGGTGGGACGGAGAGGCGGGGGCGCTTCGCACAAGAGATTGCAATAGCAAGATGAGTACGCCGATAAAAAGACAATCTAAGGAAATAATACTTAAAGTGCATACGTTTTTTAAAAAACGGAAAGCCCATGTCAATAGTTTAGAAGTCGTCCCCAACCTTTTTTTCATGCGGGCCACAAACATGTCTTGGTCATGTCGCAACTCACGGGCCGCAACAAAAATTTTTTAGGGTTAAAAAATAACTTTCTTCAAAATTAAAGATTTAATATTATATTTAATAATATTATTAATGATATTTAGACTTAACGTTATTTTGTCAGTGGGCGTGAATTTCAAAATTGTTTAACATCACGCGGGTCACAAAATATAAAGTCCCGGCGCGGGCGGGCCGCGGGTTGGGGATAGCGGGTTTAGAATAAAAAAATGATCAATTGTCTAATGTCTTTAATTTATTCTTTCCAATAATTAAATAATATTATTGTTCACGATATCGCGAGATTGATCGTCAGTCGTCACTGTCTAATCTCATGTGCCTTGCGAGCAGCAAGCAACCCGCCCCCTCACCCCCGTCCCTACCTAAGGCGCGGCCAACTAGTTCCGCGCGGACTATATAATATTTAAATAATACCTTAATATTCTGTGCTATCTTCCAGTTTCGCTTTCGTGACCAGAGAATGCGTTTCTAACTCCATTAAAATAATATCAATAAATATAATAAGCCCAGGCTACGAATTTTAATAGAAGTACTGAGAAGAGAACACAATATGAAAACTTACTATTCGTTACAGTTTACTCTTCATAATATAAAACTTTTGCCCATTTCAAATATTAGGTATTTATTATCGAAATGATCTATGGATCAAACTTGAAACTAGGTTTACGAGTGCTGCTCATAGATGTCACTATTTGTAACAAAAAAATCAAATTCAAGAACTTGTTTTGAACTTTGTTTCCTTTTTAAAGATAAATATTTAAATAAGCAATTATTTGTATTATTAAAATGAGTAAGTAAATAGTAGCCAAGCAACTTACAGGTTCATTTTCGATACGAGATAATAATATTTTTGCCTACGAGTCCTACGACACACTATAATATTATGTATTATTTTAGCTGCACATTTTTAATTATTTAATACTTATGAAATTTATTTATTTTTAAAACGTTAGGCCCAATTTCACCAACGACTGTTGAAGTTAATGCTAGAATTAGTATAATAATAATAATATCAATGGACGCTTCACACCACGTCAGTCTGGCCCCGTGCTAAGTACCTGAAGGACTTGTGTTACGGCCTACGGGTACCAGACAACGGAAATATATTTAATACTTTTATACTATACAGTTTACATATTATACTTAAGATTTTTATTATATATGATAGGTACACATATTTAATATCTACACACCCATTACCCAGGAACATTGAAAACTTTTTGTTCCGTCGGCGGGATTCGAACCCGCGACCCTCGCTTGAGCTACTGACAGCCCACCCACTGAGCCACAGAGGTCGTCAAAACCTTACCTCTTTCGTTTTTCATATGAATGAAAAAGAAGACATGACATTTTTAACCACTACATCACTACTATATAACCTCGGAAATTTTATTAAATTAAACCTTACATCTTTGGCATAAAGGCTAATCAAAAGAAGAAAAAAATCGCACCGTACATACGCACGGCGCGTGCGTAAGAGCGCGTGCGGCGCGCGGTCGCACGCGCCGCCACCCCTTGTAACTGGTGACCTATTGTTACTTTACAGTTGATTAAGTTTTGAATCACGGTTTTATCGATTCAACTTTGAATGATTTAGCGTTTTATTTAGAATCTAATTTATAGAGAATTCAATAAGATTTTATGTCATCGTAGAATATTTTTTGCTGCAACGCATAGTTTTTTAGTTATTGACGAAAAACCAAAAATTTTGAGTTTTGTCTCCCCCCCTCCCGCCGGCACACCTCCTAGACGTCAGGACTTTTAGTATGTTTTGTCCCTAATCACCCTGAATAAGTTCCAGCAGAAATCGCACAGGCTCACGCACTCTATGCCCTCTTTTGAGTCATTCGTTAGCCGGACTAAATGTAATATATTGCTCCAGTACGTTCAAATAAGCCCTTTCAAATAATTTCCCCCCGTTTTTTCCACACTTTTCTATATTTCTTCGCGCTTATTAGTATAAGCGTGTTAAATATAGCCTTCCTCGATAAATGGTCTATTTGGCACTGACATAATTTTTCAAATCGGACCAGTAGTTCCTGAGATTAGCGCGTTCAAACAAACTTTTCCCAATTCCGCGCGGCTTCGCCCGCGTAAATTAGATATTTCACAGATAAATTAGTCCACAAAAATAGCCTATGATCCTTCACGTGATCTGCTTCTTATTTGTGCCAAATAACAGAAAAATTGCTCCAGTAGTTCGTGAGAAAAGCCCTTTCAAATAATTTCCCCTGTTTTTTCCACATTTTCCTTTATTTTTTTGCTCCTATTAGTCGTAGCGTGAAAAAATATAGCTTAGCCTTTCTCGATAAATGGACTATCTAAAACTGAAAGAATTTTTCAAATCGAACAAGTACTTCCTGAGATTAGCGCGTTTAAATAAGCACTTTCAAATAATTTCCTCCCGTTTTTTCCACATTTTCCTCTATTTCTTCGCTTTTATTAGTCGTAGCGTGATAAAATATAGCCTATAGCCTTCCTCGATAAATGGGCTATCTAACACTGAAAGAATTTTTCAAATCGGACCAGTAGTTCCTGAGATTAGCGCGTTCAAACAAACTTTTCTCAATTATAATATTAGTGTAGACTAGACGTTCCGCGCGGCTTCGCCTGGAGCCTGGAGACAGACAGACGGACAGACATCGAAGTCTCATGAATAGGGTCCCGTTTTCACGCTTTGGGTACGGAACCCTAAAAAGGAAGAGTAAAAATAAGGGTTATCATTAAAATGATTAGACTTTGTAGAACTAACGGAACAGTTTGAAAACCTACTAAACAAAGTAAAGCCAACATTATAATTTTAATAAAAATATGCAAATACAGAGTAGGTACCAAAAATTTGCATAGCAAGCGCTTATAAAAATACCTAAGCCAATAGCAATAAAATTGCCATCCCCCGATATGCTATCACCGTAATTGTTTATACAGCAACGCCAACAATACTCAGTCAAGTTGCCCCCGCGGTGGGGCGGCGGAGAGGCAGACTCCCCCTCATTCACACGGGAATATGTCCCTGCCAACTTATATCTACCCACAGCCATGCGATTTCAAACTCTATTACCAGGCAATAAAGGATATCTAGAGTGAGGGTAGTAATTGAAATAATACGATAATGGTTTTCGTTGTGAATTATTTGCTCGATGTAATTATTCGTTGTGGTTTTTATTGACACGATGACCAGTCGACAAATTGTAATATTTGTCACTTTTGTCCGTCTGTTTGTACTTACATTTTATGCGTTTTTTTTTTTTGCAATAAGTATCATAAACATAAGTATAATTGCCTCAATAGATCATGCATAAATGTTATAAAAAAACTTTACTGATGCCGATGGAGAGCCCCATGATAATATTAGATACTTGGTGGAAGTCCGGTCCCTTGTGAGGTAGACCTGCCGGTCGTGGAGGGAGTCCTGTGTTAGACAGATCCAGGACATCTCTACGGCTACGGCTGAAGGCAAACCGCAGGTGGTTTTAGTGGGTAAGAGCATGAAGGAGCATACCCCCGGGGTGCTTCAGCTAACTGAGGCACATCCCCAACCTGGGGCATCCAAGATGGGTTTCCCTGCGCATCAAAAAAGTAATAATTAGATACTAAAAGAAGTTTATGTTCAAATAGTTTTATTAGCTGAGGCCAACCCTGTACCTACAAGACACAAGTTACCTTACGAGGTTTTCGTATAAATCTAAACAAGGCTTTTTCTTAACCTGTAACGTACAGGAAGGGCCACAGCTACCCGAGGATTGAAATTTACATCCTATGGATTCTGAATAAAAATCACCTAGGCATAGATTAACTAAAGCTACTACTAGACCACGGAAGCTCTAACCATCAATTGACCTACAATTAGTTTTTTTTAATAATAACCAAAAAAGCATAGTAAATATCCGCAACAAGTTCTCATAGGGCTCAAAAGCTAACTCTTGACTTAATCTGACAACAAACTACAAAGAATTTAAAAAAACCCGTGGGTGCGGGGTTTTTTGCCAGCGATTCTTGTGGGAGAGTCGAGCAGGTGCCGACTCTATTGTGGTCGTGTATGTACCCAATACTGTACAATATGTTTTTGATTGACTCTGGGAATATTTGTAGGATATTGACTTAAAACTTCGAATTTAGATCTTTTGATTATTATGATAATGTTAAAAATATAGAGCTTGAACAGCTTTTGTAAGCCCAATTGAAATAATATAAGGTCTGCTTATGTTTATTTTTGCTCCGTATCAACAAGAATATATTTCATTCGCCCTTTACCAATATTTGAAAGGACCTGTATGTTTAGTGTTTACTTCTCAGAGGTCCGGGGCCATGTTTAATTCTGCTGTATAATCGAGTTGTGCTTACCCGAATGACCTAAACGAACGTGGAGTTTCAAAATATACACGACTGAATAAGATTTGCTTAAATAGAATTATTATAATATGTATATTGTACTTGTATAAAATTGGAATCTCGGAATCGGCTTCAACGATTTTCATGAAATTTTGTATATTACATATAGGGGGTTTCGGGGGCGATAAATTTTTCGTGTTTTATCGAATAAAATAGCTAGTTGTATCTTTATGTTTGCAGTATATCATTATTGTAAGTGAAATATAGTAACTGCAGTACCTACGTAAGTTACTATCTACATAAATTCCTTTATTTTGTCAAGTTCGTAGAAAATAAGGGCGGCTCTACCTTATTTCTATTGAAATGGTAGACGTGTATAAAAACTAAAAAAAACCTTTTAAATTTGTCGTTTTATACGAAATTTAACTTTACATAAGTAATCCTTATTACAATAAGGCGTTTTTAACAATTTGCAAAAAATGCTTTGATCTTTGCTCAAGAAGTTCTCGAGAGAAAATGCGGAATCTCTGGTAATAGGATACTGCTCGAGATAAGTCGACGCAATAATCCTATGACACGCCGACAAAGTCCCATTGTCAGAGTCCTTGTTAAAGAAATGTTTGATACGATTAAATATTACACCTATAGTAAGATTCTTAAAGGATTAAGAAAAAAGTCGCAAAAAGTCTAGTTAATTTTTTACCAACTTACGAAGTTTCCAAAAGTTAAACTTTTTACATAAGTAACATTATTAAATTGTAGGACATGATAGTTTTAAAAGTTTTATTGAATAAGTTTCATCCTTGAATCTTTTGGGTCATCAATGTCAATGTCTTGACCTACTCTATTTCTCTATTTTCCCCTTCTTATTGAGTGGAAATTTCATCAAAATTTCCCCCGACACGTGGCTCAGTTTCCCAATATATTGGCGAACCCCCTGGTACATAGTCGCCTGTATAGCAGCCGTCATCTAATTGTGCAGCTTCCTCGAGCGTGCCGGCCACGCGGCCAGACACCACGCTGATAACGCCCTCGCCACGTAAAAACACACCTTAACACGGGTGCATAGAGTAGGAAATCGTAAAATGAGCATTCAACAAGTTCCTCTCAATTATCCAAAGTCCCTTCAATCTGTGCGTGCAGTTAATACATCCTAACACCGTCGCAATAGAACTCACTTCAGCGTACACGACTGCCGCTGATATTTTGGCGTTACACCCATAGTTGCATAGCAATACTACCTTCAATTTGCACCTTACACGTTGGTAATAAAGTGTATAATCGTATGTTGTAGTATGTGCGTACGCGCGGTCGTGTGTCGGCGAGCGTCGCGGCGGGCGCGGCGCACGCACTCGCCCGCCGGCCGCCCGCGCGAGCGCACGTGCCCGCACGCGCACCGACCCTGAATGTCACATTTTCCGGCCTTTTCCTAGTCATTACAACAAGTGTTAATTAAGTGGACCTTACTTTATCAGGACACATCTACATTAGAGATTCTGCGCTTATGTGAAAACTGAATTCATTTTCCGAACTTTTCCTAATGTAATAAGAACTTATCGGTGTAGTTTTCCCATCAATAAACAAGAGAGTTTTCCAACTGATGTGAGGATATTAAGTGAACACAATAAGAAACTCTTGCCAGACCCGGCAAGTGCTACTAGTGGATCCGACCTTAAACTTTGGACTCGAAACTTGGGTTTCACCATTTGTGGCATGGAGTACCACCGCCACATGGAGCAGCAGCAGCCGCAGCCGGGGCAGCAGTGGGGCTACTGGGGTCCGCAGCCGCCCGCCCCCGCGCCCGCCCCGGCGCCCGCGCCCGCCCTAACTCCCGCCCGCCTTAAGAGGTCGCACTCAGAGAGCGAAGACGACGCTTTTTCGGAGGAAAGCAGCAAGGATGCGACGTAAGTATAATAAGACTTAAGATTTCTCCTCCTCGGTAGTTTATGTAGAGTTTGGCCAGCAATAAAACTAATTTCATTATTATAACGATTGTAAAATACTAAAATATTATTATTGTAGACTTATATAACTCATGAAATACGCAAAACCTTAAACCCAAGTAAGTAAACAAGTTGTCATAACAGAGTATGTTTGGAAAGGTTCTCTGAAAACAAACTTATTCCTACGCACTTCTGTAAATATGATACGTAATATTAACAGATATATTTTATGTATATACGATTTTTACAATACCATATTTCTCAATAATAAAGCTCTATAATATTAAAGGCAGAATGAAACTATAAATTAAACGTGATAATATGTTGCAAACTAAACCTGCGAGTATTTTCGTAGACCGTAGCTCGACCGTAGCGCGCGCGTAGAACCGCTACGCGCGTAGCATACAGTATAAACCCTATAGTCTGAGTAACAAGTGCCATTTTCCTCAAAACCTGATCTAACGCACCCAAAATTATGATTTTGGTCTCAATCGATTAGGAATAGAATCTAGAAACATTCTATCAAAATTCCAAGAGGGGCTGAAAAAAATGCAAAAGTAATAAACAATTAAGTAAACGTTTTTATATTTCGAAAACTATTTAAGATAACCAAAATTTGAAAATAGATCCTTAAAGAGCAGGAAATTTTCTAAAAAAATCTTAGATCCTGGAACCTTATCAACAATCCTTATAACTTTAATTGAGCGGCGAAAGTAACGGTAATAACGCGTAGTTCGGGTTTCGCGTGAATTGCCGCAATCTGCCACGTGAACTAAAAATATATTTTACTGATTAAATATTAATATAAATAATTAATAAAAAATGGGTACTAAGTAGACATATCAATCAACAATAATCCGTCAACAAAAATAAATTATCACAATTTGTTTAATTGTTATGCTTTTGTTAATTTGTTAATAGTCACCATTTTAAAGTTAACATAAAAACGCTGATTATTTCAAAACAAGAAATCTAGACATTTTTATTATTCTTTTGAGCTAATCTTAAAAGGGCTTAGAAGAGATATATAAGTTGGAAAAAGTCACTAATTTTGATTTTTCAATTTTTTTATGAACAATCGAAGGCATTCATGAAATTTTTATGTAAATATAGTAATTAGGGTTTTTTCATCAATAAAAATGATTATTTAAATTTTATTAGTTAAAAATAAAAAAATATACATTGTTATCTATATCTAACAATAACAAAACAAAATAGTAATAATAATTGGATATAAAAGTACCGTAACTGCTTTATTTACATGAATAATTTTGGAATGACTTTGAATGTTAATAAAAAAGTGAAAAATGAAAAATTTTGAATTTTTTCAACAGGAATCTCGTATAAGGCCTTTTAAAATTAGCTGAACGGAATAATAAAAAAATCTGGATTTCTTGTTTTGAAATAATCAGCGTTTTATGTTAAAATTAAAATGGTGACTATTAGCAAATTAAGAAAAGCATATTATTTAAACGAATTGTAATAATTGATTTTTGTTAACGGATTATTGTTTATTGATATGTCTACTTAGTACCCAATTTTTTATTGCTTAATATTAATATTTAATCACTTAAAATATTTTTTTAGTTCACGTAGCAGATTGCGACAAATCACGCGAAACCCGAACCACGCGGTTTTATCGCTACTTTCGCCGCTCAATTACAGCTATAAGAATTATTGGTAAGGTTTCAGGATGTAGGATTTTTTTAGAAAATTCCTGCTCTTTAATGATTCATTTTCAAATTTTGATTATCTCAAATAGTTTTCGAAATATTACAAAAAAAACCAAACCCTTCTTTTGACGTTTACTTAATTGTTTATAATATAACTTTTGCAATTTTTTTTCAGCTTCTCTTGGAATTTTGACAGAATGTTCTAGATGATATTCCGAATTGAATGAGACCAAAATAATAATTGTCGGTGCATGAGATCAGGTTTTGACGAAAATGGCACTTGTTAACCAGAGTATAGTACTCTGGTACTACTACTGAGTAATGACTACTAATTTACATTATTTAAAAAAAATGTACAAATACTGACACACCGTAAATAATAACACTATCTTGGCTAACCATGCCTACATTAACATGCAGCCTACATTACCCGAGCCGTAACAATGATTCATTTCACACCCCATTCATTAAAATCAAATTAGTATGCTGCTAAAGTGAAACAAAAATAATTACGCTTTATTACGCTTTACGCTTACGCTTTAATAATTATCCTTCTGGGTTTGACGTACAAGCTGGCTTTGATGTAAAAGTATTTCCTAATACTATTTATAACTCTTCTACGTCAAAGGCAGAGGGATAAAATATAATTTACACTACAATAGAATACACTTTCTCGAAGGTTCCACGCGATCGTAAAATAATTATTAAATATTAAGTGATCATATTTTGTTCATACCTATCTATCTATTTAGGTAATCTAATAACAAAGAAATAATTAAAATTCTCGTGTCACAGTGTTTGTGCGCAAACTCCTCCAAAACGACTCAAGCAGTTTTAATAAAATTTTGTATGTACATTCGTCAGGTATTCTATTTATATTTATTTATATGGCAAAATAACGTTTGCCGGGCCAGCTAATGTGTTATAGCTTATAACTGTTATTATCCAATTCTTGTTAAATTTTTTTATAACACTCCCTAACAGTATCAGAACAAAGCGAAGAAATAAGAAAAGGCACCCCTTTGAACTTATAACCTTTGTGAAAGTTTACAAAAAGCTCCGCAAGTGTTCTTTTAACTTGCATATTCTAGTGCTTTTCTTTCCCATTAAAATTGTTACGAATCTATACCTATATCGAATCTATATCTATTATGAATTGAATAATTATTACGTTACGATCCACACTAATATTAAAAATGCGAAATTTGTCTTTCTGTCTGTCTGTTACCTTTTGAAGCCCAAACCAAACCACTGAACTGATTTTGCTGTTTGGTGTGTAAACTTTGAGTTGCGGGAAAGGACAGTAGATACTTTTTGTCCCAAAAAATGTACGGTTCCCGCGCATTAAACGAATTTTGGCGCAACGATTAAGTTGCGAGCGTGATCGAGTTTAAGGTAAAGATACGTACATATAAATATTAAGTGTATTGTGTAAGATATTAAGTGGAATGATCTTTAGACGAGATATACTTGTAGAGTGTAATTAGTATTATATTCTAGTAAGTCTCATCACGTATGTACGAGTATTATCCTCATTCATCCTGCAATATCACCAATTGTATATTTTGTGATCCACATAATATAATAGCTTAATAGTAAATATGAAGGTTTGTGATAAAATATGGATGTCTAGTTACTCTTTTACTTTAAAAATACTAGATAAGTTTTAATTACATGCAGTATTATAGTTGTTACTTGTTTATTAATCTAGAATAACACTTTGGGTTTTGTTATACCTACCGAAAAAGTGTTGTGTTTTGACAGCTCCAGAACTGTACTTATTTTCTTTGTAAATCTAGCTGGTATAGAACGTTGGCTCAGTTTGAATTCGCATTGCGGTCGAACGTGTAACTTAACTTCTAAATAGGGTTTCAAAAAATATCCTCCTGTTTCTTCATCACGTGACCTCATTCTCATCTCTAACTTATCATTATAACAGGTCTCCCGGTGGGTCCTGTCAGCTGTTAACCCGCAAACGGCGACGTGGGGTCATCGAGAAGAAGAGGCGTGACCGCATCAACAGCTCACTGACCGAGCTCAAGCGCCTCGTCCCAGCTGCAGCGGAGAAGCAGGGCTCAGCCAAGCTGGAGAAGGCTGAAATACTGCAGCTTACGGTAGACCATCTCAAGACGCTGCACGCTAGAGGTAAGGATATTTTACTCCATACCATGCGTAACAACTTTGCAGCTTGGTCACGAGAGATTTGTTGAAGTGTCATATTGTAATAGTAGTGAATTTCTCACTAATTACTTATATCTGACTTAATTCAGGTTGTATTTGCGAAGGTGGCAACATTATTTAAGAAATCACGTTATAATTGGATAACAGGAAAAGTCGTCCTTGTGTATCACTTTTAAATTCGAAGGCTATTTAAAATGTATTTTCTGTAATAAACTGATCAATTCCTCAAACCGAGAAATTGTATTTATAAATCTAATTCTTTAACTTCAAAGAAATTTGCTCATAACGCTCAAGTAAATAAACTCAAAATACTTTCTATAATTGGTTTCCACCTTCGAATCCCGAAAGAAATATCCTGAAAAGAACAACCGCCGTTTTTTACGCATTCCTAAAGAATTGTCCTCCACATTTCTGTAAATAGATTTAATAAACCTCCGTTATATCCTCTCCTTTCTTGAACTTCCGACCTTCACGTGGACCGTTAACCCAAAAAATATAAAAAGCAAAAGTTCGCACCGCCATCCTGCTTTTGATAATGAAAGCTTTCGACGTCTATTGAAAGTTTAAATTGCAACTTCCTGATTGTATATTTATAACGCTGGGGTCGTTCCGAGATTGCTGCAAAGTTAAAATAATTCGAAATGGCAGTATCGCTGTGAAAGAGAAAGCGCTACAAATCTACCTATATTGAAGAACAATATTATATTTTTACTAGCAGTCCCGGCAAACGTTTCTTTGCCATATTATAAAGTATATCGCCCGTATTATTTTATTGAAGTGACTTAATAAATATGTCACCATGGCAACGTCCATCGCTATCATTGTCGTCGTTTTTCTCGAGTTGTAATAATTTACTATTATTTATTCAACAAATGCTCTTATCAATATAATAAGTACCGAGTAGCCGATTCTCAGACCTACTGAATATGCATATTAAATTCGGTAAAAATCAGTAAAGCCGTTTCGGAGGAGTTCGTGGACTAACATTGTGACACGAGAATTTTATATATAAGAAGATAACCCTTTAGAGTTTAGATGTTCAATAATATCGTAATCGTTAGACGTATTTTGGTCTCTTGTGGTTACAAGAAGGTTATTAGAGCCTTCATAATCAAAAGCATGTAGAATTTAGATGCTCCTTTCAGAAACATTAACAATTTAAAAATTAATTAAACCAGTTTAAAAAAAGTTAAAATTTGTGTACATTACACTATTTCAATATTTTTACCTACTTATATATCCAATGCTTCCATTAGCGCTTTTATCACTAAAACCCTATGGTGGCGCGGGTGGCTCCGTGACAATTCCCACGGCCACTTCCGGCACACCGCACCTGTTGCTCGCGAGTCGCGACACACCAGTTGTAAAGAAAAACATAGGAAAAAACTTTACAGGAGATTTGAATACAACAAACACACTAAGTACAAACTGATGAATTCGCAACACACAAATAGACCGTGTGTCCAAAAAGAATGTTGTTTAAATGTTGATAGCAGATAGAGAGAGAAAAAAATTAACGTCTGAATATTGAATATGTATTTCTAATAAAGTATATTCTAGACCCACTTCCCTAATAGCTATAATACCTAATAGTTACACATTCGGAAGTAAATATTAATCAATTATTCATATTTCCACCGGATTTTATGGCTGATGAGTTGACCGCAACGATTACCGTGTCACAAGTCAGTTACGAGCTTAAGTTCAGTGATTTCATGCGGACGGAAGACCATATTTCATATTTAATAACTCTGCGGTTAATTTTTAACTCTCTCATTTTTATTCAATAAATTTTAAAAGTCTTTGGGGTAAGCGGAAACAGAATAACGACTCTCACTCTCTTTTATACATCTGTATAGATCTTATCAAAGAAACATATTTGCCCTTAAAACGCTTTCAAGCTACCGGGTGGTCCAGACCACAATCTCAAGATAACGTCAGTAAAATCACTATTAAATGTTTGTTTCCGCAAAAAAATGTACGGGGCGTTGTCTGGTCATTGTAGCTATGGGGTAAAGCAGGCTACTAACACTCACCTGGGGTAAGCTCGGCCCAGGTAAACATCTGGCGGGTTAAAAAAACAGGAAGCAATATGATACCCCTTTTTGCTTGACCGTATTAAATACAGATTAAACAAACATTTTCGGAATTATAAAGCGTTTTGGGATATTAGATAATAATAATTATTATCTTAATTGTAATAAATGGTCCACCTTGGTATGTATTTATTAATTTTAATAAAGTATTAAGGAAGAATCATTAAAATGAAGTTAAATCTTTCGTTTATTGCGATACTATTGTGCAATTTTCTCAATAGAAAACAATCATAATATTGTGTAGGCGCCATATTAGTGCCTGTGCTCAAAACCACAATTAAAGTTATTTCTATTGATAAAACTCGCATCAATGAACCGATTGACTTCATAAAAAATACGCGATTATGAATCAGAGCTATCCGCACGCTGGGGGGATTACAGGGGCGTGGGAAGTGCGCTGAGGGCCCGGTCGCACTGTGACCCTCTCGCGGCGCCCTCCGCACAATATGGACGGACCCTACCGGTATTAACTCGGTAATACGATCGTGGGAAATGTACTCACATCTCTAGAAATATGGATTTCAGTGATGAAGTAACGCGTCATAATATCTTGGTGATATCTCATTTTGTTTCGATAGCTTCGACCCTAAAATTAAAAATAAAAGTAAATTACAATGCATTTCTTTTTAATACCCGAATACGACCCTCTCAAGTAGTAAAAAAGCCACAAAAAGTGCGTACAAAAACAATTTTAATCTAGTTTCGCATCCCCCTGTCACGCGTCTTGTGCAGGAAGAAGGGTTGCGCACCTGAGGGACAAAAACTCGGAAACGGAAGGACGGACAAAGGGCTGATGATGAGTGTGTCATTATGTCGGATTTAATGAGATGACTAGGCAACAGGCGCCAAAACAAATGATTATTACTTCTTATAACTTTAAGATGTTGAATGAAAGAAAACCTAGTGGAAACCACATATTTAGGGGTAAAGAAAAGTAGCTCTATGATTTATCCAAACGTCTTGTTTTGTATGTATCTAATTTGATCAATTTCAGTTCAGTAGTTTTAAAAGTGACTAAAATTAAAAATATGACTCTTACAGAGCTACCTATTTTACCTTTTCCAACGAATCTATATGCAAAACGATGTGAATAAGAGTAAAATAAACTTAAAAAGCGTGGTAACGTAGTAAGATATTTGTTAAGGGTATCCCGGTGGCACACTGACACCCTTGTGAATAGCGGATCTCCACCGGAACTGGGGACTGTTATACACCCGTCCTCTTCCAACGCCAGAGGTTCATGTATAGCCATCTCCTTCTTACGAGAAGGGGTTGTCAATGGGTTGTATTTCCCTTAGTATTTCCGACGTCTTGTAGTTCGTCCTTCTCCTTCCGACTACAGTGATTGGTATATATCTGTTCTTTTCTCGGGGTTCATAATGGGTATATCCGAGTCGTCTTGTTGTGCAAATGATGCATCTGCCGAAACTGGTCTTAAGTCTTCTCTTTCAAATGCATAATAGGCTGAGTGACTTCATTGTCTGCCTTATTATCCCCTATATATTATTTCAAATATGGATTCTTTGCTGCACACACTGCAGTGACAATAACGGCAAATATATTGCTAGATTTTGCTCGCGACTTAGCCTCCCTGAAAAGGTTCACACATTGTAGGGGTTAGTCCCTTTGATAGATAGATGCTGCTACTGATGGTGATCCTGATAGTGATAGGGAGTAAAATGATGCCCAGTTGACGTTTGATAATGATCTGCCTGTATTTTGAATTTTAATATTTGGAAAATCGGCACCGGGAAACTTTTTTTTCATTGTACACTTGATATGAGAAGGGAATGCATGTTTGTTTGACTTTTCTAACGTACCGTTTATCTTGTTGCAGGCGTGGACACGTACGCGTACGACCCGCAGCGGTACGCGATGGATTACCACGCGATCGGGTTCCGCGAGTGTGCGGCGGAGGTCGCCCGCTACCTCGTCAGCTGCGAGGGGCTGGACATCCAGGACCCGCTGCGCCTGCGCCTCATGTCGCACCTGCAGTGCTTCGCCGCCCAGCGCGAGCTGCACGCCAAGCCGGGCTGGCTGCCCGAGCCGCCCGCGCCGCCCGTCGCCCCCGCGCCCGCGCCCGCCGCGCCCTACCCGCAGTACCCCGCGCCCGCGCCGCCTGCGCCGCCCGCCCCCGCGCCCCACTACCCCGCACCCTACCCCCACCCTCCGCACCACCAGTACTCCCAGAACACCTCCAAACCCTACAGGCCCTGGGGCGCCGAGCTGGCTTACTAGAGCTGTCCTAGAGTAATACCGAAGCGTGAAATATGAGAGTCCATCGCACGCGCACCGCCAAGTTCGAGTTACCTACTTTTAACAAAAAATACTTTATAAAACCAACCGTCCATGATGACGTAACGCTCCTAATGAGAAAGGGTAGAAACGCCGCGACGAAAGGAAAAGGCACAAAAGATTCATCGAACCTTACATTTTTGTCAACAATTTCTGACGCCCGTTTTTTACGCACGTGTAGATATCTTAATTAGCTGTTGAGAAGTTATCGTTTTCGTACGACGTGGGCGGTATCCGAAACAGTGGCGTAACTAGCCTCAGGAGGGCCAGGGGTACCACTGTTTCGACGACTTCAAGTGCTCTTAGGTCGAGGGCCCAGTATAATTATATATTGATAGGACTTATATCGCGTTAGTTCCGCCTACGAAATAAATACCTTAATTAATCGTTGATCTTGAAACTAAAACAAAACAAGTTTCATTATCGCTTCTTATCCAGAGGTGGGGGCGTACGAAGACGCTAAAGTGGCTCTATATTTCATACTTTACTTTGTATAGTCGTTGTTTTGATCTCAGAGTTTATCCGGATCGACTGAACACTTTGTCAAAATTGTTACGCAATTCTGAACAATACATACTTACTTCATATTATAATAATACTAGATGATGCCCACAACTTCGTTGCGTCAAAATTCGTTTATCGTGCGGAAACCGTACATTTTTTCGGGATAAAAACTATCCTATGTCCTTTCTCGGGACTCAAAAAATCTCCATACCAAATTTCAGCAAAATCGGTTCAGCGGTTGGAGCGTGAAGAGGAAGAGAGGAACAGACAGACAGACAGACACACTCTCGCATTTATAATATTAGTATGGATATGGAAGTATGGATACCAACCGTTTTTACATGTTTAAAACAAGTTTTGCTTGCCATTAATAATAAAATTTTCCTGTTTACTGTTTACACATTAAAACCTGCTACGCAAAAAATTGCGTGAAAACTTTGTAATGTAATGCAAAAATATGCACCCCATTTTGACCAAGTGTTCGGCCGTTAGAAGACTGTTGATTATGCCTAGTTTATAAATATACGATAGGTTGTGTGATATCTATATAGATTATACATAGATTTATTAGATTAAGTACTTACTTTGGGACCAAAAACCAAGCTTTAATGTAATTTATATAAATATTAGCATGGAACTAAATATAACGACATACGTCTTACGAGTAGCTTTATACAAATAATGCATTTAAAAAATATATTTTCAAAACTACCTACATGATTTTGCTCAGTATTGCACTAATTTTTTTAATGTATTCTATTGATATGAATTAAAATAAAGACTTTTCCAATTATTTAGAATAATAAAAGAGCCCAAAAGTACAATAATGTAGAATTTAAAGAAACAACACATATTTTGTGAATGTATGAAAATTGAAAATATTATTTATTATCACTGTAAGTAACTTGTGATTCGCACCGGGTTGTGAGATGATGTAGATTGTAGAATATTAACGTGTGTATAATATTTTGTACATAATATTTTTAAAAGTGAAACAAATTAAATTATTTTTTTAACATTTTTAAAATGACTTTTATTTTTGGTAAAAAATAGAGAGTTTTACCAAAAAATAAAACTTACCTATTATCTTTTCATCAATATCCGGAATCCATCTTGAGTCAAGCGCCTGTCTTTTTCGTCCACAAGTCCTTGCTATTGGTTGCCTCCCCACCTCTCCCTCTCTTACCGCTTCCTACCTCCCCCACCAACTGTCTCACTTTGAAGGGGTTTCAGAATTTGTTCATCATTATAAAAACTCATGATGCACCAGGTAGCCATTACCTGGATTCCGGATATTGATGAAAAGATAATAGGTAAGTTTTATTTTTTGGTAAAACTCTCTATTATCTGTTTTGTATCAATATCCGGAATCCATCTTGAGTGATTTGTTTGTTATCACCTGGTGTTGTATGCTGTAAGCTACAGACGCTATAATGTGTTAGGAATTAGGATAGAATGAATAATTTAGGATTATAGAGAAACCCCAAAATATTACAAAATATTAATTTTATTACTATCATACAAGCAAATTTTATAACAAAACTTCAGTATAACAATTATACATATAATATAAGTATATGTTAATCAATTTAACTTACAGGATCAAAATAATTAGATAATGAAACTGACTGATTTGCATTATTACAATCAACTATTTCCTTTTGGTAATAATTTCTAAAAGTGTGAGCACATCTCCAATTACCAGTTTTAAGAATTTGATCTATAGGAAATTGTTCTACAAAATTAAGAGAAGCCACAGCTGACCTTACAGAGCCAGGGGTGGCCTGAATTCCAGCTTCAGACAACAGAGACTTAACCCAATTCCCTATAACTGTCCTGGAGGCAGGTTTAACATCACCTCTGGCGGTAATAAATAAGTGGGTTATATTACTCCTTCGATCTGCACCTAACTCTATCAACCGTTTTATCCAAAATATAATATTTAATCTTTTGATGGGATGAGCTTTTATTCTCCATCCTGACTGTCTGTAATTATAATTATCAGTTTTGGAACCAAATACTGGCCATAAAATCATTGAATTACCTTCGTCAATCAAGCTTTGACCGTCCACGCGCAGCAAAGTAAGGTCGTGAACTCTCCGGCCAGAAGCCAGCAGTAAAAGTGTAGCTGTATGCCGTGACACTTGATATAAATTATTTTCATCTAAATTATATACACCTATATGGACCAGCAATTGTCTTGGATTCCATATTGGTGGTTTAGAGGGAGTTTCTCGAGCTACTGATATAGCTTTTAATATATGTTTAATAAAGAAATTAGAAGATAAATCAAGATGAGACGTTAAATGTGTAAAAGTAGATATAACCGATTTATGGACTAAAATAGTTTTATATGAGAGACCTATATCACAATGTAAATGGGCAAGGTAA
This sequence comes from Polyommatus icarus, assembly GCA_937595015.1. Lineage (NCBI taxonomy): Eukaryota > Metazoa > Arthropoda > Insecta > Lepidoptera > Lycaenidae > Polyommatus > Polyommatus icarus. Next base: position 20,916,990 of record OW569329.1, read on the forward strand.
CGTGCAACTTGATCGGCATTTGGATATTTAAAGTTAATATTATTCGACTCACACCATTTCTTCCATCTGTCCCACGCTGGTCTATATGTTTTTATTGTTGATGCTCGCCAACTCGACATGAGCAGTTTCTGTTCCTCCTCCGTCCAGTCGGTCAACATTTCTTGCCACCCAAAATTAGCCAAGCCTCCAGCTGCAGGTCTCGAACTTGTGGAGGGTGAGTTCCCGTCGTCGTGTCTAGGAGAACGTGTGGTAAGTCCGGAATCGTGTATGGAGGCCGAAGAGCACGGTGGCGAACATCGGCCTGCCAAAACACTTTGTCCCACCTCGGGGCGATCAGTATGTACTGACCCTGGGCCTGGTTGAGGTGTTGCAGTACCCTGGGGATCAGACTCGGCGGAGGAAAGATCCATGCCAATTTGTACTGCCACTGGTGACAAAATGCATTGAGACGGTGGGCGTCCTCGTCCAAAACGTCCATCGACACATACTTCTCTACGAACATGCGCTGTTCTGGACGCAAAAAGATCTATCTCTGGTGTGCCCCACATTTGAAATATCGGCTCGGTTGCAGTTGCTGTCAGGTGCCATTCGGGACAAACTTTCTGTCGAGATAGAGCGTCCACTTCGCAATTGAACCTGCCGGGAAAGTACTGGGCTACTAAATGCACATTCAGTTTGTCCAGGAGCGTCAACAGTTGTTGGGTTTGTTTCAGGAGCTTTTTCGATTTTGTTCCTCCCTCCTTGTTTATATACGAGACTACTGTCCGATTGTCTGTTTGCAGAAGAATCTGGGCATTTCGTATATAAAGCTGTTTGTGTACGATTGCCCCGTAAACTGCAAACATTTCTTTTTGATTTACGTGCCAGGATTGCTGTTGTTTTGTCCACGTACCTGTTATTATCGTGTCGTCTATATGTGCTCCCCAACCGATGTCGGAGGCGTCCGTGGTCAGTAGATGTGTTGTTCCACTCATGTGTATTGGCATGGATCCCCCCAAAGCTTCGGTCCACCAAAGCATTTCTTGGCGAACGGGTTGTGGAATACTCTTCAGGCGATAAGGGTGCTGTTTGGATAGCTGGCGACTGCAGTATTGTATCGTTCGACAGTGAAGACGACCCCTTCGAGTAACGAATGTTGCGAAATTGAGTCTCCCCATTAGCGATTGATACTGTTTGAGGGACCATTTTTTCGTTCTGAGCTGTCGTTGAAGTACCCTGCGTAGCGATAGGCACTTCATCTCGGATAAGGACTTTGCGTTGCGTTTTGTGTCCCACGTTATGCCGAGGAATTCTAAACGTTGTGTCGGAACTAGAACGGACTTTTTGAAGTTGATCGTCCAACCCAACACCTTCATTATTTGTATCGCGAATGCTATGTGCTCTTGTAGTTGAGCTTTCGATTGGTGTGCGAAAAGAAAGTCGTCGAGATACACTACACACCGTATTCCGTGGGTCCGTAAATATTCGGCCACCCAGTTGGTAATTGTAGCGAATGTTCTGGGCGCCGACGAAAGGCCGAAAGGTAAGCATGTCATTTGTAACAGTTGATTTTGATGAGAGTCTGGATGATAGTTCATTCTTAGAAAACAACGGTGCGTTTGTAATATAGGTACGTGAAAATAGGCCTGGCTCAAGTCTAATTTTACCATCCAATCTAAGTGCTGAAGGAACGTTGGGACCCGGAAATGGTTGAAAAGTTGGAAAGGTTTTATTTCTACAAATTGGTTCAACCTCCTCAGGTTGAAGATTGGACGAAAAGATCCGTCCGGCTTCGGAACCAAAAAGAACGTCGAAAGGTAGCTGGGGCTGTGATCTGCTTGTTCCAGGACCCCCGATTCTAACATATCCTGAATTTGCTCTGTCATATTCGCGGAAGTTTTGGTACGGTAACATTGCATTACCAATTGACTCGGGAAAATTAGAGGCGGCTTGATAACAAACGGAATTCGTACACCATTGAGAAGTTGGCAAATTTTCTTTGGTGCCCCTAAATTGCTCCAAGCACTTATGAAATGCTTCAGACAACCGCCTCGAAATGTCCGCAAGTCATTGGCGATGTTGTTTATTTTTGTAGGAAGATTTAGTTTGAGCTTTCTTGCTTTTTTGTTTTTCGTGGGCATTACTCGGTCTATTTCTAGGTTGATTTGCAGGATTTGGTTGTCGTTTACCCTTTTTTGAGGAAGCATTTCGACGAAAAAAGGTTTCGTCGCTTTGTTTACTAGTAGACGGCCGTTGATTGCGATAAAAAATGTCTTTGTTGTAAGATAACGAATTTGATTTATGCGATGTATTTAATTTTTCCGCCCCCCCAATTTTTTGTAGGTAAGTTTGAACTGACTCTTCATTAAATAAATATTCAGAGCTAGGAGGTATTTTATGCAGAACATCGCGATGATATTCCTCGGGTATATGACGAAGTAAGCTATCCCGGCGCAGATTGATCAAATCAGCCCGCCTACCACATACTATTTGCAAAATGTCGTCTGATAGCTTGCTATACGGAGATTCTTTAGAAAAAGATGTTTCTATTTTTTCAAACAGTGAATTAGGCGTTAATGAATTTTTTGTGTCGCTAGCCCAATCGACCAAGTCTTGCAAAGCATTTTGTAAGGCCTGCTTTTGCTGAAGAATAGCATTAGTTAAACCAGCAAATGAACGTTCTAACAAATAAGAGCGTGAGTCGTCTTTTAACATGTGTGACTCGAATTGTTTTAATTCATCGTTTACAGCGAGCTCGACAAAACCGGGGGTAGCTAAATATTTCTTTTGTGTATCAATGAAACGAATTGCATACCAATCACTGCATTTAAAACGTTGTAACTGGTTTAATTTCGCCAAAAAAGAATCGTCTGCTTTTTGGTAAATTGGATCTTTAACAGTTGTACTTATATCAGAAAGAATACTAAGCTTATTATTCTTAACGCTTTCCGGACGTCGTAACAGTAAATCATTCGAAGTAGTGGATTTCTCGATGTCAACCTCAGCTATGTTAGAATTATTTGAGCTTTCACTATTTCTTGCAATAAGATCGGTTAAATATGCAACTTGTTGTGATAAAAATTGAAAATGTGCAGCACTCACAGCATCCGGTTGTTTTCTTGCTTTTTTAGGCGGGCTTGAAGAATCACTTTCACTATTAGACGAATCACTTTGATCACAAACTATATCCGGCGACACTGAACGAACACGTTTTCGAGAATTATTAACGTCAATCGCACCATCCACTATTTCGTCATTACTATTATGCAAATCTTGATCTTCCATGATTTTAACGGAGAGGCAACTATTTATTTAAATTTAAATTAAATAATAAAAAATGCTAAAAAAATGTAACACTTTCACTGATTTTAATTTGGTTTAAACTTAATGTAAAAAAATATTTAAATTTAAATATATTAGCAAGTAAAACTTGTAAACGGCGTGAAAAACGACGCTATAATGATGAACAAATTCTGAAACCCCTTCAAAGTGAGACAGTTGGTGGGGGAGGTAGGAAGCGGTAAGAGAGGGAGAGGTGGGGAGGCAACCAATAGCAAGGACTTGTGGACGAAAAAGACAGGCGCTTGACTCAAGATGGATTCCGGATATTGATACAAAACAGATAATATCAGATTTTCAGGGGTACTTCCAACATGGCACTGGTGACTTAGAAGAGGTATAAAAACGGCAGTAATCGCTATCAGACGTCCATAAATAATATTATTTAATGAATACAATATATTACGTACAGTTAAAGATTCCTTAGAAATAGAGTTTGATAGTGCCCTTAATAATTATTAGAAACTTGAAAGGGTAATGTAATCGTAAATTCCACATCTGGCAGTTATCACTTGGCATTACGTGACCTGCCGCTCATTTATATGCCAATAGCTTGTTTTTCTCCGCTGGAGCATATCGCTGACCGCACAGGTGCTGCCCGTGTCCAGCTGTCTGAGAGCCCGCCACCCCGGCGGTTCCCACGCTGCGTCCCGCTCGCACCCCCAACAACCCTCGCCCCGTCTCGCTCGCACTAACTACTTCCGTAAGGGTGCAAAAAGTTTAACGATAGGTCTTCTTTTCAATCTTATTTTGATGAATATAAAGTTCAAAATAACAGTGGGAATTTTAAATAGTTTTTCCGTAAGCGTGTGCGCGCCGTGTGTCGGCATTTCGACTTCCGAGACGATTTTTTGCGAGGAATTTTATTCGATATTGATTTTATATTGTTGCAGGTCGGAGTTGACCTTGAGAATAACACATTTGGTAGAGTAACTCGTCGCCACGCTTTTTTATAAATAATATTATACAGAGTGTAACGAAATAAAGTGATAAATCATAATACTATAGGGTGTATAATGTGTAGTATGTGTCCGTTATAATTTTTACTGTGAAATTAGCGCTGAAAGAGATTTTTTTTTTGTAATTTGTATCGATAAGAGCCTCAGCGTCTTGAATTTGCCCATACAAGGCTTAAAAAGTAGAAGTATTATCCTTTTGTTTTTTTTTTTACATTCTGTAGATTCCCTAATCCCCATAATTAAAAGGAAACCGTCGGACGGTGATCTAATAAGAGTCTCTTTTTAATAGTATATAGAATCCTTTACACTACAAGGGGCTGATCATGATTAAATATCCACATCAAAATAAGCTTATAAGCTGAAATAGACTGAAGCATAATTTATTAAGACGTTCCTCGAATATCTCCGAGCGAGTTTCCGTCCCGTCTCACACAGAATTACACGAAAACTCAAGATGCTTTAATTAAAACGTGTAATGGCAATAAGGGACTGAATTTAAATTAAATAACTCACACACATACACACACACACACAATATTATATTCTGAACATGGAATACTCTACCAAGCGTTGGAGTCACTTTATATGTCTATAGTAGATTCCCGCAACACTGTTCCGTGGAAATTAGTTTTTCGGCAACCGTACATTTTTCTGGGACATAAGGACATGGGGAAAGCCCCTGGCCCCTCAGGGCCCGATCTAGGCCCGGGCAAACCGGGCAATTGCCCGGGGCGGCAAAAATGAGGGGCGGCAAATTTAAAGCGGCGCGGCGTCGGAGACCTTCGTACACGAGTCCAACTCGCACTTGGCCGGTTTTTGGGGCGGCAGTTATTATTTTGCCCGGAGCGGCGAAAAAGCTGGATCGGGTGCTGCCTGTCCTTTGCCGGGACTCAAAGTATCTCCGTACCTTTCCCCAAAATCGGTACAGCGGTTTAAGCGTGGAGATGTAACAGACAGACAGACAAACTTGCGCGTTTATAATATCAGTAAGGAAGTATGTTCAACACAACATAGAGTGTTGTGATATATATGTATGGCTATGTAAAATAACCACAGAATGTAACTAAACAAAACTCGCAAACCTGTCAATAACCACTACATACCCTATTCAGTGCTTGACAATAGTAGAGCAGATAATATTTGCCAATTATCGAAACCTGTTAGTCTTGTTCGGAGATCGCAGACGCAGCTTCTCTTCTCAAATCCCCATTCAAAATCACACAAAGAAAACTCGTTTCCAATAATGTGCTTAATTTTTCAAAAATATGACTGTGTTTGAAAACATTTTTGTGTTCTTTATATTGAACTATTGTTAGTAGGATATTTCAGAATAATACCTCTTTCTATACATTTTGCATTCCATTTTTTTTTATGTTTTAGTGTTTAGACATAAAAATCGAACCCCAAGCACAAAAGTCAATGGACTGTACAGCAGGTCGCCCTAGTTTTGGTTTGAGTGCAAATAGTATTGATCACATTTTGAGCCAACGAATACTATACTCACAAGGAGTTTTGGTTGTCCTCGTGATTGCTACTAGCTTGAGAAAGGCATTCATAATTTAGTATAATAATAACTAATAAGTAAGTATGTAATTTTTTTAAACAGTCTAAAGAAGTCGACTGGTCAAAGGAAAGAAGGATATATTATGCATGGTAAGCGTTTACTATTGGAATATTCACAACATCAAGTACTTAAGCAATTAAGTGTATATACCGTTATCATTGTCAATCCACAGAAGTCGTAGCAGTATGAATAGTGGGCTAGTGCTAATTAGAAATAACAGCAAAAGGTATTGGTAATAGGCAATTGTTATATTAAACCTCGAAGTTTATGAATGTGTATTAAGTTTGTTACACCTTTACGTATAAAAACTAAACAACGTATTTCAGAAGTTTTGAAAACACTGACATAATATTATGTATTCAAATGATCTTTGCTGTAGTAATATTCGACTAGGTAGTAATTTAAGCTATCAAGCCCCATAAGAGCACCAGATAACAATAGATTTTACATATAATAGTAGTAAGGGATTAGCCGGTTCTGGCTCACTGCCTCAATGTAGGGAAATGGGATTTTCGATGACCATTCGCCTAAAAAAAAAAAAAAAAAAAAGGAAGTTTGGTGTCAAAATATAGGTTTTCAACTATGCCCGTTCCATATATGCGATCCGTTTCTGCGTATTTGCACTTGTTTCAAAGTTAGCTTTTGTGTTTAACCCTCATTATCTACTATCTCCATGCTCCATTGTTCCTTAATAATTACAATAGCTACTTATTGCATTGTTATGCTCGCCTCAGTGTCCTATTGTTCTGACTATCGGTTTATCGCTTACGTCACCTCACTTTCTTACAAGATTTTAAATAAATATGAATGATAATTAACTAACGAATTATTGCAAATTAAAAGTACCTAATAATTAATTATATAGGTCACCCGATCATTCAATGGACTTCGTAAACATACGACGACGCGGTGCGCAAACTGAGTCAATTAGATTTTAAATAAATATGAATGATAATTAACTTATGAATTATTGCAAATTAAAAGTACCTAATAATTAATTATGTAGGTCACCCGATCATTCGATGGACTTCGTAAACATACGACGACACGGTGTGCAAACTGAGTCTTTTAGATTCTAAATAAATATGAATGATAATTAACTAATGAATTATTGCAAATTAAAAGTACCTAATAATTAACTATGTAGGTCACCTGATCATTCGATGAACTTCGTAAACATAGGAGGCCCCGGCGCGCAAACTGAGTCTTTTTTTTAACAATATATTTATTAAAGCTAAGGTTAAAATAAAACTTTGGTTTACTTTCAAACAAATTATTTATTTCGTATTACATACCACAGTTCATAAAACAAGATTCAAACATTTTATTCAAAAACATATCATTTTTAAGTGTGTCACTACCAAATTCAGTCTGAAACTCAGACAATGACTTGTTATGAAACTTATATAGCAAGTACATTAAACAGTACTCTCCACACACAGAAGTCCAATCATTTTGTAGCCTGATAGTATTATAACGCCATTTTCTTGCATTTCTATTCAAAAACATTTTGTGCATTCCCGTAGGGAAGCGACCATATGTATCAAAATATTCACCGATGCCATGTTTGTCTATGTGAATAGCTATCCAGTGAGATCCTGGTTTTGAGTCCGGGTCCAAATTGCTTATAATATATGTAGGAGTCGTTATATGCATTGGCAATCGATTCGCGGCATATACGCTATTTTTTAGACTTGGATGAATCTTTTTTAAGCATGATTTTAGTTGTAAAGTATCCATTATTCGTTAAAAAAAGACTTATTCATTCACTCTATCATATGATTCACACGCAAGTGAAATAAATAAGGTAAGACAATCTTATTTAACATGTAATTGACTGGGGTTTTTAATAAAAATGAAAGCACATCTTTACAATAATCATTTATTTGCACATTAAAAACATATTACAGATTAAAAACTTAATAATACTTAGAAAGATAATACAATGTTTATTTCTTAGCTACTATAGTCAACGTTTACATTACGATTTTTATCTATTTCAATAACATTATCAAATTCTGCATAGACAACGCAATTTATCGTTTGAGTTAGAGCAGATTCAAAGCGAACTTCTAATCTAACGCTACCATGTCTAATAAGATTCCAATGACCAGAAGAATTGGCTGATAAATCAGGTGTGAGATCAAATGCTAACAAACAATAACCTTTCGAAAAAAAAAAAAAAAAAGTTTGGTGTCAAAATAGGATAGTTAATATAATATATTTCAAATTAATTAAAATTTTCAAAAGTTTTTAGAAAATTACAAACCGTGTTTTTTGAATAAGTATAATATATTTCAAATTTATTAAAGCTTTTTTCATTATTTTCAAAAAACTTTTTAGAAAATTATAAAACGTGTTTTTTTATAAAATATTAATGTAATGTTTAGTTTAAGAACTAATAAAACAGTTTTAAAAACGAAAAAAATTCATTGTTTTCTTGTATTCCGTCTAATACACACGTAAAGAAAAAAATGAAACATTTTATTCATCCATTCACTGCAATAGTTGCGGGACCTAGTGGTTGTGGAAAATCAAATTTTGTTACAAAATTTATTAATAATATGGAAGAAATATGTAACGCATCTTTTGCTCAAGTAACATGGTGTTTTGATGAAATGCAACCATTATACAATTTAAAAAATGTTAACTACTTTCAAGGATTACCTGACTTAAACATGTTTGATGGTAAAGAGGCTAATTTGATTATAATAGATGATCTCATGAGAGAATCTGATGGTCGGATTGTAGATATATTTACAAAAGGTAGTCACCATAGAAATTTAAGTGTATTTTATATAACTCAAAATCTTTTTCATCAGGGAAAAGGTCAAAGAGATATTTCTCTAAATTCGAGTTATATAATTTATTTTAAGAACCCTCGTGACAAAACTCAAATTCGATATTTAGCACGTCAAGTTTCACCAGATAATGTAAAATTTGTTCAAGAAGCTTATAAAGATGCTACAACAGAGGCACATGGCTATTTAATGATTGATCTTAAACAAAATACCAATGACATGTTTCGTTTTAAGACTAATGTATTCCCCGCTGACAAAAACTGTTCAGTTTATGTACTGAAAAGAGGGTTTAAATACAACAAGAACTAACAAAGTCATATCATTTACAAATAATGCTTGGAAGGTTAAAGACGCATAAAGACCTACTCATCGCTTTGCAAACATTAAAACCAAAGTATCAGAAAGCTTTATTAAAATCATGTGATGAAGATGAAATAAATTGTATATGTGAATGTATTCATAATGTGCTACAAGGGAAAGTGCCATTAAAGGAAAAGGATAAAAAATCTTTAAAATTATATATACAGACACTCCGCAAACTTGTTCGTAAGACTACAACCAAAGTAAGAAAAAATATAATTGTTCAAAAAGGAGGTGCATTTCTACCTATCATTTTAGGTTCTATATTAAGTGGGTTAGTCAGTGGTCTGGTCTAAAATGGAACACACCAAGAAAATGTTACTGATCGAACCAAGTTTGATTGATAAAATAAATGGAAGGAATGAGAGTCACGAAAATCCTAAATCACGGTTAGATACTGAAATGCAAAATATTCTTGACAGTAAAGATGATGACAGAAAAAAATGGATTTTATACTTACAAACATTACAAAGGTATTTGCACTTCACTGCTGAGGATCGCCAACCTTATCAACTTCCAATAATAACTTTAAATAATGATTTACCTAAAACACTTTTGAAAAAAGAACACTATGATAAAAGTAGTGATTCAAACAATAAGGATCCTATTGTTGATCAGACATTGAATAAGGAAGTTGACCCCGAAGAAAGTGACATTATTCAAGATAAATGTATATACTCCAAACAACAAATATTAAGTTTAATACCTAAATCTTACATTAAAAAAGGTGAGTCATTGTTAGATTTCTTATTGACAAGACAAAACAAAGTACACTGGGATGATGATGGTACAGTTCTCGTGGATAGTAATAAAATAACTGGCAGCAATATTATAGATTTAGTCAATGATTCTTTAAGACCATTAAAAAAAAGTGATCCAATAGGCTGGGAAAAATTTGCTAAAGCTTTGAAGGACATAAAAGTACCCCTTACTTATATTGGTAATCCAAAGAGAAGCGAGTATATTAATCAACTTCGAGTGAAATCTTTTGAAGAAACATCAGGTGACGAAGAATATTCTACACCTACATCTGAACACAAGTATCTTAGAAAAATAAAAAAGAAAATAGATTGGGAAAAATGGACCCCCTACTAGAGATTCACAATATTTATTATGATGCATCACACCCTGCAGGTTATAGCAGTATTGAAAAACTTGCAAAAGCAATGGCAGGTAAAATGAATAAAAATGAAGTCAAGAAATGGTTACAATCTCAAGAAACATACACACTTCACAAACCGGTTTATAAAAAGTTTCCACGAAACAAATATATTGTATCTGATATTAATAATCTATGGCAAGCAGATTTAAGTGACATGAGAACATATAGTAAATATAATGATGGTTATAATTATATATTGTGTGTTATTGATGTATTTAGTAAGTATGCTTATGCTAGACCCATGAAAAATAAAAATTCTTTGACATCCAAAACTTGTTTTGAGAGTATTTTTGAGGAAGCTACTATTGTCCCTACCCACTTACAGTCTGATAAGGGTACTGAGTTTGTTTCTAAAGATGTTCGTCAATATTTTAAGAGTAAAAATATAAATTATTATACAACAAATAATCCTGACATTAAGGCTAGTATTGTAGAAAGATTTCAAAGAACACTTAAGTCAAAAATGTGGCGCTATTTTACATATAAAAATACATACAGATATATAGATATATTACAAGATCTATTATATGCATATAACCATAGTTTTCATTCAAGTATTAAAATGTCTCCATGTGATGTAAGTTCTAGTAACATTATGACTGTTTGGAATAATTTGTATGCTCGAGAAAATAAAAGGTCACCACAGGATACCTTCTTACCAAAGTTTCACGTCGGTGATTATGTTAGAATCACAAAATATAAACATATATTCCAAAAGGGATATGAATCAAACTGGAGCGATGAAATCTTTATTATTTCGAGTGTCATTCCAAGATCACCATGGGTTGTATACACCTTGAGAGATTTGCAAAAAGAAGACATAGAAGGTACTTTTTATGAACGAGAATTACAAAAAATTACACCTCCTAGCCCAACTTCAGATTACAAAATAGATAAAATAATAACTTCTCGATATTCTGGTAGCAGAAGGCAAGTGCTTGTCAAGTGGAAAGGTTATCCTGATAAATTTAATAGTTGGATTTTGGCATCTCATTTAAAACAGATATAATGAAAGGAAGTTTTTATCTAACGTTACTGAGCAACAGTTCAATACAATATTTTCCAGATAATATAACAACAAAGTTTTCGACAAAATTACCAAAATCAATTAAATTAGAAGGAGAATGGGTTGTCGGTGTTGTTGAATTTCAATATCCGTGTACAATGTTTACTGTTCAAGAACAAGAAAACATAGTCTATATTTCTAAGAATATGATAATGCCTAATGAAAAATATCCTTCTATTGTTCACTACAAAAAACACATTCCTGCAACCAACTATGATAATATTAATCACATTTTAAAAGCTTTAAATAATATGAGAGAAAATATTACCTTTCGTTACGATGAAATATCTAAGTTTGTATCTGTGACAATCGCAGATGATTCATTGAAGTCCTTAACATTGTCACCTAAGTTAGGCATTCAATTAGGGTTTGAGCCTAATAGGAATTTGGTAGAAAAAACGTTTGGCAAACGCCCTGCAAACTTACATCTGGGACTTCCATCACAACTCTTTGTTTATTGTGATATAGTGGAACCACAGATTGTTGGAGATGTAATGACCTCGTTACTTAGAATTATACCACTAGACCCTTCAAAATATATATATGGAGCAAATAAGATGCATGTGTTTTCTCCCCCTCACTACTTACCAGTCATGCGCAGAGAATTTGATACAATTGAAATAGATATAAGATCAAGCACTGGTCAAAAGATACCATTCCAGTTTGGAACCTCGTGTATTAAACTGCACTTCAGAAAGTTATAAGTTATAATGCATCATCACAATAATATTATAAATTGCCCATATGAAAATTATTATACTCATCAAGCTGGTTCTGGAATAGGAGTAATATATAAAGGAGTTCCTTATCAACGTGGTCATGGCGTTGGAAGCTTTTTGGGGGGTTTGTTTCGATCCGTCCTACCTTTGCTTTCGAGTGGTGCTAAAGCAATAGGAAAAGAAGCTTTGAGTGCGGGTGTTGGATTCCTATCTGATATGGCGAAAGCACGACCCATGGATGAATCAGTAAAATCACGACTTAAAGAAATTAGTTCAAATTTGAAAAGAAGGGCAGATCAAAAAATTGATAAATTAAATATGTCTGGTACAGGTTATATAACTAAAAGAAAATGTCTTGGAGCAGTCATTCCTTCATCGAGTGCTAAAGGAAGAGGTGTTAAGAAAAGAAAGTTAACTCGTCAATATCAAGGAGATATATTTTCATAAATTTAAAAACAATGTCTTTCTTACATAGTCACTCTTGTGAATGTATAAAGTCTGAATTAGATTTATTTGCTTTACCATCAACACAAACAAGCATCGAAAGTGGAATGTGGGTGCACTACAAACCAATATCATCTTTAGCCGACGATGGACCCATCGAATTTCAAGTTCCTGGAACTGGCGATGACTATATAGACTTATCCCATACACTTATTCATTTAAAAGCGAAAGTGTTAAACGAAGATTCTTCAAAATTGGCAGCTTCAACTGTTGTAGCACCTGTAAACAATTGGCTTCATTCAGTTTTTAGTCAACTCGATGTTTATTTGAATCAAAAATTAGTTTCACCTCCAAACAATACTTATGCTTATCGAGCATACATTGAAACTCTTTTGAATTATTCACCCGACGCCAAACAATCTCATTTGACTTGTAGTCTTTGGTATGAAGATGCTGCTGGTAAAATGGATTCAACCGATGAAAAAAATTCAGGTTTTACTACAAGACAAAAATTAGTTTCAGAAAGTAAGGAAGTTGAAATGATAGGACATCTCCATGGTGACATATTCAATCAGTCAAAGTTTTTAATTAATGGTGTTGAGATGAATATTAAATTGGTTAGGTCACGTGAATCGTTTAACCTCATGGCTCCAACAGATGACGTTAAATACAAAATAAACATTACAGATGCGACTCTCCTTGTTCGAAGGACAAAAATTAACCCTTCCGTCTTACTTGCCCATCAAAAAGTTTTAGCCACCACAACTGCAAAATATCCAATAACTCGAGCCGAAGTAAAAGTTCTAACGATACCGTCAGGGGTTCAGGGCAAGACATTAGACAATATATTTTTGGGTCAAGTACCTAAAAGATGTATAGTTGGATTTGTAAATAATTCAGCATTTAATGGTTGTTTGTCAAAAAATCCGTTCAATTTTGAGAACTATAAAATGAATTCCTTTTGTTTATATATTGACGGTCAGCAAATTCCTTCAAAAGCTTTACAACCATCTTTCGATAATAATATTTTTACTGCAACCTATCATACATTATTCTCAGGAACAGGAATACATTTTCTTAACGAAGGGAATGGTATATCTCACGATAAGTATTCGAAAGGTTATTGTTTGTTAGCATTTGATCTCACACCTGATTTATCAGCCAATTCTTCTGGTCATTGGAATCTTATTAGACATGGTAGCGTTAGATTAGAAGTTCGCTTTGAATCTGCTCTAACTCAAACGATAAATTGCGTTGTCTATGCAGAATTTGATAATGTTATTGAAATAGATAAAAATCGTAATGTAAACGTTGACTATAGTAGCTAAGAAATAAACATTGTATTATCTTTCTAAGTATTATTAAGTTTTTAATCTGTAATATGTTTTTAATGTGCAAATAAATGATTATTGTAAAGATGTGCTTTCATTTTTATTAAAAACCCCAGTCAATTACATGTTAAATAAGATTGTCTTACCTTATTTATTTCACTTGCGTGTGAATCATATGATAGAGTGAATGAATAAGTCTTTTTTTAACGAATAATGGATACTTTACAACTAAAATCATGCTTAAAAAAGATTCATCCAAGTCTAAAAAATAGCGTATATGCCGCGAATCGATTGCCAATGCATATAACGACTCCTACATATATTATAAGCAATTTGGACCCGGACTCAAAACCAGGATCTCACTGGATAGCTATTCACATAGACAAACATGGCATCGGTGAATATTTTGATACATATGGTCGCTTCCCTACGGGAATGCACAAAATGTTTTTGAATAGAAATGCAAGAAAATGGCGTTATAATACTATCAGGCTACAAAATGATTGGACTTCTGTGTGTGGAGAGTACTGTTTAATGTACTTGCTATATAAGTTTCATAACAAGTCATTGTCTGAGTTTCAGACTGAATTTGGTAGTGACACACTTAAAAATGATATGTTTTTGAATAAAATGTTTGAATCTTGTTTTATGAACTGTGGTATGTAATACGAAATAAATAATTTGTTTGAAAGTAAACCAAAGTTTTATTTTAACCTTAGCTTTAATAAATATATTGTTAAAAAAAAGACTCAGTTTGCGCGCCGGGGCCTCCTATGTTTACGAAGTTCATCGAATGATCAGGTGACCTACATAGTTAATTATTAGGTACTTTTAATTTGCAATAATTCATTAGTTAATTATCATTCATATTTATTTAGAATCTAAAAGACTCAGTTTGCACACCGTGTCGTCGTATGTTTACGAAGTCCATCGAATGATCGGGTGACCTACATAATTAATTATTAGGTACTTTTAATTTGCAATAATTCATAAGTTAATTATCATTCATATTTATTTAAAATCTAATTGACTCAGTTTGCGCACCGCGTCGTCGTATGTTTACGAAGTCCATTGAATGATCGGGTGACCTATATAATTAATTATTAGGTACTTTTAATTTGCAATAATTCGTTAGTTAATTATCATTCATATTTATTTAAAATCTTGTAAGAAAGTGAGGTGACGTAAGCGATAAACCGATAGTCAGAACAATAGGACACTGAGGCGAGCATAACAATGCAATAAGTAGCTATTGTAATTATTAAGGAACAATGGAGCATGGAGATAGTAGATAATGAGGGTTAAACACAAAAGCTAACTTTGAAACAAGTGCAAATACGCAGAAACGGATCGCATATATGGAACGGGCATAGTTGAAAACCTATATTTTGACACCAAACTTCCTTTTTTTTTTTTTTTTTTTTAGGCGAATGGTCATCGAAAATCCCATTTCCCTACATTGAGGCAGTGAGCCAGAACCGGCTAATCCCTTACTACTTATAATGTGCAGGGTAGAGTCGCAAGTTCCTATATATCAATATATGTATACAAAGCAGTTTTCACGAAGGTTGTGTTCTGGCAACGTGAGGGCTTTTGTTGACAGACTTACGACTTACGACAGTCACAGTCTAACTACGTCACGTGCTAATTTATATTATAAACCTATTTGCAACCCTTTAAAGTTAAATAATTATTCGTGACTTATTAATAGACTAGGTGTTGCCCAGAACTTTGCTAATCCAACTTTGTTTATTGTGCGAGAACTATAATACATTTCTCCATGTTGAAAACTATTATATTGTGCCCTTCCCCGGAATTAGAAGTATTTTCATCAAAATCAGTTCAGCGAATGAAGAGTGAGAGGAATCGAACAGACCTGCAAACAGGATATACACTTTCGCATTTTTTTATAATATTAACATATAACTTGAAAAATAATATACGATATTAAATCTATACTTATTATAAAACAAAGTCGCTTTTTTTCCCTCATGTCCCTTTGTTCCCTTCAATCTTTAAAACTACGCAACGGATTTTGATGATTCTTTCAGTGTTAGATAGCCCATTTATCGAGGAAGGTTACAGGCTATATTTTATCACGCTAAGACTAATAGGAACGAAGAAATAGAGGAAAATGTGGAAAAAACGGGGGAAATTATTTGAAAGGGCTAACTTGAATGCACTAATCTCAGGAACTACTGGTCCGATTTGAAAAATTCTTTCAGTGTTTAGGAAGGCTACAGGCATACATTTTTTTAGTGGCTATATATTTTATACCCGTGCGACGCCGGGGCGGGTCGCTAGTATAGAATATAAGTAATATATAAGGAATATAACAAATATAATCAATAAAAAAGTTGGAAAACATAATTAATATGTACAGTTATTTATTTACAAATTATTAATTATTACAATTATTTGAAAATCTTAAATCTAAATTAACATATTACTTGAGATCACAATAAAACTATTACTTAAAATATCACAATTACTTTGGTATTCACCGGAATCGTAGCTACATCCAATGATATTTTGCACTTAGGCTAGTGTTTATGAATCGTTTATGGTAGAAAACAACAATAACGCGTAGCAAATAACATTATGATGAACTTACTATTTAAAGTTACTTTGGCAATGTCAAACAGAAATAAAATTCCCAATGTGCAAAAAGTTTTCGTATAAAATTGTTAAGTATTCCAAGCGGTTAGACGCAATGCGCAAAATTATGCGAAAGTTCTCGTTTTCAATTTAAATGTTTTACTACGCTTAAAAACACCGGATAAAGTTCGTTATTTAATTAAAAAATAGTTAGAATCATTCGTTGTTTTACGCAGAGTCATCTTTACTGAACATTATTAGTTAAAAGTTGATGGTTAGGTAAGTCAACATTTTTTACTTAATACAATTTTCAGGATTATGAATAACTTTATAATTTTAGCAATATAATAATTAATTATTTTTATAATACCTAAATTTCTTAATTAATAAATACACTTATTTTAACACATTTGGAAATTGGAAAACTTTGATAAAGTTTGCGAGAAACAATTTATTATAAAATTGGCAACATTTGTACAGTAGGATTCTATTTCTCGGCCATTCTCCGGTTTGGCATTATTTTCCTCATTATCGTAACCATTTTTTTTCTTCGTCGATTTGAATTAGACACATTGAAATATTAAAGAAATGAAAGATACGAACAGAATAATAAATTTGGTGTGAAACAGTTAGTTAAAGTTTTTTGGATAATGAGACTTAAAAATTTATGGGTACGGTAATTAGAAAAATGTAGTGTTTTACGTAACGATACAACGACACAATTGACAAAAACTAGCTGAGGGCAACGTATGTAGTCCAAATTATGTAACATAAACATAATATACATAATAAAAATCTAATTTAAACATAATTGAAAAGTAACGATTACGGTAATTAGACAAGTTTGTAACCAAAGCTACAGGTAATTAGATACTAACGTGCTTTATCGGCTGCACACTAACATTAACGACGTGGGACCGCTGATGGGCCATGGGCCATGGCACAGACTAAGGAGAAGCAACCCGTGCACTCGTAATGTACCAAATCCTGATATTTTTGGATGGGCATCCAAAAACAGCAGGTGTTACGGTAATTAGAACTTTTGATCGGACAAGCGATTATTTCATGATAACTACTTATAGGCTGGGCCTATTGAGTCGATATTTTACAATGCGATAGCCAATGTTTATAGGCGTTTAAAACCATGAATAGATTAAATTAAATAGGTACGTTATAGAAATTACAAGCAAGTTTCGAGATCAAGTTGGCGTGGGGACACGTTACGGTAGTTAGAAATACATGGTTTTTGAACACGACTTCAAATTTTTTAGTCTGAATTACTTAAATTAGAAGCCTGTGTTTAAGTTTGTAGCTAGATACTGATGCTATCTACCGTATAAAAATATTACATACTTGAATAAGATAATATTACAGAGTATACAAGCCCGGGACACGTAAATTTTGCTCTCCTGAGAATGGCCGTTCTATTTCAGATTACTATTATCAAATCGTTCTATCTGTTATTGCAATTTGCAATATTAGCACGATATTAAACATTCACCTTTTAAAATCTACATAATATTTTATAGAAGCTTTTCACTTCAGAGTTCATATTTTAAGTGTTTCTTTCTGAAGATATCACCTTAACTCCAGATTCAGTTTGACGAGCCATCACTAGAACTGCTCAGTAGTGAACGACCAGGACAGCTCATAACGAGCTCACCAGCTCTATGCTCTCATTGATGAAGTTCTGGGTCTCCTCCTCAGCATCAGCGTCATAATCCAGCAGCGTGTACTCGGTGTGTATGCTACTGCTGTCCTCGCTGTCGTTGACGTTGAAGTAGGTGACGGTGTAGCAGACGCGCGCGGGGCTTCCCCGGTCGGACTCGTACGCGGAGTCCGGATGGGACTCCCGGCTGTAGCTGATCCGGGAGTTGGACTCCCGGCTGATGCAGGAGTTGGACTCGCGGCTGATGCTGTTGTACTCGCCACTGATGCTGCTGGAGTACGAGTCCTCGTGCGGCAGGGAGGTGCGACAGGGACAGAAGCGGTGTACGTCTATCTCGGGTCGCGCGTCCACTGTGCCGCTGAAAGAGCGGTCCAGAGCGGGGGAGACTCGGTTCCGAGCGCTCTTTCTGCTCCTCTTACTCTTGAATAGCTTGAACGCCTGCGGACAAAAAACAAAGGTTAGAAAAGTGTATAACTATTCAAAATATTGTTAACTTTATCCAGTTACCAGTATAATTAGTTTTCAACTTTTCGCAGAGCTGTCTTTTAATTAATCTCCATCAAATAATAATGAGGTTAAAACTTTAGGTATTTGTCGCAAGGGCCAGTAAGGGTGTAAGGGCCAGGCCGTCTCCACGTCTAAGCCAGCGCTGGTATGAGTGATGATATTGTTTACGAGCTAGCCGCAGATAGCGAACGGGGCTATCACTAATTTATTGGAACTGCCCCGATATAATACCTACACCACATTCCCGATAAATGTTACATTGGACTGGTATTATGCAAGTTTAGGGATCGAGTTGAATGTAAATAATAATTATATTAGAACATGAGGTGAACGTACAACGAAAATATATTGATTATTTGGTATATAACATATTAAAGGTGAAATTAATTTAATTAAAACCTTTGTACCCTACTGCTATCATGATATTATGACGTTAAAATGAACCCTTAACATCATAATATCATGATAGATGCTGAGATGAACCCTTCACTAATATGATTACGACACGATGGTTTGTTGGTAAGGAAACACGGCTTACGGAGTTCGCACCTTGATTTACGTAATAAAATAAGCAAATTATTTACTACATTAAAGTAATAAGTACTTGATGACGTTCGCAACTCCGTTGCGCCAAAATTAATTTATTACCTAATCGGAAACCGTATCGAACATTTTCCGGGATAAATAGTATCCTATGTCCTTTCCAAAAGCATTTTTAACAATATCGGTTTAGAGTGTAAAGAAGTTATAGACAGACAGACACACTTTCGCATTTATAATATTAGTATGGATATGGACGATTATTTTTATTGAATGTGATTGAAAGAAGCAAGCAATTTCAACAAGTATTTCTCCGAGGTCAAGATATTATTTGACAATGGCTCACAATGTAGATGGTATCGGCGTAGCGACGCTCAAGGACCGATGTTTCCTCCACAAAGGCTAGGGTGAACTACCTCAGTATCTCAGATTGTTATCGATAACTTATTTGCAATATTTACATTTAAAGAACAGAGCCCCCCTAGCCAACACGCTTTCTTAATCGCTTCTTTATAGAATTATTGCCGCTCAAAATGTATGGAATTGACATGGCGTGTGACAACTTTATACTAAGCTATGTCCACACTAGGCGCTTTCGTCTTCAACTTTCGTCATCTTTTTTCATTCAACTTCCGTTTTCATTATTTGACAATATTGTCATTTTTGAAGTTTTGGACACGGTCAGAGGGCATGCGTCGCGGGCATGCCTCACGTTCGCTGTTGACTGCGCATATAACGCATGCTCTTGACGGACAGAAAAAGGCACAATTATGTCAATTCCATACATTTTTATCGGCGATCCTATAAAGAAGCGATAAACAGTTCAGCTGGTTCTGTCAATCAAAATATAACAGCCGCACTCAGAGTCGTTCATTAAATCATCATTTAAAAAATTAAAATTATCCGCTGCCCATACAAACCGCAACACTAAATGCTCATTAAACATGAAATTCCCTCTCAGAGTCAGTTAATGATAAATTAACACCTCAAAATGGCGATTAAATTTAAATACAGAAGAAGCACCATTTAACTCGATTGAGTCGCTAATCGTGTATTTTGCTGTCAAAGAGGTATGACATAGGTAGAGATTTTTTTTTAAATTTGTCCCGGTCGGGACAGGCAAAGGGAGCGTTGCCCATACAGCCATTTCTATGTTTTCTCTATATAATGAATGATAGTGAAGGCCGAATCCAATTCTATGACATAGAGAAATATAATACACGGGGGGCATGATCTTCTTCTTCTTCTTGTTTATATGATTTTATTTATAGCTTGTCAAAAAAGAGTACCGTACACACACTACGCAATTTTTAAATCATATTGTAACAAAATATACGAAAACCTTATTCAATCGAGTTCAAAATGTGCAAGGGAAATAATATTTAAAGTGTATCTAAGGGTTCTCTATGGAAATACAAAGAGAAAAAACCACCTTTTGAGCGTGATTACGTTTAGAAAATTTTGTTCTGTGTCTACTCTTTTTTCACAGACTGTAGTCGTGTTCGTTTCGTTTTTCAATGCACATTACGCATGCGCAAAGTTAAAAATTAGTGTCAGTGTCATGTTCTAAAATCTGACAGAAATTTTTAATATTTTAGAACATGACACTCAATTATTATGAAGTTGACAGTACTTGACCGTCAGCTGCCAAACTGCGAAAAAAGCCGCGCATGCGTAGTTGAAAAATGAAACGAACACGGCTTTCTAGTCTTGGAAAGTCAAGCCGTGTTCGATTCATTTTTTTTTTTGGGCGTGAGTCGTGACTGCGGCCGTTAGAGTCGGTCATAAAAAAAAAGCGCTGAACATCATTTAACAAATTGAAATTTAATGCTTTCATTACAGATACCTCTCAGAGACAAAATTAATTGACTGATTAATTTCTGCCCCCTATAAATAATTCGTACTATGACGTAGTTTGTTCCGTGTTCATACACCGCTCCATAGCGGCCTTTAAATTATTAATCTGTGATAGCGGCAAGAAGAAGGAAAAATTAGAAGTAGTAGTAGGTATCTAGTAATTTTTATTTTGTTTTTGGTTGGCGAATTTAACATAATAATATATTTTAACATAATACATTTCAACAGGATTTCATTGGTCAGTATATACTATATATAAATAAACTATAAAGTACTTACTTATAATGTTTTGTACCAGTTTCAATTCTTATCACGTCATACTTTTATTTTAGTTAACAATGCAAGAAGACAAGAAGAAGTAAAAATTTACAAAGTTTGCAGTGCTAGGCAGAATCAATATAGAAAAAAATAACAAGAAATCAAATTATCTGATGCAGCTCGCTTCAACTCCCGTACTTGGCCCAAGTGGGCCACGATAACAATTGAAAGGCTATTGTGTCTGGCTTTGCTGCGATCAAATGAATAATAAAATACTTATATACTACTAAAATAATTTCATTCTTTCCTACCTTTCACCGTACCTACCTACTACAGTTATATAACAATCATAAAAGGTGTTAGAAAAATATGTTTTATATTGTTTTTATAATAGCACAATATAATTCTGTCTACTCTGATAGTAGGTACTAGGTAGGTATTTAAGTATTCATTGCAACATTTGAAGTTTCTATGTTTTACAATTTGGATTGTGTGAATAACCTGTCTTATGTCTACTGTTACCTACCATTTTTATATAAGAAAACCATTTGCTATTAGGAATTATTCATAACAATATTGTAACTATATAGTAAACATACTTTAATTTCAATACCGTAATTACACAATTTGGTGACAATGTTCATACTTCTTTGTAGGTACAATATTATCTAGTTTGTATGGAAGTGACTATAGGTACTTTTCATGTGAAATACTTCTAATTTATTAGCAAGAAAAGGTAAAAACAGCTGTACTAAGTAACTACTAACTAGGCATGTATTGCAAGAAAATGCTTTAGTACTATCACAGTTATGAAGTTCTATGTTTACTGTGGCATTATCTAATATTATTATTATTTATTATTAACACTTAAAATAAATTTTATTTTTATCTTAATTTTATCTTTTGAAAAATTAAAACTGAAAAAATTTCAAGAATAACCTCAAACTTGAACATCAAACTCTGCAATTAGCGATTTTTAATTGTCATCTCTGAGAGGGACATTTCATGTTAAATGAGCATTAAGTCTTAATTGACGTCTCTGAGTGCGGCGGTTAGAGTTTTACCGTCATCTAAAGCATTTACAGAGCCAGTACTGGCTGCCAATAAGACTGGCAGCCAGTATTGGCTTGGTGTATGCCGCGTGTGAACAGTTTTTTAAGCCAGGCCAAACTGTTCACACGCGGCATAATATGTCAAGCCAATACTGGCTGCCAGTCTTATTGGCAGCCAGTACTGGCTCTGTGTAAATTATACTTTAGTGCTGTAAGAAAATAGGATAGAATACGTCAATGTTTTAATGTAAAATTTATAGACTATAGATGGTCCTCAAAACTTATTAATTATTATAGAGATGGTTCTCAAAGCTTATTAAAGAGATGGTCCTCGAAACTTATTTACATTACAAACTTATTTACATTATAAACATTGTTAATTAGGATTTAATAACTTCCTATTTTTAAATAATAACAATGACTTAACATTTGACTTTAAAAGCTTTCAACTTGATAATTAGCAAAAACTTATGCGGAATTTATGCAAAAGTTTAGTAAAAACTTGTTATTCAGCATAAACACATAAAATTAGCATAACACCGGCGTTTGTACACAGGTGTCGACTCCTCGTTCCCACGGGGTCTCCGTTACTCACTGTTACTCAATTGTTATCTGTCTGTTATGGAAAGAGTTTAAGACCGAGCTCCCTTTTTTGCTGTGTTTTTAATAAGTATTACGATCCCGGAAGACGATTGACACAAATGAAATTGAGATTAATTTAATCATTGTATATTTATCTGATACTTGCTTAACGGAAAACACGATTCACTTATTTTGACCCGATAGTTTTATTTTTCGAAATTATGATTTTTTCTGGGCTTTTCCACAAATATCTGTTACACTTATTGAGTTACTATCATTCATTAACTTGCACTACTACAATCACACACTTTATAAAAGATTAACTAAAGGAAATATTAGTATTGTATTTAATTTTTAAGTAATCATCAAATACATTTTTGGGACTAGCAAAATTTACTTTCATGCTATAATGCGCAGGCCCATTGTTACGTGATATTGTTCACTATTAGCTATAGCACAAAATACATTTCATGTGGGCACGATTCATGGGATCATTGTATCATGACTGGACGATAGCCGTACTCGTATATTGTGTAGGCGGGGCTAGTGTTTTGGCAGCAGGCTCTTAAAAAAACAGTGTAATTATGTATTGTACGTAATATTAGAACTGTTATAGTTGTGAATCATAGAAGTAAAAATATGAAAGCTCGAGTATAGAATCTATACTAAATATAAAAGTTGGGAGAAGGTTTTTCATTTTTTTATGGCCCCTACTCGGACCTCTTGTTCTAAGGAGAAGGGACAGTTGAGAGAAGTTAGTTACTTTACAACGAATAGGCTCTGAAATTACTGGTCCAATTTTGATGAAATTGAGCATAAACATAGAGTAGACAAGGGGGAAGGATAAAGCATACTTTTTCCTGCGGGAAAATGTATGATTACCGCGGCATACTGTTTTTATGCGGGCTGAGTTGCGACTTGCACTTAACTTTTAATTGTGGATGTAGATTAAAACAGAAAATACAGAGCTAGCCGTTTTATGCTTAAATTTCCAAAGTTTAATTTGAACTTCTAGCTGCTTCTTGAATATACAATTCGAGTTTTATTTGTATTACTAGATGTTTCTCGAATGTAAGAAGTTTCAATAGATTTGGCACATTCGTGACCGCGCCAAGGACGCGCTCCCCCAAACCCGAGGCGAGTCCTTGTCTATGTCTGGCGACCGTGACCGAGGGCTTCGCGAAATATGTCTTTTCCCTTGAAATTTACTGTCCAAGATGGCGTGTTTGAATATTTAGTATGAACAGGTTGATTTAAAGAAATGGAGAAATCCGAAAATATAGAAATGGTAGCGAAAATCGTTGAAAGGAGTAATTTAAGGAGCGCGTAATCTAGATTGTTTTAATCCTTCGATCGCCAATTCTTGGAAATCTTTGGTTATCGCGGCCCACTTGGGCCTTACGGGGCTTGATAGGCTAAAAGTTTGTAAAATATTCTTGTAAGTGTCTTTTCAAAATCGTCAAAGACAACAAGTTTCAAATTATAAGTAAGATAGTTATTAATTGTGTCATTAATTGAATGTTAAAATGAAAAATCAGCTTTCTCAGTGCGTGGTCGTATTGACACAAATAAATAAGTGATTCGCCGTACGAAACCACATGAAACATTTTGTTTGTTTAGAGCTATCTGCCAGCTATTTACGTTAAGTTTCTCCAGCCGCAGACATTAAATATTAAAGCCCCAGCTCATCCGATATTCATTACTCAGACTCCTAAATGTGACGTCAAAATGTTGCAGACGACACTCTGTAGCGAGAAGTCCCAGATAATAATATTATGGCTCAAGAGCAAGCGATAGCCAGACGTTCGTCATTTTATAAAATCTGAAAGTTTTTCTGTTTATGACCCCTATACAGGTAAGAACGGCCAGCAACTATACGGAATTTCAGCTTATACTTTGTCGAAGGTTCGGTAGACCTTTAGACCTGGATTTTAATGTAACGACCGAAACTCCATAGGCCATACTTAGTTGCTGTTCGTTCCTCTTTCCTATCGCTATGGGGGACAAAAACCAGAAAACTTATAGTTTTTTTTAATGAAGAGGTTCTGGCTGTCGCTGGCTCTCACTCTAATTTATAATATACACTAAAAGGCAAAATCTCACTAGATCTTCCTACATTATGTCGTAGCTGCGACATTTTGATGTAAATATAATTTAATGTGACATAAACTTTAAGAGCATGATTTTGGCTAGGACGACGAATCCACCAATGCGAATATATTTTGAGGTGGGGCCTAATTCTTATATTTCGAATCTCAATTCTTTTAACTTCCGAATTTCCGAAAAAAAACTTCCGAACTTTTCGAATCTTAATTTTATCACGTAGGGCTAGTTGAAATTACTGTTTTAATACGCAATAAATACATTGTAATAGGGTACGAATTTTTTCCCCAATGTCAAAGGTCACACGTAGTTCGCGGAGCATTATTCATCATGTCATACACATATTTAATACACATCCAGACCCGGATTACATATTATTCATCATCATGTAATGTGTCGAGCTAGCGAACGGTCGTGCTCCACGTTACACACGCTGCAAATATTAATTAATTAATATTTTCTCGAATCGCGCGGCACATTGCCGCTGCACGTGACCATGGCGCTCGTGGCCAACGAGTTGCTGGCGTTTATCCAGCACGCCATCGACACCATGGACGAGGTCAGCATCATGCAGATCTGCAAGTCCTCCTTCACCAGCGAGGAGATTTGCCAAGGGAAGCAGTTGCTGTACGAGACGCTCGGCCAGAGCGCGAACATGCCGTCGCGACGAAGAGACGGAACCGAAAGGAGCGTGCAGGACATCATCTCCCTGCTGAAGCAGACGGATCCGGATGAGGTACCGGCTTTTGTGGCTAAAGAGCTGCACAAGCTGCCGCCCGTCACGCTGGACCACGTCGACGTCGTCAGCCTACTGAAGGACATCAGGTTCCTGAAGGAAGAGCTGGCCGGAGTTCGAGGTAGATTGCAGGCGTCAGAATCTATCATCAGTGATCTACGTAGTGAATTATCACAATTGAAAAGTAATAATTCATTATGTAGGTCACCTGACGCCGCATACGTCAACTGTCGCAGAGGCGCGGCGGCGGCCACGTTTAGCCCGTCGTCAGCATTATCGGACGGGTCAACGAACACCGCCGCTGCGTCCCCCGCCCGCGCTCCCCTCCCGGTTGCGCCGACGCCGAGTCCACAGGCGACTCAGCAAAACTACGCGACTGTTGCTGGTCGCCCCGCACCTCCCCCGCGGGCGAATAAAAATGGGGTGAATGAGAGCCGTAAGGCTTCGGAAAATCGCAAGTCTACGGAGAGCCGCAAGGCTACGAAGAGCTGCAAAGTCAAGTCTTCTCGACCTGGCAAGGACGAGAGCAGGGGGTGCGATGAGGAGGGCTTCATCCTGGTGGAGAGGAGGAAGAAGAAGCCCGCCGCCCGCAACCATCGCGGCACCGCGCCCTATGTACCGGAGCTGCGTCTGCGGAGCGAGGTCCCCGCGACGCCCCTGTACATATCCCGCCTGCACTGGTCCACGGAGGTCGAGGACGTCGTGGACTACATCAGTAAGAAGACATCCCTCCGCCTGAGGGTCGAACGTCTGCAGTCTCGCCACAAGGTCAACTTCAGTTCCTTTGTGGTGAGAGTACCGACGCATCTTCTGTCGACCTTTGAAGCGGAGGAATTCTGGCCGGCTGATGTGGTTTACCGAAGGTTCCGGGGGAGACTCCGGAATGAAGCGCGCGTCACGTCGCCGACAAATAAGTGACAAAGTGTAGTTATTAAGTGTGTTTTATATGTATGTTAGTCATTAAGGTATATATTGTATGGGCCTATGTAGCCTGAAATAAATAAATAAAAATTAAAAAAAAAAAAAAAAAATTATTATATCATAATAAGGCTCATACATGACAATAGCTCCTTTCGGTAGGAACCGCTTGCCAATACAGACAATAGGGTTGTCACACACAAAATCTACAATCTATGTCGACATTTTTTTACGGTTTTAAAATAAAAGTTTAAACATAGACGATTTGGGGAAAATATATATTTCTTTACGGAGTTTTTATATTCACTTGAATAACATATTATATAGGTACGAGATAAAATAATTGTTTGTTTAATCAGCGGGCAAGTTTTAAATGTTCTAATGCTTTTACGAGCTTTTTTAAATTAAAAATTGTAATGAACGCCGAAAAGCAGCATATAATTTTTCTAAAACATTTCTGCTTGACGACACTATGGACTCATATGCGGCCGGCGACAACCCTGGCGGGAGAAATCCTTGAGGAGCGGAGTTGAACGCTCATCCCGCAACACTCGAGCACGATCCGGTAACTATGATGATGGTGAATTGATGGACATTGTCCAGGACGATACCGATGTATATCGTACCTTCATATCATTAATCTTGTAGAAGAATAAAAAAAAAGAATAAAAAAATATAAAAATGAATATAAAAAAAATCACATGCAAAATCAAATTCCCTTCAAAATAATTTCACGTACAAAGAGAAACAAAAATCAAAGCCAGAGTAATTATAATCAAATAAGGCGAGCCGTCGTAACTTTGTTTTAAAACTTAGTGAAAATGTTTTGGTAATTTACGAACATTAATCATAAAACAGCTATTCAAGCTTATCCCTAATTAGTAGTGACATTTAATTATGAGCTGTTAACATGCCATTAAGTAATCTGTTAATGAATATTTGGAGCGGGCGGGCGGTGCGGTGGGGCGGGCGGAGGATCAAAGGCCGCTTTGTAGAGCCGAATTCCAGACTAAAGATTTGAAGATTCCAGAGATTAAAATTAATTTTGTAGAGAGCAGTTTTATGCTACATTATTAAATAGAGCTCTTTAAAATATTATTAAGGTTTTATTTAGATTTTACTTAGTATCTTCATGAAAAAAAGGAAAAAATCGTCGGGTCGAATGTAATATAAATAATTTTTTTTTCGATATGGTTCATGTTTAGTTTTTACTCTAAATATAATTAAAGACCTCTGTGAAGCCTCTGTGGCTCGGTGGTGAGCGCGTTGGTAGCTCAAGCCGGGGGTCGCGGGTTCGCGGGTTCCCACCGACGGAACTAAAAGTTTTCAATGTTCCCGGGTCATGGATGTGTATTAAATATGTGTATGATATAATAAAAATCTTAAATATTATATTATGTATACTGTATAGTATAAAAGTATTAAATATATTTCCGTTGTCTGGTACCAACACAAGTCCTTTAGGTACTTAGCACGGGGCCAGACTGACGTGGTGTAAAGCGTCCATAGATAATATTATTATTATTATTGTTCATTTATTGGAAAAGGAAATTATTTAGGCCATTTCTCCAAAAATTAAAATAATAGCTACGAATAATATAATAATAGTCATAACTCATAACATTTTAATGGGCAACTTCTAAAATATTTTTTTTATAAAATAATTACATATATTGCAATCGATGAGGGTATTGGCACAGTCCAACAAAACTTGAGTAATGTGGCCACCATCAGATGACTAACCGTGTAATGACTCCAGTATAAATAAACTTATCTGCCACATTATCTAAGTGTTTCCCTAATATACTTATATTGTTATAGCTTTTTGGTTACGATACAAAATAGAAAGAGCGACTTGCATCTGAATGCCCATTGCCCATTGCCCATACTAATATTGTAAATGCGAAAGGGTGTCTGTCTGTCTATTACCTCTTTATGCCCAAACCACTGAACTGATTTTACTGTAATTACTAATTTGATATATTCGGGAAAGGACATAGGATACTTTTCATCTCGGGAAAATGTACGGTTCCCACGCGATTTACGAATTTTGACGCAATTTTGTTTTTTTTATTATTAAGTATTGTATTCTTTCAAACCTACACACTTGCTTTATTTTTAAAATTATAAATGCGAATGACATAGAAACATCATCTGTATTTGCTAAGATAAGATTCTTCTGTCTTGATGTGACAGTCTGTCACTGTGTCTAAACACTGTTATCACTGACAAAGTACAGCGGCAGTTACGAATTTTCACTCTTATTACAATAGGAGTAGGACTCACAGGTGATAAACATCGAATGTCCTCGACCGTACAATCAGTTCCCACGACAGCCTTGTATACAGTAGACTGTACACAACAGATTTGACAATAATTGAGGACATGGACGAACTTGTTGACTTTAAGGTGATAAGTGCGAAATAGGCATCTTGATATGTAAATAAATTAAATATTTAAGGATTTTATCAGCCATAAATGCCGTGTATTTTTCGGAAATAAAAGATATTACGTGTATATATCTTTATTTTTCGTCACGATAGGTACGCGTAGCGCCCGTAACACCTAAACAATTAATAATAATTAATCAGATATTTTAAACAGTCAGACCGAAGCTTGGCTAAAAATTGACTTTAGTTCGACGCTAGAACACAATATCTATACTTATTATAAAACAAAGTCGCTTTTTTTCCCTCGTGTCACTTTGTTCCCTTTAATCTTTAAAACTACGCAACGGATTTTGATGATTCTGTCAGTGTTAGATAGCCCATTTATCAAGGAAGGTTATAGGCTATATTTTAACACGCTAAGATTAATAGAAGCGAAGAAATAGAGGAAAATGTGGAAAAAATGGGGAAAATTATTTGAAAGGGCTAATTTGAACGCCCTAATCTCAGGAACTACTGGTCCGATTTGAAAAATTCTTTCAGTATTAGATAGCCCATTTATTTAGGAAGGCTATAGGCTATATTTTATCACGCTAAGACTGATAGGAGAATGTGGAAAAAACGGGGGAAATTATTTGAAAGGGTTTATCTCGCGAACTACTGGAGCAATTTTTGTGTTATTTGACACAGATAAGAAGTAGACCACATGAAGGATCGTGATGGGCTATCGATTTTAATCATTTTTTCAGTGGCTATATATTTTATACCCGTGCAACGTCGGAGCGGGTCGCTAGTATAAAATATGGGAATTGAGAACAAAGTATAATATGAAAATATTAAATTAAAATATTCGTTAAATTGGCCAAGGTAACATTGGTTCAACAACATTACTTCGTAAAGTTGTGATACTATATTATTTTATTTGAGTGATATAATACTGAAAATGATGTTAATAGCCTTTAT
The DNA here is from genome assembly GCA_937595015.1 of Polyommatus icarus. Taxonomy (NCBI): domain Eukaryota; kingdom Metazoa; phylum Arthropoda; class Insecta; order Lepidoptera; family Lycaenidae; genus Polyommatus; species Polyommatus icarus. The sequence goes on from OW569329.1 coordinate 20,946,884, forward strand.
CCTGATTCCGCGGTCAAAGTAATTTTTGAAAAAGTGTATTCATTATACAGGGTGTGACAAAACTAAGTGATAATTACTTTAGGTTGTGTATGTGTTACTTGTAGAGAGTTCACTGTGAAAGATTTCACTTTTGAATGGGCATGCTCCCCAGCGTCAAGAGTTTCCCCATACAAAAGTGAAAAAAATGGTCTTTCAGCGCTGCTACTTCCACAGTAAACTCTCTACGAGGAACACGTACACACCCTAAAGTATTATAACTTAGTTTTGTTACACCCTGTATTTGCTCTGATTGTATCTTTTAAATAAATATTAGACAGACTTTTATTTAATAACTTTACGAAAAGTTAAGAAGACCAAAGACTAAATAATTATCTAAAGAGTAAAGACTCAAGGAATATAAAATTATTATAAAAATATTGTTTTCATATTTGGAATTTTAATATTTTTAAGTTAACTAAGTAAATTAATATAATTTATTAACCACAGTAATAAAGTTTCACTACAAAAACCGACGTCACCACAAATAACGTCAATTTAATCTACATAAAAACAATTAATTGATTGCTATAAAACATTGTCGGTGATAGATTAAAATATTAAAAATGTATAGCTGCTGTTATTAATGAATAATAGCTACTCATGTTATTAAAAGTAATTTTACATCCCTTGTTTTCGCTGGTAGCCGTCAAAAAGAGTGTTTTTTTTCTCAAGAAGAGCATGATATTATAGTGAATACCCTCATTAAAAAATGCATTTTACATAAAATAGCTAAATAAATTATTATTCATTTAAATTTGTTTTTTTCCCAAACAACCTTGTTGTGATAAGTGACAACTCTATTTTCGTCGTAAAAACTAAAATGCATGCAGCATTTCGCATGTGAAATGCATATTTTTTACTAAATCATTTCAATTACTTTTTTACAACAGAATAGAATAGAATAGAATAGTCTTTATTTCCAGGAAATTTGTTTCACAATAGTTCTTAATATATTTTATGTAAGGTATCAAAATTTCTGCCTCATTGGCGTGGAAATATTGTCTAATTCAAAACATTTCTTTAAATCTTATTCAAATCAACATGCAAACGTGCCTTAAGTAACTACTAATAATTTGAGAAGCTCTTATTACATAATTTAACATAATTATTATTATAACTCCAAAAAATAATAATATATAATTATAACAAGACGAATGAGGAGAAGCTAAAATTCAGTGTCAACCATGTGTCAACTTTACAATGGAGGTTACCTATATTAAAAATGGAAGTTTAAGGAGGAGCGCTATACAGTATACAGGTCAACTTCAATTCAAGTTACAGTCACACTTTTACAGTTTAACATTATAATGTCAGTCATAACTACACAATATAGTGAGAAAAAGGTACAAATAAAATCAAATTATAATGTCAGATGATAAGGTCAAGTTTACAAATTCCATTTCTATAAAAAAAAAACGTAATTACATTATAATATTGTGTCATTTATGTCAAAAAGAATTAAATAGTTTAAAGGTATAATTATTACATTAATGTCAGGCCCACAAGAGTCCCATTCACATACATGTTGGTATTATTTCACACTATATCAATAAATTAATTCTATGCTAAATATAATGTCCTGTTATCGGTAAAATAAAAGATAAATATATAACAGTAAATGTCACATACCTGCAACCATTTTCTCCTGGTTTCAGTGAGGAAGTCTGCGAGCACCATGTTTGTTCACGATACAGTAACAGTAATGCAGTAACAGTAACACGCGTGCGGAGCCCCCGACGGTCTGTGAGGGAGTGAGGACGCCCGCGCCGCCCTCCGTGCTAGGGCTGCCACCAAGGTTATAAGGTTATGTTTGATACTTTCGACAGGAGTAAAAGTAGGGATTAACGGCTGCACTAAGGTCTAAGAGACTTTTTAGTAGTTTTTGGTACATTAAGCTGGGATAATGTTTTGCCTAACCTTAACATTTAAGTAATCATAAAGCGTGTGGTTGTAAGTATCTGAAACGTATCTCAGAATTATTTACCAATTTGTTTTTATTTTGTATGTCTGTTTGTGTTGCATGATATTAACTGTATAATGAAAGAGTCGCTGCAGACTTCATTCCCTTTCAAGGAATTAATAAAAAGCTCACTAAGCGACAAGTTCAGATTTCTAAGTTTTTTCAATTCTGAATATCGTTTTCATCAAATCTTTCTTTTGATTGATTTAAGGGGCGCCCTATTCTCGTAACTTGAAATCGAGAGTCGAAAAGCGAGTTCCACATTCGAAACTCCACAGAATCGAGCCGCCCTCTCTATTGCGAGACATGGCGATTTGTCACCGGCTTCAACTCTTGTCACGTCAAATATTAACACAAAATTAACAAATTAAAGACAATTCAGAATGGCCTAGGTCACATAATCCCCAAAGGTCTCTTCAGCCTCGTAACCTGACGAGGTCGAGGTCACTTTTAGCAAACTGAGGATTGGGGACAAGCACACAGACACGCCCACTCACCTACATTTTTATCTCATGTGTAAATCTATCTTAAAAAGATAAACATGTCACTCTTTACTTATCATACTGTTTTATAGTTTTATACTAGTTATTTTAGACAAGAACTGTAAATGAAATTAATGATAATGAAAAATTGAACAAGCTTCAAAATTAAAAATATAATAGAACGAATTTACTAAGACATAATAATACACAGGATCAGAAATCAGAATTAATATTGCCTAAAAATGTAAAGGAAGGGCGGTTTGAACATCGATAAAATAATATTCTGGTTCCATTCTCCCTAAGCTACGATCTCCATCATAATAACATTATGTGTGTAAATAATATACCCTTCAGACTTCTACGCGTCATTTACTTTTATATTCTCTGGAAACAATGCTTTATCTGATATTTTGCCCTGGGGCAATTCCCAGGGCAAAATATCAGATAAAGCAAACTTTGCACGGAAACTAACACGGTAACCTTTTTAAAGTTACAACACAGATAACAAAAATAAACATTACTGAAATAAAGTTTCCTAATCCACACTATATTGCACATAGATAAATAAACAAATTGTATGTAATCTCGCTAGACTGTTTCCCTTCCTAGTTTGTGTTTTTCCTCTGTATCCATCACTATTTTTTAACATTACATAATATTCCACAGTTCTTATCGCGACTTAGTAGAAAAGATAATATGGTCCATGAAAGTATAAGGATTAAGGAACAGGCATTGCAGTTTGCGTGTTAAAAAGTCGTTGTAAAAGTAAAAGGTTTTTCAAGTCAAATGTTTTAAACTCAGTGTATTTGATAAAAAAAAATATACAATGATGACGTACAATGATTTTAAATTTTCAAACTAAGAATAGAAATAGTCAAAAGCGGCACCGTGGTTGAGCCGTTCATTTGTTTGTTATTAATTGGTTATTATAATTATTCACTCTCCATCTATGTAAAGTCTAGAGGTAATCTATGGTAGAGTCTTACGTAACTTGTATCTCTTTTGATGCTAATTCTACATTGCTAGAATAACTAGAATGTATCCTTTATACTATCATAATCAAAATCTTATTAAATAATGATTTCAACCGTTTAATTTCATCTATTTAATCATTTTAAACGCCTAATCAACGTAATAATATTTTGAATAACTCCATCTAATAATGAAAATTTCATTATAATTACCGTGTTTCATACAAACCTCAAACTGGTAGTTCATAAGCGTGGTATTTCAATTTGAACACACAGCGTGGGAGTAATTTCCAATAATATAATATACCCAAATATCGGGCATGCCGGCTGTGCAGTGCGGCGCGGGCCGCATATTTTCACTAAATTCACGCCGCCCGCTGAATTGCAATGATATTGCTTGTTCTTTTCCTTGTTTTTGAAGTGAAAACTTCTTTAGCTGCGTTGAGCACTTTTGTGGGATGGGTAAAAACTGTGAAACTCGCGCCAGATTTTCGTGTTGATCGAAAAACCACAGAAAAACCGTAAGACGGTTGGAGAGTAGTGTTTTGTGTCGAACTCGAACTCGAACTCGAATTGTAAGGGTTCCGATTAATTAAAAAAATCGATTTTCATAAAAAATGGGTTAAAAATTTAATCGATTGTAAGGGTTTCGATTACTTAATTAAAAAAATCGATTTTTTAATAATCGATTTTCATAAAAAATGGGTTAAAAAGTGCACAACGTTAATAATCAAGTTTTCACTTCTGCCGGCACTCCCGGAGTGCAACCCGTCTTTTTTATCTTTCTACTGACTAGAATGACTTTTAATCCGGAATTAGAATTTATCTAATTGAGAAATCGAATTGCTATTTCAGGAATTCTGGATTCTAAAGTTTTAATGCGACGCGGGCAATGCTATTTTAATCTGAATCGCGAAAAACACATAACCACCTGTAGACTTCTAACCTATCGTTGGCCAAGCTGGGCATTCTATAATTAATATTTTTTTTTTTAAATACTACTTAGTAATGTCAATAATAGGACTTTTGTAGTATAAACCCTGTAATTACCAATAAATGGGATTTTATCTTATAGCCACAGCCGAACATAGACCCTTTGGAAGTTGGTTAAAAATTATTCTAAAAAGTGTACTCTCCTTCATCATAATCTAATTGAATCATCAGATATGCATCCCACCGTCCAATCAGTGTATGTGTTCAAACCGCTCCGTTGTTTACTGAGGGGCGGCGGCGCGTGTACAGCCCTGAGCCCCATTTTGTATGCGCAGGAAATACCCTCCTGTTTTATATTGAAAGTTGCAACCTGCAGGTAGTCAAAGCGGTATTTTTAATAATGCAATAGTCAATACTAATCAGTAATCACTGTCTGGAAGAAACCGCTTAAGGCCGTCCCCCGAGCAAATGACCTTGGCCATACATTTGCCGCGTTGCCGAGATCGCGACAAAACCCTACCTATTATTTTTACATATCTTTGTTCAAAATTGTCCTAAAAAATTAAAACGGAGAATATGTTGTGTGTATAGTTTATGATATTGTCGATCTATTGGCGTGAGTTTCAAATAAAAGTAATTTGTAAATCCTAAGGAGATGCTGAATGTATGCTTGAATTTTAATAAATTGGTATTAATTTGGAAGCTTATATCATGAGTATAATAAACAAAAATAGAAAATTTAAAACGGGGAAAGGAATGTTGATATACTGAAGATTATTGCTGTATTTTTATTATAACTTTGTAGCTTTCAGATTATGAGTTTATAAGGCTTTAAATACGGTAAATTACGGAATCTCCGTAGGGAATGCCCTTAAAGCGGTAAGACCGCCAATTTGCGCTCTTCCATTTTGTTTCTTTTTCTCTTTTGTATCTTAAGATGTACAAATAAAGAGTTTATTATTAATCACTGAAATTTAGTAATAAAATCTTTAAAATTACAAGTTGGAAGCCGGCTACATGAAGCGGCAGCGGACGACGTGTCGTCGCGACAGTACTGGTTTCTATGTATTTCTATGAATATAGGTACAAGTTGGAAGCCCGCTACATGAAGCGGCAGCGGACGACGTGTCTTCGCGACAGTACTGGTTTCTATGTATTTCTATGAATATAGGTACAAGTTGGAAGCCCGCTACATGAAGCGGCAGCGGACGACGTGTCTTCGCGACACTACTGGTTTCTATGTATTTCTATGAATATAGGTACAAGTTGGAAGCCGGCTACATAAAGCGGCAGCAGACGACGTGTCGTCGCGACACTACTGGTTTCTATGTATTTCTATGAATATAGGTACAAGTTGGAAGCCGGCTACATGAAGCGGCAGCGGACGACGTGTCGTCGCGACACTACTGGTTTCTATGTATTTCTATGAATATAGGTACAAGTTGGAAGCCGGCTACATAAAGCGGCAGCAGACGACGTGTCGTCGCGACACTACTGGTTTCTATGTATTTCTATGAATATAGGTACAAGTTGGAAGCCGGCTACATGAAGCGGCAGCGGACGACGTGTCGTCGCGACACTACTGGTTTCTATGTATTTCTATGAATATAGGTACAAGTTGGAAGCCGGCTACATGAAGCGGCAGCGGACGACGTGTCGTCGCGACACTACTGGTTTCTATGTATTTCTTTGAATAAGTGTCGCTAGCTGCGTAGAGTATTTCATAGAAATACATAGAAACTAGTATCGCGACGATACGTCGTCTGCAGTTGTCGCGTGTCGCTCAGTTCCAACTTGTACCTATACACAGAAACCAGTAGTGTCGCGACGACACGTCGTCTGCAGTTGTCGCGTGTCGCTCGGTTCCAACTTGTCCTTTTATTGTCAAATCTCATAAATAATTTTACTAATATTTTTAGTTCTTCAAACTAGACACACAGCTTGTGATATGACTTATGAAGGAATAAACTAGATTCATGATTATGAAGGAATAAACTGTGAGGAGTGTAACGTTGTGGAGGACGTATATCACGTTCTGATGGAGTGTGTCCGGGCCGAGGCCGAGAGACAGGATTATTTTTATGTATTTAATTATAATTTTCAAGTAGGTTTCTGTAATACTGTTTTGTCTTTTCCAAATTCTATAGCTGCCAGAGGGCTTTATAAACTTTTTAAACATTGTGCAAGTCGACGTTAGCATGTTTTGTTTATGTATCTTTAATTTTTTTTCCTCTCTTTGTGTTAATTTTGTATTGTTTGAACTGTAATTAATGTATCATGGGGATGATATTTTCCGCTGGGAAAAAATCCCCTGCTTAAAACAATAAATTAAAAAAAAAAAAAAAAAAACTAGATTCATTGCATTCCCTACGCAAAACAACTACCCATATGGTTAAATTACTGCATAATTTACTATCGATATAAATAAAAATGAATTTTAAATTTTGTGGGTATAGCTAAAACTCGAGAACGGCTAAAAAAATTCAAGTAATTTTAGTCTTGAAATATTCATAGAAGTCCAGAGAAGGTTTGTATTTTGGTTTATATTTCTAGAAGAAAGTACGAACTTTGCCGGTCCAATAAGCAATTTAAAAGTTTACTATTCCAGAGACTTTGCAATGTTACGTAATTCGCAAAGACTTTTTGTCTGAACAATTTTACTTTTTATAATAGGGCTCTAAATAACACTTATCGAAAAATCGAATCAAATATCACTGAACCGCGATAAAAGGAAATTATATGAAAGATATAAATAATGCACCACATTATACAGTTGTATGTACCTTGCAATATTTGCACCCAATAACCCACCAATACTTTTAATGTGTACTTGATCGAGTGCTATCATCAAAATAAAATATACTTTATTACCCTCGTATTAAGATATCAATTCATTTATCGTCAATACTCGTAGGCATGTCCTTGGAAAATTTACTCTATGTGTTAGGATTAGGGTGTATTTTCGTTGGCAGTTTGGGGTATTTTAGGGTAAATACTGGCGATTACCCCGGCACGTGCGCCCCGCGTGAGACCAACTCGACGACGCTTTCCCACGACGAGGAAAATGACACCCAAATGAAAATTAATACTGACCAAATTAGATTAAAAATTACTATGACAGTGATATAAAATTATAATAGTGGATTAAAAAAATATTTAAAAATCCGTGGCCGAAACACGAAAAAGACTGATTTAAATGAATGAAGACTTTATTTTATGCATTTTGGGCATAAGACTGAAAACAGTTGATTAATATAGTGCAGTATAAAACTAAAATTCCGTTTTATCTTTAACAGACTTTTAGTATTTTTTCAAAAGAGCAATAAAAATAGTTTAATTTCCATTAAATTACTATTTTTTAAATACATACTTACTGAAAACTACCATAACATTTTTTTTTTGTTTTCATTTATTAGGTTCACAAAACAAGATACAATTCACAATACATGTAGTTATAAAAATATAATTATAATAGAGTATAAAATGGCTAATACTAGGGAATGTATCTCTGTAAGAAGTGAACACAACATGCTCATAACAAAATAAAAGAGTTGTGTCAACTGACTACAAAAGAAAAAGAAAATCAGAATTTAATAAATTTAAAAAGGAGGCTGCAGCTGCTGTAGCCTGTAGCTAAAACATGTAACATGTAGCCTGTAGCTATTTCGTAGACTCGTAGCGGCGTATCGCCGTAGCGCTTAGCTCGTAGCGTGCTACACTTTGACTTTTTGCTTGTTAAATTAATAATATGTAGGTATTCTGTGATTTTGCGTACTTTATGATAATTTTGTTGAATTTTTATCCTAGATTATCCACACACGTGTGTCTGTATGTCTGTTGCCTCTTCACGCTTCAACCGCTAAAACCATTTAGGTGAAATTTGGTATGGTCTATGGACATTGGACATACATACTTTGTGCCGCGGAAAAGGATAATAGCTTACTTTTTAACCGAAAAAAATGTACGGTTCACACGTGATAAATGAATTTTGGCGCAATCTAGTTGCTTGCATCATCTAACTAAATAATACTTTTTTAGGTGTAACTATACTTATGTACTTTTCCAAGTATAGTATCTAGACGTCTTGGAAAACTACATAATTTATGCTTAAAGTAAGCTGTAAGTAAACACTAAGTCCGTCGATCTTCATTTGTTTAACGAGCACTCAAACGGATTAGCCTGAACAATATGCAATTAAATATTTTTGCTCATTATTCAAAAAATAATAATAATAAGTTGGCGCGCGACCGGCGCGTGGCGCGCACGCTCGCGTTCCTTTTTCAAATAAACCATAGACTATAGAGTATAGATTTTCGCTTTTAGATCATTTCCACTATGTACTATAATCCCTTCGCAATCTTTGTTTATTGTTCCGCTAATTTAAAAAACATAAATTTTAATCCTCTAAAGTTGTTTTTCATGTTTCGGTCAACGTTATGTGAATTGTGAATACTGTCACAGACGGGCTATGTACAACGGCCCCTTGAAAAACTGAGAGCGAACAAGTGCGAGATATAAAATAATACAATTTAAATTGGATGATTGATTGGAACAAATCGAATTATAATTGATGCGACATGACGATCCATCACACTCCCGCAGGAAGTGGTGTCGATTGTCTGCGAATTGTGATCCCTTCCTAAATTGGCAACACTTTACTGGATTTTAAAGTTGATTTTAAAATAAATAGGTATGTATATTGTATAGGTCTACCAGAATCTGATGGCAATTTTTGACAGTAGATTTTTAAAAAATATCCTTGATTATTGGATTAAATCAGCCGCTATTTAGAAAAAAAAGGATCGAAATGTTTTATTCCAATTGCCCCTGTATTGCTAGTCAATTTAATTTCTCACTTTTTGCCATCAGATTTTGGTAGACCTATATTTTCTTTACTAAAATTTGTTCATAATTAATAAGTAATATTTCAAGTGCCGCTTCAAAACATAGCTTATTCTACAACATGCAAATATTAAAATTAAATAGACACCTCGTCTTAAGGTCGAAGCTACAAGTAGAGTAGTAAGTAAAACTTTTTTTTGTTTCTGTTTTTTATCTTTAGCGCGATGAGTTAATTTATTTAGTTAGCAAAATATTATTAAGTATCAAATATATTCACCGACTCCCCGTGGTCCGTATTATTGGCATATGATTGAGATAGCCATTTGACCATACCGCTTTATTGTCCGAGGGACAGAAGTGGACAAGTCGGCGGGGACGGACGAGATTAATTGTCTGACCGCTGTCCACCGTCCGCCGGGTGGACAACACAAACATTTACTTTGTACAACGTCCAAGTGCATTAATTCGATTAAAAAACAATTTGCGCAAGTATCGGCCGGTGTCTGGCCATGTGATATTAGAAACGCAAGCATTTCTTCAAGCACTATCAATCTTTTTAAACCACATAATCAATTAAAATGAATTTTGGTATTGTAATTTTGGGTTCCGGGGACAGGACATCTTCTATTAAAATAAAATGTTGAACTACGGTTCTTGCGTAATAAGTGAATTGCTCCCCAACGAAGTTACAAGAAATATCTAATAAGAAAGCGAAGCAAAACTTATTTATTAGAATAACTAGTGATAAAGTGAAAAGCTTGGGAAAAGCTCTCAAAATTTGCTCTCATCCAATATTATTTGACCATTTTCCCCCGAGAACAGTAACATTGCAACCAAAATAATAAAGTTTTAATCGCTGAACTAGATATTATATCGCAAAATTTACGACGGTCAATATTGACGCATAAAATATAAGTGGCCAATAAACGCGCGCATAAATATACCAGATGTAACCAAACGATAAATCAAAAACTGAATATGGAACAATCGAAATTTACAACTGGTAATATTCTATCGATTTGTAATTGAATTAATTGGAACGCAATCGGGTTAATTCGATTATTGAATTGCGCGGGAAAGTGAATGGCCGGTGATTGGGGATTATTCCGCTCCCCTAGATAAATTTAAACAATTAAAACTTTACGACTTGGGCGCATCTACCTACCTGCTAGTTGATACGGTTAAATCTAATATATATAAATCTCCTGTCACGATGTTTGTCCGCGATGGATTCCTAAACTACTTAACCGATTTTAATATTTCTTTTTTAGGGTTCCGTACCCAAAGGGTAAAAACGGGACCCTATTACTAAGACTTCGATGTCTGTCCGTCTGTCTGTCCATCTGTTTGTCCGTCTGTCTGTCCGTCTGTCTGTCCGTCTGTCTGTCTGACTCAAGAACGGTAATAGCTAGAAAGTTGAAATTTTCAAATATTATGTATATCTGTTGCCGCTATAACAACAAATACTAAAAACAAAATAAAATTAATATTTAAGGGGGGCTCCCATACAACAATCGTGATTTTTTTGGCCTTTTTGGCTCTACATCAATTATGGCAACAGGTAGGTACTTGAATTTTACTCAAGGTCCTTAGTTTTATGTGCACTTTAATATTTAATAATAATATTAAAATAAAATAAAAAATTAAGGAGGGCTCCCATACAAAAACACAATTTTTGGGCTAATTTTGCTCTATAATGGTACGGAACCCTTAGTGCGCGAGTCCGACTCGCACTTGGCCGATTATTCTTAAATGTGTGCTTTTATCCAACTTGAGAGATAGGATAGCTTAGATCTTTAATTATAGTCGCAATTTTATTTTATTGCAAATTATTTGTAATTGTGCACGCTCTATCTGATGTCTTGTATCACATCTCTCTACGTAGGGCTGCTGTAAGAAATTTCTTCTGAAATAAGCAGTTCCTTTGTGTCGTCTTTCTATGTCAATTTATATGTAAATAGTGTCTTGTGTGTAATAAATGTTAAATAAAATAAAAATAAATAAAAAAAGTATTTGTCTATAAAGAGGGACCATTGTTAATGCGACGCGGGTCACGGGATAGCGATGGACGTTGCCATGGTGACTAATTCAATAAAATAATACAGGCGATATACTTTATGTAATATGGCAAAGAAACGTTTGCCGGGACGGCTAGTAATATTATATGTATAAAGAACAACAATATTGTATTAGGTAACGATATTCCTTTGAAATGTACTTTTGTAGAGTAGGTGATGAATGTAGAGCACTAAATATAGAGCGTATAATGAATGTTTAATGAAAATTAATTATTTTGTTTTTAAATGTACCCCGTTTAAACCGCGACTTTCTTTTATTTATTTGTTGACAAGCGTGGCCAATATTCAAATCAAGTGTTTAATTGTCACAGAAGTAAAATTGCGCGAATGGTGAGTGACAACCGCGACTGATTGTAACGAATGTGAAATTATGTTTTAAAGCTTTTAATAAACTATTATTAAACTTAATGTCAAGAGAATTAAACCATTAGGGGTTTTTATCGTAGGTAGGAAAAGGCTTAGTTGTTGCTTTATAGACGCAAGCCGACGAGAGCCTTTACTCAATAAATACTTTATTATTCGTAGCATAAATACCTAATTATTTAGATGTTAAAACGATCGAACGAAAATCCCCTTGGTCACTGGTCAGTTAGGTCGAAAGCCGCTGTTACCTATCTTTATGCAAACCCACAGTATAGCAATAGTGGCAAAACTAAGTATTAAAAATTAAAATTGAATCAAAGCTTACAAAGGCCTTAAGCATAATATTATAGGTACAGCTTCTTTTAGGCGAGACTCGAGATGTACACTATTATTTTGTTTGGTATTCGTAAATCGTATTCGTATATTTTTTAATTATAAATCCTTTAATATTTCGGCTTCGCCATGATTATAGTCACGTGTAACTCCAGTGGCCAGCCCAGTGACTACAAAGAGGATGTACCATAAAGGTAATATACCTATCGGAATATTAACTTTATGGGATGTACCGATGTAACGTTTGTTTCTTTGAACTAGTGTCCGACCGAAGCTTCGGCTTCGGCTTCGGCCGCCTTCGGCCAAAAAAAACACCTTCGGCGAAGCCTTCGGCTTCGGCCTAAAACCCGGCCGAAGCCGAAGCTTTGCCGAAGGTCCGAGCAACCGTCGAAATTGAACGAACTGTAAGCTGTTACGAAAGATGGCCGTGTTACATGCAGAGGCCGCTGGGAGTCACTGTCAAATACAATAAACAAACACTAACGTCTTCATAATAAATCATTTAATTATTTATTAAAAAGTTAGTGTTTGTTTATTTTATTTATTATAGTCTAGTTTCGGTCTAGTCGAGTAAAACAAAGAGTAAAGACTGTTTGATTGGTCTAATTATTGTTTTTTGTGAAATAATAAAGAAATTATTACTTTTTTAGGGTTCCATACCCAAAGGGTAAAAACGGGACCCTATTACTAAGACTTCGTTGTCTGTCCGTCTGTCTATCCGTCTGTCTGTCTCCAGGCTGTACCTCAAGAACCGCTATACCTAGTAAGTAAGTAAGTAAGTAAGTAAGTAAGTAAGTCTTTATTTCCAAGAAATTGGTTACAATGTTCTTGTTATTATTATTTTTATAGTTCACAATTTCTGCCTCTAGGGCGTGGAAATATTTTTAAATATAAAAAATCATGCTTTAATTACTATAGTGTTTAACCATAACAAACTTATGATCTAAATAGAATCTAAATTAAATTTTAATACAATCCTCAAAAAATTATGTAAATACGAATACTCAGTCAAAACATCCTCCAACCATAAAAAAAACAATCAATTAATGGTCAAAGATACAATGAAGTAAATTAAATGTCAATCAATTCACATTAAAATCAGTTAAATTCATTTCAATTCCTTTAAAAAAATACAGTCAATCAAATAATAGTTAGTAAAATTCATTTCAATTCCTTAAAATAAAATAAAATACAATCAATTAAATACTCATTATTATACAATATAATATAATCATGACAACAATTAAAATACGGTACAAAAAAGTTACAATAAAGGGGGATAAAATACAATAAAAAAAATTTAAATGTCAAATCATTCATATTATCATAAATAGTATTTCAATTCTTTAAAAAAAATACTATTATTTAATAATTAAAATGTATTAAAATTAAATTTCTTTGTGACTATAATATCATTGAAGAAATCTTGGGTCGTGTAATAGCATTTATCTAAGAGCCAGTTGAACAATTCTTTCTTAAATTTATTTAATGTAATATCGTCATTTTTGAATTTATCTGGTATATTGTTGTATATTTTAATGCTCATGCAGTATGCATTCTTACTATGGATTGCTAACCGTTGCCTTGGAACTGTAATTTTCCTAATACTTCTTTTGTGTCTGTTATTTTCTGAGTCTTTTTCTTGTTCAAAATGTGTATAATATTTTTTTATAAATAAACAAGATTCGAGAATATATAAACTCGCCAGAGGAAGTATTTTCAAGTTCTTAAATAGCGGTCTGCAATGAGCACGTCTATCAGCTCCGGCCATAGCTCTAATGCATTTTTTTTGTATTATGAATGCTCTGTTTAGTTCGACTGAATTACCCCACAATACCAGCCCATACCTTAATGTCGATGAGACATAGCCGTGATATGCTGTTAGAGCTACATCTTTGGAGACGATATTTTTAATTTTTCTAAGAGCAAATACAAACCTATTTAGCTTATTGCATACATGATCTATGTGCTCTTTCCAATTTAAATTTTTGTCTACGACAAAACCCAAGAATTTAGTTGAAGATACGCATTTGATCGGATTGAGTTCGATTTCTAGTTTTTGGTCACTGTTATCACTGGATTTATGAAATTTGATTATTTTAGTTTTTTCTAGATTAACCTCTAAATTATTGTTGTTTAAAAATTTCGTTACTTTTTTAACTTCCTCTAGAATTTCTTCATTTAAAAGTTGTTTTAAACATTTTATTAATAAAGTTATATCATCTGCAAACATAACACCCTCGTATTTTAAAATATTAGGTAACTCATTTATATACATTTTAAACAAGTCAGGCCCTAACATACTACCTTGGGGTATGCCACAAGTGTTGACTCTATATTCAGATCTATATGTTATTTCTCTATTTTTCACAATACGAGTTATTTCAGTGCATTGCTTTCTGTCTTTAAGATAAGATTTAATCCATTTATATGCATTTCCTCTAATACCATACCTAGCTAATTTATTAAGTAAACGTTTGTGATCAACAAAATCGAAAGCTTTATTCATATCGAGAAAAACTGCCGCGACAGATAATTTCTTATCAATTGCTTCGGTTATTTGTTTTGTTAATGAAAAACATGCAAGTGTTGTAGAACTACCTTTTATAAAGCCAAATTGCTGTTTGCTAACTAGATTTTTTGCATTGAAGTAGTGCACTATTTTTGATTGCATAGCTTTTTCAAAGATTTTAGAAATTACTGGTATTAGTGTAACTGGCCTATAATTAGCTAATTTATTTGTATCTCCTTTTTTATAAAGAGGTCTAACAACAGATATTTTTAATGATGTTGGAAAATGTCCTTGCTCAAATGATAAATTTATTATATGACAAATTGGGTAGCAAATATATTTTGCAGATAGTTTAATAATTTTAGTATTAATGTGGTCGTAACCAGTAGCTTGAGTATTATTTAGAGAATTGATAATTTTATAAATGTCATTCGGAATAAGAGGAGAAAGGTATATGGAATTTGTTTCATTGTCAATTATATTGTCATATGTAATAATATCTTGTACGTCAATTGAATTATTATCCTTTTTTGTTATGTCAATATAGTAATCATTAAATAATTTAGCAATGTCAGATATTTCTGTGTATAGTTTATCACCTACTTCTATTGTGTCAATATTGTTACGTGGGCTTTTTTCGTCACTATTATTTTTTATTAATGTCCATGTGGCTTTGCATTTGTTTTTGGACATTTTCAAATACTTGCTATTATTTCTAGTTTTAGATGTATTAATGCAATGTTTTAAAATCTGAGTATATTTTTTATATTTCTGTAATAAATAGTTTTTATTTATTGCTTCATATCTATATTTTAAATACAGCATCCGTTTAACTACACACGATCTTTTAATTCCTTTCGTTAGCCAACCCATTTTTATAGGCTTATTTTTGATTTTAACATTTATCCAGGGGAAGCAAAGATTATAAAACAAAACAAAATTATCATAAAAAGTTTTAAAACTTTCTTCACAATCTGTTTGATTATATACGTCATTAAATGTTAGTGTTGCCATTACATCCAAAAATTTATTAATATTGTCTGAATGAAAATCCCGCCGTTTTGTGAAATAGTAGTCATTCTTTATTATTTTTTTATTTTTTTCATTTACTGGAAAAGTAATTGTCTGGCCAGTTTCATGGTCTGAAAGTGCTAAGTGGTGAACATCTGATTTATATGTTTTTAAATTGCTAGCAATAAGGTCAATGCTGGATCGGCCTCTTGTAGGTATATTTATATTAGTCTGTAAGTTATGGTTAAGTAAGTAGACTTCTGAAATTTTCACAGATTGTGTATATCTGTTGCCGCTATAACAACAAATACTGAAAACAAAATAAAAATAATATTTAAGGGGGGCTCCCATATAACAAACGTGATTTTTTTGGCCTTTTTCGCTCTATATCTATACTAATATTATAAAGCGGAAGAGTTT
Organism: Polyommatus icarus; assembly: GCA_937595015.1. Lineage (NCBI taxonomy): Eukaryota > Metazoa > Arthropoda > Insecta > Lepidoptera > Lycaenidae > Polyommatus > Polyommatus icarus. Next base: position 20,962,828 of record OW569329.1, read on the forward strand.
GTTAGTTTGTTTGTTTGATTGTTTGTTTGAACGCGCTAATCTCAGGAACTACTGGTTCGATTTGAAAAATTCTTTCAGTGTTAGATAGTCCATTTATCGAGGAAGGCTATATTTTATCACGCTAACACTAATAGGAGCAAAGAAATAGAGGAAAGTGTGGAAAAAACGGGGGGAGTTATTTGAAAGGGCTTATTTGAACGCGCTAATCTCAGGAACTACTGGTCCGATTTGAAAAATTCTTTCAGTGATAGATAGCCTATTTATTGGTAATTGAAAGACCCTTTAAAAATAGAAACATCGCTGAAAGAATGACTCTGATAGCTTAAAAATTCACCAAAATATGACAACTCAAACATCTCATAAAATTAAAAATAGACCTGCCCGAAACGCTCCATACAAAGTGCTACGAAAGACTGACGTCACTCTTTCGTAGTTTGTACGGATCGGAAGAGAACTTTGTTCGATAGGTATATTAAATATTGCATTTATGAAAGTGGTTTCATAATAAAAGTTGCTTTTAATTGCATAAGTTATCGAATAGTACATATACAAATATTAAGAAATTTAATTGAAAAAAAAATCGTCGTTTTGACGACCTCTGTGGCTCAGTGGTGAGCGCGTTGGTAGCTCAAGCCGCACGGTGGCACTTGGTAGGTCACTGGTTCGAATCCCGCCGATGGAACACAAAATTTTCTGGGTTATGGATGTGTATTAAATATGTGTATCATATAACAAAAATCTTAAATATATGTATAGTATAAAAGTGTGGGAGACCAGCTTGCGCCAATTCCCCTAGATCGCCTAGGTCAGTGATCTTCTGGATGATTAGAGTGATGATGATGAAGGTAGATGATGATGAATTTAAACAACACTTTCACTTTGTTCCAGGTGTCAAGCACACAAGTAGTTCCGAAGCTGGGTAACTTTGCAGAGCGAGTGCCGCAGTATGGCAGCCGACCCATATATTTTATATGGGTCGTGGTACCCAGTTTCCAGAACATTCCATGCCTCACCCCCTCAGATGAAGTTTTTATTCAAATATCATTAAATTTACATTATTTCACAAAATATACATTGGTTTTATTTGTACAATTCCTTACGCTATAATTTTACATAAAAAACATGTTCGTGCCGACCTCCGTAACTGAAATATCGCAAAAAATCTATTTTCTTTATATTTATAGTACCTCGCCGCCCCCTGATATAACGGTCGTCTCTGGCTGTCCCTCTCGAGCGGTACTTCCTTGTCTGGGACAAGGATAGCCCGCTCGAGATGTACACTATCTCCCTTACTTTTTCCGTTACGGTTTCGGCACTATCACATAGGTTTAAAACCCATTAATTTACAAGGCATTAGTTTTACATACCATTTTTACACAAAATTGTCTATATACGTTCACTGGAGCACTATTTCACTATATTTACTTTACACAAATGTCCATGCACTATTTTACGATAATATTGTCTATACATTTTATATACTATTTTCAGTCCGTCGTGCACAACATAGTTGTTTTACACGCACTATTTTCAGTCCGTCGTGCACTCGTGCACAAAAAGTATTAAATATATTCCCGTTGTCTGGTACCAGTAACACAAGTCCTTCAGGTACTTACCATGGGGCCAGACTGACGTGTTGTAAAGCGTCCATAGATATTATATTATTATATTATAAACAATGCTTGATGCGTAAAATTCTATTGAAAAAATTCGTGAAAATGAATGGTAATCTTATAATATTTATTACGCTTTTTTTTCGTAATTTATTCAAATATTGTGATTATTTGCAAAAAAAACCACCAAACTGTAATCTCGCAAGATCTCGAAATTGGGGAGATCTCGCGATATTATATTCATAAACTCGCGGAATCTCGCTTGAGCCCCAATCTCGCGAGATTTCCATTCCCTAGTCATGACTTTCTTGACGGACTATAGTTTTTTAAAAATGTTTTAGAATAAGTGTGAACAATAATTTATCATTTTATTATTTTATCAAATTTATTTTAAACATGATAACAAATTATATTATAATTTGTTATCATGTTTAAAATAAATTTTTAAGTTTAGTTCTTTGCTTTATTTCAAGCACTTTTTTTAGTCATTAAAATGCCCAAAGGGGCGCCAAAATCCTTTTTGCACACGGGCGCCACTTGCCCTTGCGGGGGCCCTGATCTCGTGGACAGCGCTAGGAACTTCCGTGCCTTCAAGCGTTTTTGTCACAATTATTATTGGCAACAGTCTACTGTCTAACACAATTAATTTGGCTCTAGCGTAGTAGTCACTATTATTTTAACGTTTATTCCCGTGCTGCTTCCCCTTCAGTTCTTTCAGTTTCGATCATTGCAACTTTGTGCTCTCTCCCCCTTTCTATGGGGAGGGAATCTGGAATCTTCCTATTCCTCCTATTTTCTTCTGCTTAATTTCGTTGCGGGTCTTAAGACAGCTTTAGGGAGATCGCACACGTCACACTTTTTGTGCGATCGAGTCTGCGGCTTACATACAATCTGCATGGCGCGCGCCATCAATATGCGCTTAGCAATATGTCCCTCGGGCTCCCTGAGATCATAATATTATCAAAGGGTTTTCGTGTCAATCCTGGCGACACGCACAGGAGATACAGTGGTGGGAATGTGTGGTGGGCCAAAGCCCGATTTAAAAAAAGAGGCTGTAAAATACGTTACAACTTACAATTAGTGATACTGCGAAAATGGAAAAATCAAATCTATAACATGACCATATTATGCAACAGCCAAAATAGGCCACTTTGATATTATGGATTATTTTTAACAAAAAATTAAAACCACTTCCAAGGTAAAAACAATAATAACATTAATAATGAACTAAAAAGTATTAAATAATTTTTCCTATCTAATAGTGCCTTTTTCGGAATTTGGCTAAACCTCAACTATTTCTGTACTCAATCTTCATTATTTTGAAGTCGGTAGCAGATAGCTGAATTTTGGAACTGGCACCGACTTCAAAATTATGACGAATCCACAGCCGAACATATTATAACGTCCTCGTTTTTTGGAAGTCGGTTAAAAATAGCCGGGTGGTGAGTAGTGACTGGCGGCAATACACGTAATACGTATTATATTATGTCTTTGTGACGCATCTGTTTATACCAGGGGTTCCGAATCTTTTTCAGCCTGCGGCACACTTATATATTTTACAAGTCAATATTTTGTCACGGCGCGGCGCCCTTTAGAGTATATTGACTCTACCTAGCTACTACAAAAAATATACAAAAATAAACACCTTTAGGCTTTAGTAATTTTATAGTTACGGCAAGTAAATAATAATAAACAAATAGGTATTTAATTATCTGCTTGCTTGGTATTATAATTATTCATATTATAATTTTATTTTATAATATTTGTGGTTAGGTATGCGTATACGGTTGTATACGGACGTATGCGGATAATGATGGAGGATCGACTCACGGCCCACGGGCCACGGCGCCTGTCTTGTATTTCTACGGCGCACTAGGATGCCGCGGCGCTCAGTTTGGGAACCCCTGGTTTATTCTATAGAGCAGGGTTTCTCAAACTTTTGGCTCCAAGAACCCTGTTAAAATATCCAGGTGACAGCGACAGGGCCCCCGTAAGGACTACTGGCGCCTGTGTGCCAAAAAAAGGATTTTGGCGCCCTTTTAGGCAAATTTTTTGGGACCTGTGTTTTGGCGCCCCTAGAGGATGGCGCCTGTGTGCATTGCTTATATGGCACATATGGTAGCGGGGGCCCTGGACAGCGAATCTCTTATTATCTAAATTAACTAATGAACTCATGATGATGATGAATCGATGATATTATAATTTAAGTCCAAAGTCATCCATGCAGACAACGTCGCAGACGTTGAATATAGGTAATTATTATTATTATAAATAGAATAAATACAAAATTGGCACTATCTAGTATCTTGGCCGTTCTATTCACGAGACAAGCAAACTGTGGCTGTACGCAAGCACGTCATTACTCATTAACTATTTTGGGCTGTAGCGCCTGGCAGCGTCAATACTCTGTGCCGCTTGACGTTTGACAGTGACAGATCATATATGACCGCCTGTCAGTTTTATTTACTCTGCATTTTTATGTTTACAGCGCGTAAATATACAAGCGAACGATTTACTAATTATTGATTTTAGTGCCTTCAACAAATCGCCGAATTACTGAGGCTCGCCGTGAAGTATTTGATGGGTAGAGCGTTTGTGTGATATTTATAACGCAATCCATGTCAATTCAATCCAAAACCATGCCAGTATTAGATTTGAAGATGTATGTACGGGTCGTGGCCGCTGTTTTCTCCGTAAGTCTTTTATTTGCTCATTATTCAATAGAAAACACAAAAAAAATCATATGCTCAGTTTAGTGTGTACTTCAATAGTTGTGCCAATTAACAAATGTTAGAGATCACTTTATTTTAGCTTTACGGACGGATTTGCTGCTTTGCTTCGAAAGAGAATAGCTTCTCTCAGAAAGAGAGTGTTTGATAGTACAAACCTTATTTTATGTTCTATACATAACAGTTTTAACTCGTCCGTTGCGTGTTTCTGGCTTTCGGTAATATGTTCTTAAGACGTTGAAGTAAGTTTATTTTTAAGTGCTTAAAGCTACTGCTATTTTTGTTTATTTGTAATTTGCTCTAATATGGATAAGTTTGTAATTTGTATCACTTTATACTCAAGTCCGAAATAAAGATTTATTATTATTATTATTAGCTTCACATTATAGTCGTTAATTTATAGTTTATGAATGAACAAAATATGATAAACAAATTTCATAGAATAAAAGAAAATTTTTGTCACAACTTAAATATGACATTATGACAAAAATAAACAGACTTATCATGTAATGTTTGTTTTACATGTTATCAGCTGTGTGTTTGCTATAAATATTATATTATTACTTATGATGCTAATAAAACACTTAATTATAGTGTACTAGTATTACAGTTGAAATACTTTTTTCTCATCTCTGGGCGGAAAACATCAACTTTCTTCCCGCTGCGCTTGCGCGTGCCTCCGTAGATGAGAAAAATAGTATACGCACCATGGACAGTAAATGAGAAAGCCTCAGATCACATGTTTTTTTTTCCTATTTTCCTGCCCTTGGTGCGTAATGTACTATTTCACTAGCCTCCAGCTTTTTTGAAAATATGCTTATATTTTGCTCTTTAAACCATAAATCACTGTCACTCACTTCTTGCTAAGTAGCTAAATATTTTCTTGTTTGTGAAAGAGACAAGACTAAGTAGCAATATCTCAATAACCAAACTACATGTTTGGTGACTAGGCTATGCTGTAGCTGCAGCTGCATGAATTTTACGACACCCAGGCTGCTCAAAGAGAGATTAAAGCACTGAAAGACCAATGTCTTACAGTGCTGCTACTTTCACAGTGAACTCTCTACAAGGAACACATACACACCCTAAACTCTAAAGTATTATCACATCATAGTTTTGTTACACCCTGTAATTGTATAATCTAATGGTTGCAGGTCTCCTCTCTCACAGCCCTAGTGATGGCTGTGTTGCGCCTTGTGAACCCGGACTTGTATTACACGGAAGCTTTGGATAATGATCAAAATTGTAGGTACTCACTGAATATTATTATTTATTATTATTAAATTACATTTAGTTTTTGAAAGAATTATTATTATGGTTTTCTAACAGGAATTTTATGCATGTGGCACTGTATATATATATATATATATATACAGTGCCACATGCATAAAATGCCTGTTAGAAAACCATAATAATAATTCTATATATATATATATATATATATATATATATATATATATATATATCTGCTGAACCGAAATTGATGTCATTTTAGTATGCAAATGCTTTAAGGACATAGGGTAGTTTTTATCCCAAAAATGTACGGTCTCCGCGCGACAGACGATCGTCATTTGTTAAGTTTAAATGTTATAAGTTTGACTTATCTATCTTTGACATACCGCATAGGCTCTCTCAACCTTATTCACAGAACTTGTTTGAAGTCAGATACAATTGAGAGTTTACGTGTTGATCATCAGCTAACTCACCGTTTGACAATAATTATGCTACTATTTATTATTTTTTTGTCAATTTCAGTGATAAACTACTTCGTGACGGTGGTGATGATAGGCGCGAGCGTGATAGGTCTGCTGAACAGTTGCATAGTGCTGAGCCGGCGGGGCGCGCTCAACGAGGGCCGCAACATCACCACGTGGCTACTGCTGCAGTCGCTGTTCGAGACCTCGCGCGTTATATACGTGTTCGTCAGCGAGGTCATGCTGAAGGGCCGGGGTCAGCTGCAGATGCTCGACCTGGCCATCAGCGTCACACAGTATTGTGAGTATACATTTGTTATTATCTAAATACTATCAAAAAGTAAAGTACAGCTCTGTATTTTTGTATAGGCAGTAAGTATAGCCCATGGCCTATGGGCGGCAGCGTCGAGGATAGTGGCAGAATTCGTACATAGGCGCGGCAAAATTACTCTTTATACTCAGAAAATATAAATCCGGCCCTGACTAAAATAGTTGTAATAAATTACAGATCTATAATTTAGAATAGTTAGTAACTAATAGTTGATATTTTTATATTTCAGTGGTGGACAGTTTTCTCTACTGCCAGATGATACTGCGACACTGATAGGCGTTGCACATTTTATTTTAATTATTATGTGAACTTTATGATCTGTATATATTTTATAGAACCGAAATAGTAGAGTCAGTGTAGACTATACAGAAGGATACTCCTTTTAATAAGTTCCGCCAAATAATATGTAGAATCTGAATAGTTAGAATGTATTTTGAGATGTTGATGGTACATTTTTTGTACTGTCACAAGTGTCACAACACTAAAGATAGTATAATATTGGCAAACATAATTTGCAAATAACTTGTGAACAATCTTCAGTTAGTTTGAGAGTTGCAGTTAGGTTCTCTAGTTATTTAGTTTACATTAGTTTTACTTTCTTTTCATATTTTAGTGTACCCTTGGCTGTGTATGGTTGGCTATTAGGCCTTAATTTTAAGAACCTGTGACCCTTAAATTTGACATTCCAAAATTGTGATTGGCTACGATAAGTTAAGATCTGTGTGCTGAGTGTGCGAACTGTAAAGAAGTTGAGTTCTACAATTTGTAAAGGATCGAATTAGTTATAAAAGATGCCGCTAGAGGCGCTGCTTTAATGCCGTACAAATTACAAATTGTAGTGAACTTCACTCAGCACTCTATTGTTAAAGTATTATTTTGTTATTGAGTAAAACTCCTCGCGTAATATTTAATAAGTGTTTTCATCTCAAAGAGTTAAAATTTTATTGTCGTGTAATGTTTTTATTTTGCAATAGCCAGAATTATGCTTTTATTACAAATGTATTATTTTCTTTAAAAGGCGCTTTTAAATTAAACATTTGTAGCAAGCACTTTAAGAATGTATAATAGTATTTTTAAATTTTAGTACCTGTATATTGTTATATTTATCATTATCATATTATCTTTTACACATTTACACAGTATTTAAAAATATAATTTTACTAAATCTCAAAACTTAATTATTACAAGTATGCTATTATGCTCGTCCCACTGCATTGGGGTAAAATTACACGATTTTGTATTTTCACTACACGGCGCATAGAGTAAAAATAGTTATATATTATTCTTATTTCGAGTAGATTTAATAAAACTCGAAATACATAGGAGATTATTTATTGCCTATTAGATGATACATTAAAGTAGTCGTACCCACCTTATGAATATATTATACTTTATATCTTTGACATTATCCTAGGTTGTACTTGCTTTTATTTTGCTATGAAACATACGCTTTTTACTGCATATATTTTATTTTATTAGTGTAGGTAAAATATAGAGGTATTCGATTGAGATTCCATTGTTGTTTAGAGAAGTGTTTACTTGTTATGATGTTACGAACATTACGATATACTTTTTAGTTTTAAGTGCAGCTGAACTAGGTTACTTTATAAAACTAAAAATTTTAGGCCCTGCCCGCACTGCGAATTTTAACCGCGCGGATTTTTTCCCGCTATTCTGTAATAGATTTATATCTTTTAGATGTTAGAAGTATCCGCACTGCGGATGAAAAAATTATATTCAGAACATATTAGCGAGAATAAATATCGCGCGGTGAAAATTCTCAGTGCGAATATATTATCTATATTGTCCTATAGAGATATTTATCGACATCTGCGAACCTACGTTATTCGGTCGGGTTATGGCAAGTGGTGATTCGTGATCTGCACCCGTAGAATGGCTACAGTAGAAATACGAAAGTACATATAAGTAGATTATAGACAAACAGCGGAGATAAACTGAAGGTGCCGTTCCGATCTATACTGCGGCTAGCCGCGATCGACAAAAATTCAATTAAAATGCCACTTTATGACATAGACTATAGTCTACTGCGTCATAAAGTAGGATTTTATTTGAATTTTTAGGACTATAGTCTATGTCATAAAGTGGCATTATATTTGACTTCTTGTCGATCGTGGTTAGCCGCGGTAAAGTTCGGATCGGCACCTTCAGTTTATCTCCGCTGTTTGTCTATACTTTCGTGTTTCTACTGTAGCCAATAGCCATGCTACGGCCTACGTGTGCTGTGGCTGGGCTTAATATAACCCAACCAAATAACGTCGCTCCGCCTTTTGATTATGAATCAGTTTCTTTGGTAATATCATCGAGAATAAAATTTGTAAGTAAATGGTGGACGGATCAGTGTATGTGAAGCGCTGCCGTCAAACCACGTCACATTGGCTATTGTTAGTATTCAGCAGCCAATATGGAAAAACCTGTTTTCTGTCCCCTGTGTATGATCTGAAGAAGTTATAGTTTTGAGTTGTAAGGTTGTGTCAAAGCAATAAGTATGTGAAACTTCCATGTGACTCATTATACTCAAAACACTAGTCGATATTCGGTTGTTCCTTGACATGTACTCTTGGTGATTATGATTAAATATTTTAAGTTATTATCTTGCCTTTGGAGTTCGATCCTTTACCAACTCTTAACGCCATCTATGGAGCGAATGTCGAAATGACTTTATTTAAAATTCCTTCGTAGCGGGTTAAAAAAATACATTATAATATAATTATTGATTCTCTTTATTCTGTGTGTTATTTGTGAAAATATATTACATACAGCTATCAACACGCCGACCGGCTACTGTGCACTCTCTCTACAAAAAGGCGCTCACCCTTGGCAACATTGTATACTCATAAAAAATATTATACTCTAAAATTTAGACCCGATTCATATAAAAATTAATTCGACTGTATGAAAGTACGAATATACAAAATATTGAGGTTACCAAGAGTAGTCTATGTGGGCAATGGCTGCGGGATTTGGCTATTTTTATCAACTGCTAGAAAGCGCGTATTCTACTGGAAAACGAAATTTGTACCTACCTGATTGACATTTCGTTTTCTAATAAAAAGAAAATTACCTCGTGAAAAATAACTTAAAGATGTTGAAAATTCTCTGAAAATATTGCACTAACATTATTGCAATATTTGATTATAATTACAGTATAATGTGGCCCTAACAAGTACATATTGCAATTATTGCCAATTCCCGCGACCAAAAACGAGCCTTACAACAATATTATGAAGCTTCAACAACAGTTCCATTCCAATTACCAGACAAATTATAAAATACACACTCGCCAAACATAGGCTATAGAGCGCGACTACAGTTTTTGGGCACTAAGTAAATGCCAATTATTATTGTAACTGTTTGTGATATTAGGATTTTTTTGAGTTCGCGCTGTCTCATTCCCACGCGCATATCTTGCGTGAGCGATAGAGATAGCGCATCAATAAGAACAACATTAACTCACAAACACATACGAGAATTGGTTTCAGTACTCGATCATGTTAGTTTAAAAATAAAATCAAAATTCTACTTGCGGCAACGTATCAGTTGTCACGCAGTATTCACAGAGTATTTGACTTTGTTTACATAGTGCCTTCACACATCAGACTTATTGCAAACTAAATGCAACAAAATGAGATTAATCACGACATGAAAATTAAGCTCATCGTTTATCTAAATACATACTCGTTAATATTATTATCAAAGTAAACAATAAAGTATTTACAACATAACCATTTCAGTTAGTAACATTACCAATTGTAAAGAAACATATATAAATAAAAAAGAAAATATTTGATCATTTATAAATGCAAAAAATAATAATAAACATTCGATTAATAGAGCACCAAGAAATTCTGATTGCTCCATATCCGATTCTAAATAAGTAAATACTTTATACAATGAATGCTACACAATAATAAATCAATATTAACATTTTAAATTCATTCTAAAATACATGACGTGTTGTTTAAACTATCAGTTTTATAATAAGAGTATTACGTCAAAGCAAATTCACACTGATGGCACAAACTACTCGCATTTAAATATCTAAATTGTATATCTATTGTAACGTATGAAAATACTATGAATATTTTATACTTAATGGCACTTCTAAACTTTTGTGTTTGAAGCACAGAGGTATCGATTGCACCAGGGAACTTCACTTCTGACACAAAAAGCAGGCCACAAAAATTGGAGTATTTTTACTATAATAATTATAGTCTATGATGAACGCAACTTTAGTTTTTGTGCGTTTTTTGCGTGCGCATTTGGCGACAAAAGCGAACATCGCTCGATACAAACGTTACCTTTGCACACTTATCTACATAAATACTCTGATCAGATAAATACAAAACTCTGTACAACACGAATTGCTAAGTCGCTCAGTTTGGTCATTCTTTAGTTTAACAATTACTATGTCCAATGAGTGTACAATGACAGGAAATTTGTGTATTCTCCACTGAATTTGAACCTGCTAGAAACTTTACATATCTGACTGTACACTTCAAACAATGTTTCATAGACAAGTTTAAGAGCTTAAAAACATAGTCTACGAAACCTCTTCAGTTACAATCCAAAACAAGTTGAATATAGAAGCGAAACCAAAGTATTAACATTTCTAATTACATAATAAATTCAATCTCACAACCCACTACTAAAGTACTATGCTGTACTTTATTTTAGTTTATCTTAACGAGCTAGTACTATATTGTATGTGTTTCATGATAAGAGTTTAAATTATATCAAAATACTACTAGTTCGCTAAAATAGACAAGCTTTTCTCGTCACATCACGTAATGTGTTAAAGTAACATACATCCATACAAAGTTTACAATAAATATTAGACAGTACATCAGCGAGACGACACATCTGAGATCGAGAACAGAGGAACTACACGCACAAACCTAACACTCAACTAAATACAAATTAACTATCGTATCTACAAACATATTGTCATGTATACACTCGCCACTCGCGCCAGACTCGGCCTTTGCACATCGTTTGTTAATTATCTCCTTGATAAAATGTATGAAGAGCGACACTAGAGTCAAATATTACAAAAATCCACAATACGATTAGCAACAACCTAGACTAGCGATAGTAGACCTTAAGGTACAATTCCGTGCATCGCGACAGTCGTAAGCCGCGCGCGGCCGACGACTGTCGTCGGCCGCTCGCGACAATAGTCATTGTATAAAAATGTATGGTACCGCTTCCGAGGCCCGCGACAGACGCGCGCGGCTTACGACTGTCGCGATGCACGGAATTGTACCCTTATACGTCGCTCTCAAACTAAACGCAAAATAACTCCGCTAGGTGGCACTGTTAAACTTTTCTTTTTATTCACATGTTGGTTTTACAACTATAGTATTTCAATAATACATTAAATTAACGAATATTATGCGCGCTTTTGGCATGAGACAGAACGGAATCTTCCCAAGCGATATTTAAGACAGATACAGCGCCACCTGGCGAAGCGAGTCGTCACTAAATAGATATGTTCGAGTTGCCACTTACGTACAAATCAATGTCTACACTAAGTCAACAAGTTGCTACACCTACGAATTACAAAATTATCGCCGATTGTAAAAGATTTGGAAAAATTTGGCCAATCACAATACATGTAGGATTTTAGGAACGTCCTTATATTTGGCATCCCCGTAAGCACCGACTAAATTATTCGTATACGCGTATACGACGCAAATAAACTTGACCACGACTCAAATAGGCCTTTTCAAAGCATATATGAATTTGTTACAAACAGTACAATCTTCTCGGGGCCAGTATTAAATAAAAGAAAGCCCTATAAGACTCACTTCAAACTTTAGGCACACTCATTACGTCACACAAATGGCATATGGCTGTGAGCAACAAAATAATGAAATGCTTTCCATCTAAACGCAGCAAATGCTACATATAGTAGCATGTTTACTGAAATTCTTGCTCAATGCAACTGCTGTCTACGGCTTCTACACATTTTTACAACATTTCTGTGGTTGCCGCTCGAGGCAATAATGCCAATGCACATGCTTCCGCTGCACTTTAACAACACTTCTGTGGCTGTAGCAACATAGCTGCTGCTGCTTCACACTTTAGCACTTCTGCACTGTAGCAATATTGCTACTGCTGCTTCACACTTTAACACTTCTGCGCTGTGGCAACATTGCTGCTGCTGCACTAACACTTCTGCGCTGTAGCAACATTGCTGCTGCTGCTTCACACTTCTGCGCTGTAGCAACATTGGTGCTGCAGCTGGTTACGAGTGGTGGTTAGGCCCTAGCGGCGCGGCGCTAGAAGTTCTGCTGGCGCTGGCGTTTGAGCGTGATGGCGTCGAGTATGGGGCGGCGCTTGCGCTCGTACCGCGCGTGCAGCCGCTCGATCTCCGCCTCCATCTCCGCGTCCAGCCGCGCCATGCACGCCTCCAGCTCGCCCTCCGACAGCATCGACAGCTGCAAACACATACACATTATATGCACAAACATATTGCAAACACGTCACAAACATGAACTCTGTATGAATTATATTAGGGTGGGTTGCACCAGAAGAGTTGTTATGGTTAAGGTTATCGTCAAATATGGCGTCTATTATTGACTTTTAGTAGAGATTTGACATTTTGATATAGTTAAAGTAATTTCGTGCAACCCACCCTTAATGTTTTCAAATTAAAAGAGCTCGACACTAGCGCCGCGAAGTTTCAAACACGAATTTAAAGGATCGAAGGTACAATAGAGAATCTACAGATTTACTACACAAATATAGGATAAAAGTTACGCTACTTTTATTAATTATAAGAATAATAAATAATTTATTAAATAGACATCAACTTTTATGAAATTGTAACAGAAATGTTAAAAAGCAATCAATCGAAAAAAAATCTAAGGAATAATATACAAGGGGACATCTTATCTGTACATGCATCTGGCAAACATCGAGACATTATTAGTTTCCCTCGCATCGTACGGTCAGCACATTTGTATATCACACGTCTGAAACACACGTTGTTAGTCAACACCTATTAGTGAGCGGGGGTGTGTTGGGGGCGGGGTGAGGCGGGGTGAGGGGGGCGTGACTTACGCGGCGCGAGCGCGAGCAGGGTGACCACGTGCAGTTGACTTACGAATTCGAAGTTCCCCTCGTCTAGCAACGCGCGGGGCAGCTCCGTACCGACCGCCGCGGGGCTGAAACACAATGGTATATTATATAGCTAAATTGTATGTAGTTTTTGCTATATACAATTAAGTATTAGTAGTAGCGAATAGTAAATTCACGAATTTAATACTATACGATAATAATTATAGGTCTACCAGAATCTGATGGCAAAAAGTGAGTTATTAAAATATTGACTCTAACAATACTTTATAATTGGAATAAAACATTTTGATCCTTTTTTTTTCTAAACAGCGGCTGATTCTGTGTGTTAAACATGCAAATATAAAAAACAAAAATTAATCCAATGATCAAGGATATTTTTTAAAAATCCGCTGTCAATCATTGCCATCAGATTCTGGTAGACTTATAACAACATAATTTATTTAACAATGAAAAAAGATCAAGATTCAAGGTACAAGTTGGAACTGAGCGACTCGCAACAACAGCAGACGACGTGTCGCTGCGACACTACTAATATCTATATATTTCTATGAAATACCCTCCGCAGCTAGCGACACTTATTCATAGAAATAGACAAAAATAAAATAAATAAAATAAAAATTGTTTTATTTCTGAATAGATTTAAAAAACTGCTTCCACAACGTTGATACTACTGGTGCCTACCACCGGTTCGGACACTATCCCGGCGAGAAGAACCGGCGTAAGAAACTCGCACGGGAATCAGTGCCCACTTTTTTACCAAAAAAGTGAGAAAAAATATTTTTTTAAATAAAATTTGCAATGCTGTAACTTAAAACATACAATACATATATAACATACATATAAGATACATATATAACACACAATAGTTTTTGCTACATACAATTTAGTATTAGTAGTAGCAAATAGTCAATTCACGAATTTAATACTATACGATAATAAATAATTAATAACATAATTAATTTAACAATGAAAAAAGATCAAGATTCAAGGTACTATCAGAGAAGTTGATTCCTATGCAAATCGGGGACCTAAGTAGTTTGGATGCGTTACGTCAAACCCAGCCGACAGATCACAATTAACATTGAATTGACATATTCGACCAAATAACGTTGGTCTATCAATTGCATAGGAATCAACTTCCTCGATGGTACAATTTGAAATCGAGCGACTCGCGACAACTGCAGACGACGTGTCGCCGCGACACTAATGGTTTCTATGTATTTCTATGAAATACCCTCCGCAGCTAGCGACACGTATAAATAGAAATACATAGAAACCAGTAGTGTCGTGACGACTCGTCGTCTGCAGTTGTCGCGTGTCGCTCGGTTCCAACTTGTACCTTTAGAGTTTAGACATTAGCTTCATAAATTTTTTGTGAAGCTCTTCAATAAATGAAAGTATTCATTACGGTGCGTCCACATTTGTAGCATTTGCGCGATCAGAATATCTCCGTCGCGATCATCGCCCCGTATCAAGTATGCGTATCATAGTGTGGACGCCTATTAGATCATTCTGCCGATCATGCGCGTATTTGCTACGACACGTATCAGATACGCGGTTAGTAGCGATCGAGGCGTATCATGATACGCGTATCATTTTGATAGGCTTCGATGATACGCGACGGAGATCTGATCGCGCAAATGATACAAATGTGGACGCACCGTTAGATGTCTCTGATTGCGGCCGTAATAAGGGTGTTTTTTCGTGTTACCTGTCCGTTGGCGGCGCGACGTGTCCGTTAGCGGCGAGCTCCTTGCGGTCGAAGTGGTCGAGGAACAGCGGCCGGTAGCGCGGCCGCGTCCCGTCCATCGGGTCCGTGTCGTGCCCTGAAATATTTTACAGTAGATAGTTATACAAATGAGCAGTCACATCGTAGGAACTCGCACATATAGTGGGCCACATTTTCCGTACATTCTTATGATATTTCGCGCACTAAGGCCCGTTTAAATAGTCAGTACTTAAGATGCGACTCGGTCTCAAGACGCGGTTCGGCTCTGTGATTGGTCCAAATTTTGACAGTCAACCAATCACAGAGCCTGAACCGTGTCTTGAGACTGAGATGCATCTTAAGTACTATTTATACGGGCCTAAGATCCAAAAAATAACAATGATGCAAACCGCGCTGCTACGATCCGACATGATGTACGCATACCGTAACCTGGCAACTAGTAGTAGTCTCGTGTTGTGGCTTTTTACCGCGGCAGCCAAAGTTAAAAACGTATTGAAGCAACCCAATCACAAAATTCACCGCGAGTACTTTGGTATACAACTAAGAGCCAGTCCACACGGCGCGTTGCGTCAGCATTGCGTCGACGCAGCGCTGCCGTATGACACATAGCCGGCCACACAGCGTTATTACGAAACAGTCTTGACGTAAACACCCCCTTCCGCTTCGTCTCGGGGGCTGCTGTCCGTCATGTGTGCGTTGCGACGACAGCGCGCCGTATGAACACCTTGGTTATTTGTATGTAAAACAACGCAACGGCATTCCACACGGCGCGTTGCGTTACGCAACGCTGACTCAACGCGCCGTGTGGCCTGGCTCTAAGACAAGCTATAATTAAACTCACTCTTCATGGTGGCGAGGTCTCTGTCGTGGTCATGATCTTCGTGGTCTTCGTGGTCGTTGATGACCATCGTGCCGAGGTCCTGCGCGAGGTCGTCGCGCGTCGGCACGAGCGTGCCGTCCCGCCGCATCGTCGCCATGCCCTCGTCCGCTGCCTCCGATATGCCACCCTGAGGGGATTAAAATTCAATTGTCAAATGAGAAGTTGAATGACAAATTTCGAGTTACTATGAAAGTAAATAATATAATCTTTTGTGTTTCTCACGGTTTTGACACACATGACACATAAACACATAAGGACGCAAAATTGATCAAAGGACGATGAACTTCACTAGTTGTCAGAAGTTGCATTATTTCACTTGATGTATAATAATGTTATCATGTAAATAGCACTCGTTAGATTTGAACACTCGCTATCAGGCGCGAATATATCTCGACCCCACAGTTACACAATAGAAGCGTGTTAGCTATATTTAGTGCTCGGTTAGAAGAATTGGTCAATGAGGAGCTAATATACAAGATGTTAGTGTAAACACCGTTATACTTGAAACCATCAAATAAGCCCGTCAAAATGAAAAACTTTTTCTATGAGAACAATGCTGGGAACTCAAAAAAATCCGTCTTCATACCCATACAAATTGCCGATCCGGGCATCCGTATAGGTATGAAAACGGCATTTTTTTTTTTGAGTTCTCAGCATTGTTCTCATAGAAAAAGTTGTTCATAATGTCGGGCTCATTTGATGGTTTCAAGGATAACGTGTTTACACTAACACACTGTAGATTAGAATTTGTAAGATATACTGACCTGTGCTGCGCGTGCGGCGGCGGCGTGCGCGCTCCTGTAGGGCTGGCTCTCGCGGATCTCACGCGCCTCCGCGATCATCGTGCTCAGTATACTCGGCTGCTTTGCGTTGCCTGGAACATACATCCGAACGTATATTGTAACAAGACATTTATTTATAGACGGAAACCTTTAACCTCAATGCTGGGCGGCAACTTTAGGACGTAAGGTTTATCCGAGCGCATTCGGAGGCAAACAAGAAAAGTGTTGACAATACAATTTTTATTTTACACCCGTAGCCGGTCGATGAAGTTAAACTTTGAGTCTAAAAATCTTTAGCATCAGAATAAATATAGCAAGATAACAAAACATCCTACCTATGAACTCATGTGTGAGTAAATACTCCGCCGTCGCTCGCTCCTCAGGATTCTTGACGAGACACTGACTGACGAAGTCGATAAACTCCGGCGACCATTGATCTGGCTCTCTGAAATTCGATGAGAATCAAATAAGAATTATTATTGTAATTTCAAAGCTAGCGCGTTCAAATAATGAATTTTCGCGTTTTTTCCACATTTCTTCTGATACTTCGGACCTATTGGTCGTACCGTGATGTTATATAGCCATAAGCCTTCCTCGATAAATAGATTATTATCAAACACAAAAGAAGTTCTCAATTCAAACCCGTAGTTCCTGAGATTAGCTTGCTCAAACAAACAAAAAACAAACTTTATTATATAAGTATACATTATAGTTACTTTTTTATTATTGTCAGATATATACAGTAAGAAAAGGTAACAAATTTACCGGAAGCTAGGCGGCGGTTTTGTAGGTATCATGAATATAGCTCGCATGGGGTGTATATCGCCGTAGGGGGGTTTGCCCTCCGCCATCTCTAGCGCGGTGATGCCGAGCGACCACACGTCCGCCACGCAGTCGTAGCCGATCTCCTGTATCACCTCCGGCGCCATCCAAAATGGCGTCCCTATTACCGTGTTGCGTTTCGCCATTGTGTCCTGAAACATGTAGGCACACAAATAAATTTAATTGCCTATAGAAAATGTAAGTACGGGTGCAGTAAGAAATATTCGTAATAATTGGTTCTATGTATTGCGGATAGATGGCGTTAAATACTAGTAACGTCTCGCTATGTTAAATCTGATTTTTTTTTACGACAGCAACTTTAGGTCAATAACGTACACGATGGCTGTTTGTGTTAATCACTTAAACTTGTGGACTGTATTTAGAAGTTAGATGCAAGTAAAATATAAGATGAATAAAATTATTTCATTTTTAGAAGATAGATGTCGCGTCCCCTGGCCAGCGTCCAATAATAAGTGGATATCGGTGTTGCCAGCGCTTCTGTATTGCCAGCTGACGCAACCGGAACACGTCTTGATACATGCGTTTTTTGCCCATTAAAAGGCCGACGTGCTAAGACCAAACTGACTATACGTCGCTGAATGTGAGCAGGCTCACTGTGAGCCCCAGTGTGAACGTGAAAATCATACTAAATATACGGTATCGAATGTCCGCGCCTACACCTAGAGTAATGGCGTATTGTCCGTTAGGTGTGAACGAAAAAGACAATATGTATGGAAATACAATAAACTGCTAGGCCTGGAGATAGTGACACAAAATTCTTGGTGATTTATACCAGTATGGCGGTTTTACAGGGGCCAAAAGGAAAATGATGGTCATAGCGCTCGCACTGGCAGCCCAAACGCGTGGGCGTTAATCGAACGTGTCGGATAAATAACGAGTGTCGAACGATTTGTTCCACAAAAATGCTTGTATTTTCAGATAGTCGAAAAAAAATAAGTAGGCGAAAGCGTAATGCCATACTTGTCGGGTGCGGCTTACAGCCCGCCATACCGACGCGAACACGTTAATTTTAATAAAAAAATTTAACCATTTGTACCAGGCCAATTTTTGAATAGCTAATCATCGTCGAGTAGCCATTCACGAAAATCACCTTGCCATACTTTTCCGACAGCGTCCAATGGCCGCCATACCACTGCAAAGGTGTAAGTATTTTTTTTCGCCAAACGATTTGTACCACCCTGAAACTTTTTTTAACAGTTCCCTGTATGATCATAAATAGGAGTCTGATAATGCCATACCTGTGGGAGGCAGCAAATGTGAATAATATTTTTTTCAAAATCCTAAGATTTCATACGTAATTCAATTTTGTCCTTCATCAATGTTGTCTGTCAATCATTGTATCCTTTAATTTCCAAAAATCCAAATGCCATACTGGTACAAATCGTCCAATTTTTATCACTTTTTTGCTCAAGTCCGATAGTCATCGCGCCCCATGATTACAATATGTAACATTTTTTTTTTTTTTTGGTACAATTGTCAAATGACGAGACTACAATGAAGCCATGATGTAAAAATGATTTTACGTATCTTATAGTCGTATTTTTAAAACGTGTCAAATAAATAAGTATTTCAAGTATGGCAGCACTTTTTCCCCCTACTAAAAGTATGGGAAAAATAATAACGGTCATATTTTGTCAAATACTTTCCAAAAATTTAAATGCCATACTGGTACAAATCGTTTGACGAAAAAAAAAATCTTACACCTTTGCAGTGGTATGGCGGCCATTGGGCGCTGTCGGAAAAGTATGGCAAGGTGATTTTCGTGAATGGCTACTCGACGATGATTAGCTATGCAAAAATTAGCCTGGTACAAATGGTTCAATTTTTTTATTAAAATTAACGTATTCGCGTCGGTATGGTGGGCTGTAAGCCGCACCCGACAAGTATGGCATTACGCTTTCGCCTACTTATTTTTTTCGACTATCTGAAAATACAAGCATTTTTGTGGAACAAATCGTTCGACACTCGTTATTTTTTCGACACGTTCGATCAACGCCCACGCGTTTGGGCTGCCAGTGCGAGCGCTATGACCATCATTTTCCTTTTTGCCTTAACGTAATTATACCCCTGTAAAACCGCCATACTGGTACAAATCACCAAGAATTTTGTGTCACTATCTCCAGGCCTATGCGTAACACTCGCTCACATTCAGCGGCGTATAGTCAGTTTGGTGTGAACACGGCCAAAAAGTAATAACCGTGTATGGTTATTCTAAATTTATTTTTACACTATAAAATGTATATATGCATAATATGCCTATTAATGTACATGTTCTTTCAAACCCTTTTTAGGCTTATCTACTTATTTATTTGTTATAAGTAAGTATTTACTATCTTATTGTTCACTTTGCGCTGGCGCCAGTGTGCATCTGTCGAGCGATTGACAACAAGGTCCCACAGAACACCAGGGATCGCGGTGTAGGTACTATACCGTGATCGTCACCTGAGTGGGGTCCTTTTCGGTGGAATGCGCATTGCACTACATTGTCGTTTGCTATCTTTACCCAAATAGATACCTACCTACAGTATATTATGTTCATCTGGCACTTATTTGTTAATGTTCCTTTTTTATGTTATTTTTGTTTTTTTTAATATTATACTTAGTGTCTTTTTTGTGAAATGTTTATTGTAATGTGGTGTAATGTGTTTGTACTGAATAAATGTTTACTTACTTACTTACTTACTTAAATCGCGAAATCGCGTACAATGGACGGTATATTACGATTTAAGAATGGGCGAAAGTCTGCAGTCTGAGACTTTACACAATATAAAACGTTCCTTTCATAACTTGCACAACATTGTCTGATATGAAGGTTAAGACAGACTTGAGATTTGAAAGACATCCTCTGTGCAAACATAATAATTAGAACTTAAGTTCCAACTCACAGTCAACTGTCCAGCCACTCCAAAGTCAGCCAACTTCGCGTGTCCCTCGGTATTCAACAATATATTCCCCGCTTTGATGTCTCTGTGTATTTTGCGTCGTCGGTGCAGGTACTCCAGGCCCTTGAGCGTATCGCACAGGATGGTGGCGATCTCGTCCTCCGAAAGTGTCTTCTTGCGGAGCCGCATGATGTCAGACACGGAACCCGCGCCGCAGTACTCCATCACTATCTATGGATAGAGTTATGTAATGTTATTGTATGTTAAATGTAGGATAATTCGGGGACAAGAAGGTTAAACTAACTTTGACAAGCTTACTCATATTGAATTTGCTGTGGTTGTTTTTTAATTTTGGAGTATTTTCGGAAAATCTAATCATCAAACATTACGAAAATTTGATATCGTTTGTATTGTCATTTGTCTAGTGTAGATGGCCTACACATTACACAAATCACAATATCAACGACATTTGGATGAGGTTCAGATACTTATGTTTAAGGTTATCCACTCTTAAAGAAGTTCTATGATAAAAAAAACTGGTGCACAAGATGAGAAACTTACCATGAGATGACCCTTTTGCTCGTTAGCTCGCTTTGGTTAGAAATGACATAATGGTTAGTACTAGGTGATAGCGTTACATAGTCTAGCAGCTAGCTGTTAGCTCTAGCTGATTAGGATATCAAAACCGTATACAATATAGATAGGGATAAATAAAATAAACATACATTTAAAAAGAAAATATGCAATAACTATAATAATATAATATGTTCTTTTTACTACACACTTCCTTTTTTCTGAATCACTTTCAGAGAAAAAACCGATGAAACTATGTAATGAGTTTCAGGAACTTGTTAAGATAATAAAATGTGTGTACTTGAAATGTAATAATTGTTAGGTACGAAAATTTCGACGGAATCAGGTTATGTATATTACACACGTTGGCTTCGAGGAACCGGTGGAAAATTAACCATTCAAGAGGAAAACCATTCCTGTCGTGTACCCATGATGTGAATATACGCACACGAGTGATAAAACGGACTTGTGTTAATAATTTCAGCTACTAGCACGTACCGTAAATAATCCGACACAAATCGGACACGTTGCACGTGACATCACATCAGTCATATTGACGGAAACGTTGTCAAACGTCGAACGAGACTTATTGTTTAGTGTCTGTGTTGGTGCTGCCGTCTAGCGTAAAAACATTGCAGTAATTCTATTGTTCCTGTTTAACCCACATACTCGTTAGCTATTAGCGCACTGACCTCCATTATACAAGTACGCTGGACTTATATATACCCACCTGCTTTTTGTGCCGATTTGAAGCGGAATCAGCGCCCCCAATGCGGGGGAAGAGAACTAAATTTGACGTTACCACAACCAATAACAACAGTTGTCATCACTAGTATTAGTTCCAAGTACTCACACTACTGCTATCAGCGCCATTATGGGGACTTTCAAGCGTAATTTTTACGTCAGATTTAGTTCTCTTCCCCGCATGGGGGGAGCTGATTCCGCTTCAACTAGCCACAAAAAATAGCTGTCATTTCAAAGGGTATCATAAGTCCAGCGTACTTGTAAAATGGAGGTCAGTGTATTAGCGTACCAAAATCTAGCAGAATTATCTAGTCTAGCCATAGGTCGTTCATACTGTCTCACCCAGAGGTCCGTGTTTTTGAAGTAGCTGCCGTAGTACTTGACGACGTAGGGGGAGTCGCACTGCTGCATGATGCTGATCTCCTTGATGATCTCCTGCAGGTCCGTGTCCACCGGCACCTGCTTGATCGCCAGCACCTGCCCGCTCTCCTTGTGCAGCGCCTGCAAATTGACAATCGAGAGTGTTATAGAAGCATTCTAAGTAGAGTCAAGCACCTATAAATAATTCATAACTGCTTGTCTTTTTATACGCTCACGAATATAATGTCGCGTTTAAATTGCGATATAGGAGTTAGGGGGGCAATAGCAATTTCGTGCGAAAGAGGGGTTAATGTTGCGATAGGTAACCTACCGCAACTTGCCATCAATCACTATCGGTCTGTTGAACTTTTCTGTGTGTAATTCAATGAAAAATATTCTTTACTTACTTACTTATGTGTAATTCAAAACTAAATCTTTCTTTCATCGTTGATAAACTTAACTTGACAGCAAACAGCGCAAACCTTCCTACGCTTTGAGCTGCTGCTTAGGAATAAACAACGTGACAGATTGACAGAGGAAACCAGTAATTTTGTTTCCTAAGCCTGTCAGTGTTTGCATCCTTTAGCATTTCTACTGTAACATTAAGGCTGCGTTTCCACTGAAGCGGAGCGGAGCTCAGCGGTGCCCGAATTGACCAATCACCATGCTCGAAATCTTTTCTCCGCTTCGCTGTCATTCCGCTGGAATAGCACGATTGGTCAATTCGGGCACCGCTAAGCTCCGCTCCGCTTCAGTGGAAACGCAGACTAAGGATGGTATGTCAAAAGGGATACCTTATAGACGCTGCCATATGATCCCTCGCCGAGTTTGCAGATGATATCGAACACCTCCTCCGGCTGCCGCGTCAGGCTCTCCTCCGACAGCTTCTTCAGCTCGCTGGAACGACACAAGCTAGCGTTAGAGAATCGTTATGCTAAGTTACCCGATCTATAAGATCTAGGCGGTAGTAATTGTACGGGTGTTGTAAGCCCCAGCCCGAGTAAACTATACTTTTTTGGGTTAAACAGAAGCCTAACACTCTGGACACTATAAGTCGGCAAAAAAGTATTCAACAGATTTGTCTTTAAAGAGTATATTCGATCATCCATGCATCAATTGATTATTCCATTCTTACAAACATTTACAATAATGATTGCAGTAGGTTCTGCTTAATTCGGACGTTCTATCGTAAAATTTCAAACGTAAGTATTGATAAAGTAATTATTAAGTAATATCGGGTCGGTGCAATACAACCCTCATAGCAAGTACGGACTACGGGGGTTATCAGCTAAGATTATTTTCGGTTCCTGGTAGTGAATCGATAGTTAGGGTTCGTCGACCGAGTGCCGTAAACAATACGTTCCAGTAATTACTGGCCAAATTAACCGATAGCTTAGCAGGGGCCAGGTAATAGGCCTGGAGACAGTGACACAAAATTCTTGGTGATTTGTACAAGTATGGCGGTTTTACAGGGGTATAATTACGTAAGGGCAAAAAGGAAAATGATGGTCATAGCGCTCGCACTGGCAGCCCAAACGCGTGGGCGTTAATCGAACGTGTCGGATAAATAACGAGTGTCGAACGATTTGTTCCACAAAAATGCTTGTATTTTCAGATAGTCGAAAAAAAATAAGTAGGCGAAAGCGTAATGCCATACTTGTCGAGTGCGGCATTCAGCCCGCCATACCGACGCGAACACGTTAATTTTAATAAAAAAATTTAACCATTTGTACCAGGCTAATTTTTGCATAGCTAATCATCGTCGAGTAGCGATTCACGAAAATCACCTTGCCATACTTTTCCGACAGCGCCCAATGGCCGCCATACCACTGCAAAGGTGTAAGTTTTTTTTTTCGCCAAACGATTTGTACCACCCTGAAACTTTTTTTAACAGTTCCCTGTATGATCATAAATAGGAGTCTGATAATGCCATACCTGTGGGAGGCAGCGAATGTGAATAATATTTTTTTCAAAATCCTAAGATTTCATACGTAATTCAAACGGTTTTTCATGTATGGCGCCACTTTTTCCGTCTACTA
The DNA here is from genome assembly GCA_937595015.1 of Polyommatus icarus. NCBI lineage: Eukaryota > Metazoa > Arthropoda > Insecta > Lepidoptera > Lycaenidae > Polyommatus > Polyommatus icarus. Next base: position 20,987,131 of record OW569329.1, read on the forward strand.
CAAGTATGGCAAATATAATAATGGTCACATTGTATCGTATAATTTCCAAAAATCCAAATGCCATACTGGTACAAATCGTCCAATTTTTATCACTTTTTTGCTCAAGTCCGATAGTCATCCCGCCCCATGGTTACAATCTGTAACAATTTTTTTTGGTACAATTGTCAAATGACGAGACTACAATGATGCCATGATGTAAAAAATGATTTTACGTATCTTATAGTCGTATTTTTAAAACGTGTCAAATAAATAAGTATTTCAAGTATGGCAGCACTTTTTCCCCCTACTAGAGAAGTATGGGAAAAATAATAACGGTCATATTTTGTCAAATACTTTCCAAAAATTTAAATGCCATACTGGTACAAATCGTTTGGCGAAAAAAAAATCTTACACCTTTGCAGTGGTATGGCGGCCATTGGGCGCTGTCGGAAAAGTATGGTGATTTTCGTGAATGGCTACTCGACGATGATTAGCTATGCAAAAATTAGCCTGGTACAAATGGTACAATTTTTTTATTAAAATTAACGTATTCGCGTCGGTATGACGGGCTGAAAGCCTCACCCGACAAGTATGGCATTACGCTTTCGCCTACTTATTTTTTTTCGACTATCTGAAAATACAAGCATTTTTGTGGAACAAATCGTTCGACACTCGTTATTTATCCGACACGTTCGATTAACGCCCACGCGTTTGGGCTGCCAGTGCGAGCGCTATGACCATCATTTTCCTTTTTGCCCTTACGTAATTATACCCCTGTAAAACCGCCATACTGGTACAAATCACCAAGAATTTTGTGTCACTATCTCAAGGCCTATAACGGGGGACTGGTCGTAAATGAGAACAGGGGTATTGTTTTTTCTCAAACTTGACGGACAATTTTGAGAAGAAAATAGTGCGATGCGTACTGAATACTAAAGTTCACGAACTTTGGTCTTGGGGGCCACGACTACATATGATAATAATATTATAGTGATATCGAATGTAGACTAAAGAGAATTATAACATTATTGTCCGTACAATAAACGTTATGGCTAACTAGCTACCATTTCTGCGAGAGTTTTCGTATTAAAATTAGCAAATGTATCATCTGAGCTAAATAACTCATACTATTAGTTATTGGTTTACGTTTATCATGTTACACTCTACTTTCCTAAGTCGGTGATTACAATTTACACTATACTGTGCAGTTAAAAGATGTTTGAAAATCACTGTTAGTAAATAATTTCAAATAAGGTAACAAGTACAAGCTTTGGCATTTGTGATTAATGACTATAGATTTTTGACTGCAGTATACACTCCAGATTGATGAAGACATCATAGCATATTATTTACTTTACTCACAAGGTGAACTTCCTTCACCTTGTGACCTTGCACAAACTCAACCAGGATGTCTGAAGACGAGGCAGGTATACCAGTGAATCAGCGAAGCAACAGACCAAAACGGCAGCTAAGTTAATTAATACCAAAAACAACATGATCATTTTAAATTCACCCAAATGTGGTGAAAATACATACGAATATTATAATTAAAAAAGTGTGTCTGTATGACTGATTTTCACGCTCAAAACACTGCACAGATAGCTGGTTTAGTGGGTATAGTTATAGGGTTCCAAGAAATTTTATTACGATTAAAAAACTTTTAATATTATGTCCTTTTAGTTCTTGCCTCTATTTTGTAGAGATAGAGCTACAAAGACAAAATATAATTAAACAGAGCAGTAATTTCAAGTATTTGTGTATTAATAGATCTGCGCCCGCGATGATACACTGACCTACTTCACTGAGAATAAGTTCGCGGAATTGAGTCTAGTCTAAATACTAGAACACTAGATTTTAAGACCTACCCAAACCTAGCGCGAACTGCTTGCTGATATATTGCACAATGCACACATAGTGGCCAGCAATAGTCTATTTAGAAACATTTACGGAAAAGTTCTAAATGTTGAGAAGCTATGCTTATAAAATACTAACGACCCGCCCCGGCGTCGCACGGGTATAAAATATATAGCCACTGGAAAAAATTATGCCTATATCCTTTCTCAATAAATGGGCTATCTAACACTGAAAGAATTTTTCAAATCGGACCAGTAGTTCCTGAGATTAGCGCATTCAAGTTAGCCCTTTCAAATAATTTTCCCCGTTTTTTCCACATTTTCCTCTATTTCTTCGCTCCTTTTAGTCTTAGCGTGATAAAATATAGCCTACTAGCTGACCCGGCAAACGTTGTTTTGCCATATAAATTATAGCAGTGCCCGCGACTTTGTTCGTGTGGTTGTCGAAAACACTGTCGCGATTGCAATAAAAAGGATATAGCGGGTCAATATCTTAAGGCGATATATCGAAAATAAATTATACCGCAAGGCAATTTCATATTTAATAATACGATGATGATGATGAGCGAAATTTGCATAGTAGCATCTGCTTTCCGTTCTTAAAACAACATCGAAACTCCCAAACTTGTATCTATAAAGAATCAGGAGTTCCCTCAGCACCTTCCGAACCATGCTATACTTCGGTGCAAAATCTTACTTGCTTCGCTTACTAATGCTTCGAATACTTCTCACGAAACCGAAGTCATCAAATGTTTCCATATAAATTTTGAAGAGTTCCCTCGATTACTAATGGATCCCCTTATAAGGTCACCACTTTTGTGAACGGGGTACTAAATTGGGATGATGCCCTATAGGGTGTATACACCAAAAGAAAAATTTTGAAAATCGGTTCACATACGGCGGAGTGATCGTTAAATATAAAAAAACGAACATAACACCTCCTCCATCTTGAAAGTCGGTTAAAATTGTAGCCTATGTGTTATTCTGATGTATAAGCTATATTATTGTAAAGTTTCATTAAAATCCGTTCAGTAGTTTTTGCGTGAAAGAGTAACAAACATCCATACATACATCCTCACAAACTTTCGCCTTTATAATATTAAGTAGGATATACTATTATCTCATACATATTATTATATCTCATGCATATTAATATTATAAAATTGCCACCTTGGTAAATATAATAATTATTATATTATATAGCTTGACAAACTCTAGTCTCGATCTAAAAGACTATAAAAAGTACCAATAAAACGGTCATAATGGGACGATGCATGGTACTTATAATGGTTTTTTAACCGACTTCCAAAAAACGAGGAGGTTATATGTTCGGCTGTGGATTTTTTTTTTTTTATTTTTTTTTTTATTTTTTTTTTTTTGTATGTTCGACGATTACTCCGCCGTTTGTGAACCGATTTTCAAAATTTTTGCTTTGTTGTATTTGGTTTTACTCCAATTCGGTACCATGTTCACAAAGTGGTGACCTGATGATGGGATCCAGGAGTAATCGAGGGAACTCCTCGAAATTTATATGGAAACATATGGTGATTTTGGTTTTATGTGAAGTGTACTAAGAATATGCTACCAAAAAGTCAAATATTGGGTCAAGGTATACCATGGTTTCGAAGATGCTGAGAGAACTCCTGACTCCTTATAGATACACGTTTGGGAGTTTCGGCGTTGTTTTAAGAACAGAAAGTATATGCTACTATGCAACTCATATTCATCATCATAATCATCATCATCATCATCATCATCATCATCATCATCATCGTCTTCATCATTACCACGTCGTGTTAAGGTCACCAATGTCTCATGGCACAGAATAGATAAAAGTACAAGGCATAGGTGTGGATATACTAATAATAATAATAATTTTATACTGTATAACAACACTTTGTTTAAATATACACGGCGGTCAGCACCGCGGAGGCGACGGTATCGCTTTACTTTATACTTTACTACTTTATATACAGATCGAATACTATACTAACTACTTTATAAAATTTTAATAGACAAAATATAGAATTAAAATAAAGTTATTTTAAAAAGAGCATTTAAACAAAACAAAGTCAATAAGTGTCTTTTTAATTAGTTATACTTATTAATCGATAGATGGCGCACTAAGTATCGATTTGAATGGATTTGAAATTGAATTCTTGATTACAAGAACAGCTGTCAATAATTATGATAATAATATATTATATTACTAGCTGTCCCGGCAAACGTTGTTTTGCCATTTAAATAATTTTTGGTATGAAAAATAGATGTTGGCCGATTCTCAGACCAATATCCTCACAATATGCTCACATAATTTCATGAGAATCGGTCAAGCCGTTTCCGAGGAGTATGGCAACGAAAACTGTGACACGAGAATTTTATATATTAGATGAGTAGCTACGCTACATCCTATGCAAGTTTATACAATTTTTTATCTGATAGATCCTTGGATCGTGGAAAAACGAGACACAATAGCCTTTCTATTGTTATCGCAATCGCCGGTGACCGCTTGGGGTTTGAAGTATTAAAATTGTTAAATTACTTAGCACACATCCTATGCAAGTTTATACAATTTTTTATCTGATAGATCCTTGGATCGTGGAAAAACGAGACACAATAGCCTTTCTATTGTTATCGCAATCGCCGGTGACCGCTTGGGGTTTGAAGTAAAATATCTAATACCTAAAATTTTTAATAGACTTCTTTGGTTGAATCAAAATCCTAAGGTTAGTGTTGGCATGCTGAAAAAGAACTTAAAAACTATGTTATTAGAGGAACTTTAGTAAATATTATGTCAAAATACATATATGATAAATAGACAATAGCACTTAATACCGCACTCAAAGTGGAACATTAATTACTTAAATGTAATAAAGTAGTATATATATATATATATATATAAGACATACTGTCTGTCAAACTCTTCATTAAATTTGAAGGTTATTAATAACTTAAAAACTAAATAAACACCGAGTATGACGGTGAGATTCTAAAAAAGATTCTAATAAAGTAGAATGCAAGGTAAATTTAACTGTTCCAAAATAACACATAATTATATACATTATATTAGATTTTCTTATTTTTATTGATTATAGCTGAAAACATAATATATTTTTGTTTATTTTTGCTTTGTTGTAACATGATAAAGAGATAAATAGATGCTGTTAATTATTTGTGTATTAGTATGCGATTATAAGACAAGAAATATAGGTAAATAAGTGATACGGTTTGAAGTTTATCATATAATTTAGTTTTAGTGATATATATTAGTTTTGTGTATTGACAAATTTATTGGTAATTATGTTAAGAGCGCGTACCCGCCAATAAACTTTTTAGTTTGGCGGGAAACTAGATTAAGCCAATTTTGTATTTTATTTGAAATAAACGGTTTAAAAAAAAAAAAAAAAAAAGTATTAAAATTGTTAAATTACTTAGCACAATATGTTCACTTCACTGATAATATATTATTTTGTGAGTGTGAACTGTGTAATAAGATACGTAAAATATACGCGAAGGTTTACCTACTAGTGTAACTAAAAAGAGTGAAATTATTATTATTTTTAACAAAAAATTAAAACCGACTTCCAAGGTAAAAACAATATTAACATTAATATGAACTAAAAAGTATTAAATAATTTTTGCTATCTAATAGTGCCTTTTTCCGAATTCGGCTAAACCTTGACTATTTCTGTACTCAATCTTCATAATTTTGAAGTCGGTGCCAGTTCCAAAAGTTTCAAATATTTTGTCAGAGGACTGAAGAGTCAGCTATCTGGTACCGACTTCAAAATAATGAAGATTGAGTACAGAAATAGTCAAGGTTTAGCCGAATTCGGAAAAAGGCACTATTAGATAGCAAAAATTATTTAATACTTTTTAGTTCATATTAATGTTAATATTGTTTTTACCTTGGAAGTCGGTTTTAATTTTTTGTTAAAAATAATAATAAATGGTAGTGATGATGATAATGATGATTGTAATTTGCATAGTAATAGCAGTAGTAGTTGCTTTCAGTTCTTAAAACAACGTCGAAACTCCCAAACTTGTATCTATAAAGAGATAGGAGTTCTCTCAGCACCTTCCGAACCATGGTATGTATTTGCACCAAGATGGTGCAAAATCTTACTTGTTGGTAGCATATGCTTAGAATACTGCTAACGAAACCGAAGTCACCACATGTTTTCATATAAATTTTGCGTAGTTCTCTCGATTTCTTAGGGATCCCTTCATCAGGTCACCACTTTTATGAATGTGGTAGCAAATAGAGATGATAACCTATACACCAAAAGAAAAATTTTGAAAATCGGTTCACAAACGGCGGAGTAATCGTTGAACGAACATAACACCTCCTCCATTTTGAAAGTCGGTTAAAATTATAGCCTATGTGTTATTCTGATATATAAGCTATATTATTGAAAAGTTTCATTAAAATCCGTTCAGTAGTTTTTGCGTGAAAGAGTAACAAACATCCATACATCCAAACTTTCGCCTTTATAATATTAGTAGAATAACCTTCTTCGATAAATGAGCTATCTAATACTGAAAAAATCATCAAAATCCGTTGCGTAGTTTTTAATATTAAAGGGAACAAAGGGACATGAGGGACAAAAGCGACTTTGTTTTATAATAAGTATAGATATAGATTATATGACAATTGACAGCCTATCCATAACGTAATCGAATGTTAAATGTATCGACGCTACGCTAATAATGGCTATTTTCATAACAATTCTCTTTTGATATTTCTTTAATTGTTCTTGCTAAGCTCTCTGCAGTAACATAACATTATGATTGATCTGTGCAGTGTCCACTATTTCGTTTGTTTCTTTAGCTTCATCCATTTCGAAGTTAATTTAATAATCTTTTCAAGCTTTATTACAAAACAAACTTTTTATTTAAACTTTTTATTTTATTTTTATTTTTTTATTTTATTTTATTTTATTTTTTTATTTTATTTTTTTAAAAGACTAATTTTCCACTTTTTTAGTAAAAAGTGGCCCCGTGCGAGTTTCTTACGCCGGTTCTTCTCGCCGGGTTAGTTCCCGAACCGGTGGTAGGCAACATGTAGCTCAACGTTCTGAAAACATTTGATTCAAATTTATTCAGAAATAAAACGATTTTTATTTATTTATTTTATTTAAACCCCTGATAAACGTGCAACAGAAGACAAAATATATTTGTTTTTGTTTTGTAGCGATTTGGCATACATCGCATTCCCAACAACCGGAATTCCGAACAAAACGGGACGAAAGCTCGGCCAGATATAGCCAACAAATAAAGGATTGAGGAGAAAGTAGATTTCGATGGACTTTATTACAAATCGCCAAAGATATGGTAACATTGGAACCGGTTTCTTTTAAAAGCTTTTAAATAAGCTTTCATTACTCATTAAGGGCGTTCTGTCCGGAGGTTCCGTAATTGACCGTATTTAAAACCTTATAAACTCATAATCTGAAAGCTACAAAGTTATAATAAAAATACAGCAATAATCTTCAGTATATCAACATTCCTTTTGTCGTTTTAAATTTTCTATTTTTGTTTCTTATACCCATGATATCAGCTTCCAAAGTAATACCAATTTGTTAAAATTCAAGCATACATTCAGCATCTCCTTAGGATTTACAAATAACTTTTATTTGAAACTCACGCCAATAGATCGACAATATCATAAACTACATATTCTTCGTTTTAAATTTTTTTTAGGACAATTTTGAACTAAGATAAGTAAAAATAATAGGGTTTTGGCGCGATCTCGGCAACGCGGCAAATGTATGGCCAAGGTCGTTTGCTCGGGGGACGGCCTTAAGCTTAATATTATATTTCAGCGACAAAAGTTATGAAGTGATAATAATAAGCCTCAAAATATTTGGGAGCCAAAACTGAACTTAGATCCCCAAAACCTCTCATGCTTTGACATTTCTAAGGCTCTATAGTCTACTCAAAGAATAGTCCAACAAAAATAAAAAGAATAAAAAAATATCCACAGCCGAACATAATTATAACCTCCTCGTTTTTTTGCAAGTCGGTTAAAAAGAAGGCGTACAGTGCGTGAGCTGCAACCTACAATTTCTTCAGAAATGTGTTCAGGATGCCCAGAAGGTAAAATACTAAAAATCGCCGCTCCTATGGGGTGAGCCGGAGTTGGTCAAATGTCCCGTTTTTGAGTTTTTTTGTTAATAACTTTAAAAATGGCACATATGGTAGCGGGGGCCCTGATTGGCGACGTTTGCAATGCACACGGGCGCCGCGGCCGTCCTCTAGGGGCGCCAAATCGCCATCTTTAGGGGCGCCAAAACCAAGGACCCAAAAAATTTGCCCAAAGGGGCGCCAAAATCCTTTTTTGCACACAGGCGACAGTAGCCCTTACGGGGGCCCTGTCGCCTTATAGTATCCAGTAGGCCTACTACGAAACTGTTTTGAGACTCAAACAATCGGACGAGAATGCCGCGTCCTGCTCTAACAACGTCATTTCACGTTTCTTAGAGTAGGACGCAGCATTTTCGTCCGATTGTTTGAGTCTCAAAACATTTTCATGGTACAAGGCCTGGCTCCAGCTAACATAATATTTATCTTATTTTCGCAACTAATATGACCCAAGCTTGCCTCCATGTGTGAGGGTCATAAAGGGTTAGATTTAATTAAGCCATTTCTAAATATGACACCGGTTTCTTGGTTTGCACTGAAAATAGCCGCACCGAAGTGAAATATTACCCATTAACCACTACGTGGTCGCCTCTGAAGTGGATCCACATCCGTTTATACGGGAATAGAAGCTGTATTCCTATTTCAATGCACCAGAAATGTTACAACACTCAGAACATGTAAATCCTACCAAAAATATAGCAGACTAGCTGTTGCCCGCAACTTCGTCCGCGTTAACATAGTATAATAACAAAGATGGATAGTTTTCCCCTTTTTGTGGTTTTATGTTTCTAACTTAAGAAATGACGGACTTTCATTTAAACTTTCAACCCCTATTTCACCCCCTTGAGGGTAGAATTTCCTAAAACGCTTAAAAACGTATCCATTCATATTTAATCAGTAACCCAAAAATAAAGATTTATATTTCTAACTCAAGAAATGACCGTGGAAATGACGGACTTTCATTCAAACTTTCAACCCCTATTTCACCCCCTTCGGGGTAAAATTTTCAAAATTCCTTCCTTAGTGGGTGTCTACTTGATAAAACAACCCTACTCACCAAATTTCATGGCTGTAACTTTAACAGTTTTTGCTCAGCGATAATGAATCAGTCAGTCAGTCAGGACATGTAATTTTATAACTATAGATAAGTTTTGAGATCTAATCAAGGTCTAATAACGTATATATTAAATATATATGTCTCTATAACTATTGTAGAGAATCTGTAAAAGGAGTCTAAGAACATTATAATATTATGTTGTACTCTTACAATAGACAGAGTTCTAAGAACGAAGTTTAGTCCATTTTTACGTAGGAACTGTTTAATATAATCTTAGTTTTTGCATATATATCTACACTATGTGCATTTAAAGCGCATGGCTTCAATAATTATTATTATATAAGAAAGGTCGTGCGCTATCTCGGTATTCTAATTGATCTGAGGTATATTACCTACCTACGCAAATATATAATAGGAAACAAACAGGAAACATCATAACATTATTATAATGTTTATAAGAAAGCGTTCTAGTTGCGAGTTGCGGTCAATTAAAATGAATCACATTCTGGTTCGCGTTCCCACTGCATTCACTGACTAACGCGGTACCGTTACTGTATTGGGGACGAATATAAACAATAACATAGCTCCTTTGTTTTAAGATTAATCTTAGAATTCGGATCTATCACGATATTGTATTGGTAGAGTTAGAGCGAAAGGAATGGAAATCTTTGGGGACGCGGGAGGCCTTTGCAGTTTGCACATTGCAGTAGCATAGACTGAAAAAAACATAGTTGATCACCTTTTACACTGCAAATACATACTATATAGCATAGATCCTGATAAAATTCTAAGCTTGACCCCCAGCTTTTGGTATCTCAAATTAAATAACACCTAACAAAATTTGGTTAAAGTTAAATCTATCAATATAATCAATGTGTACTCAATACCAGATGTGGAAGTCTGTCGGAGCACGTTGTTATCACACAAACCAGCTGTACTTCCTGTTACAGCGAGATAACAATACAACTAAATAGCTCAATGTTAGTCTGAAACAACATTAGGATCACATGACGGAAAGCAACTACCGTCGCCCATGGACACTCGCAAGAAGAGCTGCAGGTGCGTTGCCGGCCTTATAAGAGGGAATACGCTCTCTTCTTGAAGGTTTGCAGGTCGTATTGGTCCGGAAATACTGCTGGCGACAGTTCGTTCCAGAGTTTTACAGTGCGCTGCAGAAAGTTACACGAAAAACGAACCTCTGAATAGAATCTGATTATTACTTGTCATGTGACACACATAGTTTTTCTTTAGACTTAAGAACGGTCTTCGCTTTAGACAAGTCAAGTCCCAGGGGACTGTCTCAAGTAGCCCTAGCACTCACCCGGGCGGGCGGTCGTTCGCAGCCATTCTATCCGCCCTACGCTTCTTGCAGGTGTTGCAGTTAATGGTGGGCGCGCCGCCCTCCCACACGCCGCCCTTCCAAAACACCAGCCTACCCTCCTCCATCACATACTCACACTCACACCACTTCGATTACGAGACGGCGGTCGGAACGAAACAGAAGTTTTTCAGAATCACACAGCACTTAATTGGTATCTTTGATCACACACACATGAAGTTTATGCCACTTTGATTTTAATGAATAAGCACAAAACAGCTCAGTTTAGATGATTTCAAAGACCTCTATAAACGCAGCTCTACAAACGCTGCCTTGTCACAAAAACCAAGTAGGATTAAACGGATATCTGTTCAACATGAATCTTAATCACGCAGATACTAAAAGCACCAGTTCACAAACAGATTCAACACGTTCAACTCCGGGGTATAACCAAAATAAACTGCGTATGCGCATGCCCGCGCGGTTTGCCCCACGCGGCGACCCCCACGAGACTGGCGGTCGGCAGACAGCAACAACAGGCTCTGATGACAGACTGAATCTGGACATTAAGGTAAAACGACTTAGCGACACTTTGAGCCTAATGAAGAGCAAATATAGATCGTGGGAAGTTCACTGAAAATCAACAGCATTCATTAATGCTGTTGATGTAGGAAGTATGCTTTGTTGTATCTGTTGAATAAATTGAATATTTTATAGTTTATGGGTGATGAAAACAAAAGAACTGAAATGAAATCGCAGCGGGAGTTGAACAAACAATAATGTTGAGGAAAATACGCAGGGGCGTGATTTATCATTTCCTTCCGTAACTGGAAAACCGTGGTACGTCGACACGATGTTTTACATTTTACTGCTCGTTCGCGTCTTTCAATCAATTTTTTTAATACGACAACCTGAGTCCATATCAAACTAATAGCAATAACCTGCCGTGCGAATCTCGGTCCGGGACTGCGCTACAAAGTGTAGAGCAGCCGGCTCCAGGCCGCAGGGTTCAACAAACCCTCGTGAACCGCGAACCAAAACGTTCCATACCTCACATTGTTCTTTTTGCCATACTTTATTACGTGTCGATTGTGCAACTCAATCAAAGACGGGGACAAAGAAAAAGTTTCCATAACCTTAACGTTTTGTAGAGAATTACGTAGAGACATAATATTATGAATATTACTGTCTGCTTTGAATGTCCTGATCTTGATTTAAATTTTAATGTAATTGTTGTTTGTTTCTATTTGCTCTACAGTACATTACAGAGCCCTCTATTATTCTGATGATGTATGGTACTTTTGGGCCATGTCGCCTCACGCATGTTCTGTTGTGACCATAAACGTATGATGCTAATATATTATAAGTCTATAATTGTGACGTACAGTTCGTCAATCTATTACCATCGCATGACTGACAGCTATTCTGCGGGAATTTATTTTCGACTGGTATAGGCCAGTCATTAAAGCCAAAACCCGAAAGAAATTAGTAACTTGATATAGGGGGTTGTTAAAGAAGGTAAAATAACTTACCGTGTGATTTTGCAGCCTTCTGGGGTGTACGGAAAGGGTTGAAAAGGGGTGAAAAATGTTTTTTGTTAATAACATTGCGTAAAAAATTAGTAACACGCTGCAAATTTGGAATTAGGTTGTTCTTACCGTTTTGTAACGTGTATTAAATTTGCAGCGTTACACGGAACATTGTTTATTATTAAAAAACAATAAAATTTGTTAATAACAGAGGTAAAAAAATTAGTAACACGCTGCAAATTTGTGATTAGGTTGTTCTTACCGTTTTCTAACGTGTATTAAATTTGCAGCGTTTTGCAACATACGGAACATTGTTTATTGTTATTAAAAAACAATGAAATTTTTTATTAACAAGGGTAAAAAATGTAGTAACACGCTGCAAATTTATAATTAAGTTGTTTTTACCGTTTTCGAACGTATATCAAATTTACAGCAATTTAGTAATAAACAATGTTCCGTATGTTGCAAAACGCTGCAAATTTAATACACGTTACAAAACGGTAAGAACAACCTAATTCCAAATTTGCAGCGTGTTACTAATTTTTTACGCAATGTTATTAACAAAAAACCTTTTTCACCCCTTTTCAACCCTTTCCGTACACCCCAGAACGCTGCACGGTAAGTTAAGTAAGTTATTTTACCTTCTTTAACAACCCCCTAAAATTTTATCAAGTTACTAATTTCTTTCGGGTTTTGGCTTTAATGACTGGCCTAGTATTCGGTTTACGCAAATCACGCCGGTAAATACTTCCATACGAAAAATATTTTGTCGCCGTAAGTTTTATTCAGGAGCCGTTTGAAAACTAGAGAATGGACGCCCGATGAAAACGTTTAATAACCAGCTAAGCATGTTGCCTACTCTTCCTCTTTTAGGCCCCCTCCATATAGGTACTCCTGTGTCGTTTGTCAAAATATTAATACAGAATGCATGGTACGTACACTCTGTATGCACGAAACGAAAAATTAGCAAGATTAACTTTAATCTAAACTGCATTAGTAAACCCAAAAAGGCAACAAGGCTAACAAAAGCATGACATTCCTGATCCCACATATTTCCATCTCCACGCCAGCAATTCCCTAAAAAGTCAACAGCCAAACAATATAACACGTGCGCGTCCCGGCTATAAATACATAGACCACGTCCTCCGGACAACGATACATCGCAGTAAATAGTTCATGTCGGCTCTCTGACCTTTTTACTGTACGCGGCCACTCACCTACTTCGTACTGTCACCGATATCTTTGCGAAATCTGCTGCTTTACCCACGAGCAATCCTTTCGTTGGTAAAGAAGATTTTCGAAAGATGGCATAGGAGATTGTTTTAGCTGGTTGAGCAATGCTCCTAGAGACCACAACATCGGAATTAAACTTATTGTAGCTCTCAAGATCACAATGTTTTAACCTATCAATCCCCAAGCGGCAGCCGGCTGCCGCATAACAATTGAAAATTTATTGTGTTTGCGATGCCCACGATAGAGGTGTTAAAGCAGTTAGAGGTAGCTGAAAATATAAGGGTTGCTTCCAGTATGTTCTTTTTTTACATGTTTCAACTTTTGGATGACAATAGATTCCATTTAGCTGTTCTAAATTTCTGATGGTACCAATTATTTTTGTAAATTTTGTAGAAAGAGAGCGACATGATAATACTGTATCCTGTGCTGCAGGATGTGAGATACGACTATACAGTATACATGAAATAAAATATGAAACCCGATATCTAAAAGGCAGTTGGCTGACGGGTCACAAAACGAACAAAACACCAAAAGGTTACGTGTTGGTGCGATGTGTCACGGCGGAAACCGACCGGTATGGAGCCTTACTAATTAGTAATTACAATGAAAATCTCAAGACGATTCTTATTATTATAATAAATGATGGAAAAATATTATAATATAGTATCATTGCCTTACCTTTTTAAAGAAAACAAAATCTATGCGTCGCTGATATAACTCTACGTATGGTAGCTAGCCTCCCAAGGGCCAAGACGCAGGTGTCAAAAATTTCTACTTCATTCTTGGCCTACTTCAGAGTTCAGCCTAAGTAGTGGCGATTTGATAACTTAGATAAGGCAACTTATGCGGCAAACATAATATTTTAAAATAGCTGAAAATGTCACAGATTTTTTATTTAAAAAAGTGTAGCATATAGTATGTATTCTAATTGGGCATAATTTACTTGTCGACATTTATCGATTCTGTAATCAGCAACCTTGGGGGAAAATTATATGTTATGAAGCTTTTTATCGTGCCAATGCCATACATGGTACAATATTGTATTCAGTTGGTCGATCCCATGACTTAGAGCCGGGACACAAAATCACGGCACGGTACGGGACGCGCGTCGTAAAAAGCCACGGCACGGCGCCGTACTGCGTCGTACGACGTCGTGCCGTAGAAACTCACGTAGAAATTCAGGATGAGTTTCTACGGCACGACGTCGTACGACGCCGTGCAGTGGTTTTTTACGACGCGCGTCCCGTACGGCGCCGTACGACGTCGTGCCGTCTTTTTGTGTCCCGGCTCTCAATCAATGTCCTAAGTTCGAAATTCGAAATACCACCAGTTGGATTGTAAAACGAATTTATTCAGGTAAAACCGTACTTACGTAAATAAAATGAAGCCGGATTAAGAATGTTATGATGTCAGTGTAAGTGGGTAAGCGGAAACTAGAAAGTAGCGCAAGGGTTGATAAACACGCGCCAATACTGACTATAGATATCATGCCAATACTTTGTAACTAGTAACTACATACATATTATTTTTTGCGAAATCACCTCGACTTCAGGATAGAGATTTCACCTAATGTCGACCACTTTGTAGAGCAACATTATTCATCTCTCGAACAATTTCAGTAGAGATTATCTAGTATGAAGAGACAAGCCTCTACCCCACTTCTACCCACACAAGCTGTCTGAACAGATACCGATGATGACATTAACTATTTCCATGTACAACAAAGAAGTACAAATTGAGAACTAGTCTATAATGTTGGCAAGCGATTGGGTGCCGCGTGCCGCAGACCGCATTCCCCATACAAGACATTCTATTCATTCAGGCAGCCCTGGAACGTAAACAGTTTGTGGGTCGTCGGTCGCGGCTGACCTGCCCCCCTCCCGCCACACCGCCTCAACCGCCCCTCGTAATCCTCCGACGTCTTTAACACGCGACTCGAATCTACATAGTTACATAGTTGTTTCAGGAAGTTTGAAAGACACTGTTGGAGTCTAGACCTACTAAAAGTCCTATATTTATCTCTACAAGAAATTGAGAAAGATTTTGAGAAAGAATGAGGTTTTACGTTACGGATGTCTCTTAAGGGCCCCACACATTAACAGTTCGCCGGCAGGCCGCCGCCTGGCAGTTAATAGGAAAAGATCACAGACTCACAGTTCCCCTGACGATTTTGTAGATTTTGTATTGACGGTCAATGACTGTCAGGCAGCCTGCTGACCAGAGCAATACAAAATCATCAGGGGAGCTGTGGTGATCTTTTTAACCGACTTCCAAAAAACGAGGAGGTTATATGTTAGGCTGTGGATATTTTTTTTTTTTTTTTGTATGTTCAACGATTACTCCGCCGTTTGTGAACCGATTTTCGAAATTTTTGCTTTGTTGTATTTGGTTTTACTCCAATTTGGTACCATGTTCACAAAGTGGTGACCTGATGATGGGATCCAGGAGTAATCGAGGGAACTCCTCGAAATTTATATGGAAACATATGGTGATTTTGGTTTTATGTGAAGTGTACTAAGAATATGCTACCAAAAATTTAAATATTGGGTCAAGGTATACCATGGTTTCGAAGATGCTGAGAGAACTCCTGACTCCTTATAGATACACGTTTGGGAGTTTCGGCGTTGTTTTAAGAACAGAAAGCATATGCTACTATGCAACTCATATTCATCATCATAATCATCATCATCATCATCATCATCATCATCGTCTTCATCATTACCACGTCGTGTTAAGGTCACCAATGTCTCATGGCACAGAATAGATAATAGTACAAGGCATATGTGTGGATATACTAATAATAATAATTTTATACTGTATAACAACACTTTGTTTAAATATACACGGCGGTCAGCGCCGCGGAGGCGACGGTATCGCGGCGCGTGGCGGAAGATCGAATATACTTTACTACTTTATATACAGATCGAATACTTTACTAACTACTTTATAAAATTTTAATAGACAAAATATAGAATTAAAATAAAGTTATTTTAAAAAGAGCATTTAAACAAAACAAAGTCAATAAGTGTATTTTTAATTAGTTATACTTATTAATCGATAGATGGCGCACTAAGTATCGATTTGAATGGATTTGAAATTGAATTCTTGATTACAAGAACAGCTGTCAATAATTATGATAATATTATATTATATTACTAGCTGTCCCGGCAAACGTTGTTTTGCCATATAAATAATTTTTGGTATGAAAAATAGATGTTGGCCGATTCTCAGACCAATATCCTCACAATATGCTCACATAATTTCATGAGAATCGGTCAAGCCGTTTCCGAGGAGTATGGCAACGAAAACTGTTACACGAGAATTTTATATATTAGATGAGTAGCTACGCTACATCCTATGCAAGTTTATACAGTTTTTTATCTGATAGATCCTTCGATCGTGGAAAAACGAGACACAATAGCCTTTCTATTGTTATCGCAATCGCCGGTGACCGCTTGGGGTTTGAAGTATTAAAATTGTTAAATTACTTAGCACAATATGTTCACTTCACTGATAATATATTATTTTGTGAGTGTGAACTGTGACTCTTAACAAATTGTAATAAGATACGTAAAATATACGCGAAGGTTTACCTACCAGTGTAACTAAAAAGAGTGAAATTATTATTATTTTTAACAAAAAATTAAAACCGACTTCCAAGGTAAAAACAATATTAACATTAATATGAACTAAAAAGTATTAAATAATTTTTGCTATCTAATAGTGCCTTTTTCCGAATTCGGCTAAACCTCAACTATTTCTGTACACAATCTTCATAATTTTGAAGTCGGTGCCAGTTCCAAAAGTTTCAAATATTCTGTCGGAGGACTGAAGATTCAGCTATCTGGTACCGACTTCAAAATAATGAAGATTGAGTACAGAAATAGTTGAGGTTTAGCCGAATTCGGAAAAAGGCACTATTAGATAGCAAAAATTATTTAATACTTTTTAGTTCATATTAATGTTAATATTGTTTTTACCTTGGAAGTCGGTTTTAATTTTTTGTTAAAAATAATAATCCGATTAACTGCCAGGCGGCGGCCTGCCGGCGAACTGTTAATTTGTGTGGGGGCCCTTTGCGGTTGGGTTACAAGAGTAAAGATTAGGTAGGACGACGGACAAAAATCTATTTCGCCGAATATATTACTGCACAACATCCTTGATGCCATTAAGCGAATAATATACATTCGATACTGTAGATTTTCGTAACTATGTTTATGAATGGAGACTTTACTTAATCCTTCGATCGCGGATTCTTTGAAAGCTATTGTTATTCTATGGTTGTCGCGATCACCGGTGATCTTATGGGGCTTGATAGGTTAATTACTGTAATACATATCTATTTTTGGCAGGTATCCCGCGCGACACAATAATAATAAAAACAATACGTAAGTCGTACCGTACTGGTATGAGTGGAGGTACAAATCATCCACATAGAGTCACGTAGTCACGTAGACCGCCTCAGCGTCGACAATAGCGGACACCATAACAGACACAATCGACTGCTCAACGCCTCGCCCATACCACAACACAACGCCGCGCCGGTACTAAGCCTGTCGCCGCTTTTGGACACTCTGATTTATTGCGACTTTTAATAATAAGGGGGAGGGGGGGGTTGCTGGGCTACCGCCCAGGGCGCCAGATAAAAAGGGGCGATGAAGGCAAACAAAAGGCAAACACAACCAATAACCATATACATAATAAGTAATTACCTAATTATATTGTAAAAAAGATCTAATACATAGTTACAGGACTATTCAAATTTTACGATACACATAATTATTGTACACCAGTGAAGTTAATACTACCATGATACTTCTCACATTTTATATTGCTGTGATGCCGGCATTGCAGTTTAATAAACTTTTAATTATACCAGTTCTTCCCAGCTAATTAATGCAACATTAAGGATATAAGAGGTATCAAGTCATATCACTTGTAATGCCTTTGGAGACTTAATGAAACGGTACTTATAACATTGTTATGTTTGAAGTTCTCACACATATTTCCCAAGTTTTTGCTTGTTAGGTCGTTGGCATTTCCATTGATACTAAACAGTGATAGTAAGCATGGAATGTTTTTTCTAGTTAATCAGAGTTCAAGCAAACTACATAAATAGCCACAGTGTTCAGTCTATTTATTAAATCATGTTATAAAACTAGATTTTAAAAGGATAATATTCTAGATTTACTTGCTTGAAAACATTAGGAGTGTGGGGTTATGCTTGGGTATAATCCACAGGAGGTATTATCAATGTTGGCAGTTTTAATAACAAATAGAGATATATATGTTACTGTAAAAGCTCGAACTGCAGTAAATCCTAAGATTTTCTAGTAAAACCTAAGATCTACCAATTCCTAATGGTAAATGTCCGAAAAGGTTTGTGATACGAAATTTTACCACCATATAGTTGGTGAATCTTAGGATTTACGTTAGTGGCACGGCATATTATGTTCAAAGAAAACGGCAAAGTAAGAGTCAGACTTGCACACGAAGGGTTCCGTGTTGTTATAGCGCAAAAACAGGCCAGAAATTGTGTTTTTGGTATGAAAGGCCCCGTTAAATCTTTAATTTATTTTAATATTATTATAAATTATTAAAGTAGTATTTATTTTAATGGTAGTTTAACAGTAAATGTTCAAAAAAATCGTCGTATTATTAGAAATACTTACATTTACCAAGTCATGTCGGTAAATCCTAAGATTTACATTCAATTCATCAAACCCCAAGCGGCCACATGCGGCCGCGATAACAATAAAAAAGCTATTGTGTCTCGTTTTGCCACGACTGATGGGTTAAATCTTAAGATTTACCGAAGTTAGAGCTTTTACAGTAACATATTATATACTCTTAACAAAAACAAGGGGATTGAATGTTGTTTACAACAGGTTAGTCGGCGGGCTTAGCAGGCTAGTAGGAACGTCGGCGTAACTCGCGACACAGCGCACGCGCGTGCAGGAACAACTAACAGGTTTGCCTTCCTCATACTGAGGCTCGGAAAAACAGATAATATACTTTGTATCTTACATGACGTACTATTACTGTGGATGATATCCTTAGATGTAAATTGTTCTATTCATATATTTTCTAATTACAGATTTCACCAAATTATAAAATTGAATTGTGTGTGTGTCGGAGGTTCTAGGAATTCCCATTGTATTCTTTTGTTCTCGCGATCACCGGTGCTCGCGCGGGGCCTGAAGGATTAATCATTTAGGTTTCTATGTCTGTCATGGGACTTTGTCATTGCATCAGGCAAGGATGGCAAACTGTAATGTTACAGAGAAGTTTTTAAAACAGTAAATAGCAACACACAGATCTGTCCGTCTGTCTGTCTCCAGGCTGTAACTCAAGAACCGCTATAGCTAGACTACTGAAATTTTTACAGATTGTGTATATTTGTTGCCGCTATAACAACAAATGCTAAAAATAAAATAAAGTTAATATTTAAGGGGGGCTCCCATACAAGAAACATGATTTTTTTGGCCTTCTTTGCTCGTAATCAATAATGGGAACAGTTAGGCACTTAAAATTTTCACAAAATCCATAATTATATTTGTCCTTTAATAATTAATAAGTAATAAAATTAAAATAAAGTAAATATTTAAGGGGGCCTCCCATACATAAAACACAATTTTTTCTGTCTACTTTCACTCTATACTGGTATAGAACCCTTCGTACGCAAGTCCAACTCGCACTTGGCCAATTTTTTGTTTTAACTATGGAAAATAATTATTTTAATTTTACTGGCAAAATATGGATTATACATAAAATAGTTGAGGTATGTTGTTCATATAGTTCATAGCAGTTCCTTGGGAAGTTGGGACATATCACAGACCTTATTTTGACATCAATACATTTTGAAATAAGCTTGGTGTCAGAAAATGCTCTAAATCTAAGTAAAATCAAACCACTATTTTAAATAAAATGGTGGTCAAAATAGCTTCACAAGAGTAAATTTAGAGCTCAAGTGTATGCAGACTGTAGAGTAAGTGTAGTAGCACTCTCTCTCCATAAGTTTTGTAACTCAATGGAACCTACAATCAGCACAATGAGAGTTCACGCGCTAGACCTATTTTATACATGTCTATCTGACGCATGTATCATCTTTTTTATCAGACAATCTGGTGACCACCCTGCAATGGCCTAACCAAACAAGAAGGATTTTTAACTGTCCCAATGCGACCATCGATTCCGCAACCGCCTTATTGAGCGCCAAACTATAAACTACTAAACAATAGGGGTATTTAATAGAATTTTAATGAATTAACGATTTACAGTAACAAACAAAAGTTGTTGTCGCATGAGGCGATGTCGTTTGCACGAACGATCGCGGAAGACAATTTAATATTTACATTTTACCAAGAGAAAACGTGATTTACAGGTAAACAACTTCACATTCTTTCTAAAATCCAAAGGAATTAATGAGGAGGGATGGTCTTTCTTACCTTTTTGAAGAATTTTCAGTCATTTTCAAAGTGTTGTTATCGCACGTCGAAGTCATGAGAACTTTTTTATCATTATAAAATTAACAAAAAGATACTCCTATTTTATTTCATTGCAAATTCTCAACAAAATAATTTAAATCACTGATACCGATAC